>CM018586.1:13856997-16434312 GCA_009078335.1 Salix brachista
CCACTATACAAAATACATTTGGTTCTACCCCATGGCAACAAAATCCAGTGTTTCTAATATTTTTCCACAATTTAAATTTTTTGTTGAAACTCGTTTTCAAAAACCAATCAAAACACTCTACTCTGATAATGGAGGTGAGTTTATTGCCTTAAAATCATATTTTGCAAAACATGGCATAACCCATTACACCACTGCCCCATATACCCCACAGCAAAATGGCGTCTCCGAACACCGTCATCGTCACATTGTGGAAACAGGTCTTACGCTACTCCAAGATGCAAATCTTGATTTCTCGTACTGGCCTCATGCTTTTCAAACAGCATCTTATCTCATAAATAGGCAACCCACACCACTCCTCCACAACAAATCACCCTTTGAAGCTCTTTTTAACCAAACCCCAAGTTACTTAAAATTTAAGAAATTTGGTTGTATTTGCTATCCACTCACAAGACCGTATAATTCAAATAAAATGCAACCAAAATCTACAGCATGCATATTTCTTGGATATTCCTCTACTCAAAATGCTTACAAATGTTTTGATCCTCATTTACAAAAAAATTTCATTTCACGTCATGTATTATTTGATGAAAATCAGCGTCATTGCACCTCTTCAAAAACACATATTCAATCTGACAGCCAAAACAAACAACAAAACACCCCCCTTAATTTTGGTTTTCCACAGATTATTGTGCCGCCACCACCAGTGACTTCCACATCATCAGCATCACCATTGTCTCCGGAAGACTCCTCTGCCATTGCTGCATTCTCCCCGGGTAATATCAGCACCCCTGCACTCTCTTCAAATTCAGAACCTCAGCCCATTATCAACCCCATAGATCTGCCAAATTGTCCACCCGAATCTCCCTCCTCCCCTCCCATTCCCAATCCCATTCCACCACCAACACTTCCCACTCGCACACACAACATGACCACACGTTCCATAAACCAAATTTTCAGACCAAAACAAATTAACACAGTAACAAAGCATCCTCTTCCCCAGATCATTGAACCAACCTGTGTAAGTCAAGCCATCTCCCATCCCTATTGGCGTGAGGCTATGTCAAACGAGCTTACTGCCCTCATGAAACATGGAACATGGGATCTAGTACCACCACCTCCAAAGTGTGCACCCGTGGGTTGCAAGTGGGTTTTTCGAGTCAAAAGAAATGCAGATGGCTCTGTCGATAAATTCAAAGCACGACTGGTTGCTAAAGGTTTCCATCAACGACCAGGAGTTGATTATAAGGAGACATTCAGTCCTGTCGTAAAACCAGCTACTATAAGAGCTGTGTTATCTATTGCAGTCATGCGTGGCTGGGAATTACGTCAAATGGATGTAAATAATGCATTCCTAAATGGCACTCTAACTGAATCTGTTTTTATGTCACAGCCTCCAGGTTTTAAAGACTTGTCCAAACCTCACCATGTTTGCAGATTGAATAAGGCCATCTATGGCCTCAAACAAGCACTTAGAGCTTGGTATTTAGCTCTCAAAACAGTTATCCTTCAGTTGGGCTTTCATAATTCCAGGGCAGATTCTTCCTTATTTATTTACAACAATAACTCTAATCTTTGCTACTTACTAGTTTACGTTGATGATCTTATCATAACAGGATACAACTCCTCTCTCGTTGCCTCCTTCATTCAGCAACTGGGAGACAAGTTTTCTCTTAAAGACATGGGCTCCCTTCATTTCTTCTTAGGCGTTGAAGTCATTCCCACTAAGGCAGGCCTATTCCTCACTCAACATCAATATATACGGGATCTTCTAGCAAACAGCAACATGAGTGGTGCCAAAGACATCTCCACGCCTCTTTCCACATCTCAAACACTTCAGCTGGTTGATGGATCTGCTACCGTCGACAGCACACAATTTCGCAAAATCATGGGCAGCCTTCAATACCTCTCTTTGACAAGACCAGATATCTCCTTCGCGGTCAACAAACTCTCTCAATTCATGCATAAGCCTACTACGAATCATTGGACAACAACCAAAAGGCTCCTACGATACTTGAAACAAACAATTTTCTATGGTGTTCAACTTCACCAAGCTGGACCTTCAGTACTCCAAACATACTCTGATGCTGATTGGGCTGGGAATGTGGATAATCGAACCTCAACCTCTGCTTACATCAGTTTTTTGGGCCCCAATCCCATCTCCTGGACATCCAAGAAACAGCGAGCAGTTGCCCGTTCATCAACGGAGGCTGAATACCGTGCACTAGCAAATGCAGCCTCTGAAACAATGTGGCTCTCTACTCTCCTCAAGGAACTTGCAGTCCCAATTAAGGACCCTCCCCTACTGTTATGTGACAATCTTGGCGCAACACATCTGAGCTTCAATCCAGTGAATCACTCGCGCATGAAACACATTCAAATTGATCTTCACTTTGTTCACGACTTGGTACAACATGGTAGCCTACGGGTTAGTCATGTCCACACACAGGACCAACTTGCTGATCTATTTACTAAACCTCTGTCCAAGTAACGAACAGCTGTGCTACGTCACAAGATTGGTCTTGCCGATGGAAGCCCAATCTTGCGGGGGCGTATTAAGGAAGATTGCAGTGAATCTGCTCAAAGCAACAAACACAATGAATAAACGAAAATCATGGCCAATACA
This sequence comes from Salix brachista, assembly GCA_009078335.1. Lineage (NCBI taxonomy): Eukaryota > Viridiplantae > Streptophyta > Magnoliopsida > Malpighiales > Salicaceae > Salix > Salix brachista. Next base: position 13,859,621 of record CM018586.1, read on the forward strand.
CTGTCACCAACGGACACCTTCACCAACGGTCATATTCTGAGATTCAATTCAGCAAGCTATTTATTGTAATAGCATAATCTTAGCATTACCATTTATATGTTCTTTCCTAAACAGAGAGCTACTCTGTTGTGTATATATACTGCACAGTACAAGCAATGAAATATAAACTGAATTATTCATCTCAATATCTGCTGCAATCTTACTTTTCTATAGTAAGTGAGGCCCCAAAATATGATTTATATTATTCTCTAACACACTCTCTCAAGTAAAAGCCCTTTGGGCTTGAAACTTGCACAGGCTCACATCACCTTGTGCTTGATTTTTATCAAATAGAATGGGGGTGGTGAGATTCAAACTCTTGACTGCTAGGTCAACAAGACTCTGATACCATGTTAAGGAACCATCTCACCTAAAAGCTTAAGCTTTTAAGTGAGGCCCCAGAATATGATTTATATTATTCTCTAACAATGTTTTAATATTTTTTTAATTGTGTTATTTTATGAATATTTAAAAAGAGCTATAAAAAAATTAAAAAAGAAGCCGTGTCCTGACTATTGGAAATTCCCGTACATTTATAATCTGTTGTGGTTTATGTAACCAACAAAAGACTATTTTCTACCATTGATATTATTGTTTTAGAGAACTTTGTCACTACTCATGACTCATAATTTCCACTGTTTAAATAACTTGCTTAAAAAGCAATAATTTTGGGGAGGAAATCGTAGTCGCCAGCACAATCACACACTGTGTATCTCTATGACTAGTATATAAGCAGAGCAGCCTCTTTTCTTATGCATATCCTTCATATATATATATATATATATATATATATATATGTATGTATATATAAACTATAAAATATTGAGGTAGAATTACTACTCCAGGTTTCAAAACTTCTTTCTAGCTACATATATCCGAAAAGGGTTTGTTAATAACTATAATATCTCCATATTTACATTAAAATTTTTCTGCAACAACAATGGAAGGAGCTGCGAGTAGTGAATATAGAAAAGCGTTGTGGACAGTGGAGGAAGATAGAATCTTGATGGATTACGTAAAGGTGCATGGCAAAGGGAAGTGGAATCGTGCAGCAAAAGTCACACGTTAGCATTTCTTTTTTCTTTTTATCTTTCCATGTAGAAGGAACTGATGTTAATTTTAGTGATCGTTGCATGTCTTTCATCAACTAAAAGATTTGGATGTTGTGGTTTAGGTCTCAAGAGATGTGGCAAAAGCTGCAGGTTAAGATGGATAAATTATCTAAGCCCTAATATTAAGCACGGGGGTTTCTCGGAAGAAGAAGATGACCTTATCATCCGGTTCCATAAGCTTCTTGGCAATAGGTTTCTCTTCATGTCTTATGAACGTTATATAATTTTGGGTTCGCATTCTTCTGATTCATTTTTCCCTATCTAAATGTACTGGGTTTTGTTGTTTATTATTAAATACCAAAGATATTCTCTTATACTTTCCTTTTTTTTTTTTTTTTTTTTAATTTAGGTGGTTCTTAATTGCTGGTCGTGTCTCGGGAAGAAAAGATTATCAAGTGAAGAATCATTGGAACACTCATTTGAGCAAAAAACTTGGGATTGAAAAGGTGAATGTAAGAGTACTGATTCTCCGTCAAAACTTTCCAAGAAATTAGAGGCTAATTTCCATACTAAATTAAGTTCAAATGGGGATCGATTTCTCGCAATAACACTGAAATTGAACTCCAAAATGTGGTAGAAGACAGTCATGAGAAGGCAAAAGAAATCACTAGCACCCATGAGCCAACAACAAGGAGTGATTTCTATGATGATTTTTTGCTTTCTTACGATGATCCATAAATATTTTGACGCAGCAGAAAATCACGCGGGAATACGACCAACGTCAATATTCCGTAAAATCAAAGAAAACGAGATTAAATCTCAATCAAACTCAAAGTTTATTCAATAAAATGGTAGATAAGTCGGCTGCAGGTTTTACAAGGGATACTTAAAGTAAAAACCCTAGCCTAATTCAATACAGAAAAGGAAAGAACATAAAACATTAAATTTGCCATAAATGGCAAATTTGAGATAAATGCAGAATGTGAAAGGCCTATGAATTCTGAGAGAGTACCAATTGACCAAAGTCAATTCGGACTCTTAATTCAAAAGTTATTGCAAAAACGAAATTTTCCTAAAATAGCAAAAATGACGATTTCGGGGCCGAAACGATGGAATTTGGCCAAAATCCTGTCGACAACAGTAGCAAAGCTGCTGATATCTTCCGCAAACAACGAAACGCATTGACCGGGTGCGTTTCGCGTTATTCCGACTTCGACGACCCGGTTGCCGAAATTCAGTTGCCTTTGAATTTCGGGTGATCCCTCTTCAGCATGTATGATTCCGCAACCTGTTCTACATCATATTTACTCATAGCTTAATGGAACTTTTAGACGAGTCTCTTGAGTTATGGCATGAAATGTAAAGATCCATTCTGTATTTCAACAAATCTTTTTTTATAAAATCTTTTCTTTTTGTTATTCCAGCAAGTTGACACGTACACGCTCGTATTCACATATCTGATATCCTGAAACGAGAGGTTCAATATTTTCAGCCATTCATGGCCCTAATATTTGCATAGTTACAACAAACACATGTACAAATATGTTAAAGTGCAAGTGGGGATAAGTCACCCAGTTTTTTGTTGCTGTACCCTATGAGAATTGAGAAATGCGTGGTTTTTTTGAGAAGAAGATTAAAAAAAGAGAGTCAAATCTTGTTGACAGATACACTTGATCCAACCCATCATTTCAGCTATAACCATAGACACAATCAAGCCCCTAGCCAGGCTAATCAAATTTCAGCTTTCACTGAGCTCTGGTTTTTAACAGAACATTTTTGCAGGTCAACTCAAATGAGTAGGAAATAGTAAAACCTGCCAATAAACTGGCTATAGTCTATTATTGGGTTCTATCAATTCACAATGTATCAAACTCCATCACACACTCCTCAAATAACCGTATTGTAATGTTTGAATATTTATATATAACTCTTGCTTATAGTAATCAAGTATAAAACTCTTCTCCTACTCCAAATACTACCTTAAATTTAATTCCACTAGAAAGGTGATTACTCTACCTTCTTGGTCTATCCTTTTGTTAGTCTCATCATCCCCATTCAACTCACATTAAGCCTCTACGACAACATTTCGTTGTGCCCTACAGGTTTGCCTTTATTGTGGTTGCAAAATGTTCCCTTGCATTATTTGTATTAGGGCATTTATTTATTTGACATTTCTTATTGAATCTCATAAATCATTTACATTTAGTTTACAAGCCTCCAAACTCATCAAAGTTTTAGTCACGCTAATATAACTTATCAAGACATCTTGTATTTTCTTTGCTAAAGCTCTTGATATTAGACCATGTAAATGCCCATATATGTTAGAACCAACCCTTTTCTTGTTAGAATCATGATTTATATCATAATTTTTATAAATGACTACCGTCTTTTAAATAATCGTTAGCCACCTTGACAATATTATTCATCCTAGGTCTATAAAGTGAAAAATTTAACAATCAATTTCCTATTAAAATTTTCAGCATTATTAATTGTCAATTTTGCTAGCAAGCAATAGCGACAAATCAAATCATTTTTGATGAACCCTTGACCGATTTTTAAGAAAAAATCAAATCAAAACATTTTGTAAGAAAAAAAAATCAGGGAAAACAAACCGATTATGAAATGCTTTATATTTTTATGGTGGATTTGAACTGAATGATGACGAAGTTGATGGCTAGGTTGATAACATAGTTAAGGAAAATAAGTTAAGCAAGTTAATAAACCAAACCACGAGACCTTCCATTCTTGAATTTAAGGATGCTAATGGGTCTGATCATATGATATGCAATGATTGAGTTTTGAGTTGTTGGAATTTAAGTTTAAATATTGAGTTGGAGGCTGGGAAAACCATCCAAACCAAACCTAATTTGTTGTAGTCAAACGATAATATATAAAGAATTCATTACAATACAAGGTACAACATTCAATCATAACTTATATGTAGTTATAATGTAATAATGAACCAACATATAAATAGTATTTATATGAGGGATGTAAACATAATTTTGATTCATTTGAAATATCAAAATTGAAAGAGCCCTATACATGTCACAACGCAGTGGTTTTCAAGATCACTATAGTTGTTACTCATTTTTAGACAACACGTACTGTAAATGACATACACCCTTTTGAATCCAAATGTGAGAATTTAGAACATGGTTAGTGGATGATAGACAAAAGTGAGAATAAAAATATTTTTTTCGAACCTTGTCTTTGTTGCCTTCTATTTTTCTTTTCTTCCTCCTTTGCTGCCAAAATCGTCACGATTCTTAGACCAATTAGGAATTTTCATAAAGCTAATGCCATTCTTTCTTTATATAGGTTTAAGGTTGGATAAATCCCTTATAATTTGCACTATAAAATTGATTAAATTGATTTGCTGCTACCGCAAAAATTCTTTTCTTTAAAACAGTTTTGACCAAGCAGATTGCGGGTAGATTGTCCATCAAAACAATTTTTCCTCACTTCAGGTCCTTCATAAAAGTTTGTAATCCCGCACGTGTAGATGAATATAGGGTTTTGAATTGTCTGATTTGGATATCATAATCTCAAGATATTCATATTTGAATGTCTAGTATAAAAGAAGAAAATCCTACTACGAGAATGATTTTGACCCGAGATTTGAAGTTTTATTCAAGAAATCCAATTTAATGTTTCAAGGATTTATCGGATAGCTAGAGACCAATTTTAAAATTTAGGAAAAGTTAATTAGTCTCATTGAAAAAGAGGGGGGGAGGGCGGTTCATGAAACGTTACAAAAATTAATGTTACTCGATTGTCGTGTAGGGTTATATTTTGTTTCTTTTCGCAGAACCAACGATATTTTTTTTATTACTTTTTTAACCGTAGGTTTAAGGCTGGATAAATCACTTTGAATTTGCACTAAAAAAATGATTTTGCCGCTGCCACGAAAATCCTTTTCTTCGAAATAGTTTTGATCAAGCCGATTGCGGGTTGATTTTGTCCATCAAAAGATTTTTTCTCACTTCGTGTTCTTAATGAAAGTTGTAATAATGAACGAGTATATGAATTTGGGGTTTTTAATTTCCTGATTTGGATACCAAAATATCAAGATATTCCTATTTTAATATCTGGTATAAAAGCAGAAAATCCTTTTCTTCAGAACAATTTTGACCAAGCAGATTGCGGGTTGATTTTGTCTTTCAATTTTTTTTCTCACTTTGTGTTCTTAATGAATGCTATAATGCTAAAAAAGTAGATTAATTTGGGGTTTTTAATTCCCTCATTTAGATATCAAAATATCAAGATTTTCCCTTTTGAATATCTAGTGTAAAATTAAAAAAATCTTTTCTTTAGAACAATTTTGGCCAAGCAGATTGCGGGTTGGTTTTGTCTATCAAAATGATTTTTTCTTGCTTCGTGTTCTTCATGAAAGTTGTATTCCTGCACGTTATATGAATTTTGGGACTTTAATTTCCTGATTTGGATAACATAATCGCAAAATATTCCAGTTTGAATGTGTGGTATAAAAGCAAAAAATCCTTTTCTTAGAGCAATTTTGACCAAGTAGATTGCAGGTTGATTTTGTCCATCAAACCGATTTTTTCTCACTTCTTGTTCTTCAGAAAAGTTGTATTCCTGCATGATTAGATGAATTTGGGGTATTTAATTTCTCTATTTGGATATCAAAATCTCAAGATATCTCTGCTTTAATGTCCAGTGTAAAAACAAAAAAATCCTGCTGTGATAGTTACTATTCATCGTCATTTTAAAACAGCCCTTGCCTGCAACTTCTTCCCCTTTCACTGCAACTTTCCATCGGTTTTCCATGATTTTCTCACATAATCTTTGAGCTCCAAATCACATTTTTTCTGCCTCAAAATCACAGAATATCAACCATAATATTTCTTTCCCTATTTTGTTTATCTAATTGGAGAAAAAATGTAATCTTGCATCCTAGATTAAATGCACTAAATCTTCCCTAAATAAGAGTTATGTCTAGGCTATATATACCTAGGATGCATGATTACATTCTTTTTGCAATTAGATAACAAAATAGGGAAAGAAATATTATGTGATTTTGATGCAGAAAAACATGATTTTTCAGCTCAAAGATTTAGTGAGAAAATCATGGAAATCAAATGGGAAGTTGCAGTGAAAAGGAAAGAAGATGCAGGGAGGGGTTGATTCAAAGTGACGATGAACAGTAACTCTCGCAGTAGGATTTTCTACTTTTATGCTGGATATTAAAGCAAAGATATCTTGCGCTTCTGATATCCAAATAGGGCAATTAAAAGCTCCAAATTCATTAGTCATGCAGTACTACAACTTTCATGAAGAACACAAAGTGAGATAAAATTGTTTTGATGGAAAAAATTGACTCTCAATCTGCTTGGTCAACATTGTTTCAAAGAAAAAGATTTTTCTGCCCTTACACTAGACATTCTAACACGAATATATTGTGATTCTGCTTCGAAATTGTTTTGAATAAAAAGATTTTTGCGGTAGTGGCAAAATTTTTTTTTAGTGTAAATTTTGAGCGATTTATCCAACCTTAAACCTAAATTGGGTTTCTCGAATAAAACTTGCAAATCTCGGGTCAGAATCATCCTCGCGGCATAATTTTTTTTCTTTTATACTAGAAATTCAAATGCAAATATCTTGAAATTCTAATATCCAAATTAGGCAATTCAAAATTCTAAATTCATCTAGACGTGCGGGACTACAACTTTTGTGAAGGATCTAAAGTGAGAAAAAATCGTTTTGATGGACAAAATATACCCGCAATTTGCTTGGTCAAAACATATTTGAAGAAAAGGATTTTCACAGCAGCAGCAAAATCAATTTTTTTAGTGCAAATTCTGAGGGCTTTATCCAACCTTAAACCTAGATAAAGAAAGAATTCCTAATTGGTGTAAAAATCTTGATGATTTCGGTAGCAAAGGAGGAGGATAACAAAAATAGAGGACAACAAAGACAGGGTTAAAAAAAAAATTTGATTCTCACTTTTGTCCATTGTCCAATAATCATATGCTAAAATATTGCATTTGGTAGCAAAGGGGTGTACGGCATTTCCAATACGTGGGATCTAAAAATGAGTACCAACAGATTTTTTGAATAAGATTGAACACTATTTTCATATCTCATTCTACCTCATGGAATGATTTATAATCAATACTATTTGAGAGCAAATGAAATTTTTATTCATGATGACAAACTTGCAATACAAGTTTCCATTATTGGACAAACACTAACAAGTACCCCTAGCTTTAAGCATATCAAAGGGTAGTGGATACAACATCGATATTGTGAATTTGTGTGGTTGAGGATGTTAACTCTTGATTCACCTATGGATAGGTGGCGTGATGATGGACTTGACCTCCGAGAGCTCGAAACACCCCTTGCCAAAATCATAATAACCACCCCTCAGTGCCAGAGCATTCTTCGCCATCCTTTCTCGAACATATGGGTATGTCTGTATGTTTGTCAGTGATAAATTAACAGCCTCCTGCATACCATCACAGTGTTGACTTATCAAATTAATATGTTTAAGCTATTGATTGATTGCAAAATGTTCAATAATAATTACCTTTTCACATTCCCGGTTCTGCTCATCAAGTGGAAGATGCCCGAACTCAGCTTTGACCTTGGCCTTGGCAGGTAAGCCAATTTGGACCCAATCATCTATAAAGTCACTGCACATGAAATAATTATTTTGAATTTCGATCATTAATTAGTTATCACTTCTCCACTGACAAGAAAAAAACCTTACTTAGCAGTCGAACCATCCTCTAGGAGAGTGTTAAGGAACCATCTCATCTAAAAACTTAAGTTTGTAAGTGAGGCCCCACAATATGATTTATATTATTCTCTAACACACCTCTTCAAGTGAAAGCTCCTTGGGCTTGAAACTTGCACAGACCCACATCACCTTGTGCTTAGTTTTTATCAAATAGAATAGAGGTGGTGAGATTCGAACTCGTGACCACTGAGTCAACAAGACTCTGATACCATGTTAAAGAACTATCTCACCTAAAAGCTTAAGCTTGTAAGTGAGGCCCCATAATATGATTTATATTATTCTCTAACAGAGAGACATAAGCCTCGCTATCCCTCCACAACGACTGTGTCCAATGACCAAGATATTTTCTACCTTTCAAACTCTCTTGTAGTTAACAACCAGAAATCTCTCAAATAAAAATCATAAGTGTTCAAGATGAACGTAAATTTACATTCAAATTCGCCACAGCATATTCAATAGCTGCTCCAACTCTAGAATATCTCAACTGTGTGCCATATATGCCACCATGTCAGTTACATAATACATGCATGAATCGTTGAGAAAATAAGCTTTAAATGTAAATGAAGTAATCATAAATAATAAAATCTCAGAATCCAGTTCTTGAAACCTGGTTAAATGGAGGGACCAGGTTGGCAATGTTGCGGATCATGAAGGCTTCACCAGGCTAGATCGTAATAACAGTTATACTATGTCTGATTTAACTTGTGATTATTGTTGAAAATGTTGCCTTAAGTTGCTGACGTTGCATGAAGACCATTTCAGATTAAGTGTTGTTTTTATTTCTGCTAGAATAAAGGATTGAACAAGTCCTTAGGTGATTTGTTAGTAGTTGCGAACTGTTAGCTAAACGTGGCAGTAATGTTGCTTAATTTCAGTATTTCTGTTTATTTCCCTTCTATAAATCAGTGTAATGGATTGCAGTAAGATCAAGCAATTATCTTGATCAATTATCCAGTTTTCACGCAATAAACATCCACTGTTCAAATTCAATTTTCTGGTGTTTATCTACAGTAACAAATAGTCACTGTAGAGATCAAACTCTTTCATCTTTCTGCCTCTCTGTTTTCACTTATTCTGCACAATTATTTTCAATTGGTATTAGAGTTTTTTTCTTGAAGGGTCTGTGATGGATTCCGAAACTAATTTCTCTCATATCTCAACTCCAATCTTCAATGGAGAAAATTACCAACTTTGGGCAGTACGAATGGAAACATATTTAGAAGCTATGGATTTATGGGAAGCTGTTGAAGAGGATTACGAGATCCTACCACTGCCAAATAATCCAACCATGACTCAAATCAAGAGTCATAAGGAGAGAAAGACCAAGAAATCAAAAGCAAAAGCCACTCTATTTGCTGCTGTTTCAACAACGATCTTCACCAGGATCATGTCCCTGAAGTCAGCTAAGGATGTCTGGGAATATTTGAAGGAAGAGTATGCAGGAGATGAGAAAATTCATGGGATGCAAAGTCTCAATTTAATACGTGAATTTGAGCTGCAGAGGATAAAGGATTCTGAGACTATCAAGGAGTACTCAGACAGATTGCTGGGAACCTCATTCTTAGACTCAAGAATTGTTGAGAAAATTTTGGTTACAGTACCAGAAAAATATGAAGCTTCAATCACCACTCTGAAGAATACAAAAGATCTGTCAAGCATTACCTTGACAGAAGTTTTGAATGCCTTACCAGCCCAAGAACAAAGAAGGCTTATGAGGCAAGATCATGTTATTGAAGGTGCCTTGCAAGCAAAATTTCCAGATTCTGAAAGAAAGAAATTTGTCAGAAAACACCAAGTTGCAGCCAAATCCACCAGTCAAGGTCACAGCAAAGGAAAATTTATTAAAAGAAATTTTCCACCATGTCAACACTGCAACAAGATGGGTCATCCACCATTCAAGTGCTGGAAGAGGCCTGATGCAAGGTGCAGCAAATGTAATCAGCTTGGACATGAGGCAATCATTTGCAGAGTCAAAAATCAAAAACAAGAAGAAGATGCTCAAGTTGCAAACCAGGATGATGAAGATCAGATGTTTGTGGCAACATGCTTCTCAGTACAAACTACCTCAGACCATTGGCTAATCGATAGTGGTTGTACAAACCACATGACTTTTGATAAAAGTCTCTTCCGAAATCTGCAGCCAACAGATGTTGCAAAAGTCAGAATTGGAAATGGTGAATGCATTGAAGCTAAGGGAAAGGGAACAATTGCCATCACAACAAATTCAGGTACAAAAACAATAGCTGATGTTCTTTATGTACCTGATATTGATCAAAATTTGCTGAGTGTGGGGCAATTAATTGAGAAAGGAATGAAGGTGATTTTTGAGAATCACACTTGCTGTATTTTTGATGCTGCTGGGCACAAAATACTTCAAGCTAGAATGAGAAGCAAAAGCTTCTCATTTCTTCCATTTGAGGGGGAGCACACTGCCTTCCCAGTCATTCTTAGTGATACTGAACTATGGCACAAATGGCTGGGACACTGTCATCAAAAGAGAATGCTCACCATGAAGGTTCATGAGGCTGTCAGAGGTATACCATCATTCACTGATCTCTCATTAAACTGTAATGCTTGTCAATTTGGGAAGCAGAATAGAATGCCATTCCACGATCAACTTGGCGAGCAACACAAAAGCTCCAGTTAATCCATACTAATGTAGCTGGTCCCTTAAGCACACCATCACTAAATGGCAGTAGATACTATCTGCTGTTTATTGATGATTTCTCCCGTATGTGCTGGATTTACTTCATGAAGTTCAAGTCAGAGGTGGCTGGCATCTTCTGGAAATTCAAGAAAAATGTGGTGAATCAAAGTGGTAGCAATATTCAAGCCATACGTTCTGACAATGGCAAAGAGTACACCTCAACCGAATTCAACCTCTACTGTGAAGATGCTGGTATTGAACACCAGCTAATAGCCCCCTATACCCCAGAATAGAATGGGGTCAGTGAAAGGCGAAACCGATATGTCATGAAGATGGTGAGAAGCATGATGCATGAGAAGAATCTACCCAAAATGCTGTGGGCAGAAGCTGCTAACACAACAGTGTTCATACAGAATCGACTTCCAACAACTGTGTTGGCAGAAATGACACCCTTTGAGATGTGGTATAATTATAAGCCATCCTTAAGTTTCCTTAAAAATTTTGGTTGTGTATGCTTTGTACATGTTCCACAGATTAAGAGGGACAAGCTTGACAAGAAAGCCATCAAAGGAATTTTTGCTGGCTATAACACAATTTCTAAAGCCTACAAGGTTTATCATCCTCAAACCCAGAAAATTGCTATTACAAGGGATGTCACATTTCATGAAGATGCACAGTGGGAGTGGATTGATTCACAGGAGAGCATGTTGATTAATAACCCTATTCAGCCCTTGCAAGATGAATTGATTGACTCTGAATCAATTGATGATGAACCAGTCAGGGGTACTCGATCAATTGAAGAAATTTATCAAAGGAGCAATGTTGCTGTGTGCGAACCTGACAGCTATGAAGAAGCTCAACAAAACCCATCATGGCAGAAGGCAATGGAAGAAGAAATCTTCATGATAGAGAAGAACAAGACGTGGGAACTTGTTGACAGACCTGAAGACAAAAATATCATTGGCGTAAAATGGATTTTCAGGACCAAATTGAACGCTGACAGTTCAATCAACAAATTCAAAGCCATGCTTGTTGTCAAGGGATATGCTCAAGTGTATGGGGTTGATTATTCAGACACATTTGCCCCAGTAGCAAGGATGGACACTATCCGATTGCTACTTGTTGTTGCTGCACACAGAAACTGGAAGGTGTTCCAGTTGGACGTCAAATCTGCCTTCTTGAATGGTGTTCTTCAAGAAGAAATTTACGTTGAACAACCTGCTGGATTTGTTGTTCAAGGCAAAGCTGACAAGGTGTATTTGTTGAAGAAGGCACTTTATGGATTAAAACAGGCACCAAGGGCCTGGTATGGAAGAATTGATGACTACTTGACAGGTTTTGGTTTTCAGAGAAGCCCCTCTGAATCAACCCTTTATGTGAAGAAAATTGAAGATGATGTTCTTATTGTGTCACTATATGTTGATGACCTCCTTGTGACTGGAAGTAACTTGCAGCAAATCGAAAGGTTCAAGCAGGATATGATGCAAGCTTTTGAGATGAGTGATCTTGGGCTCATGAGTTTTTTTTCTGGGCATGGAGATCAAGCAAGACAGAGGAGAAATTTTCATTGGACAAGAAAAATATGCAAAGGAGATTTTGATGAAATTTCAAATGGAAAATTGCAAACCAACTGCAACTCCAATGAATCAGAAGGACAAGTTCAGCAAGGATGATGGTACTGCCAAGGTAGATGAAGAGAAGTTCAGAAGTTTAATTGGTTGCTTGCTGTATTTAACAGCAACTAGACCTGACATACTATATGCAACCAATCTTCTAGCTCGTTTCATGCACTGTCCAAGTGAATTGCACATGAGAGCAGCCAAACGAGTTTTGAGATACATCAAAGGAACATGCAATTTTGGGGTCAAATTTACACAGTGTCAAAAGCGGAAGTTGCATGGTTTCTCTGACAGTGATTGGGGTGGATTTGTTGATGACATGAAAAGTACTTCGGGGTTCTGTTTCAATTTGGGATCAGCTGTGTTTTCATGGTCATCTAAGAAGCAAAGCATTGTTGCTCAATCAACTGCGGAGGCTGAGTTCATAGTTGCCACTGCAGCAGTCAATCAAGCACTATGGATTCAAAAATTGTTATGTGATTTACAGATGAAGGAGCAAGAAGCAACTAAAATTTCAGTTGACAATCAAGCAGCCATAGCAATTTCCCACAATCCAGTGTTCCACGGGAAAACCAAGCATTTTAACATCAAACTATACTTTGTTTGTGATGTGCAGAAAAATGGTGATGTTGAATTGATTTATTGCAGAACTGAAGATCAATTGGCAGACTTGTTCACCAAAGCACTCCCTGCAAATCGGTTTGAATTTCTAACCAGGATGATTGGGGTTTGCAGCCCTTAATGCAAGGAGGAGTGTTGAAAATGTTGCCTTAAGTTGCTGACGTGGCATGAAGACCATTTCAGATTAAGTGTTGTTTTTATTTCTGCTAGAATAAAGGATTGAACAAGTCCTTAGGTGATTTGTTAGTAGTTGCGAACTGTTAGCTAAACGTTGCAGTAATGTTGCTTAATTTCAGTATTTCTGTTTATTTCCCTTCTATAAATCAGTGTAATGGATTGCAGTAAGATCAAGCAATTATCTTGATCAATTATCCATTTTTCACGCAATAAACATCCACTGTTCAAATTCAATTTTCTGGTGTTTATCTACAGTAACAAACAGTCACTGTAGAGATCAAACTCTTTCATCTTTCTGCCTCTCTGTTTTCACTTATTCTGCACAATTATTTTCAATTATACACCAAAGAATTAAGCATTACCTTGGGGGTCTGGCGTTCTGCAAGTTCACCGAACAACTCTGGATACATGCTACAAGAGTAAATATCCAAGGAATTAATAACCGTAAAACTATATATATATATATATTAGAGTATGTTAATCTTGGATTTGATTATTTGTATAAAAATGTTGGTGGCTAGATGAATAGCTATTAATCATTTGCTTGAGTTGCATTATCGTACTCAAATTTAGTGGTCTTGAAGCTCTGAAACCCCTCCGAAATTCTTCCAACTAGATGACAGTCATGGGGCGTTGTCCCTAGCAACTCCGAGACCAGCTTCTCGATTTTTGTCTCCATCTCCTTGTTGAACTGCTCATCCTTTTCACTGCACGCAGGATAATAATTATATATATAACCCTCGCAGAAGTTTAGCCCTTGAATTCTTTGCAAACATTATTTTTTCTTTCTTTTTTAAAAGAGCATTACTGGTCAATTAGAAGCTTCTAATAGAATATTGTAAACGATTTCGTGATTCGAAACATGAAAAGTAGAAGCACATGTTACACTTGTCAACCACGTGATAGGAGGGCAAGAAAAAAACCCTAGAAGACGAAGACATTTGCTAGCTAGGAAATTGAGAGTTGTTGATTTAGTTGGATGAGTGGTAATGGCCGCGAAAGATGAGCTAGAGGAGATGCTAATTCATGACTCTGACATCCATGGATTCTTTTCATTTGCTAAATGACATGAATTTTATCACTTTTGGTTGCCAAATGACAGATTTATCTTTCTGTTATAATCATCTTTTAGCTCTAGCTAGAAATGGTCCGCGCATCATCTAGTGGGCAAATGGTCCACCAACACTAACTTTAATTTCTTTTGAACATTCTCCTCCTCCTCTCCTCGCATAATCTTACCTTACTCTTGGTCCATTCTGGAATCTATAATCACTTGCGATGAGTTGGTATTTTTAACTTAATATTTTTGTGCATTCAAGGAGTTTAAATCCATAACTAGAGTGTTAGCCCAAGTCACTATGTTCAGTATATTTTGGTTCAGTTAGTCTGAAATGAATATAAATAACTATAAATCAAATAAGTTGTTAAATTCAATATACTAGAGTTTAGCAATAAATCGAGTTCAATTTACTGTGGGTATAGCAAGACACCAAATCCATTTCCTCTATATTTGGCTATACATCAAACCTCATTGTACTTAAGGATCTATGTTACGACTATAAGGTTTATCTTTAAATTATTAATGTTCATGTTAAAGGTAATCATCTCAATACATCTATAAATGTATAAAAGATTTCTTAAGGGATCTACCATATTTTCCATCTAATTGACAATGTGTAAATTATATTTATTTTTTCATTAATGATGTGTACGAGATATTTATCTCTCATTAATGTCATCAAAAAAAAAAAAAAAATACAGAGTACATTTCCATATAAGCTGGTAGCTCTAGTTGGCAGGCATTATCTCCAATCTTGCGAATAATTCTGAAAGGTCCATACCAGATTGGCTTGAGTTTTTTACCTTCTCTGTGCAGCCTATCCTTGCCCAAATGCAACCAAACATGTAGTTCACAACTTGTAGGATGAGAGCAAGGTTATTAATTTTTTTTTCTGTTGGTGCTTTGTTTATTCAATTGAAATGGAATGTTTCAGTTTCGAAGCGTTTCGGCGCTCCATTTCGAGGTGTACTATTTATATGTATATATATATATAATTAAATATATAAATTAAAAAAAAATAGTTTAAATCCAAAAATAAAATTATTTAGAATTGTGCAATTTAATCTAAAAAAAGACACAATAAAATGATTTTTCTGAACAAAATTATGAACATGTATAATATTATGAGAATGTCATCATCAATCTTGCAAGGTCATTACATACTCGGATTGCTTTGAAATTTTAAAATAATATATATAAATATGTTAAGAGACGCCTCGTAAAATTTCATCTTAATCTAACGGTTGGATTAAGAGATATGATTGATATTGTAAAATTATTCATTATTTTAAAAAAATATTATTTGGTCGAAACAGAACGAGCGGAACGAAATCGGAACATTCTGGCTGAAATTTGAGTGAAATTTCAGGAACAGACCAAAATTTTAAGTGAGGTAAAAATTGCATAGTTTTATCTCGTTTTATTAAACCGTCAAAACAAAACGAGATCAACAACACTGGATGAGAGTGATGAGACGTCTAAAATATAAAAGGCAACTTGTATTATTATCTTACTAATTTGAAGGTTGAGGACAAGTGGAGATGAGAGAAAAATATAAAACTTTCCCTTAATTAATTACTCTTATTTTTATTATTAATATAATAGTTAGCATGATGTAATTAAGAAATGGATAAGGACCAATTTAAAAATTGGAAACTCCATCCCTAAGCAACTAATAATAATGATAATTAAAAAAATAAATATATGAAGAGAATAGAAGGGAGTTTTTAGTTGTAGATTGAATATATATTGATATTCACTAAACAACTCGTGCACAATTTTGCAGTAAATTCAAGCTCTTCTATCTAAGCAATATGCAACATTTATGTTTCCTAGGATAAAAGAAATGTCGTTTTGCTGCAAGTCGAACAATGTTTTTGTATATAAAAAAAACAAAAATGCAAGCTTTTAAAACATGTTTTTTCTTAAAAAAAAAAAAAACATTCTAATTAATTTTTCAAGATTTACTTCAAAATTCGCCACAACATATTCAATAGCTGCTCCAACTCCAGAGTATCTCAGCTGTGTGCCAGGCCACCATGTCAATTACATAATGCATGCATGAATCATTAGGAAAACAGGCTTTATACGTAATTAAGTAATCATAAATAATAAAATCTCGAAATTCCGTTCTTGAGACCTGGTTAAATGCAGGGACCAGGTTAACAATATTACGGAACATGAAGGCTTCACCAGGTTGGGTGTCTAGGATATGAGAAGGGATAACCTAGAAATCACAGCATGCGAAAACCAGAAACTGCATCATGGGATTATCGTAATAATTGTTATAGTACGTATGATTTATTTTGTGATTATACAAATATGATATTGTCTTATTGGTTTATGGAGTACAAATATGAAAGTGAATATGTTTCCATTGGTCGTGCATTTCGTGTTTTATATGAAAAATATAAAAGGCAACTTGTATTATTATTTTACTAATTGGAAGGTTGAGGAATCATGGAGATGAGACAAAAATATTATTATTTTACTAATATTTATTTTTATTATTGATTTAGTAGTTAGCATGAAGTAATTAAGAAAGATTAAATAGTTAGCATGATTTTTATTAACTAGAGTACAGGGAAATCATAGGTTCCGTTCATGTACATGGCATTGTTAAGTCAAAACCACCAAGGCACTATCCTACTAGTTTCTTCAATCACTTCACTTTAATTGCCACCTATAACGCACCAACTTGAAACTACTTGGAGACTTCTAATGTGGTTGGTAATGGGACATTATTATTTCTATCATGGTTTTATTTTTAAATGAAATGATTCCTTAACATTTAAAAATTAGCATGATTTTTAGTTTTTTACTTTTGTTTTTATTATTGATTTAATAGTTATCCATTTCTTAATAGTTAGCATGATTTATATTACTTCTAAACAAATGGTTGTTTTGTCAATTACTAGGCATACGAGGAATCATGTAGTGCTGCTCATTGCCTATAAATAAGAGCTTGAATTGCCTGCAAAGTTGTGCCCAAGTTGTCTGGTGAATATATATGCAATCTACAACTTTTCATTTCCTAGCTAGCATAATGTCTTCGTCTTCTAGGTTTTTTTCCTTGCCCTCCTCTCACATGGTTCACAAGTGTAACATGTGCTTCTACTTTTCATGTTTCGAATCCAGAAATCGTTTACAATATTCTATTAGATATATCTATTGCACTGAGAATGAACTGTAAAATTTTCTAGATGGTATTATTCTTTTTACATTATCTTTATTTTATGATTCAGTAGTGCTTCTTTAGTATAAAAATGTTTCTTTTATTTTGGTTGATTTCATGTAGGCATGCAGGCATGGGTAATCTGTCACAGGAAGAGGCTATTGAAGGATTGAAAAAGCTTCTAATTCACAAGTAATGTTCTTTCAGAAAAAGAAAGAAAAACTAATGTTTACAAAGAATTGAAGGGTTAAACTTGTGCGAGGGTAATATATAATTATTATCTTGCAAGCAGTGACAAGGATGAGCAGTTGAACAAGGAGTTGGAGATGAAAATTGAGAAGCTGATCTCTGAGTTGCTAGGGACAACGCCCCATGACTGCCATCCAGTTAAAAGAATTTTGGGCGGGTTTCAGAGCTTCAAGACCAATAAATTTGAGTACGATATACAACTCGAGCAAATGATTAATAGCTATTCATCTAGCCACCAATATTTTTATACAAATAATCAAATTCAAGATTAACATACTCTAATATATATATATATATATATATATAGTTTTACGGCTATTAATTCCTTGGATATTTACTCTCGCAGCGTGTATCCAGAGTTGTTCCGTGAACTTGCAGAACGCCAGAACCCCAAGGTAATGCTTAATTGCCTGGTGTATAATCACAAGTTAAATCAGACATAGTATAACAGTTATTACGATAATCCTATGATGCAGTTTCTGGTTTTCGCATGCTCTGATTCCCGGGTTAGCCCTTCTAATATCCTGGACTTCCAGCCTGGTGAAGCCTTCGTGTTCCGCAACATTGGTAACCTGGTCCCTCCATTTAACCAGGTCTCAAGAACTGAATTCTGAGATTTTATTGTTTATGATTACTTCATTTACATTTAAAGCTTGTTTTCTCAACGATTCATGCATGTATTAAGTAACTGACATGGTGGCCTGGCACACAGTTGAGATACTCTGGAGTTGGAGCAGCTATCGAATATGCCGTGGTGACTTTGAATGTAAAATTTACGTTCATCTTGTAAATTTACGTTATTATTTATGAATTTTATTATGGATATTTCTGGTTGCTAACTACAAGAGAGTTTGACAGGTAGAAAATATCTTGGTCATTGGACATAGACGTTGCGGAGGGATAGATAGGCTTATGGATCTCCCAGAGGATGGTTCGACTGCTAGGTAAGGTTTTTCTCTTGTTAGTGGAGAAGTAATTACTAATTAATGATGGAAATTCAAAATAATTATGTCATGAATTTATGATCAGTGACTTTATAGATGACTGGGTCCAAATTGGCTTACCTGCCAAGGCCAAGGTCAAAGCTGAGTTCGGGCATCTTCCACCTGATGAGCAGAAACGGGAATGTGAAAAGGTAATTATTATTCAACATTTTGCAATCAATCAATAGCTTAAACATATTAATTTGATAAGTCAAAACTATGATGGTATGCAGGAGGCTGTGCATTTATCACTGGCAAACTTACAGACATACCCATATGTTCGAGAAAGGATGGCGAGGAAAGCTCTAGCACTGAGGGGTGGTTATTATGATTTTGTCGAGGGGTGTTTCAAGGTCTGGGAGGTCAAGACCATCATTACAACACCTATCCATAGCTGAATCAAGACTCAACATCCTCAACCACACAAATTCACAATATCTATGTTGTTTCCACTACCCTTTGATTTGCTTAAAGCTTGGTGTACCTGTTAGTGTGTGTCCAATAATGGAAACGTGTGTTGCCAGTTTGTCATCATGAATGAAAATTCATTTTATATAATCAGTGTTATGTTTTGATCCTACTACATGTTGTCCTATTCAAAGATAAAAATAGTCAGATATTGAGTATAACCTGAACTATATGATGACATTTAAATAATTAAGACAAGATTCTTCACCGTTGGTGAATTAAAAAGAATTTTTCATTTGTTCTCAAATAATTTTGGCTGTAAATTCTAACGCAAGGTGGAATGATATTTGAAATGAATTTTAAATTTTATTCAAATAATCAATAACTAGGGAGTTGAAGGCACGACCGTAAAATCATCTTGTGTTGAGAAGTGAGTGCATTTGTGTGTCTTAAAACCAAATCCCACTTAGCCTCTCACATCTTTTTTTAAAAGCTTTGGTGTTTTACAAACTTAATTCTAAATTTTCAACTTTCCACTATGTAATAAAAAAAAACAATCTTTTAATCTTTCAATATGAGATTGAGGTTTTTGAATTTGTAAAAGCATGTTAGCTAAGGATTCTTTGAGATAAATTTTTTATTTATCTATAATTTATTTTAAACATGTGAATTTTTCTTATCAAAGAACTTATGTTAAATTTTCAGTATAGTTTTAAAATAAAACTAAATTATGAGTGAATCTCATGATTAAACTAGTTTCAAAAACATCAATTAACCATGTTTTAAATCATTTCTTCTAACAATCCTTTGTTGATCAAATAATAATGACTTATTTTTGCCTTAATATTTCATACTTTTACGGCTCGTAAACCGTGGAGTCAAAGATTGAAACGTCCCCAATTATGATTAGGGCTTCTTTCAAAGATATGTTGATCAAATAATAATGACTTATTATTCCTGGAAAAATATTTTGGATATTTACCACTTTAAGGTTTCTTTATCCAAATATTAACGGTAAATAACAACGAATTATTCCTACTAATATTTTGGATATCAACCCTTTTAGGATTTCTTTACCCAAATATTAACAGTGAATAATATGAATCTCAAAAAAATAAGATTTTGATATTTATGGAATATTGGCCAATACCCTTTTGGATTTTACAAACATGTTGTAAAATCCAAAAAAGCAAGAAAACAATTTTTGTTTTTACGAAATCCATGCTAAAATTCATTTTTCTTTAAACTCTGAATATTTTTTTTTTAAAAAAGAATGTTCAATATATGTTAGAGTATTGGTCGTATGCATGAAAATATTTTTTTGGTGTGTATATATATATATGTCGCATCACGCCGATAACCAAGTATTCTCAATACGAGGTTGATATTTTAAAAATATAAAGCAAACACATACCTTAAACCAAATATGCCAGAAAATCATAAATCTCTTCCTCTTATTTTATATTTTTTAGAATGAAAAAAAGAAAAAAGTGTTGCTACCCAATTTTTGACTCATTTATTTTCCGAAAAAATATATCAAAAAAAAAAGATCTTGGTACAAGGGCAAAATTGAACAAATTGAGAGTTTAATGGTCAATGGAGGGTTAAATCGCGAAAATCAGAAATCAAGGACCAGAATAGAAAGTCGTGCAAAGCTAAGGTTGAGATTGAAATTTTTGATGGGTATAATTGCTTAAAATCACAAGTTTAAATCCAATTGGGTGCAATTAAAGTAATTATAAATTGAGGGACCAAATCATACTTTTACCTTTTAAAACTTTGAAAAATTGCACTGCATGATTACGCCTTTAAAGATTTGCATTGCATGATTTTGGAAATTTGCATTGATACATATTCCGGCGAACTCGGCCTTAAATGTCTCCGGAGTATCCCGGCCTTAAATGCTAGGCGCGCCCTGCATTCAAAGTTGAGCGGCGACCCCTGCATCAATGACTTTGGCTCTGCTATAAAAGGGCTGCAAGAAGAGAAAAAGGGGGGAGAAAAAAAAGAGAGTTGGCAGAAAACAAAGGTGCAGACGAGAAAAACGTGAAGGAAAAACAGAGGAAAGGAGAAAAGAATTCAAAAAAAAAAACTCCATTATTTTTCTCACACGAACCCAGCATCATCAGTTCCTTTCTTTTTCTTTTCTTTTTTTCTTTCTTCTTCGTCCTCGGTCTGTTTGGCCATTTCTCTCTCTAGAAACAGAGGTCCCGGCATCCCTCTCTCTCCCTCTCGTTTCAGCTCCGTCCACCGTGCACCACTTCGTCACCACCAGAGGATTCCCCTCAACTCCAGCAGCCAAAGCCACCCTCTCAGGCGAAGCAACTGTAGAATCCCCGACGACAGCAAACCAATCCGTGCACCTTCCGACATCAACTCCGGCCACCATTGATGACGCCACCACGACCAGAAGAACCACCTCGACGTCCTTTACACAAAGCTGTTAACAGGTACGCCATTCTTCACACTCGAAAATCTTCCATTTTTACTGTTCATTTTCTCCTACATGCAGCCCCGGTTTACTATTTGAACAGTAACTGGGTCGGGCGGGCCGGGCTTGGTGCCCGGCCCGACCACAAAATGAGATGGACTTCTGGTCCGACTGGACTGGAAGCCCAGTCCGAGAATAGCCAGGCCAAAGCCCATCCTGATAATAGGCGGGCCGAAGCCCATATTGCAAATAAATGGGCTGAGGCCCGGTATGAAGTTGGGTGGGCCGCGAGCCCATCCCATCAGGCGGGCTGGCAGCGCAGCCCAGCCCTAGGGAGGCGGGCTGGCAGCCCAGCCTCGGAAAGGTGGGCTGGCAGCCAGCCCACTAAATAAATAAAAAAATATAAAAAATATAAAAAAATAAAAAAATAAAAAAAGATAAAAAATAAAATAAAATTTGCAAAAAATATTTTTATTAAAAAAATGTGTTGTTTTCTTGCATACGGAAAATACACTAGCATATTTTAAAAATTGTTTTTCTTTCGAAAAAATATATATTATCTTGGAGTTTGAAGAGAAAATGTGTTTTAGCATTGATTTCACAAAGAAAAAATCATTTCTTGCATTTTTGGATTTTACAACATGTTTGTAAAACCCAAAGGGTATTGGCCAATATTTCAAAAAATATAAAATCTTATTTTTGGGAATTTATTATTCACTGTCGGTATTTGGATAAATAAATCCTAAGGGGTTAATATCCAAAATATTCGGCGGGAATGATATGCTATTATTCACTGTAGGTATTTGGATAAATAAATCCTAAGGGGTTAATATCCAAAATATTCGGCGGGAATAATATGCTATTATTCACTGTCGATGTTTGGATAAATAAATCCTAAGGGGTTAATATCCAAAACATTCGGCGGAGTAATATCCCATTCATCATTTAATAACATATTCTTTGAAAGATCAAAATCATAACAAATCATAACCAAACAAAAACACCAAGCAACTTACCTTAGGTAGGGCATACTAGGGGTGCTAAAACCTTCCCTTTACGCAACCAGTCCCTTACCCTAGAATCTCTGAAAGACCAGTTTAGGTTTCCTAGTAACCATAATACTAGGTGGCGACTCCCTTTTTTTACGAGAATAAAGATGATACCCCAAAAATTGAAATCCCCGCTCACGGGGAGGGTCGTCACGACGCCGCGCTCTCGCGAGGGGTGCGACAATAAGCTTCGGGTCACATGGCCAAACCAGTGACTCGGTGGCAAACAAAGAAGCATGCGTGATACAAATTCACTTGAACATTAACAAAGTAGGCAGACAATGAATGAATTAACATGCAAAAGAAAGAAAAATGAATGGGGCCTTTCCTGGTAACTAAAGGACAGAGGCGATACTTGCTGGAATGATGATAGACACTTACAGAGCTGGTGGCCAATGGGGGGGTCTGATCGAGGTTGTTACTAGTAGTTTGTTGGCTGAGGAAGAAGCTGGGATGAAGGGGATATGGCTAGATGATTTTCTTCTTCTTCTTGGAAACATATTTCTCTTACTCTTCCCTCTTTTTTTCTCTCTTTTCTCTCTTCTTTCTTCTCCTTTTCCTCCTTATTTTCTCTCATTTTCTGCCCTTTTTTTTCCTCCTCTTTTTCATTTTTTTATGTCAGTAGGGAAGGGTATATATAGTTAGACATAGCTCTTATTTAGGGAAGATTTAGTGCATTTAATCTAGGATGCAAGATTATGTTTTTTCTGTAATTAGAGAAACAAAATAGGAAAAGAAATATTATGTGATTTTGATGTAGACAAATGTGATTTTCAACTCAAAGTTTAATTAAGAAAATCATGGAAATCAAATTGGGAGTTGCAGTGAAAAGGGAAGTAGGGGCAGTTTCATATTGACAATGAACAGTAACTCTCGCGGCAAAATTTTATGCTTTTATGCTAGACAGTAAAGCGGAGATATATTGAACTTTTGATATCCAAATCAAGCAATTCAAAACTCCAGATTCATCTAATCATGTAGTACTACAACTTTCATGAAGAACACCAAGTGAGATAAAATTGTTTGGATGGACGGAATCGACCAGCAATTTGCGTTGTCAACATTGTTCCGAAGTAAAGGATTTTTCTGCTTTTACACTAGAAATTCTAACGTGAATATCTTGCGATTCTAATATCCAAGTCAAGAAATTCAAAAATGGAAATTCATCTAAACTTGCAGTATTACAACCTTAAAGAAGGACCTGAAGTGAGAAAAAATCGTTTTGCTGAACAAACTCTACTCGCAATCTGCTTGGTCAAAATTGTTTTGAAGAAAAGGATTTTTGCGACAAAGAAAAAATCATTTTTTTAGTTCTAATTCTGAGCGATTTATCCAACCTTAAACCTAAATTGGGTTTCTCGAATAAAACCTACAAATCTCAGGTCAAAATCATTCTCGCGACAAGATTTTCTTCTTTTATACTAGATATTCAAATGCGAATATCTTGAGATTGTGATATCCAAATCAGGCAATTCAAAACTCAAAATTCATCTACACGTGTGGGATTACAACTTTCATGATAGATATGAAGTGATAAAAATCACTTTGATGGAGATAATCTACCCACAATTTGCTTAGTCAAAACGTTTTTGAAGAAAAAGGATTTTTATGGCATCAGCAAAATCAATTTTTTAGTGCAAATTCTGAGGGATTTATCCAACCTTAAACCTAGATAAAGAAAGAATTCCTAATTGCTCTAAGGATCCTAATGATTTCGGCAGCAAAGGAGGAGGATAAGAAAAACAGAAAGGAACAAAGACATGGTTTGAAAAAATATTTTTATTGTCTACTTTTGTCCATCGTCCAATAACCATGTGCTAAAATCTTGCATGTTGTTTGAAATAGGTGTACTCCATTTCTAGTACGTGGAGTCTAAAAATGAGTAACAACATTGGTCTTGAACAAATCTTGGTTTTATTTGATGCTTTGGATATTTTAACCTTTCTAAAATTCTCAAAGAAATGATCACTTTTCTCACTTATATAGATGCACTTTCATTAGAAATATTTTTTCATAGTCTACTTGGTAAACCAAGATATAAAAATCATTAAGACCATAATTCTCCCTTAACATGGTGCAACTAACAACCTTTACTTCATAGGAAAAAACAAGAAATTATTGTTTTTTAGCAGTACTAAGAAAGTTGCATGACTTAGTTTTCACTTTGAACCTTTATTTTGGGATCTCTAATCAACTAAGTAGAGTTACCATCACCAAACTTCTTTATCCTTAAAGCTTTTAGTGCGTCTTTGGAAGTGTGGTTGAGGTTTCTTTTGAAAGTGCTTTTCGTTTAGAAATGCATCAAAATAATGTTTTTTATTTATTTTTTAAATATTATTTTTGACACCAGCACATGAAAATGATCTAAAAACACCAAAAAAAATTTAATTTAAAATATTAAATTAACAGAAACACCAAAGTGCTTTTGAAACACATAAACAAACAGACCCTTATAGTCCTTTTCCCCACAATGAAGTATGTAAAAGATCTTTTATTAGGAATGTAGTAAGCATATTCACAATATTTTTCTATGACTTTACATTTATGATCAATGGAAATAACCTCATTTACGAACAAGTGTTTAATTTTACCATGTTAAAATTTAATTTTATATATTAGAAAGAAAGTTAAAACAAATCGGTGATGTAGTGTTCAACCACACTCAAATATATTATGGATTGGAACAGTACATGCACTGCTACCTTTTAAATATTCAAAAGAGTGATTTAAAAGTTCACTCTGCGCAAATTAAAAATTAAAAAGAAAGCTAATCCTGAACGTTGACTCTGCACGAATTAAAAATAAAGTTAATCCTGCTTACTTTGCCACTATTCATACCCCTTTATTTGCTGCCCTCTCAACCCAGTTTTGTGCTCATCCTGTTCGCGGGTTCAGCAGGCAGAGTTTTTTAATGTTTTTGCTCATTAATTGTCTCTTTGCAAACCACAATTCAACAGCTAATTCTTTAAATTAATTAATGTGTTTTGTCATTGAGTGCAATCGACGGTAGGTAAAAGCCTTGACAGCTACAATTTCAACTCATCTCTTACACACAGCTGTGGGTAAAATGGGGAAGATGATGATGGATTCGGCAGGTTTCTGAGAGTCCTCAAGTGCGTTTTTTATCTTTTTGTCCATTCATTGTCTCTTCAAAGCCACAATTCAGCACTCAATACAAATACATAATTAATGGGTTTTGTCTTCAATTGTATTCGACAACAAACCAATTCCTTGCCAGCTGCAAATTTAGTCATCTGTTAGATAAATCACGGCACAAATGAGGTTGCCACTTTTGGTGTGGTGCTGACATGAAATCAACGGTATCTGTGGAGACCCATGCTCCACATCAGCTCTGCCAAGGTGACGAGTCTATGGAGGACAGAGACAGCCAAACAATTGGTTCTTTTGTCATCGCAATTACAATTGCTCACATTTTTGTTCGTGCCAACGGTTTTAGCTCTTTGGTTCTTCTCATTTATGGTTTTCCCTCTGTTTGTAGAGCTTGGTTACTTCCTTCATTGGTTCTTAACCATCGTTTCTTCCATTGCTGGTTAGTCATCTCTTTGCCCTTTGTTGCCTCTTCAGCTTCTTTTATTTGCTTGGATTTCATGCCTCAATTTCCTAGGCGATTGTTTGGTTCAAAAGTTTAATTAGTTCCTCAATTTCTCATTGCCCAGTTTTGTCTTGCTCTGTGTCAATGCTTATTGTCTTCATCCACTGCCCAGTTATTGTTGTTGCTGCAATTGGTAAGTTTTCTTTGTTGTTCTGGTTGCTAAATTGTTTATGATTGCCTCTTGCTTGGTTTTTTTCTAATGCGAAAACAAAAAAAAATGAATTAAAACAAAATAAGAAACCAACAAAAAAACAAAGAAAAGACACGGTTGTTGTAGCCACCAAAAAGAAGGGAGAGAGAAAGTGTTGGGCAATTGATTCTAGCTATAGAGATCTTACCCAATCGAGAACCCAAACCCAATAAACCAATTCAATTTCTTTTTTTTTGTTATTATTGAGATCATTTGCTTATAACTTTAATAAATAATCAGTTCTTACGTCAATAAAATTCAAACATCGGTTGGTACAAATTTGAATTTAGTGATCGGTCCAATTCACTGGAAATCCGTGGTGGGTTTTCGGTTTAGTGAAATGGGTGGCTTTGTTTTTTTGTCTGGGATTGTAGAGAGATAATTGTGAATTCATGGGCTTAAATTATTATTTTGTTTTATCTTTACATTTTGTTGTTGTTGTTGTTTGATGATTTCTCTAGGGAGGAGAAATGGTAGTGGTGCCAAAACTATGGAACTTCAATATCTCACAGAAGCCAAGTTCTAGCGTTGCAAAATCACTTTGCAATTACTGGAATCACACCAGAAATAAACTCAAAAACAGAATTTATTCAATTGGAAATTATGAACTGACTTGTCCCCTTACAGTATTCTTCTTAAATAGCCTCAATTCTTACAATTTTCCAATCTTAACTAGGAAAGTAATAAAATAGGAATTTAAGAAAATAAATGATGGAAGTAATGGGTCTGAGCAATCAGTGAGATTTAGAATTCCAAACTTAATGAATTCCCAGATTTCAGTAGTTGTGTTGATTACGGGCTCTCTTCATTATCCACAATATCCATGCTGATTTCCTCCTGATTTGCAACGTCTCACTCCTGATTTGAAACGTCTTCTTCCTCCTGATTTGCATCAGGTAGGGAGGAACCAGGGATAGGGTTTGGCAGTGAGAGAGATATGGAAGACACTGAGCTTGAAGAAGGGGAGGCTTGTTCTTACCATAATATTAACAACAACAATGATGATTATGATGTGAGCATGGACCCTGATATTGCTCTCTTATTTAGTATGTTTTTCTCTTTCATATATAAATGTGAGAATAATTCAAGTTTGATTTTTTTTAATTTTTTTTGTGAAGGTTTGGTTTTGTTAGTTCTATATATCATCTGTTGACTTTATTTTCTTGTTGTTCTCCTATGCTTCAGATCCAAAATTCCATGTTAAGTCTTAATTCTTATTGTTTGCAGTGTTGAGTATGGTAATTTCGTGTGATTAATGTGTCCTTTCTAGTCTTTGAAAAAACAGTTGCTCTGATTTTTAATTGTGTTAGTTAAAGTATAGATGAAATTAGTAGGTTTTCATTTAGTGCCAAGGTTTTGTTGGCGTTAGATGTGCAGTTATGGTGTTTTGGATTATTTTGATCTACTAGGCGAGGGGAGATATGTTTGTGTTTTGGCCAATTCATTTTTATGGAGACATGAAACATATGTTGAGCCTGTTCAATTTATGTAAAGCAGTGCTCAATTATGATTCTGCAGTGTGAGGCTTCTAGATCTCCAAATAATTTGCATCTGGAGGTAATATCATCGAGCACGTCACTGGCAATTCTACTATTTGCTGGTAAATTAATTGACAAAAAATATAAAACATACACAATAATTAATTAATTTTTTTACAAAGAGCAAATAGCTCATCTGTCATATTTTTAGCAATAACAATTTTGTCATTTGCCAATGAAATAATTTTCCAAACAGTTATAACATGCCCACCAATTAATCAATTTGCTGCAACCAACGGATTACGCATTTTTTATTGTTTTTATCAAATACAATTTTACTATCTGTCAATTTAAATAATTCATTAAACAAATAAAACATACATTCTAGACAATCAATGTGATACAAGAAGCACATAACTAATTTCCAAAGAATTTCATTGATGACAATTCTACAATCTACCAATTGAATCATTTTCCAAACATTTAGAACAATAAGAACATTGAATCACTTTGATGCAAAAAACAAATAACCTATTTCAAATGATTTTTTACAAAAATAACTTTACTAATTAAATATTTAGTTAACCAATTAAAACAGAAACAATAATCAATCAATTTGCTACATGAAAAAAAGACCAGCGTAGCGCGCGGGCAAGGTAACTCATTGATAAGATACAAGAAAATCATATTTTTTTTCAATATAGGATTGGGACTTTTGGATTTATAAAAAACATATCAATCAAGAGTTCTTTAATATCAATTTCTCATTACCTATAATTAATTTAAAAGGTTAATGGTTCTTTTTTAAAACATTTATGTTAGAGACTAATTTCGTACAAAGTCTTAACCTAAATTGAACTTAATATGTCTATTAACCATATTTTAAATCGTTTTTCCAACAATCTTAACCTATTTTACATTTGAAGTAACTTCAATTATATTTTAATCCTCTAAAAATATTAAAATTTATAGTAATAGTACCAATAATAAGTATTTGTAAACTTAATGTTTTTTATATAGATTTCCTTAATTTTGTTTTATAGGTTTTGGGTTTTACTATTCTCAGGAAGTAATTATCAAAAAACTAAAAGTGATTAGGAAAACATTATGGATTGTGAGTGCTTTCATTATGGACTTTAAACTATATTTAAGATTTTCTCTTTATTATGTTGGAATGCTTGATTGTTTTTAGAGGTTGTTTTAGGTTTCAATTCTTTTTTTACTTTTTCTTTTCGAGCTCTTATAAAAATGACTTAATGCCTAGAACTTTTGCAACCAAATCAAAATAAGATTTTGAAACATCACTAGGAAAGCAATAAAAAAACTAGAAAAATAAAGAAATAATTCAAACATCTTCTAAGTCTAATCTCAAATGGTATAAGCCAATAAAAATAGTTTGTAAAATATTTTGAAATAAACTTCAACTTTATGTAAAAGTCAAATAAAATATTATGCTCTATTTTATTAGAAAGGTCATTTGAAGATTGTTATATTGAAAACTTTGACATGCATACAAAATCATAAATTGGAAAGTAAAACAAATCATAAAAAAATACAAATGACTAGAATACAAGTTAAGAAAAATCAACAAACTTCATAAAAGGTAGAAAGAGTCTATAAAAAGAGAATTATGCTCCTTTAGAGGTTTAAGTTAGAATGAAATAATGGTGTTTAAATAATAATGGACTCAAACAATGTATATGGGGAAAATAGTCTTAGGAGAGATAGGGATGGAAAGGAAAAAGGATAATGGCTCTTCTATATTTTTTTTAACATTGTTTTAGGAGGGAAATTATAATGAAAAGAGAAATAACTCCTATTTTTTCTTAAAATCTCCCTTGATTTGGGAGAAAAAAGTGAAAGTTATTAAAATTTCATTTTAATAATAGATATTTTACTTGAAATTATATGAAGACCAAACAAATCCTAATTATTAATTTTAAAATTTTAAAATTCGAAATTGCAATAGGAATGACTCTCAGCCAACTTAGAGAAATCATTAATAAACAAAACCACAAGTATATATCCTTGACTACATAGGATGATATAACCAAAATGTATTACCACTCCAAATGCTAAAGGGCTATAAGGATTATAAGATGAGGCACCATATTTAGGATTTTTGTTGCACCTAGTGACGTACACACACTAACAAACACCCAAAGCTCTTAGTGCAAATCAAAGGGTAGTGGAAACAACAAAGATATTGTGAGTTTAAGTGGTCGAGGATTCATAAATGGATAGGTGGCGTGATGATGGACTTGACCTCCCAGAGCTCGAAACACCCCTTGACAAAATCATAATAACCACCCCTCACTGCCAGAGCTTTCCTCGCCATCTTTTCTCGAACGTATGGGTATGTCTGTATGTTTGTCAGTGATAAATTCACAGCCTCCTGCATACCATCACAGTGTTGACTTATCAAATTAATATGTTTAAGCTATTGATTGATTGCAAAATGTTCAATAATAATTACCTTTTCACATTCCCGGTTCTGCTCCTGAGGTGGAAGATGCCCGAACTCAGCTTTGACCTTGGCCTTGGCAGGTAAACCAATTTGGACCCAATCATCTATGCAATCACTGCACATAAATTAATTATTTTGAATTTCGATCATAATTAGTTATCACTTCTCCACTAACAAGAAAAAAACCTTACTTAGCAGTCGAACCATCCTCTGGGAGAGACATAAGCCTCGCTATCCCTCCACAACGACTGTGTCCAATGACCAAGATATTTTCTACCTGTCAAACTCTCTTGTAGTTAACAGCCAGAAATATCTCTAATCAAAGTCTTAAGTGTTCAAGATGAACGTAAATTTACATTCAAATTCGCGACAGCATATTCAATAGCTGCTCCAACTCCAGAGTATCTCAACTGTGTGCCAGGCCACCATGTCAGTTACTTAATACATGCATGAATCATTGAGAAAACAAGCTTTAAACGTAAATTAAGTAATCATAAATAATAAAATATCAGAATTCAGTTCTTGTGACCTGGTTAAATGGAGGGACCAGGTTATCAATGTTGCGGATCATGAAGGCTTCACCAGGCTGGAAGTCCAGGATATTAGAAGGGCTAACCCGGGAATCACAGCATGCGAAAACCAGATACTGCATCATGGGGTTATCGTAATAACTGTTATACTATGTCTGATTTAACTTGTGATTATACACCAAAGAATTAAGCATTACCTTGGGGGTCTGGCGTTCTGCAAGTTCACCGAACAACTCTGGATACATGCTGCAAGAGTAAATATCCAAGGAATTAATAACCGTAAAACTATATATATATATATATATTAGAGGATGTTAATCTTGGATTTGATTATTTGTATAAAAATGTTGGTGGCTAGATGAATAGCTATTAATCATTTGTTTGAGTTGCATATCGTACTCAAATTTAGTGGTCTTGAAGCTCTGAAACCCGTCCAAAATTCTTCCAACTGGAATGACAGTCATGGGGCGTTGTCCCTAGCAACTCCGAGATCAGCTTCTCAATTTTTGTCTCCATCTCCTTGTTCAACTGCTCATCCTTTTCACTGCACGCAGGATAATAATCATATATATAACCCTCGCCGAAGTGTAGCCTTTGAATCCTTTGACAATTAACCAAACGCAAACATCAATTTTTTTTTCCTAAGAAAGAACATTACTTGTCAATTAGAAGCTTCTTCAATCCTTCAATAGCCTCTTCCTGTGACAGATTAACCATGCCTGCGTGCCTACATGAAATTAACCAAAATAAAAGAAACATTTTTATACTAAAGAAGCACTACTCAATCATAAAATAAAGATAATATAAAAAGAATAATACCATCTAGAAAATTTTACAGTTCATTCTCAATGCAATAGATATATCTAACAGAATATTGTAAACGATTTCTTGAATCAAAACATGAAAAGTAGAAGCACATGCTACACTTGTCAACCAAGTGAGAGGAGGGCAAGGGAAAAAACCTAGAAGACGAAGACATAATGCTAGCTAGGAAATGGAAAGTTGTAGATTGAATGTATATTGATATTCACTTGACAACTTGCGCACAACTTGGCAGCAAATTCAAGTTCTTATTTATAAGCAACGAGCAGCATTACATGATTCCTCGTCTGCTAGAAATCTCCTAGTACTTGACAAAACAACCTTTTGTGTAAAAGTAATATTTACAAACGATTTACATACATTGATATTAGCATCGGTTTTTATTTTAGAAATGAAGGATACAAACAAAATTGAAAAATGCTTGCGTGCTTGGCTAGTTCACTAGTAATGATGTAAGCTCGTCAATCTACATTTCCTTGATGTTATATCTCAACTGTAGAGTGCATAAATTAACACCCTATGCTCATCAATTCAGCTCTACTTAAAATTGAAGGCTGTGCATCAAGGCCAGAAATTCAACATTTTACAGCAAAAATTTACAACGATTTTAGATAAAATAACTTCATTGCAAATTCAAGATAACATGGTACCCATTTGGAAAA
Source organism: Salix brachista (assembly GCA_009078335.1). Lineage (NCBI taxonomy): Eukaryota > Viridiplantae > Streptophyta > Magnoliopsida > Malpighiales > Salicaceae > Salix > Salix brachista. Next base: position 13,891,656 of record CM018586.1, read on the forward strand.
AACAAAAAGGTTACCCCAATTTTTTTTTTGTGTGGACTCTAGTTAATTGTTTTATCAAAAACGTTTAACAACAATCATACTAACATTGATATTGTTAGAGAATAATATAAATCATATTATGGGGCCTCACTTACAAGCTTAAGCTTTTAGGTGAGATGGTTCCTTAACATGCTATCAGAGCCTTGTTGACCCAGCGGTCACAAGTTCGAATCTCACGACCCCCATTCTATTTGATAAAAACCAAGCACAAGGTGATGTGAGCCTGTGCAAGTTTCAAGCCCAAAGGGCTTTCACTTGAAGGGATGTGTTAGAGAATAATATAAATCATATTATGAGGCCTCACTTAAAAGCTTAAGCTTTTAAGTGAGATAATTCCTTAACAAATATTGTCTTATTGGTTTATGTAGTACAAATATGAAAGTGAATATGTTTCAATCGGTCGTGCATATCGTTTTCTATATGAAACATACAACGAATTTTTCAGCTACCGATAGAAATTTTGGTTGGAAGGTGAAGTGCAGGGACGGGTCCCATGTGCTCATTTATTGAGCATTACTCAATCATTCATCTTCTACAAGAGCTGCAACCACTCTTTCTATCTACCCGAGTCTCATAAATTTCTATCTACCAAATTAAGAACAACAAGCTGAATGGCCTTTGCCATGTCTGCTTTCTAAGATTATTTCAAGAAGATGCTTTATTTTCTCAATTCTTCATTAGTTTGAAAGTGCCGGCTTATATACAGAAAATTGAACTGCAACTGACCCTCTAAAATTGTACATAGCCCCACCACCTCTCAAAAATGGCAGTCGCTTACGTACATGGTGATTTCGTTATGATTGTTAGTGCACTCCCGATTCCATAGCATTATGATCTGTGTTGTTGTTGCAGTGATTCTGAACAACGAAAAACAAAGAATAATGCTTGCGTTTAAGAAGTGATTGATGAATGAAAAGCTTGAATACTTTATTCATGACTGCAGCTCAATTTATAGAGCTGATACATAACAAACTCCTACGATCATGGTTCTACATTCAAGCCATGATCAATTGATAATGGAAATAACAGAGCTGCGAAATAGCAGCAAGAACAAGAGAATAGGAACAGAATTGGCTAAATCAAAAATAAAGAAAGAATAAAATTCCAGCTCAGCAGTCCTGAACATTATTTCTAACACTCCTCCTTGTTTAGGAGCTGCAAACTCCCAACTTTGTTCTCAGAAATTCGAATTTGTTGACTGGCAATGGTTTGGTGAAAATACCAGCTGCTTGTTCTTCAGTTTTGCAGTAAATAAGAATGATACTCCCATCTTTCTGAACTTCCCTCAAAAAGAATAATTTGATGTTGAAGTGCTTGGTTTTCCCGTGAAACACATGATTATTAGAGATGGAAATGGCAGCTTGATTGTCAACTAGAATTTATGTGCTTTCCTTCTGCTCTAGGTTAAGATCAGATAAAGTTTTCCTCAGCCACAAAGCTTGATTGACAGCAGCTGTTGCAGCAACAAACTCAGCTTCAGCAGTGGATTGGGCTACGGTTTCTTGCTTTTTTGAATTCCATGAAAACACACCAGAACCTAAAGAAAAACAGTAGCCTGATGTGCTCTTCAAGTCATCAATGGAACCTCCCCAATCATTGTCAGAGTACCCGACCAGTTTGAACTCTCTACTTCTTGTGTATCTTATGCCAAAATTGCAGGTTCCTTTGACATATCTTATCACTCTTTTAGCAGCCTTGAAATGCAATTCACTAGCACAATGCATGAATCTAGACAAGATACTCACAACATTCAAAATATCAGGCCTAGTTGCAGTGAGATACATCAAGCATCCAACAATTTTTTTGAATTGTGCTTGATCAACCTTCTCGGCTCCATCTTCTTTACATAGCTTCTCCTTTTGATTCATAGGAGTGCTTACTGCTTTGCAATCTTCAAGTTTGAACTTTTTGAGAATTTCTTTGGCATACTTCTTCTGACATATGAACACTTCATGTTCTGCTTGCTTAACTTCCATTCCAAGAAAAAAAGACATCAAACCCAGATCTGTCATCTCAAATACACTCATCATCTCTTGCCTGAATGTCTCCACATTATTGTTGTTATTTCCTGTTACAAGCAAATCATCAACGTAAAGTGAGATGATAAGGATGTTATCACCATTTTGCTTGATGTAAAGAGTCGATTCAGAGAGGCTTTTAGTGAATCCCAAGTGCTGCAAATGTTCATCGATTCGGCTGTACCAAGCTCTTGGAGCTTGCTTCAATCCATATAATGCCTTCTTAAGAAGACAGACTTTGTCCTCCTCTCCTTCATTTGCAAAGCCTTCTGGTTGCTCAGTATAGATCTCCTCCTGCCAAACACCATTTAAAAATGCTGACTTGACATCCATTTGATACACCTTCCAATTCAGTTGTGCTGCAATGGCAAGTAGCAGCCTGCTAGTGTCAAGTCTTGCTACCGGTGCAAAAGTGTCTGAGTAGTCCACGCCAAAGATTTGTGCATAACCCTTCACCACCAGCCTGGCTTTGAGCTTATTGATTGAGCCATCAGCATTGAGTTTTGTTCGATACACCCATTTTACACCGATTACTTTTCTGTTTTGAGGTCTGTCAACCAACTCCCACATGTTGTTTCTCTTGATCATGAGAAGCTCCTCCTTCATCGCAGCAAGCCAATTTTGATCTAGCTTGGCTTCTTCAAAGTCTGCTGGTTCACATACAGCAATGTTGCACCTTTGATACACATCAAGGAGTGACCTTGTGCCTCTAACAGGAGTGTCATCTGTCATGTTGATGTCCCAATCTTCCATGCTTTGATCATCTGTGTCTGAAACAAGATGATTGCCTTTTGGAGAGGCTGAATCTTCTTTGATTGCATCGTTCCAGCCCCATTCTTTATCTTCCAGGAATTGGACATCTCTGCTTATAATGATTTTTCCAGTTTGTGGCTGGAAAATCTTATAAGCCTTTGAAACTAAGTTGTAGCCAACAAAAATGCCTGGAAGTGCTTTCTTGTCAAGTTTATCCCTCTTGACCTGTGGAACAAGGGTGAAGCATAAACATCCAAATACCTTAAGAAAATTCAAAGATGGTTTGTAACCATACCATGCCTCAAAGGGTGTTTGATCCTTCAAGGCTCTTGTAGGCAGTCGGTTTTGCAAGAACACAGCAGTGTTTGCCGCCTCTGCCCATAATTTTTTTGGTAAATTCTTCTCATGTAGCAAGCATCTTGTCATTTCCAAGATGAACTTATTTCGCCTCTCACTAACTCCATTTTGCTGAGGAGTATACGGAGTTGTTAGCTGATGATGAATGCCTACCTCCTCACAAAAACTGTTGAAGGTATTGGAAGTGTATTCCTTGCCATTGTCTGATTTGAGAGCTTGAATTTTACAGCCACTTTCATTTTCAACTTTGGCCTTGAAATTCCAGAACACCTGAGCTACCTCTGACTTGTGCTTCAAGAAAAAAATCCAGCACATTCGGCTGTAATCGTCAATGAAGACAGCATAATACAGACTCCCATTTAGAGAGGGTGTCCTTTGTGGTCCTGCAATGTCCGTATGAATCAATTGCAGCTTCTTTGTTGCTCTCCATGTGGCTTCTGGAAAGGGTTTCCTGTTTTGCTTGCCAGTGTGACAAGTTCTGCAGCTGGATATGTGATCATCAAGTGCTGGGAAATCCTTAGCTAACATCTTGGATTTCATAAGCATCAGCCCTCTATGATGATAGTGCCCTAGCCTCTTGTGCCAAATATCTGTGATATTTTCTTTAATTGGGAAAGCAGTATGCTCCTCCTCCAATGGATTTAGAGCAAAACTCTTCCCTTTCATGATTATTTTGAAAATATCATGACCATTCACATCTTTGATCAAGCAGCAATTGTTTTCGAACACTACTCTATAACCCTTCTCAATAAGCTGACCAACACTGAATAAATTTTGATTTATGCCAGGGACATACAATACATCAGAGATGAACTTAGTACCTGAGCAAGTCAAGATTGCCACGGTTCCCTTTCCTTCAACAGCTAGGTATTCTCCATTTCCAATTCGAACCTTTGAAGTATTTGTTTGTTTCAGCTCCTTGAATATGTCTCTGTCATGTGTCATGTGGTTGGTGCAACCACTATCAATGAGCCAGCTTTCACTTGAGTCATTTCTGGAAATGCAAGTGGCCACAAACAATTGATCTTCTTCTTCTTGATCAGCAATTTGAGCTTCTTCACCATGCTGTTGAATTTTGTTTTTACAGATAATAGCCTCGTGCCCCATTTGATTGCATTTGTTGCACTTAGCTTCTGGTCTTCTCCAACACTTAAAATGTGGATGTGATCTCCTTTTACAATGCTGGCATGGAGGAAAGGGTCCTTTTTTGTTTCCAGTGTTGCTCCTGTTGAAATTACTGGAATCTCCTGATGATGCTTGACTGCTTCCATTCTTCTTGTAATTCTTTCCTTTTTCTCTATGCTTGACGAATAGAGCTCCTTCAATCTCATCTTCATGTCTCATGATCCTCCTTTGCTCCTGAGCTTGTAATGCATTTAGCATTTCTGTCAAAGTAATTTTTGACATATCCTTGGTATTTTCCAAGGATGTAATTGTAGCCTCAAAGATTTCAGGAATTGTTACAAGAATTTTTTGAACAATTCTTGACTCAGGCAGGGACGAGCCAAGTAAACTGATTCGGCTTGCAATATTAAGCAGCCTATCAGAGTACTCTTTGATGGATTCAGTCTTCTTCATCTTCTGCAACTCGAAATCACGCATCAAGTTCAATACTTGCATCCCTTGAATTCTTTCATCCCCTTCATACTCAGTCTTGAGAAACTCCCATATCTCCTTTGTTGTTTTCAAAGACATGATTCGAGTGAAAATGGTGGATGCTACTGCAGCAAACAAGCAAGCCTTTGCCTTTGATTTTTTTGTCTTCTTCTCCTCTGTGATTTGACCTGCGCCATGGTGGGATTGTTTGGAAGTGCAGGGATTTCATAATCTTCTTCCACTGCCTCCCACAAATCCAGAACCTCTAAGTATGTCTCCATCCGTACTGCCCAAAACTGGTAATTGTCACCATTGAACACTGGTGGAGCAATTGATGAGAAGCTTACTTCTGTCTCCATGAGTTAAATCAAAATGCTCTGATACCAATTGTTGTTGTTGCAGTGATTCTGAACAACGAAAAACAAAGAATAATGCTTGTGTTTAAGAAGTGATTGATGAATGAAAAGCTTGAATACTTTATTCATGACTGCAGCTCAATTTATAGAGCTGATACATAACAAACTCCTACGATCATGGTCCTACATTCAAGCCATGATCAATTGATAATGGAAATAACAGAGCTGCGAAATAGCAGCAAGAACAAGAGAATAGGAACAGAATTGACTAAATCAAAAATAAAGAAAGAATAAAATTCCAGCTCAGCAGTCCTGAACATTATTTCTAACAATCTGCAATATCTGAAATTTATATGTATGTGTTCATATGATTTTCAAATTTCAGCAATCTAATAATATTTTTCACTATAGAAACAGTACAAGAAGTCTATATCAAGATTTAGTTGGATGAGTGGTAATGGCCGAGAAAGATGAGCTAGAGGAGATGCTAATTCATGCCTCTGACATCCATGGATTCTTTTCATTTGCTAAATGACATGAATTTTATCACTTTTGGTTGCCAAATGACAGATTTATCTTTCTGTTATAATCATCTTTTAGCTCTGGAAATGGTCCGCGCATCATATAGTGGGCAAATGGTCCACCAACACTAACTTCAATTTCTTTTGAACATTCTTCTCCTCTTCTCCTCGCATAATCTTACCTTACTCTTGGTCCATTCTGGAATCTATAATCACTTGCGATGAGTTGGTATTTTTAACTTAATATTTTTGTGCATTCAAGGAGTTTAAATCCATAACTAGAGTGTTAGCCCAAGTCACTATGTTCAGTATATTTTGGTCCAGTTAGTCTGAAATGAATATAAATAACTATAAATCAAATAAGTTGTTAAATTCAATATACTTGAGTTTAACAATAAATCGAGTTCAATTTACTGTGGGTATAGCAAGACACCAAATCTATTTCCTCTATATTTGGCTATACATCAAACATCATTGTACTTAAGGATCTATGTTAAGACTATAAGGTTTATTTTTAAATTATTAATGTTCATTTTAAAGGTAATCATTTCGATACAGCTATAAATGTATAAAAGATTTCTGTAGGGATCTACCATATTTTCCATCTAATTGACAATGTGTAAATTATATTTATTTTTTCATTAATGATGTGTAAGAGATATTTATCTCTCATTAATGTCATCAAAACAAAAAAAAACTTTCTAATCTTTTTTTTTCTAAAAAGATTCAAGGATTATAAATACTTCATGAATCACTCACATAAAATACTTATTTTTTTTAACATTAAAAGCTTATATATCTTATTGCATTAATCATAAAATACTAAGAACAAACACTTTTTTTCTCGTATTTAAATTTTTTAATTTCATTTATCATTATTCCCATCAAATAAATTATTGATTTTATCACCGCAAACTTTTAAGTTCCACCAACATGATTTTTGGAAGTATCAAGACTAGTACCATCAATATTTCCACTTCCTGAGCTATAAAAATAAATTAAAAACATAAATATTATTCAATCATAATCTAAACATCAAATGACATCAAAAAATAAATTAATAAACTTGTTATTAAATCTAGAGTAATTTTTCGGATAAAGCTTTGGCCGTATGATGATAAAACACATTTTTTTATAGTTTTATATTCTTTTTTTCTTAATAAAACAACATAAATAAAATGCAACACTCATACACATACACACACTATTTTTATTATTTTTTCATTTAATGTTTGTACAACATTTACAAAATACATAAAATTTAAATACATGAAGTAATTAAAGATAAAAACAAAACAAAACATAAAAAACCCAAAACATGGTCGGAACAGTGCTGGAATAGTGGCGGCAGTAGCAGGAGCACTGGTGGCATGACAGCTCACACGCCACCGTCACTGGCCGCGCGTGGAACCACGCACCGCCGCCGGTGAACAGCATGACAGGGGGCCAACAAATTTGTCTCAAGTGCTCTTACCAATGCATATAGTTCTTTGTCATAAATGAGATAGTTCAAGGTTACTCCACTTAACTTTTCACTAAAATACACAATAGGTCTCTGATCTGAATCAAAACAACACCTATTCCCATTCCAGACGCATCATATTCTATTTCAAATGCTTTTATAAAGTCAGGTGAAGCCAAACCAGGTGTAGAACATAGTTTTTCTTTCAAATGAACAAAAGGCAATTTTGTTCCTCTCTCATTTAAACCCAACTGACTTTTTAACAAATTCATTCAAAGGTGAAGCTATTGTACTGAAATCTTTCACAAAATGCCTGTAAAAACTAGCTAACCCATGAAAACTCCTTACCTCACTTACCGATTTGGGCGTAGGCCAATCCTGGATGGCCTTAACTTTCTCCCAATCTATCTCGATACCCTATGTAGTTACAACATAGGCAAGAAACACAATTTTCTCCATGCAAAAGGCACATTTTTAAGATTAACATACAATTTCTCACTACGCAACACACTAATTATATTATGCAAATGATCAAGATGCTCTGTTAAGTTCTTGCTATGAATCAGAATGTCATCAAAATATAAAACCACAAACTTACCTATAAATGCACGCAACATATGATTCATTAAACGCATAAACGTACTAGGTGCATTTGTAAGTCCAAACGACACTACTAACCATTCATATAAACCATGCTTAGTCTACAAAATAGTTTTCCACTCATCACCCTCTTGCATCCTAATCTGATGGTACCCACTTTTCAAGTCAATTTTAGAGAAAATACAAGATCCATGTAACTCATCTATCTAACATGTCATCAAGCCTAGGAATGGGGTGTCTATACTTTACTATTATATTGTTGATGGCTCAGCAATCAACACACATCCTCCATGTTCCATCCTTCTTACGCACAAGTAGCACGAGTATAGCACACAGGCTCATACTCTCACGAATGTAGCCCTTTTCCATCAGCTCATCAACTTACCTTTGAAGCTCCTTCATGGGATTGCTTCCATAGGGTGGTCAATTAGGAATTGAAGCTCTGGGTACAAAATCAATTTGATACTCTATCCCCCTTAATGGTGGCAATTCACTAGGAGTATCATTAGTGAACACATCATCAAATTCCTGCAGCAAAGAAATAGCAACACTAGGCACAATATGATCAAGATCATTAGTATTAAAGTAAGCCTCCTTCTACACAAGTAAAATCATTGGCTTGAGCCTCCTTCTACACAAGTAAAATCATTGACTTGTTAGTGAAATATACAGATCTGACCTCACTCTCTCTAGCATAAAAATTAGGTTGTTTCTTTAGTTTTTCCACACAATTCTCATCACTCTTCCTGACTTTCTTTGCTCCTCTTGTCTTACCTCCACTCTTGGCTAGATTTGGGTGTTTTTGACTTGTGGTGGAATGGTCTGATTTGTTTGGAGTGTTGGCCGAATATTTGTTTGTGTTTGGATGGGTGGCCTAATGAGTTGTAGTGGTTTGAGTTCTAGCCGAATCTAATGGTCTTCTCTCCCCTTGTTCCTCACCTTGATTTTCTCTCCCTATCACCTCATGCTCACTTTTTAGCTTTATTTGATCATCATACACCTATTTGGGTGTAAGATGTACAAGAGTGATGGTTTTACAATCTTTTACAATGGTATACCTATTTTTAACCCCATCATGAATTGCCTTCCTATCATATTGTCATGGTCTCCCCAACAAGACGTGACTTGCTTGCATTGGTACCACGTCGCACATAGCTTCTTCAACATATTTTTCAATTGAAAATGGAACCACAACCTGTTTAGTCACTTTCACTTCACCACTATCATTCAGCCACTACAATCTATATGGTTTAGCATGCTTAACAATACACAGATTCAACTTACTAACAAGGATGGTACTACAAATATTAACACAACTTCCACTATCTATAATTAAACTACATACCTTGCTTTGTACATAAAAATGCATATGGAAGATGTTCTCTCTTTGTTGATAAGTTTCATCTTTCTTGACTTCAACCTGAAGTGTGCGCCTTATAACCAAGGACTCCGTAACCGATAATGCTAACTCATCTCCATCACTATCCTCCAATGATGGCATGCCTTCACAATCTAATCTGTCACTTTCAGATTCCATATCACCATCATCTCTAATCATCATGATTCTCTTATTTGGACACATTGAAACATAATATCCATGCCCTTGACACATGAAACATTTAACATCACAAGTACGTTTAGGTTGAGTTTCAGATTTACCTTTGGCACCAGTAGGGACTTCAACTTTAGTCTTTGGTGGTTCAGTTCCAGAAGGAACAAAGGATCTCGGCTGGATAGTACCCTCTCTTTTTAGATTAGTCTTTCAAGATGATGATGAACCCGAATTAAACGCTGGTCAAACATGTCTCTTCCTAAGTGGTCTCTCCACCTTCATAGCCATGTGAACCATGTCCTCTAGGTCCACATAGTGTTATAGCTCAACTGCATTGGTAATGTCCCGATTCAACCCATTAAGAAATCTAGCCATGACGGCTTATCTATCCTCAACAAAATTGGCCTGAATCATTGCTATCTCCATCTCTTTGTGATATTCATCTACTGTCTTATAGTCTTGATTTAGACCTTGGAGCTTAAGGTATAAGTCTCTATAATAGTGGTTTGGCACAAATCGCCTCCCCATTAAAACTTTCATCTCCCCCCAAGTTTGAATGGGTAGCTCCCGATTCCTTTCCTACTAATTACAATCTGATCCCACCAAATCAATGCATACTCTGTAAACTTAATTATCACCAATTTCACCTTTTCTGTTTAGAATAGCTATGGCAATAAAAAAATCCAATCTATCTTTTTCTCCCACTCCAAATAAGCCTCGGGATCGTTTTTACCTTGAAAGTTAGGAATTTGCAGTTTAATGTTATCCAAGTCCCCGTCCATATCTTCATAATTCCCCATGCCACTGAAATTCACATTACTCCTAGCGTTGTTCGGTCCAAACTTGATTCCTTGGCCAGCAGATGCAAAATCATAGTCATCTTCACCCGCATTTGCGTTTTCATCAACAAACTCTTCAAAATCAAACCTTGTATTCCATACGGCCATACATACTGTATTTCTTTGGCGATCAACCACACTATTCTATTGCTTTATCGATTTCACCTCATCTTTCAGATCCTTGTACGTCCTAGACAACAACTCGAGTTACTGGCCTACGACTCACAACTAGAAAGCTACGTCAGCGTTTTGTGTCGTTGATTTGTAGTTTTCAGACATCCTTTGAATTTGCTAAATTTGGTTAGTAGCACAAAATATATCCTCACACCTCTCGTGTACCACACACAAAAAACAAGGTTTTTCACTCTAATAATCTCATTACGCCTTTTACCTCACAACTTGCTTTCTTTTGGTTCTTTAGGAACTGAAATCAACAAATCAAAGTCAGTGGTTGTCACAATGCACTCTAATTATAATTTTAGACTCAAGAATCAATAAGTATACTGAAAACAAAGCTAGAATTATGATTTCACGAGTAGCAATGCAAATTCATATAAATTATGGACGAAACGTAGACACAAATAAACAGAAGTGAATATTAGTGAAAACAGTTACTTGACTCCAAGATATCCCAAATATAATAGAAACAAAGATTTGGAAAAAATTAAACAGTAAGGATCACGTTTTGAAACTTGACACAAATCTAACCTGTTACGTAATTTTTTACGTATCAGAATTGAAACCCAGACCAAACGACCTCATAATGACCTCAAATTCCATATTTAGTAGTATAATACTAAAAAAAACAGCAAAACTCAATTTTTAGGTCGTTCTCTTACTTCTAGTTACCCAACCCCTTGTGTAATTAGTTTGCGGCAAAATTGAACCTTTAATTAAAACCTCTAGTAGACGATATCGAAATAAGCCCAAATTTAATATATGGTGTGATCTCAACCCCAATACATATCATATGATGTTTCAATTGATTCTAAGGTGTTTTGTTTAGGGGTTCACTAAGGTAGTGTTTCTGTGACAGAATTGAACCTCCAATTAAAACATCAAGTAACCAATATCAAAATAAGCCTAAATTTTACATATAATTCGCTATTATTCACTGTAATTATTTGGATAAGGAAACCCTAAGTAGTAAATATCCAAAATATTTTTCCAGGAATAATAAATCATTATTATTTAATCAACACATCTTTGAAAGAAGCCTTGATTATAATTAGGGACATTCTAATTTTTTATTCCATGATTTACGAGCCGTAAAAGTATGAAACACTAACACAAAAATAAGCTTTTAAAGTGCTATAAATTTCTTTAGATTTTTAATTTTTTGTTCTCTTTCTTTGCGATTTACGAGTCGCGAACACTTGAAATACTAAAGGGAAAAATAAGCTTTTAAACCCATTGAATCTCCTTAGATATCTATTCTAGTTGTCTCTTAATTCATAGGGTGTGAATGTATTGTCTTAATTTTTGCTCTCGTTCCTTGCAAACCTATCCTAGGAAAATTGATTAGATAACATCAACACCAGAACAATCATAAGGCAAACCATAACACAAAGCAACTTACCTTAAGTAGGGTATACTAGGGGTGCTCAAACCTTCCCTTTACATAGCTAGTCCCTTGCCTTAGAATCACTAAAATGCCAGTTAGGTTTCCTAGTAATCATAATACTAGATGGTGACTATCTTTTTCACTAAACAAAAAACACTATCATGAATCCCTACTCTTGGGGGGGATCGTCGCGACGTCGCGCTCTCGCGGAGAGTGTGACAATGTATACTATAATTTTTATAAATGACTACCATCTTTTAAATGATCTTTATGTTAACCACCTTGACAATATTATTCATCCTAGGTTTATAAAGTCTATAACGAGAAAATTGAAATAATTAATCTCTCACTTGGTAGAGAATTTAACAATCAATTTCCTATTAAAATTTTAAGATTGTCAATTTTGCTAGCAAGCAATAGCAACAAATCAAATCATTTTTGATGAACCCTTGACCATTTTTTAAGAAAAAATCAAATCAAATCATTTTGTAAGAAAACAAATCAGGGATTTCACCACTCGTTATTATGATTTAGATATTATAGCATGAAGTGCAACAACTATATCATATTATGTTTGTCCTAAACATCATATTCATTGATCTTTGAAAAAGATTGAACACTATTTTCAAATCTTCTTCTACCTTACGAAAGGATTTATAATAATTACTATTGGACAGAAAATAAATTTTTTATTCATGATGACAAACTCGCAAAACACGTTTCCATTATTGGACACACACTAACAAATACCCCAAGCTTTAAGCAAATCAAAGGGTAATGGAAACAACATATATATTGTGAATTTGTGTGGTTGAGGATGCTGAGTCTTCATTCACCTATGAATAGGTGGTGTAATGATGGACTTGACCTCCCACAGCTCGAAACACCCCTTGACAAAATCATAATAACCACCCCTCAGGGCCAGAGCTTTCCTCGCCATCTTTTCTCGAACATATGGGTATGTCTATAGGTTTGTCAGTGATAAATTCACAGCCTCCTGCATACCATCACAATTTTGACTTATCAAATTAATATGTTTAAGCTATTTATTGATTACAAAATGTTCAGTAATAATTACCATTTCACATTCCCGGTTCTGCTCATGAGGTGGAAGATGCCCGAACTCAGCTTTGACCTTGGCCTTCGCAGGTAAGCCAATTTGGACCCAATCATCTATGAAGTCACTTCTCCACTAACAAGAAAGAAACCTTACCTAGCAGTCGAACCATCCGCTGGGAGAGACATAAGCCTCGCTATCCCTCCACAACGACAGTGTCCAATGACCAAGATATTTTCTACCTGTCAAACTCTCTTGTAGTTAACAGCCAGAAATCTCTCAAATAAAATTCATAAGTGTTCAAGATGAACGTAAATTTACATTCAAATTCGCCACAGCATATTCAGTAGCTGCTCCAACGTACTCCAGAGTATCTCAACTGTGTGCCAGGCCACCATGTCAGCTACATAATACATGCATGAATCGTTGAGAAAACAAGCTTTAAATGTAAATGAAGTAATCATAAATAATAAAATCTCAGAATCCAGTTCTTGAGACCTGGTTAAATGGAGGGACCAGGTTAGCAATGTTGCGGAACATGAAGGCTTCACCAGGCTGGAAGTCCAGGATATTAGAAACTGCATCATAGGATTATCGTAATAGCTGTTATACGATGTCTGATTTAACTTGTGATTATACACCAAGCAATCAAGCATTACCTTGGGGGTCTGGCGTTCTGCAAGTTCACGGAACAACTCTGGGTACATTCTGCAAGAGTAAATATCCAAGGAATTAATAGCCGTAAAACTATATATATATATATATATTTGAGTATGTTAATCTTGGATTAGATTATTTTTTTTAAATTTTGGTGGCTAGATGAATAGCTATTAATCATTTGTTTGAGTTGCATATCGTACTCAAATTTAGTGGTCTTGAAGCTCTGAACCCGTCCAAAATTCTTCCAACTGGATGACAGTCATGGGGCGTTGTCCCTATCAACTCCGAGATCAGCTTCTCGATTTTTATCTCCATCTCTGAAGAATTTGAGAGTGAAAAACTTGTTCACGATTCTTATTAATTTACAGTAAGGCTGCAAGTATTTATACATCAATTACACTTTTAGTTCTAATAGAACTACAATAGGAAAAGACTCCATGAGATACGCTAATAGCATCCTTGCTGCGCAGGTCACCAGCCTTTCCTAAACAGGCGATGAAGGTGAGCCGGTCGACCGCTTGGAAGACAAAGCTGAACCGGTCGACCGCTTGAGGTGAACCGGTCGACCGCTGATCTACAATACAACCGGTCGACCGCTTGAGGTGAACCGGTCGACCGCTGATCTGCAATACACCCCCTCAAGCTGGATCCAGCAGATTGATGGAGCCAAGCTTGTTTACAATTTGATGGAACTGGGTAGTGGGTAGAATTTTTGTAAACACATCTGCTAATTGATCTGTTGTACGCACATAATGAGTAGCAATAAGTTTTGTTTGAACTTGTTGCCGTATGTAGTGACAATCCATTTCAATGTGTTTTGTTCGTTCATGAAACACGGGATTGGACGCAATGTGCATAGCTGCTTGATTATCACAATAAAGAGTCATAGGAGTGTGGCATGCACATCCTAGATCAGTGAGCAGACGCTTTAACCATATAAGTTCACAGGCTGCTAAGGCCATGGCGCGATATTCAGCCTCAGCGCTAGAACGGGCCACCACATGCTGTTTTTTACTACGCCATGAAATAAGATTACCACCGACGAACATACAATAACCTGTAGTTGACCGTCGATCAAGTGCGTTACCTGCCCAATCTGAATCAGAGTATCCCATAATATTTGTATGGCCGTTATTCTTCATGATGATGCCACGACCAATGGATCCTTTTAAATATCGAAGAATGCGCTTTACCATACCTAGGTGTTGCACAGTGGGTGCATGCATGTGTTGGCTTGCAAGGCTAACGGCATACGCAATATCAGGTCTCGTGATTGTTAGATATATTAGCTTCCCAACAATTTTCTGATAATAGCTAGGAGATTCAAGAGGTTCTCCAACAGGTTCCAATTTCAGTTTGCTGTCAAGTGGCGTAGCGGCAGGTTTAGAATGTAGGAGATTAGACTCCTGCAGGAGGTCGATAATATATCTTCTTTGATTTAGATATAGTCCTTTGCTAGAGGTTGTCATTTCAATGCCAAGAAAATACTTCAACTGTCCGAGATCCTTGATTGGAAATTTTCGCTGAAGGCTCTCCTTTAGCTGTTTGATCGACCCACTGTTATGACCGGTGATGATGAGATCATCGACATATATAAGCACCATGAGACTGTCATCTGGCTTTAATTTTACATACAAGGAGGAATCGGCAGAACTCTTTTGAAAACCAAGAGCTTCAAGAGCAGCGCTTAATTTTGCATGCCACGCGCGAGGACTTTGTTTCAACCCATAAATTGATTTATGAAGTTTGCACACCAAGCTGGAATTTCCACTTTGAGGGTGGCCAGGTGGAAGTTTCATAAATACTTCTTCTTCAAGATCTCCGTGTAGGAATGCATTTTTAACATCCATCTGCGACAGCTTCCAGCCTTTGTTGATGGCTACTGATAATAAGACTCTAACGGTGGTCATTTTCGCAACAGGAGCAAATGTCTCTTTGTAGTCAATGCCGAATTTCTGAGTAAATCCTTGCGCAACCAGGCGAGCTTTGTGGCGATCAATAGACCCGTCAGAATTGAATTTGGTTTTGTATATCCACCGACTCCCTACTGCATGTTTCCCAAGTGGAAGGGGAGTGACGCTCCAAGTTTTGTTTTCTTCAAGGGCTGCTAGTTCTTCTGCCATAGCCTTTTGCCAAACACTTTGACTTTGAGCATCTTTAAAATTTGTGGGGTCTTGAGTACTGGATATTGCTGTCAAGAAACCTGTGTGCACTGGTGACAAATTTTGATAAGATATGGACTTATTCATGGGGTACCTGACGTTGTAGCCAACGTAATCTTTTAATTTAGCTGGCGGCACCCGTGCTCGAGATGGATTTCGGCGAAGGGGCTCAAAATTTTGAGTTGAATTTTGAGCTGAAGGTGCATGGCTGTCATCGGTAATACTTTCCATGCCACTGTCATCGGCGGCATTAGGAATAATTTCCATAGTAGCGTCATCTTCTTCCAGTGAAGTGTTCTCAACGGGATGATCAACATTAAGCAGCGGAAAAAAATCATGGAATACATTTTCCTGACTAGTTTCTTCAAAATAGGAACTGGTTTCAATAAACCGAACATCGCGAGAAGTGTAGAGTTTCTTGGATTTTGGCTCATAGCACTTGTACCCCTTCTGAGTTTGTGAATATCCCAAGAAGACGCATTTGACAGCTCTTGGATCCAATTTGTCGCGTTGATTTGTTGGTAAGTGTACATAGCAAATACACCCAAATACTTTAAGGTATGAGACATCTTGTATTTTTTTCTGCAAAACTTCAAGAGGAGATTTGAATTCCAGCACTCGGCTGGGTAAATGATTTACAAGATGAGTTGCAGTAAGAACACCAAACGACCAGAAATATTTAGGAACATGCATTTGCAACATGATTGCTCTTGTTTTCTCCAACAAATCACGATTTTTTCTTTCCGCAATTCCATTTTGTTGTGGTGTGTGCACACAACTGGTTTGGTGTATGATTCCATTAGAACTTAGGTAATGCGTCATGTTATGGGACATGTATTCGGTGCCATTATCTGATCGAAGAGTTTTAATTTGTGCCGAAAATTGGGTAGTGATCAGTTTATGAAAGTGTTTGAAATAATCAATCACTTCACATTTAGATTTTAACAAGTAAACTCAAGTGACTCTAGAAAAATCATCAATAAAAGTTATGAAATATTTAAAACCATCAATTGAGGTGGAGAAGGGTCCCCAAACGTCCGAATGGACAATTTCAAATTTCTGACTTGTTTGAGACACTGATTTATTGAATGGTAGTCTTGATGATTTTGAAAAATGACAAATTTCGCAGTCAATGTTTCCTTGTTGGAATACAGGAGAAATTTGATTAAAAACCGACATTGATGGGTGAGCTAGACGACGGTGCCACAAAATTTGTTGTGTAACAGGTGCAGTTCTTGCATGGAGACTTTTACACACTTGAGGATCGGAAGAGAAGAAATAAAGTCCATGCAAAAGAAATCCTTCACCAATCCTCTTCTTGGTTATGAGGTCCTGAAATACAACCTTGTAAGGAGACAATATAACTTCACAATTGAGAGTGGATGTTATTCGTTTGACAGAAAGTAGCTGGAAGGGAAAAGAAGGAATGTATAGCACGTTAGACTCAATAATTTGAGACACTAATTTCATTTTTCCCTTACCCTCAACTGGAACTCCCTTCCCGTTTGCAACAGAGACGAAGACAGGGGACGAAAAAGTTGAAAAATTTGAGAAATTTTCCAATTTGTTTGACATGTGATCAGTGGCACCAGAATCAATTACCCATAAATTATGCAAATTACCTAGTTCTAATGCAGTCATAAACGAAAGTAAAATACCTTGACTGTTTTCGGCATTTGCACCAGCTAAGAAGTCTGCAAATTTGCTGATGAACTCCCCAGATTGCGTCTGCTCTGCACTTGTTCCTTGGCCTTGCTTTGTTTGCAAATAACTTGCAAATTCGTTCAATAAGGTGACAGGGCTGGCAGTGAAGGAGTCACTGGAATGAGTAGCCAAGTTTGCTCTATGAGTAGTGCTTAATTTTCCTTTATGCTCCTTCATAAATTTCGGCTTCAGTTCTGGGTGTAGATTCCAGCATCTGTCAACTATGTGCCCAGAATTTTTGCAATGTTGACACTTGAATTCGTGCCTTTTTCCTTTGTAGTTTTTATTCTCAGAGAAGGGACGAGAAATATATGCATGTGCATCAGAATTAAAGGAATTTGTGGTGCGAGACATAACCTTTCGACGAACTTCTTCTCTTTGAATCGTGGCGCACACAGTTTGGAAGGATGGCAGTTCTGGGTTCATTAGAATGTGACTTCTAAGATCTTCATATTCTGGGTTGAGGCTTGCCAGCAATTGAAAAATTATGTCTTCTTCAATTCGTTTTCTCAAGGTGACAGCATCTATGGTGTGTGGTTGATAAAGCTCTAATTCACTCCATAGACGTTTCAGATTTCCCAACATGTTTACAAACGATTTCCCGTCTTGAGAAATTTTGGAGATTTCTTGATGAATTTGGAAGATGCGTGCAGCATTGTTTTGATTTCCATACATATCACCAATTGCTTTCCACAGCTCAAAGGAGGAGTCGGAGTAGCTGAAAATTTCAGCAAGATTGCGCTCCATTGAGTTTAAAATCCATGACATGACCAGTTGGTCTTTGGATAGCCACGCTTCATACTCCTGGGAATCTGCTTCTGGAGGCTTGGTTGTTCCAGTAATGAATCCCAGTTTTGATCTCCCCCCTAGAGCAATTTTAATGGCTCTTGACCAGGGAAGGTAGTTGAATTCGTTCAACAACATTGAAGACAACTTTTGGCCAGTGTTAAAATCCATATCTGAGCTGCTGGACACGGAGATAGTTTTCTCCTTGGTCCCCTCAGATGTGTCATGAGTTGCAGATATCAACTCAGCCATGACAGTGAAGGAAGACGAACAAAAAGAAACACAGGGAGCAGAATCGATTAATGCTCTGATACCATGAAGAATTTGAGAGTGAAAAACTTGTTCACGATTCTTATTAATTTACAGTAAGGCTGCAAATATTTATACATCAATTACACTTTTAGTTCTAATAGAACTACAATAGGAAAAGACTCCATGAGATACGCTAATAGCATCCTTGCTGCGCAGGTCACCAGCCTTTCCTAAACAGGCGATGAAGGTGAGCCGGTCGACCGCTTGGAAGACAAAGCTGAACCGGTCGACCGCTTGAGGTGAACCGGTCGACCGCTTGAGGTGAACCGGTCGATCGCTGATCTGCAATACAACCGGTCGAACGCTTGAGGTGAACCGGTCGACCGCTGATCTGCAATAATCTCCTTGTTCAAGTGCTCATCCTTTTCACTGCACGCAGGATAATAATTATATATATAACCCTCGCAGAAGTTTAGCCCTTGAATTCTTTGCAAACATTATTTTTTCTTTCTTTTTTAAAAGAGCATTACTGGTCAATTAGAAGCTTCTTCAATCCTTCAATAGCCTCTTCCTGTGACAGATTACCCATGCCTGTATGCCTACATGAAATTAACAAAGATAAAAGAAACATTTTTATACTAAAGAAGCACTACTCCATCATAAAATAAAGATAATATAAAAAGAATAATACCATCTAGAAACTTTTACAGTTCATTTTCAATGCAATAGATATATCTAATAGAATATTGTAAATGATTTCTTGTTTCGATACATGAAAAGTAGAAGCACATGTTACACTTGTCAACCAAGTGATAGGAGGGCAAGAAAAAAAAACCTAGAAGACGAAGACATTTGCTAGCTAGGAAATTGAAAGTTGTTGATTGAATATATATTGATATTCACCAGACAACTTGGGCACAACTTTGCAGCAAATGCAAGCTCTTATTTATGAGCAATGAGCAGCACTACATGATTCCTCGTATGCCTATTACTTAGCAAAACAACCATTTGCTTAGATGTAATATTTACAAACGTCTTACATACATTTGATATTGCCATCGTTTTTTATTTTAGAAACGAAGAGGATACAAACAAAATTGAAAAATGGTTGCGTGCTTGGTTAGTTCACCAGTAGTGATGTCAGTCTACATTTCTTGATGTTATATCTCAGCTGTAGCACCCCATGGTCATCAATTCAGCTCTACTTATATTGGAGGTGTGCATCAAGGCCAGAAAATTCAACATTTTACAGCAAGAATTTAACTGACATTGATATTGTCTTATTGGTTTATGTAGTACAAATATCTTGATTTTCATACATTTCTTGATTTTTGATAAAATAACTTCGTTGAATATTCAAGATAACATGGGACCCGTTTGGAAAAGCAAAAAGGTTACCCCAAAAAGTTAATTGTTTTGTCAAAAACATTTAACTGACATTGATATTGTCTTATTCAAGGTAGTCAAAATCGCGAGTCAACTCGCAAAATCGTACGATTTTGCGAGTTGGCTCCGAAAACCTGGTTGGACCGGAAAGAAAAATCGAAACCGGTCAAACTCGGTCAAACTCGTAGAAAAATCGTTCAAAATCGTAGAAAAATCGTAGAAAAATCGTAAAAAATCGTAGAATAATAATAATAAAAAAATAATAATATTTAATTATATTTAAATTCATTTTTTAAATTTAAATATAATTAAAAATAATAATTTTTGTACGGATATTTTACGATCTTTCTACGATTTTACGATCCGATTTTTCGGAGCCCTTTCCGATCCGTGTCAAAATCTCGATTTTGACTGCCATGGTCTTATTGGTTTATGTAGTACAAATATCAAAGTGAATATGTTTCAATTGGTCGTGCATATCGTGTTTGATATGAAACATACAAAGAATTCAACAGCAATTAAAGCTAGTTCACAACTTGTAGGATGAGAGTGATGGGAAGTCTAAAATAGTAAAGGCAACTTGTATTATTATTATTTTACTACTTGGAAGGATGAGAACACGTGGAGATGAGAGAAAAATATAAAACTTTCCCTTACCTGCTCTTATTTTTATTATTGATATAATAGTTAGCATGATGTAATTAAGAAATGGATAAAGACCAATTTAAAAATTAGAAACTCCATCCCTAAGAAACTAATAATAATGATAATTAAAAAATAAATATATAAAGAGAAAAGAAGGGAGTTTTTAGTTGTAGATTGAATATATATTGATATTCACTAAACAACTCGTGCACAATTTTGCAGTAAATTCAAGTTCTTCTATCTAAGCAATATGCAACATTCATGTTTCCTAGGATAAAAGAAATGTCGTTTTGCTGCAAGTCGAACAATGTTTTTGTATATATAAAAAAAAATGCAAGCTTTTAAAACATGTTTTTTTCTTAAAAAAAAAAAAAAAAAAAAAACATTCTAATTAATTTGTTCAAGATTTACTTCCAAATTCGCCACAACATATTCAATAGCTGCTCCAACTCCAGAGTATCTCAGTTGTGTGCCAGGCCACCATGTCAATTACATAATACATACATGAATAAATTAAGTAATCATAAACAATAAAATCTCAGAATTCAGTTCTTGAGACCTGGTTAAATGCAGGGACCAGGTTAACAATGTTGCGGAACATTAAGGCTTCACCAGGTTGGGTGTCTAGGATATGAGAAGGGATAACCCGGGAATCACAGCATGCAAAAACCAGAATCTGCATCATGGGGTTATCATAATAATTGTTATACTATGTATGATTTATTTTGTGATTATACAAATATGATATTATCTTATTGGTTTATGTAGTACAAATATGAAAGTGAATATCGTGTTTTATATGAAAAATATAAAAGGCAACTTGTATTATTATTTTACAAATTGGAAGGTTGAGGAATCATGGAGATGAGACAAAAATATTATTATTTAACTAATTTTTATTTTTATTATTGATTTAGTAGTTAGCATGATGTAATTAAGAAAGATTAAATAATTAGCATGATTTTTATTAACTAGAGTACAGGGAAATCATAGGTTCCGTTCATGTACATGGCATTGTTAAGTCAAAACCACCAAGGCACTATCCTACTAGTTTCTTCAATCACTTCACCTTAATTGCCACCTATAACGCACCAACTTGACACTACTTGGAGACTTCTAATGTGGTTGGTAATGGGACATTATTATTTCTATCATGGTTTTATTTTTAAATGAAATGACTCCTTAACATTTAAAAATTAGCATGATTTTTATTTTTTTACTTTTGTTTTTATTATTGATTTAATAGTCATCCATTTCTTAATAGTTAGCATGATTTATAATATTTTGACTCGTGACCACACAAGTTGCCTTAATATTTTAGACTTCCCATCACTCTCATCCTACAAGTTGTGAACAAGCTTTAATTGCTGATGAATTCTGTATATGTTTCATATCTAACACGATATGCACGACCAATTGAAACATATTCACTTTCATATCTTGACTACATAAACCAATAAGACTATCAATGTCAGTCAAACGTTTTGGACAAAACAATTAACTTTTTGGGGTCACCTTTTTGTTTTTCCCAAACGGGTCCCATGTTATCTAGAACATTCAATGAAGTTATTTTATCTAAAAACATTGTAAATTCTTGCTGTCAAATGTTGAATCTTCTGGACTTGATGCACACTTTCCCATACAAGTAGCGCTGAATTGATGACCATGGGGTGTTAATTTCTTCACTCTACAGCTGAGATATAACATTAAGAAATGTAGATTGACGTCACTACTAGTGAACAAACCAAGCACGCAACCATTTTTCAATTTTGTTTGTATCCTCTTCATTTCTAAAATAAAACCCGATGACAATATCAATGTATGTAAAACGTTTGTAAATATTACTTCTAAACAAATGGTTGTTTTGTCAAGTACTAGGCATACGAGGAATCATGTAGTGCTGCTCATTGCCTATAAATAAGAGCTTGAATTTGCTGCAAAGTTGTGCCCAAGTTGTCTGGTGAATATCAATATATATTCAATCTACAACTTTTCATTTCCTAGCTAGCATAATGTCTTCGTCTTCTAGGTTTTTTTCCTTGCCCTACTCTCACTTGGTTCACAAGTGTAACATGTGCTTCTACTTTTCATGTTTCGAATCAAGAAATCGTTTACAATATTCTATTAGATATATCTATTGCATTGAGAATGAATTGTAAAATTTTACATATGGTATTATTCTTTTTATATTATCTTTATTTTATGGAGTAATGCTTCGTTAGTATAAAAATATTTCTTTTATTTTGGTTAATTTCTTGTAGGCATGCAGGCATGGGTAATCTGTCACTGGAAGGGGCTATTGAAGGATTGAAGAAGCTTCTAATTCCCAAGTAATGTTCTTTCAGAAAAAGAAAGAACAACTAATGTTTGCAAAGAATTGAAGGTCTAAATTTCTGCGAGGGTTATATATAACTATTATCTTGCATGCAGTGACAAGGATGAGCAGTTGAACAAGGAGTTGGAGACGAAAATTGAGAAGCTGATCTCTGAGTTGCTAGGGACAACGCCCCATGACTGTCATCCAGTTCGAAGAATTTTGGGCGGGTTTCAGAGCTTCAAGACCACTAAATTTGAGTACGATATGCAACTCAAGCAAATGATGAATAGCTATTCATCTCGCCACCAATATTTTTATACAAATAATCAAATTCAAGATTAACATACTCTAATATGTATATATATATATATATAGTTTTACGGTTATTAATTCCTTGGATATTTACTCTTGCAGAATGTATCCAGAGTTGTTCAGTGAACTTAAAGAATACCAGACCCCCAAGGTAATGCTTAATTGCTTGGTGTATAATCAAAAGTTAAATCAGACATAGTATAACAGTTCTTACGATAATCCTATGATGCAGTTTCTGGTTTTCGCATGCTCTGATTCCCGGGTTAGCCCATCTAATATCCTGGACTTCCAGCCTGGTGAAGCCTTCATGTTCCGCAACATTGCTAACCTGGTCCCTCCATTTAACCAGGTCTCAAGAACTGAATTCTGAGATTTTATTATTTATGATTACTTAATTTACGTTTAAAGCTTGTTTTCTCAACGATTCATTATGTATCTGACTTGTTGGCCTGGAACACAGTTGAGATACTCTGGAGTTGGAGCAGCTATCGAATATGCCGTGGTGCATTTGAATGTAAATTTACGTTCATCTTGAACAACTTATGAATTTTATTAGGGATATTTCTGGTTGTTAACTACAAGAGAGTTTGACAGGTAGAAAATATCTTGGTCATTGGACATAGTCGTTGCGGAGGGATAGATAGGCTTATGGAGCTCCCAGAGGATGGTTCGACTGCTAAGTAAGGTTTTTCTCTTGTTAGTGGAGAAGTAATTACTAAGTAATGATGGAAATTCAAAATAATTATGTCATGAATTTATGATCAGTGACTTTATAGATAACTGGGTCCAAATTGGCTTACCTGCCAAGGCCAAGGTCAAAGCTGAGTTCGGGCATCTTCCACCTGATGAGCAGAAACGGGAATGTGAAAAGGTAATTATTATTCAACATTTTGCAATCAATCAATAGCTTAAACATATTAATTTGATAAGTCAAAACTATGATGCTATGCAGGAGGTTGTGAATTTATCACTGACAAACTTACAGACATACCCATATGTTCGAGAAAGGATGGCGAGGAAAGCTCTAGCACTGAGGGGTGGTTATTATGATTTTGTCGAGGGGTGTTTCAAGGTCTGGGAGGTCAAGACCTTTATTACAACACCTATCCATAGCTGAATCAAGACTCAACATCCTCAACCACACAAATTCACAATATCTATGTTGTTTCCACTACCCTTTGATTTGCTTAAAGCTTGGGGTACCTGTTAGTGTGTGTCCAATAATGGAAACGTGTGTTGCGAGTCACCTTATATAAAGAGTATTATGTTTTGATCCTACTATATGTTATCCTATTCAAAGAAAAAAAATAGTCAGCTATTGAGTATAACCTGAACTATATGATGACATTTAAGTAATTAAGACAATAGGTGAATTAAAAAGAATTTTTCATTTGTTCTCAAATAATTTTGACTATAAATTCTTACGCAAGGTGGAATGATATTTGAAAAGAATTTTAAATTTTATTCAAATAATCAATGACTACGGTGTTTAGAAAAAAAAATGATCTAAACTATAATATCTAAACCAGAATATTGATGAATAATAATTTCAGAATGGGAGTGTGTGTTGCAAATTTGTCACAATAGACACACTTTATACTATAGCATATAATGCTTGCTAGTGTGTGTCCGACTAGTGTATGTCCGATAATGGGAGCATTTGTTGCATATTTGTCATCATAAATAATAATATCATAAATAATAATTTAAGAATGAATAAAAGTTGGGCATCTCTCTAAAGGAATAATTGGTTTTGTTTGGCTATATTCATTGCACTCATTACTTTTGATGTTGTTAATGAAGGAAGTTGAAGGCATGACCCTAAAATCATCTTGTGTTGAGAAGTGAGTGCATTTGTGTGTCTTAAAACCAAATCCCACTTAGCCTCTCACATCTTTTTTAAAAGTTTTGGTGTTTTACAAACTTAATTCTAACTTTTCAACTTTCCACTATGTAATAAAAAAAAAAACAATCTTTTAATCTTTGAATATGAGATTGAGGTTTTTGAATTTGTAAAAGCATGTTAGCTAAGGATTCTTTTAGATAAATTTTTTATTTATCTATAATTTATTTTAAACATGTGAATTTTTCTTATCAAAGAACTTATGTTAAATTTTCAGTATAGTTTTAAAATAAACCTAAATTATGAGTGAATCTCATGATTAAACTAGTTTCAAAAACATCAATTAACCATGTTTTAAATCATTTCTTCTAACAATCCTTTGTATGAATGAAGATTATTTAACTAGTATACGAAGACAAAAAGATTCATATAGAGAATATGAATATATCACTGTATAAGGATACACAACTTATGTCTTTGAACCGTCCTTAGTGAATTATTATCAGTTATTCTCTACTAATGAGTGAAAGTGATATCTTAAACTATTCAATATTTTATGCAAACCAAGACAAAAGGACTTATGTAGTTCTCTACCTAAATTTTTTTCTTCTTATGGTTGTGGTCGTTTTGGCTGTCGCACCCTCTACTAGAGCGCGGCGTCGCAGCAACCCTCCTCGTGCGCGGGGAATTCAACCTGGGGTTTTTTCTTTAGTTTGTGAAAAAGAAAGTTGTCACCTAGTATTATGGTTACTAGAAAACTTAATTGGTCTCTTACAAATTCTAAAGTAAGGGACTAGTTGCGTAAAGGGAAGATTTTAGCACTCCTAGTACACCCTACCTAAGGTAAATTGCTTTGTGTTTTGGTTTGCCTTATGATTGTGTATGGTATTGGTGTTATCTAATCAATTTTGCTAGGATAGATTCGTAAGGAAAAGGAACAAAGATTTCGATGATAAATTTACAACCTATGCATTCAGAGAGAATAGAAATCTAAGGAAATTCAATGGGCTTAAAACGTAATTTTCCCCTTTAGTATTTCAAGTGTTCACGGCTGGTAAATCGCTAGGAAAAACAAAAAATTAAAAATCCAAGGATATTCAAAGTTCTTTAAAAGCCTATTTTTGCCTTAATATTTCATACTTTTATGGCTCGTAAACCATGGAGTCAAAGATTGAACGTCCCCAATTATGATTAGGGCTTCTTTCAAAGATATGTTGATCAAATAATAATGACTTATTATTCATGGAAAAGTATTTTGGATATTTACGACTTTAAGGTTTCTTTATCGAAATATTAGAAAAAACAATCTACCTCAAACATTAGAAAAGATAGATAGATAAAAATTTGACCTAGAAAATAATCGAATAACAATGCAATTAACCTTAGGGGTACAGTTCACCGGGGGTGACATGTATTTTCCTTGCGCAGCAAGTCCCTTAACCAGACTGTCGCAAACCATAGGTTTTCTAGTGATCTTAATGCTAGGTGGTGACTCCTGAAAATTATAATAATAATTTTATAGTTATGAAAAAAAAATTGTGCACTTCTCAGACTCTTAGGATGGTCGTGTGAGAAAATGTCATCGCGATAAGAATATTAAAAGAAGCTAAGATAGAAGAGTTTAAATGGGTCAAAATTTGGTATAAATAGTTGAGTTTGATTAGTGAGAACATCTTAGCAGCAATTTCCGATTGGTAGTTGTATCAAAAGAGAATGACTAGAGTTTATGACAAGAAAGAGTGAGCCTATGAAATTATAGGAAGGAGATTTGGTGTTGAGGAATATTTTACCCATTCCTAGGAAACATAAACGTGAATGGGCATTTAATTACAAAATTCTATGTATTTTTTAAAAAATTAGGGAGAGGCCTAATGTTATCATTCCTATAAATTTGAATGTTATGAAAAAAAGTATTATGTTTGAAAATGTTTTTAATTTAACCAATGCAATAAATATGCTAAACATTTGGCCAAATTATACAAATGGTTTGTATATACTTGAATTTAAAATGGATCCAGTAATTATACAAATGGTTTGTATATACTTGAATTTAAAATGTTCATATTCAATATAAG
This sequence comes from Salix brachista, assembly GCA_009078335.1. Classification (NCBI taxonomy): domain Eukaryota; kingdom Viridiplantae; phylum Streptophyta; class Magnoliopsida; order Malpighiales; family Salicaceae; genus Salix; species Salix brachista. The sequence goes on from CM018586.1 coordinate 13,918,512, forward strand.
TTATAATAAAATTGAAATACATATTGGAATAAGTAAAAAAAAAAAACGTTGATTGGATCAAGATGGTTATTATTTGACTAAATATTTCAAGGATTATCTAAAAGACAATAAGATTATCTACACTTTGCAGAACACTAGATCCAGATAAAATTTATTCTCAAGAGTATGAACCTTAAGCAACCTAAATTCTCTATAAATTTGGAAGGACATGTCATTCATCAATGAGATCGGGAGAAAATTTGATTGACATGTTGCTTATAATTGATGAATCTATCAATTACTTGGATATAATATATGACACTTATTTCAAGAAATGACTTAAAGTTATGAACTTTATTTACTAACCAAGTTTAGAACTTGATTGATCAGCCTAAAAGGAATAAAACCCAATGACGCTGAGTGGTTCTTTAAGAGAAAGACTAACATGAAATGCATTATAATATACAACGAGCAATATCCAATTTTGATGATATAATCAATAAATTCAATTCTATAAAAAAAAACTTAGAAAAAGACCCAAAACAAAAATTATAAATTAAAGAATAAAAACCAACACACACACACACATAACTAGAGGACTACCAAGAAAATAGCATTTCAACTCTTAATACCAGTTTATTTGATTTTTTTATCAATGATAAAATTGTAATTCTATTATTCAAATCCATAGTAAAACATGAAATTAGTATAATAATTTGGCCACACCCTTTAGGTTTTGTAATTAACATTTACAACTTTTTTTGACTTATTGGTTCATAATTTTTTTAATTTATTGTGTGAAGCATAAAGAATTTTTACAATACATGAAACATATCTATAAAGTTAATTTATAAAAATATCTATAACATAATTAGTTTTAGAATAAAAATAATTTAAATTCCAACCTTCAACTAGGGTAAAAGCTTGTTATTAACTACTTATTGTTGGAATAACAATCAATTTTTAATTTCTGCCTTTTTGCAGTCTTTTCTTGTTGTCTTTTTGGGTTTATTATAAACTTGGTCGTTATAGTGTTATGAAATTAATTACTTCATCTCGTTTATTTTAGAAACTATATATTTAATCCCAATATTCTTAAATTTGGCAATAATGACTTGGTTATATGTCTTATTATTTTCTAATTTGTTTTGTTTTCTTTTTCTTTTGTGAAATATAAAAACAAAGGAGTATTAGATAAGGTGAAAATGGAAAAAAAATGAAAACAAAAACATTTTTAGAAGTAAAAAGAACTAAATTGACAAGAAAAATCAATGATTGTCAAGAACGGTAAAAAGCAAACACAAGATTAGATTGAATGAGAAAAAATAAGTTTAAGGTTTAAGCTATGTTTGACATTGCATTTTAAAAATGCTTTTAAAAAAAATTAATTTTTTTTTTTTTTACTTTAATTTAAATGTTTTTGATGCTTTTATATCATTTTCATATGCTGATGTCAAAAATAATTTTTTTTTTTAAAAAAAAATATATATTATTTTAATATATTTATGAATAAAAAATACTTTTAAAAATAATTTCAACTACACTATCTAACAGTGTCTAGATATGGGGTGATGGCGGGTAACTATTATTGAGAGTAGATGCTCTAAGGACTAGTTAGTTAGTGTTGACAAACTCTAAGGACTAATATATAATTAACTACCATTTTGGGGTTAAAAAAAAACAAGTGATTGGAGCAGAACTTCAACAGGAGCAAAATCTAATTGTGACTGACAGATAGACACCATTAACGTCATATCTTTCTCTCCTTCTCTATATTTAATTTGTCTTTTGGTTTCAAAATTCCATCAACGGGGGAGGTTTGAGAATGGCGACTCCATCATCGGAACCTTCTCCTGCTAATCCTGCCCATCAAAACCCAGGTTCCATTTTCATCACGTTTTTCCTTAGGCTTTATGAAAGAATGATTGAAATGGGTTGCTTTCCTAGTGTCCAGGCTTGTAATATGCCGATTCCAATGTTTTTTTTAAATGGGTGATCTTGATGCGTATTTGAGACTTGGCATGAGATGGATACGAGAGGTTGTGCACAGGACGTTGTTACTTGTATTCTGACGATCAATGGGCTTTTCAGTTACAATAAAGTAGGGGATGCATGTTTTCAATGGTTTTTAGTTCTGAGAAGTTGGATTATACGGATGATGATTCTTTGGAGTTAAATTTAGAAAACCCAGAAAGTTTTAAAATAAGTCAGGATGAGTGGCATTGGGCTATAATTGAAGGGGGGCATCATAGTGAAGCTCTGTTTAAAATTTTATATTTTAAAATTATTTTACTCAAAATTAAATTAATGATTTCTAAATTAAGAATCAAGACTGCTAGTTCATTTCATTTCCACGGGTATTCCAAACATAAGAACTGTAATAGGTTAACAATTAAATTCAAATTTGCTTATGAATTAAATTCAATTTCACATTTGGTGTGGTTCCAAACATGCTGTTATTGTCATTGTTATTCATTTTTTAGCTTAAAGGTTATTATTATAATTATTATGTGATTTGCAGCTCAATTAATTCATGTTTTAACTACCATTGCAATTGATTGTGGTGTCTGTTATTAATCAAAGATGATTGGTGTAAATGGTTATGTGTTTGTGAGACGATCAATGGGTTAATTGTTTACAGTGTCAAAATCACTTCAAGTTTAGGATTATATTAAGCATATGGTAATATCTTTTTTTTATGCTTTGAGCTACAGAGAATGTACAGCCAACAACTGGGATTCAGCAGGAAGCTGGGGCTGAAGCTATCAACCAAAGTCCTCCATCTGTCTTTGTGAACTCAGAACCTATGCGAGAGGAACAAGTGCAGAATGCTGTAAAGTTTCTTTCGCATCCAAAAGTTAGGGGCTCTCCTGTTATGTATAGAAGATCATTTCTTGAGAAGAAGGGCCTCAATAAGGAAGAGATAGATGAAGCTTTTCGGCGTGTGCCGGTAAATAAGATTTTTTTTTTACTCACCTTTTTTCTTGCATGCCACTCTGTTTAATCATTTTTTTTCTTAAGTTCATGGATTCTCAATGTATTTGTTTCTTTTCATTCTTACCCTCTTACATTTTCTGCAAATTGCAGGACCTAACCCCAAGCACACAGGCAACCAGTTCTAGTCAAGGTATAAGACTTTAGCATGAAAGTGGGATGATTATTATCTTTTGTGATAAGCAGTTCTTGGGATTGCTAAGATTTGTATATCCTTGAATCCTTGATTATATTTCATGTTGTATTATGACAAAAGCTGAGGATCAGGTGAAATCAACACCAAATGTTCAGCCACCAGCCCCAGAACAAACTCTGCAACCTGTAGCAGCTGCTCCTACTGGTGTCATTTCTACAATGAGGACTTTGACTCGACAGCAGTTTCACTGGCATCATGCTGTTTTTTCTGTAGGACTGCTGGCAGTTTCAGGTGCTGGAACAGCTGTGTTAGTTAAGGTATCAAAAAATACTCTCCACAACCACACTGTCATACTAGTCAACTTGATGATGCCTAATGCTTGTTTTCTATTTCCAAAGATGGTCTAGGTTGCATCTGTAAGTTTCTTGCACCCATCGTTGTGTAAATTTATGCATCGGGTCCTTAAGACTACACGTTAACTTTCATGACACAAACAGATAACTTATTTCTTGTTCAGAAAACTATTATTCCCAGGCTGAAGTCTTGGATACGCAAGGTAGTGTTAGAAGAAGAAGATGACAGCATGATGAAAACTAATACAAAGTCAAGTTTGGCAGAGGAAGCAGCGGCAGCTGCCAAAGCAGCAGCAGCTGCGGCTGCTGATGTTGCAAGAGCAAGCCAGGAAATGTTGAATTCGAAAAATGAAGGTGAGATAGTGATAGAATTATTTTTCATTTCCAGGACTGGTTTCGTTAAATGGTTTCTGATTATAATTTTTTTTTCTAACCATCTCTTTTACTTCTTTCAGAGAAGAAATACTTCAAAGAATTTATTAATATGTTAGATGTGCAAGTACAGGAAATGAAGTCAATGAGTACTGCTATACATCGATTGGAAGGTATGAAGATGTTGCTTTGACATCAGAACCATATTTCTTTCTATGTGCTGCATATGAATGGTTGTTGAGATTCTCTCTTTCATCCTTTTCTGTAGCAGTTCCCATTTAGAATTCCAATTTGTCACTGGTGCTTTCAGAGCTGCTAGGCACATAATCTTTACATGCATTTAGGTATCAAGGCATCAATATTGTTTGCATGTTAATTGCAATAGAGTGTGAGATATGCCTCTTTGCCAACATTATAGATTGTGAGAAAAAATAAAATAAAGGTATCTTTTTGTTTGGTGGAAATGGATTTTGAGAGTGAGGAATGCTTCACGTTGATGATCACAGAAACATTAAGACATTCATGGAAAATTGAGGTGCTAATTTGACACTCTTGTTCAATGACTTATAAGGCTGAGCTAGTTGTACATGATTCATTCCAGAATTCTGAAAAATATGTGTAAAGTTGTTCTTTTTCAAATCATTTAAGGTATCCTTCTTTTTTCTCTCTCTGTTTTTTTTTTCCATCATCAGGACTAACAGATTACCGTGTGAGAAACTCTCTTGCTGATCAAGAAGATTATAGAGCCTCAGTGGCAAATCTGAAGGTGAGCATAACCTAGGTGTGCACTGGACACTGAATGCTTCAATATTTGGAATGAAAGTTTGCATTATAAATTCTGTGAGATAAGTTTTGAGCTCAGCAATTTGAGGTTCTTAATGTTTTTTTCTTTTTGTCAGCAAACATATACCAATGGCAAGACAGAGTTTGATTTGCGTTCAGGTTATTTTCCAGGATTTCAGTTTTGGTTTTTCCAGCTATTTCAGTTTTGGTTCTTGTGTTTTTTTTTTTCTTTTTGATTTCCATGTCATGTAATCAGAGTTTTATGGACAGGGAGATCATCACAGCCCATGTCTGCTGAACCCTCTGTTGCACCACACCAAAAGTCATATATGGAGGTAATAACTACTGTAGAAGCATTTTTCAAACTGTATTGGAGGCTGGCATCCATTGGAATTAATCCTCCTGTAGACTGTAGTGGACCAGTGGTCAATAGTTTGCATGATGCTGGTGTTTTTGCAGAGTAACGGGGATGCAACTTTTTTATTTTTTTTAGTATTTTGAAGAATAGGATCACGATTCATTAATTAAAAATGGATCTAAGGCATTTTTTTTTTTAAGGATTGATGTAAGGTCTTTACTTTTTGGAATCGAACTTGGACATTTTTTAATGGTTTCAAAGTTTTGAAATTTAACTTGGTCAAACAATTGATTTGAATCACTATATCAAACAGTTTCAAGTTTATTGAAGATGGGAATTACTGAAACATTTCATAAGTTTGTTATCTTCTGTAGCAACGGAAGCCCAACATTGCTACTTTAAAGAAATTTGGATAAAGTTTTAAACATTGAGCAGAGAAATCATATTTCTAGAGATTTCTTAGCTTATGAGTTTAATGCTTTGTATTCTAACTGGAATTTGAGTTCGCAATCTGAGAAGCCTGAACCTTACCACTAGTCATATTGTGTGATTTTCTTCTTGTATGATAAATATGGATGCTTAAGAAATAACTATTTCAGATTCAATTTGGCAATACCCGATGGATTCAGTAGCAAATGGTTGAATTCCATTAACTATTTTGGTAATTATGTTGCAGATCATGGAGATGGTCCAGAGAGGAGAGAAACCTGCCAATATCAGGGTAAGTCGGACCTATCTTTTACACTGAAATTGGCTTCATTTACTGTGAGCTGCATGCTTATCTTGTCATCCTGGATTTATATGCCGGATCTCAATGATCAACCACCCAACCCTATTCAGCAATTTTTAAATCCTAGCATAGCATTCATGCCCCCCCTTTCTAATGTTCTAATAGAATGAATGATTTAGGCACCGAAGTTAGGAAAATCAAAACTTAATAGGATTAGGAAAACTAAATTTTAGGAAAATTTACCAAACAGGAAATATAACTAGATTCCTTAGAGCAAGTGGCAAAAGTCATTTTGGAGAGCCAAATCTCTAAAATGGCTTTTTGAATAGTGTATATATGGTTTTTTTTGTTGATGTGTACTCCAATGGTAAAAGCCATTTTGGAGAGCCAATTTTTTTTATATTATTTTAAATATAGTGCAATTATTTTGTATGTAGTTTAATTATACAATTAATTATATAATGAATAGGAGTAAGTTATATAATTAAATAATTGCTTTTAAAAAACCCTCCAACAATATTATTATTAATTTTGTATATAATGTTTTACTCTATTGTTGAGGTATTTTTGAATAAAAATAAAAATATTTGATATAGTTACAGTATTTTCTAATACACACACACGTCAACCCCACACAGAACCCCCCCCCCCCCCCCTCTCTCACACACACACAGAACAGCTCCTTCTCCCCCCCAGCTCCAACCCATGGCAACATCAAAAAGAACAAAAATAGGCAAAAACTCAAAAATCTGGTATTGCCTGCTAGGATGGCTCTGCCGTTAGACTTGCCCTTATACATTCATTTTAGCTACTAAGTAGAGAATAGCAAAATTTAATCAAAATGTTTTGTGTTATCATATACAGAACCAAACTTCCTATTTAGCCAAATATTAATTCCTGAAGGAGTGTTTTCTCATTCTAATCACTTTCCTTCCTTTTCAATGAATCCATGGCTAATGGGTTTTTTAATATTTGGTTGGCCATGTAGATGCAGAGCATCTACCTTTTCTTGATGCAAGCATTATTTCTTTCATTTTTCCAATTCAATGTCCTTGCATTGTATTAATTAACTTACTCCTGATTGTCATTATTGAAAAAAAGGAACTCCTGAATGTTTTAAATATTTGACAAGATGTTTCTCGGTTCTCCATTACATTCCTTTTCCAATAGAATCATATACTGATGTGGATTGTTTTGGATTTAGTTGGTCATGTTAGGAATGAAAATCTGAAACTGCTACCAGTCTTCCCCTTGCCCAGCTTACACTCTTCTGATATAAAACTCCTGGATTGCTACAAGTGGAGCATGATATGTTGTTAACTAATTCCAGAATGGTATTTATATTTGAGAAGAGTAGTGCTGAAATTAGGAAAAAAGAAAAGGTCTTACAAATTGAGTTGGCATCTACTTTATCCATCATCAGTATTGCTGAATTAATGGATGAATCAGTAGTAGCTCTAAGTTGACACAGATTTTTGAGTTCACTCTTAAAAACAGAATCCATTCGTCCAGCTTGAGATATTTAACTTGGAAAAATACATCTTCAGATTTTTTAGACTCGCAAAATACATTGAATAACAGAATCTTCTTTAGAGTTTTTGAATTCACATTAAAGCTATCTGCTCCTTTACTGTTCCGAGTAGCCGCGGGAGGTTGGTCAAGCTCAAAACAACTCAAGCCAAGTGCGTCAGTCTCAAGTGGGCAGAGAAGGTTTGAATTCCAATATACAAGACAATGGAATCAATCAGTTGGATGGCAAGAGCACTGAACCCTGGTGGCAGCAGAAAAATGGCAGAACCACGGAGATAGAAAATGGAGATGAAATGAAAACTGGACCTTTCGGTGCACAAACTAGCGAGCAACCAGTTAGGCGTTCATGGGTCCCTCCACAGCCACCCCCTGTCGTGATGCCTGAAGCAGCTGAAGCCATCAGACGGCCGAAACAATCAATTCAGAAAGAACAGTCAGATGATGAGCAATATGTGTCTCATCCAACAGACACAGCTGATGAGCTACAGGAGATAACAAAAATATCAGAAGCAGGAGGTTCAGTGGAGATTAATGGTTAGGGGTCAGTGATGAGAACTAAAGCAGAGTTTAATTTGCATGATCTACCCGATCCAAGGTACAGTTTGGTGTTTGATCAAACAACTGCCGGAGAATACTTCTGATCAAACATGGGACAATCAATTTGATTCCACATGTATCATGTGCCAAACTTTGCTCTTTTAGACTATCTGGAGTACATTTTCCATGAGAATAAAGCTATGAATGCTGTTCATAGTTGTGATTAAGACTGAGGATACGTGAGTTTGTTTTGCTTGTTTGTTCATTATAAAAAGCTTTGGCATCCCAAGTCATTAAAAATAATTTTGGTTTTCCTTTTTTTCCCAGATACACACTAGGCTACCCCTCTCAAAGCTCCACCTGTCCGCTACTTATAATTTAGTAAATTAGAATTCAATGATGAAATTAAAAACATTGAATAAGATTAAAAATGAAAAATAAAATGAAAAATAAAATAAAAAACTCCGGATTCTCGTAGAAAATCCCATGATGTTGTATTGTAATTAGATTGAACTACTTGAAACTTGGTATAATAAAATTAACTCCAGTGCCGAGCAAATATTCAAGGAAAAGCGTTCAAAGCATGCGTGACGAACAAATAAGCTAGCAAAATATGACTGAAGGTTTGGACATATCCGGTTCGTAGTTAACTATGCTATAGGCACGACTGTGTTTATGTTCTTAAGGGGGTTTTATTTTTTATTTTAAATTAAAAAATAGTATTTTTAGATCATTTTGATGTGTAATTGTCAAAATAAATATTATTTTGATGTATTTCTGAACGAAAAACATTTTCAAAAGCAACTTCAACCACACTCCCAAACAGGCATTAGCTTGGGTTAGTTTAGCTCTAAGTAGTGTCTGTTTCGTAGTGTGGTTGAAGTTATGTTTTAAATTATTTTTCGTTCAAAAATAAATTAAAATGATAAAATGATGTTTTTTTTATTTTTTAAAAATTATTTTTGACATCAACACATGAAAATGATCTAAAAATACCCAAAAAAATTACAATAAAAAAAAATCAATTCTTTTCAAAAGTGATTTCCAAACATCCTCTTAAAATGGTTACAGGTTTATCACGACCGGGTTCTTACGTTTTTTTTATCTTATTTTAGAATATGGGCATCATTTTTCATATATAAAAAAATAGTTTAGCCCCAGGAACAAAACTCGGCATCAAGAATAGATGCTGCTGCTGCCAATTTGCATGCCTGTCATTGCTTACTTACTATTGCTTTGTGTGATGGGATTTGCTACCAAGAATGGAAAATTTGTTGTGATTTTATAGACATGAATATTTAGAGGTTGCTCTCACAGGCTGTTAATGCATTCCCTTTCTTCTTCTTCTTCTTCATTTTTCTTCTTCTACCAACTAGGAAGTACCTACCGAATCATAAATCGAGTTTAATCATCTGATTTTCTTCTCATTTAATTTCAAGAACAGGGTTCTCTTCTTTTTGGCTAGAAGGGGAGCACCAGTACCTACCAAATTATAAATGGATTATAATTATCAGATTTTTTTTTTCATTTTATAATTCTGCATTCAATCATAGCGTGACAGAAAAGTGATATTCATGTTGGGAATTCTAGTTTAAAATTAAATTGGATGGTGATAGTGGGACACTTCTGGCCGGCCATTTTTTTCTGGGTGAAAAAACATTTTTGAAAACACAACTGCTATATACCAACCCAAAATATATGCTACGTTTCAATTCTAGTTTGCTTTATATTTTTGATATTTCCTTCTTTCTATTAACATTTCCTGAATATTATTTTATATTCTATTTTTAATTTGCTGTATTCTTACTTACAGTCAAGGAACTTGCTGGTAAATTTGCATCCAATTTGTCCTCGCTTTAAGAGATCTACGGTTTGAGCAAGAAAAAAGATGTGTTACTGTTTTGTGATGCAGACAATTAAGAAGCCAGTCACAGACAGGAGAGGTGGGATCTTCACTTCCTATAAACTCCAGATACCTTTATATATAACCCTTAATATATAATTATATAGTAGGTAACGGTTAAAAATTGGAATTAATAGATTTATTCCTGCTTGCAATCTCATATTTGAGTCACGTATTTATTAATATAATGATCATTAAAAACTTATATCATTAATTTCAAGATCTATAAAATTAATCGAGGTACACGTACTCTGATAATCATATTAATAAAACAAAAATACCTGTTGTATAGCTCTAACACATCAATATTTGGCACTTCCGCAGGCAGATAATGACCCAATTAAAACCTTGACTCGTTGAGATTTGGGATGCATGTGATTCATGGTGCGTGCATGTGGAACACATTCATAAATCAGCACGATTCATGTTTTCTGTAGCTATTTATGAATGCCCTTCGATGTTGATTTTGTATATCCTGCTGTCCCGGCACTGTTGATACACACGGATATCCTTCTTCTTTCTCTCCTCAATCAAATCATCTCATCTACAATTTAATAATTTTATAAGTAAAATTCTTGAATATAATTTATATTATTTTTTTATATATTTTTTTAAATAAAAATCATTTGGATTTGAAACTTACACACAGGTTTACAGTACCATGTACTTAATTTTTATCAAATAGAATAAAAATAATAATATTTGAACTCGTAACCAATAGGTTAATAAAACTCTGTTGTCATATCAAAGAGATATGTTATCTAAAAACTTAAACTTATAATTAAGATTACTGGATATGATTTATATCTTCCAATACAAGAAAGAATTTTGCTGGATCGATAATTAAGTTCAGACACTAATGAACTTGGTGTGCATGTGGGCTCCTTTTTTTCAGTTGTTTTGCTCGCAGCCAGGCATGATTATAACAATTTGCATGTTTTTCTAATTAACTTCAATATTAGTTGAAATTCTATACATTTCTTTTCTAGAAAACTTTCAGAGAGTGCGAGGGACGTGTCTCATTAATATGTAGGTCAATCCATGGAATCATTTCGTTAGAGTTTTATGCTTTTTTTCTTCCCCTTCTTTTTTTTTTTGCATGAGCTGTATTGTTTGCTCTTCATCTTGGAAGTATTTGATTAATTGATAATTATTGGGGTGGAGAGCTGTTTTTATTATTATTTAGAACAATCTAAATTGTGTAGTGAGCATAAAAAACCCAAAAGATACCTTTGCATAAAAACCAACGAAGCATATAATAAGAACAAGAGTGAGTAAGCAGCATTAGCAAATTAAAAAAAAAAAAAAAAAAAAAAAAAAAAAAAAAAAACTAGGAAACACATTTAATAGGGATGAAAATGTGTTTCAACTTTGATGAACATTAACCCAGACCAACTTGAATGATGGATTTTTTGAAATAGTTATATTACTTGATAGATAGTGAATAAAGTATAGATATTATTAATCTTGACCCGCATTTAATCCAAACCTAACCCAAAATATATATTTATAGAATATTTTATATTCTTAATCCAACTTTATATATACATATTTCAATATTAACATGATATACACACGCAGACATAAATTTTATTATTTTATTATTTAAAATCTTATATACATATATGTACTTTAAATATATATCACTATTTTCTTTTTGTTTTTTATTGAATAATAAATATTTATATACATTCAAGAAACCTGATAGATAAAATATAAATATTTAGATTTATTTACTAGATAAATAATAAATAGAATATATATATATATATATATATATATTAAAAAAAACACTTTATCTATTGACACTCATTTTCATCCCTAGTATTGAATCTGGATGGTATATATCCACGCAATTGTGCACAAAACTAAAAGCAGGACACCAGCAATTATGACACTCCGAGGCAAGATAGGTGTAGAAATTCACAACATAGTCCACTGGAAAATGGAAATGTGCCTTCTATATTCGTGGTTGAAAAACTCATGAACACAGCTTTCGGAAATGAAAATGGCCCTCGTAGCATAAAATATTATTTAATTTTTTTTACAGTTAATTTCAAAGAAAATAAGAGATAAGTGGGGGGGAAATTATTTTAAAAAAGATAAATTTGTTCTTGATAATAGAACAAATCTCCAATCAAACTTGAATGAATAAAAAGAGTAAATGAATAATAATAAAAAAGGAGAAGATTATGCTTGTTATATAATCTTTAAATGCTATTGGTATTGCATCGCAGTATTGGAAAGCAATTGAATGTGTTAACAATCGTTGAATCGTAGAAAGAAAACAGGCAACATCGCTGAAGGAAGGACAGGATTCTGACACCAAAACTAAACTAAGTTCCACAAGATGATTTGATTCCTGTCTCGTCCTTACCCCCCTCAATAATTCGACTTCTCTTCATCCAATCTTGCCCACTTCCCAATTTTCCTCTATAAAAATAAGAAGAACAAAAAATAAAAAGAAATAAATTGAAATAATTCACTAGCCACACATATCTTTCTTTAAATCAGTAGTGCTTAGCACTGTTGTTTTTGTTTGGTGCGCATGCTTTGCTATTAATACTATCATGTCCATGGCTATATTAGTCTCGACACCCCACTAGTAATTTTGTTCAAGAAAAAGAAAAGATTATATTTTTCTACTCTATCCTTTCTCTCTCTCAAATACTTTGGATTTTGAATTCTTGAGCCACAAATTAAGACACAGTGCCGGTATTAACTAACTAAGACAAGATGGCCCTTAATTTTCTTTCTCCAGCAGAAATCAAGGCTATCTCTTTCTTGGATTCTACTAAATCCAATCACCTACCTAAGCTTCCAGGTTTTTTTTCTCTCTCTCTCTCACTTTATTTTTTCTGGGTTTTCCTTTTTGTTTCCATGAAAAAAAGCTGGAAAGTTTTTTAGAAGGTAATGAGCAAGAAAGTTGGATAATTTTGCATTTTGGGTGTCATAGAAAAGGTTAAACATTTGAGAAAATCATGAATCTTTCGCTTTATGTATGAAAACGACTTTTTAAGTGACTTCAGTTTAACAATGAATAGTTTGTTGAAGACTTCGATTTCAATTTAATTGTTTTTGTCGTAGAAATGAAAAAAGGTTTGAAACTTTGATTCTTGGTGGTGCCTAATATAGGTAGGCTTGGTTTGAGGAAGGATTGTGGAGGGAGAAGAATTCAATGCTCTGTTCAGAATCAGAATAAGCCACCTCCAGCTTGGCCAGGAAGAGCGTTTCCAGAACCTGGACGCAAGACCTGGGATGGTCCTAAGCCTATATCAATTGTTGGATCTACTGGTTCCATTGGAACTCAGGTGGTTATATAATTTGGATATCAACAAACTGTCCCAGTTACTGGAATTACATTTATGCTTTAAGGTTCTACTTAATTAGCTGCTGCTTTTTGAATATTTTGAAAGAGAATACGCCAATGAGGCAGAAAAGCTCATGGGATAGGAGGTTTATTGTTTCTGCTTGATAACATTCTCTTTAAAGGAAGAGGGGATGGTCGCTCTTAGCTTTCATTTTATATTATTTGATTTTGAATAAGTATAGCCTTTATTGGAATTGGGTATCCTCACTTTTTATGAGGTCAATCGCTGCTTTAATGTGCGTTGTCTTGTTTATTTTCCTCAGATTTTTTTTTCCAATATTTACTTTTAATTATTCAAATCGAAAAAAAAAAATATAAGGCTGTGTGAACAAGTTCTATCCCTTCATGTTCAATCATTTGTATATCTCGCAGACATTGGACATAGTAACAGAGAATCCAGATAAATTCACAGTCGTGGCACTGGCAGCTGGTTCAAATGTTACTCTTCTTGCTGATCAGGTAATGAAACGGTTATATGTTGTAAAGAACTTGCAATGCCTTGAGTGACAGATTATGTGCCTTGAACAGTGTGATTCCCAATCGATTCTTTAATTGAGTATTAGTACTGATGGCAGCGATCCTTATCTTAGATACTTTCTTTATCTGTTTTCATTCAAGAGACCAAGGCTTTAAGAAAATGAATCAGATTATGGTCTCATCAACTCTCTCTGGCCTTTTCTCTTTTTCTTTTTTTGGTTGTACAGGTGAGGAGATTCAAACCTCAACTGGTTGCTGTTAGAAATGAGTCTTTAGTTGATGAACTCAAAGAAGCTCTGGCTGATCTCGAGGAAAAGCCTGAGATTATTCCTGGGGAGCAAGGAGTTATCGAGGTAGAATAACATCACATCTTTCTCTCAGATTGTTTGGCTGATGAAGTCAATCTTATTATTAATTGTCAATTGAATTCTTTTCAGGTTGCTCGTCATCCAGATGCTGTCAGTGTAGTTACAGGAATAGTAGGCTGTGCAGGCCTAAAGGTGTAGCCGCAATTCTGATTGATCATTCTCTATTTAGTCTTTTTGCACCATATAATCTAGAATATCTAAAATCCTTCTCAGGCTAGGATTTTCATACGAGGGCTTTGAAATAGAAAAAAAGTTGAAAGGTTTTTGAATATGTGATTTTGTGCTTTCCACTTTTAATATTTTTCACTAAAGATGACATTTTCTCAACTATTTTTATCAATTTTCAAGTTACTTGTTGAGGATTTGATATCAGTATTAAGGGGACAACTGGTGTTTGTCAATTATTACTGACATGAAACTAACCTAGCATTGTTTCTCTCTTCATCTCTTTCAGCCAACGGTTGCTGCAATAGAAGCTGGAAAAGATATATGCTTGGCCAATAAGGAGACACTTATTGCTGGAGGTCCTTTTATCCTCCCTCTTGCTCACAAATATAACGTAAAAATTCTTCCAGCTGATTCTGAACATTCTGCCATTTTTCAGGTATGAAAATGTATTTATATCTGTTTAGATATAGATCTCAAATGCTTCTGCTAATATTTTGAGCCCTGATTGGAAGTTCTTATCTGTAGCATTTTCATGTTTTTTTATCATTCTTTTAATGAATATAATCAATGTCGTAAATATTAATTAGATAGAACTCAAAAGGTATCCTTTTTCTTCAGTGTATTCAGGGCCTGCCTGAGGGTGCATTGCGGCGCATCATTTTAACTGCTTCTGGTGGGGCTTTCAGGTGTGAAATCATAATTCAATCTACAATCTTAAAATTTTTAAGTTGAAGGCTTCAGTATTTTCCTTGGATATCTTGTCTGATTGATTATGTTTCAGAACTGTAGATATGTTCAGTAATTTGAAAAGTTTAGAGTGTTGAAGAACTGTTTTCTTGGGCTTGAGAAGCTTTAACTTGATTTACTTGCACTTCTATCTTGACATTTGTTTTGTCTTGAACTGCAAAGGTGACCCAAATTAATAAATTGACATCATCATATTGTTAGTACAGACATCTGATTAACCAATATTCTGAGATGTTGCAGCTTCATCTTAAACCGTGTAAAATTATATGAAGCTGGGTTTAACTGTTTGGTCATTTCCTTGGTGATCACAGGGATTGGCCTGTTGAAAAATTGAAAGAAGTTAAAGTAGCTGATGCTTTGAAGCATCCCAACTGGAGTATGGGTAAAAAGATAACTGTAGACTCTGCTACCCTTTTCAACAAGGTTTGTTTGTGTTACCTTCTTGATTCTGAATTGCACACCATTTGTGTATGGATATATTTCTGGAATATGGGTAAAAAGGTTGCAGTTATTTATTTATTTTTGTTTTGACAGGGCTTAGAAGTCATTGAAGCCCACTATTTGTTTGGAGCCGAGTATGATAATATTGATATTGTAATTCATCCACAGTCTATAATACATTCAATGGTTGAAACACAGGTCTGACTCTAGAACTTTTTCTTGTTAGCTGGCTTCCCCTAACTTATTTCACTTTCGGTGGAGGCTCAATTGTCCATTTAAAGTTTCTAGATCTGGACTATATACTGGACACATGCAAACTTGTTCTTTCCTCATTTTGTATTGCCATTTGTTTCTTCCCAGGATTCATCTGTTATTGCACAGTTGGGGTGGCCTGATATGCGCTTGCCTATCCTTTACACCATGTCATGGCCAGAGAGAGTTTACTGTTCTGAAATAACTTGGCCACGCCTTGATCTTTGCAAGTCAGTAGCCTTGTTCCCTTTCAATCTAGAGTTTTAACACTTCATTTTTTTTTCTTCTTTTTTTGTTTTTTGGATGCGATAGCCAATCCAGTATATGAAACTTCTCAACAATAAGTCTTTTGTGATTCAGTCTCTTCCCAGACATGATTGCATAAGCTGTAGTAGGCCTTTACATTTTAGCTGAGCTGAAGTGATAGACAAAGGAATTTGATATTGGTGTAGAAACACAACACGGCCACTACTCCTTTGTTATAATTTTTTATTTATTTAATATTAAATTCAATGGATGATGCAGGCTTGGATCACTAACTTTTAAAGCTCCCGACAATGTAAAATATCCATCTATGGATCTTGCCTATGCTGCTGGACGGGCTGGAGGCACCATGACAGGAGTCCTCAGTGCTGCTAATGAGAAAGCTGTGGAAATGTTCATCGATGAAAAGTATGTATTCATGTTGTTTATTCCTTTAATCTAAAATATGCTGATGATAACAACAGTTTGTAGCAGCACCATATTACTGGATAGCTATTTCCAGGGGGTTCAAAAATCTTATAAATAGTTAATTCTCCTAGCGATTTTTATGGTAAATAGTGGCGCGAGATGCCCAGAAAATGTCATAAATACTGTAGCAGTAGCTGTATGAAGCTGCACTATGTCAGTTGATGCATTAGGTTTCCCCGTCTGAGTTTTTTGAGTCCTTGGCTAACAAATAGTTTACCTGTGTTTTTTCTTTTCAGGATAAGCTATCTTGACATTTTCAAAGTTGTGGAGCAAACATGTGATAAGCACCAAGCAGAATTAGTGGCCTCACCCTCTCTGGAGGAGATTATACACTATGACTCGTGGGCGCGAGAATACGCTGCTAGCTTGCAGCACTCTTCTGGTCCGAGTCCTGTTCTTGCTTGATTGGCCGCGCGCCAATGCCATGATGAGTAAAGCGTCTAATTCTGGGGCTGGCAAAACATGCTGTATTCCTGCCAAAACTGGCATTCTTTCTTGGGTTTGGGAGCGAATTGATTAGCCGTATGGCATAAATATTGGAATAGGCAACCAGAATATGTTCCCCCTGAAATATATTGCATCCTTGAAAGGATCTTGGAAGCCACGGCAGTAATTCCCCACTGAAAAGAGGATAAAAAATGCATTTTGCACTGTGGAGATGAAAAATAAAGATCTCTTTATGGTCTTAAACCAAAATAAATTTACCAGCGGATATACCGCGTTAGTAATTCTATTGGTAAACACCGATGAAAATATTCCATCGATTATGCTAGAGAACATGGACATGAACAACAGTTTATGAGTCGATTAAGCAGGGTCTCGCATGAGAGTAAATGATTAATGTAGGAACTGGGGATGAATCCTTGTGAAGGAGAGCACCTGAAACATCGATTAAGCTAGAGGCTCCTGCACCGTATTGAGTTTCGGCAATCTGTGCCAGAGTATGGGCCACGATGCTGCTGTTCCTGGAAAGAAAGTCCATCAATTCACCGAATTGAATTAAGTGTTTGTATGAGAATATAATTGAAATTATTTTTTTAAGTATTTTTTTATTTTAAAATATATTAAAATAATGTTTTTTTACTTTTTTAAAATCAGTTTTTATATTAGTACAGCACATGAAAATGATCTAAAACCATAAAAAATTATTTTAAAATAGAAAATAAAAATAAATTATTTATTTTTTCAAAAATACTTTTGAAACATAATTTCAACTAACCCTCTAAGTTTTAACATTGTCTAACTAGACTTCAGCTTGATTTCAATATGCTCCAGCTCAAATATAAAATCCAGCCCAAGTTGCTTTAGAGTTTCTTAATTAATTATAATAAAAATATTGTGTGTGTGTTTTTGCTGTTGATGGTTTTTTTAATTATATTACTAAATTAATCAAATTTATTGAGTGCGCAACGTAGAACATCTAAGCTAGTTTAAATATTATCCTTTTATTCAGAATATTTTTTATTTTATTTTATTGATTAGAAGTGTTTGGTCGTTACACCCGTTTTTTTAATTGTATTTTGATGTTGAATAAGTGAATTTAGGATGAGTAAATTCAACTACTTGTATAAGTCTGTGTGTTTGTCTTAATAAATTATAATTCAATTTCCCATCATGTCTATTACCAGTAATTGATAAAAAAAAAAAAAAAAAAAAAAAGTGAGGGATTAGGGCTTTTCTTTAAGAATGAACTCAAAATCACTGTGTTTCTAGATCGGATAACTTTGATTCTACAAATGATTCCTTAAACTGGAAATTAAATACAAAGAAATTTATCTTAAATAATATATAAGTAGGTCTTTAAATTTGATTTATTTTACTTTATTTTAAGTTATTTTTAAATTATCTTGATGTGTTAATATTACCGGAATCTCAAGTAACACTTTTGCATTAAACAAGAGGGGGGATATGCGATGAATGCCTGGACACAAAAACAGGACGAATCATGTATCACCTCAATCAAACAGGCCATAAACATGGATGTTTTACCCCTTTTTTTTTTCTTTTTTTTGTTTTATAGTCTCCAACTCTCTCTTTCACTTGATATGGGGCTATAGCCAATGCACCAAGCTGGAGAAGAAGATAATATCTCATGTCACAGGGTCCAGGAGGATCATTCCTAGCTAGGGATTATGCTCTTTGGATAGATCATAGTCAATTTCAAGTAAGCCAATATAATAGCTATACATATATGCTTCGCATTCAAGTTAGGAACTTCGTAAAAGTCTGAAAGTCTGAGACTGTCATCTAGACCTATAAAGTGCGCTTTTCAGAATGGGATTTCCTCGCATAAAAAAAAAATATATATGCTTCACATCCATTAGATGAAGTTTGTGGCAAAGGAAGCTTCTCTCTGCTGCCATTATATTCTTCAGAATGGATTGAGTTTCGTGGACAGGATAGAGATATATTTGAACATTCTGAAGAAATGACAGCAATAGACAGTGCATGTCAAGTATGAAACCAATGACTTCGTCATTTATCCAAATCATTCCGAACCTTTGGCCCCATTGACCCGGAACAGACAATGCCTTCGACTTTTGGGTCTCGCGAAGGAGGAAAAGTATCGTGCACACATGCTTAGCAAATGCTCCTGGCAGGCATTTAGTCTTGCGATTAATTTTGCTATGTGAAAGCTCTTGGTTCTGTAGAGCCTAGGAAAGCAGGCTCTCCGTTTTGCTCTAAGACCTACTAAGCTTGCAAATAGTGGTGGAGAACAATGGAAATAAACTTGGCCTGCCATTCTCTGAGGAAAGTGAGTGTGGGGTTTGTGCGAGCATGGCCCCAGCTAGCTGTTAATTAGGAATCCAGCTCTCACCCAGTCTACAAAATTACAAGATCGATCAGAGGGATGCATATCTAATCATGTTAAAGCTTACAGAAATCATTTATGCAAACTATATTCTTCAGAATATTGTAATTCAGGAGAATAATTGATAATGGCAGAGTTGCAATATAGACAATGACCCAAAGTATACATGCACCTAATCACCTTGGAATTTTATTTATCCAAATTGTATTTAAAAAAGAAGAAAAAGAAAGAGGCAACCTTGATGATTACCTCAAAGGATTTTAGTTGCCTTTCCTAATTCTTATCAAGGAATCATCTCATCTAAAAGGTTAATCCTTTTAGGTAAGGTCTCAAAATATGATTTATATTATTCTCTAACACACTTCTCAAGTGAAAGCTTTTTGGACTTGAAAGTTGCACAGACCCTCACTACTTTGTGCTTGATTTTTATCAAATAGAATGGAGGTGGTGAGATTCAAATTCATAATTGCTGGTCAACAAGATTTTGATATCATATTAAGAAATCATCTCACCTAAAAACTTAAATTATTTAGATAAAGTCTCATAATATAATTTATATTATTTTGTAACCATTATATCTCCTAGAGAAATAAGAACCATGCAGAAAAGCTGACAAAATCCATTCCATTCTAAGTACAGGCTCAAGAAAGTCGAGTTGCAGTGAATCATATACAGTGGTAGTAACGATAATATATATATATATATATATATATATATATATATATATATATATATATGGGGTAGTGTGATTGATGTTATTTTTTTAATTATATTTGTGTTTAAAAATATATTAAAATTATTTTTTATATAATCTATCAAAATAATCTAAAACCACTAAAAATTTGCCACCATCACTTGCTGGCACCGTAAACTCAAGTTTTCAGTGACTATAATTAATATTATAACCTCTTCGAACAGGGTTGGGAGACTCGTATATTTTGGGACATGGCTGATCTTGTATTCAGAAGGAAATGATTTGCAGTTCTGGAGTACTACCTGCACTCGCAAGTCACAAACTACGCATCACAACTGTGTGGACTGTAAGATAATTAATGTAAAATTAGTTTAGGAATTTTATTTATTTATTTAGTTTAAATATTTATGTGGCAAGAATAACATGAAAACAAGAATTTCCTTTCATCCTGTGCTTACGAGAGCATCTATGCCCGATTGCCCCTTCAAGAATATGAGATTGGAAAAAAAGAAGAGAAAAACAATGAAAAAGCTGTAAATGGAAAAGAGGTTCTTCAGTACAGTGGAGATGCCTCAGTACAGTGGAGATGGAAAAGAAGTCATGGCTGGTCTCAAAGCTGATTTGGATAGGTACCCAAGAAACATTTGATACCTTTGAGTGCCAGCAAGATACAGGCTTCGGCATATGAAAGAGAGGTTGTGAAATACCCCTCACAAGGTGTCCCAATAGGGTGGCGTGATGATAAAAAACTTGCGATCTGTCCAGCAGGTCTCGAGTTCGAGTAAGAACATGTGTCCTTGTAAAAGCATGAGACAGCAGGGGTTTTACTCACTCACCACAAAATATATTTTTCAAGGTGGAATTTCTCTTATAAAAAAAAAAGAAATACCCCACGGGCCAAAACCAGATATTACTATACTGCTGCTGGCTATTTTTTTTTATTCTTTATGGGACTAGCAGAATAGCCAAGTGGTGCAAAGCGAGGCTCACTTTCTGATTGTTATTCTTATGCTGAATGATCCTTTTCTGATTCTTGGTTAAGCAGATAGAGTGGATTATGGTGGCACTTGTAGGAAACGCACCTCTCCATGCTCTGGGGTCATTTGTCTCCTCAAACTCTAAAACTTTTCTAGCAGTTTCCAGTTCAGGGTTTGATTAAATCCCTGCTTTTCTTTTTGACAAGATTTTCAGATTTCATCAGCTCCCACCATGCCCGGAGGATGAGAGGGTGAAGTTCTCCCTTTCACTTTACACATTTTCCTAGGTTTATTGGGAGTTTTTGCAGTAGGATTGACAGTGAGACCAGGACCAAGAGCTGTCGGCACCATGTAGGGGAGGCCCAGTTTGGGGGACACACAAAAATATCGCTGTCTGTGCGGTGTTAGGTTCCTTTCATTTCATACTTGTCGCACCTGCTCAGCAAATGGCAAATTGCGAAGCCCAGTTGGATTCTTAGCATTAATTTGACATGAGATTACCTATCATATTATTAATTAAAATGTCTCTAAATCAAACCACTATCAAGATTTATTGTTGCTAACTTTCTTTTTGATGCTAGAACACCGTGTATCTTTTCAGCTCATTCTTACCTGCTTTCCATCACATTAACCAGATAAATCAAATATGAAAGCAGCTTCGGAGCGAGGCTTACGAATGTCAAATTATAATTATGTTGAGATTTCCAACTTATAATTATGTGATGAAGAGGTGGGCCGGGGCTTAACAAGGTACAAGGAATTTAGTCCTCAGAAAAAAAATCAGGCTCGTGATTTCTTTATCTTTTTTTTTCTTGTTTCTTAACACACAGAAATAGATGAGCAACAAATTATCTTCAATTCAGAAATAATCATTACCTAAATAAAAATAAATAAACAGGGTAGGTAAGCAACTAGTTAAATTGCCCGCACTACATTGCAGGTGAGTAAACAATTTTTATAACTGTTGAAATTAAAATAATTAATAGGATTTATTAGTTCAAAATAAAATACAATAAAATATTTATACATATAAAGTTTGATATAATGAAACAGATCAACACACCATATTATAACAACAACAACATCGTAGTCTTAACATCTAAAATTATAATTACTATTGCAGCCAAAACAATAAAAAATATTAAATTACCCCGAGAAAAAAAACTCAAAAAAATTAACAAAAGAATATGTAAGAACAAAAACTAAAATTATTATTATTATTATTGCATTAATAATGAAAAAATCAAAATTAATTCAAAGACTAAAAAACACCTAAAAACTTTAACAAAAGAACAAACAAAAAAATAAAATAAATGATAAAATAAAAACCGAACCAACCCAAAAATATATTATTATAATCCACAGTATTTTCACTCATAATGAACAGTGTTTTCATGATTGTTTTTAGTTTATTTTATAATATGAGCTTGTTTTGCGAATCTGGATCAAATAAAAGCTTGCCAGTAGTTCTTCATAATATATTTTTACACTGAAAAACCTATAGATCTTGCGATGCTGTAAGCCTTTGAATAAATTCTAAAAAACCGTGTCAATTAGACACTCCAGTAAATATATTATGATTTTATTTTATAAGAGAGACTCTGGCTGTCTCAAATTTTTACAAGTGATGCACACTAAGATAGACACTTTAATTCAAAATTGAAATTTATTATGCAGATTATAATTTTTTTATAATCATATAACACTTGTTGGGACAAGGATGTTATGACCTGTTAAATGCGAAGTGTGTTTGACCTTCTTTAAGTGTTTTTTAAGCATTTTCCCATCCATCTAATCCTTAAAATCAGTCGCTAACTGTCTCGCGTTTGTATAGAATACTTGCATTCCAAGAAACGAGTTTTTGTTTTTTTAATATATGAAGTCAGATACCTGATTTTGTCTTGTAATGAATCTTTTAATTAATGAATTTTCAATTTATATATATTATATTTTGCTGAGGGCCAATTAATTATAAAAAATAAAGCCGCTTAATTAAACAATTATTAATTGGATAAGCCATGCTTCCATTCAACGAGCCAAATTAATTAATGGCGCCACTCAAAACCGTCATCACTGACGAACGCTTGTGTTGAACTCTTCGTGTTACCCATTCACATATTTTGAATTTTTTTCAAAATAAACAATAAAAAATAAAAAAATAAAAAAATAAAAAAATTGGAGGTGAAACGAATCAAATGAAACATAACTTTCAGCATTTAATTGAGAGATATAACCTGATGTTTTCTCAAATTAAATCACCCCTTCTAGAATTAAGATTTAAGATGCATGCTTGGACAAAGGGAATTAACAGCACGACGACCTTAGAACGTGCCAGAAATTATGATTTTTCACCATACCAATATTATTACAATATTGAAAAATAAACAAAATTATGATCATATGGATCAACGGTCAAATGTTCGGCACTAGAATACCAAAACTTTAAATAAAAAAAGAGGGTGGAAACTTGCGATAGGCCAGCCTACCTAAGACTTCTTCTCTGCATTACAATGGGAATGGTGGTGCATAAATGGCTGCCCTCATGAACATTTTTTTTATACGCGGGTGAACTTCATCTCTAAAAAATATATTTTATAGAATTAGATAAGCAAGTAAAATCCTGATAATCTTAGATTCTTGCAAGAGATGCACACTCTAGCTTAAATTTAAAACATGTTGTGGAAGATAACAAATCTACTATCATCATCACTCCATGCCTCCTGTGACTCATGAACCTTCTTGCCAATTGGTAAACCCAGTTTGGTCTTGTTCATCCATTAAAAGCAGCGCACCTAAATGAGGCATGGCATCTATGCCGCGTGAGACATAATTTTCTAAATTCAGCGATAAATCAATTGAACATAGGAATACTCTACGCCCACAGGCTATGATCCAAGTTGCCAGAAAATGGAAAAATGTATTGCTTTCGTTATTTTGAGATCAAGAAGCTGCTGAGAAGAAGGGGCATGCGCTTTATCAACTATTATTAGCTCTTAATTGGCACGAGGTGGGAGTCGCCCCTCTACTTTTCAAAAAGCTATCCCACTTGACCTCCAGTCCCATTGACTTATATCTACAAGTACACACACACAAAAAACAAATGAAAATGAAAATTTACAACCCTAATTTGGATTTGGATTTGAATTGGAATTGCTCTTCAAGTGAGCTTTCAATAACATCAAACATATAAAAACCATTGAATTGAATATATACAAAGCAAATAGCTTTCACAACACCTTAATTATATGTACACAAAATTGAAATCCCATCATTGCTATAAACACTAAAATCATAATTCGCTAATAAATAACCAAAAAAATAATAATAAATCATTACAGTACACCAAAAAAATTTGTGATAAAAAAAACCCTCCACCTCTCACCTCTCACCTCTCAAAATGGATGAATGTTCCTGCCCACCCCATTAACATTAGACAAAAAACCCACCAAATCTGGCCGGTAAGGCAAGTACGACCGGCGTTTATCACCTTCTTTACCCTTCGCGTAGTATTGTTGTTGAAGTTGAAATAGACCTCCGGCTCCTTTCACTTCTTTCTTTTTCTCTGTACTCTCTTTATTTTTATTATTCTTACTTTCGTGATCATCACTACCAAATCTCTTATGGCCGCCACTCTTCTTGTTATTAGGCGTCAAGAAAACAAAAGTATCTTTACCGTCACTATTACTCCTGTGCAGCAAATCTTTGAACTTCCATCTCTTTGAATTGGACCCGGTAGAGCTGCTCTTCTTGCAGCTCCCTAGAGATCCCTCTTCCTTCTTTGCTGTCCACACACAGTAAGTTCCAGGTTCTGCACTGTCAACATCGTCAGCTTCCGATGAAGAGCAAGAAAAAGTTTCACGGTCCTCGTAGAAGAGCTTCTTGAGGGGAAATCTATTTGGTTTCTTGTTATCTTGAGTACTGTCGGTTGCAGTCTTGGATTTGGGTAGCGATTCTTGGTCGTCTAAAAGTAACTTGGTGTTAAATAAGGGATAGAAGGGTCTGATTTGGCCGTTGTAAAAGATATCATCAGCTGACATTGGAGGGAATTGTGGTTCTGGCATACTTAGAACTGCAAACTCGAATTCCTCCTCCTCCTCCTCCTCGTTGTCGTTTTTGGGGTGGTTGTTTTCCTCCTCTTCTTGTACTCGCCATGAGAAAATATCGTTGCTAGAACCCTCTGGTTGCTCTGATTCGTTAGTGAATTCTAGGACGACTCTTGCTGCAATTTCTGCTAGCTTGTCTGAAGAATAGGAGTTGAAGCTTGGAGAGCTTGGAGAAAGGGTGATTAGAGGACTACTCGCTTGCATTTTGGAGCTATATTTGCTTGAAATTTGACGGGGAGGGGGGAGAAAAACAGCAGCAATTGTAATTTCCTTGGTCTGGAGCTGGGCTCCTTAGTTTTCAAGAGAGATGGGGAGAGAGGAGCTGGGATTGGAAACAGGTGGGGATAATTAAAGAAAATGGGTGGCTGCGTCTGTGTGAAAGTGAAAACCAACGGGTTTCTTTTGGATGTGATGAAAAAGGGATGAAGAGGAGTACGCGGTTTATAAAGTGGTGGCGGTAGGTTGTGATTGGTGGGTGTGCCACTGACACAAAAATATTGTCTCTAGTTTCTGAGAAGGTGAGGTATGAGGTGACACGTACTTAGTAAAATTGGATTAACTTAGCTGTCCAAAATTGCAATATCTTTTTAAGGTTTGATGTTCTCGCTTACCCCTCTCCCTCTCTCTCTTGTCTTCTAGAGAACAACTTTTCTTAATCCCCACGTTAGCTGGGTCTTGGTCTTTACGTGGACGTGTGTAAGCATTCACACATTTTTCATTTGATCTCCCTCTCTCTCTCTCTCTTTCTATTTTTTTTTATCTATAGCATTTGTGAAGAAATTGTGAGGAAAAATAGTCTCTGTTTCTTATTCAATATAGCTGATTTGTACAAGTATATATAGAGAGAACTATCTCCAGTTGTAGTTTATAATTACAATTCCTAATTGAGTTAAAGTCCTAAAATGCAGGACTGATGAGTCACGGCTGCTTCATGATAATTTTCCTATTCAGCAATTTGCTCCTTAGGCTGCGGGATACCAGGACACCATGCAACTCCAGTGCAACTCCATGCACGTATTCTACAATCTGCAATCTGCAACACACCCCCTCAAGCTGGATCCAACAAGTTGATGGAGCCAAGCTTGCTAACTAGCCGATGGAACTGAGTGGTGGGTAGGACCTTTGTAAAAATATCAGCTAGTTGTTCAGTTGTACGCACATATTGAGTTGTAATAAGCTTTGTTTGAACTTGTTGCCGAATGTAATGACAATCAATTTCGATGTGCTTTGTGCGTTCATGGAACACGGGGTTTGACGCAATGTGCATGGCGGCTTGATTATCACAATAAAGAGTCATGGGCGTGTTGTATGAGCACCCTAAATCTGTGAGAAGACTTTTCAGCCATATAAGCTCGCAAGCCGCTAATGCCATGGCGCGATATTCAGCCTCAGCGCTAGATCTGGCTACCACCTGTTGCTTTTTACTTTTCCATGAAACAAGGTTGCCACCTACGAACATACAGTAACCAGTCGTTGATCTGCGATCAATTGTATTTCCAGCCCAATCTGAGTCCGAATATCCCATAATGTTTGTGTGTCCATTATTATGCATCACAATGCCACGGCCAAGGGAACCTTTCAAATATCGCAAGATGCGTTTCACCATTACGAGGTGTTGAATACTTGGGGCATGCATGTGTTGGCTTGCAAGACTAACCGCAAATGCAATATCGGGTCGCGTGATAGTTAGGTATATTAACTTCCCAACCAATTTTTGATAGTGACTGGGAGAGTCAAGAAGCTCCCCTTCTGTTGGCAGTTTCAATTTGCTGTCAAGGGGTGTTGCAGCAGCCTTTGAATGTAATAGTTCAGCATCTTGAAGCAAGTCGATGGTGTATTTCCTTTGATTTAGAAATAATCCCTTGCTAGAGGTGGCCATCTCAATGTCAAGGAAGTACTTCAAAATTCCGAGATCTTTGATTGGAAATTTGAGCTGAAGATTCTTTTTCAACAGGGCAATAGACTTCTCATTGTTACCTGTGATGATGAGGTCATCCACATAAATAAGAACCATGAGTTTGTCATTTGCCTTGAGTTGGACATAGAGTGAGGAGTCTGCCGAGCTCTTTGTAAACCCGAGAGCTTCAAGGACAGTACTCAGTTTGGCATGCCAAGCACGAGGGCTTTGTTTTAAGCCGTAAATTGATTTGTGTAATTTACAAACCAATCCAGAATCTGCACTTTGAGGGTGTCCAGGTGGTAGTTTCATAAAGACTTCTTCTTCCAACTCCCCATGCAAGAAGGCATTTTTAACATCCATTTGGGACAAATTCCACCCATTGTTGATGGCTACAGATAAGAGGACTCTAACAGTAGTCATTTTTGCGACTGGGGCGAACGTTTCGTTGTAGTCAATGCCGAACTTTTGAGTGAATCCTTGAGCGACAAGGCGAGCTTTGTGTCGATCAATTGAACCATCGGATTTGAACTTTGTTTTAAAAACCCAACGGCTTCCAACAGCACTTTTTCCAGGGGGAAGAGGAATGATACTCCAGGTTTTATTCTCTTCAAGGGCTGTTAATTCTTCTGCCATAGCCTTTTTCCAGAACTTTGAGATTGAGCATCTTGGAAATTTCTTGGTTCATTAACACTGGAAATAGCTGTGAGGAATGCTGTGTGCAGGGGGGATAATTTATGATATGTCAAGTATTTTTCAAGTGGATACCTGACCGCATATCCCTTATAATCCTGCAATTTAGCTGGAGGGTGACGATCCCGTGGAGGATTTATTCGCAGGGGTTCCCTTCTGGCTTGGCCATTTGATGCATGGCTTTCGGCTGGATCAGTGGCCACTGCTGGAGTAGCTTCTACTGCAGGGATTGTTTCTGCTGGAATTATGTGAGGTGCTGCCTTGAAGATTGGATCCAACCGGTCGACCGGTTCAGTTTTGTCTTCCAAGCGGTCGACCGGTTCAGTCAAGTGGTCGACCGGTTCAGTTTTGTCTTCCAGGCGGTCGACCGGTTCAGTCAAGTGGTCGACCGGTTCAGTACTGGGCAGAGGAAATAATTCTTGCAGGTTGTCATCTTGACTGGTTTTCTCAAAGTAGGGAATGGTTTCTGCAAATTTAACATCTCTAGAGACATATAGCTTCTTGGATTTCGGCTCATAGCACTTGTATCCCTTCTTGGTTTGTGAATAGCCTAAGAAGATGCACTTCACAGCTCTGGGGTCAAGCTTATCCCTTTGAATTTGTGGCAGGTGCACGTAACAAGTGCATCCAAAGACTTTAAGGTGTGACATATCCTGTGCTTTTACCTGCAAAATTTCAAGAGGGCATTTGAAATCCAGCACTCGGCTGGGTAACAAATTTATGAGATATGTGGCAGTAAGGACACCATAAGACCAGAGGTATTTAGGGACATTCATTTGAAGCATGATGGCACGCGTCTTCTCCATTAGATCACGGTTTTTACGTTCAGCTAAGCCGTTTTGTTGCGGCGTGTAGACGCAGCTGGTTTGATGCATTATTCCATTAGAGTTTAGGTAGTGTGTCATATTATGGGACATGTATTCTGAGCCATTATCGGAACGTAAAATTTTGATTCTTGCAGAGAATTGAGTAGTGACCAAGACATGGAAATTTTCAAAACATTCAAGAACTTCACATTTAGTTTTCAATAAATAGATCCAAGTAACTCTAGAAAAATCATCAATGAAGGTTACAAAGTATCTAAAACCATCAATTGATGCAGAGAAAGGACCCCAAACATCTGAGTGTATCATTTCAAATATATGAGAAGTTTGCGATAATGAAGTTTTGAATGGCAGCCTACAAGATTTTGCAAGGTGACATATTTCACAGTCAAGACTTCCTTTTGATAGGCTGGGAAATAAATTATTGAAGACTGAATTTGAAGGGTGAGCTAGACGACGATGCCAAAGGAGATGTTCATTGACAGGAGCTGCAATTGCAGATATTGCTTGAAAACTTTTGGAAAATTCAGGGTCTGGAGAGAAGTAGTACAGACCATGCAACAAGAATCCTTCACCAATCATCTTCTTGGTGACGAGGTCCTGAAATATCACTCTGTAAGACGAGAATACTACTTCACAATTGAGCACAGTGGTAATTCTTTTGACAGAAAGTAATTGGAAAGGAAATGAGGGAATATAAAGGACATCGGATTCAATGGTGGATGACACAAGTTTCATTTTTCCCTTCCCTTTAACAGCAGCTCCCTTCCCGTTGGCTACTGACACATAGACAGGAGTGGGAGAGACACAAAAATCATCAAAGTTTGTCAATTTGTTTGACATATGATCCGTGGCTCCAGAATCAATGACCCATAAATCATGAGAACTACTAATCTCTAATGCAGTCATAAATGCAAGAAGAATACCTTGGCTGTTTTCTGAGTTGGTCTCTGCCAGAAATCCTGCAAATTGGCTGATAATTTGATTTTGCCCTTCGTTGTTGGTTGCTTCTTGTCCCTGCTTGATTTGCAGGTAGTTCGCAAAATCATTCAACAAGGCCACGGGACTGGAGGTGAATGTCTCACTGGAATGGTTAGCCAAGTTGGCTTTATGTGAATTGTTTGGTTTCCCTCTGTGATCCTTCATAAATTTTGGTTTCAATTCTGGATGTAAATTCCAGCATCGATCAATCGTATGTCCAGAATTATGGCAATCCTGACATTTGATATCCAGTCTTTTCCCTCTGTGATTTTTTCCTTCTGGAAATTGACGAGTGAAATAAGCATGCATGTCAGGTTTGTTGCTGGGAACAGGGGCACGAGACATGACTTTGCGACGCACTTCCTCTCGTTGTATTGTTGCACATACATTCTGGAATGATGGAAGTTCAGAGTTCATTAAAATATGACTTCTGAGATCTTCATAATCAGAATTAAGGCTGGCTAATAGCGTAAAAATCCTATCCTCCTCAGTTCGTCTTCTCATGATGACAGCATCTATAGTGTGTGGTCGATACATCTCCAGTTCATTCCACAGCCTCTTCAAGTTTCCCAGTAGGCTTACAAAAGGTTTTCCCTCTTGATTTATCTTGGCAATCTCCTGCTGTATTTGAAAAATTCGTGCAGCATTGTTTTGGTTCCCGTACATGTCACGAACAGCATTCCAGAGGTCCAAGGAGGATTCTGAATAGCTAAAAATTTCAGCTATATTGCGCTCCATTGAATTGAGGATCCATGACATAACTAGTTGATCCTTTGCTAGCCAAGCATCATGCTCCTGTGTGCCAAGTTCTGGGGTTTTAATTGTGCCATTGATGAACCCCAACTTTGATCTTCCTCCTAGAGCAATTTTGATGGCCCTTGACCAAGGGAGGTAATTGTATTCGTTCAATGACATTGTGCTCAATTTTTGAGCTGTACTGATATCAACATCAGTGGTGAAGGATGAGGAGATAACACTCTCCTTTGATTCCTTAGTTGTGTCGTGACTTCCATCTTCAGCCATGGTATTGTAAGACTTTTAGAAAGGAAGAACACAAGAGTTTGAAAAGAAAAAGATTTACGCAGTGAAGGTAGATCACCGCTCTGATACCATGAAGAAATTGTGAGGAAAAATAGTCTTTGTTTCTTATTCAATATAGCTGATTTGTACAAGTATATATAGAGAGAACTATCTCCAGTTGTAGTTTATAATTACAATTCCTAATTGAGTTAAAGTCCTAAAATGCAGGACTGATGAGTCACGGCTGCTTCATGATAATTTTCCTATTCAGCAATTTGCTCCTTAGGCTGCGGGATACCAGGACACCATGCAACTCCAGTGCAACTCCATGCACGTATTCTACAATCTGCAATCTGCAACAATTTGGCCTCCACCATTGTAGTTAATGAATGCTTTTTGCTATTATTTGTAATTGATTTGGGCTGTCTAATTTCTGTAATTTTGTGGGTTGCCTGTTCTTCTTCTCAATACTGTGAGCTCGAGCTTACACTCACCATTTAAGCGTTCATCCCTTCCTATCACGCAAGTTTTGTTTGGAATATGGTTGTCGGCCAATTTACATATATCTTAATTAATTTTATAAATTTTAAAATTAATAACAAGTTAAACCTGATTGATGTAGAACGATGAACTTTAAAAAAAAAACCAATAAACCACACCCCACAACCCCAGGTACTGAACAATTGCAACTATCACGCAAGTTGCAGATTATTAAAAATGAAGAACATAAATGGCAAGATCATGTTATGATAATTGTACCCAAGCATCCTCTATGATTAGATATAAAAGTACTTGTTTGTTTTTTAAGCAATGTGTCGAGTGATGGATATATTAAGTTAGATCATATTTCAATGTGTAATTATTATTATTATTATTTAAGTATCATTAATTATTTCTATATATATATTTATAAGAGTAATACATCATACAATAAGATCTTAGATAATAACTTCTATAAATCTTCTTAAGAATAAATAATTTTTAAACTTAGCACACACAATTAAATCTCTAAACCTTGACAAAAATCTCTAATAAAAGCTCGAGTTCTCATTAGGGTTGATTGTCTTTTTTATTATTATTTTATAAAAAATACCTTTTCGTATTCCCACAAGCTTAGTATCGTTAAAAAACAATCCTTTTCTATCAGAATCACCACTTCCATTCCCCACCAATCCCTACTACAATATATATTTATATATTCTTAAATGTAGGGGGCGATTCATTAAGTTGTAGAGTTTTTCTACTCAATCTTATATAAATAGCGTTCCTCTACGTAAAGTCAATCGTACATGATGCAGAACCCGCTGAATTTTTCCATAGACTTCGTTAAGCTAAGAGCTAGTAAACGGTAAAATTGATTTGGTAGCTATGTGTTCAAAGTTTGGCAGCACTACATCAAGAGAGGAAAAAAAACATCTTCTATGATTATACTTCCTTTTTTCTTCCTTTTTTCTTTTTTATGTGGTTGCAGTACTTGACTCCCCGCTTTTGACAATGCTTTTTAAAAATATATTTGAAAAAAATTGAATTTGAATTTTATTTTTATTTTAAAATAAAAAATTTTAATATTTTTAAATCATTTGCATGTATTAATATCAAAAATAACTTCATTCATACTCTTAAACAGTCACAAAAAAACCTGTTTTAGCATGAATAGCTATGCTCTATAATTGACGTACGTGAAACTGAGTGTCCTCATATATCATATGTTATTTAACTGTGTTGGAAGCTTGATTTTTAAGAGAATAAAATTACAGTAAGGTATCATAAATTATATATAAAAACATTCAAAAAATTAAAAAAATTATAGAAATTTGCTTCCTTATAATTAAAGGAGAAGATTTAAAAAACATTCAGGGCATTCGAGTGTAGAAGTATATGTTCGTAATATTTTCTCAACTTAGATCAGAGATTCTCATGGGGGTTATTCTAATATCAGGTCTCTAAGGGACGTAGCGTGATGATAAAAAATTTAAGATCTGTACAGTATGTTTCGAGTTCGAGACAAGACGTGTATTTTTTGTAAAAATTTGGAACAGCTAAGGTTTTACTCGCTCATCTAGACCCACAAAATATGTTTTTCAATAGATAAAGTTTCCTCAAATCCAAAACAAGAGTTATTCTAATATCATATTTACACCATAGTTTTTTTTTTTTTTTCCAACAGTCCTGCTCGCTATCTGCTCAGGGGATGCTTGGGAAATAAAAAAATATTTTAAAAAAAATTGAATATTTTTTCTTTAATTTATGTTTTTTAATATTTTTATATTATTTTAATATGTTAATATTAAAAATAATTTTAAAAAAATAATGCTGTCAAACAATCCACACTGGCAATTAATGTTAGCGTCCTTGTAATTAATTTCATGAAGCGACGTGGCATGAAGTAAATAAGGTGGGTTATTAGCTGAGAAACGTGTGAGGGCTGTAAGCTACACAAGTGTGCAGCACCATCACTGGGCTGAGTGTGATGGATATCCTCCAAAGCAGTGGTGCCCACCGTCCGTCTTATTTATCGTCCGTTGGAAAATCATTAAATTGACAATATTTCCTATCGTATTCCGTCTCTGTCCTCCCCACACAGCCACGACAAGAAATAAAAACAATTAGAAATATCGAAACATGAAAAATCTTTATGTGTATATTGAAGGTTATCAAAATCATGATTTTGACATGACACGGAAGGCGCTTTTAAAACTCGGATCGTAAAATCGTACCTGGAATTTTCCGTATAAAAATCATAAAATCACAGTTAAAATCGTATAGGTAGAAAAATTGTAAAATTATAAGTAAAATATTTTTGAATACAATACACCACAATTATAGTCAATTGACCATAAAACTTCATTAGTTAAGGTTTACACATGATTTAAAATAATTTAAAAATACATTACAAAACAATTATATTCATAAAATTTTATTAGGTAAAAACTAATAAATTTTAAACAAATATTCAGCTAACATGCAATGTAAACTAAAATCAATCTCATTTTCATATCCGTCGTTATTTCTAAGACTTGTATCATTAGCATCACTATCGAAATGATTATTAGTACTACCACTTGTACCAACAACGATATTGTTAATATTAGCTCCAACTCCAACAAATTATTTCGATATCCACACATGAAAATGATTTAAAAACACTAAAATTTTTTAATTTAAAGTAAAAACTACAAAAAATTATTTTTTTCAAAAATTCTAAATATAAATTTTATGTTTAATATTTAAATCAATACATGAGAATCAAGAAATTTTTATTGTCTAAAAAATAGTTTATGCTCAAACCATTTTAGAGATAACCCTTCCCAATTAACTAAAATATATTAAAGTAAATTGGAATCACTAATACTTAAACCTATTTTATTGTTGTTGTTGTTGTTGTTGTTGTTGTTCTTATATATTAAAGTATTCTTGCTTGTGCGAATGCAGCCTTGGTTTTTTCATCGGAATTTAAGAGGAACGACCGGTTTTTGTTGGGTAACATTTAAGACAAGGTAGCCAGTTTCGTTAGAAGATGTTGAGATTTTATTTATAAATAAAAATAGTTTATGTTCAAACCATTTACATCTTCCCGAGAAGCAGATAAGAATCTGAACTTGGGAAAAAACTAAAAAAAACATGCAGCCCAAGAGGAGCAGCCTTTAGAAGCCAGAGGTTGGGAAAGCCATTTTCAAATCATTTATAGAGGGGGCGCATGGGCTAGCCTAGGTTTAGGGGGTGCGGCGCGGCGGCAGGGTGTGTGGCAGGGGAGAGAGAGGGGGGGGGGGCATGGGCTAGCCTAGGTTTTGGGGGGGTTGCGGGAGGGGAGTGAGATCGTAAAATCGGACGGATCCGGTCTGATTTTATGATCCATACCGATTTAAGCATTTTTTCCAAGTTTAAAAATATTCGATTTTTTAACCTGATTTGACAAGTTTTGTTGAGTTGACTCGCAAAATTGTATGATTTTGCAAGTCAACTCGTGAGTTTAACAACCATGTATATACCTCAATCATGAAAATCTTGCTCTCCTTTGTACCAATAGCTCACAAGTAAAAGGTTTCCAACTGATATACAATTTTTTTATAAATAAACAATCAATTTTTCTGTTACGAATGAATAAGGCAAGACTGACAATATTAGAATTTTTTTATCAAACACATAGCATAATTAAATTTGCAAAAACAATTAAAGGAATGTAAATTCAAATATAAAAGTTTAAAGGTTGAAGAAAATTGACCTTAAATTTGTATTAAACAAATCAAAATATGTATGCAGGAGATATGAGTTACAATTTGATAATGTGTATATATGGAAAATGTAAATTGATATCGTGTTTTGTTACAGAGATAGATATGCAATTCTTCTGTTGAGAAATTTTGTGTAGTTGCACGAAATTCTGCCTTTGAAATTGGATGAGGATCTTCTTATAGGAGAGGAGACGGTCTGACATCTTGGAGTGACTAAAATTTGTACCGAAAGGTGTTTGTCTTTTTGTATTAGCGGGGAGCACCTTTTGAAAGTGGGTGACACCTTTTGATATTTTTGCAAAGAACTGACTCCGCATCAAAAGTTTTTTTGTTGTTTTCTGCCGACAATTTTATAGTCTTTAGGGTTTTGGAATACGTGGCAAAATGCCAAAACAATCATCTTTATTTTCTTCTTCAAATCTAGAGAAGGAATCTGATGGAGATGATGAGTCTGAGGAGCTAGATTTAAACGAGACAGCCTTTGAGTCTTGACTTTGTATGATCTTAAGATATTCTTCTGCAGTTCTTGCTAAGGCAAGGAGAGTCACAATATGAGCTTTACGGGCTAGGATTTTGGACTGATGATAATGGTCAAGGATAAAGGAAGACTGATGTTTATGTAGCCATTTCGTCACAGCTAATTTTGAACTTTTAGATTATGTTGCAAAGGAATCCCACAAATGAATTTTGAATGTGCATACAAGGATAGGATGGCCTTGTTGTTATATCTTGATGGCAACCAAAATAGTCCAACAATTGAAGGAACCAAATAAGAAGTTTTGCAGTTTTCATGGAATTATGGAAATAAAAGGTCAAGAATTGTTATGTTTGGAGTTTTGTAGGGGGGAATCATACTTTTTGATAGTCCTACTATGTGTAAGAATGACTAATGTTTTAGAGGGTTGTATGGAAACTAATTAGAAATAGGACTGGTTATTGTAGAGGTTGTTGCCATTACAAGGGATAGATAATTTTGTGGATAATGTAGGTGGAATAAGCAGGTTCAGGGCAATTTGGTTATAGTTTGAAGTGTTTGTTTGACTGAGTCGGTGGTTTCTAGGATGGTAGAGTAGTAGGATTGTGATTTAGTAGTGACAGTTTGGAGGGAAAAGGTTTTTAGTAGCTATTGAAGGGTTATTATGAAAGAAATCTTTTTCAATAGATTAAACGTTTTGAAATTGAGATTTAAAAATATATTTAGATTTAGATTTAGATTTTGAAATTGGTTTTGAAGAAAAACTTTTTTGGGTATTTTATAAAGCAAGTAAGGGGGTTTTAGAACAAAAATTTGTTGTGGTTTTGAAAGGGTTTTAGAGATACTTCCTGAGTGTGACTCTTAGTCATTTCAGGTTTATTGTAAGACATTTTGTAATGCAAGAAGTAATTCCAGGGAATTTGAAAGGGCATCAACCTAATGTTGAACCTTGTCTTTTTGTATTTGAGATGATTTTGTAGCCTTTTCTTTTTCAACTATTGCCTCATACCAAGATTTGATAGATTTGGCAGAAGAAATTGTAAAAGCCATAAATTTTGCATTTATAGGTGATTTTGGGATTTCTAGTCTTATAAATTTTATTTGGGGAGCTTTCCCCTTGTCCTTGGTGCGTGTATTGGGAGGCATCAAGACCTATTTTGGAGAAACTCTCGTGTCAAGAAATTAGAGATGGAATTGGAATCTTCTTTGATGTATTCAATGTCAAAATCAAAGATACTTAAAATAGTTTTCCATCTGGAAAAAAATTGTTTTGAAGCTAGTTTTTAACATTTTTTTGAAGAACTTTTTTTTCAAACTTGCAATCAACTCGTAAAACAAATCTTTGGTTTAATAAATCACTTTGAAATTTTGTAATACATAGAACAAATGAAATAATTTCTTTTTTTACATTAGGTTTTTTTACAATCATTCCAATGGGAGGATGTATATTAAAGGATTTGTTCTTTATTATTTTGGCCTTGTTTGAGAATATCCCCATATCCTAAATTTAAGGAATCTATCTCAACTATTTTTAGAGTTAAAGGTTCAGCTTGATAGGGAAGCAAAATGGTTTGTATATGTGTTTTAATTTGTTTGGCAAGGTTAGTGTGACTACTAGACCATGAAATTGGGTTTTTCCTCATTATTTCATGTAAGTGTTTTGCTAGACAACTAATATTAGAGTAAAAATCTAGAACATAATTAAGGCTACCTAGAAACCTTTGTAACTGGGTTTTGTTAGTGATCTTATCAGGGGATTTATATGTAAATAAGATCTCTTTATAGGTGTCACGATATCTTGTTAGATATAATGTCCTAGGAAACAAAAAACGGGTTTGAAATAGATATATTTTTTATTTGTAAACAACTTATCCTTTTTGTTTGATAACATGGAATAATGTATACAGAAGCTTGAAATGTTGGTTTAATGAATGAGAGAAAATAAGAACATGACCAATGTATACAATGCAAAATTTGGAGTATGCATTAAAGAAGACATTCATGATGCGTTCAAAATTTAGATGATGTATTTTTCAAGTCAAAAGGCATGACAATCCATTCGTATTGAACGAAACAAACTGTAAATACAATTTTATAATGATTCTTAGGATCAATTTGGATCCGCCAAAATCCTGATTTGGATAGCGTATCCATTTTAAAGTGGATTCAAAGGTTTGTAATTGATCACGAGTCTTAGTGTGCTTCTTTCAATTTCAGATTTTTTATTCACATAAAAAGCTCTACACGACCAAGGATCACTAGACTTTTAGATTAGACCTTTAGACTCTAGATCTTGGATCTCAAGTCTATAATATTGTTCTAAATCAGTATTCATTTGATTAGGTCTTATTTTTTCAGGTATTTGTTTTTCTGAAAAAGTATCTTCGTATGAAATATCAACATGTTGTTTTCTTTTCCAGAAAATATTAGATAAGTCTGAACAAATTTGTTGTTCAATCTTGCCTTGAAAATCAAAATTTTGTCTTTGTAAAACTGGACTTTGTAATTGCTCTTCAATTTTATAAAAGAAACATAGGTTTTTAAATCTTGTAGTTGAAATTGTTTGTCATGAGTCAATGCATGAATCTGAAGAGTATAGATGGAGCATGCT
Organism: Salix brachista; assembly: GCA_009078335.1. NCBI lineage: Eukaryota > Viridiplantae > Streptophyta > Magnoliopsida > Malpighiales > Salicaceae > Salix > Salix brachista. The sequence continues at coordinate 13,956,061 of CM018586.1, forward strand.
TTGATTAAATTTAAATTTCTATTCTTTGATATTTAAAAAAAAAAAAAAAGGAAAGCGAGTTTTTTATTGTTGATTTTGGATTAAATACAAATATGTCGTGCTTTGTATGATTTGATTGTATCAATCATGGGAGTCCATAAAATGATTGTATGATTAATTTTTTTTGTAACTATGAAAAAGGTTTTAAGAGAAACGCCTTTATTAAAAACAAAGGCTTGGGTTTTGCCTGCAATGGGTAGTTTGGAGTTATTTGTTGTAGAACATTTTCAGAGTTTTTTTGTACAAAATCATTTTGGAACTCCTCCTTATTTGATACAAATTTAGATCTACACTTATATCAAATAAGGCAATAGTTTTGAGTTTAAATTTTTTTTTTGAAAAGACTAAGTAATTTTGATTAAATATTTTTTAGAAGATATTTGAGTTAAGACATTTAAAAAATCTTCAGGAATATATTCAATATTTGAAAGTGCATGTTGTAATGCAAGAGACTCATTATTTTGGTCTTCTGGTTCGGACTCAGTGTCAAAATAACTCTTTATTTTGGATAGAATATGTTGTAAAATGATGGAGTCTTTTTGTTAGGCTTGTTTGAAGGTTTGTAACTCAAACTTAAGGGTTTTGATCTCAGACTGTAGTTTTGGGATAATAGTTGTGGTCTTGAATTTCATTCTATTAAGGAGTTTTGTAAGGTCATGAGTATTGTTACTGGTTGTGGGTAAGATAGGATGGGCTCTAGTAGCTGGTTGAAATGATTCTAGTTTGTTGAAATTGTTCAGCAGTTTGTCCAAGTAGGTTTTTTCTGTAGTTGAGGGTCATCAAGTCTTTTGATGGCCTCAAGAGTGAATTCTTGATCTCTGGTTTGGACATTAATCTATTTGGAGTCTATAGAGGTGTCTGAATTAGAATTAGAAGTTGTTAATTCATCTATTTAGAATTCTTCTTTAGAAGTGTTTGAAGGAGTTGGCTATGTGTCTGAGGCTTTAATGTAGAGGTTTTGGATAAGGTTAATGGTTTCTTCATCTATTTGTAACTCATGAAGCTTTGTGTTGACTTTGCAAAAATGAGACATGTCTTTTCTACCCACATTTGTGACAGGTAATGGATTTTAAGTCAAACTTGGGTTTAAGCTTGTGTTGGGAAGATTTATGGGTTTTGGTGAATTTCTTATAGGGTTTTTTTTTGTAGTGGATTTGTTCTAATTTGGAGTAAAATTGTTTTCAGTATTTTTGGGTTGATCTTTTGTAAGGTGGCTTATTATATTTTGGATTTGTTTTGGGTTTGGAGCAGTATCCACTGCAAAAGGGTTTTTTGATGGATATGTCAAACTAGTGATAGAAACTACCAAGTTCTTGTCTGGTACATTTTATTTCAAATGTTTTTGGAGTTTGAGGTCTAGACAATCTTAAGACCTTCCTTCTGGGTGAAGCTAACAAATTCACCATAGGTAAGCTTGTCATATGGAATGGTTTTGGTTATAAGGGTATCTTTGATCTTGTTACGAACTTTCTCTTCTAGGAGTATAAGTAAACCTGCAATGAATTTTTCTTTCCAAAAAGATTGATTTGAATTTTCTCGGAGCATGACACGGGTAAGGAAAAAGTTTTTGTACCATTGAAAGTCACTAACCTTTTTACACCTAAGGTATTTTTTTCTATCAAATGGGAATGATCTCTAATAAAATATAAAGAGATTGTAAGGATAAGGGTTAACACAACATCTTGGATGATATTTCCTAATGGGTCGAGGGTGGATGTGCTGGTCTTCATATGTTTGGATGGAATGTAGGATATGTTTTCTCTTACAAAAACATTAAACATTGGTGTAAAATCAACAAAATCAAATTAGCCCACCTTAAGGATTGTTTTTTTTAACGATACTCTAAACTCGTGGGAATACGAAAATGTATTTAAAAAAGAAAAGGTCAATCAACCCTAACCCTAATGAGAACCGGAGCTTTTATTAGAGATTTTTGTCAAGGTTAGAGATTTACTCGTTGTTTGACGGCATGCCTAACCTTGATTTAATAATTGAGAATAATTTATTGGTAGGTTATCATGCATCACGCATTTGGTGAGGTTGTGATTACCCCTACAACGATATTTCATCTCGCGTAATCAATTACAAACTGGCTGATAATTAAGGAAATTGTATATTAATTAATAAAAAAAATATTAAAGGAGATAGCCAATTTCCTGCTGCATCTCTCGTGACCACCTCTCAATTCCACCATGATTCACGCAGTGAAATTGGCCCCCTTTTTATATATTTTTTCGTCTTGATGCTTCAATTTTTTAAATTTGTTTGACCCCATTTCTTTAAATTTCAGACAATCCCATTCTAAAATTTGACCACCTTACCAAATTAGTATCGACGCAACCTTTCTCTCATACCTGTTTGGGATAGCGGTTGCGGTAGCTTTTTAAAGTACTTTTCGTGCCGAAATATATCAAAATGATGTTTTTTTATTTTTTAAAAATTATTTTTGACATCAGCACATCAAAATGATCTAAACACCAAAATATATTTATTTAAAATGAAAAAAAAAATTATTTTTTTTGGATACGGGGTTTGAAACGCTGTCCCAAACGGGCGCTATAAATGCTTTCATTTCTTATCAGGCTTTACTAAGCGAACTCGATTATTTCTAGATGCTTTTAGCAATTTCAACAATGCTTGAGCGCAATACTAGATGATTATTGTATAATATATTGTATGTGATTTTGTAATTTAGTCTCTGTTAGGAAATGTGATTAGGATTATTTTTGAAAATATTTTTAATTCATAAATATATCATAATTATGTTTTTTTTTTGTTTTTTTTTAAATATTTTTACATCCGCACATGAAAATAATCTTAAAATACAAATAAAAAATAAAGTAATTTTTTTTCAAAAACCTAATATTTTTCAAAAACATTTTTGAAATATAATGTCAAATAGTGTCTTAATATGTTGGAATTGAGAATAATAATAAGTAATTTAACTTAGTATTGATTATTTTATTGTGTTATTTTTTATAATTGTTTAGAGGTTTTTGAGGTAAGCTATGGCTAGATGAATCCTATAATGTTTTTTGGCAATTTCAGCGTAATGAACATCTTCAGTGTAGTCAAAGGTATGTTGCACACTGCAAGACTAGAAAAATCTTGAGAATCTTATTTTTTATTGCTCGATTTGAAATTACACCTCTTTAATTTAATCACCACGTCAACTCACTCGAGTTAATTTCCTATACCTTCACTTGCTCGTGTTTAAAAATCTGGATGACAAGATTTCCAAGTCAAGGTTTTTTTTTTTTTTAGATTCTCAAATATGATTTTTGTTTTCTAAAAATAAAAAAAAAAAAAGGAATAAAAGGAATCACATTTCTTGAAAGTGTGTTTTATAGGCTTAACGAGTAAAACTTCATTTTTTCTAGGTTTTTTTATAAGAAATGTAGATCTTAATTCTAACTCGAAACTTACTGCTATGTAAATTGCAAACTTTCTATGATCACGTAATGTTTTTTTGGAGACTAAAAACAACAAATTAGCGTTAACATTAAAGCTTTTTTTATCATAAAGTTTTGGTTTGGTAGGAGTAGAGAAAAGGGTACTAATGTCTTTGAAAATATGGTAATCTTTTATTTTAACCAGCTCCCTTGTAGTGAACAAATTATTTTTGAGATGTTTGCTCACACAAGGGAAAAGTTTACTCGCTATGTACATTATTAATTTATGATGTAATATATTCAAATCCAATCAAATGTTGATAAAATAAATTTATTCTCGTTAATTTAGGCTAAAAGTGATTTCCTATAAATTACTTCGTAAATTCTCTTATATTTGTTAATCATGAAAAAGCTTTATCAATAAAAAAATATTTCTAGAAGTTGCAAGAACTCAAATATATTTTGTTATTTATTAATTATATCAAGTTTGGTCCTTAATCTTGTCATTCCTATATATTTTAATTTTATTTTTTCTTTTCAATTTCATCTCTTAAAATCTAATTTCTAAATCAATTATGGTCCTCATTTTTTATTGTTATTTTTTTCTCTTATCTATTAAGTTGTATCCTTATTATTTTAATTTCTATTTATTTTATTTGACATCATTTATGAAATTATTCTCTTTTATTCTTTTATATATCAGATTTGATCTCTATTCTTTTATTTACTATTTTTTTATTTAAAATAATTTTTAAAATATAATCTTTTTAATTTCATCCTCCTTCAATTTTTTTAATCTTAAAAACTTGGTATCCATTTCTTGAATAAACTTAAAAAAAAAATCCTAATAAGTTATTTTTTAATTTATTTTCCATGATATATAACCAAGCAATGAAAAGCATTTTTCAACTTGTTTTTCATGATTCTACCAAACTTAAGAAGAAGAAAAATTCACTTTTTACAAATTCAGTTTGTATGATAACTATGACACTTAATTAAAAATATTTTCACATTAAAATGATTATTAAATCATTAAAAATATATTCTTTGTGATTCTCTAGTATCATGAGTTGACTGCAATGATTAATTGAGGAGCTATATATTTGCTATCATGCAAAACGGCATGTAAGAAAGAGGTCTAACTTGCGTTTCATATCTAATCTTTTTCACAAATAATTAGACTTTGAGTACAAGTCATCTCGAGTGAATAATTCATAATTAGTAAGTAATTCATGATTTATGTCTTAATAAAATATATAATATTTCTGTGTAAAATACAAATAGTGGCAATAATTATATCTGGGTTTGGATTTTCTTATGTTAAATAAGAACATGATCAGTCATGTTTATTGAATCTGAATTGAATTGGGTGAAATAAATTAAATAATGAATTGAATTATTAATATTTTATCATATAATAAATCATGTTCATTCAGATTAAATTTAAATATTTAGCTGCACAATTATAATTCTGTCTGTCGGTGACGTAAGAAACTCTTTCATCATTCAATAAAATTAAATTAGAGAGTTAAATATTAATTCAATTAAATTTTAATAACTATTTTAATCATTCAATAAAAATTCTAGTAATATTTTTTTCAAATCTGATATTTAATTTAATTTAATTAATCATTTTAGAGAGTTAAAAATTATAATTTCAGCGAAACTTGAATAGTTTCTCTTATATAACAACTATAATTAAAATAAATACACACATAAAATAAATCTTAAACACTTAGATAATACAAAATTTTAATAATTAAAATTATAAAATATACTCACAGTTAGGATATGTAAATAACAAAACAAGATCGATTTGTGGAGGTTGAAGAAAAATCTTTGGAATGCTGAGCATTAAATTTATGATGGTTTTGTTATTTTTGTCTCAAGTGTGGACCTCACAAATCCAATCAAGCAGAGGCTGGCCTTCTGGGCCTAGCCCCAGTGAGCACACTTCAGACGTGCCCGTAAGGTATTAGGGCATCAGTAGTCTCGTTTTAATGGAGGTGTTTTTGAAAGAAAATTCAATATTTTCAATTAATTTTATTTAGTAAAATTATTAATTTTTAAAAATTAAAAAAAATATTATTTTAATACATTTTTAAACAGAAAACACTACAGCCACAACCTTCAACCTGCCCCCACATGTCAACTCCTTGTAGCTGTAGGCTTAACGCAAGGAAGACAATTTTCTCTGGCCTCATGCTATCAATATGCTAGTTAAAAATATAAAACAATGTAAATTTTATTTTGCTTAAAATTTTAATTTATTCTAGAAATTTCATTCAAATTTTGACCGGAACGTTCCAGTTTTATTCTATCTATTCTGTTTCAACCAAATAATATTTTTTTTAAATAATAAATAATTTTACAATATCAATAATATTTCTAAATCTTATTGTTAGATTGAGATAAAAATTTACGTGGAGTCTCTTGACGTGGTTATATATATTATATTGAAATTTCAAAGTAATAAGAGAATATAATGACCTTGTGCAATTCATGATAGTATTCTCGTAATATTATGTTTTTACAATTTTGTTCAGAAAAATCATTTTATTGTTTGTTTTAGATTAAATTATACAATTTTAAATAATTTTATTTTTGGATTTGAACTAAGTTTTTTTTTAATTACTATATATATATATATATATATATATAACGAAAGAAAAAAATAAAACACTAACGAAACGGAATTGATAACTACAAAAACAAACCGGAAAGTTGCAGATGCTGCAAACAATCCGGCAGTGGTCAGGCAACAGTTCACATTTTATTTTTCAAGGGAGAGTCAAAGTTACATTTCCTGTGACAATCTGCTGCTGACAAATATTTGCACTTGCGCAGCAATCGTGTGGTTTCGCACCCATCATGTAAAATGCCTACTGACTACTCTGCCACTGCAAGAAGAAGACCTCCCAGCAGCTAAACACTCGATTTGTACATGTCATTTTGGATTAGCTACTCGTTCATGTCAGTGTCGTCTGTCTTTTCCATTCTTCACATCTCATGATTCATTCCAGTACTGGCTCCTTTTTGAACCATTGTTTTTGCTCCAAATTGCTTGATGTAACTAGCATCTGCAGAGCAAAAATGGAGGATTCGTGTCCCAGTTAGTCTTTTCCATCGAACACAGGCAAAATTATCAAGCCATCTATCAATTCAGTGGTACTTCACTTCACTACCAAAACAGAAGCAAAGCTAAAATTTTGATCAATAAAAATCATGTAGCAGCAAATGACTGCTGCCAGCGCAAGCCATTAAGAATCATGTCCTGGAATATGGGAAGTAAAGCAAAGTATCGCCTGAACCAAAGCACTTTGTTCCTCGGCAAAACATTCCACAATCATATTTGTAATTTTATTCCATTAAAGCATATTTTCATATGAAAAGGGAATATAGGCAACGAAAGCAGCATCACTTCGCTTGAAGCATATTTTCTAGCAAAGGGATTCCTGGAAAAGGAAGCTCCTCTACGCCTTTCCCCAGCGAGGATGCGCAGAATATTTCCCAACTTGTTACACTCAGCAATTAGCAATAAACTAGGAGTCAAATTCATGCCAATTGCTTCTTTTCTTATTAGACATAGCAGTACAAATAAAAGTTTATGAAGATTCGTCTAAATGCAAAATAGCCATTCCTTTCAAATTGTCAGTAAAACATCACATTTAAAAGCTTAAGAGCTCAAGGTGTTAGATAAATTCTCAGATCAAACCATGCTCACAGGATGGATCACAACTTTGAATTCAGCATACTAAGAATGATGGAGACAACTACTTAATTACAGGAAGTGCCATACCTTGGTTCTAAATGATTTGATGACTGAAATCAGTAACTTGTCCCCTATAATCTTTCTCACTTGCTGTATCAGTTCTTGTCTAGAAATCTTCTTTGCCTGGGGCACAAGTTCAACAATGTCAGATCATACGACACTACAAATCGAACGACTTTCAAATACTAGTTCCTGCAACAAATCTAATTGAATTACTCACTCTGTGATCTCTATAATACTTGATAATCAACTTGGTCGTAGTAGGAGGTAAGAACTTTGAGAGAGCAGAAATAAGAGAAGGAAATGGCATCCAAGGAGAAGTGGGCGTCCTCGTAGACTCGGGAGTTCTAAAGTACCCTGCACAATCAGACAACCAAAACCATTTGATTGCAATTCAAAAACTGCCAATAAACAACTTCCCAAGCTAAGCACATCATCAAAAACTAATTTTGTGGATGACCCACCTTTCAAGTTAGAAGGAGCCCTGAAACTTATCACATACTCTGGCAAAATATGAGTGTTCATATGGGCACTCCACACAATATACTTCTTAGGAGATGACAAATTGTCCATTCCTGAATCAAACTCATCGGAGCTCGGATGATACTGATCAGAACCCGGATGCACAACCTCTGCCTTCCCCAGAATAACACGGCAAAGCATCATATGCCGCAGACCATCTTTACCAACATTCAATTTCTTCAGACTGCAAAAAAGAAAAAAGAAAAGGATGATAATTAAGAAGCATAAGATTGACACCATAGCTAGTAAAATCCTTTAAGAAATATTGCTCACATTATATAACATCAAAGCAGAACATAACAGAAGTATTCAATGGAGAGAAATCATTTGCTTACCATTCAACAGGAGAATTATCTGGAGAAAGGTAAATGCCAGAACCATACAATCGACAACTGCTATCAATCATCCGGGCACTGAAACCATGCTTCATAATCTCACATATCTCATCTCTTGTACCACCATACCAACCAAACTTGAGATTGGCATCGCCACCACACTTCTTCTCCATTGCTTTCGCAATAATCTGAAAGGATTGCACCCTAGCTTGCTGCAGAACACCAGAGTAAGTATTCCTATGAATGGCAACAACTGTTGCTTTCTTGCCTAGTAAACCCAAACCCGAAACGAGTTTTTGCTTAATGAGATCATGAACTCTATCTCCTTCGAAAAGTCGAGTCATCCCATCATTAAATGATTGAAATTGATCATAACTGACACCCGAACTAAAACTTTCGCTATCGGAAACAGCTGATTCTTGATCATGCGAGTGTCTGCTATGAGTGCTTTGGTAATTTGAAGGATTATGTAAGGAATGTTCTGGTGTGTGTTGAGAAGTAAAATCTTTAAACCCATGTGTGATTTCATTGGTATTTCTGACTTGAATCGGTGAATACTCCATTTCTAATTGATGAACTCGGTATGAGCAGAGGTTTTACAATTTAACTAGTCTAAGAAATAACAAAGCTTCTTTCTTTTTTTCTTGAAAGTATTGCTAAAACTAAAAAGCAACTTGCCTACGCCTATAGAAGACAAACTTCAATTCCGTTTGAGACCCGGAAATTATAGATCAGACACTGAATTGAAAAGTTGGATTTGATGGACGAATTGCATGGAAAGGCCAACGAAATTGTGCCAGAAACAAACTAATAATGCATTTTGTAAGCAAACTTGCACCGGAAGAAAACTGCTCCAAAATCACAACATATAAAGTTAGGAAACAAATAAATCAAGAAAAAGAAGAGATTACAGGCTCAAGGAAGGGTTGGAAAAGTGATTTGAAAGGAAAACGGAGGAAAAAGGGAATTCAAAGAGAGATATAAAGGTGTGCAGGTCGGTATATATAGCGTGTGGTTTCTGCGTGTGAGAGCAAATTGAAGAGCGGCTGTTCTTGCTTCGTGTAGCTGGGGATTACTTGGAGGAGGGAGATAAGATTTAAAAAGGAGTTATAAATATAAGTTATAAATATAATGGAACCGCCTTTTCGCTTTGGTTTCCGTTAGGCGGTGTGTCCAGTGGCGGCGCAAACAGTTTTGGTTTACCTTTTCCTCCTTCCCATTCAAGGAATAGCCTGCCTGTCGTTTTTATTTTTGGTCGGCACCTATTTTTTAAGAAAAAATCAGATTACGAGACGGGCTCTTATTAAAATATTTATTGTTTGATTCAGGAAGTCATGCCATGTGGAGAAGGTGACGTCATGCGACATGCTGTTATCTTAGAGATATTTTTTTCTAGGTCTAGAATATCACGAAAACAACTTTGAAAGCTTTCAGGAAAGATGACGTGGCTTGGGTGTCAGCATTTAAATGCGCCACGTAGAGGGACGGATCATGAAAGCAAATTGATATTTTCACGCTTTTCTAATTTCACACAGGCCCATTGAGCTTCAGTTATGATTTGATCAGCAATGATTTTTTGGTTTTTTAAAATATTTTTTATTATTGATACATCAAATCACTAAAAATATAATTTAAAATTTAAATAAAAAAATCTTCACAAAAAAAGAAAAATAGATTCACTTTCAATTCATATAGCAAAACGCAAGCGAAGGATGAGATTGACTGCTTTTTTTCTTTTTACTAAAATTACTCTTGGAGAGAAATTAAGCACAAAAATAGTCCCTATTTTTATAAGATATTTACCATCTACATATTTAATATTATTATATTATAAAATACTGTAAAGTAGAAGCAAGCGAATTTGAGTTGTATGATGTCATGTGGATTTTTTGTGTGTTTTTTTTCTCTCTCCTACGGTTCCACACAAAATAAGAAATATCATAAAATTATAACTTATTTCAAAATAGATGAAAAAAATTAAATAAATTAGCACGTGTTTTGTCACAATTTTCAATAACTAAATACATTCACAACTATGATTGCACCACATAATAATCCAATCCAATATCAATTTAAGGTATTTTTTGTCATTTCATTTCAAAATTGTTTATGAAAAAAAAATTATTTTATTTTTATTTTAAATTAAAAAAAATAGTATTTTAGATATTTTCATGTGTTGATATTAAAAATAATTTTTTAAAAATAAAAAAATATCATTTTGATGCATTTCTTAACGAAAAATATTTTCATTAACAACTTTAATTACACTCTCAAATAGGCATAAAAAAATTTGTTTTAACGTGATTTATAAAAACTAACTTTTAGCTTAAGAGTTATAATTGAAAATTTATTTTTTATTAATAGTTTATAAGAAAATAAAATAAACTAGAAACGTGTTTAGTAAAAAATGGACTCAGTCAGTGTAATGTATGGTTCGTCTGATGTTGGAGTGCTAATTGTTGATGAAAGCTTCAACATATTTGCAAAGGAAGGGACAGACAGTCTGGTTGTGCATCGCGTTGTTCTGTGAGCCGGCTAGGGTTTTTTTAAACATAAAAATTCCAAGGAAAAATAAAATTAGATTAAAAAACAAGTTGTAATTTAAATAATTTAAATAGAATAAAAAAACTTACATGAGCACATATGAAGTATAAAAATTTAATTTTGAAAGGTTGTTACTAAAAATAAAATCAGTTAAATCGGGTTAACTCTTAAATTTTGTGATAATAGATATAAAAATTAAAATAAAACTGCACGTGACAGGCAGTAATCAAACTGGCCCCACCATGTAAGACTGGAGAGGCATGTCACGTGGCGGAAAGAATATTATATAAAATATTCATTTATATCGCAGGTTTGATCCCACCAAAACACAAAATACATGGGCTATTGTCCTTCGTCTCACCTCAATCCACTACTGTGTGAGTTATTAACACGACAACCGAGTGGATAGATCAGAGTTGTGATGGAACTTTATTTTATATTTTATTAAAATGAATAAAAATCGAGTGAAGGAGAATGGAAATTTAATTAAATATGCCTTTTTATGGGGTTGATGTTGAAATAAAAAATAGGAAAATAACATAAATATTATTAGGGATTTTCAACCATTGTAAAAAATTTACAGCATAAATGAAATCAAGGCAATTAAAATACCTAGTTATCAAGTTTGCCTCCCAAAACTATTATTTCTCTCTCTACCCACATTGCTAACATCTCTCTCTACCCTGCACCTTACATGTTTTCCTATGGTTTACAGGTATAATCATGCATTTTGTCTCTCTTATTTAAACATATTGTCTTGACATAATGCAGGTTTAATTTGAACTAAATTAATACTAATCATTATTATTATTATTATTATTATTATTATTATTATTATTATTATTTACCATTAATAATTTAAATTTTTTTGTTGATCAAGTTGCTATTTTTCAAGTTGTATTTTATTTTACTTGCTTATTGTGGAGTGAAATTTGTTTATAAATTTTTATAATTATATCATGTTTATAAATACCGATCAATTTTTTTTTTTTATGTGAGAAAAGCTCACTCTCTAGAAAACGTATTTTTATGGGTCTAGATGAATGAGTAAAACCCTGATTGTCTCATGCTCATACAAGAGGTGCACGTTCTTACTTGAATTTGAGACCTTTATGCAGATCGCAAGCCCTCTGCTATTATGCCATGCCCCTTAGAAACAAAAAAGCTAGAGTTGTTAGATAATAAATTCTATTTCATTATTATGGTAACTTGGAATGTATAGAATCATAGTAATTTCATGTGTAAAACTTACATTTAAAATAAATTAAACATTACACAATAAGATGTGTGTATAACTCAATCAAGAAAGCTTAAACTTTTTTGGAAAGTTTTGGATGAAAAATTCAAAGGTTGAAGTCATCGTTATGGAAAGGTTCATAGTTAACAATTATCTAGATATAAAAATGACATTAAAGCTTTGATATTATTTATATATATATATATATATATATATATATATGAAAACTCAATACAATGAATAAATATGATATTAATAAAGAGGTTGAGTTTTAAACATGACCATTTATGACACTTCTAATCTTTCATTTGTACTTACTTAGTGGTCGTTTGGTATTGCGGTGCAAACTACGTTTTAAGAAAAAACAATTTTACAATCGTTTGATTATGGTTTTACTGCAGTTTCAATTGTCATGGACCCACCAAAAATTGAGCTAGAACCTCAGTTTTGGAGAAGCAGCTTGAGGATGCTTCTCACGCTGGCACCAAACTGCAGTCTCTCTCTCCCTACTGGTTTCTCTCACTCACTAGAAAACCTCCATGAAAGACCAAGCTTCTCCTCACGGTGTACAGTCAGAAGACTAGGTTTCTCCTTACTTGCATCGTCATGATGTACAAGAGAATCACTGGCAATAGCAGAAGCACCGACAGCTTCGTCGTGACCTCCAACAGTAGCAGTAAGTCTCGGTAGCAGCAGCAATAACAATCTTTCGACGCTTCTCTTGGCTATCACAGACCACCATTTCTGACGTCACCACCGCAGAAAAAACCACTTCGGCCTCCTCTACTCGTCGGTATCGGCAGGTGAGCCTCTAGTCACTGTCAGCCGATCACCTTGCTACCGTTCACATGTTACGTGAACAATGCATGAGTGAATTAATTCATTTTGCACTGTTCACGCAAGAAGAGAACAGTGCAGCGCACCGTTTTCTTTTTTCAAAACCCTTGGGCTGGGCGGGGCTGCTCGCGGCCCAGCCCAAGTGTAGCACGGTTGTGTCTTTTTGACCCAACTTGGCTTGACTGACCCATTTAGATGGGACAGCCCCAATCTAATTTTTTTTAAAAAAAAATTATATTTAAAAAAAATATATATATAGATAGAGATCAGCCTTGATGAAAGGGAAAGACGCGTAATTTTGTTTCACTCTGCGATCCCGTTGCTCAGTATGGATCGCAGATGTTATTCCTGATAATATTTTACCAAATATTGTTTCTCGATCAAATAGTAAAGAATCATAGAGACCTTCACGTATTGATTTAATTCGTGATGGAATTGCAAGTACTTAATGACAGAATAAAGACAAGTGTCTAATTTACTTGAATTATTTTACATTTTATTATTATGATTATTAAATTTACAATATTTAAAACACACACACACACACACACATATATATATATATATATGTGTGTGTGTGTGTGTGTGTGTCCTTTAAAATAATTTCATAAATTGACAGCAATATGAAAAGCATGGTAACCAAACACGCGAAACTGTTTTTCATTAAACCTCAAACTCAACCATAATTTTAACCAAACACTTCAATTTCAGTTATGAATCGCGACTAAAAGTGTTTTTCATGAAACTATATTTTTTTAAACCTCAACCACAACAACAACCGCAATATAAAACACACCCTTAGTAAAAATATTATTCAACCCAAACTCGGTTAAATATTTATATTATTGTTTTTTAATTAAATTAATAAAAAAATCAAATTGTATAATATAAGTTCTCAATGCCTATTCAATTTAAATATTTATTTTTTCTTGATTTAGCTTCAATTAGGGATGCCAAAAGTATCTACAAGCCGAGTTTCTTTGATATTCATGCTCTATTTATTATTATTTGGGTATAAAAATTTAAATATTCATAATTTCAGGTATCCAATAAGTATCTATTATTCGCTATTATTTATTAATTATTGAAATAGCTATATATATATATATATATATATATATATATATATATATATATATATATATATATATATAATCGAACTATGTATACATTTTAAATGATAAATATTATTCATGTATATATATATATCTATATATGTGTGTGTGTGTGTGTTTTATATAAATATTAAAATATGTATATCTCATATTATATTACAAGATCTAAATATTTTAAAAATATATTTATATATTTTGAGCAAGGTTCGGGCAGGTTTTGAGTCAAAATTTAAAAATATTCATAACTCACCCATTATTTATCGGTACAAAAGATTTCTACCCATTTGAACTGGATAAGAATAATATCTAATATCATATTTGAATTGAATTGTGATCACAACCTGTAATTTGTGAAATGAGATAGAGAGGTCAAAAACCTTAACATCAATAAGAGTGCCACGACGTTGCAATGAGTTAATTTATTTTTGTATTTTAATTTATTTTTTGAAAAAACAATATATTTTTGGTTTTTTCATATCATTTTGATGTGTTGGTATTAAAATAAATTTTACAAAATAAAAAAATATTATAACATAGTTTTAAATAAAAAACAATTTAAAAAATAATCACTTTCAAATACAAACCACTGTATACACTACAATTGCTAAAAACCAATAATTAAAATAAGGTATTTAATAGTGTAGTCTAATTGTAAATTTGAAAATGTTTTTTGTTTTTTAGTTTTAAATTATTATTTTTATTTTTAAAGTTTATGATGTTTTGATTTTAAAAATAAATTTTAAAAAATATAAAAATATTATTTTAATACATTTTCAAACAAAAACCACTTTAAAAAATAAATTCTAATATACTTTCAAAATCATTGGTTTTGTATTTATTTCCATATAAAAAAATAAAAAAGGATTTGCGAAAAAAGAAGAAGAGAAAAGTATTTGAAACCCCCCTCAAAATCACTCATGTGTTTGCATAAAAAGGTGTAAAAGGCAGTAGAAAAGGAAAGAAAGGCAAGACATCTTTGTTCTATTAATATAACCGGTGTAAATAACCTTTTATAAAAATGATTTGGTCAAAATTTATCCTTTGTTTACAAAATTTAAGTCAATTAAATCTAATTTTACATAATTGCATCATATCATGAGACGACTACAATTTAACATTTTGGACAAGTTTCAAAAATAAAAACATTAATTGTTTTAAGTAAAAAGTTTAAAAATATTTATAGCAAAATAAGTTTTTTGAAAAATACTCACCACTAAAAATTCATTTCAAGAAACAGGTAAAGACATTTCTACAATGCCAGCCATTAATATTTTGAAGGTTTTTGGGACATAAGAAATACTATTTTGATAAATTTACAATTTTGATACATATTTTATTTTATTTTTGTAAATTCTTAAGAAACTGAAAACATAAAAAAGGTCATTTTCAAATCATCCATTATAAAAAGAACAAGGGCTTTAAAAATACCCATTTCTTTTAATATTCAAATATAAAACTAGGGATGAAATCTGAAAAAATAAAAAAATAATATACTCAGAAATGAATGCTTCACTAAAATCTAGTGATGTCATACAAAAGGCCCAACTTTATTGTGGGAGTCAGCTGACAAATTGAATGTTGAAAGTTGAAGTCTCACAAAGTCTGGATGGAGGAAACGGCGTCAGTATATGTAATACTTGGACGATGATGTGAGGAAACCTTTAGCTCCCAACGTATACAAAAGATACTGCCTGCCCATCTAGTGGGCTACTTGGTCTCCTCGATCAAGTCTACCCACAGGTAAATTTAGATCCGAGTCTTTATTTTATTTTCATGACAATTATTAATCCTCATCTCTATTGGCTGGTGAAAAACAAAGATTTGATTGGAGTAGCTAATAAAATCTTCCAAAGACTGCTTGAACAACAGATAGATGATACACATAAGATTGTATATATAATTTATATTCTCAGGAAAGTTCTTTGGATTTTTTATCAAAAAATTACCAACAAAATACAGGTGGTGATTTAAAACTAGTGGCGACTTGGTTCATAAATAACCATCTTAGTCCAAAGCTTAAGTTTTTTTTTTTGATAAAACCCAATATATAATTCTCTATACACGCATCTTTAATCAGAAAGTGAAATATATAGTCGAATGCGCTACAAGCAACATAAATCTTTTTAAGGAATTTTTTTCTTTTTCTTTATTTTAAGGTATACAGAAGGCATCAACTGTACACTATTAGTTTCACGCTCCTTTATCACATTAGGAATCACTTTTTTTTTTTTCTGGCCATTACTCTAATTGATAGTCTTTAGAAATACAACCACTTGTAGAAAAAAAAATTAAATGATAGGCAGAGACGGACAAAAAAAAATATGACCCACAAATTTCTCTATCATAATTGTATTTTTTTTATTTCTTATTTAAAATATATTTTTTTTAAATAAAATCCTCTTATTATAACGTTTAGAGTTTTGCGATAGCAAGTGTAGCAAATAAAATAATGAGGCTACTGTTATAATGAGAGCAAGGGAACAGCTTTGTTAGGAATTTTTTTCGAAAGAAGCCCATGACCATGAGAAAGATAACAACATATATTTAGTATTATGGTAGCTCTTATGATCATGTAAAAATAAGTTAATAAAAATTATTTGTAGTGGTGATTTGTTTGATAAAAATATATTTAGTTGATATTTAAAATTGGTGTTAAACAAAAAATATGTCTAATGAGTTTGGTTAAAAATGACTCGCGGCAGTGGTGGGTGATCTGATGACATTTACCACCCAGTCCACCATTATATATATATATATATATATACATTAGCTGGCATTGCACGACTCCCTATCTCCTTAATTTGGGGCGAGGGTGAAAGAATTGTCAAAGTTCTATGATATCTTCCATCTTCATCTCGATTGTTCTTGAACTACATGTTGGAGATGAGCTGAGAAGCATATAGAATCAATCCAAGCATTTTCATGAAGCTAAAATCCAAAAGCTATGATTGATTACATGGTAAGAGGAAACGGACGATAAATGGCTACTTTCAATGTCCTTGAACAAAAATGTTGCTGTACACGCACCATTTATACCCAAAACCCAACCCTATATTACATTAAAAAAAAAGGGCCTCACTGTTGTGGTGATTAACGCATGAAAAGCCGCCTATACAGCTGGGTGGGTATTTTTGAGGCTGAAACTAATATTTTATATCTACATCCAAGCTCCCCATCCAGCAAACATTTGAGATAAACGCTCAGGATCAATAGCATCTTGTATAAGTTGTTGAACCTATTAACGGGAAAAGAAGAAGAGAAGAGGTTATATCACTGATGAAAGACAAACCAACACTACACAAACGGAGTAAAAATGAGTGTTAAATTGGGCCCCAACGGTCCGAATTAAAACCTAAACCTAAAGAACTTCTAGGATCTGCCTTTGTCCCAAAGTAGCAAAAATAAATGGGAGTAGCAGGATACGATTTGTTAGCTGTACTAAACTCTGCTTTCCGAAACCATTCAACACCACTTGGTTGCATGATAATCTACATACCTTGAATCAGATCCACAATTAAACTTGTGTTTTGGAAGATCACTTGATTCCTAATCCCAGCAAATAACTATGTGCCATTCTTATAAAGCAATGAATAGAATAGAAAAGAAATCACAACACATGGTCATTCCTGATCCCATCTCCACTACGAAACATGATTATAAAGCAACCGCTTAAATAAAAGGGAAAACACAGAAATTTGATGGTTAAAACAGGGATCTCCACAACTTGTTTGCTGATATAGATTTTTGTTTGAAATATGCCAAATACCAAATCATCCCTCCAGAGGAAAAAGGACACTTCATGCCTAGCATTCCTTTGTATGTGAATAATGTGAACATTCAAGTGGTTTACTAGTGATGCTGGAAGGATTACCTGTCCATTTACACTTCTTAATTCGCCTTCTTCATATCCATCAAGTTTTTGCCTTACACGCATCAGTGCACGGGCAGCATCCTTGTTACCTTCATGTTGATCTTGTGAGTCTTCCAGGCTAGTCTCCAAATCATCATCTGTTTCCTATCAATAACAGTAGGGAAAGCAAATAATAAATAGATAAACATGAGCAGAACATGGACAATAAGGAGACACTGCATATATTTTCACTATGCCCAATTTGAAGCAAACGAGGAAAGACTCAGAAGCCACAAGAATGAACGACTATTAAGAGACATTCAAACCCCCAATGAAAGTAAAATGAAGCTAACACTGAATATAAAAGACATGCACAGTCCTTTCAAATGTCAAAACTTAGTGAATACATATTGACACAAGCATACTGATATCATAACGTACAAAACAGCTGCCAAATATGGTTAGAATCTTCCAGGTCAAGGAGCAGTTGTCTATTCACCAGGTCAAAGCATTAACTATAAGCCTTCCATACTATGAAGGTGTGTAAACCACATGCTTATATTGTAGAGGTAGTGCTTGCACTCAGTAACTATAAGCCTTCCATACTATGATAACATTTCTCTCTTCTTTTCATTTTAACCTAAAAACAACCGTAACAACAGTAGCAAAGACCACCCTTGAGATATGATGGCAAAATATGCAAGCACTGTGAAACTTTCCAGGAACCTCCTTCATATTGAATATCTGTTTCTGTACAGCTATAGTTAAGGGTTAAAAACCAAAGGAAGATTTCAGTGAAGGCCAGATCTTTAATTGACCCAAATAACAACAGTACATATTTTCCTCTGGCGAGTCCAAACAGTACATGGTTATGAGTGGAGAAGCATTTGACACCCAGAAATACCTTTTGACGCTGCAAAGCCTTGAGAGGGGATAAAGCCCATTTATACAGTGGGTCATGGATAAAAACCTGCAGGAAATTTTCGCATATAATGAAGTAGTTATTAAACAATAAACTTCAATCCTGAAAGTTACTTGTCAACGAAATCATACCTCAACAATGGTGAGCAATGCTTCTTTATTTGTTCGCATAACAGAGAGAGTCTCCTCACAACATCTTCTAAAAACCCCTTCCACTCCAGTAACACCCATACCATCAACGATGTCTTTTGTCAGTCTGAATGGAACCTGAAATTTTATCCAAGAAGATAAACAAAACAAGGCTGTATTAAAGAGAAATTAATAAACAACTAAAGGTGAAAAGTGAAAAATGTCAGGATTAAAACAAACCAACCCTCTCTGGTGTCTTCAGCATCAAGCCTTGTTCAAAAGCAACACCAAGATCTATATGAACAACTTCTGCAGTAGCTTGATCAATTAGGATATTCATGGCATGTCTATCTCCTAGTCCAACAATGTAACCCACCTGAGAATTATATCAAATTTACCAACTATTGCAATAGAATATCTGTGATGTTTAAGTCACCTCTCTAAAAAGCCGTAACTTGAAAATCAAAATTTCATATGTTCTTCCCTTTGAAACAGGCACCATGGTATATTTCATGTTAAGGTACCATAGTATTTTGTGCTATACAATTCGAAGTGATTCCACAGAAAATAAATGGAAAAAGAGTCTGGGAGAGGAAGATGCATGCTAAATTGAACAAATAAGAGGTATGCTTTGTCAAAGAATAAGAACTTATATCAATGTCACAAAAAAATAGAATATACTGACCATTGAACTGGCAGCCACACTACGTGTGTATGCAAGTCTCTTCTCAAACCAGTCAGCTGGTTGCAAAAACCTCTCCAAGAAAAAGTGATGCATGACAGGCCTGCAGGAGTTATCTATCTGGTTTTGATCATGTGAGCTTCAATCTTTTGTAATTGAGTCTTTTATAACGAAAAGAAGAACAAACCTGAAGTTCTGACAAACTTCACGGAATGCTTTGCCCTTGTCCTTTTCCTGTTAAATTGTCACAATGACTTCTGCATTTTGTCAAAGGTGGATGGAAAAGAATGCTTTGCAAAAATATATGAATGATAAAATTAACTCAGTCCAATATTTCAAATTAGAGCCCTAAACGCTTTGTGAAGTTAGCGTAAGAAACTGAAAGATACTTGGTGACTTGGAATCATGAAACTTATACTCGTGCTTTTCCAAGAAGGAAAATAAAAACATTGGGGGTTCTACAGAAACAAATTAATGCTCCATTTTTCTAGAAAACTGGAGGCAGAAAAAGAAAAATTAAATTAGATGCAATATTTTCCATCCAAAAAAATTGGAGAACAAGTTTTTCAGTTTTTTTAATTTATAATGAGTTTTGAAAACACATTTTAGAAGTTCTCCATATTTTTTCTTTATATATATATATACAAGCCTTTTTTAGCAATGTAAAATATATATATTTTTTATATATATTTAGTTAGTGTCATAAATTTAATTTTTATTATAATTCTAGTATATTTTTTTCTTAAAATAACTTTTTCTTAATAATTTTTAATTTAAATGAAATAAAATTAATATTCTACTATTACATTTTAAAAAATGCAAAATATTAAGATGACTACAATAAATTATGGTTTAGATTTTTATACTTTTTTTTTCTTTTTGTAATTTTGATGTATTTGTTCTTTTTTTTTATGAAAAAACAATTGTCTTTGTTTTCAACAAATACAACAAATAACATGTTTTCTAATTTTTCATAGAAAAACAAAACCTAGAAAAGGAAAAGAAAACTAAAATAAATAAAATAGTTTGATCCACCATGTTTTAGAATTTATAAATTTGTGTTTGCTCAGCAATACCACAAGGACAATTTACCACAGCCTTTTCCTTTCCCTGAAACTTCTAATTGGTTTTGGAGAATAGTGTGGGTTTACAAGGTATACTGGAGAAAATCTGAAATAATTACACAACCAATATTATAATACAGTTCAACTGATTTTAAATCTTAACTTCTTTTTTTTTTTTTTTTTTTTTTTGGGGGGGGGGAATTGTGCAATGATAGCACATTGCATCCCGGAGAGGAAGCAAGACATTTAAGCAACCAAACCACTCATTTTCACCCAAAATCATGATTTTGGGAATTCAAGGAGCAGCAACATATTTCCAACAGAAACTAAATTTAATCTTCTAAACCATTATATAGAAGGAAGCATTTTTCCAGTCTATAATGGCTCTCAATTATTGAAAAGCAGTCAAGAGCCACCAGTTGGGATCAATTCCGACAAATTGTACTACCACAGAAGGATCTTGTTCAAGCATTAAAGCTAAGAAGAGCAGACACTAGACAGCCTAAGCTGCTTTTATGGTAGATTTAACCAAACATCTGAACTGGTACACTCCCAAACAAGTAACAAAATCCTTTCTGATTTGACCAAGGACCTCAATGTCAAGGGATTTGTCCATGACTTCATGAATAAACCCCCCTACGCTTTTTTATTTAATTCAACAGTCCTCCCATGGTTGCTAAACAGTATATAATTACTCCATCAAATATGGAAATAAAAACAAATCAGTAAAGCATGCAGCAATGGTGTAACGAGTCAGTAAACTTGTATTTGAGAACATATTGACCATATATAGTTATCACTTTATCTCTATATTACCCAGTACAACCTATAGCCACCTTTGAGAATGTGAATCAGTTGAATAAATGATATCTATAATGTTTTGTAACATACCTCAAACTCAAAAGACATTAAAGAGACATAGGCAACAGTAAAATTACTTAGAAATCAAAATAGAAATGGTACTTGCATTTGACATGTGCTCTCGGCATTTGAGAAATGACCAGTCTCCCACTCCATAGCGACCATGTGCACCACCATTTCTCGCGCTGAAAAGTAAGATGAGATGATGATATCATTCAAGCATGTTTCCAAACCAGCTGTCCTGTTATAACCTTTGTGATTTAACTAACCTTCCTATAAGATATTCTCCAAGGGGAAAAGTGCCATTAACCCATTCAAGAACACCAGCACTTGGAGTGAAAGGAACAACCTATCCCATCAATAGCAATGTACTTGTTAAAATCAGCATTGACACTAAATTTGGATAGAAATCATAATTTTTTTTTGTTCTATGATTAGAGGTGAGTAATTAAAGATTTTTGACATTCTCGGGGTTAGTAAAATTCTCACCAAATTAACCACCTGATCTTAATTCATTTAACCACACGTCACTACAACATTTTAGACCCACAAAACTCAAAACTGTACTCACTGCTGACATCACTAAATACACGCACATATTGGCAACAAGAACCGTCTTTAAACACAATTGAATTCCGGATTAAGGAGCAATTTGAAATGCCTGCACCCACAATGATGAAATCTTTACACGAAATTAGAGAAACAAAACCATCAATTGACTCGGCCAGTTTAAACTCTATCCAAAAACCAATAAATCAGATTCCCAAGACAAACCTCAAAAAGACCTGATCCCATTCATGAAGGTGAACAGTAATGATCCACATTGACAGCAAACTATTTAATATTATGAAATAGAACTTGATAGACAGGATAATAAGAAGGCCCTATCTTGATACAAGTAGAGGTAAAGAGGTGAGTCAGGTATGGGGTTATTTTTTGTTTGCAAAGCTATTACAATGATCATGGTCAAGTCTGGAATAATAACCTACTAATTAATTCTCATTATACAAACAGTACTAGCAAACACTTCAGCTGTTAAAATAAGTCAAATAAAAAGCATAAAGTCAAAGTGGTGGAATCATCATTTGCATAATGATATAATATCATTTGGGAAAAAATGAACACATAGTATAGTACAGCAAAATAAGTATAAATCATATTATAAAATCATTTTGAAAAACAATGTGCACATGATACTGCAGCAAAAGAGCACAACTCATCAAACAGTTGATACATACATACATACTAAGAGGTCACTAGTTAAACATAATTAGTACATGGCATGAGAAGCTCAATCCAAGACAAAAGAAACTAAGACCTAATAGATACACAGCACAAACCTAATGACAGACATTAGCTTTTCAATGATAGAAAAGTCATGACTATAAAAATTACACAATATTTTGAAAGTAGGTACCTTGTATGTACGTACACCTAATCGTCTTTTCCATGTATCTCTGTTATTTTGTAGAAAAGTGTTAACCAGACCAAAAAATTGTTCCATAACCTGCAAAGCATTTACAAGATCTATCATCATCATAAAAGACATGGAATATGAACTTGTGCAATTTTAAAACAAAATATAATATTTCAAGACACAAAGGAACCACTTTCATAAACAACTCTAGATGATAAAGATAATTTGTTAACCAGTATTCTGTTAGTAGCAAGAAAAAGTTCATTCTGCTAGTATGAGACCATATTCCATCAAGGTCTAGAGTTTAACTAGCTATTTATCTTGTACTCTGCCACAAGTCAGATTTTTTTTTCAAGCAAAAAATATTAAATATGTTGTTTTTTCCAAAGCATTTTTTGACAAAAAAAAAAATAGAATAGTTTATCCATGTATCTATTTAAATAAATCGAGAACCATTTGTGTTAATAAATGAAAAAAATATATATATTAGTAATGATAACTAAATACAAAATTGAAAAAATAAAAGACAAATGTAGATCAAGATATTTGACCTCACAACACGGATCATTTACCCTATTATGTTTAATGACTTTGTTTATCAAAATCAATTTTTTGTTTAATGAAATGATGACAGAAATAAACATACACATGAAATTAATTAAATAAAATCAAAGGGAAAAAATATTATGCATAATTACAAATATTAAAACTATTATTCAAAAACAAATATTTTTTTATTTTTAAAAATAAACTTCATTTATATAAAATATTATAAGAAGATTATAGATAAATCATAATAATATTTTCAAAAATTAAATACATACAAAATAATTAAAAAACGAATGCTGTATAAAAACAGCTAAATAAAAAAATATACATTAAAAAATGACATCAATTAAAAAAAAAAAAAAAACACTGCTAAGCCTGGCAAGCTAGGCCAGTGTGCCAAGCCCGCCCATTTAGAAAGGGCTTGCGAGCTCAAACCCTCATTTTTTTATCGCTAATCATCCACTCCAATGTTCTTTAAAAAATAAAGTTAGACAATGAATTGTCTGCTTTTCACCAGAAAACCAAGGCTGATGGTTTTTTCACCCAGAAACTTTTTTTTCAATCAATTTTTGACAAAACATCTAGAAAACACACTGCACACCTTGACAAACCCATCAAAGGCCTTGAAAAAGCACAGAAACATACAAAAACCTAAAACCAAAATTTTTTCCGAGCTTAGATCTAGTCTTTTAGGCAATTTCAAGGTGAAAAAACCCTAAATAGAACTCCCCTCACCCAATAGAATCTGTTGACAACAAGTCAACCATTTTAATAACCGAAATCAGTGTCAATGCTGATTTTCTCTCTCTACCTCCGGAATCTATCAACTCTATCTATCAAACCATAGACTTAAAAATAAATAAAATATTTTGGAATATATTTGACTTTGTTTTGAAATTTTAAAAATTGGAGAGTATTTATAATTTGAAAAGTATAAGGATTACGATGAACATTGTTTCCAAAGTTAAAAAAAGTCACCCGTTTTCTTCACTTTTTCCACTTTGGTCAAGTCACCCATTCCCTTCACTTTTTCTAACCCATTCACTTCCAAAAAGAAAGACTGGAAATTTCAAATGCTTTCCTGAAACTAATAATAAGTAAAGAAGAAACCACATGCAATTCTTACAGCATCTTGTCTTAGATCATCATTTCCAGATTTAGCCAGCTGCCGGTACTTTTGACCATCAGAACCATGGCATTCAACCACTTTGGGGGCATTTATACCATTCATTATCCTGTATATTGAACTAAATTGCATTAGAATGAAGCATCAAGCGTGGTCCTTTCTTAATCAGTTTAAGCATGGCCAATTGTGGCAATAAGTGAAAAATAAAAAGTATTACAACTTTCATCTGGCTGACATACCTAACGGAATCAGCTAATCCCTTGAAGTGGGGGAAAGAACCCTCATGATAATGACAATCACGGTCAACTGGGAAGGTAGCAGTCACAACAGGTACCTGCAGATCCAACAAAGAGCGAAAGCTTCAAGGTACCAAGATACAAGAGACATGTGCCAGTGTTTCTAAAAATATAATGTTGTCAGAACAAGTTCCAAACTTTTAAAATAAGAAAGTAAATCAGATGACCATGCTATGATGGTGAACTTACAAGTTCCAGCTGACGAACACTGCGGATTTCCCTTGGAAGTGAAACCCTTTTATTGGTATCCTGCAAGAAACATAAACAAGTAGAAAAGGTCGTGGATTGTTAAAACTGTTACCTGTCACCCACCCCCTCTTCAAGTGCGAAATTAAACCCTGTAGGATCTTACACATCTTCAGAAAGGTAAAAGTTTAGATGGATGAAACTGGTGCACTAACCTCTTTCTTTGTTTCCAGCTCAGCCAATTTGATATAGATCTCAACCATTTGTTTCATCTACATTAGTAACAAATGCGAAGATTTCCATGAAAAAATTAACAGCACAAAGAACATTATAAAGATTATGAAATGAAGATCAATGTTGGAAAATACTTGTCCAATAATGGCCCCATGATATGAGGCCAACTCTTCTAGAAGCCTTTTTGCTGCAGTTATTTTATCCATATCCACCACAAATGAGTTTCTACTACGCTGTTTGTCCTTGATTCGGTCACCATTTGCCAAAGCTAGAAGCTAGCACCAAAAGAGAGAGAAAAGTATAAAATGTAGAATGAATTTCAACCAAGTACATTAGCACACAACCAGTCTTGCATACATAAGTGCATCAGAAAAGGTATTGCAAAAGAACTTTCATCACAATTTCTGCTATGACATTGAAATGACTTCAAGTATTCTCCATTTCACTTGGTTGCAGGATCACAAGCAAGTTAACTTTTTCACGCATTCAAATTTGCACCACTAAGAAAATTCTTCCATGCAGTTTAATTTTGCTAAATTAGGTCAGCTGAAAAATAGATCTTAGATACCTGAAAAATGGTATGGTATGGATGGTCTATAGCCATTTTCTTCACAAGAGAAGCCAAAGCAAACTGTGTAATCCCACCACAGATGTTAAAACAAAACCACACTTTGGCAAGTGATACAAGAGAAAGAAATAAACATGGAAGACAGCCAAGACCTGAAAATTATGAGGTCCCAAACTGTCCTTCGAGCTTCCCATTCTTGAAGCAATTTGATAAACTAATGGTACAAATTTATAGGATTGAGCCTGCAAACAAAGTTGGAGGAACAAAACAAAATCAAGAGTATCGATATTGGAAGAGATAAAAAATAGAAAATTTAAAAGTTGCAAATGTTTTATTTTGCATATATTATGAAAATATTTTATTTTATTCTAAGGTAGCAAATAACATTTAGTGCCCCCATCAATCGTTACCTCATCAATTGTGTCGAGCATGTTATTTATAACATTTTGTCTCGAAGAAAGACTGAACCACAGGGAAACAAGTCGAAACACCTGAAAGCATAATACACTTGATGATCACAAGATACTGGATTCCACAAATCATATCAGCATAATATCCATTATTTACCATGTTAAAAATCCCTTGCTGATATATAACACGTCGCAGAATGAAATATACAATACTGTGTACTTAATTCTACAACCCAATGACCGCATTTCTATAATTTGTGCAAAAACATGATTCAATAATGATCCCGGTTTACTCCCTATCCAATTTTTGTTCTTTCTAAGAAACAGAAGACCAGGATAAAAAGTGCATACCACTCTCACATCGTATTTGTCACCTATCACCAAGCAACGCTTGTATCCTTCCAGAGCTAGGCAGAGAAAATTGTCCCTATCATCCTGAGGAGTTGAAGTAAGCAATTAAACAAAGAGTAAGGCTACACAAACAGAAAGTCCAAAAAATCTTACCAACACATAACATTCAATGCAAATATTTTATAATAATTATTAAACATCATTCATCACCAACCACATCAGTTAACAAATTTTTTATGTATGACTGTTCTTGTTGTAGAAAATTTTCCATAAACAATTAAAGTTGGATTTGTTATGTATAACAGACAGTACACTTTAGCCATGCCAATGACAATCAGAAGTGGAATGATGGATTCAACAAAGCAAAACACTAATTACCAAAGTACCTCACTAAACCCCATGCATGTTCTGATTGAGAAATCATTCCACGATATATCTACCGGTTCTTATATTTCAATGTTTAATAACAAGTACAAATAGAAGCTCTTGTGTCGCAACATGCAGTCTCTTCACAATACATGAAATCTGACCCAGAGAAGTCATTCAACAGCATATCTAACAACTCAGATTTCAATGGCTAATAGCAAATATATTGGTTCATATGGACTGGAAAATCAGAGCTCTTCAGGATCATAACAAGTCTCCGCATATTACATAACAAGATAGTCTCATGTTGTGCCTCAGTTCCTAAAATGGAGTGAGTGCACGATAGTACCTTCAATTTTTCAGCCTCCTCCTTGTCCATTGCAAGTTGCTTTTGCAACTCAAGTATTTTTGCGGAATAGTCATTCTTCTCCCCCTAAAATACCATGAATCCGAGCTTTATTACTAGGATCAAACAACTTGGCACTGAGTCCCACAGTGCACTATCAGCAGCAAAGAAGAAGAAAGAAAAGACTTGGATTAGGTTTTAATAGAAACCTTAGTTGAACTTCTTAGCCGCTTAACAAGCGCCTCCAACTCAGCTGCCTGCAAAGTAAGATTCTTATGAAATTGGTGAGGTTGTGATCCCACCCCACCCCACCCCACCCCACCCCACACACACGCACACCCTCTCTTCTCAATTTATACCTTGTGTTTCCTTAAACGCATTGCTGCTTGCCATTCACTAGAGGTTAGTCTTTCCTCACATGACTTAAACAGAGCATCTGCATAGTGTGCAAGATGAAAATGAGCTTGGCTTTGTCTTTCTATGGACTTCTTGTTATTAATATTGTGAGCTTCAGCTACTGAAACTGCAGGTTTTAGATAGTTCTCTAAAATAGTTCTTGAGCTGCATATAAAATCAGAAGTTGCATGAGAGAAAAATTAGCATTTTCACTACATAAAGATAACGATAATGATAGTTTTGCCAAGTTAAAGATAAAGAGATATAACTTGCTAGATCTAGTTTCTGCCAGCCACTTTCCAACCAAGCGATATACATCTGAACTTTCTTCATTTGAGTGACAATTTTGGGATATGTATTTTGCAAGGCTGATAGCCATCTCATGTTGACCTTGAGCACGCAATAGCTTTGCTTCTTCAAGCTGCCATTATTTCAAGTATAATACTAAAGTTAAAGTGTTTTTCTGTGTGTAACATCTTGGAAATACAGGTATGCAAAAATTTTGAGTGCGAGGTACATCAATGTGTGAAATTTAATGATAAGTAAACTATCTATCAGAGCAACTTGTGTAAACTGGAAACAGACATAGGCATGGGATTCAAGGGCTTGTTGACTGAAGGCATGATATTTAATGAAAGTTCACCAATTGATGGGAAACAACAAGGGTTCACCAATTGATGGGAAACAACAAGGTTCACAAACAACTTCAAGGATTTCATTTGAGCTTTCTACAAAACAAAAGTATATATAAACTCCAACAAGATCAATCAGGGATTCAAAATAATCAATGCAAAGCATATCATTCATGTAACTGAAAATTCTGGATTGAAAATATTCCATTATTCTTGAATTAGAAAATCGTTATTTGAGAAGCAATTGATAATACAAGGACAATACTATACATATATATATATATAAAAGCTCCATGGTATATAGTATCACAGCACATCGATTAATAATTTAGAATAAAATGCAGATCAGCAAATAGTTTTTACCCTGCCAAGCCAATACAAAGTTGAGTACTGCTCTCCAGTTCCAGCACTAGCGAGCTTAAACTCATGCAGAAATGCAGTGGATTGAGAAAACCTAGAGCCCTGCCAACGATGGAGCAATATATCAGTTGGGGAGGGGAGCCAACAAGGTATCCTGGTGTTGAAAACTGTTAAAAGTACCTTACGAAGAGTGGATGCAGATTGCAAAAGATGTTCTGTCATACACTCGTTACATCTCAAGATCTGAAGCAGAACTCGCCTGAATGCTATGAATGGTTCCAACAAATTCATATGCAGCTGTGATCGTTCCAAAATAGAGTTCCAATCCACATTCAACCATGACAGCTATATTGACAGACAAAACATGCCAAGCAACCAAAAATGGTAACCTCAATTACTTTTATGCTTTCCTCACATATGAGACAGATAAGCAGAAAGAAATATACTACAAACAAAGACCCTTCATTAGAATCAGAAACGTAGATGAAAACCTGCTCCTTGGTAGGGATTACAGGTTCTGAAAAGCTTTGTCTTTTCCCTGGATAGAATTCTGCCCTTTCAAATTGAGATGTTTCCCATCGGATATGCCATGCCATGCCAAGATGATAAAGAATCTGTAAAAGGTATCAATTCATGATAATTAAAATAACTAAAATAAAAAAAGGCAATGACAACATGCATGTTTCATTCAGGTAAAATTGAGTATTGAGAAAACATGAAATTGCAATATTGATTTTGTTAGAGAATAATATAAATCATATCTTGAGGTCTCACTTAACAGCCTAAGCTTTTAGATGAGATGGTTCTTTGACATGGTATCAAAGTCTTGTTAACCCAGCGGTCATGAGTTCGAATTTCACCACCCTTATTTTATTTGATAAAAATTAAGCACAAGGTAGTGTGGGTTTGTGCAAGTTTCAAGTTCAAAAGGCTTTCACTTGGGAGGGTGTGTTAGAGAATAATATAAATTATATATTGGGATCTCATATAACAACTTAACTTTTTAGGTGAGATAGTTCCTTAACATGTTTTTCGCTCCATGGGTTTACAAAGAACTATAAAGTTGGCTTATAGTTTTGAACTTTCATATCTGGGCCATAAAATTTACAATATAAAAGTATTCTAGCTTTATGCTGTATTCTAGCCATATGATCATCAATTCACAATATGTAAATGATTATATTATTTTGTTAATGAGCAATATGTAAATGATTTTAACTTCACTTTTTCTTTCCCTTTTAGGAAGAGAAGAGGAGGCCTTCCAGATTAATAGCTACTTGGATTGATTTTTAACCATGCAAAAAAAAAGAGGTAAAATTGGCAAAACCATCGTGGTAGCAGTGTGCTCGCCTACGAGGACAAAAACTAAAAACTTTCATTCATTAAAAAAATAAGGGAAAATAGTTCCATCTATCCTTGTATTGAAGACCTTGTCTCCAACATGTCTCTATATGTTTAATTGCATGTATTATGTCATTAAATTATCACAATAGGCTCTTCTATTGGAACATGTCGTCCAAATTAATAAAATTTAGCACCTGATTTACAAGAGTCACAGATATATTTTCTGACACGATTATCCTTAATTGTAAAAAAAAAAACAATATTAATATTTATCTTTAATAATTGTTAATGCTGAATATAATTTATATCATGTTTACTAAACACAAAAGAATGTAATCATGTGATTATCACTTTCAAGGTTTCACGAGATGGTAGTTTGAGCCTAAAAATAAATCTGGCAGTTTTTTCAATTCACTTGCACATTTCTGTTAATTTGAATGACACGTTTTATGACGCCTTATTGAAAAAATGGTATTAACTTAGGGTTATAATTGAAGCCGTTAAAATATTGGGAAAGATTGAGCTATTTTTCATAAAAAAATAATAATCAGACAGCAATGAAAAGAATTTCTTTTATATATATACATTCCATGGAGAAAGAGCCCACATGCACTTCATCAAAATAGACAAGCAATTCATGTTAAAGAACATTCTAGATACCTGAAGTTTAATTACTGTTGAGTATATGTATTCAGTGCTCTCCTCACTTGCACAAGAGACAGAGTGCACGAGCTCCTGATGTTAATAAAAAAACGAATCACATTACTATTGTTATTGTTATTACATGAGGAATCTGCCAGTAAAATGAATATGAAAAAAAAAAACCTGCTTTGAGCCTCTCAGTTTACTGTGAAATTCATCAAAGTCTCCCTCTTGAAATGCCCTCAAGCAACTGAATATTCCATCCAGTGAAACAAAATGGCAAATGTATTAAAAGAAACCCGTGCTCATCTCTTGTTATGCCCAAGAAAACCAAATCATTGGTTCTCAAAGTACCATCACAACAGTAAAATTCTACTGTGCCTCTATCCATAGTTAGTATATCTATAGTCTAAAGTGACAATACAATTATTATCATAGTGCAAAACTGAATGCTGTGAAGGTCAAACTGTAACATTCAAGGTATATTAAACTCGATAAACCTCAAGACTGTTGATTGTAATACTAGAAAATTAAGCCTATTGTTTTCTTGTCTTTATAGATAATAAAATCTCCTTACATCAAAATCCTGATGATAAGAACCATTGCCAGTGCTTTGTTCTTGCATACAATTCAGTTCTTTACTAATAAATGTTGCTATTAAGACCTAAGGTACTATCAATTAATGTACTAACATTTATAATAAGAGTTTACATGATAAGATTTCTTATAAAGACAAGTCTCTATCATCCATATATATCAGATATCCAGAATTAAAATACCAAGAGGGTTTGATAAGAGTTATAACATACAAACCACCAAAAAAATACTTTTTCCTAGCAACTTACCCATGCAATTTTTCATTGAAATGATCAGATTTAACATCTGGGCGTGAAGGCGAATTAACACCTACAAAATGTAAGGATAAATCCCAGTTTCCTGCACGCCAAGCAGCCTCATACTGCAAACAGATGTCCAAAAGATTTTGGAAATGATTAGGATATCTAATCAGATACAAGACAGAGTTTCACTGTCAATGAAACCAATACAGTTTAGATGAGCAGATAGGACACCTGCAATTCATTGAACTCCAAATCATAATGAAACTGGTCCTTTCTATATGTCAATCCCTGGCAATATAAATCCAGCACATGTGTGCAACCAATCTGCTGCAGAGATCTAATCAGACCTTTGTAAGGTTTTCTCTGCCTCATCTCTTCTTCTGATGCCGAAAGTGAAAGATGGGTTCCAAGTTGAGTATGCCCTGCTGACAATGTACTTGATCCACCATCCATTTGTAGCAGGGGATTTGAACGTATTTGCAAGTCATAATATTCAAGTGCCTTACTCCAGTTCCCCTCATGCTCAAAGGTAACAGCTTGAGAGGTTAACTTCCGTATAAAATCAACAAAACACAAGAAAAATTGTGAGGCTACAATTTTAAATTCCCTGTGCATATAACAAAAGTAATAGAAAAAAACTAAAGCTAAACATGAATTACTCTCATAGATCTAAAGAGGGATGCATGCAGTGGACTGCTGTCCTTAGTTTCCTTTAAGACCACAATTACCAGTCCAATTTAATGTTACCATTCAGCATTAACAATTAGAAACAAGCAAAAAGAGTTAATATTTAATCTATAAAAACCCAGTTGTTAGCTTATCTATTTAGAAAATGCATATACTTGCCATAAGAGTACCAAAACATTTCACTAATATATAAAAGTCAAATAAAAAGGTTATTAAATCAAAGAGCATAAAGGTAGAGGAAAAACAACATAAGCACAAGCTCGTTGTAGCTATCATGTCAGAAAGTGAAACAGAATTGCACTGCATTTTGACTTTATGGGAGGGGGAGAGGGGCTGCATTCAGATACAATAAAGCCTTCAGGTAAGAGAATTTGATTAACTCTTAGAGCATGATGTCTACAGTACAATTAGTCACAGACTATTCAATGGGGAAAAAAGATGTTGTAGTGAGCACAATAACTATCAAGTACCTACAAAAAATCACAGACCTTGTGTGATTGGATAATCCCATATAAGCTGTCAGGTTCATTAATATGAGTGACTGCTGACATAAGTATTTCAATGTGATTCGGCAACTGAAAGAGAGCAAAAGAGAGAAAGATATAGTTAGAATAATTATTTTCCTCATGAAAACAGAGAATTCAATGCTGGAAAAACAAACTTAACGCTTTCTTGTTCACAGTTATCTATGATGTCCTACAAATGATACCACAATTGATTAAGAAATAATAAAATTATCTTCCTGATCTGAGGAAAATTGTTAATTGATACAACACAGAAAACTCCACAAAACTTACCACATCAAGATGGGAGAAATCTGGGCTCCCTAGCGTAAGGCCATTGAAATGCTCTTCACACCAATGCTCCACATACATCATAGCAGTGAAGTATGAGCCACAAATCTATAATGGAGATGCATCCATGTGAAAAAAAGAAGAGGTAAATAAATTGTCATGTACATACTATAGAATACATTCTCGAATAAATAAGTAAATAAGGAATTTGATTAGGACTTGAAAACTCAATAAAATATACAACAAACCGTTAGATTTTAATACTCACAACTGCTGATTTGGCAACAACAAGATAATCAATTGTCAGCCAATAAACCTGCCAAATATGGGGATTGTCAATTAAGAGAGAGAAAAAAGCAGCAAGAATGTAAGATATATCTGGTGCTAAATTTAACAAAGCCTACCCATCTATTTAGAGTCAGCAATTAATATCTATTTTCCACATGGAAATCAATTTCCATCCTTTTTAATCCCTTTGTTCTGAAATTGGGATGATATTGACAATTTACTAGCAATAAAGATGAGGCACCACCAATGCACTAATAAGGTATAAAATAGAGCACCAAAATTTCTTTCAAACACATGGGTGTGTTGTCTGTAGGGGAAGAAAGGAAGAGAGATTATAATTCAAAGTTAACATGTTTGATGTTAAAACTACAGAATTCAAAGTTAACATATAATATCCTTGTTTGCACACACAGATATTTATCACTATTCCCACAAAGGTAATTTCATTAAAGATTAAAACAATTATTTACATATTATCGCAAGTCCTCATTTCCAACAAGTTTTAGCCTTACAGGATCAGCTCTGGAACTCAAGCAAAAGGATCAAAATTTCCACATGCTTGAAAGTAATCAAAATAGGAAACATTCTGTGGCCCATCATATACAAAATTTGGACAATACATGTACTAGGGACACATGGCATAATTTTGTATCTGGATGCACAGGTCCCTTCATGTGGTAAAATTATTTTTTTAACAATGTTTCAAAAGAACATGTGACATAAAATTGCAGCAGCTAGTTTATGAGCATGTCTAAGAAAATCAATACCTTGTCCCAGGAAGATGTTGTCATCACCATTGAACTTGATGCAGCTACTGAGTCTCTAGCCTTTACAGAGGTGGAACGGGATATTGAGTCATAGCTAGAAGGCTTAGCATTCTACAAAAACCAGTGGACAAAACAAAAAAAAATCAACAAGTTCAGCACATAGTGGTAATTACAGCCATAGGTCATCAATTTTCATCAGATGTAAATTATTTTTGGTAGAAGGAAACCCTATATTCTACTGACAGCTTTTTAGGCAATGCTACAAGGGATCAGGTCCTCAAAACATGGCGCATATCCAGAAATATTAAGATTTCCCCACCCCCAACTAATGGCTAGGTAGAATAAGCAAATGGTTACAGTTGCTGCATGCTTAGTAATCAATACTTCAGTTTTTTTATCTCTTAATTATTCTGCACTGTACTGGAATCAACAGCCTTATCCTCACCATATGGCATCAGCTGTATCCAACTTATGATCTAAATAAGTTATGTAAATTAAAAATAAAAACCATTCACTTTATTTTTCTTTTAACTTAAATCATGATGATCAATGCAAGGGAAAGAACACAAATTGTTTTACCAATATGCCAAAACTTATTTGTGCAAGAGGATTTCTCAATAAAAGAACCACTAAATGTATAGTTAGAGAATTACTTTTCTCTCCCCTTTTCACCAATCTTAGCTATTACTGATCCCCATTCAATTTGGAAAACCAGAGTTGATACCGGGAGTACAGTAATCTGTCGTGGCAATAGTAAAGGAAATATCTTGCTTTGTGCAAAATGGTGCAGAAATGTGAACAAAAAGAGGAGAGAGAAAAGAGAGCATGTGAAACTGAAGAAATCAAATTTCATATTTATAATGCATCATAAAGATGCTCCAGTTTTATGCACTTGCCTTCGTACTTTCTCTCTTTGATTGTCGTAATGAAGATTTTTCCATGACATGACATAACCGGAGTTCATTTAGGGCATTCAAGAAGACTTGAACTGATTTAATCAACTCATTAGACTCTGTTAGTATGTGTTCCTGCACCTGCATGTAAAAAAAAACATCAGGAGTAACCATGCAAAATACACAGCAGTGGATAATGAGAGTAGCATTCCAAACTTCACAAGTAGCAGCATAAACAAGTAACTTGTCTCACACCCAAGTCACATCTAACCGTAACTTGTCTCACACCCAAGTCACATCTAACCGATACTAATTTTACTGTTTCCTAACCTATTGACTTATGTCATACAAGATAAGAATACCAATAACATGACGCTACAGGAAGACAATAAATAAAAACATAGAAAATGCACTTACATATCTTTTAAAACACACACACACACACACACACACACACATATATATATATATTTCTACTTGACATAAAATATATAAACTAAAATGGAATATAACAAAACAAAAAAGGATTCATCTCACTGATATGTGAAGGGTAGACAATGCAATAGCAAAGCTCTATTAGCCAACTACCTGAGAACTATTACACGTTCACTTTAACCAGATTGAATCTAAAGCCACACATCCAGGTAAATTTTATTTTCAAGTATTACTTTCATATCGCCGCAGCTGTTGTCCTTATGGTGCCAACTGAGTCAAGTTTCTCTTTTCCTAGCATCCATAAAATACTATCATTACTGCTATGACTAAAAAGAAGAGAGCTTAAAATCATCGAGCATTAGAGCAAGGAGTTAGGTCTCCTTCTAATGTTTTCTCCTTGTATCTTATTGAAACACCAGAAATACATGACACTTTTATCACACTCGCGAGCATTGATTCCATGTCCGGATAATGTTTCTACCAAGTATCATATAGCAACACTAGGAATGAGACAGCAAATATCTATTACATAAATTAATTCTTTCAGAATCTCCATTGATGTCTAAACTCCAGCGTACATGTCCCAAATCAGCTAGATTTATCCACACAAATCATTTTCCTCCATTTATTTTTTTTAACACCAAACTCTTCATGAAAACAAAGTTGTTATGACAGTAAAGCATTTTTTACTGCTCCAGCCCAAGTCATTCCTTGGTCTACCTCTCATTCTCTTCAATCCCACTCCAATCATTCAACTCATCAGCAAAAGTGCTCGCTTTAAAATAAATGAAGGCATAAATCAAGCATGACTTCACTCTTCATTACAGGTGGAGCTCTGCTGTGTCTTGATATGGTGACATGTATTGCTTGGCTCCCTATTTCAAGGTGTAGCTCTCTGCATAGCACTTTAACTTGTCTTGACAAGAGATGGTAATCTGCTATGTTTTAGATTATTGATAGGCTACAGCATTTTATACTTAACATGTCTCTTCGTTCAAGCAGGCCAATCTATACTTCTACTCATATCATTAAAAATAAATGGTCTCTGATTAACTGAAAAGATAAAAAGAAAAGAAAAAAATAGTCACCAGCATGTTAATATGTCCATGTCAGACATAGCCAGTCCAACAGCACTCTTTGGTGAACTAATTAACCTGAGTTTTGGCTAACATTTAAGATCACAGCAGTATATATATCAGACCCATCCCTTCATGTTCTAGTCCATTTGCAATTTGAATGTGGACCTCAATAGCAAGCCTGACAATTTTGTGCTACAATCAATGTAAGTTACATGGATTTTCAGGATCTAATGTTTTGAACACCTGATAATTTGTTCACGAAAGCGTGAAACTGTATTAGGAACCATTAACCATCCAATTTAAAGGCTTAATCCAATAGGAAGAGCTTAAGAAAACACTTATAACCAACACTCAGCTTATCCTGAACTGGTACTCTCATTCAATTCTTATGATATCTTTTAGGGAATCATCAATCATCCAATCAAAAAGCTTAACCCGATAGGAAGAGCTTAAGAAAACACTTATAGCTAACACTTTACATTTAATTCTTATCAAATCTTTTATGTGTTAGCACATATATCTTAACGATCGCAACTGCACTCATTTAAGGGCATGCTGCTCTCTTAAGCCACAAGCCATCCACCAGATTAACAGGGACAGTCATCAAACCAGTCCTAGAAATTTATCAAGTTTTCTGGTTGAGTCTTCAACTTTAATTTCTTCTATTTAACTCTTCACATTTAAAATTATCAGTTGAGTTCAACTACAACCACCTCTTAGAGAATTGATGATGTGGCTGCTAATGTACAAGAATAAATCAGAAAATTCAGATAACAGGATCATTTAAGGCTCCAGAAGAGTTGGCTTCCGAGTAAGGAAAAAGAGTAGTAATCCTTTTTCCCATTTTATTTTCATCGTTGCAAGAAAAGTTATGGGAAATTAAGGCTAAAAAATAGAGAAAGGCCAACCTAGTGGGCAACATGGCTCTTCTTCTTCTACATCATCTCATGTACCATTATTATCCATTTTCTCCATACTCAGAATGCGTGCAAATAGGGTTGCATCATCAATTCTCTAACAGAAGTTTGCAAGTGAACTTCAACTAATGCTTTTTCAAGCGTTGAAAGGAAAATATAGAAAAAATTAAAATTGGACTCAATGTGAAAAGCCAAAAGTGTTCAAAGACTGATTTCATGCTCATTGGAATCTAAAAGAGGACCTCAAACCTTCTGAATATCAGTCAAGGTAAAACTTTCCCTCTGTCTCCCTTTCGCTACAACCCTCCCTCTGATGATTTAACCTCAATAAAACAAGAAACAGTATCTATCAGAACTACCTCAATGTGAAGTGCCTCTTTCAAAATTATAACATTACTTTCCTAGAGAATGCACCAGGCTATGGAAAATAACAGCATGTCACCGTTAAACTTTACCGCTTTTCATCCTTCCAAATCTAACAAAGGACCAACCAATAAATTGTATTTTAATTCTATGGGGGATCTTCCTCCTAGAAATTGCGCCAGGTGATGGAAAATAACAGCATGTCACCATTAAAGTTTTACCACCTTTCATCCTTCCAAATCTAACAATGGATCAACCAATAAGTCATACTTTAATTCTATTGGAATTATCTTCCTCCAAGTCCCCTCTTTTATATGTAGAGATTAGGAACAGAGAATGGTCTCCAGAAAGCACCTATACTACATCCAGTTAACAACACCACCTTCAGTAACAATAACATTACGATAAACCTTCTGTTTATTCATCTTGCCAACCCTTCAAAACTCTAGATTTTTGTTTGCCATGGCTTTTAGTCTATCAGAACTATGCCTTATTGAAAATAATAAATAAATAAAATGAAGAACATTTATCATGCAAATTAAACCAAACAAAGAGCCATGAATCATCTAAGGACTCAATTATATAGACATTAAGCAACAAAGCAGAAATTGAAAATCTGTAAAATAATAAAATCCAGCATGACAGCAAAATGAAAATTTGCAGGAAAAAAAAAATTACCTGCAGAGAGATTAATTTATGAAGATCAACATCAATATGCTTCTGAAAAGCTAGATCTATGATAACACTTGGAAACAGAAGCTCAGCAACTTCAGCTTTCAATAGCACAATATCTTGGCATAATCTAAAAGCAGCATAATTAGCAAAACAGTTACTTTAACAGACATGAATTAATCATAAGACGCTATATAAGCACCTAGATATATAGATACTTGAATTAAGTTACTAAAGTTATGAAAAATATACCTTAGAATAACATCATTGCAGTAGTTAACCAATGAATACACGAGTGGACAAATCCACATTTGGAAGGTCTTATTTCGAGTCTCCCATAACATGGACTCCTCTAATGAAATTGCTTCAGCTGAAAATGACAGGAAAAATGAAACCATCAGATATTTTGCAAGCAAATCATACAGAAAAAGTGAGACTGTAACAGAAAGTAGTGTGCTTATTGTTTAGTAATTTATTAGAACAGTATAAAAATGAAATTCATGTTCATATGCGTGATTAAACATGAGCATTAACCTCATTGCAGCTTAGCCTTAGAATGCAAATCCGATATAGAGCACGAAACAGAATCTCTACTCTAAATAAATTAGAGTAATAAGAGATTAACTCTATAAATCAAGCAAACAACCTCCTGCAGAACTGGGCTCTCACAGGGAAGTGAGGGGCGTGAAATAGAAATCTCTTCTTAAATCCATTACCTTAAAGTTTTCAGTGAATGCAACTTTCACTCAAATTCATAACTCAGAGCACAACTTATCTATACATAAACTCACTCTAATTCTTTAGTTGCAGACCCTTTCATCATGGTCATCCTGATTCCCATTGATAGAACAACTGGTATTCAACAATTGATTGATATGCCACAGGATGTGACCTATATGTGGGGTCTGAACGGAACATAATATAAATAAATAATAAAATAATGGAAATGGAAATTAGATAATGACATGCTATTGAAAATAAATTTAATCAGCAGTCAAAACAACCTAAACTCCACTTATCAGAAAGTAACTATAATAATTATGATGGTAGGGCTGATATCAGAAACTCAAAAACTTTTGATACATAGAAGTACTTATGATGAGAAACCTGAAACGATTTGGTACTGAAAGAAGTGCCAAAATCTTTTAAGGAAAAAAGTTAGTAGCACTTTACCTCTATACCTCTTTTCAATATCCAACACTAATTTCTCCACCAGCTCAATATTTACACCCTTTGAGTGAATCTACAAGACAGAATTACATGATG
The DNA here is from genome assembly GCA_009078335.1 of Salix brachista. Classification (NCBI taxonomy): domain Eukaryota; kingdom Viridiplantae; phylum Streptophyta; class Magnoliopsida; order Malpighiales; family Salicaceae; genus Salix; species Salix brachista. Next base: position 13,995,584 of record CM018586.1, read on the forward strand.
ATTCCCTCATTAAGTCGACCTTCATCCATAAATCAGGATATAAAAAACGATATCACAAGCAAGGATGGTAAGAATACAAGTACAAATGCCAGCGATAATGCTCTAGCTCTATCACAGTTGAATTACAACTTCAAAATGAGTGGTGAAAAAGGTGAAGATATGAGCTATTGATGTCCTGTCAGATCACCATATCTTTTGTTCTCTCATCACTTTTTACATTTACACCATTCTGAAAGCACTTCCAAAGCTAGACATGCATCCCACTTACATTAGTAAGCCCACAATACTTTGAATTTTTTTCTCATTAAGGACCTTATCAGTACAAACAACTATTTATAATAAACAAGCTGTCCACCAGAATATGTGTACCTCAATAAGAGACCTTTCATAAGAACCAAATGACAATAGAGCTCTTTGACCTCTTTCAGTTGAGAGTATTCCCTGTTCGAGGGGAAAATGTATGAGAATGTTCTTCATTTCCTTTAGTAGAATGCATACCTAAGGGTATAGAGCTTTCTGGCATTTACAATAAATTTCATTTCTTTTGAAACTTCCATATAAAACATGAAATTAAAAGAAACAGAAACAAATCTGAAAAAAATGTTCACCAAGGGCATAACTGATTTAAGGAAGAGAAGGGGATTAAATATCCTCAAACATAAAGTTGAATTGTTATGGATTTGTTTTGCCTTGTTGTCCTTGTAAGTTAAACAGGTGTTGCTATAGGCACAAGCACTAAAAATGAAATGTAAATTAATAAAGGTTTACGGATGTTTAGTTATTTATGTGCTACTGAGTTTGAAAGCAAGCAACGAGTGTTTGGTTAAACTAATACTAAAAGTGGTGTAGGGAATCAAAATGATAAATACGAACACAAGTCTTTCTTCATCTATTGGGGTGGATATGAAAGAAAAAAACAAAGGAAACATGTAAGATTAAGTAAAACAATTTTATTTTTTAAAAAAAAGTACTATTTATGTGTTTCAGCTTGTTTTTGGTGAAACAAAGACCTGCATACATATAATAATAAAAATGTACTTATTTAGAAGGATGAGGGATATTTTGTCAGATAAAAAATAAAAATTAATGGCTAGTTGTGGGAGCATATTCCGCTTTTTAAGGGTATACTGTAATTACTTTTTCCAAACAATCACGTTGAGATGAAAATTAAAGCACAGTTGTTTTGATGTGACTTTGAGCAAGGCCAAACAGACTCTACATCAATGACTTCATAAAAATAAAAACAAGAATGATTACATGAAGTTGAATGGTTACTCAAAATAAGATTTAAAAAATTGAGAAGGGGAATAGCAAAGCAAGAATTTTTGTCAACTCAGGTCAGGTGTGCTTCAATTACAAGCTAGTTACAATGTCTTTACAAACGATTATCTCCATTTTGTTTCTTAATTTTAATAGAAAAAAGAATGTTCAGAAGATAGGTTCTGGGAAAAAGATTTAACACCTTTAATAGATGACTCAAATTTTGATGGTTCACATTCAAATGCAAATAACAGCATGATTTATGATAATCTCAATTAAGTTACCCAACCTTTACACTGTACATAACATATTAGTGTTTGAACTACTTGTCAAAAAAAAAATGCCAGAATCAAACAAATACCAATCCACACAAACACACCAATTGTTGCATCCACTAAACCAAGGGGAAAACACAACCAAGGGGAAAACACTATTTGACAAATTTTTCATGTATTGACCTTTAATGCATTTCTAGTTTTTTAGGTTTTATATAAACAGTTTTTACCAGTGCTCTAAGCATATTTTAATGCTTCTGTTGGTACATTTTTCCAGCTCTAGGCAACCAATACCAATCCCAAATAAAAATTTCAACCATGAGATTGCACAAAAGTGTAACAGACATTGCAATAAATTGGCTAATTGGCATTTCCAAACTTATTGAGTACAACATTGATCAGGATCTCAGATGTTTAGGAGGAGGATTCAATCAAACACAGAAATAGCTTGAGTCGGATAAAAACAATCTGCAGGTAAAACCATCTAAATTTCCCCATGCTTACCCGAAGTGATTGTGAGGTCAAATCAACAATTCTAACAGAATCATCCATCAGATACTTCATCAGAAGTTTCAAGAGTGCAATCAGCAGTTCTTCAGACACGCCAGTATCCATGTTAAAATTCACTTCAATAGGGTTGGTGATCCTCAATTGTTGACAAACTTTCATTTGACCAAAGTCTACAGGTAGATGGAAAACAACGGAATGTGGGTCCCCAATGCCAACCTGAACTCACAATCAAAAGAATATAAAAACCTTAGCTTCTTGTTCTCAGTAAACAAACAAAATGTAATAAGTTCAAAGGCCTGAACTTGTATAAATTGATACCTTGGACACAAAATCAGACACCAATGGCCTGATACTACTTGCATCATCAGAACCACACAGGCGGACAAGTGTCCAGATTGATTGGACAATTTCAGGGTCACAGTGCCAATTCACATCGTCCATAACATCTTTCACCTTCCTTCCCCTCTGAAAACTTTCCCCCATCAATAACTTCTTGTGCAGTGCTTGAACACTGCAAGAATATTTAGCATCTCAGTCACAATTACAAGGCACAAATTTCAGATTGCATGGCTAGATATCACCATATAAACCAAATAGTTTCCTTAGATATAATGAAAAGTTAGAAAAAATATTAAGTGAAAGATTACAAAAAGGAGAATAAGGTGAATTCAATTAAAATTAATTGATTTAATTTACAGATTTCAATACAGTCTGACCATAAATACCACCTAAAGTACTCTATGACCATAAATTGGAACCAATAATAAGCTCAGGAAAACAGCTCAGAAAGGCCAATCACCTGCATAAAAGTAATCTTGGCGGGAGGTAGAGAGATATCTTGACAAACTGAAAATAAGTGATACAAAATGTAAGGGGAAAAAAGAGTCAGAGTGAAGTGATGCCACTACAACAAATACCTATCAGGTTAACCATTAAGTTTAACTGCTGACCTTCAATAAGTGGGCCCTTGGAGAGTAATCTTGGCATAACTGGTGATGAAACTCTCGTATCTCATCAAAGATATCCGTTTCAGGGAAGGGATCCAGTTCCTACAAAAGTAATAGCATGACTTATAGGGCTAACTTTCTACTGCTTCACATGACATAAAGTTTACAAGATGAGATCCTATAAGCCAATATCATAAGCACAATACCAATTTAAGCCACAATTGAAAGTCAAAACTTACTCTAACGTAATCATGAAGAGATGGATCAGAGCCCACAGTTAGCTGGCGGAGCAAAGATAAGACTTCATATGCTCTAGTGTCAATTTCCCTAGAAGTTTCAGAGGGAATGCAACATGCTACCAACTTCGAGACTAAAAACTACACAACCCACAAAAAATGAACAAAGAACATTTGGAATCCTTTGGTTAAAGATAATGCTAGGTCTAGAATACGAGTACCTGAAGCTGTTCACCAAGCACATTGGCAATGTCTTTCGACGAGTTGCCTTTGAATGTGTTGAGCAAAGCAGAAATAATACGACAACATTGATCTTGTAAAGCATCACAGCCAATGAATTGTCCAATCAAATTGATAAGATACCTGTTACTCAAAAGAAAAAAGAGTGAAAATGACTCTAAGATAAAAGACATATTTGCTACAATTACAGATTGCCCAAATATTTCAATAGGTAAAGTAAAACACTCAATTCAGTTAGTGAAATTTTAATGAAAAAAGACAAACAAAGTAAACATGGAAGCATGGAAAAGGCAAAAGCACCAGAAATAATGTCCAAGGGAAGGAAACCCTTTCCAGAATCACATCCATCATACCATTTAGGATGATGAATTGATTCTAAAAGAAGACGTTATGTAAAACCAGATAGATGGTTTATAACTCTTTTGTATTTTGTGGATATATGGATGTAGCCCTACATCAAAATTTGTAGCTTCACACTGCTTCTAGATCACCCATCACAAAAGAGTTTTGAGGAAAACTGAAGTTGAGAGAGGGTGCATTATATTGTAGTGAAGTCAGATAAGTAGGGTTCATCAAATAAGTAAACAGAGAAATAAGTGGAAAGAATGTTTCAAACAGAAGAGAAGATAGTAGAAAGCAGAGAGTTCCAAGATTCGCAACCGAAGTCGATAAAAGTAAAACCCCTAACTACCATAATAGAGTAAAAAAATATACTTCATTATTCATGCAAGTAATATATACATGACTTTTACCAGTCAATGAACAAATGCACTGGAAACAATGTTTCACTAAGTTTGTATAATTAATCCAGAAACCCCATGAAAAAAATGAACAAACAAAATCTTTAGCACCATATAGCTTCCAAGATTATATTTGCTTAAAACAAGGTTCCGATAACCTGGTTTACTTTAAAGGGCTCCATTTGACCAACTATAGACATACTTGAACGTGCTTGAAACAGAAGCTCTATGCCCAATGATATCTACAAGCACCTCAATTCCAGCCAACCTATGGCATTTGTGCCTATGATGAACTGCTGCTTCAATTTTGTAATGCATTTCCACAAGAAACTGCAAATCAAAACATGAAAAGTATCAGCAACAAACAAAGGTAATGTTCAAAAATACATGCAAGGCACATGCTCACCATGAAAACTCTATCTGAGCGAAAAATGTTAATCTTATCAAGCACAGCAACACTTGTAGGATAATCCTCCCTACATACAATATGTAAAATTTATGTCAAGAAAAAAAAAAATGAAAGAGGAGGAACCAAAAAAATAACATAAAAGAAGTCACTAGATAAGAAGGTAATGCACATTTCCAAAAAACCATCCACAACTGTTTGAATTGCACGGGCCACTGTTTCTCTAGAAAAGAAAGGGATTGCAGGATCCAGTGCACAAGAGGCAAGGGACAGAACATGGCTCACAATAGATACCTGCAAATATTGAAGGAAACATGACAATATAAATACCTGCAAAAATATGAAGTTGATAACTTGATATATTAATGGAGAGAAATTTACTGAATTCAGATTCTTATGACAAAAGGCATGATCTAATTGGCATGAGTAATTTAAGAATTTGTCCACATACTACAGAAAGCATTTCCATGCTTTTTCATATCAGAAATTAGCACATATCCAACACTCCCAATATGCATCCATCATTTCTCAAACAAATTAAAACTTTAGTATGTAAATACAATCAGAAATTTGTAAGGAACCCATACTCACATGAGAAACGTGAGTCAAGATAACATGCAAGTTATTAAAAGGTACAAAGCCATGTATATTTCAGAAGAAAAGGAAGATGATGGTGATGGTAATCAATGTCTAACATGAGGATGAAGTGAAACAGTATTACAATTGTTGTATTTAATTTAGTTCTTTATCTAAACAGAGCTATTTTTTTAATTTTGCTTAAAAAATAAGGGTGCTTGTGTGATTAAACTAAATGATGGTATTGTTACAATTCAGATAGATGCCTGATGTTATTCATACATCGATCATATCCTATTCACAAGTCAATGCTACATGGCACATGAAAACAGGCCTTTGATTAAAGAAATGGAAATTGTTCCCTCGTTATGAATACACATAACTGCTGGACAAAAATGTTTTCTTTTCAGGGACACCATATATGTTGGAGATGTACAAAACAATTACTGACAAGTAACAATCCATATAAAGACAGGAAAGGAAGAAACAATTTTTAAACACACAGTGCACTTTCAAGGAGCTAGCTGAACCTTAATACCTAACAGTGGAAAAGAATAGCTGAGCCTTAAACCAACAAAAGATGTAAATAAGTTCCATATTAGATTCACTTTATTTTTTCTCATGCCACTAACATGTTAGTTTGCAATAGCGCACACAATAAGCTGAAACAGCCAATTTGAACATTTTTATCCCACTGAAATATTTTGCTCTCCACCAAGAGCTTTATAATCCAAGTAAAAGGAGCACACCATGTGTTTCTTTATGAGCTTGTCTCTTTCACTCTCAGATAGCTCTGTCAAACACAGAATTGAACTCTGAAGCACCATAGCTCCTCTTTCCCAACCAGATCTCTTACTACAATGCAACACAATACAAACTGAGAATATTGGCACAAAGTGAATTTTAACTAGAACTGCCAAAGGCTGACAAGCAACCTGCAACAAAACACATTTGTCAGCAGTTATAACAAGCACTAGTGCTAATACAAAGTAGCAATTACAGAATAGCAGACATTATTCTCCTACCCTAGCGACCCAATTCATGTTGGAGCTATCTTCATTCAGAACCAAAGCTGGAAGAAGCCAGTGGCAACAGTATTGCATGAAATAACTAGGTTCAGCATCTGATACAAAAAGCTGTCGTATCTACAAAGCACAATTATTAAATGGCCAGTTGAAGTAAATACTTCAAATTGTATATAATATACAAATATATTGTAATTACAGCATTTGTTTTCAAATAGTTAATTTAGGTTACACCGCATAGCAGTATATATGGCTATACATGTATAACATTTGCATAGAATAAATACCTATTAAACAATTATTCACACTGCAAACCCCAAACATAAGAAACCTAAATATGAATAGCATGCAAAGAGACAGGGAATGACTCAAAACAAGCCCAAAACCTTCCTATCCAGAGTTGTTGAATAGAATCTTCTGATGTCCATGAGATTTTAAAAAGTGTGGTCAAATCCAAAGCAACAAAACTCAACTCACAGGTTAGAACCCCCTCATTTTCCATTACTGTAAAACATGAAATTATCTATATAAGCAGTCCTCATACATGGTTACACTCTCAATATTTTCACTGTTTACAAGACTGATATCTTGATAAAGTAAATATCATGGATATTCTCCAGCGACATCCCAAACGTTTGTAGTTTACTCACCTAATTATAAAATAAAACATCTACTCCTCCAAATGATCATCTAATGGTACGATGTTTACACCTTACTGGTGACAGCGGAAATTATAACTAAGAGAGGCAAAAAGAAAAAACCTCTACAGTTAAGTTGTGTGTGTGTGTGAGTCTAGACACACATATACATACATTCATACATACCCAGATACATATATATGTAATAAGACAAAATATATATATATAAAAAATAGAATCTATGATTTATACTTGAGAGCTTGTACTTTGGCAACATAGATTTGAAACTTGGCACTTCAATCTGGTCTGTCCCATCATCAAAACCTTAAAACACTGGTTGTCATGAAATATTAACATAACTCTTTGACTAAATGACTATTTTTCCAGCACACCAAACTAATTGAAAAGACTCGCAAGCATACTAAAACACACAATCCATACAACAATGAACTTGTCTATTTTCCATGTAAATTATTAGAATTAAATTTAGTCATAACATATACATTTTAGGGTCACTTCTCTATGGAAATGCTTTTGCTGCAAGATCATAGACTAAACCCATAGAGTGCCCTCTTTGTTATCTTCTATCCTTCATTTTCAGCCAGTGCTATTGAGTCAACTTAGCTCAATATTATATGATTGCATTCAAATAAGCCAATTATGCTAAATAGATAGATTTTGGAGGTTAGGAACTGATCAGTTAATGAATAACTACATTAAGAACAATCTACCTAGTCATTTTCTTTTCTTTTCTTTTTCATTTTTAACATATGATATTGACTAAATTCATGGCCAAGCATACATAAAATTATCAAAAGAGTAATTGATAATTAAAGACTATTTGTTAAGTGATGTGTTGTCTTTACAAATCATACAAGATAAAATACTAATGCAACAAATATAAGAATTGGCACTCAATTAAGATGATGTTTGATATCATTCTCTCCAGGAAATTTGGACTTTTATTCGAAGATATAAATTATACACCCGCGCGCGCACATATACGCAATCATGATATTTTACAATTACATATGCTACAAGTGTAAATATGAAGTTTCAAACTAATGAAGCCACATTAAATGTTACTCATTAATCAATTAACAGAATAAATGTTCTATTTGGACTTTTATTTTTAAGTCAAAGAATAGTCCCCAACTTATACAAGAATTAATAGATAAGTATCCAGCCTTCAAAATAATTGAAGCTGGTCCATACAAAATCATAAGAGCATAATTAACAAATAAACAAATACAGGGATAAATGAATTACCAACATGATACTTGCATAAATACATTTAAACTATTTTTATTATTTCTTTTAGTTTTAATTTTTAGTAAATATGAAATAGATGGGGGTAATTTCAATAAAAGGATGACTTTCATTTTTTATATTACATGATTTTATGATCGATACTATTATTTGTATTTATGAAAACTTATGGAGGCCTTCTCTTGTGAGTGGCTTTACCACTGCCCTTTATGATGGAAACTAAGAAAGAAAAACTTTGAATTTGCAATAGATCTGACTTGGTATTAAAATTAAGAAATTTATACAAGCACTTTTTAAAACATAATAGTAAACCTTGGATATGGGCAAAAAAATGTCATGACAAGTAATTATTCCATCAAATTAAGATCATAGGAGAGAACTTGGATGCAGTCTACCATTCAATTAATATGGGCTCAAGAATTTCAGCCACAAATAAGAAGGGTCAATGCCATGGAAAGAGTTTCTGAAGATAGCAACTACGATGTCATAAAATCAAACAAAGGAATCCGGCTTAAGCCCAAAAACAAATATAAGCAGGTCTGAGATTCAGTTTTCCCAATCAACATTGTACTTACTGTTAGCTTGAAAAGAAAAGAATCCAAAAATGGAACTCCAATAGTTCATGGAATAATATCCTGATAAAATCTGATTATACAGAATTGAATTCCTTAAACTTGCATCAAAACTATCTTAAACGAATGGTTTCTTGTTGTTCTCATCAATTTACTTTTTGCAACAGAGGTCATTTTATGGGATCATCAATGGGGTTGACCAGCCTATATCATTTTCAATTCTATGGAATGATATTTTAAAACTATAAGTTTAGATGAGCACTACATTTTGACAGAAGAATCATATGCCATAACAGCTCAAGAGGGTTGCATATTTATTCATTGTTAAAGGAGAAAATCTCACTTCAAAATTCATGGTATATCATTCCCTGAGTTTGATGTGTCCAATAGAATGGGCGCATTCCAGCTCTTGTACTTGAGCAAACAATTAGTGAGTGCTGTTCCTTTTCACACCATTTTTTTATTATCACTAAATTTCCCTTTCCCCCTAAAAAACAAAAATAGATCTAGAATTTCCATCTCCAGAATAAATAAAAAAACAAAAAAAAAATACCTTGCAGTGGACTTTGTTCATTAATGATACAAAAGATACATAATATATCTGCAACTAAATGATCTATGGGTAGCTAACACACATTTGACAAGAAATTATATGTGACTGAATTTAAAGTACCTCAACAAGCGCCACTAAACTAACATCGCAAGTGACCCAGTAGAAGAGTATTGATCCCATGAGTTGCTCCAAGTACTGAAAATATATAAATAAATAAACTAAATACAAATATAGATGATATGTGAAACATTCAAAAACTACGAGGTAATGGAACTCAAAAATCCAGTTGACTTCTGGAGGGGAAAGGCTGTAAAAATCAGAGTGCTTAAACAGACAGTATATTCCTACTCAAGGTGAGCTTAGTATGGAAGAAAAATGGGGAGTGCAACAAAGGATCACTTTGATGTACACTGCCCTCAGTAAAATAATTATCATCCCAAGAGACTCCTAATCAGCACTAAAAATGCAACATTAAAAATCAAATTAAAGGAGAGAACTACTATCATAACCTTGAACCTGGTTGCGTAGTTGAGCTGCCTTGACAGATTTTCGAGTGCAGAATGCACCAATTCCCTAAACCAAAAGGTGAAGACATCACGAAACTAATTATGCCTCGTTACAAACAGCAAAATAAGGTGAAATAATGTACCTATGACCAGGGTCAATGGCAGAAATCACGCACATCATGAAAACAGCCTGCACATGTCACATCAATCAGCCCTTTAAAATGCAGACTTATAAACCCTATCAAGCAAGTGAAGTTTAAACATGTTAGGAATCTTGGCCAGAAGAAAAGATTACCTCTAACTCTATTTTCTCACTATGCAAAGCAAGATGCATAAGTGTGACAATAACAGTTTCCATTTTTTGTGTGGGCTGAGGACCAGAAGCTAGGACGTCCTTCGCAGTAACAACTTTTCCTTTTAAGGGAATAACCATTGCAACACCAAAGTTTGAACTGGATAAAAATAGCCAATAACTATCATCAATATTAATGTCATGACAGAAATGGAGAAAAAAGGTTGATAGTGATAACAAAATTGGGGGGGCTAAAAAATTACTAAAAGAAGAATGCATTACTAGAGAAAGTAGAATACAAAACTTGGAGAATAAGAATTCCATACAAAAGGTGAAGAAATTGAGCTAAATTCAGTATACAAGAGCACTCCAATCCCACTTAAAATTAGCAGGGGAAGCACCCCTAAAGATCTCAAGGCCAAACACCACAAGGATGCAAAAAATCTTTCATGACCTCAATTGCCTTCAAGTATCAGTTTTCTCTATCCAAACACACAATAACTGCAGAAACAACACAGCACCCAATGGATATCCTACAACCCTTCCTCCAAACCAATTTGTCATCCTACTCTGGACCAAACATGAGTCACCTGCTAAATGAAATTAAGCAACATATAGAGTTTAAGCATGTCCTCCATTAACATGACACCTTTGACTTTATACTATTTGAATCTCCAAAAATACAGACATCAATGGAAACCATCCACAAATCTATTAATAAATGGTCAAAAAGAAAAAACTGACTCGGATAAATTTGAGTTCCATTAACTATATGAAAGATTAGAAAACAATCAACCATCACAAAGCATAAAAAAGCAGCCTTCAGCAGCAAGCTAGCTCACTGAAGTTTCACCATCCATGAACACAAAGCAGACATAAGGTGCAGATGTCCAGATTGGTTGATGATAGCTGCCACCATATCTTCCCACACCCTGATCGCATCACAACTAACTTCAGTGGTACCCATGAGACCACAACCCACTAACAGGAAGATTGCAGCATCAAAATCATTCACTAACTCCGGCACCCCAGTTGCATAAGCAATAGTAGTTTTTGAAAAATTCTAAACAAGCAGTTACAAAATAAATATACCAAAGGGCCTAGTGATCTAGTGGTAGGTACCTCTTGCTTACTGCAAGAGGTGTCGGATTCAACTCCTAGTGGAGTCTAATTTCATCCCCTCACCTCTGCAGTAGCACCATAAAAAATAGTTACAAGAGGACTCAAAATTCCAGAAGCAGAACAATACAAGGAGGCAAAACAAAAACTAATCAATTCCTAAATAGCCGTTTGGATATGAATTGCTTGTTGGAAACTCTGAAATTCTTCTCCACTCAAAAACTCATATCACTACTGACATGGCACAGCTCCATAGAATCCTATTATTTCCCACTCAGATTGATTGTGTTAATTAACTTGAAGTTAAGGCAAAAATGGATTATAAAGGCATTGTAAATTATATAGCATAGTAGTTCATATACTGCAAGCTTGGAATGAATATCAAAAGCAATCAACGGACAAGAAATTGCAATGGGCAGGGAAAAAAAAGGCTAGAAAAGTAACGTTTTTTAACATGAACATTTGCTGCTTCAGGAAATGTTAGAAGTATGATAGAATCACAAATATTTCAAATAGATTGCAGTGACTGCATATAATATACAGGGAAAAAACGTGAATATATGATCACTCTCCCATGCCACAAAAATCCATCACTGAACAATCAAACAATTCCACAATATCCCATTAGAAGATATCAATGGAAGTTCATATTACATTGATGCATGGTTTGACAGGTGTAGCAAAGATACTACTATAGTCAAATCACTTAAGAACCAGAACATGGTCGAAAAAAGTGAGAAATGTGCTATACTGCAATACTTCATTTGCTATGAGAAGAAGGAAAAATTTGAGATGCTAATGCATAATATGCAATGGCAATAAGAAGTTTGCACATATCTTGAGAAATAAGTGTTACAACGACTATGAAAACAAATGTTTTACAATTGGAAGGAAAAGAAACCTGAATAAATCATCAAGAGGATATAGTAAATATTAAAAGGAAACCTACCAAATATCCTGGGAGAGCTCATCGTGACCATCCCAAGTTTGGAATAAAACACCAATCCGCTGAGCCAGTGAAAATCTAACTCGATAGTCAGGATCTTGAAGCATTAAGAACAGCCTCTCTATCATTGTCTATAAAAATTGCAACAGGGCAATTATACAACAAAGAATAAAAAGGACATTGTTTCAAGTTACAAAATTATACAAAAAAGCTAGCAAAACCCTAGGAGGTATGGCATGTGTCCACTGGGGAGATCAGGGGTGCTACAAATTCTGAGTTTTTATGCATCAACACATTCATGCTTTCATAGTTTAATTACAGCCCACCAAACATCATGTCATGCATATACAATCTCTACATGAAAGGTATCCCTGTCAGTGTCAGCCAGTAATCACCTGACCAATTTGAGGACTGAGTAAGACAAAATCACAAAAGCAATCAATAAGCCTAACACGTCCTGACCAGTCAAGATGCCCAGTTTCTGCTATTTTGATAACCAGTTCTCCAAGATGTACAAGACTCTGCAATAAAACAATCATGTCAACTTCAGTGTTAGCATAAGATTGACCCCGACCAACATGTGAGACAGCAGGATTCAAGGAATAGAAGTTCAGTAAGATAATCCTTACACACTTTATCTAGATGATCAAAAATCAAGTCATAACTGAGACCAGTATGTTAGGGGAAGAGACATCAACACATATTATAGAGGCACATAATGGAGACAAACACACACATATAGGCTGCAGGGTACAGCAGTAAAACAGCATGAGTAATTATACACAGAATGTCCCAAATGCAGACCAAAGGATAGGGACATTAAAGATAAAATATAGTTAATAGCTAGGATTCAAACATAAGCACATTTCTCCATTCCTCAAGTCCCAATAATACTATGGTTTAATATCCAAACAGATAAAACTCAATAGATTATATTGGTTTAGAGACAAGTTTCCGTCTCTATCAGGAAAAGAGGTAGAAAGGTGCATAACTTGGGTAAAAGGTTGTGACAATTTGGTGAAACAAAAGATAAATCTTCCTTCACAAGTCCTTGTCTCTTTAGAACTCAAAATTTCATTTATTCTTGTTTTCCTTAATATAACTTTCCCTCGATCACAAAAACAGAACTCCCACAAATCATTATCAGTTTGTATGATGATAATGTTGATGACAGGATGCATAAAAGCAAGCATGCATATGGCAAAACATTAGATGCATCTTCCTCCACCAATCACACTCACAGCAAACCCAAATGAACATTTATAGTAAAGAACTAGTTAATTGCCCGCACTACGTTGCGAGCCAAGCAAATATTTTTTATAATTATTGAGATTAAAACAATTAATAGATTTTGCTGGTTCAAAAATAAAATATAATTTTTATATATGCAAGGTTTGATATTATGAAACATATCAACACACCTTATTATAACAACAACAATAACATCGAAGGCTTAACATCTAAAAATATTATTATTATTATTGCTAAAACAATAAAAATTATTAAATTATTCCGAGGAGAAAAAAACTTGAAAACATTAATAAAAGAGGAAGCAAGAAAAAAAACTAAAATTATTATTATTATTATTATTATTATTATTATTATTATTGTGAGAATAATGGAAAAATAAATTCGATAGACAAATAAAAAAGCCCAAAAACTTTAATAAAATTGCAAACAAAAAAAATGAAAAAAATGAAAAAAATAAAAATTATTAGCTAAAAAAATCATTTGACGTGAAAAAAAACTAATAAAAAAAACCAAAAGAAAAAACAAAGGAAAAAAAAAATATCAATTTTCAAATGATCATAAACACAAACTAAAATTTAAGAACAATTTTTTTGAAAAAAATGTTATCTCAACAAAGAAAAAATAATAATAATTAAAAACCAAAACTAAGAGCACCCACATATAAACATGGGCAAAAATATGGACTATTTAAAAGCTATAAAAAATTAAGGAAATTAAAAATTAAAAGTATAAAGGCCGAAATGAAAACCAAATATATTATCAATTTTAAACAAATGAAAAAATTGAAAAAATCAAATAAAGTATAACATCTATACATGCAATGTTTGATATAATGAAACACATTAACACACCCTATTATAACAACAAGAACACCGAAGCCTTAATATCTAAAAATATCATTACTATTATTGCTAAAACAATAAAAATTATTAAATTACCCCTACAAAAAAAATCGAAAACATTAAAAAAAGAGGAAGCAAGAAAAAAAAAACTAAAATTACTATTCTTATTGCATTAATAATGGGAAAGAATCAAAGAAAAAAAAAGTCAATAACTTTAACAAAAAAAACAAACAAAAAATGAAAAAATAAATATAAGAAAAAAAATAATTTGACATCAAAATTTATTAAAAAGTCTAATAAAAACAATAAAAAAAGAAAAATGAAAAACAAAATCAAGGAAAAAAAAAACATAATCTACCAGGCACGCTAGGTAGGGGTTCGAACCCCAACCCTCCTTGCTTAACAAACAGGCGCGTCGCCACTGAGCTACAGGCGCTTCTTCGTTTCTTGATATGCAAAAATAATTAAATATCAGTAAATATGCGAATCAAATGACCCGAACCGAACCGAAAACTGAGCAATACTATTGTAATCCACAGTGATTCTCCTCACATGCTACAATAACCGACTCTAACCTCTTTTAGTATATAGTATAATTAAGGCAAGAAGATTCAATGAAGAATTGTGACCCAAAGTTCAGTGCAGGAATTATTTTGAATGAGAAGGACAATCAAAAGAAAGGGAAAAAAAAGTTGATTTACTGTAAACTCCACTCTAAGAGATCATAAAGGAAACCAGCTATCATGATTTCTATCTTTCTAATGAAATACAATCATATTGCAATACAAAATAGCACTACATTTTGTGAATACCAGTTCAGATTCTCTTTTCCATGCAGTTAGAGCAGCATCCTTTGCCGAAGCATTTGAGGATAATAAGGTGGCTAGCAATTGACAGGCAGCAACTACCACACCAAAACAGTCCAGCTTAGCACTTGCTTGCATCTCAAACATGCTATTCATTGTTTTCACCTACATTTTGAGAGAGAAAAAGTACATAATTAGAAATGATGAAAAGAAATATAAAATGCTTCAAGCAATGAGTTGCCTGTTACTGCTAACTCTTAATTAATTTCAACCAGACATTACCAAGCCCGGAATTTTTGCAGAAGCGGACCAGAGCAAATGTTGGCAGAGATGGTAAAGAATATTCTCACGCACCTGAAAGTGTGAATTACAAGCAAGAAATAACAGCCCTGTTAGTGCAAGAACTACTGAGAACTAAAACAACAGTCCAACTTTGTAAAATACCTTAATGTCACATTCATTTTCCATGAGCTCAAACAGGACATCCCATGTAACATAATCTAAAAACGGATGAAAACTTGAAAGAAGTGATATCATTCCCAACTTCCACTTCACTGCAGGAAAGGATAGACCAGTGCCAATAATCCCACCAACAGGTAAAATATCCACATCTTGCATATCCTCAGTCACATCTAACTCCAAATCCATAATCCTAGAGTTACTACCCGATGGACCACATATTTTTAACTTAGAATCAGTTGAAGGTAAATCAGGCAGCGATGGATCTGAATGAGGACTTCTTACACATTCAGAAGATTGATTGTATAGTTCAGCCAGTTCCTTCAAGAGCCTCTCCATGGATTGTGTTATTGCATCATAGAGAACAGCATCCAAAGCAGTTTCATCTCTACTTTTGACAAAGATAAGAGAGAATACAAAGCTTCTAAATGAAGCTATAAGAGTGGTTTTTAAATTATAGTCAGAGCTAGAGCTTGAGCAACCAAGAGCTTGAAGGTCATTGTTGTTTCCTTGAATTAAATTAACAGCATGATCCAGCAATTCCAACAAGTATTGACTCATTTTTGAAAGAAATGGTGAAGCCTCTTCTCCCTTCCTGAACAAGCATAAACTATATAGGTTATATATCAAGGAACAAAAAAATATCAGGGGTGAAAGCACATGTCAGTGACAATTTACGGCAGTGCTTAAGAAATCTTCAATTGTACAGTTCAAATGCATAATCTGAAAGACACAAGCAAATAAGAGATGCCCTCTGCCCAATTCAAATGAATGCTAGGTATAGAAAACTATCACATTAAAAGAGAAATCATAGTACAGATTCAAAAGAAAAGAACGAACAAAGACAGAACAAAAAAAAAACAGAGTAAAAGAGCAGCATAACTGGCATGTAATTGACATGACATATTGAAAATTAAATAAGTTTATTTTTCAAAATAAATAATGAAGATTGAGAATGCATCATAGATGTCAAACAAAATTGATAAAGACAGACAAGAGGTACAGCCAGAGATTGCAACTGGAGAAAATTCATAGCACAGTACAAACTAGTCCAGCAGAACAGCACAATACCCTTATAGCAATTAAAGTCAACCATATTACTGAAGCAAAAATTTCTGAGATTATTCAATTCACCTTTTAATTTTAAGAAATAAAGTATACTCAATGTTGAACTAGCTGAATCCAGCACCAGATAGTGAGTTAATATCAAAATACTTCTCACAAACAAAGAAAAGAAGTAACAAACAGGTTTTCCACACATCAAGTCAAGTTAAACAGAAAACACAGACCTTGTTAATACTGAGCCATATATAAAATTTGATAATAAAGAGCATATAAAGAAGACATCAGATAGAGGCTTTTTTTCCATCTCCTTATCTCCTACAGCTCCAAGAATATAACCCTCCATCTCATGCAACAGCAGATCTCTAAATTCTCGAGGAAGACAGCCACTTTGATGGCCTTGGGATGAAGAAGCCTGAATGTTATCAAAATAGAAGATTAAAAAAGAAGAACAGGAAGCAAAAGGCAAGGAAAAGAAATGGAAAACATTCCATCACCTCAACTCTTGAAACCAAATGAATTTTAGAAAGAACTTCAACAGAACATTCAAAAAGCTCACAAAGCCTTTCCTGTTCATGTTCATCTGTCTGCAAAAACACATCAGATATTGAACTCTCAATGTCAAAGGAACCAGCTTGTATAAATGATGTCCCAAAGTTAAAGAGCATTCAGGAAAGATGAACAGCAACAGAAACCTTAAACCGATCATCTGTAGCCTCAAAGCTATCTACAAGAATGTTTGATGAGGAAAACCCTCTGTAAGAATGTGTGAAAGGAGCACAACCAGCACAAAGAGCATAGACAGCTGCTGGTAACAACAGCACAACATGCTCATTCAATATGGAAGACTCCTACAAAAGAATTCAACTTTATTAAGAAATCATATCAAACAGTCAAGAAAATACGAAACATCAAATAAATATTCCATCATTAACCATGAAAGAGACTGAAGTTGCACAAAAATTTTAACAGCTTTAAATCATTAGAGTGATAATCCTGTTAATATTCCTTCTTCTATTGCAGCCTGAAACAACATTAACTACCATTGAGGTATAAGAGAAATGACTCTAAATGGTGCATTAACTTTCTAAAAAACTGGTTGTTCTAAGAAGTATCTAAGTTCTAAGGTTTAAACAATTTCTCTTCTTTTCATTTTATTTTAAGAAAATAAAAAACTGTGAGAGAGTTATCCAGCCTTTGCCTCAATAGAGATATTGCAAATTGTTATACAATCCATTATTGAGGCCTCTCTCAAAAGCTTAAGCTCTTAAGTTGAGTGGTCCTTTGACATGATGTTAGGAGTTCAAATTCTACCACCCTCATTCCCTCTTCTATTTAAAAATTAATAAGTTTCAACACAAAGTAGTCGACCATTGTAAGTCCTAAACCAAACAGCTTTCAATTGAAGGTATTTTAGTTGGAACCTCTAGTAACTATTTGAAGGTATCCTTTGACAAACAACCAATGAAAATTATTTTACAACCTCACTCAGGTCCTGGCCCAAGAGAACAGTTGAAACAAAATAAACCAAATCAAATCCCAAGAAAGTGGTGTGAGCCTAGAATGTGGTGAAACAACTAAATCTGAAAAAGTAGCAATGGAATTCTGTACCATGTTCAAGCAAGCAAGTGAAAAGCTTAGACTACTAGGTCGGTTACAGACCCATAAGTTAACCTTATTAGGCATAAACTTAACACAAGTTAATTATGATTCAACTTAAATTATTTCGATGTGTTTCAGTGGTGACAATATTCTAACAAGGCACCTCAAGATACTTGGAAGCTTCCACACCATGTTCTACAGGTACGATAGAGACTCTTAACAGATTTCAGTTGTGCTTGTGGATAAATCCAACAAAATGAATCACCAGAACTAGACCAAACAAAGACGTAATCTAAATGCATAATAACCTTCAGAAAAGGCAATATGTGGATATATGAGCAAAGGAACAGCTTATGAGACCAATTCTAAGCTTAACGCATGCTTCCTCACTTTGAAGAAGCAGATTTCAGTGGTATGACATTTCCTCCACTGGATAAAAATTTCCTAATTTACTATCACCTCAAGGAGGAAAAATGGAGCAGATATCCGGTGGTCACTAACACTACAATATAAACACATCATTACATTGGGGTGTTTGGGAGTGCATTTAGAAAACATTTTTGAAAAAATTTGAAAATTTATTTTTTTTATTTTTTACTTTAAATTAAAAAAAAAATGATATTTTTAGATCATTTTGATGCATTTCTGAACAAAAATCACTTTCAAAAGCAACCTCAACCACACTCCGAAACAGGCACTAAAAGCCCACCTTCAAAAACAAGATTATATGATTAATTGTAAACGAATATAAACTTGAAAAATAAAAAACACATGAGCAAGAATATTGGAATAAAAGACAATACTGCTGTCACAAATGAGAGCTATACAAGAAATGGACCTTCCAGTTAAAATAGCCTAAAATTGCTCTTAAAAGATTCTTCCGGAGATGTAAAGATTCACGAAGGTCACCCTGCAGATATAGCGGTTCAACATGTGAGACAGTATCATCATTGGACAATAAATCCTCATTCAAAGTTCCATGCATTAAAATATTGAACCACAAAAAAAAAAAAAAATTAAGGTAGATGCTCCTGTAAATCTGATCCCATATGCTTGGCAAAGAATATGCACCCAATCAACTAGAGTATTTTATTGCAAAAACACTGTTTTAGCTCCAGCAACAAAGGGTAGGTAGCAAGCAAGGGGAGGTAGAGCTTAAATTTGTTCAATGACATATTTAGTGATGCAATATTACATGCATCAATAACATCTCAGACAAAATAACAAATGGGGTAAGTGATACTGATACAAGCATTCTTAAACATATCAATGAAAAAGAGAACAAGACATCAAAAGAGCAGAAAAAAATATCAGGTAAGATACTATGTCAACAACCACATAAATACAGAAATGAGATGATGAAGTGAAATTCCAAAAAAAAAAAACAAATCAAAAGATCCCAGCCTAAGCAACTTACTTGAGAACCCTTATGAGAAAAATAGCACGCAATGAAGTACAAAACAGACCTGGATTGGCAAGATACCAAAACAATCAGAGAAGATATCTTAACAAAAATAACATCAGTAAATGGAAATGAGGAGCAAGTATTTTGTACACCTAGTGCAGTGTTGCCTCTAAAATATTCATAAAGATCCTATCTGTGAGGTCCTATCATGAAAAGGTTTGGCTAGATTTGTTGACCTTATGAAGAAAAAAACATAATAATCATCTTTGTGACCATATATATTTAAAAGTAAAAATACACTTACATTGACGACGTCCGCTTAAATAACTTAAGATCCCATACATCTTGAGGCACAGCACATGTGCTCATTAGATCCTGAAGGAAGAAATTAGGACATGAAAAAATTAGAAAAAGAAATTTAGGAGAGAAATTTGCAGTCCACTTGAATCATGATACTCAAGAATCCCCTAGGTAGTAAATAAGGTCATTTATAAACAGAAAGAGTAAAAAACATATTCTAAAATGATAGATTACTCACACTTGATATGATGTTTCCAAGTAACATTAAAGCAGCATCAGCCTGCATCAATTCATACAAATGACCATGAAAAGCAGTATTTTAAGGGGGGGGGGGGGTCATGTCATCCCAGGGCAGCAATATTATTTCAAACAATAGTCATGTCACTTTCCCAATTAACAGGCAGCAATATTATTTATAGCAATAGTCATTTTCTCCATAATACATAATTTTAGAAGAAAATGGCATTTCATTAGGAAACCAACCATCAAAATCCATAACAGTTTCAGATCCTATGTTTTGATCAAATGGAATGTGGAAATTTCTTCTCTAGTCCACTTTGGAACCAAAGTTACTGAATAGCTTTTAATAAAAAATATTTAAAAGATATGCACTGAAACTTACAACAGAATTTAGATTACTGAATGTCGGCAATCCACGAATGAGACCAGTCCATATCAATTCCCAGCCACAGTCCAACTGCATTATTGGCCAATGAACAACACAATGGTGGCTTCAATAAAAGAAGTGAAATTCAAAAGTAAAAACATGTAAACTGCATTGCAGAAAGAAATATTTGTTCAGTGATGGCATTGATGGTTAGATGAACAAAGAAAAACAGCATTTCAAATCTCAGACATTGTAGAATAGCACCACTAACATGAAAGAAAAAGACAGGACCAATAATTCTCAAAACTCAATAAGAGACAACTGAATTTTAACTAGTTTTGAAAAATTGTGCAGTACCCGAATCAACAAGATTCGCAAAGTTCGAAACAAAATCTTAGCATCTCTTAAAATGGCATATCAATGGCTTTGTTCTGTTGGATGGAGAAATCAAAATTTCCACTAGAAGACCAACTTTTCAGCAGTTTTCACCTCATCCAATTGCCGCCTGAATACCAAAATCTTATACCAGCACCACAGATGCCAAGCACACATTTGCCTCATTAAACTAAGAAAGTTTCTTTAGAAGTTTGAGTGTTTGTGACTGAGAGCATTGTGAATGAACGATGCTCCAAAATGAAAAAAATAAACCAAGAGAATTGAGAGAAGAGGTACCCAATCCCAATGAATATCAACCAAGATAACATGTCTAAACACCACTTAAGCAGCATCTCATATGGAGCCTAAAATTACTCCTTGCCCACAAAAGTTGTCCAGGTGTAGAGCAGTCCTAAGAATTCTTTTACACCAGCAAATAAAGCACAGCTACAAAATGTCTATGATCCTACACAGGCCTAAATCCAAACCCCAATGTTCATTTTAATGATGTTTATAACAGCTTTGGAACGCTTTTAGGTAAGATTTTCAAGAAATGGCAAGTTCTGTATTTCACATTCCATGCAAAATTTAAACATGAACAATAGTGCTTAAATTAAGCTTTGGTGCAAACAGGATTAATGGAATGGCCACTGATGTGCCATGATGACAGAATGGTCCCAGTAAATGGATTTGGTGCATCCAGATTCAGCTAGACCCATGGGAAATGAAATAAAGCCATTTACAGACTTTAAAGGTGACGTATAGCAATTATCCCAAGAGTTTATGGGTCAAATTGACAAGGCCAAAACTGAAAAGAAATTCGCAAATAAAGCCAGAGGCATCTCACAGGAAGCATGAAGTTGCTTTTTCTTGTTTTAATTATTTTCCTAGTTAATTTGGATTTTAATTATTTGTTTCCTACTTAGCTTAGGACATTTAATTTAATTAGTATTTTACTATTTACAAATCTTAATGTTAGATGGATTCAATTAATTAGGTAAGCTTTCATTAGGAATCCTATCCTA
This sequence comes from Salix brachista, assembly GCA_009078335.1. NCBI lineage: Eukaryota > Viridiplantae > Streptophyta > Magnoliopsida > Malpighiales > Salicaceae > Salix > Salix brachista. The sequence continues at coordinate 14,017,428 of CM018586.1, forward strand.
TAAAAAAAAATAGAACTAATATAAATAAGGGTGTTTAGTTTATTTTTTAAAGATAAAGACTTGTTCAGATTCAATAAAAGATATCATAGAATTTTCACTAGATTTCTCTATAGTTAGATATATAGCCTTAAAGTTGGAGAATCCTAGTTTTATCTTCTCTGTACGCTATGTGAGGTGGTATCAATGTGGGTCAATATCCAAATTAATAACGAACCGTGAAGAAAATCATGAAGCAGTTGGTCACAACCATCTCCGTGACAGTGATCAAGGGATGCAGGTTGTTTGGGATCAACTAGATCATCATTCGGTAGCAATAGCAACTTTAGAGGAGCGAGTTCAAACTGGGTTTAGTGACATCAACACTAGATTTGATGAACTTACAACAAGTCTTTGAGGCACTAGGGTTGCATAAACATGAACCGAGGAAGAAGAAAGACACGTGTTAGGGATGAAGCTCGTGGCCAACCTATCATTGGACCAGTTCATGCAAATCCTCTTGGTCAAAATGACTATGGGACTTCCTCTGATGAAGATCTACTTTGGCTGATGGGAGGCACAAATAGGAATCTCAAATAGGAGAGGAACGTGCTTGGAGCCTTAGGCCCACCTTACCTTAGCCCTAATCTTGAAATTCCACCAAGACAACCATTTATCTATGTGAAGGGTTTGGTGAAGATGAACTTGATGGAGGTCATGGGACCTTGTTAAATCAAGACAAACAACCACAATTCAAGAGATAAAAATTGATCACCAAAATTGAATGTTAGTATGAGCAAGAACCATTCAGCATGAGGATGTTATATGTGAACGTGATGGGGATGATGAAGATCTATATGATGATAAAAATCTTACAAGTAAAGACATGGAGGACCTGGTAATTTCTGACAAGTCTTCTAGGGATATTATGGAAGATTATTTTGGTGTTCCTTTAAATACAACGGTTGAAGTATTAGAGGACATAGATGATGAACTCAAGTTTGAAGTAGAAAAATATAGGAAGGAACTACATGTGGACTTCAAAGGAACAAAAGGTATAACATAAGATATGATTTTTTTTCTTATTATACAAGTACCATAAATTAAATTTTGAAGTTAACGGGTCGAAAACAAGCGACTTCGTGAATAAGTTTGTTATATTTGAAGTATTTGTTCCTTTGGAGTGGAAGAGTTTAATTTCTGGCAGATAACTCGAGGACGATTTGTTCTCATATAGGGGAGACTGAAGTAGAGCAATTATCTCAAGAGCTTATAGACCAAATTGAAAAGGCCAAACCTGAAAAGAAATCCACAAAGAAAGTCGGACGCATGTCATATGAAGCATGCATCTCATATGAAGAATGAAGTAATTGTTTCCCTATTTTAATTATTTTCTAGTTAATTTTGGATTTTCATTATTTGTTTCCTACTTAGCTTAGGACATTTAATTTAATAAGAATTTTACAATTTAGGAATCCTAATGTTGGATCGATTCTATTAACTAGGGAAGTTTTAATTACAATTCCTTTACTATAAAAGAATTTTAGTTTTAAGTAGAAATCATTTACTAGAAAGGATTTTAGAACTAATATAAATAGGGATGTCTAGTTTATTTTATGGAGACAGACTATCATTTAGATTCAGTAAAAAAATACCAGAGAATTTTCTCCAGATCTTTCTGTAATTAGGTCTGTAACCTTAGGGCTTGAGAATTCTAGTTTTATCTTTGTTATACACTATGTTAAAAGGTTACTTTTTTAATAGTGGAAAGTGAAACAAGAAAGTATCATAATACAAATATAGCACAAATATATGCATGACCTAAAAATGAAGAGACAAAAAAGTTGGGGAAACAAATACCTCTTTCGAGGGTAGAGAAGGCCTTGATAAAATTTCTGATTGGGCATCTGAAAGGAACATAAAACTAGAGAGTTCCTGCAAACTCCTTTGAATGCAAATAGATACACGCATGAGCACAAAGAGAAAGGAAACCAAAGGAGAGATAATGTAAAACATCTAAACAATTTTCACCTAAATAAATAAAACAATTTTAACTAACATGGAAATATGCAATAGAATAAAATCATAAAAACGATCCTCCATTACAGGAATAGAATTCTCTTATAATTTCAAAAACAACACTGCATTATACAGTTAAAGGAAAGGTGATATACGAATACTGAGGAGAAAAATATACCGCAAAGTCCACAGCAAACCATCATATGCAAGCCCCATATTTGCATCGCTTAATATTCTGCAACATATTCCTAATCAGCAATTCAGCACTTGTAAAGAATTTAAGCTCCCAAAACTCTATACCAACAATTACAGCAAGTCATGAACAAAAACTGACACTGCAGTTGCACATAGGGATATCTACTACTAGTTAAACTGGCACATGATATGTATCCCTTCATTACAAATATACTTATTTTATTACTTCTTAGTAAACTATAAAATCAAAATATTGCAATAAATATTTCCATTTAATTTTATTTATGGTTGTTTATTTTTGTCTCAATTTGAATATAAATTTTATATCATCACATAGATACAGTTTAGGCACTTTCAGAGTTTTAAATTTAAAGAATCTGTATATTGGATTAGTGATGAATAAGGAAGTTAAAAGTAGAAAGAATATTCTGTATCATATTATAGAAAGATTTTATTTGTCACATCTTAGGTATCAATCCTTTTTCAAGAGGATCTGTAGAGCTGAAACCAACTATTTAGGGATTAATGTTTTGTTGTTGTTGTGTAGTATAGATAGATTTTGTATATTTTAGAACATCAAGTAAATGAAATTTACTTTATTATCAATATTTTTTCAGAAATGGGAACGTAGAAGGTGGAACAATGATAGAACTTTACTCATTGTGTGCTTCTTTTAATTAGTAAATGCTACATTAAACATTAGAACAAAATAGTAGGGTTATTATAACCTAGTCAAAATTTCAACAGCTTGCACTTTTACTTATAGTATAGAGTAGTTACCATTCAAGTGTCAGAGAACAGCAAAAATAGTGAAAATACTTAATTAATCAAACAATTATGCCCAAACATGTATGCGCCTCAACTAGTTGATAAATACAGACAACTATGCAACCTTTCATACCATAGGTAGATTGATCGATGTACTGAGGTATTCTCAATGTAAGATCATGATCACAACAAGTAGTTCATATAGTGAGTTATACATTATAAAAAAAATTAAAAACATATATTTCAAAATCTGAATAAAAGACCCATAGATGGATGTACATTCATTCACACACTGATTTTTTTTAAATAATGCATAAACCTTGATTATTAACCAGTTAGACATGTAAAAAATTCCTAGGCTTCTAATCATACTCAAGCATCTGATATGCATATGGTCCTCCGTTATGTTCTTACAAATTTTCCACTGGCTGTGTTGTGCCTTGAAACCCTCCTCTCTTATATTGTTCTCTCTCCCCAACTACTAAGATTAACATCTTCATTTTCTTTTTTTGGGGGGGGAAGGAGGCCTTATCAGGTAACCATTCACAGTTTTTGGCCTTCACACTCAATCACAAATGGCCTGGTTTACTGTCAGTGACTGCTGTTGAAGCATTGGCCACACCCAAAAACTCTGCCATCAAGCTCAGCCAGCAAAAATTATCTTTGCTGCAAACCATCGTCACATCAAAAGACACCAAACAGAAAACTTAGCTGTCTACTGCAGCAGCTTTTTAGATACAAAACTTATTTTTGCAGCTAAATTTACTGTAAATGAAACCAAGATTGAAAGCAGCAACCAACACTTCGATCATCAAACAAGTTCGTTGCTAACTTTTATGCTACTGATGCGAGCAAGTTTTCCACCAAATATCATTCTTTTAGAATGCTACCCAAATTATCATTTGTTGATATAACAAAATTTTGAACGGCCTTCTTATCTGTTGTAAATCTTGCTACGAATTTTATGGATCTTCCATTCTTAGTAGCTGCTTTTCACCTCTAGTGCATTAATGTTTCTACGAGAATTTGGTTCATCATACCTCTCACAATAATGATCTCATCCCTTGCTCGACTGACCATCACCTTGGAAAATGAATGGGTAAGCTTGGCTCATTGATATTATATGGTTTTGAACACTGGTTTATTTATTGATTAGTGAACAGAGAAAGAATGGCTTTACTAGTTAGGAAGGTAATACAACATATCAGGTGTTCTATGTAAGAAAAATGGTGATACCCAAGAATTCCTAAATCCCAATGCATACAGCTTTTACAAGGAATGCATGGATGTTGTGCTACTAAAGTGAAATATAGAAGACTCATGAGACCAAGTTCCACTAAAAAAATTTAAAGACAAACAGAAGTTACATCAGAACATGTCAATCACCTCTCAAAGCTTGTGGAAATGCCTTCAAGCCAGTACACAAAAAGATCCTTGCTCATTCGATTGTAGTAGTTATGAAGGAGACAGCAAAATGCAGCATTCCTGAAGTATGTGAATCATGGGAAGTTAGTTTGTTATAGTAATTATGCAAGAATAACAAAGATAAAGAAAGGATTTGAACGAGGGAGGATTTGAGAGAGAAAAAATTATAAGAGTGAAGCTTGGATGATAAAAGCACTAGATATATCTCAATCAACATCATCAATTATGAGAAATCAACTTGATATCACTTCTGGATGCATGGCTATATTTAAATGATCCAATATGGCATCATTTCCTTCAAAGCACATCAACAAACAAATAAACTGACACCTCATTAAGGAGAAAAGTCTCAATAAAAGCAGAATCATTGTGCATGATGTGCCACAAAAACCTTTGGGGATAGTACAGGAATTGAAAATTGGTAGCAGAAACCAGAGATCATAGTGGCATATTATTATTTTATTATTTTATTTATATGTATTATTAAAATATAGGCATGAACAAAAGTTTTATAAACATTTTCAGCTAAAGGAGTAAAAAATAATATAAAACAGCAAGAAAAGATAAAATCAAGGATCTAATTTAATATAATTTGAGAAATTTGATGTACTATTAGTATTATTTAGATTTTAATTATTGGCTTTTTTATCTATTTTTAAGCATTATTAGAGTTTGAATAATTAAAATAAAGTGTCAATATGGTACTATATGGGTTAGGAGTGATTTGAGAATATTATTTTATACTATTTAAGGTTTTATGTGATTTAAAAATAGGCATATAATGAATAAAGGCAATTAACCTGTTTTAAAAAAATACAAATAGTTGAATTTATTGGCATACATTTAGTATTGAGATAAAAAAGAATTCTTTTATAAGTAAAGGTCTTTTTTTTTTAATTTTGACATGTAAAATCTTGTTAAGGTAAGACAATATATTTGATATTTATCAATAAAATCTTCATAATACATGTTATGATTATTAAAATTTAAATATATTTTTATCAAATCAAATATTTCAACCTTGAGTTTAAGCTTTTATAGGTGTATCTAATAATTATTTTTTAATTTTCAATTAGGTTTTGGACCTTATTTATTGAAATCTGAACCATGGATGTAACTTGAAAGTGGATTTTTTAAAAGAAGCTGCCATCCTAAATTCCAAACTAATATACTTAATTCTTTGCCTAAATGATATGACATGAGGTTTTAAAAATGCATGTGTTGAACAAAGTATAACATCTAATTCAACTACTGAAGTATGCCAGTGGCTACAGAATATATCAAGAACACAAACAGGTGGTCAGCAAGTATTGCTAATATCACTGCCATTTGTCCATGTTATTTTGATAAACACATTAAGTTGATGCAGAAGCCTTCCTTTCAAATATAATCTATGAAGACTTGCAAAGATATAAAAGACTTCAAGATTGTGATTTCATAAAAATGGGAACATAATAAACTCAATGCAACATCTGTGCTACTCAGAAAATAAGTTTGACAGCCAGCACAAATGTAAGGCATCACATGGAAGATATTTTTCTGTTTGGCAGATATTTGAAGCTCAGAACTGTCCAGTAATGTGTTCTGTCTATCCAAATTGACCGTTAGTCAACAAAAGTGAGCCAACACGTGTCAATTTATAATTAAAAGTACAAAAATAATGTTAATTTAAATAAAAGAAAAAAAAAAAAAAACTTTCTTATTTTGTGAAATAGATTAATTAAAAAATAAATAAACAGTTATCCCACAAGCTGATAAAATTAGAAAAAATCTTGACAGTTTTTTTTTAATGAAATTAGTCATTGATTAATTAAAAATCCACAAAATCAAAAAAATAAGTGACCACATCCCACAATAACAGTTAGCATGCTTTAAAATCAAAGCAGAAAAAATAAGGCCTGGCTGAAGTTGCTCAAATGCTCAATCTTTCTTAAGACTATAAAGTTTCTACCTCATATGAAATTAGATCTAACCAAACCACCTAGTCACACCACTAGCCTCCCTCTGCCTCCACCTAGCACCTTTCTCTCCACCACTGCCTTAATCCCCCACTACCGTCCTCCCCTTCAACCTGCCACCAAAAACTCATTACAAAGATCTTTTTTTTTATGAATCCAATCTAAAGATCTAATCTTTGTTATGAAACTCCACTCTCTTTAAGCCAACCAGACCAACACCAACACTTATACCCACAAAACAATGAGACCCTGGAACCAAAATCAAAAGACAAAACACAAATCTTCGACTCTCCCTCAAAGTCACCTGAATTTCAAAGAAACCAAAGTTCACTTGCTTGTAAGAGATTGTTGGAACTTTCTTATTTAAAGTTAAAATTATCTTCACTGCTAATGTATTTTTAATCAGAAAAGGACATGAGTCAATCATATATTGACTCGATTTTATTGACCAGTGGTCAGCTCAAATAGAGGAACCACATTATAGAAATAGCATAATACACAGGGATATCGAACCCAAAACAGTAGAGGGACCCAATCAAAACCGTTTGAAGAGTACAAGGACAAATGATGCAAAATTGTACAATATAAAAGTTACTATTTACATGAACAGATAAATTCTAGGTTCCATACATGTTAAATCACTAAAAGAAAGCAGTATTTCAAACAGTATTTGCAGGTTGAGACTAACCATAGCCATTTTCCTTTCATAAGTGCCTCCTTTAAAAGGACTGCTGCAGGCTCCTTCTTGACCCGCTTTTCAGTTGATGGTGCTTTAGCTGTCCAGACACATGCCTAAGAAAGTATTAATTCCATCAGTGACCTTGGCTTATCTCTAGCTCATAGCAGTGAGCAAATATGTGACACAGTGATCCAAATTCCATACCTCTGCTTCTACAACACTCATGCACAAAACACAAGTAGATATCATCGACAGAGATTTTAAACTGCTAGACTAAACAACAGATCAAAATCAAATCATAATTTCTGCTACATAACCACAGGATTTCCCAGGATTAGAAACTGTCCACAGAATTCTCCAGGATTAGAAACTGTCTACCATCCAATTTACATATATCAGTTTCAGTAATGTGCAGCATGCATTGTTTGGTGATACTCGAAACAATTACAAGATTTCATATCTAATGAAAAATCCTACAGCAGAAGGTGCAGCATGCAAATCATTTCAAACAATAAAACACCAAGTGCTTGCATCTTGAGTAAAATAACTACCTTATAAAACACTAGGGCTGCAAGTTCTATCAAACCACGTTGTGAACCACTCAAAGCTCCAAACTTGCAATCCTTGGTTGCATCCGACCTGGAAACATCATCCAAGGCAACCCATTTTAACCAAACCAGTTAAGTCCATAAAGAGAAACCATTGACAATTCATTCTTAGGCACTTACCTAGGCGCACTTCCACAGGATAAACTGCTTTGATCTAGTTCCTTACATACCAGATCCAAAAGTTGTTCTACCAGAGAGCTTCCATCAGCAGCACCTCTTGAAAGATTTAGCTGCAGCCTTGCATAGAATATAAGAGCATCCTGTGGAAGAAAGCACAAAGATATGCATGTGGCAGATTGTGAAGATCCAGAATAGATAGCATAACTTGCAAGAGCACAGTTGATGTATAAACCTTAAGGCTGCGGTCACGGGTAGTGAGCCAACAACGGAATACAAATTGCTGCACAGCATTATGAATCTCCAAAGACTGGGAGCCCAAATTTGGACCATCCTTTAGCAAGTATGTATTTATACACTCAATAAGTTTGCGTGAAATCTTTCCCTCCTCCCTAAACATATTATAGCAAAATGAGAAAACTTGAAATACATTATGGCCAGCAATTACTTTAGCGAATGAATTGTATGAATTAGCAGATCCAAAGGAGAGAGAAAAAGGATACAAGCATGGATCAATTGTTTATGTACCTTACAAAGGAGAAAATCTGAACAAACCCCTTAACAATGTCCTCCCGGACATCAACAGGGAAATCTCCAGGAGGATTTTCTAAAAGTGAATGGAGTGTGAGTATGCAGCGAAAGACCTCCTCTTTTGGATTACCTTTATCATTCCCATCTAAGCTTGTAACCACCTTCTCTATATATAGAAGCACCAGGCCTTTTTCAAAATCAAGTGAGCTAAATTAGAAAATACCAAGCAGCTAAACATCTTGTAGCAATTAGGAAGAGATATGTGTAGGGTCTACACAATGCAAAGAACTCACTGCAATAAATCCGGCTCCTCAAGTGAAAACGATAATCTCCAACTGCCAATAAATGCCGAAGTATAATCCCATATTCCAACTGAAAACTTGGAACATTGCTCAGGACATCCGATATGTGATTAAAGAGTGTTTTAACCACGGGTAACAGAGGCAAAGCCTTGCCTGGAAGAAAATTGTGGTGCAAACAAAATCAAATAATGTTTCCATCACCATCTTGCCTTTCTCTAAGCAAACTTTTTTTTCTTCTATAATTAATCACAAAAATCCCATAAAGACAATGTGGGTTTAAATTCCTAACCTGAAAACTTAGCATCATTTGCTCGTTGAATGACAATTCGCATAGTCTTTGCAAGACTTGCCTTAGGCAACCTCCGTTTGCTGGAAGATATCTCAGATGACACACATTGAACAAGCAATGTCACTAAAAATGGCCATGTTTCCGCTGAGAAAAAATATCCAACATTTCAATCTCTTCTAAACAAACAATGAGTTTATACAAAACACGGTAAACACAATCTCATCCAATCTTGCACAAATAAGTCTTCAATCTTACAGTGGGGGATTTCGTTCGGTTTAAGCTTTTCCGTATTCTGTCCAAGGTACTTGCAGAACCTTATCGATCTTTCGCCACCCTCTAACCACGTATTCAACAACTTTATTCCCTCCTGCGCATTCAAAAAATAATTTATCACCATTTGACACTGGATTAAAAATAATAAATAATAAAATCATTCACTTAAGAAAACAATTAACGGCTGACTGAAATTACAAACAATATACTAAGCAAATTACAAACTAAGCCATTGTTTTTATCAATAAGGAGAAAAATAAATAAATTTCATCGCGCCTAATTTCAATTAAAAAAACAGAGAGAAGAAAAAAAACGGCATTGAAGAAAATCAAAGTTACAGCTTCATTTTTAGTTTTAGTTTTATTTTTAGTTTTATTTCATTTTCTGTGAAATCAAACAGTGTGGAGAGGGAGACGATTACTTCTCGAGCTTTGGCTTTATCGGAGGAGAGCTTAGAGACGACTTCTTGAACGTCTCTCGAAGTAACCATCGCCGATGATTTTGGAGGGTTCCAGAGTGAGAGGGATGGCGGGAAAATGAAGTGAGGGTTTTTCTTATTCTTTTTTTATGTAAGGGAAAACCTGGGTTTGGAGTAAGTGTTTTTACTCGCTCTTGTTCTTATGGTCGCTGAGAGGTCAATTAGAAAGAGACGACGCCAAGGCGTATTTTATTTTATATGAAGGTGGACGGACACGTTGGAGGAGAGAGGGACATCTTCGCAATTTTATAGTTATTTCTCTAATATTGCCGATAATTACTTTTTCTAGATTGATTTGCTGATGGGCTTGTGATTGTGTATGGGCTTGTGATTGTGTATGGGCTCGTGACTGTGTATGGGCTTTATTTGGGCTAGACTTGCAGGATAAAACAGAAAACACCTATGCATGATCAACCCAGCAGCAAAAGGCTGCCAGTAGACTTACATACACGTTAATGTTTGAATAGGTTTTATGGCAAAGGTAGGATATTAATTCCAGATTACGTTTTAAATAAAACAAAAAAATATTATTTTTATATTTTTTAATATTTTCCATGAAATAATATAAAAAATATTTTTTAACAAATACAAAATTATTATTCTGATCCATTTTTAGAATAAAGAATACTTTAAAAAATAATCTTTATTATACTCTCTAATAGAGTCGAAGTGAATATCTATCTTACTAGCCCAATAAGTTCTCATCAATATTTAACTTTAGAAATGTTGGTTTAAGAAAAGTATTTTCTAGTCAAAAGAAAAACTTGGTCATTTTCAAATAAAAGTGAATAAAAATACTTTCAAGATTTTTAATAGAAAAAAATAAAATCAAATGACTAAATTACTTTTAAAAATATTTTTTTTAATTATGGAATAGGGGGTTTTATATTTATTATTATATTTTTAGTAATAATCAAGTTGACTATGAGAAAATTTCATATAATATTAAATATAAAATATAATTTAAAAATAAAAGGTGGTTAACAATTACATTGGACACTGCGACATGCTAGACATGTTGTCAAATATAAAATATAATTTAAAAATAAAAGGTGAATAACAATTACATTGAAAGTGTCTTTCTTTGATGGGGCTATAATTGTATTGAAAATTTGTTATATTATTTTTAGTTTGGAGCCACAACTTTTTTTTTATCTCCTCTTTTATTTCCTTTCTTTTTTTTATCTCACATGCCCTCAACCTAAGTAATGGTCATTCCAAAAATCAAAGTTCTTCTATTATTTACTGATATTTCAACTTTAGTCCTTGTCTTTGTTTTTTTATCAAATTTTGATTTGTTTTGGATTTTATCATTGAATTCATAATTAATAATTGTTATTTTTTTAAAATCTAGTCTTTTCTTTTGATTATGATTTTTTTATCTTTCATGAATTTGGTTTTTCTTTTAAATTCTCTCATTCAATTTAAAATCCTAAATATATTTTATTTTAGATTTAGAATTCATTCTCTTAATTGCTCTTTTTCTTTATCTTTTTGTATGATTTTTTTATCAATTTTATCCTTCGATATTTGATTTGTTGGAAAATGAACTTTGTGATTTTTTAAGATAAGGTGTTTCTTATTTAGTGACTCGAGTAATAGGTTTGAAAAGTTAACACGGGTAAATATCATTTTACTTTTGCACTTATTTTTATTTTTCTTTCAATGTTGTTGATTATGTGAAATAGATTTAATGATTTTCTTTGGGTTTTTTTCAATCAGATTATCACGATCTTATAACTTGAGCAACATATTTGGTTGGTTGACAGAAGTATTTTTTGTCATTATTTTTATTTTTATATTCTTTTGTTTCATCCTTTAAAATTGGTTTCTTTTTAAAATTGAGATTCATAATTTTTCTTACATTTTCTTCTATTAGTTTTGTCACAATCCGATTCCCGGATCCGTGACCGGCACATAGCCATTGGGTCTCACACCTATGCGAACCCAAACTTACACATAAACTTATCATTCATATTCAGAGTTCAACGCGGCGGAAATAACAAAGTAAACTTTATAACATAATTCGATTGTCTTAATATAAGAGTTGATTACATACTGTTATAATTGTGAAGCGCTAACTAGACATAAGAACAAAAGTGTCAATTACAACAAAAATAACAGGTTCCGAGAATACAACAAAAATGACCTACTAGCACGCTACGAGCCTGAAAATGATAAATAATGAGGGGGTGAGTTCAAGAACTCAGTGAGTAGATAACATCTAATATACACATACGAGATAATACAGCAATAAGAAATATATTATCGAATCGGCTCGGAGTTCTTACAAGAAATTTCTCAAATAAGTCATAACAAGAATGTAATAGATAAAGCTTGTCAGAAAATCAGAATGCAATGAGCATGAGGCTCCGTACTGTGGGATGATCAGTCCACACAGGTTGGTGACTCCCCTGACCAACTAGGGTTTCAGATACGATTTGCACAAAGGCTAACACTACCCTGTTAGCATGGGTATTCTGATTGGCAAACCATAGGTATATATTATAATCAAACAAACATATTCATATCTCAAGGCTCAACTCATGATATCAATCAAATGAGGAGCTATCAATTCACAAGCAGATATTGGCTCATATCAAGAATGTATATTCAACAATTGATTATGCTTTATCGTGTCAAGAATAGTAATCAATGTACATATTATAAAAAACGATAATCCAATGCATACTAGCAATTCAAATATTTATACTATTTCTTATGCATATTAAATATTATTCACTAACCTGATTCAAAAGCAAACAAGGTTCAAAAGCAGAATGTTGACGAAACCTTACTAACGTCCCGCAGGTTGAATATCGGGATTATCTGAATATATAAAAGAAGATATACTCAAAAATGACTCAAAAAAAGTAAAATACCTTTAATAACATATCTAAGAGTTCAACTCATAGTCCTATGTGTTTTTGAATCAAACTAGTCATTTTTCGCAAAAACCTAAAAACAATGGTTTCTTCTGAAGTCTAGTTAAAATACAAAGTTCGTAAAATTGATAATAATTCATCAAATAAGCTTCAATTATCCATCAAACCAATCTGAAATACTAATATTTCACTCCAGGGACCAAACTGTAATTTTCCAAAGATCAGGGACCAAAATGAAATTTTGTCATCTTTAACCTCCAACCCAGAATTCCAGCAAGGATTTTTCACCATTTATCAACATTTTCTTACACCAAATACTTCAAATAACTTCAAAATCATCTGCAATCAAACTAATTAAACCATTACCCAACACATTCAACCCTTAACATCTCCCTTAATTCATCAATCACACCAAAATAAAATCCTCAAACCCTAACAATCAATACAAGCAAAAATCATAACTAATAACCACATTTATACATATTTAAACATACACATTACCTTAACAACTTATTTCTCCTTCTTTTTTTCTCCTCCACTTCTTTTTCCCTCTTTTTTCTTCTCTTCTTCTTTCTTTCTCTCTTCCCGATTCTCTCCTCTCTCAAATTTTCAGATTACTTCTCTTACTTTCTTTTTCTATTTATATTGTACAAGTTACTATTATACCCTTAATTCATTTATAACTAATCTTAAGTCATTAAGGGCATTAATGTCTTTTCCTATTCAAAATTTTCAAACCCCTACAAGTTTATCTCGTTTGTATGATCCTACTTACAAGGTTTGGCGACCTAACCCAGGTTTGCAAGAGTTAAATTTTTTTTCATCATTGATTTTTTTTTATTTCATTCTTCTATATTTGGATTGTTAAGAAATTATTATCATTATATTTTCCTACTTGCTTTGTACGAGTTTGACCTGGCCTCACAATCTAAGTTGTGAGTTTGTCATGGTAGCTCGAACTGACTTGGTGCTCTTTATTTTGTTAGTTTATCTTCATCTTTTTTTTTCATTTTTATCATTTAATATTGGGTTATCTTATGATTCATTTTGTATTTTTTTCCCATTTGAAAGATGTTATCTTCTTTTTGTCATTTGCGACCAAACTTAAAAACACCTAATTAAAGAACAATTAGTTACTTGCTCATTTGAATGCATGGAAATAGTTTGAACCTTTTTATTAAACCCCGGGAGCCTTAGAGAGTATCTCTACCCAATATTTAGTTGTAAAGGTCTTTAAATTAAAATCTATAAGAGTTAGTTAATATGACTCACTCATGACTTGCTCAATACTAAATAGTTTGGCTTTTAAAACAAAACTCAATATTATAATTTTTAATATTTGTTTTATAATATAAAAATAATGATATTTGCACCAACCTTTTTAACTCGCGATATGAACCATTAAACCAACCTTGTTCAATAAATTTTAATGAAAAAAATTTGATAAAAAAAGTATATAACTAATTCTAATGAATCTGATTTTGTTATAAATAAAAACTCATCACGAATTAGCTCGATAAGAGTTAATGCTTTCCATTGGAATCTAAAATTCCCACTTCTATATTTGAAATGTTAAGAAATTATCTCATCTAAAAATTTAAATTGTTAATTAAGATTTTAAAATATAATTTATATTATTCTCTAACAAACCCTCTTGAATAAAATTCTTTTGGCTTGAAACTTGCACAAACTCACACTACCTTTACTTGATTTTTATCAAATAGAATGGGGTGATGAGATTCGAACTCATGACCGTTGGGTTAACAGAGTTATAATAACATATTAAAAAACTATCTAACTCAAAAATTTAAATTATTAATTAAAACTTCAAAATATAATTTATATTATTTTCTAACATAAAATGCCACAGCAACGTAACTCATTGTTGTCAAAATCGCGAGTTGACTTGTAAAATCGTCCGATTTTACAAGCCCATTCATCAAACCTTGTCAACTCGGGTAGAAAAATTGATTTTGGTCAAACTCGATCAAAATCAGTTAAAATCGTAAAATCGAACCGGATCGGTCCGATGTTACGATCCAGCTAATTTTAAGCCTGCAACTTCAAAATTTTAAAGCAAATTGCCCTAATTCATTCGCCTCTATATGTTTATATTTATACACAAAATTTTTTGTCTTCTCAATTATTTATCCGATGTGGGATAAATTGAGTAAGGAAAAATTTAAGTCTTACCGGTTGTCTCCGCTGATTAACAACTGAAAAATGAAGAATATTTAAACAAGCAAACATCGTGGGACAATGTTATTTGTCCGATAATAACTTAATCAGTCACCAGGCATGTAGAGAGCAGCAGAGCAGAAATATGATAAAAGGAAGAGTTAAGAGTACTTGACATAACTTCTTTTTAAGCTATAAAAAAAAAAAGGCACTGCTATATCTTCCACGATTAAACAACAAATCAAAATCCTACATGCTTGAATCTGCAGACACCAAATTAAGAAAAGATAGAAAGAGGATAAGAACATAAAACAAATATTAAGATACTAAGCAGTCATTTTTGGACTCTCGTTGTTCTCATTCACACTCTTGTCGCTCGTCAAGTCAATGAGATTTGGAGACCACGCCTTGAAAGAATAAAACACGAAAAAACCCTTTCCATTAAAGGCAATTACTTGGAGATTACTGGATGATCTAGAAGAATGCAGATGGCCCCTCAACCAGAGATAACAATATACGATCTTCGGATTAGATTACACTAAATTATTGGTCGTGGATGATCCATAACCGTTCATCATGCCAGTCCATGATCCCAGATTGTTAAGGTATCCAAATGAGTCCTTCCCGACATCAGAGCAACCCTGGTCTTGCCAGTCAAGGGACAAGAGCTTGGTGTTTGGTTTCACATCAATAGGGTTTTGATCATGATCATTTCCCTGGTCATAGGGAAGCATTAATCTTTGGCAAGTTTCCATGAAAGTGCCACTATTTCCATCAAGGGACATCCCAAATGAAGAGCAAAAGCCACTAAAATTTGGTGCTAATCCGTGATGATGACTCATATCTCCGAGCCCACTAACCATACCCAGGTCACCATTCCCCATGAAATCATAATTCCTAGAGCTCCCCACTAAAGCTTCTAACTTACTATCCATAAAATCTATAGGCCTGGGGTTTTCAAGCATGCCGATATTATACTTGCTCTCCATGAAGTTAGGGTTTGCGAATGTTTCTTGAGAGCCAAGTATGTTGTGAAGGTGTGAAAGTTGCACCTCAGGAAATGAAAGGTGAAGATCGGTGGGATTATGAGAGGAGGATGATCCAGGGTTAATTTGGTTAACTGATTGATCATTTGATTTCTTAGACACTTTCTTGTTCTTTCTGCACCCACCACCCACCGGGATGTTCCTGAGGGTGCCTCCTTTGGTCCAGTACCTCCTGCAAGTCTTGCAAAAGTACCTTGGCTGAGAGAGGCTGTAGTTGTTGTAGTAACAAAATTTGGTGTGTGCTGAGTCACACCTGGGACACTTGAGAGCTTGGTCGAGTGGGGGCCTAAGCCTCCTCTCAATCAAGGGCCTTGAACAAGTCATCATATCCCCGGACGGTGAAGAAGAATCCATGCCAGAGTCCTCGTTAATCGTGCCCTGACACACGGTAAACAAGAAGTTTAACGGGGAATGTGTCAAAATTTTGTCATCTGCAATAATGCAAAGGACGAGAAGGAAGCCATTATTTGTCCTTTAAAGGTTCAAGATATCAATAAAGTGTGGTTTTAGGACCAGACATTCTCTTGTCGCTTTAGAACATATCAATTAGAATCATAAGGAAATAAAATAAAGAACATACCACGTAGAATGTCATTAATTCTAAAATGTAAGAGATACTCTAAAGCCAAGAAATTCTCTAAACATGCACCGACAATGTAGTAAAAACAGATGACGATCGATTTTGGAGCCTGGAATAACATATCCTTTTCTGCACCGATCATTCTAATATAGCTCTACATTGTTGAGCTTTGGAAATGCTCTTTCAAGCACTGTAGTCGTGTTTTACATTAAAAGAAGAGTTGAGTTCCATAACTATTTATTATATAGTATAATTTACATCATATACATCGCCATTTTCACTAATTTGAACCATACAACCACAGAACTACAGGATATTCTGCGTTGAAATTATCCAGTTAATTATGTTACTCATTTTATTTGGAGCACAATGACACTGAGTTTTATTTATGAAGCTAATTTTTCACATATATAACTACGAAAATGCCATCATGTGAAGGGAATATAAATGCAGCTAAGATATAGAGAGTATATATCGAATTTTCAAAAGGAGAGCACAGCATACCTGCAGCCAATCACTTGAATCCATGCAAACTTGGAGTGAAGTAAGACCCATCAAACGCAAACCAGTCAAGTACCAGCAAGAACACAAACACACAGTTGTTTTAGGTATGTATTAGCCACAAACAACACCCTTCTCTTCAGTATCACTAGGTCATTGATTTCACTGTTCGTCCAACCTTGATGTTTACAGTAAGAGCTAGAGACTACTGATCAAAGAGAGGGATAGAGAAAGGAGGAGAGAGATAATTGGATTGTCAGGTTGGCTTGGATATGGGAAGAATGAGGTGGGGGGCAGTGAATAAGAAGGCCAGAAAAAGGCACTTCACTGATACTGTAGAGAGAGAGAGAGACAGAGAGAGAGCTGAGTGGGATCAGCTTACCACTGCTCTAAACTCTCTGGGACGAGAGTGTAGGCAGCTACGGTCCGTAAACAGTCGGTGGGCTTAAACAACAGTGGGCCCCTACATTGTCTGTCCAATGTATGACAACGGGGCCCACTCAGCTACGACGAAAATCTCTCTCCCTCGCAAATCTCACGGCTGTGATGTCATTATCTTTGTTTTGTTGAGATGGGAGAATGCGGGACGTTGGATTGTGAGTGGGGTGATGGTAACGTCAGAGATAGCGGCTTGGCCGTCACCCTAACAAAGGTCCAAATTATGTGACATGGCAGAGGCTAAGAGAGAGAAAGAATATGGGATTTTGGGGTTTTCGATAAAGGGCATACCGAAGGAGCACTCTAACTTGTAGGGCCAAATGAGTGGACCCACTCGCCTCCTTCCACAAGCAAAGGATCGATTCTCCCTACCATGCGCCCCTCACGTGCCTCTCCCTTTCCCTTACCAGCATCGCCTCCACGTGGCAATGCGAGGTAACATCAACTGCCATGAGCATTCTAACGAGGATGCATGCCCTCAGAGACTGTATTACTTCTTGGTATAATGGGATGTGTGGTAAATTTTTATTTTTTATTTTTTAGTTTATTTTAATGCGATAATATCAAAAATATTATTTTAATATATTTCAAAATAAAAAATATTTAAAAAAAATAACCACAAACATATTCTCCGGACACCCTCTAAGCTATACATTCATCTTCAATATGTTGCTTGTTAAACGCTAATATTATATGAAAAATATTTTTAAAAAGTAATTTACGAAATATGTTTAAAGAGTAGATTCAAAAATCCATGTTCCATTTCTCCCTCCATCAAAATTCTACTCGTGCTCCAATTCAAATGACAAAACCTCTTCAGAAAACAAAAAACAGATCAGATCATCAGACTGATAAGAATCACAATGGGGGAAACAAGGTTTCCCAAGGCAAGTGATAGCGTGAGCAACACACTAGCTTAGATCCAGTGCTGAGAGGGCCCAGGGAACAAACTGTCACATTAAAGTGCATGTGCCCATGTTTCACGGGGTTCACTGCCACGTACTTGTAACGATTAAAGGAGGAGGAAACAGGGGAGCTACAATCCCTAACTGCTATTACTTACCATATCAGCACTAATCATTATTTGTTTCTTTAGGGTACATGGAAAATGATCAGCTCAATGATCAGCTCACATTCCTTTTGATCACTCTCCGAAATGGAAAATTATCAGCTCAATGACCAGCTCACGTTCCTTTTGACGACTCTTCAGAATGTAAGCAGATTATGAATGAAGTTGTTTTTAAAAAATATTTTTTTGTTTAGGAATATATTAAAATAATATTTTTTATTTTTTAAAAAATTATTTTTGATATCAATACTGAAAATGATCTAGAAATATTAAATAAATATTCTTAATTTTATTCAAATACGCTTCCCAAACACCCCTAGCTTTTGGAAACCCCAACATGAGCTACCTAGGTATCAATAATCATTAATTTCCATGTGGAGAACGTAGCTACTTCTTTTCTTTTATAGTCGAGAAGTCTGGGCTAGCTTGTGCGTATTATAATTAATTCCCGGACCCACTAAATACCTTGCAAGTCCAATGAATTAGTAAGACACCGTAAAAATAACAGACATGCACAGAAAAACTTGAACTCGAAGGTAAAAGAAAAGAACAGGTCTCTTCCCAGCTAGACCAAGACCTCAAGTGCACGTAGCTTCTTCCTTGACACTAATGGTGATCGACATTGTCAAATCTTAAAAGTGTTAAGCGGAAGATATAAACGCCACAACAACTACTTGAAAAAAATGCTCTGATATTGTTGGATTTGATCAAGATTTTACAAGTTGATTGATTTTCAATGAAGAGGGCTGTTGATTAATTTATAGGAATGTGAACGTAATTCTTTTTCTGCTGGTGTTGTTGGTGCTGCTTCTTTTGAACTCTCAAGGAGCCGAAGCAGCTCTAAGAGAGCACTAATCTTGAACACTTTGTCAACCTATATGCTTACAAAAATAATATGCTACGGGACCTATATGGATTTGTGTCCCAAACTTTTATCAATCGTGATGGTGACAAGGTGAATGCCTGACGTTTGACTGTGCATTCAAAGGTCGATGCAAGAGCTTTAACTTCAGCCATACGGAACCTTCATATTCGAGGCTGAAGAATAATATTTAAAAACTGCCCGTGTTTCATTGATTCATTCATAATGCTAGACATATAAGGCAACATTTTACAATATCTACATGCTTCACACACTTCTGAATTTTTAAAGGTGCCCGGGCATCATGATTGAGAATTTATTTCAAAGTTTTGTTTTCTCTCATTAATGGATTTTAATAATGTTTTTTTATTTATTTTAAAAAAAATTAAAAATATTTCCCGAAATCACTTTTGAAACACAGCCAAACAGAACACTTAGACAATATATAAAAATAACTTTAAAATTTAAGATTTGTATTAAAAGAAATTAAATTAACTCAAGCCTAATAAAAAGACAAATGAGATTTAAATAGTGGTGTTAATTATCCTTTTTTGCAGTCCAAGATGTATTAAGACTAAAAATAAATAAACTATCACCTATTTTTTTCATGTATTTATTATCAAAAAATAATTTTAATTTAGGAACTTGATTTTTTAAATGAAGGTTAAAAATGGTTTTACATTAATCTATATGAACTATAAATGGGTTTATTTTTTATAAATAAAACTGTTTTCATTTAATATTCATTCTTTACTATAACAAATATTACTTTCACGATCAAGTTAGAAATTAGAAGATGCGTGGTACGGATAGTCTTTAGCTTCTTTCTTTTTTTCTTTTTTTTTTTGCAAAATATTTTTGAGTTTCAAGGTGTGTGTATCTTTATTAACCTATTGCTTTTACAAGTTTTGACTCTTTTAGCTAAAATAATTGCTTAAGAAAGTTCACTTAGCCCATTTCCTACATTTTAAAAGTTTATTTTTATGCACTAAGAAATCTGTATGCTGCCTTCTTTTTCTTTTTTTATTTTTTTCTTTTTTTAATTTTTGTAGGGTGTGTAACCTTTACAAAGCACACTTGATCGATAAAAGAGAACACACCAAAGATTGGTGCGATGATCATTGATCAGAACCGTTGAAGTAGGTCCACTCCACGCACCATGATCTATATATCCCTCCATATCAGATATCAGCCAGTTCAAATTTGAACAACATGGATCGTTGCCTTTACGCACAGAATCACACGGCTTTAAATTAAGCATATATGCTTCTGATCATCATCATCATCACAGAATCTCATCTGGTCCGTGTCATGATATGGTCAGATAATTCGGCCTCGTAATGGGCGCGGTCAATCTGGTCCATCTGGGCCTAGACATGGTCCCCACCCATGAGTTCTTCCCAATGACCCTCAGGGAGGCACATGTTATGTAATCATAACATAGAATTAGATCAACCCCAACTTGGCAGGCAATCAGAGACCATTGAAAATGCTCGGCCGGGCTCCAGATATCCAACGGTTCGAGCTACATCCATAGCCATGCATAAACAGCTTGGCTGGCATTATGAAGTGGTTGTCGAAGACATTAAGAAGATTTCGTCGTGTTTTGTTTTGTTTTATTTTATTTTGGAGCATTGAACACCGAGAACATTCCCTAGCTTGTCCCGTATAATGTATGTTATCGCGCATGTGAAAGATTACTTGTAATGATGGGGCAATAAAGCCCTTGTTATTAGAAATAAAAGAGAAATAACAAATAGATATATATTAGGTTAAGGGGTGGAATTGAAAGAAATATAAAGAGTAGAATTTATTATAAGAAGAGAAGATATGGGGTAAAAAGAAAATATTTAAATGAAATGAAAGTCTAAGTGCAAATAAAAGAAATTGAGGGATATAAATACTACTCTCTTTTCTCTTATGTTCAACAAAATGAGAGGAAGAAAGAGATGGAGATTTTAATATTTTTCTTACCCAATTTTAGAAGGATTTAAAAGTAAAAGAGAGATTTAAGTGTTACCAAAATATTCAAACATGAAAAACACAAGGATTTGAAGTATTATTGGAAAAGAAATTGGAGGAAAAAAGAGTATTGGGGCCGACAACAACAAGAAAAAAAACCCAGAGGAGATTGAGATTTCACAAGCAATTAAGATTGCTAATCTTTCTTAGTATGAAGTTTTTTATGTGCATATAAAACTCTAAACTTTATTGTTAAATTGTATGATTTGCATGATTTGCTTTAGGATTCTTGAAACTTTTTTTAGAGAAATATAGAATTGTATGTAATTATGAATGTGGCATGAAATAAAAGTAAATGAGAGATAATTGACAAGACAAATGGAAAGGGAAAGGAAAGCCCTTAGGAAAGGACATGGTCAACCGTTGAGGGGAGTAAGTAGGAGGGAAAAATTATGTGTTTTGCAAATTAATTATTGTATATGTTGTCTTAGATGTGAATGTTTGTGCAATGAATGGACTGAACATGAAAAGAATAGTGGAAATCTTGTTTTCTTAAGGCCAAGTTTTGGCCAAATATGTATATGAAGGGGAAAGATGATATTAAACATCAGTTAACAAATTAGGTAGATTAGTCTATTGACTTTCAGAGAGAATCTAAGTGGGGAAATGAGAAAATTAGAATTGATCTTCTTCGTAGAAATTGTAGTTCTAGTTGTTTACTATCTAAAAAAACTAGTTTAATTTAATTTTGAATTTTATAAATCAAATTTTGGATCACCAATTACGGTTCAACATAGTAGACTCTGCATGACAGAAGATCTGCCATATTTATGATGAATCTTGTAAGGGTTAGGGGCAAAACTAAGTTTTTCTCCCTTTATGAGAGTTGTAGCCACAATTATAGTTTTCTAATGAGAACAACTTCGTATAAAACAAAGATTTATAACTCTAGTTATAGTGAAAATATGGGCAGAGGCTGGAAAGTGATCTCTGCTGGCAGATTCGAGAGAGAAAAAGAGAAGTGGAAGGTTGGAAAGCGACGAAATTAGACACGTTAAGGGAAAAAAACAAGTTATGTTTGAAAATAGGTGTTTATAATAACATTTTGATGGGATAAATGATGCAGATATTCTTATAAAATAAAAGGAAAAGAATAATAAACTTAAAGACTTATTGATTGTTTTTGGTCTAGTTATTATAAATTGTATTTTTAATTGATAATAATTTATGAGAATTTTCTGTAATTGCAGGAGAGACGATGAGTGTGGTACAACAGTAGCGATAAGGGACCGCAAACAGAACATCAACAACATGTAGGTAATTCGTGCATATATTCGTGCATATATTTTTATTAATGCTTTAGTAAAAGTTTTAATTGTTTATTATTTGGTTAAATACTTAAATTGCCTCTCAGCTTAAATCATTGTGAAAAATACTAAAATACCCCTTAGATCAGGTTTAAGTTTTTTGCTTTGAAGGTACTTGAGTTTATTGAAAAGAATAATAAAATATTTATTTTTTGTATTGACAAGTAAATCATAAAAAGACTTGAGTATTATTGTAAGGCTGTGTTAAGTGTTTTAGATAAAAATATAATTGTACTGATCCGGTTAATAATTATTATAAATTAACGGGAATTACTCAAGCAAATGTGAATATTTTAAATCAATCGAAATTTATCGCACAACTTGATTAAATTATAAATAAGGAAGCCAATAAATCCGATTACCAGAGTAAGAATTGATTATAAGCGTACACCATTTACAATCATGATTGATCAATGGGTTTTGCGTGGACTTCTCACATGCAAATAATATGTATGTTTTCTCTTCCATGGCTTTGTCATAAGTCGGAAAAAATAAGTGATACAGTACAGCTGTGGGGATCGAATCAGAGGCAAAATTCCAAGTCTCAATTAAAAATATTATTTGGCATTTGCCATGACTCGCATGCGCGCTGCCTTGAACATTGACTGCGGCGCAGTGGATTTAGCTATCTTCGCTTCAGAATTTCTTCCAACACACATATATAATATTCGAATGGTTGTGAAATTAATCATAAATTAATTCGAATATTAATATTTATAAAAAATATATATACAAATCTTTGGGACGGTGGACAGGATCTTAATCCCCTACATAGTCTCCCTCTGCTTTTACTGAGCATGCATGGTCACTGTAGCTCCAGCTGGAATGGCTTGTACAGGCACTGTTGTTTGCTATAAAAATCCACATCTATTGGGTCCTCCGATTGTGCCCAGAACCGACAGTCCATCCCTTGAGTCTCTCTTTGCGTCGTCTCATCATCCCTAGGGAAATTACCAAGCATGCTTGGGAATTGGTAAAAAGTGAACATTCTACGGATGCATTTTGGTTTCCCAACATTATATGCGTGGCAAATAAAATGAATTGATTGCCCCGTGGAAAAGCAAACTCAAATCCAAGGTTTTTACTGAAGTTGGTCCTTATTTCATTGAAGATATCTTAATTTAGTCCCTCGTAAATAAGCTCATTCTTAATTGATTCTCAAACATATATGTCTTATTAATTGAATCCCAAGATTTTGAAGAAATGGGGCTCAAGTTTTGAATTGAGTGGAAGAAGAAGAAGAAATAAGGGAGGAGAGAAATGTAGGAATTTAATTATTTTTTTTTTTAACAATCACTGATGAAGATTTATTTCACAATTTTACAAGTCAAATATACTAACAGAATTATTGATAAAAAAAAAAATTCTATTGTCGTTGTCATTAATTAGAAGTTACTAATGAAAATCTTATATTGCAATTTTCATTGATAAACAACGAAGATATATTTTCCTTTGGCAATTTCATTGCTTTTTTCAAATTTTCTAATAGTGTTTTCTCAATTTTTATCCTTCAATATTTGCTTAATTTTGAATATATCTTTATAAATTAAATTAATTTTTTTTATGAGGTTATCACAATCTCAAACAAACATCTTGATATTTAGTTTGTGTTTGATTTTACTCTCTTTTTGTTATTTATATTTAAGTTTAATTTTTTTTTATAAAAAAGTTATTAAATCCAATGGAGTCCATTATCTGAATTGTGAATTCGACACATTAAATCACAAAAACAGAATCAATCCAATATACTGACATTTCAATATAAAAATTAATAATGTCAACTTGATTTTTTAAAAACCAAATCATGTTTTACCAGTCATTCGAGATACTTTTAAACCTTATAAGTCAATCAAGTCATGTCGAGACAATTCTCACATAGTTTAATTTTATACTTGAGTTATTTAAAGAGTTAGGTCGAGATATTTCAAGGTTGACTACTTGAACTGAGTTTAATAACAATATCCAATAGTTCTCTAAAACTTAAGCAATTTTTTTATGTTAAAATTGTTTTTCCACCTGATTCATAACATAATAACAATCCACAGTTTCTTGAGCTTGTGTGGAAATTGAACTTGTTTTACTAGATATATAACCACTAGTTCATAGACTCTATTAAATTATTGGTTTGCTCTACGTTATTATAGGTTATATCAAAACTTTGAGCATAAAAAATTGTCCACATTTTTTTATGTATTCTTTAGGAGAAAAAAACTAAATTGTGCAGTGATTAACAAAATGTAATCTAAGTTGGTAAAAATATAGTTTATTTAAAAAAATTAAGATAACATCTTTGTTTTTAAATATTAAAAAAACAATATATTAGATCAACTGAGATTAACTCAAGTTAACTTATTGAATTCACATTCCAAGTCATGAGACCATTTACGTGTGTTTTACCCAATATTATTAGACCATGATAAACCTATAAAAAACAACTAGAAAAATATAAAACCCGGTTATTAAACCCAATATTGATAAATTAAAGTAAAAATAAATTAAATAAAAAAAAGAAACAAAAAAATTAAATGTTTCAACTTGGGTTAATCTATTAAAGTTGAGTTATGGGATCGAAACAACCCTATGAAAAGCAAATTGAAATAAAATTATAAATTTTAATCCTCAATAAATTCAATGTTGAAGGATGAAATTGATAAAATAATTGCTAAAAAAACCTCGTCAATCGAATTAACCGACAACCCAAGTCGTGAAGCAGTGATAAATCCTATAATAAGTAAATAAAAAACAGTTAAAACTCTCAATTCATAATCAAACTAATATTGAATGATAAATTTAAAAACAAAATCAATGAAGAAAAAAAGATAATAATCCAAATTAACTTGAGTTAACTTTGTAAACTACTGTCATGAGGCCAGGAATAAATTATAAAACTCAAGATTAATCAACATAATATTGAATGATGAAAATAAAAAAAATCAATTAAAAAAAGAAAAGGAAATTCAAGTTAACCAAATTGACCGGTAAAACTGGTGACTCAAGTCATAACAATGAGATATATAAAAAATAAATTATAATAAATTAAAAAAAATTAATATCTAATAAATATAATATTGAATGATAAAATTAAAATTGAGATTAAACTATAAAAACAAAAAAAAAACATTTGTTCTAGCGTGAATTCCTCTTCTCTTTTAATATGCGCAAATAATAATAATAATTAAACTGGAATTTGGTGGGTGGTGTAAAAAAAGAAAATTGTGAATTACTAGAAACCCAAACAACTGCTAAATTTAAAGGCCGGGCCATTCAACCTCTAAAGGCCTTGTTGTTAAGATATAAAACCCGGCCTAACTCTAATCAGGGTTTTGGTGGGTCTCCCTTTAGTTCATGTGCACCTCTCCAGGTTTAATGCAACACACAACCCTTTTTGTCCTTCCCCTGGCAATATTTTGGGCTCCAGCTCCTTCACCTCTCTCCTTCTCTGCAGTTGCTCAAAGCTATATCGATTTCTAGCTGTAAGTATCCATGCTATGTATTTTCACACTGAACTTTCTCTCCTATAATGATCATTCGGATCACATTTGCAATACGTTGCTAGTTTCTTTCTGTAACTCCTCTGTTATTCTGGTTACACACACCAACTGTTTACTTAAATGCCCCTTATAAAATCTCTTTCTTATTTTATTTATCTTGCTGAATTTGATTGAGAGTTTTGAGACCCATCTCGAATTTGTGATGTTTAAGCTTTCCCTTCAAATTCTAAGGTATTAGTTAAGGCCTTGTCTACT
The DNA here is from genome assembly GCA_009078335.1 of Salix brachista. NCBI lineage: Eukaryota > Viridiplantae > Streptophyta > Magnoliopsida > Malpighiales > Salicaceae > Salix > Salix brachista. The sequence goes on from CM018586.1 coordinate 14,043,680, forward strand.
AGGTTTGACTATGAACTTTTGCTTTTGTATATATATCAATCTAAAGTATTCAAGGTTTCAATTTATATCAAGATCTTAGAAGAACGTAAGTTACAGAGTTGGGGAGCTGGTAAATTCTTCGGCTCTTTGTAAAGGTTATGTGGGGCTACTGAAAGTTCCCTTTGTGAATAAGTAACTTTTGCTATATAGTGATTTGATGAAGAATCTGTTAATTTTAGTGAAACATAATGATCAATGATCTTTTATTTTGAATTTTGGTTATGTGAGATATAATAATTTGCTTGGAATATTGCAATAACGAGTGACCATCACATCATTTCTTAGCAAGTGTTTTGGCTTCCCTTATGCAGTACTCACTTTTTTCCTCTCAGGCAACAGGCTTGGCACCCAACTCTGTGCAGTTCTTCCCTTGGGAAAAAAGAGGAAGTAGTTTAGTTGCATTCCATGCTGCAAATATTTGATTGAGGCTTGGCCTTCTTTGCGCATGATTTGTTGTTCCCACTGATTCACAAAAAAACATGAAGTTTATTGCGCTTGCCAGATCAGTTTGTGCCCATCATCCTTCTCTCCGTGAAATAACTGGACCTTTGCAGGTTCGTTGTTTCCAGCATGATTTTGTCCCTAGGGATCCCAAGACCAAGCCTATAAAGTACAAGTACCCGCTGTACTATGATCCATATGGACCCAGACCACCACCCTCAGAAAAGATCATTGAACTTGCTGAGCGCATTGCTGCTTTACCCCCTGAAGAGCGATCTCAAATTGGATCTGCTCTTGGGTACAAACTAAAGCATCCAAAACTGCAGCCGATTTCAACAGAGGGCATGGACTTGGGTTCCCAGGGAGGAGAGGCTGCTGCTGCAAAGGTTGAAGAAAAGAAAGAGAAAACAGCCTTTGATGTGAAGTTGGAGAAGTTCGACGCAGCAGCAAAAATTAAGGTGATTAAAGAAGTCAGAGCTTTTACTAATTTGGGATTGAAGGAGGCCAAAGACCTGGTTGAGAAGGTTCCTTGTGTGCTTAAACAAGGCGTCACTAAAGATGAAGCAAATGGAATAATAGAGAAGATAAAAGCTGCTGGAGGAGTTGCAGTTATGGAGTGATAGCTTAAGGTTTCAAGTACTTTTGTTTCTTGAATCTCTTTGAAGAGTTTGGGTTGCTGCGTGGAATTAGGAGCAGAAAATCAACTCACCACATAACAGTATGGTATTTGGTTTTGTGGATGGATCGCAATCGTTTTCATAGACATGCATGAATAATTAGTTTGAACTCGGTTTCTGCAATGCATCATTTGATTTATTTTTTTCTTGGGATGGGGATCGATTATTTGATTAATATGAATTTAAGATAGCTACAAGCCATAGAAACAAACACCAAGCCAGCAGCGAGTGAATAGTTTAAAGACACCATATTCATTATTTAGCGAGTGAATGATGAAATGGAGAAAATTATAAAATCCAATAGTATTTTATAAAGAAAAGTTCAGAGTAAAAGCTAGTGATTTATCAAATTATTATCTCTCAACAAATCTTCAAATGGAGAATTATTTAAATTTTTTGTTAAAGCATAGGTAATAGACATTTAAGATCAAATTAAAAGTGAGGTTCATTTACTTTTGGGGTTAAAATGAAATAGAAATTTATTTTCAACAAACTCTTTGACTTTGAACATACATGTTTTAAACAAAGTACGAGGGAATGATAAATTAATATTAAAGAACCCTTTGGTAGCATGTTTTAGTGAAACTTAAAACCTTCTAAAAGAACTTTACCATACAAAAAACAAACAAAACTTTACGTGTAGGATCAAGGAACACTCATGATTTTTAGAGAGGAAAGACCCTAGACAAAGTTGGTGTGGGGCTTAAACTCGTGCTTGCACGCTCATTTTAGCTCGGCTCATACTCAGGTTTTGAGTCTGGGTATGAGTTTGAGTTTATTATAAAATAATATTTTATGATAAGCATACAGCAGCCCAAATCCATGCACCAGCAAAGGCCTAACAAAATTACTAAAACCAGATATGAATACCAGTAAAGACAATTTCCCACTATCAAAACAATTTTCAACATGAAAATAGAACCTCATCTAGACTACTTGGTTTTCTTTAGAGTGGTATTAGGCAAAGATTGGTTTTGTTTGGTGTGCCAGCCTGCTACTTCTATCTTATCCTTTTCTTACTACTTTTGCGGGGAGGTGGAGTTGAGCTCAATAGGATCGACCTGGTTTCATTTTAGAAAGATTCACGAGGCTTTCACAATACATGCAAAAGGATAAAGCAAAGTGGTGGAAATAACCAGGAGTGATATGAATAAAAATAGGTCCCTAGCCTTAGCCACTGCTTATGCTCTCTTGCAGCAAGGAACTGCAGTTTCTCGGTTCTAAACATCAATATTTTGGGAGAGGACAGGCCAAAACAAGCAACAGGTGATGACAGAGAGTCCGAAAGAATCTAACTAGAGAATTCTATTAAGTTACAGCTCCAATTAAGAGGAAGAACTAGGCAATGAGCTCACTTTTTTCAGGAGGCCTTTAATCTCAGTCTCTAGTTTGGCTCTCATCTCAGGAGAAAGATTATCTCCTGATTTCTCCAGCATTGATGTCATCATCTCTAGATTCTGCCTTATAAACTCAATGGGCGGTGCCTCGGCAAGCCTTGGCACTGACCCAGAAGTCTTCGCGGGGGTCCCAAATCGCTCGGTGCACTGAGAGGCTGAAGCATCTGGAAGTAGAGGAAGACGGTAATCGGCTAGGGTTGCACCAAAAGGATTGACCTTCTCTAAACTCCTTACTGCTTCATCTGCATCGGTGCTCTTCATGAACACAACCTCGGCAGCAGAAGAATCTTTCATCACCTGCGCCTGTGATTCCTTCAAGGGCCCAAACCAGCAGAATGTTGCAACCAGAATTTCTTTTTGAAGGCATGGAGTTTCCTGGAAAAAATGTCAAGAGAAGAGCAGTTGCTGTAGCTTGCCCATTGGTCTCCGTTTTATTGTAATCCATGTTTCCGGCAGTGGTTTTCACAATACCTTCTCCTTTTCTTCTTCTCTTCTCAAGATTTGGCCAACGCGCCTGGTTCATCTACAGTCGCATTTAAATCTGGTATGTCAGCAGCAAGCTTACTCAGCTCAGAAGTTGACTTCTCCTTCCTTTTCCTGGCACAGTCTTACCATCAGCGGAGTGTGGCAATATGACTGGAATAGTACTGTTTCCATGCAAGTTTTTTACGCTAGCAGTAACCCCCTCCCTGCTACTTTGCTCAGTGGTAGCATTTATTGAAAATGGGCCAGCCACCTGGAAATCTAATAACTGTGTGCCAGGTTCAGTTGTACTCCCATTCTCTTCTAGCAAACCTATTTTCCTTTTCCTCATGTTTGGCATGGGTTTACCTCCAGAAGCAACATGGCCCGCAATTTGTGAATTTTCTACCAATAAATACACTACCTGCAGCTATTTTTATGTTTATGTTTACATCTGAAAACAGAAAGAGATTTAATTTTTGATCTGGCTGAGTTTCTAGAGTTCCTGTTGCTCTGGGCCTTCCACGCAGCTTCAGCATTTGGCAGAGTCTGAGTCTGATTTGTTTCCCGTACATCTTTTCCCAGTGACGCATCATTAATGCTCCCATTCACATTCTTGCAACACATTTCATGTATGGATTCATCATATGATACACTGTTATTCTGAACCTTGAAAAGAACCTCTCAGCTAAGTCGAAGTTCTTACTCTCGTTCGGGAACAGACAATCCACAGCTGTAAAACAGAGTTCAGAGAGCAAACCATTTGTATATACAAGTGAGTTAAAATTTTCAAACTATAAAAATAAGTTGAAACATTTGTATATATAATTTTTTTATAAGAAATAAAAATATCAGATTCCCGACGCCGCACGGGTCACAATCTATAACCTGTATCCCAAGATTTTCCTCGTACTTCAAAAACTATCATCACCCGCAGACCGCAGTAGCAAATGACACGGGCTAAAAGCAGTCAATTGGTCAAAAATAAACTAAGCCACCCGGGGCATTCCGAGAATCGAACTCGGGACCTCTCGCACCCAAAGCGAGAATCATACCACTAGACCAAATGCCCTCTTTCTTCAACGCGCTAGACAAACGGTAAGATATTTAGCTAAAGAAATGAACATTCATTCATATCTTCGCTCATTTGCAGGTCAAAAACAATAGGAGCTGAGTCCCAAGCAGCAGAATCCAGTGTGCTATCTCAAAAATAAAGCTCTATGCAGTATGATTTTACACCCTTTTGCGAGATTTAGTTTTAGAACCTGCTACTGGATCAAAGAACATAGCCTTGGCAGCTACGAAATTGCTCCATCGTTTCCGGAGTCTGTGCGCTAAAGCTACATTTACATTGCATTTTAACACTCCAAGCTCAGGATTTTGCCAGTGAACAAGTGTCTGATCAATAAGGAGTTTGAGAACTTTAGAAAAAGGAAAATAAAAAAACCCTATTTTTTAGCTATGGAATAGATTATTACTAGACGTGGCCATCGCAAGTCCTTTTTTTTGTTTTGTTTAAAAAACAATGTTTAGGTGCTATAATCATATTTTAATGAAAGAAAAAAATAATCAATGAATCGAGTTATAGACCCTAGATCTAATGAGTTCATTTTATTTCAACTAGAGGATAAAAAAAAGTCAATAAACATATAAAAAATATGAATAATCACGACAACCTAAAAAAACTAATCTTGAAAGGATAAAATTTTATATAAAAAAGGAAAAATTTTATATAGCTATATAAACATATACCTAGACAATAAAAATTATAAGCCAATTCAGGTTAACTCATCAAACTTAAGATTAAATAAATGTGATCAAGATGACTTAACAGAGAAAAAACCAAAAGAAACCACAAAGATATATATTTTAAAAAATAATGTCTAATGATAAAATATTAACAAAAAAAATTCCAGGCTAAATATTAACAAATTTTTTTTTTTATAGTCCAAAAGATGAAACTATTCTTTGTCAAGGGCAAGGGTTTCTTTCACGTTAAAACTAGATAAGTAATTTGTGCTTGAAAAAGTAAAATTCCAAAATTATCTCTACATGTTAAGTCTAAGTTTTCTTGCTTAAGGGTATTTTTTTTTCTTTCCCTGTTAATTAAAAAAGGGAAAAATTCCCTCCTACTCCATCACTCAGCCCAATTGTCTTTTGTTGTACGAGCAAAATCATGAATCCACTATTACAATTATAATAGATTTGAATCTGTAGCTACAGTAAAATCAAATATTTTGTTATAAATATAACACAAAGGATATGCCTTTTGATTACTCTTTAAATATGTTTACTTTTTTTTTTTTTTGCCATTTTATCTAAATGCAATTATGCATGAAGAGAATCTCCTGCATAATTCAAGAATCGTGCTGATAGCAAGAAATCTTGGATGGTTTCTTTATTATCAAAATTGACTAATCAAATACTTTGTTTTTGTTTCAAGAGAGGATGGTGAACCAGATGAATAGGTCCATCCCTTCCAACACCAGGAACGTATTTTGTTCATCCAAGAAGAATAAACAGAGGTCAGTGATCGAACTTGGCAGTGTATTTCCATCCTGTTGAAAGAAAAAATTAACTCTACAGAGCCATGGATTGCCTTAGCCTCCTGCAGGAAGCAAACTGTTTCCTTCGAGGCTTTAGAATCGTAAATACCAATGAAGGCGTACTGATTACTGAAGTGAAAGGCAGGAAATCAAACATCCTTCACATATAGCTGCCAGTTTAGCAAAACTTGCTAAAAAACCACAGCGAGGGAATAGATTTTTAGTTGGAGGAGCATAAAAACATAACCCTGAGTATCAGATTTCAATTCCGTTCCTGAATTAAATCCCCTCCATGATTTTCAGACCAAATGACACGAAAAGGTGACGTTAAGTATCAGATATAAGACAGGGATTCTGATTTATGTTCTCTTTATATCTACCAGGCAAGGCTTTCATTGTTCTTTCAGCAACACGAAAAGAGTGGAGCCAGTAGCTCAAGACCAAGGTGCTCTACTGCTAAATCAACACCGAATGATCATCTACCGCATAACATTAACGAGTTGGTGATCAGTGCAAATAAACAGGGGAAAGAGGAGACTAGTTCTTCTCCCTGTTGTTTATTTCCATTTTTTTCTACCCCATTTTGCTGCATAATAACGTTGGACTCGTGACAACCTCTCCATGGGTTAACTTACGAGGAGATTGTCTTTGTTTTTTCTCCAGTTACAAAATGATCCTGATTGAACTTGAGAAGATTTCAACTCACTGGTTCGTATCTGCACACGCAGTCATATATGTTTCCTTTGATCAATTTTTCTGCAAGCCTCTGATTCTTCACCATTGCAAGCTGTAGAATAAGGTTCGTACACACATTAGATGGTGTTGAAAGAAATACTCGAAAGTCCAAATAGAGATGACAAGACTTCAAAACAAGCCAGATGCTGGCGTCTTGAATGCCATTTTCCCATAAAACTGAATGGCAGAAGTAAAACTAGTGAGTATCAAGCAGGGCATTTTTAAAGCTCAAAGTCTCTTTGGATGAGCCCATATAGCCTCAATAACTACCACAAGGTCAGGCACGAAGCACTGGGAAATGGTAACAGAAAACCACCATTTTATGTCTTTATGTCTCCATAAAGTATTTATTACCTTCAAAGCTTCACATTTAAACCGAGCATTGAAATTGGTATGAAGAGCTCTACCCATGCCTTCCAATATAATCTGCAGAGCACAAACTCCAACATGTGATTACAGTTTCACTCATAAGTGCTTAATTTTATTCTTGAAATGTTTTTTAGAAAGTTAGGAAAACGTGAAGGCAAGGGAAACAGATATACTTGACAAGGGGACTTTTACATAGTTAAGCACTGACAAGGGTTTAGATAATAGCCACCAGAGTCATACCAAATCAGCATCCTTCGCAGCAGCAGCAAGCTCAGAGCTGACCTGCCTCAAATCTATGCATGGACTCCCACACCCATTCTCAACAACCATCAAGGGGACCGAGGAGGAATTCTCTTTAGAACCATCAGAAGTGTTTATCATTGCATCAACGAGTAGGCCTCCTGCTTCAGCAGCTTTGCGAAGAATGTCACAATGCTGTGGTATAATAGGAGAGTCAGTTTCCTCACTTTTGTTTAAATGCATAATTTCATGGCATTGTTCAAGTAAACGCCACTAACAGCATTGGGTTCCGCATCTCCAACACTAATATAGTAGTAGTTCATTAGACCTTCATGCAATGAAGACTATGAGTTACTTCTTTTCTCCTTCTTGAATTTACCCCAAAATTCTGTAATCAATTTCTTTAACCATGGTCATAATTGTGCAGTTCTTTAGTTGACTCAAATAAAGCAGGAGCACTAGCATAAATTAGAACATTTTTAATTTTTCAGGGTGAATTTTACGAATACATCAATAAAATGCACAGAAAGAGAGTAAACAAATGACTGGACATTTGACAAAGAAAACAGAAATACAACTGCATAATTCATGCGAACATGAAGAACAAAAACAATGGAAAAACTCGGACAGACAAACACATTAAAAAAGAGTGAGATGAGAAGTTTCCAATTCATCAAGAATGTTTACAAACCTTTGCAGCCTCAGCTACAATGTCAGGAAGCTCCATGGCTGTTACATCATTTAGTGCAGGAAGGGAGTTCGCAACCAAAACAACCTGATTAAACAAAATGATGGGTTGTGCACAAATCATTTAGAAGCCTTTTTTTACTACCATCATAGAAAAGCAAAATCACCTCAGTTCCACGTCGGAGGAGCTCCCGTGCTAGGGGAAGCATCCCTAAAACAACATCAGCACCTGAGTTGTCCACAAAAAGTAAAGCTCGCTTATGGGGGTGAGGCTTCTTATCTCCAGACCCCAACATTCTTTCTTTGAATACATCAAAGTCATCCACCTAGATAACAATACAGGCAAATAATTCCTTCAACATTAAAAGCAAATCATGTATTCCCTGGACAAAATATATATATATATTTCCATTTACCTGCCAAGGTCTTTGCATTTTATTGCGACTCATTCTATAGATTTCTATAATTGTTCCTTTATGATAGAGTTCCACACAAGCACGAGATCCCCAATCAAATATGTTTGCAGCTAGAGCACCCTCAATTAATGTAAGCAATCTTGTCTCCTGCAAGATAGAGAGGAATTTATATGACAGTTACAAGGTAAGTCAGCATTGTTATGCTAGAATGACAGCCCTAAATTTCTGTCATTCATACAAGACATCATTTCACATTGTTGAAACTCTTAATTCCAATCAGGAAAAAAAAAAAGGGATGCCTCTGTCATGCTATCAAGCTCCGCCAACAGGTCAGGTAACACAGCAAGTGATGCCTCATTTTCCCTGTTTGCATTCAAAAACCAAGAATTAATAAAGGAACCAGAAGAGAGAAAGTTTGTATGCACACACTATAACCATGATGCTACATCTTCTTTATCCTCATACATATAGCTTTTCAGATATGTGTAAAACATAAACAATGTTGCAAAAGAATTTAGAGAAACTAAGTTTACATAATTTCCCCAGGTTGTTTGAGAAAGAATGTGGTTACCTTTGTTTTATGCTTCTGTAGACATCAACGAATTGGAATTCTCTCAAGCACTCTTCCCTTAGTTCCAAAAGATTGGCCAATCCTAATTTCCCATACGCTGCAGGCTCCTCCATTAGCCTATATAGTGGATTGGAAATTGGTGAACAAAGAATAATGACCTTCATAATATAAAAATAATATCAAGAAAGATATCCAATCTGAACAACAAAACAAAACGATAAAACAATGAAGCTGAAAATTTCTTATTGTGCCAATGACTTGAAACAAGGCAATTTTGTGTCCAGAAAGAATCAAACAAGAGTATGCTGAAAATTGAAGGCATGGGGTGTTCGTTAGTAAATTATCTATATCAATAAAACAGTAGAACAAGCAAGGATGGGACCGTGACTGCAGTACCATATTAAAATCATTATATCATACAAGTCAACCAACATACTTGAAGTTCAAACTTTAGAACTTAGAAACTAAGCAATAAATGTAAAAAATAACATATTAGAAGGTTTACCATCATTCTAATTACCTTGCCAAGTGAGCAGAAAATGCATGAGCGAAAGCATCACCTCTTCTTTTAGCATCGTCTGTTCCACCTTCACTAGCCACTGCCTACAATATTTCATATTAAGCTTTTAATAAAATAATAATGACATGAGGGACAATCAAACTTCTTATTTTTCTAAATAATAAAAAATAAAATAAAATTAAAGGGCATTGTCTGTCAAGATGGTAACAGTCTTGGGCCCATAACCACTTGGATTTGAGGCTTGAAAGCAGTCACTATATGCGAAAATTTTGTGGGATAGGGCTATCCCATAGTTCCACTCCCATTACCTCATGTGGGTCCATGACTTGTTATTGGCCTTTCAATCAACAAGAAAGTAATTATATTATTTGTAATGTTGTGGTTAATACCAGAGTATAAAAGTTTCATAGGCTGATGCATGTCTGACTCTGCACACACAAGTATATGTGCACACATGGATGGGTGTGTGCATGAGTTAGCAAATGAGAGAGATTAATGACAAATAGATGTTTACCTTGTCAACAAGATCTGACAAATGCTCGGACAGGACAGTGAACCAATACCTACATTGGCATGCAAAATAAGCTAAGAAACCTTCCTATAATGCACATGTGAAAGCAGGAGGTAAACTGTACAGTAACTAGTTCTAATCAGGGATTATCAAAATATGTAGCATATTCCCAGAGTTCACTCACTCTAATTCATTGTGATCTGAGAGGTCGATAGTGTTAGGCTCATACCTGTTGGAATCAAATAAGTTTGCTTCACAAAGTTAGATGGTGAGATAACTGATGAATCACATATTCATTGCACAACAGTAAAAAAGGAAACAATTTTTCTTTTTTCTTTTGCAAATTCAAGCTATACTCATTAAAATACTCGAATTCTTTACGAATAAAGAAAAAACAGCCAACTTATTCTCTGTACAATATTTTTGCTCACCAATGTGTTGGCAACTACATGTTAATGGGGGATAAGCTAATACCACAATGGTATAAAATATTATTCTAGGTTACTAATTTAATAATCGAATCAAACCACTCAGAACATTATTTTAAGAGAGATTATCTAATGAAGTATTTAGAAAAACAATTTACAATTTTGCATACATTTTTGGGTCTGCCAATAGTGGAAACACTTCCAGCGTGGGTTCAAGATGCAGAACACCAACATTTAATGCACTGGCATCAGAACGTAGAGTACCACCTTTGGATGAAGGAACTTCAAACCCACCAAGCCCTGTGGTTCCAGGTGGAGCCATTGGTACAGGAGCAGTAATCTCAGTTCCCTTCTGTACAAACTTTTCCATCCATGAAATCTGCATTTGAATCAACAATGAACCATGTATAAGGTCAAATTCAAACAGGTGTGTGTGCGTGTGTTCCCGCAAGAAAAAAGGGTATCTAGTGCTTAAACCAAAAGGCTTAAGTGAACTTCTTCTATCTTCTGAGCCATTATCAAAACTTTTCTTGCTAGAAGACATTAAAATGATAAACAAGTTTTCCAGTCAGGAATTTCACACACACTACACTCACTGATGAGAAGCAACTAGTTGTCACTCAGATCTAGGAGGAAGAAAGCTCACGATGGTCCATGTACAGATACTTGTATCTCCATGAATCACCTATATTAAAATGGTTTGTGTACAGGAGTACTTTGCATAAAATACAATTATAAATTAGCTTTCCATTAAGGTAATTAGGTGAGACATTGTTTCTAGTTGCCACTTATTCAATCACATTGTTGTTGAGCTTGAAAGATTATTAAGCATCTAAAGATTGCAACCTTTTACCTCATGGCTATCAAGTTAGTCCACTATATATCCTTTTTCTTTACTTTTTCTTTTCCTTTTTCATTTCACTGAATAAATGACTATATAGTTGCTTCAAGAATCTATTCATATATGATATCTCTGCTGTGTCTAGTATAATGGGATTTTTTTTAAAAAGGAATCAACATAATGGAGTTACTTTTGGCAACTGATATGCATGTCATCCCTAGATAAACAAAGATTTCACAGATAGCGGGGTTCTCCTCAATTATCAAATGTAATTAAGGTAATACAGGACCAAACTGTGAAATGTTTATACATAGAGATTGGCTTTCAAGAAATTAGGTCAGGGCTACCAAGTACCATTATTTTTAATGCAAGACCACCCTACATTTTGAACAAACAAAAAATCATGAACCAGCCCAAATATTTCGAGGTATTTGCCAGTCTAGGTCATATGTTTCAAAACTGAACTGCACTTGCCTTCTCATTCAAATTCCCGAGCGGTGGCCCATGAATCTTTCCTCCAGTATATGGTGCACCCATAGGGAACCTTTCAACTAACTGATGCACCATCAAGTCATCAAGACCATGCTTTTCATAGCTCATAAATGCACCTAAAGCTCCCGGAAACCCTTCATGCCGCAAAAACATTGCTTGTGCCTCTCCTTTTGACCTAGACAATGAATACGAAAAAAAAAAATAGCAAATAAAGAGAGCCAGATTTTGGAAACAAAAAAAAGCAGGGAAGTAGTAGCATTCATGTAAACAACATCACTATCTATTATCAACCTTACTTTGATCAGACAAAAGTTTAAACCTTGGAAAAAAAAACTCACCAGAAATGAACGGCAAAGGAAATTGCATCCATTGTATATGCATGGCCCCTAATAAAAAACCCTCCAAAGAATATTCGTTTAAGCCCAAATCGAAGTGCATTCAGGTATGAAATCTGCATACAAGAAAGACAGCCACAACATTCATGTCAATTAGCTAGTAAGTTACCTGACATTATAATACCAGACAATCATCTCAAAACATCAAAATTGCTTACCAACAAACATCACATGATCCCTGATATCTAACATGTCCCTAGAGGTCATGACTAGCAAGGTATTATTTGAAAAAGGCCTCACACAATCCGTAGTTATTGAATTTCCACTTGAGAATTGAAAAATATTCACTATACATGCAAATAAATTGTCTAATCAAAGTTGTGCATGAAGAGGGCTACGCAAAGGTAAAAGGCTCCAATTTCAGATTCAAAGACGATAATTATACTAGTAGAAAAAGTATTGGTTGAAAGAGAATTCATACTTTATACAATATCATATATGCCAAAACTTGTCCACAACCACATTCTACAATTAAGGGGAAAAGGAACAAATTTTGTTCCTAAGAGGTTGTAGGTTTTTATTCACCAAATGGAGTCATTTCCTTCATTTGAAACTTTTATATATATATAAAACCAAACTTCCTATGTGTCATTTCAGGCACATCAAACCTGTAACGGTTCTCAAAACTTAAAACAGGCTGTAATATTACTATTATGTAAAACAACAATGATATAGAAGATAAGGTAATTACAAAACCAATGTCAAATGACAAAATAAATAACTATCTATAGCACACATGAGTTTATCATCATTCCAAGGCATTCTTTCTATGGAAAAATATGCATAACAGAACCATTTATGCAACTCACCTGCCCAATGTTATATGAAATCATTCGCAAGAGGGACAGGGAAATATCTTCAGGCCTGTAGTCTGCAAGTTCCTTCTTTTCAGATATGGCCTTGCCAAAACTAGAAGCGATGGTTGTTGCTGAGAGACCAATCTATAAAGATATGACTATACATGATCACCATAATATATATATATATATATATATATATATATATATATATATATATATATTTTAAAATAACATAATTCCCAAAGACGGATCTTAATGACAATTCATATTGTGCCTAGCAGTTTCACAAAGTGTTACCTGCTGCTATACTTAAAGGAATGAACAAACTAAGAGTATACCTTATTATAATCCATACCACCATAAATATCACCAACCAGCATATCAATTGTTCTATTATCACCCCTTTGACTCAGCTCTAGCAACTCATCAAAACTGAAAAGGAAATGAATAAAGTAAACCTTACCCATTTTTCTGAAATAGTGAATATATGGAAAGACAAGATATCATAATGACCTCTTGCACTTGGTTAACAGCCTTCCCAAGCCCCAGTAAGTACCACCACCAACATTTGTGCCACTGACTCGTTCAAACTTCCCGTCCCCATCGACCTACAAAAATCAAGGGCATGTTTATTCTTTTTGAGTTTTACCATACTTAAAGTGAAAATAACAAACTGAGAAAAAAGACTAATTTACCTTGATCATACTAACACCAGATCCAATGTTAACAAGAAGATAAGGGAACAGATCATTCTGATCAATCTGCACAAACTCCTTATGGCCCTCCATGTGTGTGAAAGCTTCATGGCGAATAGCCTACTCAAAATTTGGTTCAAAGAGCTATGGGGTTAACATATATTTGAAAATAGCAAGTCTTAATAAATTGTGGATCATACAAAAGCATATAAAAAATGCTTACAAAGCTAGCATGTGAAAAAAATACTGTGATAGAGATGACAAATTTGATGATGAAGTTGGCCAACAAACCAATAGCAGTTCCATCATTCCAATTGTAACAAGAACAGAAGTTTCATCATATTCAAATAAAGATAGGAACAATCACTACCCTATAACAGTTAAGAGCAAGACTTAAACTCAACGCTGATAACATTTTTCCAGTAAGAAATACTCTCTTCTTCTAACCCTAAAAGAAAAGGAATAACAGAAGTTCAAATATTTCTAAAATCAGCAAGTTTGAAAAGATGCACAAACAATTACTTATCAGAAATCATTCTTTTAAAAAAAGCATGAGTGAATTAAAGTAATAAACAAGAACTAGAAAAAATGTTGTCATAGGAATTCAAGATCCCACCTTAAGCAAAAAGTTCGCTCCTGCCACAAGACAATCCATCTCATCTTCTTTGTCAAGACTAACCCCAAGCCTTTCCTTGAAGAGGTCTGCAAACTTGTATGCCCCGCCACCTGTGGCCTTCTCAGAAAATCAACAGGAATATCTGTTAGGGACAAACAAGTATAAATAGACATTGACTAGTATAGATTAGATTATTTGAGTCTTTATTATACAGTTTTCTCCTTCATATTGTATTCTGACTACTGACTGTACTATTAAAATCATGACGAGAAGCAAGGAACTCATAATTTACACATGATTAAAGAATAACTAGAGAGGGTGTGTTTAACACGGTTTTTCTACCTTGCTTCAAATTTAAGTCTTGAAAAAGTACTCACAAATTGGTAGAACCGTGGTATAAGATTGTGGGTTTAATACAAAGTCTAATTGCATAACCAGAGGAGCAAGTAGCATTGCCATGTTTAGCAGCAACAAATTCTCCAACATATTTTGACAAGGAAATTGCTAAAACTAGGTTAAACTATTTCTTAACGAAAAGATGAGAAACTTATGAAATTCCTTTCCCTCAGTTATTAACATCTCCTTTACGGATTACACATGTATTACCTCCTAATTTCAATAAAGGGGGTATTTCAACCACAAGTAATTCAAAAGTATCCCCAGCAGAATTTACTACGAAAACACGAACACAAAGTTCACCTTAATTAAAGCATTGCCATTGGGTGAGGTCTTAGAATGCCAACAATGTGAATCCATGCCTATCCACAAGAAAATCACCAGAGTTACCAAGAAAAAATAGGGAACAAAAGGAAAAGAACGGGTAATGAAAATGAAGTTGGTAACATGGAAGCAATCAAACCAACAAATGAAACATTAAAGCGATAGTCTGGTTCCACTTACAAAAGATATTTATTGAAGAAAGATTAATAAGTCAGAGAAAGAATACCACCACAGTGAAGCTGCTTGGAAGAAATAAAATCCAAGCATTCATTGATCTTGCTTGTCTCAAACTTGACAAAATGAAGTCTTCCTCCAAGAATGGGGTAGCTTCTCCTATTACCATTGGAAATTCCAAATCTCTCCTTCACTGTCTTCTTCCTCTTATCATTAGTTAGTCGGTCTTGGTGTCTTGAAAAATACACCAACTTGATTAGAGAACCTGCAGATAAACACCATTAACTAATGTTTCATGCATACTACAGGTGATCTATCAACATTCAGCTCAATGTCAAAATGAAAATTTAGAACATTACTTAATGAAGAATTTCCTTCCTGAAGGAAAACAGAGCAAGGTAAAAGCAGTTGTGATTTTTTTTTGTTTCAGATGGAAATCAATTAATCGTAATAAAATGGAAAAGCAGCAAGGAAGTGGCTCGAAAGAATGTACAGCAAGAAGCTAACACAAGAGACAAAATTACATCCAAGCAAGAAGTTCATCTTGTCTACTTAGGCTCTGCTAAGCGACAGAACCAGCTACTGCATTCTCCTCTATATTTACATGGCTAGAGCTTATAGAAGTAAGTTTACTACTAGAGAAGGAAATAGAAGAGAAAGCATAGTGCAGTCTCTTAAGCCAGCCCTCTGCTTTACCCTCACCCATTGAGTTGCATTCATGGAATCAGATTCGAAAACCCAGTGAACCTGATTTGCAAGAAAGTGAGCAGTACTAATCTCCATGACCCTCTTGATTGACAGCACTTCAACCTCATTGGACTACTTAATGCCTGTAGGCATAGAAAAAAAATGCAAAGGAACCTCCCCTTGAGATATCTGAGGATAGCTCCAATGCCTGAAATTACTAGCTTCCCAAAAGCAGAACCATTGACATTCCATCTGAAAGTGCCCAAGCTCGGGTTTTTCCAAATCATTGTAGCCATGTACTTATAGGATATGACTACTTCTAAACTACTTCTGAACTTTATATTAAGTCATGCCCGTGCAAACAAAGGTCTCATCAATGGATTTCACCCGATCTATGAAACATTAAGCATAGGGTATTGTCCCAGATTGGAGTGACGTTGTTGAACACCGAATTATTTCTAGCCAGCCATATAAACCATAAAACTGCCTAAATTGCCAGGCACCATACTTTCCTTTGCACATGACCATGAACAAACAAATCTGACAGCTGAGAAAAGTCATCCACGCTGCTAGGAATTGACCAAGTAACCGCACCAATTCATAACTTTAGATCACACCAGCCATACTCTCTTCTGCAAAAGAAGATGATTGGCTGCTTCGCATGTAGAATAGCAAAAGGACACATGCTAGGGGCTTGGCCTACAATTCCAATTTGCTGAAAAAATTGTTTGTCTGCACTTTCCCCATGGCAGCAAGCCAAACAATACTTTTGGTGGTGCAATAGATTTCCAGACAAAGGATTGTATTGGAGAATTCTCTCCAAGAGTTACACGGTATACCAAGGAGCTGCAAGATCTAACAGCGTAATCAACTTTGACATCATGAATCCAAATACATTTAACTCTCAGATTGTCACATAAATGAACAGCAGATGTGTCAAGTAACAAATTACCCTCCAGTTGTTTCTCCCAAACCCAAAGAGCCCTCCTCCATATACTTCCATTCCGAAAGAGAACTCTTCCACTCTACCAACTCTGCTATCTTACTGTCTGTCCTCAGCTAAACTGTATAAATCAGGATATGACGCACTCGGATAAAGTGACCCAACCCAAATATCATGCCACAAGCTGGTATTGACATCATTGCTAACAAAGAGCCATAGACCACTCTTCAACATAGCTGAACTCTGATCAGAACCTGAATAAGTTGAAAATACATCTTTCCTATAAACTGACAATCACCCAGTGAAGAAAGGCTAACCATGACAGTTTTAAGCAGTTGTGAATTAAAGATAGAATAGCTGTAACTATTACTCTAAATATACATTGAAAAAGATATGAACTGAATTAATAAATATTCTGGAATCTCTCACAACATAGCAGAATGCTGGACATTACTCACAGATTTCACATACATGTAAATAACTTTCAGAACAAATTCTTTACATGAAATCACAGAAAAAAGAAAGAAAGTCCCTGTCAGTGCATAACATACTAAAAGGCAATACAATGTAATACGAGTTCAATTTTAGAATTTCATTCAAATTCCAGCAAACAAACCATCAAAATGTAGGTGTGGAAGCAATTTCTTCCTCAGTACAGTTGATGAAATGAATAAAGGGAAGTGTTTGAGAAAACATTGTCTGAAAGGAATAACAGGGGAAAAAAGGAAGAAAATAAACAAGAAAAAGCACGCATGCAAGTGGAAACATGAAGCAAGTTAAAATACTGATTTTTTATTTCAGCTCCATTCTCCCAAAGAGCCAAACATAGAAAACCAATTCACACTTAATGAACGAGACACTAATTCACAACAACTAAAGAAAAAACACAACTCCAATGCAAGAATAAGAATAAAAATACATAATTAAGCCACCAAAACGAGGAGGAAAAAAACCCATAGAGAGAAGTGCACAAGTGAATACTGAATAGCTTCTACCTCCAATATCAAGAGCCAAATGTGATATATCATCAGATTGATTAGGCAACAGAATTGTAGGATCTCTCTCCTCAAAAGTCCCTTCAATTGCAGCCTTGCTAAGGTCAAGCTGTGGTCTGGAACCTGACCTGTGAATAGAATTGCTCGTGAGAGGAACCATGTCTCTCTCACCTTGGCCACAGCTCCCCTCCTCTCTCACCTTGTCAATAACAGACCTGTTGTTGATCAAAGACTCCCCTTTTATTACTGCACCGACAGTTTCAAGAACTGGGTGGTCCCCTCTCAACTTGTCAATCTCAGGCTTAACAATCTTAAGTTCTTCCTTTATTGTGATACCGTCAATTCCAAGAACTGGGTCCTCTTTTAAGCCCGCCATTAATCCACCAGGATTTTTTTTTTCACCTGGTCCTTATCCTACACATATCCAACAATTGTTTTGGTCAGACTTTCTACTTTTTGGTCACTTGTCCTATACTCCAAAAAATAAACCTTTATCTTGTATACAGTACATGCAAAACAAGAAAAAATATTATATAGAAAATCTGGATCACAATTGTCTAAAATACGGATAATTGCAATGCCCATGTGATTGAAAAGTCTTTAGAGCCAATGCTTAGGCCCGCATTGAATTGAATAAACATGAACCTAAGCTAAGATATTGGTAGTGAGAATTTAATGTATCTTGATCTGCTAGTCCAACCAATAAAATCCGCTCAACAACTGAAGTTTAACCAACAAAATAAAATGCAAGTAAAAAAAACTCAAGAATTCAAAGTAAACCCAGATAGTTAAAAAAAAAACGGGGGGGGGGGGGAGATCTTTAAATAATGCAGACCTTAAAGTTTGTGTGAGTCGATTGTTGTTGTTGGAAGGATTTCAAATACGGGGATTTGGGGGGACACGACAGGAAGGATCTTCAGACAGTCGCATAGATTCTAGTTTCTTTCGGTTCTGTTTTCAGATTAAGCTGGGATGTAGTTGCTCAATAATTGTTTTTTTTTTAATTGTTTTTTATTAAAATGGCATCTCATACCAGTATTATTTATATTTAATTTAAATTTTTTAAAAGTACATGAAAATATCCACAAACTATATATAAAATACTACTAACTTAATAACATTATAATATATCTGTACTATTAAAATGTAGTTTCACACCATCCTTAATTGATGAAAATAAAACCAATATTAAAATTTATTTTTTTAATAAATTATTAAAACAAAAAAATAATAATTTGTCATGTTTTTCTATCACTTCCTTATTTAGTATCTATATAAAATCCTAAATAACATAACATAAGCTTCTTAAATCACTCCTACATGGTACAACTCTTTTTATATAAAAACCTATATGGTACTACGTTATTAGTACTTCATTTTCCCTGTAAAAAAATTCTAAATATGCTTTAATTGGGTATTTTTTTAATTGTTATGTTACTTTTTACTCCTTTGGACAACATGATTAACAAAATTTGTACTATTTGTTTATTAAAATAAAGGTTAATAAGACTTTACTCTTTCTATATTATTAAGTTTTATGCACATCATAAATAATTAAAAATAACTCTTTAGAGTGAAGGTTAATAATAAGATTCATTCTAATTGTCATAATTTAATTTGTATCCAATTTCCAAAATATTTTCTAAAAAAATAAAAAGCAAAAGCAAAAAAATCCAAAATTATACTTTTGATGCATTTTGTACATTCACGTGACAATATTGATATTTTCTTTACTATTTTATCTTGTTGATGTCTTTTAAAAAAATTATAATACAAAAAAATAATAAGAAATTAAGTTAAAAAAATCAATGAGTAAAACCTGAAACAAAGAAAAAAATTACCAAAATGAAATTAGGTTCCTAGCTATCAAAGTGATCAAGGAAAAATGACAAATTGTTTTGACTATAAATAATAATAAAAAAATGGGTGCAACAGAAAAGAAAACCCCAGTCATCATATTTTCTAAATGGAGATTTATATTTAAAATTTATTTTTGAAAAACTGATAAAAATATTGATACATCACTCTCTATTCAAGTAAAATCTAGAACACACATTCTCCTCTATTATTGAGTTATCACACTTTCTAAACGGAAAAGTGTCAAAAATATTGATACATCACTCCCTATTCAAGTAAAATCTAGAGCACACATTCTCCTTTATTATTGAGTTATCACACTTTCTAAATGGGAATTTAGACTTAAAATTCATTTTTGAAAAAAGTGCCAAAAATATTGATACATTAGAAAGAAAGCTAAAGGAGATCGTTAATTTACTGTCGACCGACTGTTCATGCATACCCAGATCCACTGTGGACTAGGGTGCGTGATCTGCTGTTAACCATGTATTCAGTTATGATTGTGAGAACAAAGGAATGGTTGACGCTGCTGCGTCGATTACAATTGCAGTAGACCATGTATTTAGTTGTGATTGTGAGAATGGAGGAATTAGAAAGAAAGCTAAAGGAGATCGTTAATTTACTGTCGACCGATGGTTCACGCACACCCAGGTCCACTATGGACTGGGGTGCGTGATCTGCTGTTAACCATGCATTCAGTTGTGATTGTGAGAACAGAGAAATGGTTGACGTTGCTGCGTGGATTTCCATTGCAACAAACCAAAGCTCCACGCTGCTACGTGAATTATAGGTCAAAGAGGAACAAAAAAACACGTTGCGTGGGTTACATTTCAGAGCAGTGCGCTGCTTCTTAAAATCTCAAAATCAGACGCGAGGCCACTAAACTGATTGCTGCTTTTCAAATTTCAAAGCTCAGAATCAAGGGTTAATGTTGCGAGAATTACACTTTAAAATGAAAAACAATTTAACGCTGCGTGATTTGCAATTTAGGACAGTGCGCTACCTTTTCAAATTTCAACATTAGACGCGGACATGGTGCATGCACTTCTATTTTTGCAAATTCAAAACCTCAAAAATAGAGGCTCACGTTGAGTGAATTGCAATTCAAAAGAAAACAACATTTCACGCTGCGTGGCTTCCACTTCATACCGGTGTGCTGGCTTTTGATAACTCGGGTGCTACAATTTCAAATGTAACGCCGGTAAAATTTCAGAACATAGTGTGTTGCTGCTTCTACAATTCAAGAACTACACACTACAGTGCACTATTTCTTTTCAGATTTCACACAAGCGTTACGTGAATTAAAATAGAGTGCGCTGTTGCTTTTAAAATGGCAAAGCTACATGCGACAGCATGTGCTGCTTCTTTAAGGAATTCAAAGGTTACGTGAATTACAAATTCAAAATAGAGTTGCACTGCGACAGAGGGCTTTTTAATGTATCTCATCATCAATTGTGTCTTCGAGAAAAAAAAGCAGATCATCCTTCAAATTCATTAATGTGCTTTGTCGCTGGGTGCATTCGATGAAGGCTAAAAAAACCTTGACACCTGGAAATGCAAGCCAGCACATGCAATTTCAAACCAAATTTTGAACAACCGTGGGTAAAATGGACGTCAACTTTGGTGGCCATAAAATTCATTCTTCCTTTTTACTGCGAATTACAATTCCTCACATTTCTGCTCTTGCTTCATTCTACTCATTTGTCATTTTCTCTGTGCTTCGAGCTTAGTTCTTCACCAGTTTTCAGCCATTGATTTCTCCATTGACGATGAGTTATTTCTTTTGCCTCTGTTGCTTCTTGAGCTTATATGGTTTGCTTGACATTCATGCCTCAATTTTATTGGCCATTGTTTGGTTAAAAGAGGTTTGATTTGTTCCTAATTTCTCATTGCGCAGTTTTGGGGTGCTCTGTGTTGGCTCTTACTGCCTTCATCCATTGGCCGATTATTGCTGCTACTATAATTGATAAGTTTTCTTTGTTATTGCGATTGTTAAATTATTTGTGAATGCGTTTGGTTTTTGGCAGCCATCAAAGAAATTGGTTGATGGTAACTTGCTTGGAAATTGATTTTTACTGTGTTCTTTGTTGTTTTCCATGCTGCCATCCAAATTTAGATTGTTTTAATTTTCTCTACAAATAATTATATCTGTTTCTTTCTTCTTGCGGATTGGATGGCTCATTTGTTAGGTTGCTATACAATTAAAGTTTGTTGTTATTGTCATTTAGTTGCTTTGATTGTCTTTATTTTTTTCCCGAAAATATGGTTTATTCAGTTTTCTGTTGGTATTTTCAATTTTTGATTTCAATTGCTGATTTCATGACTAATTTATTGGGTTGAAAAGCAATTTCAGTGTGATTATTTCAAAAAAAATTGCCATGATTGTTGCTTCAGTTTTATGTTGCTGCTTTCAATTTCTGATTTCAATTGTCGATTCGATTGCTATTTTGCTGTTGATGCCTTTGAAGTTTATTTTTCAGTTTCTGACTTTAATTGCTTATTTGATGGCTGATTTGTTGGGTTGAAGATCGATTTCGGTGTGATTATTAAATGTTTTTTGCGATGATTGTTGCTTCAATTTTATGTTGCTGTTTTCAATTTCTGATTTCAATTGCCGATTACATTGTTGTTTTGTTGTTGGTGCCTTTGACATTGCTTTGATTGTGTTAGATTTGTTTCTGCAAAATATGCTGATTTGGGTTTATGTTACTGTTTTCAATTTCTACTTCGATTTTTTATTGGATGGGTACTTTGTTGGGTTGAAGAGCAATTTTTGTTTCATTGTCTTGAATTTTTCATGCAAGAATTGTTGGTTCAGATTTATGTTGATGCTTTCGGTAAAGATGTTGATGTTTGTGGTTTCAATTGCCGATTGGATGACTGCTTTGTTGGCGTGAGGAGCAATTTTAGTTCGATTGTCTTAATGTTTTTTTTTTTTAAATTGTTGTTTGGTTTTATGTTTGCTGGTTGCAATTTTTGGGTTTCAATTACCAATTGGATGACTGCTTTGTTGTTGATGCCTTTCTATTTTCTTTGACTATCTTTAATGTTTTTTGCGATTATTGTTGATTCAGTTGTGTTGCTGCTGGCTTTTTTTTTCCAATTGCCGATTGGATGACTACTTTGTTTGGGTCAGGAACAATTTCAATTCGATTGTCTTAATTTTTTTGTTCAGTTTTATGTTGCTGCTTTTAATTTCTGACTTCAATTGCTAATTATAGTTTCTGCTTTAAAGTTAATCAAAATTAAATTAATTTCAAAACAATTTTAAGAACATATTCTTACATTTACATGGTGTATTAATTTTTTTTTAATAATTTTCTTTTTTAATATTAATTACAAAGTTTGAAGTTGATAAATTTTTTAAAAAATATAGCACACATTCTTTAACTATCAAGGAAATATTTTTTTTTAACACGAAGAAATCTATTTTCTAGAAAGCGTGTTTTGTAGGTCTAGGTGAACGAATAAACCTGTGATTATCTTTGACTCTTACAAGGGGTGTACGTCCGAACTCAAACTCGCTTATTGTGTAGATCACAAGCTTTCTGTCATCACGCTATGTCCCTTAGAGACTTAATGAAATATTTCGCTTTGTGGTTTAATCATATTTTTCAAGGATTTTGAAGTTTTTTAAATTTTCAGATAGTTTTGATGTGTTAATACTAAAAATATATATTTTTTTAAAATATCTTAATACATTTATAAACAATCTTTTTTTAAAAAACAATTTATATCGCTCATAACTTTATATTATTCTAAGCTTTCCATATGGGGTAGCATGAACAATTGCACATTACTTGATTTTGAAGGGATCCATAGGTGGGAGTTTGGTGCGCATTATAACTTTAACCAAACCTACCTGGTTTCTTTTTTTTTAATCTTTTATCTATACAATTACCATTATATATTAAGGAAATATTTGGAAATATAATTAAAGTTAATTTTTAAAATATTTTTTTATTTATAAATACATTAAAATAATATATATTTTTGTTTTTTAAAATTTTTTTTGATATCAATACATCAAAATAATCTAAATTTATTTAAAAAACTAATTTAAAATATTTATTTAACTTTTTAAAAGATACATACTAAACACAATGTCAAACAAGTATTAATTACTTGTAGTTGATATTAGGTTTCCACCATAGAGAGATCTCTTTTCATACTCAGGGGATGTTTGAGAATCATTTCAAAAATGTTTTTCAAAAAATAATGAATTTGTTTTTTTTTAAATAATTTTTTTATTAATTATTTTAATGTGTTAATGTTAAAAATAATTTTTTAAAAATAATCAAAATATTATTTTAATATATTTTTTAATAAAAAATATTTAAAAAAAAACATAATTACGCTCTCAAATTGTAGTGTGAATAATGCTTCTTATGATGAAGTTGAACCCCTAGCTATGGTAACTGGCATTCTATGATGGGTTTTGATTCTAAGCGGTTGAGATTCTTAATTACAAAAAAAATAATAAAAAATAATTAGTACACCCGCCCCATCCCGCCCCGCCCTGCCTTTTTTAGATAGGAAACCAGCTAGCTATTAATTGGTATTGGTGCGGATGTATATTTGGTTTAAGTGTTATAATAATAATTTTTTAGAATACTTTTTATTTGTGAACATATTAAAATAATCTATTAATTATTTTTAAAAATTATTTTTGATATTAACATATGAAAAAATTAAAAAAATTAATTTCAATGAAAAAATAAAAATATATTTTTTTAATTTTTTTAAAATATTTTGAAAATACATTACCAAATACGACTTAAATAGAGGCTATATAGACCACATGTACCACAAAGAGAGGTGTCTTTTTTTCTTCTCGTCACTCCCTATTCGAGTAAAATCTAGAGCCCACCTTCACCTTTATTATTAAGTTGCGACAATTTCTAAACCGGAATTTAGACTTATAATTTATTTTTGAAAAAAAAT
Source organism: Salix brachista (assembly GCA_009078335.1). NCBI lineage: Eukaryota > Viridiplantae > Streptophyta > Magnoliopsida > Malpighiales > Salicaceae > Salix > Salix brachista. The sequence goes on from CM018586.1 coordinate 14,067,878, forward strand.
GCTAAGATTGTTGATACATCACTCTCCATTCAAAGTAAAATCTAAGACATGCACTCACCCAACCATAACAATCCAGGAGTGACTTAAACCCATGTTGTATTGATGTAACATTTTACAAAGTCTAAAAATACTAAGTATATACGAAAACCTAACCATTTATTATTATTATTATTATTATTGACACTACTTTTAAATTTCTAAACGGGGATTCAAATATCACTAACATTTGAAGCTTCTACAATTTTTAAAGTATTCGTATGGGTTCTGTTGAGAGAGAGAGAAGACAGAAATGGGAATTTTCGAGTGAAAAGTGCATTGAAAACCAGTTTACTGCATTTACCAGCTCTTCATCTCCCCTCTATGGAATCTCATTTGGAGGCCAGGCCTTCCGCTGAAAATGTGAGGTTTTCTCATGGCGTGCCTGCTGTAACCCACCAGGTTGAATTTGAATAGAATGAATGTGGCCTGGAATCAAGATTTTGAGAAGATGAAGGATGCTGCTCCTGGAATGGGTTTCGTTGACTGGTTTGGCATGATGCTCCTCATTTGAAAGGCTTTTTGTGCAGCTATGGACGGCTTGGAATCATCGTAATAATTCTGTTTTCGGCAATGCAAATATTGATCCTGGGCCTTTCAAGACTTCCAGACTGCCAATTTCTCTCATGAGGACAGTTTAAGGCTAGCGAAGATATCTCAAAGTAGACGGAGCTATTGTTGATTTTTTTTTATATTTTTTAAAAAAATTAAAAATATTTTTAATAAAAAATATTTTCAAAAACACTCAAACCGGTTTTTTTGAGCTTTCATGAAAACTTTTAGACAGTTGCGAGGCGTGCGTTTTTCTGCGGAACTGGGTTTAAGCTAGAATAAGATGAAAATATTTTTTATTCATAAATATATTAAAATAATATTTTTTTATTTTTTATAAATTATGTTTAACATCAACAAATAAAATTAATCTAAAAATACTAAATTTTTTAATTTAAAATAAAAAAAAATCATTTTTTTTTTTAAAAACACTGAAACGATTTGGCAAAGAATTTAAAAGCGATTCTCTTCAGCTAGTCGCATGGACTCAATTCTGCAGCTTTTGATAATGCCTATAAATAGCAGTTAGTTTCTGAACATTAAAGGAATACTTGAGGAATTCTCTCTGACCAGAGCCTTGCATACGAAAAAAGAAGACAATTGAATCGATTAATTAAAATTTAGTAAAAAATATTAAATAATTTTAAAAATGGCGAGAAAAGGGTTGCTATTGAAAGCTCAATTCCAGCAACGTCAAATACAATTCTTCAATGATTCCCCACACCATTCGAAGAAGAATGCGACGCCCATATACCGAATTCAGATTAAAACCAGTGATGAACAACGAGTGCTGATTGCTGGAGAGCACTACTTGAATGAGGAACAATATCCAATCGATCAATCCCATCAGCCAACTACAGGAATGACAGCATGAGAGATATTTTATACAAGTAAAATACGTCTTAACACCCATTAGCCCCTACCACATCACTCGTCAGATTCAGTTTGCAGCACAATTATCATCTAGGAAAGACTTGAACCCAAGCCAAAGTACCTTCGAGATCAGGTGCACACTCTCATTTCAACTACTTGATAACCATTGGCTTCAGCGTTCGTCTCTCGATATCCTCGACACCAGTACTCTTGCACATGATCAAACTTTAGCAGCTTGCTCAACAGGTTCGGTTTCTGAATCACCACTTGATTTTGCACGCTTGGTTTGATAATCCTTTACAGCAGCCTTGATAGCATCCTCTGCAAGCATGCTGCAGTGCAGCTTAACTGGTGGAAGAGAAAGATGTTTTGCAATCTCCCTGCAAATTCAGATGCATGATGTTAAGAACTCACGTTGAACTATTTTCCATCATCATGGATCATTCGGAAGTGTGAACCATGTATCAGGTCAGATGTCCCCCAGCAATTCTCCTGGGGTTGGAAGAACTCGACCACATCAAGGTGGCTCCATAACACTTCCAAAGATAAGGATCAAGCTGTTATGAAATCTCTCTAGTAATTCAAGTACAATATGAATATGGTCACCTAACTCATATATTGGGGTTCACTAAACTTCATCATTCTTGATAAAAACAACTTGTGCATCCAAAGTAGCATTAATATGTTCCTTTTGTGCTAATAAAAAGGATAATGCGATAGAGATATCAAAAGGAGCATCAAGAATAGACTGTTGTGTTTTATAAATAACGAGATCCTTTATATCAAAAGTAGAGCTGATATCAAAATGTAGTGGCAATTTGATAACATAACTATTTGATTCAATTATTTGCAACACTTTAAATGATCTAACCCTGCTCACTTGCAATTTATAAATGGTTTCCAAATGACATCATTCAAGTATAATCTATATTATAAAATAATCATCAAGTATATCAAGATACTTATGCAAATCAACTTGAAATTTGTATTGTTTATTACCTTCTGAATTTTCTTAATAATCTCAACATACAAATTATGAACTTTACATGCAAAAAACTCAAGTTGAACGAAACATTTTAAGTTGAATTAAACATTTTAGTGTGAGGAGACAGGAAGAAGATTTGCAAGCTTTCTAGGTTCGTAACTTTGAACACTTACTTATGAGGGTTAAGTTTCTCTTTTTGTGCATCATCTTCATCTAGGCCACTAAAGTTCTCATGATTGGGTTCATACACTTGCACACAATAGTCTTCATTTTCACCTATATACTTATGCTCTTGAATGACTAAGGGTGTACAGGTTCAGTTAACAAAGATATAACCAAAACCTTGATATTTCATTAACGACTTGTGTGCCCTTATCTTCTTTATTAATTTAAGTGCTACCAAAATTAGGTCTATAGGATGGAGCACATAAAAAATCATTATTTCTAAATTGAGACCTAAAAGAGCCCTCAAAAGGTCTTGATGTTTTGTTCATGAACGCTTTATAAGCAACTCATAATTTTGCACTACAGTAAAAACTTGGTCAAGAGTGAAAACATCTATAAGCATGACTTCTTTTATTAAAATCATCATTTAGACCTTTAAAAAACCTACGCAAAATCATGACTATATTCTCTTTTACAACACATTTTATCATGTAATTATTAAAATGTGATATATACTCATTAACAAATTTATTTCATTGTCTTAGATTGCTTCATTGGTCTAAGAGTTTATTCCTTTAAGACTGGAGTAGGTAATTCTCCTTTGATTTTTGCTTTATTTTAGTCCAATCAACTATGCAAGATTTACCTCTCATCTCTAAACAATCATCAACATTTCTCTAAAGTTGGGCTTCACCAATAAGCATTATCATAACAAATTTAACTCTCGTATTATCAAAGAAGTTGTGTCACTTAGAGAATTGATCTATGTCACAAATCCACATATCAAAGACCTAAGGGTCACGATAACCATTAAAAGTACAAGCTCTTATTTTGTTAGAGTTCAAGACTTGTTCATCAAGTTCATCGTGTAGAGTAACTTAAATGATAGTCATATTAGAGATGATCAAGGTAAACTTGTCTGTAATGATTATTGTTGTAATATTTGCTGGTCTTTGGGTGCTTTGTTCGAGAACTCTCCACGAGTTCAACTCTTTTAGACATGTTGACTATCCAAGTTTGTAGTTCCTCTTAAATGACCTTAAGAGTATTACTAAATGTCGAGTCCATGGTAAGCATAGACTTAAGGTTTGATATTATATGATGTCACAAGTGCATGCGACACTAACTTAGTAATGAAATTGAGATCACAATACAAAAAAAAACTAATTCTATTTTTTTAATGTAGTAATTGATAAAAAAAGAGATAACACCTAAAAAATTTAAGCAAATAATGTTATACCAGCAAGTGCAAATAATTAATCAAATAAAGATAATGTTCCATCATTTTTTATAAGCTCTACAATTAATCCAAAGTACTAATGACTAAATTTGAATGGCAAAGATACAATGTGAGCAAAAATATTGGAGAATAATGTAAGATGAGATTTTCTTTAGACACAAAACATTGTTAATAATAAGGTGAATAACAAGTGTAAGAACTGGTGAAATAAAATTCAACGAGATGAGGGGTTGAGTGATTTCCCTACCATATTGCTTCACAATTGACATAGATCACTTCCATCACTATTGTTGACATACGTTTCAACTGATGTAGAGAGAATAATTGATGTAGTGTTTTACCGGTTGATCTTTTTTTTCTACTGTCATCTTTTTCCCCACCACTTTTCTTTCTCTTTTTCAATTACAACATTCCACTTTTTTTCACTTTTCATTTTTTTTTTCATTCTTTTTTATAGATTAATAAATAAAAAATTACAAGTAAAAAAAATAAAAATAAATTAAAGGTAACAGACTCCCAATTATTTCAATTCGTCTTGGTTTTTCTCAATCAAAGTTAGATAGGTGTAGTACCAGAGAGAGAAGAGACGAGTTGTTACTGTCATTGCATTTAGTTCGAGGCTTGGCTATATGCATCACCTTCTAACATCATCAAATGATGGAACATGTTAAGTTTGGGGTGGTAGATATTCCCACTGTAGTCTAGTAATATATGGGACAAAGCCTTTAATTGCACTTTTTATTTTTTCTTTCTTTTTTTTTGTTAAAAAAACAAGAAAAAGTACACAGGTTTATAGTGTTGTTTGTCAAAGGAAAAAAAGTATTTGGGTTCGGTTTTGGGTAATGGGGCGGTGTTGTTTTTAATCACTATTGATGATGATCCTCACAATTGCTAGGGATTAAAAATTGTATTGAATTTAGAAGATTTGCACAAGCTCTTATTTATCAATTAATTATAAGAACAATTGAAACCTGATCTGGCACCAAAGTTGACGCCGGACAAAAGAGATTTAAAGCTAAAAAGAAAGAAGTTAAGAAGAAGAAGCCAGAGAAAGAGAAGAAAAGGATGAAGAAAAGAAAAAATAGGGTTGTAAAAGTCCGCAACTTTGCAGATTTTGCTCAATTGATCAAAAACTTGTTATCATTTAAAAAAAAGGATAAAAAAACTAAAACCCTAACTAGAATAAATAATTGGACTTATAGCCCACCAAATAAAATATCCGAAAATAACTAAATCAAACCCAAAAACTATACCTATATAAAATCCAATAACATAAAGATTTGGCTATCCTCTATCATCATAATAGATCATACGAACATGTGAACCATTTCTTGAGTCAGATGTCCCAAACAAATGTGATGACAACACACAAGACATTCAATCTAAAATTAACAGCTCAATGTACATCCATAGTTTTCCTTTTCTTTATGTAATTAATCTTTGTCTATGACATCTGAGGTCCCTTACATTTTCCTGTCTGTGCAATCAGTGGTAATTTAGTGTGCCATGCATGTGTCCAATACAAGTCACTTCTTTCCTCCCACAAACTCAATTGCAATATAGAAAGGCCATCCTATGTTTCCATCTATACACTTCTATTGGTTAATGTGTGTATTTTCTTACATTAGTTACTTGATGAGTATGCGCATGTGTCCCTTTTAGCATTCATATAACTTAATAAAAAAGAGGTAAGTATAATATTAAAGAACAAAAAGAAGGGCTATAAAGACAAAAAGAACAAAAGAAAAAGGAATTTTTTTCAGCTGCCCAGATGCGCACCAAAGAGGAGACGGGACCATTAACTCAAATGCACCCCTACTTTGGGTAAATTCAAAGACATGGAAAGACAAGGTGTTTTTTATAGTGCACAAACAGAAAGCACCTAAAATCTGATAACGATAAAGGAGTGAGACTTTCTTTCTTGTTTGGTTCGTTATATCAAAATAGCACTGCAATTAACTCAAAACAAAACAAAAATAAACCAAGTTCTGTTTGTCATGGAAGAAAACGTTCAAACACTAGAATAACAAGAGAGCAATGAAGTACAAATCTACTATGGAAATCTTTATAGAAAATTCATATTAAACGAAATTGAAGGCACAAATAAGCACATGGAGAGACCATTATAAAATCCTCATCATGTCTCACAAAAACATCTGCACTTGATTATGACCAAGGAAAGATGGCCACAACAATACTTTTTTTCTGATTCATTGCTTTTTAAACCTCTAATGATTACTAGCTATGAATATTCCCAGCCATAAGCGTACAAAATGAAAATGAAGTACTAATCCATTTATGCTTCCAATCAAGGCTAATGTCAAAAATACTTTAACTTCAGCCATGGATATTTATGGACAATAATGTGTGAATAATCTTGCTTGCTAATAACAGAAAAGACAAAGGTCCACCTACATAATGCCACTTGACATGTACGAGGAATCACAGGTTGTTGGTAAACAACATGGATGAGTGATCCTGTGATACTAGACAGCAAATACATATCAATCGTGTTAGTACAGTTCAATCTTCCTTGGTCAAGACCATCTACTTATTTTTGTAAATGGATTTATATATCTGAAGTTGTCCGACAGGTTCAATTCATAATTCCCTAACCTTCAGCAAGGCTAAACAATCAATGCAAAACACCAGATGCTTTGTAAGTAAAGGGTCCAAAAAACTACCATCCTCTCAATAAGAAATTTTCCAATCTGATATCCACAAATTAACTCTACATCCCCCAAACACGCAACTCTTGAGTTTAAAATAAAACTAGTACAAGCTTGAATGCTGCAATAGCTGAGGTTACAGGCACAGCCGAAGTATACTGAAAATCATGCAGAGACATCAGCAGAAAGGAAGAACATCACATTCTATACCAAGTCTCACTTCAGCACCCACCATCTCAAAATGCCAACCAACCTTTATAAGTAATATATTATACCAGATGAAATTGCTAACTAGAACAAACAGATTGGACTCATGAACCATGGGAGCTATAATATACAAATAAAACACGCCTCTAAGTTCCCTATCCAAAGTTGGCAATGATGGAGTCTAATCTTTATAAGTGATGATATAGTCACTTTCTTAGTTTGATATTTATGTTGAGCTCCAGTTGATTCCATTAAAGAATCGCACACAGCAAATAACAAAATTGATTACAAAGATATAAAGCATCAACACAACAATCATATACGCACAAAATTATAACCTTTTCTATCCAAACAACACGAATGAAGAATAAATAGTGCAATAAACACAGAAAATCTTAGCGAAAAAAAACTAACGTGTTTTTGATGGTCAAGACTTCCTCCATTTGCTTCCCTTTCACCCATTCGGTAGCTGAAAAAACAACACATTCAGCTCCTCAAATATCCTTCTAGTTTATTCACAAAAATAAATAAATAAATTCTATTAAAATACATGTTAAAATCAACAAAACAAGGATCAACATACCAACAGAGGAGGAAGCAATAGCGGAGCCACAACCGAAAGTTTTGAAACAAGCATCGAGAATCTCACCAGTGGTATCATCCACCTTAATTTGCAGCTTCATCACATCACCACAGGCAGGTGCACCGACAAGTCCAGTGCCGACCGCCGGATCATTCTTGTCAAAAGATCCTACGTTGCGTGGATTGTTGAAGTGATCAATCACCTTCTCGTGGTAGAAACGTGGCAGGATCTTAGTTCCTTGGGAGAGCAATGATCTCTTGGATGCCAGTAGCCTCAACATCCTTTCGGGGTCGACAAGAAGATTCTGCTTAGTTAATTGAGCGGGGAATAGCGATAGGAAAATAATTTCGTATTTTTGTAGGGTTTGTTTGTTAAAATTGAATGGCGGTTATTGATAGACACGTCAAAGTTGGAGATGGTTCTGAGATTTTTGGCATTTGACAGGTGTGAAAATTTATTGTTTTTATATATTTAGATTTTGAAATTAATAAATAAATCGGGGCTTTGCCAATAGGGCTAGCCCTTTGATGATTTCTTAGCTTCCTTTAGTTTTGTTGGGCTATGAAAGGCCCAACCTAGGCCTCTCATTTCTGTATATTAGATTACATAAAAAACCCAGGCTTTAGGTTGGGTTATAGCCCAAGATAGACCAGTTTATTTGGTGTTTGTTTGAAAATATGGTTAATCTTGTTTTCTAAAGTGTTTTTTATTTAAATATATATTAAAATAATTTTTTTTATTTTTTAAAAAATATTTTTGATATCAATACATCAAAATTTTCTAAGAACAGTAAGAAAATTATTTTAAAGAAAAAAATCAATTTTTTCAAAATATATTTTTTTTTGGTTTTCCAAACACCCCTTTTGAGTAGGTTTGTCTAAACTTTTGCTTTTGTATTTATTACGGGGTACAACACAAAAAAATATTTAGACAATGTACTCTTCTATTTTTATTAAAAAAACACTTTAAATGTGTTTTATCTAAACTTTTGCTTTTGTATTTATTATGGGACAACACAAAACAAAAACATATGCTTGGACAAACACACTGTTAATGTATATGGTAGAGATCTTTTGATAAAAAAAAGACTTATACTTCTATCAGTAATATATATATATATATATATATATATGATGTATTTATTCTACCCAAATGCTTATCACAATAATATTTTTTGTATTCATTAAATCCAAAATGATTTTTTTCATAGTAAATAAACACATGGTTGAAATTAAGAGTTCTTGATGACAAGGTTAAGACTGAAGATTTCTTGATGACATGGTTAAATTGTAGATTCTTGATGATAATGATAAATTTCTTGATGTTTCCTGATTGCAGAGTTATAACAAATGTCTTTCTTGATAGAAGGGGTGAACTTCCTGATGATTTTTAGTGGAAAAGTTTTACAAAAACAAAATGCAATGATTTGATCAGATGACATGGATGCATCCTTAACCGGTTGGAAATATATGTTTTTTTCCATGTTTGATAAAAAAAGTTTATATTTTTTATTTTAATTATCTTGATTTTTTAACTCTTTGTCCCATTTTGTTTTTTGCTCGTGTGGTTAATGTGTTTAATTACTTTTTTTATCATATAACTTAGATCTTTTACAATAGATAAAGTTATCATAAGCTAATCATTCTTAGATGACAAACATTTTAGTTGTGATGTTGTCATTCTAGTCGAATGGTGCCCTAATTCATGATAGTCTTGCATCATTGCCCACTCAATAATTATTTTATCAATGATAGTTGAGAATTACCCCTAGCTTGATCATGTAATATGTAAGCTTTCAACATCTATGAAAGTGTGTTCGTGTGATAACAATTTTTAGGTGTCATTAACTTCTTTCAAAGTGTAAAACAAACTTTTTAGTCATGGAGAATACCCCTCAAGTTTAGCTTTATTAATGGAGCTAATCAAATAATAGAATGTCCTTAAGAAATTTACGTTCAACTAATCTAGTTTTACTCATTTTTCTACCTACCATGAATGATATTTGTTATTGCAAGATATTATTCATAACTTTGATGGATCTTGATGGATCATTATTTGATCATGTGTTTTTCTCCTAGGTGATTTGAATATTATTGTATATTATGCCTCTCAAAGTCCACTTCACTCGAATGTAACTCGAGGTTTCTTATATAATTATGTAAATGTTATGCAATTTGAAAATATTATAATATAGATGGAAAAACTATTTTATAAACCAAAATAAAGAAAAAACGATGAAAAAAAGGATAGAATTGTAGTGCTTGTATGGACTTATAAAGATGTGTAGAAGCTACTTAGGATTTGATCATCTAATTCCTGTTCATGTCCTTAGAGAATTAGTTTAAATACATCTATAGTAAGCCAATAGTATTGGTATGCTAGGGGTGTATGATTATATGTAATTGTTATGTATGTTATATCAATTATGTCACGTAATAAGACCTAAATAAGAGAGAAAGGTGTTAAAAAATATTAGGAAAGTTCAATGACTATATTTTGACCACCGGAAAAAATGACCTTGTTGTCATTAAGCTTGTATGTTAAGAAAGTTTAATGAAGACACTCTCTTGGGGAGCACTTTACCCCTATATGGGCCGACCCGGTGCGAGCGTGGATTAGTCTGGGCCAGCGTCCAGGACACCGCGTGGTTTATACCAAAAAAAAAAGAAAGTTTAATGAAGATGGTGTTATGCCTTAACCATACTGGAAAAGTTAGATTGAAATTCTTAATGATTTTTAATTTTATTTTTGTTTTTTTCAGAGAGATTAAATATTTTTTTGGATTGAAAATGAGTTTGTTAAAATTCATATTATGTTTTTTAGGTGTTTCCAAGAGAAAACAAGTTAAAAAATAGAGCAATATACATTTATAGAACCCCAAAATATAATTAGCTAGGCACATAGCATGGACTTTTGGATGCTTGTCTTTTTTTTTAATTTAAATTTTAATTAATATTATCTCTCTTATTTTTAAATTGATGTGCTCACCTTACCTTTAACATTTTTTTATATAAATAAATTATATTTACATGATGTATTTATAAAATTAAAAATGATTAGTCCTTATCAACTAGATTTGATCTAAATCAAACAAATAAAAACATATAAAATAAAAATGACAATTGAAATTAGATTTTTGTTTGTGTATCTATAACTTACTTTTACTAAAAAAAATTAGTTTTTCTATGATTGTCCCTCTCCCATTAAAAAAATAATTAGAAACGTATTCATAACACCGATAACTTTTCAATTGAATTAAAAATTAATGCTACTCATGACGTAGACCAAGTTAAAGAAGTAGTCGGTTCTAAGAGAAGAGTACCTGGCCTCATTCTCACTCGTCATGCACGGGACAAACTAATAAAAGTACCAAAAGAGTACTGCAGGAAGCTGAAATTATTTAGAATGAGAAAACATTTAGTAAAGTATATTAGATAAATTTTATCTTGTAATTTTATTTAAAAATTTAAATTTTTATTTGAGATGTTTCCTTGATATTGTATCAGAATTTTATACGATCACGAGTTCGAATCTCATAATCCTTATTCTATTCAATAAAAATTAAGCACAAGTTAATGTAAATTGATGCAAGTTTCTAACCCAAATTTTTTTTATCTAAAACAATTAAAAAATAATATAAATTATATTTTGAGATTTTACCGTTTAGATTTATATAATTTTTTCGACGAATTATGCATATACTACACAAGAAAATAGTTGGAGCACATTGTCCATGGTGCAAGCTGGAAGCAATGAACCTGTATATATTTGCAGCCGAGACACGCATGACAGGAAGTGTCATGTATTCCTGTCCGAGCGGGATAATTTGATGAAATATTATAGCTCGACGCAGGACGGTTTTCTGTCTGTAGGACAATAAGTTTTGGACTTTTGTTACCTTTTGATGTGAAGGGCTTGCTTTTGCATTATTGAATGCATAGTCTCTGCAAATCTAACCGACTCCGCCCATTTCTTGCATCATCATCTCTTACATTACAGTAATTTGTGGTTGACATTTCGGCCATCGCTGTTATTAGCATACCTCATCTTCCCAGCATCAAAATGTCTTCACAGCTTGCACGCCAGGATGCTGCGTAGTTTGTTATTATGGCAAACCTTAAATTATTTATATAATGGCTGCATGATCAGCTGATTAAACTACCAGGATATATCATAGGGCGTTCGTAATTCCTGGGTTTCTTTCACTGGATGAGGTACGAAAACAGGTTTCTTAGATTAACAATGAAGAAATATGGTCTTCAAAGGTGTGTGACATGGTGGTAAAGAGTTGAAAATCTATTTTACTGGTTAGATTATACTCACCCTGTAAAAATCTAAGATAATCAAGATTTTACTAATCATAAAGAATAACTAAAGAAAGGTAGGGTGTCCTCAGATAAAAAAATAAAGAAATATCGGTGAAGATATTCTTAACATGATGTACCCTAAATCTGCATCTTAATTAGTAATTTATGGCTATAGACTTCAAAAATTTCTTCAAACAATGTATAAGTCAAGAGTACATTCCCCTTTAGTTAATGATTTCTTCCAAGGAATTACAATGATATATATATATATATATATATATATATATATATATATAAAGCACATTTGATTTCCTCGAAATAAAATTATAACAGCTCATGAACGAAGAAGCAAAGCCCTCGTTTTTAATTTGATCATTTCAAGAGAAAGTGATTTTACCATGCTTAGTGACCGTTAGACATTGCGATCTCACCGGTTTTTGATTGAAATTTGAAGAAGAAAAAATTCATTTTAAATGAATATGTTTTTGTGTGTTTTAGATCATTTTGATGTGCTGATTTCAAAAATGATTTTAAAAAAATAAAAAAACATTATTTTGATGTATTTCGGCACGATAAGCACTTTGAAAAACTACCGCAACCACACTCCCAAACAGGCCCTAAATTAACTTTTTTTCGCAAAATAATACAAGTGGCTGCAACAGGTTGTCTAGGTCGTTCCTGGAATGGGAAGTAGCTTGTTTTCATTGCCTAGCGAGCCAGAGCTATCCTCCTCTCTGTGGTTGCCTTGTTTGGATCTCTTTTTATAGGTCCACTGCCCTTTCACTTCAATCGTCCGATAGCTAGCTCTCACGACACAATGATTTTTGACAACTTACAGCACTATCTCATTCATCCTCATCAATGTCTATTGATTGCTCGACAATTCTTTTCTATGATTTGTTTTGATTCTCCATTTGTCCTGAGAATCCTCCCGGCACTAGAATTCGACAGCCCTAAAAACATGCTATGAGTTATAAAGGGAGCAATCAAACAATGGCAATGGCCTGAATCTTAGTGGCTCTCATTATCAATATTTGCTAGGTAATTGCATGCAACTATCCGATAGTTGGTCAAGCTTCGTTTCATAAACCCGCATGGAAATTATGTTGCTTAACCTTTTGTAACCAAGATTTACGACCTAATTAATATGTTGACCTTGGTTAATGAAGGTTTAGCAGGACCTTGATTAATGAAGTGACTGTAATTCTTTTCTTTTCTTGAACTCGCAATCATAAGATCACGAGGAAATATTCATTTGAACTGCTTGCTGATGATATCCTAAACAATGAAATTTAGTAAAATAACAACCCAACGAAACTTGTTTCAATAACAAAAAAGCTAAATTCTCCTCTACTATCGACCCTACATGTCTGTGGGTTCCGCGAAACTTAACCTAACCTTTGACCTAACTCCCCTCACTATTCTGTAGATGTTTTTAAAAGAGTGAAATGTCATCAAGTGTTAATCTCTTATTATTTTACTGATTCTACAAGATAGATATCATGCTCTGAAATCGATGGGGGAGGAGGTGCTTCTCTCACTATAGGTCAAAGTGACTCCACATTTTGGAGCTTTTACGCAACATGACAGTATAGGTTCATACTAATAATGCTTTTAAAACGTAAAAGTAGGATAACTTAAAAAGAGTTACAAAATTCTAAGTGTTTAGAAGGAAAAAAAGAGAGAGTTAATATACTAAATAATTGTTTTATATTTTAGTTTAAGTAAAAAGTTTTTATATTTGGTAAGCCAAGATGACTAGTAGTTATAGTAGGAGCTAATGTAGCATGAGAAGTCAAGTGATTGATAGCTATGGTAATATTATATGATGTCTAATAATAATTGTTTGTAGTAACAAGTGGTGACTAGAAAATCTGGTGATCAGTAATTGGTACCTCAAAAATATCTTCTTTAATAGACGTGGGGATTCTTTAATGATAAAGTGAGTAATGTTTTTTGAAAAAAAGAAAATGCAATTATATTTTAGAGAGATTGCCTCTAAAAAATATGTGCTGAAAATATTAAGAATGAATAGATTGTGAACCTTTAGTTAAAAGAATTCATGTGATATTTATATCTTATAAGTATTGTCTTTTTTATGCAAGAGAATGAACTAAAATGTAAATTTATGATATTTTGAGGTGTATTATACTTAAAATAATACATATAGGATGAGTTAAAAATATTAAGAGAGCCACATGGGGTCCCTAAAATATTCCCAAGAGAGCATTGGGTTTAAGCAAGGTGCCCAAACCCATTGAAAATAAAAAATTGATTCAGACATGCTGCCAAAACCCAAGCATGTCGGCTTCGAGTACATGCCCTAGCTTGGGTATGTTGGGCTTGAGGACAATCCTAAGCTCAAGGGGGTGTTAGGGTGAACGTTAACACCCCTGCCAAGTGTTTATCAATGCTTATGGACAGGTGTTGAACATGCCTAACATAGGCGTCCGCCTAGTGCATGGGCATACACCCATACATCTTTGGGTGTTTTCTTCAAGTTTTTTGGGGTCATTTTGAGGGTTTTGTTTTGCTCCATTTAATTTTAGATCCATTAATAGCCCTCCAAGCCTTTTGTATTAATTTTATAAAAAAAACTTGTAAAAATGTTTTATTACCATGACAATTTCATTGAATTTTCTTAATATAAAAAAAGGGTTGAAATCCTGGATAAAAAATCAGAAAGCTCGTGTGTAGAAGCATGCATTCAGCTTAAAAAGATCTCTAAGTATATAGAGTGGAACCATTGAGGAACCCATACTTAGAAAATTCTTAATGAGAGTGAGGTGAGATATAAAGAGCTCTATACTCAGAATATTTTTCTAAAAGGTCATGGCATACTTAGAAAAAAATTATAAGTAGTTGGAGGGACCCAAGAAAAATGAGCTTATACTTAGAAAAAATCTAAGAATCTAAGGGGATCACAAAAAGGATGAGTCTATATTTAAAAAACATTTTAAGAGTTTGGGGTATACACAAAAAGAGTGTGCCAATACTTTGAAAAAAAGAGAGATTAAGATGTTAAGGGGAACCCAATAAAGGTGACCTATGGTAACACCCATACTTGGAAAAATTTCAAAAGGTCTACGGGGAACCCATCCAGGGTAAGCCATTCTAAAAGGCTAAGGGTAACCCAGTAGGGTAACCCATGTAGACCTTATAATTAGAAGACTTTTTAAAAGGTTAAGAGAAACCCATGAAGGGTAATTCTATTACACTAAAGAAACCAAGTCCATTTCTTGAATAATGATCGTACTGGAGTATAAGAGATATATGACCTACCTAAGATGATATATGATTAAGAGCCTTATGAGGTTGAGAGCCTCTTCAGTGATGGTGTGGGGGTTTGAGCCCCCTCCCCATTGAAAAGTAGTGTCAATCCAAAACTTCATTGAAAAGAGGAGAGATCCAAGATCAATCCCTGATGGATTGATGATAGGCTTTTAGGCATCACCTAAAATATGAGAGATCTCAAACCAACACTTGAAAATTATTAAGAGGCCTTTTGATATCACCTAGATAATAGGGGATCCTAGATTGGTGAGTGGCCTTAGATGTCACCTAGAGAATGGTGAATCCTAAATTAATAACTAGAAAAATAGTGAGAGGTTTTTAGGCATCACCTTATGAATATGCTACTTTAAGATTGTAATAAAGATAGACAAGTAATCTATATAAATGATATAATATTTTTATTTGAAAAAATAAACTTATATCCATTCTGATGATTGTGCATCCTAAGGTGATCCAAATGTCAAGTACATGGAAGATTTTTCCAAACATGTTATATAATTTGTAGGTGTTCACCTTAGTTGCCATAATAACCTTGAATGAGTGATATTATTTTGATTTAAAAGGATAATAAGTCCTTGAGATACATAAAACACTCATGGGTTAGTTCGATATAATTCTTCATCAAATTTTTATTTTTACTATGAGAATGATTTTGTTTGGAAGGTCCATATTGATTGTCCACATAATGATGAAGGGGATGAAATTGGTTTCCCTTGCCTTCACCATTAGCAAACTTATGTCGAGTAAGTATTAAATCTTCTTTATAGATCATGTTTTTTCACCCCTTTTATAAAGGCATCTAAGGTTACTAGCTCAAGTGATTCTTTCACATGAAGCATATAAACTAGCCCTCATAGTAGAAAATGTTAAATAGCTCATCAAAGCTTTTTTTGGTCGATATATTGGTGTTAGAATATGCAACTAACTTGACATAAACATCATTAAACCCTTTTATAACTCTGAATTACTGTATCAAACTCATGTAAACTCCCAAAATATTATGGAGAGGATTTTGCATATTAAGTCACTATCCTAGATGACTAACTTTAAGCTCTTGTGTATATTTTTTACATAATCTCTTAGATCATCCAAATGGTTAAAATTATCCTGACTTATGTTTATAAAAATATAGTTCTTGGGGAGTCGAGTATCAAGACTTGTTTGGAAAAGGAAAACCTCATCTACCGATGAGGTTGCAGTCATTCTCATATGTATGCTCGTATATAAATCTTCTCTTAGTCCTTTATCTATTAGGCTCTTGTGATCCCGAGGAGTTTGGCATGGAACAATGATTACAATAACTAGTTTATATCTCATGGTAGCTAAGAGAGGATGTTTAAGGTATCAACTTTATACATAAGTATCCCAATTATACAAGTGACCTTTTAGTGGCATCTCAAGATTGTCTTTATGTTTAGTCTTCTTTAGGTAGTGTAGTTGTTCATGGGCACTTGGTGGAACTAATGGTCGTGGCATTAAGGTATGGTATGTTATCGAGGGTGTCAGGATTTGTCGAGGTGGAAAGGTCTAATTTTGACCTTGGGTTGCCAACATGGTTCAAGTAAGGAGTTGCACCTGATTGGTAAGTTGTTGACAATCTAGTTGAGTATAAGTATTCATGATAACAAGTATATTTATCCTATATCATAACTTAGAAGTTTCTTGGTCGTGTGTCATGGAATAACATGGAAATGTTAAAAAGAAGTTTTAGAAACTAATGGTTTTTTTATTAGTTTCTCATAGACAACATGAATTAATGAGTCCTAAAATCCAAGATGCTTAGGAATAAGATTGATGTGTTGGATAATTGACTAGTATCTTAGTTCAAGCAATCTCATCCATTATTTATAGTTACGGTGTGTGGCGACTAGATATGGAAAGCTTAAAGGCTTGGTAACTAGTAGCGGATGATGTCTGGTAAGCTAAGGTGATTGGTATTTATGGTAGTATCAGGTGGTGCCTGTTAAACTAGATGACCAGTAGTTGTGGTGGTATATAGATGATGCTTGGTAAGCCAGGTGACAAGTAATTGTTGTAGTAGCAGGTGATGTCTAGTAAGCTAGGTGACCAGTAACTAGTACTTGTAAAAAGTCTCATTTGATGGACGTGAGGACTTTTCGATGGTAAAATTAGTAATTCATAGAGAGAGAAAGTGAAATGATATTTTAGAGAGATAAAATCTGAAAAAATATATGCTAAAATATTAAGAATAAAAAGATTATGAACCTTCGTTTGAAGGATACATGGAGTATTTTTAGCCCATAAGTCTTGTCCTTTTATGGAGATGAGAGACTAAAATGTAACTTTATCCTTGTAATATTTCAAGTTGTATTATACTTAAAATAATATGTATATGATTAGTGAGAATATTGAGGGATATGTGAAGTCCCAAAAAAAATCTCAAATGAACGTTGGGCTTAGGGTATATGCACGAGACTAAGGGAGTGAAGTGTGTGAGTTTGAATGTAAATTCTATTTATAAGTTTAGTTGTTCATATAAAAACAAGTCTCATGTTTAAATATAAAACCATACAATGCTTAAGCTAGTAAGTTGTATGAAGGAAAAGATTTATAGAAAATAGAAATAAAATGAAGAATGTGAGAGAGGTCGTCTGTGTTTGTTTAAACTTGTTGAAGGAACTTGTATGAGGTTCTTGAATGAACTTCTCGATTTATTTGATGAACCAATGTATTTACAAGTCTCATGATTTTTTTTAATTTAATGATTGTTTTTTTTGGATTACTTTTATTTAATTACTTTATAAATGAACATCATTATTTTCTTGGATTATTTTTATTTGCATGATTCGGCTCACAGGATTTAACCAGGATGCTGGTGTTTTTTTTTATAAAAAAATTGATTTTCTTTTGATTTTATCTTCGTACATGAATCATTACTGAAAACTATGTCATCATTTAAAAATCACTATATTATCACTGACATCATAACTTTTTTATTTTATAATCATTAATAAAAAATAAATTATTTTAAAGGAAAATATTTTCCTTAATATATATATTCAAACAATAAAAACTAACTATTTTATAAAAAAAATTATAGTAATATTCTCCACGATATAAATCGACCTTTAGTTTAGAAGACTTCGTTTTATAATTTGGATTTAATCGATCTCTTTTCATGCTAATTTTGATCTCTTTTCAGATTCCCAAATTCCTTCAAAACGGTGTAGATTGTACCATATATATGAAGGGGTTTATTTTAGTATTTGAATAAGTCCATTGAGTCCCTGGTCTTCAGGAAGACATTCATGGTCAAGCATAAGTTAAGGATTTCAATTGCTTATTTTTAGTCATTGTATGTGCCACGTTACTATAAACGTGAGCTATTTTCCAGTTGATTTGTTATTCTTGTAAGGCTATTTATTAGCCACTTTCATTCAATTAATTCATTCATTCAATTCAATATTGTATACTCTTTGTTTTATTCTCAACAATTGGTATCAGAGCCTTTATACTGGCCTGTGGAAAATAAAAACAAAGGGCAAACACATTCGTCTTGAGTGATTTCAAACACACAGAGAGTGAGTTCAAACACAGAGTGAAGTGAGTTCAAACACAGAGTGAAAAGTGAGTTCTTGAGTCTTGAGTGATTTCAACAGAGAGAGTGAGTTCTTGAGTGATTTTAAACACCGAGTGACAAATGAGTTTGTGAGAGTCAGCAATCAACAAATGGCAGCAGAGTCTAGCAATTTTGCAACTCCTTGCATCCCGAAATTTGATGGTGATTATGAGCATTGGAACATGCTCATGGAAAATCTCTTACGATCAAAAGAGTATTGGAGTATTATTGAGACCGGGTTCGTTGAACCTGCATCTGGAGAAATTTTAACTAATGCACAAAAGAAAGCATTAGAGGAGACAAAGCTCAAAGACTTAAAGGTTAAAAATTACCTCTTTCAGTCCATCGACAAATCCATTCTGAAGACAATTACTCAAAAGGACACAACAAAGCAGCTATAGGATTCCATGAAGATAAAATACCAAGGCAATGCAAGGGTTCAGCGAGCTCAACTTCAAATCTTTCGCAGGAATTTTGAAGTGCTGGCGATGAAACCTGGGGAATCTGTCACAAATTATTTTGGAAGAGTGATGCTGGTAGCAAATGACATGAGAAATTTGGGAGAAAATATACCTGATGAGAAGATTGTAGAGAAGATTTTGCGCACACTTACTGAAAAATATAACTACATCGTTTGTTCAATTGAGGAGTCTAAAGATATCAATCATCTTTCAGTTGATGAACTGCAGAGTTCATTACTTGTTCATGAACAAAAATTCAAACGAAATGACACTGATGATCATGCACTGAGAATCTATGATGATAGATTCAGTGGCAGAGGCCGTGGCAGAAACAATTATAGAGGAAGGGGCCGAGGTGGAAGAGGATCATCATTCAATAGAGCCATGGTGGAATGTTTCAAGTGTCACAAACTTGGACACTTTCAGTATGAGTGTCCAACCATGAACAAATCAGCTCACTATTGTGGAGCTAAATGAAGAGGATGAGATGCTGCTAATGTCATATGTTGATTTTCAGTATGAATATCCAACCATGAACAAGGCAGTGGAGCTAGATAAAGAGGATGAGATGCTGCTAATGTCATATGTTGAATTACATAAGACAACACAAAATGATGCATGGTTCCTGGACTCTGGATGTTCTAATCATATATGCGGTTACAGAGGTATGTTTTCCTATTTGGATGAAAGCTTTCAACATTCAGTTAAGCTTGGTAACAATAGTAGAATGGCTGTTGTCGGCAAGGGTAAAGTGAAGCTATTGCTAAATGGTGTTAAGCACATTGTCAATGATGTATACTATGTCCCTGAGCTTAAAAATAATCTTTTAAGCATAGACCAACTTCAAGAAAGGGGTTTAGCAATATTAATTAAGGATGGAGTTTGTAAAATTTACCATCCTGAGAAGGGCTTGATCATTCAAACCCAGATGAGTGCAAACAGGATGTTCATCCTACTGGCACAGAGTACCTGCACAGATTCAGAATCATGAACGTTGTCTCAACACTACTTCTCAAACTCCCTCATACCTTTGGCACAGACGCTTCGGGCACTTAAGCTATAAAGGCTTAAGAACACTGCAATGGAAACAAATGGTGCATGGACTGCCAAATTTCTCTGCCCCCACCGTGACCTGCACAGATTGCCTCAATGGCAAGCAACACAGAGAAGTTATGTCCAAAAACAGCACATGGAGAGCAAATATGCAATTAGAACTCATTCATGCTGATATTTGTGGTCCTATTCTCCCTATGTCCAACAATGGTAAAAGGTATATCCTATGTTTTATTGATGATTTCAGCCGCAAATCATGGGTATTTCTTTTGACTACAAAATCATAGGCATTCACTTATTTTAAGAAGTTCAAGATTATGGTCGAAAAGGAAATTTCATTGAGTATAAAATATCTAAGGACTGACAGGGGAGGAGAATTTACCTCTAATGATTTCAATGAGTTCTGCAGCAATGAAGGAATCAAACGCCAGCTTACCACAACCTTCACTCCACAACAAAATGGGGTAGCAGAGAGGAAAAATCGAACCGTGATGAACATGGTACGATCAATCCTCTCTGCCAAAAGGATTCTGAAGACTTTCTGGCCAGAAGCTGTGAATTGGGCCTTTTATGTTCTCAATCGGTGCCCGACCTTCGCCTTGACAGATTTGACCCCTCAAGAGGCATGGAGTGGAATCAAACCATCAGTGGATCATTTTTGGGTCTTCGGGTGTTTAGCTCATGTTCACATCCCCGATGTAAAACGAAGCAAGCTTGACAACAAAAGTTTTCCTTGTGTGTTGTTGGGCATGAGCGAGGAGTCAAAGGGGTATAGGTTATTTGACCCTATAAACAAAGGAATTGTGGTGAGCAAGGATGTCATTTTTGAGGAAGATAAACAGTGGGACTGAGATGTTTCGTATGAGGACCAAATTGTGTTTGATTTAGTCTGGGGTGAAACTGACAGTGGAGAAACTAGTGCAAGGGAAGTTGACGATGAACACAGGAGGGAGACTGGTGATGATGGTGTCGAAATCTATGAGGAAGAAGGTGAAGAAGATGATGTCTCTGTGGAAGAAGAGAGGAGCTGTAGGCATGGTGTTGAAAATAACGAGAGAGATGGAGTTGCAAATGAAGTGGGCAGAAATGCAGACCATCCTACGGTGTGTGTGATGACAGCTGGAAGAGTAGGTGAGAATGCAGATCTGACGGCAAGAAGACAACCAGGTGGCAGTGTAGATGCAATTACAGAGGACGTCGATCCTACGGCTGGGACACGTCCAGGTGTCTACTTGGATGACAGTCAAATCACTGTCAATCCAACGACAGAGATACTGCCAGGTGGGGTAAGAGAGAGGGATCTGTTGACATGTGGAAGAAGAGAAAGGGGTCCTCCAATTTGGATGCAAGATTATGTTACAGGGGAAGACTTGTCTGATTATGATTCAAATATGGCATTAATTATGTCCTCTGATCCCATTCATTTTGAAGATGCTGTGAAGATTAAACATTGGAGACTTGTTATGGATAGTGAAATTAATGCCATTGAGAAGAATAATACCTGGACGCTCAACGAGTTGCCGGTGGGAGCCAAAAAAAATTGGAGTCAAATGGGTCTACAAAACAAAATACAACGAGCATGGAGATATTGACAAATACAAGGCAAGGCTAGTTGCCAAAGGGTACTAACAACAACACGGAATAGACTATACAGAAGTCTTTGCACCAGTGGCAAGAATGGACACAGTAAGGATGATTATTGCTCTCGCGGCTCAAAAAAACTGGACTATTTACCAGTTGGATGTCAAATCAGCTTTTCTCCATGGGGAGTTGCAGGAAGATGTTTATGTTGACCAACCAAAAGGGTATTAAAAGAGGGGAAGCGAACATCTAGTTTACAAGTTATATAAAGCGTTGTACGGATTAAAACAAGCTCCAAGAGCTTGGTTCAGCCGAATCGAGACTCACTTCATCAATGAAGGTTTTTTCAGGTGTGAAAGTGAGCAAACGTTATTTACCAAGAGAAGCAGGGAAGGAAAGATCATCATTGTAAGTGTTTACGTTGATGATTTAATATTTACTGGAGATGATGCACATATGTTGTCCGAATTTAAAAACTCCATGATGAGAGAGTTTGACATGTCAGATTTGGGGAAGATGCGGTATTTTCTGGGAATCAAAGTATTACAGAATTTAGGTGGAATCTACATATGTCAAAAGAAATATGCACTAGAGGTGTTGAAGAGGTTTGGTATGATGGAGTGCAACGCGGTGAATAATCCAATAGTTCCCGGATGCAGAGTCAACAAAGATGAAGATGGAGTTAAAGTAGATGAAACATATTATAAGCAATTAGTGGGTAGCTTAATGTATCTCACAACAACAAGACCAGACATGATGTTTGTTACCTGTCTCATCAGCAGATATATGGCTAAACCTACGGAACTTCATCTACAAATAGCAAAAAGGGCACTTAGATATCTGAGAGGGACGATAAATTTTGGAATCCATTACAAGAAAGGGGGAAGTAGTGAACTACTCGCATTTACAGATAGTGATTATGCCGGAGATATGGAGGATAGAAAGAGTACAAGTGGATATGTTTTTGTGTTAAGCTCAGGAGCAGTCTCATGGAGTTCAAAGAAGCAACCAATAGTGACTCTTTCAACAACTGAAGCAGAATTCGTAGCAGCCGCGATGTGTGTATGTCAAGCTCTTTGGATAAAAAGAGTCTTGAAGGAATTGGGACATTCCAATGAAGAGTGCACACAAGTGAAATGTGATAACAGCTCAACTATTAAATTGTCTAAAAATTCGGTGATGCATGGATGCAGTAAGCATATTGATGTGAGATATCATTTTCTGAGAAATCTTACTAAAGAATGTACAATTGCATTAGTTCATTGTGGAAGTCAGGATCAGGTGGCAGATTTAATGACCAAGCCTTTAAAGCTTGATGCATTTGTGAAACTAAGAACACTGCTGGGAGTCCAAGAAATTACTGATGTAAACTAACTGCATACTGCAGTAAGTTTAAGGGAAGGAATGAAGGGGTTTATTTTAGTATTTGAATAAGTCCATTGAGTCCCTGGTCTTCAGGAAGACATTCATGGTCAAGCATAAGTTAAGGATTTCAGTTGCTTATTTTTAGTCATTGTATGTGCCACGTTACTATAAACGTGAGCTACTTTCCAGTTGATTTGTTATTCCTGTAAGGCTATTTATTAGCCACTTTCATTCAATTAATTAATTCATTCAATTCAATATTGTATACTCTTTGTTTTATTCTCAACAATATATCCGTGATTTAGAATAAAAACAAAGAAAAGACATAAACTCTCTAAAATTAATTAAAAAAATATAAAAAATAAAACCAATGAAAAAAAACATTTTTAATAAATATAAATAAGAAATAATTACTCAAAATAATTATTTTGTTTTTTTTTATTATCTCCTTGTATTACTTACGCAATAAATACTCTTATGACTTATATATATATATATATATATATATATATATATATATATATATATATATATATATTGAGATACTGTATTATTTATGGTGGAGTTAATCTATGAATTATGTTTATTTTGAAAAGCGAATATAAAATTATATTTCATTTCAGCTCTTATTTAAATTAAAACATTATTTAAGTTTTTATTGATTTGTCATTCATTTGGCTTTTTTATTTGAATCAATGAACATTGTTTTGTCAATTTAACGATCTCTGTGCCAAGGAATGATATATTAACGGCACAAAATCTACTAGATTAAATTAATAGGTCGAGGAGTCAATTTAAGCCGAAATAATGCAAAGAGATGTTTTGGCCTCATCTCCGGGAAGGTTAATCGTATTTCGTTCTCCCTCCTCTCAATTCAATGCTAATTTCGTCCTATGATGTTACGTCCTAGCAAAATATTAAGAGTCTATTTGTTTTTTATTTTTTTATTTTGTTTTGAATTAATGTGTTTTTTAGTATTTTTATGTGTTGTTTTAAAAATAACTTTTTAAAAAATAAAAAAAAATATTTTCATATATCTTCAAGTGAAAAACACTTTAAAAAATAATTGTTATTACAGTAGAAACAGACAACAATTCGAGCTTCTAATCAGGACACGAAAATATATGATTATCCATCAAACTTAATTTATTTTCAAGTGAAAAACACTTTAAAAAATAATTGTTATTACAGTAGAAACAGACAACAATTTGAGCATCTAATCCGGACACGAAAATATATGATTATTCATCAAACTTAATTTATTTTCAAGTGAAAAACAGTTTAAAAAATAATTGTTATTATTGTATCAGATTATTCATTAAACTTAATTTTAAAAGTAAAACAACTCAAATCAAAAGAATAACATTAATTTTTGTCACCGTTAGTTGAGAAGATATAATTAGAAATTGTGCCTCATGTCACCGTTCCACCAATTAGTGTCAATTATTGAGAGTTGGTACTCTATCTAATCAAACTCTAGGGTTTACATATGTTTTTTATAATTGGGATTCATGAACCAAACAACAAGCTTGCATTATTTTGTAGCATGCGTCCATCAACTTGTGCCCCATGTCAAATATATTTAATGATTTAACTAATTTGAGGGCAACTTCTAGTATAAATTAATTCTTTAATTATTTTCTAACTTTAAAATATGAGCATATTACATGCTTCTAAGCTTACATTATAGCATAAAATAGACTAGAAAAAGATGTTTGCTTGCCCATGTAAGAGACAATAAGTCAAAGAAACCTGCTTATCGTCTTTTTCCCCCCTACACATAGTACCCCAAATGTCTTCCTTCACTTTATATATTATTAAAATATAAATGGATAATATAATTCGCGAGAGCAACAGAAGGATATGATTTATTTATTTTTCAGAGTGAGAGAGAGAGAGAGATTGGAAACCAGACGAGATGGGGCTCCGCAGGTTTCCATTAAATTTCAAAAATATTTTTGAAAAATATTGATTTTTTTTTAAATTTGATTTTTTGATGTTTTTAAATTAAAATTTTTTATTTTGATATATTTATAAATAGAAAATACTTTTAAAAATAGCTGTAACTACACTTACAAACTCTCAAACATCATTTTCATGTGCTAGATCATTTATCTTCTTGGTATCTTTTTTGTTTAATTGAAGTTACTTTTCAAAATACTTTTTTATCTAAAAAAATGTTAATATTTTTTTATTTTTTAAAAACTATTTTTAACATCAACATATTAAAATAATCTAAAAATATATAAAAATAAAAATAAAAATGTTTTTTTAAATTGTTTTTAATAAAAACACGATGACAAACATAAACCTAATATCTCCGGTCAATAAAAACTTTTTAATTGACTTGTGTAACTCGAACGAGAAGAAATTAATGCAACCAATCGAAGTCAATGATGTAGCCTCTAAATTAGGTATTTTGCATTCATCATCCCACTTTTTATATGCCTTTGTTTACTTGTTGAGAGATTGGGTGGGTGGCTTATTTTTATATGCTCGCATGCATCTAAATGTTTATTTTCTTAGGTTCAGTTTTCTTTTCTTTTTTATTTCCACTTAGCTCGATAGAAACATGGTGGCTATCCTGTTATAGACATTAATAGTTTTCTATGATGGAAGTCAAATAATTAACTTGGGTTTGACGAAGTTAGAAAGGTGAATTTAGTGTTCCAAATACCATTTAATAATAAAAACCAGAATAGCATAATATTGATGGAATAATATGTCGGTATTTAAAAAATAATTCTATAGAAAAACAATTTACTAATGGAACAATAATTGTTCGTTGAAAAATATATCATATAATCACAAGTAAATTTACATATGAAAAAAACACGTATAACAAAAAATTTATCGACATCATTTTATCGATAAGTATAACATATTATTAGCATAATAAATTATCGATAACCTCATCGATGATCAAATTCATATTATCGATAGAACTAACTCGTTAGAGATTTATATATTGTCAGTGACAAGTCCTATATTTTTTTTTCAAATTCCTTGGAATTTTTTAGAAACTTAGTATGTTGAGAAACTTAGTCCGCTATTGCTTCCTCCTCTGTTGGTATGTTGATCGTTGTTTTGTTGATTTTAACATGTATTTTAATAGAATTTATTTATTTATTTTTGTGAATAAACTAGAAGGATATTTGAGGAGCTGAATGTGTTGTTTTTTCAGCTACCGAATGGGTGAAAGGGAAGCAAATGGAGGAAGTCTTGACCATCAAAAACACGTTAGTTTTTTTTCGCTAAGATTTTCAGTGTTTATTGCACTATTTATTCTTCATTCGTGTTGTTTGGATAGAAAAGGTTATAATTTTGTGAGTATATGATTGTTTTTTTTTTTTTTTGGTATAAACCACGCGGTGTCCTAGACACTGGTCCAGACTAATCCACGTTCGCACCGGGTAGGCCCCGAAGGGGTGAAAGTGCTCCCCAAATAACCAGCTCCATACAAGAGTAGGGATTGAACCCCTGACCTCTCTTAAGGGACGAGAGCGCCCTCACCACTCACGACAGGACCCCTTGGGTGCATATATGATTGTTGTGTTGATGCTTTATATCTTTGTAATCAATTTTGTTATTTGCTGTGTGCGATTCTTTAATGGAATCAACTGGAGCTCAACATAAATATCAAACTAAGAAAGTGACTATATCATCACTTATAAAGATTAGACTCCATCATTGCCAACTTTGGATAGGGAACTTAGAGGCGTGTTTTATTTGTATATTATAGCTCCCATGGTTCATGAGTCCAATCTGTTTGTTCTAGTTACCAATTTCATCTGGTATAATATATTACTTATAAAGGTTGGTTGGCATTTTGAGATGGTGGGTGCTGGAGTGAGACTTGGTATAGAATGTGATGTTCTCTTTTTACTTTTTATTTATTCTTCACGTCAAATAATTTTTTAAGATCCAATAATTGCAATTAATAAAATGAATAAAAGATGAATTATTTTTTTCTTGTATCGAACTAGTTGATGGTTGGGTTTATTTTAACGGCAACGAACGATTTAACCGGCAGATACCAAAATTGCAACCGCTAAAATCTATCAGAGATGAATTATTTCCGGTTGATTGCTATTTTATGTCGATTTATTTAATTCATAGATTGCAAAACTGTAATTGATTGATTGTTTGGTGTGTCTTAATTGTTTTGACAATTATATAATCGGTTGATGAAAAAAATACAATCGATGAAATCAATTAGAGATGACTTTACTTTACTTTTTGTAGTCAATTGGGCATTCGGTGGCAAGTGGATGTGTTGTAATTGTTCGGCTTATTATTCTCTTTTTTCTTTTTTCTTTTTATTTATTCTTCACGTCAAATAATTTTTTAAGATCTAATAAATTTTTTTTGTTTTGTCATTTATTTTATTTTTTAATTGCTTTTTGTAAAAAAAATATTATTAGGTGTTGAAATTTTTAATTATTGTAGATAAGGCATTCACAATAATGACAATAATTATTCGTCAATTTTTTCCTTATAAATATGTTAGACTAATTATATATTTTGCTATTTATTTCATATTAGCGCCTTAAAATAATGATAATAATTATTTGTAATTTTTTCTCTGATAAATATGTTAGACTAATTATATTTTGCTATTTATTTCATATTAGCGCCTTAAAAATAATGATAATAATTATTTGTAATTTTTTCTATGATAAATATATTAGACTAATTATATATTTTGCTATTTATTTCATATTAGCGCTTTAAAATATATATATATTCATCCCTATTTGGAGTTGCGATCTCCTTAAGGTATTCTATAAGATAATAATAGTTGTGGTACGTGTAAGCTGATCCGGACATCCTGATTATATAAAAAAATGTATAAGTGGGGAAAAAAAGGAAAAAATGAGTCCAGGGATTATTCGTGGTGCGCTCAGTTGGCCAGGAACAAAAAAAAATACTTGGGAAGAAAAAATCGTGATGCGCGTAAGCTGACCCGGACCCCTCGGTTGGAGAAAAAAACAAAAACAAATGTATAAGTGGCAAAACAAAACAGGGAAAAAAATGTATAAAAAAAGTGGACCGGAGATTAGTAGCGACACGCGTAACCTGACCCGAACACCTTAGCTATTAAAAAAAAACTCCATTTTAAAAAAAAAAAAACAAAAAAGGAAAAAAAAAACCAAAATCAGTTTTGTTGTTTGAGCAGTTCGAACTCTAGCGCGCCGAATCTGCCAACGCACAGACAATAACTCGGCCACAGCTACTCCTTTGTCATTTCTACTATACAAATAAAACAAGAAGCCCTGACTAAAAAAAAAACCGAGCTCATGTAGGCGCGAAGTAGCAGACCAAATGTCCAGTCCACAGTAACAAACAGTGAACGAGCCGAGCTCCTTTAGCTCTTTAGCGAGCGAACTTGACCGCGTGTTGTGCTGGGTTCTATTTTTGTAGAAAATTGATTGATTTTATGCGTGTTATAATTGATGATTTTAAAATTTAATAAGTAAAATTGTTGTATCGAACTTGTTGATGGTTGAGTTTATTTTAACGGCAACGAACAATTTAACCGACATATAGCACAATTGCAACCGCTAAAATCTATCAAAGATGGATTATTTCTGGTTTATTGCTTTTGTGTGTCGATTGCAAAACTGCAATTGATTGATTGTTTAGTGTGTCTTAATTGTTGTGATAATTATATAATCGGTTGATTAAAAAAATGCAATCGATAAAATCAATTAGAGATGAATTTTTTTTTTGTAGTCAATTGGGCATTTGTTGGCGGTTGGGTGTGTCGTAATTATTCGGTTTATTATTCTCTTTTTTCTTTTTTCTTTTTATTTATTCTTCACGTCAAATAATTTTTTAAGATCTAATAATAATAAAAAAAATGTCGTTTATTTTATTTTTTTAATTTCTTTTATTTTTAAATATTATTAGGTGTTGAAATTTCTAATTATTGTAGATAAGACATTCAAAATAATGATAATAATTATTCGTTAATTTTTTCTTATAAATATGTTAGACTAATTATATATTTTGCTATTGATTTCATATTAGCGCCTTAAAATAATGATAATAATTAGTTGTAATTTTTTCTGTGATAAATATGTTAGACGAATTATATATTTTGCTATTTATTTGATATTAACGCCTTAAAATATATATATATATTCATTACTTTTTGGAATCGCGATCTCCTTTAGGTATTCTATAAAATAATAATAGTCGTGGTGCATGTAAGCTCATCCGGACACCCTGATTAGATAAAAAAAAATGTATAAGTGGGAAAAAAAACAGGAAAAAATGTTAAGAAAAAATGAGTCCAAGGATTATTCGTGGCGCGCTCAGTTGGTCAAGAACAAAAAAAATATATACTTGGGAAGAAAAAATTGTGGTGCGCGTAAGTTGACTCGGACACCTCGGTTAAAAAAATAAGAAAAAAAAACTATGTATAAGTGGCAAAACAAAATAGGGAAAAAAATGTAAAAGAAAAGGTGGATCCGGAGATTAGTCGTGGTGCGTGTAAGGTGGCCCGGACACCTCAATTATTAAAAAAAAATATTTTTTTTTGTAAGAAAAAAACAAACAACAACTAGTTATTAAAAAAAAACCTTTTTTAAAAAAAACCAGTTCTTTAAAAAAAAACCAAATCAATTTTGTTGTCTGAGTGGTTCGAACTCTTGCGTGCCGATACTGGCAGCGCGTGGACAACCGCTCTCCTACACCCACTCCTTTGTCATTCCTACCATAAAAACTACAAAAAGAAACCCTGTGTAAAAAAAAAAAAAAATCACATACAAGCGCGAAGCACCGGAATAAATAGTCAGTCCACGGTATACATGAGTGTACATGAACAGTGGCTGACCGAGCAACTTTAGGTTCTTTGTAATGTAATGTGGTTAGATGTTTCGTATTGACAGCGAAATTTAACGTCACATTTTAGTTGAGCTATATGATATTGGAATGACTAACCTCCTTTTGCTCTCCGTCAAACAATAATTTATAACAGGTTTAATCTAACAATTTACAAATGCTGCCCAATGTAAATTATAGAAAGTCTTCTTTTTTTAAAAAAAAAAAAGAAGCAAAGAATAAGAGAATATTCGAGGTTTCTAAAGGGTGACGGATAATCGCCGGCCTCGGTGGTTTAAAATGAGAGAAAATACAATACAATATTATTTAATTTCTATAAAAATTGTGCTAAATAGTTATTTTACAAAACCTGTAATAGAAGGATGCAGAATCGGATGCCTAATTAATGTTTTGTTTGAAATTACATTTTAAAAACTTTTTTGAAAAAAAATATTTTTAATTTTTATTTACATTAAAAAAATTTCATGTTTTTAGATTATTTTATGTGTTGATGTTAAAAATATTTTTTAAAAATAAAAATATATTATTTTAATTTATTTCTAAATATAAATTTTTAAAAAAAAAACAGCGTGAAAAAATACAATAAAAATGCTCTTTCGAGCGAGCCATGGTATAGATTTGTAAAATTAGGGATTTAGAAAATTATTTCATTTTTTTTGGACTGGCCAAGGCCTTCCCTTGCCTCCTCTAAATCTGTCCCAGAGTCCGTACAAAGTACTGGCGTTAATTTATTTATTATTTTCTTGATATATATTATCTCAAGAAAACATGATAATAATAAATTATATATTCGGAATCAGGCCAAAATAAACAAGTTCCCATCACAAGAAGACGTGAATTTCCTGCTAACAGGGTCTTGGTCTGGTGGTCAAGAAGGGTTTCTCTCTTCTTCTCACCCCAGGTTCAAGCCTTGTCAGACACGCCTGTCACCCCCGCGGTGTCTTACATGTTCATTGGGTTTGCAGGATGTTCAGTGGGCCCAGAGATTTAATTGTTGTGCGCGCAAGCTGGCCTACACCCCGATTATAATAAATAAAAAAAAGTGAATCTCCTACCTGAGTGACAAGTTACCAGTGCTTGATGGGCCACTTGAAAGGATACCCTTCTATGCAAAACGACACAAAAACACATTAGATGCTGTCGTATAGCTGGGAATTTTGACAAGCATGCTGGTGATGAGTTACGTGTAAATCAACATTAGTTTTTTGTCCATTCATTTTTTTTTTCTTTTTGGAAACAAACAGGGCCCATGATAACCCATAGCACCACTTAGACTAGGTTAATTAGCATTCAAGGGGCAATACACCGATGCATCAACATGGTATTTCATCTCATTCTCTAACAATATTCATGAATTACAAAACTTTATGAATCTTTTTCCCCCCCATAATCTTCATTATTCTTATATATTTATTTTCAGAGTCTTCTATAGGAAACAAATGAACCGATAAACTATTTTTGGAACATCATCGATGACATCTTCAGTAGAGAACTAATATAAAAATCATCAATTGTTCTTTCTAAACTAGTTTCTTACACCTCTTGTCACTATTAATGACATATAATCAAGACACACCTCAAGACATATCTCGTATGAGATATCTCACGGATCTCCATATGATTACTTGTACAATTGTCCTATCAATCAATTTATAATTTTTCTATCAAGTCCGACCTCTAATGGAGATAATGTTGATTATCATGCTTTAACAAGCCTAATATTTTTTTGGTATAACCAAGGGTATCCTGAGCGCTGGCCCGGACTAATCCCTTTCGCACCGGGTGGCAAGTGCTCCCCAAGAGGCCTGCTGCAGACGAAGAGAGGGGTCGAACCCCAGACCTCGTAAGCGACGAGAGTGCGCCTAACCACTCCGCCAGGACCCCATGGGTTTTAACAAGCCTAATATAGTAAACTGGAATCAACCTCTATCATGCTTTTTGGTGGCCTTTATATTAAAACTGTATCGGTTTTTAAAACTAGTATACTAACCAAGAGAAATGTCATAGAGCTACAACATCACACGACTAAGAGGATAATGGTCATTCTTATGATCTTTGATAATGGTATCATTAAAGTTCATTAGTAGGAAGATTACTATAATGATTAAGAATGTTTCAGATCATAATGATTAGAAATCATTCATAAAAAAACTATATTTTATCCAATATAGACATCTGGATCGATAAAAAAATTAACACCTTCTGCATGGACATCTAATATCATTTTTACTAGTATTTCTCAGATTAGATATTACATAGTTAATAAAACTATAAACCTTGTTGCAATAATCTATCTTATGCAACCCTTGGGGTTATTCTCGATACATCCATGAACGATCCTCTGTTACTTATATCAAACTTGTATACAATAATCATGTATTAATTAAATACATTAACTAAACAAATACAGTTTTATAAAATTTAAAACAAACTTTAACATGTACAAATCATAAATCAATACAACAAATTTCTATAAGAAAAAAGCTATAAAACAAGTAAACATCCATCTTGATTAAGAAGAATGGATCACATCACTAGAATCAAGAAATTAATCAATAATCCAAGACACAAGCTAGCTATTTAAACTACTTGGATTTTTTAGACATCGTCGCACACAAAACTTCATCAGATTAATTTCTAAAAAAAAAAGATTTAAACTAATTCAACCCATTAGCGGCTTGTTGTCATTTTGTTACTATTCTATTTTTTTCAATAAATTTTGTACGTTCTATTCATAAATAATAATAAAATAAAAAACATTAGGCCAAGATGGAATACATTAAATTTTTGTTGTGATGATAGCTTAATCAGTAGGCTGTAAAGTTAGAACAGCCAGTCTTCTCATGTTAAGCAAGCTAGGGTGGACGTATACAAATATATATTGAGTACGCAAATAATGAAGTAGGTAAAGGTAATTAAAGAATCTAAATCTAGCTTTGCAGTTGATGAAAAGGCACGGTGATAATACTAAATAAAGCTGGGAGTATATATTATGCAGATCCAGTGAGGATGCTGCAACTTTTTACCCGAAAGGGCTTCCTACCTTTTTTCAGTAAAGGTTTTTTTGTATGTGAATAATCCTGAAAGTATATTTTGTGGGTTTAGATTAGCAAGTAAAACCCTGATTGTTCAAGTTTTTATCCTAATTCAAACTCGAGATCTACTATTATAAATTATTTATCACCACGTCTCTTGGAACTAAAGTTTCTTTCTTTTCATTCAAGTCTTTTCATTCAAGTCCTAAAAGGAATGTGGATCACCTAACATGCATGGAGAACGCAGAAATGAGGATTTCATTCCCGTATTCTTATGGATCACTTAGCATGGAGAACGCAGAGATGATGATTTCATTCTCGTGTTCTTATGGGCTAAAAGCTTACGCTTTGTAACACAAAAAACGGTAAATAAAAATAAAAATAAAAATGAACGAATCAGCACAGGTTCTCTGAGGTTGGCTTGAACATGAGATGAACTGCAAGAAAAATTATGTCCACATATTGATATATTTCTCGAGGTTAATCTCACTTAAAAGTTTAAATTGTTAAGTGAGACCTTATAATATGATTTATATTATTCTCTAACACACCACCTCAAGTGAAAATCCTTGAAACTTGCACAGACCTATACTATTTTGTGTTTGATTTTCATCAAATAGAATGGGGTGGTGAGATTCGAACTCGTGACCGCTGGGTCAACAAGGCTCTCATACCATGTCAAAGAACTAACTCACCTAAAAACTTAAGCTATTAGATGAGATCACAGAATATGATTTATATTATTCTCTGAAACAGACATCGAGGCTACTTTTGGTATATCAACTTGACCAAGTTGACCCTTAATTTTGTGTGTTTTCAGTCCCTGTTCTTGCTGGCAGATGCATCACTGTTTTGTCGTTCTTTAAGCTGTCGAAATCTCACACACCCAGGATTCAGTTCTCACCTGTAATGCATGGCGACATGAAAGATTGCAGGCTGAGTGCTTTTCTTCAGCCCAGAATATAATATTTCAAACAAGCAAGTCAGGCGTTGGTGTTTATCCTTTCATTTGTCTCGTTAGGGAAAAGGCAGTGCGCGAAGATGTTATGGTAGTTTTAATTCTGGAAAAAATGGCTCTTTTTTATCCTTTCATTGATGCCATTTTTAGCTACAGCAAACGCAGTGCAAAAAATAATATTTATTTGAAAGTTGGTTCATGCGAAGTTCACCTTCAAAGAGAGTTTCAGAGTAGCTATGTTATGGGTTGGGAGAACAATGGAGAAGAGAAATTATTATCATTTTTTAGGTTAATAAGTAGATAACAAATCCAATGTAATTATATAATATATATACACTAAAAGAAAATGTTTTTTTTCCTTGTAGAAATGATGCAATTGAAATTTTCAACTCACAAAAATTGCTTTTAATTAAAAATAGAAACTGTTTAATTGTTGGTAATTGTTGGTAGGAAATTGTAGCTCTCACCTCCATGATTTTAGAGTGACTGATCTAATATAATTAACTCATGATTGAGATTTAGAAAATTGGCATTATTCAGGTCAATGTTTTATTTTTCTCCACATATTTCTCTATTTATAATTAATAATATTTGAAAATTAGTATTATTTTCACAGTCTCTCTCTCTTACATAAGTCACTTGTATGTTTTTGTTTTGTTGTGGAGTCCAGGGAAAACAGGCTACTATATTTATGCAGTCACCACGCATTATCTCTAACTCACTCACCCCATAAGCCTTCCATTGCTTCTTCACCTTCTCTGTTTGCTAGTACTCTCCCTCTCTGTCCAGCTTTTGTTCATTTTACAGCCCTCATTTCTCTGTAGCTGTTCCCTCTGTCCTCGCTTTCTTTTTTTGCTCTCTCAGGTCATGTAACTGTAACCCGAAACTACAAATCTTTGAAAGAGTTTCCATTGTTGCTTTAAAGGGTCTTTGTTTTAATAATGTGATCTTGGTTAAAGTCTTGTTCTTGGTTCTTTCCTTCCGTTTGCTTACCACTGTTCTAAATCAGTTTTCTTGTGATTTAATCATGGGTTGTCGTTAGTACGAGCCTTACATGTGTAGTCCATTTTCTTGGATTCTTAAGGTTGTTTGCCCCCTTCTGTTAATGCCCAGTTGCCTTAAATTTGTTTTCAAAAGTTAAAAGATGCAGTATTTGGTCATGGGTTTTCGTTAATTTGATTGCTCTTGTTGTCTAAGCCCCTCACCACTCTAAAATTTGTTTAGTTTTCATTACTGTAACATGTAATTTGAATCTGTCAACTGCATTTTGTTATGTTAGTCTGCTTTTTGGTGGGACTCGGTTGATGAACTGGAAGCTTTTCTTGATAATGAAGTAAACAGATCAGTTTTGATGGATCCAAATTTCATTAAAATCAAACGCTAAGAAGATTTGTGCATATGGAGAGTATCTGTTCTTTCCGTTAATTCAGACTCTTTTCATTTCACTATGGATTCTGCTCGCTAGTATATTTGATTCTTAACTAACTAATAAGGTGATTTGACTCCTTGCTAAACGGTTCTTTTGTTCTTGATAGCAAATATACCAATATCATTCTTTATATATTCCTGGAAATGTAAGAATCTTTAACTTTATATATTTACTTAAAGAATTACACACACACACACACACACACACACATATCATCAAAATGTTTAGTTCAGGATTATATTCCTGCTTTTGTTACTTGTCGTTCTGCCCATAGGCTCTCAATGTTACCTTCTATGCAAGCTTAGCTACTCACAGTGGCCTCTCGAGTAGTAAATCCAGTTGGAGTCTTGTGTTTCGTGTTTTATCTTAGATTAGTTTGTTGAACCAAAACTCAATCTATCACGCTGCTTTTATATTCACCAAAATTCTGAGTTGTCATGGAGGAGACATTTGTTCCTTTTCGTGGAATTAAAAATGATCTTAGAGGAAGGCTTTTGTGCTACAAGCAAGACTGGAAGGGTGGATTACGTGCGGGCATCAGGTTTTTGACTCTTATTAAACATATTTAATCACACACATGAGATGCCATGGTTGTGATATTTACCACTTGTAATGGTTACTAATAGAGTACTGATGTCAATTATGGCACAACAGAAGCTTTTGTCTTTGATCAATTTAACAGATGAAATTTTGAATTCCTTTTTTAATCAAAGTCACCAATATATATCCTTCCATTTAGGATCCTTGCTCCAACAACATATATATTCTTTGCTTCGGCAATTCCTGTGATATCTTTTGGGGAACAGCTAGAAAGAGATACAGGTTGGCTAGCTTTTTTATATTGCCACGGTCCTCTTCCATGAGTATTTCAGTAGTCATCTGCTAAGACTTTATTTTTCGGTTACATTTTACAGGAGGAACATTGACTGCAGTGCAAACTCTTGCATCGACATCGCTTTGTGGCATCATCCATTCGATTGTCGGAGGACAGCCCCTACTCATACTGGGGGTCGCTGAGCCAACAGTGTTGATGTACACATTTATGTTCGACTTTGCAAAGGACAGAAAGGATTTGGGCCCTAAACTCTTTTTAGCCTGGACTGGATGGTATATGACCAAAACAAACTTTCTTAACTGATATGCGTGGTGGGATTTCTGGTGATATTCAAGAGTTTCCTTCACTTTATGTGTTCTCAGGGTTTGTGTGTGGACAGCTTTGTTGCTCTTCTTGCTGGCAGTGTTGGGTGCATGCTCTATAATCAACAGGTTTACGCGTGTTGCTGGTGAATTGTTTGGCCTGCTTATTGCGATGCTCTTTATGCAGCAGGCCATAAAGGTGAACTCTCTTAATGAATTCACATCATTTAATCACAGATCCATTTAACTTCTGAATTAAATGTTTCCAAATGACTGTATATCGGATTTTTAGATAACTCAAAAATGTAGTAGAGTTTGCATAGACTGTCTTCTCATCATAACGCAAGCTTTGGGGTTTGATACTTTAGGGAGCTATTGAGGAGTTCCGCATACCCCAGAGGGAAAATGTTAATCAGACTGCATTTCAACCTTCTTGGCGATTTGGCAATGGAATGTTTGCACTGGTTCTGACCTTCGGCCTTCTTCTGACTGCATTGAGGAGCCGTAAGGCCAGATCATGGCGCTATGGTACAGGTATGAAATAGAGCTCCAAAGGCAAACAAACTTCTGTTGCATCTTGTAGGTTGAGTTTTACAGCAGTCATCTTCAATTAAGAACTTGTAGTTTTATGGTTAGTTTGCCTCTCTTCCGTAACTATCAGTATTAGTGGTTCCCATAACGGGCATAAGCCCTGCTCTCTATCGCTCTCAAACC
Source organism: Salix brachista (assembly GCA_009078335.1). Lineage (NCBI taxonomy): Eukaryota > Viridiplantae > Streptophyta > Magnoliopsida > Malpighiales > Salicaceae > Salix > Salix brachista. The sequence goes on from CM018586.1 coordinate 14,104,951, forward strand.
AAGGCCACTTGAAAATAGTTTAAAAGGGGAGGGATTCTTGTCTTTCTATGCGTCTGATTTTTTTCCCTGCGGTGAATTTAACAAGTCTATGAAAAAAACGTTTCCACTGTCCACATGTACTCTCAAAGGTCACTCACAACATGTGTGTAATAAACTTTTACTGACAGCCCTTCATTTTTTTTTATTCAAAGGCTGGCTACGAGGATTCATTGCAGATTATGGAGTTCCACTTATGGTGCTTGTGTGGACAGCCATATCATACATACCAGGTAATAATGTTCCAAGAGGGATCCCAAGGCGGCTTTTTAGTCCAAATCCATGGTCTTCTGGTGCATATTCAAATTGGACAGTTATCAAGGTGAATCCCAGTACAAAACTTCCTTGAATATTAGATTTGCAATAACATAATTCAGAGATTAACCTGTGCAATAATTCCTCCAAGTCCTGGAATGGTACTGATACTCTGTTCATTGGTGCAGCAAATGATGGATGTGCCTCCTTTATATATAGTTGGAGCATTTATTCCTGCAACCATGATTGCTGTGCTTTACTACTTTGATCATAGTGTTGCATCACAACTTGCACAGCAAAAGGAGTTCAATTTGAAGAAACCGCCTTCCTATCACTATGACCTTCTTCTTTTGGGATTTTTGGTAGCGTGTTATTCAGACACATCATTTTTTCTCATCATGATTCTAAAATGGTTGAATCACTGCAAACAGGAAGAAATGTAGGCACTTCTATTTTACATTCTGCTGAATTTGTTTTGGACAGGTTATATTGTGTGGTCTTATTGGCATTCCTCCCTCAAATGGTGTAATTCCACAATCTCCAATGCATACGAAAAGCTTAGCTACCCTGAAACATCAGGTAATAGCCTTTCAAGTTCTAAATTTGTATAATACATATCTGGTTTTGAGAATAGGAGAGTAATCCAAGTTCTTTACACTAAATTTCTCTGAGTTTGATGTAATGCTCCATAATACCAAGACCGAAGAACATATCACACCTGTTTCTTTGCATTAATATGTACATGCAGGATGAGTGTCCAACCATTTTTCCTTTTATGATCTGAATCATGGCCGAGGGGCTTAAATAATAGGTATTTCTAGAGAAGGAAGTTTTTGAGAAGTTTACTTTGTGCTATTGGCTTCCCTGCTTGTTTACTAACTCCGTTTTTGTTCAACACTTGGTGTGCATTTAAATGCTTGTCTTTTTTTCCTTGGCACTTTATCTATGTATCATACAGGTTGTTGATTCTCATCATCTTTGTTTCTTTGCTTTCACACAGCTTCTGCGAAATAAACTTGTTTCAACTGCCAGAAAAAGTATGGGTAAAAATTCAAACCTGGGTCAATTATACCGAAGCATGCAAGAAGCATACAATGAAATGCAGACTCCATTAGTCTATCAACTGCCATCTTCCCTGGTAGATAAGCCTGCCTGTGATTTTTATTAAAAAATATTTGTTTAGTTTTCCCTCTTTCCTCACCCTTACTTGAAACAGGGACTGAAAGAGCTGAAAGAATCCACAGTACAGCTGGCCTCAAGTACTGGCTACATTGATGCCCCTGTTGATGAGACTGTTTTTGATGTGGATAAAGACATAGATGATCTTTTACCAGTTGAGGTCAAAGAACAACGTCTCAGCAATCTGCTTCAGGCATTGATGGTTGGTGGTTGTCTTGCTGCTATGCCTTTTCTGAAAAAGATCCCGTCCTCAGTTCTTTGGGGTTACTTTGCTTTTATGGCCATCGAAAGCTTGCCAGGAAATCAATTTTGGGAGAGGATATTGTTGCTTTTTACTGCTCCAAGTAGAAGATACAAGTGAGTGCATGCACGTACAGTCATATCCTGTTAACTAGGCGCTCTTCTATATTCTGTTAATTATACTCATCTGCATCTCCCAATTTTTATTTGTTTTGTCACAATGTTTTGACTATTAACTTCACGCATATATTGATTTTGTATTTTAAAATCTACTGGAAGAAGATAATTCTATAGCTAGTAAAACCATATTTAATAGGAAACCATATTGTTATTATTATTATTATTATGATGATGATGATGATGATATATAGGCCATGACAATCCTCGGAAGAATCCGACATCTAATCCAGGTTTCTGTTTTCCAGGGTGTTGGAGGAGTATCATGCTACCTTCATTGAGACGGTTCCCTTCAAAACAATTGCCACCTTCACTTTGTTCCAGACAGCTTACCTGCTCGTATGCTTTGGCATAACGTGGATTCCAATTGCTGGTCTCCTTTTCCCATTGTTGATCATGCTTCTTGTTCCAGTGCGGCAGTATGCCCTCCCTAAGTTTTTCAAGGGCGCCCATCTTCAAGACTTGGATGCTGCAGCATATGAGGAAGCTCCTGCTGTATCTTACAACATGACATTTGATGTAAGTTCATCTCATTCCTTCTTCATTTCAAGTTTCAGCTAGGCATGCTTACAGCTTAGGTTTGAGCAAAAGCTGGTTTCCTGATGCTCTTTAATGATAAACTGTTCAGGATCTGTTCCATGCCAAATCCATTTGGATTTTTCAATGTGCTAGAAATTCACTAGATCTAGATTATCACAGAGATTATCAAACACAAATTATACTGTGCATTCAAGTATTTGTCTTCCAGGATCCACTCTTCTTGGTGTCTGATGACGTTGATATAAATTGGAGTCCAAATAGTCCTGAAGTTTTGGGTTCTAATATACGAAGCTTTATGTATCTGACAGGATCAGGATCCACAAGCCAGAACTCCTAATATTGATGATGGGGAAATTCTTGATGAAATTATCACCCGAAGCCGGGGCGAGATACGCCATAAACAAAGCCCTAAAGTAACAAGTTCCGCTCCAGGTTCAGTAACAAGTCCACGGCTTTCACAAAGGGCATACAGCCCACGAGTTAGTGAGCCGAGGGTTGACAGGAGCCCCATATTTACTAGCAACGGAGTTGAATTAAAGCAAACTCCTAGTCCTGGGCTCTCTAACCTTGGTAAAAGCAATCCTGGTTCGTCGTCATGCTAAATTCATATTTCTGGTGAGTTTAGTTGTCAGTATGCTCGAGAGGTCCTTTGTAAAATTTATGTAATATAGTGTTATCATATAGGTTTGTGTTTATCTTCTTGGTTGTAATCATAGGATGTCTGTCAGTGTTCATTGTCCTCTATCTCCCAATAGGCTGGGCAGAAGACATAATAATGAAAAGAATGTCATTTGCACCCTTGTTTCTTGGCAAGAATCATCCCCTTCCTCCCTTTTATTTTCAGTGTTGTTTACTGTTATTTATGTTGTCTGGGAAAGCATTTAGACGATGAAGAAGTGGAAAATAAAGGAAATTATCTATCAAAAGAGCCTTAGTATGCATCAATGATTGGGGTAAATGCTTCAACCATGATCTAAAATGCTGAAAAAAGAATTAGAAAAGGTCATTGCCCAGTTGTTGATGTCCCTCAGAAGAGGGTTCTTGCAAGGGAGAATTCAGAGAATTCTTTCAACATTTTTGCATGAAGTGATTTGTCTATGAATTTGAACCTTCAACTTTGTGGTCAAACGCACTAGACTTGAGAGAAAGCACTCAAGTTATGCATGTGAAAGTAAAACTTGAGCACAAAAAAGACTCTCCTGTTTGCATCAAATACTTTCTTAGCTAGGAGACAACTCTTCTAGTACCAGCATCCTTCATCGAATTACTGGGAATCCTCCTTTATTTTCTGTATTGAAGTAACTCCATTATTAGATTTGATTGTTTTTCTTTTCCAACCCAACTACCCTTAAACCACTGCAGTTTAATATTCAATTGGTAAACGTGAATCTTGATTGCTTTGAGGGTCTTTACTAACTTTTATGATCTAGTTTCAAATGAGCGTCCTGATTAGCATCGTTTGGCAGCAGAACCATAGAAAAGTGAGCATGCCTATTCATGTAATCGAGTAATGCAAATGGACAGGCGTTGGATATTTTTTTACGTCCTTTTCCGGGTTGTCACCTAGGGTGTTAAAGCGTAGACTAGTTTAAAAAGCCATGCAGTGTGAGTTTGTTATTCAGATGAGTAGTTGTGGCCGGGGTGTCCATTTTACAGTTTCATAATGGAAAACAGGTGCGTAGTTGTCTTGAGACTAACTGGTTTACTGAGTAGTCTTTTTTAAAGTGCTCCCTATTTTCCTAAAAAGTGGTCTTATCTCAGAGCAAGTTCTGACAGCTATACGGGCTATGTTCATGTTTATCAAAGCTCCCACCAATGGTTCAAGAATTTGTTTAGGGGAATCTCATCCAATTTATTCTCTCTAGCTATAGAGGGGGTAATGGGCTTTTGCATCATGCAACTTTGCGTTAATGTTTACGACGGGCGTGTGATGACAAAGAATTTGAGATCTGTACAGCAGATCTTGATTTCGAGTCGAGGCTTACATTTCTTGTAAGAATCTGGAACAGCCAAAGTTTTACTCGCTTATTTAGACCTAAAAAAATGTGCTTTCCAGAAATAAGATTTTCTTGAATTAAAAAAAAAAAAAAGGCTTACAACTTGTAAGGGCGCAAACCTAAATATAACTAGGTGGGAGCTACCTTTCCCATCCCTTTCCATCTTTTCTTACTGATAACATTTTATAATCTTGGAATTGATCATTTCCATATTATCATATTTGCTTCATTGACCATTTCTTTTCGATTAGGTATTCTTTTGCTTTCGACTTACGTAATTCTAAGCCTTTCAAGTCTTTGATGCTATCATTGTGGAACTATAAAATCATAATAAGATCAACTAAAGATCCGTAGAAAGTTTGGACTTCGGAGAACTCATGTCGAATGCACGACTTGATATAATGTAACTCCAATAAATCAACTGTGTTTTTCTGCCCTGATTAGCTGTAACTAGTTCTCTTCATCCTTTTACATATGGTGCTTCATTATTAAGACTTCAGTAGTGCATATCTCTTTGGATGTCACTAGATTTTAGCACTCATGTCCATCTGCCTTGATGCATCGTTTACCTAGGGATACAGTATCAAGGGCCATTTAGATGGATTTCCTAGGACTTTCTGAATGATATTGCCCATGAACTAGGGTACAAATGCTAGTGCTCAGTATACAATTTCTCCACTATATCTACCCTAAGTACAAGAGGGCCCAGATTAAATGTTTCTTTTCAGTATTTGCTTTCCTTTCTACTACACAAGTTGTGAGGATGGAGATTGATATCTATCCACTCGGGACCCATCTCAAATGGAGATCCTATCCATGTAGAAAAAAAGATTTACTAGTGGACACTTTCATTAAGAAACAGATACTAAATCCGTGTCCTCAACTCTGCTTTAATCATAAGAAACAACAGTGTTATCTCCCTTCAAAACTCTGGATGTGGTCAGCTAGTTTGGTCGGAGTTTTGCTATGAGTATCTTTTTGTTTGTTTTATACTTTGTTGGGTGCAAGAGGAATGGTTTTTAACAAGTTATCTGAGCACAGTTGATTAGCAGGTTAGAACAAGGGGCCCAGGAAAAATTGCCCTAAAACAAATCAAGGCTAGTGTGTTCTGAAAAAAGTTAAGGTGATCATCAGTTAATACCTCAAAGTTTTGTATGTCTGATTCAACTTGATATTATAAGAACATAAGCTTAGAAATAGCTGAGGATTCCATACTTGTTCATACTTGTTTCCTTGAAAAATGAAACCCTTTTAAGATTCTATTTCTACCTGGTACTTGTTTCATGGAATACAAGTAATGAAAATCCAGTTTACAAAATTTGTCAATCTCTCTTGTTGTTTTATCACAGAAACTAAAATGAGTCTTTCTCTTGTAACTATCAACCAATTAACCAACAACTTACTGACTAACTCACTCTAATTCCTATGTTGTACTAATTATTCTACTAAAGTTTTCTTTTGATGTTCTTTATGTTATGACTAACAAGGTTGAAATGCGATTTGATCTATGGCCGGCTTACAGAAAAAAACAATGTATATACAGAGTTTTGTCTCAAATGTTTAAAAACTATTTTATATATAACTTTTTTGTCTAAAGGATTTGTAAGAACATGTAATGTAAGCTAAGATTTTTATGAAAGAAATGTATTCATAGGCTTAAAGGGTATTTAAAAATGTTCAAATATCTTTTTACTAGGAATAAAAAAAATCTTCTATCATTTCAAATGCAAACTGCTATTGCTTAGATTGATAAGTTTTGATCTAATCTAATGTAATTTGTTTAGACTAGTAGAGAATTTCAAATCAAAAGTTCATGACTTTTAGACCTATCATGCATTATTATTCATAAAAAAAATACATGATAAGCAAATAAATGATGGTTTCAGAAAAAGCTAAAGGGTTTTTACTTTTTTGTGTTGTGACAACAAAAGGGTAGGTTGTGTCTTTTATTTCAAACATGTTCTAAATTATGGTATTCATCTAAGCTTTTTTTCAATAGATTGTCTATCCCATTTCATTAGATGGTGGGATGAAATGTAAAATGTTGCTTTTAAACAAACATTGAGTTATTTTTTAAAATCAAAATACAAGTCAATTTTTTGTTAAGGAAATGTGAAACATGTATTTAGCATGGAATTTTTTTTCCTATAAATCCAAGCAAGTTTTTTTGTAATGTTATCATGTTAAGGCATACCAGCTCATTCACCATCTTGGCCAAGGATTAAGCAATGTGCGATTGAAAGAGTAAAAATCATGTGGCTCTTATTATTAAATTAAGCCTCAACACAAAAATATATTTCCTTTCAATATATTCAGCTATGATTATTGAAATGGTAAAGATAATAAAATGGTGAAATTACTTGGAATTGAACATCAACTTATATTTCTAATGTCTTTCAATTGTCTAGTTATTCCTTCTCGACAACTTTTTTTTTTTGTGATGACCGGGGTGTTCGGGTCAGCTTACGCGCACCTCGACTATTCCCCGGACCCACTGAACATCCTGCAAGCTCAGTGAGCATGTAAGGCACCGCAGAGGTGAAAGACATACCGCGCAAGGATGGACCCAGGAACAAGAGGGGAGGACCCCTCCAGCTCCCACTCCCACTGGGACTCGACCCTGGATCCTGTGAAGGAGGGAGCTCCTCTTTAACCACTGGGCCACACCTGGCTGGTTCTCGACACAACTTTCAACCAAGTGTTTGGATGATGGCTCTTTTAGAATATTAATGGTCAATTGGGATAAAATCATAGTTTAGGAATCATCCAAACTTAATACAGGATAGATGACAAAACTTTTAGTCTCTTTCTCACCTAGGTTAGGTATGGCAAAAAAAAAGCAAACACCTCATTCCCTTTTTCTTTTTATCCTAAACTTAATCAACTTGCTTTTAAAGTCAAGACTATCTATGTCATGCTTAATAAAAATCAGCATGTTTTTTGCATTTACGGTATGATTTTTACTAAGGATAGCATGACCGAAAAGGTTTTGTAAGATATAAGTGGTTTGTTCCATATTAAAAAGCATTTTGAACATTTCTTACAAAGATAATAGAAGAGGTGAAAACTCTTTTTTATTTATTTGGGCATCTCTATAATTACTTTGGTTGACGTAACCTTTTGAAGCTGATTGGCTGAAAAATAGCTGATTATATGAAAAATTATTTAGTTGGTAGGTAAGGAATTATACAGATTAGCTTAGGTTAACAATTGATGTGGCACTTGATGTTGTCAAAAATAAATGATTAAAAGTGATATTTCTTTCCAATTTCACCCCTAATTGTATTAAACTGACCTTTTGGCTTTCAAGTTTTTAATTATTTCACGAATTCCAAGTTTTTTCTCAATATTTTTTTTATTTTACTTTAATTGTGATTTTTTCAATTATTTGTGTGTGTGTGTGTGTGTGTGTGTGTAAAATATTTCTTGAAATATTTATTTTTCGTCTGCTAATATATATAATATTTTTTCTGAGTAAAATATTTGTGGTTAATCTCTAGAATCGCCATCACAATGTATATTTTCTTCCTATTGCTTGTATGCAGTCATTTTTACGTAAACTATTAATTTCTTTTGTGTATTTTTTTTTATTTTTTGCTTACTTGTGATTTGATGCTAGCCTCAACGTGCAAGTATTAATCTTGATTTCATGTCTCTTTATAGTTAAAAATTAAAAGATTAAATAACTACATTATATATAAAATTAATAAATACTCTTTTCCTACTAGCTAGGCTATCTATCTCTGGTACTTTTTTTATTTTTTAATATTTTTATAGGATATCTATTAATATGTTTATAATTATAAGAAAAGGAGTGAGAAAAGGAAATTATATGTTTGTAGTTTGTTCCCTTGTCATATCTACACATAAAATTCATTTTTGAGGCTATTTTAATGTCTTAAAATGCGGTAACAATTATTTTTAAAGTATTTTCCGCTTGTAAATATATTAAAATAAAAAATAATACCATCACATAAAAATAATCTAAAATTATTAAAAAATAATAATTTGAAGCAAATATAGAAATATAATTTAATTTAATTTTTAAAAATATAAAAATTAACATGTTAAGAGAATACCTGGATTGTTCTGCCAGCTGTTAAAACCTAATGAGCTAGGGGAGATTTCCTTTTGAGCCCAAGCCCATGGCGTGGCTCCTGCGCTCGTGATGTGAACCCCAAGCTCAAGGAGGTGGACGACTTCCTAGAGAGTTGTCCCACCACTACACGTGCTTTTACACGGGAATGGGCTTGGTCGTGCTCTTGCAATGGCCCATGGGCCTACCTCATTGAGCTTTGGAATTCTTGGCTTGTGGGTCATATTTAGTAACTACGCGAAATTGCCTTCACCTGCCCCTCTCCATATCAAGCCTTCATGATTGAAGTGCATGGGAAGGCTTAATCATCAAATAGTGATTTGATTTTCAAACGACACGTCTTGTTACGTCTAGGTAATGATTTTTTTTGGCACATGTGATTACCTAATAGATTTTTCAATCAAAGTTGTCAATACCGTTCTGGTCGCTATTCCGGTTTTTCTATTGGAACGGAACGTTCCGGTTTCGGAGCGTTTCGGCGTGCCGTTTCGGGTTGTACTGTTCATATATAATTAATTATATATATATATATATATATATAAAAATTAAAATATTAATTTAACAAGCATAATTAAAATTCAAGATAATTTAACTTTAAATTATACAATATAAACACAAAGTCAAACAAATATAATCTCAAAATTAGAAAAAACAAATCAAAAGTTAAAAGAAAAAAGAAAAAAAAAGAGGATTTTAAGGCCGGAACGGCACACCCGGAACGGTACCGAGACGTTCCGGCCGGAATTTGGCCGGAATTTCCGGAACGGGCCGGAATTAAAACCGAGATAAAAACGACGTCGTTTCATCTCGGTTTTCTTAACGGAACAGAACGGAATTGACAACTATGCTTTCAATCACAACATCATCAATTCTTTTCGTCGTTTCATCTCGGTTTTCTTAACGGAACAGAACGGAATTGACAACTATGCTTTCAATCACAACATCATCAATTCTTTTCTTTTTCTTTCAATTGTTAGTTGAAAACCTCCATATCTCCCTTTCTTTTCTTAAATCCTTCACCTACCTCTATATATTTAGACGCCATAACCCATCGATGTCAGCGAGCCACCTCTCCCAAGGCCTATCTTCCCTCTTTTTGTTATATTTTTTATCATGCTTTAGTCAACCCATCCATTTATGTTTTAAGTTAATTTATTGACATTTGTTTGTAGTTTCTGTAATTGGCTTACATGTTTGACTATTTTACTTGTATCATTAAGATTATGGATAATTTGTTGGGTTCCAATTAATTTTAGCCAATTTAGGGTTTTGATGAAAATTCATGGAAAAACAAATTAATCTGTAATTGATAATTATTAGGGTATTATCTTATGGGTAATTTAAATTTAGATTAAACAAATTAATCGCTTTGTTCATTTTTATTTCACATATTAGGATTTAGATGTAGACTTTAATACTTTGTGGTGTAAAACTACATTGTATAGTAAGCCATCAGTTTTAAAAGATATAAAAGAATAAAATGTAATGTTAAAATTCAGATTTTAGAACACTTAGGTTTTTGATTCAATAAGATATAACCTTCTTATGAAGAGAGATCTATCTTGAACCTTAAAAAAAATCTAACAAATATAAATATGACATGGAAAAACAATCAAATAACAATACAATTTATCTTAGATAATCCCGCTACGGTGATACGTCTTCCCTTTAAACAATAAGTACTACTCTTGTTACCATTAGCTTTTCTAAAAAAAAAACCGAAATACAAAACAAATAAAATAAACTACAACAGAGGGGTTTCTCTATTAATATACATATGGGGTTTCCTATTTCTTCCATGAGAATATTCGAGTTCAGCACATAAACCTGAGGAAATGCTTCTCCTTCAACAATTAGGATTAGATAAAATAAAAAAGGAAAATAAATAAATCAGAGCAAGGATCTGTATCCTTGAGTGATCCGGATTAGATCACCCCTACATATACAGGGATAGCTGAAGCGTTTTTCCTCACAAATTCTTTCAAGCAAACCTTGCAGTTGCATTCTCTTCCACTAATCTCTCATTCCGTATTCATCGTCTCCAAATCATGGCTATGAAGAAAAACACTCTGGCGATTTCCTTCCTGACGATGGCCCTCTGCGGCGTCTCCATGGCTGCCGTCTACCAAGCCGGTGACTCTGCCGGTTGGACAAGCATGGGTCAAGTTGATTACAAAGAGTGGGCGGCGAACAAGAACTTTCACGTCGGAGATACTCTCGTTTTCAATTACAACAGCCAATTCCACAACGTGAAGCAAGTCACACGACGAGGTTTCGAGTCCTGCAATGCTACTTCCCCAATAGCTACTTACACCAACGGCTCCGATACAGTCACGCTTGAAAAGCACGGCCACTTCTACTTCATCTGTGGTTACCCTGGTCACTGTCAGGCAGGGCAAAAGATTGATATCTCGGTTGTTCCGGCAACTTCAAATTTGAGTCCTGCTCGTCCACCAACTCAGAGCTCACTCAGCAGTGCTTCATCTCTTCATTTGTCTGTTCCTAGTATTCTTCTGTCCTGGGCTTTCGGGGTATTACTGGCGTTCTTTCTCTCGGGATTTCCTTATTAGGAAGGTTTTCAAGTCGCTCGTCGTTTTTTAATTGGAATTGCTTTTTTTGTTTTTGTTTTTCTTATTCAGAAATTTTAGGATCAAAACTTAAAGGGTGTGGAGGAAACCAATGTTCACCCACACTTATTATATCATGGATTATAATTGTAATCCATAATATTTTGCGTTTTTTCTTTCCTTTTTCTTGTTATGATTTTTATAATTTGTTTTTATCAATCCCATCTTTTATAATTAAGGTGGTTGATAATTTGATTGTATAATATATTTCTTTCTTTTTTTATATAGAATTGGCGTTATTTGTAGGTTTGATAGGCTAATCTAGGTTGCTCTGGTTTACAGGTTAGTAGAGCATCTTTTTTTTTCTTGAAATTGACTTTTTATAGTTTATTTTTTTCTTATATAATTTTAAAAAAATATTTTTCAAAGAAAATTCATGTTATTAAACTTTATAAAGTAATTATATTATATACTAAAAGAGGTCATGGTTCAGTTATTGTAGCTTGTGAGACAAATCACTGTGGATTACAATAGTATTGCTCAGTTTTTGGGTCGGTTCGGTTTGTTTAGTTCTCCGGTTTACTGATTTTTCTGTATGGTTTCCCAATAACATACAAAGAAATGTCTGTAGCTCAATGGATAGAGGGCATTCAGGTAAGAAATCAGGGGTTCGAGCACTGACTAGCGCGTCTTATTATACTTTGTATTTTTTTCGTTTTTATTTCCTTTGAATTGCTTTTTCTCCCTTACATATATATTTTTTTTTACTTATACATTTTTTTTTATCTTTTTTAGTTGTTTTTTTATTAGTTTTTTATTTTATTTTAGCACCAAATTATTTTTTTTCCTTATAATTTTTTTTTTCATTTTTTTTTTGCTCTCTTGTTAAAGTTATTAGTTTTTTTTTCTTTGATTGAATTTTTCCCTCATTATTAACACAATAATAATAATAATAATAATAATTTTAGTTTTTTTTCTTGCTTCCTTTTTTTTAATTTTTTTGACTTTTTTCCTCATTATTAACGCAATAATAGTAATAATAATAGTAATAGTAATGATAGTTTTAAATGTTAAGACTTTGATATTCTTGTTGTTATAATAGGATTTGTTGACATGTTTCATTATATCAAACCTTGCATGTATAGATGTTATACTTTATTTGATTTTTTTCAATTTTTTATTTTATTGAAATTGATAATATATTTAGTTTTGTTTTTGGCTCCTATACTTTTATTTTTTTATAGTTCTTAAATAGTTTCTATTTTTTTCCATATTTATATATATGTGCCTTTAGTTTTGGTTTTTAATTTTATTATTTTCTTTTTTGTTGAGATAACATTTTTTTTCAAAAATTTTGTTCTTAAATTTTAGTTTGTGTTTATGATCATTTGAAAATTGATATTTCTTATATTTTTTCCTTTGTTTTTTCTTTTGGTTTTTTTATTACATTTTTTTATTTTCACATCAAATGATTTTTTTGGATAATAATTTTTTTTTTCATTTTCATTTTGTTTGCTCTTTTGTTAAAGTTTTTGGGCTTTTTTTATCCCTTTATTGAATTTATTTTCCCATTATTCACGAAATAATAATAATAATAATAATAATAATTTTAGTTTTTTTTTCGTGCTTCCTTTTTTAATAATGTTTTCGAGTTTTTTTCTCCTTAGAATAATTTAATAATTTTTATTTTTATTTATCAATAATAGTAATGATATTTTTAGATGTTAAGTCTTCGATGTTATTGTTGTTATAATAGGGTGTGTTAATGTGTTTCATTATATCAAATCTTACATATATAGATGTTATATTATATTTTTGAACTAGCAAAATCTATTAATTATTTTAATCCCAATAATTATAAAAAATATTTTCTCGGCCCGCAATGTAGTGCGGACAATTAACTAGTGAAAACTAATAAATGAAGGGAAACCATTATATAGTTTAAAATTTAATATTTTATCATTATGGTGGCTTAGAATTTGGCTTTGTAACATTTCCTTTTATTTTCTTTTTTATAGGGTTAGCATGGTTTAGAGGTTTCTCTAGTAACTCGGGTTATCCTAGTTTACAATTTTGGTGGATTGTTTTTTTTTTCTTTTTTTTAATTGAACTTGAATTTTCTTATCGTTTATTTTCTATCATATTATTAAACTTTATAAAGTTCATTTTGTTTTCTTTAAGGTTATCACATTCTCCAAAACAAAATATTGGTAGTTAGGTTGGTGTTTGATTTTGTAATCATATATTTTTGTTATCATATAATTAAATAAAATTAGTTTGTAAGAATATACATAATCCCAATAGAGTACATAACTCAGTTCACAGGTTTGACATGTAAGCCTGGGTGATCACCCAATTCACAGGCTTGATGAGTTTATCCACTAATCATTTTTTTTTGTTTGGGGTTTTTTTTTGTTTTTTTTATTCTTCAATATTAGATTGATTGAAAAATACACTGCTTGATTTTATTTTTTTCATAAGGATATCCATGTCTCAAATAAGTTTTTATTTTTAGGTTGGTGCTAAATTTTAAGAGCTTCTATTTTTATCATATAATTAAATAAAAAAATTATAATTTTTTTTAAAACTCAATAGAGTCTATGACCCGGGTTGCGAGAAGACCAAGATTGATCCAATCCATTATTGTTTGAATATGGTTTTTTTTTTTTTAAAAGTTATTGTCTTGATGTGTTTTTAAAAGTTAAATCATGTTCTTAACATCAAGATTGTATTTAGACCCATGAAATCAATTGATTTAAATATAAACATCTCTCATGTGGTTTAATTAGAAACTCGAGTTAAATAAAGATTTGAGTCAAGAAATTTCAGGATTGACTTGTTTGACAAGGTTTAATAATATTATTAAAAGAATTTTACACTCATAATTCTTTTTATATATATTTTATAAAATTTTGGTTTGACCAGTCAAATGAACTAGTGTGGTCTAATGGCATATATTGATTAGAAAACTACTGCATTAATTACATCACCTTTGTAACTTCAAAAAAATAAAATAAAAGATTAATATCGGAATGAATAAAGAAAACATAACAGTTACCTTGGTCGACTATTATTACATTTGAATTAATTATATACTTTTTTCCTCATCTTATCAAGCAAAGGATAATTAATTTGCTAAGCAAAACGCCTTAGAGAATTAATTAATTCTTCTTTTAATTAGTTAATCTTACTATGCAGCTTAGACCATTGGCATATCTAGATTGACTGGAAAATTAAGACATTAACTCATTGAACTTAAATATTAACCAATAGTGCACTGCCACGTAACGAAACAGAAGCTTCGTTCACTTCACATTAACTAGATTCCATAAAATCTGTGTGTCTGCCAATTGAGGGCCATTGACCAGCTTGATTCCTACAAAAAAGTAAATGTCCCAAATAGCCCTGGATTAATTAAATAATTCCTACAAGAAATTAAGAATTATGAGAAAATTTGTAATTAATAGCATCCCTAAGAGAGGCTTAATAGTCACTAGTGTTAGGCAGTGGTATGCGGTATCAACCGTTGGATCATTAAAAAACAATGGTCAAGATCTCAGCTTTTGCTATACAAGAATATCTGCTAAGCAATAATAACAGTATATATTAAGGTGGTACGTAACTCCTACACTAGGTGCTGGTCTCAAACCCAAACAATTGAGCCTCAAGTTTTCTTGATTTCTTATGATGGAGCTTGAGAACAACAACCTCAGAAGGGTTTCTCAGCCGATGTTTTTGTCCGACAAGCCATGCATGAAAGGAGACTGCTTTCCCTTCGACACACCTGCAAGCCCATCATCAAAAGGCTTTCTTCAAGATTTTGACCATCTTGACGATGATCACGACAATCAGTTTCATGCTAGTGGCTCGGCATCAAATCCATATTTTGGTGTCCAAACCGGGTCTAACTTCGATTCTTTTGATGCTTTTCCTTATGGGTTATCATCAGATATCCATTTCTATG
Source organism: Salix brachista (assembly GCA_009078335.1). Classification (NCBI taxonomy): domain Eukaryota; kingdom Viridiplantae; phylum Streptophyta; class Magnoliopsida; order Malpighiales; family Salicaceae; genus Salix; species Salix brachista. The sequence continues at coordinate 14,120,002 of CM018586.1, forward strand.
ATTATGAGTGCAAGCCATTTGTAGGTAATATCAATGGAGATGGTCAAGTCAACGAAAATTTACAGGGTGGTGCGGCCTACTTAAACCTTTCTAGTCAAAGGAACTCAATTGATGAAATCGGATCCAACCAGGGCCATGTGTCTTTAAATTTCGAAGAAATAAAGCCTGTGAGTTTTGCTGTACCAGATGAAGTCTCATGCGTGGGTGCTGCTAAGAATGAGTGCAAACGGAAAATGGGTTTGAACAAGACTAGGGCACTTCTACCTTCTGCAAGAAAGACATGGATTGGTCCTAAGAAGAACAGTGTAGTGAAAGGGCAATGGACTATTGAGGAAGATAGGTACACAGTACACACACACACACACACACACACAAACATATATATATATATATATATAACTTGTTCTAATTGATTAGGCATGCATTTCTTGGTTTACATGTTAATTAGGTGCCACTAATGGGGTTATTGTATATGCTGCGTTTTTGTACAGGACTCTGATCCAGCTGGTTGAGCAGTATGGAGTGAGAAAATGGTCTCATGTTGCTCAAATGTTGCCTGGAAGGATAGGAAAGCAGTGTAGAGAGAGATGGCATAACCATCTAAGGCCTAATATCAAGGTTAACGTGATTGGGAGTGATTTCCCAATTTCCCTTCCGTTATTTTATGTGCATTACTGTTATCTTTTGTGATATATCATCACTTGTTTCAACAAGAATCACACATGAAATTTAGGGCATTAAAAGCAGTTCTTGTAGAAGTTTATTTCATGTTTGAATTTAAGCCCCAGATAATACTGCATTATTTGCAAATTTTAGATTTTTAATCAGTTCTTGCTGACACATGAGTTAAAAAGGCTGATAGAATAGATTCTGTTCGTTAGAGAAAGTAAATTAACAGCTCAGGAATCATGCATACAAGACATTTTTAATCAATTTCTTATCATTTCTTTGATCATTCTCATTACAGAAGGAAACCTGGAGTGTGGATGAGGATAAGGTGTTGATACAGGCACATTCAGAATTAGGCAACAGATGGGCAGAAATTGCCAAGAGATTGCCAGGAAGGACAGAAAACTCCATTAAAAACCATTGGAATGCAACCAAAAGGAAGCAATACTCGAAGCGAAAATGTCGACCAAAGTATCCAAAAGCCTCCCTTCTTCAAGATTACATCAAGAGCTTGAACTTAGATTCGGGGATTGCTGGGAGAGGGCTCGGGAGAAGTACTGCTGCTAGTACTGATATCATTCTAGGTAATGATACCAAACTGAAAGCACCAGAGCTGCAGCCATGGGACTTGGTCCTTTTCAAAGATTATGATAATGGATTAGTTCCAAATTATAGCTTTAATGAGGTCCCGGGTTTTGATATTCATGAGAAACTATTCAAAGGGGGCTGCAGCACTGTTGATTCCATTCTTGACGAGCTACCTTATGATCATTTTGTTGCTCATGACAGAAGATTGGAGATGGAGGTGCTGAATAACACTCCATTTATGGGTTTTGAAGTGAAGAAGGAGGTGGATTTAGTAGAAATGATCTCTCAAAACAAAATGTAAGTGAAATTTAAAGGGCTGGTGAAGGAATAGAAAAGATGGAGCTTCTTGGTTGCTGATTGTGTTATTCAGAACTCAAATCTGGAGTGTGAGAGCTTGATGAACAAGAAGATGGGAAAGAAAAGTGAAGAGATGTTATAATATATGCTGATACAATATTTGTGAGATGATAAGCTTTGCATTTTATGTTAAGGCTTTGATTGCAGAATTATATATTCTCAGATTTAATTTGTATATTCATTTGATTTTCAGTTTAATTGATATCCACGTTTTCTAAAAACATTAAATTATATAATTAATTTATCTTGTAAAATCACTAGTTTCATTCCAACTTTTAAGTGATTTATAAAGATAAAATTACTGAAATACTAGCTAGGAGATCCAAAACCAGCCTCGTTTTGAATTGTATCAGCAAATTAGCACTAATCATATAAATTACTTATCATATTTTAGTTAATTAGTAGACAATATGGGTTAGAGAATAATATAAATTATATTTTAGGACATTACCTAATAGTTTAAGTTTTTAGGTTAGATAGTTCATTGACATGGTATCAAAGTCTTGTTAACTCAGTGGTCACAAGTTCAAATCTCATCACTCTTATTCTATTTGATAAAAATCAAGCACAAGATAATATAGGTCCGTGCAGTCTAAAAAACTTTCACTTAAGAAGGTATATTAGAAAATAATATAAATTATATTCTAGAGTCTCACTTAACAGTTTAAGCTTTTAAATAGAATAATTCTTTAACCATATATGCATAAAATCTCACATCTCACTATTGGAAAAAAAAAAAAAAAAAGATGCTTAGGCATCAATGGAGAACAATTCAAATCAGCCTTTTAGGTTAGGAATTACGAATTTTTAATTAGAATTAATTGAAGGGTGTGGCTTCAGTTAAATTCTTGAAAATCTTCTTGAGAATTTACTAATTAAATGGAAATAAGTTAAAATAAATCTGAATTTAATTAATTGGTTGTTTAAAAAAAAATCCGAGTTCAACGAGGAAGAATGATGGTCTAAATCTAACGCGAAGATTCGAATTTTCTTTTTCTTTTATTTTTTATTTTCTTGATGACCCTGAGGAGAAACCCTAATAGAAACAGGAAAAAAAAAACGGTCTTTTCCCTGATCACAAGTCTGCGATTACTCTATTTATTCGCTACTTCGTCTTTGTTTCTTTTCGAACACTCCATGGCTGAAAAATCACAGAGAACGGCTTCAAGAAGAGAAAAGTTTATGAAAAAGATCAACGAGGGTGATAAAATAACCCGAGCAATGAGCTTCTCAAAGCGACAGCCAACCTTGAAGAAGAAAGCGGAGGAGCTCAAGACCTTGTGTGCTGTCACGATTTGCATGGTCTGTTTCGGCCCTGACGGCACCGTCGAAACATACCCGGAGAACGCAGAGGAGGTCAAGAAAGAAATCAGGTTCTACAAAGGACTCCACGCCATGCAGAAACGCGAGTTCAACCTCCTGGGTTATTTAGAGAATGTGAAGGGAAAGTTTGAGTTGAAGAGACAGAAGGTGAGGAGGAGGAAGATTGAAGCGTTGACTGAGAGTTTTTCGGATCAAATCGAGGGGTTAAGCGGGGGTGATTTGTTGTGTTTCATTGAAATTCTTGAGAAAAAGTTGATGGGTTTGAGGGAGAAAATCAATCTGTTGAGCAATATCCACGGTGAAAAAGGAAAAGCAATTGCTCATGACAGTGATAATATGGATCGTGCTTGTGATTATACTGTTCCGGAGCCAATAGAAGCAAAAAACAATATCGCCATGGTTGAAAACAAGAGTGCAGGTTCCATGGTTTATGAAGATTTAGCAGAGTACTTTAGGGATTCAGAGCTACTGAAGTTAGCAGAATTCGAGTATCAACCGATCATTCCTGGCATGAGAAACTAGGTCTTGATCAGTGGAAGCAGCTTCAGGTGAATCCCCAGTTTTGGTAGAAGCAAGGGGGGGGGGGGGGGTGTTCTTTTTCTTGTTTTCGTTCTTTATTTCATTGTAATAACATTTTGTTTTCGTTGTTAATTTTGTGACTTCGACCCAGAAGATAAAAGTCGAAAAGAAATAGAAACAAAAGATTGAAGACCATTTTTTTCTTTTTTTCTTTTTATGAATGCCTTGGTTTTGTTTTTTTCACCCAGTTTTTGTTTTTGTAATTGATTTTTTTTTTCTTAACCAATGAACTGGATTTTGCACAATGCTTCCCTGTTGAGAATCTATCGAATGCCACAAGCAGCCAGATTCTTCTTTCTTAAAGACAAGTTTGGCAGGCTTGGGTCAGGATATATTGAAAGGAATAAACTGCAATTATGAAGACGACAGCAATCTCTGAACGGAAAACTTTCTTGCACCCTGCAAATTTTTTATTTGGGTGTTCACAGGAGAGAAATCAACCCGGGCAAAAAAAATAAAAAACACAGTACAGAAAAAACCTAAATGAATTCCTCGCCTGATCTACAAAACATGTTCTTGAATGCAATAATATGGATACTATCATCTAATGACCCAAGTGTAATCTCAGAATCTCTCCCCAGAACTTCAGGCTGTCTTTGGCTTTGGCTTAATGCCCTTCACTCTTGAATACAGAAAAACTCCGGCAAGAGCAATGCCAGTACCTGAATGGAAATCATGTGAAGAAATCATAAGAAAAGAGGAAGGCGCAATACAGCAAAACAAGCATGCAAGCAAATTAAGGAATCAATTTCTGTGACATCAAAATATGAATTTTACCAAGTGAGTTGATAGGCAATATGAATTTTACCAAGTGAGTTGATAGGCAAGACGGGTGTCTTGAAGAAGAGGACAGAGCTCACAATGACAACCACACGCTTCACGCAATTACCGACAGAGTGCGTAACAGGGGATACCCTTTGAAGTATCATATAGGAAACCTGCAATGTATAATCCCGAAAAGATCAGACTTGGCTATTTTCATAAAAAAGAGAGTTATTTACTGAGTGCAAATTCCTTTATAATGGCACACATCACTTGGACAAACAGTGACCTCTTGTGGGTTACAGCCTATATTTTATAGTGAAACAGCATATACATGCACTTGCGCACACTTCTTGTTTTAATTTCCAGTTGTTTAACCTCCTTAACTCCCAGCACCACCCCAGCAGGGATCAATTGCACTGAGCACATAGCATGAGATTTTATTTTTTTTCATTTTTCCTTGCACAACTAGTTGAAATAACAGGTAGACAAAAATAATAAAACAAGTACAAGTACAAGGCATGTACAATCTTTTATATCATGATACCAATACACTAATAGCAGTCACACTTGAAGATTTTCAACAATCCCAGAACAAAGATAGCAATTACAAACAATAGGAGTTCAATGCCTAAAGAATGTTCATGAAAACATTTTTGGCATAAACCGTTTTCCTATGTTAAAAAGGCAAGGTAAACAGCTATTTCCCAACCTCTCTCGCCAAAACAAGGGATCATAGGTTAGAAAAGAAACAATCAGGAACCTAGAAAGACTTGAACAACATAGAATTAATAATTTTCCAAATCAAGAGGGGAAATTTTGCACATCTGGGTGTCTTGTGTAGTGACATGTAGACATTTTCCAGCACATAAGCAAAATGCTATCCGATTGATTTTCCACAAAAATTTAGTCCACAAAAAACAACCCGAGAAATACTTGCTCAAAAGAAGGCAAATTTCCAAGGTGAAGACAAATTAAAATAGAAAGATGATTACTTTCAAAAACAAAGACAGAAAATCATAATCAACAAAACCCTAGAAAGGTAAAACAAAATATTCTTTAGGAATAGATGACCTATTAGTTTGGAGAAAGAAAAAAAGAAAGAGAAACATCAAAAACACAAAAGCAACCTTACCTGTTGATAGGCATGGAAGCAAAGCGCAGCAAGAAGAGACCTGGTGTACACCTGTTGAACATTCAATCCCTGTCATGCAGAAACAGATAAGCATATCAGACAAGGACTGATATCGAGTATGCTTTTAGATTAACCAAGAATTTTGTTAGAAGTTTTTTTCTGCAGAAGAACTCACAGCAGATTGGAGGTATGCTGGAGTAAACCTGACACCATCCATGAAAATAGTCACAGGGGCTATTAGGACAAGTGACATGATTGTTATGATGGAGAAAAGAGTAATGTTGTCCATAGATGCCTGTTCATGAAGAAACCATTAGTCATGCACCAATCTAAAGCAAATTAGAGCAAATTGAATTACCAGAATATTGCAATACGCAAACAACTATGGAAATGTTTGGTTCAATTGGGAAGCAAAACCAAGATATTCAGTCCATCATGTACCAAAGCCATGATGAAGTTGTGAATCTGGGAAGGCAGAATTACCTCATTCTTAACCATAACTTTTTTGCTGAGGACATTACGAGATTGGTTTGTCAAGTTAGAAGCCATTGCACTCCAAAACCCAGCCCTTTTAAGAAACATAGTAGAGTGCATCAGTAACGGCTCAAAATAAAGTGCATCCATAAAATTTTGGGTGGCCGTGACCGCAATTATTAGTGATTAGACATATGCATCCCTTACCAATTGAAAGAGGCCTCGGTGACAGAGGCAAGTGCCACTCCACCGACAATTGGTAAAATGGAACCAACCACCCAGATGGTAGGCATCTGGTACAAAAAGATAAAAATTAGAGCTAAAGCAACTTAACCAGTATTTGACAGAAACAGTTAATCAAACCGTAACAACAACATTAGCAACTAAAATGAAAACAATAGTAAACTCCCTATCCAGGAGATGCAAAAGATGAGAAAAAAGAAAGAACTGTACCTCCCCTAGAAACATAGCAGAGAGGACAACCGAGAAGAAGGGCTCCATAGCTTTGATAGTGTGAGTAAATGAAACAGCCACCTTTCCCAGACTCATATTAGTGAAAAGGTTCCCAAGGGTATGAACCACCGCCAACGGCAGAATCATAGCAAGCTACTCAAATAAAAATAAAAAATAAGTCTACCTCTAGACAGCAGAAAGAATGAATCGCCCATACGTAAAAGCTGCATCATAAATCCCATACCTGCGCACCACTAATTTTCGGCCTTTTATGTAGATTGAAAGTCCACATTAAAATAACTAATACCGTCCCAACAGCAAACTGAACTGCAGTAACAGTTACTGGGTTCGGGAATACCTTCAAAACCTGTAAAAAGTAGTGTAACAAAATCCTCTTTATCAATCTAAGCAAAACTAATAATATTCTCTCTTTTTTCTGAATTATCAGTGTAGTTAATTTGAATTAAAATTTAATAACAAAACTTAATATATTGCTAAATTTGAAAAATTATCTAAACATTTCCAGTTCATAATTTATTCCAGTATAATTTAAAAAAAAAAATAGAGAGAGAAGAAAGGAAAAGACGAACCTGCTTGTTATAAATATTGAAGTAGATATTAAAAAGATACCAAAGGCCAAACAACAAACCAAGCTCTAAAGTCTTGACCAAACTACTCTTCCCCTCGCCCTGGCCAGCACTCTCTGGAACAGCCGTAGCTCTCACTTCAAAACGCGTCGTTTTACTCTCGGAGACCAAGGGAGTCAACGGGTTCCAGGGCCGTGAAAGAGACGAGTTGGAAGCAGAAGTCAAGGACCAGGATCGGCGAGGGAAAACGACATTGTTAGAGTCGAGGTCGTTTGAAGATGAGAAAGCGCGAATTGGATCGAATCGAGAAGGAGGCGAATAAGTAGTTGAGGCAATTAGACGTCGTGGTTTGAGGGGAGAGAGAGAAGGAGAAGGGGAGAGATTGAAGGCTGCGCTCTGCATTTTCGAGATCCGAAGGAGCAGAGACTGAAACAAGAGTTACAGAATCTGTCTTGTGCTGGCTGCGTTAGAGAAGGAGAGTTCTGTTTGGTTTTTGCAGTTGAGAGGGAAGCGTTGGGGAGTCCGTCGAAGGGGAGATTTATTCTTTTTATTTATTTATATTTTTTATATATAGGCTGGAAGGAAATGTTAGGTGGCTGGATCGGACCGCAAGGAGAGGAATGTGATTTTTCTTTATTATTATTATTAATGAAGAAAATAGATATTTTTGGGAATTTTTAATATTTATAATTTAGACTGACAAATAAGAGGGATTCTGATTCCTTTCGGTTCAACTACAACAGTTTTGTTTGCTTTTGATTGCTATCGACATGCTTACTCTGAAAAGTAAGCATACCTTTGGGGTCCTTTTGATGATTTGGATAACCTCACAATTAGTTCCCAGTTTATAGCCCATTTCGCAGCTAGCTCCCTAATTTATAGAAATATTCAATTTGGTCCTTCTGCCAGAAAATTTCCCTACCACTAAGTAAATATCTGAAGACATGGGGGCGACATTGTTCACATGCTCACTTAACAATTTATTTTGTCCAATTTAATTCTAATTGCGTCTCAATTCTTAATCGGTGGTGAAATTGACTAAAAGAAGATTCAAATGAAAAGGACACTAAACAAACATTGATGGCGTGCTAGAGATTACATGAAAAATACACTTATATACTTGATCTTTAAAAATAACACAATCTATACAATCTAGATCCCCTTAAATTTTCAAAAAAAATAATTTTAGCACATAAATTCATTTGTGTTATTTTTTTATTTTCTAGTTAGAGGAAGGAGAGAGGTGTTGGATTCTTGATATGAGAGAGAAAATTATCGTTCGGTCCCATGAGATGATAAGGGTTTCATGGTGATTGTTTAAAACATTGATGTTGTGTAAAAGACTAGATATAAACCAATAAAGTTAAAACTAAATCAATTTAATTACGAGTTTTTGGATTTGTTTTTAGGTGTTTAAAGTTAATAGAATAATTTATGAGCGTTATAATGGTGTTGATGAGATTATAGGCTCTTAATTTCAGTGGCCTAATGCAGACCATGTCGTAAACCCTCGAGTTTGAGTTTTTCTCTCTCTTTTTTTTAGGGTTAAATATAAAAATTTTAAAAAATATTGAACCCGGTTGACTTCATGGTCCAAGTCACGTTTTTAAAAAGTTAAGCCACGACAAGTAGGCTATTATTTTTTTTTATATTTTTTTTTTACTATATCTTTTTTTTAAATAATTTTTAAGTTTATGTTTCAATTAGTATCCCTCATTTGTATTTTATTTATTTATTTAAATTTTTATATATAGATGTTTTTTAATGGTGTTCTGAATATTTTATTTTTGAAAAGATTATTTGATTCATCTATAAAATAAAATTATCTTTTGTATACAATAAATTTTAAAAAGAAAATAAAAAATATTCATTTCAAGATAATATTTCTAATATTGTACAGCATTGCATAATTGTTTTTAACTTTTATTTCATTTAATGAATATAATATGTGTCTCTATTTTTAATATTATTTAATTGAATAAAAAAATATTTTTAATAAACAAATATAGTAAACAAAGCAGTGTAAATGTTCTTTCTTGCAAGATTAAATACTTTGATTTATAACTGTTTTTTGATTTTTCTAGTTTTATTTTTAGTTATTCTTAGTATTGTTTTTTGTTTATTAACCCACATAATTCTCAATTCAACATGTATAGACGAGTTTTTCAACTTATACTTTCATGAACAAAAATACATAAAAAAAAAAGCCTACATATACTATTATTTTATGAGAGAAAAAAGTGTTTTTACAAAAGAAAAAAGTGTTTTTACAAGAGAAAAGACCTTTATTTAAAAAACGTTAAATAAAAAATCTAAATAAAGTAAATAAAAAAAAAATTCTTCAAAAAAAACAACTAAAAATTACGGCTATCACCGTAAAAGTAAAGCACGATAACAAAGTTAAAAATTATTAATACACCACCACTACATTACCCACAATAATGATAACGACGACGACGATGACGATAATAATAATAATAATAAAGTTTTCAAAATTGTATCCTACTTTGATTTACATTTTAGTATATATTGTATAATACCAATTCATTTTAAACAAGATTTTTTTTCTCAATAATTTCAATTTTTTTTTTTTTAATCCTTCTCTGGTTTTATTCTTATTCGTGTTAACAGTTCACAGCAAAACCTAATTGCTTTTTCATTAAAAGAGCACTAAAAAAGGTTGTTTGAAGTGAGGAGTGGGAGTCCTGTGTGGACAAAAAAACACTCCCAAGTGGGAGGTGTAGAGTTTGGAGTTTGGACAAAACATCAAACAAAAATTGGTCAGGTGGGGACTGTATTTTGACACCTAGCTGGGAGAAGGGGAGGGGCTCTAGCTCAAGGATTTCAAAATAATTGGATTATAAAATCGCAAGAAAATATTTTTAATTAATTATATATTAATAATTTAAGATAATAAATTAAATGATGTTAAAATATGCTAAATAGAGTCAACAATATTATCAATTAATAAAATCTGTTAAAATTTCTCCATGTAATCCAAATGAGGGATACTAATTGCAAACATAAACTTTGACTCCTAATGTGTCCACTAGAATCGCAACAAAGTTCCACCTATAACACCTAATGTGTCCAAAAATATACATTAAGATATACTGTGACAGATTTAACAAGATATATCTAGTAACTTTGACTCTTTGAAATAATATATTTTTGAACTCCATTTGACTTGAAAATTTACCACAATATATTTTCATGTGTCTAGTATTGCCCTATAAAATTTCAGTTAGATCCAATATATAGACAGATATGACCAATCTCACAAAACTATTCAACAAATAAATTTAGGAAACTCGTAAAATCATATCAATTTTACTGATTTTAATGATTTTATCGATTTTAAACGAATCAGGTTCAATTTTATATTTTTGATTTTTGTAGTCTGATTTTATCCGTAAATACAAGTTAATCTTCGTTGCCAAATTGGGAAGTCGTTTCCACCGACAGGGCATTTGTTGATGAAATTAGGAATGCAATCATTTTGTGCTCAGTGACGTTGCCAGATGTCGAGAATTTCGTGGTAAAGATGCTTGTTGCTTGGTAGGTGGCTCTGTGCTAACTGCTACTGCTTTGCTCAGCTTAACCATCCCATGTTCACATTTTTGGTAAGCATAATCCTAAGATTTTCTCGGAGCCAAATTTTATTTTAAGACAAAATATCAGCAAGAAGGCAAATGAATGGCTGAGAATATTGCGATGCAAAAGGTGAAAGCATAAGGAGAAGCCGAGAATTCAGCTTAGCAGAGAAAAAACATGCCTGAGGCGGAGACAACTCGAGGAAATAAGGTGTTCATCGTCTATACAGCTAAAAAATACAGAGAGCTATGGTTTTGATCAGTGTCAGCTGGGAGAAGAGCATCTACCAAAAGTAGCAGTAAATAGACAGCACTGAGGTATGTCAAGCATAGTATGGAAAAAAAAAGGATAGAAAGTTAAAAACTCCAAAAAAAATATTGGATGCAAGGAAATCTTGCCCGGAAAACATATTTTGTAGGCCTAGATGAGCGAGTAGAACCCCGATTGTCTCAGATTTTTACAAGGAATGCACATCTTAACTTTAACTCACAACCTGCTATACAAATAGCAAGACATCTGTCATCACGTCACATACTCTTGGAAACTCTTTCTTTTTTTTGGATTGTGAGGAAATCTCATCTCCGGGAAACTTATTTTGTGGATCCAAACGAGCAAGTGAAAGCAAGTGAAATTTCAGTTGTTCCAGGCTCTTACAAGGATACACGCTCTGACTCGAACTCAAGATCTATTATATAAATCACAAGCTCTTTGTCATCACGCTAAACACTAAAACAAACTCAGAAATATTGCAAGATTTGGTAAAATACAAAATCAAAGCATAATCTAATAACAAAAACTTCACCTTTGATATCTTTTTTCTTTTTCCTTTGTGGTTAGGTGAATAAAGTGCAGTTTGTGAGAAAAAAGACCGAGCCAATAAAACTTTTAAAAGTTCGTACAATTCAAGGGAGAATTGAACGGTGGCGCTGAAATCTCATTATTCACATGTTAAAATGGGCCCCATGTAGGATTTATATTACTGTTTATTAATGTTATAATCTAATTTTTTATTCTTATTTTTTATATATTTAAAAAAATGAGATAAATATATATATATTTGGCAAATCTACTCGTTTTCAATAATCTTATTATTTTTGTTATTTTTTATAAAGTTAAGTTAGAAATAATCATAAAATTCATAAGAAAATATATAGTATAAAAATACAAAAAATATATATAAAAAATCATGCAAAACATCTTTGTTTAACCTAGGAGTAAAACAAATGTTGGAAACATTAATATTTATTAAGCTATATTTAGCATATATTTTCACCATAAAATTAGCCCTAATACAAGGCAAGATTCCATGATTCTTGTTCTTCAAATCAAAAGGATCAAAAGCTTCAAGATTTGGAGAAAGTCATACTATTAATATAAATGACAACTATGTAGACACAAAACAACAAATCATGGATGAAACGGGAGCAAGAATTTCAAGAAAGAATTCCTTAATTACAAAAGGAAATATATTTTAATTTATTTTAAAAGAAGAAGAATCATTCCAATGATGACTTTAGGAAACAATCACTCCAGCAATATTCTAGCTATTTAAATCTATCCAACAAGAATTGGAATTGTGGGTTACTGAATTTCATGCAAAACAATACAACAAAATTATGTGGGAGTTTTTGATATCTCATTAGATTAGATCTAGAGTTGTGTAGAGATTATTATATGAAGATCTTTTTTTTTTTGGTTTCGAATAATTATTTAAGAACTGGGTTGTCACAAATTATAAGTTTTCTAATCATATGATCTTCAACGGTAATCCACATGAAATATCATTGAGAAATCTTCTAAATCTTTATTTAAGAGAGAAATATTGTTATGCCCAGAGCGTTATATCTCTTTTTTATGACTTGCATAGTTTTTTTTTGTTTAACAGACAACAATCCAAAAATAAGAGACATAATTTTTTTATCAATTAGGAAATATAAAAAATCCTATAAATTGATAAAATATTAATTTGAGATAATTTTATAAATTAACTTGGTCAAATCCTTACTTTATTTTTCAATATCTAGAAATATAATCATTATATTAAATATATTCTAGACTTTAATTTCTAAAATATATTTTAATCATGTCATGCTTGATTAAATCTTCTTGGTTTAATTTCTAACTAATGGTTCTTAATGTGTATGACCCATTAAGTCCCTAACACGTTGGTGTAAATATAAATTATAACTATAATTAAATGATTTCATTTTTTATCAACTCAACAATTGATTAATTTATATTTGAATATCAGGTACATCGCCTAGCAACACGTCCCTCAATAATGATTTGATTTAACATTAAAATATGAAATATGTTTGTCATGCTAAATCATGTTTGTTCTCTACATGATAGTCATTGATCATTTGAATAATATTTAAAACTCTTTTCAAATCTCATTCCACATTGATCAAGGATTTCTGAGTCAATATTATTTGAGAATAGATAAAATATTTTCTTTAATTCACTCAGGGTAATGAATCTTTTTTTTATCACTCAAGTATCTTCATGTAGTTCATGTTATACCCAATATCGATCCCTTCATTATGTCCATTAAAATAACATGTAAAATGAACAAAGTATAACATTCTCTATAAAAAAATAGCACAGTGACATCAAGTTTAAGGATCACTTACACCACCGTTAAACGAGTCTTTCTACATATATAGGTGATCTCTTATTATGAAATTCTCACGCAGTTCAATTCAGTGTATATGTCTTATGATAAACACCTACATATTAGTTTTAAGTATCACTTATACCTCACTTTATGAAAACAATTATTTTCTTTCATAAAAAAGGAACATAATATGTATCAATCTATGCAACTCTAATAAATATTTAATATTTAAAATGGTATCGATAAAAAACATTTTAAAAGCAATGTTTTGATTTAATAAAAATCTCATAATTATAATAATTTTATAAATATTTTTGCAAAGTATATTTGTCTCATAAACTTTATCTCTATTCTAGATTCTTAAATAAAATATTAGATTCATTAATCAAATATTATATAAATATAAAAGATAAATTAGATTTTTATTAATAATAAATATATATTTACACAATTATAATAACATTACTTGTGATCAACCTTTTAACTACTTAGCATATTAAATATGTTAAAAAACATTTATTTGCAAATATTATTAGTGCGTGGTTTGTTTCTTGTTATTCATCATTAAAAAAATGTTACATCACTGTCAATATTTAATCATCCTGTAGAACCATTTGTTATCCCATCACGACATTATTCATCGGAGAAGCCCCTGGTTGTCTTGGTCTTATGAACATGTATCTGTAGATCAACTAACATAAAAATCTAATCTACAGGGAATAATGGTTGGTGAAAGGCTGGAGGAGATGATTATAGCAAAAATAAAATAAAATCATGGAGAGATGGGTTACATTTTATTTAACAAGTTTTTGATTGGTGCAACTCAGTGGTCTGCCCTGCTTTCTAAAGATTATCAATTTAAGTCCCACAATTTTTATTAGAGTTTGGTAGCTGATCATTCACTCTAAGATTCATAGGATTAGTTAAAGTATGAGTAAGTTAATCCGGACATCCATATTACAAAAGAAAAAAATTTCTTTGACGGGGAGTTGAAGGTAAATAAATTTTTTTTATGTTTGTTTGTTTTTATCCTAGGATTAGCTTTTTGCTTGAAGATAATCTAAAATATTATTATTATTATTAATTGAGGCCACACCTCAAAATTTCTCATGGCTATATAAACAAAATTATATTTCAATATTTAACTAAACTATACAAAAGGTGTCTGGGAGAAAACATACATGTTGACATGTCATTGAAGCTAGGTTTATTTCTTAAGAAATGAGCCACATGTGTTTTTTTGGTTCTTACTCTTAATTTATCACATGTTGATATTAATATAAATGTTTTCATCCCTTAATTTCTTATCTGTATCAATCTGGTCTATATATATCAAATGACATAAACATATATATATAAAAAACAAAAACAAAATTACATTGTTATATATCCAATAACCAATATAATATAAGGGTGGTATTATTTTTTCCCTTGCATGTCAATCTTACTTTATAATATACGAGCCCATCACCTCATAAGCCCGTGACTACTTTTTTTTATATAAAAAAAATCAATATAATTAATGATGATGATAAGACAACTTGGTGGTTTAATAATAATAATAATCACCTCTGGCTGTGTGATGTAATTGCTGTGGCCGTATGGGCACTTCGTTTCATCACCATTGAGAATGAGTCGCTCAGCTGCCATCTCATCTGATCAGAACTCTGACCCGCCCACGATCGCTCTCCGTTAGTGTCTCATGCTGGCATGCTGCTATTGTTTAGTTTTTCAGTACGCAAAGAATAGAGGAGCAGCCAATGAGAGGTTGCCACTCTGTGACACGTCAACGACTCTTTCTTTTTTTTTAAAATAAATAAATAAAATGACAAGTGGTGGAATAGAAAAGGACTCGGTGTTCGATGGGTTTATAGCACCGTTTGCTGTCCCTTTCCCGCTGAGCGTTTGTCAATTCAGTCCTCTCAATTAAATTTTATGTATGATTAAAGCCTTTTTAGTTCTCAAAAGGAATCGATCCTTACAATAATACCGCGTGTATGCGCGCGCGTTTATGACAGCAAATATAAATAAAGTAGCTATATTGCCCGCGCGTTGCCGCGGGCATTCTTGTGTATATAATTTAACATAATTAAATACACAACGATAAATATTTTAGAATTGTTAAAATTAAAATATAATATTTCAACATGTAAAGTTTGGTATAATAAAACAGATCAAAATACCCGATCATAAAACAGTAACATCGAAGTGTTAACTTCTAAAATTATCATCACTATTACTGTTAAAACAATAAAAAATATTAAACTATTTCGAGAAAAAAACAAAAAAAAATAATTAAAAAAAAAGTCAGAACAAAAACTAAAATTATTATTATTAATATTAATATCATTATTGCGTTAATAACCAAAAAAAACAAAATTAAATCAAAGACTAAAAGAAGTTTTAAAACATTAACAAAAGAGAAAATAAAAAAATTAAATAAATGATAAAACAAAAATAAAAATTCTTACCTGGAAAATTTTTTATTTGATTTGAAAATTAAAAAAATTGGCCGCACTACGTTGCGGGCTGAACAAACAAATTTTATGATTGTTGGGATTAAAGAAATTAATAGGATTTGTTGGTCAAAAAATAAAATATAATATCTATATATGCGAAATTTAATATAATATAACAGATTAGCACACCATATTATAAAAATAGCAAAATCGAAGTTTTAACATCTAAAATTATCATTGCTATCACTGCCAAAACAATTAAAATTATCAAATTATCATCAGAGAAAAAACACTTAAAAACATTAACAAAAGAGTTAGTAAGAAAAATAATTAAATTTATTATTATTATTATTATTATTATTATTATTATTATTATTATTATTATTGTGTTAATAATGAAAAAAACAGAAATAAATGAAAGAAAAAAAAATCCTAATAACTTTAACAAAAGAGCAAAGGAAAAAATAATATAAAAAATATCAGGTAAAACAAATTAATCTAATTGAAAATAATAAAGGAAAACCAATACAAACTAAAAGAAAGAGCAAATAAAAAAAATATAATAGATGATAAAACAAAAATATAAATTATTAGCTGAAAAAAATCATTTAATTTGAAAATTAAAAAAAAATATGTCTTACGTTGCGGGCTGAGCAAATAATTTTTATAGGATTTGCTGGATCAAAATTAAAATATAATATTTATATATGCATAATTTAATATAATAAAATAGATAAACACATTCTATTATAACAATAGCAACATCATAGTCTTAAAATCTAAAATTATCATTGCTATTACTATTAAAACAATAGAAATTATCAAATTATCCTGAAAAAAAAACACTCAAAAACATTAACAAAAGAGTAAGCAAGAAAAACAATTAAATTATTATTATTATTATTATTATTATTATTATTAACTAAAAAACATTAACATAAGAGTAAGCAAGAGAAACAATTAAATTATTATTTTATTATTATTATTATTATTATTATTATTATTATTATTATTATTATTATTATTATTATTATTATCATTGTGTTAATAATGAAAGAAAAGAAACTAAATGACAGACTAAAACAATCTTAAAAACTTCAACAAAAGAAAAAAAAATTTATGATTGCTATTACTGCCAACAAAATATAAACTCTTAAATTATCCCGAGAAGAAAAAACTTAAAAACATTAACAAAAGAGTAAGCAAGAAAAACAATTAAATTATTATCATTGTTATTATTAACTAAAAAAGCATTAACATAAGAGTAAGCAAGAAAAATAATTAAATTATTATTATTATTATTATTGTCATCATTATTATTATTATGTTAATAATGAAAGAAAAAAAATAAAAGAAAGACTAAAAAAATACTAAAAACTTTAACAAAAGATAAAATAAAAAATTATCAAGTGAAAAATATTCAAGAGCAAAGGTAAATCAATCCTCAAATAATTATAAATACAAAATAAAATTCAAACCAAAGCTAAGGGCATATTTATATATATATTGAAAAAAACTAAAGACCATTCTAGAAATATAAAAAAATATAGGGGTTAAAATCAAAAATTAAAAGTATAAGGGTCGAAATGAAAATCAAATATATTATCAATTTTAATCAAAGGACAAAATTGAAAAAAATCAAAACTTCCGAACCGAATATATTAAGGTTTTTAAACCCAATCCGTAAATTAAAAGAAGGAGGACCGAAATGAAACATTAACATTTAATTAATTTAAATGGAAGGACTTAATTAAAAGTGAAGGGACCGAAGTGCAAATTTCACACTGGGGGCCTCTTCTCGACCATAAAAACAATTAAAAGTATCGGGACTAAAGTGAACGGTCAACAAACCTGGGGGCCTGTCCTGTACTTTCGTATGCATGAGAGAGAGAAACGGAACAAACTGCTTTAACCGGCCACCGCCGCGTACACAGACCTCGGACGATGAAACGCGCCGCACCGGGAGGAAGAGCACGCGGAGGCGCATCGACAGAGACGCCGGTAGCCCATTTCCGGAGAAGATATCAACCCTCACGCGCCACTTTAACAGGGCGTGAGGCGGAATACTGTCGGTCGCGTGTCCCACACGCGCCGACAGTATTTCGGAAAAAATAATAAAAAATATTGGTCAATTACCGTTCCACCCCTGTGCATAAGCCATCAATTTTGTCTTATTATGGGCTAAATCCGTATTTAGCCATTGCAAAAAGTATTAAAAAAAAGAAGAGTTGCGGCGGACCGGGTCAGACCGGTCCGTACGCGTGCAATTACATCCGTGGCCCTGAGCTCGGAACTGTTTTTTGTCCTCTTATAGGGACAAAACCGTCAAAACACTGTTCATGACCGGGATTGAGAAGAAGAAAAAAAGAACACAGCATGAAAAAACAAAAAAGCCCCCATGCCACCCCCACAAAGAGCCGAGAATACAAAGGCTAAAAACGGGCGCACACTGCCTCAATCCACAGGAGAATTAGACACAATCCACAGTGTTTTATACAGTAAAACACCCACGCCTTTTAGTTGTTAGGTAATTCTCTCCCTCTCTCTCTTTAAATCTAGATAGGCCAAAATATCTATAATTGAATAATAATATTTTTTTCATATTAAATGTTGATGTTACAATTTATATTTTGAAAGTTTTTTTTATTATAATATTCAATTTTACTTTTATTTTCATCACCTATCATCAAATATAATTTTCTCAAAATAAAAGTCATACTATTCTTTTTTGTTAAATAAATTGTTTAATGCTCCACATATCATCCTCTACCAGTAAAATATGTATTTTAAAAAATATTAAGATATTAATATTTTGGGTTTTTATTTTATTTTTATATAATTATTGTTTTTTTTAATTTTATTAATTAAGAGAATATCAATAAATCTTAATTATACTCAAGTAATATATTAAGATGATGGGTGATGTGGTATATTAATAAAACTTGAATTAAATATAGAATGAAATTAATAATTTGTGAGGTGAGGATAACATCGTTCTAATAATATACAATAATCATTTATTTATTTTTACCACGGAGGAATTGATTGAATAGAAGAAAAAAAAAAGTAAACAGAAGATAAGAGGACGATAATGATTATATATATATATATATTAACAAACAACCTGAAAGACATCAGTCTTTTACTGTTCACATACTGTTCATTGTGACTCATAATCACTGTTCATTGGCGATTTGGTTCGGTGCTTCGCGGTTGCACCTCTGCCTTTTTTTTTTTTTTTTTTACTTTTTGAACAGTGTATTAACGAAAAAACCCCCCGAAAAAGACAAAAAACACCGCCGGTTTCAGGGGCTCCCCGGTAATTGCCCATTTCCGGTCCGGTCCGGCCCGGTTCGTCCGGCCGGTTTTTTAATTTTTTATTCTTTCATTGAACAGTGCATTAACGATTTCGTCCCTCAAAAACGACAAAAACACGCCTGTTGGGAGAGGGGCTTCACGGTAATTAGCCACTTTTTTATTATTTTTTTCAGCAGGTTACTGGGGGAGCGTCGCGTAACGCGCCGGTCGTCTCCGCGCTCACGCGTGTTTCGGACGGCGCGTGCGGCCTACTCCGACGTCCGAAAATGCCCACCCGGCGTCTAGAATGCTTTTCAGGTATGTGCTCTTCCACCTGGTGCGGCGCGTGGTGTCCGGAGATGCGTCAATGGTCGTTTGAATTCCCCCCCCATTTCTCTCTCCTGCCTGTGCCAAATGACGTCAGCTAAGCTGTTTGTTTGTCAAAATTCATTTCAGTCCCTGAACGTTATAATTTGTTTTTCTTGCCCTTAATGCTATTATATAGGTTTTAATTTATTTCAATTTCGTCCTTCAATTCAAATTGATTATATATTGAAGTTTCAATTCGGTCCTCAGTCTTTTAATTTTTCGGGTTGGGCTGGAATTCTAAATATTTTTGGTATCAAAGTTTTGATTGATTTCAATTTCATCCTTCCATTCAAATTTATTATAAATCCTTAATATTTTCGGTATCAAAGTTTGATTTCTTTCAATTTTATCCTTCTATGCAAGTTAATTATGGATTTCAGGTTCATTTCGATTCCAAATCTTTTAATTCCAGGTTTTGTTTTAAATTATTTAATTTCAATTTTCGGATTTACTTCAATTTTATCCTTTAAATTAAATATATTATTTAAAATATGTCAAATTGATTATATATTTGTATATTTATGCCAAATTAAAATATGTGAAACCAATTATATGTTTTAATATTTATTGAATATTATCGCCTAAGAATTTATATAGAGAAAAAAAAATGACCTAAGATTGTCCTTTAGATTAAATATATTATTGAAAGTATGTCAAATTAATTATATATTTTTATATTTATGTCAAATTTAAGTAGGTGAAACTAATTATATGTTTCAATATTTATTGAATATTATCTCCTAAAAATATATAGAGAGAGAGGAAAAATGACCTAGGATTTTTTGAAGGACAAAAATTCGTATCAGTATTCTTAAATACATTTAATATAATAATATGATGAATAAATTTTATATATAAAAAAAAAATTGGCTTCAAAATTAAATTTTGTGATCTTTTGTTTAAGTTTATTTCTTGAAAAAAATTTGCAGTGTTTTGATTTTTTAATTATATATTTGTATATTTATGTCAAATTAAAATATGTTAAACCAATTATATGTTTTAATATTTATTGAATATTATCGCCTAAGAATATATAGAGAGAGAAAAAAATGACCTAAGATTGTCCTTTAAATTAAATATATTATTGAAAGTATGTCAAATTAATTATATATTTTTATATTTATGTCAAATTCAAGTATGTGAAACTAATTATATGTTTGAATATTTATTGAATATTATCGCCTAAAAATATATATAGAGAGAAAAATGACCTAGGATTTTTTGAAGGACAAAAATTCATATTAGTATTCTTAAATACATTTAATATAATAATATGATGAATAAATCTTATAAAAAAAAATATTGGCTTCAAAATTTAATTTTGTGCTCTTTTGTTTAAGTTTATTTTTTTACAAAAATTTTCAGTGCTTTGATTTTTAAGATTGTAGATCTAATATTGCTGGAAAAAAAATACATCTCAAAAAAACAAAAGGTAGACAAATTTACCTACATTATCTACAGTTAAAAAATATACGAGTCACTTCCCGTTTTAATTAGACTGTTCTTTTTAGACGACAAATAAATAATTATAGCACGCAGAAAAATTAAGTTTATTTTTAAAAACAAATTACAATATTTTTATTTTTAATGTGTCAGATCGAATATTACTTAAGAACAAAAGCAACTCATAAAAATAAATATTGACAAATTTACCTAGGTTATTTACAATTAAAAAATATACGAACCACTTCCCATTTCGATTACTCTATAAAGTATGTGATACTAATTCTATGATTTAATATTTATTGAATATTATCGCCAAAAAATATATAGAGAGAGAGAGCAAAATGACCTAGAATTTTTTTTTAAAAAAAAATTAATATCAATATTCTTAAATACATTTAATATAATAATATGAGTAATAAATCTTATATAAAATTTTTTTGCCTTTGAATTTAAATTTGATACTTTTTTGTTTAAGTTTATTTCTTAAAAAAATATTTAAAATATTTTCATTTTTAATATTTGAAATCTAATATTACTGGGAAAAAGAAACAACTCAAAAATAAAATTTCAAATTTACTTAGGGTATCTACAATTAAAAAATATGTGAGTCACTTCCCGTTTCGATTACAGCACGCAAAAAAATTAAGTTTATTTCTTCAGAAATTTACAATATTTATATTTTTAATGTGTCAGATGTAATATTACTGGGGAAAAAAAACAACTAAAAAAAAAAGTTGACAAATTTATCTAGGTTATCTACAATTAAAAAATATACGAGTCACTTCCCATTTCGATTTCACTATTCCTTTTATACGGCAAATAAGTCATTATAACACGCAAAAAATTTGAGTTTATTTCTTCAGAAATTTGCAATATTTTTATTTTTAATGTGTCAGATGTAATATTACTGGGGAAAAAAATAACTAAAAAAAAAGTTTACAAATTTACCTAGGTTATCTACAATTAAAAAATATACAAGTCACTTCCCGTTTCGATTTCACTGTTCCTTTTATACGGCAAATAAGTCATTATAGCACGTAAAAAAATTAAGTTTATTTCTTCAGAAATTTACAATATTTTTATTTTTCATGTGTCAGATGTAATATTACTGGGGAATTTTGTTTTTTTTGACAAATTTACCTGGGCTATCTACAATTAAAAAATATACGAACCACTTCCCATTTCGATTACACTATTCCTTTTAGGCGGGGAAAAATTTAATTTGTTACGTATTTTATCTATTATAATGTTACTAATTAAATATTTAAACAACTAATTACAACATGTAAAAAATCAATTAGTTTTCTACATAGAAAAAACCCTAACGCAATGCGCGGGCAAGCATACTACTTATACCACGCAAAAAACTTATTTCTAACATATTTGATCTATTGCAATTTTAGTCATTGAATATTAAAATAACTAATTATAGCACGCAAAAAATATAAGTTTATTTGTGGAAAAAAAAATTAGTGCAACAAATGCAACTATAACAGCCACCGGTGTATTATTATTACCTTATAGTTTGAGCTAAAATTTATTAGGCTTACAGATGGACTGAAGCCCAAATAAGAGCCTAGTCCATAGTTGCGAGTCTGCATAGAATTGGAGGTTGAAACCTTCTTAAGACGAGAATTCAATAATTTACGAACCAAATTCTATGGAAAGGTTATTCCATTATTCTGACAATCTTAACTTGTCAAACTATAAAGGATCAAATAATCACCATAAATGAAAATCAAAGCATTGCACCCGACCCAAAAAAGCAAAGAAAAACAAAATGTCGATATTGCCATCTTTATTTCCATAAGGATCAATACCGAATGATTTTCAGGTCGGTATTTGTGCTATTCACCACATTCATGGAGTTTTTTGCACCCGACCCAAAAAAGCAAAGAAAAACAAAATGTCGATATTGCCATCTTTATTTCCATATGTCGATATTGCCATCTTTATTTCCATAATGATCAGAGAAATCAGGTTTTTCTTTATGCTGGTTATTTTGTTGGAAACTACTAAACAGATAAATTTATATCAATTTAAAATTCATATATTTTATAGAAAACTTGCACTTGACAGAAATTCTACACAAATTTATTATTTTTGCAAATACACACAATTAATATTTTTTACGTTGAAAAAAATATGGTGCCGCCCGCGACGAGGCGCGGGGCATTGGCTAGTATATATATATAAAGATAGAAAGGGGACCAAAGTAAAACAAGCAAGAGAGTGAAGGGACCATTTAAAAACCATTCGGTGTATTTTACAGTAATTAGAGGCTGCATATCCTTCCTTATTTGCAAACTTCTACAACAGTCCCCGCGTCCCTCTCCGCCTCCAACCCGTAGATTCGCAGATCTCTTCACTTATGGCCACAGCTGCTGTCCTCCGCTCTCTACGACGCCGTGACGTCGCCTCCTCTCCTCTTTCATCCTACAGATGCGTACGTCTCTAAGCTTTTCTGCTCCTTTTCTTCTTCATTTCTATTGATTTGGTTATTTTGTTAGAGGAGATCAAACCGATTCTTTAACTTGATTCTTGAGGGATAAATAAATGATTAGTTTTTTTTTAATGGTATTTCAGAAAGTTGGGCCCTTCAAGGATTTATCTGTGTTGGGTTTTTTTCCATTTGATTTCTTTGCACAATCACTGTTTTTGAGGATATTAAAACCTTGTTTTGAATTTATTTCTGTGTTTAACTCTTAATGATCAACTGAAATGTTTTATATATATAAGTTTTAAATACTAAAGCTTTGGACGCTGCTAATTTAATCGTTTTTATCTATATTTGTGAAAAAAATAGATAGTGATTGTAAAAATGCTTTGTTTTTTTTTAATGAATCCATAGTCGTGTTTGGTCTGGCTCATTAAAACCTGTTTGAGAATTGAGGTTGAGATTGTGAAATGGCTGAGTTTTGGTCTTCATCCCTTGTGCAGTTGACTAATAATGTGAATCCTAAGTGGACTTCTAATCCCAGCCAAAATTGGGCTGGTTTGTCAAGAGCTTTCAGGTAGCTTGTTAACTTTATGGTGGTTTTATCTGTTTTGATTCGCTGTTCTTTTTTATTCTCTGAAATATTGAGTGTTCCCGTTCTGTGTAGTGCAAAACCTGTATGTGGAGATGTTATTGGTATTGATCTGGGTACAGCAAATCCATGTGCTGCTGTTATGGAAGGGAAGGTAAGAATGACATTTGTTCCAATTGTTTATCTGTTTGGTTGTTATTAGGTTTTCTTTTCCTTTTTAATTCCATGACTGCGTACAGAATCCCAAAGTTTTTGAGAATGCTGAAGGATGTAAGATAACCCCTTCAGTTGTTACCTTCACCCCAAAGATAGTAGCCGGGATCTTTGGAAAGAGCCTGAGCAAGGGAGTAAACCCAGTTGAGGCGGTGGCTGTGGGAGCTGCAATTCAGGGTGGAATTTTACGTAGAGATGTCAAAAAATTGCGTCCCCTTGATGTTGCTCCCTTGTCACTTGGTATCAAGACACGGGTGAGTCTTTACTGCCAAATCTGTGTTCAAATATTTATCTTAAAAAAATTAAAATGTGGGCAATAAGTTGCCATGCCTGTGCTGGTGTCCATGCAGCCCTCAATTTGTGATATTTGTCTGTTCTATCTGGCCCTGTGCCCAGTTATACTTCTCTGATTCAATTTTTTGGGACCCCAGGTTTTCTCCACAGGGACTGACAACAAGACCCAGGTTGCGGGTGTTCCACCAACTCCCAGGGGCATGCCTCAAATTGAGGTGATCTCTGACACTAACCAACTTAATACCTCGCATATCCTCCGCCCATTATCTCCTCATCTCCCTATTTATAAGCCCCAGGTTGATGCAACCTTTTCCATTGTCAATAGAATCTCCGGGGCTTTTCTATCTGCAATAGTTCTGTCTTTTTGTCTAATTTGTCTGAAAGCGGGTTCAATTTGCTTCTCCTATTATAATTTCTACCAATTCCTCTTTTATTCATCCAAGCTGATCCTACCTGCCATTGATATTACTGCCGGTCTTGCCCTAGCCTATCATCTGTTTTATGGGGTTCGTCATTTATTGCATTGAAGGATTTCTCTTTATTTGAATAAGGAGCCCTCGAATAAAAAAGCGGTCCTTTTTCCCTTCCTTGCTGGAAGGGGCAACCTTTCTCTTGATATCCGTTATAGGGGGGCTTCTCCTTGGGAGATTTATTTTGAATGTATTAGTCTTTTTGTTCACTTGTAAATTGAATGTGGCAAGTCTTTTTGTTAATTTGGAAACCGCGAGGCTGAGGCCCTTTTTATTGTATCAATAACCAAAATTTTCCTGGAAGGAGTTTGTTTGTTCAATTGACAATGCATATCAATATTCAGGCTGAGGCCCTTTCATTGCCATTGTTGTTCACTTGCTCTACTCTGGGCGGAGAACTACTTGAACCTGCTTATTACTGCTGTTTTTAATCCTGAAGAGAAGAAACAGTTAGTTTTGTTGATTTTTTCTGGTCATAAAGATACTTACAAGTGTTTGAGTTCATTCTGGTCGTATATTTGCTTCATATTTCTAGTGACCCTAGAGGGGTAACTATTTTATTAGTATATGCACCTCATGCCTCATGTTTATTTAGAAGTTGTGCATCCTTGTTTGGTCGTGTTCTGCTATAATTTTGGAAAATGGCAGGTCTTCTCATATATCTTGGAACAGTAAAATGATCCAATTGTTATTTTTGTTTTCAATAATAGTCCAAAAGGTCTTCTCATCTATCTGGGAACAGTTAAATATATTCACTGCAAAAAATAAATAATTAGCTGCTATGTTTGTTTTAAAGATTTTATATTTTTAGTACAGTAAATTACTAACTTGTGAAATTTAATTTAGGTTTGATTTGAGTGTATTTTTGAATTCACATTAGCTTCTATTCTGGTCCTTTCCTTTAAATCTGTCGTATATCTAAAGGAAAGGACCAGAGTAGAAGAGAATGTCCATGTGTTGGTCAGCTTACATCGTAGAGTGTTCAAGTGAGTGACAAAAAAACATTTAAGTGAGTGATACAGCACGTCACCACCCTCATTGATTCTTATCGTAGTCTTTTATTTTCC
Organism: Salix brachista; assembly: GCA_009078335.1. Taxonomy (NCBI): domain Eukaryota; kingdom Viridiplantae; phylum Streptophyta; class Magnoliopsida; order Malpighiales; family Salicaceae; genus Salix; species Salix brachista. Next base: position 14,145,784 of record CM018586.1, read on the forward strand.
TGTATTTATTCCTTTCTTTTGATGAGAAATTAATAGAAAGACATAGTTTATCACGTCACTTATGAGTTAGACCAATAAAAACAAGATATATTGATAAAAAAAAAAAAAAAAAATCTTACATGATGATGCATGCATTCCAAGTGATTTTATCAATATATCCTGTTTTTATTAGACTAGTTTACTAGTTATATAGTATACTAACTAGTTATATACTCGTCCTATGTCTTGGGGTTTAATTTTTTTATATATAAATAAAAAAATATTCAGATGTCTTAAACATGTTTTAAAACAAAAAAAATATATATTTGTGAGTTGGGCCATAAACCTAACTAGATCGAATAAATTGAATTTATTTTAATTAGATGATAAAAAATATGTATGGCGATAGATAAATCATTTTTTTACAATAAAACTATCATGTTAATCTAAAACAAAATTGATTTAGCTGAATTCTCATCGTATTCAATATGGAAGGATGGCATCGGGTGAAAAAAAAAATTGATTTAACTTGAGTTAATATGATAAACCTATAATTAGGGTAATAAGAGCTGAGCAAATTCGGGTTAACCTGTCAAATTCGTTGTTCAAATCATGAGATCAAGATAACCACATAGCAAACAAGAAAAATCAAATTAATTTTTTTTTTATGATAGTTGAATAGAAAAAAAATTCAAGTTAACTTTTCAAACTTGTGACTCGAGTCATTAAACTGAAAGCATCATATCTTGGAAAATCATAAAGCACAATTCTCAACTAATCAATTGCTGAAAGATGAAATTAGAAAGAAAAAAAATTATATAAAAGGACCCAAAACAAAAAAGCAATTAAAAGAATGTTGATCAAAATTGAAAAAATAATTAAATAATATATTTAATTGAATGATAAAGGGTGAAATTGATAAGAAAAAACAGTTTAACAAAACAATAAAAAAAACAAAAGAATGAGCATCAAAATTGAGATAAAAAATAAGAACAAACTCCTGATTTAAGAGTGAAACTGAAAAGAAAAATCAATATAATAAAAGGAGTAAAAAAATTAAAACAATAAAATAAATGAAGATCAATTGAAAAAAAATAACATATTATAAATTGATATTGAATGATAAAATTAAAAAAAAAGATTTTATAGAAGGAAAAGAATAAAAAATATAAATCAAAAGAATAAAGAATAAATTTATCTTCTTAATAATTCAAAGAACAACTTTGGAATTTTACATGGTCATTGTGATTTTCGAGGGGAAAAAAGAGAAAAGTGGGAGAAAAAAGAAAAAAAGTCATCAATATTACATAGCTACATGTCGTCTCGAAAGCAAAAGGACATTGTGACGCCTTCAATAACACGGTGAAAGTTGGTATTTGACCATTAGAGATGCCACATACGACACCCAAAATGAATACACCTCTCACACGCATTATAATTTTTTTTTTGTTTTTTAATAATATTTTTTATTTATCAAAATACTAAAATTCCTTTCAGCCAACCTAATAATAGCAGAAAAGTCGGTTTGAAAATACAAAAAGCCTCTAAACACTAGTTTTCATATATTTTAAATAAAAAAAAAGTCACTAGCAGTTAATTGGTATGCGAGGTGAATCATTGCAAGTTCACACAATATATTTTTTTCTTTCTGTTTTTTTTTCAATTACTTAATTTTTATTCAATGTGATCCTTTCACTCTTAATTCATTTAATGTTACGACTGATGATTTATCTCAATTAACTTTGTATAAGTTTCTTGCAATGTTTAAAAAATATTCTAACATTAAATTTATGTTCAATTTAGAAAAATGATATTCAATTTTCTTTCGTGTATAAACATAATTAAAACTTTGAGAATCAAAACTGAAACTAGAACAAATTCCCAAACTCTTTTTTTTTTTTTAATTATTATTATTGGTCGGACATTTCTTACATTTACCACAACTAAATTCCCGGGCCCACTGAACATCCTGCAAACCCAATGAGCATGTAAGGCACCGCGGGATGACTCATGTTTTAGTTTATAAGCTTGAGAGAAGAGAGAGAGAAGAGAGAGAGAAAGAATAGGTCGGTTGATATGATTTTGTTGAATAAATCATCGAATTTGATGTCAAAGTATTACTCTTAACAAAGTAGTGTCGTTGAGGTATTTTTGTGCTTTTATATTGCATGAAAACATAAATTGGGATCGTAATTTTTTTTATTTTTTTATTTTCTAGTTTGCTTTTGTTTGTTTTAATCTTGGGAGATTAGTGTTTTATGTTATAGAAGTGTTTTTCATGTGTTTCTATGTTAAAATTGGATTTTTAGAGAAAAAGACCATTGTATTGATTTTTCTACCATCTATGTGGTGGTTGAAAACTATGTTTGCAAAAGGCACATTGTATGTCTCTGTATTTATTTATTTTAAATAAAATGAAATAAGGAGAAAATGCATTTAGATAATTAAAAAAATATTCAGGCTTGATCTTGAGGGTCAATTCTATATTTTTTTTCTAGTTAAATGACTAAATATATATTCGACATATCACTTTATTAATTTTAAATTAACTACAAATATATTTGATTTATTATTATTATCATTTTAAATTCCACTAAAATCTCTGTTTATTTTCAAACAAGATTATAATTATCTTTGTTTAATTTTAGATGTTTTTTTAGCCATTATCTTTTTTTAAAAAAATATTTGGTGATTTTTATGCGATGTCTATCTTATCATATAATTAAATAATTTTTTTATAAAACAGTAATTAAAATCATTAACAAACTCGCGAAAAATTACCCGATAAATTTATAAAGTTTTAAAGAAAGCATAGTCAAATTGTAACCGTACCCTTCATGTTTTCAAAATAAAGTTCATGGTACGTTGTGTGATAAGCTCATGAAGATATTTTATATTGTTTTATGTGTTTATTTAAATAAAAAATAAAAAATACTTTCATTAAGTTAAAAGATAATTTTCTTTTCACAAATTAAGAAAATATCTCAAGAAAGTATATTAAAATATATTTTATTATTATTTTTTAATATCAGCATCGGGATAATTTAAAAATATAAAAAATAATTTTAAATAAAAATATTCTTACAAAATGATATTTGAGGCTGAGGATTCCTTGATTTTTCATTTATCAACCCAACAAGAAACGTGTAAATTTCTCCCCCATAAACCAGCAACATAAAAATCTAATACACATAAATAAAAAGGAAAAAGGAAAATCCCTCAGTAGCCACCAATTCCGCAAAGATTCGAGGGCCATTTAGTCACTTCAAAATTAAAATTCTCAATTTAGTCACCAACTGTCACCATAAAATTGTTTCTGAAAAAAATGCAGCCACTCAATCTGAAATTGTTAACGGATTTTAGTACGGGTACGAGGAGGTTAGTTCCGGGCCGGAGCTTCGGTAGGGAGAGGAGACAGTGTTTGAATTTGAGAAATTCCATCCGAAATCGTTTGATTGTAGCATGTTCTGTTGAGAGAGATGGAGGGGGTGAAGGACCAAGTTCGAGTTCGGGTTCAGACCAAAGTCCGAGTTCCTTTTTGTCTCGCAGTCAAACTTATGCTATGCTCAAACAGAGAATGGAGGTTGCTGCACAATCTGAGGTGACATTTTTTTTACTATTATTTTGCAAAATTAATTAATTGTGTTTATTTCTTTGGAACAAAAAAAATAAAAATTAAAGCCATTTTTTTTTTAAGTATTATTCTGATTTGTCATTACTTTTTTTTAATTGGGTAAATTACCTGATTAATCACTGTTTGATTTCTAGGAAAATGTAGGGAATATATATATTGTGGGTTCAAATTTCCTTCTTTTTTTTGGGGGGGAAATGTAAGCTTTTTCTTTCTTTTTGGTTTGGGTTGTGGTGAGTATAAGCAAATTGAATGTGACATCAAAGGTCAGGAATCATGATTATTTATTATTTATTTTAATTTTTGGCAATAAAATGGGTTATGTGATAGTAATATTGTTGTAGATATATGAGTTTGTTTTGTTTTGATATTAGGATTATGAAGAAGCTGCAAGACTTCGCGATTCATTGAAATCATTTGAGGAAGTGGAACCAGTTTTGCGGCTTCGTAGGTTGCTTAAGGAGGCAGTTGCTGATGAGCGGTTTGAGGTAGCTGTTCGTGTTATCTCATTTTCCAATTTGAATGTCAAATTTTATTATATATAGTGGGTTTATTTGTGCTGCTAAGCTGTAGGAGAAATTTCTATTCATTTTAGATGGAAGCATTCAATATTTGGGTCTGGGTTTGGTCAAAATGGACATCATGTTTTTTCTTTTTTCTCTTTTCTCTTTTTTTAGCCTCCATGATTCTTCAATTCTGCATCTTTTTCTAATGTTTCAGCTTGTCAGTTGTTGCCTATTTTACTGCTAGGTGTCTCCTCATGCCGCGCTGGAAAAAAAGGGTTAGCCTTACATATGCTGCTATTGAAAATAGTATCGATGATTGGAATAAACTACTCTGTTTTATTCGCTAGGAATAAACTACGAGTGTTCTTAAACACAGGTCAAACTAAAGATATAAATCTAAGGACCAAACACCTCTATGGACAACATGAATTGAACTTAGCTTTTATCTATCATGTCCTGCGTAGAAGTTCCTGCACCATCCACCTTTCAGCTAGCTTTGGCAGTAAGAATGCTGAGAGTTAAGCTTAGAAGATATACAATCTTTTTGTTATGATGTTTTCTTATTTTTCTGGTGACTGCATTAGTTTTTTTCTTAATCATCTATCAGCACAAATATGAGTATAAAACATAGTGAATTCAATATTTTAGTGAAGGGCATGGAAGTCATATAAGTTTCTGGAAGCCTAGATATCGAATGGTAGTTTTCAATGAGATACATCATTCTATAAATTATTACAGTACAAGTAACAGTCTTTCTACATCTTACTGTCTTGGAATGAGGCCTATATATTTTGATGGACTTGAATGAGGATGCACTTTACAGGTACGGGGTCAGTTTTTTTGATATAATGACTATTTTGCCCAAGTCATGCCATAACACATGATTTCATACTATTCCCATGCCATTCTGTTCACCATGGATGTTTCTGATAAACTTTTATCCATTTGGTAAATTTTTGGCAGGATGCAACTAGGTATCGTGATGAGCTGAAGGAAATTGTACCAGATTCTCTCCTGAAATGCTCAAGTGATGCAACTACCTTGGTATGCTAAGTTGCTAACTATCTGGCCAGCATGGCAGTTTATTACCGTCTTATAAATCTTGTGTTTTCATATAAACTGATATCATTTGGTTCATGTAACTCCTGTTATCATCTGGCATATCAACTGATTTAAACTTATAAATTCACGTTTTTATCCTATCCATTCTTCCTTGACTCTGTCATACTAAAATTTGACCTGTGTATTTATATCTGGGCCTTTGCAAAACTTATTTTCAGCGTAATTAAATTAGAGACCCATATGATGTCCTTGATAACCAGTTTTGATCTCCTTATATATAATATTTTCCATATATGTAATAAAATACTGGCCATATGGGAAATATGTTTGAAAATGGAGAATAAATGGGGTGATTATGGACAGGGCTGTTGCGATATATGTGAGTTGGCAATAGATAACATGAAGGTGCATTACTATGCATGATCATTTCAATGATAACATAAATATGATTGAGATTGGAAGAATAAATGGGTTGGGTATGGACGGGGCTGTTGATATATGTGTGATTTGGCAATAAGTAATCCAAAGTTATTCTAGTATGCATGCTCTTATCAATGTGTCAAAGTAAATGCCCACAATCTGGTCTAGGTTTGAGGTTCTAGGTAATCATCACGTTGCTTTGCAAAGACAATAGATAACACGAAGTGACTTAAAAAGGAAGGAGCCAAATAAAATGCATATTAGAAATGGTTTAAATTGATTTGAGTAATCATAATCAAATCTCATGTATTTCAGGGGATAAGGGTTAAAGTTAGGAGTGTGTACATTGAAGGCCGAAGTCAGCCTTCAAGGGGGCAGTACTTCTTTGCATATAGAATAAGAATCACTAATACCTCAGATCGCCCTGTTCAACTTCTCAGAAGACACTGGATTATCACAGATGCCAATGGAAAAACTGAAAATTTTTGGTGAGTTAAATTATCTTATTCTGTTCAGGAGTCTTCTAAAAATGCTTCAGTATATATGACTTGGTTTTTCTTTTTCTTTTTCTTTTTTGGTACCATCAGCATGGGCTGCAGTTTGCATTTCATTGACTTCTAATGAATTTCAAATCATCTGTCATGCTGCAGGGGAGTTGGAGTTATAGGTGAACAGCCAGTTATACTTCCTAGGACAGGATTTGAATACTCATCTGCATGCCCACTATGCACTCCCAATGGTAGAATGGTAAGTCGTGGTGATGTTCTTTCTCTTTCTGAAGAGTGATTGTTGGTTTTTGCCTTTTCTTCCCTTAATTTGGAGCAGATGAGGACAAGGCCTGTGCTTATGTGTCAACATTAATAGATCCCATGAATATTGAAGTGAGAGCATGATACTAGGCCAGTGTTCCTATGGCCTCAAAGATTGTTTTTATCATGTAGTGAATCCTATCTTAATCACACCCGTAGTCTGGGTTTGCATTTCATCACTCAAGAAATTCCAGCAATGTATTTTATCGTTATTTGCCTTTCTTTTTTTTCAAAGTGTGGTCTGTAGAAGTGTTCTCTATATATATATATATTCATTTATTTTGATGCAAATCATTTTGAAAATTATGAATATTTCCCATTTGAAGGCATGCTCAAGAAATCTATTTCTTTCACACAATTGCAGGAAGGTGATTTTGAGATGAAACACATTGACAAAGTAGACTCACTCTCGTTCAATGTTGCTATTGCGCCGTTCTCTCTCTCAATACTAGGAGATGGAAGTGATGCTTTTTAAATTGGGAATTTTGGACTCACTTCAGAGAGGGCAGAGGGAAGAGGGCCTCTGCATCCTTTCACGTTTGTCAATTGAAGGTTTGAAAAACTGTAAAGCAGTGTATTTTATCTGGCAAGAGTGAAAATTATCTTCTTTTTGGTGGAATTTCATGCTGTATTCAATTGGTAGACTAGGTTGATGTAAATTGTCAAAGTTGTATGTAACAAACTTATCGATGAAATATTATAGTAGAAAAGATTTTGAGTACACATACGAACGCAATACTTGTACCCTTGTTGTAAAGATGATGATATTAAATAGGTAATTTCAATAAATGGTTGCTACTTGCAAGCTTAGCGACGGTGGCATGGTTACCTTAGCATATCTTATATAACAAATTTTGCTGATTGTTTTATTGAAATAATCTTTTGGACATGATTCCCGTGCCTGAAAAGTGCATGGAGTTGTATTATCATCTGGTCTTTTAACAGCATGTCAGTATACATCCTCAAGGGGTGTGACGTGATGGCAAAGAGATTGAGATTTGCACAACAGGTCATCCTTATGGCAAAGAGATTGAGATTTGCATAACAGGTCTCGAGTTTGAGTCAGGACGTGCATTTCTTGTAGGAGCATGAGATAACCGAGGTTTTATTCACTTACCTGGACCCTTAAAGTGCGTTTTCCGGGGGATGAGTTTTCTCGAATCTAAAAAAAAAAGCATGTCAGTAAACATTGTTGAAGAAGAAAGAAACCCTTGGTGATAAAAGTGTTTCTTATTAGGAAAATCAACTTATTGGCTCGCTCTAACACCAGCCGGCAGCCTCAGGTCCCTGTTCTTCCAAATGCTCCCCCCCTATTCCAGGTTTCGAATGCCATTAAAATTTTGTCCTTTCATGATTCAAAACGTATGAATTACTCCTTTTATTCTCGTTGAACTTTAGGTTTACTCTAAACCCTCACAATGTTGGTTTCTTCCAAGCACCTACAATTGTCAAATGATACGTTTGGAATTAAGGAAAAAAACAAGAAATGTTATAATATATGCTATAGGTTTTCAAACATGAAGGATCAAGTCATACTCGAGGTGAGAATCGGAGGAGTAAAGAATAATACTTTACTCTCCACAATTTCATGAACCCATTAACATTTTGTGTCCACGATTTCCGTTCCAAAAACATTTACTCGCACGCATTTCTTTTCCACCGGACATGTATAGCTTCAAACGCATGATATATCTGTGTGAGTTTTTAAAACCCCGCATACTAAAGCTTTTGTGCGACTTGATCACTGTCTCTGCCATTTATACAAGCCACATTTCTGCTTCTTGCAATATTGTGTCTAAGAGCAGCTCGAGAGCAAAATTAGAGACCCCTCATCACCAGAACATGGAAGGTATATTCTCCCTCTCCCTCCCTGTCTCTCTCTACTAGTATGATTTTTTGCAGAAACGTTTCGATAATGTTTTGTTTTATAGATTCTGGTTTCAACGTTTGAGCTGTTTGAAAACCTTTATCTTGCCAATATTTCCCCAGAAATCTTCTCATACCTCTTGATACGATCAAAATCAATGATCCCAAGCTATATTTAGTGTCAACGAATAATATAAATCATATTCTGGGGCCTCAATTAATAGTTTAAGTTTTTAGATGAGATGATTCTTTAACATGATATCAGAGTCTTGTTAACCCAAGTGGTCACGAGTTTGAATCTCACTACCCCTATTTTATTTGATAAAAATCAAGTATATGATAGTGTGAGCATGTACAAGTTTCAAGCCCAAAGGATTTTCACTTGAAGGGATATATCATAAAATAATATAAATCATATTCTGGGATCTCTCCTCATGGATATTTAACATTTAGCACAAGTAACCATACTCACTTGCATATAGTTGCAATAGAATAGTAATTAAAATAATTTATTATTCAATGTTGTATCTGTTAAAAATTAAGTTTTGCAGCTTCTCTATGCATACTGTTTCAAATCTAATATCCTTGATTAATGATTTAACTTTTTTTTACTCAATTTTATCTTTAATTTTAAATCTCTTAAATTTAGAAAACACACACACACACACACACACACACACACACACACACACACACATATATATATATATATATATATATATATATATATAAAGCCAAATTATTATTTTTAGGGCAAAGGAACATTCACTTGAAATGAAGCAATTTCATCTATTAAAATAGAGTACCTAACCTTGCTAGGTGGACATGGGATTGATAGATTCCATTCAATTACCACAAACCTATTTAATTTATTTTTATCCAATAATACCTCGACACTATTGTGAAGTTACCCACATCACAACCTTAATTGTAGCGTGTGGTTAATGTATTGTTCTTGCTTGGCAACCAAGTTTGTCCGAATCTAAAAATCTTCTACTGTTTTCAAGCTTTCTTTTCACATTTTGGGCCCTTAATCGCCACTCTCATTGCCTCGTCATTACAGCATTATAGACCAGAAGAAAACAAGAAAATAGAAAAAGCCTTGGGAATAAGTTATGAATGACGCCCGAAAAACACTTATTATTTCCCTGCCCACTCATTTCTCTATCTATTTTTTTTCTCTTGATTTAATTCAAAATAATTATTTTTAAAATATTTTTGAAATGCAGTGGAAAAATATATTTAATTCCCTTTTTCTTCTTCTTATTATTGTTCCTGTCCCATGGCTACTTGAATAGGGAAAGTTTAAGAGAGGGCATGAAAAAGCCGGTGATGTTGGGAGGGGGCATCTACAAGTTAAAAAGATGATCCAAATGTTTTATATTGTGTTTTAAAAGTATTTTAAAAATTAAATTTAAAAAAAAAATTATTTTTTATTTAAATTAATTTTTTTAATATTTTTAGATCATATGCCGGTATTAAAATAATTTTTAAAAAATAAAAAAAAATATTTTAATATATTTTTGAATAATTGTTTTTTTCAAAAACGACCATAAAAACCCGGTTATAATTTCTGGAATCAGTCACCTCCGGGTAATGCAAATCATATCACCTTTTTTTATCAAGCACAAACAATCCTGTGCTTCACGTTTTATTCTCTGCATTTGCAACCTCATTTACAAGCCAGTCAAGATTCCTAGCAAGCCATCTGCTTCCTTGACAACCACTCCACCCCTCAGCATCTTATGCAGGAAGCTGTGACCATTTTCTGGTCACACAGCCTGACAGAATCCCGGCCAAGGAGGGTCCGGGGTCCCCACCCAAAGACCAGCCGTCAAACACCGACCTCTTGCTTTAACTGATAGCTTAAAGCTAACACTATGCTTTCTATTTATATATTATATGATTAGCAAGATCCAGTAAACCGCTGCCGTCAATTTTTGGATTTTATTTTTTATAAGGGTATACATATATAGCTATATATTTAAAAAAATATAAAATACCGAAAACACCTCGGAGGAAGCTCGAAAGATTATTTTATTGTTCTCTGAAAATATGCAATTATTGTAATACCCTGATAGTAATTCTTGATTTTTATTTTATTTGATTGTGCATATAAATATAAAAAATAAAAAATACCCCCGATTTCAAAACTAAAACTGAGACAAACAGAGAAGCAAAATAATAATTTTACCATTACAATTCACAGTAATCCATGTCTATATCTACAATGAATTTTACTGTGTTAAACCCCGATTTTTTTAGCTATTAGTTAATAATTAATAAGATTAACCACCCTAACCCCATCAAACGTTCCCAGAATGAAGGGTTCGGGCTTTTAATTATGAAAAAGTGAATGAGTGTTTACAAAGTCGTTAGTCAAGACCCAGAGCTCAAAACGACGACAGCTCCTATCTCCAGATCTGAAGCTACTCTGTCCGATGTCATTTCCAAATACAGAGTTGCTTTATCCCTTTGCTGGCAATCGGCATCCGACACACAATAACCATTCTTGTACTCGAAAAGCTCGTGCAGTTCAGCACAGTATCCAAATAATTTAGTGTCCTGCCCCTGTCTCTCTTTAAAAATGGGTGCTAAATAAGCAATTTCAAGAAAAAAACTTGAAAAGACTTAAAAAAAGGCTGGAAATCCAAGAAAAAAGGTGACAAAATCCTGAATGTTTTCAACAATTTTATATTTGCATGCATGGAAAGAGGATGACAGTACTGTTCAAAGTGTCTGGTCTATTTTCAAGATCTTCTCTTTTCTTTTCTTGATATAATAATAAGTGAAAAAGAGAGAAGCTTGTGCTCAAAGCAGACCTTCCTTCTATATATATCCTCTCCTTTTCTTTTTCTTTTTTTGTATTTAGCTCCTTTAATTTATTTAAGTTTTATTCCAAAGTAAAGAAGCAAAGCATCATCTTGTAGGCTCTTATACACCATCACATTGTTCTTGCTTTCCCTTGTAGGTATCAACCTTTCCTTCCCTTATAATTTAGATGCCTCTTTTGTGTATTCGTATTTTTAATACAAGAAGTATGTATTTTATCTCTGTGGGCAAGAACCCATCTAAAGTTTGGAATCTCTGGTTTGTTTAAGGCTTTAATGAGGTCAAAATCAAAATGGGATTTGAGATTTATTGAACTTCCCCAGTGGGACAAATCTTCTCTGGTTGTTGTGATGTCGATAGGTGTAGTCGGTTTACGGCATAGACAAAACTCTGCTGGCTTTCAAGTTTTTATGTGAACTCAAGAATACTTGTGTGTTTTGGATGTGGATTTTTGCATTTCAGCTAACCCTTCCACCGACTTAGTTTTCTCACTTTATATTCATAGAATTGTAGTCCCAAGTCCTGCGTTACAGATAACAACTCAAAGGTTTAATTTCACAGAACTGTTCTGTTATTCCATTAATTCAGTCATTCTTTTCTTTTACCCTTTTCATAACAATTTTCGTTCTTTCTTTTTTCCCTCTCTGGAAATCATTCCAATAAGCTTTCTTTTTAATCAAATTTCCGTTTTTCAGCGTTCCAATCATTCTTTGGTTGATCACTTCATTCTCTATCTCATTTCGTTCTACTTACAAGAGTCCAAACTCAGTTTCATTCCATTCCTCCATAAGGGAGTTTAGAAAAGCAAAATCATCTTCTATATACAGTTATTGAACATTCAGACAAGTGCAGGTGACAGCATGAGTTCTATAACAGGATCATCCAAGGATACCTGGCAACCAGTCATGACTGCCAATACAACCGTTGCCAGCTATTGGCTAAACTGGAGGTTCTTCCTCTGTGCTCTTTGGGTCTTGATCTTGATGACGATAGCATCAATTCTTATATGGAAAAATGAACATCGTTGCGAAGTGGAACGTGATAGTGGAGAGCACAGGCAAGAAGCAGAAGCATCTTTTTATGATGACGAAACTTGGAGGCCATGTGTGAGAGGAATCCACCCTGCCTGGTTGCTAGTTTTCAGACTTTTTGCTTTCTTTTCTCTCTCAGTGTTGCTCATCATTGCTGTGTTTGTGGATGGAGGCAGTGTATTTTACTTCTATACTCAGTAAGCTGTTCTTTTTCTTGGGTTCATCTCTAGCTTTGGATGAATTTCATACTTTGATGTTAGTGTTTAGTTCTGTTTTTGGCATTTCAATGAGGGTTTTCTTGTATATATTATTACCTTTCCATTCTATTTGTGAGAGGAAAAAAAAAGTTTTTTCTTTCTTAAATGAGCACAATGGACATTAGAAACAGCATGAACCAAGGAATATTTGAGTCACCTTCATGTGTGCCAAGCCAGATCAAGATATCTATATCAGTTGATCATTTGAATAATTGATTTCAACAAATTATCTTCAATGTTATTGATTGGTGATGTTCTTGGTCCTGAACAGGTGGACTTTTACTTCAGTCACAATTTATTTTGGGGTGAGTTTTAGGTCATCAATATACCTCCTCTCAAAGTTTATTTTTGAAGTCCCTGATTGTCACTTTTTTTTCCCATCCTGCTATTTGCTTAATGATAATCTCAAAAAAAAATTATCTGTAGCTTGGTTCCTTGCTCTCCATACGAGGCTGCTATCAATATCACAAAAGAGCTGGTGATAAGAGGGTTGATAATGTAGAGGCAGATGCAGAGCAAGGAACTTGTGTAACTCCATCAGTGGGGCAGAGTTTTAATACTTCCATGGCAATGAAAAGCTCAAACTCCCACGAAAGATTTGATGTTCGCCAACCTGCAGGCAAATGGGCTTTCATCTTTCAAATTCTTTTTCAGGTAACTTGTCTGAAAATCAAATTTGGCCAAATTTATTGCGCTTCTATATCTTATCCAAATGAGGAAGTTTGAAGGCAATTAGCCTATTTTCATTCGGAACCTCTAAAGAGCACCTTTCTATGTCCAGGATTAGAACATAGAGTGTCTGCATGCGCTGGCACAGGAACTTCAAAGTTTAAATATGCATGTACTTAGCTTATTGTGGCATGAAAGTTTCATTTTTAATTCCAAAATGATAATGAGTAGCTTCCTGTTAGGAAAGGGGCCTCAACTTTTCATTTGTTAATGATAAATTAAGAGTTCAATACCAAGGCATAAGAGCTGAAAAGCAGGGTCATTACTCATTTACCAAGGGACTACTCTTTCTTAACTTTCATATTTGATTTTAGAAAGTTCAGTTAGGATCCAGATGAGGAAAGACAGTGAATCAAGTGGATACAAAACTGTGCTTTTATGCATTTTCCCTTTTACTTCGTCTGCATAATTGATTAGATGGATTCAATAATTTGAATATGGTAAGTTGTTGACAATTATTTTTCATGATTTCAGATGAATGCTGGGGCTGTTATGCTCACAGACTCTGTCTTCTGGTTCATCCTTGTCCCGTTTCTTGCAATCAAAGATTACCACCTAAGTTCTGTAAGCTATCATCACTGCTCCAAGTTGTGTTAATTTTATACTACTTTTAGTTATGAAGGTCACGCACACTCTCTAACGGCATCTCGGTAGAAAAAGATGAACAGAAATCCAATATTTAGTTACTAATTTTCTTGTTTTCTTGGTTTTCTAAACAATACTTTTTTTTTTATTGACAGTTGATTATCGGCATGCACTCACTCAATGCTGTTTTCCTACTTGGTGATACTGCTTTAAATTGCTTGGTAAGCTGTCTTGGCTTGAACCACAAATCATTTCCAGCTCTTTCAATGAAATTATTCACAAATTCTAACTTTTTATTTCTTCCAGAGGTTTCCTTGGTTCCGGATGGCATATTTCTTCACATGGACAATAGTATATGTCCTATTCCAGTGGATTGTCCATGCCACTTTCAGACTTTGGTAAAATCATTTCCTGCTCTCTTTCTATGATGAAATCAAGTTTATATCATTGTTTTCTAACAGCAATACTCTGTGATTGTCTAAACAGGTGGCCATATCCATTCCTTGACTTGTCATCTCCATATGCTCCTTTATGGTATTGACCCTTGAGCATGAACCGTTCAATTATGCTACAAGTTATGATCAAACTGAAAAAACTTGCACAGAAAGATAAAAAGACACAGCTTAATCCTGTCATATAGCTTTGCAATCGGCTTTCTGTCAATAATCATGCCAATTAAGCATTTATATGCAGTGTCTAAACTCTAAAGAAGTAAATACTAATGCATTTCTCTTCTCTGAAATTGAACTATTTGCAGGTACTTCTCGGTAGCAGTAATGCACATCCCCTGCTATTGTGTTTTCGCTTTTATTTTAAAGCTGAAACACATTATGTTTTCAAGATGGTTCCCAGAGTCCTATCAATGTCTGAGGTAGCAGGGCTTGGAAACTTGGAGAGCCAACACAGTTTCAAAGAAAATGTGAATTTCTGTGTAGTCAGTTGTGGTAGCAGAATAGAATGAACAGAGGACCAGAGGTAGCATAAGAGACTGTTGACACCCTTGCCTTGACTAATCATTCAGTTGGTAAGTTTTGGAAGATTAAGAAAAAGGTCGAACAAGATTCTTAATTTGTATAGCCATTGTTAGAGGAGTGGCAGATATAGTTGTAACTACATACTGATACTGGAAGAAGTTAGAAGAGAAATTCTTTTCTCTCATCTCTTCTTTCAATTCTTTTTTTTTTATCTTCAATGATTCAGTTCGTCTTCTCCATTAACTTATTTTCAGACATGATTCCAACACTTCCCGGAACATGATTTTGAAGCACAATGGCACGCAAACAGCTATTGTTATACAGTTGGACACCCATTTCATCAACTAAACTTTCAAATGGGGTTACCTGGTCTAATATTAAGCCTGCTCTGGATTTATAGATTGTAATTTATAAACAACAGTTACAAAGACATTAAGCAACCGGCCATTTTCAAAACCTCTAAAGTTTGTGTCATTTATTTACTGGGAAAAGGTTCAACATTTTGATTGCAAAGCATTTGCAGGTAACAAATATCTTTCGGACAACTGATTACCAAACCCAAAGATTTCGTTGATGAAAGGGAAAACATATAGCTAACAGATGACCTGACCCTTCTTTTCAAACGTAGTAGTAGTTGTGTAGTTCGTAAAATGTGGCGGTGATGATGTGCAAGCGGATGCTGTGGCTGACGAAGTAGCTGTCCCCCTCTGCATCGGTGGTGGATTAATCATCGTGAACGATTCACAACCCCGCTACACTTGGAGGCACTCTTCGAAATTATAATATGTTGTATGATGGCAGAAATTTGAAACTGTTGCCAAGGCGGGGCGTAATGGTAAAGAGCTTGAGATCTGCACAACAGGTTTTAAGTTCGAGCCAGAGAGCGTGCATCTCTTATAAGAGCTTGGAACAGTCAGGGTTTTACTCGCTAATCTGGGCCTATAAAATAGGCTTTCTAGGAGGTGGGGTTTCCTCGAATAAAAATAAATAAAATTTGAAACTATGTCCAAGTTTATATGATGTGTATATAATAATATGATCAAGGAAAAGGTTAATGGTTTATATATTGGCTTTGTGTCAAGATATCTAGTGGTTTATTCATACATGGTATTGAGTAATCTCGACACAGTCAGGGTTCTCAAAAGCTTTCCCTTGGAATGGACGCTGGCTAGTGGAAGTCTAAGTTTAGGAGATTTATTGGTCGGAACAATGAAATTCAAAATTTTGAGGTATTGGTTGAAGCTAGTTTGACCATGCACGCTCTTAAAAACCTTGCATGTGATTACACTTGACTGCTAGCAACAATCCAAATTTTGTTTTAATATAAAAACTATTAATCCAATGCAAATGTTTTTTTTTTAAAAAAATTGGAAAAATAAAACCATAAAGCTTGTCGAAAACATACTAAATACAAATATGAAGCTCAATCAATGAATGCCCAACACCTGTTATTGGTTCAAAATAATTTTTGAAGTATTTGGTAGAAATTGTGGTAGAGCTTGAAGTTAATGAAAAATAGTTTCATGTGTTTGGTTATAAACTATCTTTTATTTAAAAAAATGATACATTTTTAATTTCTTTTATAATTTTAATATATTAATATTAAATAAAATAAAAATCTTAATATATTCATAATTGAAATTGTTTTTTGCAAAAAAATAAATATGAAGCTAATTAAAATAATTTGAGATAAAACCTGTATGGTATATTAAAAGTATTTGAAAAAAATATTTTTCCTGCCCAATCTAATATGCTCCTGCCCAGTCTCTTCATTTTGCCGGCATGGAACGTTACACTCTTCTCGAATGGCTCTTCTTCAAGTACCCCATTTCCCCTTATTATTGTCTTTTTTTTCCCAGCAGACCAGCTGGTTCAGCAGCCATTCAACAAAAGCAGAGGAAGAGACGCACGCTAAGCAGTTATTTACTGCTTTCCGTGAAACGCAGTTTAGGTGATTTGTTGAAATGGGACCCACACGAAAATTTTAATTTCTCTACATTAATCAAACACTCAACACAACAACTTTTTTACAACCTCCGGTCACACCTCGCTCCTAAACACCTTCTCCTAAACACCTTCTTCAATAGCTTGGTAGTTGATTCCAAGTTTTTCAATTCCGTTTCGGTTAGTGCTTTGTTTTTTCCAATTGGAACGGAATGTTTCAGTTTCGAAGCGTTTTGTTGTACTGTTTATGTGTGTATATATATATATATATAATTAAATATATTAATTAAAAAAAAAATAGTTCAAGTCCAAAAATAAAATTATTTAGAATTGTGCAATTTAAATTTCAAACATAAGTAAGAAAATGAGAGTTGAACCGATATAACTCGACTAACTTGATGAGTTCAAAGATAACATGAAAAATTGATAAAAATATAGTTTAATTAAAAAAAATCAAGTTGACATCTTAAAAAATATTGAAACAACAATATATTGAATCAACTCGAGTCAACCTAGGTTAACCTTTCAAATGTGTGACCTCCATTATATGACCATGAGAACCTTAAATAAAGCAAATCAAATCAAATTATAAAGTTCAATTTGTAATAAACCCGTTGTTGAATAATGAAATTGGGAAAAATTTAATCTAAAAAAAGACACCATAAAATGATTTTTTCTGACCAAAATTATGAACATGTATAATATTCCGAGAATATCATTATCAATCTCGTAAGGTCATTACATTCTCTGATTGCTCTGAAATTTTAACATAATATATATAGATATGTCAAGAGACTCTCGTAAAATTTCATCTCAATCTAACACTCGAATTAAGATATATAATTGATATTGTACAACTATTCATTATTTAAAAAAAATACTATTTGGTCGGAACGGAATGACAGAACAAAACCGGAACATTCCGACCGGAATTTGGGCAGAATTTCTAGAACAGACTGAAATTTTAAACGAGATAGAAACTACGTTGTTTCATCTCGTGTTTTTAACTAGTACAAAATATTTTGGCTGTTGCAGCCGAAATAAAATGAGATCAACAACACTGAAAAAATTATAGTCGCTGCTAGAATCTACCAATATGAATAGAGAGTGTTTATCACCCCTGTCGTTTACTCTCAATGTATAGCAACCTATTATACCCTTCAAAGCATTGTGATATATATATATATATATATAAAAGGAGTGATTGATTCAAAAAAAAAATTCAAATCCAAAAATAAAATTATTTAGAATTGTGCAATTTAATATAAAAAAAGACACAACAAAATGATTTTTCAGAA
Source organism: Salix brachista (assembly GCA_009078335.1). Lineage (NCBI taxonomy): Eukaryota > Viridiplantae > Streptophyta > Magnoliopsida > Malpighiales > Salicaceae > Salix > Salix brachista. Next base: position 14,163,707 of record CM018586.1, read on the forward strand.
CAAAATTATGAGCATATATAATATTATGAGAATGTCACCATTAATCTCGCAAGGTCTTTATATTCTCTGATTGCTCTTAAATTTTAACATAATATATATAATTATATCAAGATACTTCTCGTAAAATTTTATCTCAATCTAACGGTCAAATTAAGAGATATGATTGATATTGTAAAATTATTTATTATTTAAAAAAATATTATTTGGCCGAAACGGAACGGGCAGAATGAAACCGGAACTTTCCGTCCAAAATCTGGACGGAATTTTCGAAACGGACTAAAATTTTAAATGAGATAAAAACTACATCGTTTTATCTCGCTTTGTTTTACCAGTTTTATTTCGTTTTTTTAACTAGTAAAACGAAACAAAATTATCAACACTGTTTTAACTTTGGGTTCGAACATCTTGACTAGATTGTTTATTTCTACCTTCAAACCTCGAATGAAAGAACACCATGTCTTGCTTTTCACTGATTTCTTCCATGTCCCATGTTGAATTGAAGTCTTGAATTTGTGCTTCTAAGTTGTCAATTTGCCTTAAATCCATAAGATCCTTTAGTGGATCCTTTTTTCCTCCATGTCTATCACACAAAGCTTCAGCATACTCATTTCAAGTCACCTCTAGACCTCTCTAACTTCTTGTATAGTTTTGATGCCAGTATAGAGCCATGTCCTCTAAATATTATGAAGCCAACTTGAGTTTCTCTGAATCACCAATCTCTTCCAAATCAAAATACTGATTACACTTGCATAATCATTTGTGCACATCTTCACCATCAAAGTAGGGGAAATCATATTTAGGTTTGTGAGTCTTACGATGTAGCTGCCCTCTTTCATAAGTTTTTGCAAAAATCATCCTCAGTTGTGAATCTATCTCTATCAGCACTAGTATCACCAGTTCAAATCAGAGCCTTGTTGACCCAGCGGTCACGAATTCAAATCTCACCACTCTCATTCTGTTTGATAAAAATCAAGCACAAGGTAATGTAGGTCTGTGCAAGTTTCAAGGCCAAAAAACTTTTCACTTGAACGGATGTGTTAGAGAATAATATAAATCATATTATAGAGTCTCACCTAACAGCTTAAATTTTTAGATGAGATGGTTCTTTAACAAATTCAAAAGCATCTTCCAATCTTTTAATGTCTTGGGATCGAATATCAGGTGTCATCGCTCGAATTCAAAGACTAAAAGCTCCGATACCAGTTGATTCGAGTTGAATATCAACTACACTCATCTGGATTGTATCCAAATGACTAGACCAAGGAGATGGACAGTGTGCCCTCTCCAATTTGAATGCTGATAGTGAGTTAAATGCCACAAAGGAAGAAGAACAAGAATAAAAAGAGAGAGAGAGTGTGTTCATGCTGCTGCATTGGAGCAAGGTAGAAAGAAAAGAAAAGAAACCGAAATCATTATTTCGATTGCATAGGTAGGTTAATAATCAATCATATGAATCGTGTTGTATTTACAAAGAATGAATCAACAAGAAACAGAATCCTCACCCAAACTCAAAATTTTTGATACAACATAGGCCACTCCCTCTACTTCAGCCAATATACCTCGAGGTGCCTGGCCACTTTACAATAAAGACAGTTTACACAAGCTACACTACAATCACATGTGATTAAAGAAAATTGCTTGGCAAGGAACCCATTAAAATAATAGCATCATTATCCTTGTAATCCTTCACTTTTTCCGGATTTGCCTTGGAAAATAATCCCGAGAGCAATCCTAGACCCAAAGTAGAGCCCGATCTCCTTCCCAGCGTGAGACCACTGGCCTCACGGCTCAAGCTACTGGTTGACTCCACGACCTCGTCTGTCCTGAGGTGTGCCCCACAAGAGCAATTTGTAAGCTTTCTGAAGCAGGGCTTGTGGAATTCTGATTCGCAAGAAGCACACCTTTCAGTTTCACCTTCCTGTTTAAGTTGTTTTCAACTGTCAGATGTTAACTTTTAAGTTATCAGCTACAAGGACCACGTAGGAGATAGCTTTCTGGTGCTTGAGTTGAAGGGCTATTCACTAGATTGATATACATCACTACCGGGAAATCTTTAATTTTTTTTCCATAAAACATTCATCATGCTAACGCTAAACAAAGCTATTCTATGTTAATGCCTACCTGAAAAGGAAAAATGAGTGAAGATGGATCGTTACAAGCTTGACGCGCACTGCAGGGGACTCCAACATCATAGCATATGAGGCATTGCTCTGTTATATGCTCCAGGATTTTCCTTGAAACAGTTTCCACCATCACTGGTAGTGCTGCAACAGAAGTAGAGACGTGTTTGAGAATAAAAAACAGGGTTGCACAATCATACAGAGCTCAGATATCTATGAGCAGATCCTTAAACCATATGAGCAGATCCATTATGGCACATGATTTACTATTTTATTTCACATGAGAAACAATAGTTGAGGCCTATTTGACTGTAAAAATGACAAGTGAGGTTCCTGTACGATTAAGAGTCAGATAATGCACAAGAGAAACGCAAGCAAAAACTGCCCCATAACATTACAGAAACAGATGATGTCAACCGGTGGGAAGAAAAAAATTCACACCCAGAGAGAAAGGAACATTCAATGGAAGGGCATATCAAAAGTTGGGAAAAGAAAAAACAAAACTAGACCAGTCAATTACAAAAGAAATGTTCAAATCCAGCCTAGCTGCTCGCAAATAAATCAACATAGATATATAGTATATAGTTGCAAATAAATCAACATAGATATATAGTATGTAGTAGTATTGGAGACTTCTTCACCTGTAAACAAGGGCAGAGACATAAATGGATTCAACAAAGCATAGGCTTCAATGAAATATCTTTTCACCAAAATACTAAAATAGAAATTATGATTAGATATTAACCTGCAAAAGCCCCTTTTGAGAGATCTATGAGGTCTCTAAGGGCAAAAAAATCATTGCCTTCAAGAAGATATCTTCGAGAACCAAGTCCTTCGTTGATGGTCCTGTGGAATGGACATCGAACATATGAAAGCATGGTTCCAATTTTTTTCCTGACACCCATGATATGGTGCAAGGCTGGGACCTTGGAGAATAGGAAAGGATTGACCGCACTTACACAAAGCATGGGCTGCAAAAGAAAATCATTAAGGGCATCTGGCAAGAACTTAGACAAAAAAATTGGATTGAATAAAACGCTTAATATGAAATCTAAAACACTTTTAAGTTGTAAGCTATCAATAAACATGAGTGTTTATCATCTAGATGAAGTATTTTACCAAGAATGACAAATTAGATTGAATCTCCCAGTATATAGGCATGTAACAGATACCCTGAAATGGGATGCACATCTATACTCGTTATTTTTACAACCATCTTAAATCTTACCAAATACAACCAGGGAAATGCTAGACAGTAGGACTTTCTATCATCAGTTACTATCGACTTTTGGCCCATTGCATTTATGTAAGCAAGTGCAGGATGTGCTAGGCAAACATGCTTTCATGGTTTTGGGTCAACCATTTCTCTATCCCTCAAATTTAACAATTTCATCCCATCTAGAAGCACCTAGTTATGCAGAGATTGTACAAATGGCAACACAAGGACAACTTCTCAAATTACCTGCTCATGGATGGAGTCCAGGTATGACTTGGCCATCTGAGTAACTGGATATTGAATAAAATCCCAATAATGTAGAACTCTTGCTGGCAAAACTGCAGTCTCATTTGTATGGCATGAAGAACAAAATAACTGGCCAGTGTACTCGCAAAGTCGAGGCTTTCCCCACCCAAGTGTCTGTACAAAGTCCCGCATTAATGTCATCCCATCATCAAAATGGTTGTGGCATCCTGCACAAGTATAATGCTGTGCTTCTAGCATCTGTTTAGTAGATTTGAATGGCTGAATTTCAACAATAAGTGATATTGTCTTCCCTAAAGTGGAAATATTTCCTGCATCTACCCCTCTGTTAGAAAATACAGACTGAGGATCTGGTGTTCTTGCTGCAGGGGAACTAGGAAATGAACCTCGAGGACACAAGAACCAAACCAGTGCACTTGGGGGACTGGTAAAGAACCCAGAATGGATAGTTGAATGTAAACACTCCTGAATAAGAATACTTCTCTCGGAAACAACATCTGGAGATGCATTCCCGAATATTTTTCTAGATTCCTTTTCCACAGAGGACCATGGAGAAGGAAGAGTCCAGCCCTGGTCAGCAAATAATGATTTCAGCCTACGATAGAGTGTATAGAAATCACGATACCTGCGTTCAACTTCCCACTGGTTTTTGCCACTCCATACCCTTATTATATATGCAGTATATTCCTTCACTCCAACCAACCTTTCACTAAGTGAGACATCTCCCTTCTTCTGCTTCGCACCTACCACTTCAACCCCATCAATTCTCTGTGGCTGTGTAATTAGCAGATAAGCCTCGTCAGTACCAGAAGTAGAAGCAGTTGACCCACCATCTCTTAGAGGCAGTAATAGCTGTGAATGAAACATGCGGTTACCCTGAGGAAACCTGGCCCCTGGAGACTCAACAGAATCAAGTAAAATTTCTTCCATTTCGTTAACAATCTCATCATAAAATTCAATGAGCTCAAAATTCTCTGCCTGCCAAGAAAATTCAGGAAACAGATAGGAATATAAGCATCTTAACAAGCAGCTTGAGAGCCATGATGGAGAGAAATGTGAAACAGTAAAAAAAGAGGCGGTAAACAGGTGGAAAACATAGATAGTGAAAAATACACTTTTGACACAGATGGTTGCTATGTCGCTTAAAACTCTTCCAAACACATATACTGACATGAAAAAAATACAAAGATTCTAAATTGCCAACATGATGCTATTTACTTAAAATGTAAGAGACACCAATTATATGCATTATTCTGCAGGTCATAAAAATGATGCTTTATGAGAGTATGGGTCATTCTAGACCTCACAGGTTTGGCAGCGAGTTGATTTTCCAATGGAGGTACACGTACTCATGCAAACACTGGTAGAAAGTTTCAACGGCATCAGCAGTTAAACATATAAAGATACTTAAAGCATAGTCGTGTTCCTAAATACACACAAGCCTGATTCTGGAACTGGGTTTTGATACAAGAACGAACATGCAAAACATGTTCCTTGATACATTAGCATGCAGATAATGCAAGTTGTCAAAAGCATCTGCGCTTCCAATTTCCATCCTTAAGAGATTAATTTCAGCGTGCTGTATATTATTACCAAGCATCCACAGTAACAAAACATCTAATAAACATCTACAAATCGATTTTATAGTTTATAAACTTAAGGGAGTTGTAGAAGAAATATCAGTAACCCAGCAATGAGGATGCGAACCCGTGAAGAAAATACTCACTAAGCAACCTTTGGAGACTAACCTTAACCACCGCAGGATGGTCTTCATACGGAATCACAGAACCAGGAGCATTTTCTGATGCTTTCTTCATGTTATTTTCAAGCATTGACCGAGTTGAATTTAGTTTTTGGTCCGCAATGAATTCTGCACTTGCATTTTCTGAATATTCAGCTGGGAAGGAACAAAGTTGATTGGTTGTATCAGAAAAGGGGTCTGCCTCTACTTTTAAATTCCCAGCCTCTTCATTTTCCAAAGTTACGTTGTCATCAGTGCAAACAACTTCCCCGGGTTTCACAGATGGATTCAGATCATCCATGTGATGATAGGTAAAATCCATTCCTAATCCTATGGGAGATTTTTCTACCAGAGGGTCCTGCTCCACCTCAAAGACATTGCTGACAGGACAATTTTTATAACGCTCTGTTGTATCATTAGCACCTTGGACTTGATTGCAGTTAAAAGAAATATCTTTAACATCTTCTTCCTGTGGTTCACAATAGCCTGGAAAACCAACTGGCACGATCGAGGTACCCTGATCATCTTTGGCTAATTCATGACCACCTTGCACCTGACAATTGGCTACAAGAATGTCTCTCACATCTTCCATTTGGTCAACGACAGAATTCTGTACACCAAAAGGGACCACAGTACCAGAATTGAGACTCTCCCCTGAACCACCAGCTGCACTGTCTCTGATGCCAGCATGTTCCTCTATCAAACCTTTCCTTATTTCTGTTTCACCAACCGGTGCCACAGTCAAAGCCACAGAAGTAGAACTAAAAAAGTTTCCATCAGTCTCCTGACCCGGCTCCGGCTGAAATTTATCCGAGGTAAAAGAAGCTCCAATACCTCCCCTTGTTTCTAGCTCAAAATCATCCCAATCCTCCGACCCAAAAGCGACAGATGAATTCATAATCAACGGGTTCGCATCACCAACTTTCCCTTCCTCACCAAGCAACACATTCTTCCGAAAATACAAATTCTTCCTATTCTCATCATCCGAACCACACCCATACATCGAACCATCATCTTCCGAATAGCCATATCTAGACGAACCCCCATCGTCCCCTCTCTCTACTTCCCCTCCATCAAACCCCAAACCCACCTCCACATCCAACCCACTTAAACAACCATCATTCTCTCCATTCCCAATTCCCAAACGACCACTCTCCCGCCTACTGTCCATTTCATTACCACGAATTCCCAACCCATCAATCCGTTTCTCTTCAAAACTGTCATCTAAACAATCAATACCCGAAATTGGAAGCTTTTGATCCTCCAAGTTCCTATTATCATCAAACCCGAAATGGAAGCTTGTCGACCCCAAGCTCAAATTACCCAGACTTTTTAAAGACCCAAAATCAGTCTCTACACAATCATTAAAAGAAGGACCGAGCGAGCTACTACAAATACTAGGCGTGCCCATAACTGAGGTGGCGCTACAGTACCGCTCGAACTCCGATTCAAGACATGAGGAATACTGCGATGCATCACCACCGTCCGATTTGATAGAACCAAAGGGATCAGACGAGGTGGGATTCGGGATGGTGTCGTGGGTCCCTTCTCCATTACGAATCATCTTATTATTGTTGTTGATGATGATGATGATGATGGTATAGCAGTAAGGGTTTTGAACTTCGATTTTGAAAGTTGAGAAAAGAAATGGAAGAAAAGTGTGGGATTGGAATTGGTATAAGAGGTGAGAGAGTGATCGTAGCTGACGTGATACAAGAGCGACCAAGCAGAGAGAGAGGGAGAATGGAGGGTGGAGTCGCTGACAGATTTGAGAGCAGATTTGTACAGTGAGGAAGAAAGGAAGATTTTGGAAGTGCTTATTTCACTTTCGTATTTTAGTGTCTTTTTTTAATATTTTGATTCGATGTTAAAGGGTAACCGATTAATATTGTTTTTAAAAATATTTTTTATTTAAAAAATTATTAAAAAAATATTTTTTTATTTTTTAAAATTATTTTTAACATAAACACATCAAAATTATCTAAAAATATTTAAAAATTTTAAATTAAAAATAAATATAATTTATTTTCAAAAATACTTTTTAGATTTAAGAAAAGTCTTTTTTCCAGACCGTTTCTCTTTTTTTCTCTTTCATAAATTTTGAAAATGTTCTTTTTCTTGGTTTATATAATTATTCGAGTTTATTTATTTTTATATTTTAAAGTATTTAAAAAATATTTTTTTTAATTTTATTTGTGTTGTAAAAATATTTTGATATATTGATATTAAAAATAAATTTTAAAAAATATATATTTTAATATATTTTTAAATAAAAAAATATTTTAAAAAATAATCATCATTACAATATTAAATCAGTTGAGTGGTGTTTACTTAACTTGATAAAACTCATGTCAAATTTAATCAAATTAATTTAAAAAAATATTTTAAAAAATAATCATCATTACAATATTAAATCAGTTGAGTGGTGTTTACTTAACTTGATAAAACTCATGTCAAATTTAATCAAATTAATTTTAATGATTTTTTTTAATTTTTATTTAAAATAAAAAATATTATTTTAAAATTAACTCGATATTATGATGATTTGTATCCTATATGATAGAAGAAAAATGTGTCAGTTTAGTCATTTCATTCTTTTTATCTTGATTAATGGTTAGGTGTTTATTCACTATTTTTTTTCAATTTTATTTCAAAATACTCATTTTTATTGTTTATTGTTTCATGTTATTACTTTTTTATCATTTAAAGTTTGATAATTATTTTTCATAAACACAGTTCAGCTTTAGATTTATTTTATAATTCTTTTTTATCTGGTTATTATGAATTTATCTCAACCTCATAACCTGGATTGACTTAAGATGTGGTTTTTTTGTTGTATTTTCTAATTTTTTTTATTTCTCAATTTTATTTTTTAATATTGAACTGGTTGCAAATCGGATTTTATATTTTTATTTATTTATTATGAGATATTCTAATTTGTATAATTTGAGTTGCAGGTTTGACAAGTTGACTCTTTTTTTTCAATTGAAATTTTTAATTGGATTTTATATTTTTTTTATATGAGATTATATCAATCTCATGACTCAAGTAACAGGTTTGTCAGATTGATCCCGTTTATTTTTTCAAGTCTTTTCTTAATTGATTTTTTTTTCATTTTAACCTTTCAACAATTAAATGTTTTATTATTATTATTTTCATTTTATCATTCAATGTTAGATTTTTTAAAATTGGACTTCATAATTTTAAAACTAATCAATGTCAAAACTAATCTATTTCAAATTAAAACTCTCCCCGAATTAAGTTTTAGATCATGGGTTTACAAAGCCAAGTTGAATTAAATTTAATAACTATAGTTAGATCCTTGTTGTTGTCTTTTTTGTACCTATGAGAGATTATTGTCAATCTTCCACCTCTCTAATGTACATGAATAGTTTACTTTCCTCTTTTATTCATAATTCACTAGATTGTTGGGTTGTACAAGGTTGTATTATTTTATGTAAAAAAAAATAATATTCAAATGCTATTAATGTTTTTCTAGTCTAAAAAATAAATTGTGTAGAAATTGATCTTGTGTGACTCGGTTGACTTAGCGAGTTAAAAACAACTTAAACAATCAGTAAAAATATTGTTTTACTAAAAGAAAAGAACATTCAAGATATATATATATAACTCACATCAATCCGAATTAACTTGTCAAACTTTCAACTAGGATTGTGAGGCTGAAATAACCCTATAAAAAACAAATTATATAACCTAATTTCTCAAAAACCAATTGTTGAATGATGAAATTAAAGAGACCATAATAACCTCATGTAAAACAAATCAAAATAAATTATGAAACTTAGTTATCATTCAACCCAATATTAAAAGATAAAATAAAAAAATAGTTCACATCAACCCGGATTAACTTGTCAAACTTGCAACTTGGATCATGAGATTAAGAGAACCATATAAAAAGTAAATCAAAATAAATTATAAAGTCTAGTTTCTAACAAACTAATCGTTGAATGATGAAATTGGAGAGAGAAAAAATCAATATAAAAAAGGACATAATAAATGACCAATTTTTACCTTAGTTAACCCGCAAAACCTCTGACCTAAATCATGAGACCGAGATAACCTCTTAGAGAGAAGAACCTAAATAAACCATAAACATAAATTGTTAATCAAACTAATATTGAATATTTTTTTTTTAAATCAATTAAAAAAAGAAAGTCAAGTCAACTAGATTCGTTGTCAAGTTCATGACACGTGTCATGAAACTCAAATAACCACATGAAAAGTAAGTGACAATTAATTATGAAGCCCAATATATAATAAACTTAATGTTAAAGGATAATATTAAGGTAAAACACATAAATTACAAAGATCATTATAATGAACAGTGTTGTACGAGGTCGTGCAAAATTAAAGGTTATCCCTTTTAGTTTTTATTATTACTAAAGAAACTAAAAGGGATCCGGCGTTCACTGCTCATTCCTGTACATTAACACCCATTTGCACTGTTCATTTGCAATTTCGCCCGCTACTTCGCGGGTGTACATCTTCTTTTTTTTTTTTTTTTTAACACGGGAATGTTTTTGTATTATTTATGGCACAAATAGACAGATGAGAGGCTTTGGCCGAGCGGCTGTCTCGCGCGCTGCCAGCACAGGTGCGCGCGAGTTCGAGACGCTCGGCCACCAAATCACATTGTGATTTCGTTTTTTTTTTTTTTTTTTAAATTACTGTTGCACTAGCGAAGGAATATTGAAAGAAATTTCAGAAATTTCAGCCACAGATCGTGGGCAGGCATCTGTGCAATAAATTGATGGGTTTTTTTTTTCAAAATACACTTTTTTTTTTAAAAAAAATTATTTCATGTACTGTGCTAATATTTTAGTTAAGTGGACATTGTTTCAGGACACAATATTCTGAGAATGAAAGCTAGCAAAGTCTCTTCGTTTAAATACAACATATTAGTATTAGAAAATAAAAAAGTTTTTCTGAAAAAGAAAAATGTTTTTTTTTTAATATTTTTTTTTTGTTAAATGGTTCTTTTTAAAAAAAAAATGTTTTTTTTTTTAATAACTGGTTGTTGTTGTTTTTTTATTACAAATCTAATTTGTTTTTTTTTTAAGAACTGTTTTTTTTTTTAAATGTTTTTTTCTGGTTGTTGTTTTTATTTTTTAACAAAAAAAATATATGTTTTTTTGTTAAAAAAAATTAATTACTAAAGAAACTAAATGGGATCGAGCGTTCACTGCTCATTCCTGTACCTTAACACCCATCTGCACTGTTCATTTGCAATTTCGCCCGCTGCTTCGCGGGTGTACATCCTCTCTTTTTTTTTAAAAAAAAGGAACAGTGTATGCACGAAATTAGCCCCCGAAAAAGACAAAAAACACCGTCTTTTTTAGGGGCTGGACGGTCATTGACCAGTCCGGTCCGGTCCGGCTCCGCCGACCGGTCTTCTTTTTTTCTAAATATTAGATTGAACAGTGCAACGATGATTTCGCCCCCCGAAAAAAACAAAAAACAGGCCTGGGGGTGAGGGGCGTTACGGTAATTAGCCAATTTTTTTATTTTTTTTTCCGCTGAAGACTGTTGGCGCGTCGCATGACGCGCCGTCCGTTCCAACGCTCACGCGTTTTTCGGACGGTGCATGCGGCTTCATTAGGCGTCCGAAAATGCTCAACCGGTGTCTAAAATGATTTCCAGGCATGTTCTCTTCCACATGGGTCGGCGCGTGTGTCAAGATTATGTCCGGATACGTGTCAATGGTCCTTTAAATTTTCACCCCCACTTTCTCTCTCCTGCTTACGGCAGCTGACGTCAGCTAAGCTTTTTTGTCAAAATTCATTTCAGTCCCTGAACGTTTTTATTTGTTATTATTGCCCTTAATGCTATTATATAGGTTTTTATTCTTTCAATTTCGTCCCTCAATTGAAATTGATTATATATTGGAGTTCCAATTCGGTCCTCATTCTTTTAATTCAGTTGATTGGCCTGGAATTCGGAATTTGTTTGGTATCAAAGTTTTCAAAAAAAAATTATTGCACATTTACTTACGTTATCTGCAATTAAAAAATATACAAGTCGCTTCCTGTTTTTTTCTTAAAATAAAATAATATCAATATTCTTAAATACATTTAATATAATAATATGATTAATAAATCTTACAAAAAAAATTTGCCTTCGAATTTAAATTTAATACTCTTTTGTTTAGGTTTATTTCTTAAAAACAATTTTACAATATTTTAATTTTTCATATTTTAAATCTAATATTACCGGAGAAAAATAAATAAATAAAAAAATTGCACATTTACTTACGTTATCTGCAATTAAAAAATATACAAGTCGCTTCCCGTTTCGATTACACTGTTCCTTTTTGCCAAGGAAAAAATATTACCTAGGTTATCTACAATTACAAAATATACAAACCACTTTCCATTTCGATTATACATATTTTATCAAATATAATTTTACTAATTAAATATTAAAATAACAAAACTTTTTTTGGATATCCATTGCGGATCGGGGGAACCACATGACCCGGAAAGCGCACTTTGTGGGCCCAAGGCATGCGTAAACCTCCGGCTGTCCCAGGCTCTTACAGGGGATCTCGAAAGATTGGCTGTTGAGGTTCGAACACCTGACCTCGGGGAGTAACCAAAGGTGGCAGGATGCCTTTGCCGCTAGACCAAGCCCCTGGGGACTTAAAATAACAAAACACAATACATGTAAAAACATATTTTTATATGTTCTAATATTTATTGACTATTATCTCATAGGAATATATATAAGGAAAAGAAAACATGACCTAGGATTTTTTGAATAAAAAAAATTAATTTCAGTATTCTGAAATACATTTAATATAATCATATAATGAATAAATCGGATAACATAAAAAAAATTTGCCTTCAAATTTTAATAATAATAATAATAATAATAATAATAATAATTTAATTGTTTTCCTTGCTTACTCTTTTGTTAATATTTTTTTTCTCCATATAATTTAATAATTTTTATTGTTTGGACAATTGTGTCAATGATATTTATGTTTTTTTTATTTTTCTAAAGTTTCTAGGATATTTTTAGTCTCTCATTAATTATATGTTCTAATATTTATTGGATATTATCTCATAGGAATATATATATATATATGGAGAAGAAAACATGACCTAGGATTTTTTGAATAAAAAAAATTAATATCAGTATTCTTAAATACATTTACTATAATCTTATAATGAATAAATCGGATAACATAAAAAAAAATTATCTTCGAATTTCAATTTTGTGCTTAACACAATAATAATAATTATAATAATAATAATAATAATTTAATTGTTTTTCTTGCTTACTCTTTTGTTAAAGTTTCTTTTGCTCCATATAATTTAGTAATTTTTATTGTTTTGACAATGATGACAATGATATTTTTTTTTTATTCTGTTAAAGTTTCTAGGATATTTTTAGTCTTTCATTAATTATATGTTCTAATATTTATTGGATATTATCTCATAGGAATATATATATGGAGAAAAAAACATGACCTAGGATTTTTTGAATAAAAAAACATTAATATAATTTTAAATTTCATATTGAAATTTGGTACTCTTTTGCTTAAGTTTATTTCTTAAAAACAAATTTACAATATTTTCATTTTTAATATTTTAAATATAAATTGCCGGGGAAAATATTAAACTAAAAAAAAATTTCAAATTTACTTAGGTTATCTGCAATTAAAAAATAAACAGGTCACTTTCCATTTTGATTACATAGATTTTACCAATTATAATTATACTAACTAAATATTAAAATATTAAAATATTAAAATATAATATATATAAAAACAATAAATTTTCTACATAGATAAAAAAAACCGCCGCATCGCGCGGGTATACCGCTCGTCTAACCTATTTGCTTATGGCCAACTAGTCTTTGGTTTGATGTTTGTGGTCTTTGTTGTTTTTTTCCTCCTTTATCCTTGTTTTTCATGTCTAATCCTTCAAAATTTCAAGACAGCTCCTCAATTGCGTTTCTTTTAGATTCATTTTTTATTATTATTTGTTTTATATGAAATAATTGATCAAATTGGAGTTATTTTCAATTTCATCATCTTTTGATTTTCTTATATCTCATATTTGGTCCTCATTTTTTTATTGATATTTGTTTTGTTTGAAGTAATTAAAAAAATCCATTTTTTTAGTAATTTCATCCTCGTTTGGTGTTTTTTTTTTTGTCAAATTTGAATCTTATTTCTTTGATTGATATATATATATATATATATATATATATATATATATATATATATTTAATTGGTTTAGAATTGAGCTTTTTGTTTGGAAAGGTTTGGGGTTTTCATATTTTGCAAATTTGAAAAATTAATGAAGATTTAAAATATTCGTCCAAATTTGCATGTTCTTTGTTCTTTTATCAAGCTCATATTTGTTTTTGTTTTTTTTTTAATTTCATCCTTTATCATCTATTTAATTGAAGATTGTACTTGTTACTTTTTTTTTTGCTATTGAATTTCAACTATTTTTAAATAATAATATGAGTTATCTTTTTGTTTAACATTGAATTGTTTGATAAATAAACTCCATAGTTTTATTCAATTTATTTTTGATTGGATTAGCCACTATCATAACCAGGTCATCACTTTCTCATGCTGACCTATTTGGACAGAGATCGAATTGTTTTTTCTATACCTTTCTTGATTTTTTTTTAATATTTTATTTACTAGAGATTGAGTTTTATTTTTTTATGATGTCATTGCATTCTCATTTAATTTGTTCTTAGTTGTCAAATAAGATCCATCAACATTTTATTTTTTAAAATTGATTTTTTTATATTTTGATTTCATTCTTTATTGATTAGAATTCGATTTTCATGCTATTTTTTTTTCCTTAGAGTTATTCCAATCTTATAGTTTATGATTGGATGGTTAGTAGGTTAACCTGTTTTAACACATGTTTTTTTTATATAAAATATATTTTTTAATATTAATTGTTTAATAAATAAACTTGATGGTTTTATTGAATTTACAGGAAGGTGACGCGATCAAGTAAACTTGAATAGCTCAGGTCAGTGTTTTTTTTTAGTTTATTTATTATCTTTGTATTTTTTTTGTGGTATTAAATTCGCTTATTAGACATTAACCAATAATAATAATAAATAAAGATTTATATATATATTTATTTATTTAATTTTTTTGTAAGAAACGCTTACACCTCGCACCTTTTTTTTACATTGAAAAAAAAGAAGGTCGTATCTATTTTATTGACTCAATATGCTCTTATTGACGCTCAGAACCCTGCCTCTAAAACCCTAACTCCCACAACACAAAGGAACTGCTCACATTGCGCAGCAGGCATGGAAGCCTTAAACCGCCTAAAATCTACTGACCCACCACTATGGCTAGCACCATCGCCCTCTCTGTCTCAAACAGCACGCACTGCTTGTAAACATCTCTTCTCGTCAATAAATCCCCATGTCCCTAAATCCCCCTTTGATCAACTTCTAATTGATGGGTGTGATGCTGAGCAGATTTGGCAGCAAATTGACTTGCAATCACAGCCCTTGTTGTCCAGTTTACGCCGTCAAGTTCTGCACTTTCAGAAGAATCCAGAGGAAATTAAAGTAATTGGTGATAGAGTTTTACAAGGGAAAAAGAAGGGCGTAGAAGACAAGGAGGTGGAAAAAAAATCAGGGTTTGATAATGGTGATGATGAGGATATGTATGAAATTGATGATGAGGATGACAGTGATGATGATGCGGAGGAAGAGGGTGGAGAAGAGGAAGAGAGTGGGGAAGAGGAGGGAGAAAAGGGAGTGATCGAGGACAAGTTTTTGAAGATAAAGGAATTGGAGGATTTTTTGGAGGAGGAGGATGCTAAGGAATATGGATTGGATACAAAGAAAAATAATAAGAAAAAGAATATAAGTGAGGAGGAGGATGAAGAGGACGAGGATGATGGTGATGATGAAGGAGAGGATGAAGAGGACGAGGAAGACGAAGATGATGAGGTGATATACACTTAGATTGTTAAATTAGATTTATAGACGCATGGACTTTTTTTTTGTGTGATTATGGTTATTTGTTCGGTTTGGGAATTCTTAGATATAATTCTGAATCTGGGAAGTGTGGATTATGGCTGGTTTTACTGTTTGCTGTAATGGAGGTAGTATTGGCAAATTTTAATCAAATATAGCTTCTAATTAATCCATATTAAGTATCAATCTGGGATTATGCATATTGTAGATGTGTTTTTAGTTGGTTTGGCATCGATTTTTCCTTTTTGCATTTTCAACTCTTCTTTTTATATTTTTCTATGGTTTATGTTTTTGCACTCATTGGACATCTTAATACAGCTTGGAGTTTTTGGTAATGGCGATGATGAAGATGAGGATGCAAGCAAGCGTGCCAGGTTTTTATTTCGTTGTCTTCCCCCCCCCCCCCCCTTCTAGATGAGTAATTGGTTATAGAATCATAAGTTACACAGTGATGGTTAAAGCACTTCTCATCATTTAT
Organism: Salix brachista; assembly: GCA_009078335.1. Classification (NCBI taxonomy): domain Eukaryota; kingdom Viridiplantae; phylum Streptophyta; class Magnoliopsida; order Malpighiales; family Salicaceae; genus Salix; species Salix brachista. Next base: position 14,179,522 of record CM018586.1, read on the forward strand.
TTACTTGTTCAAGAAAAAATCTCACAGAAACTAAGCAAGGCAAACATCTGCTGTTCTGATGAAACTGTCACTTCAATGATCATAATGATTTGTATTTCATTTTCTTTTGCGCTTTTTAGTTCACTACTGTCACCAATTCTCCATGTTCATACTGCTTGTAATGGTGCCACCATCCTTAACACCTCCTTACATGTTTAATATTTTTATTTTTAACATTGAATCACCGATTCCTGGTTTCTCTTGCACATCTCTGACTTTCAGATATGAAGACTTCTTTGGTGGTAAAAAGAGAACAATCTTAAAAAAGAAAACAAAAGAAGACTCAAGCTCAGATGATGAATTTGATGATGAAGCATTGAATGAGGTAGTATGATGTGTTTTTTTTATGTCTGCACACATTCAGCAAAGTTTTTACTGCTGTTCTCATGGTAGTATAATTTATATTTTTGAAGTGAATGTATGTGAAAATTTAACTGTGCTGTTCTTATTTCCTTTCTGCAGAGAAAAGGTAGACTTTCTACCCATGAAAAACAACTTCAGAAGCTTCAATCTGAGATAGAGCAGATGGAGAAAGCAAATCTGGAGCCCAAAACTTGGACCATGCAAGGAGAGGTACTTTTGGCCTTCCTTTAATGTTAATTCAGAAAATCACTTTTATAGCTCTATGCATTCCTGTTTGTTTTTTTTTTTTTTTTTGTGTTTCTGGATATGAAGCCAATCCTATCCATGTGAAGTTTTTTTGATGTCACATGATATGGACATTGCAACAGGTAACTGCTGCAAGTAGACCCAAGAATAGTGCCTTAGAAGTTGATCTAGACTTTGAACACAATATGAGGCCTGCCCCTGTAATCACTGAGGAGGTTACTGCAACACTTGAAGATATGATTAAGAATAGGATCATTGAGGTAAACTTCAAATTTGAATGGATTTCTGACTTGTCTAGCTGTCTTGTTAACACATCGCTGTTTTACTTTATTTCTGATGTTTAATTCAAATTTTCTTGTTAAGTGTTGATTTCTTGTAACAATCTTATTATGATTTATGATTCCAATGTCCTACAGTTTTTCTTTTATTTTGCATTTGGAAAACGAGTAAAAAATTTTCCCCAGCTGCTTTAAGGTAAATTCAACTTTATCGATATGATGGCCACGTGACAAGCTGATGTACCTCAGCTACATGCAAACACACACTATCCCAACCTTGTGTTGGAGTGACAACAGTTATCTCTGTTGAGTTTAATACGCAAGTCTTCTCTTACTGTGAGAACACTGCTTTATATTTGCTTGTTTTTGTCACGTGCAAGTCTTCTCTTACTGAACACTGCTTTATATTTGGTTGTTTTTGTTGAGAGATGTTGGTGAAGAAATTGTGCATGGACAATGCATAATTCTTTATTCAAAGCCTTGACACAGTTCTTCTGATAGTTTGAACAATGTCTCTTGAATTTTTGGGTCTTTAGATAAACAGTGAACAGTTGTCCAAATACTCATGTTCTTAAAGTTGACAGATGCATGGGTGGTATTATTGGTAGACCAACCTCTTCAATGATTTTGACTTTCCAAATTGCTATATGCAGAAAAAGATTCCTAAATCCTTGGTCAGGCTTTCAGAAAGAAATTGTCTTTGCACCTGACAATATCAGTAGCTTCATGGAATTTTCTGCCATGTTGGGAAAATTTTGTTTATCTTTTGACCTTGATGTTTCTTATTGCTGAACCCTCATTGCTAATTCCTTAGTTCAGATGTTGCCGCTTCTCATTTTGCATTGGACACTGCTTGTTTGATCACTATGCTATGTTAGACATTGTTATCTGTGTGGTTGCACTCAAGAAACAATATTGCCATGATGATTTTAGGGGCGGTTTGATGACATTCACAAGGCTCCCAGTTTAAATTCTAAAGCACCGAGAGAACGGAAAGAATTGGTAAGCAATATTGCTGATAACATAGTACAGCTTAGTTCCCATTGTTCCTTTATATGATATAATATTAATTCTGGAAGCTGTATTGTTTCATAAAATCTGCAGGATGAGAATAAGAGCAAGAAGGGTCTTGCCGATGTTTATGAGGTTTGTCTATCTTAACTAGCATGCTCTGTCAAGTTTCCAATTTTGTTCTGGATCCTATACTGTTCGTAATTGTTTCTGAGTTTGGTTGATTTCTTCTGTTGCTGAGCTGTTGCATATTTAATCCAAATTCCTCTTTGATTATTTACAGGAAGAATATGTTCAAAAGACAAATCCAGCTGCTGCTCCATTATCTTTCTCGAATGAACAGAAGAAGGAGGTAGATGTTAACAGTAGTGTATTCATTGTTATTATTTCTCCCTTGTTGCTTCTTCATTGCAAATTTTCATATCTTCAACTGGTCTCCAGCAGATGGCATTTTAGTATGTTTTCCGTGTCCATCTGTTTTTATTACATTTGCATCTTTGATTTGTGTAACCTTGCTGTCTTCTTATTTTCTTAGGCAAGTGTCCTGTTCAAAAAACTGTGCTTGAAGTTGGATGCTCTTTCTCATTTCCACTTTGCTCCTAAACCTGTATGCTTCTTAATCCTTAAATGATGGATTTTTTCCCCTTTCTTTTACCACCTTTTGATTTTAAAAAAATAAAAATAATCTCGTGTGATTTTGATAGGTCATAGAAGACATGTCTATCCAAGCAAATGTCCCTGCTCTTGCTATGGAGGAGGTAAAAAGATACCTCCATATTCTCTCCAGTCTAAATTTTGTGACTTGACTTGCTAATACACATTGTCTTCCATGGATAGATTGCACCTATGGCAGTTTCAGATGCAGCTATGCTGGCTCCTGAGGAAGTTTTTTCGGGCAAAGGTGATATCAAGGAAGAAGCAGAACTTACACAGGCTGAGAGGAAGAGGAGGAGGGCTAACAAGAAAAGAAAATTCAAGGGTGAGATCTGATAAGAAAGTTTAGTATTCTCACATAAGGCCTGTTGCTGCTTTTGGCTCTTAACACCATGAAATGAACGACCAATTAGTAGCTTAAAACATTCAGTAGAAAGCTGCACAACTCTTCATTTTCTCAATCTCATTTAGGTTTTTGCTTGAATGTTCGATCTTTCCTTTCTTATTAACCATTAATTTGGTGATCACAGCTGAATCAGTGAAAAGGATGGGAAACAAGCAACAAGAGAACACAACAGAAAACCATGATGATGGTGAATGTTCATCTGAACTGACTGGAGTCATTATTTCTGGAAGTTGAAATGAACCCCATTTAAGTCTTTTAACGTCAAATTTTGAATAAATTGCAGGCAAGGAAGAATCATAACTTGATTCCTGAAGCAACTTCCTGAATCTTTTCAAGTTATGCTTTCCCGTTTAGGACTGCCTTACAGAGAGGAGAAACAGGAGAAGAGCGCTATCTTATAAAATTGTAAGATGCATTCATGTTTAACAAGCGGAAGAAAACTATGCCAGAAGAACTTGAAAGAGTTGGGATTTAGCTTGAAAGAAACTTGGTGGTAGGTCGGCAACTATAAAGAATACCTTCTGTACTTTAGAAATGGAGGTGAAATTTTGTTCTGTATTTCACTCAACCTCTGATCAAAGTTTGAAACATTAATTTGTCAATTATTATTATTATCATTATTATTATTATTATTATTTATAATTAGGCTGGTTCACTCATGCAATGTAATATGAATCAGGAGTTAAAAGCAAGGACGAGTGATGAAAGGCATTACCTGGAAGAATGTGCCTCACAGGACTAAATGCTCCTTTTGGGCAAGTTATCAGAATTCACCCTTTTTTTTTCATATTGTTGCAGCTGTATTTCTCTTTTTAGCTTCTTTTTTTTTTAAAGTAATTTTACCTTGAAAATATATTAAATTGATTTATATATATATATATATATATATATATATATTGTTTTTAAAATATTTTTAATATTATCTTATAAAAAAAATTAAAAATGTCAAGAAAAATTAATTAAAAATAAAAAAATTCAATTTATTTTTCAAAAATTCTTTCTAAAAGTGAAGCAGTTTCAGATTTTTTCTGTAAGTTGATTGAACCCTGTTTAAGCACTGAAGTCAGTATTGATATATAAATAGGCAAAGCTCAAACCCTGGATACATTCCACCAGTTTCACACAAATTTATTCACCTCAGAGCAAGAAAACAGTGATGTGCAAAAATTTCTGAAGCACTTCAGCTGTAGAGATATCCATTTACAACAGATTCATTTGCCGCCTCGGCACCTCCTATCAACATTCTTATGCACAATCCAGCCACAATACGAGTTTTTTATTTTTTTTATTTTTTATATATACATATTCTTATGATATTCTTCTAAAAAAAATAAAATTGAAAAACAACCTCAATCACACTACCAAACAGGTTCTTAGTACCTAGACTAGTCCAAGTTTAAATAAATTGGTTAACCTGCAAAAAATTAGGGTTGACTCATTTAAATCGATCTATTTGAGTAAAACTTATATCACAACTCGTTAACAATTATTTTTGGTCAAAATCTAACCCTTGACTCATCGACTTTTTCTATTTGAATTTTACAATTATAATTTTTCAAACTGTAAAATGACCTGGACTCATCTTTTAAGGCTCACGAGCTTATATATGTATTTTTTTATTTATTAATGTAGGTGTCCGGACTAGTTTATGTGTACCTTGATTAATCTCACAAGTCCTGAAATTAACGATAATATAAGTCTCCAGTGACCATTATATTAGCAACTATAAGATTCAAATCTGAGACCACAAAAAGAATAAACATCTTAGTTCCAAGTTCTTACCACTAGGTCACTTACTAGATGATTTATTGTATATGTATTTGTGTGTGTGTGAGTGATACACCATGTTTATAAAACTTTCTATGATATTGCACGAGTTCTTTATTAAATATCAAAACTTTTTTTTTATTACTTCTAGATTCAATGCATAGTTCTAATAATAGTAGTTTCAAGTATCACCCTTATAAAAAAAAAATGAAGGATGTTAATTAAGATTTTAATTTTGAGGGTATTTTATTCATGAAATTTAAAATAAAAAAATGATTATGGAATGTACTTAAATGAGATTACTAAGATTACTATTCCCCCCTCAAAATGTAATTTAAAGAATTTTAAACCCAACCACCAACACACAAACTCTTGAGTATGGAGAAATATATGTGAGCTTACATATTTGTTAGGTAATGCGTTTCATATATTTTTTTAAAAATATATTTTATTTTTTAACGTGTTAATATAAAAAATATATATTTTAATAATAATAATATAATATTATTTTAATACATTTCTAAATAAAAAAATATTTTAAATACTCATGAATGGATAGTAAATTATTATAGCATGTTGATCAATCCTAAAATTAACCATTAGCTAGAATGAGAGTGAATACTGATGTAAAATATGTTATACTTGATAAATAACCCTTTTCTATATAATTGGATAATGGAGGAGAGTGAGAAATTGAGTCTACTTGAAACCGTAATCTATCTATTTGTCTAGTATTTGTTTGACGATGCGTTTTAAAAATATTTTTGAATTTTGTTTTTTATTTTTTTGGTTTAAATTAAATTTTTTGGGTGTTTTTTGATCATTTTGATATGCTGAAATCAAATATGATTTAAAAAAAATAAGAAAACATCATTTTAATACATTTTTAAACGAGAAGTACTTTAAAAAGCAACCTCAATTAAACTCCTAAAACAAGCCCCAATCAGCATTAATTTTTGGATAGCATTTACTTATATTTATCTAATTTCTTGATTAACATCTTTTATATTTACTTATATTCCAATTATTAGTATATATAGCATGAAACCATGAAGTTAATGCACATTATACGATACAGTTTCACGGATGGCTGTGGGCTTTCCCTCACAAAGCACTGTGGATGGCACGGCACCGTCTCTGAAAGAGCGTTGTTTTCTTTTATTTTAGTCATCAAACTCCATTCCCTTACAATTTCATCCTTGTATATTATAATTGATATCATTTTATATGCTGATATTTTCTTTCCCCCGCATGCTTTTGTAAACTCAACGTATTTGAGAAAATTAGAAAAACTGAATTAAAGATCATTTTTAAGAATTAGAATTAGAATTTATAGTTTAAGAAACAATTTAGAGAAATATCAAATTTTTAAAAATAGAACCCTTTTCATTTTCACATGAAACTTTTTAATTTTCCCCAGCAAGTTTACTTACACCTTCTCTCTCTCTCTCTCTTGGTTTTACACTTTTTAATTTTAGGTCCTAAAATTTATTGATTTTTTTTTAATTTTATCATTTTATTCTTTAAATTCTAAATTTATTGATTTTTTTATTATTTTAATGTATTATGCTTCTAAACATTTACTTAAGCCATTAGTGACTTTATAAGGTAATGTTTGTTTTTTTGATGCCCAAATGTGTTTTTAAATTTATTTTTAATAAGTTGATGTTAAAATAAATTTTAAAAAATAAAAAAATAATTATTTTAATATATAATGTTTTAAAAAATATTTTTAAAATAATTACAATATCAACATTACCTAAATAGAAAGGTGTTGGGGTAGTACGGTTATTTTAAATTGAACTGTATCCCCTTCACTTTACCGTCTGAGAGAGAGCTGCTCCTATGGCGGTCCTTTCATAAAGCTTTGATTTTTATTTATTTATCAGTGTCACCTTCTGCTTGGTTGCTAAAAAACTCAAGGAAAAAAAAAAGGGATAAAAATAAGAAGATTTTGATATATGGGAGGCACTGAGGAACCAATCTCCGCTGTAAGATCTCTTTCTTTGAAAATTCTCTCTTTCTTTGAAAATTATCTCTTCATCTAATACTATATCTCGGATCATCAATTTTTTCGAGTATAAGTCAAGTGTATTCCTTTAAAGAAATTGTGATGTTAATTCATAACCTAGAGACCCTAGCTGGTTAATCTCATCTTCTCAATTTTCTTTGTAAAGTTTTATTGGAAGGGAGCTTCGGGCCCATGACTGTTTTGAGTATTATTTATATCTAGTGGTTAATATGATATTTTGAGATTTTCTTATGGAAAACAGTATGCTCCAAAAATGGCCGGAACTGTTAATTGGGGTACGGCGACTGTGGTTGGAGTATTTGCAGGCATGTTGTATGGAGGCAGCAAGGAGGCAGCTGCATCTGTGGTTTGTTCTCTTTAAGATTTTTCACATTTTTTCACTGCCTTTTCTTGCTCTTTATTTGTAAAATAAATAGCAAAATGGGTTGTGGAATTTGCATGTGTGGTTATTAAAAATCATCTAGAGACTGGTTTGAGATTTTACCTTGGTATGCTAAGACTTAAGGGTTAAATAGGGTTCCATCAGGAATATATGCTTCTGAATGAGAGAAGGGAAGAGGTAGGTATTCGCTTTTTCCGTTCCAAGAAGAAATTGATGAGGATGGATGATAGTTTCCTCCAGTGTAGTGCATATGTGTTGGTCATAGCCTGATAAGTAATAATACTCTTAATCTTTGGGTGTTCTTATATGATTTTACTTGATATGGGGATATTAGTGAAGTAAATGACATTTTGCACGTAGATATTTTGAATCCCAATCTTCCATAATTTTGGTTCTCTCAAAGCTATTTTTATAGTATGTTCTTTGAGATTACAATGCTCTGGGTATGTGGCATATGGGAACCTCTCTTTCATAGCATTTTTCTTGACATGATTGCATAATGCCTATCTTTTTTTTTTTGATCTTGTATAATTCTGTTTGTTCTTAATGTGTCCTCTTGATGTTCCTTTTTCTTGTATAATTTTGCTGGATTTGTTGAGGTCAAAGTTTTTTTGCCCCCCACATATTAGCTCTTCTCTAGCTGTCTTCGTATCTTTCACATATACCACATTTACTGAAACTCAGGACTTTTGTCATTTTGGCAGAGTAAGGATGCAGAAGTGATGTTAAAGCTTGGGAGCACTCCAGATAAGCGTGAGCAGTACAGATTAATGAGAGATGCTATGGAGAAAAGGTTTATCCGAGTGACTCGCGGTTCCATAGTTGGTGGGGTACGACTTGGAATGTTCACTGCTGGATTCTATGGATTACAAAATCTACTGGCTGAGAAACGAGGGGTGCATGATATTTATAATGTTGTCGGATCTGGATCTGCCACTGCTGCAACGTTTGGTTTAATTAGTAATAATTCATATCTTATGCATGAGAATATTTTTGCCTTAACTTTTCTTGTCTTGGGAGTAGTTTACTAAATTGATTTCAATTTCCTATTGGTTCTGCACAGGGGAAATTTTTTTATGTTTTTCAATTTCATCTCCTTATGGAGCTTGAATTAGGAGCCATGAGTATTGACACAATAGTTATTTTGTGTAACCTTTCTATGTCAGTGCCTGGCTCTCTTCGGTGGCGTGCAAGGAACGTGCTGCTTGGATCAGTTCTGGGTGCAGCATTCTGTCTTCCTCTCGGTAATCGATCGCATCTTAAGTATTTAGACTTGCCCTTGCTAAGTGTTTTTTTGTTAAACAAAATGAGTTCAATTTAAATGATTGTTGATATGTGTTTACTTGATATGGAATCTTAACAACTTCCTAATATAAAATCGCAATGGGAAGAATGGAATCTTAACAACTTCCTCATAAGAAATTGCAATGGAAGAAAAAACTGTCCCAAAACTCTGTAAGACTGTTCTGGTAATCTTCGGACCATTTATTTAATTGCAACATTATTTGAGCTGGCAGCATTATTGCTCTGAAATGAGAACTCGGGGCTAAAACGAAACTAGAAAATGACAAATAAAATTAATTGAGAAGAAGGAAGTTTCTAATGCAAACATTGGATTTTGCAACAGGGTGGATTCATTTGAAGCTTGTAGAGAAAGCAAATGAAGGAAGCTCGGGGGAGAGGGGAGAAGCAAAAAGTGGTGTTGGCGCAGCAATTGAGAGGCTTGAAGGAAACTTGAAAAAAAAAATCTGAAGGTTTCTAGAGCTCTCATTTCCCTTGTAGATTTACAGGAAAGCTTTTGCCATGTGCCTAGTTCCATAATCTTGCGGCCACGCTTTAAATAAAAGTAGAGCTCAATTACTTTGTTTACATGAGAGATGTTTGTCACTCCCTTTTTCAAGATCATTTTTACTTTGTTTTTTCAATTTTGTAGGAAATTAGATTAACTTCATTTTTATTTTACTTGTAAACTATCCTTGGATTCTGTTGGTATAAATGCATAACCAAAGCTGGAGATTCTATTTTTTTTCTTCTATAAAGGCACCAAGTTTGTATTTTTAAACCAGCTAATATTTCTCCGTATTCTATTTAGTCATCTTTTATTCAACTCTTTTATATCTTCCAGGAGGAACTCTGCGTGGCTTCAAGAGCAACTAGATAAATACAGAAGCAACAACGTGAAGAAAACAAGCGGGTGAGGTGCCTTGAATAGTCAAGGTAAATAGTTGAATTCTGGTAACTTGGTCAAAATAAGAATGAACATGCAAGTCTTTTCCCTTTTAGTATTTATACTTCTATTCTCAAAGCATTTGTCATACAAAAACAAAAACAAATACTTTTGTACTTAGAATTTAAAGCTTATTCTCTTATTTATTGTTAAACATCATCGATTTTATCATTATATAGTCTCTAAACTCCAAAAAAAAAAACTGATTTGCGTAACCATTCATCAACCTCGTGAATTTTAGAGAAGAGAATGTGATGTGAATACAGGATTATCCACCATACAAATACTCAAAAACTTCATTAGGGGGTGTTTGGGAATGTGTTTGGAAAGTGTTTTTTGAAAAAAAAAAGTTTTTTTTTCTACTTTCAATTAATTTTTTTTGGTGTTTTTAGATCATTTTAATGTGCTGATATCAAAAATAATTTTCTTTTTTAAAATATATTATTTTGATATATTTTTAAATAAATAACTTTTTTAAAAACAATTACAATCACACTTCCAAGTAGCACAGCACATCGGGGGGTTTAAAACATCATCAATACTTTTGTGATGCAGCTCATGTACCGTAGGAAAACACAAGCTCTACTTAACCAACATATGCTAGGACACCTCACATCAAGCTTTGCTTGAGTCGATTGCTACGTGCTCGTGCAGATTCATTGAGTCTGTCAGTAAGCCGTAATAAAATATTTCATTTAAAAATTTTAACAGTTAATTGAGATATTAGAATATAATTTTATTATTTTTTAATAATGTTTTTAAATAAAACTCTTTTGGACTTTAAATTTGTAAACAAACTTATATTATCTTGTACTTGATTTTTATCAAATAGAATGAGGGTGTTGAAATTCAAATTAGTAACAAGATTCTGATATCATATTAAAAAACCATAAAAACTTCAATTATTAGATAAAATCTTAAAATATGATTTATATTATTTTCTAACAAAATTATCGGCCGTAAGAAATGCGCCTGTCCAGTAGATTGCTGAAACAACCATGAGTTTACTTGTTATTTTTGTAGTCGTCAAGTCAAAACAATTTTTAATCAATATGGATGTTTTTGCAGCTTGCAGGAGAAATCGGTGCTGCTAGTGAGAATGCGATAGGCGGCCTAGTTCAAAGTAAAGAGGAGGAGTACACGGGCAACAGGTAGTTAATGAAAATGTATTTTATATTTTACAAAAATCAAACTAAATAACTTAACTATAAACTATTTCTATATGGAATTATTTAAATTGCAGAAACCAAACATTTTATTTTAATAAATTGGTAAGTGATTACAAAAAAGAATATTATAAAATAGTTGAATAAGACGCTATGATCGACTTAGATGGAATTCTGATGCATGTTCTAAACACCGGCTCAGATTTTACGTCTCCTTCTTGAGAGGGTTTCCCTTCCTTTCTTTCATGAGTTTGCAAGTTACAAAAGAAAAAAAAAACAGCATGGCTGCGATGAGAACCATTTTGAAGGAGTGGATGTGAGAAATTACTATTATATCTTTGATGATACATCCATATTCTGAATTATTCAACCCGTTATCATTGAGATTGATCATGAGATCATCAATTGTCGGAGAAAATCAGCTAATAAATTAATGAGAGGAGTCTTGATCTATTTATAAATAATAATATGTGTATTCCATCTATAGTTACAAGTTTCTCTCAATTTTTTTTATTGTCTTAAAGAGGTGCTGCTGCTGCATTAAAATTTTTATTTGGAGCTTGAGTAAAATAATCAGAAATATTTATAATCTAAATTTTCACTGTTATATGTATTAAACATTCAAATAAAACTTATATCAGTGGAGCATTTCCAAGTTCCAACCCGTCCATTCAACAAGACAATTTTTTTTTTGACTAATAGGGGTTGGTTCAAGTGGTAAGCAGCTTGTTCCGTTTAAGCGAGGTTTCGGTTTCGAATCCCCATGTACGCAGCAACACTTATTGGTAGCCTCACCTGCCGATGTCAGGCATGCGACCCGGGACGACCACCAGATTAGTCGGGGCAACCCGGATATTGGGGCTGGCGACCAAAAAAAAAACAAGATAATTTTGTGTTCGTGTTTTTATCACCCGCCTCCATCCCAGTTTTCCTGGGCTGTTAATTTTGTCACTCCAATGATTATTAGGGTTTGCACGAGGAGACATGGGTCCTGGCTCTCAATTCCATGCCTCTCACTCACACTCACAGCAGTTGTCACTCACAAACAGGTTCAGTTATCATCAGCATAGCCGTAGAATGTATGATCCCGATCTGGTCAAGTCTATTCATCAAATATGCTGCAAATTTAGTCACAAAATCCCCTGCCGTGCCTCATGCCTTGCAGATTCAAGGGAAAATATCTCCCCTGTTTCATCTCTTATGAAGTAAATCATCTCTGGTCCTACTATTATGGTCATAGACAAGCTAGAAATGAATGTCTGCATGATTATAAAGCAGAAACAGCAAAATCATTCGGTCGAAACATTGTTTATCCACCCCCGCAGTCCATAAAGCAAACTAAAGCTAGCAGACCGTGAAAAAGTCAGCCGGGCCTTTAAAAAAACTTAGAACAAATTCCTTCAAAAAGATAACGATAATCCTTAAACAATACATCATGTAAGATTCCTCAACACTGCATGTGAATAAAGCACCCCCCAGAACCAGACATTATCTCAACGGTCCAAGCAAAGTATCACCACTTCATCTCCTTCGCTACACCTCCCCCTCCTCTGTTCTCTCTGTCACATCTCTTCCTTTCCCGTCTTGAAATTTCATCAATCACAAACATGAGCGCACTCTTCTTCATCACCCTCTCAATTTTTTCATCGTTAGTCCCTCTAGGTTTTGCTAATAATGTCCATGCCAGTAATCCTTGCCGATCCTACTGCGGCAACATAACCATCGATTACCCTTTTGCGCTCCAATACGGCTGTGGCCATCCAGGTTTCAGAGACCTCTTGTTTTGCATGAATGATGTGTTGATGTTTCATATAAGCTCAGGATCATACCGAGTACTAGAAATAGACTACGCGTATCAATCTGTTACTCTCCATGAGCCTCACCTGTCAACTTGTGACACCCTTGTGCTAGGTAGAAAGGGCAATGGTTTCGCCGTCGAGCAATGGCGGTCTCCATACTTCAATCCGACCGCTGATAATGTGTTCATGCTAATAGGTTGCTCCGCTCAGTCATCACTGTTCCAAGGGTTCCCCGGGAAGCACTTGCCTTGCCGAAACGTTTCGGGCATGGGCTGCGAAGAGTACTACGGGTGCCAAGCATGGAGTCTAGCCGGCCGTGGACAGATGGGCTCGATGTTCGGATCGGGTCCTCCGGAATGCTGTGCCGTGGCGTTTGAGGCTATTAAGGCTATAAATCTCAGTAAACTTGGCTGTGAAGGTTATAGCAGCGCTTATAGTCTTGCGCCATTAAGGGTTGATGGGCCCAGTGAATGGTCGTACGGGATCCGAGTGAAATACTCTGTTCAAGGGAACGAGGAGTTCTGCAGAGCATGTGAGGCGACTGGTGGAACTTGCGGGTATGGCTCGGACGGGATCAGGCAGCTGTGCATGTGTGGCAATATGAATTCCACGTCAAATTGTGATTCAGGTAAGCACATAATAACTCTCAGTGTTTTCGTGTCGGATTTTATTCTTTCACAAATTTCCAGCCAAAAATCATTTTCAAATAGATCTCTCTCATCTCTTTATGATATGTAGATTTATGGGTTTTTTTTTTTAAAAAAATCTGTTTATAGATATCTCATTAGTTAAACTAGTTAAACTGTTACTGTCCCTTTTGTCTGTGTCTAAGCAAGTAATGTACATTTAAACCTGCAGCAACATCAGCAACAAGTAGAAGAAGAGGGCAAGGGTTGGTGACACTGACAGGTACCCATTTCAGCTTCATCATTAATGTCTTCTTTTTTAACATCTTCATCAATGTGAAGGGCAGCCATGGTGCTTAAGAGTTTCCTTAAGAGTTTTCCTAATCTCTAATTAATTTTAGAGAATAATATAAATTATATTCTAAAATCTTATTTAACAGCCTAAGTTTGTAGGTGAGATAGTTCTTTAATATAGTATCAGAGCGTTGTTGACTTAACGATCACGAGTTTGAATCTCACTGCTCCCATTCTATTTGATAAAAATCAAGCACAAGATAGTGTCAGCTTGTGCAAGTTTCAAGCCCAAATAGTTTTCACTTGAGAGGTGTGTTAGGGAGTAATATAAATCATATTCCAGAACCTTACCGAATGTTTTAAACCTGTAGATGAGATGATTGCTTAACAATTAATCCAGCTCCAATACATTCCATGGCCCGAGTAAACATGCAAGAATCACTTCGAGGAGCAATTTTCTTGCCTGGAAAAATAGCTAGACCATATATATGGTAGCTAACAGATTAAAATCCAAAATAACTTCTGCTAGCTGTTGTTATTTCTAAACTGGTGACTTCTCATACTGCTGTTTCTAAATCTTCTGCAGCCATTTTTTTCTGTATATTGGCATGGATATGATGGCTGCTTGAAGGGCCGCACGATCCAACTCCAATATCTGAAGTGTCTGTAAATGATGTGATCACTATATACAAATGAAATGAGAGAAGGGTGAAGATGGAGCTACCTCGTTGATTTCTCAAAAATGAAAGTCCATGTTCTTATCAAATACTGGTTGATCTTTGCATTACCAGCACTTCATTTATTTTTTTGGTTTTGCTGTAAAGAGGGAAATGTAAGCATCAATCCAGAAGTCTATGTGCTGACATTGCCATCAGTACTTTAATTTTGGAGGGTTTTTTTCCTTGCCGTTTTCATGAATAATAGATTTTATTTTACTTTTTTTTTATTATTATTATTCAAAGACAATTTAGATTCATTAGAATGGATTAATGTACACTTCTGGAGCCTGTTTCTTGTGTACTTCTAGTGAGTGGCTGTGAAAAATATAGAAAAGAGAAGAAAATGATCCAATTTTCTATTTTCCCTATCTAACATTATTAAGAAGACGTTGTTTGATATTGTGTTTTTTTAAAAAATAAAAAAATATTTTTTTTTAATATTTTTAAATCATTTGAATTTTTTTAAAATAAAAAAAATTATTTTAATATATTTTTGAATAAAAAACAGTTTTGAAAATAAACTTAACCATAGAACTAAACATGAACATGTATGAACTCCATAAAAACTAATATTTAAATTAGTTCGATTTATTTTATATATTATGGAGGTAAGAGATTTTCTATGGAAAAAATAGAAAGGATGATTTTTTTTGTCGCTATCCCTAAATGATCCCTGAGTTTTTATAATAATAATAATTACAAAAAAGAACTAGTTGCATGCATTACCTTTATCCTTTCCAATGAAATAAGCCAGATGTAGGGCAGGGCAGCACAACTATTCATAGCCTGCCGTGTGAAAAGATGCTTCTGAAATAATAATAATAATAATAATAATAATAATAATAAATGAGTTCTATTGGTTTATAGAGTGGGTGGTAGTTAAAACAATAATTTATTTTATTTTTTTAAATTATTTTTTTATATCAATATATATACTAAAAAAAATATTTTAAAATAAAAAATATTTTTTTTTTAATTTTTTTTAAAATATTTTTGAAATGCAATGTCAAACACCCCCTTAATTGACCATGTAAATTATTTAATAAAATTATTTAAACTGAATTTATTGAGCTGTATGATTAATTAAATTACTTGGATTGAATTATATAATAAATTATGTGACGTCATAATTCATGAGATTGTGTAAGAATATTCATACAAATAAGTTAAATAACAGAAACGGGAACAAGAATTATGCATTAATCCATGCTAATAAAAAAATTATTTTATTAAAAAAACATTTTAAAAAATAAAACCCAACAACACTACCAAATCATTTATCAAGACATAGTGGCCGTTTGGCATCGTGGTGCGTTCCACGATTGCCAAACGGCTTTTTCATTTAAGTGTTTGGTTCGGGTGTAACTGTGATGGTTTCCATGGGACCCACATAAATTATTGTTCCGGAACGCCGTTTGCACAAAAGCATGTATTACATGTTTTTTTTGTGCCGATTCTAGCTGAATAAGCTGCGATACACATTCAAACCCAAACAATAATGGTTGATTTTTTCTTCTCCACTGTGCCCTCAAACGGTTACACAGATAATTGAACTGAAACAACTCAAAAAAAACACAGCAAAGAGCAATATTTTCCAGCCAATAAAACACTCAAAAACACACCAACATTTGCCAAAAACACATCTTCGATCAGAAAAACAGAGGGGCTGAGAGTTGAGTTGATTTTGGGTGAGATTTTAATTAAATATAGGGCTGGAATTTTTTGTTGAAATGGATGGGGATGGTTAGAAGAATTATACCGTGGAAGGCTCCATTGTTGGGTTTAGGAACGGAGTCGTGGTTGCTGGTGGTGGTGGTGGTGGTGGTGGAAGAAGAGGACGGTGGGGGGGAGGGCAATAGGTTGGAGAGGGGAGTTAACATGGGGGGCTGGTGTATTTGGTTTTGGGGGGTGGGCGGCGCAGGAGATGGGAATGGGAATGGGTAGGGTTTTAAGGGAATCGGGTGGGTGAGGGTTAAATATAATTAAAAAAAATATAATTATATTCTATAATTATGCAATTATTTTAATTTTTTTTTTAAATATAATTAAAATAATAATAATTAAACACAATTATTTTTTGTGTTTTAAATTTGCTTTTAAAAAATCAAAAAAATAAATCTTTAAATTAATTATTTTGATATATCAATGTCAAAATAGATTTTAAAAAATAAAAAATATTTTAAAAATCAGCCATTACTATAAAAATAATAATAATATATATATATATATATACATATATACATATACCTTTTAAAGTAATTTTACAAGTTAAAAGCAATATGAAAAGTTTGGTAACCAAACACCCAAAACTGCTTTTTTTTTCAATCTCCAATTCAACTACAGTTTTAACCAAACACTTCACAACTTATTTTGAACCGCATTAAAAAAACTTTTTTTGAAACTGCTTTTTTTCAACCTCAATCGCAAAAGCAAAAGCAATGCCAAACACACCCATAGAAATGACCCCTTCTGTGGGCATGTGATTAGGTCAAGATATGTGGTGGTTGTGTTATCGAAAAAAAAAAGATGGAGATCACGTGGTGGATGATCGGGGCTGCCGTGTTGATCGGGGCTGCTGGTGGAGGTGGGGGCTGCAACAATCATGTTCATTAGCTATCTCAAGAGTTGTTTTGAAAAATTCTGTGGAAATAAACCCCCTAAGCACTCTACTCCACAAACCATCAGGATTATTTATGAGATGCCATCACTGCTATGCTAGAACAGCCCTGTCGAAACACTCCATTTCTTTGAAACCCATTGCCCCCACAAGCTTTGATTGTGAGAGATATTTTCAAGAGAAATCAACAATCATGGGTCGCTTTCCCCCTTTTAAAACCCATTTGTTCGATAATCCAAGCTTAGCATAGCCGTTAAGCGTTGCATTCCGAAGAGCCACATGTCTGGTAGGGATGCTCATTCCATCAAACAGGTTGTGCGCAATAGCAGATCTGGAGTAGAAGAAATTAAAGAAGAGAGAAGGCGGTCTTGGGACATTTTCCGGGATAAACGGTGGCATCGAGATTGTAGCGACTGTTTGGAAGAATGAATAAATTTGTTTTTTTAAATATATTTTTTTGGTATTAAAATAATTTTTTTTATTTTTTAAAAATTATTTTTAATATTAATACATTAAATCATCTAAAAATATAAAAAATAATTAATTTAATAAAAAAATCAACTTTTTTTAAAAAACAACTACACTTCTTTATATTGTTTTTAGTAAAGCAAATTAATATATTTCAGAGTAGAATCATGTTTAACTTCGGATTTCTATAGAATCCCGGTGTATTGTGAGGTTTAATTGTATAGTTTTTTTTAATATATTTCATTAATAAAATAAAAAATTATAATATTATCATCTCTAATTTTAGTTATAATATATATAGGCTGTGTTTGTGCTGGTGGTGAAACTGAATGCTGTTTTTTTTTTGGTACACACCAATATTTTAGTGGATTGCTGTTTTAAAAATATATTAAAACAATATTATTTTTGAAATCAATATATAAAAATAATTAAAAAAAACAAGATAAAAAATTTAATTTATAGTAAAACATAATATATATATATATATATATATATATATATTTTCTATATGCTTTTGAGCAAACAGAAAACAACCACGGAACCTCCCGATTTGTTTGTTTATATTTATATTTGTGTATTGAAGTAAATATACATATATCGGGTGGTTCCGTGGTTGTTTTCTGTTTGCATAAAACCTAATAGAAAATATATATATATATATATATATATATATATATATATATAAATATTATTTTCTTAAGAAAAAAACCGGTTGGTGTCCAAGCCTGAAACCTCTGCTCGCCCTTTGTGCTTAGTTCAAGTGTTTGTCAATCTGCTTATTGCAGTAATCAAAAGAAAGATTTTTTTTTATGATTATTCAACAATTTAATAAGAGACCATTTCTCCTGGTCTAAGGTAAGAAGAGAGTTCATTCAATCTCTACACAAGTCAAAGCTTGATCTTGGGAAAAGAAACGACTTTCCCTTCATAAAACCACGGTAAAACCCCAAATCTCAATCCAACGTCCTTACCTTTTCTCGATTTTAAGCTTTAAGCTCTTGTTTTTATTGTTCTTGACGAATTGGGTGTTTGTTATTTCGGTTTTTAGTGGCAACAATGGCAGCCAGTCTGCCTGCAACTTCTCTTTCTATGATATCTCAGCGACCCAAATCGCCAATTCGTGATTTTGAAGACAAAAATTGCTTCTTCTGGACTCGTCCAGGTTGCTACCTGAAGCAAAGGAACATAATCAGAAATGTAAGTGGAGGTAGAAGCAGAAAAGGTACGACCCTAGTCTCTGCTTCACTGTCTACTATTTCTAGGAAACCAGCTTCTACAATACCTGCATTCAATGAGGTCTGTCTCTCGCTTTCATTTCTTAAAGTTATGGGTGTTTTACTTTTTATTTAGTTATTTTAATTTCCTGCGATTCTTTTTTTTTTTTTGCAGTTGATTGAATCCCTGATTAATAAGGTGGATTTGTCAGAATCCGAGGCTGAAGCATCATTAGATTATTTACTTGATGATAGCAGTGAGGCCTTGATCAGTGCTTTCTTGGTACTTCTGAGAGCCAAGGGAGAGACTTTTGAAGAGGTAAGTTTAGTGCATTTATTGCTTTTACAAGTAGGCAAGCATATTCCAAGAGTCTCTCCTTTTAAAAGGTAGGAATGTAATGCACAGAGCCCTAGACTGATAGGCACGATACTTTAATAGTGTCACGGTAACTATTGCTATGGGAAAGTGCTACTTCTGACACAATTTGCTGCTGTGATGTAATGAGAGTAGTTATTGTGTGTAATGCTATTTAGATTGTTGGATTGGCAAGGGCAATGTTTAAGCATGCTAGGAAGGTGGAGGGATTAGCTGATGTTGTGGATATTGTTGGAACGGGTGGTGATGGTGCAAATACCGTTAACATTTCTACAGGAGCTTCAATACTTGCTGCTGCTTGTGGTGCTAAAGTAGCCAAGGTAAGAATTTCTTTTCCTCAAAATAATGTTTAAAATTTGAGGATGTTGTCATATGATTGGTTGCATGTAATGTGCTAAATGTTATTGTTTGCTTTGCAGCAAGGGAATAGATCAAGTTCTTCAGCATGTGGAAGTGCTGATGTATTGGAAGAACTTGGGGTAGTAATAGACTTGGACCCAGAGGTAGGTTCATTATGAATAGAAGTCATTAATGGCTGCAGTTTGTACTGGTGCAGCCTATTTGTTTTCTACCAGCATGGTTTTTCATGCGTCTTTGATGTGGTTGTGGGTATAAAAGTGGCCTTGTTTAGAACACTTGTCAAAAGCTATAAAAATAATATAACTTGTACAGAGATCTATCAAGCTTGTGGTTGCCATATTTTTATATTCTTATTACTCCTTTACTCCATTCCCCACTTCATCGTTGGTAAAGAAGTTAACCAGGCATCATTTACTTGGTAGTAGGGCTACCAAAACCTAGAAGTTGCCCGTTGATCCAACGTGTATTTTAGTACATCAAAGCTTTAATGGGGTTCACTCCTTTCCTCCTGATATTTGAATTTTAGGTCTAACTCACTTGAGGGCATAATCCATGCCCCTTTCATACGAATCCCATTTGTGTACAACTGGTTTGTTGAACTCTGGAATCTTGGAAGAGTATTTCTTCATTTGGGCTTCATTCGGCTCCAGAAGTAACATTAGCTCTTTCCCTGAAAAATTAACCATTCCACATCCATGCAATATTCTCAGCTATGTGTGTGCTGTCTGTGACATCCTGTTTCTCTTTCTCCCCTTTTCTTTTCTTTCTAGTGAAGTGGGGTTAGTAGACCGTTGTGTTATCTCTTTGTCATCTCTCTTCCTGACCTGCTTCAACCATTTCTTCACTCTCTTTGTTTTTTCTTGTACGCCACGACCATCTTTTGCACCACCTCATTCATTAGAGATTTCATGGCTCGTATAGCATCATCAAGATAAGAGTATCTTATTGTTCTTTTGTTATTCATCTATAAGAAGAAAAGAAAAAGGAAAAAGAAAGGCAAGAAAACATTTCATCTTTTCTCAATTCTCTAATGTTTTGTTTTTCTTAAATTCTGGAAAGTTTCTATGATGCAAGTCATGTTGGATTACTGTCGACTTTAACTCATCAAGCATAACTCAATGTCAATGTCATTTCCATAATACCAATTGTGTTCTATTTGTTAGTACTGTTCCAATGATAAATTAAACCACATCATAACAAGATTAGATGTCAAATCATATGCAATTGCTTTCACATGTTCTATGCATAGAATTCAATTTATTCTCAATTTTCATGAAATCAGGGGGTATCAAGATGTGTAAATGAAGTGGGAATCGGCTTCATTATGGCGCCAAAGTATCATCCTGCTATGAAGATTGTTAGCCCTGTAAGGAAGAAACTGAAAATCAAAACCATCTTCAACATATTGGGTCCTATGCTTAACCCCGCATGTGTTCCCTTCGCTGTTGTCGGTGTATTTCATGAAGACTTGGTGAGTGTCTGTATCACCTGCAACAACTGTGAATCATAATCATCTTTCCAACAATCATACTTATCAATTATCACTTTATAGGAAAGCTGATAGTTTAGTTTTAGGCACTCTAAGTTTATTCAGTTAAATTATAATTTTCTAACATAATGATTGGATGCAATTCTTATATCTGCGGTTCCAGATGGGTTTTGATATCACTGTACTTGGTTTTCCATTGCTGTAACTTGATATTGCTTTATTATCTGCAGTGCTCTCTCTCTTGTACATTGATATCCATATGATCGCATGAGACATCTTAATTAGGGAATGGGGGCTTGCTTGGGCTGTAGCTGAACTTCTCACCTGAAATTCATCTCTGACATGCATTATTTATGTTTCTTGGGCAGGTGCTGAAAATGGCTAAAGCATTGCAAAGCTTTGGCATGAAGAGAGCATTGGTTGTTCATTCAGAAGGCTTGGATGAGATGAGTCCCCTTGGTAAGATTTCTTCCATAAAGTAAATACCATTATGCTATAAAGGAAGATTTAGCTGGATTTATCTTTCTTTAGCTGTTATCTTTTGGTTATCCTACATTTGCATGTTTAGATCTCATCTTCTGACAATGATCCGAATACAGGACCTGGAGTAGTGTATGAAGTCAGCCCTGAAAAGATATCAAAATTTTCATTTGATCCACGTGAGCTCATCACACACTTGTATTTTGTTCTTTCTCTTATACTGTAAAGTGACTCTGTTTGTTACTTTATATTAACGAGGTTTCCTTAGATGTCTATGATTACTTAAATTGCTGATTTGAAAATGTGCATTTGATAGTGGACTTTGGCATTCCACGCTGTACATTACTTGACTTGCGAGGCGGAGGCCCTGATTATAATGCAGAAAGTTTAAGACGTGTATTGTCGGGTGAGAAAGGCGCCGTTGCTGATGCCATTGTGAGTTTCTTTGACATAGCGTTTTATTTCAAGTGACTTTTGTTTAGCTCTTTGCATATGCGCCTGTGTAGGAAGAACCAGTACTTGTGAACAGGGTTCTAATGCCAGAATAATCTTTCAGATCCTAAATGCAGCGGCTGCACTCTTCGTCAGTGGCCATACAAATAGCTTAGCAGAGGGAGTGGATTTGGCACGAGAGACGCAATTATCAGGGAAGGCTCTTGTCACGCTTAATACATGGATAGAGACCTCTAATGTAAATGGGACTTAGTTTTAAATTGGTTGGAATTTTAGAATTTAACTTTTGCCAATTCTCATATTTACTCTGGTTGACAACTGCAGAAATTGAAAGAAGATTCTGTTGCTAAGGTCGCCTGAAATTTTTACTGGAGCTTAAACATTTTGAAGACCGGAAAAAAAAACCTTGATACAGGGACAACATTGGCAATTCTACAGTGAACAAAAGAAATATCTTTGTGATTCCCTCCGTGCAAAAGTGTTTACACAGCCAGATTTTAGATTTAGATGGCTTGTTACTATGTGTTGTGTTATAGCATGAGAAAAATTCCAAACATACTGAGATTATACTCCATTTTAAATGATAGTTTTTTTTTTTTTTTTATTCTTTTGGAAATTGTCAAGAGTTGTGTGACTTGAACTAGTCAGATAACTGAATCCATTTGTTGGTCAAATTGTTTATTTATTTTTGGCAAGTTGTTTCAGAACATTAATGGCAAGGTTGTCTGTGCTGCAGGACAAATTCTCTTGAATTTTCATCGAAATTTCTTTGAATGATAGGTTTTTGTTCGATGCTACCATCCACAGCAAACATCCAAAATCCAAAAGGTAGGTTTTGGGGCAAGAGGAACTGCAAAATCAGGAGCTGGAGAAATCAAAATATAGCAAGAAAGAAACAGAGCATCACCCCAGATAAAAATACCAACATTATTAATGTTAACACCTCATATAGTTTGGTGCACGATTGGAATTCAGGTACATTGGTAATATGGGAAACATTTTTCCAACTTAAGTACAAGAAGATTCATCTAGTCTTCGATGTTCAATCAAAGCTGGGCAGAGTTTTTAGCTGCGGCAGCGGCCTCTTGGAGAAGAGGCAAGAGTTCGTTGCGTTGGTGCTTCCCCACAACGGCTGCGACAACAAAAGTGGACGTAAATTGAAAAGGATGCAACCGTTGATGAATTTTTGTCATATCAACAGGGGCCATGAAAATTTAGAGGAGCAGGTAATAAAGTGAAGATGAAGGAGCTTACTGTCGCAACCACCAATGTGTTTCCCTCCGATGAATACATTAGGCACTGTCCCTAGCCCAGTCCAGTGTGTCAATGCTGATTGAATTTGCGATCCATCACCTTCAAAACATTGAAAGACTCTGTTTTTTTATGTTTGTAAAATCGATATGAAAAACTAACAATTTCATCAAAACACAAATACCAACTGGAACAAAGGATCAGCCAAAAAGGTTTAGCAATCTTACTGAGCTCATCCAGCTCGATGACTTTGTAAGTTGCGCCGACCTGTGTCAGCAGATTCTTCACCCTATTGCAATAACCACAATAGGTTTTGCTGCGTGAAGAAAACTAAAATTCAAGACTCACAGATCATAATATAAAAACAAACAAACCCAGAAGATAAATACAGAACTGAAACAATAATAGCAACAGTATCTTATAAATCACAGCTTAACTGGGACATTAATCATTAAAAAATTCAAACAAAGAACCTTGTGATTGTAAATTTTGAAGGTAATAAAACCTGAAAACAACGACAGGAGCAGAGGAGGCAATTTCATTCGCCTTTTTAAGCGCATCATCAAGTTCTTGCTCGCTCATCTTGATTGAAGAACTGAAAAGCGAACCCATTTTCTGTTTCGGTGATTTGGATTTCTTATAGAAGAGAAAGCAGGGAGAAAAGGACAAAAAGCAACCGATAAGAGAACAGGTGTGACTGGCAGACAAAAAACAACTCAGAGGTGGCCGGTGCTTGTCTTGACTACACCTTTGCTTAGTGTCATTCTCACAATCAATGCACAATTTTTGAAAAAAAAAATTTTTATTATTATTTTAAATTTTTTAAATTTTTAAGAATTATTTTTGATATTAGCACATTAAAATGATCTAAAAACACCAAAAATAATTAATTTAAATTAAAAGACAAAAAAATTTCATTTTTTTTCAAAAACATTTTCCAAACACATTCTCAAACACCCTCATAGTAGATGTTATGATTTCATAAACAACTTCAACAATCATTAAAAAAATATAGTTTGATTTTTTTTTTTAAAAAAACTCAAGATAATATTTTTACCCGGATCATGTACTTCATTAAGTTTTATAATATTTTTAATTAATGATATAAAAACAAAAAAAGTTAAATTAATTTGAGCATTATATGGTTTTACTTTGCAAGATTCAAAGACTTGGTTTCAAAGTGAAAAGAATGACCACATTAGGATGTTTAAAGTAATTGACCCTAATAGAAATAAAAGCTTTCATATAATAGGAAGTTTGTTTGGAACTATAATAATATCACAAACAAAAACCAATTCAAAATCGATCTAATGTTTTAAAAAAACTATCTGATATTATTGTTAAACTACATTTAATTGGTCAAACTTAAAGCCTCGCAAACTAATTATTTGGTTAACTCGAGTTTAATATTAACCGACATGAAAATTAACTCTACATGACATAGTTGACTTTGTACGTTCAAAAACAACTTCAATGATTGTTAAGAACATGGTCTGACTTTAAAAAAAACTCAATATGACATTGTTTTTTTAATATTTAGATAATAATATATTGGATTGATACATGCTTTGCAACTTACAATCTCGATCATAAACTCTATTTGATTTAAGAATTTTATTTTTAAAATTATTTTTTATTTAATAACAAAATAAAAGCT
The DNA here is from genome assembly GCA_009078335.1 of Salix brachista. Lineage (NCBI taxonomy): Eukaryota > Viridiplantae > Streptophyta > Magnoliopsida > Malpighiales > Salicaceae > Salix > Salix brachista. The sequence goes on from CM018586.1 coordinate 14,203,896, forward strand.
TGTAAAAATTGAGTAACAATTAAATATCAAAATATTTGTTTGAGATTGGAATACCCCAAAAAACAAAAATGAAATAAATCATGATGATCAACTGAAAATTAATAGAATATTAAAGAATAACATTGAAAGAAAAAAGTTTGGAAGGAAGAATTATTTAAAAAAATAAAAAGGAAAAAGTTTGAGCAATTAAAAAACAATAATGTTGTTTCATTAGTTATATAAACAATAAAAACTAAACACTTTTAAAAAATAATATAAACTAAATATCAATACAAATAGCGAAGCTCCATAATGTCTTTTTTTCTTAATAAAGAGTGAGCAATGAAACATAAGTATTTTTTTTTAATAAATAGTGTTCTTTGTATTTCTTTGAATAGAAAGAGTAATTATATCTATATTATTTTGCTTGTGGATTCAAGAGCTTGTTGGTTTTTATATTATAAAAGTATTTGTAAGAATATTCGAAATATTTTTTTTTTAAATTAATTTATTTTAATATTTTAGGTTGTGCTAATATTAAAAATAAATTTTAATAATAAAAAATTATTTAAATATATTTTGTAATAAAATAACAATTACCACCACCGTGTTAAACCGACTATTAGTTTTGCTTGCCATCTCCCCTCATATTTTTAGCAACGTAGATCAATTTTATAAATGTTAAACGTGGATTATTATGCTTTGTTCAACATTATTATGTTAATAAATTTATATTTGTAAATCATTTTTTTTTTAATATATATTAAACTACTATCTAAATGCCGTTGTGAATTCACTGTGACTGCTACTGTACATCTTGAGACAATGGAACTGTGGATTGCGGCAGTGTCATGACAGATTTACCCTTAATGAAAACCTCCTTTTGCTTTGTTTTCCGCCGGGTTATTTTTGCCAATTGTTCGTTTATTTTCTTCTTTTCATTTCTTTTCTCGGACAGAGAGGGGCGCGACCTTTGGCTGGTCGGTCGGGCGTTTGTGGGGTTGATGAGTTGATTTCGGGTCGATCTGGGTTGACACGTCGTTGCTTCATTGTCTGGGTTCTTTGCTTTTGTTAGCGGCTCGACGAGGTAAGAATCTAGCCATTTTCTTTCGTTCATTGTTGAGTTGTTCGTCGGTTCTCTCAATGTGTTAATGGGTTCCATTTTTTTGTGTTTTTCTTGCATCTTCTCTATCGATTTATACTTCACCTGGAATGGGTGTTCAGTTATTGCATTTATTGGATTGCAATTGCTTTGGTTTTTCCATTATTTGTTTGTTCGATTCTGGGTATGTTGCTGGGTTGGGTTCGGGTTGATAGGGTTTTGTGGGTTGTATGTGTTGGGTTATGGGTTATTTGCTTAATTGGTTTATGGTTTGATTAGATCTTTAATTTGGCTCATGGTTACGGTTCGATTGGGTTTTGCTCTCGGTTTGGAGCAGATTGTCAACACAGCTCGAAACAGTTGTTTTTTTGTTTTTTTCCTTATTATGGTTTGCTGCTTACGTTAATTGAAGTTTGTATTGTTGTCTTCTGCTTTCAATTTCTTTTTTAGTTCGTTTTGGTTAGTTCGTTTGGTTTCGCTGTTTCGATTTAGTTACTTTAACTTTAATTGATTGTTTTGCTGATTTGTCATTTCGCATTTAATGCTTCTCTGTGTAAAGTTGACAGGATTATATGATATTGTTTTAACTTCTTCTATCTGAGGCGGTGCTACAGATTCCTACGAGAGCATTCTACAGCCTTCTTTTCTCAGTTTTGTTCTATATATTACGTTGTTTGTTTAGCTTTGTATTTCCCTTTCATCTGCAAACAAAAACTAAACTTCTTCTGTCCGGTTTTTTCTCTTCCTTCTTGCTTTTCTTTTCAGTTTTTCCCTGCTGATTGTCACGTTTTCCTTTCAAGTTCACGCAACACTCTTGCTCTTGCTCCTGCAACTATTGAGGTTAGTTGTTTATAGTTTTAGCTATTTGTTTGCTGATTTGTTCTGTGTTTTGTTGTGATGAGATAATCTTGCAGTTTTAATTGTTTTCTATCAGTTGAAACCTTGCTGATTTGTTCTGTGTTTTGTTGTGATGAGATAATCTTGCAGTTTTAATTGTTTTCTATCAGTTGAAACCGTGAATCAGCCTCCCTATTGCTTCACTCTTCTACAAAAAATGTATATTATAAACACTTGCCAATATCATCAACCATTTCCAAGCTATGTTACTGGGGTTATGTGTGGTGATTTTAGTTATATGTTGTGGATGTGATTTGTTTAGTTAAAAAGAAAAATGTGCATTGATTGAATGTTTTGTGGTGATAACTAGCCGTTATATTGCCAGCTCTAACTTTCTATTCATGTGCCAGATTATCGACCTCTGCCAACTCAAGGGCGAGATGAAGAAAAAGGCCCATGAAATCATTGACAACTTTGCTGAACGTGGCCTTCGTTCCCTGGGAGTTGCTCGCCAGGTAGACTGATTCGATAATTTACTCGCTATTCATTTCGTATGATTCCTTGGAATACTGCAAGCTAGACGAACTAACTGAAACATCATTTATTCTGATGACATGATTCATTTCTTTTCCCTGTTTATAGACAATTCCAGAGAAGAACAAGGAAAGCGAAGGAGAACCATGGGAGTTTGTGGGTCTCTTGCCTCTTTTCGACCCTCCAAGGACTATCCGTCGAGCCCTTGACCTTGGTGTAAATGTTAAAATGATAACCGGCGATCAACTTGCTATTGGCAAAGAGACTGGCCGCAGGCTTGGGATGGGTACGAACATGTATCCCTCATCTTCTCTCCTTGGTAATAGCAAGGATGCGGGCATTGCTGGCATTCCAATTGATGAGCTCATCGAGAAGGCTGATGGGTTTGCTGGAGTCTTCCCTGGTATTGGAATTTTTCATTTTTTATCTCTATTACTGATATGAATGTTGCCAACTTAAATGCTGAACTCATGTAAAACTTTGATACGCAGAACACAAGTATGAGATTGTTAAAAAGCTACAAGAGAGGAAGCATATTTGTGGTAGATTTTGATAGAAAGTGGACCACAGTTTGTAGAATCAAGTTAAGGGATACATGAATACAGATGGTTCCTAAGAACATTTATTAAACCTAGAGGTAACTTCTTTCCTGATGCATTATTGTAACTTTATTTCTTCTTTTTTTAAAAACAACAATGTGGAACAGATAAAGAAAATGATAATCTATGCAATTGATAAAGCCATTGTAGACTTGCAAGAGCTAATAAAAATACAGCATTGTTCTTTGCCGCGACTACTTCCAACAGGCAGGCAGACAACACAGATACAGCAGCAACACTTTTTTTTTTCTCTTTTAGATTTCCATATGTACATTGCCTTTACTCTGTTGGCATGGCTGTAACATAAGGCTGTTGGCAGCAATTTTCTCGAAGTTGCCATTGAAATAAAATAAAAGGTTTAATAATGGGCACAACGTCTCTTTGTTCATTTTAGGTTTTGGTGGGATTTTTTCCTATAGCTATTTTTTCCATTATAGTTCTTGAAGTTAAACCATATTTTATACAGGTCACACTTATTCATCTTCATGTATATATCAATTCTCCCATGAGTACCTCCTAAATTCTAATATACTGTAAGCTTTTGCAATGTATTGATTGATTCCATAATTAATACTGTTTTACTCATCTCCCAAATAGCTTGGTTTATCATCCAAGATAATAAAGGAAAAAGAAGAAGAAGATAATTTTGTATCTAATTGTATGACTTAAATCAACGTTAACTTTTTTTAAACTCTCTATCAGATGCTTTTTTGATTGAAACATCTATGCAATCCTTTCTCAAGTTAGTAAAACAAAGATAGTTGCAACAAAGAGTGATTCGATTGTAGTCAAATTAGATCTGTATTTTAGATTAAGATTTTATACGGTTTATTTTTATGCTATATGTATTGTGTTACATTGGATTAAAATTCCATATCAATCAGAGTTTAAGAATTAATTGTTATGGATTTTATTATGTCACATTGTATACGCACAGATGCCCGCGGCAACGCGCGGGCAATATGGCTAGTTAACAATATACATTAGGCGTTGATAAATCATTGTTAGGAGTCCTGTGCACTGTCTCACAATCCACTGTGGATTGCGGCAGTGCACAGGCGATATTAGCCCTGGTGCTCCGGCGGTTTGTGTATATTTGATGGGGGTATTTTCGGTTTTTGGCTTATTTTTTTTTTAATAGCCGCAATGTGCACAGTGGATTGACGCCTCTGGCCCCCGAAAACAACAAAACAACGCACAGGACACAGGGGCTCCGTTGGTTTTTCACTTTTTTGTGCACAGTGCACTGACGGAAAAAACCCCCGAAAAAGACAAATATTCGCACAGTAAACGGGGGCTGCGTCGTTTTTTCCTCCCAGGTATTTTCGTAAATACCAGTGGGGACAGGGTTCTTTGTGTCATTAGCCAGGGGGACAGCTGGCGCGTTGCCTGGCCGCGCCAGCGGCGTTCCAGGCGAACGCGCCCTTTAGGCGGCGCGTGCTGCGTCTTCCCGGCGTCAGAAATGCACTTCCGCCGTTCCAGAAGATGCGCCTCCAGGTCCTCTATCGTCCGTCGCGGCGCGTTCCGCTCATACAATGCCGGTTAAGCGACGGTGGACGGTTTTTTGCCGGCTGCCGCGTTTCTCTCTCCTGCCGCCGCAAACTCTGCTTCGGTCCCCGATGTTTGTATAAAGTTTATATTGGTCCCCGATGTTTTGATTTCTGATTTCTTTTCCGTTCCTTTAATTTATTCGGTACAGATGTTTGAATTGCTTTTAATTTGGTCCTTTAATTAAAATTAGTCATATATACACCTTTTCATTTCAGTCCCTCTTCTTCTAATTTTTTTGTAACATTACACAGCAATTAAACTTATTATTTCATGATTTATTTTGGTCCCAAGAGTTGTTTTCTTTTCAATTGTATCCTTCAATTGGAATTAATCATATATTTTATTTTTCATTGTGGTCCTTATTCTTTTTATTTTGTTATTTTATATTGTATATTGTTAATTATTAATACTAATATTAATAATAATTATAATTATAATTATAATTATAATAATGATAATTTAATTGTTTTGCTTGCTTACTCTTTTGTTAATGTTTTTTGTCCTCTGGATAATTTATTAATTTTTATTGTTTTGACAGTAATAGCAATGATAATTTTTATTTTTTAAATTTTTTTTATCTTTTGTGAAAGTTTCTTGAATATTTTTAGTCTTTCAGTTATTTTTGTTTCTTTCATTACTAACATAATAATAATAATAATAATAATAATAATGAAAATTTAATTGTTTCTTTTACTTACATCTGTAAAAACGCAATCAGATTGTTATTGTTTCATTACTAACATAATAATAATTGGTATTCTGATATAATAATAATAATTTAATTGTTTTTCTTGCTTACTCTTTTGTTAATGTTTTTTTTTCCTCTGGATAATTTAATAATTTTTATTGTTTTGACAGTGGTAGCAATGATAATTTTTATGTTTTTTTTTATTTATTATTCTTTGTTAAAGTTTCTTAGCTATTTTTAGTATTTCATTTATTTTTGTTTCTTTCATTACTAACATAATAATAATAATAATAATAATAATAATAATAATAATAATAATAATAATAATAATAATAATAATTAAAATAAACATAATAATAATAATTATTATTATTATAATAATAATTCAAATTTAATTGTTTCTTTTACTTACTCTTTTGTTAATGTTTGTAAGTGTGTTTTTTTCAGGATAATTTGAAATTTTTTATTGCTATTGTTATAATATTTTAAAAATAATAATAATAATAATAATAATAATTTTAAATATTAAGACTCCGATGTTGCTATTGTTATAATATTTTAAATTAATATTGCTTCCTTTTCCTTTTTTTTTATTTGCTCTTTCTATTAATTGATTTTTATAATTTTATTATCTGCACAATAATGATTTCAGTAATTTTTTTTTTCTTATTCAAATATGTTGCTCTTTTTTCTAATGTTAGTGCGCGCTCTTTTGTTATCGTTTATGACGCAATACCTATATTCTAAAAGATGTAATCTATGCTTACGTGACAAATTCAACTCAAATTTTTCAGCATTTTATCTTTTAATCTATAATTTTATTTTACTTGTATCATATAAATTTATCATTATAGATTTAATTATGTTAAATTATATACAAAAAAATACCCGCGGCAACGCGCGGGCAAGTTGCTAGTATATATATATATAAAGAAGAAGAAGAAATAAGATATCTAAAATCTTTTATTCTTGATAGCCAAATAATATTAAAAAGCTCTTTCTTTAAAATTATAAAATGATTGTTAACCAATATTGCAGTCTTTGATTTTAATGAAATGTAAAAACTAAAACTCATAATCTATTATAAATTATGTGAATGATGAAAAAAATAAATTAATTAAATATTGTTAAATAAATACTAGGAAATTAAAAAAAAACACTAACTCTTAAGTTTATAGAATTACTTAAGTTTTTTTTATAAATAAAAAGTTATGCATCCTACGAATGACAATACAATAATACAGAAACCCTAAACTAACTCTATCCGTCTAGCATGATTTTTTGGACTGTTTTTCGAGAAACCTGACATTGCTGGCTAATTCAATCTTATTCTATAACCTAATAAAAATTCTCATATAGAATTAAAAAGAAGAAGATCAATGTGTTAGAGTCCACCCATTTTGCAGAGAATGACTTTTCAGAAAAAATATTCCAGGCAGGGAGACATTAGCAAGTTCTAAGCTTTACATTCAATGATTTTAGCTTCCTCTAAACTTCAACCAATAACACTTGGAGTAATCCAGTTTCAAGGTATGCCCAATGAGCCACAGTGACGATGTATATAGGTCGTCTTCCTCTTTCCTCACTGCATAAATCTCATTTTGATGCAAAAATTTCTGCTAAATCTTCGTGCAACCGATTTGTTTTGGACTTGGAATCTGAAGAGGTCTTATGAGAAGAGCTTCCACTGCTTTTGTTTGTCCATATTCCACTCCATTTAGTTCTACTGGTCGAGGGATCGTTCCGTGATCCACTTCTTTCTTTGGTAAAGCTAGCCCTTGCTAATTCTCTTAGTTGTTTCTGCCATGGTTTATCTGGCGTGCCAGAGCTCCAGGTCCCTGAGCTTTTGTTTCTGTCAGCAGAAGAACCAGTCTCCCCCACAGTTTCTCCATCGCTTCTTCGTTTAGCTGGTAATTTGCTTTCCAGGTCCTGGCTCATTCTTTTTGAAATGAAAAACATGAGAAATCCAATTGATGCGATTTTCAGACCTGTCAAGAAATACTTCTCGGAGGGATCCAGCCGCTTCACCTGTCTGTACAGCGCATACCATTCGTTGACCATTTGCGCGAAGAATCCGATTAAGAACAGTGCAATCATGAAGATTCCAACTTTGGTTTCTTCGCTAGTTGATAATTCCTTCTCCAGGAGAATGAAACAAGTAGCAAAAATACCAACTTGGCAGGAAATAGAGATGATCTCAACCAGCTGGACCTTTTTCTTGATAAAAGGCTTCTTGAGGACAAGGAAGAAGAGCTGAAAGGAAGTGATGGACAATAAGACGACTGTTGGGGTTTTAGAGGACCAGCTATCTAAGTAGACACCAGCCAGAATGCCCAGACAAATTCTCTTGACTGTCTCAAGCAGTGTGTAGTATATTCTAAGAATTCCAAACAGCTTCTGAATAAATGGTGCTTCAGCATCTTCAGTTTCATCATCAGAGTCAATGATACGATCCCCTTGCTTGCGGGGAACCCCAGCAATCTGCGAGAGCATGTATTTAGGGGGGCCTCGTAGATCTTCAAATAAAGCACCTAAACTGACTAGATAAACAGACTTCGGTTGATTCTTCCACGTCCACTGGCCTCTCTTACCAGGACCTAAAGTTACTCGGATAATTTCTTGATACCAGTGAAAAACCTGTCCTTCTTGATGGACTTCCTTATACTGAAGTAGCTTTCCAAATGTGATTCCAACAGACAGAATCAGGAGCAAGGCCAGCAGTAAAAAACCCACCACGCCAAGCAGCAGAATGCCGACTATAGTCCCTGATGTTGTTCCTCCTTGAATCATAAAAATAAACATCAATTAAACGTAACAGGTAGTATACTTTCTAGTTAACAGGTCTGACAAGAGTGTAATACAGTTCGATGCCGCAACAGATATACACATCAATCGATGTGATGGATCAACACAATTTCCAACAATGAAAGGAAGTTCACAGCACGACAAGGTGATACTAAAAGGAAGAAAATGAAGATGAAGGGTACCTCTGACTAGAGAAGCAGAGGCCTTACAAATACAAGGCAATGCAAGAAATGTGAGAAATATCTCAAATCTTGGGAGGGTCAGTGCCCCATAGTCCTTCTGCATTTCATTCTTTCCCTTCCTCATTTTTAGAATAAATAAGAGTATGGCATGGAGCAGTATCATACCGCCACCAATTACAGCTAACCAGAACATGGTTCTTTCAAAATCCCTCCACCTACAAGAGAACGAAAAACGAAAGGATCAGGCATTCACATTAAATGCTGTGTTCATGACCACCATTTCGCAATAATGCAAGATAATTAACTCAAAAAATTCGGTAGCCCCTATGCCAAATGATTGAATAAATTCGAATTTAATATGATTTGTTCTAGGAAATTTCCTTTTTTGTTAAACAAGAACATTTACTAGGACTGTTTCCAATTTCTTTACTTAACCATTGAACTTTCATCATGTCTCTGGCATGAAAAAGACTGAAGGGCATATTGAAGGAATAAAAAGCAAAACCTCACCCATTCGAATGGCGTGGATCCAAAATATGTTCTGCTTCGGGTTTAAAATTGTGGCTCTGCAGGTGAATAATCGAACCTGTCATATATAAGCATTTGAGGTTGAAAACAAGTTTCTGGAAAATGGTTCCTGACCTCAAAAAATGATAAGTACTCCATTGGAGAGAGGGGCAATCCGTACACCTGAGAAGACTTGTTCACACTCTTCCCTTCCTGTTGCATGCTCAGGGATATATCGTGAGTATTTGAGATATAAGAATGTGCACCAGAGGAGGAATTTGATTTCATAATGACTGGTTGAATACCCCCAGTTTCCCATGGGAGACTGAAGTAAGGAATGCTCCACTGTAAATCTCTTGCAAACTCATAATATTCGACTGGCAGCGTAACAGCCAACCATCTAGACAGTGCAAAAACCTGAATATGGCATGCAGTTCTCTGTGTATATAAAAAAATATATATATAAATTTCTCTTAATTTTCATGATGATGGAAATAGAAAGTTTACGATTACACTTTATAATTTTCATTCCACTAATTTCAACACCAATTCATCTCTTGCAAGTTAGAATTAAGAACTATACTCTTGTGCATATGAGAGACAATTGGGAGTATATTGAAACATCTCTACGGTATCTTAAGATCATTTGAATTTGAGGTGCAGACTGGTTGGCTTTTAATCATCACGAAGTGCTGAAAATAAATTTTAGAACTGCAGTAAACCTTTCCAGCCCAAATGTAGAAGGCCGTTAGAAATTGTAAAATGTCATGAAATAACCACGTGAAGGAGATAACTTTTCTTTAGGGATGTATATCATACAAAAAGATTCCTTGTAGGTTCAGCAGTCAGCAAAGGAGAAGGTATTGAAAATGCCCCAGCAGACAGAAGGCTTGCAGTAGACAAAGTGAGCAGCCCAGCAACAAGAGATGTAGCCAGGAAACAAGCAGTTGCAAAAGCAGAGATTACAGAAGATATCGTGGGCACAGAATCTGGAAATATATTTCAGAACATATATCAGCGAAACACCCAAAAAGACCCTGCAAGTCTTAGACACTATACATCAATAGAACACAGAACGAGTAGTTGAAGAAAAATGAATTTCTTACAGTGTCGCACTTGTAAAATATTAGATGCTAGATTTTTATTTCCAGCAACATCTCCAGTTACATCTTGAGGAATGCTGACAGTTAAGACATCATCATCTGCTTTTATCTCTGCAATGTATTTGCTCCTACTTATTTCATGAAAGCTGGATTGCATTAAAACAAAAGAGTAAACTGTTTTGGAAAACTATTCAGCAGATTTTGTTCATCTATTTTACTGTTTTTGTGGTGTGAGTAAGGGTGTGTGTGCATGCGATCACTTCCGTGCAAGTAGGTAATTGTAACATACACTGGGTGAAAGCTGGCTTACCCCTGCAAATGCCCCCCTGAGATTGATAGAAAAGAGGAGTTGAAATCAAATACTGGCTTCATGAACTTAATTGATATTGGAATGCTATGTTCCTTCGTCCTTTTATTAGAAGATGTACTCAGTCTCACAGCAGGCCTTTGAGAATCTGAAAGTTGCATTAATAGCCATGTCGGAAGAGTACAATGATATCTCAAATATCTCATATAAACATATTTAGTCCAAAAGGGAACAGAAACTTCTTATCAATCTGAAAGTAATCAATTTCAACAAGATATGAAGCCTAAATGTTTTATCATTTTTTTCCTTTTTTATAACCTCTTATAACTGTGGTAGATTGTACCGTAAAGGAAAGTAACTGGGGCAATCGGAGAAACTGAAGTCCCTGGTCTGCTTATTATTGAATTTGAAAGAAAGCCAATTGTAACAACCGCAATGCTGGATAAATTTGCAACCTGAAAGAAGACAGCACCAATGCAGTTAGCATCAAAACATAAGAGAAAAAAATGGTTCAAAGACAGAGACATGGCATCAAGACAAAGAAATTAACTGCACACAAACTGACCTGAAAGCCAAATTTTCGGTTCCCAAGGCTTTCTCCACTTATAGGAAGAAGAACTCCCTGACTTGTGTTGAGAGAATTTAGAATTTCTGCAGATGAATTCAAAATAGGTTCTGAAAAGTACATGTAAAACTTCAAGTTATCATCGTTATTAGTTGCCGTGACCGTTCTGATTTCATTATTAAGTTGAAGTAGCTTCTCTGGAATGTGAATCCTCAGGTCAACAAACACATTTCTTCTATCTGGAGAATAAACCAAATGAACAGGGCAAGATAAGAAAACTTCGATAGAAACTGGAAAAAAAAAAAAAAAAAATGCTGCAAGATGAAGTCTTCCAGTAAGTTCATTCTTAAATGATTAATACAGGAACTACTTGCTTTAATATAGCTATGAATAAACTCTTTTAAAACAAGAACACAATATATAAAGCACGCAAAATTTTAACAGTTTAATATTTGTTAAGCTTCTTATTGAGCTTAAAGTAAAAAAAAAAAAAAAAAAAGTCTTCAATGACGAGTGCTGCACACACAACGGTTCCATAAAAAAAGAATTGAGGAATGAACAACAAAACTCACCAAAATGCACAAAGAAACTTGAATTAGCAGCTCTTGTAAATCTGTTTCCAGCAGTGTCAGTACAGAAGTTCCTATCCATTACCAGTATCACACGTCCATACAGAACACTAGGAGACAAATCCACCAGAATGGTATATTTCAGATTTGGTTCCAGAACAGTGAATGAGGAGGGAATTACTTGGCCAGCACCATAGACTAACAGCTGTATATTGATGAATAGAAATCTATAAGAACTAATTTCAGTCAATACTTCACATGCACAAAAAGTATGTAATAACTTATTTACTCTTCTTCATAGACCTGGGAATACTATTTACTGTCAATTGATCTAAAGCAACAGCAACCATGTCTCAATTGCAAACTAGTTGGGGTCGCTATATGTATCCCTTTAAACCATTCCATGAAATTATATACCAAATCCGCCTCAATACTGATATATTTTAAATTCTATTGATCTAGGAGAACCAAAACACTCGTGTTATGTCTGAAAATCATAGGAAACTTCAGTGTAAATGCATCAACAAATGAGCTCGCAGCATTTTCAACTGTGCTTATCTACTTATGTTTGATTATTTCTTGTTGTAGAGTAGTCACTGGAGAAATTGCAAACCTTTGAAAGAGATAACTCACAATCAATATTATCTGGGGTTTTCTGGAATCTATATTCGAGACACCCATGTGAATCAAACAATACTATTTTTCAACAGTGGGAAAGATCGAAGGTAGTCTCTATCATAATGTTTCACAAATATAAATGGCAATAGCTAATATATACCAATAACATTGAGTGCGCACATGGAAGAAAAAAAAGGAGTTTAATATATTTTCATTGAACATACTCACGTTGCACGCATTCACAGACGAACATCCAAAACCTCCTCCCCCAGTGCAGGGTTCAGTGAAAGAAATATTTACAGAGACATTCAAAGCATTTGTAAATACTTTTGATGCAGTTATATATGCTGTTGGGGGGATGGTATCTGCACAAAGTATAACTGATATTAGAAAAAAACTCGAAGTCTCTATAATTGTTTCCTTGTGCTAAACTCCCAACTGTAAATTTACAAGGACTTGCATACTCAGTTTCAGTTTTGCAACTTCATAAACCTAGCCTTCTTTATGGACAGCACTTATTTATAAGCTAGAACTAATTCAGTATTTTTGTTTTGTGAATATGAGCTGTGATTAAGCTTTCCCAGAACGCATATCAGCCAAACCATTTATACAATTATGAAGAAAATAAAAGAATTTCACAATATTTACTCAAAAAGAATGAAGGAAGGTTTCTTAACCAACAGTCCAGGTATAGGTAGCACAGCCAACTCTTTGAGACCCATTGATGCAAACCTCAAATGTATGATTTCCATCCTGCAAGCCCTGGTACGAAATCTTACTAGCTCCACAATCAGATTCAGGGCCACTATCCAGCTGCACGCATGTTATGCAGTTACAAGGAATGAGCAACCAACTAAAAGGAAAAGGGAATGGTCAATCGGATGAACCATTAAACCAGAGAGTTTAGAAAAATTAAAACAAATTTTCTAATATTTTCTTAAGATTCCTTTTCTTGGTTTTTCTGTCAAAGTGCATTTACAGGCATGGTGCTTACTCAGCACTTGTGAAGACCCAACAACAAATCAGCAAACCCCCAAAGCAGATTAAACCTTTAAAAGAATTAATGCATATGATAGTAATTCAACTATATGAAAGAAAGGAGAATAAAGAAGCACCGAAAAATATTAATCAAAAAAGAAAGAAAGGATGCACCCAGAATAAAGTATAGCAAAAGCAGCAAGTGTAAGTTAAGAGATGAACTAACCTTGCAACTGATGCTACAGTTTGTGCAGAAGTTCACATTGCCACCCGCCAGAACTTGAAACTCAAATGTGGCCATGTTCAATTTTGAAAATGCACGAGGAGCCTTCAATATCTTCACAGACGCCTCTGCATCATCGCCGAGAGCTCTAAAGCACGGAAATGAAAGAAACCAACAAAGCATAAACAACCATGAAAGCTCGGGCCAACCCATTTCTGAATAGACTCTAAATTGATGGCTGAACCATATAGAGGCTAAAATCTACAAGACAATGAGAGACATTTGTTGGGTTTGGTTCAGACTTGAGCTACAGAGAGGACATTGCATGGAAAGAAGACTGAAAAGGTGTGGTGAAGAAAGACAGAGAAGAGTTAATGGAAGTAAGAGAGTGGATTAGAAAAAAATGTTATTGGAAGCTTGTGTTTTAAGGATAGTGCACATGAGACTGACACTGCTGGACAGGACTGTTTTAGCAAAGATAAGAGAGAGAGAGGACAGGCTAGGCAATAAAAAAAGCAGCACCCTTTCTGATTTTGCCATAGGATCTTGTCAGGGACTGAAAAGCTTCAAGATTAACCAGTAACTCTCTTTTGAAATTTCGCTCCTCCATCATTCATAACGTCATCTGCCCACAACAACAACAAAAAAATGTAAGGCCCGTAGTAGATTAGCCATCCATTGAAAGAAGAAGATTAAATTTTGAATTAATTTCAGCCATTAAATTTTATAAATTCCTCTGCAATTATATTCCGAATATTATCATGTTTCTTACACTGACCTTTTGTTTACTAGTGGGATTCATTCGTACTCAATGAAACTTACACTGGGATTTTTCTTCTTTTTTTAAAAAACATAAAATAAAAAGGGACAAGGCACATTCTTTCAAATTTCAATGTCCCATAAAGCATGTGTTCATAGTCGACCAATGAATCTTATAAATATTTGGTTTTTATTTATTTTTTTGTGAAAAATTATTGACTAGCAGAGGATGAATCTATTTTTTTCCTTCCATCACAAACAAGGAAGGAAAGAAAACAGTTCCACGTGCATGGACGACCTTCCATAGACAGAAACCATGTTATTCTTTCATTGCAGGTAATTCTTTATCATGCGTCCCTAACAAACATGTTGTTTGCATTGCTAGCAGATTCGAGCCACCAACCCCACCAATAAGCCCTCCCTTTTTTCTATTTTATGTGACTCAAACCAGCTAGCTTCCTTGGCCAGAATCTTTGTCATTGATCATACTTTAATTCACATTTCTCTTATGGTTGTATTGGCCAATGTTACATTAAAAACCTGTCAAACTGCAGGATTCTTTTGACCAAGTTTCTGTAATTCCTCACAAAGAAGGGAGAATCCAAGAATTCAAGAATCAATTTCTCAACCAACTTGTTTCCTAACCTTTTCAGGGGTATAAATATGAGCTTCTTGTGAAATGGATGAAGGCTCTGTGTGTAGATGGAAGCATTTAGTATTTACATTGGAGAGTAAATGCAAAGCCAAAACTATTTCATCAACCCTCGAAATGTTGTCCTCTGGTGGTTGAGGCCCTACACCAGAAGAGAAAAAAAAAAAAAAAAAAACCAAAGACAACACATAGCATCCTCTGTCTTCAAATCTCAACCCTAAAAACATTACTCTTTAGTTCAACAACAGCATCCTCTGTCTTAATTAGGCCATGGTGTCCAATTTTCACTCTTTCCAAGCAGAATCAAGAAGAAAATACAGATAAAAAAATAAAGAATAAATAGGGAATAGAAACAATAAAAGAGAGGACACCACTGAAAGAATGTACTGGTAACCAAGGTTGTCAATACCGTTCCAGTCGCCGTTCTGGTTTTTTTATTGGAACGGAACGTTTTGGTTTCGGAGCGTTTCAGCGTGCCGTTTCGGGTTGTACTGTTCATATATAATTAATTATATATATATGAAAAAGTTTAAAATATTAATTTAACAAGTATAATTTAAATTCAAGATAAATTAACTTTAAATTATACAATACAAACACAAAGTCAAACAAACATAATCTCAAAATTAGAAATATCTCTAAAATTCCAAAATATTATGATAGTAAAATGTTCTAAAATAAAAAATATATATATTATGATTTTGAACCGGAACGGTACCGAGACGTTCTGGCAGGAATTTAGCCAGAATTTCCAGAACGGACAGGAATTAAAACCGAGACGAAAACGACATCGTTTCGTCTCGGTTTTTTTAATGGTATGGAACGTTCCGGCCATTCCGGACGGAGCGGAATGGAATTAACAACCGGTAACTAAGGATAGAATGAGCTAGCTGGCCTCAACCACTGCAATAAAACCATATTTTGTCTGTGGTAAAACGAAATTCTCTTGAACAAAACAAGGGACAGGAACGTTAAATCCCAGTATAGGACAGCACTAGAGTCACAAGACCACGGATAACTGGACCACAATCTCACTCAAAATGGAGGCATGAGTGACACATCATCCCCAGTTGATGACGAAACAAGAATATCACAGCCCATTAAAGCTGGCTAGGCACCAGGCCTTGATCACGGGCAGATCTTTAAGAGCCCGAACGATACAGAGGTAAGGGCCACAGGGAGAAAAGACTACAATGGTGGAACCCAGCCCACAAGCTCTTTTCATAACTTCCAAGCGTTGAAGAGCACCTTTTTGCTCTCTCGTCAAAGTTCTTTTGGTAATTTATTTTTTTAATTAAAATAGAATATTTCAGTTTTGAAATCGTTTCGGGGTTATATATATATATATATATATATATTACAAAAAAGATAAAAGGCGTGGGATTGTGCACTGTACACACACTCACAAAACACTATGGATTGCGACATGCACGCCCGAAAATGGCCTTCGGGCGCGCGGCGTGAAGGGGCTGGCAGCCGGGGCTATTATCGGTTTTTCCAGTTGATTTTTTTTTTTAAAAAATATTCATTTATGAACAGTGTATTGACGCTTTCATCCCCGGTAATAGGACAAAAACAGGCATCCGGCTGAGGGGCACACGCGTAATTGCGCGCGGTCGGACCGGCCCGGTCCGGTCCGGTCCGCCGCAACTTTTTCTTTTTTTATTATTTTCGGAAATGGCTAAAGACGGTTTTAACCCCTAATAAGACAAAAACAATGAATTGGGTCCAGGGTTAGAACGGTAATTGACCCTATTTTTCAAATTTTTAAATCGGCGTTTCTAGGGGGCGTTAAGCGCACGCGCCAGACCGTTGCCCGTCTCACGCCCTGGTCAGGCGGCGCGTGCGGCCTCCTCCGGTTGCCGAAAATTTGATCCCGGCGGACAGAACGATGCGCCGCCGCGTGGGCGTCCTCCCGCGGTGGTGCGTGTCAGCACCACATGCCCTCAGACGCGGCGGTGGCCGGTTCAAGCCGCCGGCCACGTTTCTCTCTCTCCTGCACGTCAATGTGCAGGAGAGTCCCCCATGTTGCGTGACTTTTCACTTTAGTCCCTGGACTTTGAATTTCGTTTTTGTTCCTCAATTCTTTGATATAAATTTTGATTTTGTTCAATTGAGTCCTCCGATTTTAATTGAGTGAATGTGAAAGTTTCACTTCGGTCCTTATACTTTCAATTTCCGGGTTGGCTGTATATAACTCAATCAATTCGGTACAAAAGTTCTGATTTTTGCAATGTTGTCCTCTGATTTCAATTGACAATAAATATAACTTGCATTTCAGCCCTTTGACTTTTAATTTTGTAATTTAATCCCTTTATATTTGATTTTCATTTCAGCCCTTACACTTTTATTTTTTTAATCCCTACTTTTGTCCATGTATATATAAGTGTATTTAACACAATAATAATAATAATAATAATAATAATAATAATAATAATAATAATAATAATAATAATAATAATCATGATTTAATTATTTTTCATTCTTACTCTTTTGTTATTTTTTTTCCCTCCCGATAATTTGATAATTTTTTGTTTTTCCGGTAATAGCAATGATAATTTTTTTTTTTAAAATTTTTATCTTTTGTCAAAGTTTCTGGGATATTTTTAGTCTTTCAGTTATTTATATTTCTTGCATTATTAACATAATAATAATAATTATTATAAGAATAATAATAATAGTGATTATTATTAATATTATAATAATAGTGATTATGTATTCTATTATTATAATAATAGTGATTATTTATTCTTTCATAATAATTATAATAATAATAATAATAATAATTTTTAATTTGTTTTTCTTGCTTGCTGTTTTGTTCATGCTTTTTATTTTTTTCCCTCGGTATAATTTAATAATTTTTGTTTTTTTACTCTGGTGGCAATAATAATTTTAGATATTAAGACTCCAATGTTGCTATTGTGATAATATTTTAAATTAATATTGCTTCCTTTTCCGTTTTATTTTTTATTTGCTCTTTCTATTAATTGATTTTTATAATTTTATTATCTGCACAATAATGATTTCAGTAATTTTTTTTTTCTCATTCAAATATTGTGCTCTTTTTTCTAATGTTAGTGCGCGCTCTTTTGTTATAGTTTATGACGCAATACCTATATTCTAAAAAATGTAATCTATGCTTACGTGACAAACTCAACTCAAAATTTTAAACATTTTATCTTTTAATCTATAATTTTTATTTACTTATATCATATAAATTTATCGTTGTAAATTTAATTATGTTAAATTATATACAAAAAAATACCCGCGGCAACGCGCGGGCAATTATCTAGTATATATATATATATAAAAGTTCAAATACAAAAATAAAATTATTTAGAATTATGCAATTTAATCTAAAAAAAACATAATAAAATAATTTTTCTGAATAAAATTATGAACATGTCTATTACGAGAATATCATCATCAATTTCGCAGGGTCATTACATTCTCTGATTGCTCTGAAATTTTAACATAATATATATAATATATCAAGAGACTTCTAGTAAAATTTCATTTCAATCTAACAGTCGGATTAAAAAATATAATTGATATTGTAAAATTATTCATTATTTAAAAAAAATATTATTTGACTGAAACAGAACAGGCGAAACGAAACCGGAACGTTTTGGCCAGTATTTGGCTGAAAATTCAGAATGAACTAGAATTTAAACCTAGATAAAAAAAAATATCATTTTATTTTCTTAACTGGTATAAAATATTTCAATCAAAACGGAACGAAACTGACCATTGAAAATCTCAATGGCTTCAACACCAATGAAAGGGCCATGCTTTGGTCTCCAATTCTATTATTAGATGATGATGACGACGACGGGAGAGACTTGATCATAAGAGTTTGTGGAGACCACAAACGATGATAGAGCTAACATAACATATAGACCAGGAATAAGTAAAGAAAGACCCACGACCATAAAGAGATCCCAGGAATTAATAACAATTTCAGTGGTTGAAGATGAAAAAGCAATGTCTGCTACTCCCATACGCGTAGTAGGCATCATAATGAAAGCTCAAACCAGGACCCTTGTTTTTGGGACGGCTGCCTGAGCACTACTCTGAATAAACAATCACATATACTGCACCTATGAATTCTTATTCTTAGTTATTACTAACACGATGGAGCAAGAACTTGATGGCCTGAATGATCCATGCCTCACAAAATATGATAAAGCATCCCAAAAGTAGCAGCAATAAATCTATCCAGAATTTGGTGCGAGGATGTAGCCATGTTCATTAAAAAAAACTCTTTTTCTGGCATCTGTATCTGCAGAAATGGCAGCTGCATGGCTGCTATGCTTAGCGTTCTGAGATAATTCCCCTCACTGCAGCCTGTCTGCGCCTGAGCAAGTGAGCCGTGTTTGATATAGGTTTCCATCACTTCACCTTTCTCCTCATCGATCCTGACAACCTCAAAGCCATTGTGCATCCAAGCTGCCGAGTACATTTTGGTGGTGCTTGACTGTCTAAACTGTTCGAGCACTATATTTCATAACATATAGAAATATTCATGTCGAATTATTAAGAATATATAAAACAGAAACGTAATTGAATCTATATTCGAAAGTTCCTCTCTAGAGCCATACAGATGGCCTTACAGATTAACACGTTCTCATTTGAGAGCCTTTTGATTCTCTCTACCTTAACTTTATTTTCTCTATGGTGATGGGATGTTAGCATGAAATAATCTGAGGATCATAACAATATATATAGATAACAAGCTACCCTTTGGTATTCATGTCTTTTGACATTCCCATTTTTTGGTATTCTTATCTTTTGTTATTCCTATTTTAGTCCATCACTAAAATATAAGTAATCTTTTAATCTCTACACAATAAAGGTTCTCACCCTATTAGATACATCAAAAACTCAATTGTCTAAAAATACTTAGCAAGATCATTTTTTTAATTAAATTTTATTTTATTTGACAGTCCACAAACACATCCATCTTATAATCCTGAAAAATAACTCAAAACTAACTCAAATATCTACATTAATAAATAAAAAAACATGTGAGAATGCAAGCAGTGGCCGGACCACCCTCGTTTGTTTGGAATAGTATCCATGTTAAAGGACACCGACACTCGTAAGATTACCTTTATACCAATAAAGTTAGCCACACATTTCATTGGCAAAATCCTTTTTTTTTCCTTCGTGTTTTCCAGGAAACAAAACTGAACCTTTAAGAATCGAGGTACCTTTACCTCCATTTGCACAACGCTCTAACCATGAGCTCTCGAGTAACCTCCAGCAACAGCTTCAGCAAGCATTGGACCCATCATTGCATCTAAATATTATTCTTTTTAATTATTATTATTATTTTTTTGATAACCGGGGTGTCCGGGTCAGCTTACGCGCACCACAACTAATCCCCGGACTCATTGAACATCCTGCAAACCCAGTGAGCATGTAAGGCACCGCGGGGGTGACATGCGTGCATGGTGGGACTTGAACCCTGGTGCAGAGGAAGAAAACAAGTCCCTTCAACCGTTAGGTCAAGACCCCACTTTCACTTTTCTCTTACTAGCAGTGAAGCATGCATATATATATATATATATATATATATATATATATATATATATATATATATATATATATATATAAGCATTACAATCTACCATAAGACTAAATATTACAAGTGGATTAAAGTAGAAATTGAAACATTTGAAATTAAAATTTGGGTGAGCTACATTTGTTTGTCCTTAAGTGTTCTGGTTTTTATGTCTATAGTTTAAAATGCACTAATTTTTACCCCTTTAGTATTTGAAAAGTTGTAGCTTTTCCTATATAGCTATATTTCTAAGAAAATGTTTATTTTTCCTTCATTGCATGCATTCATTTATTATTTTAAATATATTTTAAACAATTTATTCCTATTAATTGTACGAGTAAACAAGAACAACGTGTTTCATATCAGTTTTGGAACCTTTAAATGGATCAAAACCCATTCCCTGTAAAATCAACCTATAAAACTCCATAAACAAACAAAATCAAGTTAAGGTTAGTTTGTTTGCTAGAAGTTAGTTTTTTTTCTAAACTTGGTTTTAAGACAAATTGATTATTTTTCTTATGTTTGATATATCACGAAAAATAAATTAAAAAACACTCTCTAATGTTTGATTATGTTATAAAAAAATGAGTTGAGAGAAATCTTATTAATTTTTTTATAAGTTTGTTAAAAGAATAGAAACTAAGTCTAACAAATGAAAAGGTTGGAAGAGGATAAAATTAGAAAAATAATAATTTTATAAATTAGTTTTTATTGATTAGTTTTTCTAATAATAAATAAACATATTTTTTTATTTTTATAAAAAGTCATTTTCCATGGTAAGAATCACAACAGCTGGATAGACTTAAGAAGTGATTTCAAGTCTTGAGAAAAAAAAAAAAAAAAAACACGACATAACTAAAAGTGCGTCTCAAGTTATTGGGCTTTATCCAAACACGAAGACGCGAGCCCAACACGTCCTCTGATTCGGGTCTCCAAGAGTAGGATTGGAGCTGAGCGGATAGAGAGGGTTGTAGTTGTACGGGTTGGAGCTGGAGCAAAACCGTTTTGTGTATTTTTATAAAAATCTGTTTTTTTTTAAATTTAAAAAATTTAATGTTTTTAAATCATTTTTGATATAAAAAATAATTATTTTAAAAAAAATTTATTATTATAATATATTTTTATACAAAAAATATTTTTAAAATTAACCTTAAAATTTAATTAGTTTGTTTGAGATTGTGATTTAAATTGTTTTAAAAAAAAACTTTAGTTAAAAAATATATTAAACTAAAAAAAAAAAATTAATTTTTTTTTTGCCATAAGAGAGCACTAGCCAGTATAAAAAGGAGTCACCATGGAAAGTGAGGGAAACGCGCAGCAAAATGGCGTGGAGGTTTATGCATGGTGTTGCCCTGGGCCTGGAGCGAGTGAAAAGAAGCAACTGAGGCGCGAGGGTCCACCTTCCCTCAGGAACTTCTACTTGTTTTTGTACGCTAAAGCCACATAGACCACTTTACCCGCTTTATGAACACACACTTCTCTCTTTCGCTGGCTGGCTCTGATCATCGTCATTCTCGAGCTCTTCTCCATTAATTTATTTAATTTCAAACACCTGAAACTGAAATGGATATCCCATAAACCCACCCTTTTTTTTCATTACGTACTGTAACTACAGTCTCCTCTCCTCTCCCTAGCTCATTCCCGTCATCCACCACTACATAAACACACTTCTTTCTCTATTTCAATACAGTTGTACCCGATATTCTTTTTTATCTCCGTTTCAAGTATCTACTACCAGTACTGCCACTGCTAACCAGTAGAAAACCCACTTTGCTAAGCCTGATTCTTTCTCTCTTAATGATGGAACAACTGTACGGTATTCAATCCACTGGCACTGATTACTCTTTGCCGGTGTCATCGGAGAACGAGGTTGCTCCGGTAGTGGCTAATCACTACCATCATATGGGGTTCCCATCCGAAGCTGGGGGGGCATCATTTCCTTTTTCTGGATCGGAGCAGTTGTTTTGTGGTTCTTCAGTATCTGATGCTGCTTCGATGGTGGTGGAGTTGCATCAGCAGCTGCAGCTGCAGCAGAGAGGTGGTGGTGGTGGTGATTGTATTGGTGATAATAGTAATATTTCACAGGAGGAGGCTTCTTGTGCAATTAGGGATAAAATTGCTTCCCACCCTCTTTATCCTAGGTTACTTGAAGCTTATATTGATTGCCAGAAGGTATATACACTAATCTTTCTGGTAACCAAATGATTTGGATTTTTAGCTGCATGTAATGTTCTTTATAATTAAGCAAACTAGAACAGTTAGGCCAGGTGACAGACGGAACTTGAAGTATCCGAGACTCTTCTCTAAATGAGCCAAACTCGGTGTGAAGTTCTTGAGAGAAAAATAAAAGTCTTGGGAGTCTTGCTTTCCATCATTTGAGTGGTCTGAGGGAAGTTTTGGGACTCTTGACTTCCATTATTTGAGTGGTCTTGGTTGGAAGGATGTCTAAAGCCTCAATTTGATCCATGAAATGTATTGTGAGACGATTTCTGAATGTATTTTGTTGCTATATCGTTGCAATAACATGTGTAAATTTCTTCTTTGATTCCCAATATGTTAAATTGATCAATTTCTTTGACTTTTTTGTTAGCATGTAAAGCACCAATCTTATGCAATACAAACTTCTGTTATCAGCTATCCCTAAAATAGGGAAGCTGTGTAGACCACGTATAGACCATATATGCTGTGACTTTTGAAAGTCTTCTAAAATCGACAGTTTCAATATTTATTGGCTACTACTCCATAAAGGGTATCGATAAGTCTACTGTAACTGTTGTTGTATTTGTTTTTTTACTAATTTCTTTTGATTTTTGTGTTTTGCAGGTGGGAGCACCGCCGGAGATGGCTTATTTGTTAGATGAAATCCGGGAAGAGAATGATGTTTCCAAGAGGTCCAATAATATCGTCGCCTCTTGCTTGGGCGCAGATCCCGAGCTTGACGAGTTCATGGTCTCTTTTTTCTCTAAGAACTTCCTCTCTTCTTGAATGATCTGAAACCCTAATAAGCTCGTTTCCCATCTCTCTTCTTCTAACTTTCTCAGCTCTCATCTTTGATGGCCTTATTTAGTTGCTTATTTAGACATGGAAATAAAGTCCATACTCGATCTCCTTTTCGGGACTCCCTTGTTTGATATCTTGATTTCAAGTGAAATATTTCCTTTTTCTTTCTAGGTTTTCTTCTGCAGAATGGATTTTAATATTTCCTTGTTTAAACATTTCCTGGCTGATATTACATGATGTTTTCTTCTCTATCTAGGAAACATTTTGTGACGTTCTGATGAAATATAAAGCAGATCTCTCTAGGCCTTTTGATGAAGCTACCGCTTTCTTGAATGATATTGAGGCTCAGTTTAACACGCTCTGCATTGGTGCTTCCAGAAGTCAAGCTTATGGTCTCTCTCTCTCTCTCTCACTAATTTTTTTACAACTCAGTATGTTAGCTTAGTTTGTCGATGTTTGTGCAGTAGATTTTATTTATTATAGTTTAATCTTCTGTGTTATATGGGAGCATGTGATAGCAATCACATAATGAGAAGGAGAGCGAAGCGCGCGTTTGCATAAAACCTAGTGCATTTTAGCAGACAGCCTGATCACATGAGGAATAGTGGGAGTGACTGTTTTCAGGGCCAATTTCCCATATTGGTTCTGGACAAAAACCCTGCACCTTTCAGAACTTTTATTCATATTCCTGAAAGTGTTTTTTATATATATAAATATATTAAAATAATACCTTTTTTTCAAAATAATCTATTATTGATATTAATATATCAAAACTATCTATCTATCTATATATATATATATATATAATTTAAACACGGGAATGCATGGAGTTTTGGATCTGAATTGGTCTAAACCATCCAATTGAAAGACGCTTCTGTTGGTAATGGATCTGAATTAGTACTGCAACATGGGAGAACATGTAGAAAAGTTATCCATTTTAGGGTTGGAGGCATTGAGCTTTCATTTCTACATTCCCTTTCCTTTTGTTTCCATCTTAAGGGAGTATTCAAGAATCATAATTATCAGCTTCAAAGGTTAGGATGCATGGAGGCAATAGCTTTTGTCGTGGATTGCATTGAAGGATAAGAGCCAATTCAAGCTTTTCTTTTCAACCAATATTAGATGCTTTCATGTGGTAAAATTATAATTTTAGTTTCAAACCACCTTGACTCTCCAGTTATATAATTGCGTTAGCTGGGCGTTATTGCTGATCCAAATACTTATTGATTCTGCTGTTACATGAAGCACCCTTTTTTTCTTTCCTATTTTAGCATGATAGAAAGGGAATGACAGCTAGTACTTCTTTTTCTTGGGAACCTAATATAAAAGAGCCTATGAGTTGTGAGTTGTTCAAGTGACTCATGAGTTAAACTCGCTTTGTTCCTCATAATTGTCCCTGGACAAGGTTGAGACAATACTCTATTGTGTTTGATTGATTGTTAAACGTTTCTGGTGTGGAAGCAAATGGGATAATAGCAATTCCCTTTTAAACAACTGGCTGTCAACTTGATTTGTACTGTGATTAGAGATTTAAGTTTCAATAAAGCATGAGTTGTAGGGCTTGCCATGGTGGGATTTAAAAACTGTTCCTCGGGAATGAGGGTCAGAGGATTGGATTGTTTCTGGCATCCATAGAGTGAAGGTCTTGGAACCGCTGTCTTAGCATATTAAAGAATTCTTCGGGAAGAGTTGCAGGCTGTTGGAAATATATAAAATATAGCCCGAACTGAAAGCAAAACCCTTTTGGATTAATCAAACACATATCTAAATATATATTTGATTCCCAACTGAATCTCCCAATGAACTAGAGATATCATGGTAGACTCAAGTACAATGAGTTTGGTTTTCAAAATATCACGTTTGCTTTATGGCAAGTGAAGTAGAGAAGCACCTGCTGCTCGTGTTAGGATGTTCCTCTTGTCTTCCTTTGTCATCTACTCCTTCCTTTTAATATACCAGATTGAAATTGTTAATCTCCTGCTTTTGAGGCTTAATGTAATTCAATAATAGCTGAAACTGCTGGCTTTATTTTTATTTTGTTCAGAATACAGATGGACTTTGTCGCCAGAATTGTTATTTTAGTAGCATTTCTTTTTTGTAAAGGCTACAAGCTCTCACACATATAGTATTGTTGCATGCTATTTTTAGAATCATTTTGAAAGAAAGCTGCATTTCGTACACTGTCTGTAGCTGTTGGCTTGGAGGTTATGGATTTTGTCTGGAAATAAGAACTTTAGATATGGACTGGCTGAATTATTATATTTTTGCGTTTAGTAGAGTGCATGAGTTTGTGAAGATCCTATAGTGGGGCTTCACACTCTTTTTAGCTCATTGCGTGCTTGTTCAGAGCGGATTTGCATTTGCCTTTGTGGCTTTTTTTATGCTTTTGGTATTCCCTGATTAGAGAGACTTTGTGGCATCAAAAGGGATTCTTAATGTTGGGTAGTGAATAAGAAATGACTTCACTTTTAAGCTGTTAGTCTGGATATGCTCGAGTATCTTATGGTCATCAAAAGGGATTCTAAAAGATGAAATCTTGGCCATTGATCTCCTGTTTACTCTATGATTCTATGACTTGATGTGCACTAACTTCTTGTGAGAGGTTCCTCTATATCCCATCTGTTATAACATAGAAGAGGATAGGCTTGAGCCTTCATTCCTTGGTACACATGAAATATTATTTGCTGCCCCGTAAATAGGTCAAGTATGTGCCAGAGCCCTAAACCTGGGACGTCCCTTGGTCACATTTTGATGTATGCACGACAGTGAGTGCGATAGGGTTCGGTTATTATCTCGAGATCTTTTCATTCTGCATTAAGTTTCGATGGAGATGGCTTTGAAAACTCCATCCGCAAAGAGAGAGTGTTAGGGTTCGGTTGAGCTCCTTTTTTTTCTTAAAATAAAACGTCTATCACAGCAATCGACACCTTTTCTGACCGTTGAAAGAGATAAGTATGGCCTGGTCACAGCTTCTGTGCTCAATATTTTATTGAACAATATTGCTGGCTATGACAGGCTTTCTCACACGATCAAGAGTAGGCGTGAAATGCCCCCATTAATGTTTCATTTCATGCTTAAAATGGAATGGAATTTGAGCTGTGTCGTGTCTAAACAATATTTCGAATAATGTAATATTTTGGGCTTTTCGAAGGCTGAGGGAAGGTAATGTGACTGCACTTGTGAGAGGGTGAGGTCAGTGAAGTGAAAGGATCGTAAGAAGAGAGAAGAGAGTGTAGTCTCGTCTAGGGCAGTGCGAGCTTTGCGCGTTACCTCCTTTTTCAGGGAACCGTACTCTCTTACAGACGTCAACTCCTCTCTGACTGCGATACGACACCACGAACCTCAATCTTTCCTTTGTTTTCCCCACACTCCTACTTTTACTTCTGTGTGTGCTGTTTTTTTCTATCTAACCAAATTTCCTTGTGGGTCCCGAGCTCATAGTACAGCATGCCATGGTGTTAAATCACATCCATGGAGACATGGAATCATACCTCCATGTGTTCATGATCTTTGACCCCCCTTCCCGATCTCTCTCTCTCTCTCTCTCTTTTTTGTTTCTTTTCAATTGATTTTTCTGGAGATCCTTCAAGTTACTTTGTCATTGTTGATTTTGATCACCCCCGTGTTGGTTTGTTGGGTGTATATATATATATATATATATATATATATATATATATAGAATAGTAACTATTAATTGCTAATGTTAGTCCAAGCGTGACATTATAGGACTTGTCCATCTTTCTTGTCAAGAAGCCTAGCTAGATGTTGGATTCCTCAGGAAAATTTCCCCCTCCATCTTGTAGTCGGGTATTGATGCTATAAATTTGTTATCTATGGACTATGGTGCCTAGCCGTTCGTTCTTATGATATACAAATGTAAGAAGAAGATGGCTGTGGGGCAACTGGTTTGGTTCAGATAGGTAGTGTTGCTGCTCAAAAGTAGTGGTGGTTGGGGCTGAAACTTTTTACTCAATTTGTGAAGAACATTGACAATGAATTTGATATTGTAAAGTGAAGTTTTTCTTGCGCACTTGCCCATCCATTTGTTTGTCCTAGTAGCCGTTTATCATTGGATCCTCGTTGAGCACACATAAATGAAGTTTGTGTCAAGAAACTATCGTATCTAAGATATCAGAATATGATTTATATTATTTTCTAATATATTTTTTTAAGTGTAAGTTCTTTGGGTTAGAAACTTTCATAAACTACAAACTATCTAGTACTTGATTTTTATCAAATAGAATCGGAGTGGTGAGATTTAAACTCGTGACTATTGGATCAATAAGGTTATGATATCATGTGAAAGAATTATTTCATCCAAAAGTTTAAGTTAATAGATAGTATCTTAGCATATAATTTATATTATTCTTTACAATCCACAATCTATTAATTCACTCCCCTGCCAGATGAAGCTGTTGAAGCTGTTGGTTCATCGGATGAAGAAGCCAGTGGAGGAGAGGCAGATGTGCAAGAATGTACCCGTGCGAACGAGGAGGATCGTGAGCTTAAGGACAGGCTACTATGTAAATATAGTGGTTATATAAGCACCTTAAAACACGAGTTTTCGAAAAAGAAGAAGAAAGGAAAACTACCTAAAGAAGCAAAGAAAATCCTACTCGACTGGTGGACCATTCATAACAAATGGCCATACCCAACGGTAATGATTTCCTTGAAGCAAATACCGTCTCCAACTGAAAACCCTAATCTATCTCTCGCTCTGATAATGATTAGCGTTTAGTTGGAGAATCTGAATGCTTGGTCAGGCCCTTCAATCGTATTTTATCATTTTTTTTACATTTCAGGAAGCTGATAAGGTTGCTTTGGCTGAAACAACTGGCCTAGAACCGAAACAGATAAACAACTGGTTCATCAACCAGAGGAAACGTCACTGGAAACCATCGGAGAACATGCAGGTTGCTTTTGTGGATAGTCTATATGGCCCATTTTTCACGAATGATTGAGGTGGGGTTTTCAATCTCCTCTAGCTTTGCTTCTGTACATTTTTGGACAAGGCCTCCTCATGCTGATGCCTAAAGAAATGCTTACAGCTTCAATAATCTAACTACTTTTCCTCGCAATCCTGTTTGCTTCCTATTTGCTAAAGTGTTCTTTGCTAGTTGTAAGATTGTGTGAATTGAATCTGACTTCTTATCACAAATATAAAATAACCATTGAAAATTATATGCACGATCGAAGGTCAAAGATATATATGTAGCATTTGATGCAATAGTCATGAATGATCTGAAACCCGCGGGAAATTGCCTGAGCATGTACCATGCAAGAATGCTATGGGGAAAAATTATGGAGGAGAAACAATAATGCAATTGCAAACAGAAAAAATATTTCTGAAGTTGTGATGCCTGGCGATAACTTTCATCTCCTTTTGCGACTTCATTCTAGGTTTAAATTTCATGGGCATGCTGAACATTTTAAAAGCAGCAAGCAGGGTTATGGAGCTTTGGTCTCTCTTTTGCACATCTAGGGTTTCAATAATTTGGGCCTGAGACTCGGGGGGGATTTCTAATTATCTTGTTGCCCGTATTGAAGTTAATGGAAAAGAAAAAAGGAATTATTCCTGCCAAATATTTGAGAAATTCAGAATCCTAGGCTTCCACCAGGGAATAATTGGAAATGTCAAGGATAATATTTATACATTTCATTCATATATTTTCTTTAAAAAAAAAAAAAAAAAAAAACAGGATTTCATTGAAGCACCAATAAAACGAAATGGAATTTGAACAAAAAGTATTGTAGCAGAGAAGACAACATAGAAGCACACCATGTAAAGGAGCTGTACAGATCAAGACTGGCTGCAACTAATGAAGAGCCGCAGAAGAAATAAACAGAACCTTGACAAAAACTATGAACAACCAAGCAGAACATAATGCCTTAACAGGCGAAGTAAAACCATTCCGTTTCATAGAATTCATTCGAAAAATCAACTTTAATATGTTGAGATTCCTTTCATGGTTTTTTATTAATATGGGTGTTCGGGTTAGTTTGCATGCACCTCAACTAATCTCATGGTTCCTGAAGTTAACGAAAATGTAAATCTGCAGTGGCTATTATATTAGCAATCATAGAACTCAAACATGAGATCACGGTAGAAACAAACTCCTTACTCCCAAATTACTTTCATGGTTTTGAAGATACTCGAGTGAGTCTTTTTCTCTACTAATATAGATTATATCTAACATTTTAGAGCATTTTTTCTAATAACAAGTTGCATGTTTTGGTTCATAAATTAAAAATAGGATGGAATAGGCTATGCATGATTTCTTATTGATGCTTGAAGAAGATTAAAACAAAGTTAATCAATTTTATTTACGGGTGAAAAAATGTTTGAAGTTTGATGATCCTTTTGTGGCAAGTAGGTTCACGATCAATGAAAAAGTTGTAGAATTATGGTTGAAAACTTATTGATGCTTTTGCAAATGGTATCATTCAAAGATGGTGCATATATATATATAGGTGCATATATATATATATATGCCCATGGGATGGAAATCATGCTAGGATTTCAAGATTTAAATTTGTTGGCAAGTAGTTGTTGATCAGTGCATGTAGCAATTTTCAGGATATTGATCATTCTACTTGTTCTCTAGTGAAAACTCCATGTTATAACTCTTCAAGCTTGATGATCCTAACACTGCATCTTTTTCAAGTTTAGAGAGAGGTAGAGATTCTTTGATGGTATACAACATTTGAATTATAAATTATTTCAATTATTATTGTTGTTGTTGTTATTATTATTATTATTATTATTATTATTATTATTATTATTATTATTATTGTTAAATTATTATAATCATTATAGTCACCATTATTATCATTACTATAAATAATTAATATTGTTATTATTATTATTCATTATTGTTATTATTGTTGCAATTATTATCACAATAACTATTAAATCATCGTTACAATTATTATCATCATAACTATAACTAACACTATCATTATTTTTATTTATTATTATTATTAATACAATTATTTAATTATTAGTAGTAGTATCATCGTCGCCACCACTATTGCCATTACGATTAGAATCACTATTATGATTACTAACACCGTTATTGTTATTAATATTGTTAAAATTATCATTAATATTATTATCATAATCACAACCATAATTATTAATATCATAAGAACTACAACCATTACAATAAAATTATTATTGTTATCATCATTATCATTAATAACATCATTATTATTATCATAATTATAACAACTAAAATTATTATTACTATTATTGTCTAAACAATGAAAATTATTAAATTATCCTGAAAAATAAAATAAAAAACCCAATTTTTTTAACAAAAGAGCAAGTAAGAAAATATATGATCAATTTCAATTGAAGAACAAAATTGAAATAAATCAAAACTTTTATAGAAGAAATTAGGATGAAAAAAATCAGAAGTCAAGGACCAAAATGCACAAATCATAAACAAAGAAGATCTGTATGTATTTTCTGTTCTAAAAGAGAGAAAAAGTAAAAAAATTACCACCAACAAGTCTCCGGCCACCATGAGCGAGCACATGCACTGTCATGGTGAAGAGGCCATGGTGGCAAATCTAGTTAGATATCGGTTGAACATTTTTAGCTATCACATTACGCTTTCCTGGCTGCATTCAAACACACCAATAATTTTTTTTAAAAAAATATAAAAAATAAAAAATCACCAACCCATCCCGGAGCCAGTCCGAAAAAATTAACACGCAAATACCAAAATGCCAGAATAGCTACATTGATTTCCACGAAATATTTCAGGTTAATTGTTTTTGTTGAAGCAAGTTTGGAGTGCAAGGAATTCATTTGTCGGGAGAGTCAAGAAAGTCAAGCGTCAGCAACCCAGAGCTCCGTAGTCATTTTGCACGATAAACATTATTTTTTTTTACCCACAGCTCAGCTAGCTTCAAGTACTGCTGCATCCATGTCGACAAGTTGGCACGCCAGCCACTTGCCAATAATGCCTTTGTCAAATAGCGGCAGCTAAATCAACGAGCACAGAAATAAAAAACAAATAAATAAAATAAAAAATCTCCCCTCACCATCATTTGTCCAAGAAACTGGAATTATTAAGGACAATAGCCATTCACCACCATCATTATGCTTGGAGCTTTTCAAATAATACCACCTTCTCTCAAAAAAGACAACCTCTTCAACTTGCAATTTTTTTTTTTTTTTTAAGGAAATAAAAGTTCGGAGAAGCTGTATTCCCTCTTCAACTTGTAATTTCTTTTGATGTATTTTCTGGTGCACGTCTCGTCCGATTTAGTATTATGGACGGTGATGGAGTGGTGATGAGATGATAATTTTTGTGTGTTGATTTTGATCTAAAATATCGATCTATGCATCATCTGTTGCTGTTCTCATTGTGATCCGATCAAGTTGTGGAGAGTCTTATGCACCTGTGGAAGAATATGTGATGTGATTTGATTTGAATTTTGTTTTCAAAAAGAATAATTAACAAAAATGAATCTTATTTTTTATTGTTTTACTATGCTTCACAAATGCTAAAAAATAACTTACATATAAACAATTTGATATTAATTACTAAGCCTTATGCAAATTCATAGCAACTCTAATAGTTAGTCAAACTTTTTAGTGGAAAAAACAAAACTCTGATTGCACTGTTACAATCAACAATACCTTGGATGATCATGGTCTTTTCAAAGAGTTTTAGGTTTTTTTTTTAATAAGATTTTCTTGGGAAAAGAAGAAAGCAAGGAAACAAAAATGTAGCAAAAGGCTTTGCAAGTGATAACACTCGTAACATCCTAACTTGTCGAGTCTCTAAGAGGCGTGACATGAAAAAATTATCTCTCTACACCTCTAAGATAAAAATCTCTTAAGGTCTCACCATATTTTTATTGTCATTGGTATTGTATAAATGATATTTATCTCTCATTAATACTAACAAGGAAAAATGATTGTTCGGCCCCTTTATTTCAGCAACACGATAAGGTTCAAGGACTATAAATATCTCACAAATCACTAAGATAAAATACTCAAATTTTCTACTTTCTAAGTATTTATAATTTAATTCTTAGAGTACTTTTCATCCAGAAACAAGAAAAAAACTTTTGTTCCTGAAATTTAAAATTTATTCTTTTATTAATTGCATTTTCTTGCTAAAAAGTTATTAATTTTATCATTTGAGGGTTCTTAAACCCCACCAAAAGATATTGTTTTGCATATGTTGGGATTATAATTGTATTTGCTTATCAATAGTTATTTTTGTTGTGCTTTTTTTTTTGGCATTTTATATATAGGGTGTGAGAGATTGTGAATAATAATATAATCAAGTCACTTAAATAATTAATAATATACGAATAATCGAAATAATTAACCCCCTTAAGACATGGTCATACGACGACTCGTACATGAGTACAGTTATGCATGGTGAAATAAAAATAAAAATAAAAAATAATACTGAACTTGAACTTGAACTTATGATCATCCACTGTCCTAACACTAAATAATTTCATTCTTCAACATGTTGAATTTTTGAACACCATTAATTTTGTTATTCTGATAATTTTTATTTTTTCTTTAATTTTTATAGAATTGAATTGAATACTATTTTTATGGCATTGCATCTCTAGTCGGTGTTCTTATGATTTGTAACATGTTTTGCTATATTGTAAACGCAACTCAGGGATTATAATTGTATTTGCTTATCAATAGTTATTTTTGTTGTGCTTTTTTTTTTGGCATTTTATATATAGGGTATGAGAGATTGTTAATAATAATATAATCAAGTCACTTAAATAATTAATAATATACGAATAATCGAAATAATTAACCCCCTTAAGACATGATCATACGACTGACCTGTTTGGGAGTGCGGTTGCGGTAGCTTTTCAAAGTACTTTTAGTGTCGAAATACATCAAAATGATGTTTTTTTATTTTTTAAAAATCATTTTTGACATCAGCACATCAAAATGATCTAAAAACACCAAACCGCCGGTTTTTAAAATGAAAAAAAAAATTTCAAATTTTTCCCAAACACCGGTTGCAACGCACTCCCAAACGGGGTCGACGACTCGTATATGAGTACTAGCTAATTGCCCCCGCGCGTTGCCGCGGGTATTTTTGTGTATATAATTTAACATAATTAAATCCACAACGATAAATTTATATGATATAAGTAAACAAAAGTTATAGATTAGGAGATAAAATGTATAAAATTTTGAGTTGAGTTTGTTAGGCAAACATAGATTACATCTTTTAGAATATAGGTATTGCGTCATAAACGATCACAGAAGAGCGCGAACTAACATTAGAAAAAAGAGCAAAATATTTTTATAAGAAAAAAAAATGACTGAAATCATTATTGTGCAGATAATAAAATTATAAAAATCATTTAATACAAAGAGCAAATAAAAATAAAAATAAAAAAATAAAGGGGAAAAGGAAGCAATATTAATTTAAAATATTATAACAATAGCAACATCGGAGTCTTAACATCTAGAATTATTATTGCCGTTAGTATAAAAACAAAAAAAATTATTAAATTATACCGAGGGGAAAAAATAAAAAGCATGAACAAAATAGCAAGCAAGAAAAACAATTAAAATATTATTATTATTATTATTATTATTATTATTATGAAAGAATAAATAAATGAATGAAAGATTATAAAAATTGTAAAAACTACAAAAAAAAGATAAAACAAAAAAATACAATAAAAACTAAAAATTATCATTGTTATCACTTTCAACACAATAAAAACTATGAAATTGTTCTGAGGGAAAAAAAAATCCTCAAAAGCATCAACAAAACAGTAAGCAAGAAAAATAATTAAATTATTATTATTATTATTATTATTATTATTATCATTTATTTAATTAATTTTTGTGTTAATAATGAAAGGGAAAAAATGGAAGAGAAAAAAAATCCTCAAAACTTCAACAAAAGATTACACAAAAGAATAAAACAAAAACAAAAACTATCGTTGCTATCACTGCCAAAACAATAAAAATTATCAAATTATCCCGAGGAAAAAATCTTCAAAAACATTAACAAAAGAGTAAGCAAGAAAAACAATTAAAAATTATAATTGATGATAAAACAAAAACAAAAATTATTAGCTGAAAAAAATCATTTAATCTGAAAATTTAAAAAATTATATGTTCTACGTTGTGGGTTGAGCGAACAATTTTTATAGGATTTGCTGGATCAAAATTAAAATACAATATTTATATATGCAAAATTTAATATAATAAAATAGCTCAACACACCTTATCATAACAATAGCAAAATCAAAGCCTTAAAATTTAAAATTATCATTGCTTTTACTATTAAAACAATAAAAAATATTAAATTATCCTGAAAAAAAACACTCAAAAACATTAACAAAAGAGTAAGTAAGAGAAACAATTAAATTATTATTATTATTATTATTATTATTATTATTATTATTATTCTTATTCTTATTCTTATTCTTATTCTTATTCTTATTCTTATTCTTATTATTATTATTATTATTATTATTATTATTATTATTATTATTATTATCATTATTATTATTATTATTATTATTATTATTATTATTATTATTATTATTATTATTATTATTATTATTATTATTATTATTATGTTAATAATGAAAGAAACAAAAATAAATGAAAGACTAAAAATATCCTAGAAACTTTAACAAAAGATTAAAAAAACAAAAAGAAAAAATTATCATTGCTATTTCTGCCAAAACAATAAAAATTATCAAATTATCCGGAGGAAAAAAAAAACATTAACAAAAGAGTAAGCAAGAAAAACAATTAAATTATTATTATTATTATTATTATTATTATTATTATTATAATTATAATTATAATTATTATTATTATTATTATTATTATCATTATTATTATTATTATCATTATTATTATTGTGTTAATAATGAATAAAAAACCAGAAATAAATGAAAGACCAAAAAAAATCTAATAACTTTAACAAAAGATGAAAAACAAAATCAAAATTATAAAGAAAAAAAAATAATCTAACTTGAAAATATTAAAACAAAACAATAAAAAACTAAAAGATAGAGCAAATAAAAAAATATTATAGATGTTAAAACAAAAATAAAAATTAATAGCTGAAAAAAATCATTTAATCTGAAAATTTAAAAAAATATATGTTCTACGTTGCGAGTTGAGCGAACAATTTTTATAGGATTTGCTGGATCAAAATTAAAATATAATATTTATATATGCAAAATTTAATATAATAAAATAGCTCAACACACCTTATCATAACAATAACAAAATCAAAGCCTTAAAATCTAAAATTATCATTGCTTTTACTATTAAAACAATAAAAAATATTAAATTATCCTGAAAAAAAACACTCAAAAACATTGACAAAAGAGTAAGCAAGAGAAACAATTAAATTATTATTATTATTATTATTATTATTATTATTATTATTATTATGTTAATAATGAAAGAAACAAAAATAAATGAAAGACTAAAAATATCCTAGAAACTTTAACAAAAGATTAACCAAAAAAAAAAAAACTATCATTGCTATTACTCTCAAAACAATAAAAATTATCAAATTATCCGGAGGGAAAAAAAACATTAACAAAAGAGTAAGCAAGAAAAACAATTAAACTATTATTATTAATATTATTATAATAATAATTATAATTATAATTATTATAATAATAATAATAATAATAATAATAATTATAATTATAATAATAATAATAATAATTATTATTATTATTATTATTATTATTATAATGAAAGAAACAAAAATAAATGAAAGACTAAAAATATCCTAGAAACTTTAACAAAAGATAAAAAAAAAAAAAAAAAATTATCATTGCTATTACTGGCAAAACAAAAAAAAATTATCAAATTATAGGGAGAAAAAAATAACAACAAAAGAGTAAGAAAGAAAAATAATTAAATTATTATTATTATTACTATTATTGTGTTAAATACACTTATATATACAAGGACAAAAGTAGGGATTATTCTAGAAATATAAAAAAATAAAAGTATAAGGGCTGAAATGAAAATCAAATATAAATGGATTAAATTAAAAAATTAAAAGTCAAAGGGCTGAAATGGAAATTACATTTATTGTCAATTTAAATTAAAGGAAAAAATTGAAAAAATTGAAACTTGTGTACCGAATTCATTGAGTTATTTACAGCCAATCCGGAAATTAAAAGTAGCAGGACCGAAGTGAAACTTTCACATTCAATTAATTAAAATCGGAGGACCCAATCGAACTAAATCAAAACTTATATAACAGAAATCAGGACCAAAAACCAAATTAAAAGTATAGGGACCGAAGTGAAAAGTAACAAACAATGGGGGACTCTCCTGCACATTTACGTGCAGGAGAGAGAGAAACGTGGCCGGCGGCTTTAACCGGCCTCCGCCGCGTCCACGGAAATTTTGAGGTTACACGCTCCACCGCGGGAGGAAGACCACGCAGAGGCGTATCGAGAACAACTCCGGTAGCCAATTTCCGGTCACCTTATGACGCCGCACGCGCCACCTAAACAGGGCGTGAGGCGGAAAACCGTCTGGCGCGCGCGTCTCACGCCCTGACAGCCACCGAATAAAAAATTGAAAAAATAGGGTCAATTACCGTGCTACCCCTGTAACCAATTCAATGTTTTTGTCTTATTAGGGGCTATAATCGTATTTAGCCATTTCAGAAAATATTAAAAAAAAAAAAGTTGCGGCGGACCGGACCGGTCCGTACGCGCGCAATTACACCCGTGTCCCTCAGTCGGAACCGTTGTTTTGTCTTATTATTGGGGGCAAAAACGTTAATACACTGTTCACGATTGATTATTTTTTTTTAAAAAAGGACAAAAACAGGAAAAACCGAAAATAACCCCAGTTAACCCGCACATTTTGCCGCGAGGACGAAGCCCAAAATCGTCTCCACACTGCCGCAATCCACAGTGATTTAAGAGAGAGTCCACAGTGCAAAACCCCACGCCAATTAGGTGGTTTGTAATAGTTATGCATGGTGAAATAAAAATAAAAATAAAAAATAAAAAAAGAGTAAATTATGTAACGATAATATTGTTTTACATGAACAAGTTATTCTCATCATTACCTGCCAAGCGAATAAGCAGACCCCAGATGGCCTTGTATCCAACGTAACAAAGGAAAAACACATAAAATAAATAAATAATAATAATAATAACTCCGGAAAATCCGAAAGGATAATGAAAACAAAGCTGAGGTCAGCAAGCACAACAGAATCAGAATCTCTCGTTCTAGAACGACGATGCCAACTATTATTCCTTGAAAAAAAAAGAAAAAAAAAAGAAAAAAAAGAGGTTTCAGCGGCAGCAACTGAGGAAGAAAGGCATGAGTTCCAGCTCTAGAGACTCCTTTTCCTCTCCTCCTCCTCCACTGGACTGGAAGTTCTCTCAAGTCTTCGGTGAGACAGCTCCCGGTGAAGACCTTCAAGATGGTTAGCTCTCACCAGTTTCCTTTTAATTTACTGATTCTGTTCAACGCTTAATTCTTTCTTGTCTTTCAGTCGATGTTGTATCCTTAGCTCTTTCTTGTCTTGCAGCTGATGTTGTGTCTTCCGTTGGATTCGAGAACAGCGGTGATTACCTAGCTGTTGGAGATCGGGGTGGTCGTGTTGTAATTTTCCAAGCAAAACATGGGAAACATGTCAGGATTTTTTTTTCTTAGTAAATGAATGTGTTCAGCAAAACCAGCTAGATAGGCTTTTGCTATTTTTTCTTCTTTTTGTTTAGGATGGATAAAAAAAAAATTGGGCAGAATCTGATCGTCGTTTTACCCTTAATTAGACTCCGAATTCATTTCTTAACCGAAACGAGCTGGAGCGGCTGGATTCCACCTTTGCAACGCATCCTGAATATCAGTACAAGACAGAGTTTCAGAGCCATGAACCCGAGGTATTGACATCCTATGATTTAGATGTATGCCTTTCTTTTTTTTTGTTGTGTTGCATGCATTTTTGCTCTTTTAAGTTTGTTATAAATGCTGATCGTGTTGTGTCTGTTTCGTTAGTTTGATTGCTTGAAGAGTATGGAAATTGAGGAGAAGATTAATAGATTAAAATGGTGTTCCACTTCCAATGGATCACTGTTTATCCTTTCAACCAATGATAAGACAATTAAATTATGGAAGGTATGGATACTCTCTTCTTTTTCATGATCACTAGTAGTCAGTTTTACGCTAAGATTAGATCAAATGATTGCTCATTGTTGCCATTGAGACTATTTACCGCCTGGAGTCACTTAAGTATACTATGGTTGGTGATGTAGATGTTGAAATTTATACTGGATTACTGCTTCCTGCTTGTGTGATCACTTGCTAGATACTTATTTTCAGTCATGACGATAAAGGAAAAAGTATGAGGTAGAACATTTTAAGTTACCAGTTTGTGAGGCTTGAAATTGAGGGAAAATGAAGGGCTACAAAATTACTTCGCTTTGACAAAACAGGACTGCATGGGAAAAAATCATTTGCATTGAATTGACTGGTTATTATGGAGACATGTGGTGGTGGATTTTTACAGTGTCACATGCTGCATACTTCAAGTCGTGGTGGAAAGTTTTTGTTTCTTCAGACATAATTTTCTTTGATGAAAGTTGTAATTAGTCAAGTTCTTTTGGATCATATATTGCATCAGTCCCGTTGTAATGGAGATCAGATGGTGACCAACCGAGGCACAATGAAAGTTGACTATAGCTGCAAGTTATCAAAAAATTGGAATATATCAGCAATATCTTGGTTGAATCCAAGATATGGATGGAGTTGAAGCAGAGGTTTAGAGACAGAAAAAAAAAATTATTTCACAGAGTAAAGGAAGGATATGTAATTGTCTGTTGCAGAGAAATATCTCAACTTGTTAGCTGGGTAGGCAGAAAGATATTTGTACTGGTAGAAAGATCTTCAGCTTGTTTGGGTGCTGTATTCTTCTTGTTTTTGTTCTCTTGACGTTGCTGAGTAGCGAGTCCACATTGAACTTTTCTTGCACTAGAAAAGTGTGGATTTTGTCATTTTAGAGAAATCTTAACGATTAAATGCTCTGTTCTTGTTTGGATATCTCTGAACCTGATGCTTATAGCTTGAGGGTTGATGAAACATGATGGAGGGAGATGATTTTCATGGTTTTTGATTATTTCTCCTTTACATCATACAATGGAAGGGTATCTTCCTAGAAAGGTCTCACTTCTGAAGTCGCTTTCTTTATGTGTTTATGTTGGTAGATTTTTACATGACAATTGATTCCAAAGTAGGTAAAGATGGGGGATGTCTTACCAATGTTCTTGTCTAAAGGCCTGGTGGACTACTATTTGTTTTGGGATCAGCGCATTCCCTCAATTGTAGAATGTTTTGTTGACCTTCTCTTTGTATATTTGGAGGCTTTTTTCTGCTTGTCTCTTTCTTAATAGGTGATGGTATATTGATTTTATTTGGGTAAAGTTTGGAGACAATTATTTGGAAACTATTTTTTCCGGTCATGTATGGGCATTTTTCTGGAAACTATTAGGATTATCATTGGCATTTCATTCTTGCACCAATTAAATGGCCTAGTTACCCAGATGTTTCGCACAAATCCTTCATTTTGCAATATGTGGAAGTCTCCTATTTGAAAGGTTCCATGCATCACCTTTTCTTTTTTCCAAAGAGGTTCATGGAGGAAGATCAAGTTGTTCTGGTCCTAGACTTTGATTCTTGTGTACCCTATATATTTATTTGGGTTATTTATCATTCCACATTTCATTTTTAGTTTGTGTGGACTGAGAGACGGGAGATGAATTTGCAGCCGTGTTCATTTTTCTTGCCTCCTTGATTGGTAATTCTTGGAGAAGAGGCGAATGCAATTAGATTTGTGTTGCTGAGCAAAGTGCCTTGAAATGAAATTGCATATTGCCTCATTAATTTTGCTCAAAATTTTGATTGGCAATCACTATGAATGGTGTCCTAGGGTCTCTCTACATTTTTATATGCATTTGAAACTCTGATACAGTATTTTGGTGAGGTTTACAGTTAACTTGTGTCATTCTTGAATCTAGGTTAAGGAAAAAAAGGTGAAAAAGGTAAGCGAAATGGAGCATCATTCAGTTGTATGTTCAGAAAATGATCTTTTGAGTGAAGGAAGTTTCATGAGTGAGCTAGACAAACCACCTACCACTAATGGTTATAATCTGGACTGGGCAGAGAAGATAACTAAGGACACTCTGTCATCTCAAGAAGTGCAAACCAAGGTATGCATATGTGGCTTGTGGTAAAATATCCTGATTCTTCATGATACTGTTTTTGTTCACTGCATTAGTTTGCCAAGGATGTGGGACTGTTTACTAATTTGTTGAGTAAATTAGGTCACTCATACTGAAGAAGCCACTCGTGCAAATTGTCGGAAGGTGTATGCTCATGCTCATGATTTTAATATCAACTCCATCTCAAATAATAGGTAAAGTTTTGAATGGCATCTTTGTCTTGTATACAACATGCGATGTGATACCTTCTAGATTCTTCATAATGCACAGGTTTTCTGCTTCTTTTATGATGTTCATGGTCTCTGTGCAGTGATGGTGAGACATTTATTTCCTCAGACGACCTTCGTATAAACTTGTGGAACCTTGAGATCAGTGGCCAGTGTTTCAATATCATTGACATGAAACCATTAAACATGGAGGATCTAACTGGTAAACTCTCTGAATCATTTATGTAATGTAGTCAAATTGTCACCTCATAGGCTTGTATGTTTCTAATGCAGTGAAAGAAAAATTTTCATCATCCATTTTTTAATTTTGTAATTTGTCATAATTTAAAAATTATCTAATTGGCATTTCTTTTGTTTCATCAGTATTCTTTTGCCTGTTTTTATTAGTACTTAGGGTATCTCGGTGCCTATATAAAGCACCTCTTGTGGATTTCAAGGACTTTGCCTGGTGAAATTTAGATTTTCCATCTTTCCCGTTAATCTGTGTATCTATTCTAATTAGTTTCTCTGGCATTTCACCTGTAGTTACATTACATCGACTTCGCAATGAATTTTCACCTGTAGTTACATTACATCGACTTCACAATGAATTTTGATGAGCAATGATATTGATTTCTGTAAGATGTATCAGAGAAACTTTCTAACTGGAAATACATAGTTGAATTAGCTAATATCACTTGTTGCAACCAATCAACAACAATATTGAAATCTGCTTGCTTATGCTCTGCAGTGCGAGACTTATTCCATGTAATTTTCCCCACTTGACTACCAGTTCATTTCTAAAGGGAAAAAACTACAAGATCATTTTAGGTCCATTATGGTACTTTAATTAAGTCTCAATCATCTCCATTAACCACCTTTCCTAATTGAAGTGTTAAATTTTTGTTCAGAGGTCATTACAGTGGCTGAATTCCACCCAATTCATTGTAATCTGCTTGCATACAGCAGCTCAAGAGGATTTACTCGTCTAGTTGACATGCGTCAGTCAGCAATATGTGATCATAGTGCAAGAATGTGAGTTTAGTTCATTTATCCGTTTCACTGCTGAAGTTTATTTATTAATAAATCTGGTATAAATTTGAAAAAGATTTTGTGATGTCATGTGGATTTCACTATGCAGATTAAAAGATGCAGAATATCATGGGTCAAAATCATTCTTTACGGAGCTCATTGCATCTATCTCTGACATGAAGTTCACTAACGATGGGCAGCACATCTTAATTCGCGATTACATGAATTTAAAGGTTTTCTGCATGATTGTTTAATTTCTAAAACTCATTTGATTCAGTTATATTTCTTTATATTGATTCTCCCATCCACTAATTAGGGAGGGAGGACACAGGGATTAAAAAGCTTATATATGTCATAACTTAGTTTACGGTGGCATATAAAGTAGTGATATTGACCATGGCTTTAAGCATAGATATTATGCAATTAACTTTGTAGCTACTGTCATTCAGGAAGCAATCACTGAAAACATCTCTTTTTGTCTGGCTTTTATCCTAGTTTTGAAACATTTCTTTTAAAGCAAAATGCATGTATCACTGTCTCTAGTAGTTGAATAATTTATGTCCTTATGAATGGGTTTTGGGCCGCATAAGTTTGTCATTTTCTGGTATAAAATCTTTTGTGTTTAATTTAGTTTTGTGCTATTTAGCTGTTATAGTTCATCAGATCAACAAAGTCATACTTAACTCATCTGGCATTAAAGTGTATTTGAATTTTGATAGTGGTGCATATATCTTTGTTTCTCTGTAGCAACTGATGCTTTCTTATCTTTCTTTAGCTGTGGGATATGCGTATGGATTCTTCACCAGTTGCTGTATTCAAGATCCATGAGCACCTGCGCCCTAAGGTAGGAGCATTCACTATTAACTCCCTTGTTGAGGAATGTAACTCTATGGATAATTATGTTTAATAATGTAGATCATTTTTTTTTAGTCTTTACCTTTACAGTGGTGTTTGCATCAATAATAGAGAGCCTGGTATTTGTGGAACTGATTAATCACTTTAAACAGTTTATATTCATATTCTTCCAATAGATTATTAACTGCATTTCCTGGTCAAAGATCAGTGAACTGGTGTCACTGTTTTTTGCTTATCATGAGCTCAAATGAAGGACAACTCTTTTTTATTCCAGTTTTCTGCTTAAAAGAAATATTTTTTTTTATTGTATTTCCTGTTTCTTTTATAAGATCACTTGCTTGCACTGTAAGAACCGAAAAGATCTTACTCAAAATTCGACCTTAGCTCAGTGGCGAGAGCAGAGGGCTGATTCCTCTAGGTCGCTGGTTCGATTCCGGCAGGTCGAGTGGTTATTACCATGATCAACTTATCTCTTGTGGTTCTGTAATTAATATGTTAACAAAATTATGGCCTTTTAATTCATGAGCCTTTAATACTTTGGAAAGCAGGTCAACCGTCTCCTCAATCTGTTAATTTTACATGCTGCTGTTATAAACAGATTAGATGAAGCTATATATGAATGTATGTTATTCTATTAAACAAAAGCCATGTAGTAGTGCATGTTATGCTTCTCTGTTTAAATGGCCTGAGTCGTTAAATGGAAAATTTATCCAATTTATGTTCTTCTGGTTTAGATTAGCGATGGAAAAGCAGCTTGTTATATTGAAATAGAATGATAGTTCATCCATCAGAATGATATGTGAAAGTCTTTTGAAAAGTTAGTTCTCCATTAAATGATTGATTAAATAGACAATTCTGCATAAAGAGAATAGGCTCCTCTGGATTACTTTGACAGTGAAAACATACACTGTTTATTAATGTAGAAAAATTGGTGAAAGTCTTTTGAAATGATTATGTATCTTTAAAGATTCAGGGGAATAGGCAAGAGCTTCTTTTGGCTTACTTTTAATTGATAGGAAAAAGTGGCCAACTGAAATACGGATCTTGAGAAAGCTACACAATGCTGAAGTTCTCATAATCGGTAATTGATGATAGTTCGTGATGCTTGTTGAAAGAAGGATTGTTGGTGTCCGCTTGACTTTCAAAGTGGAAAAAATATGTGATTTGTCATAAATCCAGCAATAGTTTATATCATATCTGTTAGTATCCTGTGTAAATCTTTACAATGATGTTTTACACAAATTGGGATGTCAACTTATAGCTGATTATTGGCTTTGTGTCCTGCAGTTAAGTGATTTATATAATGATGACTCCATATTCGATAAATTTGAGTGCTGCATCAGTGGAGATGGACTTCATTTTGCAACTGGATCTTACAGGTTTGCCCAAGACCTCATACTCCAGCAACATGTTTAAGTCTTGGCCTTACTTAACACATATACATTGCAGTTTAAGTGATAGATCTTGTGTGTTTTCTTAGCAATAATTTACGTATATTTTCACATGGTGTTGGAAATGAAGAAGGGGTTACGATAGAAGCAAGCAAAAATCCAAACAGGTCACTTCTTGTCTCCTCTGCTCTTGAAAAAATAAACTGTTGAACTAATGTTTGAAATCTGTTGAAAATTTTCTTAATTGGTTTATTTGAACTCTTGCCCAAGTTACCTGAAAGGAGCAGCACATGTTACCCTACTAATACACGGTATTATAGGGGCAGATTTGGTTCGCATACTCTGTATAGAATTAAGTGATGAAAGAGTTGTTTTC
Organism: Salix brachista; assembly: GCA_009078335.1. Lineage (NCBI taxonomy): Eukaryota > Viridiplantae > Streptophyta > Magnoliopsida > Malpighiales > Salicaceae > Salix > Salix brachista. The sequence goes on from CM018586.1 coordinate 14,248,127, forward strand.
ACTATAATATATATTCCATTTTGATCAACTCGAATTCTTATGTAGTCTTTCTGTTGCTCACATGTCCTTAAGTTTTCTAGAAATGAATTGCTAAACGCTAGTAAATGTGATTTTGAATACTGGACAGAAATTTTGAGATCGACTTTTAGGAATTCAGTGGTGTATGGATGAGCCACTAATTGTATCTAGATGACTGGTTGCAATAAAAAGAAGGGGTGAGGGATCATACTAGCTGTGACTCATAGGTTTTAATTGCTAGATAGTTCTCATGAATCTACTCTTGGATTTGATTAGTCAAAGTTCCCTGATTATGAAAGTCACCGCGAATAATTGCTCTTTTAATCTGAATTAGTGTAAAGTGCACTATTAAGGTACGGGATGGTATTTCATTTAATCATGAAACTCGTCATACAAACAATGTCTTCAGTTAAATGCCAGTGTCTCTAGTGATTATCGTTGCAGTGCTAGAGTTTCTTGTTTCCTGTAAATGCTTGCTTTTGCTGATGGCTTGACAACTGGGAGTACCAGAGAGCATGCAAATGGAAAGAAGATTTTACCTTTTTTATTGTTTTTTTTTTAAATTCCCACAACAGGAGGTCAATACTCCATCCTGCTTCAAGGCCCAGGAGGTCATCCTTAAGCAACATGACACGTGGATTTTACCGGCAAGGTTGTCATTACCTCTATTTTTAAGTTTTTATTTGCTCGTTTGGTATCGGATTCCTGCGTGTCTAATCTTTCAGTTGACTATGTAGGACATGAAAATTACCGCTCAGGAAGCAACGAATTTCCCTGTAACTTGAGCTCCAAGCTGCTTCATCTGGCATGGCATCCAACAACAAACTTCATTGCCTGCGCGTCAGGAAATAGCCTGCTCATGTATTACGCCTAGTGTATATTCGCTCTTCAAAAGAATTATAATGCCACGGCTTTTACCTGCTGCTGTTCATGCAATTGTAAAGGAAAAAGGTTTCAAGAAAGTGCAAAAATTTCTCATCAAGGTTAAAGAACCCAAACAAAGCTGGAAATCAAATGGCTTGACTGCAATTCTCCATGTGAACTAGAAAATATTGTGGCCAAGTTGCCCAGCCTCATCTAAGGTAGTGCTTTAGTCTTCAGAAGGAAACTTGGTTTGTCAAATTTTAGGTTCCGCTCCTTGCCCTTGTTTGTATTATGTGCCATAATAATATCGAAGGCTGCTGCTGCTTCCTTTTTTCTTCTTTTTTTTTACCTTGAAAAGTAGATTGTGGCAACTGATACGTGCTTGGACTTCTGCTTTTTGTGAATTTTGGAGAACGTCTTAATCTTTTCTTTTGAGTTTGGGGAGTAAAGATGGCAAAACTCCTGCGGCTGTTGCTTTCAATGTGGGTCAACCCACCATCAAGCTCATCTTGGTTCATTAGACCACAACATCCATATAGAAAGAAAATTGAAAAATTATGATGTTCAATTTCTAGTTAGTTCAATGTTAAAGAACAAAATTGAAAACAAATCAATTGATAAACTAAGAAAAAAATTTGTCTCGAGTTTAGCCTATCAAATCTAAGACTAAGGTCGTGAGGTCATAATAACCTCATAGAAAGCAAATAAATAAACAAATTATGAAACCCAATTCATAAACAACTTAAGTTAGAACAATAAAATTGAAAAAAAAAATCAATTAATGAAAAGGAAAAAAACTCGTACTCTAGGTCATAAGACAAGAATAAACCCATGGAAAGTAAAAATAAAAATAAAATACAAAGTTCAATTCCAACTAATCCAATATACAAAATTATAATTGAAAAAACAAATTGTTGTTAACATAACAATTAAAAGAATAGTAATCAAATTAACATAAAAGTGATAATACTCTTTTCTAATTTGGATAGTAATGGCACGAAAACCAATAAGAGAATAGAGAAAAAAGAAAGGAAAATAAATATAAGAATAATTGGTTGCATGAGCTACACCTAAGTTTCCCTATCAACATGTGTCATCTCATAAGATTATCACTGTTAAGATTATTTGAGCAACACCAATAAAGACCCTTTTAGAGGCCTAAAAAAGGCACATGCACCAATAATGTATGGTGGTTCTCCCCTAGTTACACGTATCAACCATTATTCCACTTTACTTCCTAACATGACTAGAAAAAAAGGTTCAAAACTTAATTTGATTTAAATTTGGTACTTAAAAATTCTAGATTTCTTTGCATCAATATAAATGAGTTTGGTTTTGTTGAATTGAACATCAACAAAGTGTCAAATTTGTTTTCCAACATTGCAAAAACCCATACCAAGCCAACCAAAATGAATCACCAAGTCTAAGTCTAAGTCTAAGCCAAAAAAAATCAATATAACATTAAATTATCAAATTGAAAAAGAATATAAGTTAAGTAGCTAGAAAAAAAACAAATAAAAATTCACAATGCACTGATAGAATCCATAGTTCATTATTAGTGGGGTCATAGTAAACAACTAAGCCTATTTAGTTTTTTTGTATTAGATTGGTCGTTTGTGTTATACCGCATGCCAGACCAATTTTTTTCTAACATAAAAAAATGATGCTATGTTGATTCTAATGTTTCTGAAGAAGCAAGAAAAATTCAAGACTCGTGTCATTAACTCGACTGATTCAATAGACTCAATGAATTTAATAATATGATTAAAAAAATAAGAAACAAAAGTAAATAAACCAAATTACACAAAAAAAATAATTGAAAATGGTTAACTACAACAAATGAATGCTTGTTAATATAATGGAAAGATATTCTTTCAATATTCTTAATAAGTCTTTATGATGTTATTTGATATCAAAGCAAAAATTAAATGAGAAGGAGATAATCCTATAAAAAGCATAATGAAAAAATAATAATTTTAAAGCTCAATTTCAAGTACATGTTTGAAAGGTTAAAATTAAAAAAAAAAAATTACAAGAGAGAAAAAACCCAACCTAAGTAAGCTTGCCAAGTTTGTGACTTGGTCGTGAGATCTGGATAACTCATAAAATAATAAATTGAATAAAACTACAAAGATCAATTCTCAAACCTACCCAATATTTAAGGGCAAAAATGAAAAAAAAAATTAAAGTAATAAGAAAATCAATTTAACTAGATTTAACTCGTTAAGTTTGTGACCTAAAATATGAGATATGGATAACTCTGTAGAAGAAAAGTATTTTGTTTTTAGATAAGTTTAAATTGTATTAAAGTGAAAAATTGTAAAAAATACGAGACATATCCTAGGAAGTACAAAGATCTATTACCTAGAGCCAAAAGACAAAAGTAACAAAAAAAGAGAAGGCAAAAGTTAAAGAAATACTCAAGAGTAAGAAGAGTAAAAAACTAAAATCAACATTAAAACCATAATGGAAAACAATTGATCAATTTCTAGAAATTTCATAATCGATTGACTGGTTATCGAATAGTCCAAGAAATGGTTAATTGATTTTTGGAAACTTTATAATTGGTTAACCAATTCTATAATAACAACAAACCTTTTATGCAGATCCCAAACAACAATTAAAGTGAAGAACCTTATGACCCCGAAAGACGCCAGATGAACTCGAGATCAAATGGAATTTGATACCTGGTTCCAAATATACCAAGTAAGACTGAAAAAGCTTAAAAATCTTTTTGCTAACATCTCTGTGAGGGCAATAAATATGATAAAAGAGTCAGTTAAGAACTCATTCTTCTCCCTAAGATGCATGATGCTTATTGAAGAAAAAAGTCTCCATGACATATTAGGGCATCCAAGAAAGGTTTTGCTTGTAATAACACCTCATAATGAAAAGTAAAAAATTATCACAAAACTCAATCCTTGAACAATTCAATATCTAATGGTGTAATTGAAAAAAAACAATTTAAAAAAAAACCATAAAAAAATCATGGTCAACTCAGGTTAATCTTCCAAAACTATGACCTAGGTCATGAGGATGAAATTACCTTATAGATGGCAAACTTAAAAAAAATCATGAAGTTAAATTCTCAATCAATCAAAAATTGAGAGATAAAATTGAAAACAAATCAATAAAAAAAAGACCTGAAACAAAACAAATAGCAATCAAAAGAATACAGACCAAATCTAACATAAAAATAAATAAATCCAAATGTTGACGGGTGAAATTGAAAAAAAAAGTGATCCAAAAAAAATATTAGTAAAAAGAATGACGATCAAATTTGATATTAAATTAAATTAAATTAAATATTAAGAGACAAAACTCATAATTAAAATCAATTAAAAAAAGATTCTAAACAAAACAAATAGAAAATAAAAATATGAGGATCATATTTGATATAAAAACAAAATGACAAGACACCTTTTGAATTGGGTAGGCTGATGAAAATCTTGAGGGGATTAGAGAGAGAAAATAGAAGAGAAGAAAAAAAAGGGATCACTAGAGGCTCACCGCCATTCCTCCATCTATAAGCATCAAACCAATAGAAAGAACTCAATTTGTTGTTTTCATGCGCCAACATAGAAGTTGACATTTGTTTATCAAGAAAAGTCACAAGAGCTATTAGAATACGATAAGCTTCCCCCTCCCTCTAGCGAATGTGTTGCACACACTAGCAATTACCAAAAACTATTTTTGATATTAATATATATTTAAAATAAATAAATAAATTCACTATTTTTTTTTCAAAAAGCAAGATCTAAACACAAGATGATCATTTTCAATTTGGTTTGGCTTTTACCTTCAAAATTGTTATTAAAAAATCAAAACCAAACCCAAACCAGTTTCAATTGTCCAGATTCAATTTGGTTTGTGTTTTTTATGGGCTTGTAAATTGATGTTACTATTGTTTAATTTTCATTTAAGATTACGAAGTGTTTTTAATTTTTTCCCACTGAATATTCATTTATATTAAATTATTAGTATCAATCTTGTGTTTTGCCTTCCTAATATTATTTTTTTTGTTTTGTTTGAGTGAGTAGGAGTCACAAAAAGTTTAGATAACACATATTAACATGTTAAGATTCACATTAGAAAGTATTGTCTTCAAAAGGCCTAAAAAGAAACAACAAGTAATATTATCATAAAAAAACTTCAAGCCAAAAACATAAATCTTCATTGTGCACATCATCCTAGTCAAGAAGCACATTAAGAACATTTCACTTTGATTCCATAATATTTTGATATCAAAATCTGGAATTCAAAATACAAAATTATAACATGATAAATTAAATTAGTAGATAAAAAAAATATAAAAGTGCTATTTTTCCATTTGTTTTCAATAAATACCCCAAATTTTGAACTAATTATCATTTGTTGCTAGATATAACTTTTCATCAAATTCTACAAAATCAAAAATTAGACATGTTAGATTGAAAATGCGTTAATTAATAAATCATACAAGCTTACCAAATTATATTTCACTTTATTTGTTAGAAATTGTGCTTTGTCATTATCATACAACTCACCAAAACAAAATTTTCACAATATTATTTATTATTTATTTATTTTTATCTTTTTTTTAAGACAATGCTTTGTAATTTAGATTTTAAACTTTTCTGTAGCAGAGGATTTGCTTACACAGACAAAACAAAAGAATAATATTTGGAAGGCTTGCATCATATTGAATACAAGATTAACACTAACCATTTAGGGCCCGTTTGTTTGCTGGAAAGTGGTTTCCTTTTGGAAAGTAAATTCCGGGGAAAGTGAATTCCTGAAAAGTGAATTCTTGGAAAGTGAATTCCGATGTTTGTTTGTGTTATGGAAAATGAACTGGAAAATAATTTATTAATAAATTAATTTTTTTTTCAAGTTTATTAAAATAATGAGGAACAAATCTTACAAATTAAAAAGTTGAATGAGAATGAAATTGAAAAAAAAATATAATTTCATAAATTATCACAAATAAAATAAATAATAATCAAAATAATAGAGATCAAATCTAAAAAATTAAAAAAAAATGAAAGGTGAATAAATTAAAATAATAATAATTAACATTTCATAAATTATTTCAAATAAAATAAGTAACAATAAAAAAAATGAGGACCAAATTTGATAGATAAAAAATTTCAATAAAAAAATGATAAGAAAAAAGCAAATAGCAATTATAAAAATAAGGATCAAAATTAATATAAAAATTAAATTTTAAGAGATGGAATTGAAAAATAAATATTCAAAACAAATTATATATAGCAATCAAAAGTTTGAGGATCAAATTTGATATAATCAGCAAATAATGACATTTCTAAATTTTTCACAACTTCCGGAAAGTGTTTTCCGCCCAAATTTTCAAGAAAACACTTTCCTGAAAACCAAGCCAAATTTTTCTTTGACTGGAAAGTGTTTTCCGTTGACCAACTTTCCGGAAGGCAAACAAACACAGGAAAGTTTGGAAAATGATTTCCCGAAAACCACTTTCCTTGAAACAAACAAGGCCTTAATATCAATGAACGGAAAAAGAAATTTAACACGCTCTAGAATTATTATTTTTAAAATATTAACCTAAATTACAAGCCTATCAGAAAGTTTAGAGAAACAGTGTAGGTTTTTAGCTTTTTAACATGAAAAAACAGATAGAAACTGAATTGAAAATGATAAATTAAAATCGATTTTGGTTTGGTTTTTTTATTATTTTGATTTGGTTGTTTTTTTTCTTTAATGTAAAAACCAAAATGAAGAAAAAATGATCACCCATAACCTCGTACCACAAATGTTTTCCAAACAAACTTTTAATCTTGGCTAGTTGAATGCACGTGTGGCTCTTAACATTGACAAACGGCAGGGGCCAATTTGTTAATGCTCTGATAGGTTGAGCTGCTCGCTGAGAAATTCCATGGACTCAGGACTGACTTGTGAAAGCTATTATATATTGTGGGCTGATTTGTAGTTATCCCAAAAAGACAGAGTGAAAAACTGTAACTGTAAGAGAGGGAGGAAGAGAGAAAAATTGGAGGAGACACAGAGGCAGAACTGAAGGAAAAAACCCACTTGTGAGGTCAGGTTTTTTTTTTTTTTTTTATATATGTTTTTAATGAAATTTTAAGTCTGCTGTTCCTTTTGAATTTCATTTTTTTTGTGTATTATTATTGTTTAATACGCAGGCGGCTCCGCCCTGCGAGAGTGAGATATGAATTGGGCAAAGCGTTTGCATTTGTTTTCCAAGACTTACAAAGCTGGATTGTGGATAAAAAATGCCATTTCTTCTCACCGATTTGAACATACTAGTAATGTTGCCTCCGATCCTTACTTGAGTAGAAAATTTCTAGCACAGCTTTGGGTTGCTGATAGGGAAATGGGAAAATTTTCTAAAAGAAAAACAACCCAGAAAAAGATTGTTAAGAGCAAGGCTGCTGCTGCTTCTGTATATGATTCACTCCCAGTTGGAAAATGGTTTTCTGATGCATCTGTTACAGAAAACCCTCCTCCTAGTCAATCTCTTTCTGGGTTTTTGGACCCAGCATTTCCTGAGGAGGTGAGATGATTTTTCTGCTACTTCTTTTATTGCATATCTGATGCTATTGTGTTGATTTATATTCATAAGCAGATTGATCCTTTTTGAGTTTAGTATTGAAATGGGTATGTGGATGACCAACTCCTTATTTGTTTCATAGACACGAGTAGCACCTCTTCTGGCTAGGTCCAATTTGCTTATTACCAGGGATATAGAGTGGGCAAATCTTGTACTTGGTTTTGAGCAGGTGATTTTTCTCCACATTAGCTACTTTCCACCTTCTTGCATTAATCTCATACTATTCTGCGGTTCAAGCTTTTAAAATGCCAAGGTATTGTCTTGTATATTTTATATTATTTTACTTCACAATGCTGATCTTTTCTACTTTGATGTACAGGATAATTTTCTGTTTATTTATTTATTATTATTATTATTATTATTCAAATATCAGACAACCGTATTTTGATTGGTTGCATGCAAATTTTTTACTTATTTCCGCTGGTCAGTGATTTCTTATGTTGCATGTAGAGCTTTGATGCTGCCTTTATAATATCATCATGTCCTAACCGTCATTGAAGCTATGCATATTGTTATTAAAAAAATAAGGCATGGTTTTTATTACTGTCCTATTTGGCTTTGTAGATGCTGACAGTAATTTTATGAGTTAAATGGTTGGTACTTTGCTATGATTTATCCAAAATCTATATTTATCTTTTGTTTCTTATCTTAATGTTTTTAAGACTATTGTTGGTAACCTGCTTGTTTTCTGCTCTCTTGTTGCTTTGTGGTTAGTTTTATGAGGTCTTTACCATAATGACTGACGAGTTATGTTTGCATGCTTGTATTATGGAACTGACTATGAGGTTTGTTTATTGCCATAACATTCCACACATGTCAGCATGTAATTTACTTTCCTTTTGTTTTTGATGTAGTTTGTTTTGGCTTTTTGTATTATTATGATTGTAGGAGAACCGTTATGCAATAGTAGATGTGTGCTACCCCAAGTCAGTAAGTAATCATAATCACAATTCCTTCTATATTTTTTAAAATGAAATTTACGTCTAATAAGAAAATATTGTTTTACACTTGAATTCTTATCAAATTTGTAATATTCTATGCTTCTTTTGTAGCCTGTAGGTTTTATACGTGAGCAAAGTAATGTAATTGCTAGACAGGTATTCTTCCTTTCTCCCTTTTATCGCATGGTTTTTTTTTTTCATGTTCTATCAGAATTCTGAACTTTCTATTGTGGCCCTCATGCTGATTGAATTTGTTTCTCCAAAGCAGCTAGTTTACAGAGATGCCTATAGGAAAGCCAGTATGTTGCATGAAACCTGCTTCTATCATACTCTTTCATGAATATAATTATACAGAAATAAAACAGAGTTTGAATGGTTTGATGAAGAGTGTTTCACTAGTAAGGATGTTTAAGTTGATTTTAAGGCTTGATTTAGTGGACTTATTCAGTATATGAAGTTGAAACAGGATAATGAGTTAGTAGTCATGGAATCATGCATTTTGATCTTAAAAGATTCCATTTAGGTTTACATGAATGCTAAACTTTTCTGGCTGCATCATCTACTTATGAATTAGGGCATTAGACATATTTTTGTGTATTCGATATATTGTATTAGTGGGGTGATATGTTTTTTTAACTAAATAGCAGAGAGATTTTGGGTCATCATTTTTCACAGTAGCTGATTGGTTGGGAGATGTTGTATGTGTTTGTTGTATGTGGGGAACATTGACAGAAAAGTAGAAAATTTCCTCCAAGTGCATATGGTGGGCCTTGGGAGAAGAAGTAGAAGTGCACGTAAGAGTACAAGTATATGCTATGTTTGGTCTGAAGTCACTTGTTCAGAATGGTGTTTGTAGTGAAGTCTAATTTTGGAATTTTTAAGATTCCACTCAAATGTTGTAGGTCAGGATTGTTTTTCTGGCCTCTCTTTGGACTATCCTCATTGGTTGTCTAGCAGAGGTTTCTTGGGGGCCAATTCGGATGGATTGGCCAGCACTTCTGATATGATTCCTGTCTTTTCATGTTTACTTCATCTTGGAGGACATATTGCCGTCCTGGTTGTATCTATTTCATTTCTTCCTAAAAACATTCCTTTTGTGTGAATCGATGTTGAAGAATTATTACAACAGTTTCTTCTTTATTTTGGAATTGAAACACTTGATATTGTTGCCTTGCTCATTTAGGTTGCTGATGCTTGTTTTTCCTTCTTTTTCTCTCTCTCTCACAGCTTCTTCGCCAAAGGCGCCCTTTTGTTGCTTGCATAACTGATTCTATGGGTGATGAGCTGTTTAGGGTGAGTGCTTTCTACAGATTCTCCTTTGAACCATGTGACAAGTTGCCAGGTGCTAGAGTTTTAGATGAGCTGTTGTTTCATTTGTAAGGTTTATTTCATTACAATTAGGTTCGGAGGCCTTTCTGGTGGTTAACGAGCTCAATTTATGCAGAGATTGATGGTAAGGTGTGTCAATATAACATATCTCTGCTTTGTTAACAATGGGTTATGAAACTGTGAGAATATAAATTGCATTCCAGTTTTCATTGATCTCAAACATCTGTTCCTCTCTAGGAAATCGGTGTTGTTCACAGACGATGGCACTTGTGGAGAAGGATTTATGATTTGTACTTGGGGTAATTTCTGGCATACCATTGTCCAAATCATTTCGATAATATTTATAATTGTAGTGTGCAATTAAGGTTAGTGGCCTGCTGTAGGGAAAATTGAGAAATATTTTTAAAAAAGGATGATAGTATGTTATAAAAGTACAGTACTCTCGAGCTAATTAACCTTGCTGTTGACTGCTCAACATTTACAAAATTACCCCTATAGAAAGCAAAATTTCAGAACTACCCCCTGATAATTTAGATTCCAAATCCTACAATATTAGCCAGGAAAGTATTTTGTTTTGGAGCAAGTACCAATTTGGATCAAGCCAGCCAAATCGACATGCTTGCTTTAGCATTAGGTTTCTCTCATATCTAAAAAACCACATAAAGATATATGAAATCTAAAATTTTTGGTTCTTAGTTTTTTTAGACTCTAGCATAGTAAAAAAATAAAATAATGCAAAAAATATTAGAAAAATAGCATAGTGTAGATAGTCACAAGTGACATCTGCGATTCGCGAGTTGTAACTGTCATCTGCAACTCATTTAAATTGCAAAATTGTTGGATACAAGATTCAATGAAAAGAGAGGAGTGAGAAGAAAAAAAGAGGAGCGAGGGAGAGAAACAAGGAAATAAAGAAAGAAAAAGACTGGAGGCATACCAAAATTCCTATGACGACACCATCAGTACTATTGGAAAGATATTGACAAGACAAATTCAACGACATCAAGAAAGGGCACTAATTGTGACCAGATTAAGCCACACGAGCGACCCAAAAGCAAGTGATTCCCAACATTTTTGGATGACTTATGTGACCCACTCTTTTCATCATTTGTGATCTTCTTTGGTGTTGTTGAATTCGTTTTGTCAAGATTTTTTTTTGTAGTATCTATGGTGTTGACATTTGAGTTTCTATCTTCGGAGTCTATTTTTTCTTACTTTCTCTCTCTCTCTTCTATCTCCTCACAAATTACGAGGAGAGAGAGAAAACAAACAAAGAAAAAAAAGGCGGAGACACCAAAGCTCCGATGATGACACCACCGGTATCATAAAAAAATATCAATAATACGATTTCAATGACACCAAATAAGGTCCCTAACAATGAACATAGTGAGCCATATGAGTGTCAAGGGAATTAATTATGTACTAATTAGGAAACTAATTATAAGTTATAGATAGTAGTGTTTTAGTAGAACACTTATGCTTTCATACTTAGCCCTAATTTGTAGCTAGGTTTATTGTCTATTTAAGAGACAAGACTCTCAAGAAGAAAGGGCATTCAGTTCCTATTCAATACAATTTTGACATGGTATCAGAGCCAAAATCCTAAACACAAAGGAAACCCTAATTTTTTTTGTTTAAGGGGCTGCAGCAGCCAGCCCCCTTGGCAGCTGCAGCCCCCTCCCCGTGTTGTCCATGGCTCTCGGTATCTTTGACTGTATTTACATCTGTTTCAACGCTTATGGTGTATTCTTTGGTTGTGGCTTGGTCGGAGAACAGCCCCTCAGCATCGTCTTGGTTTCTGGGCTGTATTTTTTAGAAACAAGGCTCTCGTGTGATTGTAGCGTCGGTTCTCTTTTGTTCTGGCGTGATTCTTGGTTGTGGCTTGGTCGGAGAACAGCCCCTCGGCATCGTCTTGGTTTCTGGGCTGTATTTTTTAGAAACAAGGCTCTCGTGTGATTGTAGCGTCGGTTCTCTTTTGTTCTGGCGTGATTCTTGGTTGTGGCTTGGTCGGAGAACAGCCCCTCGGCATCGTCTTGGTTTCTGGGCTGTATTTTTTAGAAACAAGGCTCTCGTGTGATTGTAGCGTCAGTTCTCTTCTGTTCTGGCGTGATTCTTGGTTGTGGCTTGGTTGTGGCTGGGTCTGTTGACATACGAAGATTTTTTTTAATCCTTGTGTGGCAGGACAATTTTTTTTGGTGTGTTGGCACTGTCGGTGGTCATCGACTTCGTGGGTTTTTTTTTCGGTGGTTGTCGTGGTGGCTGAGTGGTGTTTATTGCTCTATTTCTGGTTTGCAGTGGCACCTTCGGCTCTCTCCTTTGTTTTTTTTTTTGGGCTTGCTTCCTTTGGGCTATCTTAGCCGGACTGATATTACTATTTAGTTGACAAATTGATGCTTCTTGATCAACTAGCATCAATTTGAGGGGGGATGTCAAGGGAATTAATTATGTACTAATTAGGAAACTAATTATAAGTTATAGATAGTAGTGTTTTAGTAGAACACTTATGCTTTCATACTTAGCCCTAATTTGTAGCTAGGTTTATTGTCTATTTAAGAGACAAGACTCTCAAGAAGAAAGGGCATTCAGTTCCTATTCAATACAATTTTGACAATGAGTCGTCCAAAGGTGTCGGGGTTCACTTGTTTTTGGGTCACTCATGTGGCCTACTTTGGTCATCATTAGTGATATTTTTTAGTGTAGTTAGATTCACCTCGTTGAGATCTTTCCAATAATACTAAAAGTGTTGTTATTGGAGTTTAGTGTCTTCGAAGGTTTTTTTCTTTCCACTCTCAATTTATTGAATCTTGTGTCCAATAATTTTATAATTTGAGAGGGTGTTAATTACACTTGAAAATAATGTCACCTGCAACTATCTAAACTGTGCTATTTCTCTAAATATTTTTTTCACTTATATTTTATCAAAACATTGTTTTACTATGCTAAAAAAAAAAGGGTTTCTACATCAAAAGCCTTAAACACATCCAACCACATTCCTGATTTTAAATAAACCACTTCAACTCGTCTACTTCGCACTAAATAGCTAGCAAATTGACAATCTACTTCTATGTGCTTATTTCTCACATTGAAATTGGATTTGGGGAGACATACATGGCTGTTTTATTTTCTAGAAAACATCAGCTTTGTCTTGTCATACAAGAATCTATATTAGATTGTCTATAAATTAAGAAATAGATTTAGTATTAATCTACTCCTATAAATTAATCAACTTAGGGGTCACTCTTAATTAGGATATATGATTTGATTTTGTTCTTGGTTTCATGCCTTCTTTAAATAGGAACCTTGTATGGACTATTTTGAATCAAGTTAATAAACTGATTTCACTTCATCTTGTCACAACACAATCTGCATGGGAGAACCCTATGTTGTTTAAGGAATTATTTCTTGAACAATAGCCCTTACCCAGGAGCTTAAGAAATTTTAAATATGTTAACCTTCCCAATGAGATTGTATAGGACTTTGAATGGGTTGACTAAGCACTCAAGGACAAATGTTATATCAGGTCTAATTATTTTCAAGTAAATAAGTTTCCCAATTAACATTCTATAATTCTAGGATTATCGATAACTCACCATCTTTTTCCCCAGGTTCACTTTGGGATCTACTGGGGTTACAATTGGTTTGGATCCTAAAGTACCGTCTCTTGTAACAAATTGGCAACATACTAACATTGATAAAAAGCAATATTTTCATGGTAGAGATCTGAAACCTTTACTAGAAAGTTCAGAAGAAGTGGGAAACGTTACTGTAGGGGATGAGTGCTTGAATTTGGAATTGACTTGTTGATGCTTGACAATAAATAATAAGAATTAAAGCGAGAAAAGAAAGAAGCTTTAGAGAAAGAAGAAAGCTAAAAAAGAGAAGAAAGGGGATTAGAGATATGCAAAGTTTGTAATATTTTCATTAATCATAAAAAATTGTCTCACAAAATGACAAAGAAACATATAAATAGTCTAACCCTAAAATATTTCACTATTGAGCTCAACCCATCAAATCAAACTGCTTCACATGATAATTTTACATAAATAAAATAACAATGAGACAAGCCTAAATAGGCTTTGTCTCCTAATCAAAGCGTGACAGTTTGGGTCATCCTACGTCGTCGTCGACTATATACCTGTGTAATTTGCGGTGTGGGTCTGGTGTCCCCACCAACTGCCCAGCCTATCACGCTTTGGTTGGGAGACTAGGCTCATTTGGGCCGGACTCATTGTTATTTTGTTTATTTGAAATTATTTATGTTCAACAGTTTGATTTGATGGGGTGAGCCCAATAGTGAGATGTTTTAGGGCTTTACTATTTATATGTTTCTCTGTCATTTTTTGTGTGACAGTTTTTGATAATTAATGAAAATATTGCAGACTTTGCATATCTCCAATCTCCTTTCTTATCTTCTTTAACTTTTTTTCTTTCTCTAAAGTTTCTTTCTTTTCCTGCTTCAATTCTGATTATTTACTATCCTGCATCAAATTTGGTATTAGAGCCAAGGTTCTAATTGTTCTTACAATAAAACGATTCACATACTTATGCTAAACCCTAGATCCGATTGATCAATAAAAAAAAAATGTTCATTGTTCATCATCAACGACAACAATCAACATCAACGTCCCTGCTATCAGCCACACCTCAACCAATCACAACAGCAGACACACCATTGATAAGACCACCATATCATATCCACACCGATTTACTGCCTTTGTCACAGGCCATTGATAACCACCAGATCGACACCGCAGGAGACATCAATAGATCATCGGCTTCAGCAACCAAACCAGCATCACAAAAACTGTTACAAAATGATAGGGAAATGTATAAATAGTAAAACCCTAAAACATCTCACTATTGGGCTCAACCCATAAAATCAAACTGTTTAATATAAATAATTTCAATAAAAAATAACAATGAGCTAGGTCCAAATAAGCTTAGTCTTCCAAACAAAGCGTGACAAACTAGGCCATCCTATGTCATCTCCATCCGTATACCCATGTAATTTGCGGTGTGGGTCTGATGTCCCCACCACTTGTGCATTGTGCCACCAAGTTATTGGTATCATTATGGTGTGTGCATGTGTCATTCATTTCAGCGTAGTTTCTTTGTTGTGCTTGCTTAACTTGTATAGATTGGATATAGTGTTTCCTTATGTTGTGATTTGTGATTCTATTCAATTATTGTTCTATCTAGTGGTCCATTGCCTTAAACCTTAATTTCTTTAGTGAATCCATTTTTCTCCCATTTAGAGAATATATGCTAACAATATTATTCACAGAAATAAGCAGTTTGCAGTGGTTGAAAATCCTGGTTTATGGAACTGGACCTTTACCCTCAAGGACATTAATGGGGAAGTGCTTGCTCAAATAGATCGTGATTGGAGGGGATTTGGATTCGAGGTTGTCTCCATTCCTTGTAACATGATGTTACTAATATGTGGATTCTCATGCATTTTTTGTTCATTCCCATTACTAACAGCTAGATACCTTGGGATGTTTGCTCAGAACATGTTTCCTTTAGAGAACTTAAGGTTCATATTTACTTTTGTTCCGTAACATGATAAATGGGTTATTTGATCTTAATATTAGTTTTGCCAGGGATAAAAGCTGTATGATGACATAAACACGCATATGTAGTCTCATGTTCCTTAAGTTACATTGTTATGATTCTTATCATTATTGTGATGCAAAATACGTGTTTGGTGAAGTTACTTACAATATTGATTGAAGTGCTTTACCTCAATATGAATTGAACTTTTATTGGGAAAAAAAAAATTGAAATTCTTTCGGCTGACTAAAGCCAGATTTATGATAATTGAGAGAATTTGATTTAATAAATTTGTCATCAATAGGAAGAAAAACGGGTTTTCAAAAATTATTATCATGAGATAATAACAGATCTTATTAATACATGTTCATATTTTTATCATACTACTCATCTATGACTTTTCCTCCAAGCTTTGTAACCAAAGTAGAGTTTTGCTGCCAAGGTTTTGGCTAGAAAGGCTTCAATTGTTTGCTGCTGTCATTTTATGTTGCTTCAGAAGCTGAACGGAAAGTAAATGTTCACATTTTTTGTCAATGCAATGCAGATCTTTACTGATGCTGGTCAGTACGTGATAAGATTTGGGAGTTCGGATCCCAACTCGAAAATTGGTCCTGCCAGAGCGGTAAAATAGCAAACTGATCTCACTATACTCGTAACATGTTTCCTTAATACCCGATTTTCATTTCGTGCTTGTTGTCCGTGCTTGTTTTTCCTTTTCTTCCGCAGATTCAAGAGTTGGAAGTAACCCGTCCACTGACTCTGGCAGAGAGAGCTGTGGCTGTTGCTCTTGCTATTTCACTGGATAATGATTACTTTTCAAGACATGGTGGCATGTAAGCTTGTTTGCTGAATTCTTACAGGGACTTGTTTTACATATGTGCATTTTGTTCTTGTCATAACAGCTAGATAATCTGGATTGTATAAATTTCTGGTTTGATTATCTTCAAGTTCAGTTATTCTGATCCATTCCCTTGCAGGCTTTTTGTTCTTTTTTGGCATTCCTATTGAAATTCAACCTTGTTTTCCTCCTTGATAGAGCAATTTTTATCTTGTGACCTTGCTTTGAATATATAATGATGACCCTACTCTCTTTTTTTTGGTGTCAGTGGAATTCCTTTTGTTGACGTTGGTGAGTAGATTCGGCGCGTTGTAACTACTGAAACGCCATGGTTGGCTTCCAATTTATGTAGCATGAGGGTTCATTGACCAAGGAGCTTGGAAGCTCCTTCATGGTTTTCTGTCAGAGATCTTCGCTCTTGTTCTGTCATTTCGGCGTGTTCGTAATTGGAACTACACATAATAGTGAGTGATTTATGTAGCCTGTGAGAATGTGTTTGGCGGTTAAGACCTCTCATCTGTTGAAGGAGGTCAGTTTTGAGGCTATATTTTCACGCGGTTTCCCGCAGTCTCTCTTCTCTTTTTAATTTCTTTTTGTTTTCAAATGATGGATACTCTCGTCCATGCATCTTGCTGTTGATGCTTAACAAATAAAGACTTTGAATCTACTACTTGTCTACTTATTAATCGTTATCTAGTAATTACATCACCTATCATTCTTTTAGTGAATTTTTTCTTGCTGCGAGTGTGCTTACCATTATTTTAATAATACCACATGCACCCTAATTGTTTTAATCCATATAATAAGCTTTGCAACTTAATTGAATAAAATTTTGAATTACATGCTTCAACCATTTTAAATCCTTTATGAATCTTCATATAAATACTTTATCAATTGACCCATATAAATTGGTTGTAATTACATTTATCTGACACATATCTAATCTTTTATAATTTGTTAAGCTATATTACAAGAGAATATGTTTCTTTGTAATCAATACCAAATAATATGTTTCATGTCCCCGAGGGGGTGGCCTAGCGGTTGGCCTGGGGTACCCTGCTTCGGCAGACCCAGGTTCAAGCCCGGGAAACAACCTCCCCTCGTAAGAGCACTGGGACAGTCGGGGGTTTACGCATGTTCTGGGCCCACAAAGTGCGCTTTCCGGGTCATGCGGTTCCCACGTTATCCAAAAAAAATAATATGTTTCATTGTAATCAATTTTAGGTTTCTATGAAAACTATTGCGCCACTATTCGTGTCTTATATCTCATAATCTTATAACCAGCTTTACACATTTAAGTACTTGGATTACAGGTTCAAAAACTTCATGTTTTGCAAGTGAATTTAATTATATACGAATTGCTTATTTTTATTTTCACCAATCATTTTTATGTCAATATTCTACAATACATTTGCGCTCAAGGTCCTCGTTTTAACTAATGATACCAAGAAATATATTATGTGAAGAAAACTTGTTTACAATTATCTAATTTATGTTCCATCTTTATTTTGTAGAGGTATCACTTATTGAGATCTTTTTTTTTTAATTGTTTCTAGGATTTTATGATTAGTTATGTCTATATATCCTTATAAAAATTTATCTTTTCAATGTTAACTAAATTATTTCTCTTTTTTTTTTGAAGATCTTCGTCTTTTGAACTAATTGGTCTTAGATTTATTTGCTATACTATAATTTTAACTAATTGTCTTACTCAAACTAGTTTAGGCTAGAGTAGTTACAAATGGTAAATCAGATTTGATTACTCCTTTTGAGTTAGTAAGCTCTTAAGTCTTAACACCACCTGGCGGAAAACCTCCAGCAAAAATTCTTAGTTTTAGTTCACAGAGCATGACAAAATTAAAGGGAAAGGAAAAAAAAAATCATTTGCACCAACAGGCAGAGTAAGCTTCCTCGAAATGAATATTTTTAATGACACAGAAAACCTCATGCCTAATCTGTCACATACATCCCAGAAGTTTAAAATGAATATTAAAAACAAAAATGGTTTCAAAATTCTGCACAAATTACACGAACAAAGCATTCATTCTAGTACCAGTCCAACATAACTAACCCCGGGAGCATGATCCAAGGAAAAATCATGAACTTCATGCAGCAGTTTGGGATTCTGCAAGTCTCTTTAGGCCTCTGTTCCTTCCTCCAGTGAGCATTACAACATTTCCCGCATCAAACTTGATGAAGTCTACTATCTTGCAGCTTTCTGGGTCCAGCTTGATGGTGTCATTGGCCGTGATGAGTGGGTCTGGGTAGTGGATAGTGCGTCCATCATAGGTGTTCAGGTAAGGGAGGGATGCCTTTCTGAACAGACTGAACTTTGCAAAGCTTAAACTGCACAGGCATTAAAATAAATGAAATCAGAACCTACCATGATACCAAACTCAGAAATGAAACTAATACAACACGTCAATAAATAAATAAAAACAAAATTATCACAAATTGCATCAACAAAACCACATAGCCAAAAGTACATTTTCAATTCAGTTCGGTTCGGTTCGGTTTTTATCTATAAAAACAATCAAATCAAATCAGAATTATAATTTATTTAAAAAAAATCAAACCTAGTAAAAAATGACCATTTTCGGTTCGGTTTTTATGTTAAAAAATGGAGAGGTAAGCGATAGGGGTGAGCAAAAAAAAGCTCAACCGATTAAATTGAGAAAACCCAAAAAAATAATCGAAAAAACTGAACCGGTAAAAAAACCCGATTATAAATTCTGAAAAATATCCAGTTCGGTATCGGTTTTATAAGGCAAAAACCGATTAACCCAAACAAAAAAGAGGCGGTATAAAAAGACAATTTCTTATTTCTTTCCTAATTCTAAACCCTAACTCTAATAGCATTCGCCCCTTCTCCCTCCCTCACAACTACCTCCCTCGGTAGTTGATGATATGGTTTTTTTCCCAAATTGTATCATTAACATTCATGCAAAATCAAACTCTCAGTTTTCTAAAACAAAATTGGTAAATTATCGGTTTTCCCGTGAAATGTTTTTTCCCTCACAACTGCAACCAACCCCAACAGTCGTCCCCTCCCTCTGCAACTGCATCGTCCCCTCCTTGCACGGTTATAGGTAAGTTAACTCATCTATTTTATTTCTTGTTAATTTCCTATGTGTTACAGTTTGTGTTGGTCTCAATTATTTGAGGAAAAAAACATTTCACGGAAAACCGATAATTTACCAATTTTGTTTTAGAAAACTAAGAGTTTGATTTTGCATGAATGTTAATTATACAATTTGGTTTAGCATTTCACAATAAACCTCGAGATTGGTGTTTGCTTTTGGTATTGAAATCAAATTGCTAAAGAGTTATATAGATGTGAACCCTGTTGATTGATTGTTGAAAACTTGCATTTTCTGCCGAGATAGATGAAGCTATTATTTTTTATAAAATCAAAGTTGACGCAACAATTTTAATTTTTTATAATATATATTTTTTTAATTTTTTGTTCTCACATTTTCAAATTTCAATATATCTCTAAAACAATAATATATATATATATATTATTTAAAGAATTTAATGATAAAAAAATCAATTTTTGATGTTGCTGTAGATTAGATGGAAAACATCGAAGAATTGAAGAAAGTAGAATTCATAAAAGGTCACATCACATCATTGACCAACAATTTGCCCAAATATTAAATATTTGCATATTACTTGTAATTATTTATTTTGTGTACCAGTGGCTTGTCAAGACAAGACATGTGAGAACAGAGCGCCCAGTCCGGAAATGTGTAAAAACACGTGATTAATAATTATAGCAGTAATAAATAAATAAATAAATAAAATGAAATTTGTTGCCCGTAAGAAGTGGACTCGTGGTGTTAACCGCTACCTGAGAATAACAATAATTAAATCAATTAAGTTAATTATAATATTAAAACATTTTTTTTTTATCTTTTTGAGTAACAATAATTTAATAGAAAAAATCAAGTAACTTGGTCCGGACTAAACTTTAAACTTGAATTGCATATTTAAAAGTATGATTGCAGTTATTTTTTTAAAATATTTTTTATTTAGAAATATATTAAAATAATATTTAGAAATACTCCCTCGCGCTAGTTATTTTGTCTAGTTTATTTTTCCCTCGTCCTCGTAAACAAAATTGTTTTTCTTTAACCTTATTTTATATTTTAACTGCCGGTCACAGTTATAAATAGTAATTACGTGCTTCTTTCGCATTGTATTTTTAAAATATTTTTGAAAATATTTAATTTTAAAATAATATTTGTTTTTAAATTATTTTAATGTACTTATATCAAAAAATATTTTTTAAAAAATTAAAAATATCATTCTAATATTTTTATAAAAAAATATCTTTCAAAAACAGTCTCAATAATGCTACCAATACTAAGGTTGAGCTCAGTTAGATAATCATAAATGATTGTTTTTTTTATTAATGTGAGTGTCTAGGTCAGTTTTTTATTAATATTAATATTCCTTCCTCCCATCTCAAGTAGACATGGATTTCGATTATTTTGTTTCCTCTTCCTCCTCTTATTTCTTTCTTTTTTGGTTTGTTTTTTCTTTTTCTGGGATGGGATTTTAATGAAAATTTAAAACTGGAGACCTTATTCTCTTGAATCATTGATATACATGTTTTTTTTTTTTTCAATTTCTTGGAGAGATTCCGAATATATAAGTGATATTGTGCCCATTGTTCAAACACAAAACTAGCTAACAGCAAAGAGGTATACTTGGCTGGGTTAAATTGCCATCAATTGCAAGTGGAAATTAACTGTGTAATAACCATGACAGAGATTGTTGGTACCAGTCCTGGCCGACAATAGAATCAGTGTGATCTTATTATGTAGAGATACAAATCCAATTATATGGACATAGCTGCCAAATATTAGTGTTGCCGTAGAAACATATAGGAGGTCATCGCATGTCATACCATTTTGAAGACTCTTCGGTCAATTCTATTCAGATCCTTCGAGATATACATTGCCTGCTATCGTCGTATTCAACGGGGTTTTGCCTAAATTATTTATTTATTACAGAGGAGATTGACAGAGGCTTAGCTCGAAAAATAATTGTAATGAAATATCAACTTTTTCTCTCTGTTCTCTTGTCTTATCCGATGCTAACTTGATATTGCAGATCTCTATCTTGTCCTGGCCAAATCTAATAAAGTGTTGAAATCCTAGCTAGGCCTAGCAATCACTTGGCATTGATTTAATGCTAACTTGATATTGCAGATCTCTATCTTGTCCTGGCCAAATCTAATAAAGTGTTGAAATCCTAGCTAGGCCTAGCAATCACTTGGCATTGATTTAATGTTAACTTGATATTGCAGATCTCTATCTTGTCCTGGCCAAATCTATTAAAGTGTTGAAATCTACTTGATATTGCAGATCTCTATCTTGTCCTGGCCAAATCTAATAAAGTGTTGAAATCCTAGCTAGGCCTAGCAATCACTTGGCATTGATTTAATGCTAACTTGATATTGCAGATCTCTATCTTGTACTGGCCAAATCTAATAAAGTGTTGAAATCCTAGCTAGGCCTAGCAATCACTTTGCATTGATTTAATGCTAACTTGATATTGCAGATCTCTATCTTGTCCTGGCCAAATCTAATAAAGTGTTGAAATCTACTTGATATTGCAGATCTCTATCTTGTCCTGGCCAAATCTAATAAAGTGTTGAAATTCTAGCTAGGCCTAGCAATCACTTGGCATTGATTTAATGCTAACTTGATATTGCAGATCTCTATCTTGTCCTGGCCAAATCTAATAAAGTGTTGAAATCCTAGCTAGGCCTAGCAATCACTTGGCATTGATTTAATGCTAACTTGATATTGCAGATCTCTATCTTGTCCTGGCCAAATCTAATAAAGTGTTGAAATCTACTTGATATTGCAGATCTTTATCTTGTCCTGGCCAAATCTAATAAAGTGTTGAAATCCTGGCTAGGCCTAGCAATCACTTGGCATTGATTTAATGCTAACTTGATATTGCAGATCTCTATCTTGTCCTGGCCAAATCTAATAAAGTGTTGAAATCTACTTGATATTGCAGATCTCTATCTTGTCCTGGCCAAATCTAATAAAGTGTTGAAATCCTAGCTAGGCCTAGCAATCACTTGGCATTGATTTAAACGCTAAACTCATTTTGTATAAACAACTAATCACATGGCGAAGTTGGTTCGGTTTGATTTTCAAGAAACACAAACGCTTCTCCTCCTGCATTCATTTCAGCAGCAAAAGAAATCTAAAGGGTTAGTAATTAGGAAAAATTAGCAAACACAGATGACCGAAGACAAGACACCAATACCATTGATTTCAAAGGCCTCTGACAGGGAAACCCCACTTGCCAGAATTAAGAGGCCACTCACACCGAACCGGCTTAAATAATTTAGTCTATAGTTGAAGCAAACTCACCAATCCCCGCCCTACA
This sequence comes from Salix brachista, assembly GCA_009078335.1. Lineage (NCBI taxonomy): Eukaryota > Viridiplantae > Streptophyta > Magnoliopsida > Malpighiales > Salicaceae > Salix > Salix brachista. The sequence goes on from CM018586.1 coordinate 14,270,676, forward strand.
CGTTGTAATCGTGGAAGCTCCTCCCCCACTTGTATGTTCTTTGCCATATTTGGTACACACATAGTATAGTGTTTTTTGCCTCCACCAAGACCGTGCTTTATAATGGCTACATGTAATCACTAAAGTCAAGCGACGATTTCTAATCAAAGGTCCCTGTTTTTCATTTTGCGGATCCATATATGCTGGTAGGAGATGCGTAGGACCATGGAAGTGATCCCTGAACTGTGGAAAAAGTTTTTCTTTTCCACGTAAAGAGGCAATTATGGAGATGTTGAAAGGGTAAACAATGTGAAGATGAACAAGCACAAGATGGGTGGGGTGGCTCAATGGACTGCTTGCTATAGCTATGGATTTTACCCTAAATAGGAATATTACCCTAAATAGAAATATACGAGCGAATTTGCCCGCGCGATGCGTTGAGTTTTTTTATCTATGTAGAAAACTGATTGATTTTATAAATGTTGTATTTTGTTATTTTAATATTTAAATAGTAAAATTATAATTGATAAAATCTATTAGAAATGGTTTTTTCCCACCAAAAAATGATTGAATGTTGTTATTGCTAAAAAACTTTTGATAAAATTTGTTAGAAAATTTGCTAAGAAGGTGAAATGATTTATTAGAAATTTGTTGTCACGGATACTCTGGTTAAAAAAACACAAAAAAAGAAACCCGGTTAAAAAAGAACAACTGACTTGGACACCAAAGTTACTAAAAAATAAAAAACAATGTGAAAAAAGGTCACCGTTTATTAAAAGAACAAAAAAAAGAGTCTAAAATATAAATTTAAATTCAAAGCCAAAGTTTTTTTTTATAAGATTTATTCATCATAATATTATATTAAATATATTTAAGAATACCGATATTAATTTTTTTTCTTGCAAGAAATCGTAGATCATTTTTTTTCTCTATATATATATTTTTAGGCGATAATATTCAATAAATATCAAAACATATAAGTAGTCTCACATACTTTATAGTGTAATCAAAATGGGAAGTGATTCGTAGATTTTTTAATTGTAGATAATCAAGCTAAATTTGTCAATTTTTTTAATGAGTTGCCTTTTTTCCTTTGTAATATTAGATCTGACACATTATAAATAAAAATATTATAATTTGTTTTTACAAATAAACCTAAGTTTTTTGCGTGCTATAATTGCTTATCTGTCGTCTAAAAAGAACAATGTAATCGAAATGGAAAGTGACTCGCATATTTTTTAATTGTAGATAATCTAGGTAAATTTGTTTAAAAAAAATTTGAGTTGTATTTTTTGCCCAGTAATATTAGATATGAAATATTAAAAACCAAAATACTATAAATATTTTTTACGAAATAAACTTTAAAAAACAGAGCACAAAATTAAAAATCGAAGATAATTTTTTTTATAAGATTTATTCCTTGTATTATTATATTAAATGTATTTAAGAATACTAATATTAATTTTTTTTTCTCTTTATATACATTCTTAGACGATAATATTCAATAAATATTAAAATATATAATTAGTTTAACATACTTTAATTTGACATAAATATACAAATATATAATCAATTTGACATACTTTAAATAATACATGTAATTTTAAGGAAAAAATTGAAGCAAATCCAAACATTCAAATTAAATAATTGAAAACAAAACCTGAAATTAAAAGAAATGGGACCGAAATGAATCCCTCTTGGTATGGCTGATCTACATACTACATATGGTCTACCTCGTATACAAGCTCAAAGTGATGTGTGTGAAGCATGTCAACTAGGGAAACAAACAAGAGTTGCATTTGCTGTAAACAATTTCAGATCATCATCTAAGCTACAGCTGATACACACTGATGTGTGTGGTCCAATGCACAATGAATCATTGAGTGGTTCAAGGTATTTTCTGCTATTTATTGATGATTATAGCAGATATTATTGGGTATTCTTTTTGAAATCAAAAACAGATGTGTTCAATGAATTTGTGAAGTTTAAAACAGCTGTTGAAGTAGAAACTGGAGAGAAAATGAAGGTGCTGAGATCAGACAATGGGGGAGAGTTCACTTCACAAAGATTCAAAGATTTCTTAGCAAAAGAAGGGGTAAAACAGCAGCTAATTATCCCTTACACACCACAGCAAAATGGTGTAAGTGAGAGGAGAAATAGAACCTTGATGGAAATGACAAAGTGTCTTTTATATGAGAAGAAATTACCTTTGAAATTCTGGGCTGAGGGAGTCAATACAGCAGCCTATCTTCTGAACAGAATGATCACCAAAGTGTTAGGTGAACAATCTCCTTATGAACTCTGGTATGGTACTAAGCCTCGTATTGATCATCTCAGAATTTTTGGAAGTCCATGTTATGTTTTACAGCCTGAAATCAAGAGAAAGAAGCTTGATCAGAAGGCTGAAGTAGGTATTTTCATAGGTTATAGTTCACAATCAAAAGGCTATAAAATCTATGATCTTAAACATAACAAAGTTGTTGTTGCTAGAGATGTCAAAATTGCAGAAGATGCAATATGGAATTGGGAGGCAGACTCAGTAGAAGGGACAAAACATCAAGAAGAAATTCAAGCAATAACAGATGGAAGTGATAATGACTTACCTGTGAGAGGAACAAGGTTGCTGACTGAAATTTACAGCAGATGCAATCTTGCTGAAGAAGAGCCAACTAGTGTAGAAGAAGCCATAAATTCACAAGTATGGACTGCTGCAATGAAAGAACTCAAGATGATAGAGAAGAATGAAACATGGATACTAGTGGACATACCTATTCACAAGAAGGTAATTGGTGTGAAGTGGATTTTTAAGCTGAAATTGAATGTAGATGGCAGCACCAACAAGCACAAAGCAAGGCTTGTGGCCAAAGGATATTCTCAGGAACCAGGTACTGATTTTACAGAAACTTTTTCTCCTGTGTCTAGACTTGACACTATCAAGTTGTTGCTAGCCTTAGCAGCACAATGTGGTTGGTTTATATACCAACTAGATGTAAAATCTGCATTTCTCAATGGAGTTTTAAATGAAGAAACCTATATTGAGCAACCTGAGGGCTTTGAATCTGATGCAAACAAGGTATATTTACTGAAGAAAGCCTTGTATGGCCTTAAACAGGCTCCTAGAGCCTGGTATTGCAGGTTGGATGAATATCTACTGAAATTGGGTTTTGTGAGAAGTATAAATGAAATTACCCTCTATGTGAAGAAGGTTAATACACATACACTAATCATATCAGTGTATGTAGATGACTTGCTAATTGCAGGAGATGAAGAGCAGCTAGTTGAAGAATTCAAAACCAATATGAAAAGCATGTTCGAAATGAATGAACTAGGCAAACTGTCCTATTTCTTGGGTATGGAAGTGACTCAAACTAGACAAGGGTATTTCTTGTGTCAAACAAGGTTTGCTACTAGATTACTGGACAAATTTGCAATGGAGAATTGTAAACCAGTAAGCACACCTATGGTGCTAGGACAAAAATTGTCCAAGGAAGATGAAGCACCTAGAGCTGATGGCAGAATTTATAGAAGTCTTATTGGGAGCTTAATGTACCTCACAGCCACTCGACCTGACTTGGTGTTTGCTATGGATTACTTATCTAGGTTCATGCAAGATCCTAGCCAAATCCACTACACTGCTGCTAAAAGAGTGCTAAGATACTTGAAGGGTACTCTGTCATTTGGGATGCATTTTCAGAAATCTGAATCAATGAAATTAATTGGGTTTACAGATAGTGATTAGGGTGGAAGTGAGGAGATGATAAGCACCTCAGGATACTGTTTTTCTATGGGAGGAGGAATTTTCTGCTAGAACTCTAAGAAGCAATCTGTTGTTGCACATTCCACTGTTGAAGCTGAATATATTGCAGCTTATGTGGCTGCAAAACAACTCATATGGCTAAGAAAAATGGTGAGTGATCTAGGTCATGTGCAACCAAATCCCACAGTTCTATTATGTGATAACACTTCAGCAATTGCAATCTCTAAGAATTCAGTATTCCATGACAAAACAAAGCATATGAAGATCAAGTACCATGCAATAAGGCAATATCTGCAAGAAGAGGAATTGGAAATGGTGTACTGCCCCACAAAGGAACAACTCACAGTAACTGTTTAAATCAATAAATTGATAGAATATAGAAGAATATGGATGGTGTATTCTAGAATGTGTAATATGCAATATTTAAGTAATAGTCTAGAATATAACTAGAAGCATGTACTGTGTGTATATAAGCAACAGTGACACACGAGAATTATTATGCAAAAAAAACAGAATTCCTTTACTGTTGAAAGTTCACTTTTCGTTTTTCCCTCTTTTCCTCTCTTCTCTCTCCTTCGTCTCTGAACTTCTTCTTCTTCCTTCTAAATTCTTCAATCTTCTGTTTCTCTTCCAGTTCTAACATGGTATCAGAGCTCGAAATGATCATACAGATCAATTAATCGATCCAATCTTACACTCTCACAATCTGCATCTCAATCCTCTTTCAATTTCTTCCATAAAAAAAATCTATCTTCGGGTATATTATTCTTCTTAGTATTTCACTACTGAATCTATACCTTTGTCTCATTTTTCATCTCAAAGAGAGCTTACAGCTTTCTGCACTCTGTTCTACACCAAATTCTTCTCAAAAAAAAAAAAATCTTCTCAAAATTTCTGCAATGGTGACAGCTACCCAATTGCAAATTCTTCAATCCCCAATCACAAACCTTATTTCTACAATCTCTACTTCTGTGAATGTCAAGCTAGACGATTCTAATTACTTGAATTGGCATTTTCAAATGCAATTACTACTGGAGAGCAATGGTATCTATGGATTTGTTGATGGCACCCACTCGTGCCCTCCCTCTGCCACTACTAAAGAAAGTGGTACACATGCTTCTAACTCTTCTTCTTCTGTTGAGAACCGTGATGATATCACTGTATGGAAATTGCATGATCGAGCTGTGATGCAATTAATTACTGCCACCCTGTCTACTATAGCTTTGTCTTGTGCAATTAGTAGTATCAGTTCTAGGGATTTATGGATGCGTTTGAAAGAACAATTTTTGACTGTTTCTAAGACTAGTATATTCCAGATGAAGTCTAATTTGCAAAATATTAAAAAGGGAACTGATAGTGTAAGCCAATATCTTCTTAAAATCAAAGAAGCTCGGGACTATTTATCTGCTGTTGGGGTTTATTTTGCAGATGAGGATATTGTGATTTTAGCTTTGAATGGGCTTCCATATGAATATAACACATTTTATGAATATAACTCATTAGGGAATACCGAGTTCTAAAGGCGGTTTTTTTTTTTTGGAATGTCTTCCTTCCTTATTCTCAACTGATAATACCCAGATTGAAGATCGATCTTAGAAAAGAATTGAGCTCCCTGCAACTGATCAAACAAATCATCCATTCGAGGGAGTGGGTATCTATTTCGAATGGTCACTCGATTTAGTTGTCTATAATCTACACATAACCTCAATGACTCATCTTTTTTCTTCACAAACAACACCGGGGCTCCCCAAGGAGACACACCTGGCCGAATGAACTTCTTATCTAATAAATCTAGCAATTGTTCCTTTAGCTCTCTCAATTTTGTTGGTGCCATTGATATTGGTTCGATACCCGGAACCAAATCAATAGAAAAAAAATTAATCTCCCTATACGGAGGCAATCCAGGTGACTCATTAGGAAATACATCAATGAACTCCTTAGCTATAGGAACTTGGTCCAACTGGGGAATTTCCTTATCTATATCCACTATGTGTGCTAGGTAACATTGTACCCCTTTTTCATGTCAATCTCCTCGAGATAATCAACAATATAATTAATGAACACACAATCTTATCTCCTTGAAAAACTAACCTCATTTCTCCATCTAAATCAAACACTACTTCTTACCCTGACAAATTTTTGAAGCCCTATGCTTTGACAGTCAATCCATTATCAAAATCACATCAAAATCAATCATATCTAAAACATTTAAGTCTCCCATAAGGATTTTATCTCTAATTTTTATATCACAATTTTGATACACATACTTCACTAATATTAATTCCCAAAATCACATGAAAATCAATCATATCTAAAACATTCAAGTCTCCCATAAGGATCTTATCTCCAATTTCTATCTCACAATTTGGATACACATATTCACTAATATTAATTCCCAAAATCACATCAAAATCAATCATATGTAAAACATTCAAGTCTCCCATAAGGATCTTATCTCCAATTTTTATCTCACAATTTTGATACACATACTTCACTAATATTAATTCCCAAAATCACATCAAAATCAATCATATCTAAAACATTTAAGTCTCCCATAAGGATTTTATCTCCAATTTCTATCTCACAATTTTGATACACATACTTCACTAATATTAATTCTTCATCCACGGAGATATAAACAGAAATGAGAAATCCTAACAGAGTTAGTTGTCTATCTAACCTCATGACAATACATAAGGACATAAACAAAAGGGTTGCACCCGTATCAAACAAAACTTTTGATTCAAAAGTGCAAACAAAAAGAATATATTCAGGTGTGAATACATCACCCCTCCTATAAGGAATATACCTTGCATTTCTTAACTACACAATACAGACATCTTCATGATCGTCACGTACTCCAATAGTATTAGCTATATGTCTATTCCTCGACATATCATGTCAATCCTCAGTTTAAAAAAAAACTCCATGCTTTCTAAAAATAGACTCCTCTCGTGTGACGTGTCAATCCTCAGTTTTTTTTTTCAAAAAATGGTGTCCATATCCCGTGACGTTCTCATTTTGAGATTTGCTGTTGGCAAAAACACCACGTTTTTCCAAAACTGGTCTCAACATGGGGTGACATCCTCATGTTCAATGTTTTTTTAAGCTCCAAGTTTTCCTTAAAAATAGTGTCAATATCGGGTGACCAACTAATATTAAGTGTATTTTTAAGAAAATCTTCGTGTGTTTTTCCATCTAAAAATACCCTAAATATCGTGTGACCAGATCATATGTAGTGTGTAATTAAGAAAAACTCCATGCTTTCTAAAAATAGACTCCTCTCAGGTGACGTGTCAATCCTTAGTTTTTTTTCTTCAAAAAATGGTGTCCATATCTCGTGACGTGCTCATTTTAAGATTTGTTGTTAGAAAAAACATCACGTTTTACCAAAACTAGTCTCAAGATGTGGTGACCTCCATATATTCAATGTTTGTTTAAGCAAAACTCCAAGTTTTCCTTTAAATGGTGTCAATATCGGGTGACCAGATGATATTAAGTATTTTTTAAGAAAATCTCTGTGTTTTTTTCCTTCTAAAAATACCCTGAATATCGTGTGACTTAGGAAACACTCCATGCATTCTAAAAATAGACTCCTCTCGGGTGACTTGTCAATCCTCTGTTTTTTTTCTTCAAAAAACGGTCTCGATATCGCGTGACGTGCTCATTTTCAGATTAATTATGTGAAAAAAAACCACGTTTTTCCCAAACTGGTCTCAACATGGGGTGACCTCCTCATATTCAATGTTTTTTTAAGAAAAACTCCAAGTTTTCCTTAAAAATGGTGTCAATATCAGGTGACCAGGTCATATTAAGTGTTTTTTGAAGAAAATCTTCGTTTTTTTTTCCTTCTAAAAATACAATGAATATCGTGTGACCAACTCATATATAGTGTTTTTTTAAAAGAAAAACTCCATGCTTTCTAAAAATAGACTCCTCTCGGGTGACGTGTCAATCCTCAGTTTTTTTTTCAAAAAATGATGTCCATATCTCGTGACGTGCTCATTTTTAGATTTGTTGTTAGAAAAAACGCCATGTTTTTCATAAACTGGTCTCAACATGGGGTGACCTCCACATATTCAATGTTATTTTAAGAAAAACTCCACCTTTTCCTTTAAAATGGTGTGAATATCGGGTGACCAGGTGATATTAAGTGTTTTTTGAAGAAAATCTGCGTGTTTTTTTCCTTCTAAAAATACCCTTAATATCGTGTGGCCAGATCATATATAGTGTGTTTTTAAGAAAAACTCCATGCTTTCTAAAAATAGACTCTTCTCGGGTGACGTGTCAATCCTCAGTTTTTTTCCCCCAAAAATGGTCTCCATATCTCGTGACGTGCTCATTTTCAGATTTATTGTGTGAAAAAATGCCACGTTTTTCCCAAACTGATTTCAACATGGGGTGACCTCCTCATATTCAATGTTTTTTTAAGAAAAACTCCAAGTTTTCCTTAAAATTGGTGTCAATATGGGGTGACCAGGTCATATTAAGTGTTTTTTGAAGCAAATCTCCGTGTTTTTTTCCTTCTAAAAATACAATGAATATCGTGTGACCAGCTCATATATAGTGTGTTTTTTAAAGAAAAACTCCATGCTTTCTAAAAATAGACTCCTCTCGGGTGACGTGTCAATCCTCATTTTTTTTTTCCAAAAAATGGTCTCTATATCTCGTGACGTGCTCATTTTCAGATTTATTGTGGGGAAAAACACCACGTTTTTCCAAAACTGGTCTCAACATGGGCTAACATCCTCATATTCAATGTTTTTTTAAGAAAAACTCCTAGTTTTCCTTAAAAATGGTGTCAATATCGGGTGACCAGCTGATATTAAGTTTTTTTTTAAGAAAATCTTCGTGTTTTTTTCCATCTAAAAATACCCTGAATATCGTGTGACCAGATCATATATCGTGTGTTTTTAAGAAAAAAGTCCGTGCTTTCTAAAAATAGACTCCTCCCGATTGACTTTTCAATCCTCTGATTTTTTCAAAAAATGGTCTCTATATCTCATGACGTGCTCATTTTCAGATTTGTTGTTTGAAAAAACGCCATGTTTTTCCAAAACTGGTCTCAACATGGGGTGACCTCCACATATTCAATGTTTTTTTAAGAAAATCTCCAACTTATCCTTTAAAATGGTGTCAATATCGGGTGACAAGGTCATATTAAGTGTTTTTTGAAGAAAATCTCTGTCTTTTTTGCCTTCTAAAAATACACTGAATATCATGTGACTAGCTCATATATAGTGTTTTTTAAGAAAAACTCCATGCTTTCAAAAAATAGACTCCTCTCTAGTGACGTGTCAATCATCAGCCTTTTTTTTTCAGAAAATGGTGTCCATATCTCGTGACGTGCTCATTTTTAGATTTGTTGTTAGAAAAAACGCCACGTTTTTCCAAAACTGGTCTCAACATGGGGTGACCTCCACATATTCAATATTTTTTTAAGAAAATCTCCAACTTTTCCTTTAAAATGGTGTCAATATCGGGTGACCAGGTGATATTAAGTGTTTTTTAAGAAAATCTCCGTGTTTTATTCCTTCTAAAAATACTCTGAATATCGTGTGACCAGATCATATATAGTGTTTTTTTCAAAAAACTCCATGCTTTCTAAAAATAGACTCCTCTCGAGTGACATGTCAATCATCAGCCTTTTTTTTTTCCAGAAAATGGTGTCCATATCTCGTGACGTGCTCATTTTTAGATTTGTTTTTAGAAAAAACGCCACGTTTTTTCAAAACTGGTCTCAACATGGGGTGACCTCCACATATTCAATATTGTTTTAAGAAAATCTCCAACTTTTCCTTTAAAATGGTGTCAATATCGGGTAACCAGGTGATATTAAGTGTTTTTTAAGAAAACCTCCGTGTTTTATTCCTTCTAAAAATACTCTGAATATCGTGTGACCAGATCATATATAGTGTGTTTTTAAGAAACACTCCATGCATTCTAAAAATAGACTCCTCTCGGGTGACTTGTGAATCCTCTATTTTTTTTCTTCAAAAAACGGTCTTCATATCTCGTGACGTGCTCATTTTCAGATTAATTGTATGAAAAAACACCATGTTTTTCCCAAACTGGTCTCAACGGGGTGACCTCCTCATATTCAATGTTTTTTTAAGAAAAACTCCAAGTTTTCCTTAAAAATGGTGTCAACAAGTTTCTAAGATGAGGCGGGAATGAGTTTTTTTTTCTGAGGCCGAAATAGCACACACGAATAATACCGAAACGTTTACGCCAGTATTTGGTCGAAAATGCAAAACAGACTGGAATTTAAACTGAGATAAAAACGACGTCGTTTTATCTTGTTTTTTTAACTGGTATGAAGCATTTCAGCCGAAATGAAACAAAACTAGCAACTATGTTTGAAACTGGAAGGTGTAACTTGTGGGCAGTTGGCGGGCATTTGAATTTCAATATGTCCAAGTAGAAGTCATTATTGGACTTCTGAATTTAGGTCAGTTGTATGATACTAAATATAAACTTAAGTTAGGAGGCTCCCGCTGACATGTGTTATATATATATATATATATTGTGAATATAAATAGTGAATTTATTAAATTCTTAAAATATATATTAACATGTTTTGATCATTTTCATATGACAATTACAAATGGAAAACATTTAAAACCAAAATGTTTCATCCAAGGTTGTCAATTCCAATTTGGTTGGTGTTTTGTTTTTTTCAATTGTAACTGAATGTTTCGGTTTCAAAGTGTTTCGTTGCTCCGTTTCGGGGTTGTACGATTTATGTCTATATATATAATTAAATATATTAATTCAACAAAAATTTTGTCCAAATCCAAAAATAAAATTATTTAGAATTGTACAATTTAAATTTCAAACATAAGTAAAAATGAGAGTTGAACTGATATAAAGTTCAATTGATATGAATATAGTTTAACTAAAAAAAATCATGTTTACATCTTAAAAAAAATATTGAAACAACGATATATTGAATCAACTCGAGTCAACCCTAGGTTAACTTTTCAAATGTGTGATCTGCATTCTAAGACTATGATAACCTCAAATAAAACAAATTAAATTATAAAGTTCAATTCATGATAACCGACTAAAATGATTTTTCTGAACAAAATTATAAACCAATATCATCATCAATCTCGTCAGGTTGTTACAGTCTCTGAAATTTTAATATAATATATATATATATATGTCAAGAGACTTATCGTAAAATTTCATCTCAACATAATAGTCGGAGTAAGAGATATGATTAATATTGTAAAACTATTCATTATTTAAAAAAACATTATTTCACCGAAACAAAACGGGCAAAACAAAACCGAAATGTTCCAGGTAAAATTTCCGGAACAGGGCCGAAATTCTAAGCGAGATAAAATATGCTCTGGCTTGTTCTGTTTTTTGAATTGGAACAAAATGTAATAGCCATTCCGAGTAGAATGAACAGAATTGATAGCTTTGGTTTCATCCATCGACACTACCCCAACATCAACGACACTACCCCAACATCAACGTCTAATGCACTAACTTCAAACACTAAAGCTACATTAACAACTGCAGGATCTGTCACAAATGATAAAGGTAAACAACCTCAAGTCCTTGCATTAAGAAAAAGAAACGTTGATAAAAAAAAAATCACAAATTTTGGATCATTTTACAAAAACTTGATGATGATCCTAAAATCCACAGAGGTGGATGTAATTATTGTGGAAATGATTATGCATGCCATTATTCTTAATGGAACAAGTAAGATGTGGAGTCATTTGAAAGTATGCAAATTTTGTGGTTGATAAGAAGCAAAAAGTTTTGGTATTAGAATCGAAGAAATGATAAATCAGAATACCAAAATATGAGCACTCTTAAGGCAATAGGTTATAATTATGATGAATGTAGACAAACACTATAAAAAATTGTTATAATTGATGAGTTGCCTTTTAATTTTGTGGAGGGTAGGGGATTTAAATTATTTTTGAGGACTATACAACCTATATTTTACAGTCCCTTCTCGTTTTTCTGTTATGAAAGATTGTTTGAAAATTTATGTTGCAGAGAAGAAAAGATTAAAAATAGCTCTTAAGAGTAACGATTATACTTAACAACAGATACATGGACATCAATCTAAAATATTAACTATATGTCATTAGCGGCTCATTGGATTGATAGTAAGTGGAATTTGCATAAAAAAATCTCAATTACCTATTTTAGGATGGTGGAAGGGTAATGCTTCAAAATATAAAATACTTTCGAAGGTTGCACAACATGTTCTACACTAAAATATCTAATTTATCATCATCAGGATCCTTACAATCATCAATCAAATACCTCTCAACTTTATTTTTATTTTCTACATTATCTTCCTCTTGTAAATATCTTTTGAATCAAACAAAAGTATTAATATCTACCTCCATGTCATTGCAATCCATATCATCAACATCATGAATATGTTTGTTATCATCCTCCACTTCACCAGCTCTTAAATAAAACTCATATAGGCTTACCAAATGATCTTTCACCTTTTTTGTTAAAGATTGTGCTTTGTGATAATCATACAACTCACCAAAACAGAATTTAACATATTTCAACTTAAAACGTGGATCTAAAACATTAGCCACATACAATATAAAATTTTGATTTGCATCATAACCCCAATATTTCTTAAACTTCAACATCATTTTCATCGTCATTCCACTTAAAACATTATCTCTACTTTTACACAATTGCAACAAGTTTGTATGCATGTAAATCAATTAATTGAAGAAAGAATTTCATGTCACATGTAATGAGCTAGAAAATCTTAATGTAATCAAGTAAAAATCTATAATAACTTAGACCAAACTAAAACATTAGCCACATACAATATAAAATTTTGATTTGCATCATAACCCCAATATTTCTTAAACTTCAACATCATTTTCATCGCCATTCCACTTAAAACATTATCTCTACTTTTACACAATTGCAACAAGTTTGTATGCATGTAAATCAATTCATTGAAGAAAGAATTTCATGTCACATGTAATGAGCTAGAAAATCTTAATGTAACCAAGTAAAAATCTATAATAACTTAGACCAAAGTTCTACTATTTTCCCAATTCTCCAAACTAGGTGGCCCTTCATTTTTTTTATTCCCCTTTAAATCAACCTCTAAAAAGTAACTCATATACCTAGGTTTACTCTTCCCTAACCTCATAAACACCTTTTCAGCAGCTTCTAACATAAGATAAGTTGAATTCCATTGAGTTGCAACATCTAAACACAATGATTTCTTACACTATATGCAATTTTTTTGCACATTTTTTAAATGCAAGTTGTCTCGTAGGTGAAGATCTCATAAACCTTATTGTATTTTCTAATCTTAATAACTGAAGCATTAATCTCTTTCAAGCCATCACTCACAATAAGGTTTACAATATGTGCACAACATCTTACATGCAAATGATCATTTGACAGTATATTAAATGATCAATCTATCATCACATTCTTCAAATATGAAATAGTCACATTATTAGAGCTTGCATTGTTTGCTTTAACAGTTAGAAGTTTATCAATCCCCCACTTTAACAAACAATTCTCAATCACTTGACAAATTATCTCAACAGTATGATTTGAAACTTGACAAAAATTGAGAATTTTTTTTATGCAAATTCCACTTATTATCAATCCAACGAGCCGCTAATGACATAGTTAATATTTTAGATTGATGTCCATGTATCTGTTGTTAAGCATAAAATAATTGACTCCTCAGAGCTATTTTTAATCTTTTCTTCTCTACAACATAAATTTTCAAACAATCTTTCATAACAGAAAAACGAGAAGGGACTGTAAAATCTAGGTTGTATAGTCCTCAAAAATAATTTAAACCCCTACCCTCCACAAAATTAAAAGGCAACTCATCAATTATAACCATTTTTGATAGTGCTTGTCTACATTCATCATAATTATAACCTATTGCCTTAAGAGTGCTCATATTTTGGTCTTCCGATTTATCTTTCTCTTTCTTAGTTTCTAATACCAAATTTTTTTGCTTCTTATCAACCACAAATAAAAAATTGCATACTTTCAAATGACTCCACATCTTACTTGTTCCATTAAGAATAATATGAAATGCATAATCATTTCCACAATAATTACATCAAGTTCCGTGGATTTTACAATCACCATCAAGTTTAGTAAAATGATCTCAAGTTTGTGACTTTTTTTATCATCAACATTTCTTTTTCTTAATGCAAGGACTTGAAGTTGTTTACCTTTATCAATTGTGGCAGATCCTGCAGTGATTGATGTAGGTTTAGTGTTTGTAGTTAGTGCATTAGACGTTGATGTTGGGGTAGTGTCGATGGATGAAAAATTTGGGTTTTGAAGGTTTTCCATCTGTAAATACCACATGAAAATGATCAAAACATGTTAATAATATATATTTTAAGAGTTTAATAAATTCATTATTTATATTCGCCATATATATATAAACACATATCACAACGAGACCCTCCTGACTTGAATTTATATTCAGTATCATACAACTGACCTAAATTCAGAAGTCCAATAATGACTTCTACTTGGACATATCAAAATCCAAATGTCTACTAGCTGCCTACACAAGTTACAACTCCTGTTTCAAAAGGAAATGGAGGTGTCTTGTGACATAAACATCCCACCCAATATGTTCGTTCCTCACTCCCAACTTCAATACTCTAATGAACTCATTTTCATCCCCAGTCACTTCACTACTATACACATCAATATCATGCAAATAAATGGTGCTAGGAGATGGGAGCAATATGCTATTTACATCCCAATGTCTGCACACAAACACAACTGAGCCTCCATTGAAAGCAAGCAAGCAAGCTTTTGGTTCTAAAGACAATAGCTTCATCGATCTCGGTAGAAAATACAAGTTTTCAACAATCAATCAACAGGGTGAACAGCATCTGCATAACCCTTTAACAATTTGATTTCAATACCAAAACAAGATACCTCCCTCAAAGCAACCACCAATCTCAGGGTTTACTGTAAATGTTAAACCAAACTGTATAATTAACGTTCATGCTAAACCAAACCCTTAGTTTTCTCAAACAAAATTGGTAGATTATTGGTTTTAATGTGAAATGTTTTTTTCCCTCAAATAATTGAGACCGACAAATAGCACCTAGGAAATTAACAAGATAAAAAACAGATGAGTTAACTTAACTTTTGTAAACTGCAACCGTGCAAGGAGGGGACGGTGCAATTGCAAAGGGAGGGAGGGGCGGTTTCAAGGGTTGGATGCAGTTGAATAGGGAGAGAGGGGGGGGCTACCAGGGTTAGATGCAGTTGCAGAGGGAGGGAGAGGGGACGACTGCTACTAGGGTTAGGGTTTAGAATTAGGAAAGAAATAAGAAAATGTCTTTTTATACAATCTCTTTTTGGTTTGGGTTAATCGGTTTTTTCATTACAAAACCGATACTGAACTCGATATTTTTAAGAATTTTATAATCAGTTTTTTTGACCGGTTCGGTTTTTTCAATTACTTTTTTTTTGTTTTCTTGGTTTAATCGGTTGGCTTTTTTTTTGCTCATCATCTCTAAGGGAGTGGAGACAGAAACGGCCTTTAGTGTCATGAAGTAGTTGGAAGTTCTCGTTTGTCTAAGGGATTGATACAACATTTGTAACAGAGATCAAAACTAAGAGCATGTTTGTTTTTTATTTTCAAAATGAAAAAAAAATGCTTCCAATTAATTTTTTTTGGTATTTTCACGTTGTTTTAATTTAATGATGTCAAAATATTTTTTAGAAAATAAAAAAATATTATTTTAATTCATATCTAAACGAATTAACTACCGCACTCACAGACACCCTGGATGAACAGCCTAAACGAAGATTGCAAAATTAGAGGGAGAAAAACACAAAAGAAAGGATCAAATAAGCAAAACACGGACAGAAAGGGACTCTTAGCATCTCATCACACAGTGACGATTCCAAACAAGCATAACGGAGAGATGGCAGGCAAAGGCTCCTATAACCTACCTCATGTTCACGAGCCAACAAGCATTTTCTGTAATGCATTCTCAGACCTCAATTTAATAATCATATTATGCCAGCCAACAAACAAAAAATCAGAAAAACAGCAAGTTCATCCATTACTCTAATCGTGATAAAAACTTATTGTTACCCATCTGATACCAAGTCATTGAAGAAACAAACACCAAATCCCATCTAGAAGATCCACATAAAAAAATCATAAAAAAATTCATAAAAGTTACAGGAGTAAAGAGAGAATATTCGCACATACCCATGAAACCAGATGGGCAAGTTTTATCTGTCCTGACCTTTCCATCAACAATGGCATGTCTCTGCATCAAAATAGCAATTACTTCACGGTATGTGAGAGCATATTTTAGCCTGTTTCGCAAAATAAGAATGAGAGGCGAGCATTCTCTGGACTTGTGGGGTCCAGAAGATGGCTTGGGTGCCTGCAAAAAACAAGAAATCATCGAGTCACACACAAAGACACCACCAAGGAAGAGAGCGGGACAGGGTTAAAGATTAAGGATTTCGGTAACATACAAATGCGCCACCAAGTTTGTCAAGCAACCATGTTTAGGGGCGTTGAGCCTCTTCAAGTTCTTCTCCAATCCTCTAGCCTGTCATGCGTCACAAACCAGGCAGAATCAGACCAAGAACACACAGACCAAAACATTAGAAAGCACAAACAAGATCTAACAGTGTTAAAGCTAACCATTTTGCTTTGCTGAGCTTTGCTGAGCTCTGCTGCGGCTTCCAGCACTCTGGTCTGGACGGGTTCAAGGCTATGCAAAAACCCTATTGCTTCTATCAATGGGGGTTTTATTGGATCCCATATCTGTCGGAGTCAGATTATAGCCGTTATGGGGGCGCTTAATTTCTGGACTCTTTTGTCAGCCCAACTATTTCCTATTGGCAAATGTCAAAACAACAGCAGAAATTCCTTCAATCCCAAAACAGCAACCCTAGAACATTTCTCCTTAATTGCCATATTAAAAATTAAAATGAAAAAAATAAAATAAAAGTCATCAATAAAAAATCACTGTAGTTAAAGACAGTATTATTATGATGGATTGAAACGGTAAAACTATTATTTTTTTTCCATTTTAAGCAAAATCATTGAATTTGTTATGCGAGATAATATGATTTTTTCATCATTGATTTATTTGTTATTACCAGGTTAGTCATGAATGTATAGGTTTATTTATTATTTTATTACAGTAAAATAACTTAATTATCATTAAAAAAAAATCAGCTTTCTTAGATTCTAGAGGTTTTTTAGTCTTTTTCATTTTCAAAACACGGTTAAATAACCATTTACTCTTAAAAGTAAAGCTCTTTAAACTTGTATCCAATGTCTTGACACCTTCTTCCAAGTAAGGTAGGGCATGCAATGGTTTAGGAGACAACATGTCGTTGGCAGTATCTCCTTTCTTTGTTTCCTTTTCTCTTCTCCTCTCAAAATTCACTCTGCCATTCAAAAATTTAGAGTCGTCCCCTCAATTACTTTTTATTTAAACTCTAGTCCTTGTTTTTCTAAAAACAAAATTGTTCTTGGCCCCTTTATCAATTTCAACTTGTTATTAATCTCATAATTGGATCCGTAATTGTGATTTGTTATGTTTTAAAATTTGGACCTCATTATGTTTTAAAACACGGTTATATTTTTTTTTGTGGCGAGGTGATGTTCATAGGGAGCGATAGAAAGTCTTCAACGAGCATTTCTTCCTTCTCCTCACGAGTATGATATGAACAACTTATTTTTTATAGATAATTATTGTCATAATTTTTTCACTATATTTATTGTCGATGATTCTTTAAATCAAGTTATTAATTTAAGTGAGCTTACTGAACCCAATCAAGTGAATGAGCCTAAAGATTTTTTTATATTGGAAAATTTATAACCCAATTCAAAGTGTAGCATGTGTCACCAGTCTAATAAACACTATATCCATAACTATTACATTGTTGTCATGTTTACCTTTAACATCATTACTAGATTCCCATCACAACTATCATGGTTAATGTTAAGGAATCATGAGATAGATTAACTAGATGTTTGGATATTTGATATATTTTCATTGGGTTTTTTCATTGTTTTGCAATTAATAAAAGACATAATACACACACTTATGATATCAGCAGTTAATTCAAACACCTATTTTCTTTACTAAAAAAGAAGAAACAAAGAAAAATTATATCATGTTTTTCACATCCACGCGTCACAATAAACTCTCATCATATATTATTTAACTAGTCAATTTGAACATCTATTTTTTAATAAAAAAAACACATAAAGAAAAATCGTATTATATTTTTTATATCCGCATGTATATGAATAGACTCATCATTTCTATTTCAAATCAAATCTTAGGGTATTTTCATTAGTAAAACTAATCAACCACGGATAGATATGTTTTTTTGGTTAAATTTAAGCAAAAAAAAAAACTAGTGGCAAACATGTTATAAAAAAACTCACAAGAATCTTTACAACTTTATTAAAATAAACTTTAATAGTTTCTCTCTCCTAACATCAATGTTTTTTTCATATAATATTTAATTAAAAAAAGTACAAATAGCTTTACATCATTGTAAAGTAGTGAACTCATTTAATTAGCTTTTATACTGGCACTAAAAAGCCACTACTAATTATTGTAAAGATAAAGAAGTTAAAACCTAAAATAAAGAATGCATAAGTTATTATTAGTTTATTTATTTTTAATAATTATTTCAACAAAATAAACAAGTAAATGATATATCTCATAAGCATAAATTTAAATTTTCTATCCCTATGCAATAACATCATACACTAGCATATAGTAGACAAATAAATGTATTTATTTAATATCATAAGATTTTATATTTCATTCTTTAATTTCTCTCGCATTTCTTATTGCAGACACTTTTTTATTTTTTAAATCATGTAGCCTAGGTTTTTGTTAAATGATTAATGTTGCATAATATTGTAGTGTGTCTAACTATCATTTATTAGATTGAAGAAATTCCTTATGTCTAGGATTTTTGTTCTTTTAGACATGTTTGATATGAGAAAGAAAGATAAATTAAAGAGATTTTTTTTTCATGGAGTTGTTTAGTGCATCTTTAAACAATACAAATATCAATTTTTGTCTTGTCTAAAGCTGTTAAAATGGAGAGTAATTTTGTCTTATTGCAAAGGGTAGGATAAGTTTGTCTAATTCTCTATATAAAAGTTAATCCAAGCTAATTTAGGTCAACATAAGCATAAAAAATAGTTATTGTAAAAATTTTAAAACCTGACTAAGAGGTTGACCGAGGGAAAAACTTTGGGTCAAGGATTGGGTTAACCAATGACCTTAGTCAACAAAAAAATATAAATAGTTATTATCATAGTTTTAAAATCAGACTTAGAGCTATGCTTGGATCAATGTAAAACTAAAAATGATTATTATCAAAGTTTAAAAACTTAACTTAAAGGTTACCTTAGTCAGGTCAATATCATGGGTTGGGTTGACCATGACCTAAGTCAGTGCAAAGATAAAAATAATAATTATTATAGTTTTGAAACTCAACTCAGGGGGTTAACCCGGGGCCAAACCCAAGTTATAGGTCGGTTTGCCAATGACCCAAGTTAACATAAAGATACAAATAATTATCATCTTAGTTTTAAAACCTCATTAATAGGTTGACCCAAGGCAAGCACTGAGTTAGAGGTTGAGATGGTAAACCTAAGTTGACCCGAGACAACATAAGAATAAATATGGTTATTATCTTAGATTTAAAACTCGGTTTAAAGATCAACTCCGACCATGGCCCGAGTCAGTGGGCATGAGGGTCAACCAGGTTGATTATAGTCAATAAAAGGATAAAAAAATTATTCTCATAGCCTTAAGACCCAACTTGGGGGTCTAACCCGAGATAAGGAATGAGTAACGGGCAGGAGGGTCAACCTAGGTTGATCCAAGTCAATGCATGGATAAAAATAATTGTTATCATAATTTTAAAATCTGATGGGTCGATCATAAGACTCAAGTCATGGGTCAAAAGGGTCAAATCAAATTAAAAAAAATCAAAGCAACATCATTTTAATCAAAAGAATTAAAAAATCAATGGGTTTTTTACATGTGTTTTATCTTGATTCGATCCAGGTTTTTGACTGGATCAGGTTGAATCAATTTTATTTTTAAACCCGTACTATTTTAATTCTTGAGAAAGCCAAGTTTCGTTCATTATATATCAAATAAAAAAATTATTTAATCTAGTTCAAAGCATACCAAATATAAAATAAATCAGTGATTTATCAAGCATACAGAGAAGTGGAGAAAATGTTTGCTGGATAAAAGTGGAGTGTCAGTTGAATGGTTGTCGGTGGAAGCTATTAGGAGAGAGAGAGAGAGAGTATGTGTTATGATTCAATGTATTTTTATTTTATTTTTCATCTTATATTAATATTCATTAATCGATGTGCTGTCAATTTAATTTTCGGATCAGGTTGAAGAGACAATTGAAAGCAAAGGAACGCAGCATGTTTAATTAATAAAAGTTTCTGTTTCATAATACAAATCAAAAGGGTCCACACATTTTATTTATTTATTTATTTTTACAATCTATATATCTTTACTCGAATTAATAGCAATATGATCCATCAATTTAAGACAATATAAACTTATTAATTCTAAAATCACTAACTTGGATTTCTTCTCATAAAAAATAATAATCAAATTTTTTTTATAAAAATATATATTTAATCACCTGTTAATTCTGAAAATGAGAATTTTAACAATTGAAATCCAAATCAAGATTAAGAAATTTCAATTTCATTTCTCTTTATTTTATGAATGATAAATTAGTTTGTTTATTAATTAAGATTAAATATCTTTCCAAATGATTCACGAAGTATATATCAATCTAGTGTATTAAAAAAATAAATAAATCTTTCAAAATATTAATCCTAAAATTGAAATCCAAAAAACCAAGAAAATAATAAAACCAAGCCAAATCCTTACTTTTATTTCTCGATCATTACAAATAGAAAATTATTAATTTTTGAAATAGAGCTCGCTGTCATGCACTCACGCTGCCCTGCTGTAAGTCTAGCAACCCCCCACCTGTCATCTGCAGGTTGCACAGCAAGAGAGATAAACCACGACGCCAACTTGCATTAAATTAATATTTGTTCAACATAAGAGCAACGGCAACCACCGTGCCCCCCGCTATATTTAAATCTGCCCGTTGCCCGCAAACCCTAGAACCCTTGTATAAAACCTCGCTGAAACCCTATTCTGCACAGCCTCCTCCCTCCCTCCCTCCTCGCCATTTCTCTTCTCATCCCGCCTCCAAGTTCTCTGTAGATCTTCTTTCTTCCTGGTCTCTATCATTTTGCTTCTTCAGTGATCGGTTGTGTTCTTGCCTTTTCACTGACAGGGCCATACACGATAGTGGCATTTGAGGGGTTTAAATCCTAAATCTATGAGTTAGAAGAGCTATAAACTGATCAAATGAGTATATATTACTTCTTTTTTTTTGGTTTTTGGCACTGACTGCAGATATGATCATTCTTTTGCATGTTCTTACGATGAATCTCTGTTATATGTGCAAAATACTTCCATCCGCATGTGACTCATGGTGAGCAAAGCGGCCATCTTTTGCGCACAGTAGAAAAGAAAAGTAGCCCTATTTATGGTCTACTTTATGCTGTTCTTAGAGGTTGTGTATTGCAAGGTATACATCAACCTTGTGGATAAGCATACATTTATTAACCAAATTATTTTTTATTATTGTACTTTCGTGATTCAAAGTTCTTTTCAATTTGAATATTCATTTTGAAGTTAAAAATGTTTTAGAAACAACAAGCAAAACATTAATCATTCTAATTAGAATACAAGATTTCCCATGAGTATTCCTGCAATGGTGGTAAAAACAGTCCATTTAGCTTCCTAATACCAGCATGATAAACTGATAATTAGGTCTCAATTTATAAATTTTAAAATCATATAAAAAAAAGGAGAGATCCTCATAGTACCATCTTTTAAGCCTCAACAATATGAGGCTGAAAGGACTCTTAACCTTCATTGCAATGATTGTCAAATAAAACTAAAAAAGTAACAAATCTCACAGCAAAAATATACTGATGGCTGTACAAATTGAGTGGAAGTTATCTTTTTTAAAAGAGGAGGGTCTATAGTTGTGAAAAGATTCAACACTTTTTTAAGTGTAGAAAAGTTTGATTTTTTTTTTCTTAAAATGGGATATTAATGATGGAGACAAAGCCCACCATCCTAGTCTAAGAATGGTATAGAAAAAATCAATATTTTCTTAAAAGTTTGAGGCTTGGCCTATTTTCACCTATGAATAAAAGAAGCTTCTAAGATAAAAATGTATTCAAAAAATGTAGTTAACTGAAGCAAACTAGCAAAAACAAAGACCTGTTGGATAAATAAAGTGAGAAGAGGCAATTAATTATTAAAAATTGTTGTAAATTGTATTTTTTTTTCTTATCTAATAGACCCAATGGATATAGATAGTTTCCAAACTATTTTAGATTAAAATTAAAATAGTGTGCTCTATTTTCGGACCTTGTCATTGTCACCTTTGTCTCCATCTCTTTCCACTGCCCTTACAAGTTACATCAATTTCAAGCATATCATATCACAAACACCCTGTTTTTAATAAGCATGATGTGGCTTGAGATTGCGAGTTTTGAGTTCTAATCAGGACATGTTTATCTTGTAAAAATTTGAAACAATAGAGTTTTATTCATTTAAGTTTAAATGAGATGGGTTTTTTTCAAATAAATTATTTAATTCCAAAAAACTATGTGATTACTATTTGAAAAAGAAAGCTTATATATAAGTAATGTCACTAAGACTCTCTAATTACCATTGCTTTAGAGGTAGATTGGAAGAATTAATGCAAGAAAAATTCATCTTGTTGTATTATTCCACATCAAAACAAGCAACAACTGCAACTTTCAGATTATTTATGCATACAAGAATGCTTTAAACAAATCTTAATTCTAGAAAGCAAAATTACTCACCAAGGAAATATAAAAATTATATGAATACAAACTTAAAATTGAATATTGAAGGGTGTTTTTACCTCATCGTTTTCCTTTGCTGCTCGCGCGCGCATGCGTGTACCTTGGGGAATGAATAGATGCATGGCATTTCTTGATAACTTTCTTAGCTAACTAATATTTTCAGTAGAATTTCATGTGCTGATAGCCCACGGATTGAATCCTCTCCCTCAACCTAAACCACCTAATCCCAAATAAAAGAAGAACAAGAAAACAGAAGAGCTAAACAACCACTACGAATCTTTCAGTAGAAAACACTTGATAGTTGATTGGAATTTGTGTTTGCGTCATTGGCGATTTTGTATCCACAGCAGAAAAGAGCTTCCATGAAGAACAGTAGAAAGAAATCTGCAGATAGATAGTAAGAGAATGTTCAAAGAAGCATATACATCTTCCAGTTATACCAGAAGCACAAAGCGAAAAACTTAATGACAATGAAACTGTTAGGTCCCTGCTAATTTGTGGTGAAAACAACAAATAAATAGAGATATTCTCTTCTGGTGAGAATGTACCAATTTCTTAACAATTCATTTCTTTTCTTCAAATAAGGTTCTTGGCTTCTTATATAAGCCCATGCTACAACGTAACTGCTGAAAGAAATAACTGATACCATAATAGCAACATTAAAATTAACAAATGCAATTAAAAATAACTGATACCATAATAGCAACATTAAAATTAACAAATGCAATTAAAAATAACAAGTAACTGATCACAATCTTCCCACGTTTGGCTCGTAGTCTGTAACAGCTTCAACGTGTCCCCACTTCTGCCATATCATGCTCCACTCTTCCTTATTCCCACGTTGGTTATCTCATCCCCAATATTTGGGATTTGGCTTGGCCATTCGGTGTGAACGTCGTGGCCTATCAGAAACATACAAGCTAATCATTCTAATACATTCACAGCCTAATATTTTTAAAAAGCCAAAACACAGAGCTCTTTATTCCTCTACTTAATCTCGTATTTTTTGAAACAATAATTGTTCATTGAGCTACAGAGAGACATCACATCCTAGCTGCACACAACTTCAACGAACTTTGATAGAATCCTCTTACAGCATCCTTCATTGATAACCTTTTTATGCCTCATTGATAACTTTTTTATGCCGTGATGACAAAAGACTTGCAATCTGCAAAGTAAGTCTTGAGTTTGAGGGTATGCACCCCTTGTAAGAGACTGGAACAACCGAGATTTTACTCGACCCATAAAATAAGCTTTTCAGGGATTTCCTCAAATCCAAAAAATATATATATATATATATCACTTATAAAGTTGTCTAAAATAAATGTCAACATAAATCTCTAAATGGTCCTGGGCTCTTTGCTGAAAAATACAATTCTAGAACGACTTACACATGGTGAAGACGCATATAATGTATTCTAGACGAATTAACTATATTATCCAAAATCAAATGATGTAGAATAATTATCCCGGACCTAGATTTACAAGACCGAACTTGTGATCATGCCCATAACCCGAGTTGCGATTTTTGCATTAAACCTGAGTTGACTTGGAGGGATTCCTCCTATATCTCTTCATCAACATAAAAAATAGTTAAATATGTGATCCTATATTACTTTTTAAAATCATTCCGCTTTTTTATCAACCATCCTGAAATCAACTGTCATAAAATCAACTTGATCATATATTATGACAGCTCCCATAGTTTATTTAATGCTTGGCGAAATTGCTAGTTTTTTCATCCATCTAAATTTCTGTCTAGAAGACTTTTTTTTTTTTTTGGATGAGAAGAGATCTCATCTCTCGAAAAAATGAACTCTGTGAACACCTAGGTGAACGAGTAAAACTTTGATTATCTCATGATTTTACAAGGGATACATGTTTTAACTCGAACTCAAGACCTACCGTGTAAATTTCAAGCTCTATATTATGACATAATACCTCTTGTTTTCACTCCTTTTAGACTTCAACCAAGTTAGCTTTGTACGGTATGAGATTATGCCTAACGTTTACAAAGATATGCTCATAGGGATGTTATTGACAACTCGAGATCCATACCTGCAGCAAAGCGCTGGCATCAGAAGTAGTGAAGGTTAAACAAGCAGAAAACCAAGGAAAATTATCCCATACACCCATTTCTATTTCCTTTTTTTTTTGTTTTTCAAGATAATATTTAAAGCAAACAAATTCTCATTGATAACCGAATAATAGAGTTGAAAAACTTTCATGCTACTATGGAACCTCAGAACATAATACAAAAAGGAACAAGATGACAATCTCGTGCAAGAATGCCCTATAAAATTACATAAATCAGAAAAATCAGCTTCCGTTGTGATCCTTGACTTGCCTGATGATATACTAGAAGCCAAGTCTAAAATGGGATTGGCCAGCACTTTTTCAAAAATCTCAACCTCTTGAATCATTTCCCAAGGAAACTCCAACCTCAACAATTTGCCCTTGCCTAAAATTTTAACATTACCAATCTAAATCAGATTAGCCCTCTTTAGAAACCTGATTGCCCTACAATAGTATGGCCATATAGATTCCACATAATCTAGGTACATCTCCATCAACCACTCTTGCAATTCCATCATCTTTTTTCTTGAAAAGTCTTTGCAGTCCAAGTTCTTAAAGCTTTGCAGAGGTTGTAACACACGAGCTTGTATGTCTTCTTTGAGTCCCTGTCTGATATAGCCAGAGACCACGAGATAGTAGGCAGGTACATTTTTTATAACTTTAACTGTCTGCCTAAAGCTGAAAACATAGAGAGACCACAAGCCCTGGAGTAACTTGATGTAGAAAGCAACAATCAGGGGACCCAAAATCCACAATGGAGTCAATTCCTTTGACACTACAGCTCCATACATAACATTGACTGCCAGGAACAAAGGAATGCTGAAAACAAAGCAAAGCAGTTAGAAGCTGCCAAAAAATTACAGAGAAAATAACAAATATTTATAAACTAATCCAGAACTGTTTACATAATTTATTAGTTTAGAAATCAAGCATTGGAAGAATTCTTGTATTGTTAATAGATTATCATATAGTGGTGTAGCGAAAGGAGCTCATTTAAAAGATAATTGAATACTGGCTCTGTCAGAAAAAAATAATTCAACAAAACCTCACTGCTTCACCTGAGTCAGATGAATGGCAAATCCTTGATCTTTGAGCTATGTTTGTAGCCATATTTTTCATCAGAACAAGTGATGACAGTATGGGAATAATTTGTCAATAACCATGTGGAAGAAGCAAAAATACTTACAATGTCAGTATGGGAATCTTTATTGTTGCATCCAGACTTAGGAAGTGATAACCAACTGACTTTAAAATATCAACTCTCTCCTTATTTTGGGTGGTATTTTGAGCTTGTTGCAATTCTTCTCTTGGAGGAGGTCCTTCTTCCAGAATCTCATCCACGACTTGACTTGGAGGTTGCGTGCGCAACATGCTGAGCCATTTCTTGAATAATTTATTAATAGCAGGGGATCCTGCGATTCTGTCATTTGCTTCAGAAGTATAGGAAAATGGAATACTATGCACCTTTGAAGAGTCCATCATGGTCTCCTCACTTTCTTTTGGCACATAAGAAAGTTTAACAGAATTTTTTGAAACTTTGGATCCATTAGCTCTGCCTCCTGATTCATCATTTTGTGCACTGCCTTTAAAAGCTGAAACTCTCAAGAGCTTCACTTTGGGTCCATGTGAGAAAGCCCCTGCACTGTGGAAACAATGCAGCTCATTATATATATTCCTGACATTCATTAGATTATAAACAAAATACAAAAGTGATTTCAAAGGACAAATTTGTCCCAATTACATATGTACTGATAGATAAGCATAAGAAAAACAAAATTTCACATTATCATTAAACAAGAAATATTCTTGATTTGCACGTCAATATGTAAGTAGCCAGAGCCAGGAAGTTTTGTACCATCCTTTTCAGAACAAAGTAAATCAAATAAAACCAACAGCAAAATCCAATTTTAAGCAATTTGGATTTGCAAAGACAAGCAGCTGATCATGAATTCAATTATACAGGAAATTTTTACCTTAAACGAAGACTGCATTTTACTGAAAAACACACATCTGTTCTCCCTACCATCTGAAGTTCTGTTACACGTTGCTTCAACTTTACCCCTTTGCTCCAAGATAAAGGCCTTGAAGGAAATGTTGCATAAGAACCCTATGTGCAGCAGACAGAACAATACGACGTTATAATTACAGTTATAGGAGTGGCTAAACAATGGAGATTGCAAAACAATGTGAAAATATGATGTTACAAACTTGTACTAGAATGGCATGGGTGAGCATAAATGTTTTGTTTTTTTCACATGTACCCCAATACTTTCAACAAGGCAAGTACAACTGCTGTGGTACAAGCACAAGATGCTATCAATTTCACTTTCGCATCTCAAAAACATGGAAGGAAAATCAATTAAAAAAGTAGAATAAATCTTCTCAGCTACCGAGAATTTTAGCAGAGTAATTCATCCACTACATCATCATTTCAAGTATATCTTCTATTAACACAGTCATGTGTAACACCCAATTGACTGATTGCACTTCCATAAACCCGACAGGGACATGTATCAACACTCTAACCTTCAACTTTAAAAGAAAAATAAACAGCTGATAAAGCCCTCTTAGACCCTATAATATACACAAAAAAATCCATACAAGCAAAATTGATATAATGACATGATAATTTGATTGGTATGGATTAAGGCCTGGTTGACTTGAAAATAACTGGAGGGAGAAAACGGTAACACTCTTAGAGCATAATATCTACACAGAATTATTTTATAAGTACCTGCATCTGATGGGTCACCATTGCCATTTTCTCCGCTTCAAGCACCCACTCATTTACTCAACAGCGCCTTATTCAATACAAAACAACAATGCCTTGTTCAATTCAAAGCTAAAAAAAAAAAAACAGAAAGATATCAGCAAAGCTGAAAAAAATCATTTTTATTAGTGACCACTAGGATGAGGCAACAAAAACACCCATGATCCATTCAATTGCAAGCGACCACAGGAAAAAAGAAAACACAAAAGTTTGTTTGTTTGTTTTTTTCTTTTGCACTGAGTCACCAACAGTTCTATCATCATTAGATTCAATAAACAAAAAGAACAAGTTGATTTACGCCTTAAAATTATCTGAATTAACCTCACTTTATTATTTTAGCCAAAAACCCAAAAACTTAAAATTCCTCTCCTTTTATACCTTCAAATTTCTGAGCAACCACACAGACAGATAAGCAAAACATAGCCACAACATCTCTAACATTCATATAAAAACTAGGCAATTGCAGAAAGGTTCAAACTTTTTCCCTAAAATTTTCTTGGCAACCAAACAACAAAGAACAACAAAGCAAAACCCTAACTAAGGCGATAGAACAAACTGAAGGTAATAAGTGAAGAAAAAATAGAAATTTGACAGCAACACACTAACCTGCCCACTTGAATTCACGAGAATAGCTCTACAGAAAGACAACCTTTATGTGATAATTTGATTGAAAAAGAGAAACCCTTTTGTTATCTGAAATGGATTCCTATGGATAGATAGATATATAGATAGATAGAAAAAAGAGTATCTCTTCTCCAGGCGGTGAAATTTTATAAAGGGGGTTTTTTGTTTGTTTTTTTTATTATTACGAACAGTGGCGGTGGATGATTTCGCACCACACCACACCATAAAAGTGTGTGAGAGAGGGGAGGTTTTTGGCTACTGTTCTTTACTTTCTTTACTGGTTACTAGGGATTGTTAACTTAACGAAGTTAACTTAAAAAGTATTTTTTGTTTAAAAATATATTAAAATAAAAAAATATATATAAAAATAATTTTTTTAATTTTTCAAAATACTTTTAAAAAAACGGTGTCAAATATGACTTGTTAGGTAGTTTTTTAAAAACAATTTAAATAATTTTATATAACGTATCAACATAATTTTAAATAAAAAATATCAGATAAATAATATTTTGATTCCAGTATTAAACGCCCTACATGGCAATAGAAAAACTGATATAAAAAAAATATTGAGAGCGATAGAAAAACCAGTGGCTGGGCTTTTATAGAACAGCCCACTAGGGCCTGTTCAGTGTTCACCCGCCGCATTTTCCCTTCGTTTCTTCTGAATTCTGGATTTTTTTTTCATATCTTTTATCTATGATACAAATTAAATAAATAAATTAAGATTTTATGTTTTTTGAAAATAAAATATTATTGATAAATTTATTTCAAGAAAAATATTTTGGAATTAAATTAAAATATATGAAATTAGTTTTTGAGCATAAATTAATTATTTTATTTATAAACTAACAAATAACTATTTTATTATCAATAAAGAAATCAAGCATTTCTATAATTTACAAAATATTGGATTAGGATATCATTCATTGTGTTTTTATTATAATTACCAAATGCTTTTATATTATGATCTTTAAATCATAATAAATCATTTTGTGTATGTAGTGGTGACTTCTATTTTTTCTCAATTATAGAGAAAAAATATTTTGGTTAGGTAATTTTTTTTCTTTTTACGTTGGACACGATTGCATTTCAAGTATTTTTTTTTTATTTGCATTCAAAAAATGCATCTCACAATAATTAAAAAAAAAAACATTTTTATATTAATTTTTAAAAAACTACAATTAAGTGTTTTTCTTAAACCTTTTTTTTTTTTCCTAATTCATAATTAAAAAAGTTACAATATCAAACACATTATAAACCAATCAACAAAAGCTATCACATATGGCATGGAAAATACAATCTCCGCTCCAAGATAAATATGCTTCGACTTGTCCAATCCAATCTCCAGAATCCAATCCAATCTCATCACTTACTGCCTGCCTATAGTAAAATTAAATTTGGAATTGAATAATTCAATTGATAATTAAGTTATCAATCTTACAATTTTGCCTTTAATTCAGATATCTTTCCTTTCTTTTTGTTAGAAAAATAATATAACATTCCCTTTTTTATTAAGTATAACATAATCCAGACTTGACCGTTAACTAAAATAACAACCACTTTTGCAAGGTAAAATGGGAAGTAAATCTCAACATTACATGACATCCACATATAGCCACACAGTTTGATTTACCAATCCTAACATAAAAATAGGAGTAAGTCTTGCTTGGGGGTAATAACTCACTCCCATGAGATGCTAAACTCCCATCCTGATCCCTTGGGGTAGAATCTATAATTTCAAATTAAATTTCAAAATATTAACAGAGCACACACCCTTCATGGGAGGCGACTTTTTCGTTTTCTTTTTTCCTGATACTGTGTCAAGAAGAAAACCTACAAGACCACCATGGCAGAAACTAACCGGCATCATCATAATAAAAACATGAATAAATCGAGGGGCACGTCACATACCAACGAATACAGGCCACGACAAGGTTGAGATGAAGTGGGAGAACCGGTAAAGCTCCTCTACTTCATCCTTTCTGGTGTTCATATAAAGGAGAATATTGATCACTTGATACACCGCTCAAAACATATCTAGGGTTCCACAGCAAACACACTGCGACAAAATTACACTGTTCAGAACAAATACATTTGAAAAATAAGAAAATAAATCAACCATATCCGAGTGCCTCCTGTCTGACTCTATCTTTTCTTTTCTTCTCTATTGAGATGCCATTTTGTTTGCTCCAAACCCTGCTCAATTACCATGCAATCAGTAGATGATGATCCATTAGTATTTACAATTGAATTTGACTACCTGACTAAAATACCTGGGAGTGCGAGAGTTCATGTCAAAACTTTTATTGGAGGCATGGTTTTTGACACACCCAGGCCCGTTTGAGAGTTTCACCCCTAATCATAATTGGCATCTACTCGAGCACTACCAGGTTGCCGCCCATAAAAATTCCCCCCACCACGCCTTGAGTGACTCTGACCTCTCTCCCTGGACCTTGCAACGGAATTATGAGAACCATCTTTTGAAGATTCAAAATTGTTAGATTTGTTATTATATTGAGACCCTACTGGCTGGTACTCATAATGTGAATTCTGTCTTTGCCTTTCATGGTTTGCCAATACGTTATCTTTCCCAGAACCACTCCACTCACCACCACGAGAATCATGCTCTCTGCCATAGCGGTTGTTTTGGTTACCATTTTTTCGGAACCCTGAAGACACACGTTGCTCTTGTTGAAGATCCATATTCAAAGGAGATGGTTCAGCCGGGCATCCTTTATGTGAAGCTATCTTCCTGTCCTTTTTCCCTTCTTGATGCCCAGTGCTAGGAGCTTCTTCCAAATTGCTCCTTGCAGACAGAGAGCCATCAGGATGAGACTGGGCCACTGCAGCAATATACTTGGCAGATTGAGGCAGAACTGGCATGACATTTTGGGAAGTGGAATCCTTTTTATTACCCCTACCACCTTCAGAGCTCGTGTTCTGACCACCACTGACCCTGCTTCCTGGCTGATTCGTTGCTGAAATTGGCTGAAATTTGGGTTGCCAATGAGATGCTGGTCGTTCCCCAACAGCACGATTTTCTTTTGAAGTTGCAGCTAAGTCTGTTTGATGCATCTCTGAACCTGTAGTTTGGACATGGACCTTTTCAGTTTCACCAGTATTAATTCTCTTCTCATCAGGATCATGGCTGCATCCCGTGCCTTTCTGTCCCCTGTATGATTGCCGCCTACCTCTGGCTGTTGCACCATGATCTTTTATAGCAGGGGCAGTGATGAGCACCTCAGATTTTTCAGGAATGTTCCAGCCATCAGAGTCACTCCATTCATCAGAATGACCCAGTTGCTCTTTCGCTGAACTTGCATCAGGTTTCTGGACTTGATGCTCAATTGATTGTTGAACATTCTTACTTGAAAAAAACATAGTAGATTCAGAAGAACCCCATTGGCGCCATGGTCCATGCCTTTTTGCTGACTTATTTTGCCTGCCATCCCCATTCTTAGATTCCAAAATGGATACTACCTTTCCCATACCTGTGGCAGAGCTTTGAGAGCTTTCAATTCCTAGGGAACCAGATTCAGGTCTTCCAACAGTCTCATCTGGTGTAATCTGATTGATTAATGGCGCTTGAGAGCTTCCTTGCTGTGCCATTTCTTTGGCTACAGACTTCGGAATGTATCTTTCCATTTCTGCCCGTTTATTTCTTGTATTATTCTGTACTTGCTGATCACTCTTCATGGGTGCACTAATGGCATCAGCGGGAGTCTTCTGACTGGCTTCATCAGTAACATCAATTTTATTTTGTGACCGCACAGGAGCCCAGATAACAGCATCACCACTTTGGAGTTTCTCAGTTGATTTATTAGCTTGTGGAGTCCTCGGAATCCTGCGAGAATATTGAGATTTCCACTGATTATTTACTCTTCCTTGAACTTCTTCATTTGGTGATGACACGCGTTGATCCAAAGACCGATTTACGTCTCTAGAAGCCTTGGACTTACTATTGTCAACTGAAGTGTCTAAAGCAATTGTTTCTTTTGAAAGGGCAGGTGTTACAACTACTTCCACATATGATGCCTCCTCCACTTTGTACTTGTTCTTTCCAATTCTGTTCTTTCTTCTACTATGATGTACTGAAGACTCGGCCATGGCAGTTGGGTTGATGGGCAAGGTTGATTCAGGGCTTGTGGTCATTTCATTTGCAGCCTCGATTGGAACAGGAGCATTGGCTGCTACATCAGTAACATATTTTGGTGCCTCAATTATACAAGTCTTTAACTTATCATTGGAAGTCTTTTCCAAGGGACCATTCTGCTTTTGTCTGTAGCTCACAAGCTTGTGCTTAGAAGCTCTATTGTCATGAGTCTGTGGGGCGTTATCAGGGTGATCACCATCAGCACAACTATCATCCTGTTGCAATGGCTCCAATTGGTCATGTACCACAACACATTCCTTGTGGTTGGCCTTCAACATCCCTGGCAGTGCCTCACTTGGACTCTCCGCTGCCTTTGTCCGCTTATTCAACTCTACCAATTTTGCAAGTGCCTTGGCCTTTTGATCTCTAGCTCGTTCCTCCTCTTCCTTCTCTCGTTGTTTAATCCGTTGAATGGCTAGCTCTTTCATCTTAGCACGCTGATTAAAAAAACAATCACAAATAAAGATGCTGATAGATAAAAAAAGGAATTAGATATATAAATAAAATAAATAAATATTACTTGCATCTGGCTATCACTGGGATCAGGGTGAGGTAGCACAGATTCTCCATCATCCTTCCCTTGATATGACCCAGACTTTTCAGTTGCCTCTGCAGGACTATAGTCTTGCCTATGAACACTAGAACTTTCAAAATGAGAAGATGACAATTCACTTGGCAAGTCTGCAACATGGGATCTTCTCTGCCACCCTTCAGCCTCTTGGTTACTGGGTCTCCCCTTACCACGATGATCAGGTCTCCCATGCATACCATGAATTGATCTCCTGTGAATTTATATATTAGTGTTGTCCACCATTGGAATAACAGATCCATTAATGAAAGCCTGCAGGAAAACACACACACACACACACCTGGAGCTTGCTGTTCCGATAGCATCTGTTACCTCAAGGCTCTTATCTGCAGCAGAAATGCAGTCTTCATGGGAAGCAGTGCCGTTAATGCCATGGAAATGAGTTCTTTCAAGAGACGCATGACTATTACCAGCTTCATTTGCAGAATGACTAGACTTGGCATTACTACCTTGTAATCTATTCTTATGCTCCTCCCTACCAGAAGCAAATTTAACTTCTTGCCTTCCATCAGAGGCCCTGGCCTTTAAATTTAAACCTTCTATTTTCCTGATCAGACTAGTATCTTTTGGGGCTGTTGAAACTTCAGGAAAACCAGATGCTGCATGTTCTGCATGTTCCATTTTCTTAACTGAACATTCATCAGCTGCCTTCCAATTCCCTACATGTTCAAGAGGTTTCACTTTAACACCTCCTTGGTTTCCATTGGCCTCGGAAGAAAATTCTTCACCAATTCTTCTTGTATTCCACTCTTTATTGTTCTTCTCATCTGCTCTCCAGCCATTTTCCCATGATGACCTTCTTTGATGGTCTCCCTTCCCAGGATATGATGCATTGGTTGCCATCATGTCATCCCACTTCTGTTCTTTGTCTTTTCCCTCCAAACCATCATGGTGCTTCAGAAGGACTTTGTATGGTCCACGAGTATCTTGTGGATGACCAGATTCAAGTTGTTCTGAAACCATGGCGTGACCACTAGAACCATATCCACCTGGCCTTCCATGGGAATTTCCAGGATCAGGAGCATTTTGACCTGAATATCTGTTATATGGAGCAGGACTCACTGCCATTCCCATAAACTGAATATCTCGATCATTGGAGTTGCAATAGCCCATGTGAGAAGTGTAATAGCCCTCATAAGGAACTGGTCCAGGATAAAAGCCAGGACGAAATGGCATGCCTGGACGCATAAAAGCATCATGCATGTGGGGTCTGTACATATCTCCATTTGGTGGATGGGGCCCTCTTGGTCCAGGTCCTGGCGAAGGACCTTGTTGTGGGTTGGCAAGAGCAGCAGGTGGAATCTGCGGACAGTAATAAGGAAATGGCTCCATGGGAAAGCCACCAGGTGCTATTGGGGGTGCAAAAGGTGGACCACCTGGAGGTCCTCTGTACCAAACACCACCTGGAGGATTATTTACAGGGGGGCCATGCCAAGAGTCATAATTCTGTGGGCGAATATTAGAATTAGGATACAATTGGTGATCAGGGTGCCACTTCTCCATGCTAGGCCTCGACCCATCTTCACCACACATGGGATTCTCTCTCCTCCAAGAATTTGCAGGTTCAATTTTTGCATTTGTGTTTATAGAAGCATCCCCTGAAAATGAGAAGGGAAAAAAATGGTATGACTATCGTTATTTAGCTAGGCAGTGACGACTGTCACATGTAAGGGCATGCACACAAACATGCAAGATTACATCATGAAAGAGACGGCAGCATGCCTATGAGAAATAAGTGTCTGGTGCCAAAAATGCAAACCTGCAGAATTTCCTGCACTCTCTTTCCCTGGAGCTACTCCACCCGATGATGAACCAGGACGACTATAAGAATCATGATCTGCAATTAAATAGTTCATGAAGAAATTAATATCATTGTTTATGTATTTGACAGATCATGAATGGGAAACAGGTAATTAGAATAGACTACTACATCCATATGAATAAATCTTGTGTAAACATTATTTGAGAATAAGACTGGCCATCCAAAGTTCTTCACTGATGTCAAAGAAAAATAACAATGACAGGAAGTTTTCTTAGCACTGTAAGAAGCACTGCAGTTCTAAAAGCAATAAACCAATCATAGAAAGAGCCCAAATTCTTATCATGATTCAATAGTATTAAAGGACAAGGCAATCTAAGTATACCTTGGGACTCCGTGTTTTTTCCAGAGTCTTCTTTCTCTGAACCAAGTGTTGGAAAATCTCCAGAAGTCAAAGAAAACCCCTCATTCTTAGAGGATGTCCCTCCCTGCATGTATAGTAGTTATGACACTGAATCAGGGAGGTCAAATTAACAAAACAAAAGTGCAAAAGCAAACCCAAGAAACCCAGATAAAATTTAGTTTGGCCTAGGCTTGAGTTGTTGGGAATGGTCAAGCACAAAGAATTTGAGATACATGAACAATTTTGTGCCCACGCATGACCACATGGCCCAACCCGGTGTTTTTTATCAGTAAACCAAATCTAGCCTCCTTGGACAGTCTCTCTCCTTGTATCAACTACTATTCCTTCAAGATATCATAATAATAACTACAATTTATAATGTAAATGACTGAGACTTTCTTCATCAAATATATTAAGGAAAGTCATACACAAATATGACATGGCACACTCAGCTATGAATCCAATTATGCTTTATTCCCCATCTTTTTAGGGTGTTTTCCCTTGAACCCTAAATTTACCAAATTGTAACACCACCATTCTATAGTTTATATAGCAATAACACTTCGCATACTCCAAAAAAGAGTGTTCATTAACAAATTTGTTAAAGGATCTTATTATTACATAAAGACAATCACTGAGTAAAAAAAAGGTTTACAATGACAAGCAGCCCTTTGCAGACATGTACGGGGGGGAAATGGTAAGTGCTGAGAGTAGATAAATGTATTGGCATTAGATCATAACAACTTGAAAATTTATAGCTCTCCAGTGGGTAGGGAAGCCATAACCTTGGGTGGATATCTTTTAACTGATCAATATGAGATTCTACTGTGAAAACACAGAGATTTATAGCCACAACCATTAAAATCAAGCATGTGGATGCCCATCTGAGGCTTTTGAGTTCATTGATTGGAATTGGAATTTAAGAGATCACATGAGGAAGCTATAACATGCATTCATAACACAAGAAGAAAGCAATCAACAAATGTATTAAAGAAGCAGCTTGATAAGAGAGGTTTTAGGGACTACAGCCACAAATTGTAATTCAAAGCAGTAATGAACTTCACATGCATTCAATCTTTCTTTCAGAGGACAATATGAATGTTCTATCATATTCCATCATCACATTAAATGGGTTATATGAAATATCCAGTGCTGAAGTAAGCCAGCATTTCTATTGGAAAATAGGCAGTTTCCAAGTCCATGCCCAAGTACCTATTCCTTCTTGGGTTGTAATTGTTATTTTATTAGGTTCAACCACTGTAACTGTTCGGGATCCACAAGCCATTCCTACTGATGGTCAGAATTTCTTCAAATATATCCTTGAATTTATTCGAGATGTGAGCAAAACCCAGATTGGAGAGGAATATGGTCCATGGGTTCCCTTTATTGGAACTTTGTTTCTATTTATTTTTGTTTCTAACTGGTCAGGGTTTAGGGTTTAGAACTCTACAATTTTCATTAATATCTAATGGCTACCATTCTAGATATTACTAGCTATATAATCAGCTAATTTAAGGATCTGTTGCCTACTACACTCGAACAAGCACCATTTAGCAGCAAGTGCCTCAAACAATTCAGAAACCTATTGCCTAATTAATGCTATTTTCCTTTTCACAACATTGGCTCCTGCATTTGTTTGAAAGGTTGGGTTCTGTAGAAACTGCCCACTTGCACAAAAAACTGCAATAAAAGGGAAAGTGCCAAAATTGAAATGCACAAACTTCACCAGCCAACATTGCGTAAACAAAAATATATTCCATGTGTTGATAATAATTATCCGAGCAAATTCTTGATGACATGAGCAAAATTTCATTTCAAATATATTGGTATGAGATGATATAAAAGGTGATCTTTAAGAAAACCATACCAACTTTTCTGCCGTTCCAGTTGCAACCCAAGCCACTGAATTATCAGATAAGGGCTCGGCGAAACGGGATAACTGTGAGCTACCAGGTCTTGTTTCTTCACTGCCAGGACGCAACGATGTAAGTGATGTGTGATTCGATGTCAAAGCTCCTGATGCTGAAGATGGCCTCGAATTTGTACCCCATGCACTAGCAATAGGATCGTGGGTTCTATCACTGCTTGCAGATGATGGTCGAGTGCCACTTCCACCAGATGAGGGGCGGCCACTCAGATGGCTTGGTGAACCATTGCCACCATCAGTATTTGGAGACAGTGTTGAAGAGCCCCAGGCATTAGGTGTGGAAGAAGATGATCTAGTGCCCCAGCTATGGGTACCCCTGTGAAGTTTAGAAAGCAATTATGGATCCAGTCAAGCCATATACATCCATTCATACTGAAGAGAAAAAAAAGTTATGGCACCAAGGCATTTCATAAGGAAAAAGGAAAACCAGGAAAGGGCATCAAAAAACCAGAAGGTAGATAAATTACTCACTTGGGCACAATTTCGACATGAGGGTCCAGACCATGATTTTCTAACCTTGAAACATCAGAGAGAAAATATAAAATTATTGGAGGTTAACCAAGAGCCTCATCATATAGAACCACAATTTATTCAGCAGAAACCTATATACCTTTGGCTGGGTAGGTTTATTGGTTTGGGAACAGCGACTTTCCCCAAAGTTACCATGCCACCTCTTCTTGCAGAAGGATATCTGCACACTCAATTTTATAACAATTCTTAAATTTGTTGGTTATACCCAATAATTTCAAGTTCAAAACCATTCAGACATAGATGTTGGAAGCTGTCCATAAGCACAAACATAAAACATAAAAACACATGCCCACACTGCCAAATCCAAATCACAACACTTTAAAATGTGAACATGTCAAATGCATGGATTCAATGAAGTATGGTGCACCTAACAATCTTGATAAAATGATAATGCCCCTCTAATCCAATATCGCACAAGTTTTTGAGGGGTAGTATCAATACCATGAGAAAAAAATTGTCCTCCCACTGGCCCATGCAAAATCAAACACATGCTTTAAGATGATGGTTTATTTTGAAGGACATGAAAACTCATATAAATCCCATACCTGCGCTCTCCAGTCAACGTACTTGATGTCATAATTCAGTATTCTTAGCAAGGTCATCCAAAAGACTTCGATGCAATCTAGGAAGATAAAGAAACAGACAAACTGCATCAATATGAGGCATCACCATAAGGACCATGGTAAGAGGATGGTAAGCATTTTATGTGCAGTTTATAATGATATACATGATTTTGTCTTGAATAAAAGGGGGAAAAAAGGGGCTCTACCAAAGCATGCACCAAAAAAGACTATCGATTTCTGAGATCTTATTCCATACAAAACAAATTTCTGAAATCTTAGTCCACACAAAACAAAACCCAATAAACACACACTCATTGCTCCCTCTTTAACATCCAAGATATAATTTTCATGTTAAAGTTTCTCTTTAACCACTATTGATAGACCGTTAGGATCTTCCTTGAATAACTGCTTTGTTACTAATTACTAGTGCCTAAGTTTCCACTAAAGCCACTAAATACTTATTCCCTCAGTCATTCAAAATTTTAATCAAACAAAACCAAGAAAATGCACTATAATGTCTGGAATCCTATTCGATGTGTAAAAAAGGTACTAAAATCAAATCAATTGGGCATCAAAAACTACTGGTTAACTACTAATCATAAATTTTGCTTGCTAAAGGACAAAAAGAACTTGAGCAGGCAACGGGGTATATTTGGAGGAAAAAAGAATTGGCTGAGTTGAGTGTTCCATAGAGGAAAATAACACATGCGACATTTCCTTAATAATGCATTGCAGAAAAACTTGCTTACTCCAAATTGTTAAATAACCATGAATAACCTCTTCACACCTTTTCCAACTTGATCAATTAACGGAATTTAGATTTCTCAACATTCTAAACCCTAAAATCATGCCTATCTTATATTCACTTTTGATATTCAGAACCTAAAATGCAAAAAGGTTCCTCTCTTATCCAAGGTATAATTCCAATCTACAGTTTCGCTTTAACTACAATCCATCGAAAATTTAAAAATAAGCCAAAAAAGAATAAAATATATACTGTTGATTTATTTATTTTAAGAGCTAAGAGAAATTAGAAGATCAAGTCGCATATTCTACATAAAAATCTAGGAAACTCGCTCGAATAAACAAAGAATCGGATCAATCGTAATTATAAAGCAAACAGAAACTAGAAAAACTCATACAGTTTTTATTAAAAAGAACAAATATATTCTATTTTCCATCCTCTTTCCGGCAATTTCTCGGCAATCAAACACACATATATTAATAATTATCGATAAAATAGAGAGCTACTTGCCTGAGATTTGATTCCTTTCGTTCTTTTTTTGTTTGATTGAATTTATTTATTTATTTTTGGAAACCCTAGCGGAGAGTAAAAAGGGGGGGGAAGAAATTTCTCTCACGGGCTTCTTAAGAGATCGGGAAGGGAAAAGAGATCCGTGCAGGGAGATAGCAACGATTGAAAAGAGTGAGTATTCGCTTTATTTATTAATGTTTTATATTTTTTCATTTAGATCCGCGTGAGAGAGAAGGAGAGAAAACTGATGAAGAAAAGGATGTAGAGGAAGCGAGAGAGGCTGTGGCCCTGATTTGGAACCTTTTTCTCTCTCTTTTTTTCTTTCTAACTCGAGAAAATAAATAAAATGGATTTCGGTGTTAATATATCAAAAAAAAAAAAATGTTGCGGCTTAATGTGTCACTAGAAACAGATCATTTTGGATTTTAACTGTAAAATTATTATTTTACCTATACCGAAAATTTTAACCTTTGACAATAATGGTATTTTGGACATTTCTAGATAACATATATGGTATTTTTAGATTGTTTGGATTTTTTTAATATTTTTTATTTTAATTTGCATAATGAAACTTTCAATTCTAATATAGTGAATTCAATAATTCAGGTATTCGAATCTTCTTATTTTTTTAATGATGATGATATTTTATGTTGGTGATTTCATTAAAATATACTAAATAGATAAATTTATATTGATTTAAAATTCATATATTTTGTAGGAAACTTGCACTCCACAAGAATTTTGCACGAATTTATTATTTTTCCTAAATTTATATTATAATAAAAAAATCTCACTCGATTTTTATTTTTTGAGTTGACAAAAATATGGTTCCGACTGCGACGAAACGCAGGAAAGTGGATATATATGTATATATATATATATCCACTTACCAACCTCATCACACTCTCAAACATACATTTACACACACACACACACACATTTTTATATATTTATACACACACACACACATATGTGTGTGTGTGTGTATAAATATATAAAAATGTGTGTGTGTGTGTGTAAATGTATGTTTGAGAGTGTGATCGAGTTTGCTTTTAAAAGTGTTTTTCATTCAAAAATGCATTCAAATGATTTTAAAAAAAAAATTATCTTTGACATCAGTATATGAAAATAATATAAAAACACCAAAATATTAATTTAAAGTAAAAAATAAAAATAAAAAATCTTCAAATGTAATGTCAAACTTAACATTACTAACCAACAAAGTACAAGTGTCGGATGTAAATTTCATGAGGAAATAAAATTGGATTGGAATCTGCAGAACACATATTCTAATTTGTACTTGTATATATATATAGTATACTAGTTTACTTGTCTACATGCTGCGCTTGGCTTTTTTGATGTAGCAAACTAATTGATTGTTGTGCATGTTTTCATTGATTAACTAAAAATTTAATTAGTTAAATTATCATCAATAAAATCCGTTTCAAATGGGTTATTTTTTGGTGCATCGAAGTTATTGAATGTTGCTATTGTTCAAAATGTTTGAATAATTATTTAATCGGTAGATTGTCTATATACATCGAAGCGCTTATAAAATCTAAAATATCATACATAAGAAGTCATGCAAGTCAATTCTGAATAAAAACAACATCAACTAATGAATTATTTTAATCATTATTATATTTTAATCATCATGATTCTTAAATTGTCATAATTATTATAGTTGCTTTTATAATAATCATTGTAAATAATTAATATTCTGATTACTACTGGCAGTTTGTTATAATAGTTGTCATTATTACAACAATAATCATCACAGTAACCAACATCGTTGTTTTTATGACTAGTATTTCAGTTATCATCAGTATTATTATCATTATTATGATTGTTTTTGTCATTATTAATATTTTTATATTATTTTATGAGTTGTTGTTATTATTATCATCAAAGTCATAATTAGATATATCATAAGCACCACAACTATTAGAATAAATTATAATTGACATTATCATGATAATTTATAATGCCACTATTATCATCAAAATCATAATACCCTAAATTATTATTATTATTACTGTTAAAATAATAAAAATTATTAACTTGCCATGAGGAATAAAAAACTCAAAAACTTTAACTAAAGAGTAAGCAAGAAAAAACACATCTCTAATTATTATTATTATTATTATTTCATATATGATGAAAAAACAAAATTACCTCGAAGAATAAAAAATACTACAAATTATAACAAAAGTAAACAAAAAAATTAAATAAATGACAAAAGAAAAGTAAATATTATTAGCCTTAACAAAATCATTTGAAAAAAAAACATCTCAAAGGATGATTATTGTTGTTGTTGTTGTTGTTGTTGTTGTTGCATAAATAATGAAAAAAATACCTCAAAGAATCAAAAAAATATAACAAAAGAGTACGCAAAAAAATAAATTAATGAGAACAAAAATAAATATGATTAGCCTTGAAAAAATATTTTGAAAAAAACATATAAAATAATTATTACTATTATTGCATAAAAAATATTACCTTGAAGAATAAAAAAACTCAACATTATAACAAAAGAGTAAGAAATAAATAACATAAATGACAAAAAATAAATAAATATCATTAGCCGTAAGAAAACATTTGACCTGAATAATAAAAAAAACAAAAAAATATTAATTTTCAAATGTCACTAATACAAATTAAAATTTAAGGACTAAATAAAAACAAAGGCAACCCCAATAAAAGAGAAAAAAATCTTACTATTATTTCATAAATAATAATAAAAATTAACCTCGAAGAATAAAAAAACTCAAAAATATAACAAAAGAATAAACAACAAATAAAATAAACGACACAACAAAAATAAATATTAGTAGCCTTAAAAAACCATTTTACTTGATGAAAAAAAAATATTAATTTTCAAATGATCACTAACACAAATTAAAATTAAAAGGCTAAATAAAAAAATACAACCCCAACAAAAGAGAAGATAAAAAATTAAAAACTAAAACTAAGAGTATATACATATAAACATGGACAACAATAGGGATTGATGCATAAATATACATGAAATAATAGAGGAATTAAAATCTAATAGAACAATTAAAATTATAAGGACCGAAATAAAAATAAAATATATGATTGATTTCAATCGAATGATCAAATTGACAACAATCCAAACTTCTATATCGAAAATATTAAGGGATTTAAAACCAAAATTAAAAGAATATGGACTGAAATGAAAATGCAATATATAATTAATTTCAATTGAATGACAAAATTGAAAATAATCCAAATTGTTATACCAAAAAGATTAAGGGATTTAATAAAAACCGAAAATTAAAAGAATACGGACAGAAATGCAAATGAAATATTTCATCAATTTCAATTGAAGGACTAAATTGAAATCAATCCAAACTTATATTACAGAAATCAGGACTATACAAAACAATCAAAAGCTAAGGGACATAAATAAAGACACCATAAACCTTAGAGGACTGAAGTGTAAGCTAGCCTTCATAAGAGAGAAAATGGTACAAAAAAGTTGAACTGACCATCGTCACCTCTTTGACCATCATGGGTGGCCACGTGCCCTTCCATTAGGGGGAGGACATGGAGGTGCACCTGCGAAGACGCCAAATGGATATTTTTCATTACTGTAGGACACCGCACGCGCCACTGGCAGAGGGCGTGACAAAAAAAAAGTATTGACATATGC
This sequence comes from Salix brachista, assembly GCA_009078335.1. NCBI lineage: Eukaryota > Viridiplantae > Streptophyta > Magnoliopsida > Malpighiales > Salicaceae > Salix > Salix brachista. Next base: position 14,313,729 of record CM018586.1, read on the forward strand.
GGCCAACGTGTCAACAGTGTTTGCGAGAAAAAATAATTAAAAAGTAACAAATTACCTAAACACCCTTACAACTAACTCTATAATTTTGTATTTTTCGGGGGCATATCTGTATTTACACATTTTTGAAAAATGTGAAATGTTAGGAAGACTCCGCTGACAGTGCTTTGATTTTGTCTTATATGAGGGTAATGTGGTTATTTTAATGTGCAAAGACATGTAAAAAATTAAAAATAATGTATTTTTACTGTGCAAAAAAACATGGCAAAGACTAAAATACTCTTAAACATTCTAGTAATGTCAACTGGTCCCTTGAAAACGTTGTAAATGCCCCTGATTTCAAGGCAAAGTTTGAGACGCATTGAGAGGTAAAATAATAATTACACTATTAAAATCCACAGTGAAGTGTCCTTACATCTACAGTGAACGTTGGAGCTCATTTAGGGTTTTTTAAATTATCCATGCAAGTTTCCACACGTACATTATCTAATATTATATATATAATACATGTATTTGCAGCTTAAACGCTAACTTCAACACCTCACACAAAAAATTGATTAGGGTTAGTGGGAGTGTATTGATAGTTATTTTTTAAAGTATATTTTATTTAAATTATATCAGAGTAATATAAAAATATAAGAAAAAATAAATTTATTTTGAAAAAAATAATTGTTATTTTAAAAATCGCTTTTGAAATACAAAAACAAACAACTCTAAATTATTTAAACTACATTGAGTTCGTATTAAATTTTTATTAGAAGTAGAAAAATATTCAAATACTATTAAATAATATTTTCTAGTAAAAAAATAAAGAAATAGTTAAAAAATAATCTTTTATAGTTTGATTTGAGTTTCATTTTCGCTTTGTACTTTCATAAATTATACTTTACTTTATAAATCAAGGAAAAACTTCAAATAAAATGTATTGTTGAGTAAATAAATTGTTGTTGAATATATATAAAGTATGGGATGTAAAGTGTATTTTATGAGAGTCTGAAGGGTTAGTGAAATTCAGTTCATATTATAGATGGATTTTGTAATTATCCCAAAATTGAATTATATAGAAATTAACCCAATGTGACATGATCACTTTTATAAGTCTGATAATCTAAAGAACTAGTGTAAATTATGTTGCGGATGAAGTTGAAAAAAAAATCAATTATAAAATGGACACGAAAAAATTATCTAAGTCAACTTGTGTTAACCAACAAAAATCATGATCTGAGTCATAAGGTTGAAATAACCTCATAAAAAGAAAACAAAAATAAATTATGAAATTTAATTTTTAGTTAATATATTATTAAGGATGAATTAAAAATAAATAAAGGATAAAAAATAAAGGCAATCAGGCTAACTCGCAACCTAAATCATGAGATCATGATAACCTCATAGAAAATAAAATAAAACATTATAAAGCACGATTCTCAATCATCCAAATGTTAAAGGAAATAAATTGAAAATAATAATAATTAAAATAAAATATCAAGTCAATCTAGGTTAACTTATCTAACTTGGATAGTCAAATTGAGATAACTCTCTCTCTCTCTCTCTCTCTCTCTCTCTCTCTCTCTATATATATATATATATATATATATATATATATATATATATATATATATATATATAATAAGCGAATTTAAATTCTCAATCAAATCAATGTTAAATGAAAAAAAATAAATTAAAAAAAAAAAAAACTCGAGTCCACATAAAAAAATAAAAAAATATAAAGTTAATTCTCAATCAATTCAATATTAAACGATGAAGTTAAGAAGAAAGTTGATTAAAAAAGAATGAAAAAATTGACTTGGATCATAAAATTGGGATATCTCCCTAGAAAGTCAATCAAAATAAATTATAAAGTTTAATACCTATTAAACTTTACATTGGAGAATGAAGTTAAAAAAACTGATGATCAAATTGTAAAAAGCCAAAGCATTTCACTCTTTAAGGCTATAGTAAAATGTCAAGGCCTTTTAGTAAATGATCCTATAAATAAAATAGAGTGTAAAATTATTAACTTTGTTTAAGAGATTAAGAAATGGTGTATAATATCAATTAATATACAAGCTAAGTAAAAGGATACTAATTAAAGTAGTATAGATAAAATACAGTTGAAAATTTCAATAAGTACGAAAATAAATAAATTACAAAATGTTTGTAAATTGTATATGTGAGGTTGGTCATGATTTCTTATTGCTATAAAACCTACTTATAATGTTATTAAGATCGAGTTTTACATAAAATATAAATCTTAGTCTTATACAAAGTATCTACAGTAGATAAAGATTTTATAAGTTGAATCTTAACATAATTCATATTTCTTATTTCCACACCTTCTCCTATAAGTTTGTGGATTGGAACTCTAATTCTACTGCAACATTCATCAATATTGATGATTAAAGACTCGTGTTTTGAATAAGACTTAATGGTTGATTAATAATTTAAATCCATATTTCCTTGATTGATAATTGATATTAGTTATCTTTAATAGTTTACTAAAATATATAAAATGAATAACTACTACTCTTGATCAAACGATATATGACTACTACATCTTATGATAGCCGTTTCCACTTTTTTAGAAATCTTTTAAGAAAATTGTGTCCCAAGTTATTCAAGATCTAAAACGCTTTCAAAGCAGATGTAGATGATGTTTGGATTGGAACCTTACCCACCACCCTTTCTACCAAGGCCCTTTGTTATTGATTAACATATTCTTAGTAGAAAATCAATCATCACATGGTTTGCTTACCTGTTTTATTGAAAGATTAAGCTTAATTATATTTAACATTGATTATAAATATGGCTAACCCACAACACCACATGTTAGCAATCTAGTATATATATTCGTTAATATTGGTTGTTGACCAAATAAATCATTATATTGTTTATCCTAAAACTTGTTATATAGTATGACATTGTTGATTTATCAAATAACAATTTATTTCTCAATTGCTAATTCTTTGATCAATATGCCAATGTTATTCATTTCTTCCTTAATAAATAAATGAGTAAAATCTACAGTTAAAAACTTAATTCTAAGTAGAGATAGATATAAGCCTCTTAAATCAAATAAATTATGGGATTTTTAACTTGAATTTAACAAGTTAAAAGTAGAGGACGCTGATGCCAGAAAGCTATAAACTAAATAAAAACAGAAAGGACATAAATCATAAAAATGATATAAAAAGAGATTTGTAATGAAGAATTTTAAATGAAAGCGATAAATTAAAAACAAAAGCTTGTAAATAATTTTGCATAGAAAATATGTGTATGGGGCTAACTATTATTTCTAGTTTCTAGATGATATATTTATAATATTATAGCTATTGGATTTTGCATTAAACTATAAATCATAATCCTATACAAACTATTTACTTTACAGTAGATAAGGATTTTATAATAAGATTTTTAGTAAAATTCATACCTCTTTTTGCATCTTCCTAATACTTGCTTTATTCTTGAAATAAATTGATAAATTAATCATTAATAGCTTGGCAAATCAAGCACTTTTATTTTGCATGTCAACCAATTAAACAATTTTAAAAAATAAAATGTTATTTGAATTTAACATTATATTTGTTTGACTTGTATGCTTAGCCCCTACCCTTTTCTTTTCATCTCGCGTGCAGTGTTTTGTTTAAATTTTTTATTTTCTCTATTTTTTTAGAAATTACTATATATATAAAAGGCGTGGGGTTTTCACTGTGCATCCACGCACTGTGCACACAGACACAGTGCACTGTGGATTGTAATAGTGGGTTTTTTTTTTTGGTTGCTTTTTTTGCTTACGTTTTTTTTCTCTTTTTTTTCTGCTTTTTTTTTTGTTTTTATTTTATGATTACGCTCCTCTTTTTTTTTTCTTTTTCTTTTTTTTTGCTTTTTTTTCCTAATTATTCTTTTTCTTCTTTTTTTCCTTCGTTTTTTGCTTCTTCTTTTTTTTTTTTGCCTTTTTTCCTTATTATATTTTTTTTTCATTTTTTTCTTATTATTTTTTTCTTTTTCTACTTATATAGTTTTTTTGGTTTTTTTTTTTTTAATAATCGGGGTGTTCGAGCTCGCTTAAATGCACTATGATTAATCTCCATATCCAAATTTTTTTGATAACCAGGGTGTCTAGGCCAACTTATGCATACCACGACAATCCCCGGACCCACATTTTTTCTTCTAAAGTGCTTTCCTGCTGGTACATTTTTTTTTCTTTTTTTTATACTTTTGTTTTATTCACTTATATATTTTTTTTATAATCAGGATCTCCGACCAGTTTAAGCACACCACGACTAATTCTTGGGCCGAATTTTTTTAAAAACAATATGGATTGCTACAGTGCTTTCACGCTTATACTTTTTTACTTTTTTTTTTGTTTTCTTTTGCTTATACATTTTTTTGTAACCATGGTCTCTCAGCCAGCTTAAGCTCTTTTTTTCACTTATACATTTTTTTTCACTTATATTTTTTTTTATAACCACGATCTCCGGGCCAACTCAAGTGCACCACCACTACTCCTCGGACCAAATCCGTTTTTTGATAATCGGGGTGTCCAGGCCAGCGTTGACACACCATGACTAATCTCTGAACCAATTTATTATTTTTTATTATTTTTTTTCCTTATACATTTTTTTGTTCACTTTTATTTTTATTTGTTCTTTGGATTAGATGATTTTTATAATTTTATTATTTACGCAATAATAATGATAATTTTAGTGATTATTTTCTTATAAAAATCTTTTGATTTTTTTTAAAGATTTTCCTGAAATTTTAATTTATATCGGTGATCATTTTAAAAGTAATATTACTCTATTTTTCTCTTTATTCGTTTTTTTTTTTTTTTGTTTCTTTATTTGTTCTTTAGATTATATGATTTTTATGATTTTATTATTTATGCAATAATAATGATAATTTTAGTTATTGTTTTTTTATAAAAATCTTTTTCTTTTTTATTTTTTATTTTTCATGGCAATTTAATTATTTTAATTGTTTTGGCAGTAATGTTAGTAATAATTTTAGCTTTAATAACAATGATAATGGCAATAATATCAGGATGAATTTTCAATTTATGTTTTCGTCTTTTTGTTGATAGAAAATTAACAACTTATTTTTTTATTTGATTATTGTAGGTATTTTCACAATTTATATATTATTTTTGTTTGATTTAAATTGAATTATAAAATGAACTAATCTTAATACAGTGAACTTAATAATTCAGATATCCGAGTTTTCTTGCTTTTTTAATGATGATGATAAATTTATACTGGTTATTTCGTTTGAAACTACTAAACAGATAAATTTATATCGATTTTAAATTCATATATTTTATAGAAAACTTGCACTTGACATGAATTCTGCACAGATTTATTATTTTAGCTAAATTTATATTATAATAAAAAAATACACACAATTAATATTTTTTACATTGAAAAAAATATTGTGCCGCCCGCGGCGAAGCGCGGGGGCATTGTCTAGTATTCTTATAAATATATAAAGATGGCATTTGGATTGGAATCTTCCCCAACTTTTATACTAAGATTATTGCAAAGTCAATATTAAAATCATAAATTCTAAAGGATATTACAAAACATATAATAGGCGTGGGATTTTGCACTGTATACCCTCTCACATTACACTGTGGATTGCGACAGTGCACGCCCGAAATTGGCATTCGTCTGCGCGGCAAGAGGAGGGGTTTGAACGGGGCTAATTTCGGTTTTTCCTTTTAATTTTTTTTTTTTGAAATAATCAGTTATGAACAGTGTATTGACGATTTCGTCCCTGGTAATAAGACAAAATACGGCATCGGGCTGAGGGGCACCGGCGTAATTGCGCGCGGCCAGACCGGCCCGGTCCGGTTCAGTCCGCCGTAACTTTTTATTTTTTTAATATTTTCTGAAATGGCTAAATACGGTTTTAGCCCCTAATAAGACAAAAACACTGAATTTGGTGCAAGGGTGGAACGGTAATTGTCCCTCATTTTCGAATTTTTAAATCGGCGTCTGTCAGGGCGTGAGACGCACGCGCCAGGCGGGTGTCCGCCTCACGTCCTGTTCAGGTGGCGCGTGCGGCCTCCTCCGGTGGCCGGAAATTTGCTACCGGCGGCCAGAACGATGCGCCGCCGCGTGGTCTTCCTCCCGTGGTGGTGCGTGTAACCACCAAATGCCCGTGGACGCGGCGGAGGCCGGTTAAAGCCGCCGGCCACGTTTCTCTCTCTCCGGAATGGCAAAGTTTCACTTCGGTCCTTCTACTTTCAATTTCCGGGTTGACTGTATATAACTCAATCAATTCGGTACAAAAGTTCCGATTTTTACAATTTCGTCCTCTGATTTCAATTGACAATAAATGTAAGTTGCATTTTAGCCCTTTGACTTTTAATTTAAGCCCTTGATATTTGATTTTTATTTCAGCCCTTACACTTTATTTATTTTTAATCCCTACTTTTGTCCATGTATATATAAGTGTATTTAACACAATAATAATAATAATAATAATAATAATGATTTAATTATTTTTCATTCTTACTCTTTTGTTATTTTTTTCCCCTCCCGATAATTTTATAAGTTTTTTGTTTTTTGCCAGTAATAGCCATGGTAATTTTTTTCTATCTTTTGTTAAAGTTTCTATAATATTTTTAATCTTTCATTTATTTTTGTTTCTTTTATTATTAACATAATAATAATAATAATTATAATAAGAATAATAATAATAGTGATTATTATTAATATTATAAGAATAGTGCTTATGTATTCTATTATTATAATAATAGTGATTATTTATTCTTTCATAATAATAATAATAATTTTTGATTGGTTTTTCTTGCTTGCTGTTTTGTTCATGCTTTTTATTTTTTTCCCTCGGTATAATTTAATAATTTTTGTTGTTTTTATTCTAGGGGCAAAAATAATTTTAGATGTTAAGACTCCGATGTTGCTATTGTTATAATATTTTAAATTAATATTGCTTCATTTTCCCTGTTGTTTTTTTTATTTGCTCTTTCTATTAATTAATTTTAATAATTTTATTATCTGCACAATAATCATTTCAGTAAGTTTTTTTTTCTTATTCAAATATTTTGCTCTTTTTTCTAATATTAGTGCGCGCTCTTTTGTGATCGTTTGTAACGCAATGCCTATATTCTAAGAGATGTAATCTATGCTTAAACTCAGCTAAATTTTTTAAACATTTTATCTTTTAATCTATAATTTTTATTTACTTATATCATATAAATTAATCGTTGTAGATTTAATTGTGTTAAATTATATACAAAAAAATACCCGCGGCAACGCGCGGGCAATTAACTAGTATCTAATAGTTAGTGAGGTTTTCTCAGGTTTAAACTTCCAGGCCACCAGTTAAGAAAAAATATTCCTTTAGCTAATTAGAGGATTGTTTAAAAAAGAGATTTAGCCTTAGTTTATATAATATAAACTAGTCCAATAATATATAGCTAATTGGTAAATGACCTCTGAAATTAAATTCAACTTAACCCTTAACCTTTTGATTTTCTAATTTGGTCCCTCGAAATTTCAAGTCAAAATACACAGTTCCTATGCTAGATACTAAAAAAAACCATTTTATAGTCAAATAAGATGCTTTCACGTGTCTCTATTTATTAGGCTGTGTTTGTTTCCCGGAATTCACTTTCCGGGAAACCACTTTCCAAACTTTCCTGTGTTTGTCTGCCTTCCGGAAAGTTGGTCAACGGAAAACACTTTCCAGTCAATGAAAAATTTGGCTTGGTTTTCAGGAAAGTGTTTTTCGGAAAATCTGGGCGGAAAACACTTTCCGGAAGTTGTGAAAAATTTAGAAATGTCATTATTTGCTGATTATATCAAATTTGATCCTCAAACTTTTGATTGCTATATATAATTTGTTTTGAATATTTATTTTTCAATTCCATCTCTTAAAATTTAATTTTTATATTAATTTTGGTCCTTATTTTTATAATTGCTATTTGCTTTTTTCTTATCATTTTTTTATTGAAATTTTTTATCTATCAAATTTGGTCCTCATTTTTTTTTGTTACTTATTTTATTTGAAATAATTTATGAAATGTTAATTATTATTATTTTAATTTATCCACCTTTCATTTTTTTTTTAAATTTTTAGATTTGATCTCTATTATTTTGATTATTATTTATTTTATTTGAGATAATTTATGAAATTATATTTTTTTTCAATTTCATTCTCATTCAACCTTTTAAGTTATAAGATTTGTTCCTCATTATTTTAATAAACTTGAAAAAAAAATTAATTTATTAATAAATTATTTTTCAGGAATAATCCATAACATAAACAAACACTGGAAAGTGTTTTCTAGTTCATTTTCCATAACACTGTCAAACATCGGAATTCATTTTACAGGAATTCACTTTCCGCGGAATTCACTTTTTAAAAGGAAATCACTTTCCAGCAAACAAACAGGCCTAAAAGGAAACCATTTTATAGTCAAATAAGATGCTTTCACGTGTCTCTATTTATTAGTGTTTTGGGAGGAAACCTAACAAAAGCGATGGATTGCTTTGACCTGGTAGTTTGATAGATTAAAATCAGAAATCCAAAGGCAAGGGGTTAAGTTAAATTTGACAAATAGTCCAGGGATCATTTTACCAGTTAACCACCCATCCCTTATCATTGAAGAAAAAGATACTTACGAATACAGTTTTTTTTTTTTTTTTTTAAATGGTCAATTGGTCATTACATGCATGGCAGTCAAAATCGAGATTTTGACATGGATCGGAAAGGGTTCCGAAAAATCGGATCGTAAGATCGGATCGTAAAATCGTAGAAAGATCATAAAATGTCCGTACAAAAATTATTATTTTTAATTATATTTAAATTTAAAAAATGAATTTAAATATAATTAAATATTATTATTTTTTATTATTATTATTATTCTACGATTTTTGTACGATTTTTTACATGATGTAATTTACATGTAACTTGCATGTGCTAATGGTAAATAACTCAACATAGTCCTTTAAATTTGAAGAATTCCGTATAAGGGCCTGTAAAGAGTAATAAGGGTAGATTGGTTGATTTTCCTTAAAAATGAAAGCCAAAAGAAAAATTCAAGGAAACAATCCAGAGTAGAGTATGGTGGCTGTCAAGCAAAACTTCACTTACAGAGACAGGACATAGCAAAAACAGAAGCCAGACTCTTTCAATCACAGTATAAAAGAGGTAAAAAGTGATCTGATCTCATTTCTAGTTAAATCTGAACATAATCTATTTCATAAAAAATAATGTCAGATTGAATATGCATGCTTCAAATCAGTGTTACTGCGTGGTATGATGATATTAATGAAAACGAGAATGAGAGTTTGTTAGGATTTGGAATGTTGAGAATTCAGCTATGGAACCAAAATTACCTTCCAAACTTAAGCTCTCTGTCATGGGTTTTTCTCATTGTAAATGGGGTTTGAAATTATGTGGAGTTTGTCTAGTGATTTTGTTTTTGTTGCTTGGTGTTTATTTTGCATCTAATAACGCTGGGGAAGCTGTAGTAAAGAGTGGTTTTTATCATTATACTGTGGTTGTGGATTGTGGTTTTTCTCATTGAAGGAAGTTTGTTCTTAAATTGGTCTTTTCCAACAAGAGGTTTTATGCAGTATGCTTCTTTAACAATGCTTGCCATCTCTGATTGAGGTAAACTTAGAGATATACATGCAAAAAACTGCTTCTTTAACTTCCCATTTGTATTTTGCAGGTAGTGACACTCTAAATTTTATAGCTGGAACCCACCCCTCTGGACGGTTTCATGCTTTATCTGGATTTTTTGCTGTTTACAACATGTTAGATCTGGCTCCAATAGCTAATTTGACCAAGATTTGGGAGAAGGGTCAGCAGATGTGTTCAAAATCATGGTCTGACTCGAGTAGCATTTTTAGAAACCAAAACAACATCGGCAAATATTGTTTCCGGGTGCCTTATATGGCATCGCTCATTGAGGATGCTTTGTGTCTTGGTGATAAAGAGATAGTGTTTGGTCCTGGAGATCTATCTTGGACTTTAGGAGCTTCACTAGTTGAAGTGGAGAAACTATGGCCAAGCTCTGCCGATACAACCACTTTATCCCTGAAAAGTAAGGAGGTTCTATACTCCTCAGTCCTTTTGTTCCTTCTACTTCTGTTTATTTCATTTATTGTTTACTATAGTCAAATCAAGTTGCCTATGCCGGGCAAGAAGATTCCTGCTGTCAGATTATCTTTGCCATCTTATATTATTCATCCTAAACTCTGTCCGAACTAATGTTTGGTCACAGCAACTTTAGGTAACAGAATTGTGAGACCTTTCTGCACAACCGCAATTTATTTATTCTACTGGATTTGAAATATTCATGACATTACAATGTACATGTTAGAAAAAAATTCTTATAATGACAATACAATTTGCCAGTGGGATTTGTGGTTCAAGAATGGCTGCAGAATGCTAGCTTTCATGTTGCTTGCAACCGTGTGAATGTCTCCTGTGCTGTTGCATGCATTTGAAAATGTCTCCTGTTTTCTTTTTAATTTGATTTCTTTTGTTACTTTCCCTGTCCGGAATTCTGTACTGCATGTGGTACTGCGAGTTAAACTAAAGTAAAAAAGTATGTGAATGATTCTTTAAACTCAGGTGGAGAGGTTAGTGAAAGGATTTTGATGGGAAGTTGGTCTGCGTGTTTGTGTTGCGTGATTATCAACCCAGTCACTCACGGGTTAAGCCAAGGCAGTTCATTTCTAGCTGTCCTTCTGCAGAAATGTTCACCTGGCGGGGCAAAGAACATTAGAGTGGATGGAGCTTCCATTTATTATCTACTTTTATGCAATTTTATCCTTGAAATTGGCAATTTACAAGCTGGAACAATAAATCTCGAAGTCTTAGCAGTGACGTAAAACATCCTTCTGATGCTTGATCAAACACAAAAAGATGCTAATAAAAGTCAAAAATATCACACAGCCATTAAGTTTATATGGTATCTATATACGAGCCGAACAGGAATACGTTGGACAGCATGTTTTACGCAAAACTTGATCACATATTTACAAGGAAAAGGAAACTACTACAGAACATATTTTTTATTTGACCCTTTCGGCTAAAGAGAAACAGATTCCAAACTTTCATGCCCATCCAATCTACGATTCCTCAGTACGAGGCTACTCCACTGGATTCGCAACCATTTGCTCCGGGTGCTTTTATATCTGCCCAAACTTCATTGGCACGGCCGATAAAATGGAATGGAGAATCGTACTGAGCAATCGAATAGGAATAATTGCTTTCAGTAGAAGTTGAGTTGAACCATGGAGACCTGCTCAAGCTGACAGCGAGTCTTTTTGCTTCTCCTGCAACATTCTCATCCTTTGCATATCCATGGAACTTCCTCACAGCAACACAACGACTGTTCCACATGTATGGTTTCAGGTGCAGTTCATCAATGGGGGCTGGTGGATCAGCCTGGAATTTCACAGGCAAGTAAAATCGAACGGCGTAGGCTGATGATCGGAAGGGCCCGGCACCTGGGATTATGCTAGTCACAACGGGAGCTGTCATTGCAATCCTCGAATAATTTAGATTGGCACCTTGGATGTATTGAAACAACCTTGATAAGAGAAAAAAAGACTATTTATTTTCTAGTCACAAAATCGAGATTTGAAATTCTATCCTCTTCATCCTAATTATCAACAATCAAGAGCAACAAATTCCGAAAATCTGTCTCAAAACACACAATATCTAGAAAAAACAAAACCCCATGACTCAAAATCCCGACTTCATTCATTTTCCCACTTTCTGCGCAGCCAAACATAGTTCTTTCAACAATCTTATTCTCTACAATCATGAAACAAGTGAACGACCAAAATAATATCTGTTGTGAAAGTTAATACCAAACAAACCAAAGTCTTTAAAGAATCGAACTTTTCTCTAAGCAATCGAAGCATCAAACTAGATATGCATATAAAATTCATGGAGTTCTTGAGAATAGGAGTTACCTGTGAAATCCGAACAAAGTGGCTTTCTCAAAGGAGAGTTCATTAACTGGAGCAGACATCCATGTGGAATTCACGTATGATCTGACCTCAAAATCCGATTCAGCGTGCACCACTTCATATTGTGGCGATTCGATGGCCTTGCAAAGACAAACCAAATTCAACACTACAATACCAGGTAACAGAAAAAACCACAGCCTCGGTTTCTCCATCGCTCTTTCACACTCTGGCTGTCCGACTAAAGGTAGCAGATTGAAGTCTTTGTTTCTGTTTTAATACTGCATGATGTCTGGAAAACGAATTTACAACTTTGTCCCTACTGTTGTCGGTTTTGGATGACTTCGGCAATCTGCTACCTGTGTAGCAGCAATTGTCAACGACTGGATCAGGATCATGACATTTTGTGGCACTACGGCTAAACTAGGTTGCGTACCGGCTGATGTGATAATGAAATGTTGTGTCTTTTTCTTTACTGTGTTTCAATTTTTAATATATATATATATATATATATATATTTTTTTTTTAAAAAAAAAAAAAACAATCTCATGAACTTCAGACTCTGCAACAACAATGTTTTTCTGCTTCATTTGTTTCTTTTGTTTACATTTATTGAACAATGAAGGAATATCCATCTGTTGTTGTAGCTTTCCTGGCTATCGTTCCAAGGGTGCTGTTTTACCCTCTAACTTCCTTTTGATTGATGCCATTTGCTTCTAAGCTAAATTGTGTTACAAAGAAGCTTGATGTCATTACTGCTATATTCTTTTTTCTTTTTCCTGCAAGACATCAACTGGTAGCTTCGACAATTCAATACAAGAATGGAACTGGTCATCAAAATGACATCAAGAAAGTAACTGAAATTGCTCAAGTTTATATCAACTCATTTATGTTCTGTTGGAAATTCCTGTCATATGAGAATAGTTACAGCATTGCAAATATAAGAATCCTTTCATACTTGATACAGACATTACATTATATCCCACTGTTCTTTCTATTTATCATCTACAAGAATCATGAATAAGATCAGATTGGTTCAAGGAGGCTTCTCTTGTAAAAAAACATGTACGATCAGCACCGTTCAGTAAATTGTGGATGTTATATAACTCCATGCCCTAAGCCGTGTGGAAAAGTTCAATGGCTCAGAGTGTCTTTTCTCTAAAGCTTGCCGGCAAAGTTTCTTCAGTAAAGTATTCCTTCCTCACCGTCTCCACAGAACAGAATCTCACCTTACAAAAAAGCAAATAACTGAAATCAATAACAGTAAACAGAAGGCAGGAGCCACCACAGGTACCAAACACTGCAACTGCTGAACCCTTTCATCTAAACCAGGTTTCATATTACAAAGCACTATACTAATCCATATTTGATGATGATACTCACCTAACATACATCAGATATTCTGCTAGTCCACTACCAAATACACGAGGATGCTTCATTAATAGAACTTAAATTTCTCGTTAATGAAATACTATTGTTTAAAGTATGTACATCTGAGTTTTGCAACTTCAAAACTAAACCGACATGATGTTGAATAAGTAATACTTGTGCATAATTAGGGAAGAAGAGAATTTTACGCTAATAATCATACTACGAGTGCCAATAAAAACAGTTCGCTTCGAGTCCAAAGATTGATTGCTTTATTGGTATTCAATAATCATTACTTGTATATTCAAACACTAGGAAAATTCAAATACACACATACACCTTTATTTATTTGACGATGTATCTGCAAAGCATACTTCCTTTTATCTAAAATCATATATCTGTGTAGTATTGCAACCGTATTCTGCATACCCATGTTTTCGAGGTTTAATATCAAGTTATTATTTATCAATTTGATATCCAAACTATACTGGAGAATAATGAAAAAATAGAAATGACATACCAGAGAAGCATTTGATCTTAACAAAGGCTTGGCCACTTGCCAAATTGGCTTAAATATGAATGGGGCTTCCACAAAGAGGACTTGGCCCAACCGCTTCGGATAATAGTAGTAAAATACATCAAACTGCCAAAACATAGAGTAACCAATTAACCCATGTCGCCCACAATATAATTGCTAGGCAGTTGCTGCAATCATATTTCAACAAGGTGATAGGTAAGAGAAATTAATATTCTTACAAGAAAGGAGGAAACATTAAATTAGAATTTCAGACAACATTAAAAGAGAGAGATCCTGAGGACTTTTACTTCAGATGTCTTTCATACAGAATCAGGATCTCTTTAGCAGCAACGATATTAACATTGAAGAATACAAAACCAAACACGGAAGCACGGGCTGGATACAGTTGAAATATGCAAGCCAACTAATACAAACAACATCACAAATAAGAGAGCTAATTTAGAACAAAAACCAAAATTTCACCAACAAGAGAGACACACTCATCTTTTTGAAAATCAACATAACGCACTCAATTTTGGAGAATATTCAAAATCTTTATTTCAATCAATAATAATATCTTCTAAATATCTAATATCTAGGTGTTTATTTATATGCACCAAACCAAATAAAATTAAAAAACCTAATAAGTCTTAATTTAAGAAGGAAACTAAAATCATAATTTAAATACTAAATAATAAAATCTAGAATAATCTTAAAATTAATAAATAAATAAGTTTCAGTTTTCATCCTCCATTCTCCCATGGGTGGAAAAAACTCAACCAAGTGTTGAATTAGTAAAACCTCCAGAAACTTCCATAGCTTGAAGATTTTTTTTTTTGCCCCAGATACCTATCATTCTTCTTCAATGATGAGAGCATTGTTGGCAACAAGATAGTCTTCTCAGCTACAAGATTGAATTCAGAAGGAATTACAAAGTCAATGTGATCAACCTCATCTTTAAACTCTTCAAATCGTGACACTGAAATCTCCTTGTTCAAGGTTCAAGATCCATTGTTTAAACTTCATCCTCAAAGTCATGTCCTGTGTTTGCAAGATCACAAATTTCCTCTTACAAGTTTTCTTTCCATGTCATCTTCATTGCATTCATCAACTTTGACAACAACAACTTCTAACTTGAGCTCGGATTGGTCATGTTTGATCTCTTCACCTTCAGTCAGACTGTCACTTTACTCTAAAGGCTTGGATTGTGCATAGATGCCAGGGACAACTTTGTTATAGTGGCCAACAAGAAAGCTTAATTGTTGCACTGCTTTATACATGTAAAGACTAAGCTCTGAAATGCAATTGATAAAAAAACACTCTCAACTAGCTTACGTGCCCTAAATGAGACAACTTGGTTATCCAATCTCATTTTGTCCAAAAAAAGAAAGACTAGTTCCATTGAAATTTCATCATCTTTCCTAGAAAATCTCAAACATCATAGGCTCCATGTGAAAGAACATACCTTTGGAATAGTTGTTTGTGAAACTTTCCACAAAACATCTGAGCATATCCACAGCTAGAGAGACATTTGAGATCTAGCATTACAAGATAAAGTTTGACCCTAACAATAATTTCAAATATCCAAGTGCACCTTTGAACCATTTAATTCGAAATATTACGTGTATAAGGAGCATTTGAGGCAGTTATTCCCATTAAAAGTTCCGTAGCCACTTATGCCTTTATAGCATGACATAATGCCCTTCCCATGGAACTAGATAGAAATTGCTCCACCTTCACTAATCCATTCACAAGTCGATCCAGCCAATAATGCAAGTCCATAAAAGATGGAAACCTGTGAAGTGTATAACCAGCCACATATGTATCTTCCTCTAACTCTCTATCATTCAATGACATTTTGTTTAGCCACACACTAAACTACTGTTATTCTCAATTGAAAGTGCAGAAGAACTTCACCACAAACCTAAAAGTAAAGAAATCCACAAGGAAATTGAATTTGCTGCATGCTGTAGAAGAAAGCTCACTATTGGATTCTTGTCTGCTGCTGAATGTTTATTGTCCTAAATTCCCTTTGCACACCAACCCACAACAGTAGCAATCAGTCCCTTCCTTCAACTTTTACTTTTTTGTTTTTTGAGTATGATATACATAACCACATGGTGGGCGCCAATTGATGTAGAACAAATACAAATGAGATCACCAAACAAGAGAGCTAATTCAGATTAAATACTGATATTCACCAACAAGAGAGACACACTTGATCTTGGGGATTTGTCAAAAAGGAGACACAATCAATCTTGGAGAACATTCAAAGTCGTTATTTCAATAAGTATTAATACGTTCTAAATAACTAGTGTCTAGGTGCTTATTTATAAGCACTAAACCAAACAAAATAAAAAAAAAATATAATAAGTTTTAATTTAAGAAGGAAACAAAAATCCTAATTTAAGCACTAAAAAATAAAATCTAAAATAGTCATAAAATATTAAAATTCCTAAATAAATAAGTTTCAGTTTTCATTGTTGCCCTTCATCCTCCATCACCAACCCATAAAATTGCCATGACTCTGCTGGTTTTTCTTTGTGAAAAAGAAGGGGAAAGAACATTTTTCTCTAAATGTTTGGAAAGCAGACAGATTTGTAAACCATTACCTTCTTAAGTATTTGTTGCCAACATAATAAAAGCACTAGTTTAGTGGCCAAAGCAGCAACAAGTAATCACATCTGAGAAATTCCAAGTTTCCAATGAGTAATAAAAAATCACAAGCTGGTTGTAAAAATTACCAGAAAGGTCAAGTACGTAAGATCTGCGTTCTTAGTACTAAATCCCCGGAGATCAAAAATCCCTAATATTTGTTCTTTCCCAGCTACAAGCTTTCCCAATGCCTTCTCAATTAGAAAAACGCACAGTTTCTCATTTTCAACGGGGTCATGCTCCTGCCATCAGTAATTTATGCATATTGTTAGAAACAATGACAAAAGACAACTAATAATAGCAGAACCAAATTAATCTTTGTTAGGGTTAAAAATTCTGCATTAACAAGACGTTGATACCATAAAGTCTTCATCAAACCATGAAAAGTCTATGGTCACCTGAGAACATAATTAGAAGATCAACAGTAATTTACAGAGTATGATAATGTTTCATAGAAGGGGCATGAGCTCCTAAGTTGATCAAAGAAGAAGCAAACAAATCTTATCAAAACTCATTCAACCAGTGATAATCAGAAGATCATCTGGGAATCTTTTATAATTCATTGTTGGTTTTGGGATTTCAATATGAACTTAGAAAATAGAAGATGCTGTAAATGCGTGAGTGGTTATCATTAACATAAGAGGAGGGAAGAGCTGGCCCTGTCCAGGAATCTGCAAAAATATCCTAAAAAAAATTCAGTCATATAAATGTTCTCTGTATCCTAACATTTTCTAAACATAACTCTCATTCATGAGGTTCGTATTTTGGCTAATGGCTTCTAAAATTAAATGCAGGGGGGGAATATCCAAGGCATTCTTGATTTAGCAACACTTCACATATATGCAAAGCAACCACAACTTGTTGTTTCTTTCAGTGACCGTAGGGATGATTAACTAGCACCGTTTATCATGTGAAAACTAATAAGATATGTAAAATATGAAAGGTTTAATGAACTCGAGAACTTACAGAAGGAAAGTGCTTGGATGCCACTACTATAAGCACTGGCTTTCCATAAACATCAAGAGAATCATGAACGTAGGCTTTTCCAGTGTCTACTATACTTTTCACCGACTCTTCAGACAGTTCCGACACTCTAAATTCCTCACGCCATTTCTAGTAAGTGTAGAAGGAAAACTACACTTCAGTACAGCAAATGCAGCTTCGTGGCTGTTAAACTTGGCAACTTGATACTTTCACTTCCACATTTCCACGTATCAAACCATTCAATAGAAGCGAATTCAAAGCCTTTAAAGATACAGTAAACTTTTGACTACTGAAAAAAAAAAAGCAACATTTTAGGATACAATGGCTTTGTTCAATTTTGAAACAGCTTCCTCCACAGAAAATCTCCGGTCTTTTAGAAACCAAAGGATCATTTCTTCATCATCTCTTCCATTTTTCCCTACTGGTAGACTATGGTAATCTCTTCCAAGCTTCTCCTTTACTTCCAAAACCAGTTGCTAAATCGCCCCCAAAAAACTCACCAAATTAGAAACAACTCATAAGAGATTGCAAATACAAGCAATAAAATATTTATTTAAAAAGGAAATGAATTTAAGCTTTCAAAAAAATAAAACAACTTCAAGAAATAGAACAATTTCTGGGACTATTAAATGCACGATTTTCTTTCATTTTTTTATATAATTTCTAAGAAAACAAACAAAACTCAGAAAAAAAATAAAAAAGAAATCAGGAGTCGGAGTGGAGAATTTTAATTAATTACCTTGTGGGATTGATTAGAACTTAAACTGCAACTCTGAACTGAGAATTTGCAGTTTCGAGAGGGACTTTTAGTCAAAGAGACAGGAACAATTAGTGGACGGCCTAGATCGAGACACGTTCGAATAGCCATCTCTTGAAGAGTTCACTGCTTTCTTTTTCCCCAGTTTCTGTTGTTATATGGATTCCAGATTGTGGTGCCAATGATAATGGCGTTTCTTTCAATTCTGTTTGTTCCCGGGAAAATGACCGGAAAAAACGACAGCAAGCAGCCAAGCAGTTAGCAGAATTAGCGGGCTTTAGTGAAGGCCCACGGTATTTTGGCCTTTGGGCTTTGAGTTTTGGTGTTTCTGTTTAGATTCTTGGATTGAAATTATTTTTTAATATAATATTAAAATTTTATTAATTAAACATAATAAATCTGGATAGGTGAACTTGGTATCAAAACTTAATTATTAAATAACAACAACAATAATTAATAGTATAGAACTATCATTGATTCATCATCCAATAATTTAAAATTTCAAACTATTATTGCTTGTTTGACAGCCGAACTAGTGAGTTTATTTAGTTTCTCGTGCTCATTGAACCTAAGATGATGATCATACAAGCAAACTAGCCATTCATCCCTTGGAGCCAATTCCTTGCATGCGCTGTTACAGAACATTTCATCGCAGTGCATGAAACTCATGAATAGTTTTAGCCATATCAGTTTCGTTTTGTTTTGTTTCGGCCCAAATATTTTATACCAGTTAAAAAAAATATGACGTTGTTTTTATCCCAATTTAAAATTTGATTCATTCCGGATTTTTCAGTTCAATATCGGCCGAAACGTATCGGTATTATTTCGTCTATGCCGTTTCAACCTTCGGAAAAAAAAACCATCTCCCGTCTGGATAAATTATGGTTCACTGATGTGGCCTGATTTTCTTTTCTTTTTTCCATTTAATCTAGCAGCATCAAATTGATTTTTTTTTATTAAACTCTTTAAATTATACATGATTATAAAAAAATACTTTAAAAAACAACCCTGACCAAACTCTCAAATAAGAGAAGGTAATATTTGGTACTTCTTGATTTCTATAGAGGGTTTCTTTATAGTTATTTTAATTACTCATGGTTTAATTTATAATGTATGAGAAGAATGCTAAGGTATTGCGAATTCATTCTCTATAATCATGATTTTTCTTATTAAATATTTAAAAATTATATGGCCCAAATAAATCACAAAGAAAGCTATGAATGTTAGCTTAAAAACTAAAGTGAAAAGCTGTAAAATAAATGCATTTTGAAAATATTTGATCGATGTATTAAAATATTTTCTTCTTATCTAATTATAAGGCAATAAAAAAATATAACAACAGCAACCTTGAGAAAAATTATATAGAAATTGCAATAAAAAAAAAGAACTACCTCACCATTAATTATGGATTATAGATTCTGGCCATCATAGGATTTTTTCTTCTCAATTTGATTTTTTAATTGTTAAATTGATTAACATTTGCTTCTAATTTGCCATGGAAGGCAATAATTCAAAGATAAAGGACCACAGTTAAGAGCAAGGAAACTTAGGTGATGCTTTTAAAATTAGCATGACAAATATCGATCTTGGTATCATAAAAGGGTTTATTGTTGCAAAATGATTTTTCATTTATGAATCCATATTTTGCTTTTTAGGGCTCATAGATAGGTTTATTTAGGTATATAAGATGTTTTTTAGGAAAAACAATAGTTGAACAAATGAATTTTTTTAGGCGAAGAAGTCTTCAAATTGATTTTCTGACCACCTGATGGTCAATGACAAAACCAAAGGTGATGTGTTGTTTGTATAGTGGCTTAAAAAAAAATTAAAGTTGGGCAAGAGCATGAGCCTGGCCTTGATTTTGAGCCCAGGGGCTGGTCCATCAAACCCAAACTCATGGGCTCCTTTCTTAAAGGCTTTTTTAAGACATTATTTAAATAAATCGATGAAATTAGTTTTTTTTTTCAAAAAAAATATATATACCAATAAAATTATTTTGAAAAAATTATGTTTGGATAATTTTTTTAAAAAAACAAAAATAATTTTTTTGAGTTTTCTTTCTATAAAGTTATTCTAGTTTTATAATCAGAGTCATGGATTTAACGAACTAACTCAGATTGACTCAGTTTTTTTTTAGTTTATGATTTGGAAATGAGTCAATATTTATATTTTTAATTATTTTCTATGATTTAATTTGTTTTCAGTTTGGTGGGTTTACCTAGGTTTGCTTGAGTCACTCTTTTGGTTGGATCTTTTTATAAATTAAATATTTTTTTTCATTTTCATCCTCTAACATTTGGTGGATTGGAATTGGAATTTGAATTTCTATGATATTATCACAATCTCATAACTTAGGTTGCCAATTTTTTAGGTTAACCATGATTTGTTTTAGTCAACCTAATATGTCATCATCTCAATATTTTTAAAATTTACCATCAAATATCTCAATATTTTAAATGTATGTCGTCCAATATGCATCAAATTTTATGCTCATAATTGATTATTTTCTACTAGAAAACATGTTAGCAACATCTTTGTATATTTTTTTACGTTTAGAAAAAACCGATTCATATCGTTGAGTAGTGTAGGCTAAGGATCTAGTAGACATTGTGATTGATGTTAATGGTGTCAAAATCTATCCTTCCAAGATCTTTTTCTCCTTTTATTTTTTTTTTGCAAATTTCTAATCTCTCTAAAATATAAATAAATTTTGGAACCAAAAGGTAAAAAAATAGATGGGGACCAAATATTAAAAAAATAAATAAAATTCAGGGACTAAAGTATTAATTTTACATGTATCTTGAACAAAACACATGTGAAAAGGCTATAAATATTTTATAATATAAATTTTAATCCTTATTCTTTTATTTTATTTATTATGATAAATAAAAACCCAACAATGCATAATTAGCATGCCATCGAATTCTAGAATAATTTCTTGTAGTGGTCGTGTGCTATCACACAACTAAAAGAAACACATAGAATAAATATGATAGTTTTTAAGAACCAAATTAAAAGGGAAAAAGTGTAATGACCAAATCAAATTAAATGAAAAACTTGAGGGGTCAAGGATGAAAATTTGCACAATAAACAATGTTATGAATAATGAAATGTGAGAGGATGTACATGAATTACATAATAAAACCCATCTATTTATGTTTCTTTGCTAACACACACACCTCCTTATCAAGTTTTAAGAAAATAAAATAAAAAAATATATATATATATAATTTGAAAGCATCATTTTCATATAACACAAAAACTCACATAAGATAGAAATGTGAAAACAATTTTTGTTCTCAAATGTTCTCAATTTTTTTATTAAATATTTTTTATTTTAAAATTTTAATTTTTGATAAAAGTGAGATAAATATAAAAGATATAAACACAAGTAAAAATTCTATCCAAACTTTTGACTAAAAAAAATATTTTTATATGAATAGAGTTTGTCAAAAGGTTGACAATGCCATCATCTAAACTTTATATGAAAAAGGAATCAAAAGAGGAATTTAAATTCATAATTTAATAATAAAGTTAATATAAATTCAACATTAAAATAGACAAACGGAAAGGTAATGGTTTATTATTAAATTTCTTATTTCGGTGACGGTAACAGTATAATACTAATTTTATATGGAAAAGGAATTAAAATATGTATTAAAATTCCTATACGAGTCATTGATTAATTATAACCCAAGATATAAATTCAACATTAAAACAGTAAGGGGTCGGGTGCCCTTGGGCCACCTGTAATTAAAAGCTATTTAATACTTAAAAATCATTTTTGACTTTCCTTTTCTACCTCTAGGATTATGGTTAATACTTTAAAACATTATCATATAAAATAACATTTATTTAATGTTTATAATCAACACCATTTATTTTTATTCAAATATTTTCTTAGGGGTGTTTGGAAGCACTCCAAAAATACTTTATGAAAAAAATTGAATTGTTATTTGTTATTTTGAGTGTTTTTAGATTATTTTGATGTGCTGATATCAAAAATAATTTTTAAAACTATAATAAAAATATTATTTTAATATATTTTTAAGTAAAAAACAATTTGAAAAATAATCTCAACTACACTACCGACCACTCTTTTAGTGTCTATTTGGGAGTGTGGTTGCGGTTGCTTTTAAAAGTGCTTTTCGTTCAAAAATACATTAAAATTATATTTTTTTATTTTTTAAAAATTATTTTTGACATCAGCACATCAAAATGATTTAAAAACATCAAATTTTATTAATTTAAACTTAAAAATAAAAATAAAAATTTTTTAAATTTTTTTAAAAGCGATTTTAAAAAGAACTCCCAAACACCCCTTTAATATAGCAAGTTAAAGAGGTTGGTGATCACCGCCCATTATTCAGTGCTTGTTTGAGAAGAAAGAAAACGATAAGGGAATAAAAAACATGGCGGTGTCAACATCTAGGGCTCCAAACCCTAGCATGTTGACTTGATGCGCAATCAAATTCATCTTTTGGACCAAAGAAACATTGTAGAAGAGAATTTATGCGTCTAAAGAGAGAAATTCTGCGAGCAGAATGTCAAGATTATGATTGCAAGCAAGATCTCGACCATAACTTAACTTTCAAGACAAGTATCTCTAACTTTACAAGCTAGCTAGCTGTCTGTTCATTCTACTTTCTTTTATTCTGTTGATTTTTGACAGAAGCATCGTGTTATCTGATGTGCGAGTGTGTTTTCTCAGTCTGGGACCTTTTGTAAAGCTTATTCTCTCCCATCGGCTGTAGAGGAGATATCCAGCAGCCACCCACTAAGAAATTCCTGTCACTTTCCAATGATTCTATTCTTTTACTTTTTTCCAAGCAGGTTCAAGAAGAATTCAGCCCTTTTAATCTAAGGTTCCACCATGGAAATCATGTCTTGGAAATATATGTTCATGCTTCTTGAAAAATTTGACCCAAATTTCATGAACTTGCATTCTAGTCAAATCCAGTCTTTATTTGTTATCTGGTTAAATTATTACAAGGAAAAATCCTGGCTTTTTAAGTTTGGTCGGTGGTTATATATTACTATATATATAAAAGGCGTAGACAATTCACTGTGCACTCATTCACTGTACACTCAAACACAGTGCATTGTGGATTGCAATAGTTTTTCTCTTTTTTTATGCTTTTTTTTTTGTTTTTATTTTATGATTACGCTCCTCTTTTTTTTTTTTTTTTCGTTTCCTCTTTTTTTCTTTTTTTTTTGCTTTTTTTTTTCCTCATTATTCTTTTTCTTCTTTTTTTCCTCTGTTTTTTGCTTCTTCTTTTTTTGCCTTTTTTTTGTATTTTTTCCTTATTATATATTTTTTTTCTTTTTTTTCTTATTATTTTTTTTTCTTTTTCTACTTATATATTTTTTTGGTTTTTTGTTTTTTAATAATCGGGGTGTCCGAGCTCGCTTAAATGCACCACGATTAATCTCCATATCCAATTTTTTTTTATAATCAGGGTGTCCAGGACAACTTATGCATACCACGACAATCCCCGGACCCACTTTTTTTTTTCTAAAGTGCTTTCCTGCTGGTACATTTTTTTTTATATACTTTTGTTTTATTCACTTATACATTTTTTTTATAACCGGGATCTCCGACTAGCTTAAGCACACCACGACTAATTCTTGGGCGAATTTTTTTAAAAACAATATGGATTGCTACAGTGCTTTCACGCTTATACCTTTTTTTTGTTTTCTTTCGCTTATATATTTTTTTGTAACCATGGTCTCTCAGCCAGCTTAAGCTCTTTTTTTCACTTATACATTTTTTTTCACTTATATATTTTTTTTATAACCACGATCTCCGTGCCAACTCAAGTGCACCACCACCACTCCTCGGATCAAATCTGTTTTTTGATAATCGGGGTGTCCAGGCCAGCGTGGACACACCATGACTAATCTCCGAACCAATTTATTATTATTTTTTATTTTTTTTCCTTGTACGTTTTTTTGTTCACTTATATAATTTTTTTATGACTGGGGTCTCCAGTCTAGCTTAAGCACACCACGACTAATTCCCGGACTGATTTAAAAAAAAAAAAACAATATGAATTGCTACAGTGCTTTCATGCTTATTTTTTTTTCACTTATATATTTTTTTATAGCCGGGGTCTCTGGGTTAACTTAAGCGCACCATGACTAATCCTCTGACCCTTTTTTATAATCGGTGTGTCTGAATCAGCTGATGCGCACCGCGAGTTCTATAAGTACGTATATACCCCCTATAAGACAAAATCCAAGAGTTGGTTATAGGGGTGTATTGGTAATTTACCAATTATATTTTCTATAGCGGTGTTATGGGCGCGTCTTCGGGCGCGACGCCAATTTCAGAGCTCATGCACATTTTGGATGGCGCGTGCGGCGTTGAACTTCTAAAAATGTATATTAGTTTTTTATATATTCATTTTATTATGTAAAGTGTGTTTTAAATAATATCATGGTATTAGAGATATTTTCAATTCCTTTCATTTATGTGCATAGTACAATCATCATAATATCCTCAAATAAGACGAAAACGTTATTCCACTGTTCATATGACAAAAAAAAAAGACTATTGCAATCCACAGTGCAACTTATTGTTGATAGAAAAATACAACTTATTTTATACTGGTTATTTCATTGAAACCTACTAAACAAATAAATTCATATTCATTTAAAATTTATATATTTTATACAAAACTTGCACTTCATAAAAATTATATACAGATTTATTATTTTGTCTAAATTTATGCTATGATAAAAAAAATCATACATAATAAATATTTTTTTACGTTGAAAAAAATATGATTCCGCCCGCGACGAGGCGCAGGTGCCATGGCTAGATGTTTTCTTTTATTTTTATTTGTTCTTTGGATTAGATGATTTTTATAATTTTATTATTTGCGCAATAATAATCATAATTTTAGTGATTATTTTTTTATAAAAATCTTTTGATTTTTTTTAAAGATTTTCCTGAAATTTTAATTTATATCGGTGATCATTTTAAAAGTAATATTACTCTATTTTCCCCTTTATTCTTTTTTTTTGTTTTCTGTTTCTTTATTTGTTCTTTAGATTATATGATTTTTATGATTTCATTATTTATGCAATAATAATGATAATTTTAGTTATTATTTTTTTATTGTTGTTTTATAAAAATCTTTTGCTTTTTTTTTTCATGGCAATTTAATTATTTTGATTGTTTTGGCTGTAATGTTAGTAATAATTTTAGCTTTTATATCAATGATACTGGCAATAACGTCAGGATGAATTTTCAATCTATGTTTTCATCTTTTTGTTGATAGAAATTTAACAACTTATTTTTTTATTTGATTATTGTAGGTATTTTCACAATTTATAGTTTATTTTTGTTTGATTTAAATTGAATTATATAATGAACTAATCTTAATACAATGAGCTTAATAATTCAGATATCCGAGTTTTCTTGCTTTTTTAATGATGATGATAAATTTATACTGGTTATTTCGTTTGAAACTACTAAACAGATAAATTTATATCGATTTTAAATTCATATATTTTATAGAAAACTTGCACTTGACATGAATTCTGCACAGATTTATTATTTTAACTAAATTTATATTATAATAAAAAAATATACACAATTAATATTTTTTACATTGAAAAAAATATTTTGCCGCCCGCGGCGAAGCGCTGGGGCATTGTCTAGTATATATATAAATGGAGTTAGGTAGAGAATTAAATAACAGATTTCATGGTATAGACAAGCGTAGCCGGTAGTATTTAGATAAACTTCTATTATGACATGAATACAGTGATATAGGTTAAGGAATCATCTCATTTAAAAGCTAAAACTGTTAGGTGAGGCTCTAAAATATGATTTATATTATTCTCTGACACACCTTCTCAAGTGAAAACTTTTGGGCTTGAAACTTGTATAGACCCACACTACCTTGTGCTTGATTTTTATCAAATAGAATGAGGGTGGTGAGATTCGAACTAGTGACCGCTGGGTCAATAAGGCTTTGATACCATATTAACAAAACATCTCACCTAAAAACTTAAATTATTAAATGAGACCCCAAAATATGATTTATATTATTCTCTACCAATATTTCCTCACCGTATCAGGTTCATCATATCGCTGGGTGAAGCATAGAATTTATAGGGTTTAAACAGGAACAAACAACAACAATTTATTGTGTACAGGAAATTCGTTAGTGAGTTTTCTAGGGGCTATGAGAAAAGAATGGTACCAATTTTCAAGCAAGCAATTACCTCTTGGCAAGTTTTATGACAAGAGTCTTAGCTTAGATATGTCTACGTAACATTTTTCCTGTAATATGTTTGGTTTGATCCACGTATACCATGTTTGTGTAGTTTTCCATGTTCTTATTAGTTGTAGCTGCCAAGTTTCAGTAAACATCATAGATTGCTGATGATTTCCGATAAGTTTTATACCAAATATCGTTTAGGACCTACCGATGCTATTGAAATTCACTCCTGAAAAACTTAATTTCTCCATAAAGACAGTAATTTCGTTGCCAGTTCTTATAATCAACTACTTGCACTTTAGAACCAAATCGCAGTGGACCTTAGCTTAGGAGAGGTCTATTGGTTAATCATGGAAATGATCACTTCCTTTATCCAACATCTGATTTTCCATCTCATCGCATCACGGAAATGGAATTGTAATAAAGACTTCATGCATGCCATGCATGAAATCCTATGTAAATTTCCATGATTTGTTTCGACACATGTAGTGTCAAAGAAGCTCCAGGAAAAGGGTTGCTTTAGGGTGGAGGCCAGCATCTTTCAGAGTTAATCCCATCTGATCAACACTGTAGACTCTTCTAGGAAAGCTTGAGATCAATCTGTAGTTGCCAACGCCTGGTAGCCCCAATGAATCGATGTATCTGTAAACTGACTGGATCTTATCTGAGCAGGAAAAACTCTGCTCTTTTCTTTCACCATTTGGAAACCGTATCAGAATCTGAAAAACCATCGAGAATTTGAATCGTTATACTCAAATCTGAACAAAATAGAAGATGGTTTGCATAATAATTAATACCTGTGTTGCTTGAGAATCTTTGGACCCGTTAGCTGTTTCTATAACAGTAGAAACTTCTTTTGATTTACCAAACTGTTTCTGACTTGGATTCTGCCTTAGCTTTTCATAATTTGCTTTACTTGAAGAACCAGCTGGTTTCTGAAATTTCCTCTCTGGAAGCAGGCTATTGAGTTTTTCCTTTTCCTGGAATGGAGAAAATGATGGTTCATTTTCAATTTAGTTTTAGCCCTGAAAGTTCAAATTAATGTCAGATAGGACACACCTTATCTATCTTTAGAGCTGAAAGATATGCCGCGTCTTGTTCTTCTCTAAGTTGGCGATCTGCTCTTATCTTCTCTTCCTCTTTGGCCCTTGCTCTTTTTCTCTCCTCCTCCATGGCCTTTTCTCTTGTTGTTTCCTCTTCCTTTGCTCTTGAATTGCCAAATGCCAACCCTTGCTCCTCCACCGTCCTCTGCAGAATCTCAACCAGCTCTGCCGGGGAAATCGGCCCTTCCATCTAAATCAAAATCAATTCAGTCCTAAATCATGGATCACAAATATGCAATTTAAGAAATAGTAGCAATAAAACTGGGGAATTTTAGTACCAGTAGCTATATATTTCATCTAGTACTGAGGATATAAATTCTTGTTTTTCATTAACTCTCTAAATGCCTATGAGAATATATAAAGAGGATGCACCGAAATTTGAATAATCTAGTAAAGTTCCCAGGGCATAAATTTAGCTTCAAATTCCAACCAACCTGTTGCAGCACTGCTATGCTATTTCCAGCAGCAGGAGCTATTACTGCACAACATGGAAAGCTTGCAGGCTGCAAAGTTACAGCCATTTGCGAACCCTCTCCTCTATCAGAAAGTGCTCCCCAACAAACAAAGTTAGCATCAAGAAACTGGACCACCAACTCTGAACCAAGAGTCCCCCAACAGAAAGAGGGAGTGAAAGGGTGCTGCGGTGAGTGAAGATACATGAACATAAACTTGTGCTCATCTTCTGCTATCTTTAGGGCTTCCATGAATTGGCAAGCATAAAATAAAGGATGTGTTGAGCCATATTGCTGCTCATAAACGGATAGAAAGGTCCACTCTTCTGGTGCAATGAGGGGATCTTGAAGAGGTTGCAATGGAAAGTTTGGTATTGGATTTTGATCTCTTCTACCTCCTATTCCTATGCGACCTATGCCATGACTCATTACTCTAGAAAACCCCCCAACAATGCTCCTAGGGAGGTTCACCATACGTCGAACAATTCCATTGGAAGAAACCTCTCTCGTTGCTCTTGAACTTTCCCTCATTAACCATGACATTCTGCTGTATCTACCAGGACTCCTCAAAGAGCAAAAATTAACGAAAAGGAAAGAACAAGAGAGGGAAATTTAGACTCTACTTGATTCTTTTTAATTTTCTAAGGCTAATTCCATGTGAATTTTTGAAACTGTATCTTTGCAATTTGTAAGATCACTTGATAAAGATACTAATGGAATGTCAAGTTCTTGACAAATGTTAAGGCATTTGTCTTGCTGACAAGAGAATATATTGTTTTCAGACATTCGACTACACAAATACATGCATAATTCCTTTCTTTTATTCAGCTTTAATCAAAGTAGCATTAAGAACATCGCGAAAGAATGTGAAGATGCTTCCAATTCTTCAATTCCACGAGCAAGATACCTTGCTTGTGATGAAATCCACCGTTGGTTTTAGAAGAGATTCCCATTATTATTGACCGTAATTAAAAAGGATTCAAAGATAGATAGAGACTATGGTGGGTGAGGAATCAAATTCTTGTTCTTGCTACTACTTTTCTTTTTTATCATTCCAAATTTCAGGATTGCTCTTTGCATCAATATCAAGACTTCAATGAGACACCCTTGCATAAGCAAGAGAGGTGAGATCTCAAGTTCGAGTCCCACTCTTGACAATTCAATTCTAATAAAATCGGATCACATCCATCCAAAACAGACAAACAAATGGAGAGTGAAATTGCATATTTTGGTAAAATTTTTAGTGGGAATTTAATTGGAAATCCAAGTAGATTAAGAACCTGCAGAACTGTTATGAACCATTTAAGTTATAGGAACTGAACTCCTACCTACCACATATAACCAACAGTAGTGACAAGGCTATCTTACAGAAGACATTATTGATTGCTTACAAGAGACTGGTATTAATTGACAAAAGCTAGAATTGTGTTGTAAGAAGGCATCCACATGTTGAGTTCACACTATTCTAACTTGTTATTCTAAATAATAGTGGCTAGTTTTGCAGCACAAATGGCTGTATCTGACGGATATTTGCTGGTGCTGAGAATGGAGATTGTTGTCCTCATTACTAGATAGATGCCTTGACTATCAAGGCTGATACCTCAACTGTGCATTGATTTCTCCTTTTGCTCCTTTCTATTTGAAAGACAGTCTTATCTCAAAACATTTTTTAAGTGAAATGAAATGACTTCCCATCCACGATTGAGCAAATATCCCTTTGGTCAATAGAACAGAACTTGTTGAATAGCTTCATAGTGAAAGCCCTGAATTCCTTCAATTTTCCCAAGTATCATTGCTGCCTCGTTTAAATTTTCAAATATGGTGACAAAAGTCATTGAAATTAATGACTACTTTGTTTGATTGAGTATATTCTTTATGAGATTTTCATGTAAAGTTTCTTTGCTATTCATTTCATTTCAGAATAATGTTGTCATAAGAACTTTTTGACCCACAGCCATGTTGTGAAAATAAAGCAATGTGTACCAATAAACAACATCAAGGCTACAACCATTATGGATGATATTTATCTACACAGCCATGTGATGTTCTCCCAAAGTTTATGTCCATTCTTGCTAGAAAAGGTTTTCTAGCTTACCTTTTAGAAAGCTTCATCCATCAAAAGTAGCTCTAAGATGTGGTGGTCTTGCTCAATTTGCACATTACTTATTGCTGAGGCAAACGGTTCTCTTCGAGGACCATATTGCAGTAGTGCTACCAAAATGAGTGGTTGTGGCCTAAGAAATGCTGAACTAAACCCTCATCACTACCCAATTATGTGTTCATTGTTAATTTGTTGTTTAATACTTAGAGCCTATTTGGTGACTAGCACATGAATGAAAAAGAAATCTAAATGAGATCTTAAGAAAGGCATTACACTGCACACTCCCACTCCACCCTTCAGTATATTGACAGTCGCAGTTTTTGAGGCATAAAGTCACCATTTCATGTCTTATTTTCATCTCAACTTTGAATATTTATGTATTCATTATTCTTCTCCTTTCAAAAAATCATGGCATTGGCAGCCTTATTATGTATAAGCAATAATCAATGGACATTGTAAAATACCTTTCCCTTTTATAAAATGTCACCAGCACAAGCTTTAAGAAGATGGTGTATCCCTACAATACAAGTTATAGCTCCATTAAAAAAAAAAAGTATTATCCACATTCTTTCTGGATTGTGGGGATGGAATCTATTCTCTTAGACTAGCTTTACAAAGGAGCATGCTCCCACTCAAAATACCTTAGTAATCTCTATGCCAGTTGTTTTTTAAGAGAGTGGCCATCAGTGGACCAATATCCTTCACCAGTTTTTCTTTTCTTTTCTTTTCTATCTTGCAGGGGTGGCTGAGACAGTGAGTGGAGGAATGTGTGTACGTGAAAAGAAGAGAGAAATAAAGTATAGGATAGTAAGAAATTAAAGGGAAGTATTTGAAAGTGGGAAGCACCATACCCCAGAACTCTATAAAGAGAACCAGGCTAAGGGCCCATGCTTTTATGCTCCTCATATACCATGCCAAGAACAATCTAAAGGAGCTCCCGAGGCTGTAAAATAATCAAGTTTTGCTCACTTTACTGCAAGCTGCATACCTACATTACATTATCTTAATTACTAATTCTGCAGCATCTTCTGATCACTCCTCTAAATTCTGCTGCTATTAGCTTTAATCCTGTAGGATTTTATGCTAATTTGAGATTTAATAGTATAATGAGACAATATAGGAGAATTACTTAAAGCAACTTGACAATGGAGCACTTCCACCCCACTATGGTATCAATCTTCCTTATTAGTTAGGCCACTGATTTGGAGAATTCATGGCTACACCTAGAGATTTGTAGTTATTTTCAGCGGCAGTATACATTCAAGTCTGCCATAATTAGTTGAGCATGACATCGCATAAGATGGATGGTGATATCATTGACATCAAGGGGCCTGGCCTGGTGATTAAAGAGATAGGTCCCCTTGCATGAAACATCCGTTTTGCCAGAGTAATTATCGTGATAATTAATTTAATTTCAGGTCTGGACATATATAGAGATGTTGATAGCGAGTTAAATGGGTTTGTTAAGGTGATAAATCAATTTCCTTCTGTTCAGAAATTCTTTCACCAAAGTATAATATGTTCCATATACTCCAGGTTCAATGGCACTTTTCATACCAGAAATCGTTCCTATTTGATTATTTTAACCTCTAAAATCTCGTAAGTTATCACCTGATGATGGTGTGGCTTTTTGCCAGGACATTTTACCTCAGGTATGTAAAATAGTTGCACTCCTGCAAAGCAAGGGTGGTTGAAGCTCAGAGTTTAGAGCACTGCAAGCGTACTTTGTGGGTCAGGTGAGTGAGTAAACTCCTAGCTGTCTCATACTCTTACAAGGGATACACGCTCTGTCTCGAATTCGAGACCTACTATATAGATCACAAGCTCTTTGCCATCACGCCACGGCTCTTTGGGGACGAGTTAACTTCTAAACCATAATGCCAAGGCATATGGTTCAGTAAATTTATAGCAGTTGGTCTTGCCATGAAATCATCTCCGGGACCTCTTTAATTATCCATAATTTGATATTAAGTCAAAAGAAATACTCATTAGGAACCATATAATTCATCATCATGAGTTCTCTAACACTATCATCAAATTTGGCCCACCAAATTACAAAAGATGTGCTGTGAATGTTTTTCCCGCTTAGTGACAATGCTAGCCAGATGATGATTATCCGTTCAAATAATTCGATTTAGATAAAAAAAAAATTAAATTGTTTTTTTTTCAAAATTAACCCTGTTTTTTAAGTTTTGATTCCTGAAGTCCAAACTAAACCAAACTGGATTATTTTTTATTCTTTTTAATTGAGATTATTAAAAAGAAAAGAAAAATTCATGAACCATGATTCTATTAATCTCATATCAGTTTTTATACAGATATTCTGGATATTTCAATTAATTTTCCCACCCCTAATGCTAACAGTACTGTAAGAAATTGTTTTGCTTTTCAGACAGTCCAATGGTTGAATCCCACAGAGATGGGATGATTAACTCCAGCTTTCATATTCCAAATCACTTGGGACAATGCTAAGTGATGATCCCAGCTAGTTACGAGTTGGAAAGACATTTGAAATCAGCTGGAAGTGGATGAGTCACAAAGAACATTTCATCAGGGTTAGAAAAAGAGGGAGACAAAGTTACAGAAACAGAATGATGCGTGAAGCCCACTTCTGACATCATTGGAAACTTTGCTTGACCTGGTAAGAAAAAAGAAAAAAAGAAAAAGAATAGAAGGTCCAAGAATGAAACCAGAGGTGATGTGTGATTCTTTTTTCTTTCCCTCCTCAGAATCACATCAGGGAATAACAGGCTGCTGAATCCACCTTTGCTTTCATAAAATTTAACCCCTCCTCTCTCCCCCTCTCTACCCCCTAGATATACAGCAATTCTAGGCTTGTTAATAAAAAAGTTTGATAGTTGTTTACTTTGACCACAGCCTGCTATGCTATGGTTAAAACTCTTAATAAAGTACAGGTCTGCCCAACTAGCTAGGTGGTCTATTTTAATAAGCTCAAGCCTGCCTGAAGTTTACTGTGTGTCAGACAGTCCACTCAAAACCAAGAAAATAGAATCTGAGATAGAGGAGAGAAAGTGGGTGTGGGTTTATTTATATATGTATATGTATATATATTATAGAAAATGGTGAGCTAGTGAACAAACCAGCTGCGGTTTTCTTACTTTGAAGAGTGATTCTATTCTGTTGACATGGAGTTAGATTCATTTCTTCGGACAAAACTTGAGAATTTTGAACCATTTAGTATTCTTCACACAACAAGACAACCCAAATGTATACAAACACTTGTTGTTTCTGCATTAAAAACAACAACAATACAGAGACAACAACGACACGGACATTCCACAGAAATGGCTGCTTCTACCTCTCTTAAGACTCACTCAATGATACCCTTTTTAGTTGCTTTCCTTCTTGTTTTTGCATCTTCTGTTTCTCCTGTCTTGTCTTTACCAGCTCCCGTGTCAGATTCCGGTAACCGGCTATTAGCCAATCAAACTTTCAGGCCTAGTAAAGAGGTATTGAGACTAAAGAGAGCCAATGCTTATCTCAAGAAGATCAACAAGCCTGCGGTCAAGACAATTCAGGTGCTCCTTTCTTCTGGCTTTTCAGTTTTTCTTTCCCTGGAACGTCAGTTGAGTTTCTCCTGGTTTTGTGTTTTAAGTTTTTTATTGATCTGGTTCCTTGTTTTTTGTGCTTTAGAGCCCTGATGGTGATGTAATTCATTGTGTTTTATCTCATCTTCAACCAGCATTTGACCTTCCAGAGCTTAAAGGAAAGAAACCCCTGGTAATTTTCTGTTTTCCATAAAAAAAATCCCTTCTTAATATGTTGGTATTTGAAAATTTCATGATTCTGATCTTCGTGATCTATTCAACAGGATCCACCAGAGAGACCAAGAAGCAATGAAACAAGAGAAACAGTGGCAGAGAGCTATCAGCTATGGACAGATTCAGGTGAATCATGCCCAGAAGGAACTGTTCCAATAAGAAGAACCACGGTAAACGATGTTTTAAGAGCAAGTTCTGTTCAAAGATTTGGCAGAAAATTAAGACGACCTGTAAGAAGAGACTCAACAGGCAACGGTCATGAGGTTAGTTAGTTTTGGCAGCAAGAATTTGCATATTTTTAAAGCAGTATCTTTAGTGGAACTGTTCAACAGAAAAGAATGATGAGCTCGTCATTTGATGAACATCTTCCTGGTTCATTTTCTTTTTCTGTGTATTTGTTGAGGCATAATTTTGTCATAACTGGATGGAAAATCTGTCATTTCTAGTTATTCTCGTCGTAACTCGATGGAAAATCTGTCATTTCTAGTTATTCTCCACCCAAAAAGATTTAAAAAAAAAATGGTCAAAAAGGCCAATTTCATTTCCATTCATTTTCCTCCCAAATTAAAGTGTGAATAATGACTTGGTGAACAAAAAAAAAAGTGGCAGGACATCAAATGTTGAAAATTTTCAAATTACAGAGCACTCTGCCATATGTCACTAACATTTATTTATTGCACCGAAAACGACAGAAAAATAATGGACCTTGAAAAATGTTCTGCATCTGCATATAGAAATATCCTAGAATTGACAATAATAATAATAATAATGTTATGTTTCACTGCAGCATGCAGTTGTTTTTGTCAATGGGGATCAGTATTTTGGAGCAAAGGCAAGCCTAAATGTTTGGTCACCTCAAGTAACCAGTGAAAATGAATTCAGCTTGTCACAAATCTGGGTCATCTCTGGCTCTTTCGGCAATGATCTTAATACCATAGAAGCCGGTTGGCAGGCAAGAATTTTCTTCATACTCTCGAACATGTTCAAAAAAAGGTCTCAATAACAGGGTTTCTAAGAAATTTATATCTTCATGGATCTTCAGGTTAGTCCAGATTTATATGGAGACGGTTATCCTAGATTCTTCACATACTGGACAGTAAGTCTTGTTATATGGCTTTAAACCTTAAATTCCTTCCATAGTTTAAGGAAATGTGTGCCTAACTGGGATTGATGGATTCGCAGACCGATGCATACCAAGCTACTGGATGCTATAACTTGCTGTGCTCTGGATTTGTCCAAACCAACAGCAAGATTGCCATTGGAGCTGCAATATCTCCGAGGTCATCTTACAATAGCAGGCAATTCGATATTGGCTTGATGGTTTGGAAGGTGAGCTTTCATGGTCGCTGAATGGTTGTTGAGAATCACCTACAGCAGTGCATTATTTTAGTTGATTCTACAGAATGATACTTTTACTAGTCAATTTCGATTTGAAGGAAGTTTTTACAGTTAACTAGGTAAACCTTATACTTTTCTTCCTTTTAATGATAAACAAAACATCATCATCAGGCACAGTAACTACTGTATTCTGAGTAGACATGTTATGGGGCAATGCTTGTTGATTATTAAATTGTAATAATCACTTCTTTTATTTCTAATAGTCAAAGGAATTTACCTAGATGGGGGGTCAACTTTTCTTTGATGTCTTTTTATAGTAGTGTCTTTAATAGCTTGACCCCAGCCGGGTTTAGGGTCTTTGTCGCCTGTTTGGTAGTCTGAAAATGTTTTTTGTTTAGAAATATATTAAAATGATTTTTTATTTTATTTTTTATAAATCATTTT
Organism: Salix brachista; assembly: GCA_009078335.1. NCBI lineage: Eukaryota > Viridiplantae > Streptophyta > Magnoliopsida > Malpighiales > Salicaceae > Salix > Salix brachista. Next base: position 14,349,415 of record CM018586.1, read on the forward strand.
TGAAAAAAATCATTTTTTTTTAAAAACAGTTTTAAAACGCACGTCAAACACCCCCTTAATGGTAAAGCCACAGAGTTTCTTCTTCTCTTGTTTTCATCTGCATTCTCTGTCATATTGTTGTGTTTTTACTGTATACAAGTTTCTACTTATGCTGTAATTAACACTACATGATAGGACAATTTGGCTAACAGGGAAAGTTCATCATGTTAGGCCAATTAAATGGCCAATCTCATTATGAGATATATACAGAGAGAGAGGGCTTGAGGTGATGATACACACAGATAATTTACAGTGCTAACATATACAAATATATATATATATATTGATGTAGGACCCCAAACATGGAAATTGGTGGCTGGAATATGGATCGGGACTCCTGGTGGGATACTGGCCAGCGTTTTTGTTCAGTCACCTGAGAAGTCACGCAAGCATGGTACAATTTGGTGGGGAAATAGTGAACTCCAGAGCAGCTGGGTACCATACATCAACACAAATGGGCAGCGGTCATTTTCCAGAAGAAGGGTTTGGAAAAGCATCCTACTTCAGAAATTTACAGGTTGTGGATTGGGATAATAATTTGCTGTCTCTAACAAATCTTCATCTCTTGGCTGATCATCCAAATTGTTATAGTATAAAGCAAGGCAGAAACAATGTTTGGGGGACTTACTTCTACTATGGAGGTCCTGGAAGGAATGTAAGGTGTCCATGAAGATGATAACAACATAGGATAGAGAGTTAAAGCTATTAATTTTGTTATTTTTTAGTAATAACTAGCTGTGTTCCAGGCTCAAGGTTTGGGTTAATTTGACACCCTTTTGTTTAATATATATCTATATATGTGCCCAAATTTGGGGATTTTTCTCTTCTTTTTTTCATCTTTCCCTAACAGGAGAATCCCACTCCTGGGACTTGTGTATATTATGGGGAAATACAAGTTGTCAATAGCAATAGGTTGTGTGGTATCTGTTGACTTTTGCACTTTATTTTTCTCTCTCTAATACCTCCAAAGAAATTTTAAAACCATGTAATCATAACACCCTTCACTTCCTTGCACGAGACATAGTTGTCGGTTTCGTTCCATTTCGTTCGAAATAGCCAAAATATTTTGTATCAGTTAAAAAAATGAGATAAAACGGTGGTTTTTACCTCGGTTTAAGTTCAAGTTTGTTCCGGATTTTTCGGCCAAATACCGGCCGAAACATATCGGTTTCGTTTCGCTCGTTCCGTTTCAGCCAAATAGTGTTTTTTTTTAAATAATAAATAATTGTACAGTATCAATCATATCTCTTAATCTGACCGTTAGATTAAGATGAAATTTTACGAGGAGTCTCTTGACATATTTATATATATTATATTAAAATTTCAGAGCAATCAGAAAGAGATTGATGATGACATTCTCGTAATACTATACATGTTCATAATTTTATTGAGAAAAATCATTTTATGGTGTCTTTTTTTAGATTAAATTGCACAATTCTAAATAATTTTATTTTTGGATTTGAACTAAAAAACATTTTGAATTAATATATTTAATTATATATACATAAACAGTACAACTTCGAAATGATGTGTCAAAACACTTCAAAAAAAAAATATTTAATTTCAATTAAAAAAAATAAAACACCATTCAAAACAAACGGTATTAAAAACTTTGGGACGAGGCAATCGGCTTGCTAATGGCAAAGCTGCTAGCAATATGAAAGCCCACACTGCATCGAGGAAACTTCGATGCACTTGCTTTTTTTTGTAGGCAATGCCTGCATGCTTTTCCACAGGGCATTGCATGTGGGGAGCATCAATAAAGAAAGCAAAGTCTAGGGCAAATCTATGTACTATAATATCCTAACGTGCATTTCATCTTTTAAAAAAATACAATTATGTATGATGTAACCCGGTAGCCATTATAAAATTAGTCAAAGACAGCACCGTTAGCTGCAGCTGGTCGTCTTCTCCAACAAGCCTGTCCTTTTCCACCATGGATTTGAGCTAACATTGATTAAATACTATATTATAAGGTTTTTCTACATGTCCCTTATAATTTCTTAGAAAGATCCCTGGCTCTAACCCTTCTAAGCAGATGTCCTTTCCTCCAAGAAGTCAAGCTAGCAACCCCTTTAACTAATTCTCTATCCGCCGATCTTCCACTATCAACTGATAAAAAATTTAGAGCAACAGTACTCGTACTCTTAAAAATATAATGCACCTTTTTTTTATTATTATTTACATTGATCAAAGGTAATGAAGATTTTGGCAAAACAGGCACTAGCTAGGTTTAGGATATGCCCTGTTAAGATTGCAATGATAAAGCTGATTCAAACTGGAAATGTATGAAAAGCAAAGAAGCCAGCGTTTTGCGGGGCTAAACCAAGAAAGCAAAAGGTGCGCAAAAGCTGGTCTCACATGTGTCTGCTTTCTTCCATTACAAGACAATGCACCATTTATCACTGAGAAAAGGAAATTACGAGATAAAGTAAAGAGAAAAGGTATTTAGTTCTTTCACTTTCTGGTTCCCACCAAGACGTACTACAGCAAACTTTGATAAATATTGAGAAGTTAAACATTACAAAAACGTAAATATTACAGAGATGCAAAGATGAAAAACTGAAAAAGAACGAATATTTTTCCCTGACATCTAAGTATTGATGACCAGCTTTGACTTTTGATTTTCCCATCTTAGCTACATTGTATATTCATCCCATTTCTTTGTTTACAAATTGGGCTATCGTTATCTCGTCTTCATCTCTGAATTTTGTAAGCTGCAAGAATCTCCACTTCCTACTGATCTTTGATACTGGCATGCAGCATAAGGTCAATAGGGACCTCTATCAGTAGGTCTTTAAGAGCCAATAGTTAGCTTTGGTTTCCCATAGGAGAAAATTGCCAGGCCTTATCATTGATCTTCAAAGAGCGGCCAGTTGTTCAATCCAGACACCAAAAAAATTTCCTCACTGAAAGTAGCACTGAGTTTTGCTACAGAATAGTCAATGAACTTGACAAAATCTTCAAGATTGCGTATATGAGAACTGTAGTCTAAAAATTCAACCATCCAAGCTTTCTTTGTATCAAAACTACAATTCTGTTGCTCATGTATTTTCCCATATATTCTGCCCACATCAATGCAAAGTTCAAGAAAATTGGGATCATCTAACGTTTCCATCAGATCCAAGAAGAAGCCATGATTTCCAGCTACAAAATCCATGCTTGTCAATTTCAACGCAATCCTCCGTATACATGCTAAATTAAAAACTAAATGCTTAGCCATTTTAGACGAACTCCAGACTGACATTCCATCTTCTCTAAGTTGACAGCAGAGTTGGAGGATATTGGCCAAGAAGAAGCGAGATAGGAAGATAAAAAAATCAGAAAAATTCATTCCTGTTGAAAACAACCATCAGTAAACAGTGTAAGATTTAGACAACCTCAACAGGTATTCTTCTACAACTACAATAGGCATTATCACATGTAATGGACATAATATAAGTTTACAATTGAATCTTGCATCCTAGGTATCTTGCCATATATTTCCAATCACATCAAGAATAGTAGTAGATATTGGCACGGCAATGTTTCTTTTAAGTCATTGCTGCAGCAAGAAATTCATCTTCTACTCCAATTAATATTTCAAGCCAGTTCAAGCATTGGATAGATGAATAATTTCATACCAAGCTTTGAAGATGCCATATTTCCTGATTCCCCCTTACCGAATCTGGGGATAGAGTATATTTCAAGTTATACAGGCCTACATTGAGTTGGCAGCACATGGACACTTAACTAAAATACCCCACAATGCAGGTCTTATTTATGCTAATAGAAAAGAAAAGAAAGTGTAGTCTCCAGCAGCAAAGACAACACAGAGGAGCTTTTTCTTGGAAGACAACATATCCACACTAGGTGAAGTACTAGCCTACTTCCCTGATTTGACAAGCACTACAGGAATTTCATTCCAGCCCCATTTTCTTCAACCATCTTCATTGGAAAATCAGATCACAGCTAAGAAGGTGGAATTATTGTTACTTGCTAATTATTGTAGGCCTGCTTGGCCAAAACCTTTTTTATTTCTCACAGGAGCCCTTTGCTATTGCTTTTTAAGTGAATTGAATCGATAATTTTCTCTGGCAGGAATTATTGTGACTTTGACAGAATATCTGTGCCTACCAAAGATGGCTAGTTCACAAGTTGCTAATACCAAATTGATTTTGAATTGAGAGTAGCAGCTAGTCACATTGGCAGATTACATATAAACCTGGTAAAATTTTGCAAAGAAATAATAATAAGCTAAAAGAGCCCAGGTGATCAGACCATTGAATTGGAAGGAAAGCTATATCAAAGTCAAAAGGACTCTAACAAGCATGCACTGGTATGTATCTTCTTATAAATAGTTTACCTGTGTTAGCAGCAAGATTGCGTTGACATAAACCTTCAAAATCATCACAGATATCACGGATGTCTTCTATGTACTCCTTAGCTTCCTTGTAGTCTCTCGAAAGCAAATCCAACTAAAGGGATGAGGAAATTAATGGGACAAGGTTGGCTTCCCTAATTTTATTCAAAGTTATTTTTCCTAGATGAATAATGTGTCTTTACTGCTGTGCTTACCACCCATGAAAGATTATACGCATTGAACCAATTGTGATTTATTGATATTGTATCTTCCTGAAATCATTTTTGTAAGTATTTGTCAATAACGAAAACAATTAATAAACTCACAAATAAACAATAATCCTATGTTAAAATGCAGTGTCCAAAAATCTGAATGATTAAGTCACATTTGGCATCCATTGAAGACTAAATAAACAAGACATTAACCAGTCATGGCTGTACTGAAGTGTCCTCGGAGGATTTGGAGGTAAAATTGTCAAAAAGAGTTGTACTAGACTTAAACATGCAGCCTTGTGGTTGCAAGCCCACGACTCTTAGCATTACAGCAAGCAAGTTTCACACTGCTCCAGCCTAACTCGCTATAGTGTAAAAATAAGGCAAAAATGCAAATAAAAATGTGCTGGAGTTGTGCTCACAAGCCATATAATTTGGATCAAGAAGCAGTCCAAAGTTTCTAGAATATCAAAAGCTTTTTGCTGTGAGAAGGGAAAAGGCATGAAGAGATCATGTTTATGTATCCAAATCACCAAAAATAAGCTGAAACATAGAAGAGAAAGTAAGGTACCAGATTATGAACTTGATGATACCATCCACTAGGAACAAATATAATTTCATTCTGTTCTTGAGAGCACCCTAACCAGATAGCCTGCACCCATGACATGAACACATTGGCTACATAAGTACAGAGTGTCTTTTAGGTAGGTAGTGAGCTAACAATCTGAAGATTGAGACCATCAACTTACTTTCTTAAAACCTGGAAAGTTTGTTTCACTAACATCATCAAAAATATCATAAACGCAATTTTTACAGCCCCTGAATCAAAATAGGAATGGAGGTTCAAGTGAAAAGAAGTTATGAAACAAAATAAGTAGAAATTACAAGTCCCTTGTAATCGTTCCCTTATATATCAATACATACATACTTAGATGCTCTGTTCTATAGTGTTGAGTTGTAGGGCTCTATAAGTAAAAAATAGTTTCCCAGGTAAGAAATTGTTAGAAAGGATCATAAAAGCCAGATAGTTGCCACTTGCAATTGGCTGTGGCACACAGGTGTATAATTGCTAAGGTAAATGTTATAGTTTACTCTAGGCTACAGCCTACATGTGGAAAAGAACCAATCCATTAACCATCGAAGCCCTATATAACAAAATAAGATGGATGCTGTTGTTGTTTTTTTATTTCATCTAATACCATAACTGACAGTTCCATTTCAAGAGACAGTATTTGAAAGACAGAGGTCCTAATTCTAATCTACATTCGGAGCTTTTAAAGCATGATGTGCTCTTTTTAATAGTATGTTTTTCAAATCCATAAATTGGATGTCTATGCATGCCTGTCAAAAACAAGATGACATTGGGAAGGAGGTAGAAAAAGCCATTTCTTCTTCCCACACACATTCGCTGACCAACTATATGACCTGAAAACATCAGCATGAAGAGGAGTCCAGGATCCTGAAAAGATGAAAAGGAAAGTATATGTCCAGGTTAACATTCAACCAAAAAGAATAAGTAAGTAAATGTCTGTGCTGACCAGAGATAAAAATATGTTTGCAACACCATTTAATCTAACTAAAAAAGGCAGAGGGTTCATAACATCAATTAATGACCTTTTGCTCCCATATAAACAAACCGATAATCAGAGCAACTTATTCCATCATTCTCTTGACAAGTATCAGAATCATTATGAATACGATGATGGTCGAGATACAGATTGAGCCAATCATCACAAAAAAACAGAGGAGTTTTGTATGCTACATATTCTGGGTACTCCTGAGAATCAACAGCAAAGACAAGCAAAGAACAAGTGAGATATTCACACTACTAATGCTTCAATATATGCACCTTGGAGTGACTCTTAACTTTTAAAGTTGACATAATGTACAATTTTTGCCTTGCTAAGCAAAAGAAAAACTTTAAACCATGAATAGGTAGGGAATGGGGAGAGCCCAGTAAACTTGGAGTTGGAAATGGCAAAATAATCACCCAAATACACCTTAATCATTGAGTTTTTTGTAACATTTATAATGACTACTATATTCCTTTAAGTAATTACTTTTTCACCACAAACAATTGGCTCCACATTCCTTGATTGGTCAGTTCTATATTTGACTGTAGTCTACAAAGTCAACAACAATCAAAGACAAGGAGCTTCAATGATTGACAAGAAAAGAATAGTCATATTCTAGAATGAGACAGTTACCAATGTGATAGATGCCAAAAATCATTGCTCCTTACAACCCTATAATATCCCATGAGTCAATCTGACAACAGACTATCTTCTGAAGCTTCCTTAGCCTTCAAACAACTAAGCAAGTGCCATAAACAGCAGGCTAATCTTTACCATTGTTGCTGACTTGTCCATTCTCTGTAGAGTCTCCCATTTTAGAAGTTGCTCTTGTGCTATGAAGCCTACTGGTGTAAAGGCTTCAACGCTTCCACTCATTATTAAAATGTATAATTCAATCATAGAATCAAAACTGGTCATTCAAAAGAACAATCACAAAAGCATTTGTGGCTTATTGATGCTAATAATATAAGTTAACAGTTCACTAAAACATTCATCTACGCCTCTACTCATGGGAATTCATGCATTTGACACTCAGAATCGTTGCATCAGTAGTAACTCAGTCAAGTACAGAATAAACACTAAAATCCCAGATGCAAATAAATAAATAAACAAAAAGAGAGACTAAACTTAAGAGCTTGTACCGTTACAAAATGCCAGTCCTTTAAATATAGCACGAACTTGCCATTACCCTCTTGAAATGAATTTGATGCACCACCACACTCTCTGTCATCAATCCAATGGTCAATAAACTCAGAAACCGTCATTTCTACTCTCTTCTGATCCGTAAATTCTCTAGTACCACAATCAGCAACCTAAGAACAAAAAGAAAACCAACACGGCACTTTTTAGCGGAATCAAGCAAAAACAAAAGTCATTAAAAGAATACCTTTTACATTCCCATTACATTAACATATCAAATAAAAAGCCAAAAGAAACCAACCCAATAAAACATACAAAACAAAACCAATAAAAAATGAAACTTCAAAAATTCACAGAAATTTTATTCCAGTATTATAAAAATATATGTAAAAGAATAAGTGAAGTTTGAGAAGGTAAATTACCTGAACTTTGGAATTGCCAAAGTGGGTCGAGAAGAGCTTCAAATTGGGTTTTCCATTATCAAATACCCAATCTTTGCAAGCCCTCCAGTCATCCATTAAACCTGTTAAAACAACCGGTTGGTTCTTTGCTAAATATCTCTCCACAAACTCATTATAACTTATTTCTTTCCCATTCACCTTCTCTATTGACCCTCCAATTTCGATTCCCATTTCTTCAATTTTCCTTTTTCTTTATGTTTTGCCCCAGAGTTTCACACCGTGTTTCATTGATTCAGAGCCCAACCCACTGAATTGTTGTTTGCTTTCCGCGACTAGATTTTAAAGAGGTTTTAAAACTATTGGTAAAGTGCATTTTAAACTATAGTATTAACAATATTTCATTTAGATCCCATTCTCAATTTTTCACCATTGATAGGATGGTCTTTTGAAGAACGTTTTATTATTACAATTACAGTTATATTATAATTATAAGAAGCTAAGTAATTTATTTTCAATTTTATTATCAAAATTGTTTTTATTACATCCTTTTTTGCTTTGTTAATTTATGTTTTGCTGGTGGTATCTTATTTGACATTTCATTGAGAATTAAACGTTTTCATGGATTTCCAAACTTAATTAGAGACTACATTAATTATATAGAGCTATAAAGATAAATGATCAAAATGAGAACCAAAAACAATTATCATGGCATTTCTTGAATTTAAGTATAAAATGCACTTTTTACATGAAAATAGAGTTGGGAGAGAATGGTCGGTTTGCCTTATTTTGGAAATACAAAAAAAATCTAAGATGTTTTTAAATTAAAAACAAAAGAGTTTAAAGATAGATTTTTTAGGTCCATGATTCTCTAAGAATATGCCACTTCATTTGAATTGATTTTTATTCAAAAAATAAATAAATAGTTGACCACTCAACATTCTTCCATCCTATATAAAAACAAAAAACAAAAAACAAAGATCATAGTCAGATACACAAACCCTCACATTACACTCCTATTTGTTGAGGGTTGCTAAGAAAATCTTGTATGTACCGGTCAAAGATTCAAAGATAAAAGATTGATTGTGTAAAGAGAATATATTAGCACCCCTAGTATGTTTTATTTGAGATAAACTGCATTGTGTATCTTGATGTGATTTTAAATATTCTGATTAGTGGTTTAGGATATTCTTATTAAATATGTTATTATTATTTTCTTAGAGTTTAATTAGAATTCATTTTAATAAAATAATTAAATTCATATGGGAGATATTGAGATGTTATTTCATAAAATAAAGTTTAATTTGGTATTTATTTTGAAATCAAATTGTGGCATTTTTATATATGATTTTAACAATCATTTTTCAATTATTAGATGTGAACATGTTATACAATTGTTTTTAAGTTTGTGGTCATAAATATTCTATGAAAAATAAAAATGAAATTATTATATTTTTCTTATAACTTTTTTATATTATAACAAAAACACTTAATGTGCATCATTTTCCCAAATAAATCATATGAAAAAAATAAAATTAACAAACAATTATGCAATAAAAAATTAGCTCTAAACAACCTATTATAGAATTGGGAAAAAATGGTTTTGATTTGAATATAATGTTTGATCAAATCAAGAAGTAATTGTTAAAGTTAGTTCTAAACACCCCGTAATTTCAATAAAATCTAAAGAATGACCACGCATGAACCCTTTTATTTTCACATTAAAGTAGAGTACTTAGATTGAGATTTCATTCTTATTTTATATTTTCTTAGCATCACCTCCACGGTCATGCATGTTGTTGTTTTAAAGCGGTGTAAAGCATTGCGGTTAAATTGTATTTTTTAATATATTTGGAATTATTATTTCTATTTTTAAATTATTTTATTTTTTATTTTCATTTTTTGTTATGCTGGTTTTAAAAATGGAATTTTAAAATAAAAATGATAATTTTATATATTTTCAAGTAAAAAACACTTTAGAAAACAATTTTCAATGCACTCTTAAACAAACACTAAACCCATAATTATATCATTATAATTAAATTACTAATATTATTAATTTTTACACTTTTAGTTAGTAATATATAATTATTATTTTAAATATGTTTGCATAAGAGTTTTAGTTCATATACATTAAAAAATAAACTCAATTTTTTTTAAAAAACACATAAAACCAAATACAGAAAAGGATACAAAAGAGGTTCAAATAAACTCAATTTACTTTTTAGTTGAAGAGTTTAATTTAAAATTCCTCTTTTTTACCAGAAAAATTTGGACTGCCCAAAACGCGCATGACATGTTAATGTTACGTGGAGGGACATGATAGGTTCCACGACTAGATGGCCGAATGTGATTGGATTTCCGTAACAGAGTCCACCTCTAACACTGCAAATATATAATATAAATACTCCCCCCCCACCCCCCCAACAGGAGAAAAGAAAACGTTACATTAAGACGACCACTCTCAATTTCATCAACCCTAGCAAATTCCCAAAATCAATGGAGGATCCAAGCTCCAGCCAGCCCTCCTCTTCCACTGACCCGTATGTTTCATCTTCCTTATTATTTTGTTTATGATGTAATTGTTAGTCTGTTTACAAGTAATCAGAAAAATCCCAAACTTTTGTAATATATGAGGTGTTTTTTGTTTATTTTTGAAGAATGATTGTTGTTACTTGTTTGGTTTATTCTTATAAGTTTATTTTCCTTGAATGTGTTTTGAAGGAATCGAGAATGGATTCGTTGCACTATATGATTATTGGGATTTTGGTTACTGGGTTTTGGTTTAGTGTCTTTACTGTTTGGTAACCAAACTTGTTTGTGCGTTAATAATTATTGGAAAAGTGGTAAGAAAGATTTTTCGACTGCGATTTTAGAGCGAAAGAAGTCCCCCAATCGTCTTGTTGTTGACGAGGCGATCAATGATGATAACTCTGTGGTTGCGATGCATCCTGATACAATGGAAAAGCTTCAGCTTTTTCGTGGTGATACTGTGCTAATTAAGGTAACTTTAGCTTTCAGTCGGTTTTTAAGGTATTGTGTTTTACTCTTGAGAATTTGTAAAATATGTTTGTTGTAATATAGGGAAAGAAACGTAGAGACACTGTTTGCATTGTTCTTGCTGACGAACAATGTGAGGAACCAAAAATCAGAATGAACAAAGTTGTCAGGGCTAATCTTAGAGTCCGTCTTGGTGATGTTGTGTCTGTCCATCAATGTCCTGATGTGAAGTATGGGAAGCGGGTTCATATCCTTCCTATTGATGACACTATCGAGGGTGTTACTGGAAATCTTTTTGATGCATATTTGAAGCGTAAGTTTGCACCCTTCCCCCCTCGCAGTCACCCTGTCTTGTGTTGCAGGAGATTCTACAATGTAATTATTTATTCTAATGTTCTCTCTCTCTCTGTGTTTCAACAGCATATTTCTTGGAATCTTACCGCCCAGTTAGGAAAGATGACCTTTTCCTTGTCAGGGGTGGCATGCGCAGTGTCGAGTTCAAAGTAATTGAGACAGACCCTGGTGAATACTGTGTTGTGGCACCAGACACCGAGATCTTTTGTGAAGGAGAGCCCATCAAACGTGAGGATGAGGAGAGATTGAATGAAGTGGGCTATGATGATGTCGGTGGTGTTAGGAAACAAATGGCTCAGATTCGTGAGCTAGTTGAACTTCCTCTTAGACACCCACAGCTTTTCAAATCAATTGGTGTGAAACCACCAAAAGGTATATTGCTATATGGACCACCTGGGTCCGGTAAAACTCTGATTGCAAGAGCTGTTGCTAATGAAACAGGGGCATTCTTCTTTTTGATTAACGGTCCTGAAATAATGTCAAAGCTGGCTGGTGAAAGTGAAAGCAACTTGAGGAAGGCGTTTGAGGAAGCAGAAAAGAATGCACCATCCATAATTTTTATTGATGAGATAGATTCTATTGCTCCTAAGAGGGAAAAGACTCATGGTGAAGTGGAGAGGCGTATTGTTTCACAACTTTTGACTTTAATGGATGGCCTTAAGTCACGGGCACATGTGATTGTTATGGGGGCTACCAATAGGCCCAATAGCATTGACCCAGCTTTGAGGAGATTTGGGAGATTTGATCGAGAGATTGACATTGGTGTGCCGGATGAAGTTGGACGGATGGAGGTCCTCAGAATTCATACTAAAAATATGAAACTTGCTGAAGAAGTGAGTCTCTTAACTACTACTTCCCATTTACTAAATTCGTTTTTGCATAACAATGTGAACTCATGGTTTTGTGGGATTAACATTTAATTCCAGGTTGATCTTGAAAAGGTTGCAAAGGATACCCATGGTTATGTTGGTGCAGATCTTGCAGCTCTTTGTACTGAGGCTGCTCTTCAGTGTATTAGGGAGAAAATGGATGTTATTGATTTGGATGATGACACAATTGACGCTGAGGTGTTAAACTCAATGGCTGTGACTAATGAGCACTTCCAAACTGCTTTGGGAACTTCAAATCCATCAGCCTTGCGTGAAACAGTGAGTCCTATACATAACAGTTTTTAATCCAGTTTTCTTACAGAGATTATTGCAGTTTGGTTTCCTGTTATGTGTTTTGTCTCTTGAGAGATATTTTGAACAATGCTTCCATACATTTTACATGTATAAAAAACAAATGCACAACTGCCATTAAAAAGTAGAACACAAGAGGTTATAGCCTCCCAAGCAACCTAGGAAGTGATCTTAGCCCAATTCTTAACAAATCAAGTTTTCAAACATGCATTATCAGTTTGGCTTGAGGAATTTGGATGAAATAATTGTATGCTTTAACCAGAATAGTGGTATAGCACATGGATGCCCTTGCTGTAGTTTTATCTTTTTGTGTTTCTGCTCAATCCCAACTAGAAAATTCTTCTCGTATTTTCTTAGATTACCTTACTGATGTTTTCATAAATTGCTGAGAATGACAAACATGTATGTGCATGTGTAATGGGTTTTCTATATGCTTCCTGGGAATGATGAAAATATGTTCCTTGTTGCCAGGTTGTGGAGGTTCCCAATGTCTCATGGGAGGATATTGGTGGATTGGAGAATGTTAAAAGAGAGCTTCAAGAGGTTTGCCATCTTATCACGATTTAATTATTTGCCTGTGAAATATATTTTAGATGCACTTCATTTTTTCAATGTCTTCCTTATTTCTTGGATTTTATTTGTATAAATTCTTGTTTCTGGCTGATGGCAGACTGTCCAATATCCAGTGGAGCATCCTGAGAAGTTTGAGAAATTTGGCATGTCACCTTCTAAAGGCGTTCTCTTTTATGGACCTCCTGGCTGTGGTAAAACCCTACTTGCAAAGGCAATTGCTAATGAATGCCAGGCCAACTTCATTAGTGTCAAGGGTCCTGAGCTTCTAACCATGTGGTTTGGAGAAAGTGAAGCAAATGTGCGGGAGATATTCGACAAAGCACGACAGTCAGCTCCTTGTGTACTTTTCTTTGACGAACTTGATTCCATTGCTACTCAGGTATGCATGCTTTTAACCTTCAGTGAAAAATGTTCCTGCTTGTACTTAGGAACTCACAAACTTGTAAAAAATATTCTCCTGCTTCCTTCACCAGTGCCTCTTTTTGTCCAGTGCACTATCTGTTTCGTATTGATTTGTTTTCCCTTCTTCCTGCTTACAGCGTGGAAGCTCTACTGGAGATGCTGGGGGTGCTGCAGATAGAGTCTTGAATCAACTTCTGACAGAAATGGATGGCATGACAGCAAAGAAAACAGTTTTTATCATTGGAGCCACAAACAGGCCAGATATTATCGACCCAGCATTGCTTAGACCCGGGCGTCTAGACCAGTTGATTTATATACCTCTTCCTGACGAGGCTTCCCGTTTTCAGATATTTAAAGCATGTTTGCGGAAGTCACCTATTTCTAAGGATGTTGACCTGACAGCTCTTGCACGATATACTCAAGGTTTTAGTGGTGCTGATATCACTGAAATTTGTCAACGTGCCTGCAAATATGCCATTAGAGAAAATATTGAGAAGGTAAGATTGTCATTTGAAATTTTTATTTTTCATCCTTAAGTTGAACGAACACACCTGCTTTGAAGTTCTATTCTTATTTTATCTAATTGATTTGTTAGCATGTACTGCACTGAAGCGTGTGAAGTAGAGTCTATTTACGTGTTTTAATCCTTGTGGTTATTTTAACAATTTGTTTCTCATTCTGATTGGCCTTCCTGAAATTTTACTTTTATTTCTTTAAAAAATGTTTGTGTTGAGTATCTTTGTTAGTGGACCTGATTGTTTATAATAACCTGAAAAATGGCAAGATAGTCAACGCAAAAGGCTTTGACAAAGACTTGTAGTCCCTACTTGTATTTTTGCTTTGACAAAGACTTGTAGTCTCTACTTGTATTTTTGTTGTTCATTGAACCTTTTGGGGAATGGCAGGATATTGAGAAGGAGAAAAGGAAGCAAGAGAATCCTGAAGCAATGGAAGAAGATGATGTCGATGAGGTCCCAGAAATAAAGGCAGCACATTTTGAGGAGTCAATGAAATTCGCACGACAAAGTGTCAGTGATGCAGACATAAGGAAGTACCAATCTTTTGCCCAGACCTTACAGCAATCTCGCGGATTTGGTACCGAGTTCCGGTTTCCAGACCGTCCTGAGAACGCCGCAGCTGGAGGAGCTACAGATCCTTTTGCTTCAGAAACTGCTGCTGCTGACGAGGATGATCTATACAGCTGAACTGAAACCACAGGAAGTTCTCGGCCTTTTCACTTGTGTAATATCCAACACAGCACGGTAATGTACATGCCATATCAGTTTGCTTTTTATTTGCCAAGGAATTGAAGTTTTATGTTTCGTGCACCCTGCGGATTATGTGAGAATTTGATGATAATATCAGCCCAGTATGGGTTGGATCCTCCTCACATGAGGTGGTAAAAAAAAAAAGGATCCTCTATTCTCTGCCTAATTTCTTCCTTAATTTCGTTGAAGTTCTTGCATGCTTCTGCAAGGATAGATCAGCTCATGCCCAAAAATAGTGAGTTTAAAACGCCATCATTTACAAGGTTTTCAGTTCCCTACAAGCCTCATCAGAACGGTGTCTTGTTTTAGATGCGTGGGGTTGAGAAGTAAATGAATTTTCTCTCCCTCTCCCTCTTTTTTTTTTTTTTAATAAAAGCATATTTTTTGTTTGTGTGAAGATTTTTTTTATTTGCAAAACAAAAAATTAAATATCATTAAAACAAATAATCAAAAAATATATATCTTTAATCAAAACTATTTTCTCATGTACTTTCATTTTTTTTATATTTAATGAAAACTTTTTTATCATAATTATTGATTATCAAAATATAAAGGTTTAGTTAAAAACATATGACTCAATAATTTGCAAGCAATGAAAGAAAAGGTTAAAAAACTAATTAATCCACTAAAAATCATTATAAACTTTACAATAAAAAAGTAATAAATTAGATATTTTATTTTCAACTAATATTCATGAGTATTTTTTATTTGTAAAGTATCAACAACATAACATGTTATGTGACTCAGGAATTACAAATAACATCTGCAACTTCTTTAAAAATAATAATAATTAATTTTTAAAGGGTGTTTTCTTTTCAGTCTGTGTAGGAATTTCTGAGATTTAACTTATCAGAGTTTAGATCAATCGTCGAACTACAAATTTTGAGGTAGAGAAATTCATCATCTCTTTACATAGCCCAAACTGAGTGCCCAAATGGCAAAGCTTAATGAAAGAGATCATCATCGACCATTAATTTAAAAACCAGTGTCATGTGGGATCCCCCATTGCATGTGGATGGACCTTGCAGCCTTACAAAAATATTGCAGTCTCTCATGATCTACTTTGGGAATCTCATATAATATACTTTTTTCTGCAACAAAAAAAAAAGAGAAGAAAAGTTTGTCGAATTTGAAAGCAGCCTCTGTTGATGGGTTACAAGCTTCTGTGTTAAACTTGCAGGTGAACACAACCGGAGTGCTATCTTTCCTCACCGGAACCTACCTTTCCGGCATTACATTACTGGTATGTGGTTGGATCACTGCCTTCCTTGCCTGAAAGTCACTCTGAAAAAACACATGGATGGGATGGTTTCTGAAGGCAACGAATTCAATTTTGCTTCGTTCCATCTTGGGAAACTAAGTGGGTGTTTGGCTCTGTGGTGGCTTATACTTGAGGCTCACCACAAAGCCAAATCATTTAGTAAACTTTTGTCCCATAGTTTTTATAATTACGGGACCCGCAAAACTGAGGTTCAAACCTTAGTTTTTGAAAAGCATCATTTTGATGCTTTTCGCGAAAAACACACACATGCATTTAGTTGACCCTCACCTATTTTTTTCATGCACGAGAACGAACCAAGCAAAACTGCGAGTTATCAACAACATCCCTTCCATCTCTCTCGGCGCTAGCTAGCACCGACATCACCACCGACCAACAGCCACCTTTGGTGCTGGCAGGACAACCGTCAGCTCCCTCCCTCTCTTGGCACAGTTTTCTCTCTCAAGAATAGCTAGCCATGGATGCAACCCTCTCTCTCCTTCAGCCACAACAGTCACCGGCGAGCACCAACAGCTTCTCCTTCAACACCGGCAGCCTCTTCTCTTCACCGGCAGCACCTGCAAACACACAAAACATCTCCATAACTCCGACATTAAGCAGCAACAACAATAACCTTCCAACGCTTCTCCCGGTCACCACATGCCACCATTTTTGATGTCGCCACCATTTTCGATGTCGCCACCATTTTCGATGTCACCACCATAGGAAAAACCACCTCCGCCTCCTTTACCCGATTGCATCCGCAAGTGAGCCTCTTGTCATCGTCGGCCGACCACCCTACTACTGTTCACGTGTTGCATGAACACTGCATGAGTGAATTGATTCTCTCTACACTATTCACGCAATATATGAACAGTACAACGCACCGTTTTCTTTTAAAAAAACTATTGGGTGGGCCGAGAGCAGCCCAGCCCAATTCCAATAAAGGTGGGCCTTTTGACCCACCTTGGCTAGGTCGACTCATTTAGTTGAGTCAGACCCTATCCGATTTAAATATATATATATATATATATATATATAAATCATATTTTACAAAAAATAAAAAAAATATGTAGATAGAGATCAGCCCTAATGAAAGAAAAAGATGTGTGACTTCGTTTCACTCCACAACCTTGTTGCTTTTTGATTGATTATGAATCAGAAACTTGCAACTGGATTTGGCCTTGGAATTATATCTCTACAACATGTAGATAGAGATCCTAAAACTCGGTATGGATCGCAAATGTTGTTCCTAATGATATTTTACCAGATGTTGTTCCTCGATCAAATAGTAAGGGACCGCAGAGGCCTTCACGTATGAATTTAGTTCGTGATGGAATTGTAAGTAGTTTGATTGGAGAATAAAAACAAGTGTCTAATTTACTTGAATTATTAATTATATTTTATTATTATGATTATTAAATCTACAATATTTAAAAAATAATATATGTATGTGTGTGTCCTTTAAAATAATTTCACAAGTTGACAGCAATATTAAAAGCATGGTAACCAAACACAAGAAACTGTCTTTCATTAAACCTCAAACTCAACCACAGTTTCAATCAAACACTTCAATTTCAATTATGAACTGCAACTAAAAATACTTTTCATAAAACTGTTTTTATAAAACCTCAATCACAACAGTAACCGCAATACCAAACATATCATAATTAAACGAGAAGAAGTCAAGCACTCATCACTGTTATTTGTGTAGTTTGTAAATAAATAAATCAAGAAAAAATATTTATTCTATAATGGAAAGAAACATTTGTTTTTAAGTTTGTATAAATATGGGTGAATTAAATGAAAATAATGGTGGATGGAATTTAATATTTATAATTGTCGAGATAAAGCTGAATAACAACTATACAGTTTAAGTTAAAATATAATTGTTGCATAAATAATTATAATATTTTTTTATGCTGATTCAAATCCACGTAAATGTATTACTAATATATTTTCTTTTATTTGTCTTTTCTTCTTGTTCTTCAGTAGATTTAGAATACTAAACTATATCATGTTTTTTTTTTTAAAAAAAAAATACTTAAAAAACCAATCACGAACCTAATGTCAATTACTTTCCTATAGTTCTATGTTATCATGTTCACGTGGTAGGGACCTTGATAGTTACATGAAACCAGGAAGAAGCTCCCTTATCCTTGATGGTCGACACAGAGAGAGAGAGAAGCTATTTTAAAACGACACCGTCAATGATCATACCCCACACTTCCCTATGCCCACACACAGACACATATCTGTGTCTCTATATCTCGCATCCCTAAAGCAAAATCTTCTTCGAAAACCCTAACAAAAACAGCACCACACACGTATTAATCAATATATCCACACCCTCCTCCCCACAGAAATCATGGAAAATGCGTCACATTGAAGCAAGACATATTATAGCTTGTAATCTTTTCACCTCCTTGTCGATTCTTGTTTGTATCTTCCATTATTTAGAATATTGTGTGTATGACAAGTTAAATGAATCACCATTTACTAGCTAGAGAGTAGATCGAGACAATGAACGCAAGTTTATCATCTGGGTACCGAGTTACTGAATCATTGCAATAACACCCTTGTGGTGCTCACTCTTTATGCATTTCCCTATTCTAAAATACAATTCTGATACTACACAAGGAGTTTGGTTTGTTACTGAGTAGCACTTGATGGAATGCTAGCTGATGAGGATGAGTAAGCGAGCGAGCAACGAGAGGACCCTTGTTGAAGCATCAGCATCTGAGCTGGGGTCACCGAGGAGGATGAATACGATGGGTTGGTTTCCGTCATTTTCGATGATTTGCTCGTCGGCTTGTGGGGATCACTCCCTCCAATCGGTTCTTGTCGAATTTCCCTTAACAATACTGCCACATCTTTCATTGTCGGGCGATCTTCAGCGCGATTGCTTGTGCAGAGAAGAGAGATTCCGAGAGCTTGAAGCATTTCCTGTATTTGTGTGTCTGGGTGGCCTTGCAGTTTGGGATCAAGTATCTCGACCGGGTCTTTCTTGCTCTTCAGGTGGTCTCTGACCCATTGCACAACATGCTGGCCGTCCGGGAATGACGGATCCACTGGCTTTTTCCCGGTTATTATCTCTAAAAGGACTACTCCATAGCTGTACACGTCACTCTTTTCAGTGATTCTAAGCATGCACGCATACTCTGCAGTTGAAGCCATGGAAGACAAGTTACTATGCTTGCAAGATTAGCAGAAGTGCACAATGGCAACATTGCAGCAAGTTCACGAGTGGGTATTCATGCAGATTGAAGGAAAATTGCACTCAGAGCAGAAACTTTTTGCTAAAAGCTGTATTCACTGTGCATGCAAAACGTTTGCCGGTTGGCTATGAAAATAACAAGTCACGAACAAAACAAATTAATGTGAAATTAATAAATTATACTTTGAGCTTGAGCTTGCAGTTTAAATTTTTAGAAGTATTGAGTGGATATATTAAAAAATAATATAAATTATATTTTAATATTTTACTTATCCGCTAAAGTTTTAAGGTAAGATGACTGATGTGATTTTGCTACTGAACCCATCTCCAAATCTTGCTTCAAGTCTCCATCATCACTAATCCCAAAATGACTTCTCACATAATCAAAAAATTGTCTCGCAGCTACACCTAAATTTTATTCTAATTAACTGTGCAGTAGTCACTCAACAGTACCGAGAAAAACGCCAATTGTCACAATCGAATGAGAGTGAAAAAAGAAAGCTCACCTGGTGCAATGTATCCATAGGACCCGGCAAATTGAGGATTTGCAGATAATGATCCGTGCTCGTCTTCGACCACCCTAGCCAGCCCGAAATCGGCTAAAAATGCCTCGTACCGGTCCCCGAGCAAGATGTTGTGAGACTTCACATCTCGGTGCAAAATCGGCGGAACGCAATCATGGTGCAAATAAGCTAGCCCCTCTGCCACCCCTAATGCGATCTTGAACCTCGTCTCCCACTCCACCAATCCAGCACCATCCCCTTCATGTAACAATGCCCCTAACGTGCCATTAGCCATGTAATCATAAAACAACAAGTTTGTTCTCAGGTTTGCTCCCCACCCGAGTAACCGGACAATATTTCGGTGCCGAATTGTCGCCAAGGTAGCAATCTCGGATGAAAATGATGCTGCTGAAATCTTCTCTGCCGAATTGAACCTCTTAACTGCCACCATCAATCCTGACGGAATGGCAACCTTGTACACCACCCCGGACCGGCCTTGCCCGATCACGTTGCCAGCTGTCAACGACCGTGCCACGTCAGCGATTGACAAGTCTAGCTTCTGGTATAATGTCACTTCCCAAGGCGGACTCATCTCCAGGTCATCATCACCGTCGCACTCATGGGCCCCACGGCAATGCTTTTTGCTTCCTAGGATAATGTAGAGGGCTGCCAAAAGGAGAGCACACGCCGTGCACAACAGCACCACCATTGCCACACGTGCTGCCGTCACGCGCTTCACGCGCTTGTCATCATCATCACACTGGTTATCGGAGAAGCAAAGAGCGGGATTACCGGTAAGAACACTGAGAGGAAGCTTGGAGAAGAAGGGCGTGTCAGGCACGTGACCCGAGAAATTATTGTGGGAGACATTAAGCACGACAAGATTTGGCAATGCTGCGAGATGCTGAAGATCGCCAGATAGATGATTATAAGAAAAATCTAAAATAGCAAGCTTGGTTAGCCCAGTGAACTCTGACGGAATCTCTCCGTTAAGCTGATTCAAGCTGAGATTCAAAGCGATTTCCAGCGACGGAATCTTTCCAATACTCGACGGGATGTTCCCTGATAATTGATTTCCACTCAGGTCCAATAACTGTAACTTGGAGCAGGAACCGAGTTGATTCGGGATGGAACCTGAGAGCTTGTTCTTGGAAAGAATGAGCTTGGTGAGTGAACCCAGCGAACCGAGACTTGCACTCAAAGTTCCTTCAATCAAGTTATCGGAGAAGTCAACAAACTGGAGAGACACAAGCTTGTTAAGACTCTGTGGCAAGTTCCCAGAAATAGCATTTGAATGCAAATCCAAAAATGTGAGATTCTGACAACCCGAGATTCCTTCCGGGATGTTTCCGGCAATCCGGTTCGATCCGAGATCCAAGAAGTTCAAATTCTTCAAATTTCCAATCTGGGGTGGTATTGTTCCGGCAACCTTGTTGTTATTAGCTCGAAATCGAATCAAAGACGAGCAGTTTCCAATCTCTGGTGGTATTTCACCAGAGAGATTGTTGGAAAGAAGCAAGAGTTTGTTGAGTTTCTTCAGCTGAAAAACTCCTTTTGGAATAGGTCCCACCAGGCCATTTTGGGATAAATCCATGGCTTCTAGATTTTGACAGTTGGAAATGGAAGGCGGTATGTTGCCTTCGAGTCTGTTCTGCCATAAGTAAAAGAGTGTGAGGTTTGATAAGTTACCTATTTCAGGTGGGATTGAGCCACTGATTTGATTGTTGTCTAGTTCGATGTGAGTGAGCTTCTGGCACTTTCCAAGTTGTGCAGGGATTTCCCCGGAGACTTGATTGAGGCTAAGTTGGAATTCTTGAAGTTCAGTTAGATTGCCAAATGATTGTGGAATGCTTCCGGTTAAGGAATTCATTGATATGTCAATGACCAGCATCTGGTTGCAGTTTCCGAGCTCTGGAGGGATGATACCTACCAGGTTGTTTTGCCAGAGCAAAAGGTTCTTAAGGTTTTGGAGTTGGCCGAAAGTTTTCGGGATTGATCCAGTGAGTGAGTTTTCATAGAGGTATATGTCCTGGAGCCCGGTGCAATCACCAAGTTCTGGAGGGATTTGGCCTGAAAGGAGGGCAGTGTAAATGGCTATGGTTTGGAGTTTTTTAAGGAGGCCAAGGCTTGGTGGGAGAAAACCAGAGATGCTTGTTTCTGCCAGGCCCTAATACCAACAAATTGCTGCAGTTGCCAATTTCACGAGGTAACGAGCCTTCAAGATTCTTGTTGCCACCAGCTCGAATCACTTCAAGATACCTCAACCTGCCTATGGTGCTGGGTACGGAACCACTAAGCTGATTGTCGTAGAGGAGTAGCCATTTCAAGCTAGTGAGGTTTCCGATTTCGATCGGAATGGAGCCCTCGAGTTGATTTGAGTTGAGATGGAGTTCTTCGAGCGTGGTCAGGATACAAAGCTCACTTGGGATCTCGCCGGTCAAGGCATTTTCACTCAAGTCCAAGTGAGTCAACTGAGGAAGAGCAGTACCGATTTCTTTCGGGATTGAACCAGTGAGATTGGTTCCGGACAGAACAAGCTTTTTCAAGGAGAACAGTGAGGTGAAATTGGAGGGAAGCTTTCCAAACAAATCAACATAACTCAACTCCAACGATACAACTTCATTGCTGGGATCGCAGGTGATTCCAAACCATCCACAGGGAGTCTCATTGGTTGAATCCCAGCTATTCAGCCCCTCAGGAAATCCACCCAAGCTTCTCCTCCATGAAAGAAGAGCTTGGCCTTGCTGGTTGAGAGCAGAAGCTGCAAAAGGAAAGAGAAATACAAGGGCAGAGGAGAGGAGAAGGAAGGAAGAGAGGGTCCATGGATTTACAGGCATTACAGCTACGAGCAGATTGGAAGAGGGTTTGAGCCTAGCTAGGGAGGGAGGGACAATGGGAGGAACCAAATCATGTCTTGTGGGTTTCTGTTCTTTTGTGAGAAGAAGATTAGTAAAATAGCAGTAGATGTGTGATGGGATTAAACTAATTCTCAGACCAGAATCTCCGGATCCAAGGAACAGCTAGGCCATTATGTTTTCTGCACAACGAAATGGAATTTCAGATGGCTTTTTTAGGATTTCTTTTTTCTTTACAGCATGTTAGGTTGGGGGGAAGAGAAGACATAACTGTTTTTTAATCTGAATGGGTGGTGGGTTAACTGCCTTTTGTCTTCCACTTTTTTAGTATAACCTTTTTCATCTAACTTCTCTCTCGTGTTTTCTCACAACCCAATAATAATAATAATAATAATAATAATAATAAACTTAATTTAATTTTATAGCTTCATTTAAATCTAAACATTCTGAGTAATGTATCTTGAGAGCAAGTAATTTTAAAGAGGTTGATTTAGAAGTATGTTCTTTTCATTAATTTCTTCCACTCAAATTTTGTAGGTAACTAGTGAATGATTAGGATTATTTTTCAAAGTATTTTTTATTTAAAAATAATATATACATTTAAAAAAAAATATTTCTAACATTAACATATAAAACCACAAAAAATTATTAATTTAAAACAACAAAAAAACCAAATATTATGAAAAACATGATTGAACAGCGGAGATAAACAATGTTGTAGTCAATATCATTTAATTATTTTGAATTTATTAAATTGTTGAAAAAAACTTGAAGGTCACTTACAAAAATCAGATTTTATCACGTTTAAACTAATAAAAAAAGTATCCCTTGTTTTTATTATATATATATATATATATATATATATATATATATATATATAAAAAAAAAACCTTTGGCATGAGTGGAGTTAATGAAAGAGTTTATAAGTAATCTTTTTCATTGTGTTTCAAAAGTATTTTAAAAAAAAAATTAAAATTTTTTATTTTTTATTTTAAATTAAAAAAATTGATATTTTTATATTATTTTTATGTGCTAATGTCAAAAAAAAAATTAAAAATAAAAAAAATATTATTTTTATATATTTTTAAACAAAAATATATTTTAAAAAACAACCGCAACCATGTACCCACTCAATTCTTGAATTTTCTGCAAATAACTTGTAGCTTGAATGTGAAAAGAAAATCATTACCCAAGTGGGCACAAATATATTGAGATGAAAGTGATCGACAAACTTCTTTGTGTTGGTTAGAGCAAATTGCTCGAAATGGCATCATCTGCTAGCTGAACTAATAATTTATACACCACTACTCTATATTTCTAGATTTTATATTTTTCTTTTCTTCTTTCATGGTTTGATGTCTGCCAACTTTAATTCAAGTTAGTTCGCAAATTATCTCCTGCTGGGACACATGATTTTGTAGAAAACCCTCCTCTTTTCCCCAGTTTTCCACTGTAAAGCCCATTTAAAAGCTGCATATAACGTTGCAGAAAGAAAAAAAAGCTCCATATAAAAGATTTGCGGTGAAGGCTAAATTGCAGCCCCCCCCCCCCCCCCCTCTCTCTCTAGTTTCTCTAGTATCTCTAGAGAGAGAGAGAGAGAGAGGTTAGCAGTGAAGCTGGAGCTTGAACTCTGATGCATATTATTAAGAATGAGAAGAGAGAGTTGAGATCCAGATCTGAAGCAGAATAAGAAAAATATGATGACAGGACATGCATGCAAATGGGATCTGTAAAATGGTCCTTCTGGTACTGTGAGTCGACTCGTAGAATATAATTATTCAAAAGCATGCCCATATAAAAATATCCATAAATTACCAGCCAGATCTTGAGGTGGATGGCGATGAAGAACTTACAAAACGATACAGACTCTGCAGCCACCAGCAAAATCAGATACCATTTTGAAAAAACAATTCCCATCAAGGTTTCTAGTTTTGAAAAATCGATCCATCACGAGATGTCGTGTGACATGGCTAAGTCACAGGGCCACACATTATAATCTAATAATCCTCTGACACGCCAATTGCTTGCCTCGTGACTTTCTTACAAGTGCGTATGCCTAATTACAATTAAATAAAAATCAATCGATGGTGACATTATCTTTCTCAGGGATCCACTGCACATTACATGATTAACTGGGAAATGTCTTCCTGTCCTTGAAAGCAAAAAAAATTGTATAACTTTTAGCCAGGAGTATTTTCTTTTTTTCTTGTTTTTCTTAGGAATGCAGTGATCAGATCAGACTGCTCTTGAATTAAAAATAATAATAATCTAAGGGTGGTTCCAAGTATTTTTTGTCTTTTTTTTTTATCTTAGTTATTTTAAGGTTTTGTTGTTTGATAATTTTAAAAAATTAAATATTATTAAAAAAAGTTTTTTACGTGTACAACATAACACATGTATGGGATCATTCAATGACCAAAATCAACCATTCATGACGGCATTTGGAATGGTACATTATTTTATTTTAATACGAGGAAATTTTATTTTTTAAAAAATATATTTTGTAGGTCTAATTGAGCGAGTAAAGCGCTGACTGTTCCAAATTCTTACAAATAATGCACTCTTTGACCCGAACTTGAGATTTGTTGTGCAGATCGCAAGTTCTCTATCATTACACTATACCCCTTGAGGGCGCGATGTACATTATGGATATAGTATTGGTCTTTATTGATTCTTTTTTGTTTCCTCCCTATTTTTTCTCTTCTACCTTAGAAATTCATAGACAAACCTTCCAAAAATTGATTGTATCCTCTAGTTTGTGTTTCTATTAATTTTAATCCTTTTTATTTTTATTTTTATTTGTTTTACTTTTAATGTTTTTTAAAATTTGATTTTTTTTCAATCTCATCTCTGGAAAATTTATTTCATTTTATTTTTTTATTCAACTCCGATCCTTATTCTTTTAATTTCTATTTTGATTTTATTTTTTCTTGATTTTTTCCTTCAATATATTATTTGATTTTTTTATTCAATATTGATCCTTATTCTTTTAATGATTATTTTATTTATTAATTTAATCCCCAATTATTTTCCATACTTAAACTTGATCTTTTATGGATTTGTCTTTAGTTTTTTTTCAAATTAACCCACTGATTTAATTTATCATCTATATATATTTGATTTTATATATATATATATATATATATATATATATATATATATATATAAAGTCCACGCGCTAACCACCTGACTAGGTAGAAGTCTAAGCGCGAGATGGGGAGGGCAGCACGTGAGGTGAGAGAAAGAGAGTTTAAAAGGCAGACCTGTCCATTGGTGCTGGACAGATAACGAGTCCTTCTGTCGTTGGACAAAGCTACCCCTGTAAAAATTATGACAGCAGCTAGACCAGTCCGGGTCTTCCTTCTTCTTCTACTACTACAACATAATAATAATAATAATAATAATAATAATAATAATAATAATAATAATAATAATAATAATAATAATAATAATAATTAAGGTGGGATTTTTATTATACTATATATAAGTGAAAATTTCCATGCCAGCCAGAATCCCCTCTTTATTATATAATTTATATTATTGGAATCGATGTTGTGTAATCTTTTTCCTTGGGGTGACGTGTGTCGGTGTTGGATGACTGGTTTATCACTGATGAGGGTTTTCCCCCCCTCAAAATTGACAATTTCATCCTTTATTTTTTATTGATATTTCAGTTTCGCTTTTTATTCTTTTTATTTTTATTTTTTCTTCTTAGTATTTTTGCAAGAATATTCCTTGTTTTCAATTTCATTTTTCAATCTAATTTGTCATAGGTTATTTTTTTTCAACTTAGTCGATATTGTTTTGATTATTGTTTTTGCTTTTTTTGTAACATGTTTATTTATTTTTAATTTCACTCTTCTATTTAAATTTACGGTATATTATTTCACTCTTCTAATTATTTGTTTTGATTATTATTTTTGCTTTTTTTGTGATATAAAAGGTATTTTGCTTTTCAATTTCACCTTTCAATTAAAAAATTACTTTTATTTTTTTATCAATTTTGATTCTTATTCTTTTAATTGTTTTTTTCATATCCCTTTTCTTAGAATTGATTTTTATTTTCAAGCTCACCCTTCAATAAGATTTATTTTTTAATTCAATTTTGATCTTCATTCTCTTAAATGCTATTTTTTTTTATATTTTGAACCTTTTTGTATAATTAAATTTATATTTTTTTCAATTTTATCCTTAAATATTTTATTGATTAAGAATTGGACTTCATGGTTTCTTAGATAGGGTTCATCAAGTCTAATGATTTTCACAGGTTGTTTTTTTAAGATCTTACCAGGTTTTAAATGATTTTTTCAGGTTTGCTTGGTTCTTACACTTGTTTTTCAATTTCATCCACTACAAACTTTTTAGATCTTTTAAACTTTTTCCTTACTTTTTTAATTTCTATTTATTTTACATGGTTGAAAAGTAGGTTTATTGATTGAATTTGAGTCAAAGATTTAACGGGATATGATTTTTAGAGACTAAATCAAGTTTAATAGGTTTGCTGGATTTGCTTGATTTTTTTTCTTTTTTTTCTAAGTTGATGTTTTCTTAATTTTTATTTTTATATTTTTTTCAGTTGGGTTCTATTACGTTACCCCTCGACAATTTTTTTCTCTACCCCCTATTATTTTTTTAATTTATAAATAATTTTTTTATTTTATAGATGATTTTTAGTTTCACCATTATAATTTTCTAATCTTTGAAGTTTGGTCATAATTCTTTTGATTGAAATTTATTTTTTCTTGGATATATTTTAGTTTTTTTAAAAAACAATTCATACTTATTGGGTTTTTTCTATAAAATTTTATCCTTATTTTTTTGTTTTAATATTTTTTTATCAATTTTAACCTTTAAAATAAAATTGTTTAGAGTTAAGTTTCTTTATTGAACCTAGGTCTAGGATTTAACGAGTCATAGGTTTTAGAGATTATACCAAGTTTAGAAGGTCCACTCGGGTTTGCTTGTTTTTTCTTTATGTTTTTTGAGATTATGTTTTCTTAATTTTTATCACTTTTTTTGTTTTGTTTTCTTATTTTTTTTGGTTTTGGTTCTATTAGGTTAGCACTCTATGATTTGTTTTCCAATTTCACCACCTATCATTTTTTAATCTATGAACAATTTATCAAATTACAAATGTTTTGTACTTCCACCCCCTGAGATTTTCTAATCTTTCAAGTTTGATACTCATTCTTTTAATTGTTATTTATCTTATTTAGGATCATTTCTTTTTTCTTGTTTTCTTTTCAAATTTCATTCTCCTTGGATGTTTTTCTCTCAAATTTTATACTCATTGTTTTTTTTCTTTTGCAAGTTTTTTTATTAATAATTTTCAACAATTCAATTTCTTAAAATTAAATTGGATGACATGTAAGTTTTTCTTGATTGAACTTGAGGCTAAGATTTAACGAGTTGTAAGTTTTTTAGATTAGACTATGTTTGAGAGGTTTGGCTAGAGTTTCTAGTTTCTAGTTTATTTTTTATTTTTGAAATTATTATTTTTAACCTAATACTTTCTTTTTACATAATAATTTGTTTCTAAAACTCGATTAACTTTTGTTTTAACTTGAGGCCCTAAAGGGCCTGTTTGGGAATGTGGTTGCGGTAGCTTTTCAAAGTGCTTATCGTGCCGAAATACATCAAAATGATGTTTTTTTATTTTTTAAAAATTATTTTTGAAATCAGCACATTAAAATGATCTAAAACACACAAAAACATATTCATTTAAAATGAATTTTTTTTTCAAATTTCAGCCAAAATCCGGTAGGATCGCAATGTCAAACGGGCACTTAGACACACTTCACGTTTGATGGGTCATTTTTGGGAGGACGCTACCTAGTAAATGATGGGTCATTTTCTCTTGTCACACTTCCTGGCATAGCACATCACGTTTGATTTTACATGATGGATGATCAAGTTGTGTGTGTGGTGGGTGATCATCCCCTCTATAAACTTAAATATCACGTCCAGCTAAATTCCAGTGAAAAGACCTGAAAGCTATTTAGAAGAAGGTTCTGAGGGGAGAGATGAAGATACCTTTTTTCCCCCTTCCCATATATATAATTCTATCATAAATTAGTTTGTGCAAAACCAAATTAGCTGGATTATATCATTTTTTCTTAAAGTAGGTCATCCAATAATCCCCGTTAGAGTTGACACGTCAGCCTCACAACAAGTCACAAGTAAGTTTTTGTTGTGCGATGTTGCTATTGAAAGTATTTTTTATTTAAAAATGTATCAAAATAATTTTTTAATTGTTTTTTATATTAATACATGAAAATAATATAAAAATATCAAAAAAAACTTAATTGAAATAAAAAATAAAAATAAAAATAAAATAAATTATATCATTTTCAAAAACATTTTTGAAATGCTGTGCCAAATAATACCTAAATAAGTAATGTGCTTTTTTTTTACTCTAAAAATCATGTATCTCTTTAGTTTAACCAAACCCTCTATTTTAAATTTTGTTAAATTAACCCCTTTACATCAAATTAAGTTTATTTGAAAAAAAAGAAAAAAGAAAATTTTAATTAATTGCTTATTCCTTAATTTATATTCATAATATATATATATATATATATATATATATATATATATATATATATATATATATATATTATGAATATATCTGCTCTTGAAAAAAGAAAAAAAAACATGAAAGCACTCGAATGGTATTTATCTTAAGTACAAGAAGTGTAAACTTTCTAGTTTCTAGAAAGAAAGATAATTAAAGAAAATTAAAAAAAACACAAATTTTGGTGATGTAAGAGGATATTTGACACCGTGTTTCAAAAGTGTTTATAAAAAAAATTGAAATTTTTTTATTTTTATTTTCATTTTAAATTAAAAAAATTTGGTATTTTTAAATTATTTTCATGTGCTGATGTGAAAAATAATTTTATAAAAATAATAAAATATTATTTTAATAATCTTTTTTTTAAAAAAAACTTTCAAAACCAATCTTAAACCTACTTTATAAATCTAATTCCAAATTTTGTTTTTTTTATCGACAAACTTATTGAAACGACCTGAAATTGACTTCTAACTTCGCACTCACCCACATCTAAATCAATACTCTTTATCACATCTGTCTTTTCCTTTCATATTCCTAAATTATTTACTTATGGCGGTCCACCTAAACATAGCTCCTAGACGGTTTGGATGGACAAACAACCGATTGCTAAAAATGTCAGAATTATTGAGTGTTTAAGATTTTTTTTTAAAAATATATTTTTTTATATTTTTATATGTTTATATAGGCTTGTCAATTCTGTTCCGTTCCGGCCAGAACGGCCGGAACGTTCCGTGCCGTTAAAAAAACTGAGACGAAACGGCGTCGTTTTTGTCTCGGTTTTAATTTCGGCCGGAACGTCTCGGTATCGTTCCGCCTTAAAATCCTCTTTATTTTGATTAACTTGTGATTTTTTCTTCTAATTTTGAGATTATGTTTGTTTGACTTTGTGTTTATATTGTATAATTTAAAGTTAATTTATCTTGAATTTTAATTATGCTTGTTAAATTGATATTTTAATTTTTTTTTATATATAATTAATTATATATGAACAGCTACCCCGAAACGGCACGCCGAAACGCTCCGAAACCGGAACATTCCGTTCCAATAGAAAAACCAGAACGAAGGCCGGAACGATATTAACAACCTTGAGTTGATATCAATTTTCTTTAAAAATATATATTATTTAATTTTTTTTTTAAAAAAAAAACAACCTGCGAGCAAACACCCTACTATCTAGGATAAGATTGTTTTTTATTAACATGGATATCAAGTCAGTTTAAACATAACTCAACTAATCTTATGAATTTTAAAATTAAAAATTATATAAATTTTTAATAGTTATTATATTAATAATAACATGATTCAAGATACAAAAATCAAATTTCTTAACCTCAAATTCTTAGGACCGAAACCTAGATAGTTGTCTAGGATGAACATTCGTACATTTTGCATTGCTTCTTCCATCACTGTTCATCACGACACTATAAAGGTTAATCTAGGGAGGGACAAAATAGTACGTTGCAAGGATGATGATAACGACATTTTAACTATCGAGTTACATGTCTAGATACATTGTCTTAAAGATTTCTTATTTAATAAGCACTTTATCTTTGTCTTTAGATATATTTCTAAAAAAATATCTATGGAATTACATTCTTAAAATAAAAATATAAATAAAAATTAATTCTGTTATATTTTTAGAATATTTGGCTCTTTTTAATTTGATTTTAAAAACTTGATAGATTGATCATGTAAATAAAATACATGCTATTAAATTCAAATTAATAGTTAAAATTTCAATGAATTTTCTTTTATATTTTCTCAAATCTTAAGACTATTTGTCTCATCGTTAATTCATTTTTTTATTTACTAAATTTTAAACTTAATCTTGATTGATATATAAACGGATTTAAATACCTAATTATTATCACAAAAAGGAAAACAAAACAAAACAAAACAAAACAAAACCCAACATTTGATTCAAATTCTATTTTTTTTTTATTATTATTACGCAGTCCACTTCTAAATTCTAATCAATGTTTCCTCTTTAAACATCATTTCTTTTTCTTTTTACAATTATCATTCCTTTTTGTTGTTGGTTTAATTTATTGATGCTTGCCAGTGGGGCGGGTAGCAGTCAAATTCAAGACTATGCTTTGATTCTGGTCTACGATCTTTCAAAAGAGAGCATTATCCATGCAAAGAAATTCATATACTTGTTTTAAAGCATGAACGTGGCCATGAAGAGAAAAAAAATGTAAATATATATATTAATAAATCATAAAAAAAGAGAAAAGGGGGGACGTTCATGAACAGCATGGATCCACACCCATGACTAAACCAATAAATTATTTCAAGGATAAGCATGAAAAGTACAATTGAATTCGATGATGCGCTAGTCTTAGATGCAAAATCAAAAGCAAGATCGTGCGTTCATGCTGTCTAATTATATCCAAATTATTAGCCATTCGTGCTGATTTTTAATATTATCCCTGATTTGTTTTCTAATTTTTTGGTCCATGATCACTTTATTTATTTATTTAATGAAAATATTAATTGTGCACCGGATCTTCATCTGTCATACTCGTTTATTTCGACTTGACTGTTTGAAAGAATAATTGAGATTATTTTTTAAAATATTTTTTAAAATTATTTTCAATGTTTCCCAAGCACTACCTTAGTCTAGTAGCCAAAACCAAATACAGAAACACCTTTTGTTGTGTGTTCAAACATGCTTTAAGGTGGCATGAAAAGCAATATATTTGGAAGCCAAGCTCATGCCTTTTTGCAGTGCCCTGAAAATGAAGCACCATGTTAAAATACACAGCGGTGGGTGGCTTCCTTTTGAGCAATAATTGCGTGGATATCAGAAACAATCCCCATGAAAAAGAAGGTTCTGTAGATTAGAATCATCCATAGCTAGTCAAATACGACATCATTTGGACACGAGAAACATTTTTTAAGCATGGCCCAGCTTCTTTCACGACACGAGCCGTGGCCACAAAACTGGATACACAGCAAGTAATTTTAATGAAAATAAATGTTTTTTTTTTTGTTTTTTAAGCACCTAATTATTCTTTGCTTGATGATGGGAGACTGGAAATTATATTTTATTTTGGTTTTATATTGGATCGCCATCAGACTACCATTTTATTGGACCACTTGTGTTCTTTGTTGGAATGCTCTTCCCTTCTTTTAAGGTTAATGACCGAAATGGCTTTTCTTCTTTCGGCTCTAAAGAGATATATTAATTCATTTTTATGCGACGATTGTAATTTTCTCTCTTCCTTTTCTCTCTTTAAGGAAATGATTTAAATATTTGTCAAGCAAGTAATTCTTTTTTATTTATTAATATGAATGTCCGGACCAGGTTGCGCGCATCTCAACTAATTCCTCAGGTCTTGAAGTTAACAACCAACCATGTAAGCCTCCAGTTGCTATCATATCAGGAACCACGAGATTCGAACCTAAGACTACAGAGAGAGTAAACCCTTTAGTCCTAAACTCTTACCTCTGAGTCACCTACTAGATAGTTAAGCAAGTATTTTTTTTTATTAACGTGAGTATCCGGGTCAATTTCGTATGTCTCAACTAATCCCACAGGTCTTGAAGTTAATGACTATGTAAGTCTCCAGTGGTCATTATATTAGCAACCATAATACTACCTAGAACTACAAGAGCAGTAAACTTTTTAGTCCCACATTCTTATTACAGGACCAATTACTAAATAGTTAAACAAATAATTCTTTTTTTTTTATAATCTAGGTGTTCGGGTCAGCTTACGTGCTCAATAAATAATCCCCGGACCTACTGAATACCTTGCAAGTCCAATAGATGGTGTTTTCAATAAATGGTTAAACAAAACTGTCTTGCAATATTATTATCTTGATGGTGTTTTCAATAATATCCTAGATGGGTTCAACAGCAGTAGTTTCCAATGATTTTTTTTATTTGCAACATGTTTTCATTTTCAAAAAGAAAAAAAAATCAACTTTCAATTGCTATGGAACTAGCCCAGTGTACTCAGGGCCCAATAACTTTCGTTGAGTGTAAACTCAAGCCCCTAATTTGGCCCAATAGATGACAAGCCCTTGAAAGCGTGTCGATGACGGCCGGCAATGAGGACTGAACCCGTATAATAGCCTCAGGAAGTCCATGATAATTCCTTGGGCTTGATGTTTCATTGCAAATCTTGTATTCCAGCATCATTGGAGCATCATTGGAGGAGGAGTTTTTTGACATTGAATTTTAAAAATATTTTTTAAAAAACTTAAAAGTTTTTTATTTTTATTTTCCATTTTAAATTAAATATTTTGATGTTTTTAGATCATTTTTATGTGTTAATGTCAAAAATAAATTTAAAAAATAAATAAAAAAAACATCATTTTAATGTATTTCTAAACGAAAAACACTTAAAAAACAACAACATCAACCACACTTCTAAGGTATTGTCCTGCCAAATCTTATTTGGCAGAATCTTGAATACACACACACACACATATATTTCAAATTAAACATGGAATTGCACTTAGAATATATTTGTGAGTTCTATTAAAATTGCTTTTCAAAGTGCTTTTAGTTTAGAAATTCATCAATTTTTTTTTTATATTTTAAAAATTATTTTTGACATCAACACATCAAAATGATATAAAACACCAAAACAATTAATTTAAAATAAAAAATAAAAAATAAATTTTTATCTCAAGGAAACAAAGTTGTATGCAAGCTAGATAATTGCACATAATCATGCAGTTTTGATAAAACATAATGACGTAACATAATCCTATATCTCTATTTTTTTTTAATTTATTTTAATATTAATATATTAAAATAATAACAACTAATTTAAAATAAAAAATAAAACAGTTCGACCGCTATAATAAAAATACGGTTCCGGCCGGCGGAAAGGGCAAAGAAGTAAACGCAAAAAGATAAAAGAAAAAAACACAGGAAAACGAAAGTGTGAACGGGCCCGCCTAAAACGGGAAGTCTTCATTTAATTCAAAAGTATTCGCTAAAACACAAAATTTAAATTAAACCCCCCCTTCCCCTTCTCCCATAGCGCAAAGCGACGGAAACTGCACGGACAAAAATGGAGTCCCTGCGGTTGGTTTGCGACAGAGATGCCCAAATCCTACTGCAGAAAATGGAATCCTTCACGGCGTCCTTTTCCAGCTCTATGGATTCCATCAAGGCCAGAGCAGAAGAAACTGTGCAGAATCAAGGTCAGAAGGCTTCCATTTTCACTTTACTTCAACTTCCTTAAATAGAAGCTAGGGCTTGTAGTGTAGTTGGTTTGGGAATTACATCGGTTAGGCCTTTGAAAATTGTGTGATTTTGTTTTGTTTGCAGGGGAATTAGGGAGGTTGAAATCTAGCTTGACAGAAGCTGATGCTGAGTTTGTTAAAGTTCTGGCAGGTCTCTCTGTGTGTGCGTGTGTGTTTTCTTTTTACCTGTACTTGGAGGTGAAAACTTTCATTGAATTTATGCTGGCATTTTTTTGTGTTGTCAAATTCTTTAATTTCTTAGATCTTTCGAAGTGGCTGGTTCATAATTTGGAAGTGAAATCTGAATATAGGTGTTTCGGGGATTTAAAATGCGACTAGTAATTGATGTGAATGTGCAAATTGCAAGTGATTCACTGACTGAACACTGACAAATGCTACTATGATTTTAAGTTTGTAACTAAACAATCTAATATTGAACATCGGTAAACGTGCGATCGTCATTACCATTTTTGATGGAAACTTTAGGTTTTGGGAGGCTGTATTGTTTGTTTTCAATTAGCGCTAGTGTGTTTCTTCTAGTTAGTTTTATTGGTTTTAGCATTAATCTTTAATGGAAGATTACTAAACAATCAAATTGATTCGGTTGTTGAGAATTTATGTATTTGAGTAACTCTAAATCAGAATTTACCTTTTCTTTCTATTAATTTTTATTTGCTTCACAACGCTTAAAATAATAAGGAAATAACTTACTCCCGGTTCCAAATGTGAAGGTGGAATTTAACTTTCACCAATCATCTATTTTGATGTTTTGTTTTATTTACCATTTGTATGCTTGAGTTGATGAATTGCCATGCTATTTGAAAACCCTTAACTAAATAAATGATCAACTAGCGGCACAGAATGTTTAGGAGAGACAAAGATATGCTATTTCGAAGAGTGAAGAAATGTTATAGTTTCCAAAATTGGTCTGATACAACTGAAGAAAGAGCAGCGGAGACTTGTATTTGAATTGAGACTTTTTGGTGTCTTTATAAGAATGCTGGCAATGAGTAAAGAATGATTAGGGCAAATAGGTGTTTTTTCTTCCCAAACAATGTTTTGTTTGTGTTTCGTGTGGCAAAATGCTTTAAAAACTGATTTCCATTAGCTTTCAGATTTATTTGTTTATAATTTTTTTAATTTGTGTTCTCGTATAGTTAAGACTCAGAAAGAGGCCAAGCAGCTGGTAACAAGGGGCTCAATATCTTCTACAAGAGCTAGAATACAAGATCTTCAAAAAAGTGTTCAAGTTCAAAGGGCCAGGAGGGATGAGTATACAGCAATCATGTCCCAGCAATCTCTAGGTAATATTATTTCCTGTTATTAGCTGATTGTTAATTGTTCATATCCTTTACTCCATTTCCATACTTTTTTGAAAATTTGAATAGCGCGTTTTCTTCAAATATTGTTTCATTAACTAACTTGATTAAGAAGAGATTTCTGTCAGCATGGGTTATGCCTGTGAAATATCGTTGTTCTAAACATGACTAGGGTTAGATTTTGGTTCCGATTGAGTTGAAAACAAAGGTAGGAAAGGTTGAGATTTGTAGGATGTGTTTTCTCATTTTCCTGACTTGCTAGGGCACTACGGGAGCTTATGCAAGCATCCATTAGGATGGGACCTGAACCGTACAATTCAACTATTGGTGGTTAGTTTGAATGCAATACCTGGACTGACTAGATAACCATGGCTCATCTTTGTTTGGAAGATGAATCACCAAGTCTGAATTCATATTGTTGATGAATTTTGAGTTTGAACATCCTCAATTCTAGTATGCTGTGATATTATTTATTTTTGTTTCGATGTCAGTTGCCTTCAAAACCATATTTGAAGTTTGCTTATTGGTCGCTTCTCTCTGCCCTTTTCTCTTTGGCATTGTTTACAGCTTTGGCAACATCCAAAGAAACAGAACACCAAGACATCGACCATAAAAGGGAAATTCAAGAGGCAATGTTATGGTACAATATGGTTCTTGGCTTCAAAATTGAAGGCGGCAGGGGTAATCGATGCAATTGCATTTTTGAATACTCAAACTCTTTTATTCCTTAGTGTAAATTCCGTACTTACAAATTCTCAATGTTTTCAGGGGTAAAATTCACATTCAACAACATCAATTTGAAAAATCCATACGAGGAGTACTCTTTCGCCATTCGCTATGAAAATGATATGTACACATGTACGTAATGGATGCATTTGGATTATAAATTAATTTCAAACCTCAACTCAACTGAGTCTGTCCATTCTATTTCTGACATGGGTTAAACTTTTCATCGCCTGTTGTTTGAATATATTCATAGCTTTTTCCTGCCTAATTTGCAGTGTTGGCCTGTGATCCACAATTGAATGACACCAAACAGTTGATCCATGAGTTGAATAAGACCAATGGCTTGTTCAAATTTGTCAGAAAATTGAGAGAGAAGTTTCAAGAAGCTGCACCACATGGTAGAGTTTACCTGTGTTCATTTAACCTGTGTACTTGAGATACTTTCTGGATAATGGGCACTTGCTTTCTCTTTTGTGCAATATCTTCCATGGAATGGTTCATTATTTCGGCAAACATAAATGTGGGTTCCAGACATGACATGAATGTGATATGCTAGTAGCTCTTCTGGGACAACCACTAAAATGTGGAGAAGTTTGATGAATAGGCTTTCAACTTGACTGTTTACGAGCAATTCCGGTACTCCTTAACTAATGTATGTTCAATCTTAATGCATTAGGATTCTTGCCTCTGCCCACAACTCTTCATCAAGAGACAACAATATCTGTGTCTGCTCCAGGTTTTTCAATTTCTAGTGACATAAGTGAATCTTCATCAATGACAAGCCAAACTTCAGATGAACCCAAAAGAAATTCCAAGAGAAGTAGGCATGGAAGAGGAGGGAGACAAGCAATCATGTCTCCTGTATCTGTTCGTCAGTCCCCACGCTTTAAGGTAAACTTCATTTTGATTGCGTAGGAAGCTAAATTTTTTTCCTCCCCCGAATACCAACTGGATGATGCTCGTTCCCCCCCCCCCCCCCTGCAATTTAACTCTAGGCAATTAGTTGTGGATGACAATTGAAAAAAAAGGGGCTAAATTGAGTTTGAAATTGATGTAGACAACGGAGCAGGATTTCAGTAGCCAGTATTCCTCCTAGCATGTCGTGTTTATCATTCCTTGAACTTTCTGCTTTCTGAGATTACCAGGCAAAGCCTATAGGCTCTGTGCGGCTACTGTGTTATGGTTGTTTTCCAACATTCTTATCATGCTCTTGTGAAGTCTCTCCCTCCTTTTCATCCTCAAATAAAAGCATTCCTGCCCATTATGTATTTGTCAAAATCCCCCTTTTAGTTCTTTGATATTTATACAACTTCCACTGATGTGGATTTCTTGATCTGAAATTTATGTCAGGGTAAGAGATGAGGAAGTGGAGGCAGTTTTTGTCACCTTCAGTTGGGTACGATTGCGTGCCTTTTTAACCTGTTTGTGTGCAGCTAGTCATTGTTTATGACTAGGTTGCTTTCTAGCTTGATAGTTGATATGTGAATCAGGCCAATTTATCATATCAGTGAAAAATTAACTTAAAAGGGAATGTAGACTCTCCAACAGCACGATCACTACTCATCTGACATGATGACCTCAACAAGGAGCCCAATTTAGCTGCATTAGTGTTTTATGTTTGTAATCTTAATCGATGACCGATGTAAAGGGCCAAACTTGATTGTCCCTTTTGTTGATATCAAATCTATGGATTTCGACTTGTGAAAAATCAGTGTGTTTAGTATTTCATGATTTCTCACATTTTATGTTTTTCCCGAACCGTTTGTCATAGTTATGACCTCATGATTAATCCAGCCGGTTTGAGGCTTTCCATCTGGCTTCTCCCTTCTTTGAGTATTTTTCTTGTTGGATAATGTAATAAGAACAAAATAGGTCACTTGTAAATTTATGCGAAGGAGATAATCCCTTTTATTAATTTCATAAACTGAACTAATACTTGTATCCTCCCCTCTAATATACAAGGATGTACCATCACTATCCCTTTATTTAACCTTTTCAACTTTGAATTATCGTTTTTTTTTATCAGCTCCTATTCTTATAAAATCCTTTTCTTAAGTCTATTCACATCGGATAGAATTTACAACTTGTAAATATACTTGACTCCTAAATATGTACTCTCATCACATGGAAGCGGCGGATGCTGTGCTGGTGGCAGATACAGATA
Organism: Salix brachista; assembly: GCA_009078335.1. NCBI lineage: Eukaryota > Viridiplantae > Streptophyta > Magnoliopsida > Malpighiales > Salicaceae > Salix > Salix brachista. Next base: position 14,387,721 of record CM018586.1, read on the forward strand.
TCTCTGCATCAGTGCACGCGTTTGCACCCACAGTTTCTGCGCTTCAGATTCATCATTCGCCAGAGCCGAGCAGCTACTCTCATTGCAGTCTGCGAAGTATTTGCCGCTCACACCTTCTATTTGCTGACTCAAAGCAACATAACATGTGGTTGACGCGCCCTGAATGTAAGAAAAGCACAGTCGCTCACTTGACTTCAAATTTTTCTGTCGGTCTGTACATGAATCTTTTTCACGGGGGGAAATGACAAACCTGAGATGTTGATTTGAGTAACTTGGACGCAATGAAGTAGAGGGAATCTGTAGATAAGATTTTCACTACTTATTAGATTGTTTTTCTCTTACACCAAAGAAAGAAAATTCTGAGAGGAAAGTAAATGAAGCTACCAGTGAGAAAGCCCTTATAACTAGCTCTCATTATCCCAGTCTTTACAATTCCTGGATGCACTGCGTTGATACTCACTCTTGCATTCCTGGCCTGTCGAAAAAATAAAAAAAAATCAAATAAAACTTGAGATTTGTCGTTCAAAATGGAAGAGACGAGATTTTACCTTGAGCTGTCTTGCTATTTCCTTGGCATGCAGTATACTAGCCAATTTGGACTGAGAATACGCACGTGTCCCGTCATATCTACAAAAATGAGAGCCATATCTCATGCTTAATTTTTTCTTACACAACAATAATTCCCATCAAAATCATGATTATGACTCCATTTGGAATTTTCCTGCAAGTTGCTGATCACTGCTGATTCGATGGTGGTTAGATTCTTGGTGGGTTTTGAGCTATCATTAGCATCTCTCTTGCTACAGTCTAATCATATATCATTTGAGAATATGTAATCATGCTCGGATATGGGCTCATCATGGCCTGGCACTCGAATGTTGCAAGACTTTTTTTTTTTTGTAATTTTTACTGGGAATTAAAGAGAAAGGAGAGGAGGGATCTTACTTCTTTGGGCTGAGCATTTTCTTGAGGCAGAAAGCCTCTCGCTTCACCCAGCTGTGAATCACAGACGACAGATTTATTATTCTTCCTTGGATTCCTGTCTGCTCTGCTGTTTCTATCATTTTCTCTAACAGCAGCTCTGTCATCAAATAGTGTCCTGCAAAAGGGTAGTCTTAATCTTTGAATCTGACAACTGAAATTCCAGACACGAACACTTGAAGAGGAAGAAGACCTAGTTTAGGTGCATTGTCTACATCTTCATCTAATAACTAATTAATCCCACCACGCCTCTAAACATTTTGATAACTATTTTAGACCCGCAATCAGGGTTGATCAACCACTTTTATTAATTACTATTTTTTATTATTATTTAGTGCTCTAACGAGGATGTATTATCATAACCATAAAGTCAAGCATAATAGTTATCCGTGTCTTTTCTGCTTTTTCATTATTTCAAAGTAATCATGATTTTCCCCATTTTTAATTTCGATTCTCATGATTTTCCCCACAATACTTGAGATTTTCAGATAAGTTTGGATATGTGTGTGTGTTTGTGTGTGTGTGTGTATATATATATATATATATATTCTTAAAGAAAGATATGAGCATCATCATGGAAAAAGAGAAAAGAAGAAGAAGCAATAAGAGATTTACCCAAGTAATTTGTAGCAAATGTCATCTCAATTTTGTCTTCAGAGAACTCCAATTTCTGAGAGTATATGCCAGCGTTATTTCTGCAATTAAAGTGAAGCTTTCAGCAACTATTTTCCACGATTTTGAAAATATTTTTGGTCACAGAAATATAAGAGGAAGCATCGATTGATATAAACTCACATGAGGATGTTAAGGGGCAGCCCAAGAGCAAGAAAACCCGAGCAAAATCTCTTCACAGAAACAAATGAACTCATATCAGTCTCAAATATTATTATCTCTGCATTTCGACTCTCTTTTTGTATCACCTCCTTTACTTCAGCTGCTTTTTTCAGGTCCCTTGCAGGAATCACTATTCTCACACCCTTTTTAGCCAGTGCTCTTGCTGTTTCCACTCCAATACCTGACGTGGCCCCTTTAAATTCAAAACAAAAGATACTCAGCAATTTCTTCTTCTGTTTACCATACATTTTCTTTATTTAAATTTTAAAATACCCTATCACTATATTAAATTTAATCTTTTATATATGATTTACATTCTGTATTTTGATTTTCTGAGGAAACGTAACACCGTTAAGTTTTTGGTTGAGAACACACACACACACGTATAATAAATGCATGGGAAACTTTTTGAATAATTAAGATCGTAGAAAAACTAGTTGAATAAAAAAACAAGCAGGTGAAAAACGATGGATGTATAGTTTAGTATACGAGACAAGGGCATGGTTCATGGTTGAGAAAGAAGTGATCAACCATGAACCAACCAGACAATATATATATATATAAATAAAAACCACTCAAAAGAGACAAAACCCTATCTTGCAACAGCCAAAAAGGGCCACTAATTAAATAATCTTTGTAGAATATACTGATTGCTGGGAGAATGATACAAAAGCTATATGCTCTTAACTTTAGACCACTGATTGTCTTCATCACACACAGAAAGGGATACGAAAATCATCGCCAGAAACTACAGGAAAATATAGAAGAGATCAAGATGTACATGGAAGGAAAAGAAAAGGAAATGGTCGCTGACTGTGTGAAACACAGGGTAGCGAACCATTTGGTCGATCTTGATCTGGAGATAGAGAATGTTAGAGAAAAGGATTGAAGATCAAATTAACCCTTGCTGTAACTCTCAACGAAAAAACACTTCACTGCACTCTTAAATACGAAAAAAAAGGAAGCAAAGAAGGTCTAGGGGAAGAAGGGAAAGGGTGAAGGAAGATGAAGAAAGAGAGAAACTCTTTCGAAATCTCAAGCGCTGAATTAAATTCCTCCAAGAAAAACGAAAAGAAAAGGGAACAAACAAACCCTTTTCATCCATGCTTAATCAGAAAAAAAAGGTGTTGAGAAGATGAAATGTAATTTTCAATATAAAAAATAAAGCTGTGTATATATCTTGGTGGTTAAAGATAAAATTTGGAAACGAACCAGTGATGATTGCAGTTAAATTGGGAGGGACTAAGCAAGCAGAATCTCGAATAACTTGCTCAGCAGTTGATTTTGAGCCATAACCACTTGGGCCTGCAATGCCTGCTAGGTATCTCCATGTTTCCTTCATGGGGTTGGTGCGCGCCTTTGTATCTTGGAGAGCTAGAGAAGCAGTTTAGCCTAGAGACCACCAAAATCTCTCTCTCTCTCTCTCTATATATAGAAAGACGACTCTTGCTGAAGATATGGAAGAAGTAGGGATTTTCTGGTGATCAGAGGATTACTTTAAATTGGTACTGGTCATGATAATCTTTTGGTATAAAATCTTAAAACTTTTAGATGATATATGATTTATATTATTCTCTAACACCTTCTTCAAATGAAAATTTTTTGAGCTTGAAACTTGGACAAACCCACATTAACTTGTGCTTGATTTTTATCAAATAAAATGAGGATGGTGAGATTCGAACTCGTGACCGCTGGGTCAATAAAATTTTGATACCATGTTAAGAAATCATGTCATCTAAAAATTTAAATTTTTATATTATTCTCTAACAATCAAACAATAACTGACATGTGTCACAATGTCAGAACTCTACTGCACTCCATCATTGAAATAATTGGTCGAGACAGGCTACCGAGGATGGTCAATGGGGTAGGAGATGTTTTAAGCTTTGTGGTTGTGGCACCATTATTTTGTCCCTTTCTTCTTCCTCATAATTAATGGAGAAGCATTGTGCTTGTCGAAATGTACCATAATCATGCGTCTTTTTACTGTCATTTCTATTCTCATTACTGTCTTTCCTTCCCGCTGGTTGCTTGCTCTATCTCCTGTTTCCCTGCAGGATTTGCAATGCGAATTCATTAATTTCTTGGTATTGTGAGGACTTTTGTTACATCAGAGAATGAAAATTCACTCAAAGTGGTGGTGGACATCGACTAATTACTTATAAATAGTTTTGGAGTAGTACTGCATGCTTTAATTTAGTTGGTTGGTTGGATCTGACACAACTCACAATTAGTCTATCATACATGACTTTTTTGTTAAGAAATTAATCATGTCTTGATCAGACATTAACGTACCTTAATTCCCATATTAAGGGACAAGACATGTTGCTTGACGCTAGGAAATTTGACAGTCAAAAAAATTAATGATGGTAAATCACAACAAGATTTGTGAAGGCACAGTTCCAAGTACTTGGATAAAAAAAGTTGCGTTTAATCTAGGTTTCTTGCGAATGATTTTTCCCCCTCTCTTTTTTTGGTTACATCGATCTTACCAATGATTAATGAGTCATGAAGGTCTTAAGAAGCCTGGAACGTCGTCGGATTCAGGGTTTGTTGTGCTCCCATATAGAATTCAGATTTCTCCTCCTTCGCCAAATCGATCGACCAGACCCAGCTGGGATAGGTCAACGATCGTTCTAGTAGCAGTGACTGATATTTGTATAAAATTCACTGGAAGATGAAATGGCAAATATTCCATGGAGAGATAGGGAGGTTGTGCTCCGGCCGGCATGCCATTGTTTTACTTTCAATCTTGGCATTTCAATTCAAACTTATAATTACTTACCCAACAAAATTAATATGCATGTAGTGTTCACACGTGTGCACCTAGAAAAGGAAAATCGAGTGATAATTGCATGCAATATCGAGAAAAAAACCGGGTTTTTATGTCGTGAAAAAAGGGCCAAGGATTTTATCAGACAAAACTGCTTTTTCCTGTGCAAGGCCGTGTCATTCACTTTTCCTTTTGGTCTCCATGGCCAGTTTTTTCAATCCATCACTTTGCGATAATGATAGCCATTGTTGGAGGATTGACGGACTAAAAGAGAGCATTGAGGTTGACTCCTCAACAATGGAGCTGCGAGCTTGCTATGCACCAGGGACCCACTGGTTCCCTAACCTGGTTACACTTCTCATCAAATTGCAACAACATGGTGAAGCACTTCTGTTGTAGTTTCACATGTGATCCTGCCTCCTTAGGGTTCATCCTCTCATTCATGGCATGCTCGCAAAAAGTGTAAAAAAAGTAATAAAGGTTTGATTGGAAGGCCCTTTTACTAGCCATAAATGCTTGTTGGAAACAAAAGGGATTTCCCATTACTCAAAAGCTAAAGAGGGTAGCTTCTTGTGCCAAAATTCCAGGCCAAAGATTATGAATTTAAACTACTTTATATATATATATATAATTTTGCTCCTATTAAGAGTGAAGTTTCTGATCATGAATGAATAAGAGTTGAATTCTTTTCCGAATAACTTGAACATTAATCGTACATCATTTCATGAGACAAAAGGGGATTGCCGTATACTTCCAAATTTTATTGTATTGGCATAACATTTAAATATTTAATTAATCATAACCAGTCATGTATCCACCTATGTAAGGAAGGAGAAGTGGACTTAGTTTATATGAACAAAAATAAAGTAAATAAAAAGTGAAATTATCCGAAAACATTCTCATTGAAACATTGAATTAACACAGATGGACCAAATTCTCAACCCACCACTTTCTTATCCTCTCTGCTTTTCTAAGCTGGCAAATTAAGAAAGATTTAGTCTTGATGAACGTTATCAAATGTCCAACAACTCCACCAAATCACCACTTGAGAACGTAAGCAAGTCCATTAGCTACCTAACCAAGGATTTCCTATTTCTTTTCTATCGATATATATATATTTATATATATCTCAAGAACACCTTTTCAGTTTTTAATTCTCTGCTCATTACTAATATTAGATTTAAAGAAATAGAACTTAGTATCAACGATATACCACAAGTTGTTTAGGTCTAAAAACATGCTTGTTTTTGTGTTTTTAAAAGATTTTTTTAGAATAAAATTTATTTATTTAGTTTCAAAATAGTTTTTTTTTTCAGATAATTTTAATATAATAATATTAAAAATAAAAGATATTTAAAAAAAAACCCCGCTAACACACTACAAAACATGATTTAAAACAATATTATAAGAAAAATTTCCCAAATTAAAGACTTTAACAAGGGACCAACCGTTTCCCCATTGTACAAAAGTATCCTACCTGAATTGATGCATTTCAACAAAGCAAATTAAGCATCAACCATTGCCGACAAACCCTAAAAACCTCTCACATCATTTTGCCACCCTACCTTTTGTCATCCATGTAGATCAAGTTTACTTGAAAGAAAATTATGTATATTTCCTACGGGTGCTAGCCACACGTATGCGCCATAAGCCAATCATGGGATGACATGTGGCCCCATGGAGGTGTGCCAACGCCCTAAGATGGAGCCAATCACGGGAGATAGTGGGGCCTGGCCACATATCCCGTGTTTGCCTTTTGTTATACCTAAAACATAGATTAATGGATTAGCTAGCTATACATTATTGACATGATGATCGATGCTAAGTACTAAATAACAATAGACCGTCATGTTTTTGCTTGCTTTAGTTCCTTGTATGAGAAGATTTGCAGAAAAGGTTGTTTGTCTTCATCTTGCTAACTATATCTGACCTAAAAGACACGAGGGGCTTGCAAGATTTCATGTCAAAGAATATTGAATTGGAAATCGAGATTTGACTAAGAATACGCACGCATATGTGTGTGTGTGTGTTTTATATTGTGTTTGCCATTCGTGGTGAGTGGATGACAATATGGGGTGAGCATAGTCTTCGTGGTTGAATATACACCTTTAAACCATAGTTTTCAAACCTCAAATGATGAATTATTTGCTCCAAAGTTTCACATTTGGATCTTAATCGATCTTGATGAGATATGATCAGATGACAAAATTATATTTGATAGATCAGAAGTCTCTTTCTTTTAAATCAGGAGTTGGCATTCGATTAATTAAATAAACAACAATTTCAAGCATACCAATACTCTTGAGGAATATTAGCATGATCCCTTGTTAAAAATCCGTTTTGATTATGTGACTATGGCTCCTTCAATATAATCATTTTATTCATGTGTACGAGGACACATTACTTTTTGATTTTTCTTTAAGAGTTCCATTTGTGATATTCACGGTTGTTATTTATTTTTAAGGTCTCACATAAACAAAAAAAATAACAAAAAGAAAAGGAAAAGAGAGAACACAAAAAATAATAATGAATAAAAATAATATTGATAAAACCCAAAAATATATGAGTGAGAAGAGTATACCAGAATATCCAAAAAATTATCGAATACTAGCGGAGAAAGATTAAAATATAAGAGATTGGAAATTCTCATAATGTATTTTTGACCGATGAAGGTCCTATTTCCAAGAAAAACTCAATTCAAAGAGGGAAAATTCAGAATGAGAAGTTTGAGAACTCAATTAGATTTTTTCAAGGTTTATTTGAATATATTGAGGGTCTAAGTGCAAGAAAATTGATTTTTAAAGTCAATTTACACTTTTATTGAAATAAATTAAAGCTTAGGGGTCAAATTGTAATTTTAAAAGTTAATTTGGTCAAATCAAGGTTTTAATTGTATAAATATTGAAGTTTGATGGGAAATTAGGTACTTGATTGAATAAATCCAAAACTAAGGACCAAACTTAAAAAAACATGTGAATGTAGGGGTCAAGTTGAGAAAATTGGAAGTTTGTTGCTCAACTGAGAGTTGAAATGCACAAATATAGAACTAAGGACCAAAATGAAAAGGATGACTAACTTAGGGGTTGAGAATTGAGTTTGATAGGGGTAGAAATGGAAGAAATTAAAAGTTTATAGAAAATTAGGGGTGCAATTAAAATAGATTAGAAGAACATGAACTCAATTGAAATTTTCTAAATCCAAAATACGAACCCTAAACTCACTTAGATGATACATTGTTCACACTTCAAGAAGAGAGGTTGAACGACACATTATTTGGTCTCGGTTTGTTGTAGTTTTGATCAAGTTGACAAATTCAAACTCATGAATGTGTAGCTATAAACCTTTAAATTGAGCAAGATGAGATCCAAATGAAAGATACATATCTCCTTTACCATTTTTTGATGGTTTTAGATGACACTGATGTCATGATTGCTTTGATAAAGCTTATAAAGTGGATAATTCTGTCAGTTTTGATAGTGAAATCACTAGGTAAAAATTGACATATTCTTTATTTGTTCACACTCAAAGACTCTTCAAGTGGTTCCTGTCAAGGCTCAACAGCACGTCCATAAACATCAAGAGATGCGAAATGGATTCAAAACCTCCTAAAACCATATAATACCCCCACTCAAACATGTGAAAAGAGGGAGTAACCAACTATAAAAAAGAATTTAGAAAAAGGAGTAGTTGTTCTAGACACTTCTCTAACCCAAAGAGAGGCCCTTGTAGATTGTTTTAGCTTGTATTTATTTTATTTTGGCTATATATTTGTGTTTACAAGTATAGAAAAAAAAGGTTTGGAATGCTTAAAAATTGATGATACATTCACCTTTTTGTTGGTGTGCTTTGCATTTAACGTTGTTATTTTGATTTTTTAATGTTTTTTATATATAGTTATTGTTTTAAGTTTTGTTTTGATATATATATATATATATATATATATATATATATATATATATATATAATGTTGCTTTAGTTTGTATTTTAACCTAACTTATACATTTTAATGCAATGGTTTTTACCTTGGTTTTGCTATGCTTGTTTATGCACAAAACAAGTTTAAAAAGTCAATTTTGAATCCATGTTGCATGAACACATAAACTATGTTAATTAAAAGTTGATACTCTTTCAATTTGATACCTCAAGCTTGGTTTTGATGTTTTTAGATTCAAATATGCTTGTATATGTTGGTGTGACTTGTTCCGATAATGAAAACATGTTTTAGAATAAAAAAATATCCATTTCTAGGCTTGACAATGACTACACTTTGCTGCAAAATTTTGGGCATTTTTGGGGTATTTTTATATATATATATATATTTTTTTGTATTCTTCATGTTCTTTCCAAGAGCATTACCTTAGCTATATGATTTGGACCACTTTTAGTCCATTTATTTGCACAAAACCCCTCCTTGGATATGATTAATAAATAATATAGTGTTTATTTTCAGCAATAACATGTTTAAGATGGATCTTAATCCTTGAGTCTGGGTTTTGGATCAAAACCTATTTTAACAAAAATCATAAATTGTAAGTGAAAATCGAGTGCTAGTTCTAAATTATTGTTTCATGCATGATTTTTATCATTTATACGCTCCATTTTTTACCAAATCTGGTTAGTTTGATGTTCCATGTTATTGGATTCTGTTTAGGTGTTCTTGAATGTTGTCCGTGTTCTTTGTTTGTTTGTTTGTTTGTTTTGTTTGTTTGTTTTGTTTTTTTTTGTTTTTTTTTTTTGTTTTTTTTTGTTCAATAGTTTTTGTGTTTTTCTTAAGTTTTAGATATGTTTTTCAGTTTGGTTTTTTTTTTTTTTTTTGGGTCTTTGCTTTTGTTTATGGTCGAACTAAAGATTTCCAGCCAACCAAGTCGGGCGGGTTAAAAAATTTGTTGGGCTAAAGGGTTTATTAAATTTGGTTTTTTGGCTTAAGGGTATGTTTGGCAAACACCATTTAGCCTAATTTTGGGTATTTTTATTTGAGAAAAGTATAAGTTTTTACCAAATAAAGCCTATAATAATAATAATAATAATAATAATAATAATAATAATAATAATAATAATAATAATAATAATAATAATATTTTTTTCTTCCATATGACCAAAAATCATAAAATTACTCGAGCATATTTTTTAATAAACTTTAAAATATTTTTGCATTTTCTTAAGAAAAAAATATATTACTAGGATTTTACAACAAGTATGTAAGAATCCAAAGGGTTTTATCCTATATTTGAAAACTACCTAAATTTGTTTTTTAATATATGGAATTATGAATTTATATTTAAGATATATTCCTTATATTAAACTTAAAAAAACACCAAAAATGTGTTATTATGTTTTTTAACATGGGGTATTACAAACTTATATGTAAGACATATTCTCCATTTTAAAATAAAAGGCACCATAAAGAAATTATTTTGTTTCTTTTTAATATGTGAGATTATGAACTTATACGTAAGATGAATTCCCGATATTAAGTGCCGGGACGACCATTTTTTTCTTCGCTCCGGGCACTGCCATCCTAGAGGCAGTGGGAATGCATAGAAAAAGAGATTTTATAACTATAAAATTATTTTTAGGAGTCGCTACCTAGTGTTAAGGTCACCAGGAAACCTAATAGTTCTTGAAAGTCCAGGTAAAAGGATGACGAATCATCTCCGGTGCACCCTACCTAAGGTAAATTGCATTGCTGTGTGATTTTTTTTTCAGGTCAAATTTTTATTTGTTCATCTTTTCTAAGTTTTGAAGTGGATCTCTCTTACTGAGAGAGTCTCTATCTCACTGGGTAAAAAAACCTAATCGCTCCAAAGTTCGAATTTTAACACTGTATTTATTGTACTTTAATACCTATTAGTGTACTTAACAATGTAATTTTACACCTTGATAATTAAAGTTTAAAACTAAAAAAGAACAAAATTATTGTTGAAAGATTTTTGATATTTTGATATCAAAAGAACAAAGTTTATTATTGATAAATTGGTTATGATATCCCATTTTTCATTTAAAAACATGAGAAAAGATATATTTTTTTTTTGTATTATGAAAAATATGCTTAATTTTTTTTTCGAATTTGTCCGTGTGCATGATTTTTTTTTAAAATAAATTTTTTTATTTTTAAAAAATATATTCAGACTAGGTCTAACCCAACTAAATGGGCTGGCGCAACCATAATGGGTCATTTTGGCCCACCAATCTTCTCAGATTGGCTGGACACAGCATCCAGCCCTATTTCCTACTGTTCACCGTGTGAACATCAATGGATGGAAGAGAAATAGTAGGTTAGTTGTTGCTATCACTGAGTAGAAGAGGTCAAACTAGTGCCAGAAGTGGTGTTGGTGGCTGCTAACGGCTGTAGGAAGAAGAGAAAGTTTGCTGCAGTGGAGAAGAGAAGTGATGTTGTTGCTGGTGGAGAGGAAGGAGCTGCTGCAGCTATCATTAGGGAAGTGCAGTTGTTGCTGTTGTGGTCGGAGGAGAGAAAGAAATGCAATTGCTGCTACTGCTTCTGGAAAGGAAGAAGTGAAGCTGTCAATCACTGGAGGAGAATCAAACAATGTTGTATGTCATCGAAAAAGGAGGAGGGGCTGCCATCGCTGAAGAAGAGTAGCAGATGCTGCTGCTATCGCTAGAGGAGAGAAAGGGTTGTTCAAAAAAATAACCTATGATCTCTCTGTGTTCTCTCCTCTATGTTTCTCTTATGCTCTTTCATCCCCTTCTCTTTCCCTGTATCTTTTTTTTTTCTCTGTTCATTGGTAATAACAAAATAAAAGAAATTTTATGCATATAAATTTTGTCGGGTTTCTCAAATATCATCCACGCAGTAGAAATTATAAAAAAATTATTTGGAAGTTCTAGGATCCTGTTTTATAAATAAATAACTTGGTCTTATAATCAAGAGAACATGAGAGAAAATATAAATAAATAAGGGCTACAGTCAGTGGCTTGTTGTAATTGAAGTAAGCTTCAATTGAGTGTTAATTTAGTCCCTTAAAAAGTTGGGAATAAATAAATAAATAAGTAGTGATAAGGGTGCAAGGTGATGCCTGACACAATTTCTACTTATTCTATATTTAGATTTTTTTAAAATATTTTTGTTTGAAAAAACATCAATGTAATATTTATTTCTGCAGTGAAAAAACATTTTTCTAAAAATGATTATTTTTTGTTGTAAATTAATATTTTATGGTGTTTTTAAATTATTTTGATATAAAAAATAAAAATCTTATTTTAATATATATTTCTTTAAAAAGAATAAAACAGAGGGAAAGAAAAAAATATACCTTCATTTTATTGTTGGGTTTCAGCTCATCACTAGCAAGTTAGCAACTATTTTTTGTTCGATTGTCGCCTTTAATAGCAGCAAAAACCATTCATTCATAACTTTGTGAGTGGAAAGCCCGTGATATATATTTTCTTAAAAGCCTTTATTGCACCCATAAGTGAAAAGCCCAAACTTCCTAATCCATTATCACCTTATATTACTAGAGCAATGTACAATGTTTTTTATGGTTATCGAATTTTTTTTTTAATTTAGTGTTTATATATGATGTATCTGTAAGGATTTATCGTGATATCAAAAAATATATCATCATCCGGTTTTAAAAAATATATCCTAGCATTAGGTTATGATTTATTTGTTTAAAAAATAGTTTTGAAAAAAACTAGGTTGTTAAATTTTATGGAATCAATGATATGTTTTGTGAGTTTGATGAAGTAACCCTAATTATCGCTAATTATGGGTTTAGTAGGGTACTTTTTTTTTTTTATTTGTTTCTAATAAGAATAACAATAAAGGTAAAGGTGGGGAGAAAACACTAAAAGGTATGATGAAAACATTTTCTCCTCATACCCATTAGTATTGTGAAATAAAATAGAAACTCACATTTTTTCTCCTTTAGTTTTTATAATAATCTATTCCTTATATGATGTGCTAATGGGGATTTCGAGTTAATAATTTATTTAACATCAAGACATTATCATGTGATAATTTATTTTTCTTTTTATCATATAGTTTTTTTTTTTTTTTTTGAAAAAAACATGTTATTAAATTTTAGAGAGTCCATGGTTCTGTTGATGGGTTTGACGAGTTTAACTTTTTTTTATTTCATCATTCGATATTGAGCTGATTGAGAATTGATTTTTATAATTTGTTTTGATGTTATCATATTCTTAAAAAAAAGCTTTAGTGTTTGTTTGACGCTTGATTTTATGATCTTCTATTTTTGTTATCATTTAATTAAATAAATAATAGCAAGAGAAGGAGGGGAAAGAGGTTGACTTGTTGCTGCCATTGTGTGGAGGAGGTCAGGCCAATGATGGAGGAGGTGCTGGCGGAGAGAATGGTGCCTGGTGGCGGCTTGCAGGCTGGAGGAAGAAGAAACATTTGCTGCCTATAGTTGTTGTTACCGCATGGAGAGGAAGGTGCAGCTGACGACGATGAGGAAAGCCTGTTACTAGTTTTCTATGGTGAGCTGCAAGTTGTTGCTGGTGGTCGGAGGAATAGAAAGGGTTGCTGCTAGTGCTGTTGTTGGAGAAGGACTACTGCAGCTGTTACTGTAAGAAGCCGTAGGAGAAGAAGGAGGACTAATGTGAGATTAGCTTTGGATAAGAAGATATAGCTGTAGGTTTTATCATTAGCTGTAGTCTTTTAGTTTGTGTTTTAGTAGTTTACGTAATTTCAGTTTTCTTTTCTATTCATAACAGGATTATGCAAATCCTGTTGAGAGCTTTAGTTTAATTCAATCTCATGTTGTTGAGAAGTCCTAGTTTAGTTCAATTTCATGTCCTTGTAATCCCTATATAAGGAACTTTCTGATTCAATAAAGGCTAAGCAAAAATTTCAGCAACTTATTGTGTTGTTCTTCGGGCAAATTTTATGTTCTTCAATTTTCCAGATTTTGATCTCAACAGTGCTTGTTAATAACAGCTACTGATCAGATCAAAGAATTTCCAACAAGTGGTATCAGAGCACATCTTCTTGCGGGATCTGTGGGGTTCTTTTTTGAGAGACAAACATAGAGAGTTAGAGTTTAATTGAGTGTAAACACAAGTGAGCTTTTTACTTTCAAAAATCATGTCAACCTCCAACAATAATGCTGCTGCAATTCTAGTTTTTTCTGGAGAAAATTATCACATCTGGGCTGTCAAGATGAAGTTTTTTCTGCGATCCCAAGGGTTATGGAACATTGTGGTGACGGATGCTGATCCAATTCCACTACGTGCGAATCCAACGATGGCGCAGATAAAGGCTCATGAAGAAGATAAATTGAAGAAAGACAAGGCAATTACATGTCTGCATTCTGGAATTGCAGACCACATCTTTACGAAAATCATGAACTTGGAAACACCAAAACAAATTTGGGATAAGCTCCAGGTCGAATTTGAAGGCAGCAGCAGAGACAAAACTGTAAAGTTGCTAGCATTCAAGAGAGAGTTCGAATTGATGAAGATGAAAGACCATGAATCTGTCAAAGTGTATTCTGGCAGATTGATAAATGTAGTGAACCAGATGAGACTCCTTGGGGAGACATTTGAAGATCATAAGATTGTAGAAAAGCTTATGATGTCCGTCCCTGAAAAATTCGAAGCAAAAATCTCAGCAATAGAAGAGTCTTACGATTTGCAAAACCTTCCCATTGCTGAGTTAATAAGCAAACTGCACATCCAGGAGCAAAGAGTGCAGATGAGGGATGATGAAGTTATGGAAAATGCATTTCAAGCAAACTGGAAAGGAAGAAAGACTGGAAATTTCCAGAACAAAGATTTCAACAATGGTAAGAAATTTTTCTCGGAAAATAAGTCTATTGTACCTGCAAACAGTCAAATGTTTCCACCATGTTCTTATTGCAAAAGAACAAATCATGGTGAGAGCGAGTGCTGGTTTAAAGAAAGGGCTCTTAGTCATTGTGATTATTGCAAGAAGTTTGGCCACAATGAGAAATTTTGCAGGCTGAAGAAGAACAAATCGCAGCTACAACAGCAAGCCAACTTTTCTGAAGAAGGTAAGGATCATGAGGAAGCTGAGGAGCATTTGTTTATGGCCTTGCAGACCAGCAACAACTCCCAAAAGAATTCATGGCTGATTGACAGTGGCTGCACCAGCCACATGACAAAGTACTTGTCGATTTTCTCTTCAATTGATCATACAATTAGGCCAAAAATCAAGTTGGGGAATGGAGACATTGTGCAAGCAAAGGGAAGAGGTGCTGTCAAAGTCAGCACAACCAAAGGTACTAAAGTTATCAAAGATGTTCTGTACATTCCAGAATTGAATCAAAATTTATTGAGTGTTGCACAAATGCTTAGGAATGGATATGAGGTAGCCTTTAAGGAGAATTTCTGCTTTATTACTGATGCAAATGATTCAGCAATAGCAAAAATTAAAATGGAAGGCAGTAGCTTCTACTTAGATTTGAATGTAGTAGAAGGAAATGCTTTAAGTGGGAAATCTGAAATGAGTGTTGATTGGGACAAGAAACCTGAGCACTACAACCTTGAGACTTTGAACATGTTGCATGATGGTGATATGGTAAAGGTTATGCCTGAAATTCATACTAGTGATCAAGTTTGCAAAAGGCTGCAAATATGTGACAAAGATGGGAAAATCAGAGATGGTAATCTGTTTAGCATGAAATCCAACAATGTTTATGTGAAGAATTCAGCTGAATCTACAACACATGAAGACATGAAAGATGTTTTTAATGAACATGGAGCAATTACTAGTGCTGTGATGATGAGGGCTGCTGATGAAAAATCAAAATGCTTTGAATTTGTGAACTTTGAAAAATCTGAGGATGCTGCCGAAACTGTCAAGAGTTTGAATGGGAAAGAAATTGATGCTGAGGAAAGTTATGTTAGAGAATGGTACATGAAGACAGGAGGAGCAACATCTGAAGGAAAACCTGATGGTGATTTAGGCCAAAACAGGGCTGATATAAGTCCAGTTCATCATGACTTGAAGACCAAGATAATTCCAGTAGCAAGTCTGGAATTTCTGAAGATGAAGTTGGGATTGCCCAAAGCAAATCTCAAGGAGGAGTGTTAGAATTCTAATGTGAGATTAGCTTTGGATAAGAAGATATAGCTGTAGGTTTTATCATTAGCTGTAGTCTTTTAGTTTGTGTTTTAGTAGTTTACGTAATTTCAGTTTTCTTTTCTATTCATAACAGGATTATGCAAATCCTGTTGAGAGCTTTAGTTTAATTCAATCTCATGTTGTTGAGAAGTCCTAGTTTAGTTCAATTTCATGTCCTTGTAATCCCTATATAAGGAACTTTCTGATTCAATAAAGGCTAAGCAAAAATTTCAGCAACTTATTGTGTTGTTCTTCGGGCAAATTTTATGTTCTTCAATTTTCCAGATTTTGATCTCAACAGTGCTTGTTAATAACAGCTACTGTTCAGATCAAAGAATTTCCAACAGCTGTTACTGTAAGAAGCCGTAGGAGAAGAAGGAGGACTACTACAGTTGCTGGCTGTTGGAGGAGGAGAAGGAGCTAATTGTGGTTTTGCTGTCGCTGGAGGAGAAGAAGGGGCTGATGTGGTTTGCTTATGGCGAGGAGAAAAATCTGTGTTCGAACTTTTATTTCTCCCAAATCTTGTTCTCTTTTCTTTTGTTTTTTCATTTATCTTTCTCTTTGTTCTCTCATTCTCCCTCTCTATTCCCTGCTTTTTTTTTCTTTTTTCTCTCGTTCCATTCCCTTTTATAGACTCAGCGTGCAAGTTGCAGGAATTGGGATTGCTATGCATGAAATGACATGTTACAGTGCATGAAATGGTGTGTTGTAGGTAAGGTAATGGTGTGTTGCAGGTGATGGCAATTGCAGGGTATGGTTACCGGTAAGGTTACGGGTAAGGCAAGTTTATTTTATTTTTAATCAAAATTTTGAAATAACATTTAAAATACTAAAAGTGATACAAAAAGTATTAAAAATTAGACATTGAATAAGGAGTTATGACAATAAGGAGTTTTTCGGCAGGAAAACCGGGAAGAAAACTGTTTTTTCTTCAATTTTGGCTACTGATTTCTCCCTCCATAGGCCATGGATTTCGCCTCTATTTATACTTGAAGAAAAAGGATAATCTAGTCTACATTGGATTAAAATTCAAGCTGTTGGTTCAAAGTAGAACGATCCCAACTGTAATCTTAAAATAGGTGTTATGAACTGCCAAACTTGACAACTATGATAGGTTGTTTGGGTTGTAACTTTTGGGGCTGAATCAACGGATGTGTAGTGTGAATCAATCAAAACTGACCATATCCTAATATAGTCCAGAATTAGGGGATAATTTTCGCGCAAGTTTTGTTACATTTGATGAAGGATAAAGGCAATGGATGCTCCGACAAAGTTGGTACTAAAACAGGTATTTTTCAGCAAAAAGTTGGGGAAGAAATAAGTAGTGACCAGACAACACACAATTCAGAAGTCGTAGTCTCGCAGCATGGCTTGCTTCAGATGGCAGATCTACGTACTGCATCTAGTTCTCTGCAGGTGAGCATTCCCCAGGCTACTTTAGCAAAGGTTGAAGATAAGAAGTCAGAACCGTATATGTTCTATTCTTCTTCCACATATTACTAGATTTATGCAGTAATATATTCCAGAGGACCAAAACCCCATGCAGCAAAACCAATGATATCAACTGTCAGGATCAATTTAAACACCAGAGTGGTTCTACAAAGAGCATCAAGGCCATGACTTAATCTCACAAAATAGGAATGTTTTCCATTTTCTCTGGTCATTTCAGAAGAAGAAAAGGAGTTTATGCATTCCGCCGACCCTGTTTTCACAGAATAAGAAATATTTCTTTCCTTTAGATCAGGAAAGCCTCCCTAAGGTGGCTATAAAAGAGCACTACGATGCCTTTCTTTCTGTTATAAACAACACAGCTTCTTCTTCGCTTACTGTCATTATACTTTGAATCAGGAAAGAAAATTTTGACATCCCCTATGGTGTTCCTCAGGCAAGAACCCATAGGTGGTGAAGTGTGGCTATGAAGGTCACATTAGCCCTGTCTTCTCCTTACTAATCAGTGCAGCCTCTGTCTTTCAGTCCAACATCACCTTCATGTTCGACCACCTTTCCATATTCAGTCCAATTATATACTTTAGATTATAAATATTTCTGCTATTTTTGCTTAAGTTTTAAAGTAATTCAAAAAACATTATCTGAGTTTATAGGTAGATCATGCATCTTCTCACTATTTGTTAGTTGACTAGCAAATTGCCCGCGCGTTGCCGCGAGTATTTTTTTGTATATAATTTAACATAATTAAATCTACAATGATAAATTTATATGATATAAGAAAAAAAAAAGTTATAGATTATTAGATAAAATGTTTAAAATTTTGAGTTGAGTTTGTCACGTAAGCATAGATTACATCTTTTAGAATATAGGTATTGCGTCATAAACGATCATAAAAGAGCGCGCATTAACATTAGAAAAAAGAGCAAAATATTTGAATAAGAAAAAAAAAAATACTGAAATCATTATTGTGCAGATTATAAAATTATAAAAATCAATTAATAGAAAGAGCAAATAAAAAAAAACAAAGGGGAAAGGAAGCAATATTAATTTAAAATATTATAACCACAGCAACATCGGAGTCTTAACATCTAAAATTATTATTGACGCTAGAATAAAAACAAAAAAAATTATTAAATTATACCGAGGGGAAAAAATAAAAAGCATGAACAAAACAACAAGCAAGAAAAACCAATTAAAAAATTATTATTATTATTATTATTATTATTATTATTATTATTATTATTATTATTATTATTATTATTATGAAAGAATAAATAATCACTATTATTATAATAATAGAATACATAATCACTATTATTATAATATTAATAATAATCACTATTATTATTATTCTTCTTATTATTATAATTATTATTATTATGTTAATAATGAAAGAAACAAAAATACATGAAAGACTAAAAATATCTCAGAAACTTTAACAAAAGAAAAAAAAACTAAATTTTTTTTATCATTGCTATTACTGGAAAAAAAAAAAAAACATTATCAAATTATCGGGAGGGAAAAAAAATAACAAAAGAGTAAGAATGAAAAATAATTAAATTATTATTATTATTATTATTATTATTATTATTATTATTATTATTGTGTTAAATACACTTATATATACATGGACAAAAGTAGGGATTAAAAAAATAAAAGTGTAAGGGCTGAAATGAAAATCAAATATAAGGGATTAAATTAAAAAATTAAAAGTCCAAGGGCTGAAATGCAAATTACATTTATTGTCAATTGAAATCAGAGGACAAATTTGCAAAAATCGGAACTTTTGTACCGAATTGATTGAGTTATATACAGCCAACCCGGAAATTGAAAGTAGAAGGACCGAAGTGAAACTTTCACATTCAATCAATTAAAATCGGAGGACCTAATCAAACAAAATCAAAACTTACATAAAAGAACTGAGGACCAAAAACGAAATTAAAAGTAGAGGGATCGAAGTGAAAAGTAACGCAATATGGGGGACTCTCCTGCACATTGACGTGCAGGAGAGAGAGAAACGTGGCCGGCGGCTTTAACCGGCCTCCGCCGCGTCCACGGACATTTGGTGGTTACACGCACCACCGCGGGAGGAAGATCACGCGGCGGCGCATCGTTCTGGCTTCCGGTAGACAATTTCCGACCATCGGTGGAGTCCGCACGCGCCACCTGAAAAGGGCGTGAGGCGGAAAACCGCCTGGCGCGTGCGCCTCACGCCCTGACAGACACGGAATAAAAAATTCAAAAAATAGGGCCAATTACCGTTCTAACCCTGGACTCAATTCAGTGTTTTTGTCTTATTAGGGGCTAAATCCGTCTTTAGCCATTTCCGAAAATAATAAAAAATTCAAAAGTTGCGGCGGACCGGACCGGACCGGTCCGGCCGCGCGCAATTATGCGGGTGCCCCTCAGCCCGAAACCTTATTTTGTCTCATTACCGGGGACGAAATAGTCCATGCACTGTTCACAACCGAATATTTTTTTTTTTTAAAAAAGAAGGGAAAAACCCAAAATAGCCCCGCTTGCCAGCCCTGCTTTGCCGCGCGCCCGAGGGCCAAAACCGCCCGTGCACTGCTCGAATCCACAGTGTAATGTGAGGGAGTCCACAGTAAAAACCTCACGCGGTTTATTTGTTTTGTAATTTTCTCCTCTCATCAAAGAGAAAAGCAGACAGTTGATCCCATGATCAATGAGTTAAATAAATCAGAAACAAAAGTGTTTGTCATCAAGGATATAATTGAAATTTTTTAGACTAAGCAGGTACAAATTTAACCAGCGAGTGATTTCCCTCTCTCCCTGTTTTTTTTTAAAGGATGAATTCTTATTCAAGACGAGATAAATGCAAAACCCTTGTGTCTTTGGCTCCGGCAGTCCAATCTTCAGCCTCGGTTTCCCCTCGAGAAGCAGCCCATCGTTATTGTTCTAGCTAGGACAGTGCCTCTTCAGTGGGAATGACTTTCCAACGTACGCAGAAGATGAGAAGATGGAGTGCCAAACAATTTTTGAGAGTACCATGGCTTCGGATTGAGAACCGACAAACTACAAAGACTTGTCTAGGTGTTGTCGGTCTTCAATTGCTTGAATGCATGGCTGTTGCTGTTCTCACTTGCTATACTGGAGAAAGGCTGGAGTGATATTCGTAATTAGTTGTTGGATTTTTCAAAACGTATATATTTAGGGTTTAAACGAGGATTATATAAAGATAAGATGTTTTTTTTGCTTTGAATATTTGATTTAAAAGCTGAATTGCAAACCATAAATCGTTTAAATATTTAATTTCTAATGGTAATTCACATGAACCACTAATAAAAAAAATCTATTAAAACCTTTTTAGGTGAGAAAAGTTATTATACATTTGAATACTACTCTTTTCTTTTACGTTTTAAATGTTTTTGTACTATACTCTACATCACATCACACATCACCAGAAGCAAAAGATATGACATTTTTAAATTATAATTCTAAATTCTTAAAATTTATTTACAATCAAGTCATACTTGATAATTTTTCCGTTTAATTTCTAATCAATGGTGTCTATACATGTGATATATTAGATTTTCTAATATGTTGGTACAAATATAAACCATAATCCTAAATAACATAGAATTACTAAATTAAACAAATTAATTTATTATCAATTCAATAAATGATTGATTTATATTTAAAGATTAAGTACAACATCTAGTAATCTGTAATGATCCCCTAAATATTAAGAAATCATAAATGATTTGGTTTAATCTTTCATTGATAATATTTTTAGTATAATTATTATTTTTTCATCAATATGATTTATTTATTATAGCATGAAGTGTATGAGATATGGGATAGAAAAGATTTTTAGTTATTACCACTCTGATGAAAGCTTGTTAATTTGGCTGAGATACATACATAACGGGCGAATCATTTCCTTGCAAATCAATGAAGTGCTGATTTCTAGTATTACCATCTTCAAAGCCATAGCTTAACTAAAACCTGGTTTCTAGATTCTAATTAGTTCAAGCTGCTCGATCACTGTCTCTAATTTAGGGTTTTCTATCATTAATTTCTGGTCCATTTCTTTTCTTCTGTCTCATCCACAAGTACTTATGTTTTCTCAATTCAATACAGTCCATGGCTGTCTTGTAGAAGAGCGTCCAATTTCTAGCTCCATTGTACACGTGTGAAAGCACAGGGAGCCAGATGGTTTGAACATGCACTCCATTAACCCAACAGGCAATTAGTCAAACGATTCGAAAGTGACAATTGCAGAAGACCAAAGCCAAAGGAAGTTTAACGTAAGAAACGAGATGATTAATTGTTAGTCATATAACTTAAATAAAAAGACCAATAATTAGTCTTTTATTATTTTCGGAGATACATTATTCAAAAGACTTGGGATTTTTACTTGGAGTTCATAATCCAATCTTTGGAGAAGTGTGGTGTGAATTTAGGAAGTTGGAAAGGTTACATCTTACTGTATATACATAAAGAACATTTTATTTTTATCACTTTTAACTTTGAGATATCCAGAACATTTAAGATACAAAAATATATACATAAAGAAAAGAAAGATGACTTCTAAGACTGAAATAATTATGTGATAAATTATAATTAAATATTCATATTCAAATATTTAAAGCATGAATAACACTAAACTAGCATGGAAAGAAACAAAATTATGACCTCATATTCTATGCCAAGCGAATAGAATTAACTGATGATATAACCAAACAATAAACACTTGAACTTACCAGGTTAGAATGGTCATTTCTAAATGTTTGTAGGCACCCCTAGCTAGGATTGAATCATATCTTGAAACTAACCAAGTATTGTAGCAGATTGTTCAATTTGATTAAGTATATAATTATTTCACATGCTTGTTACATTCAAGAACTAAAATCACACCAACATGGTTAGGTGTCAATATTTTTTTTTAAATTTTATACCCTCTAGAAAATGAATGGAAAACATGGCATACCGATCAACCTTCTCGGCTAAAGAAGAGGACACAAGGACCAAACAACAATTCATTTTTTATTTTATTAAAACGAGTTATGCATCATTTGCTTAAATCCTAGAAGTTACGATTTTTAAAATAAGATTTTGGTAAATTTTAATTTGATCCTTATCTTACTAATTTTGGCACAAGAACCCTTAACTAATCCTGAAACTTTGCAACCTTTTCAATTGAAACCCTTGAAACCTTGATTTAGACTTAATTAATTCTTTCAATCTTTGTCAATTTCTCTTTCAAAACTAGTTTTCCTTCAATTGATTGTCAAACTTGTTAACTAAGTTAAGTAAACTTGTTAAAAGTTTAATTAAGTCTTTAAACTTAATTAATTATTCCAATTTTGGTCAAGTTTGGATTTTAATCTTGCTATTTTGTTGGAATTTTAGTTTGTTGCGATTTAGAGAATTATCTTTTCATGTCCTAAAAATATTTTTGGATTTTAAATTTATAATTTTTTTAGGTTTTATGAAAAATATGTGTTTTTTTATAAAAACAATTTGGGAAACCTAAAATTTGAAGGGTACATGGGTGTATTTTTATAATTAAATATTATTTTTAAAAACTTATGATGTGCGTTACGCCCGCGCTTGCATGTGAAAGTACCTCATGCTATTTAGGCGAAGCATGCCAGAGCATATAGCTATAAAACAATATCTCTCATGATGATGTTCGAAAGACATTGGTGTCCCCTACGTGATAATATGACATGGGTACCAGACATGCTACAGGTTTGACACTGATTGCTCTTTTTTTCTCTCTCTCTCCTTGAACTCAACATTATCTCGTTCAAAATTTTAGACCAAACCTTTTAATTTTCATTTTTAATAAGTTTTTAAATTTCCTCATTTTCATTTTTTAATCTTTGAAATTTGGTTTTTATTCTTTTGATTATTATTTTTATTTTCAATAAGCTATAAAATAATCCTTTTTTTTTTGTAATTTTACACCCATTTCATTTTTTTTATTGTTTCAAACAGGATCCCTATTATTTTGATATTTATTTTGTTTGAGAATATTGTAAGATTATATATAATTTCATCTCTCCATAGGTTTTGTTCCTGACGCAGCAGAAAATCACAAGGGAATATGACCAACGTCAATATTCCGTAAATCAAAGATAACGAGAATAAATCTCAATCAAACTCAATGTTTATTCAATAAAATGATAGATAAGTCGGCTGCAGGTTTTACATTGATACTTAAAGTAAAAACCCTAGCCTAATTCGAGACAGAAAAGGAAACGACATAAAACATTAAATTTGCCATAAATGGCAAATTTGAGATAAATGCAGAATGTGAAAGGCCTATAAATTCTGAGAGGGTACCAATTGACGAAAGTCAATTCGGACTCTTAAATCAAAAGTTATGGCTAAAACAAAACTTTCCTAAAATAGCAAAAATGACGAATTCGGGGCCGAAACGATGGAATTTGGCCAAAAACCGGTGGACATCAGGGTATAGCGCTGACTTCTTCCGCAAACGGCGAAACGCATTGACTGGGTGAGTTTCGCGTCATTCTGACTTCGACGACCCGGCTGCCGAAATTTAGTTGCCTTTGAATTTCGGGTGATCCCTCTTGAGCATGTATGCTTCCGCAACCTGTTCTACATCAGTTCCCTATCAGATTTGATCATCATTTTTTTTATATCTTATTTTATTTTGCAAATTTTTTAAATTGATATTTTTTTTTCAAGATTTTTATACCAAGATTAAATTGGTTGAGAATTAATCTTTTGATTGACCCAAGTTTAGGATTTCATGGGGTGCGAGTTTTAGATATTAGATAGAGTTTAGGAGGTTCGACCGGGTTGACTTGTATTTTATAATCTAATATTTTATCATTTTTTAATGCTTTGCTTTCTATGACATTGGTCTTTGGTTCATAACTAGAGTCACCAATTACAAAGGTTAATGTGGGTTGAGTTTTTTTTGTCCGTTTTTTCATTTTCTAAATTGATTTATTTCAATTTAAATTTTATCTTTTAACATTTAAATTATTTAAAAATCTTCTTCCTACTTTGTTTTTCATTTCCTTTATGATAGGTTATCTTGATCCTGTATTCAAAGTCGCGAGGTTTGTGGGTTAACCCAGGTTGAGTCAGATTATTTTTTAGCTGTTATAGAGTTAGCTCCAAGTTCATAACAAGAGTTGTTGATTTCAAAGGTTTATGTGGAATAACTTTTTGGGTCTTTTTTAAGTCAATTTATTTCAATTTAATCTTTAAACATTTGATTTATTGAAAATTAGTCTTTTTTTTTTCCTTTCGTTTCTATTGGGTTATCCTACTATTGTTTTTTTTTCCGATCAAATGTAAGAATATATTAAGATCAAAAGTAACGAGCTACAAAAGCAGCTGACCAAAAAAGAGGGAAACTGGACCCTAAAACCAAAAATAAACGGGAACATGCTCCCGAGAAAACACAAAAGATACAAGCCCCAAAGCGAACAAAAGAAAAGAAAACAAGACAAAGCTAAAAGCCAAGCCTAGACGAGCTAATCAGCAGCCGACAATCCCCAGACATTGGATCTGCTTAAACCTGAGCGAGAACACAAGAAAACAGCCCAAGTGAACCCAATCATCCAAGCAGACACTGCCCTACTTGCAGCCGCTGAGAGAGAACACTGCATGCCCCATGCGAAACCAGCCAAGCCAAGCACGCTGAAAAATTATCAGCTCCATTTAGCAAGCAACACTGTAGGCAAGGTGATTATTTTCATGGAAATACAATATTGTGTAAAACATAATCTGGAATTTCCTGAAAATAGCTTCAACTGGTTTCCCAGTATTAGTGAAAATACGTTTGTTCCTTTCCTCCCAAATCAAATACACAAGAACTGCAAGAGAAACTCTTCTCATTCTCGGCTGCAGGCCTTTTTTGTTATCCTACTATTGTTATTCATATTGTGTGAGGTTTGTAGGTTAACCAAGATTGAATCATAATATTTGCATCATTTTTTTGTTTTTTTTTTGTCCTTGAGCATTTAGTTGTTTGAAAATTGTGTTTCATAATTTTATTTTATTTTTTCTCAAACACAATCACCTTGAATCACAACTGGGTTGGAGATTTTGGATATTAACCCAAGTGGGCTCAAATAAAATTCTGTCAACCTTTTTTTAATTACTCTTTTATTAATGTGAAATTATCATATTCACATTTGATGATTAAGAATTGATGTATGAACTAGCCAAGTTGAATGCATGGTTAACAAGTTATTCGATGTGTTTGTTTCTTCGGTCTCTGAAATCACACGGTAGGGCGAGAAAGACAAGAACAGGACCGGGACAGATTCGTCTTTTACTCTCTTGGATCAAAATTCAAAGGCTTTCAAGCAAATCAATGAATGCGATTCCATTTTATTTATTTCCATGGTCGCTTTCTAAAACCCTAAAGTCAACACCTAATAGCTGGAGGAGAACAACTTGCTCCCTTCACATCTCTTTCCATTGGCAGCTGATGTCTTTGAGTTCAATTAAGAATCTATTAAAATCAAAATTCAACGCCTGTCGCCAGGCACCCTTTTCACAATTCCACGCCTTCGAACTTTCTTTCGTTTTGCGAGCAGGCACCGTGGAATGCGACTGTAAATGGGACTCGGC
Source organism: Salix brachista (assembly GCA_009078335.1). Classification (NCBI taxonomy): domain Eukaryota; kingdom Viridiplantae; phylum Streptophyta; class Magnoliopsida; order Malpighiales; family Salicaceae; genus Salix; species Salix brachista. The sequence goes on from CM018586.1 coordinate 14,413,415, forward strand.
GGACTATAAACCTCCAAGGTCCAACCTTGCTTTTCTTAGATACAAAGAGCCATAGTCATCGACTGTAGCAACAAGTAAAAGATTCACATGAATTTCTATAATGCATGTTGATAAATTTGGACAGGTCATTTTGGTTAAGATAATATAATTAGGCATATATCTTGGTGTGCACATGTATATAAACCAAGAGTTGATTACCAATAATAATTAGTCAGTAAATAATATCTTTCAACTATGATAAAATAATGATGCTTAAATTTTGATGGACACGTGGCGTGTATAGAAAATAAGTTGATCCACCATTATAATCGGTCGGACAATAATGATGATACATTGTTAAACTATGATAAACAAAAAAGAGTGTAGTGCGTAATAACTCACTCTCATGAATGTATCTCCTTTAAGTTATTAAGCTGTCACAATCCTTCAAATATTATAGTTAATAGTTTTTTAGTGAATAAATCTGCTAAATTATTTTTTGTGTCAATTTCCTGAACATTAATGTCATCACCCCTATTAAGTTCATGTGTGAAAAAAGAATTTTGGTGAGATGTGCTTTGTTCCAACTTCTTTAATACACTCTTCTTTTAATTAAGCTATACATGCAACATTGTCTTTATACAAAATAGTTGGAGTTCCTCTGTTAGATGATAAACCACATGTTTCACAAATATGTTGAGTTATTGATCTTAGCCACACACATTCTCTGTTTGCTTTATGGATTGCAAGTATTTTAATATGATTGGATGAAGTGAAAACTAATATTTGCTTTGTAGATCTCTATGATATAGTAGTATTACCATACGTTAAGAGATAACTTGTTTGAGATTAACTTTTACGTGGATCAGATAAATATTCTGCATCAGCATATTCAACTATTTTATGATTAACATTATCTGAACAAAATAAGCTTATATCCATAGTTCCTTGCAAGTAACAAAAAAATATGCTTAATTCCATTCCAATATATCCAGGTCGAAGAAGAACTATATCTTGCTAGAAAATTTTAAAAAAATGCTATATTAGGTCATGTATTGTTAGCAAGACACATTAGCTCACCAATTGCACTGAGATATGATACTTTAGGAACAAGTAATTCTTCGTTATCCTTACATTATCCTCATGAGGTCTAAAATGATCCTTATTCAAATCAAGTCATTGAACAACTATTGGGGTACTCAATGAATGTGCTATATACATATAAAATCTTTTAAGAACCTTCTACGTGTAAGTTGATTGATGAATGAAAAATCTATTTGCTAAATATTCGATTTGCAAGACGAGACACAATTTTGTTTTTCCCAAATCTTTCATCTAAAATTCTTTCTTTAAATAATTTATTATTTTTAGTATCTTTCCATGAGTTCCAATAATATTTAAATCATAAACATACATAACAATGATAGCAAAATTAGATTTTGACTTTTTTATAAAAACACATAGGCATATAAGGTCATTATTATACCCTTCTTTTAATAAATAGTCATTAAGGTGATTATATGACATACATCTTGATTGCTTTAACTCGTATAAAGATCTATAATAGTGTTTCCAAGACCCATGACATCAAAATGAATTTCAACATCAAGAATCTATGATAAATAATTCTTTCCTCTAATATCAAGTGCCACAAACTTAAGCTTGATAAGGTTTGACATTGTAACTATATAAAAACAATGATTAGAAATTTGGTTTATAAATATTGAATAAACATTCGGTTAAATGTTGATTAAAACTATTATTCCTCTAAAACAAATATGCTTCTATAAATGTAGAAAATAACAATATTCAAAGATTCATAAAAAAAATGATACGAAAATTTAGTAAGTTCAAATTATCAAACAAAACAAAAATGGTATATGACGTTATTATACCTTAACCAAAAAGAGTACATCACCTTACTTTAAATCATAAGCCACAGGTCGAAGGTTTCCAACCTATATACCAAATTTATAAACACACAATAGAATTTTGTGATGTGAATAAAAGAGGCAAATCCAACAAGGACAAGATCTTCTAATAATCACATAGCATAATTATGATTTGCACAAATATAAATACAGAGTTTAAATAATAATAAATAACATTTGAAAAAATCTTACTTAAATTTGTATTGAAATGAGTGCAGAAGATAATATATAAATATACTTTTTACTTCCTATGAATAAACTAAATGTGGTTATCTATTTCAAGATAAAAGCGAGGAACAGTTTGTGTTGGTAATGTTTTATGAAATTATATATTTAGAAACATATAATATGCTCAATAAAATAATAATAAATAAATAAGAACAATGCAAATTAGGGGAATAGAGATAACACTTCTTATTTTATATAATTTTGTAATTACATATATATGTTCTTTCTTCTCTTAACGATGCACCAATTTATAGGCACATGTACATAAATACTAGTAAGCCCAATGGACATATAAAAATATAGATTCAAATGAATTTAGAGAAATTCAAATGAACATTAGAATGATGAATGAATGTAATAAGAGAGGGATGCAAGAAGGTATGTAGACATCAACATATACATTGATAATTTTATAATGAGGGCTTTTTATCAATTAATTAGGTCTTATTCAAAACATGACATAATAGATTTATATTTTATACATAATGATTTATATTTCACACAACAATTTATATATATAAACATACATCTCTAGCATGTCATTTTAATTGAATGATCATTGACATATTTAAGCTAATTCTATCGAGCCATTGAACAAAATTACATGGTCAAATCCTAGGTAATTGTTGCAAGTCTTTATAGGTCCATTACAAGCACTTCAATTGTACCCTTCATCTCCATTTCTTTCATCTTCTTGGATTACATAATAATTTCTTACCTAAATTCTTACATTTCTAAATTTTACAATATTTACATTATTAATTAAGAAACCTCAAGTTACATTAGAGTGGAATCAGATGAGAAAAGAATTACATCATAAAAGAAATAATAGAAATAAGGCGGGACATACAGACCCTATATAATAAAATTAAAAACATTTAATTTTCAAATAAAAACACAATCATGTTGCTCTTTAATGTCAATAATAATTCATTAGATATAACAACATATTAATATGCAAAATAAAATTATTGCATGTTTCAATTCTAATTATTCATTTTATATGCAGTTTGTTTTTTTAAAATAATATTTAGAAAACTTAAATTAAATGAAATCCAATTTTGTAATTTCTCAAACATAATAAATTTTATTTAATATAAATTTTCTTTAAAAATAATTTTCAAAATTTAATAATAAAATTAATGACTTTAAATAGATATCCAATCGAATAAAAATAAATTTTTTAATTAAAAAATCTGTTTACTTTAGAAAAAACTAATTTGAATTTATGTAATTAAAATTTTAAATTAAATCCCAATCCTATTAAGATACGACAAAACTCAAAAATTTTGAATTAAATAATTTAATTCATTCCTAATCCTATTAGGATAATTAATGATTTAATTTAAATAATTTAACATAAGAATATAAATTTTATTTAATTAAAAATAATTTGTAATTAAATCCTAATCATATTAAGAAAAGTAATTCTATAATTAATTTAATTTAGATTTCAATTAAAAAAAATAAGAATTTTAATTATAGGGTTATAAAGACATAAAGAGGAGGGTAAAAGGGTATTTTACAATAAAATAAACAGGGACTGAGTAAAGGTGTAAAATACCTCAAAACCATATCTTTCTCCCCATGTTTTTCCACATGATGTCGATAGGTTGCACAGCCCTTTCTGTCGTTGCACCTAATAACAGCGGGCAAAGTCGTCTTTGCTGGTAGCCACGTGAGGCAGAACCTTCACAAGTTGCAGCTAGAAACGACGACGCTCAGCATAGCCAGTAGCCAGTAACAACGTCCAACGTGCTTAGCTCTATCACCCATGACACTAAAAAACATGATTTTTCTAGCCAACCCTTTGCTAGATTCTAACTAGTTCTGGAAATTCCATCCACATCTAACTGACATAATAATCGTGGCATGAAAAATATTTAAAAATATTTTTTATTCAAAAATCAAGAGAGAAAAATTATTTTAAGGGAAAATTTTATTTCTCACAAAAAATTAATCTCTATTAACACCAATAGTAATAAAACATGCAATCAAACAACCCTAATTATTCTAACAAAAGCTCTTATAATATTGTTGTACATGAGAAAACTTTTATTTCTCACATAAAATTAATTTCTAATTAACACCAATAACAATAAAACATACAATCAAACAACCCTAATTATTCTACCAAAGACTATGATGCTATTACTGGGTTTACTGAAATATAATACACGTAATGAAAATTATAAAACAAATTTATTTGGGAGTTCTTAGGATTTTGTTACACAAACCTAGAGTTGTTAGGGTTTTATTACTTAAAGATCCAATTTCATTCAACTTTGAATACTTCTTTAAAAGGCTAGGTTATCACAAACCATAAGCAGTCTGATTGTTCGATCTCTAAGGGCAATCCATAAGAATCATAAGTGAGAAATCTCCTAAATTTCTATTTAGAAGAGAGAGATTGTTATGCCTATAGTATTAGCTCTCAATTATGTGACTTACATAGTTTTTTTTATCTAATAGAAAAAACATATAAATTGGCTAAGTATCAATTTTCTCTGAATAATATCCATATATTAATTTCGGATAATTTTAGAACCTAACTCTATCACGTCCTTGATTTTTCTAGATCTAGAAACATAATCCATGTATTAATTATATTCTAAAATATAAGTCATGTTTCATCATCCAAGTTTAATTTTTGACTAATTGTTCTTAATGTGTGTAACCCATTAGGTTCCAAATATTTTGGTCTAAATATAAATTAAAGTTCTAAATAAATATAATTTAACAATTTATTAATTTATATTTGAAGATTAGGTGCATTATCTAGAAATGTGTTATGATACTCCAATTATAAGAAAAGTTGTTAGTGGTTTAACTTAAGCTTTCAGTGACTAGTTTTTTAGTGCTATTAATATTCTTACATCAATAATATCCCAATTTAATAGCAAATCATTGAGTATGTCTGCCAAGTTAAATCATGTTTGTTCTCTACATAATAGTCATTGGTCATTTGAATACGATTTGAAAGTCTTTTCAAATATCATTCTATATTGGCTAAGGATTTCTCAGTTAATATTATTTCAAAACATATGGAATATTTTTTTTAATTCATATAGGGTGATAAATTCTATCTTGATCACTCAAGTACTATCATATAGGTCATGTTACAGTTAATGCTTGTCCTTTCATTACTTCAATTAATATATCATGTAACAAGATCAAAGCATAATATTTTTATGTATGATAATTTAGTGATATCAAGTCTAAGAATCAATTACACAACTGTCACATGAGCTTTTCCATAGATACGGGTGATCTCTCCTTATGAAATTCTCCTGTAAATCATTTTGGTATACATGTCTTATGATAAACACCTACATATTAACTCTAGGTATTCTTTATATCTCAACTTATGAGAACAACTGCTTCCTATCATAAAAAAAAAAGAATATAATATGTACATGTCCTTACGACTCTAATGAATGTTCAATATTTAAGAGAACATCGACTTGGAATATTTTAGATATAATGATTTGATGTAATAGGAATCTCATAATTATAACAGCTTTATAATTCTCCTTACAAAGTATTTTCTTTACTCTAAATTCATTAATCTAATATTATATGAATATTAAAGATAAATTAGATCTTTATTAATAATAAATATGTATTTACATGAATATAATAAATACCACGTGTAACCAATTAGTTAGATACGGTGCATATTAAACTAACATAACAATGATGATAAATCGTTCAACTATGATAAAATATTGATGCATAAATCTTGGTGGTCATATGTATAGAAAATGTGTTAATTAGCAATATTAATCAGACAATCAATATAATTGGTTCAACTATGATAAAATAAAATTATTGATAGGAAAGTGAAAGATTACATGAACAAGAGAACGATTATTTATTAGTGATGGTTAGCTTGTTAACTAAGATGCTCAAAACCTACCACATAACTAGCTTCTTGGGTGATCCAGTTTGTTCCATGAGAAAGGCCACTTTGATGCTCAAATTAGCAAGTTTCTAATAAATGATAGTAGATAAGAGTACAACAAATATAAATATTTTCATGAATAATAATTGCTTAGAATTCTTTATATAATATGTATGGTCTAACGAGCTACTAAACCCATTGTTATTAGACGTGGTTGTGTGTCGAGCTTAATTGGACATGAGTCTAGTGGAATGTATGACTCATTGCTCTTAGGTTTGGTTATGCACCAAACTCAATTGAAAATGAGTATGGTGTGCTGCTACGTGCCAAGTCTAAATGGACATGAATTTGACTCATTGTTATATCCATTGATCGTGAGTCTGACAATATGCCAAGCACAAAAGGCTAAAGTCCTGAAAATCATTATAGATCTCATGCGATCATTATAGATCTCATGTTAGGTCATAAGACTATTTTCATATGACTTTTAACGTAAAATCTTAATGTAAGAGACATTTTCCCCTCATCCCTTATTAATGTTTATATCAGGGATATGTCATCTCATATTAATGTTAATGTCAAGGATATGGAATCCCATATCAATATCAATGTCAAGGATTTTAACCCTTAATGGATGCTATAATAATTAAAGACCTTCTAAACCCTTTCCAAAATAGGGTTCATGGATGTTATAATAATTAAAGACCTTCTAAACCCTTTCCAAAATAGGGTTCATAATCTCTATTCGTTTAAAAATCCAACTATAATAATATCAATATTGACAAACGCCAATGTCTATAAGATAGTTGGACTTGACTGCATTCATTTTACCACTCCAATCAAACATAATGACATTAGTATTAACAGGAACTAAGAGCCAATCAGTATTTACAGGAACTAAGAGCCAAGCTTACTCGTTCTTTTTTCAGCCACACAAGTAGATGGAGATAGAAGAAGTGCAAGCCGCCGTGCAAGGAGCGTCAGCCTCCAAAAACTCACTCTTCGTGGATTTCTTTCTTTGCCTAGTCAATGTCACTACCTAAACTATGCTTCCAAAATGGAAAATATATAGTAAATATCCAAATTAGCATTGAGTTTCATATCCTAGTGTACAAGTCTCGCTACTGAAATCTTCTATTTTAACAAAATATTCTTTCGACAATAATTTCATCTACACTATTTGTTTCAGCAGGCTCATAAACAGTCGTTGTTCGTCAAAAAAGCTTTCTAGTTGATTCTTGTTCTGTCGATCATTCAGTTAGTAAAGTAATAGTCAATGAATTTATATACGGAAAGTGCATGCAAGAAAATAGTTTATCCAATTTGTTCTGTTGGTATTCCCATTACTGAATATGACATTTCATCAACAAAAAAAAAACAAAATTATCGATATGGTTTCGATTGGTATTTTGTTTTTTCAATTGGAATGAAATATTTCAATTTCAAAAGGTTTTTTCATGGCGTTTCAAGGTTGTATTATTTATGTATATATATATATATATATATTTAATTAAATATATTAATTAATTTTTTTTAGTTCAAATCCAAAAATAAAATTATTTACAAATGTGCAATTTAATCTAAAAAAACACACAATAAAATGATTTTTCTGAACAAAATTATGAACATGTATAATATTACGAGAATGTCATCATCAATCTCGCAAAGTTATTATATTATCTGATTGCTCAGAAATTTTAACATAATATATATAAATATATCAAGAGACTTCTTGTAAAATTTCATCTTAATATAATGGTCGGAATAAGAAATATGATTGATATTTTAAAATTATACATTATTTAAAATAAAAAAACTATTTGACCGAAACTAAACAGGCAGAACGAAACCGGTACGTTTCGACCGGTACTAGGCCGAAAAATCCAGAACATACCAGAATTTTAACCGAGATAAAAACGATGTTGTTTGGTCTCATTTTCTAACTGGTATAAAATATTTTAGTTATTTCAACCAAAACATAACGAAATTAATAACTATGCAAAAAAAGATCATTTGAAATTTTATCAATGATTTTTTTTAATATCACCGAAGATTTAATTCTGTTAATATGATTGTGAAATTTCATTATTAGTGATTAAAGTGTGGTTGTGAAATTTCTAGTAACCTTTTTTCAACTCCATATGATATACTGACTTATTTAATATGTCGGTAAGACAATTAATAATTTCAGTAAAATGGAAGTGAATTGTCATTATATTAGTAGAGCTTTAACTAGTCAAGAGATTACTCTTCCACATATTTTCATTGAGCACCAAACTGTTGATGTTCTCACCAAGCTTCTATTTCTTCATCATCGTTAATGATTAACAAATTAATGCTTCTATATCCTCTAGGATTGTCTATTTGGAAATGTGGTTGAGTTTATTTTTTAAAATACTTTTTATTCATAAATGCATTGAAATAATATGTTTTATTTTTAAAAAATTATTTTTGACATTAACACAAGAAAATGATCTAAAAATACTATTTTTTTTCTTTTCAAAAACACTTTTGAAACACAAAATGACAAGCAGACAAGCGAAGATATCAGCATAATCAACAACATGATATATGCTACTCTATTTAATCTAGCTATATACATATAAATAATTGATTGCTTTACTCCTACCTTGGATAAATTAAAATGTAATGGCTAATTTTCAGCCTTGTGCGACAATTTTAATATGTAAAGAATGCAGCTTTCACAATAAAAGGCATCGGGAACTAAACCCTAATTGACATCAAGAAGGCATGGGAAACAATGAGTAAAATTACACAAAATATGCTACCTCGACCGGGACACTATGACCCAAAGGGGGTGTTAAGGTTAGAAGTAATTGCCCAAGCAAGGATAGACTCAGGTTTTGAAACTACAAAAATATATTGTACGTGGCCATGGAAGGGTGAGCAAGAACAGGCTGGGGACAGATTTTCCCTTTTACCTGGATTCCGGAAATAAAATTCAGCAAGAGAATGTAAACTCGGCTTAGATTTTTATTTTATTATTTTAAATTAATGTTTTTTCTTGGTTTTTTAAATGTACTAATATCGAAAATACATTTCAAATAAAAAATATCTAAAAACAATACCTACTGCAATACAATGCCAGTTATCCAGCTATTAAATTATCTTTCTTTTGTAGACAAACATGACAAAATTCCAAATGGGACTCGGCGGAAGTTTAGAGCTCCAAGTTTCAAACTTTGCTTATCGTACATACAAAGAGCCACCTGTTGGTTACCCTAAGTAGTATATATATGATACGTAATGGTTCACCAAAGGAATCAGTTATTTCTTTCCTGAACAAAAGAAAACTACGAGCATCCCTCTCTCTTTCCGATTTTCTATACTAGACAAGAAGATGGAGGTAGAAGGGCAAGCCACTCAGCCTCCGAAATTCGCTCTTCCGGTGGATTCAGAGAACAAGGCAACTGTGTTCCGGCTGTTCTCGGTCGCCGCCCCTCACATGCGGGCATTCCATCTGTCTTGGGTTTCTTTCTTTGCCTGTTTTGTCTCCACTTTTGCTGCTCCACCCCTTCTTCCTATCATACGTGACAACCTCAACCTCACCGCCTCTGACATTGGTAATGCGGGAATTGCATCGGTGTCAGGCGCGGTCTTTGCTCGAGTTGCTATGGGGACTGCTTGCGACCTTTTTGGACCCCGTCTAGCCTCTGCCTCTTTGATCCTCCTGACTGCACCGGCAGTTTACTTCACTTCCATTGCCTCATCTTCCACCTCTTTTCTCCTGGCGCGTTTTTTCACTGGCTTCTCTCTGGCCAGTTTTGTCTCAACTCAATTCTGGATGAGCTCTATGTTTTCAGCCCCGGTAGTTGGCACGGCTAATGGCGTTGCAGGAGGTTGGGGTAACCTTGGCGGCGGGGCAACGCAACTAATCATGCCCCTTGTGTTTGCCCTCATCCTAAACATTGGAGCCGTCAAGTTTACAGCTTGGAGAATTGCGTTTTTCATTCCTGCCCTGTTTCAGACACTGTCGGCATTTGCAGTCTTGATCTTTGGCAAGGACTTGCCGGACGGAAACTTCAGGCGGCTGCAGAAATCAGGGGATAAAACAAAAGATAAAGTCTCAAATGTCTTCTTTCATGGAATTTCAAATTACAGAGGGTGGATCCTGGCACTCACTTATGGGTATTGTTTTGGGGTAGAGCTGACAATAGACAACATTGTTGCAGAATACTTCTATGACAGATTTGACCTCAAACTCCATACAGCAGGAATGATCGCAGCAAGTTTTGGTCTAGCAAACATAGTTTCTCGACCAGGAGGTGGAATGCTCTCAGATGCAGTAGCGAAGAGGTTTGGAATGAGGGGTAGGTTGTGGGCTCTGTGGATAGTGCAGACCTTGGGAGGTGTTTTCTGCATCATACTTGGACGAGTTGGATCCTTGGGCGCATCCGTTGCGGTGATGATTGTGTTCTCTATATTCGTCCAAGCAGCATGTGGACTAACATTTGGGGTGGTGCCTTTTGTCTCACGAAGGTAATTTTTCTTCCATATGTGTTAACACCGATATCATCTTCAACTCAACAAAACAACAGATGTATTTGGTTAGGATTTCAGAGTTTCTGATTGAAATTAGAGTTAACTAAATAAGAGCAAAAAGTTTTTTCACGGCCAGGCTTTGAATTGGTTCAGTATATATTTCACTAGAGTTTTTTTGACAGATGATCATCTTGTATATTCATTCGGTGTACGGAACTGGACAGGAGAGTAAACTATGGTTGATATATCTAAAAACACCATTATGGCAAATGAAATTCCATCACAACTAGAAACATCCTTGGATCTGCTTTTGTAGTGGTTAATGACACAAAATCCATATTTTTTCTAAGAATTGTTTCCTATTTCTTATTTTCAGGTCATTGGGGCTGATATCCGGTATGACCGGAGGTGGTGGAAATGTGGGTGCAGTTCTAACGCAACTAATTTTCTTCAAGGGATCCAAATACTCAAAAGAGACAGGGATGACGTTTATGGGTGTCATGATTATATGCTGCACTCTTCCAGTCTGTTTGATATACTTCCCACAGTGGGGTGGAATGTTTTGCGGGCCATCTTCAAAGAGCGCTACCGAGGAAGACTACTACTTGTCCGAATGGACTTCAGAGGAGAAGGAGAAAGGCCTGCATCTAGCTAGCTTGAAGTTTGCAGATAACAGCAGACGTGAAAGAGGTAGAAAACAAGATTCTGAAACCAAGCCAGTTGATGAAACCCCATCAACACATGTCTAGACCATGGCTCTCTAGTGTGTGCTAGCAACCCAACGGGCGCCGAGGAAGTTTTCTATCAAAATGCTGTTTAATTTCCACAGGAAAGTCATCTGAATAAACTCTATGGAAAACGTTATTTACTTTACAGAACCTTAATTAATCCTTAAAAGTGTGAACAAATACATGGTCATTATTTTCAGAATGCCATGCGGTATCCCAGTAGTATATTTGGTTCCACAGGTCTCCTTAATCATTCATATGCCATCTCATCAAAGAAAAAAGGAAAGGACAGTTTTCACTGAAATTCTAGATTATCAAAATCAATTATTTTGTTCAATGGTCCGGATCGAATCAATCACTAAACAAATCTTATCTTATCTCAAACAGCAATAACAAGTATAATCTCTAACAGCAAGCAAGACAAAATGCAGCTTTCATAGCTGATCTACATAAAAGATGTGACCATTTTAATTACTTTTGCCATTTCACCGAGTTATTGCAATTACACTCTGATGTCGCTGAGATGAACTTTCGTCCCTGCAAGACCATGATGGAATTTCTGACTGGAGGATCTCTCTGGTATGTGAGCAAGAATTTGAAGGTTTTGTTTAGAATTCAACACTGCCAATATTTAACAACAGAAAAAGCACTTGGTGTGAATTTCGACGTCTGAATTGATATGCAAAAACCATCATTGAGGTTGAATCTCATACCTGACATTTGCTAATTTCTAGAAGAGAAGAAAAATCATGTAAAAAGACAAGATTTTGTTTTGATTTTCTATTTGTGAAGAGGGAGAAACGAAGTCACTGAGAGAAAAAATAAAAATTTGTCAACAATATGATGCAAAAGTATTGACTAGATTTATAAAGTGTGATTTTTTTAAAAGATGGTGGGAAAATGTTATCACGTTCAAATGTGAGGAGGCCATAATAATTTTTTGAGTTATATATTATATTTAAATTCAATTGTTTTTTATATTGTAAATATTTGTTTTTTACAAACAAACCGGTGGTACAGTTTGATAAAAGATTGCTAATGAGAATTGCGGTTTTATTAAAAAAAAAACAGTAATAAAAATTCTGATTATATTGAACAGCTAGCCATTATTATTGTCTACCAAACAACCACTAATAATAATATCAGTTGTTCAACAGTAGGTGAAAAATGGGAGAAAATGTTTATATCAGGCATGGAGACATCTTGGAACGAGCCGGCAAGGTTTCTTGACTTCAAAACCACAAATTTCCATCTCTTGCAAACCAGAGAGAAAGAGTTCCTGTCAAGAAAACCCATCTTTCCAAGCACCCGACATTGTTGTCCCCATCAATAATACTGCTGTTTTTTTCCAATGATAATAGGCCTGTAAATCTCGTAGCCATTATTGCATGTGCGTGATGAAGAAGGAAGGATGAACGGCTGTAGCCTTGTTCTTGTACCAAATAAATCCTTAATTGGAATGGACCAATTCATAGAACCCGTTTTCTATGATGTTTTGAACTTGTGAAGTGGAGAACTGGTTAGTTTAACTTCTTCCTAGCGCACTGTACAGCCATCCTATACTTATTAATTGTTTCATCTGTAGTCTTGCTGACTAGGCAAGTGCATAGACCAGTTTGATTGTGGGGGGGGGGGGGGATTGTATATTGTAGTTGATATATTTATTGCCATTTAATGCTATTTTTGGCATTAAATGTCCAGTATGAAAAAGTCAACTCTTATTATATTTCGTTGTGGCTTTAAGTGTAATTGGGTTGGTTCAAAAATATTTCATCGAGAGCATGTGACGTGAAACGATACAATTATTTTATGTGGAATGTAATAGAAAAGTGCATATATTCATGTTGAGCAAGCAGAACAAGTACATACAAAAGTGATTGGAAGAATTCTAGATTGTTTTATTTCATTGAGTGCGGAAACTATATACAAATAAACTTAACAAACTTTCCTTAATAATCTGCCACTAGACATAGTGGATTAAACTAATGAGAAGATGCTACCACTAACTAAGCCATATGCAGCCACTAACTTTGACAAAATCAAGAGAGAAAATAAAGAAAAAATAGAAACACTGAAACTGATAAAACCAGTTAAATGATGTGTTGGAATTAAAAGATCAATTGTCTAACACATCTCCTTGGCATTTTGATGACAAATTCCAATCTTTTGTCATAGAGTTTCAAACCTTTCTTTAGGCAATGATTTGGTAAAAATGTCTGCAAGTTGTTCTTCAGATGAACAATGAACAAACATCAATTCATTAGATTGTTGAACTTCTCTAATAAAGTGAGAATTAATCTTGATATGTTTCGTTCGTTCATGAAAAACTGGATACTTTGAAATTGAATCTACATAAATGTTATCACACATAACCTTGGTTGCTTCAGCTTGCTCATATCCGAAATCTTTTAGCATTTTCCTTAATAAGATAGCTTGATTGACAGCAGAGACAACAACAATCAGGTTCTGCAGTAGACTCAGTTGTTGTCTTGCTTTTTTAAGCTCAAAGTGAAAAACCAGAACTTAGAGAAAATAAGTACTCTGAAGTACTTCTTGAATTATCAATACATCCTTCCCAATCACTATCAGTATGGTTAATCAATTTCAAAACCCCTTCTCGTGACTTTAGAAAGAAACTACCAAGAGTAATGGTACTTTTAAAGTACCTAAAGTACACGTTTTGCTGCTATGAAATGACTCTCTCTTAATGAATGCATGAATCTTGAATGAACACTCAAAACAAACAATAAATTAGATTTGCTTGCTGTGAGATATTAAAGGTTGTCAATTAAGCCTTTATGCAAAATCTTTCATCCATCTTCTCAGTTTCATCATCCTTTTTTAGCTTGATATTGGTTGTCATAGGTGTCGCATGTCGCCACATGGCGTCTAGGAGGGTCTTGTCGGTGTTGAGGAGTCGCCACCTAGTTGTTCAAGGTCGCTAGGAAAACCCGATTAAACTGGTCTAATTAGAAATTCAAAGGTAGGGGACTCATTGCGTAAAAGGGAGGTATTACCACTCCTAGTACGTTTGAACTAAGGTAAGTTGCATTGTGTGTTTTTGATGTGATTAATGTTTCAATGGGCAGTATTTATTCATCTAAACAAATCTAGCTTTAAAATTTTATTATGGGATCATGTATCCAAATAAAATATCAGGAAAAAAAACCATGTAGATACCTTAAAGGATCATCTATCCTAGAAAGCGGATGGATTTTCCAGAATTTATATGCTGTAAAAATTTTCAATTAAAAATCAGTCACCGCTCAAACAATTTAAAGAATTCTTTGGTTGTTTCTAGATATTTAAATATTAGCCTACTTGTAGGTCCAAAATTTATTATCTAAATTTACACCATTAATTCTCGTTAATTAAATTTGTGAATTATTTAAATATAGGCCAAATTCTTGGAGATTTAATCAACTAGTTATTAAATCTTAAAAGTCGTTCAATAAATATTTTTTGGTTTTTCGTATGAAAATACGAAACGATGTTTCTTTTTGTATTCTTTTTTAGGCTTTGGTCATTGCAATTAAAACACATTTTTTGTATTGAAATAATTTTTGTAAAACAAAATAAAATGCAATGCGCCGCGCGCGCGCGCGCACCTTTTTATTACATTTATGCTCTGACATTTTTACTAATTACATAACATTTACAAAACAAAAAAAAATTCAAATACACATGAAATAGTTAAAAAATACAACAATGTAAAAAAAACAAAAATCATCTAAAACTACAAAATGGCCAAGAACAATGTTGGAGCAATGATGGTGCATGAATTCATGCATCACCATCACAGGCAACGCGTAGACCTACACGCCACAATCAAACACCTACAAAACAATCAAACACCTACAAAACAATCAAACAAAACAAAACAAAACACAACAAATCAATTGATTCCTTCCTTCCATAGATCTCTAGTTTATTTCTCTTCTAATTTCTCCCTTCTTGTTATAAGAGGTAGAGGCTACGTGTCAGAGCAACTCCAATGGGAGAGCTAAAAGAAAAGTTAAAAGGAAAAGACAAAAATATTTAGCTTTCATTCTTCATTTTCATAGCTTCAAGGGGAGAACTATATTAAAAACCTAAAATAGTATTTCTAAGATGAAAAACTACTCCTATATGTTTGATCAAAAGAGTCAAAAATTATTTAATATATTTCTATGTAAAAAAGTAGTTTTGATTGTAGTTGTACTAGTATTTATTATTAATAAATGGTTATACTAATATTATATATATTAAAATAGAATTGGCTTCTCTAAATGACTTTTTCTATTAGAGTGCAAGTATAAAAAATGTTATATTTACACTGTTAAAAAGCCATATTATTAATTTAGCTTCTCTAAATAGCTTTTTTCCTTGGAGATGCTCTCACGGTGGAAGAGAGATGCTCTCACAGTGGAAGGGAGCTGCTGTGGAGGCAAAGGCTATCATGGGTTCAGCTGACGTAGGGGCAACAATTGTGTGATCGGCTAGACTGTTAAGGCTTGCGTTCGGTTGAAAGAGTTGGGTTGTGAGAGAGGGATAACGGGAGAGAAAGGTGGATGAGAAGCAAGGGAAAGGAGAATCATTGGCGATTATAATGAAGACTTAAAGGGGCTCGATTGGAACGAAAAAGGAATTGGTTGCAGCTGTTGGAGGGAGGCAGAGCAAAAATAGAGAAAATGGGCAGGGGGATGTGACTAGAGAGTGTGGATGACAGGAAAGAGGAAGGTTGAGGGATGGTAAAGAGAAGAGGAAAACATCAACGATTGGTCGAAGATGGCAGAGGGGAAGAGGATGGAGGAGATATGGTTGCTTGGGGTTGACAACGCAGAAGGATGGGAAGAGAAAGAAGGGGGGAAAGGGTTTTAGGTTTAGGGTTATGTGTGCGGAAGGTGTTTTCTTCTTTTTTATTTTTCTCCCTCTTAACATGTGTGAGCACATGTATATATAGTAAAAAATATATTTTTTGGTCCCTTGTTTTATGTCTTTTAAACTTTGTTCCCTGTGTCAAGTTTGTTTTGGGTTTGTGATTTTTTTTGGTGTTCTTTTCAAAACAGAAAAACAAGGGGGTCAAAAATTAGATAGAAACAATAGGTGTTCCTATTTTTTATAATCCTGCATACTTCTGTTGACATGTGAAAATGTCATGGTTTAATTGCAACACTTTCATTCCAAGAAAGTATTTTATCATTCCAAGATCAATCATCTAGAACATTTTTAGCATTTCATCCTTGAACTTTTTTATCATTCCAAGTTGACTTCCTGTGATAAGCATATCATCAACATTAATAGAGACAATTAAAAGATGATTACCACAGGATTTCACATACAAGGTTGCTTCATTTTGATTTATATTGAACCTAATTTGATTAAGATTATTGTTCATTTTGTCATAACAAGCTCAAGGGGCTTGTTTTAAGCCATATAAGGCCTTTTTTTTAAAATACACATGATCCTTTTTTACCTTGAACAACATATCCATCTAGCTGCTCTACAAAAATCTCTCCAACAAGAAAGCCATTATTTATCTTGAACAACATATTCATCGAGTTGATGAATATGCCAAGAATTGCAAGTGGCTAGAGCAATAAGAAGTTTGATGGTATCATATCTTGTTGCTGAAGCAAAGGTCTCTTGGTAATCCACTCTATATTGTTAAGCATAGCCTTTCACAACCAATTTGGCCTTGTGTTAAAAAATTGAACTATCTAGATTGAGTTTTGTTTTAAGAACCTATTTGACTCTAATCACCTTGCGATCATTCGACCTTGCTATCAGTTGCAAAGTTTCATTTTTGTTGATCTTCTCCATTTCTATTTTAATTGTTCTCCTCTATGCTAGAGAATCTAGAGCTTTAACATAGTTGATAGGTTCAATGATTGTCATATTGCACCTTTGGTCAATGTCCTCCAAGGTCCTTGTACTCGTAACTGGACAATATTCCACCAATCCATCAGCTTTAAGTTGATTATAGACATCAAATAGAGAATCAGAATGTTTTATTAACATAGGGTTCTCTGAGTGCAAACCAACACAAATATAGTTTTATGAATCTTTGTTTTTATAAAAGATGCATCGCAACAATATATGAATCAATAAACTTTTTATTTTTACTCTTTTTACACCTCTTATTTTAATTCATAATAACTAGCAAGAATTGACTCAAGATTTGAAATTAGCCAAGTTTCGAATGACGTATTATTTGGTGCGTCTGTTTCATGATCTAAACTACTATGCATATCAATGTTGAAGATTGTGAAAAGTTATTCATTAAAAACCCATTAAATATCAACTAGAAATATATAGAAGGATAAGCATGATGAGGTTTAGATCAAATTTATTTGTTTACTATGGATTCTTGAAATAAAGTTTAAATTAAGAAAGGTAAGCTAGGCGTATATGTACTTCATTTTCATTTCTACTTTTAATCATTTTTTTATCACTTAAAACTTTAAGACAAGTGAAACATCTAAGGTGAAATAGATGTATTTAAGAGACATCATCTACATAAAGAGAAAAATTAAGATAATTTCTAAGAATTAAAAACCAGGATTCCATATAAATTGTAATTAAATATTCAAATTCAATTCAAGAATAATAATACTAAACAAGCATGGAATGAAACAAACTAATGACTGCATATTGTAAGTCAATGATTTATTGAACTATTAACATTAACTTATATAATCAAACAATAATCACATCAACTTATCAAGTTTGAATGATTATTTCTAAATCTTTGTAATCATCAACCCTAATAAGGATAGAATCATATCTTGAAATTAACCAATATTTGAATAGAATGTCCAATTTGGTCAAGTGTTTGTTTCATTCAAGGCCTAAAATCACACTGACATGATTGGATGTCAAAACATTTTGTTCATTATATAACCCTCTTGAAAATCACGAAAGATTGGGAAGGAAAAAAACACATGATCAAGACATATTCATCATTACAACCATTGGAAAGAAAATCCCAAGACTTCATAGAAAGCTAAAGAATTCCATTCTTGTTGCTTATTCCTTGTTTTCTTATTTAGTAATGTAGAAGATATTTTTATGAAGTTTAATTTCATTCCCTATAATTTTTCAATAATTAATTCTAGTCCTTGTAGTTTATTTTAGCTTCCAAATTGATTATCATTAGGAAGTTTTTGTCAATTTTTAATACATTCAATGAAATATTTTTGTAATGCATCCCTATATTATACCTCTTTTATTATGAAAGGATTCATTGTGTATCTTTATGTTATGCCACAACTATAATGTATTGAGTCATTATAGTCTTAATCGATCATTAAATTATAATTTTAAAACTTGCATAGCCAAAAAATTGTAAATGACTTATTGATCCTACCTATTTTTTTGTAAGTGCAAATTTCCATAATCAATTAATTTAGTAAACTACCATCGATAAGTCAATGATCAATCAACCATGACTTCAAATTTACAATGGTAACAAACCTCAACAAATAGAAAGGATTGACTTAGGATTTGATTCAAGTTCATATTTGATAAGTTTGCTTCAAGATAAAAAGTTCATAATTAGAAAGGATGAGATTGATTATGATGAGAATATCATCTAAAAATCATGTAAGGATGAGAATGATTAGGTTAAGGTCAACTGTTTCCTTTTACTTAAGATTCTAGAAAGAAAATTCAAAGAAAGAATCTCTCAAAGATATTTATTAAGATAGGTTGACTAATATTTATTTCACTATAATATTTATTTTTAAAAGGGATTTGCACCTTTTAATACTTAAAGGAAGTTAGAGCATTGGATGTGAATAAAATATTTTCAAGGGACATCATTTTAAAAAGATATTTGCAAAGAAAAGGAAGATGCCACTTGAAAACATTGATTATTAAATTGTGATTGAATATTCAAGTTCAAAACATCAATTATTAACACTAAGAACTCCGAGGAGGAACAAACTTGTGACAGCATATTTTAGGCCAAATAATATATTGAACTTAGCCAAAACATTGTTTTGAACTAGCCAAGTATTTTGGTAGAGTTCCCAATATGGTTGAGTAGCTATTTTCAAGGTGTTTCAATCATATGAACACGGTTGTGCGTGAAAAGATTCGAAGACTTCTTAGCAAATCCAATGAAAACGTTCCCTTCTTGTCTCTTTCCAGAACTCCAAATTCAGTACGTCGTTGCTGGAGGAGGGCAACTTGCTCCCTTCCCATCTCCAGCTAATCTCTGTTAAGTTCTTTTAATCAGCTATTAAAATCAAGAATCAACGCCTGTCGCCTGTCACCCCTTTCACAATTCGGTGCAACTTCCTTTCGTTTTGGAGGCAGGCGCCGTAGAATATGGCTAAATGGGACTCGGCGGAAGTAGAAACCTCCGAGTCCCAGGACTTGCTTTTCGGAGCTACAAAGAGCCATCGGCTGGTGCTTTGGCACAATCTCCAAAATCATAGACTGTTGCGTGAAGTAATAAGTTCACTCGAATTTCTATAATGCATGTCGAAAAAATAATCACAGGCAATAATACTCAATCGTTCGGGTTATGATAAAATAATGATGTGTGTGTTTTGGTACACGTGTGAATGGTCACGTCTATGGAAAAAAAATGTTGATGGGCAGTAAAAAATGATCAATCAGTAATAATAATAATAGATCATTACATAAAATAGTTATCGTTAAATAATTATTTCATCTAAAAATTTAAGTTGTTAGGTGAAACCCCATAATATAATTTATATTATTCTCTAACACACATCATCAAGTAAAAACTCTCTGGGCTTGAAACTTGCACAGCCCATACTACCTTTTGTTTGGTTTTTCATCAAATAAAATGAGGGTGGTGAGATTCGAACTCGTAACCGCTGGGTTAATAAGGCTCTGATATCATGTTAAGGAACCATCTCATCTAAAAGTTTACGCTGTTAGGAAGCTTCGAGAATATGATTTATATTATTCTCTAACAGTGATGTATTCATCTTGATGAGCACATGGATGCACGGTTGAAATAAAAGTTGAGAAAATTTTGATGCATAACTCTTGACGAACAGATGAATTGTCAAGTGTATAGAAAATGAGTGGATTAATAATGATAATCGATCAATATATCATTTGACTATGATAGGCTATGATAAAATGTTGATGAATTTTTTTTTATTAACGTTGGTGTCCGAACCAACTTACACGTATCTCGATTAATTTCATGGATCTTGAAGCTAATGACCATATAAGTCTCTATTGATCATTATATTAACAATCATAGAACTCGAACCTGAGAAGCAAACTCGTTAATTCAAAGCTCTTACCGATATAATAATCCTATTTTTTGTGTACATTTTCAAACCCAAGTTATCTAATTATCGGTGCATGTAATAGATTAAGTCAAGGGGATTCTTTAAAATTCTGTCAAAGTTACAGTAGAGTTTTCTCTGAATTTAGTCGGACACAACAATAATGTCATTTTGGCCAACAAATCAACACAGTGCAGTTATTAATTTTATACTTCCTTCCAACATTGATTTAGCTTTAAAATTCATGTCTACAGCCTAATATTCCTATATTTTATAACGCAGTCCATAGTAAGAAGAGATTATAACAAGTTGGAATATCTAGTTTACATGAACATTAAAGAGAAAGATCCTACATTATATAGATAAAGATAAAGTTCCTAAAATTATCATAGATTAAAACATTGTAGTAATTTGATTACATGCATAATCTATTTACATATCAAAAGTTAATTCTTCATTACATGATGACCTAACCTCTTCGAGTGTCATTATATTACACAAACAAAAGACGAACTGCAATGTCAAATACTCCATTTAAGATTGATATGCACCTAAAAATACTAGAATGTTTTCAATCTCTATAATTTATTTATTAACAAACAATTCTACTTCCAAATCAACACAACTTTACATACTATTCCATACTCCTTTTCATCTTATGAAATATCTCTACATAAAAGAAAATAGCAATAATTGTCGTTGCTGCAGTGATTCTGAACAACAAAGTTAACAAAGAACAGTGCTTGTATTTAAGAAGAAATAGATGAATGAAAATACTTGAATACTTTATTCATGACAGCAACCCAATTTATAGAGCTGGTGCTTAACAAAGAACATGTGATCGTGATCCTACAACCAGGCCATGATCAATTGATAATGGAAATAATGGAAATAACAGAGCTGCGAAATAGCAGCAAGAACAAGAGAATAGGAACAGAATTGACTAAATCAAAATATAAAGCAAGAATAAAATTCCAGCTCAGCACTCCAGCTCAGCCGTCCAGCTCAGCAGTCCTGAACATTATTTCTAACACTCCTCCTTGTTTAGGAGCTGCAAACTCCCAACTTTGTTCTCAGAAATTCGAATTTGTTGACTGGCAGTGGTTTGGTGAAGATATCAGCTGCTTGTTCTTCAGTTTTGCAATAAATAAGAATGATACTCCCATCTTTCTGCACCTCTCTCAAAAAGAATAATTTGATGTTGAAGTGCTTGGTTTTTCCATGAAACACAGGATTATTAGAGATGGAAATGGCAGCTTGATTGTCAACTAGAATTTCTGTGCTTTCCCTTTGCTCCAAGTTAAGATCAGATAAAATTTTCCTCAGCCACAAAGCTTGATTGACAGCAGCTGTTGCAGCCACAAACTCAGCTTCAGCAGTGGATTGGGCTACGGTTTCTTGCTTTTTTGAATACCATGAAAACATACCAGAACCCAAAGAGAAACAGTAGCCTGATGTGCTCTTCAAGTCATCAATTGAGCCTCCCCAATCACTGTCAGAATACCCAACCAGTTTGAACTCTCTACTTCTTGTGTATCTTATGCCAAAATTACAGGTTCCTTTGACATATCTTATCACTCTTTTAGCAGCCTTGAAATGCAATTCACTAGCACAATGCATGAATCTAGACAAGATACTCACAGCATTCAAAATATCAGGCCTAGTTGCAGTGAGATACATCAAGCATCCAACAATTTTTCTGAACTGTGCTTGATCAACCTTCTCGGCTCCATCTTCTTTACACAGCTTCTCCTTTTGATTCATAGGAGTGCTTACTTCTTTGCAATCTTCAAGTTTGAACTTTTTGAGGATTTCTTTGGCATACTTCTTCTGACATATGAACACTTCATATTCAGCTTGCTTAACTTCCATTCCAAGAAAAAAAGACATCAAACCCAAATCTGTCATCTCAAATACACTCATCATCTCTTGCTTGAACGTCTCCACATCATTGTTGTTATTTCCTGTTACAAGCAAATCATCAACGTAAAGAGAGATGATAAGTATGTTATCACCATTTTGCTTGATGTAAAGAGTGGATTCGGAGAGGCTTTTAGTGAATCCCAAGTGCTGCAAATGTTCATCGATTCGGCTGTACCAAGCTCTTGGAGCTTGCTTCAATCCATATAGTGCCTTCTTAAGAAGACAGACTTTGTCCTCCTCTCCTTCTTTTGCAAAGCCTTCTGGTTGCTCAGTATAGATCTCCTCCTGCAAAACTCCATTTAAAAACGCTGACTTGACGTCCATTTGATACACCTTCCAATTCAGTTGTGCTGAAATGGCAAGTAGCAGCCTGATAGTGTCAAGTCTAGCTACCGGTGCAAACGTGTCTGAGTAGTCCACGCCAAAGATTTGTGCATAGCCCTTCACCACTAGCCTGGCTTTGAGCTTATTAGTTGAGCCATCAGCGTTGAGTTTTGTTCGATACACCCATTGTCATCACCCAATTTCTGGGTGATTCCCCAAAATATACAAAAAACTAACAAAAATAAAACAAAAGGGGCTGGTGTCGGCAGAAAAATCAAGGTGGAAATTTTGGACGTTTTCGAAAGTTCGGTCGTACCTCTTTTTGCCTAGAAATGAAGGAAAATGCAGATTCAAAGCTAAAATAATTCATTATTGGATAAATCTGCATAAAAGTAAAGTCGAAAGGTATAATTATATTTTTATGGGCCAATTCGATTTAATCATCGGCCAATTTAAAATGTAATTATGATTTCGGAATTAATTGAGAGCCCAATTGAAGGATTTAATTAAGCGCAAGGGCTTAATTATACTTTAAATGAGTCAAATTAATTTTATTAAGGGCTTAACTGGCGAGAAATCAAGTTTGGAAGCCTAATTTGGGTTAAATCGAGACGATTGGAATTTTCGTTGACGAAACTTTTTAGGTGAAATCGGAAGTCAAAATTAAAGATAAAAACATCATTCTTCCTGTCGAAAAACTCATTTTGCGATAACCCATTTTTTTTCTTTCTTCTTCTTCAGTGTATTTTATTATTATAAAAAAAAAAAAAAAAAAAAAGGGGTCAAATCAGTTTTGAGCTGACTGGACATTGGCATTGCCGGAAGCCATACCTGTGGCATGCCGGCAGCCATGGCAGCCATGCCCTGCGAACCACCCCCTGAAAATGCCATGCTGTGGACATCAATCCCATACTGCAAGTTGCAAAGATTAGCCTATAAATAGAGGAAGATTGTAGAAGAAAGGGGAGAAAAAACAACGGGGAAAACGCTGAACAAACGGGAAATTACAACAAAATCACAGTCCAGTCGGTGCAATAACCCCGAACCTCCACCTTCTCCCTTTCTGGTCGTCGGTGAGGCTGCATCATCAGCAAATCTCTCTTCCCTGTGACAGCTAATCCCTCTCATTCCTCTTCTCCACCGTGACCCACCTCTCTCTCTCTTCCAGTAACGTTCCTCTCTCTAGAAACCAGCAACCCGCAACAGCTCCTCCTCATCTCCACGGCAACCGACCACTCACCTAGCACCACCATATTCTCTACCATCAGCTCCTCCACCTCATAAGCCATCCAGACGTCTCCTCCGACGAGGTAGCAGTAGCAGCAGCGAAGTGCAGCGGCCCCGACCAGCAACCTTCCACCCCACACTCCAGCCACCACAGGCCTCCTTTTCCGGCGCCACCACGACAGCAAGGATCACCTCGGCCTCCTCTACGTAGTGACAGTGACAGGTACGCTTAACGTCGATCTCGATCAAGTCATCAGTTACTGTTCATTCACCACCTTCGGCGCACATTTTTTCGCTGGGGGGAGTGAATTATCACTCCCCCGCTGTGCTGTCGGGCTGGGCCTAGTCCCCGGCCCAGCTGCCAAGGTTATGGGCCTCTCGGCCCATCAGGCTGAAAGGCCCAGTCAGCCAAAGTGATGGGCCTCTCGGCCCATCAAGGCTGGGCAGTCCAGCCCATAGTTTATTTATTTATTTTAAAAAAAATGGTAAAAAAAATATATAAAAAAAACAAAATTTTCAAAAAATATAAAATGTGTTGTTTCCTTGCATACGGCTGGATTTCAAGGTTTTTCCATCATATTTTCTCGTAAAAAAGGGTTGCAGTTTTTCATACTTTGAAATAAAATTGGATATCGTAACCAGTTTACGGTTATCTATTGAAATTCAGCCAAAATATCAAAAATAATTAATAATTATTTTGTTTTATCTATTAGGGTGTAAATTTATATTGTAAATTACACCCATAAAAAAGGGGTTTTAACTACGGTGTAAATTTACATTGTAAAGTACACCCGTAGATAATAAAAAAGGAGTTTTTTTTTTAACTACGATGTAAGGGTGTAAATTTATATTGTAAATTACACCCATAAAAAAAAAAAAAGGTTTTAACTACGGTGTAAATTTACATTGTAAAGTACACCCGCAAACAAAAAAAAATGTTTTTTTTAATGCAGTGTAAAATTCTTTTGGTCAGTCTTTCAAACTCCTAACGAGGTAGAGATTCTCTCACGAAGAGAGATCTACGTCGAATTTTAGAAAAGACAAAAAAAATCAAACTTAGGAAAAACAATCAAACAATAATGCAGCTTACCTTAGGTAGGGTGCAATGGGGGTGATGCGTCTTCCCCTTGCACAACAAGTCTCCTTACCCTAGGCTCTCGCAGACCAATAGGTTCCTAGTAACCGTAATACTAGGTGGCGACTCCTAATAATTATAGTCGTAAATTTTACGACTATAAAACACCTCATTTTCACCGCGCGCCGTTGTCTCTCCAGAGAGGGATGGCGAGGCGCGAAAAATCGCCGTCGCGACAGATGGCGACTCCACTGGGGACATTGCTGGACTGAGCTTTGCTTGTTTGATTGTTTATTTCTCAATTTGTTTTTGCACTCATTTTAACTGCTTTACCATGCATTTTTAATGCTTTAGCATGCATTTTACTTTCAATTCATGCACAACATTAAATTTAAATTAATGTCATCATGCATTTTAATTTTCAGTAAACCCAATTTTAAGTTAGGAGGGGAGTAGCGGTCTGCCCCATGACTTTTGGTCGGGGTTCAGATTCGTGAAACATCCAACTATGAACTGAGTGTTTACTTGTTAATGGCGGTCACACTGTGCCCCAACCATTTCTTGTAAACCCCTATACTACCTTCACGTAAGGTGGTCACTGGGCAGTTCATAGACCTTTTGAGACCAGTTAGAAAACCTACCCTTCATGTGATAACTTAGATACAAACTCTAATCATTCATGTCATTTTAACTTTTCCACAGAAATTACCAAACCAAGACCATGGCTTCCTTGACCTTTTCGGAATATGGGGAAAGATCTGAGATGATGCAATTAACTGAGGGAGATTGTCCAAGGAGTAATGAGTTGCCACATGTGACCAAGATTCATTGCTCTATAGAGAATATAAAGAGGCTTTTGCCCCTCCTGGGATATGTAGATGAAGCATTGTTTGAAGAAAGATATGGAAGAATTATTCATCTTTTGAAAATTCCGATCCAAACATCAGCCATTAAAGCTCTTGCACACTTTTGGGATCCTAATTACCGGTGCTTCACTTTTGGGAACATCGACATGACTCCTACCATAGAAGAATATGCTCAAATCTTGAGTTTTCCTCATAACCCTCACAAAGTTTACTTCAGACAGAAAATTGAGAATACAGTTCAAAAGGTCATTAAGCTTCTGCATTTGGATCCAATGGGCCAGTATATGACTTCTTCTGGAGATTTCAAATGGAAAGCGATCGAGAACAAGTTGAAAGCCGATAAAGATAAAAGGAGACTTCGGGAAGAGGGACACCGGTTAATAGCCTTTGCTATTTTCGGTTTGATTTTATTTCCTTCGGAAGCTGTGGGGATAATTAGCATAGAGGCAGCCAGTGCTTTTGTTGAATATGAACAAGAGAGAAACAACCCTACTTCAGCTATACTAGCCGAGACTTTCCTGTCTTTGAATCACTGCAGGTCACATGGTAAAGGAGCAATGCGGTGTTGTATCCCTTTGTTGTTCATATGGATCGTCAGCCATCTAGAAACCTCGAAAGAAGTTTTTAATAATTTTTGGTGGTTCAATATGAGACCTCTTAGTTTGGTTTTAAATGAAGAATGGAAAGGCCTAGATGAGAGGGCCTGGGTGGAAAAATACCAAGCGATTCCTGAAAGTAAATTCAGATGGAAAGCCCCTTGGATAGGAAAGTCAGCTTACCTGATGAGTTGCGGTGATAAAGCATGGGTCCCGTTAATTGGCTTAACCGGATATATTAGCTATTGTCCCTCTCTAGTAACCAGGCAGTTTGGAGAAATGCAATATACGCTAAGAACTAAAGGGTTGGCTAAGTATACAGGTTCCTTCAAAGAAGTCAACTCGATGGCTGAGCTTGAGATAATTAAAAAAGACTGGGGACACCCCGTTTCAGTTAACATAGATCCCCACCCCCAGAAGATTTCTGTCAGCACCAGTTACTTGGCTTGGAGGAGTCATAAGACGCCTCGGGATGTTGCAAGGCACAGCTTGGTACAAGTAAAGAAAACCATCCCCGCTGGAATTAAAAGAAGGAAGATTGACGAAGGAAACCTACGAGAGGATTTGGATAGGCTAAGGATTGAGCTTAGTAATAGCAAACGCAATCAGAAGTTCCTCGAGGAGCAGCTATTAGAAGAAGAACAGATGAGGCTCTCTTTGGACCGTCAACTGCAAGGAAAAGAAGAGCAGATTAGTCAACTGATCCGAGAAAAAAATCAGCTAGAGGAGTTAGGTTTTCAGCATGATGACCAAATAAATAGATATGAAATGATGAAAAGAGAATTGGTCACTTTGAAACAGACATTTGAAGATAAAGAACATGCAGATAATGAATTGTTAGCCTCAATGATGAAAGAAAGAGATCATTATAAGGAGAAATGGGAAACCGAGAAAGAAAAAGGAAGAGTGGCTGGCCTTATCATTGAAGAAGAAAAAGAGTTGAAAGCCCAGTACAAAGCTCAGGCGGAAAATGAGTTCGAAGCAAGAAGGGCAACCGAGTCTGACATGAAGAGATATTTGACCTTAGCCAATAGCTTAAGAGACCGCATTTCTACCTTGCAAGCAGAACTAGAAACTCGAGAAGAAGAATTAAAAGTGGTGCAAGAGCAGCGCAATGAATGGCAAGAACACATCACCGAAATTGAAACGCAGTTAAACTCTGAAACAACAAGATTTGATGAAGAGCTACGAAGGGCTAAAGAGCACACCCGACAGCTCAAGAAGATGGTTCTGATGCTAGAGAGAAATAATGATTCCTTGACCGCCAGCAATGAAGCATTACTTCAAGACAATACAGTTTTCCAGCATAAAATAGAGCAAGCAGATAAGCTAATCAACATGGCAGCTAGAAAAGCTGATGAGTTACGTGTAAAGGCTACCAGGATCGGTGGAAATACTCGTAGGTTTGAAGTATACCTGGATGAACTTTCAAGTTTTGTTGGGCTCATAGCTAATAGGGGGGTAGCATTTGAATAAATGCTTTTGTATGAATCAATATGAGTGAATGAAGTGGACGAGATCCACCTTTTGTTTCTGTCAAAATGTGTGTGACTCAATTAATTCAAACAAAACTTTTCTCAGGCATCAGACTACACATCTTACCCGGCAAGGAAGTTATGGATTGGTCTTTCAAAATAAAATAAAAATAAAAATCATCATGCATACATTCATTTTTCATAAATAACATGCATATCATCGACAGGTCAAAATATAGGTCCCCGAAGAACGTCACCTCCCAGAATTTACAATACTCGGCTCCGACAGAGAAACATGGAGAATGAAGAGCGTGCACACCAGGACGCCCATTTCCAAGGAGAGCTGAATGCCTTGAAAGAAAGTGTAGCCCGTCTTACTGGTCTACTTGAGCAAGCATTAAGAAGTGCTTCAGGAGAAGGTCCTTCAACTAGGCCTGCACAAACAACAAACAACCCTGATGAGGTGACAGGAGAAAGAATTCAGGATCCCCCACAACCTCCTGCAGTTGGGCAATCAGCAGCCCCAGCACCAGTTCCGGTACCACTGGTTGAAGCGTTTGCAAACGAATCTCATAAGACGCAATTATATGATAATACGGATCATGACAAAATGGCAGTGTTAGAGGCCAGGATAAGAGCCATTGAAGGAGTAGATTTATACGATCCAGTGAAAGCGGTGGAGATGTGTTTAGTTCCAAATGTGGTAGTCCCAAAGAAATTTCGCGTTCCGGACTTCATCAAATATACAGGGACGCAATGCCCTGTCACCCATTTAAAGTCATATTGTAATAAAATGGCTGAAGTAGTGCGTGATGAAAAGCTACTAATGCATTTTTTCCAGGATAGCTTGAATGGGCCGGCGCTAAGTTGGTATATGAGGCTCGACAACACAAGAATTCGCAGTTGGAAAGACCTAGTGGATGCTTTTGTTAAACAGTACAAGTACAATATGGATATCGCCCCTGACAGGACCAGCCTATCAAGCTTGGAGAAGGCAGAAAAGGAAAGCGTAAGAGAATATGCCCAAAGGTGGAGAGACTTAGCTGCCCAAGTGCACCCTCCTCTTTTGGATAGGGAGATGGTTACTCTATTTGCCAACACACTGAAAGCGCCCTTTTACGAGCATGTGATGGGCAGTTCAGCTCAGCAATTCACTGACGCCGTAGCTGTGGCAGAACGGATAGAGCAAGGGATTAAGAATGGAAGGATCTCGGCACCAGTAGAAAAAAAAGGTTTCGTCGGAAGGAAGAGGGAGATAGATCACATTGAGACTGGTTATAGAGGAAGGAATACCCAATATAGCAATTCATCATCCCAAATCGCCAACGTTAACTTCAAATCCCCATACCCTACCAAAAGGCCTGGAAATCAAGTCGAGAATGTATCAAAAAAACAAACTGAGGGTTTTCCAAAAGCTAATCACCCAAGAATTCAAGAACAATTACCCCCACTACCTTTACCTTTGGATGAAATATATCAAAAGTTGTTAAGCATTGGGCTAGTAGCCCCTGTACCTCTGATACCCTTGCAACCACCTTACCCTAGTTGGTATAGACCAGATCTCACCTGTGAATACCACGCAGGAATCACAGGACATGGCATCCACACGTGCACTGCATTCAAAAGGAAGCTCCTGCAATTGCTAAAAACTGGATGGGTAACGTTTGAAGAGCCCCCGAATGTAAACACCAATCCATTACCTGTTCATGCTTCAGGCAGCGGATCAGTGAATATGTTGGAATTTGAGCATCCAAAAAGTTTAAAGGTGCCAATGGAAGAAGTTTATCAGATGTTGACGAAAGCAAAGTATGATGGCATAATATGTTGTCAACATCGTGACCAGGAGGGTCACCTTATTAGTCAATGTCCAGGCTTCTATAAAAATGTGATGCAAATGATAAACAGAGGTTTGCTTCGGCTAGAGACAATGACAGAGGATAAAGTGGCTGTAACAGAGATGTCAGACAAGGGTTTATGTAGGGTTCAGTTCACTCCGGGAGGGGCACCCAGACTAGTTTTGACCAAGCCCTCCATCCCCCCTAAAAGAGACTATAATGCCATGCCTTACAACTATGGGCATTCATCTCAAACTGTAAGACAACCACTTGTCCTTCTATCAGAAGTTGGAGGATTGACTCGAAGTGGTAGATGTTTTACCCCAGAGGAGTTAAAGAGGATTAAAGGGAAAGGAGTGGTTGATGTGTCCGAAGAAACAAATAAACCTGTGACAGAAGAGGAAACCAATGAATTCTTAAAGTTGATGAAGCATAGCGAGTATAGCATTGTGGAGCAACTTAAAAGAGCCCTTGCTAGAATATCATTGCTTTCCTTGATTTTGAGTTCTGAATCTCATCGTAAGACTTTGCAAAAAGTGCTGAATGAGGCCTATGTACCCCAAGACATCAACCCAGATGCCATGGAGCATTTAGTAGGGAGAATACAGGCTTCAAATTATGTGTACTTTTCTGATGATGAAATGGGTCCTGACGGCACAGGACATAATAAGCCATTATACATCACAATACAATGCAAGGATGTTTTGATTGGAAAAGTATTAATCGATAATGGCTCTGCTCTTAATGTGTTGCCGAGGCATATGCTGAGAGAAATGCCCATTGATGAGTCACATATGAAGCCAAGCACCATGATGGCAAGAGCGTATGATGGGTCGCCAAGGCAGATAGTGGGGACTATTGAGGTGGAGCTGTGTATAGGACCACAAATGTTTTTGATAACGCTGCAAGTGATGGATATCCATCCATCTTATAGCATATTGCTGGGTAGGCCATGGATTCATGCGGCAGGAGCAGTACCTTCTTCATTACACCAATGTTTAAAGTATATCGCAAATGGGATGTTGGTCACGGTGAAAGCTGAAGAAACCATATCAATGGTTAAAAATGTGGCTGTACCGTTTATAGAAACAGTTGCTTGTGAAGACGGGAACATCCATGCATTTGAAGTAGTAAATGCAGAGTGGATCCTTGAAGGTGCCCCATTGAAAAAGCCGAGAATTCCAGAAGCCGCAAGGATGGCTGCCAAATGTTTCTTACGGAACAAAGTCCCTTTTCAGTTTGATCCTGTCAGTGGAATGCCGGAGCGAATCAACATAATAAAATTGAAATGTGCTGATCAAAGATTCGGGCTCGGATATAAGCCGAAGAAAGAGGATTTCAAGCGGGTTGCACAAATTAGAAGGGAGGCCAGATTGGCGAAGATCGAAGGAAGAGAATCAAAAGATGAAGAACTTGTCATTCCGCCACTTCAAGAATCCTTCCGCAGCTCAACAGGGATAATCAGAGCAGGAATGAGAGATCTTCATGTCGGCACTCTCGAATACCAGGAGGAAGAAGCAGATTTCCCGCAGCTCTCCATCCACAACATTGATGCCCCCTCTGCAAAGACCTTTGTGCGGAAATTAGCTGAAGGAGAAGTGTTCCAGAACTGGAAGATGGAGCCTGTTCATATTGTGTTCAAAAAGTAATTGTTTTTGTTTGGTCATGAACATGTGTTTTATTTTGATCATAGCAGTAATCTAGCTCACGATGCTGCGATATTTTGCCTTGTTAAATGAGCACCTTTTATTTTTTTAATGAGATCATGCATTTTTATGACATATCATTTGCAAATAGTCGCTCTTACACAAATACACATTACACTTTCAGGAGTTCTGAAATTTCCAACCATTCACAAAATTATTACACTAAGAATAATTGGCCAAATTTCAATAATGTCACTACACTGGATGATGAGGAGTGGGCAGAAGCGGATATAAAAGAATTTGCTAGGTTGATGGAAAATTCCGAAAGAACTTGGAAGCCTGTTAGCGAAGAGCTTGAGACTGTTAATGTAGGAACCCAACAGGAGAAAAAGGAGTTAAAAATCGGTACCCTCATAACAGTTGAGGAAAAAGAAGAATTGATCTCTCTTTTGCATGAATATACAGATGTTTTCGCTTGGACTTATGCAGAAATGCCGGGTTTAGATACTGATATAGTGGTGCACAAAATCCCTTTAATAGAAGGAAGTATACCAGTCAAGCAAAAAACCAGGAGAATGCGGCCAGATATGCTCTTGAAGGTGAAAGCAGAGATAGAAAAACAATGGGATGCAGGGTTTCTAGATGTCGTTCACTATCCTCAGTGGGTAGCCAATACGGTTGTAGTCCCAAAAAAGGACGGAAAGATCCGAGTGTGCGTGGACTATAGAGATTTGAACAAAGCAAGCCCAAAAGATGATTTTCCATTGCCTCACATAGACATTTTGGTGGATAACGCTGCTAAAAATGCCACCTATTCATTTATGGATGGTTTTTCCGGTTACAACCAAATTAGGATGGCAGAAGGGGACAAAGAGAAGACCACTTTTGTCACACCTTGGGGGACTTTCTGTTATAAGGTAATGCCATTCGGTTTGAAGAATGCCGGGGCAACGTATCAGCGAGCGATGGTCGCTTTATTCCATGACATGATGCATCGGGAAGTTGAGGTCTATGTGGATGATATACTGGCTAAATCCAAAATTGAAGAAGACCATGTGCAGATATTGAGGAAACTATTCGAAAGATTGCGGAAGTACCAGTTGAAATTAAACCCGGCCAAATGCTCCTTTGGAGTAAAGACAGGAAAATTACTAGGCTTTATTATAAGCAACCGAGGAATAGAAATTGATCCAGACAAAGCCAAAGCTATACAAGAAATGCCAGCACCTAAGACTGAGAAGGAAGTAAGGAGTTTTCTCGGACGCTTGAATTACATAGCTCGCTTCATATCCCAGCTAACAGTGACATGTGAACCGATTTTTCGCTTGCTTAGGAAGAAAAATCCTGGAGTGTGGGATGATGATTGCCAAGAAGCCTTCAATAAGATAAAGAGATATTTACAAAATTCTCCGTTGTTAGTACCCCCAGTACCAGGGAAGCCATTGATTTTGTACTTAACGGTCATAGAAACGGCCATGGGCTGTGTGCTGGGACAACATGATGAATCTGGAAGAAAGGAGCAAGCCATATACTACTTGAGTAAAAAATTCAACGATTGCGAGTCCAGATACACCATGATTGAGAAGTTATGTTGTGCCTTGGTATGGAGTGCGAAAAGACTCAGACAGTATATGTTGTACTACACAACATGGCTAATTTCTAAGCTGGATCCGCTTAAATACATCTGTGAGAAGCCACATCTATCAAGTAGGATAGCGAAGTGGCAAGTGTTGTTAGCAGAATACGACATCGTTTTTATGACAAGGAAAGCAGTAAAAGGCAGTGTAATTGCTGACCATCTTGCAGACCATGCCGTGGAAGATTATGAGCCTTTAGATTTTGATCTTCCTGATGAAGACATCTTGGTAGTTAAGGATGACACCGAGGCAAGTGAATGGTGGACACTTTATTTCGATGGAGCAGTAAACGTATCAGGAAATGGGGTTGGAGCAGTCATAATTTCCCCAGATGGGAAACAATATCCTTTTTCAACAAGGTTACAATTCGAGTGCACCAATAACACGGCTGAATATGAAGCTTGCATCATTGGTTTGGAGGCTGCTTTAGAACTTAAAGTTAGGAAGCTTGAAGTTTTTGGGGATTCCATGTTGATCATTTGCCAAGTGAAAGGAGAATGGCAAACCAAAGATGAAAAGTTGAAACTTTACCAAAACTACCTTGTAAAGTTAGCGAGTGAATTTGAGGAGATCAAATTCACTCATATGAGTAGAGACAAAAATCAGTTCGCCGATGCTTTGGCAACTTTGGCTTCAATGGTACAAATTGTTGCTAAAGAAAAGATCCACCCAGTCGACATTAAGGTTCGAAGTCATCAAGCCCATTGTTACACGCTCGAAGAGTCACCAGATGGAAAGCCATGGTATAATGATATCAAGAAATTCATCCAACAGCAAGAATACCCCTTGGAAGCTTCTAAAGTAGATAAAGAGACCTTAAGAAGGATGGCCACAAACTTCTATTTAGATGGTGAAATCCTATACAGAAGGTCGTTTGATGGCACCTTACTCAGATGTCTGGATGAGAAAGAAATTGGGCAGGCTTTGAAAGAAGTTCATGAAGGAATTTGTGCCACCCATGCCAATGGTCATACGATGGCAAGGCAAATGCAAAGGTCTGGATATTTTTGGTTGACAATGGAAAGGGATTGCGTGGCATATGTTAGGAAATGTCATAAATGCCAAGTTTATGGTGATAAGATAAATGCACCTCCAAAACCTTTATTCAACATGACCTCACCGTGGCCATTTGACATGTGGGGATTAGATGTCATAGGGCCAATTAACCCGAAGGCAAGTAATGGACACAGATTCATTCTGGTGGCAATTGATTACTTTACTAAATGGGTAGAAGCTAATTCATATGCCCATGTGACGCAAAAGGTTGTCAAAAAGTTCATCGAAAAAGACTTGATCTATCGCTATGGTCTACCCGCAAGGTTGGTAACTGATAATGCTCAGAATTTCAATGGAAAATTGATTGTCGAACTTTGCGCTAAGTGGAAGATTAAGCACCTCAACTCTTCTCCTTATAGACCAAAGATGAATGGGGCTGTTGAAGCAGCTAATAAGAACCTTAAGAAAATCATCCAGAAGATGGTTGTCACTTACAGAGATTGGCACGAAATGCTCCCATATGCTTTGCACGCATATCGCACTACTGTCAGAACTTCCACAGGGGCGACCCCATATGCTTTAGTATATGGAATGGAAGCAGTCACGCCTTTAGAAGTGGAGATTCCATCACTAAGGGTCTTAAAAGATGCAGAGTTAGAAGAATCGGAATGGGCAAAGTTGAGATTTGAGCAATTAAACTTAGTCGATGAAAGGAGACTAGCAGCTATTTGCCATCACCAATTATATCAAGGCAGGATAGCAAAAGCTTACAACAAAAAGGTCCGGCCAAGGGTGTTTAAAGAAGGAGATCTGGTACTAAAGAAGATATCAGTAGGAGAAGACCAGAGTAAATGGGCGTCTAACTATGAGGGACCATATGTGGTGAAGAAAGCTTTTTCGGGAGGAGCCTTAATCCTAACTAGCATGGATGGGGAAGATCTGCCTAGGCCTGTAAACTCTGATATTGTGAAGAAATATTATGCCTAATGTATTACTCACAACGTAATGGAATTGAAATTTGGCTATGAATTCTTAGTGTATCTTTTTTTTCTCTATCCTTGCATGATCCCATGATTTCATAAAGATTTTTGGCAAATCAAAGTCTAGTACGAAAATGAATGTCAATTTGATGTTTATTTAACAAATGTGTTCTGGGAATTCAAAGGATTTCATTGAAAGGTGATCTCATACCACCAAATCCCACATAATAAAGCTAACCTCTTAGCCAAACAAATAATCAAAAAAAATCAAAAACGTGTTTCACATGGAAAAGCAAAGCTTATTGATTCAGATTGCATGTTTTTGAAATGAGGAAAGGCCATCTTTGATATGCCATCACAAAGTCTCAAATATCCCTTGCAGTCCTTATTTGAGCCTAATTTTTTTCTTGATAATTAACCCTGACAAGGATCACACCCTACACTGGGGGGCAAGTGCAAAAAAAAAAAAAAAAAATTACAAAACAGTCCTCAATAACAAGTGACGCCCGAACAAAGTTGGGGGGCATAAACATAAAAAGGGTTTTAGTACACAATAACAAAATACTTGGGGGGCATGTCAAGTCAGCACGATGTTAGTGCCAAAAACCATGAAAAAGCCCAAACAAAATACTTGGGGGGCATGTCAAGTCAGCACGATGTTAGTGCCAAAAACCATGAAAAAGCCCAAACAAAATACTTGGGGGGCATGTCAAGTCAACATCATGTTATTGCCAAAAACCAATGAAAAATCCCAAACAAACATCGGGGGGCATGTCAAGATGAAAGCCCAAACAAAAACTGGAGGGCATGCTAGGTCACTATGAAAATCAATCATGAGGGCTAAATGAAGTTCTAAGAGTAAGCACTAAGTGATCCTTAGTCTAAAAAACCCTTAAACACTTTTTGAGCCTACAAATATCTTTTTTTCGTAGCCAGTAACCTAAGCCTACATTACAAGCCAGATAAAGCCCTTTCTGATCAAATACGAGTTATCTGGATCGATAAGCAATGCTTTTCCATTTGAAACAATCCTTACAAATGCTTCACATGACCTGCTTGAAGCCTTCCTGACATACGAAACTTGCAAATATCATTTCACATTCTTGTCAAAGTCAACACAAAACTTGACAATGAGATCACTTGAATTTTTTCGAGAACAAGTTTGTTAAACAAACATCAAAATGGTTTTTGTGCTTGGAATGACTTTGAAATTCCAAAAGTTTTACATGAAAACATTTTTTGCAAATAGCCGTCCCTTTCCTGCAAACACTCGTAGCCTAAAAACACTGGTGTGACATGACCCGACTGCGGCAATCAAAATGATTTTTGTGCTTGGAATGACTTTGAAATTCCAAAACTCCCACATGAAAACACCATCTTTGCAAATGACCAACCACTTCCTACAAACACCTGAAGCCCAAAACACTTTTGGGGCATGACCAAACAAGGGGGCAATCTAAAATGCAATTGAAGTTGGCTCCATCGTTTCTTTTCAAAGAATCTGGATCAAACTCAGGGGGGCATATCATCTCCAGTGGTCAAAATCAACAAGTTGCGGCTTGAGTATGCAGAAGCGAGAAGCCGTCAAATCATGCAGTTGACTCCATAATTCCTTTTCAAAAAAATCTGGATCAAACTCGGGGGGCATGATGATATGGAAAATCTATCATCTGAAGTGGTCAAAATCAACAAGTTGCGGCTTGAGTATGCAGAAGCGAGAAGCCATCAAATCCAGAGGTCCAAATCCCGGAAAAGAAGGCTTGGAGGAAGAAAGGGGACCTATATCTCTCAGGTGAGTATACATGCATCATCATGCATTGCATCCCCATTGAAAATCTAAAAATATTCTGGAGGGATCGTAATTTACGAACCTTCATTCATTTTGTGTGCACGCTTTCAAGCTCTTACCTCTTTGAGAATGCTTTTCAGCTTTATCTCTTTCTTGATTTTGGGTGCCATCATGCATTTCATCCCCATTGAAAATCTAAAAAATATTTTGGAGTGATCGTAATTTACGAATCTTCATTCATCATTTTGTGTGCACGCTTTCAAGCTTTCACCTCTCTCATGAGCATGCTTTTCAACTTTATTTGTTTCTTGATTTTGGTTGTCATTATGCATTGCATCTCCCTAGGGATCCAAGAAATGTTTTGGAGGAATTGTAATTCACAAACCTCCACTCATCATTTTTGTGTGCGCCTTCGAGCCCTCACCACTTTCATTTCCCTAAGAGCGCTTGTGAGCCTTTCATTAGAACAGATAGAGTGTTTTTCAATCCTATTCCTTTCCTTATTTGAGTGAGCTTTCTAGCCATCAACCAACTCAGATAGCATGCTTTTTAGCCCTATCCCTTTCCTTATTTAAGTGAGCTTTCTAGCCATCAACCAACTCAGATAGCATGCTTTTTAGCCCTATCTCTTTCCAGAATTTGGATGAGCTCTCTAGCCATCAATTAAAATAGTGCGCTTTCCAGCCCTATTTTCCCCTCATCTTCGAGTGCGTTTTCTAACCCTCAACTATCAATTAGGATCGTGCGCTTCTTAGCCATTCCTCTCCTCTCATTTGAGTGCGTTTTCCAACCCTCAACTATCAATTAGGATCGTGCGCTTCTTAGCCATTCCTTTCCTGTCATTTGAGTGAGTTTTCCAACCCTCAAACCACCAATTAAGATAGTGCGTTATCCATCCCTATCCTCCTTGTTTAAGTGCGTTTTCCAACCCTTAACCATAAGCTAAAATAGCGCGTTTTCCAACCCTATTTTTCTTCCTTCTCGTGTGTGTTTTCAAACCACCAATTAAGATAGTGCGCCTTCCAGCCCTATGTTCCCTCCTCTTTGAGTGCGTTTCCAACCCTCGACCATCAATTAGAATATTGCATTTTCAATCCTTATTCCCCTTGTTTGAGTGAGTTTTCCAACTCTCGACCATAAATCCTAGATAGCGAGCTTTCTAGCGCTATAAATCTTCATCACCACTTTTTGCTTCCATCTGGGCAGGTCGCCCATCACAGCGAGACCATCTCTTTGTTTTTACCGTCTTCACCATTTTTCACCCGGGTAGGTCACCCATAACAATGAGACTATCTTCACCATTCTCACCTGGGTAGGTCACCCATTACAATAAGACTATTTTCCTGTGTCATTCACAAACATCACCATTTTCCATCCTTTATGAGTGTCCTCCTTAGGCCTCAATTCTTAGGTAGTGCGCTTTCTAGCCCTATCTTACCTTTCCCTTATGAGTGCGCTTTCTAACCCTCATTCATATTTCTGGATGGATCGACCATTTCTTAGTTTGATAAATCCACTTTCTTTTTCTTTACAACGCTTACTATCTAAAGTCTTTTACAAGACTTTAGTCGTAAGCATTGTAAAGAGGGGGGCAACTGTCATCACCCAATTTCTGGGTGATTCCCCAAAATATACAAAAAACTAACAAAAATAAAACAAAAGGGGCTGGTGTCGGCAGAAAAATCAAGGTGGAAATTTTGGACGTTTTCGAAAGTTCGGTCGTACCTCTTTTTGCCTAGAAATGAAGGAAAATGCAGATTCAAAGCTAAAATAATTCATTATTGGATAAATCTGCATAAAAGTAAAGTCGAAAGGTATAATTATATTTTTATGGGCCAATTCGATTTAATCATCGGCCAATTTAAAATGTAATTATGATTTCGGAATTAATTGAGAGCCCAATTGAAGGATTTAATTAAGCGCAAGGGCTTAATTATACTTTAAATGAGTCAAATTAATTTTATTAAGGGCTTAACTGGCGAGAAATCAAGTTTGGAAGCCTAATTTGGGTTAAATCGAGACGATTGGAATTTTCGTTGACGAAACTTTTTAGGTGAAATCGGAAGCCAAAATTAAAGATAAAAACATCATTCTTCCTGTCGAAAAACTCATTTTGCGATAACCCATTTTTTTTCTTTCTTCTTCTTCAGTGTATTTTATTATTATAAAAAAAAAAAAAAAAAAAAAAGGGTCAAATCAGTTTTGAGCTGACTGGACATTGGCATTGCCGGAAGCCATACCTGTGGCATGCCGGCAGCCATGGCAGCCATGCCCTGCGAACCACCCCCTGAAAATGCCATGCTCTGGACATCAATCCCATACTGCAAGTTGCAAAGATTAGCCTATAAATAGAGGAAGATTGTAGAAGAAAGGGGAGAAAAAACAACGGGGAAAACGCTGAACAAACGGGAAATTACAACAAAATCACAGTCCAGTCGGTGCAATAACCCCGAACCTCCACCTTCTCCCTTTCTGGTCGTCGGTGAGGCTGCATCATCAGCAAATCTCTCTTCCCTGTGACAGCTAATCCCTCTCATTCCTCTTCTCCACCGTGACCCACCTCTCTCTCTCTTCCAGTAACGTTCCTCTCTCTAGAAACCAGCAACCCGCAACAGCTCCTCCTCATCTCCACGGCAACCGACCACTCACCTAGCACCACCATATTCTCTACCATCAGCTCCTCCACCTCATAAGCCATCCAGACGTCTCCTCCGACGAGGTAGCAGCAGCAGCAGCAAAGTGCAGCGGCCCCGACCAGCAACCTTCCACCCCACACTCCAGCCACCACAGGCCTCCTTTTCCGGCGCCACCACGACAGCAAGGATCACCTCGGCCTCCTCTACGTAGTGACAGTGACAGGTACGCTTAACGTCGATCTCGATCAAGTCATCAGTTACTGTTCATTCACCACCTTCGGCGCACATTTTTTCGCTGGGAGGAGTGAATTATCACTCCCCCGCTGTGCTGTCGGGCTGGGCCTAGTCCCCGGCCCAGCTGCCAAGGTTATGGGCCTCTCGGCCCATCAGGCTGAAAGGCCCAGTCAGCCAAAGTGATGGGCCTCTCGGCCCATCAAGGCTGGGCAGTCCAGCCCATAGTTTATTTATTTATTTTAAAAAAAATGGTAAAAAAAATATATAAAAAAAAACAAAATTTTCAAAAAATATAAAATGTGTTGTTTCCTTGCATACGGCTGGATTTCAAGGTTTTTCCATCATATTTTCTCGTAAAAAAGGGTTGCAGTTTTTCATACTTTGAAATAAAATTGGATATCGTAACCAGTTTACGGTTATCTATTGAAATTCAGCCAAAATATCAAAAATAATTAATAATTATTTTGTTTTATCTATTAGGGTGTAAATTTATATTGTAAATTACACCCATAAAAAAGGGGTTTTAACTACGGTGTAAATTTACATTGTAAAGTACACCCGTAGATAATAAAAAAGGAGTTTTTTTTTTAACTACGATGTAAGGGTGTAAATTTATATTGTAAATTACACCCATAAAAAAAAAAAGGTTTTAACTACGGTGTAAATTTACATTGTAAAGTACACCCGCAAACAAAAAAAAATGTTTTTTTTAATGCAGTGTAAAATTCTTTTGGTCAGTCTTTCAAACTCCTAACGAGGTAGAGATTCTCTCACGAAGAGAGATCTACGTCGAATTTTAGAAAAGACAAAAAAAATCAAACTTAGGAAAAACAATCAAACAATAATGCAGCTTACCTTAGGTAGGGTGCAATGGGG
The DNA here is from genome assembly GCA_009078335.1 of Salix brachista. Lineage (NCBI taxonomy): Eukaryota > Viridiplantae > Streptophyta > Magnoliopsida > Malpighiales > Salicaceae > Salix > Salix brachista. Next base: position 14,454,060 of record CM018586.1, read on the forward strand.
GTGATGCATCTTCCCCTTGCACAACAAGTCTCCTTACCCTAGGCTCTCGCAGACCAATAGGTTCCTAGTAACCGTAATACTAGGTGGCGACTCCTAATAATTATAGTCGTAAATTTTACGACTATAAAACACCTCATTTTCACCGCGCGCCGTTGTCTCTCCAGAGAGGGATGGCGAGGCGCGAAGCGCGAAAAATCGCCGTCGCGACACCCATTTTACACCGATTACATTTCTGTTTTGAGGTCTGTCCACCAGCTCCCACGTGTTGTTTCTCTTGATCATGAGAAGCTCCTCCTTCATCGCAGCAAGCCAATTTTGATCTAGCTTGGCTTCTTCAAAGTCTGCTGGTTCACACACAGCAATGTTGCACCTTTGATACACATCAAGGAGTGACCGTGTGCCTCTAACAGGAGTGTCATCTGTCATGTTGATCTCCCAATCTTCCATGCTTTGATCATCTGTGTCTGAAACAAGATAATTGCCCTTTGGAGAGGCTAAATCTTCTTTGATTGCTTCGTTCCAGTCCCATTCTTCATCTTCCAGAAATTGGACATCTCTGCTTATAGCGATTTTTCCAGTTTGTGGCTGGAAAATCTTATAAGCCTTTGAGACTAAACTGTAGCCAACAAAAATGCCTGGAAGTGCTTTCTTGTCAAGTTTATCCCTCTTGACCTGTGGAACAAGGGTGAAGCACAAACATCCAAATACCTTAAGAAAATTCAGAGATGGTTTGTAACCATACCATGCCTCAAAGGGTGTTTGATCCTTCAAAGCTCTTGTAGGCAGTCGGTTTTGCAAAAATACAGCAGTGTTTGCCGCCTCTGCCCAGAATTTCTTTGGTAAATTCTTCTCATGTAACAAGCATCTTGTCATTTCCAAGATGAACTTGTTTCGCCTCTCACTAACTCCGTTTTGCTGAGGAGTGTACGGAGTTGTTAGCTGATGATGAATGCCTGCCTCCTCACAAAAAACGTTGAAGGCATTGGAAGTGTATTCCTTGCCATTGTCTGATCTGAGGGCTTGAATTTTGCAGCCACTTTCATTTTCAACTTTGGCCTTGAAATTCCAGAACACCTGTGCTACCTCTGACTTGTGCTTCAAGAAGAAAATCCAGCACATTCGGCTGAAATCGTCAATGAAGATAGCATAATACAGACTCCCATTTAGAGAGGGTGTCCTTTGTGGTCCTGCAATGTCGGTGTGAATCAATTGCAGCTTCCTTGTTGCTCTCCATGTGGCTTCTGGAAAGGGCTTCCTGTTTAGCTTGCCAGTGTGACAAGTTTTGCAGCTGGAAATATGATCATCAAGTGCTGGGAAATCCTTAGCCATCATCTTGGATTTCATAAGCATCAGCCCTCTGTGATGATAGTGCCCGAGCCTCTTGTGCCAAATATCTGTGATATTTTCTTTAATTGGGAAGGCAGTGTGCTCCTCCTCCAATGGATTTAGAGCAAAACTCTTCCCTTTCATGATTATTTTGAAAATATCATGACCATTCACATCTTTGATCAAGCAGCAATTATTTTCAAACACCACTTTATAACCCTTCTCAATAAGCTGACCAACACTGAATAAATTTTGATTTATACCAGGGACATACAACACATCAGAGATGAGTTTAGTACCTGAGCAAGTCAAGATTGCCACGGTTCCCTTTCCTTCAACAGCAAGGTATTCTCCATTTCCAATTCGCACCTTTGAAGTTATTTGTTTCAGCTCCTTGAATAAGCTTCTATCATGTGTCATGTGGTTGGTGCAACCACTATCAATGAGTCAGCTTTCACTTGAGTCATTTCTGGAAATGCAAGTGGCCACAAACAATTGATCTTCTTCTTCTTCTTGATCAGCAATTTGAGCTTCTTCACCATGCTGTTGAATTTTGTTTTTGCAGATGACAGCCTCGTGCCCCATTTGATTGCATTTGTTGCACTTAGCTTCTGGTCTTCTCCAACATTTAAAATGTGGATGTGATCGCCGTTTGCAATGCTGACATGGAGGAAAGGGTCCTTTTTTGTTTCCAGTGCTGCTCCTGTTGAAATTCCTGGAATCACCTGATGATGATTGACTGCTTCCATTCTTCTTGTAATTCTTTCCTTTTTCTCTATGCTTGACGAATAGAGCTCCTTCAATCTCATCTTCCTGTCTCATGATCCTCCTTTGCTCCTGAGCTTGTAATGCATTTAGCAGTTCTGTCAAAGTAATTCTTGACATATCCTTGGTATTTTCCAAGGATGTAATTGTAGCCTCAAAGATTTCAGGAATTGTTACAAGAATTTTTTGAACAATTCTTGACTCAGGCAGGGACGAACCAAGTAAACTGATTCGGCTTGCAATATTAAGCAGCCTGTCAGAGTACTCTTTGATGGATTCAGTCTTCTTCATCTTCTGCAACTCGAAATCACGCATCAAGTTTAACACTTGCATACCTTGAATTCTTTCATCCCCTTCATACTCAGTCTTGAGAAACTCCCATATCTCCTTTGCTGTTTTCAGAGACATGATGCGAGTGAAAATGGTGGATGCTACTGCAGCAAACAAGCAAGCCTTTGCCTTTGATTTTTTTGTCTTCTTCTCCTTATGTGATTTGAGCTGAACCATGGTGGGATTGTTTGGAAGTGCAGGGATTTCATCATCTTCCACTGCCTCCCACAAATCCAGAGCCTCTAAGTATGTCTCCATCCGTACTGCCCAAAATTGGTAATTGTCACCATTGAACACTGGTGGAGCAATTGATGAGAAGCTTACTTCTGTCTCCATGGGTTACAACACAGATCCCTTTAAATCAATGCTCTGATACCAATTGTCGTTGTTGCAGTGATTCTGAACAACAAAGTTAACAAAGAACAGTGCTTGTATTTAAGAAGAAATAGATGAATGAAAATACTTGAATACTTTATTCATGACAGCAACCCAATTTATAGAGCTGGTGCTTAACAAAGAACATGTGATCGTGATCCTACAACCAGACCATGATCAATTGATAATGGAAATAATGGAAATAACAGAGCTGCGAAATAGCAGCAAGAACAAGAGAATAGGAACAGAATTGACTAAATCAAAATATAAAGCAAGAATAAAATTCCAGCTCAGCACTCCAGCTCAGCCGTCCAGCTCAGCAGTCCTGAACATTATTTCTAACAATAATTGTTCTTCCATCACCATTATAACATTTTTCATACTAATCTTTCCATTCTACAAGAGCGATTCATCAATAAAGCAAGCTTCCTTTGAATTCTTACCATATAGCCGAACCTACCAAGATCAATTCTTCAAGTTCTCTCATTTCAACCACTTCACTTTTTTCACATTAATCCCATGTTTATAATTACAAGTTATGTTTTACACCTTTAAGCAAATTGTATAGCATGAATCATGTGATTCCTTCAAGTTTTTGTTCTTTCTTTGCTAACTTAACATTTTGTTTCATTAAGTCTCCAAAATCAAACATGTACAAGAACCCTAATACACGATGTATGGGGCTTTCACCCCCTCCAACACATTCACTCACAACATAATAAAAAATAGGAAGAACTACCATGCACACGCACGCACAACTCCTTTAAACATCAACTTTGTAAGGCACGCAAGTGATTTTGGTGAAGAAATCACAGGAAGAGGAAGTGGTTTAGGGTTGTCTGGCTGGCGCTACTATGGAGTGGAAAAGTCATTCTCTTTTAAATATTCAAAGTATTTACACCCCCTCTTAATTGATCCTACACCTTGTTTGGTTATGTCCCAACATATATTTCAGTGTTTTTGTACTGCATGTGTTGGCCGGAGTCTTGCCATTTTCCAAGATAACTTTCTGGATAATTTTATCATCTGTAATTATTCATTCGCTACACACGAATATTTTTTTTTATTCTATATAATGCAGTATCTTTCCATCCAAATTCTCATCACGTCTCTTATTATTTGTTAAATTTGTTGGTTAATAATTATGAAAAAACCTTTATTTAAACTATAATAATGTCAATATCGACAAACGCCAATGTCTGTAAGATAGTTGGGCTTGACTACATATAGTTGACCATTCCAAACATGCATTATGATATTGGTATTTACAGGAACTACGAGCCAAGCATACTTGTTCTTTTTTCAGCCACACGAGTAGATGGATAGAAGAAAGTGCAAGCCGCCGTGAAAGGAACGTGAGCCTCCAAAATATCACTATTCGTGGATTTCTTTCTTTGCCTAGTCAATGTATACTTTTGCTGTCCCACCCCTGCTTCCCATGATTTCCAATTCATGCAACTAACCAGACTAAAATGGATCCCTTTGTTACACCAACCCTAGCAAGGATAGACTCAGGTTTTGAATCTAAACATGTATTGTTTCAAAGTCTAAAGCACAGCATATCACTTGGCTGGCTGCCAGAATTCATTTCATTTAAAACTATTAACAAATCATGGAAGGATGACCAAGAACAGGTTCGGGACAGCTTTACCCTTCTACCCTGGATTCTGGAAAGAAAATTCAAAAAAGAATCCATACCTAGTCAATGACTGCGATTCCTTAAATTTCTACTTGCTAGCTCGTTTTCCAAAGCTCCAAAGTCAATGCTTGGTATTATTAGTACAGCTTGTTCCTTTTGTATTGTAGACAGGCAAAGCAAAATTCCAAATGGGACTCGGCGGAAGTTTAGAGCTCCGAGTTCCAAACCTTGCTTCTCGTACATACTAAGAGCCACCCGTTGGTGAGCAGAAGTAGTATTTATAATAGGGAAAGGCTCACCAAAGGAATCAGTTAATTTCTTTCCTGAACAAAAGAAAACTACCAGCATCCCTCTCTCTTTCCGATTTTCTATACTAGACAAGAAGATGGAGGTAGAAGGGCAAGCCACTCAGCCTCCAAAATTCGCTCTTCCAGTGGATTCAGAGAACAAGGCAACTGTGTTCCGGCTGTTCTCGGTCGCCGCCCCTCACATGCGGGCATTCCATCTTTCTTGGGTTTCTTTCTTTGCCTGTTTTGTCTCCACTTTTGCTGCTCCACCCCTTCTTCCTATCATACGTGACAACCTCAACCTCACTGCCTCTGACATTGGTAATGCGGGAATTGCATCGGTGTCAGGCGCAGTCTTTGCTCGAGTTGCTATGGGGACTGCTTGTGACCTTTTTGGACCCCGTCTAGCCTCTGCCTCTTTGATCCTCCTGACTGCACCGGCAGTTTACTTCACTTCCATTGCCTCATCTTCCACCTCCTTTCTACTGGTGCGTTTTTTCACTGGCTTCTCTCTGGCCACTTTTGTCTCAACTCAATTCTGGATGAGCTCTATGTTTTCAGCCCCGGTAGTTGGCACGGCTAATGGCGTTGCGGGAGGTTGGGGTAACCTTGGCGGCGGGGCAACACAACTAATCATGCCCCTTGTGTTTGCCCTCATCCTAAACATTGGAGCCGTCAAGTTTACAGCTTGGAGAATTGCGTTTTTCATTCCTGCCCTGTTTCAGACACTGTCGGCATTTGCAGTCTTGATCTTTGGCAAGGACTTGCCGGACGGAAACTTCAGGCGGCTGCAGAAATCAGGGGATAAAACAAAAGATAAAGTCTCAAATGTCTTCTTTCATGGAATCACAAATTACAGAGGGTGGATCCTGGCACTCACTTATGGGTATTGTTTTGGGGTAGAGCTGACAATAGATAACATTGTTGCAGAATACTTCTATGACAGATTTGACCTCAAACTCCATACAGCAGGAATGATCGCAGCAAGTTCTGGTCTAGCAAACATAGTTTCTCGACCAGCTGGTGGAATGCTCTCAGATGCAGTAGCGAAGAGGTTTGGAATGAGGGGTAGGTTGTGGGCTCTGTGGATAGTGCAGACCTTGGGAGGTGTTTTCTGCATCATACTTGGACGAGTTGGATCCTTGGGCGCATCCGTTGTGGTGATGATTGTGTTCTCTATATTCGTCCAAGCAGCATGTGGACTAACATTTGGGGTGGTGCCTTTTGTCTCACGAAGGTAATTTTTCTTCCATATGTGTTAACACCGATATCATCTTCAACTCAACAAAACAACAGATGTATTTGGTTACGATTTCAGAGTTTCTCATTGAAATTAGAGTTAACTAAATAAGAGCAAAAAGTTTTTTCACGGCCAGGCTTTGAATTGGTTCAGTATATATTTCACTAGAGTTTTTTTGACAGATGATCATCTTGTATATTCATTCGGTACGGAACTGGACAGGAGAGTAAACTACGGTTGATTTACTAACAATACCATTATGGAAAATAAAATTCCATCACAACTAGAAACATCCTTGGATCTGCTTGTAGTGGTTAATGACACAAAATCCATATTTTTTCTGAGAATTGTTTTCCTTGCTCCATTCCTATTTCTTATTTTCAGGTCATTGGGGCTGATATCTGGTATGACCGGAGGTGGTGGAAATGTGGGTGCAGTTCTAACGCAACTAATTTTCTTCAAAGGATCCAAATACTCAAAAGAGACGGGGATAACGTTTATGGGTGTCATGATTATATTCTGCACTCTTCCAATCTGTTTGATATACTTCCCACAGTGGGGTGGAATGTTTTGCGGGCCATCTTCAAAGATCACTACCGAGGAAGACTACTACTTGTCCGAATGGACTTCAGAGGAGAAGGAGAAAGGCCTGCATCTAGCTAGCTTGAAGTTTGCAGATAACAGCAGACGTGAAAGAGGTAGAAAAGAAGATTCTGAAACCAAGCCAGTAGATGAAACCCCGTCAACACATGTCTAGACCATGCCTCATAGCCATACTTCTCTAGTTTCTGCTAGCAACCCAACAGTCGAGCAAGTGGTGTGCATTATATCTATGATGCTCGAATTTATGGCTGCAAGCTCTCAGAGCGACAGAAAATCTAAACATTGGACTTGTTGTCCTATTACCTTATAGGCAGGATGAAAATGTTGTTCAATTTTCACAGGCAAATCATCATAAGCAACTCTATGGAAAACATCTACTTTACTTGACAAAGCCTTAATAAAAGAAGTTTCAAGCGATACATGGTAATTACTTCAGAGCAATTGAGCTCAAAAAAACATTAATTTGGTAAGTAGAATAAAACAACGTAGGCAAATTATTTATTCTGTAGATTCTCAGTTGTTGAGTATACTAATAGTATATCAGGTTCCACAGATCAACTGAATCTTTTGTTCTCTCATCTTCTCAACGTCATTCTCATGAACATTAAGAGAGAGAAAATCTCTCGTAGGAAGATGCTCTCGGAGAAATTGAATCTTATTAAAAACAAAATAGAATAAAAGAAGAGGGACAGTTTTGGCACCTGGAATGGAGAAAGCTCATGGAACCGCCACGGCCTGATGGATGATTTATTCATCCAGTTAACTAAAGCAAAATATCATATTCAATTATAATTTCCAGACCAAACAAGTGTACGGATACCTGCACGATGGGCCTATAAATAGAATATCCATCCACATTCTATTTTAACTATTACGATTTTATCTTAGGGGGAGACTGTGTCATTATAGGTCTATATTAAAAACTTGGAAGGTTAAATACATAAATTGATGCTATCCAAACTTTAAAAATTCATTGGAGGTTCTAGTTAGTCCAGTTACAAGACTTAGAACTAAAAAATTCAAAAAAAAATTAAATAGATTTTTTCAAGATATATGGGCTAAGATGAACTTCAAGATAATATTAAATAACGAGGAGCAAGTTATGATTAATCTTATTCATATTCAAGAGGGACTTGATGGTGGAACCAAGACCATTATATAATGTGGAGCTACAAGTTGAATTTGGAGGTGATTCAAGTTAGGTTGTAAACTAGACTTCCATACCTTGTCATTGGTATATGACAAGCCTTCTAATTCTTGAAGACGAGAAAGAGTCGTCCATTTTAAGTTGGGTTTTACTGTTATCGGACAGAATACGAAAATAAATGAACTTTCTTATTAAATTAGAAGGGTTATTAAACTTTTTTTTTATTTTGTGAGGAAACACTTGTTTGAGTTTCAAACTTGTTTATTTTATTTTATTTTTAATTAGTTTGGGATAGTTTTAGCTTGGGTTGATTATTATTTAAATTGGGTTTATTAATAACTCTTTATGAAAACTAGGGTTTTTTGTGGCTTGGGGTATAAATACTCTAAAGAATCATTTTTAGTTTTGCTAATAATATTCTGATTTTTGCTTTCGTTGCCCATCTTGATTCTTGATTGAACTTTTAACTCTTCAAAGAAATGATCAATCTTATTTATACTCTTTTCGCTCGTTTCCAGGTGTAGACGTTGTATGATTAGGTTGGTTTATATAGTCTTGTTGTCTTAGAACAAGTCTTCTATTATGATAGTATCATACTATTTTCAGCAAACTTGGATTAGATAGATCTTGAATCCATGAATTCCATTCAATTCTGCTAGGATTCTCATTAGAAATATTTAGTGTTTTCTACCATATACTCTCAATCGGCCTTCCGAAATCACAACCCAATTTTATTCCATTCATAGTTCAAGCCTAGACCATCCTAGATATAATCTATGTCAAACCCTCTCGTGACCGCATCAAATAAGTCAAAAATTAGCTCAAAAATATCATCAAATGATCTCTTACCATCACTGAATTTATGCAAACAGTCAAACCAGAGTAGATGATTTTGCTCATCTTAGTATCTGTTTTGGACTGTGGTTGAGGTTGTTTTTGAAAATATTTTTCGTTCAGAAATGCATTAAAATAATATTGTTTTATTTTTTAAAAATTATTTTTACATCAGCACATAAAAATAATCTAAAAATACCTAATAATTTAAATTTAAAATAAAAAAATAAAAAAATTCAACTTTTTTTAAAAGCGTTTATGAGACGCAGTCCTAAACACCCTTTCCTCAATGGATGAAAAAAAAATCACCGATCAAATTCTTGATAGCTTTAGTGATGTTGCCTAAGCAAGAGATAACTCCATTTCCTTTGAAGAACTCCATGAAAAACTTTCAACTCCATGAAAAACTTTTAAACTTTAAAATATCTTTATAATGAAACATACCTGAGCAGCACCAGTTTCCAACCACGATCAATCCCACATCAATATCCAACAAACATTGGCGCCCCTTCAAATCTCAACAGCAATCGGCATACATCATACCCTTCTACAGAGTGTCCACCTGCTTCTACCAATAGAGGTCATTGTCAGATCTGCAGACTCCAAGGCCACACAGCCAAACAGTGTCCTCCTTTCACTTAGTCATCTTTAACCACCACTCCACGGCAACCACAAGCCCATCTTGCCACCAATCCTCAAGGCTCCTGGATAGCGGTGCATGTCACTTCGGACTCAGAAACCTTTCACTGTATACTCTATTCAAAAACAAATATCTTATTTTTTCTCTTTTTTATTACAGTAAACTCTACTTCCGGTAAAATACAGTATTGCGCTCAGGTAAATAGTAAAATCATAATTATTTTAGATTTTTACAATTAGCCTATGTTTGTTTTCCGGAATTCACTTTTCGGGAAACCACTTTCCAAATTTTCCTGTGTTTGTTTGCCTTCCGGAAAGTTGGTCAACGGAAAACACTTTCCAGTCAAAGAAAAATTTGGCTTGGTTTTCAGGAAAGTGTTTTCCGGAAAATTTGGGCGGAAAACACTTTCCGGAAGTTGTGAAAAATTTAGAAATGTCATTATTTGCTGATTATATCAAATTTGATCCTCAAACTTTTGATTGTTATATATAATTTGTTTTGAATATTTATTTTTCAATTCCATCTCTTAAAATTTAATTTTTATATTAATTTTGGTCCTTATTTTTATAATTGCTATTTGCTTTTTTCTTATCATTTTTTTATTGAAAATTTTTATCTATCAAATTTGGTCCTCATTTTTTTTATTGTTACTTATTTTATTTGAAATAATTTATGAAATGTTAATTATTATTATTTTAATTTATTCACCTTTCATTTTTTTTAATTTTTTAGATTTGATCTCTATTATTTTGATTATTATTTATTTTATTTGAGATAATTTATGAAATTATATTTTTTTCAATTTCATTCTCATTCAACTTTTTAATTTGTAAGATTTGTTTCCTCATTATTTTAATAAACTTGAAAAAAAATTAATTTATTAATAAATTATTTTCCAGTTCATTTTCCATAACACAAACAAACACTAGAAAATGTTTTTTAATTCTTTTTCCATAACAATGTCAAATATCATAATTCATTTTCCAGAAATTCATTTTACCCGGAATTCATTTTCGAAAAGGAAACCTTAATGCATATACTAAGTCGAGACCTGAGTTTGCAACCTCACATATTAGGGCAAGTCCAACGGAGGAGCCATCAGAGGAGGCAAAGCCAAAATTTGGCTCTTTTTGTTAAAATTGTCACTCCAACGGGGAGAGGCAAATGAAGAGGCAAAATGCCTCTTCCAATTTCGGGAGCCATTCCCACAGGTCTGAAATGAAGAGGCAAAATTGAAATCTAGCCGTTGTAAATATTACCGTTGCCATTATCCACAATAAACACACATCAACACAGCAAGAATGGTCTCAAGAATTGAAAAAACACAATATATTTTTCAGCCAATTTTCTAGCCAATCCGAACAAGATTTAACAGAATATACCTTCATCAAAATCCCAAGAAGAAGGTTGCTCTCTTTTCCAAGAAGAAGGCTGCTCCTAGATGACAGAGTTCCAAAAATATTTTGTTTTGGAGAGGAAGAAGGGGAGAAAGGGAGAGGGAGCAGAGAGGGAATCGCCATGGGAGAAGAGGCGAGATTGCAGAGTGAGAGGGACGGAGACGAGATGGGAGAGTGAGAGGGACGGAGGCCAGATCGGAGAGTGAGAGGGACGGCCATGGGAGGAGAGGGAGCTCAGTGAGAGTGAGAGAGGGAGCGGCCATAGTGATAAAAGGGGTAGGGTTTCGGGTGAGTGTGTGTGGGTGGGAGGGTAATTAATAATAATATTAAGGGAAAAAAATTAGGGGGTAATTAATGATAATATTTAGGGAAAAAAATAAAGGGTAATTAATGATAATATTTAAGGAAAAAAATAAATAATAATAATATTTAGCATAAAAAAAAATTATGCGAAATTGGTAAATTAGAAATTTCTTGATCAGTTAGCTTAATTACATATTTTAAATTTACCGTTAGATTTATAAACTGTTTAAATTTTGTGTTTAGAATTGTTGTGCATTTATTCGTAAATAAATGTTTTTATAAGTTTATTAATACTGTAATTTTGATAGAATTTGAGTTAGATAGAATGTCACATGGGGCAATCACACAATTTTTTTTTATGCAGATGGACTCAAATTTGCCAAACTCATTCACCAACAGATTTCATGCAATTTATTTCTTATAAGTGAGTCTGAACAAATTGTTTAATTATAATTAAATTCATTTTTTTTATTTAAATATAAATAAAAAAATTAATTTTTTTGTTGGAGAGTTTTTCAAAAGCAATTATTTAATTATATAACTTACTCCTATTAATTATATAATGAATTGTATAATTATACTATATACAAAATAATTGAATTTTATTTAAAATAAGTTTAAAAAAAAATGGCTCTTAAAAATGGCTCTTACCATTGGAGACCATATCAGCTCAAGAGTCATTTATACACTATTCAAAGAGCCATTTCTATCATTTGCCTCTTAAAAATGCCTCCTACCATTGGACTTGCTCTTACAAGCCATTTGTCTGCACCGCACGCGGTTTTTTCTCTTTGAAAGGAGGAAGAAAATATAAAGCAGTCATCTTCTGTTTTTCACCTGTGAGTCATCGTCTTCCACCAAAAGACCCATCACTGGCCACCATCAACACCAACGCCTCCAGCAGCTTCCATTGCCACCAGAAAACAACGAAACCATATATGGTTTCTCTCTTCACCGGCCTTACACACGGTAGCTCCTCCACATCTCAACCGACATTGTTTCAGCTTAATTGAAAGCAGCCTCTATTACCATTTTAAAGACAACTACATTAATCTTTCTTTCCTCCGTATCCAAACAACTGTGACCTCTCCTCCCTCTCAATCAAAACATATCATATTCCACCAAACTCCATAACTTTTAAGATCTCTCAATCAAAACAGTCCCTTTCCACCACCCCATACATGGTCAAAGACCACCAGCTAGACCCATCAACTCTATTGCAACTAGAACACCAGCTAGTTACCAACATTGTCATCTTCTCTATTTCAACCAGAACCAGCAGTCTTATTCCAGCCACAAAGTAGTGACGAGTTCACCCAAGGCAGTTAAAACTAACACCTCATCAACAACTCACGTCCAAACACCCAAGTTGATTTCCTTTTCTTTTTTATCTTGGTTGAAAGCCACAACCCCACCCTCTTCATTCTAGTTGTAGACTCAAACGCCAATCACCATCGCAAATCTCATCACAAATCAGCTTTCTTGACTAGCCACCAGCAGTTCTCATGTTGACGACCATCAGGGGGGAAAACAGTAGACAGAGAGATGAAATCAAACAGAAAAAATAAACCTGTGAGGAAGAAAAGAGAGGAGGGGAACAGAAGATTTTGTGTTGAGTTTTATTGCTTTTGCAGGTAGTGTTAAACTTCATTGCTAGTGTAGAAGAGAAGAGGAGACAGAGCGCTCTAGATCCATCTATTTTTTACCTTTACCTGCGATCTCGAGTGAAACCACGCGCCACTAATGGCGCGTGGCAAGTGGAGACCAGATGTGATGCTACTACTGTTCCTCCACTTCCCAAAGTCTTCAAACGTTGTTTCCTTGATTACATCAACACGTCGATTTATAACTCAAAAAATAATTTTTGATAAATTGCTAAAATGTATGAGATTTGGGACAAAATATTCGTTGTGGTGTGTATATTTTTTTGGACTAATTAGAATATTATTTGGATGAATATGTTTTTTTATATAGTAATTTGTGTTGAATTGCAAGTTTATTTCTTTTTAGGTTGTGATGGCTTTATGGATAATAAGTTAGTGCATGAGTTTTATTTGAATTTATTTTGATTTAATTGAATTTATTTTGATTTAATTTGAATGGAATTAATGAGATTAATGAGGATTTTTGGTGTTGATTGGCCTTGAGTTAAAGAATGATAATTTATCTTAAGTTGACATCTTAATTAAAGTAATTTGATTTATAACAAATGTGTTTGCCGAATATGCTTTTAGTATAATTTTAATAAATTTTTAAATGTTTGAACAATTATTTTTGTAATTAATTTTAATTTTTTATATTTGTATACTCTTATATATTTAATATTTGATATTGTGATCTATGCATGTTTAGGATTAGATGAATCGTTTTTTACATGAAAAACAAAAAAAATATTTAAAAATATAATTTTCATTTATATATAGCTAAATTTATCAAAAATAAATTATACTTGAGTGTTTTATAATATAAAAAATCATAAAAAAATAGTTTTTTTAGTTTTCATGTATTTTTTGATTAAATAATCAATTTATTAAAGTTATGAGAACTTAATTTACATTTCAAAAACACTAATATTAACATATCATATTACAGATGGATTTACCGATGAAAATTAGTGATAGTTTTCATTGGTAATATTTTCTGTAATTGAAATGTCATATTTATCAACAAAAATAATGAGGAAATACTTTGCCTAGTTTTTTTATTCTTTGATTTTCACCAACAAAAATAATGATGTTATGTTATATTGGTAAATATTACTATAATTTATTAATGATATTTTTTCATTAGTATTTCTGTTTATATTTAATAACTTTTTGAGTAATGTATATTTTATTAAACCATGATCCTCATCATGCCATCTAGAAGTATAGGATCCAATACAAAAGCATTTTGAACAGTATTTAAGAGTGTAATAACGATTTTTTTTGTTTAAAAATACATTTAAATAATATTTTATACTATTTTATAAAAAATATTTTTAATATTAATATATAAAAATAATCTAAAAATACTAAAAAAAACAATTATTTTTTCAAACACAAGAGTGCTCAAAGACTCCAAGTTTTGCCTCTTTTGGTAGGTAGAGAAATTTAGTTGTCTTGTCAAGAAATCTTCAGACCCTTCTCGTAAACCTACTAGTATTTATTCCGTCTCAAAGGTACATGAAAAATGAGAAAATTAACAAAGAACTCATTCGCGTCAGAAACACAAGGAAACAAGATAGAAATGGTAATCTGAATCAATCTGTAAGATTATCTCTGATTCATCAAAGTTTATGTTAATGTCAGATAGTTCCTCGTCTCTTTTGTTCGCACGAAATATTAAAGAAAGAATTGATGAGCTTAAAGTAAAGAAGAGAGGATTCTGATACAAGGGCCACGAGTTGAGGCGAAGTTAAGGGCATGGAAAGCAAAGACCTGGGCTGGGGGCACATTCTCCCCGCACCAGTTGGTGCCTAATTTGTAGCCAGAAAATCTGTCATCTTGATTCGGGACCCATCAGTACTCCAGTAGATTTTGGTTCTTTCAAGTTTCAACCCTTGTTTTCTTTTTTTTTTTGGTTTTTTTTGGTTTCCCATCTGGTAATCCGGCCACACAGCCGACTAATCCGGATTCGAGCCGGGAGAGACCTGTTAGGGTGGCTAAAGCTCTCCCACAAAGCGCCACTGCATACCCAAAGACAAGCCCAGTCTCGAACTCGTGACCTTGCTTAAGCCAGGACTGCTCCCTTGCCAGCTGACCTGAGCGCTCGGTGGTAACCCTTGTTTTCTTGGGTCTTGGGCGAACAATAATTCTTTGTTTTATTTTTTATTTTTTATTTTTCGAGTGAGGAGTTCTTCAATTTTTTAGACCACTTTAATTTCTACGCATCTGGCTCGAGAGGACCCATGAAAGCAAATTCACTTCAACTTGTGCCTTGTTCTCTTCTACAAAGCAAACAGCAAGCACGTTTTTCTTTAACCTCGTGTCACTTCAGATTCCAAAATCCCTCCCCAGTCCAGGTTGTTCTTCGAAACTTTTCAGATCAATTAAGTTCTAATGGTCACTAAAATAAAAAATGTTACATTTTGGCCCTTTCATGGACCAGATTCTGGATTCTTCCATTTACTACTATATATTGCACCTCTCGCTGGCTGCTCCGATAACCAGCAAACACAAGCACAACTAGAAACAGTCCCTCCCTTCTCTCCCTCCACCAGCCAACACACAAACCGCAAATTAAGTCTCATTTTCCATATCTTTTTTCCAATTGAACTTGCTAGCTTCTTTCGAATGGCTCCCAGCTCAAGCAAGAATGCCCTGGACGTTGTGGGGCAGGTGGATGGTAAACAACCATTGCCAATAACTCTAGAAGGAAGAACCTTTCTTGCTAATGGCCATCCAATTCTCACTGAAGTCCCCATTAACATTATAGCCACGCCATCGCCATTTCTTCCTTCAAACAAGACCAAGAACCTGCAGGTTGGCTGCTTTGTGGGGTTTGATGCCCGTGAACCCAAAAGCCATCATGTTGTTCCTATTGGCAAGCTTAATGGAATAAGATTCATGAGTATATTCAGGTTCAAGGTCTGGTGGACAACCCACTGGATTGGCAACAGTGGAAAAGATGTGGAGCACGAGACACAGATGATGATTTTGGACAAAAATGACTTGGGACGCCCCTATGTCCTGCTACTTCCACTCCTCGAAGGACCTTTCAGGGCTTCTCTTCAGCCTGGGGTTAACGACAACGTCGACGTTTGCGTGGAAAGTGGGTCCACCCAAGTGTGTGGGTCCAGCTTCAGGAGCTGCTTGTACATGCATGTCGGCGATGATCCATATATTCTTGTTAAGGAAGCCATGAAGGTGATCAGAGTCCATCTGGGCACTTTCAGACTTCTTGAAGAGAAAACCCCACCAGGTATAGTGGATAAATTTGGTTGGTGCACCTGGGACGCATTTTATCTTAACGTGCACCCCATAGGTGTATGGGAAGGAGTGAAGGGCCTCGTGGAGGGTGGGTGCCCTCCAGGTATGGTCCTTATTGATGATGGGTGGCAGTCAATATGCCATGACGATGATCCCATTAGTGAGCAAGAAGGCATGAATCGTACGGCTGCTGGAGAGCAAATGCCATGCAGATTAGTAAAATTTGAAGAGAATTACAAGTTTAGGGACTATGAGAGTCCTAAGGGACCCCCTGGCAAGGGTATGAGTGCGTTTATTAGGGACCTTAAAAGGGAGTTTGGGACAATAGAGCACGTGTATATTTGGCATGCTGTTTGTGGATATTGGGGCGGGGTTAGACCTAATGCCGGTGGGAATATGCCGGCGTCTAGGGTAATCAATCCTAAGTTGTCACCGGGTTTGCAGATGACAATGGAGGATCTAGCGGTGGATAAGATCATCAACAATGGAGTAGGACTGGTCCCACCAGAGCTGGCCTACGAGATGTACGAGGGACTCCACTCTCACCTCGAATCTGCTGGGATTGATGGTGTGAAAGTTGATGTTATTCATGTAAGCTCCCGAAAATAATTGCTACTAGTCTTTTTTATTGGCTTAATTAATCACTTACAATTTAATATATATATTTAACATAATTTCAAAAGAATGTGATAAAAAACAAATATTTACATATTCCAAGGGTACGAGACGTTTGGACAAGTAAACTATAGAATGCTCTAGGTTGGTTATTAAAAATATAAAAATTAAAAAGAATTATTTTAATATATTTTTAATTAAAAGATATTTTTGAAAAGCAGTACTCAACTATTTCTTATATTCACTTGTCTAGGATAAGATATATAGATGGTCATGACCACATTAATTTCTTATTCATTATTGGTCTAGTGAATTTTGAATTATTGTGAGGTGTGTTTTCCACATATGGGCGAGCAAGCATGCTATGATTTTATAGATAAGATATACAGAACAGTTTCCATTTATTCGATGGGAATATGCGTTGTTCAAAGAAGAAAAATATTTGATCAAGGAGATAGGCCAAATACTAGCTGCTTAGCCAAGCGTTTTGTCTGTGTTAGACGCCCTACAAGTTCCAGTTCCCTTTAAAAACAAAAAAAGAATCCTGCAGATTTTTCTATCGTTTTAGTTTGATTGAATGCATGGGAAATCCCATAAGTTAATTTCCAGGATTTAGTAATTTTGGATCAAATGGGTTCTTTCAGCTGCTAGAAATGCTATCTGAGGAATTCGGCGGTCGAGTGGCTCTTGCTGAGGCTTATTACAAGGCACTGACGGCTTCTGTGAGGAAGCATTTCAAAGGAAATGGAGTCATTGCTAGTATGGAACATTGCAATGACTTTATGTTCCTCGGCACAGAGGCCATTGCTCTAGGACGTGTTGGTATGCCTTCAAATTCAATCTAAACATTTCAAAACATCAAATAAAATCGTGATAATATTCTGACGGGATTCGTTTATATTTTTCAGGGGATGATTTCTGGTGCACCGACCCATCAGGAGATCCGAACGGGGCGTATTGGCTGCAGGGGTGTCACATGGTGCACTGTGCGTACAATAGCTTGTGGATGGGTAACTTTATACACCCAGATTGGGACATGTTCCAATCCACCCATCCTTGTGCTGAATTCCATGCGGCGTCGAGGGCTATTTCCGGTGGGCCAATTTATGTGAGTGATTCTGTCGGCAAGCACAACTTCAAGTTGCTGAAGGCCCTGGTGCTGCCTGATGGGTCTATTTTGCGCTGCCAATATCATGCACTCCCTGCTAGAGACTGCCTATTTGAAGACCCGTTGCATGATGGGAAAACTATGCTCAAGATTTGGAACCTTAACAAAGTAAGACATGGTGATTTGTAATGATATTCCTAGGGTTTTTATTGACTTCATTTTCGTATTTGCATCAGTATACAGGAGTTTTAGGGATCTTCAATTGCCAAGGTGGAGGATGGTGCCCTACAGCAAGGAGAAACAAGAGTGCCAGCCAATTTTCACGCAATGTGACCTGTTCGGCCAGCCCCAGAGATATTGAATGGAACAGTGGAAAGAGCCCGATTTCCATAGAAGGGGTAAACATATTTGCTGTTTATATGTTCAAGGAAAAGACAGTGAGGTTGCTGAAGCCATCAGAGAGCTTGGAGGTGTCCCTCGAGCCATTCAATTATGACCTTCTTACAGTTTCTCCAGTGACAGTATTGCCGAGAAAATTAATTCAATTTTCTCCCATTGGACTCGTGAACATGCTCAATACTGGTGGTGCGATTCAGTCAGTAATGGTTGTTGATGATGAAAGCTTGGTACGAATTGGGGTTAAGGGAAGTGGAGAAATGAGGGTGTTTGCATCAGAAAATCCAGTGAGTTGCAAGATTGATGGGGTAGATGTTGAGTTTTGCTATCATGATCAAATGGTCACCATTCAAGTTCCATGGCCGAGTTCTTCCGAATTGTCTGTGATGGAGTACTTGTTTTAAGTGAAAAACATGTTCTTATCCAACCCGATGGATCTTGCACCCTTCGCATTTGATGTAAAATAAGTGGCAGAGTTATACATATTGAAGAGGAGACATCCAAAATTCAAGGATTATTGAATTTTCCAGCATTTCAGGCATTGAAGTTGAAATGACACGAAACTCATTTAGTTAATGTGTTTTGGCGAGTTCGGCATTAAACCCTGAAATCGTCGTTTTTGTCATTTTAGGAAAGTTTCATTTCAGACATAACTCTTGATTTCCAAGTCTGAATCAATTTCTGTCAATTCGGGTTTGCTCAGGATTTCTAGCAATTTTAATTTCTGCAATTATCTCAATTTTGCTATTTTAGTAATTTTAATAATTAGTCCTATTTTTTTGTCCAAGGGTTAGGGCTAGGGTTTTCATTTTAAATATAATTGTAAGCTTTCTAGCCAAGACACTGAATTATTGAATAAAATTTCAAAGTTTCCTCAGAGTTTCTCTCGTTTATGAGAATCTCAGAATATTACCATTGGTTATATTCTGTGTTTTCCACTACGTCAGCATTTGTGATGAACCTTTCTTTTTTACTTTTTATTTCTAAAAACGAAGCCTGTCTGTTTGTCGTCTCTTAGTTTCAGCTTGGCTCGAAACTAGCAGATATTTAGCCAAGACCAGTGCTGGGGTTTAGATCAGGAATGTCCCCTACGCTTTGGATCAATGCCAAGATCTACGATGCTTAGGGTTTTAGTCGGACTAGTGCTGGGTTGTGGACTCGCTTGGGTTTGGAGTTCTTAAGGGTTAGACCGAGACTAGTGCAGGGTTGGTCGAGACTAAAATTGCGTTTTAGATCGAGACTCGTCCTATAAATAGAGCCAGTATTGACATAATAGTCCGAGCCCCTCGAGGTTGGGCCTGGACCATGTGATAGAGCTTTTGTGAGAAGTGGGGTAAAAGGAAGAAGGGAAATGATGAATATTTGCAACAGAGAAGCCATTGACTTGCAAGATTGATGCATTAGGAGTGAATTTCTTCTATGAGGATTTCATGGTTTCAATTCAAGCTCCCTGGCTTAATTCTCGAAGATTGTTTGTGTAGAAATAAAAAATAATAATCAAAATTTGTTATATGTCATTTTTTATTTTATTTTTATATAAACAAAATTAAATTAAAGTTAAGTAAATAACATAGATAATAAATAGGATTTCATGTATGTCTTGGCTAATGAAGACTTGACACATATGATGAGATATTTACGATATTTTTTCAAAAAAATAATATCTTATAAATAAAAATCAACTATTAAAATAATAGCATGTAACATTGACAAAAAAAACTTAAATGTCCTTATAAATTTCTATAAATAAAAGGCTTCATCATAGATAGAAAACGGATTGGAAATACAAAAATTATTTCAAGAAGACAAACTCTTCAAGTAAAGAAACTCTATCAAAAGCTTTCAAACCTCTTTTTATACGCTTGAAGTTTATAGAGGATGAATCTCCCTAAATATCCTACAATAGTTATTTAATAACTCTTTGAAGACAAATCAAAGTTATTATTCAAAACATTAAATCATCAAATCTTGCTCTATAATGCATACCTATTAATGAGATATTTGTGCTTGATTGTATAAATAAATCAAGTCACCTCAAATTATATTGAAGGAAAGAATTAGAAGATTGTTTTATTCTTTTGTAAGAATATTTCCAATAAAAATTGTACATAATTATATATTTATAAAACTAAGTATTTGTACACGTGTTTGTTTAATTTTAGATACTCCGATTTATATCTATAATTTTTTAGCGACTATAATAAGAATATATTTATCTCCCATCTTTTCTTTTCAAAAAGAAAAATTCCAAACAATCTCTCGATGACAACTAGAAAGCTTCTAATCATTGTTGTTGCTTGCAAAGGTAACAAGAAAGCTTATAATCATTGTCGTTGCTCGCAAAAGTAACAAGATTATTGAGTCAAGTCACCGACATTCCTTTGAAGATCAATATAATTTATTTAGATAGAATATTTTATGATAATTTTTAATTTCTCTTAGCATAACTATTTTATTATTTAAAATTCTCTAAAGATCAATTACGGTTCTTAATAATCAACTAATCTGCAATTCCTTTTTTTTTTACCCCTATTATAGTTATTAAATTATTAAATTTGCCAGGACGCCCGTGATAAATATCATAAATTATATTAGTGTTTGGTAGAATTAGTGAAAAGACAATCTTTTTATTTATTGATGTGAATGATAACACATTAGATAAAAGCATTTAACATCGTTACTATACTTATGTTAAACTAACTACTCCACTTTGAACACTATAGTGATCACGTTATAAAATAAAAATTTATTTATCTTTGTCACAATCCAAATGGAACCTTCTAATTTCAAAGATTTCCAAAATAATTCAAAATTAAAAAATATTTTTAATTCATTTATATTATTTTCAGGTTCTTTTTGAAATAACTCAAAAAAATTTAAAAATATTTTGAATATGTTTAGCTATTAACGATTTCATTTCAAAATTATTGATTAATTGTTCTCATCAAATCGACATTAAAATTGTTTGTTTAAATGCTTGAAAACCAAGCGATTGAAAAGTATAATAAAAAAAAAGTGCATTATTTATATAAATAGTCCAAAACACTCCCGTAATTTGTTTTTAGAAAAATACTCACCCATAAAAGCTAAAAATAAAAGTAAACCAAGTAGGTGGTATGTTGTCAACAACTTGGGATTAAAAGGTTGTTTATTCTGTGATGATTGTTAATATGATAGCTACTAGAAATTTACATGATCATTAATTTTAAAATCAAAAAAATTAGTCGAGATACGTATAAGCTGATTCAGACTCCATATTAATTTTTTTTAAAAATGACCCTCTGTTTCTCACACGATGGCCAACATTCACACACATGTTATATACATTTTTTTTTCTTTTTTTTAAAAGAGAAGCAATAATATTTAGATGCTCCTGGGAAAATAAAGAAAAGCCTCTGTTTTTTGAACTGGAGCTCTCCTCTCTCAACATCCGCCAGTTACGCATCCCTTATCAGAAAGCCACTGCACCGAGGCCATTTCCTTGATTGGTCACATCTGCTCCCTTCTCTATCGCCACAGCATGTATCGTCTCTCTCATCACCGAACCACCACACGCCATGGTTCCGGCCACTCCCTCCTCTATTTGTGACAGTCGCAACAGCAGTTATAAGTGAAAGGAGAATTAGAGAGGGAGGGTTGAAAGATAAAGATAGAAAAAAAAGAAAAAAACAAGGAGGAGGCTGAAACTATGAAGCTCCAAGTTTCTCACGGTGAGCGACAGTAATCATCACCGCTAATCCTGATTCTAGCAGGTTCAAGCTGAGGCAAGCTACCCCATCTTTGATGTGCATGGCCACTGGTGAAGAAGACAGTTCTGAAGTTGAGTGCTGGAACAACTTGGCCTTGCTTTCAACCAAACAAGAAAATATCTCTAGGTTTACGAGTTTTGTTGATATTGTCTTATCTCTAGGAACAAACGATAAACACAGAGGACTGTTATGTAGTTTCGCCTATAAGACAGAGAAAAGGTGAGAAAAAGGGATCAACCGATCACCGGCAACTCTTCGATATCATTAGATCACACACACATTACCATGTGGAAGAGGGCACAAAGAATATCTGGTGAGATGAAAGATGAATATTTTGCACCACCAACATACGTCACACGCAAGGTGCAGACATAAGACACCTTCCGGCGTGTCCACGATACGCGTTTGCAGTTTTTTCTTAGACAAAGAATAAAATACATGCGCAAATATGAATCTACCCTAAAGCTAACTTTTCGATTTTGTCGCTTTCGAGGATATATCCGTTGTTTCACTGTGCAAAAGTTATAAAATTTATAAACTGTAAATACCCTGAACTGAAACTTTTATATTTTATCTTAGTAAAGATATAAAAGTTATTTCACTGTTCATTGACAAACCAAAAATATCTTGCCCACTCAACACTGTTTTGTCCGATAACAAAGGTAAATCATAGTTTTATTGTGCAAAAAATTAAAAAAAGATACAAATACCCCAAAACAATCAAAAAATTCCACCTGATCCCATGTAAAAGTAAGAAAAAAAATGCCCATGAGGCAAAGACTTAGATTTTAACGTACCGAGGAGCAAAATGGTAATTATACTATTACAGTCCACAATAACTACTATAATATTTATCTTACACGGTTGGCTATAATATGTAATAATAATTATCATTTATATAAAATAGATTCGATGAATCTTTAAGTCTATGAAAAGTAAAACACAAATAGCATTCATATTACTATAACACATAAAAACTAAGCAGTCAGAGGGAAAAATTCAATTGTAATTATTTAATAAACGACAAATAAGTGTTATATTATTCATCTAAACATATCTACATGTCGACTAGAGATGTTGTCAAGATCAATCATTATTGTTTATTAAGGTAATTATATCGTTATAGTTCATTAAAATAGTAATATGATTACCACCATTATTAAATAAAACAAATACATAATGATCATTAAATTTATTTTGTATAAAGATTATATGTAAGATAATAAATCCATCACACTGGCTATATTATACATCAATAACATTCAAACATGTAAATTGATATGTAATCGATCAATATTCAACTTTACTTTAATTTCTTACTATCCCAAGCCAAAGCCATATTAATTAGCACTAGAAAGAGGCTAGAAAATAAAAATAAAAATAAAACCATGGTTGTAAAAAGGGTTTTGGAAGACAAAACTAAATTATAAAGAAAGATAGAAGCAGACTTTTAATTTTTCAGCAGTTTTTCTAAGTAACATTTATACTGACGAATAAAAAAAAGAAGGAACAGTGAATCTATAATCTAATTAAAGTGGTCTATATTAATGTTTTTTTTCTCTCGAGATCTGCCATCAGAAAATAGGGCGCGGGATTTCTTGATACTGAGAAAAAAATCTTCTTGTTGGAATTCATTTCAAGGGCAATCCTACGGTTTCTGAGACCCTCTCAGTGCATGAGAGCACTCATCCCCACAAAACACTACCGAGCTCTTTCCGTTCTTTCACCTTCTTTCTCTTCCGTCCGAAATCAAGAAATGGCAGTGCCTTCTTTATATAAATCTTGAAAAGGAGGTGGCGGCTGGTTAATCATTTTGTTTCCTTTATATTCTCGTATTGTTGATTTTACTGGCTGATATCAAGTTCATATATAAGTAACTTGAAGATTTCTATGCTATTTTTCTCTACTTCTTAGAGCCCTTTTTCTTTTTAAAACTCACAGATTTGATGCGGAAAAAGGCTCTAGAAACCCTTGATCTTCTTCACTGGATATCAGTTTCTTAAGGGTTTTTAGAGTCCTGCCGAAGCTTATACGAACTGTCTTTCAAAATCTTTCTAAATAGTCATTACTAGTAACCACTAGCTTTACCAGGATTTCCTCACTGATGATTCCGTGTTTATCTTGAGGTTTTAAATTCTGAAATCTATAGTTTGTAACTGCTTATTTTCCACCATCCATTTGTCAATAAAGGCTTTTGTACTTTTCTGAGTTTTGCTTCATAATTAACCTCTCTGGGTTGACCTTTGCTCACATAACTGAAAGAGTTCTCTTCTGTAACAACTTCGAGGTCTGTTTTCTTCAGATCCTCTGTTTTCTTCAAGTCCTCTGTTTTCTCAAATTCGTGAGAGAAATGGCGAGTTTTTTCAGAGTTTTCTCACTAAGGAACTTACTGGTGCTGTCTCTAGCTCTCAACGTGAGCTTGATTTGGAGAGTGCTGTATGAGAAAGAAGACTCTGAAGCCATTAATAGGCCCTCTCTGGACAACAAGAGAGAGGCATTCAGGACTGATAGCATGGCTAGCGAGGCACAAGCTACTCAGAG
Source organism: Salix brachista (assembly GCA_009078335.1). Taxonomy (NCBI): domain Eukaryota; kingdom Viridiplantae; phylum Streptophyta; class Magnoliopsida; order Malpighiales; family Salicaceae; genus Salix; species Salix brachista. The sequence goes on from CM018586.1 coordinate 14,478,265, forward strand.
GACACATCTGTACATCCCCTCTTCTTCTTCTTCTTCTTCTTCTTCTTCTACAGTGGATAGCAATGGCAGGGACAGAGTGATCAATCTTGATCAGTAAGTTCCACAGTTTTTTTATTTTTTAAAGTATAATTTACACCTATTTTGCTGCATAAACAGAGCAAAATAAGCTGGTTGGTTCAGTGAACCTCACTGTTAAGAATTGTTTACTAAAGTGTGCTTAAATAATCAACTCTTCTGGTCGAAGTAAAGCTTCAAGTCTGAAAGTTTTTAATTTATATGCTGACCTCCCTCCAAATCCGAGGTTATATTGCATCCCATGTTCTCAAAGGAAGGTCCACCATCAACAATTTTCTACAATTGTTGATGAAGTTGGAGGGGTAAAACTGAAAATTGCAGCCGGGGTAGGGTTTTTTATGCTGATTCTGTACTGGGATCCCCTATTACTTGCGGCAGTAGCAGGCAGTACCACAGAGGTAAAGTAAGTAAATGATGCCGTAATTTGACAGAGGTAAAGAAGACAGGTCCTTTTCTTTTCTCTCTTAGATTCTTTATTCTGCGTGATAGACAACTGGGCTTACTTTTTGCATTTCGTGTCCTTTGTTTTTTGTCATCTTTCTGTTCCCCAGTTGAAGGCTGAATATGTAAGTGCAAAAGTGGTAATAACACTTCGTGATTTTGAAGTTTAATTGAGTTTGTTTTAATAATTATTATTTTTTGTTTAAAAGTTTATTAAAATAATTTTATTTTGTTTATTTAATATTTTTAAAAGTATTTTTCAAATTTAGTGCCAAACATGGTGGTGATTGAACTTTTTTTTATTAGCTGCTGTTTGAATGCATGTAACTTGATTAATTTACAAGTCTTTAAATTAACAACTATGTAAATTTTCGTAAAATCTCGACCATGAAAACACAATAAAAGCAAATCTTTTAGTTCTAATTTTTTTAAACTAAACATCTAATGGGTTTTCTTCTATGTGCCTTTGTGGTCTTGGGAGCCTGACTCACTTTTTTTTCCTGTGTTTTTTTTGGTCTTATGGACATTAGACTCAAACTTGATAAAGAAACAAATAAAAAAACCAAAGGTTGTTATCTTTTTATAGCGATGCACAAATTGGAAAAACCCTAGGTGCATGTTAGAAGGCACTATGGGGGCTTGGAAGTAGATTCATTTCCGTGTGGGGTCCATGTGGGGGTCTTTGTGCACACTGCACTGGCAGCCTTCCTTTTGTCATCTGGGGAGATCTGAAAAGTAAAAAATATAAAGGGTGAGGCTCTCGTCTCTCTGGGGAGGTGTGTCATCTGAGAACTTTTGCCGCCTGTTTATTCTACCAGCTTTTAAGGACCATTTTCAGGCCATGCCGAAAAGCTGGCTTTTCTGGATCAACCACTCTGTGGGTCCTTTGTATATATATACCATTTATCACAGGATCTTTACTTAGTGCATCACTAACGTATATGATGTCAACCATGCATATACAAATTATCAAATCACTGATTTCCTCGTAGAAAGGGACCTACAGGTGCTGTCAAACCCAACCAATCTGGAATCCTACTGTGGACTTGTAGTGTTCTGTTTAGAAATATGTGGGGGTGTTTTGAGCACTTGATATGATCATCTGGTCCATGCTGGTGATGGGTTTTGAAGGTTACAGAATGAATAAATATATTTTGGAACTTCCATGGAGTAATTTAATGTTTTCTAATTAGTGCCGTGTAAATTATGTTCTTATAAACATGACATTTAAGGTGCTAATTTTATACAGTTTCTTAATGTAGTGGCGATCCGACAATGTACGAGAGGTACTGGCAACAAACGGGAGACAAATCCACCATTCTGATTCCTGGTTGGCAATCAATGAGTTACTTCTCTGATGCTGGGAGCCTTTGCTGGTTTTTAGAGCCAGAGTTTGCCAAAGAGATAATCAGACTGCACAAAATAGTTGGCAATGCAGTCACCGAGGACCGCTACATTGTTGTTGGGACGGGCTCTACACAGCTCTATCAAGCTGTATTATATGCACTCTCCCCCCCAGATGCAGCGGAGCCCCTTAGTGTTGTGTCTGCAGCTCCTTACTACTCTGTGAGTATTATCAAGCTGTACTGCATTTTCTAAATTTCGTTTTTTGTATCATCTTGGCGTAATATCTCAACTTGGTGGGTGCATTTAAAGATATTGTGCCTTTCAAATTCCTGTGAATCTATATTAAATTGGCTTTGTTTCAACTCTGTATACAAGTCAACGCTTTTCAAAGATATTTCTAACGCTTTTCTAACGCTTTCAACTTGGTGGGTTGCCAATCTATATTAAATTGGTGGGTTCTTCACCTCTGCTGCCTTTTAATTAAGTGCTCTCGCTTTCACATCCTGCATTGCAAGTTTCACTCAGATATGCATGTGCTGAGTTTTATGGAACAAATCAGTGTTTAAATGGTAATCAAATGATCCTTTTAGTTTCAAATCTGTTCATGAATTCTAAAGTCGATGAGCTTCAAACATATGCTTTGACGAGTTGCATCTGGTGCACCTCGTGCCGTGTTCTATTGAAGATTGTATCATCACCATTAATGAGGTGGGTTGTAAAACAATGAATAATCATAATTGAAACCAAGTTGCTCATAATTTTCAAGATCCGTTCTCCATGCAAAATTTCCCTCCTTACAATTTAGCAGAAACGCTCTCTTCATCCTACTATTCCACTCCCTTTGTTGTTTATGCAAGGACTTCATTGAATTAATTTCAAAGTGGAAGATTCTTCATTTGATATAAAAACAAATTTCTGCCTTCCGTATTATTGACTCTTTAATGGTGAAGAACTTTAGCAATAATTAATTGTCTGCGAACAACAATTTTAGTACCCAACCTTCGATGTACTTGGGTGGTTATTATGCGTTGATCTAACTTCCATGTTGATTTTTTTATTACAGTCTTATCCGTCAATCACCGACTGCCTGAAGTCAGGGCTCTATAAATGGGCTGGTGATGCACAGAGTTTCAATAAAGAAGGACCGTATATTGAACTCGTTACCTCCCCTAATAATCCTGATGGACATGTCAGGCAGTCTGTCGTCAACAAAAGTGGGGGCATCTTGGTTCATGATCTTGCATATTATTGGCCACAATACTCGCCGATAGCTGCCGCCGCTGATCATGACATTATGCTCTTCACTGTGTCAAAAAGCACGGGACATGCTGGGATGCGGATCGGGTAAGCTTAGCTTAGATACGGTCAAACATTGTAATCAGATGATTAAGCTAGCATTTGAAAAACTTTCTTCAACTTCTTTCAGATGGGCTCTTGTCAAGGATGAAGAAGTTGCGAAAAAGATGGTGAAATACGTAGAGCTCAACACAATCGGCGTGTCAAAGGATTCGCAACTTCGAGCAGCCAAAGTGCTGCAAGTAGCGACTGATGGCTGCAAATATCCTACAAGCGAAGGGTCCCTCTTTGATTTTGCTGCCAACGTCATGGAAGAGAGGTGGAAGTTATTAAGGGCCGCAGTCAGGCAAAGTGGTCTCTTCACTTTGCCAGAGTTTTCCCCAGGACTATGCAGATTTCTCAACAGCTCCTTCGCGCCTCGACCAGGTAAATATGGTTATATTTTAGATCATTCATTATTATTGCATCAATTACACCATGTATGGATTTTTACGGAAAATGAGTTTTATATCCATGGTCTTTTGCACAGCTTTTGCATGGTTGAAGTGCGAAGCACCCATAGAAGACTGCGAAGCCTTTCTCCGATCTAACAAAATCTTGACAAGAGGCGGTAAACACTTTGGTGTTGGACCACAATATGTCAGGATAAGTATGCTAGATCGAGATGAAAACTATGATGTATTTGTACAGAGATTGTCCACCATCCACCTGCGGCAATCCATGCAGGTAGATGAGACTGTGGAATAGCATTAAGCAAAAAAAAGTTCACGTTTGTAAAAGATGTAAAAAGAAGGGGGCAATTGAAAGCAGTTTATATTTTATCCATCTTTATATATCTATATATTAAAAAAAAATATGAAAGGCATTAGCGGTTTTATTGTGTCTCTAGACACATATTACTGTGGATTTCAATAGTTAAATTATCATTTTACACATCGAACTGCAAAATTTAATCCTTGGTACCAGTGGTATTTTGGACATTTCCAAGGGATTTCTGTGGCATTTGCAAATTATTTGGGAGTGATATGATCTTTCTTGTTTTTATTTGCATAGTGAAACTATCGATTTATCTCTGGGTTCTGACAAGAAAATGAAGGCTGCTTAAAGGTATTTTTGTTCTTATGTCTGATCTTGAATAGTGAAATAACGACTTTACCCTTGGGTGGGACGTAAGGAAGGGGATTGGAGGTAAGGGTATTTTAGGCTCTTCATGTTTTTTGTATAGTGAAACTACTTTAATACCTTTAGAAACGACAAAGATGAAGCTCTAATGTTGGGGGCAAGGTGGTATTTTTTGTTTTTTCGTGATTATCGTTGAGTTTAGTGGTGGTTAGATAATTTAGTATTTTTTTATTTTTTTCTTGAGGTTACTGCAAGTGCGTTATCCAGGCGAGCAATCAGTTTTCATGTGTACGTGTCTTTAGGTAGCGTGTGCGATGTCTATCAATGGTGGAAAATATCCAGTCGTCGTGTCACCAGGTGAGTTGGTATGTTCTTTTTCTCATGGTGGGGCCCGTGTCGTGGGATGGCAGTCGGGGAATTGTCGGGGATGATTTTTCTTTCCTCTTTTCTCTCTCCTGCAGCGGCAAAATGCATGACGATCCTTTATGTTTTGGGTGTTTTATTTCAATCCATTGTCTTTTGATTTCGTTTTTCTTCATGAATTTTTCAATGAAAATTTTGATTATTTCAATTGTGCCCTTTAATTTAAATTAATCATATATGTTGTTTTTCATTTCAATCTTTATTTTTTTAGTTTTGATTTGTTTTTGGTCCCTTTTATTTTTTTGATATGCAAATTTTAATTTGTTTCAATTTTATTCTTTAATTGAAATTGGTAATATATGTTACTTTTCATTTCAGTCTTGATTCTTTTATTTAAAAAAAAAAAAATACACTGCAATTTTTTTAAGATCATTTTATTTTTTCCGTATCTAAGATTTTGATTTATTGTAGTTTTGTCCTTCAATTGGAATTAATTATATATTTTGTTTTATATTTCGACCCTTATTCTTTTATTTTTTTATTTAATATTAACTCTGGTTTTTTCATTCTTTTTTGGACAATGTTTATTTTTTGTCCGTATTTATGTTTTTAGTTTTTAATTTTTTTTGTTTATGTTTTATTGAGATTTTATTTTTATTCGGTTCAGTCTTGAAATTTTAATTTGATGATCATTTTAAAATTAATATTTTTTTTTCCTTTGGTTTTTCTTTGTTGTTTTCTGTTATTTTTTTGTTGTTTGGTTATTGTAGCTATTTTTATAATTTATATTTTGTTTGTTATGTTTAATTTAAATTAGATTATAAAATAAAATAATCGGAACTACATAAATATTTCATTTAGATTCTTAATCCCAATCAGTTCTGCAGATAAAAGTTCTGCAATCCCTGTTAAGGTATCATTTTCCTGAACTGCATATGTCACAATCTCTTTAGCCTCTACTTCTAAGCATCCACATACAAGATGTATACTCATCACATCTCCAGTAATAAATAGTCGTTCCACTCCTGTAACCTCCCAAGCTTGCCCGCTATAGAGCACCCGTGTAATATTGGAAAATATATCACCAGATTGTATAGAGTATCGTTGAAGTAGCCTTGAGTGCCATTCACATCCTGCAAGTGCATGGAACTGATACAAGACAGTCTTGTTTGAGGCCATGAGTAATGGGCTCAACATTGGATGATTTCACTGAGTAGAAAGAAGCTATTTGCTCAACGGAAAGGCCTTCGGAGATGTGATACAGGTAGGAATCACAGCTCTGAACCTGGTCGGAGACACTGGAGGAGAGAAGATTAGCATGGATAATTGCCAAGAAACAAAGGTAGTGGAGATGGAATTGACGATCGTTTCGGGCAGCCATCTTCATGACAGAAAATGAATAGCAGGACACAATAAACATATATCTTGCACTCCTACATTATAATGCTGGTGGCCTCTTGATGAGGGATCATGATCAGTTCATCACCTTACTTACAAATATGCCATTTTAGAACGCCACAAAGGTGAACTCAAAAGTCCTTGGCTTGGCTCATTTCTCCTACTGTATGACCTAAGCATGGTTTGCAAGCTAACCAGTTCTGGCCAGCATGCTTTGTCTCCAGAACTACATCAGCGGATTATATGATATTAGTGACTGAAATTGCCGATGACTTCATTCTATTCCATGTGTCTTTGTACTTGCAAGCATAAGCATTTTTATAAAGACTTGTAGTTAGGTCATCGTTAAGGGATACGAGCAATATAAGTTTCACTTGAAGAAACGTATTAGAGAGTAATATAAATTATATTTTAGAACATCGCTCAATTGCTTAAGTTTTTAGGTGAGATAATTATTTTCATAATAAATAACAAATACTTGCAAATCCTTTCAATATATTTAACATGATTGTATAAAATATCTATATTTAAATATTAAAATGGATCTATATGATTAAGAAAAAATATATAAATGTTAAAATAGAGTTAAAATGATTCACAAAATATTTATATCTATATTTAACATGATCTATAGAATTATATCTGAAATAGAATTATATGATACTTATTTATAATACTATATGAGGCACAAACTAAAAACATACATGTTTTTTTAATTATTATTGTCATAGACTCATAATGACACTCTTTTTCTTAACTACTGTTATTAACATCACACTTGAAATTAAGGCACCGATTCACCATACCGAACAACAAAATTAAGACACAGGAAGATGGTCGGCCAGTAGGCCTCAAAGCCCAATATATAATGACACAATCTTAAGAGCACTCTCATGTCTTTCCACCCTTTTGTCACCTCTTGGGCCTTGCTGGTCTACTTCTCCTGCCATTTCCTGTGGCCTCCATTTTGCTCGATCCAATTTCCGTGGCAAGAACCTCTGATCAAGCTTCGGATATAGTTGACCATCCATGAGAACGAAGAGAGCGCAGTGACCCCGAAAGCACCAGACGTTAAGAATCCAAGCACGCCCAACCCTATGACAAGAGCTGAAGGGACCAAAACTGGGCTAAAAACCACAAAAAGTGGGGTTGCCACCGCTAGCCCAATAAGTGTCCCTACAAGATTGAGACCTGCAAGGAAGAGAAGGGTGCAACCAACAGGTAACAAGGTCACAGCAGCTAGAACCTGGGAAGTTGAAGGACCCTTTCCAGGGAGGATGCCCGCGGGGCCTTGACCACCAGGTCTCAGCTGTTGTTGGCGAAAGTCATCCATGGAGAGGCAGCTGGAACTGCACCTTTTAATTTCTGTAAGAGAGTGTAAAGATCAGCTTGTAGATTATTGCAGAGACGGGGATGGCAGCAAAAATGGGGAGCACAGAAGGAGTTGGTAGTCACGAGTGTTATATTCATGGAGAAGGAGGAAAGGACATGTGATGTAATGGGGAGAGACACGTGTTTGGTAAATGGGATTTACAAGCTTGCTGTTGCATGGCGAGTGTCTTTTGTGGTACGTGTTTGCAGAGGTAGAGTGTCGTTGTGTTCTGTAATAAATGGAATGGGGTGCGAACAGGCAAGCAGTCCCAAAGTTTGGAGCTTTCCGTTTTTGGATTTATTTTGCTTCGAGGCTGATTTGATTTGGATTATAACAGTGGGTTGATTTACTACCCGAAGGACCTAAAGAAGTTGAAAATTAATTTATGGTTTTCTATGATTTCATCGAAAAATTCATATACAGTCTGTAAATTCTTGGTAAAGAGATGAACTAGTAGCGCACGATTTTAACTTGGGTTTATAGTAAATAATGACATGCTGATTTATTTGTTTAAATTAATTTACATGGTTAAATATATTATCATAAAGTTTAATAAAATAAAAGTGGAAGTTAAAGAGCATATACCTCCTGCCATAGCAATTACTAGTTAATTGCCCGTACTACGTTGCGGGTCCAACAAATAATTTTTATAATTGTTGAGATTGAAATAATTAATAGATTTTGCTAGTTTAAAAATAAAATATGACATCTATACATGCAAGGTTTGATATAATAAAATACATCAACACACCCTACTATAACAACAACAACAACAACAACATCGAATACTTAACATCTAAAAATATCATTACTATTATTGCTGAAACAATAAAAATTATTAAATTACCCCAAGAAAAAAAAAGTGAAATTATTATTATTGTGTTAATAATGGGAAAACAATTCAATCAAAGAAAAAAAAAGCCCAAGAACTTTAAGAAAAGAGCAAACAAAAAATTGGAATAAAAATAAAAATTATTAGCTAAAAAAATCATTTGACATGAAAATAAAATAAAAACTAATAAAAATCAACCAAAAGAAAGAAAGAAAAAACAGAAATATCAATTTTCAAATGATCACAAACACAAACTAAAATTTAAGAACAAAAATTTTCAAAAAAATGCTACCTGAACAAAAGAGAAAATAATAAAAATAAAAAACTCAAGCTAAAAGCGCGCGTGCGCACACACACACACACACACGCACGCACGCGCACACACACACACACACATATATATATATATATATGGACAAAAAAATGGACTATTTAAGAAATATAAAAATAAAAGAATTAAAATTAAAAATTAAAAATATAAGGTCCAAAATGAAAACCAAATATATTATGAATTTTAATTAAAGGACAAAATTGAAAAATTAAAATCTTCTGTACCAAAAATATTAAGGGATTTAAAAGCAATCTGGAAATTAAAAGAATAAAGACTGAAATGAAAATGTAATATATAATTAATTTCAATCGAAGGACACAATTGAAACAAATCAAAACTTACATAACAGGAATATGGATCATAAAGAACAATTCAAAGAGCAGGGATCGAAATGAAAATGCAATAAATTCCCATGGAACCCCTCTCGGCAGACGCATGTTTTTGTCTTTTTCGATGGACAAAATGGTTATTTTACCGTGCAAAGAATTATAAAAAATAAAAAAACCAGTGACTCGAACCAAATCGAACCGGATCGAAAATGTGCAATTACCATGGCACCCCTTGCGGCATGGGCTGATTTTGTCTTTTTAGGGACAAACTAGTTATTTAACTGTGCAAAATAATAAAAAAATCAGTAAATCAGCGAACCGAACGACCCGATCCGACCCGAAAACTGAGCAACACTATTATAATCCACAGTAATTTGTCTCACATGCTACATTAACTGACTCATTACCTCTTTTAATATATAATATAATTTCAATTGTGTGACAATGAAAATACCAATATAAAAAAAGCAATTGATAAATCTTTATATAGTCTATCCAACATCTTAATCCATATATTTGATGCAGAAATTACAGGCTTTCTTATTAGAATACATTTTTAATCTTGTATTTTTAAAACATGACAAAAATACATATTTTTTGGGAAATATGTATGAGAGTTTTAGAATTTGGTTGTATGCATAGAAACAAAACATATTTTTGCATTTTTGAAGTGGAGATATTTTTTGAAAAATTTTATGTTTTTTTTTTAATTTTAGATAAAGCCTAGTAGCTTAATTTGGATCAATATCTTATAGTGTAAGTCTACAATCCGTTATTAAATGAAGTTCTTGAAGAAAAATATTTTCCATTCTCTAAAATAAAAGACTAGAAACAAAGGTTGGTTTCTGTGATGGTAGAATAAGGGGAAAGGTTGCATTGGTGTTGTTGAGTGGCAGATGGTGCGACTATTGATGGCTCATGATGGTTATAGGAGAAGGAGAAAGGTGGTCAGTGAGGGTTTCTAGTAAATAGAGTTTTAAAGCTTAGTTTCGTGGATCACTTTCCACCCGAATTTGTTCTAATTTTTTGCATCAAATTCATCCATGTTAACAAGGGATGAAAATGGGACATCTAGTCTTTATTATGATGAAATATTTACCCTTAAATCGAATGGGAATGATCCCAATCGTTGGCTAAAAGTCAAAATCACAATCTGTAAAATTGAGCTTTAAAGGCTAATCAAGTTAGCCTTTTAGGGGCGATGGCGTAGAGACTATAAAGGTGGACATCTAGTTGTAATCATATTGGAGTGTAGTACGATGTCATACCATGAAAATGATGTCTTGTTTGTATTGTTTGGTGGAGAGATTGACATTAAATGCCTTAGAAAAACAGTCACTCAAACAACTTTCAAGTTCAAAAGATTGAAAAAGATTAACAAAGGCCAAACAACAAGTCGTGTAGCCTGTCTTTTTTATTGGTCAAAACATCGTCATTTTGTAACTAGACAAACAAGTTGTCTGACATTTCGATTATTATTAGTCAAATCAATGTTGTTTTGCACCAAAACAAACAATTTTGACATCATAAGAGTTTTAAAATGGAATTTGACTAAAATTCAAATTAATCCAGTGTTTTTATTTCTTTTAATGACATATCTAAATTGCCTTCAAACATTTGATTTTTTGTGATTTTGCCATTTCCAAACTCAAATAACACCCTAAAGTTTATTGCCTTTCATTTCGATCATTGATTTTGGATTTATATAAATTGATCATCAATTGACCTTTAAACTTTCAGTTTGAATAAAACTCTCATGAAAGAAATGAGTCATCAACTTTTTATCAGAGCAACTCCAATGGCAAAAGCCATTTTGGAGAGCCAAATCTTTAAAATGGTTTTTTGAATAGTGTATATATGGCTTTTTTTATTGATGTGCACTCCAATGGTAAAAGCTATTTTGGAGAGCCATTTTTTTATATTATTTTAAATATAGTGCAATTATATTGTATATAGTTTAATTATGCAATTAATTATACAGTTAATAAGAGTAAGTTATATAATTAAATAATTGCTTTTCAAAAACCCTCCAACAATAAAATTATTATTATTTTAATTATATTTAAATAAAAAAATGAATTTAAAATTAAATACCTAGAAATATTCTAATATAAGATCTAAGATTCTGTTTTTTACAATAATAGAAGAAAGAGGTTCAACTTTCACTTTCCAGCAAACCAAATAGCCCCAGAAATATTCTAATGTACTTTACCTTCTCATTTTTCAGCATGTATATATAGCAATTCAACACAGAGTAGCTATTTTTAGCTAGTCATATAGCTCATCCGTTGGAGAATCCACAGTAAGCAAAAAAAACTAAAAATAACGAAATTTTGGCTATGGCTTTGCATATACATGCTCCATTGGACTTGCTCTCATGTATGATTTCAATCTTTTTACTATAATATACTGGAAGATTGGGTAATTAAGAACCATATGCCATTGTATTTTTTAAACTCGGACACTTTAAAATTCTTAAGGATAACCACATTAGGTATTAAGTGCATCCTTAACACTTTTACTATATCAAAAATATTTATCCCTTTAATGGCTATAAGTTTCTCATCAGTTGCTGACTATTTTTTTAGAATCAATATTTTCCACCATTTTAGCTTTTTTGGTTTCATTAGTTGCTAGGTCAATCATCGGAGTTGTTTAGGCCTGTGGGGGCATGCTAATATTGATGAATGGAAAATATATAATGTGTTGAGGTTCCATTAAAGCACATTTCCCTTGTATTTTACAGGGTAAAGACAAATTTCCTAATTTATACTTTGAGTATTGATTGAATACTAGGAATAGATGATGTTTATGTAGGAGCCTAGTTAGATGTCCTTTCCCCTCAGGGATTGTTGCAATGCTCCTTGTGAAAGCTTGTGACTTTTGCAACCTCTCATTCAAGATTTTTTTTTTTTTTTTGTAGTTCTTCTCCAGCTATACTCTTTCCTCATGTTCCATCTTCAATTTTTTAAGCCTTATGTTATGTTTTTGCAAGGAAATTAGCCCTTTAACAAGGGAATTATATTTTCTTTGGACTGTTATATTTTCTTAAAATAAAATATAAAGATAAATGAATACAAAATGTATAAATAAAATCTAAATAATAAATTCAAAATGTTGCATTGATTGTGCAAACTTGTTATTTATCCATGACCTATTATAGGTCAACCCAAGTAGATAAGATAAGTTATAGAAGGTTTGGTTCTACTTGTTTTCAAGTTCCCAAATTGTTCAAATTAGTAGTGGGATGACCTGACCTCTTAACTTGGGTATGAGAACAATTTCATGATATGCCATACATAAGATGAGTTAATATGAGGAAAAATCCAAGTAAGAATTAGTGAACATGAGCTTCACTCCCCACCTAAATCTCCTTATTTAAGCCTAAAAGGGACTAGCTCGGGTTCTAAAATTTTATAGGTTCATTATGGTGTGTGTGCATCCTTAGGAAAATAACATGTATACATAAAAAATATAATTAAATAATAACAACATAAACAAAAAGTGCTAAAAAAAAAGTTAAAAGAAAAATATAAACAATTGACAATTGAAAGGAATACACACACACACACACAGAGAGAGAGAGAGAGAGAGAGAGAGAGAGAGATGGCTTCACCCTAATAGGGTCCCAATGTAATCATCAAGTTATCACATTGTGACATTGATTGAGACTCTTCAAAATTAAAAGGAAAATAAATAAAAATTAGAATCATCATATAGTATTTAAAAAATATTACAAATCCAATGGTTGAACTGGTCTTATAAATTCTAGATAAGGGTTTAATTTATTCTTAATAAAAAAATGATATTATCGTTACCATGTCATTTCAAATGAGAGGTTATATTTGATGTTCGTAAATTTACCTTTAATTGCAATCAAGTGTTTTATAATTGTTTATAAATTTATTTATAATCTATATGAAATATATGTTTTAGTTTTATTCAATATCGATCCTAAAAAATAAAAATAAAATATTAATTGAGGCCAGTCATGAGAATTTTAAAATTAATTTCTTTTTAAAAAAATAGTTGTTGAATTGACCACTCTTTTTTTTTTTTTTTAAATGATGAGCTCATAAAAATGGTTAGACATTGAATTGGACTTTGACCCATTTATATTGGTTAGGCTAAAATAAACATCGGACCCATACAAATGGTAAAAAAAAAGGGCCTTTATCCTATTCTTTTGAATATTTCTAAAATTACTCTCAATCAAATATCCTTTTCTTAGTCAAAACTAACCTACCATAATTATTCTTGATGACACAATCAATCAAAATATTACCAATTAAAACCTTGGTTGGTTGGGGCGAGGGCATCTTCATATGTTTGAAATAGCCATTAGTGCAACTTTTTCGACGAGTCAAAATCTAGCAAAATATTCCTCGAGGGACACTTTCTGCGCATATGATTAGAGAAGGTATTCCCTCTCGGCATCCTTCAAAGTTGAAAATTTTAGAGACGCCAACGCCACGAGCAACCACATGATATTCTTATTCTCTTCATCAAATCTAAATCTGTACTACACTATCTTGGTATATGAATTAATACAGTATCCTCCCTTTCATTAGCCATTGTCAAACATAAAATTATTACGTATCAAGAAAAGCGTACTTCTTCGATCGACAATCTTGTAGCACCATCATTGGCGAGGAGGTGACAAAAGAAATACTCGATTTCAGTGCATGTAAGAAATATATATATATATATATATGTATATATATATATAAACCTTTTGTCTAGAACTCCTTCATGCATGTGGCCGGTAGGTGGCAGAAGTGTTGTATGGGGGATAAACATGCATAATGGGGGGCGGATAATTGCTTAATCCCCCTTGATTGAGCTTAATCATGCGTGCAGAAATTTTGGAATTAAAGCATAAATTCTCTTCTTATTTCATGATACATGATGCCCATTAGATCCGGGTCATGATGCATTTTGTGGGGCTAAAGCGAGTACGCAAATTTTATCCGAAGATGGGCAGCATGATTAATTAGCTGAGAATTTTTTAGATAGATTAAAATGCTTTCTTTTTCTTTATTTTTTTTTTAAAATCCAACTCATTATTGTTTGCTCCTTTCGTAGGTTTTCTGAATGTTATCTTAACAACAAAGAAATGCTCCGTGGCCTCGCTTCCAAACATTAGAACTATATCAAATAATTTCCACCATCCCACTCCCCCAAAAAACAAATAGTGGCTTGGACTCGTGTTCTTGGAAGGATAATTGGGGTAAACGAACCTAGCTAATGTGTCCCCGGGGGGTAGCGTGGCGGCAACGGCCTTGCTCTTGCATTTGCAGGAGCAAAGTTCGAGTCGGGACGTGCCCTAGTGACGTGAGTCACTCCTGCCCTGTAAGAGCCTGAGACAGCCGGGGTTTTCCTCGCTCCCTGGACCCACAAAGTGCGCTTTCCAGGTAGAGTGGTTTCTTCTCGTATTAAAAAAAAAAAAAAAAAAACCTAGCTAATGTGGTGATCCCAAAAAATCTTCAAAATTCTAGGCTAGTTGTGATCCAAAGCAATGTGGTGCCTCAAAATCCATAATAGAAATACATCTCGGGACAACAAAACGTACTACTTTTAAGCTTGAGATTGTTCAGGTTGTCCTGCTCTTGTGTACTGTTCGTGACAAAATAGGATTAGTATCGACCGTAGCTGGAAGTGACAAAATGCTGTGCAGGTAAAATGCTCTCATTGAGGCGTTTAGTTATTGTCCATCATAGACGAGATAAAAGATAGTAAATAGAAATGATGACCTAGAAATAATTATATTCTTTAAATAGTTTTTAAGCAAGTTTATGTACTTTTAAAACAGGAAATATTAAAAACAATATTTTTATTTTTTAATTTTAAAATATCCTTGTAAAAAAACTTTTAATCTCAAAGTTATCCAATTAAAACATATAATGATAAAACTATCATTATAATAATTTTAAGACTCAATTCGCAAGAGTCACCTTATGTTGACTAGAGTCAACATAAAAATTAAAAAAAGTTATTATCATTGATTTAAAAATTGTTATGAGGGATGACTCGAGATACAACTTGAGTAATGGACCAAATTGACCATTGACTTGGGTCAACATAAGGGAAAATATGACTATTATTATAATTTTAAAACCTAACTCAAGGATCGACTAGTCTTAAAGGTTGACCAGAACTAACCAAATTAATATCTTTTAACGTAAAAATAATTATAATCATAGTTTTAAAACCTAACGTGAGAGTTGACTAGGTGCAAGTTATCTTAGGTAAATGAGAAGATAAAAGTGATTATTATCATAGTTTTAGAACTCAACTTGATGATTGATCCGGGACAAGGCTCGGGTCATGGGTCTAGAGGTTCAACCTGGGTCAACATAAAGATAAAAATGGTTATGATCATAGTTTTAAAACTCAACTCGCGAGTCAACATGGGTTCGCCTGAGTCAATGTAAGCATAAAAATGATTATTATCATAATTTGTAATCTAATTTAAGAGTTAACTCGAGGCAAAGCTCGAGTCATGAATTTCAAAGGTCATCCTAGGTTGATCTAATCTATTGTTTTTTTTTTTAAAATCAAAGTAACCTCATTTTGATCAAAAACATTTTTAAGATAAATCAAGTTTTTGACACATGTTTTATCCCGGGTCATTTTGACAAAAGATTATCAAAGTCAATAGTTTAATTTTGACCGGTGTTTTATCTGGTGTTGACCCGAGTTTTATCGAATCAATTTGAATTCATCCTTTTTTATTTTCTTTTGAAACTCAGACCAGTTCAGACTGAGGGTGAACCTACAAAGAGAATATTTCATAACTATGACTATAATAATATTATTAATTTAAACCCTCAATATAAATTAAAAATAAAAATAATATCTTATTATTTTTATCTTTAATTTTCTTGTATTTATGTTTTCTACTACACTACCAAGTTAGGGTGGCGTGTAAAAACAGGGTGGCGTGTAAAAGCTATGTACATCAAGAAGTGTTTTATAGATACTGAAGATAGTAAACTCAACCTAATGCACAAATGGACCCTTCTCCGGGTCTGGGTTGTGATTGGTTCCCTTAAAATGACCCGTCGAGTCACTTCAATACTTTTTTGTAGAGAAAATCTTGCGGCGAGAAAGCGGTGGATGAGTGATTGCATTCCTTTCCTATATGCTTGCGCGGGGTCGGCCTTTACGGAAGGTTTTTGCCATTGATGAGGGCAGAGTTTTCTCCCAGATTGACTGAAGTGACTGTGCTATTTCCTTCTCATGATTTGTGATTGCTTAATCAAAGTTGGTTTCATGGCAAGTTTCACATCAGTTAACTAAGTCATGTCGATCATATTCCTTTTCAATGCATCGTTATCAGGTGTTAAGTAATTTAATACTTGATAACTGTGTGTTTTTTATTGTAAAAATATGTCTAGATGGAAAAAAAGGTAGTAAATTGATTGTTTTTCATGTGTTTTTTGAAGTGTTTATCATTAATATATTAACATTGTTCAAAATTATTTAAAAAAATATCAAATTGATAGTGTATAAATATAGACAGTATCACCTTCAACTCAAACTCAAACTTAAAATGGTAGAGAGTTAAGGCGTCGTTTAGGGTTGAGGCTGTGGCTGCCATCTGATGGATTTGAATGCTTCTGGAGGGGTTGAGATTGAGCATCACCGCAGCCATCTGATGCTTCTGAAGGGGTTGAGATTGCATCGCAGCCGCAATCTCATCCCTAAACTCCCACACAGGTTATAAATAATATGCATTCAAAATTATTAGTTAGGTTAATTGATTTGGAGACCCTAATTAGCAAGAATTAAGAAAATAATGATCATACAACTAGATAATCTATTTTCAGCTCCAGAAAATTAAACTAAGGGCAGAATAAAGATTTTTAAAACTGTATATAATTCCAAATTTGTTGAGGGTATGAAAGTGATAGAACAACAAAGACATCCCCACCTGAGCAACTCACTTGGTGTCTCTCCCAGAACCCTACAACGAGGGAGATTAATAGATACACACACGTACACACAAGAAAGAAACAAATGGTGTGGGTAGACCCCGGCCCGCTTGTTGTTAGGTTAGATTGTCCTATCTAAACCTCCCTGCAGCTGCCATGTTTCACCAGTTCTTTGCTTCTTTCTCACGTCTTTGAAGCTTTTGTTTCTGATCATGTTCATATATATATATATATATATATATATCAGAGAAAGACTGATGATGGATTCTGAATCACAGTTACAGTTTTCTTTTCTTTCCAGCATTGAATCCAGAAAAAAAGCCTCACTTTCCTTCCATTCTGACTTCCCTTCTGAACCTACAGTGCATACATCACAATTCATATCCATAATTATAACTCTTTTCAATATTAGTTTTTTGTCTCTGTGTGTACATTCCATAATATTTACTACATATTTTATGAATATAATTAAATATGGTGAAGAAATCAGGAGGGGGTCAGAGATTAGATATTGTTCACCAAAAATTCCAAGAAAGATAGAGGTAAGGTTTTGGTGATCTCGAGAAAGGTTGCTGCGGAGGCGAGGACTAAAGTGGTGGCTCTATCTCTCCCTCACACCTTGAAACTGCCTGACCCAAATCCAGTTCACACGATGGAGACAGAGAGGTGGGGGGACATTAATCTTTTTATTTTTTCCCCGATTATTATGAATGCTACAGTGTTTATCTGTGTGCCTGCAACAGCGAAAGAAAGTATGTGTATACTGTATAGTATGTCATTTAGAGCACATCAGTTTGTGTGTGCGTGAGAGAGAGAGAGAGGAGTCTGACAAAAAGTGGAGTTAGAAGCAGAAAGAATGGACGTGTTACTGACTAAAGCTTTTGTGCTGCTACATTAAAGCCACATATGAAAGAATGAGAGAGAGAATGGAATGAAAAGCATTAGTCAGTCGAAGAAAATAAGGAAATTCATAGTCATCTGTCACTCTTCAACCACAAAAAAACATATAAAATAAGTAATGAAAATGTCATTTGTTTCTCAACACACTCGTACATACATACCTGAGTGTGTAATAAATAAAGTATAACACCATTTCTTTAGCTTCGAACTTTGTATAGTAAATTCTGATCAAAAACCGAATATGGAGACATCCCCAGCTTGTGCCTTAGTTATTCCTATTTTTCTAGGAAAAAATAATTAAGGGTCTAGCTAACATGCTGCTGATCAGATGAATGACGTGCAATGTCAAACCCTAATAACTTCTATAAGTTTATGGATTTCTATTTTCTATAACAAATGGCTTTTATATATATATATATATATATATATAATAGTGATTTGATGACATATGTGGACAATATCTTCATTCTTCCTGCATGATTGCGCACACGATTGTGTGTGTGTGAGTGAGTGAGAGAGAGAGTAGGCTGCTAGGGCACTGTTAATATCTTTTGGCTTACAAGGGTATACTGTTTTGTCTAGAGATTAATACAGGGGATGAGAACAGTTAAGGGGGGCTGGTGAGGCAAAAGCTGAAAGCCATTAAAATGAAATAGTGTTAACCTGAAGTATAACACTGCTTTATGAAACGGATCCAATGAAACCAAAAAAGCTGCGAGTTACTGTTTTAGATATTTGAAATTGAAAAACCATAGAAACAAGAGGTGGGTGCCTTCACGAGCTGAAAAGGAGAAATATACTATAGGAATTAGAGTCCACACATATATTTACACACCGTACCCTCCCTTGCTTCAGCTGGTAGTGAAACATGCGATCATGCATTAACATATCTTCAGAACTGCTTCATGTCAGTATGTGAGTCACCATTATGATTATATATATATTTATCGGCCTAGCTAGATGAGAAACAAATATGAATGATAGTTGTAGAAAATAGAAACTTTGAGCAGTGAGATGCAACTTTCTTTTCGAAGAAGATAAAACAAGCACATTTTTGTAGGTGAATGCAAATCGGAGGATCAATTTGGACATCTTCTATACGCATGGGTGTTTTTGAAACCTATTGCCAGGAATGAGTTATAGAATTTGCAGAAAAAGTTAACTCTGTGGTCCACAGGGAAAACGCAGAAAGAGAAGTAAGAATATTTAAGTGTAAAGGAGGACTAAGCAGTAGACTCAGGCTAGAGAATCCTCTTTAAACTTATTTAAGTTTAATATCATTTATTCTCAAACATAAACAATGACATAGAAATAGCAACTCCACATGCCCATGCCTAGAAGTTGCACTAATGATTCAACAAAGGTTTCACACACACCATGTTCTACAGCCTTATTTAGGTCCCAAACACCATGCTAAAACCATAAGCAGATTACTTAAGTTCTTGGTTTTAGCAGGCCTTGTGTATTAATTAATCACCAGACCGACCAAATAAATTACTATGTAACACCTAGAAGTAGTACTTAATGAGGTGTTCTAGCTAAAGAGTCCATGTGAGGCTAGCTAGCTAGAAACCTTATAATACCACTCCGAGATGACTCCCTGCAGGCCATGCGCCACATCGAGGTAGCTATAAACCCTAGATGGGTTTCTCTCTCTCAATTCATCACATGTTGCCTCCTCCTCCATCGGTATCCCCTGAAGGGTTATCATTCCAAGGAAGATTATAAGGCATTGGCATGCCTGGAGCTTGATAGTAACCCCCTTCATTGCCCATCCTTCTGTTATATTCAACCGGCCTCTGACGAGGAGCCATTGATTGAATTGAGCTTGCCCCTGGTGGTGCAGGCAATGCAGTCGGGACTTCATTGCAAGCATAGCGAATCAGATCAGCATTGGCAGCCTCAAGTTCCTTCTGGAGCCTATGAACTTGTCTCTGGAGAAAGGAGATGGCGCCAACACAGCCATAAACCGGGTCCCTTACTCTTGCCTCGGCTTCGTACGCCAGCGAGTTTACTGCATCCTCTCTTTGGTGAGGGAGAAGCTCGTTGAGGAGCTTGGTCACATTGCTTGCTCCGAAGATCTTGTGAACATTGGCAAACTTTTGAGGTTCCTCTGGTGGGAAGTAAGGTGCAAAAATGCAGCCTGGCATGCATTTCCTCCTCAAGAATTTGCAGGCAGCACAGGGACAGTTGTAAGAGCTGGATGAAGCCATTTTCTCTGCACAGGGAGAGTCTACATAAACTCAATCAGGCTGTCTTTTTGATCTAACATAATTGAAGCTCTTTGATCTTATTTTTCCACCTCCAATTTTCAGACACCTAGAATGTTGTCAGGTATAATTTATTTGCATCTATTTTTTCTTTCATTTAGATGTCCTCTTTAATTTTTCCTCTCCTTTTGTTTCCTTGATTTCCTACTCCAACTCATAAAGGACTTCTATACTAGGTTTAATATGAGGATTCAATTAAGTCTGAAAATTAAGTAGAATCATCCTAAATTACTTTCCCTAGGCTTTCTAATGACAGACTCAAATTCGGGAAAATCTCAAATTTATTTGAGTGTCTGTGCATCCCATCCCACTTCTTCACTTTCTCTCCATCTGTCAGACACAGAAAACAAAAGGTTTGATCTACGCATGCATAGCTACTGAAATCTGAGAATTTACTGACACTTCCCTTTCTTTGGTAACTATACTTAACTACCTCACCCTTTTTTTTTTCTTTGCTCTCGGCTCCTTCTGATTCTGCCTCCCTTTTTGCCTTACTTTCTTAATTTTGTTTTGTGTTGAGTTCCTCCTATGTGAATTCTGGAAGAAGAAAAAGTAGTTCCCTGATCATGGCTTCTCCCTTGAAACCACCAAAGCAAGCCTTTTCCGTCTCCTAATTTGTAATTTGGTTCAAATTTTGTCTTTTCTACTTAAATTTTCATGCCATTAACATGAACTCTCTTTCTTTTTCTTACTTCTTCACACATAATCCAGTCTGCTACTTAATTTAGAAGAATTCAGATGCATGACCACTTCGAGGGCCATATTAATTATCCCTGTGAAATTTGCTGAAAATGGGATCTGAATATTGAATTCATCATAATTGTATGTTCATGTCTTTTCTTATATATAGTAGATATGAACATAGCAAAGCCCTAAATCACAGGCTTTAACCCAAAGCACTCTAGTATCTTGTAGCCCTTTAGCTTTCCAAAAACAACAAAAACAGGAGAGAGCTATCAGCATAGTAAAGGGTTAAAGGAGCTACAAATGCTTACCTGTTTGTGTGATCTAGCTAGGTTTCTTTGATCATGTGGATAAAAAGAGAAGTACCTTTCTTTTTCTTCCCCTGGAGGAGCTCTCCCAGGAACTAGCTAGATGTGTGTTCTTTGCTCCCTCCCAAGATACAGTCCCTTAGCCAATGAAGGAGTGAAACAGCACAGATTTATGGCAGCTGATCCCTCATAGAGCAAACCCTAAGTGCTGGTTTTGAGAGAGAGAGAGGGAGAGTGTAGGAAATTCAGTAATAATTCGAGAGGATGAAAGAAAAGAACATTTAGTGAATGGAGAAGGAATGGAAGCAAAAGACAAAGGTGATAAATGAGAGGTACACTATAAAAGAAGGACTATGACTCTGCTTCTAATAATAATATCGAGGGTGTGGGGATGTCTCCCTTTTTCATTCCATCATATATCCCTTTCTCATGCACTATGGCAATACGTATTTTGATTATAAAAAAGGAAGAACAATCGACGATCTAATTAAGAAAATTAACACTTTAGATCTCTCCTTTTGCTGCAACACAAGACGTTATTAGTTGAGTGGAAAAGAATACTAATTGCTTGCACGCGTATGGTTGAATAGATCAAACTGATAATCATAAATGTTATGACTTCGGTTTTTTTCTTAAATTAATAGCCTTGCAGGAGAAAGAACCTTCTGATTTTTTCTCTCATATCAGATCCAGAAACAGTATATGTACAGGATTAACTATTATTACACAATTATGATAAATCAATATATATATATATATATATATATAGTTATTACACAATTATGATAAATCAATATATATATATATATAGTTATTACACAATTATGATAAATCAATATATATATATATATATATATATATATATATTGAGAGAAGTAAATTTGATTACTTAATCATCTTTTATTTCAAATAAATAATAAATAAATGGTATTATGTGAGACTGATCATTAGAATCTACAAGTGATAGAAACTTGTGACTCAAAGATTTTTTTGACTTCTTTGATATATACCTTGTTGGATGTGCTATATATATTATTAATATTGTTTCTATTGGGGGGGGGGGGGGAATCAATTCATTGACATTTAGAAAGCAAACATTTTAGTTAACAAGGAACCTCTGCGACTCGATCGGGAGCTTATACATACAGTACCCTTCCATACATGTATATAATAACCCTTGCTTGAATCTGAATGAGTTATATCGATCTAGTGTTAGGTGGAGGCCTAAAATAGGAATTGAAAATTTAACACAAGCATCTGGAGCTCTAGATAAATCAAGTCCACTAAGATCATCTAAAGTGCCAATCATGCAGTTCCTTACTAATGCATAATCATTCTTTTGTCTTCTTACATTCAGAATATATGAGAAAAATGGAAGATGAACCCTAAAGTTTCTATGATTGGTGTGCCAATTGCCAATGAACAATCCAAATGAAGATTTCCTAACCAGATATTACTCCTGCAGAATTTGATCATATACCAGACTGGTAGAACGTATTCTTTATATTATAATTTCTGTAAATGTCTATACACTCGTATTTGTGCGAGTGTTTCTCTTCACCGGGTATTAATTCTTTCACTATATATATATATGCCCTAGCAAGGTCAGGAGTTGCAGTTTGTACATTTTATATACAAGTACCAACTTGGTAAGAGTGTACAGTTACTTGTCTTCCATCTATATTCATATGTGTGAGCTACTTTGTAATGAATTAACACAGAATCAATTTCTGAATCAGCGAAATGAGTGCCATACATATAATTTCGGTGGAATTCTGTAAAATAAGTCCACCTTCATCACTATCTACTTCGTTTTGATCTGATTCATAAGCAGTCCAGTCCCGACAAATTGTTATTTTAGATCATATATACCACGCCAGTCAATAATTACACAAATTTGTGATCAGAAATGCCTTGATATGCTGTCACGGTACTTTTCCATGTGTTTCACATTCAAACTGGTTGTAATCGATGATCATGGAAGCAAATCATATCTTCCGAGTTCTCTGTGTGCCCTTCATGAGAAAAACATCTGATTGACCCTTACAGTTTTTGTCAACTAGCCAGGCTTTGGAGAAATATGAAACCAGAGGGATCATATTTCGTTGTCGCTAACTGCAGTGACTGTCACGTTTTATGATAAAAGGATTCTGCTTTTGGGGAAAAAATGGACTAACATCTTTCCATTATTTAGAGAAAATAGATTGGTCTATGGAACTCACAGGTCAAGTAAAAAAGGGATATTATTCTGTATTGAAATGTTTTTAAAATTCAAGTGTTTGAAGGATTTGAACTGTTACCTTCTTGCAAGTATAAGAATTTCATCATCACTGAAGAATAAAAATCTCTCTCTCTCTCTCTCTCTCTCTATATATATATATATATATATATATATATATATATATATATATATGTAGTCGCTAAATCAATTGATTTGCTAGTTATTGCGATTAGATCAACATGAGAATATATGGGTGACGACACAATAAAAATCGAGATTAATGTTTATAGGTATATCTAGATTCTAAGCATACCCTTAACATCAGCCTTTTTGTTATTACATTTTAAAAATATTTTTTAAAATTTTGAATTTTATATTTTAAATTTAAAAATTTAGTGTTTTTAAATTATTTAATATCAAAAATAATTTATATATATAAAAAAAGAGTGAATCTACTTAGATTTCTTGTAACATAGATTACTTTTAGATCATGGTCTTGTGAAAAAATAGAATAATTTCCTTTTATTCTATTTACTTTAAACGTCAGTGAGGATGTGATGCCTTAAGTTAGTGCAGGAGAATTCCCTATCAACTGTGTGCTTCATCAACATACATATTTCTTTCTGCGAGCTCTTTTTTAAAACACTAGCTATGTAGGTGATAGGTGTCCAAGGATTTTAGGGTTCCCATCTCGAGTCGCCTGATGATAGAGCCATGGAAACGACATGCTTGTTCCATCCACGGACTGTGCCTCTGAATTTTTCTTAGAAATTTAAAGTTTCTGTCCCCCTTGATAGTGTCATGGCATGGCTATTTCTAGGTTCTTTAGTAGAGGTAATTTGGTAATGTAGCATGAATCTATAAGGGCTTCATAAAAGGATTTATTATTATTATTATTATTAACATAAATATTAAGCTAATTTATATGTCTCTAGATTAATTTTTTGGATCTTGAAATTAACAATCGTGTACATTTTTATTAGTCATTATATTAGCATCTATAAAGTTTGAATCTGAGATCATAACGAAAACAAACCTCGTACTCCTAAACTCTTATCATTGGACAACCTACTATATAGTTTTCATTCAAGGATTTTTGTAAGACAAAATTCTTCGACTACTGACTTAGGGTCTTTGGTATTGTGTTTCAAAAATATTTTTGAAAAAAAATAAAGATAAAAATTATTTTTTACTTTAAATTATAAATTTTGGGTGTTTTTAGATCATTTTGATGTGTTGATATCAAAAATAATTTAAAAAAAATTAAACAATATCTTTTTTATGCATTTATGAACAAAAAAACATTTTTAAAAATAATCTTAACCACAATCTCAAATGAAAAGTACTTTTAAAAATAATCTCAACCACGATCTTAAAACAGGGACTTAGTCGAAAAACTTATTGTCTAAAAATGGAATTATCGAATAAAATTATGTTGGTGTTATGGTGTAGTTTATTTCTTATGGTTGATCGTGATTTTTTTTCAGAAGCATGTGCTGATAACAATTAAATTATTTCATTATACAAACAATTTTACTAACAATAAGCCTCTAGCCTACCATAAGGAGATCAAGTATTAATTATATCTAGAGTATTTGAATATTAAGGGGAAAAAACCCTAAATCCACTACTTATAATGACATGTTATGTGACTCATTTTTTTTTTTTTTTTTGTATTATTCAATTAATATAGGTCTATTGGTGCTTTATCCCTTGGTTTCTTTTTAATTTGTACCTAAAATTTGTATCCATAGACACACTTTCATTAAAGCAATGTTGAGTGCATTTTTCTCCTTTTATTTATCTTAAGATGTCAATTAGAGGGTTGAAATTCAAAGTCCACTCTAACTGCTTTGCAGAAGAAAACGTGAGTGAATTCTTTTTTCTTTTTATTTAGAAAAGATAACGTTAGTGAACTCTAGATGTCTAATTGTGATTAAACTTATTAGATCAGTTGCTAATAAATTAAAGTGACGTCGTACCACTAACAAGATTATCAAAAAGAAGGTATATTTGATTTTCGAAAACACTAATACAAATAAAGCTATCTAGTTTTGAAGAAACTAAAATAACACAAGCACACCCATTCTTAAAAAACAAAAATCTTTATTTTTATTCAATAATTAAACTGTCTAAATTTAGAGATGTGCACGAACCAAAAGAAGGCTTTGGTTGAAGCAAATTAAAACAACCTCGATAATTAAATATCTAGCTAGGTTTTTTTTCTATGAATGTACTCAATTATTTATACCAAATAAATGTGATAACCTGATAAATTTTAATTCTACATGAAAACGAGGATTATAAATGTTATAACTCTTAAATAATATTAAAAACATAGTATAAAAACATTATTAAAACTTTTAAATAGACTGTTGTCTTTTATTACAGGCGATGATAAAATATAATAATGTTGAGCTATACTAAAAATAAAAGAAAGGGGTGTTTGAGCATAGGATAAAGAACAACAATGAAGGTTAAGGAACCGTTTCACCTAAAAATTTAAGTTGTTAGGTGAAGTCTCAGAATATAATTTATATTATTCTCTAACACACTTTCTCAAGTGAAAACTCTTTGGGCTTGAAACTTGTACAGGCTCAAACTATTTTATGCTTGATTTTTATCAAATAGAATAGAGATGGTAAGATTCGAACTTGTGACCGCTAGGTCAACAAGGCTCTGATATAATATTAAAGAACCGTTTCACTTAAAAATTTAAATTATTAGATAAAATTTAATAATATAATTTATATTATTCTCTAACCAGGAACAGTACAGTAAGTGTTCTCGGTCTCTTTCATTTCTCCGACCATTCTTCGTTGGTTCCTGTCCTGAAATAGTGCTATCCACCCCCACCCTCCTCCTTGCTCCAGGGATAAGAGTTTTCGTTTTTCAATCCCTGTCTCCATGTGTAGGCTAATTATATGAGAGAGAAATCTAACATAAATTACAGAGGGCTGGGCCATGGCCCCAAATTTTCTCACCCTCCAATTAAATTTCCTAATCAATCAACAAATCTCTTCTCTCTCTCTTCTCTTCCCCTCATTTCTTATCCAGATTTACGCAAATAAAGATAAAAGAGAGCGGCAGGTGATCTTGGAGATTAAAGAGTTTGATAGTTCCGATTAGTTACATCATAATTACATTATACATAATAAACTCGATTGTAAACCAGCAGAACAAGGGTAACATTAAGAAAAGACTTGTTCATCTAATCATCTATTAAGTGGACCGGGATTCTTTTATGATATTAGATTCGAGTTCTATGATAATTTATATAATGGTTATTAGAGATTTACATAACAGTTAATTTTAGTGCTCGTGAGATTAATTAGAATACATATAAACTGATTTAAACATCTATATTAATAAAAAAAAAATTCATCTAGACCATTAGTGATCTTATAAGAAAAAAAACTCATAACTTAATTTCAAATCAAATTGTTGGGTCAATCTCAGATTCTGTCAAAAGATTTTATAAACATAGTTTCATAGAAGAATCAAATGATTATGAATGGTCATTAGAAACTTATATAATAATTAATTTTAGTGCCTGTAAAATTAATCAAAATACATTCAAATTAACTCGAACATCATGTTAATAAAAAAAAATCTTATAAGGAAAAAAACTCACAACTTAATTTCAAATCAAACTGTAGGGTCAATCTCAGATTCTGTCAAAAGATTTTATAAACATAGATTTAGGAGAATCAAATGATTATGACTGGTCGAGGTCTAAAAGAATTTTAGGTTAGGTCTGGAAAATATTCTTTTAGTCAATTTCATTATTTCTCTCTTATTTTTGGATTTTATGTTTTCTTTCCTATTTGATTTAGCCTTCTGTTTTCCTACCTTTTATTGTCAAGTTTTGTTGCATATTCTAGCTGAATTTTTAAAATAAACCAGAATTATGAGAAAATAAATCACTTAGTTGCTTTAATTCAACAAAAAATATTGATTAGTCTTCATAGCATAGCTGTAAAACCCTTCCTGAGATTTGACCCAATAAAAAGCTCGAGTCAAAGGTCAAGAGGGTCGTCATCTATTTTATTTTAGTTTTGATAAAAAAAAAAGAAAAAAAAAAGAAGCATAGCTAGCAAGTTAAGTGTTGGGTTTTTGCCCAGATTAGCAAGTTAAACCAAGTTTTTTAATAAAGTCAGCATGTTCTGTTTCTATTTTCTCTTCAACTCGAATTAATTGAGGTCTCAGGTCAACTAATCCCAAGTTGACTCGTCAACTATTTGAGTCTTACAACGATGCCCAATAGCATCAAACCTAGTGAAAGAGGATGATGATTCTCGACGAGTTATTTTTTCCAAAGGGTATGCCTTTTCCGTATCATATTTCCACACTCGCAAGAAACTAAAATGGAGGGAACATTTACTATAGCATCTTTTTGCTGTTC
Organism: Salix brachista; assembly: GCA_009078335.1. Classification (NCBI taxonomy): domain Eukaryota; kingdom Viridiplantae; phylum Streptophyta; class Magnoliopsida; order Malpighiales; family Salicaceae; genus Salix; species Salix brachista. The sequence continues at coordinate 14,505,896 of CM018586.1, forward strand.
CTGCCTCCTTGTCACTATGGATTAATAAAACAATAAAATTATGATTTTACCCTTCAATTTGGCTTTTTTTTTTTTTTTTTTGTGAAGGGTACTATTATGTCATTAAAAAATAAATTAAATTAATTTCCTCGGAAGGAATTATATATAATCGATTTCCTCAAGCTTCTATTTTTTTCTTTGATTTTGGACCGACTTGTTAGCAAAAATGGGGCCCTATGAGATTATAATCTAGCAAGCTAATGATTAATTTTTACATTTAATATTGCAAGAAGACCATATTGTTATATCAAATCAAATCATATAACACCAATCCCTCTCCTCCCATTATAATATTGTCTTATTCTAGTTTTTAGCCAAGATTAGACCCCAAAAAGCTATGAGCTATTGTAGCTTTTGCGTGTCCTCCTGCCTCCTCACTCACTCTTCTCATTCAACTACATTTACCCGAATACTTCTTTTAATTTTAAATTCTTGGCCACCACTTACTTTTTGTTCAATTTGTTCTTGTTTTGCGCCGGTAGCGCAACAACTGCGGCATGTTGATACTGTATTTTAAAAATATTTTTTTCTAAAAATAAGAATTTTTAATTTTTTTTTATATTTTTAAATCATTATGATGTGCTAATATTAAAAATTATTTTTAAAAAATAAAAAATATTATTTTAATATATTTCTAAACAAAAATTATTCTAGAAAATAACATAAACTATACTGCCGTTTTTGCACGCCTGCCGACTTTCTATCCTTGTTAAATGAGGGTCGGATGTGGCTAATTAAAACAAAAGACTTTATTAAAGATAATTTTAATGAATACATACCAAAAAAAGAATGTTTATAGGCAATAATTGCCCTAATGATTAGATGTGCTAAGAAATGAGAGAGAATGTCCATAACCCATACTGCGTCCTTGTTGATGATATGGGCCATGTATCTTGTGTCATGTTGCAGCACAAGAAACTCTGTTTGTGTTTCAAAATTGTTTAAAAAATATTAATTTAATTTTCTTTGTTTTATATTAAAATTTTAATAGTGTTTTAATATCAAAAATGTATTATTTTAATATTTTTAAAATAAAAATAATTTTAAAATCAAACAGGATCGTAGTCTCTGGGAGTAGTCCCTTTGATTTTGAACCAAAATTATGTACTCATAGTGTCATATCTAATCCGGTTATTCTTGACAAGAAAAGAAATAGTATTGTGCAAACTTCTTTTAAAAAACTTGCTGACGGCCTTACTGGTAAGATCATTGTCTTTGGTTCATAGATTGTCTGGGACATTACATGATGAATAGCTCGAGATAGATGATTATGAACCAAAAGTAATCGAGCTTGTCGAGTTATCATTTAGCGTAAAGTATTCCAATGATATCCTCGGAAACAAAAACAAAGATTCGGTTTCAAGTTAGGAGGAGTTCAGGAACATTGTTTCAAGAACAGAAAAGGAAATCGCCATGGAATTTCATGGAATACTTGATTTTCTTCCCACCTAGCTGGGCTCAAAGTGGGGATGAGCTTGAGTTCACTGGTTATATGGTCTGAAACTGAGCTAAACAAAGTCTAGTTGACGTGTATGGGCTGTCCTAAACAATATTTCCTGGGCTTCCAAGTCCTTACTTTGAATTCTAGTGTAATTTTGGATTATCTAAAGACACAAGTCAGCTATTATACATTAGTAGACATGATTTGTTTATCACCTGTCCTGAATTCCATTTGAATAGATAAGCTCGGATGGAGGTGTAACATCTGATCCATGTTTGCTGCTTGGAAGCCCAACATTTCTGATATCCTTCAAACTCTACTGGGCGGAATAAAAATTGCAAATTTCCAGTTGATTCAAATAGCCTGAACCTTATTGAAGATAATAAAATTGTTATACATTCTGTGTATAGATGTCTGGATGATAAATTGGGTTAAGCAGTTTGTCTAGGCATACACTTAGCATAACCCCTACAAAATAATTGGAAGATGGCTCTAATTTTTCCAACTTTTTGTTTCTTATACCTTAAAAAGTATTCCAAATGCTATACAACTGGTGTGGAGTAAATATTTCATCAAAAACATTCAAATGATAGACAATCACACAGTAATGGGGTTCCAAAGGAACTTTAAACAACTCATGAACGGTTCATTCCCATCCTTTATACCCTCACTGTTCATGTTCCAAGCAGCAAATAACCTCTTTCAGCACTAAAGTCCTCCATAAAACATGCCCGTATAACACTGGGAAGACGAAGGCACGCCTTCAAAAAACAAAAAAAAACATGAATGCGTGCGAGTCAGAAAATACATGTGAAGATTGTTAGTTGTAATTCGCAAGGCTGTAAGAGTTAGTTGAAGCAGTTAGTTGTTAGTTAAATAAGTTAGAAGTGTCAGTTGTAAATCTGCAGAACATTGTATATAAGCTGGAATTAAAGGACTTGGAAGGCAAGTGATGACATTGAACAATTTTATCTGTTTACTGTTAAATTCCCTATCTCTCTTAACATTCATCTACATCTCCCCAATTTCTTCTAAGCAATTCCTTGCTAAGGAGAGATCCTTAACATTCAGGTCTTGTGTTCTCTCACCCACAATTCTACTCTTGTTAAAATCTTCACTATTCAATTGTCGTATGAGATTGCAGATCCTACAAGGTTTATTTGGAAAATGCCAATGGAGTTTTTATCACAAAGGCATAAAAGTCAAGAATTTCTCACCTTTCATTGATGCCTTTTGCTATCATTGTAGACTAAGAAACAGTGAAAAGGAGAATGACCATCTATAAAACATAAATCATTAACCTATCTTTCTATATCTTCTTAACTTAGAAAACCCAGTGTTTTATAGAATTCATCTGTCATCCTCCTAACAATCTCTCAGTCATCTTTAACCAGGCCAACATGGCAACAGGCAGAAAAGGATGAGAGAAAGTAGCTTGATATGGTTGAAACCCAATTTGTAGTATCTCCTAAAACATTTCAAAAGCTTGGGAAGCAAGGAGTTGCTAGCCAGGACCTAAGCTAAGATTATTGAATTTGTAGGAAAGTATATTTCTGTTTGGCAAATTCTTAAAGACAAGAAGCCCCAAACCCACAAAACCTCGCTGAGAATACATATCTATAAGAGCTGGAGAAACCATAATATTTTATTCAAATCCATGTCCATAACCATGCATCTCGGTAGCAGACCCTACATTTTCCACCTGAGTGGCTACCACCAATACACTAGAAATCAAAATAGAATCTGGCTACTTACCTTCAAAATTCAGCTCCTGTAGGAAAGCAATGGCTTCTTGTATTCTTCAGGCTAAAATCAGTTATCAAAGTAGACCATATTACTTAATCAGTTAAACTAAACTTCTAAATACAGCATATGTTCAGAATTCATGCACCTAAATCTTGAATACATGATCACTCACAAATGCAATGCCTACATTATCATTACAATCAACAAACCACTTTCGAGATTAACCCAACAAAAGTATTCAAAACTGGTTTATGCTTTCCATTGCATCTCACTTCGTTAAAAAATTGCAACCCTTTATACAAAATCCTCATAGAATTCCACTGCACTAAATCCCCCCCCCCCTGAAAACACCCTGCTAGGGTTTGTAGAGAAATTGCAGGAAAAAAAGAACGAGGGAGAGAATGTTGTCGGTGAAGGTAAAAAAATGAATGTATGAAGAGGTGCCCATATATATATAATACCAAGACTAAGACTGGGTTTTTCTCATCTATCTGAGACTCCAGCATTAGTTCTTCAGCTCCTACCTGATCCAAAAATCTAACCTTGTAGCATGATCACGATGCAAATAAGTTAGGGAAAGGCTAGGCCCAAGCTCGACGCTCTCATCGATGCTTCCCCTGTGCTTGAGAAATCGAGTCAATTGACAGAGCTTGAGGAGGGAGCCTGCAAAGATTACAGTACCTTCGCTTCCATAGCCGCACGAGTCTAAATATTCTTCTGGGTGATTTACAATTCGTCCCCACATCCAAGCAATTGGTTTGCTGCCTCTGCTTGATTAACATGCAGAAAGATTGAAACCAAATTGAAGTGAAGAAAATTACAAAATTAGGCACATTCCAAGCATATAATTCAATCCTACATTAGTCGTGGCTTCTATTCTAATGAGAGATTAGCCCACCCCCACAACCTTGGTGACACCGAGAATAATGTCAAGCAACAGAGCGACATTTTCTTTAATTTCTGAAAATACATTTCGATCCAGGAGGTTCTGATTTACATAGATGTTTTAATCATTAGAGCATTGCATAACAAGTCATCCGGTCACTCCCATTTTTAGTGACCTTTCTCTGCTGCATTCATACCAGCACTAAGTCGTAATATCAGATTATTATTTTTTTATGAGAAAAAAGAAAAGTAGCTTTTAGTTTGAGCCTACTCTGGTAATATACATAATTTTGAAATTCAGACTTTTCTATTTGATAGAACATGATAGTTAGCTCTGAGTTTATTCCTGGATAATGCAAAGACTGTCAGTGATAAGGGATGAACCTGACTGGACGAATATTCTCTGGAGCATGAAGTTATCTTTTCCATGACTTAAATTCAATAACTTCCAATCCTACTAAGACCAGGCATTTTCTCTGCTCCAGCAGTGGTTATATAATCTCTCATCTTCTCAACATCAACCCATTTCCCATCGCCAGCATATATGTTAGAAAGCATGACTCTGTAGGCACCCTTTTTGGGCTCGCCGTCAAAAAGCTGCTGGGCCACAATTTCTGCCAACTCAGAATCCCCATGAGCATCGCAGCATGACAACAATGCTCCCCAAATGCCAGAATCTACTGGTTGCTTCAGGGACAGGATAAAATTATATGCCTCGTCCAGCTCTCCTGCCATCCCAAGAAGCTTTACAATGTGAACATAATGCTCTGTTCTAGCTTGGATCCAAAACTCTTCTTTCATCCTCCTGAAAATTTCTCTTCCATCTTCAATAAGGCCAGCATGGCAGCAAGCACAAAGGAGAGCAGAAAAAGTAGACTCATCAGGTTTCAATCCCTTCTCTAGTACCTCTGTAAACATGTCAAAAGCTTGGGAAGCAAGTCCATGCAAGCCAAGACCTGAGATTATAGAATTGTATGAAACAATATTCCGGTTTGGCATTTTCTCAAAAACACGAAGCCCCAATCCCACAAAACCGCACTTTGAATACATATCTATTAGAGCAGAAGAAACCATGACATGCGATTCAAATCCATATCGAACTATATAACCATGTATCTGAGCACCAGACCATACATTTGACAATTGAGCAGTTGCCACCAATATACTAGCAATCAAAACAGAATCTGGCCTTTTACCTGTCAAATTCAGATTCCTGTAGAAAAGCAATGCCTTGTCATATTCTCCAGCCTGAGAAAATCCAGTTATCAAAGCAGACCATGTTACTAAATCGGGCTGGCATAAACTTCTAAAGACACTATATGCTAGATTGATGTAACTAAATCTCGAATACATGCTGACAAGTGAACTGCCTACATGATCATTACAATCAAAACCACTTTTCAAGCATAATCCATGAATTCCTTGGCCAAGCTCAAGCGAGCTAGAATTTGCTAAACCCGAGATTAACGCGACAAAGGTATAACCATCTGGCTTTATACTACCGTTGTCTCGCATTTCATTAAAAAATAGTAATCCTTTATCACCAAATCCACAATAACCACAGCCAGAAATCATAGCATTCCACAGAACCAAATCCGGTTTAAAAACCCCACAAAACACCTTGCCTGCTTCACCAACAAGAACCATTTTTGAGTAACCTGTAACCAATGCACTGCAAGTAACCGAATCCAATCCCAGTCCGGAAATAATAACACTTCCATGAACAATTCTCAAACCATCAAAATAAAAACTCTCACAACATGCACGTATAAGACAAGCATACGTATAATTATCTGGTATTACATCGCATCCAATCATCTTTGTATACAGCAAAAACGCATCATCAAATTTATGAGCTTGTGCATACGCTCTGATAATAGAATTCCATAAGAAAACACTGCGTTGTGGAGTTTTATCAAACAGGTTACGAGCAGCGGAGAGGTTATTATTTAAAGCATAGAATCTTACAAGTTTCGTTGCATAAAATGGGTCTTGTAACAGGTGGGTTTTGGTTACTAAAGCATGTAATTGTTTGGTTCTTGATAGTGTTTGATGGGTTTTTGAAAGCTGTAAGAGAAGTGACTGAAATTTAATCAACATTTATGAAACTTTTGTGTGGTCAAGTCCCCATTTTTGTCAACAATTGACAGGAAAAAAATAAATAAAGGAACATGTTATGGTATATCTTATGAGTGTAACATCGGTTGGAGAAGGAACTGGAAAGGTTCGGGATTGATTGCTTGGTGTGACTGTCTCTGAGACTATTTTTTTTATCAGCTTGAAATTTCGGGGTAGTTAGGGGTCGTTGCCCACATTAACAGTCTACAATATGAACTGTAGTCTACAAATAGAACTGCACGACACGTCGTTGGCTGACCTTTGAATAGCATTTAGTATTGCCTCACCTTCTGTTGTTGCTTCCTTCTTTTTTGCACGATGATCAACCGACTCTCCCGTCAATCCATGGCTCGTAACAAGAAATCAAATAAAATAAAAAACAATTACTCCCCCTCACAAGACATTCTACGGTGATCGCTGGACATGGATGGGGAAACGTGTTTGAGATTAATTAAAGATCATGCAGTTGGCTTTAAAGATTTGGCTTAGTTTTGGGGTTACCGATATCATGTCTATAGCAAGATGCGTAAGAAATGCTCCTTCATAAGAAAGTTTGGACAAAAACTCAAATGATCTTAAGCTTTTTTGGGAAAAAAAACTTCTCCCTACAGAGCAATCCCCTGTCATGTCTTCTCCAATTTGCCACAGAACATTTGCAAGGACAGAAGGCGAAGCACATGGAGAAATATGGGTATTGATTCATACAGGAATAAACACAAATACCATAACAGCATTCAAACACTGCCCAGCATGCGCACTAAGGATCAAGGGGTCTCCACATATCAACATAGCAACTCAAAGATCTGGGAAGAACCTTCTTCCAAGCATCAAGATCCGGCAATCTACCGGTGAGAGCGAGCGAGCTATCATCCTTTCGGTTCCCAAGATTCAATACAGAAAGCCGATCACCGAAAACCCGATGCATTGCCTTCAAAGTATCTTCCATAACCACCTTACCATCCCTTCTTTTATCCTCTGCCTCCACACAATTACCCCCAACATTCACCATGATTCGCCCGCCTTTCCTCAAACTCTTCCTTAATTTCTCCCAAGTGTTTGGATCTTGAAGTTCAGGTATCAAGCTACCTTTACAAAACAAATCGACAAGAATCCCTGAGAACCCATCTTTAACTTCAGCAGATAATGCATTTCCAACGTAAATAAAAAGCCTATCCGGGTATTGTTTTTCAAGCTTTTTGAGACCAAAAAACTCTCTTCCAACATCAATCACTGATGGGTCAAGCTCCCATCCATGGACCACCACTCCTGGATACAATTCTAGCAGCAAACGAGCAGCGGAACCCGCTCCGAAACCGAGAATGGCAATGGGTCCAGGGGGTATGATGGGAGGCAAAGCAGCGAAAACGTCGAAATAAGTGTTTGTTAGCGATTGGAAGAGGAAGGAAATGCTGTGGATGTTTCCAGGAGCATCTAAGAGGAGGAGTCTAGAACCTGCAAAAGGGTGATCAGCTTTTCGTGAGATTTCGAGGACCCGGATGTAGTTGTACCTAGACTTGAATTTGGCTATGATTTTCACATCTTCAATGGGGATGCCATCCTCTTGGGTCTTGGTTTGGGGGGTGAAATCGTGGTGGGTTTCATGGGATTTGGATTTTATTTGGAGAGGTTTTGGAAGGGCTTTGAAGGAGAGTTTGGTGTTTGTACGGTAGGCATGGCGGGATATTTTAATTGGGAAGGGGGTAAACGGTCGAATTTGAAGAGTTGTTCGAGACATTTGCTCTGTCTCTTCGGTTTCCTTCTTGTTAACAGCAAGTGGCGGCGGAGATTTATCAAGGCGATGACATGAGAGCAGAAGGATACGTACAACGGTGTCGTTTCATGCACAAAGATGCTCCTGCTACGCTCGCTTGACCAACTTGCCACACCGCACACCCACCGTGAAAACGTTATTGCTAAGCCCAGAAAAACAACTATGGAGGGCCTTCCTGGCTTTTTTGCCTCTTTGGGCTACTTACTGGGGTTGGTGATCACATGAACTGCCAAAAGAACAAAACCTAGAAGCTCTTAAGCATCGCAGTAAAAAGCTCCAAATAAATCCACTTACAGGGAGCGAGCCACGAATTCAAAGGAAATGTGTTGCCGGAGTATTCTCGCCAAATTACTACAATTCCTTCATTAAATAACATGACTAAAAAATATATTCAAGAGGAAAGCTTAGCCACCATTGCTCCACCACTATCAGGTGTGACCGTTTCAACTTTACTGCATCATGGGTATGTTACAATAGGCATGTGAACATGGCTGAAGCCGGTCCAAAGTCTAAATTTCTCTTGCTTGCCCAGTTTAGAGAACAAGAACAATCCTATCAAGTATGTTTGGCATGGTATGAGCTCCACATACAAGTGTATATAAATTGTACAGCACAGTAATTCAACAAAAAGACCTTGCAAAACGAGGAAATATTACCATTTGCAACTACCTATTCTAATGATATCTGTCAAAGGTATCTATATGGTTGGTGGTTCAAACATAAAATCCTTTGCTACGTGTCAGGGCGAGATCCATCTAGTTAGCTGATCTCCATGCATCACAACCCTGGATGCTCTTTCTTGTCTTCTTCCATCTCGTCCACACCATCCCTGCATTAAGATTCAGAAATTTACGTATCCCTTGAAGGGGCACGTATGGAACAATTCACTTTGGAAATGCTACGAGTAATGCCTCTCAGGGTCTCCCTTTATCTCAAATCATCAATGCATCTAAAAGCAACAGAGAAAAATTTAACAAACATGACAAGCAGGTGTCACATAATTCCCACTCTCAGATTCAGTGCAGTCAATGACTCACAAACTCTCGGTGAAAGACCAGGAGAGACAGGCAGGCAGAAACTTGCATAAGAACAACTAATGAACTTCCTCCCATGTTCTACCAACTAGGGACAAATGGGTGAAGTGTGAAGGAGAAGAGCACCGGAACTGTCTTTCAGAAGTCAGTTGCCGAGTTCAATTCAGTTCAGCAGACAATTCAAAGTTCTTACCTTATCTTATTATCTGGCTGTGCATCAGCATTGAAAAATCTAGGTCCAGGTTTCTCATCTTCATCATGATCAGACTCAAAATCCTCACCATTCCATATGCGACGCTTTGGTCTTCGATCCATGTCCTCTTCAGCCTGCATCCAACGAGTTCACAAAGAAAAGGGATATAATCAAGAAGAAATGGCAATCCAATTATGTGAAGAAAGTTTTCCACTGCCTAATGACCTCTTCCGGAACTTCAGTTGTGGGTGGTGTTGTTTGGAAAGGTACACTGGGAGCATTGGGCAGTCGAGAAAGTTGCTCTAGCAGTATGTTCCTGAACAAGAAGCAAGTCGCACAAATGTACAAGCAGACATAATTACAACAAAGAGGAAGAACACATAACAAATGTATGTACAAAACATTTATGAAGCTACTGTTATCTACAACCAAATTTAGATGCATACTCAAGTTCTATGCATGAGAGAGAGAGAGAGAGAGAGAATTCATGCATGTGTGTGAGATTTGCAGCAAACTGAATTAAATTTAAGCACACAGAGACATTTTCTAAGAAAATTTAACCACAGCATGTACAAATAGCAGAAGTAATGAATATTAGAACAGATGAAAAAAGTTGTGGTCATTCAACAAGTAAACCGGAATGCCAAGTAACAGAAGCTAATTTTTAGGCCTCGGGAAATAACAGACTTCCAAACAGACATTTTAGTCATAATGCATGGGTTCTCAGCTGAATGGTTGTCAATCTGATTGTCAGTCCCATTTATAGCTTCAATTCAAATAAAATAATAGACTTCATTCTTATAACTATTGAAGAATACAGGAGGAATTTCAAACAAGAAACTTATCAAAAAAGCAATCAAATTTTAAATTCAAAGTAAGAACGAGTATATTTAGCATAGGATTGCACCATATGCTTTAAAGCATAGGAATTTCAAAATTGGAATTCTGACTCTGAGTTCCAAAGAAGTATATGGGAAACCTTTATTTGATATGAGCATTAGAAGAGGCGGATCAACTAGAAGTAGTTATGCCCTGTTTATAGTTTACAGAGTTGGTGTTTACCAAAATGACCAATGCAAAATGTTTTTTTTTTCTTGAAGGTTCTAATCTCTCAAAGTTGTATCCTCGATTTTGAAATCTATTTCTAAGAGTTAACATGGCACTAAAAACTACTTTAGTCATAAAGAGGTAATGAAGTACTGAAATTCACCTTATTCTCTCCATATCTTTGGGTGAGTTTAGGTTGTCCATGTTGGATGGCTCAACATGAAGTGTATAATCAGGGCCAAAGTACTCAAAGTACTCATTGTAAGGCAATTTATTATCTGGTTCCACCCCAACTGCGACAGCTGTCTGAGACAAAGTAGCAGGTGCATTAACAAGTATTATCATTTTAATGGAATCGCTATGCATGTGCATGCGTGCACGTGTGTGTGTGAGAGAGAGAGAGAGAGGGAGAGAGACCTCGTAGCACCAGCAACGGGCAACATTCCTGATAGTATAGCCACCCCCACCCAAGACCATCAGAGGAACGTTAAAAGATCTAAGAAAACGAAGGCAGTCTGCGTGGCCCTTAACAGACAAGTTGAAACATCCTAGCCTATCACCAGACAACGAATCTGCACCACATTGGAGAACAACTGCATCAGGTTGATAAACCTCCATCACTTTTTGGACTAGAGGCCGAAACAGACAGCGGAAACTTTCATCATCCATCCCATCATTTAATGGAATATTCAGGGCATAGTTTTTCCCCTGCCCAGCTCCTGTGTCCTTAATGTGCCCAGTCCCTGGAAAGAAATCTCCATATTTATGGAAGGACACGGTCATAACCCTGTCAGTAGTGTAGAATGCCTCCTCAACACCATCTCCGTGGTGTACATCAATATCTACATACAGTACACGCTGCCCAAATCATTCAAACAAGGCATTCAAAAAATCATTGAGAAATCAGAACATGCAACCATGTTGATCCACAAATCTAGAACGAAAAACAAAAATAATCAATTAAAACTGAATAAGATCACATGTAAAAAGAAGAGGTAGACCTAACATGGCAATTCAAAATTCATCATATCGCAGCTAAAATTGGAAATGAGCAGGTATCAAAAGCAGCACTGACATCATTTTTACAAACATGACAGAATACTAAGAAGCTACTGTACTTCAAGAAAGGCATATATAAAAACCATTATTTTTACTCCCAATCTGAATAACTAGAATGCATAAAATTTGTGCTGTCGTTCGCATCTCATTAAGCAAGTTGATAGATCGACACCACCTAACCCTAGTTTCGAGTCTCAAATAACCACCATTACATTTTCTCAAAAATTAAGCACACAAATAAAATATTACCAACCAAAACATTGCTTAAAATGCATAGCTTACTGTAGAGAGAAATAGAAGAAGAAAACTAAGATGGGAAAAAAATATATATCAAGCACAAGTTATGATTTACAAAATAAATAAACAATTATAAAGAAAAAAATTAACCCAAACTAAAGCAAACAAACAATAGCCAAAATACATGAAAAGTAAAAATAAAGGAGATAAAAGGAGGCATTAGTAATTTACCCTGTGAACTTTGAGCAACTCAAGAATGCCAAGAACAATATCATTAACATAACAAAACCCAGAAGCCTCACTCTTCTTAGCATGATGTAAGCCGCCAGCCCAATTCAAAGCAATATCAGCATCCCCTCTATTAAGCTTAACAGCAGCACCAATAGAGCCACCAGCAGAGGCTTGGCAAAACCCAAATAACCCATCAAAAACTGGACAATCTTCACCAACATTAAACCTCTTCAACTGCCTCCCATATGCTGGATCACCCACTGATTGTGGCGACACTGAAGACAAGAATTCCACGTACTCATCAGAATGGAACTTTCGTATGTCTGCAGGACCTGCTGGGAATGGACGGTTGATTTCCATCCGACGGTGGAGAGCGTAGTGGACTATCAAGTTGTGTGCCATACGGATTCTGTGGGGTTTCATTGGGTGGGCCTGACCGTAGTAATAGTCGCCGATTGTGGGTTCGTAGAAGTAGGTGACTCGGCGTTTTTTAGCGTCAGTTCCTGTTGATGGTAAAGACGCGCCTCCGGTGATGTCCTCCATTTTTTCAAAACAAAAATAACTGAAAATCACTGAAGATGAGGGGTATATAGGAGGAGGAGGGAGGGACTGCTTCGTAAGAGGAGGTTAAAATTGGAGAGTGAGATTTATAGAGGACCAACTTTTCCAATTCCGTTTAAAAACCCGACTCTATTTATATATAATTATAGTTTAGGATTAAACTAGATTTCTGGCCTGCGCCGTGACCTGTTAAATGTTTTTCAAATTAAAAAAAAAAAAAAAACTTAGAACAAAATTTTGAGATTTAAGTCTTGGGTAATTTCAATAAAATATATAATAACAAAAAAAACTAGGTTAAACTAGGTTAAACTAACTTATAAACTTTCCAAAGATGAATATAAAATTAGGATAATCTCGGGAAAAAAAACAATTATTTTAAAAAACAATCCCTTAAAAATTAAAAAAATATATATTTTAACTAAGACAATAATTCTAGTTAAAAACCTTGTGTTTATATATAAATCTAAATCGTTAAATCTATATGGTCATTTGTTGACTGTCTTTGCTCATCTTTTACTGAGGTTTTTCTCCTTTCATGTAACGGTTAGATGAAAGAAAGAAATCTTGACCAGCGATTTTTGATTCTCTATCAAGATGGCTCGATAGTTCTTCCATTTATTTATAATAACTCAAACTTATTAATTAGTTCTTACATAAACAATGATTTTGTCTGTTGTCCAAATTATTTAATGGAGTAGTTATTGTCTTGAAAACCATCTTACATCATTGCTCTTATGGTTTATTTCTTAAGTTTCAAGTAATTTCTCTTAAACTTGAGTCTGGCATTGTGCAAGTTTAAATTAGATATGAGTCTAACGAGCTACCAAATTCATTGTTACTAGACGTAGTTGTGTGTCGAGTTTAATTAGACGTGAGTCTAGTTGAATGTTAAACTCATCGTTATTAGGCTTGGTTATGCACCAAACTCAATTGAAAATGAGGTTGAGGATATTTTTAAACTCATCGATCGTAGGCTTGATTGCATGTCAAGCCCAATTGGAAATGGGTTTGGCGTGCTACTACGTGTCAAGTCTAAGTGGACATGAATTTGACTCATTGTCATATATCATTGATCGTGGACCTGACAATATACCAAGCACAAAGGCCTAAGATCCTGAAAATCATTATAGATATCATGCGATCATTATAGATCTCATAAATTCCATAAAAGTGAATTGTTTTGAATGTTGTAAGTTTTCTACAACAAGCTACAAGTTTTATAAATAATGAAAATATTGTAATTTTATTAGAGTTTGTGAATAACCCATTTTCCAATCACTACAAAAACATATTTATAAGCACTTTAAATTTTAAAAAATGTTTCATCAACTTAATATAAATAAATTTAAGGCTTTCAACATTGATAAATTAATAAAATAAGAGAAACCTTTCGTTTAATAATTTCTTCGATGACACTACTTTTTTCAATGATTAAGCTTACATCTTGATTGATTTATGTGTCAATAAAAAACATACATTTTTTAAAATTTTAAAATCATACCTTACATCAGTCTAATAATTTAAAGAAATAAATTCTTCTAAAAATGACATGAAAATTCAAATCAATAAGAAAAATGTGACAACAAAATATTTCTTCTCTCAGAAATTAATAAAATAATAATCTTAGACTCAAAGACAATCAATCACCTGAGAAAGAGGATCAGCACAATACTAATCTTACGAACTTAAAATAGATGATGACTTAAAAATAAAAATGGTTCACCCTACGACGAAAAATATTTCAATCAGGGAAATGGTCTCCCTTGTAAGCCCATATCCATCACCAATGGGCTCGAGCTTTCCTGGGCCTATTGTTATTACAATTACAATCTACAACTATATAGCCCACACACTCGCCCTCTTTACATTTCTAGCCCCCAAATAAACTAAACTATATATTATATAGATTCAATTTTAATCCCTAAAACAAATGGAAAGGCCTGTTTTAAATTAAGTATAGGATCTCAACTATTTAGCAGGCTTTACCTAGCCCGTTTATTTTTAATTTTTATGTTTTGAACATATTTTTGAAAAAAAATACCTTTTTTGTTTTAAATTATTTTTTTATTTTTTAAATTATTCTAAGCATGATGATATTAGAAATAAATTTTAAATATATATATATATATATATTATTTTGATGTATTTTTATGTGATAAACATTTGAAAAACAATAGCTGATATAATACTAGATAAACATTCTAGTATGAAGCAATTCTTTTTCTTCTTTTTTTTCTGAAATGTTAATGATGAGAGAGAGTTATAAGCCAAGCCCGACATTTCTCAATGATCTCATAACTTTTTCTTGTAAGTAAATCATTAGAAACAATGGAGGACTCTAAAAAATTTAAATTTCTTCAAAACAATGAAGATTGGCCATCATTTTCCCTATTCTTCTTTTTAGAAGGAGACGACAATGGAAATCTTTTGAATCTAGAAAAGGCGTAAATTCTGAATAAAATGATGATTGCAGTCGTCGTCGGCAGCTCTTACTTTTTTTTTATTATCAGCAGCACTTGACATAACCTGGTAATAAATATTTCTGGCACCCAAATGAAGCAAGAAATTCTACATACAAATGGAAAACCGACAAAGCACACACACATCATTCCACAAAGACGGTGCAAAATCTCAGGTTTTTTATATCAGCTTAAATAGACATTTTGATGTGTGATATAGACAACATTTATGAAAATAGTTTCAAAAATAATGACATAGATCTTGCGATCTGCATAACAGGTCTCGAGTTTGAATCAGGGTGTACATCACTTGTAAAAATCTGGAACAGCCGAAACAAATAAAATACATTTTATAGGACCTGAGGTTTACTCGCATCTAAAAAAACAAACAAAAAAAAAATTATGGAAAGATATGGTGTGCTGAGTCAAAGCTTTTTTGCAGACAAGAAAATATTTGGCCATCTTCCATCTTTCATCTTTCATAATGCAATAATGCAAATCGATCATCGCCTCTTGAGAAATTCTAAGGAAAGCTATGTCGGCCTGGGTAAACATCAATAAGCTAATTCGATCTGTAGAGGCTAGTCATGGAAGGAATATGTTGGTCTGCCTTTTTAGCCATCTCTTCCATTAAAAACGTGACTTCTTTCGTATAATGAAAAGCTAAAAGGTTGAAAAATAAGTGCCAAGTAAAAAACCTGATTTTTAAAAGAAAACTAATTAAGAATTTTTTTGTAATTTTTTTTTGTGGTGGGTAATAAGGAAAAAGCTAAAATAATTAGTTATGATAATTTATAAAATTAATTAATTAATTAGGCATCACTTTCTGATAACTTGTAGCAGCTCTTTGCCTTCTTCTCCATAGTTTTTCCCGGCTTGCTTTTATCTCTGGTCTTGCTTGGTTTTTACTCTATTTTATAGTTTAAATTCTAGTATTTCTGTAGAGATATATTTGAGTCTCCAAATGGGGTGTTTGGGAGTGTGGTTGCGGTTGTTTTTAAAAGTGCTTTTCGTTTAGAAATACATCAAAATGATATTTTTTTTATTTTTTAAAAATCATTTTTGACATCAGCACATCAAAATAATCTAAAAACACCAAAAAAATTTCATTTAAAATGAAAAAAAAAATCAGAATTTAATCAAACAGCATTTCAACCGCTTAGCCAAACAGGTATCTCTTCAGTTTGTAGACTTTTGAAGAAAATGCATCATTTAAAAGTCAACCTGTTGGAATTCTGAAACACTATTTGCAAGAAGATCATTTGCTCCATATTAAAAACACCATGATTTCTTCGTCTAGGTATCTTCAATAAATAAGCACTTTATATATATACACCGGTTTTGGTTTTTTTTCACTTTGATCCCCAAACTTTTTTAGGATTTGTTTCTAATTTCACCCCAGCATTTTGTTTGCTACATATTGGATTTAATGATTTTTTTTTATTTGCTTCTATGGATCTATCACTTTGTCAAGACTTAGGTCACAAGTTTTTTAAATCAGCTAAGTTAACTTTGTGTTTTTAATTGAATATATATTCTTCTTCTTTTCTAATTTCATCTTTTAACATTGAGCTCATTCGAAATTAAATTTCATAATTTTTCTTGATTTATTTTTTATGGAGTTATCATAATCTCTTGACCCAAGTTAATTCAAGCTACCTGGGTAATGAATATAGTTAGTTGACTCGGTGTTGTTTGTATTTTTTTTATTTTAATCTTTAATTGTCATTCAAAATTAGATTGATTGAGAATTGAATTTTATAGTTTGTTTCAATTATTTTTTATAAGGTTATCCCGATCTTATAATCTAGGTTTAACAAATTAACCCAAGATGACCTGACTCATTTTTTTAGTTGAATTTTATTTTAATTTTATCTTTTAGCATTAGATCAATTGAGAATTAGATTTGATAATTTTTTAATTTATTTTCTATAAAATTATCAAGATTTCATAACATAGATAATAGGTTTGACAGTTAAACTAAGTCAATCTAATATATCGTTTTAATATTAAAAAATATCATCTTAGTTTTTTTTAGTCAAATTATATTTTAACAAGTCATCTTAATTGTTTTTGAATTGGTAAGTCAATCAGTCCCACCTCATCAGTTTCCATATATTTTAATATTTTTTATCTCCAAAAAATTTAATCTGGAAACCGTCCAGTGCTGGTGAAGGGTATGGTAAAGATGAGTTTTAATTAGTTGGTGTCAAATCAGGAAATTGTTATCAATCGGGGACAAGAAACTTTAATCAGGGTTATCTCTTAGCATTTTGATTAGACATGGAAGAATTTTCTTCTCAAGCCACTCTAATTGCAACTTTTGACTTGGAAAGCTAGTGGCTTGGTGCATGGGTGGTCTCGATGGGGGTCCAAACGAATCATGAAATTGACACATCTTAACAGAGAGGAGTTGACGCTAGTTAATAACCCAAAACTTAAGTAAACAAAGGCAATTATGTGATAATATATATATATATACTAGATAATTGCCCGCGCGTTGCCGCGGGTATTTTTTTGTATATAATTTAACATAATTAAATTTACAACAATAAATTTATATGATATAAGTAAATAAAAGTTATACATCAGGAGATAAAATGTAAAAAAATTTAAGTAGAGTTTATTGCGCAAGCATAGATTACATCATTTAGAATGTAGATATTATGTTATGAAAGATTATAAAAGAGCGCGAACTAACATTTTCAAAAACAGAGCAAAATATTTTAATAAGGAAAAAAAATTAATCACAAAATCATTATTGTGCAAATAATTAAATTATTATTATTATTATAATTATTATTATTACTATTATGTTAGTAATGAAAGGAAAAAAATAAATGAAAGATTCAAAATATCCTAGAAACTTTAACAAAAGATCTGAGAAAAAATGAGGAAAAAGTAAAAATTATCATTGCTATTATTGTAAAAACAATAAAAAATTATCAAATTATTCGGAGGGGAAAAAAATATTAACAAAAGAGTAAGCAAGAAAAATAATTAAATTATTATTATTATTATTATTATTATAATAATAATAATAATTATTATTATTATTAATAAAAAGCTAAAAGATGGAGCAAATAAAAAAATATTATAGATGATAAAACAGAAATAAAAATTAATAGCTGAAAAAAATTCATTCAAAAAAAATAAAATATTCAAAGAATAAGGGTCAAAATGAAAAATAACATATATAATTAATTTCAATCCAAGGATAAAACTGGAAAAAAATCAAACCTTGGGACCAAAATAAATAATGAAACAATAATTATGGTAATTGCTGTTATTATATGAAAAAATTAGAAGAAGTGGGACTGATATGAAATGTTGTTTATATTAAGAATTTTAATTGGAGGACCAAATTAAAGAAATCAAAACATTCGGACCAAACAAATTACAGGAACAAAAAATAAACCGAAAATCATAAGTGTAGGGACCGAAATTGAAATTGCTTTATATAATTAGTTTGCATTGAAGGGCACAATTGCAAACAATCAAAGTTTGAATTACCGAAATCAGGCATACAATCGAAATCCAAACCTCAGGGACCAAAATTAACTTCGTATATACATGAGGGACGGGACCTGACATTGGGCCCGCAGGAGAGAGAAAACGTGCACCGGCCACAAAACCGGACCCCTACGTTTACCCTGACATATGGGACTCACACGCGCCGCGACGGGAGATAGAGGACCAGGAGGCGCACCGTATTCACCGGCGGAACGGAATTTTTGACCACCGCATGGCGCCGCACGCTCCGCTTCTATGGCGCGTTGGCGTTGAGCGCCGCTGGCGCGGCCAGACGACGCGCCAGCTCCCCCCCGAGAAATGACCCAAACAGCCCTGGCGCCACTGGTATTTACGAAAATACCTGGAGGGAAAGGACGCCGAAGCCCCCGATCACTGTGCACAAATTTGTCGTTATCGGGGGCTTATTTCGTCAGTGTACTGTGCAAAATTTTTGGAAAAGTCGACGGCGCCCCTGGTTACTGTGCACAATTTTGTCGTTATCGGGGGCTTATTTCGGCAGTGCACTGTGCACATTGCGGCTGTTTGAAAAAAAAAAAAAGTCAAAAACCGAAAACACCCCCATTAAATAAACACAAAACGCTTGAGGCTGAGACCCATTTTTGTCCCTGCACTGCCACAATCCACAGTGGATTGTGAGAGCAGCTACAGGGCAAAATCCCACGCCCTTTAGTGTGTTTGTAATATATATATATATATATATATATATATATATATATATATATATATATATATATATATATATATATATATATATATATATATATACACAAAAACCCTAAAGCTCAACAAAGCAGAAACCCTAAAGTGAGGAGGTCCATAAAACCAAGCCTAACTTACTGGTGCATAAATTTTCCATAAAGGTTGACAATTGAAATTTACATGCGTGTAAATTAACAAGAGTCAAATATATAAGAAATTACCATTATATTTCTGATAACACAATTATATTCTGATTTATTCAAACTCATTATCATGGAGATTGATTATGAAGATTAATTGCTTGATTTTCTCCTTGATGGGAGAAGAAAATCAACTAACAAATGATGAGAGGGGTACCTGATTTACTTATAAATAATAGTTTGTATACTTTATCTACTGTTATTGGTAGATATAGACCAGAATGTTTCTCTCAAATAATTTTTTTAGTTTTGAAACCATGTTACTGCTGTGTTGGGATTTCTTTCTAAGCTTGAATAAAAATAACTAAAAATATTTATAATCTAAATTTTTACTGCTACGTGTATTTCAAAAGGCCTTAAGCATTCAGTGGGTTGCAAGACAAGGTAGAACGAAGTTTCCATCCCCTTGGCCGTCCACCGAGCAATTATTCTGGGGACAAAGAAATATTCTCTTCTTTTCCATGGAGACAAGCAGACGTTAAGACCCAGGCAAGGGACCTGATCATTCGGGGGAAGGATGAAGGGAAAGGAATGGTTTTTCAAAGCTTTGCTTTCACTATCATTTTGAAATCATCATCTCTTCAAAAGGAAGCTTTATTGTTGGTTGATGGAGAAAGGACTATGCCTTTATAGCTATAAATCAAAATATTCGTATTTCACTCTTATAATTACTATATAGTTTGGTATTATTTGGTACCTCGCAAGTGAATTCTGAAATGTAGCCACCGTACGTAGCCCTTGCTGCATGTCACCTAGCATACATATATCTATATATAAAGTACACGGCTCTATCAGCTAATAATATAAATTATAAGCAATAACCTCATTTAAAAACTTAAATTTTTAGGTAAGATGATTATTTAATATGATATAGAATCTTGTTGACCCAACGATCATGAGTTCGAATTTCACCATCCTCATTTTATTTGATACAAATTAAGCGCAATGTAATGTGAATCTGTATATAAATTTTAAGTTAAAAAATAATATAAATTATATTCAGTGATCTCACTTATTAACTTAAATTTTTAGGTGAAATGGTTCTATAACATACCCATCATTCCACAAAGACGGATCATGAATTTTCTTACATCAACTTGAATAGACATTTTGATGTATGATATGTTCAACATTTATGGAAAGATATGGTGGGCTGCGTCAAAGCTTTTTTGCAGACAAGAAAATATTTGGCCATCTTCCATCTTTCATCTTTCATAATGCAATAATGCAAATCGATCACCGCCTCTTGAGAAATTCTAAGGAAAGCTATGTCGGCCTGTGTAAACATCAACCATACAAGGTACGTAGAGAAATCCCATCAAAGCAAAAAAAAAGAAGCCTTTCTTTCATGTGGATTATGGAAAATGAAAAGAAAAAAGAAAAAAGAAAAAAGAAGCTCCTCGTTGATCCAACGTCTAGCTGCAATATGCAAGGGCCTGCCTGCTTCGTAGTTCATTCCACCGTAAAACTGAGAATTAAATACATCAAAAAGGCAGAGAAATATGTATACTTAGAATTGGCTTCTACTTCAAAAAAATAATTAAATAAGAATAAAATAAAAGGGATAAAAGTAAGTTTTAAGGAGAAAAAATATTTTATTCTTCGAAGTATGCACGATTCCTGCATATGGATGGTAGATCTCCAAGGGAACTTGGAAGTACGAGTAGTAAATATAAAAGCTATAATGAGGATGCTTAATTGTCATTATGAAAGTCAAAATTAGGGATACGACAGTCTATAAACGGGAAAAAAAATCTATTTCACAAATGATTTAGTCATCTCTTGATTGGACAAAGTTTTTTATGAAAATAAAATTTTATTCTCTTATAGTTTAAGGTTATTTTTTTTTACATAAACATTTATATAAAATATATATTTTAAAAACTAACGAGATTATAAGTATAGTGGTAATGAAATGATAATTATGTTATGAGATAATAAAAGATTGTTAATGACAGCCATGATGATTAAAAATAATAAGATGATATTGCCACCAACTGTTGCAGTGGTTTAAGCTCAAATTATATTTTATATTGTATTTCAAAAAAAAAATATTTTAAAAAACAATTTCAACTATACTTTTATATATATATATATATATATATATATTCTTAATTGAATTATAATTATATATATACTCCTAATTGAATTATAATCTGAGATCTTTTGGTCAACAGCACAAAAAACACAGTTTCTTCCATAAGTTAGGAAAATCAAATCGTGCCCATTGCCTTGTAACTTTTCCAGCCATTTCCTTGATATGTTCGATCTCTATCGCCATACCACCCAGACATGCTTTAAATTTTAGTAGCATTAATTATTTCCCTGAAAGATGTGCTTGGACCCGACGGGCATGGTGACGTCGGTCGAATATCATGTAATCGATGATGTACATATTTTTGCTGTAAGCTTTTTAAGTTTTAAGATTATTAGAAGAGTGGATGATTAGAAAACTAGCAATAATCTTGGTATTATAAATAATTTTAGTATTATTTGTTGGTATATAGTTGAGGTTTGTTCTTAGTACAAGTTTAGATAATCATGTTTATATATATATAATTAATCTAGCAAAGAGATTACAACAACCTAATTGGTAAATGTCAGCTATATATATATATATATTTGGATGTGAGGAAACCCCACCCTCAGAAAGTATATTTTATGGGTCTAGGTGAGCGAATAAAACTTTAGTTGTTCTAGGCTTTTATAAAGGGTACACACTCTGACTCGAACTCAAGACTTGTTATGTAGATCACAAGTTCTTTGTCATCACACTACAAAAAAACAGGTCGATTTGCAACGGATTGATCCGTTGCAAATAACAAAGAAAACCGTTGCAAATATTAATTTGCAACGGCATTTGCAACGGAACCAATCCGTTGCCAAAACGTCGCTGCAAATTTCTCTGGCAACGGATTATCCGTTGCAAAATAATTTGCAACGGCTAATCCGTTGCAAAACCTCCCGTTGCAAATACACATTATGCAACGGCTGGTCCGTTGCAGTTGCAACGGCTGGTCCGTTACCGTTCCGTTGCAATTGCAACGGACCAGCCGTTGCCGTTCCGTTGCAATTGCAACGGACCAGCCGTGCAACCGCCGTTCCGTTGCAATTGCAACGGAGACCGTTGAAACGGAGCCTGTTGCAATTGCAACGGAGCCCATTGCAATGACAGGTCC
Organism: Salix brachista; assembly: GCA_009078335.1. Classification (NCBI taxonomy): domain Eukaryota; kingdom Viridiplantae; phylum Streptophyta; class Magnoliopsida; order Malpighiales; family Salicaceae; genus Salix; species Salix brachista. The sequence goes on from CM018586.1 coordinate 14,528,329, forward strand.
GCCCGTTGCAATTGCAACGGCAGGAAGCTAACCCTGACTGATGCAAATATTGATTCTTGGAATTGATTTTCATAAATATTATTGATATATTATTAATATTGAGAACTAAATATTGTTGAAATAAAAATTTCATAAATTAAAATTTATAATACAACAGAGATTCGGTTACATTTACATGTAGAAGTAAATCAACATGGAATAAAAAAATACATATTTTGAAGTGTTTAAAAAAATACACCGATCCTCTTTGGTCTTCATGGCCAGTTCCATTTGCTCAATCCTTCGATTAGTTGTTGCTATCTTCTTCTCCATTTGCTCAATTCAGGAAATGGACTTCCACAACTCAAAAGCAAAGAACAAAAGATTATGGATATCTGTGTCCCGTAACCATAAATTGGCTAGGGATGAAAAAAGGCAATCAAGAGTCAGGAAAAAATAGAAGTAAAGATTAAAAATATCAAGACATTCAATAGTACACTGGACAACAAGCTGTAGCAACAATGATAAAGGCATGACATACTGGTTCAACTTGTAGAGCTTGCATATTACCCTGAATAATGCAATGCCTTCTTCCTTGTATATGTCCTCTGGGAGTTCATTCTATTCAATGTAATTCTTGTATCCAGAGCTATGACCTCCCTGATTAAGTTTACAATTAGCTGATTTGGTTGAAAGTTGGAAAATAAGTTAAAAACTAATGTCACTATAAATTCTTTATTGAGGTTTCATCGGCTTTATCAATGAAGCTCTGGAAGATTGAAAAGAACTGAAATGATTCATTTCCTTCATAGATTCAAGCCTAAGAATTAATACCAAAACAGAATCAGAAAGGTACCAGAATTGTACAGAAACCCCCCTGTTACAACAACACCAATAATTACAGGAAATAGAATGCCACCTGGGCAGGTAGAAACTTTAATGATTCAACCATCTTGCCCTCTAGTGAAATAGCAGTAGTTCTTTCCTCCTATTTTTCAATGTGAGATAGATTATACAAGGGTAAACTAATAGGATGCAGGATGCAGGATGCAGGAGTAAGGAATGCAAGCCACAGCAAAACACCTTGCCAGGGATGCAGGATCCCAGGAGTAAGGAACAGCACGCTTGACTTCCTCATGCAATACTAAGTTTACTTTGGCTATCTGAACCTTATACAAGGGAATGAAATGCCCAACCATTGCAAGGGATTTTGTTCCAGCAATATATCCAGTTGCAGTCATTTACCTTCCATATCCTAAATCAAAGAGTTCATCATCTTTGGGCTCTTAAAGTCTATTATAATGCAAATGAGCCCATAAAGTGCTTTGGACCATCTAATTATATTCTCTTCTGGCAGGAAATCCAATTCACTGACCATGTATGCAGAGGATGAACTATGGAATGAGACATTTGGACACCCATCCCAGTTAGAGTTACCACTCCAAGAACATATATAGCTTGGTTATTTTATTCTTGGGCTGTAAGGCCACTTCACCAGAAAAAAACATACCCAGAGGATGCCCCCCAGCTTTGTTTTTACTAAAACAGCAAAACGTTCAAAACAATTGCTATCAAATATGCATATGTGAGTTGGGAAATTCTAAGAGCAGGATAAGATTTCTTCTTGAAATCACAACAATCCTGATAGAAGACCTTGTGGAAGTTATAGAAACTTAAGGGACTCCATACACTCAGCTTTATGAAAAATAATGAATGCCCCTCGGTCAAATGGCAGCCAGGATACTAGAGATAAAAGTTATGCCACAATCTCCAAGCACTTAGCAGCCACATCAACAATCCCTTAGACAAATGAAATTATGTAATTCTTTAGGCATCACAAAATTGCTAATCTAACTTAACAGCAGCTGCTATGATAAAACTAAAATTGAGAACTTTTCTGAAACTTCCTACCTGAATGTGCATATTCAGTAACTCCATCAGAAATGGGCTCAAAGGAAGGCTCATTCAAACCATAGCTTTTTTTCCAGATTAGTTAGCCACATAAATTGCCGGCCAGGAAAAATCAGAACAATATATTTCTGTAGTCTTCTGACACTCGACTTGAAAACAAATCAAATCAACAATCCTAACACGCACAAGTTGACAATCAAAGAGCATAAATTTTATGACTTCCCAAATCACAAGAGACTGGACCTAAAGTAAAATAAATAAATAAAAGAAATCCAAGCATGCCCAGATAATGAATGGAAAGAAAAGAAAAGAAAAGAAAAATTAACCTCATGGAAGGAGCAAACAGGAATCCTCTCAATGCTTCTTTTCCCTGGAGAGCAATCGATGTCAAAAGAAACACTAGGCAGCACAAGCTCATGAGAGATATCAAGATCCCTAGCATGTTCTTCGTCAATATGAACCAACCTAGACCCAGTAGCTCCTTTACAATATAAAAGTCTTATATCAGATGTGACATCAAAGCCACGACCCAAAGCTTGAATTGAGTTGCAGAGAGTAGTGGTCAAATCATCAGAACCCAAGCTCATCTTTCACAGCAGATCCTAAAGGAAATGAAAAAAAAAAGCAGCAAAACGACCAATCGATGTAGGTAAAACGCGGAACAGAGACAGATCATGCTAAAAACTGAAAAAGAAATGCAATAAAACGAGAAAATAACAGAGGAGCCAAATCTAAGAAATAAAGAGGCGATGACATAAAGAGAGATCTAAGAGGAGACCATCTCCGTCCTTATCGAATAGGCTGAAAGCTTCCTTGAACTCGGAGATCTGGTCGTCGGTGAGCTGATCGGCCATTTTTGTTTGGAGAGAAGGGAATATCAGAGAGGTAGATAAATATATAAAAAAAAGGAAGTGGGGGCTGGAGAGGGAGGGGGCTGGCGAGGGAGGCTGGAGAGGGAGTGGGGGCTGGCGAGGGAAGGGGGCGGCGCAATTGGAAAAATGTGAAGGAATGTAGGGTTTGGGTGGGTGGGGGGGTTTATATTAATTATTATTATTAATCATAATTAAATTCATTTTTTAATAATAATTAAATTTATTTTTTTTAATTTAAATATAAATAAAAAATAATAATTTTATTTATTAATTTATATTATCAGGAATGTAGGAATGTAATGGAATGTATTTTAATTAATTATGTTTGAACTTATTGGTTATTTATTAACGTGTTCATTTTATTTTCTTAAGTTTTTCTAGCACTCAAAGACAATAAGTAACATTAATTAACTTCAAATACAACAACCATAAAAAAAAACATACAAATTACTTTAAAAACATACAATAAGTAGCTTAAATTTCAAATTTCAAATATTGTGGATCTTTTAATTATATTTAAATTTATTTTTTTAATTTAAACATGATTAAAAAAATAATTTTATTGTTGGAAGGTTTTTCAAAAGCAATTATTTAATTGTATAATTTACTCCTATTAATTGCATAATTAAACTAAATTCAAAATAATTGCATTATATTTGAAATAATATAAAAAATAGCTCTTCAAAATATTTTTTATCATTGGAGTACATATCAATAAAAAAATCAAATATACATTATTCAAAGAGCCATTTTCAAGATTTGAATCTTCAAAATGGATCTTGCCATTGAACTTGCTCTTACAAAGAGGTTGAGCCAGATTCAGAGTAGTTGAAGGAGGTGAAGTTGGGTTAGAGAGTTCGGATTGGGTCGGATTATCCATAATTAAAGGTTTTGAAATGAAAATGAAAACATGTTTTTGTGGCTGGTCCTCATGAGATTTAAGTTAGATATATTGCTTAGAACCTGACAGAACACGCACACGTGCATGCGCTGGTGATGAATTATTTGATTTTATGCTTCAAAATTGTTTCTTGCATTTTTTTAGTAATTTTTTGATGTTTTATATTAAAATATATAATTTTTTTGAGATTTTTTTATATTTTTATAGTAAAATAACTATTATATCCTGATATAAGATAAAAACTAAGAGTTAACAGAGGAGGTGTCACAGTGATTTCACATACTATTGCACGGTAAAATAACTCTTTTACCCATGATAAGACAAAATTGAAGAGTTGAATGTAAGGGTGCTATGTTAATTTATCATTTTTTATTATTCTTTTCTGCGAATATTATGTACGCATCTGACACGCCCGCCGACAATTTTCGACCTGACGCACACCTTATTTTTGTCTATATTTATATATGTGTGCTCTTAGTTTTGATTTTTAATTTTTATTATTTTCTTATTTGTTAAGGTGGTAACTTTTTGAAAAAAATTGTTCTTAGATTTTAGTTTGTGTTTATGATCATTTGAAAATTGATATTTCTTATATTTTTCTCTTTGTTCTTTCTTTTAGTTTTTTTTTATTTTCAAGTCAAATAATTTTTTTCCAGCTAATATTTTTTTTTCATTGATTTTGTTTGCTCTTTTGTTATAGTTTTTAGGCTTTTTTATTCTTTGATTTAATTTTTTTTTCATTATTGATGCAATAATAATAATAATAATAATAATAATAGTTTTAGTTTTAATTACTTTTCATTTGCAACGGATTTCCCGTTGCAAATTTAATTTGCAACGAAACATTTTGCAACGGATAATCCGTTGCAAACTCCGTTGCAAAATTGTCCGTTGCAAATTAAAGTTGCAACGGCTAATCCGTTGCAAACCATGTTTTTTTTTTTTTTTCTGGAATTGGTGTAGCAACGGATTAGCCGTTGCAAATGTAATTTGCAACGGACAATTTTGCAACGGATAATCCGTTGCCAAAATCCGTTGCCAAAGTGTCCGTTGCAAATTAAAGTTGCAACGGATAATCCGTTGCAAACTATGTTTTTTTTTTTTTTTTTCTGGAATTGGTTTAGCAACGGATTCGCCGTTGCAAATGTAATTTGCAACGGACAACTTTGCAACGGATTTTTGCCGTTGCAAAAATCCGTTGCAAACACACCCCTTTTCTAGTAGTGTCACATCATGCACTTTAAGGAAAAATGTCAGCTATATATTAAACCAGAGATCCTAATTATTTAGTTTATATAGCATGCATTTATATAGTCAAATAAACATGTAATAAGGATATAAAAAGAAACTTAGCATGCATTATAAGCATATCAAAGAGTGTATAAATGGACTAAAACAATAATTGATTATGAGGCAAATAATTATATTATAACAAACCCAAATCAAAGTAAGCAATAAGTTAGAGAGAGAAAAAAAATTAAAACCAACTTTAGGACTAAGGATTCAAAGTCGGGACCAAGCCAATGCCAAAGCTCGAGCCTAAACTAAGCACGCATATGTGGGTTAAACTCACACTACTTTGCCAAGTCTCAGCTATAATCTCTTTAAGTTTTTATTATGTAAACTACAAGAAAATTTCATTTCTTTTTTCTATATGGGATATAGAATATTGAGTTTCAAAAAAAAACACCAACCAATAATTTTTAAAAATTAATTTCTCATTTATCTATAATTTATTTTAATCATATTAATATTTCATTTTCAATGAACTTTTGTTGCAAAACAATTTTCAACTAAGTTCTAAGTGGACTTCATTTTAAAATTGACTCCAAATATTCTCATTAACAGTTTTTTTATTAAATTAAACTCGAAAAATCACTCATAAAAATTGTGACGTAAAGAAATGAACAAAATTTACTATGTTTATTAATACAAAGTAAACTTTTAAGTTTTGAGGTTATATTGAGAAATTAAAGAAGATAAAATTAAAGTCAAATTAAAATTTACTAAAAAAATATGACATTACCTTACGAGGACACGTCAACGTCGACTACAACTACTGGACACTTTGCAACAAATTTCAAGGCAGACAGATGATCGTTGACTACAACTTTTTATATTTTTCTTATTGTTTTTACATGCACAGTTTTTTTTTTTATTTGCATTTAGATTCAACCATCTCTTTCTTTTTTTTAAAAAAAATTCTTTAGTTTAATATTTTTGTTTTAATAATGTTTCAAAGGAATTATTGTAGTTTATCATTAGATTTTTTTAATATCTGATATAAATAATCTGTATTTATATGATGTATTTATAAAAATAAAAATAATTGTTCTTGGTAAAAAAGTAACCTTTTAGGTACAAAAATAAAAATGAACAAATTAAAAGATAGGGTCAGGTTTAGAGATTTTTATACTTGTCTTTTGTTTTTATAAGAAAAAAAACTTTTTATTATAGTATTTAATTAGCATTAATAAATGTTACTGGTTCATATATTTTTAAAATTATTTTACTATGTGTAAATAAAAGTTTTATGTTTCTTAATTAAAAAAAATCATGATATAATAAAATGCATCCACAACATTGGCACATTCTTTTATTCTATGATGTTAAAAATCAATTTAAGATCATAGCATTCACCTTATCATTCAGGACAAAGTCATTTGTGTAAGAAGCAAATCGTAATTTTACTATTATAATTTACAATACTATAAAGTCCAGAACTACATATTAGGGTGTATTTGATAGTTTTATTGAAGTTGTTTTTTAAAATATTTTTTGTTTTAAAAAATATCATAGTAATATTTTTTATTTAAAAAAAAATTATTTTTGATATCAATATATCAAAATGATCTAAAAACACTAAAAAATTTAATTTAAAATAATTTTTTTTTTAATTTATTTCAAAAATATTTTCAAAACACTACTCAACAATTATAATTATAAGTAGCAATCATTCACCCAGCATAAAAATGTTAAAGGCAATGCCAACTCTACATTGTCGTATCATAAACATAAGGATTGATAGAATTTGTCACAAATAATGATCGAGGTAACACTAAGTGGTTTAGATTAGACATTTATTAAGAGTGATTAGAGGTTAATTAACATTATTTGTTTGGATTTATACAACTAATATATTCTAGAGACAACTATGTTTTCTTTCACATCCCGACCGAAGATCGTCGTGGCCCATTGTTAATTGCGAATGTATGGTGTGGCTTTTTAATTTTTTTTTCCCATATGGAATATAAAATAGGGTGAAATTGTATTGATGACAAACGAAAAAAAGTTAAGGCAAGAAATGTAGTGATTAGGTGTCTGGCTGGCTACGTATTCTCTTACGTGTGCTGTCGGTTGCGGATACGTCCATTAATGGTCGTAATCTTTTCAAACAACATGTTTTGGAATTGTGCTGCCTTTTTTTTAATAATTTTTTATTTAAAAATATATTAAAATAATATTTTTTAATTTTTATATCAACGTATAAAAAATATGACTAAGAGGTTTTCATATCAACATATGTTTAAATGTTGAGGTTTTACTAAAAGCAATGCATCGCAAGACTAAGAGTGTTTTTGATATTACTTTTGTTTTTGTGGTTGAGGTTTTAAGAAAATAATTTCATGAAAAACACTTTAGCTGTGGTTTAAAATAAGTTTTGAAGTATTTTGTTAAAAGTGCTTTTGAGTTTGAGATTAATGAAAAACAGTTTCATGTGTTTGGTTACCAAGCTTTTCATATTGCTTTCAACTTGTAAAATTACTTTAAATATATATTTTTTATATTAATATACATATATATATATATATATATATATATATATATATTATGTAAACATTATTTATATTTTAATTAATTTTTAGATTATTTTAATATTAAAAATATATTTTTATATTAATATACATATATTATGTAAACATTATTTATATTTTAATTAATTTTTAGATTATTTTAATATTAAAAATATATTTTTTATATTAATATACCTATATTATGTAAACATTATTTATATTTTAATTAATTTTTATATTATTTTAATATTAAAAATATATTTTTAATATTAATATACATATATTATGTAAACATTATTTATATTTTAATTAATTTTTATATATATTTTAATATTAAAAAAATATTTTTTATAAGAAAATATAATAAATAATTATTATACCCCTACCCCACCCCACCCTACCTCCCCACACACAAAAAAAAAAAAGCAAGACCCATGCGTCCGGGTTTTATTGATTTTTAGGGTGGGATCCACATCCAAAAATCAGCTAAAAACACCATTACCAAACATCCAAACTCTCAGTTTTTTTTAAATCTCCGGTGCAACCTCAATCCCAAATACCCTCTAAGAATAAATTTTATTTGATATTACATTTTAAAAGTATTTTTTACAAAAATTAATTATTTTTATTTTTACTTTAAATTAAAAAAATTGGTGTGTTTAGATTATTTTTTAAGCTAATATCAAAAATAATTTTTAAAAATTAAAAATAAATATCATTTTAATGCATTTCTGAACGAAAATCATTTTAAAAATAACTTCAACCTCACTCCCAAACATGCAATGATGAATGATAAAAATAAATAGTAAAAAGCATTCACCATTTCCTATAATTCTTATGTGGTTTCTACAATGAATTCCGACAAAATTAAAAATAAATTATTACAATATTAAGCCAGGATTTTGTTTTAATTATAATTTATTTATTAAATATATTTTTGAAGTATAACTCAAAATGAAAAATTATAGAGTTATATCATACATACCCTTAATTCAATATCTTCTCTGTACTACTTCATACACTACCCCGCGTTAATAAATAGTTTTTTTATTTTTTATTTTTTCAAATTCACCTGAATATTCCTGTAGAACTTATCACAGGAAAATTAAAAAAAATCGAGTTTCATTTCACATTTTTTTTTTGAAAAAAGCTCTATTGAACTTATGAAAAGAAATGAAGAAGTGTATAAGAAAAAGGCATGAAAAATAAAAATATAGGTTTGACAACTATCAAAAGAAGAGAAAGAATAAAAGAAAAAAGAAAAAACACATCACGATATCCAAGAGAATAATTCTCTTGAGCTAACGTGAAAGAAGCTTATGGTGTGTTTAGTTTTGAGTTTTGATCTGCTTTTTAAATTGATTTTCACCTTTTATTTAATGTTTTTAGGTATTTTATATTAATTTTGATATGCTAGTATTAAAAATTAAAATATATTTAGATATATTTCCAATTCAAAATTATTTTTTAATGATATATGTAAAAAAAAGAGCACAAATACTGTCAGCAAATGGAAGGAGAAATAAATTATATATGAGTTGAAAAACATCTCAGCAATACAATTTATAAATTCTTCGCTAATATGTTTAATTAATATTTATGGCACCCGAAAAAAGAAAAACGAAAATCATGTTTTTCATCTGCTGCCCTTTCCTTACGTTTCCCTGTTCTTTCTAGATGATTTTCTTACCGAAATCTTAGGCACTAGCTAGTAGCTCCTTCCTTAACAGTCAAATATGTTATTCGTGGAGCCCACGATACTCGATGCACTGTTGTCGGCCGTCGTTCTAGTCTTTTTTGTTGTCTTCAAAGGTTCAAAAAAGAAAAATAAATGTTTTTTTCCACCCTTTTGAACAGTGAAAGAAGATTTGAAGTGCTAAGTTAGTAAGTTTGTATGATGCAGTGCTGCTTACAGTAACTATCAAGCAAGCATAAACACACCCTAATTTATGGAAACTTCTTACAGGTCCTTTCCTAGCTAGGCCAACTTGTTCATATCAAGATGGGAAATATTGCTCCCCCCCCCCCTCAATTGTTAATTAACCACAGATGAGGCTTGGGAGGCAAGACACCCCCACAATTATATAAACTGTAATCTTATTCAAAATGTAAACGTTTATGGAGTTATTCTCATTTAATTCACGCTTCCATACTCTTATATATATTTTCAGAGCAAGAGATTTCTTAGAAAACAATCCATGGTCCAATACAAAAGCAGCACCAGATTTTGCGTAAAACCCACTTGATTGCTTCACCTTCCTCAGCCCCTTCTCTCTCTGCCTCCTTCCCTCCCTCCCTCCCCTCTCTCTATTATAACGTCAATCCTAAGTATATGGCCTCCTCATCTTTAAATCACCTGAACAAATTCTTGACCTTTTCACTCGTACAGCTTGGGCATAAATGTATACCGGCTCCTCATTAATACCTTTCCATCTTGTTATATAGTGGCTGCTGCAGCTGCTTGTTAGAGTTTTCATTGAGAACATATCGCTGAAATCTTTTGAGCGAAAATGGGACGATATTCTTGCTGCTTGAAGCAAAAATTAAGGAAAGGCTTGTGGTCACCTGAAGAAGATGAGAAACTGCTCAATTATATAACTAGATTTGGTGTTGGCTGCTGGAGTTCTGTTCCTAAGCTAGCTGGTAACTACTCCTGAAATACTATTGGCATTTTTTTCTTTTGATATTTGAGTTTCATATGACTTGGTTTGACATTATGTGCTGTTTGATTTGATTCTTCCAGGTCTGCAAAGGTGTGGAAAGAGTTGCAGATTGAGATGGATAAACTATTTGAGACCTGACCTTAAAAGAGGAATGTTCTCACAACAAGAGGAGGATCTCATAATCAGTCTTCATGAACTTTTGGGTAACAGGTATGTATGATCCAATGATTATATATCAACCAGAGAAATCTAAACCTTCAACTTTTGATGCACAAATGGAAATGGGAACTCAATTCTTTTGATTTTTTAATTGCAGGTGGGCTCAAATTGCTGCACAGTTACCAGGAAGAACAGATAATGAGATTAAGAACTTTTGGAATTCCTATCTGAAGAAGAAGCTTATGAAGCAAGGTATTGACCCGACAACCCACAAGCCTCTATGTCAAGTGGAGGTGAAAGAGCACAAGGTTTGTACAGAAAAGGGATCTTTTCAAATACCACAGTCTAAAGGGTTGCCAATTGTATCAAGCTTCACTGCACAAGAGCCAGCATTTCTCATTAATGATACTGCTTACAATATCAGTGGATTGCCAGAAGTTTCAAGAGAGCAATTTCTCAACAAGCAATCCTATGATCCCTTATCCTACTTTGAATTCCCTGCCGGTATTGATCCAACAGGGTATAATTCAAGCCTTTCAAGTGTGTATTATCCAACTGTTAGATCTCTTGATCAAAACCATTTTGAAACAAGTTCAAACTTTGGATTCACTTCAATGCCAAGCTTAACAAGTTTTGACCATGGAAGCATGAGTGGGACAGATTTCTCCGATAACTCGGCTTCAAGAATGAGCTCGATGTTCTTGAACGAGGCAAAGGAAAGCTCCAGTAACAGCTCAAACATCAGCAATTGTGCAGGATACCAGATGAACAACATGATGGAGAATGCAGCAGCTTTCTCATCATGGGATTCTGATGATCATAAGTTTGAGTCGGTGTTTCAATATCATCAAGTCAATGGGATCAAGACAGAAGAATTGAACCCTAGTCCATGGCAGGAAGCTGGACGGCTCCATACTCATCAGAATTCAGTAGATTTCAATAGCTATCCGTTAACGTCGCTGTCAGAAGATATAACAGGAGCAAATTTTGATGTCTTCCACCAGATATGAACTGTAAATTCATTAATTTACTCCTCTCTCTCCAAGCAAATACATGAGATGTTGATAGTACAGGATTGTTTGAGATTGTCTTTTTTCTTTTCTTTTTGGTTGACAAGATTTTTTTCTTGAGAAAAAAAGACTAAGCTGATATATGCTTCTCTGAATTATAATCTGTAATTTTCCTTCTTGTTTTCAGTGTACTTGTCTTTCTCTTTCTGTATTTGTTTTCAGGACAGTTCAAAATAATGTACGTACTTGCAAGTTGAAGAGTGAAAACTAATTTTGTGGTCATAATCTTTAATTAGTTGGTGTCTTAACGAATCATCATTATTATATATTAGCTACAACGCTATTTTCATGTCTGTCTTTTTGCCTGCTTAAGCTATCTACACACACCATTTATATAGCAAACACCTATAATTGCCAATTTTTAAATCAATTTTCCTTAGTAACAGCAGCCCAAGTTGGACCTCATCACCATCATTATTCTTAAAATAAACCAGTATATAATCTATTTGATGTGCATGAATCGTAGTTTATGTATACTTAATTTATAATCAGAGAGGTGGCGGGGCAGGTTTTGATTATGACATTTTTGAACCGCTGGCAGTCTTAATAACAAGATTATCGGGGGGCCCATAGTCGTATGTATCCGAGATGCTGATTTCCTTGCATATGATCCAGCTGCTATTCCAGGCCCCTCCATTTCCATGCATTAGTGTAGTGACTAGTGAGTCCCTACAAAAGGCGTAAATTGACCGCCCGTCGTAGCTCGTCGCCATTATTGGAGAGAGATATTGTCATAGAGATAGTTGAAAGAGAGAGAAGAATTATCAAGCAGGTAATGGTAAAAGCAAGTTCAAGAGCCCAGAGACTGCTAATATGGTAATTACTTAAAATTTATATAGTCATTAACTTTAGAATCCGTAATATTAGTCAAGATATACACAATAAAGAGAGAGAGAGAAGAAGAGCAAGAAAATTAGCACGGATCAACTAGAGTAACGTACATAAAAGGTCCAAAAGTATTCAATCATCTTAGGTTTCCGGTGCTTTTCGTGGATATGTGCAAGCTAGTATATATACAGATTAAGGACTGCCACCACCACCACCACCACCCCAGAACTCAATGTTGCAGTGAAAGCCATAACTTGGTGTGCTTTATTGGAAAGAAAGAGACATCGATGGATAGCTAGGAAAGTGCCAATTCAGTGCATGTCCTTGCCAGTCCTCTGTGCTATAATACATTTCCATGTATATGCCCGAAATTTGCCTAAATCCAAAGAGACACGGATCAAATCTTTCATCACAAGATGTTACACACCATTGGTTAATGTGATTGAAAATTAGCAAGGTGTGTTTCAAAAAAATCTGGCACCAAGTGGCTTAATATCTCCACCCCCCGTATTGATGTTTGTCGATGAAATGTAGGTTCATCAGGAAGATCGGTGTTCCGATTCAATGCATGCAATGAAAAAGTTCGTTTAGAAAAAAAGTGTTTCTCCAAATCTGCAAGAAACATATCATAAATAATCATTAAGGCAACGTTCAACTCTAATCATCAATGCTCGTTCAGCTATCACAAATTTGTGATCATATTATCATGAATAATCATTAACACAGCTGAAGTTTCACATCACAATTAATTTTAGAAAACTGGGCTCAACCCAAAATTAATGCAGATCGATCCAGTTTCAAATTATGGGATTGTAATTTGTAAATATCTATGATGCCAGTGATCAGTTGACCAATCTTAACCGATATATAAACATCAGATCTTGTTCCCCAACTACTGATTGTGTTGGCATGAACAGGAAGGGCAAGTCAAACAAGATCATTATTAAAGGATAAAAGGGAAAACTAGCAGTAACAGTAAATAAAATTAAACTTTCCATGTCAACTAGCTATAATATTCAATTTGATGCGTGTTTATAGTGGCTGCTTGGTGATTTGATGTAGCATTTGAATCCGAGCCTTACATAATTTTAATTCATTAAATGGTTTTAATTTATTAAAAAAAAAAAACAGAGTTCAGGGAAAGAAGTCCAAAAATGTAAGCTGGTTGCATAGGAGATAATTTCCAAAACTGTTCGAATTATTATAATCTAATAATGGAAACAAAAGATAACCATAAAAATGGAAGGTGAAAGGGGTAATAAAATTGAAGTACTAAAAGGCTGTACCTTTTTGATACTGGTTGGTCGGATTACGGTGTCTCTATCACGGTCAAATAACGGTGTCCCGACAAGTTCTATCTGATAGGTAATGATGAGAGCTCGACATTGATCCAAAGGGTAAAACTGCAACGACATGAATAATATTGGAGGGGTCTTAGTAATTTTATATCCAGTCAATGTGTGCGAGGAAAGGGTAATGTTCATGAATCTAATTAGAAGAGCTATCATCATGGAGATCTCACCTTGGCTGCTTTATTCATGAGATTTCTATCATTTTGACTCGGATCTAAAATAGTATTTTTGATCTCGTTTTATTTTGGCTGAAATGTTTCATACTAGTTAAAAAACGAGATAAAATAGCGTAGTTTTTACATCGCTTAAAATTTATGCCCTTTTCGTAAATTTTGCCTAAATTGCCGGAACATTCTGGTTTCGTTCTGTCCATTCCGTTTCGGCCGAATAGTGTTTTCTTAAATAATAAATAATTTTACAATATCAATCATATCTCTTAATTCGACCGTTATATTGTGATGAAATTTTACAAGGAGTCTCTTGACATATTTATATATTTTTTGTTAAAATTCCAGAGCAATCAGAGAATGTTGTGACCTTAAGAGATTGATGACGACATTCTCGTAACATTATACATGTTCATAATTTTGTTCAGAAAAATTATTTTATTGTATATTTTTTTAGATTAAATTGCACAATTCTAAATATATATTTTTTTTGGATTTGAACTAATTTTTTTTGAATAATATTTTTAATTACATATATATAAATAGTACAACTCCGAAATAAAACACCAAAACACTTTGAAATCAAAATATTATATTTCAATTAAAAAAACAAAACACCAACTAAAACGGAATTAACAAGTTTTTTCTAAGGCATAGGTCGTTTTTACAGTCAAACAATACAGGAAAATTCTTGCTATCCTGCACGAGGAATTCCTTTCCAAGCTTGCAGGATGAATTTGTCTATAGTTTCTTTCGAGTAAAACAGCTTGCTACTAGAGCTTGAGTACCTAGCTAGAATGACATCGGGCTCCATGTTTTACGTGGTGATTATTATGATTTTGCCTATCATTTATGGGCTGGGTTTAGATCGGTATCTCTCTCTCTTTATATATATATATATAAATTGATGTTATATTATGCTTGATTTTTATCAAATAAAATAAAAATAATGGGATTTAAATTCATGATCTCTTGACTAATAAGATTCTGATACCATATTCTAAAATCATTTCATTTAAAAACATAAATGTTTTAGGTGAAATCCCAATATATAATTTATATTATTTTCTAAATTTTTATGAATTAATAATGGCATTGACATAGAAGGAAGCTCATCCTCTGTAAGTTGTAGTTCGCAATGATGACAGTAAGCACAACCATCATGAACTCTGTGTATTAACTGGATGAGTTAAGAGGCAGCTTTTGCCTGATTTCAGGCTTTATGCGAACTGATCATATTCTTGATTTTAGGGGGGTTATAAGCTCTTGAAAATTGCATCCTTCTAACTTTAAAAAAAAATAATAAACACTAACCAAAAACTAAAGTGAAAAGTTAATTTTCCTAACAAGAAAATCAAAGATTTATATAAATACAAATATTTTATCTTGACTATTCATTTTATTTTAACATTTTTTAATTTATCTTCAAGGTTCATTATTGTTGTTGAGTACATATAATTTTTGTTTTCATAAATACATAATACAAACACAACTAATTTATTTAAACTTTTTTTTTTTTATATAAATTACACTTTCTTTTAGAGGTATAAAAACAGTTCAAAAGACTTATTATCATTTAAAAATATTTTAATTGAAAAAATTAAAAAAAATAGAGAAAGAATGCATTATTTTAAAATCCAATTAAAAAAAATAAAATGCTAAAATTTATTGTGCTAGGCAAAAGCCTAAAAACACAACACTCGCTTTTTTTTTTAAAATGATAATAATAATTAGGTGGATGATTTGTTGTGAGTTTGAGTTTGGTAGGGAGTTATTTTTTTTATTGAACATAACTTTGTTATAGTTTATTTTTTAGTTAAAAAAAGTAGTTTTGAAAAATAAAACTATGTTATTAAATTTTATAAAGTTTATAGATTTGTTCACAAACTTTACCGGTTGATATGGTTCGTAGGTTTGACAAATTTAACCTTTTTTCCCCCGATTACATGTATACATATTGGGTTAATTGAAACTTTAGTTTCATAATTAGTTCTATCGCGATCATAAAAATATATCTCGCTATTGGATTGCAATCATCTATCTTTATTATCATATAGTTAAATAAAAATAGTTTAAAAAAACAAATTATAATCTTATTGTAGTCCATAACCCGATTAACGGGTTTGACATGCTAGCTCAAATTAATAGATTCATAGGTTTGACAGGTTTACCCACCGACCAAATATGCTTTTTTTAATTATTATTTTTTAATTTTGTCCTTCAATATTAAATTGGTTAGAAAATAGACTACATGAATTATTTTTGTTTGTTTTCTATAGGATTATCATGGTCTCAAATAAATATCTATTTTAGTTTTGGTGTTTAATTCTACGAGTATTTATTTTTATTACATTATTCAATAAATGTTTTTGTAAAAGTTATTAAATCTAATAGATACTATGACCCGGGCCACAAAGGGATTGAGATTGATACAATATGTAATTGTCTCCGTATTTTAAAAAACAATTGTTGTCTTTAAGTTTTTTTAAAAGACAAGTCATGTTCTTACGAGGCATTTAGAGTATCTTTAGATCCATAAAATTAATCGATTCAAATCAAGTCAACTCTCATGTTGTCTAATTAAAACTTGACTGAGACAAAGAGTTGACCATTGCAAGATCGACGCGCCTAGTTAGGTTTAATGATACTATCAAAATAAATATTTGTGCTCTTAATATTTATTTATATTTTAAAAATTTGATTTGACCATTGCATAGCATTAACCAATAAACTAGTATATATATATATATATATATATATATATATATATATTCAAGAAGTATAATTAGTTACGAAAAACACAGAGGCATAGATAACCCTTTCAACTTCTACATGATTTCATGGAGATTGCTTGTTCGAGACTCAAAAAGGGTTCAAGGAAAAGAAAAAACGATTTCATCAAATGCATTTTGTTTTACTAATCTTCCCACTTTACTGAATCAAACCTCATGCTTAAACTACCAACCTGTGATAGTCGGAATTCAGAATGCTTCTCCCTCTGCAGATATCGTAAGGAAGATAACAGGCTCTCATGATCTGTACTTTTTGCTAGGCTTAGCTGTTAAAGAACCATCTCACCTAAAAGCTTAAGCTTATAAGTGAGGCCCCATAATATAATTTATATTATTCTCTAACACACCTCCTCAAGTGAAAGCCCTTTAGACTTGAAACTTGCACAGGCCCATGCTTGGTTTTTATCAAATAGAATGGGGGTCGTGAGATTCGAACTCGTGACCGCTGGGTCAACAAGGCTCTGATACCATGTTAAGGAACCATCTCACCTAAAAGCTTAAGCTTGTAAGTGAGACCCTATAATATGATTTATATTATTCCCTAACATTAACAGTATAATGATGGCCTTAAACATGAAACTTTGGCCGAAAACCTTCAAATTTCAATAAAGAACATCGAGTGATTTCTTAAGTTCAAAGCCTCTTTTGTAACTTCTCATCAAAGATAACCTACCTAATGGCGAAGTCTAATAAAAAAGGAACAAGTGTTTTCATGTCCCTGTTGATTGCCTGTTTCTTAACATATGAACAAGGTTACAAGATTCATGATTGTTTCTTCCACATTGAGATGAATTCTGAAATCGCTTTCTGACTCTTTGCTTTAATTTTCAGTTAATTTTTTGGTTTTATATTGAAGTTAGGTGAGAGAGTAAGCAGTTCCTTTATTATTTTCTGTACCACGAATTTCAATTCGTTGCTTATAATTGAAACATTAAAAACAAATTTAACTCATTAAGGCTTTAGTCTTGATGACTACTGTGTAAATATTCTGGTTAAGCTTGACAGGTACCACTGGCAGGCAATGCAAGCTAGCTCTCCACATGGGCTGCTTGGAAGCTAGCCTTTGAAGATAGTCGTTTTGAAAAGAAGAAAAAAAGAAAAGAAAATAAATCGGATGGCTCACCGGGAAACGGGAAATTCACGGTGGCATAGTGGGAGGAAGGAAGTTCCGGTCTGGAGAACATTATTAGCTTCAAGAACATCCCTTATATAATAACAAGCTCGATGGCCTGCACGTTGCCATCCGAATTTCGACAAAAAAATAAATTACAGCAACAAAGATTTCCTGGTGAGGGACTGAGGTGTGTGTGTGAATGGCTATGCCAAGCAGATATTTTTAATTAATCAGCAGAGAAGTAGAAACCAGAGCATAATCATAATGAAGTAGGATTTAAGCATGGGAGTTTTTAAGTATCCAGCAATCAAGTCTGATCTGGAACCTTTCGAATAAAGAGTAAAAAATTGCTGTACAATGAAGCACGTACTACTTTATTCATTTCGTCATTATTGGAATCAACCCAGCTTCCTGGTGAACAACATAATCTTGTAAGAGAATTCGATGCTTGGGGATGCGTAGAGGGTTTCATTTTCTTGGTTTGATTTGAAGAAATAGAGGATGATACTCGATCTGTTCCAGTTAGATTGGTGCTAAATTGCCATTCCGCAGCCATTGGCATTCGGTACACCACCAAACCTAGCCCACAGAGCTGATAGTAGGCCTTTGAGTTAAGCCAACCTTTTCCTTTTCAAGCAAACAATGATAAAAACCACGGCTAGCTTCTCCCCATCATGGTTCATTTGAGATTCTGCAGGTTTTTTTATTAGATCCAATCAGCATTTCCTGTGATTGAAAATCAGTGTGTAGAATCGTGGATGGAGAAGCACTGCCATAGCTACTAGAGGGAAAACTCACAATTCCAAGGGGATAAAAAAAACTTGCTGCCACAAATTAATATGCCTTGGAAATGAGAAACGGCTCAAATAAATATGTTCAAAAGAAGAATATCATGTTTCATCCCCCCATTTCACATTAAATTCAGTTTGAGTCTTCTAAACAGCCCAAAAAAGAAAGAGAAAAAGAATCTCATAAAAAGAAGTGAAACAAACATCTTATCATTTTTCTGCAAGTGTGCATGTTAAAAGCAAACGGGTGATCAATTACTTGATCAGATCTTCTCAAAACATTATCTGATCAGATGATCGTTGATTACAAATTGCCAAGTAATAGGCAATGACAAAAGCTTATAAATAAGAAAAAAAATAAAAAATAAATAACAAACAGAACCAGCAGCGACTCTACATGAAAAACCTCCATAGTAACGAAGGGGAAAATGGAAACAAAAAACAACCTCAAAATTTGCATGGCATATATAATGATTGTGTTCTTTCTAAGCAAGCATAGAGAATATAGAACATAACACAGAATAATTGTTTGTTGGCACTGTCTGATCATCCTGATAAAGCCTAGTTTCAACCCATAAAATGTCTGAAGATACAATCTCTCATCTGGACACAGTTAACAGGATATATGCTTGTAACTATTAATTCAAAAGGAAAGCTGAAAGTTTCTAAAAAAGAATGAAGACCTGTATGGTAGCTATCTACTGACATAATAAGCTAGTATCACATATGTCCATCCTAATAATAATGCAACCACAAAATCACCAACTATATTCAAGATGTTATGAGCCTCTCGGTAACAACTCTGAACCAAATCTATAACTAAGATTTTTTTACCTCATACAGATTTTTTGCCTTATGCTTGCAGCTAGGGACATCTTCAGAGCTTCAAGACAAGGTCGTTTGGCCGCAAAGAGAGAACAACATCCGCACCAAACACGGAAGAAGAAAAATACTGTCAATCCTTCCTGTATGAATCCAGTCTAGCATACATAATAACAGCACTGACAAGGATGAATGGTTTTGACTGCAGAAACAGTGAAATTCATTATGCTGCAAAAGGCTGTCTTTGGGATGAGCTCCAGTGTAATGAAGAGCAAGGTGTCCACACTTGCTCAAGAGCCTCGCTATTACCGACCTTTAATGTCAGGTAGCATAATAATACAAACCCACACATTAGAGCCTGATCAACAGACAGAATAAATCCCATCAAAGGGGGGCCTCGAACCATAATCAAATAGACCAAAACTTTTAAAAGCATGGTAAACCACAACTCTGAACAAAATCTATTCAAATGGAACAGGAAAGAATTCAGTTTCACAAAAGGATCAGAGACCATAGCATTAACAACAGAACAGCATACATCCTTAGAATGTGTTTGGGTTGCTGCAATTGGTTACGTCAGAAGAATAGCAATCCCACAGAAAACTCAAACAAAGGTGAAAACTAGGGAAGTAGAAATCAACAAGTTACTGTCTAGCAGAAAGCAATAAACACCTAGGAAGAAATGTTTAGGAAGTGGCAACCACAGTTCTGGACAAATCAAACAAAGGTCGCTTACCTCGAGCTTATTAAATTGCCAAAAACCAACCCTAGTGCAGGGGCAACTTTAAAGCAGTAAAGCAAGGTTGAAAATAACTACACAAACTGCAGAACAAATAAAAGCTTAGCTATAATTCAACATTACAGCAAGAAAACCTTGTTTAATTAGGTGAAATCCAATACATTTTTCAAGCATGCAATGAATCTTGTTCAACAATCATGTCCCAATCAACAAAGTTTTCTCCAATTATGACTAAGAATGTAGTGCAAAGTTTTGGCGATAGTGGTATTCATTATGATGCCAAAGATTGTCTATTGAGAGGAGCTCCAGCCTGATAAAGAGTGAGGTGGTTCATGGCCCTGGAAAACAAATCCTTCAATTCAGGATGGTGAGCTAAAACAGAACGAGCTGTCCCCTCAAGGGCATTCAAAGCGCGAGCTTGCTCAAGAGCCTTACTGTTCCCAGCATTCAATGCGAGGTAACATAATAATACAAGTCCCTGCCGTTGAGGCTGATCACCAGAACGTAGTAATTTCATTAAAGGGGGAACCCCATCAAAGTCTATAATTGCTTTTGAATGCTCGGAACAATTGAAATTTTCCGGACATGCGAATTTCCCCAAGGCAACAGCAGCTTCTGTTGCGACCTTCACATTCCTATTACCAAGATGAGAAACTAAAGGCCCCATTATTCGAGTCTCCCGTGCAGGAAATGTTCGAGCCAAGCAACCAATTGATCTAATAGCAGGAATCTGCAGCTGTGGATCATTTTCTTCTTGACTTACTCTTAAAAGCTGATCCAAAACTGCCTTTGCAGCAGGCAAATTAGTCTTGAAAGCTGCACGTCTAAGATCAGCATTGGACTCTGCCACTGCCGTGATCTCCATAATGGTCATCAAACAATTAAACTGCAGCTCCCCACTTTCCCTCTCAACAATCTTCGCCAAGCAAAGCAAGCCTTTTGTTTCCGTAATCTTCCTACTATTGGACACACTCCCTCTTGACAGTTTCCACAGTGCCTCTGCACAGCTAACCTTAAGCTTAAGCTGCAACTCTGGTGTCTCCATTTCCCTCTTATTATTGTGTGAACCACCATGACTACTACTGTCCGAATTATAACCACCCTTATAAGATAGTTTTTTGTTCATTTCGATAAGCGAGGGAATACTGGTTTTAACAGGATTATTACTCACTATTTCCATATCCAAATGACTAGACAGCAAAGACACCAATGGTCTAGTCACATTCAACCTCACAAACTCCTCCTGTGCATAATCATCCAAATCCGCCATTCTCGCCACCAAATTGGCCACCGAAATCTGAACCGTCGTTTGTGAATCCCCTAAAACCCCAACAATCATCGAAATCCCAAGGGCATCAACAATCACCCTAACTTTTTCTCCATCACTAGCAATATTAGAAAGCGCAGTGGCAGCAGCAGTTTGAGCCTCCACAGAAGCACCCTCCTTAAGCATCTTCAACAAAGGCAAAATCCCACCTTCTTCGACAATCATCTTCTTATTCCTATCATTATCACTTGCTAACGAAGCAAGTTGATTGGCGGCATCAACACGATCCTTAACTTGACCCATTTGAACAGCAGAAATAGAAGACCAAACCCAAGCAAGGATAGGATCATTACTAGCAATAGGAGGCAAAGACAGATGAGCACCACCATCAGACTCAAAAATCGAAAGCAACCATTTCATATCACCAATAGAAGACTCTAAAAGATTCGAAACCTTACGAAAATCAGCAGTAGTAGTAATAGAAAACACTTGCCGAAGTACCCCACTATGTTTCTTGCATTTGCGGACAAGTGTTAGCGCCCGGTCAAGATTCCTGGTGATGTCGGAGGCGATTCGGCGGAGAGGACGGTCATAGAGGGAAGGAGCGGAGACAGCAAGGCGGACTTCAGCGCGGAGCATCTGGGAAAGGCGGTCAACTTGTTTTGCTAAGTCAGAACAGTCTTGCCTTAAGGATTCAGCTTCTTGGGCTGATTTTATGACACGATCTGCAAGTAAAATTGGAAGAGAGAGTTCTTCTTGCACAGTTTTTTCTTCAACTACACGAGGAGGCACTGTAGAAGAAGAAGTAACTGTAGCGGTAGAAGCGGATGACATTTTTGTTAACTGGATTGGACAATCGAGTTCTTGTAACCTCGTACTGACATCAATTCGGACAATCTAAGAGTTCGGGATTTGAGTTTGGCTGCAACTGGAAGATTTATAAAATAATCAAGCGAACGGTGGACTCTGGATTGGTTGTTCTTGTGACTCTGCAACGAAGGAGAATATACTATGCTAATATATATTATAGGACACCTTCACCTATTTTTATGGGCAACCTCTGCATTCATGTGTTCTTCTATTCAGCCCCCAAACTACTGATATTATCGATTGGACCCCCCATCTTCGTTTTAGGGCAACCTCTGCATTCATGCAGTTCTTCTATTCAGCCCCCAAACTACTGATATTATCGATTGCCCCCCCCCCCCCCCTCTCCCCCCATCTTCTCTGCATACATGTAGCTTGGGGCCACGTTTTAGGGCAACCTCTGCATTCATGCAGTTCTTCTATTCAGCCCCCAAACTACTGATATTATTGATTGGACCCCCCATCTTATTATCTTACATGTTTTATGCTGTGATAAGTGCTCCCTAGTTGCCACGGATTCTTCTTGGGAGGCCAAAAAAGCAGAGGATGGGAAGCCTCTACTTTATTAATGGCAGGCTGGATCTTCTAAAAATTATTGAGCCTGAGAGTGGTGACGAGAGATGACCTCGTCCACAAATCAGATTCAAGATTCGGTCCATGCTGGCAACTCTGGTTTCTGACAGTTTTTTCTTCTCAAAGCACACAGTAATTAGGGTTTGGACTCCAGTCAAGTCACTAGATTTGCGAAGGCCTGAATATTTTTCTTCTCTTAGGACGTTCCGCTCATCTATTGGCATGAGAAATTAATTAATGAAATACTTAAATGTCAATGCAATTGTCTAATGATTACCGAAATTAATGAAATACTTCTTCATCATT
The DNA here is from genome assembly GCA_009078335.1 of Salix brachista. Taxonomy (NCBI): domain Eukaryota; kingdom Viridiplantae; phylum Streptophyta; class Magnoliopsida; order Malpighiales; family Salicaceae; genus Salix; species Salix brachista. Next base: position 14,551,293 of record CM018586.1, read on the forward strand.
AACATATATAACAAAACATTGTCATGTTTAAATAAGTGTATTCTATCATAAATAACATTAAATTCGAGAATTAGATTTTCATGATTGCAAAAAGAAAGTTTATGCTAATACAAGTAGTTTAATAAGATATCCATGTCAATATATACACTCCAGATTCTCTTTGATGTATAGTTTTATGTTAATAGTTACAACTTTCAATCTAACTCTTGAATTAGGTTATTTTTTTTCAAAAAATTATAGTGGCCTTGTTTCTATTAGGATAAAATTTCTTAGTCATGTGATGTTGAAAAGACCTTCAAATAAGTCACAGATGTTACTATCAAGATCAAGGTTGTCAATATCGTTCCGGTTTTTCTATTGGTACATAACGTTTTGGTTTCGGAGCGTTTCGGCGTGCCGTTTCAGGGTTGTACTGTTCATATATAATTAATTATATATATATATATATGAAAAAAATTAAAATATTAATTTTACAAGCATAATTAAAACTTAAAATAAATTATTTTTAAATTATACAATACAAACACAAAGTCAAACAAACATAATCTCAAAATTAGAAACACAACCACAAGTTAATCAAAATAAGGAGGATTTTAAGGCCGAAACGGCACACCTGAAACGGTACCGAGATGTTTTGGCCGGTATTTAGTTGGTATTTCAGGAACGGGCCGGAATTAAAATCGAGACGAAAACAACGCCGTTTTATCTCGGTTTTTTTAACGGCACGGAATGTTCCGGCCGGAACGAAACGGTATTGACAACCCTGATCAAGATTTGTTATATTTTCATAGTTGATCTATGGTTTTTTTTATATATTTTATTTAGAAGTCTTTTATTATTGTTTTTTGAGTTTTGTTTAGGAACTTTTTACTAGTATATAAGTAGTTTAGAAGATTTATAAGATATTGAGTAGTAAAAATCTGAATAAGAGTTTTTGTATAAAGATCCTATATTTTATAATGTTTGTGTTTGTTGTCTATCTAATACTGTTTATATTTACATCAATTGATATTAGAATCCAATGATTTCATGGTTAGTTGATGAGGACTTTTGAATAACCATGATTAAAACTTCAATGATAATCGTAGAACAAGACGTGATTGTATAAAAAAAATGAGGAGATTCTCCTTCGAGAAAAAAAAATCAATGAACTAATGTGTTATTTTCATATTAGTCAATTGTTTTTATTGAAAACTTAAATGGAGAGTGTTGAGGAATCATCTCACCTAAAAGCTTAAGCTTGTAAGTGAGGCCTCATAATATGATTTATATTATTCTCTAACAGAGAGATTCATGATGGGGTGACCTATATAAAAAATTATGTTAAAAATGACTGGCAACTCTGGTTTATGACAGTTTCTTTTCTCAAAACATTGTATTAAAAATCCATGATAGAGCAAAGATGCTAGAACCTCATGAGCCATGATGGAGTGATATACAAATAAATAAATAGATAAAAATGGTTGAAGATGCTTTTTGACCGAGGTTGGAACTCGGGAATGAGATCCTTCTAGTCTGGGAAGACTTGTGTGGGAGCTTTTTTTTTTTTTTTTTTATGAAAATACATGTTTTTCTTAGATAATTTTATTTATTTTATATCATTACGCTTTTCTATTTTTATTTTATTCTCTATTTGAAGGGAATAGCTGTTCTTCTTTCTATTGAGATGATTAGAGAGAAATGACATGGTCGGTTTAGAACAAATTAAGTATGTAAAGAGTAGTCCAAAAACTTTGGGTCCTTCATAGCAAATATCAAAAGTATTTTCACAGATAGCACCCACCCACCCATCCTATTCACGTTAAAACATTTGCAATATTATGACAATCAAGCTTCACTCTGAACCTTATCCCCTCTAATTGTTAATAGAAATGTCCCTCACCATGTCATCTACCACTTGAAGTCATTTCCTTCCATCCACCATTATTTTTATTAAGATTGTCTGCTGTTCCTCGCGCGCTTCTTCCTGCTTCATCCTTCTAAGAACCCAATCTAGACGTTAATGGTGCACAAAACCAGTGTCATCAATCTAGCATGAGGTTCTGGCCTAGTAATTTGTAGTGGGTTAGAGCTTGGCCAGCACCCCATTTTGAAGTGGCTTTGCTACATCGTTGTCTTTAACATCATTGTCTTTCGCATCCAATTCGCATGCACTGGGAGGCACATCCACAGCAGGGGAGCAGTTGAAAAACCCATGAGGCTGCATTCCACAAACATCAGCAGAATGAGACCATGCATGTAGAAGACCACTAAAAGATGAAAGGATATCTAATCCAATGTTAGTCTTTACTCGTAAGACCTTAAATGATGGTAGTAATCAATCGAGAAAATTCATAAGAATTATGTGATTAGAGCAGACTTAAGTTTCAGTCCTGCAAAGCTTATGCAAAAATTCTACACAACTTTAGCAACATTATGATTCATAATGTAGGATCGTATTCTTGAGCATCAGCAGAGAACATTCAAGAACATTGGAGGTATAAATGAGATTGTAAATGCAGAGTGAATACCATAAGCATAAAACCGATGCGCTCCACTGGCATGACTGGCCAATCTTCCAACCGAGGAACATGTGTGATCCCAAATACATACCTGTAATAAACAGAATCGTACATGATACATGGAAGAGTTTCCATTAAGCTTAGCTTGTAAATGTTGTATTAAAAATGAATAAACAATCCAAGGTTTGACAAATTATCAACCCTTCATGGTTATTATTATTGGAAGAAAATACTACTCTTCAGGGATCATAAAATATGTTCATTCATCATTGTTTTTTAGTGGTCCAGTCCACTACATTCATGACAAATGGGTTTTTCCACTTTGGTCTTTCAAATAGCATGAAGTGAAAGGCCATGTCGTCAGAATAATAAAATGATGATTCCAAAAAAAGGTGAACACACGAGTGCTTCAGAGACAAACTACTGTTAATTAAAGGAAATCCTTACATCATATTCATTGAGATAGAAATAAATTTATAAATACACAGACACATGTGAGCGTGCACAAGAGAAAAGGAGAGATTTTCAACTAACCAAAGAACTATATCAGTTTCTTCTAACGGTCGATTCTGCTTAACCCATGTAGCCAGTCCTTCACCAACACGCGGATTTTGATTTGGGAACTCTCCTCCAGGAAACATCTCACCATGTGTATAGGGAGTAACCCAGAGATTGTGATTCAAAAAAGCAGCTCGCCTCAAAAACTTTGCCTCAGGACCAGCTAGTGGCAAACAATTTGAACCAGGTACTAGCCTGTAGCCCGTTAATTGTCCAGTTCTGTTTACGGTTCTAGTGTTTCTCACCTGAAGAATAAATAGCATGATATGGATACCTAAAGGATTTTTTACCCAGGTAATTTGAAAAGGATTGTTTCATTGCATCAATCTATTTAAAATCTAAAAGTATACATGTATCAACATAAATTATGAAATTTCTCAAATTTGGGTGACTGTGTCACTGGAACGTAGGCTTTTTTCTTTTTTTTTCAGTATTTGCATATAGGCCTTATCATAGCATTGAATCCAGGAGGAATAATCTTAGTTCCCAGTAATATCTAACAGATTCAATAATACAGTGAATCAAACAATACGCTAAAATCAATACATCCAACATCGAGCATTTCAAAGAAAGAAACAATTGTATTTTTGTTAACAATCACTTAGCAAGAGCAGCTCTACAGCAGGGGAAAGAATGTCTTACAATCCAATGGCGAGCAGTTTGGGGATTGCAGTCACGCATTGCTTGCAGTTCTGATTGGAGCAGTGTCTCTTTGGCATAAAACGCATTATTGTGGATATTTTTCTCCCCAGGTTTCTCAACTTCAACATTTACCTCAACAACCTACAAAATGGAAAGATAAGTAAATGGAACCATCTAATATACTACAGATAAGGATTATAAGTTTTTCAAAGTAAATCTTTCCATAAACATACAACAATTTTTTATTGACAGATCAGAATTGAGGAATCAAGAAACAAACACTACAATGTAGCCTGCAAAGAAGTGCACATCTCATGGTCGCAAAGAAATCCTTATGATTGACCATGGTGTTATTGATGAATATTCACAGGAATGTCATGCCTTAATAGGTCTAATATCTAATTAAAAATTCAGGTCGTCTTCAAAAGTAAAATCCCAAATGTGTTCTCTGGCTGATAGAAACCACCTTCTCTTAACACAAGCAAGCATTCGACCTAGACTAAAGGTAAATCCTGGTTACAGCGAGGCCATAAATGGAGATTTACCCATAAGTAGATCCCATTTCCAAATAGCAGCAAGCACTGCATTTCCTAAGAACATGAAATTTGAAATTGGACAAACATAGCTCAGAAAAGTACCTGATTAAAAGCTTCACCAGGTTTGCAATCAACAGCCATGTCCATACGAGCAACAAAGAAGTGTTGATGAACTGGTGCGTAGAGACCTGGGGCAATGGTTGTACCATATTTTCGAGTTTCCCCAGGTTGTAATGCTCCTAAGCTAAGGATTCCTGTTAGCTTAACTTCAGCTTCGATTTTTCCATCCTGAAGCAATGAACAACTTACACGTCATTCTAAATCTTAAGATTGCACAGTACAGCCAGCTAACAAGGCACGGTGCAATCTATCACTTGGCTTAAATCAACATTTGGAGAATAGGTGCAAGTAGCTCATGGAAAGGAAGAACAAAGAAGTTGTTTACATATATGGCTTATAGTTAATTGGCATTGCACAAAGCAAATAATGAAACAACTTAATTGTTGAACTATATCCTAGTTCAAGACAGTGCATTCAACTCAATAGGTCCATAAAATAGTCTTCACAATAAAATTATGCATTTTGCAACAAACACCTTCTCCTCGGTCACCAGTCCAACATCTGAGTTAGCATAGATGTGTATTGGAATAGTATAGGATTCAACTTGCCTGATAGAAGTGCCAGAAAAACCCATACTCATAATTAGCAACGGTACAAATAAAGGACACTGTGAGCCGCCTAGACCTTCGTACTTCTGCTAAACCTGTCCTCCAATCCTGATGCTTCCATAAAATTCCATGATCCTCTTCATGTAAACATACACAATTCTCAATTGTTTCAACACCTCCAGTGAAGTTAGTAAAGTGGGCGTCAAAGTATTTGATAAAGCCCAAACAATCACATCCCTGCAATGGTAAATTGATTATGATCAAAACTAAAAACATAATAACTTAGTGCATCTCAAGTAAAATAGTTCACGAACCTTTTTTAGGGAATGTGCATTTTTACCAAGACCATCTTCCCCTGCATCAAAAGCATTCTTACGATAATGTGGTTCATTTGGATCTCCATAAGGCACAACCATCTCTACAAAGCTTAACCTATGGGCTACAGGTCGTCTCCCCCTGCTACCATCAACATAGGCAACAGAATGTATAACCAGGCCCTCCCTAGGAGTGAATCCAATGCGAAAACTCCACTGCCAACCAGCAAGAATGTAATCAGATTCTCCATCAGTGTTTCTGAAGTAAATAAGAGATAAATTAGTAGATAGATTTAATAAGTCTGACATATACCTTCTGCCATTCTATATAGTGTCCATTGACACGAAAGCTTGGACCTTCAAGCTGGATAATTTGTAAGGGTTTCACATCACTTCGATCAACACCACCTCTTGTTTCACCAGGAGTGTAGTTCCTCAATGGATCAGCTGGAGGTAAGGGGACAAGTTTACGATCTTCAAATTCAATCACCTTCATGTTTTGCATATCAACAAGTACATGGATGCCCTCAACTGGTCGTGCATAACCATTTTCCATTGGGCAGTCACTCTCAGTTCTGCAAAATATAAGCGGTTTAGCAAGTCTTCTGCTTGGAGCATCAGCATCACTGTGATAACCAACACACCTGCAACATAAATATGAAAATGAAATATCAATAACTCCACACCACCCTATAGCAGCTTTTTGATATAGAATATGTTGAAAAAACTCATATCTTAGCTCTAGCATACCAGGCATCAACCATCACAAGTTCCATGTCTTCAATACCTCTTTTTTTCATTGCCTCTGTAAATGGAGGAAAGTCTTTGACAACAGCTTCACATTCAGCATATTCTACAGCATCCTGAACTTGCAACATATAGAATATTTAAACAAAGTAACAACACAAAAGAGCAAGTATAACTCATATAACAAATAATATGTAGTCGTTTCAAATATACCAGCTACTACAGGTTAAAAAAGTGATTGTTCACTTGTCAGCTCAGATACACAGGTTTCATTTTCAGACCAGGCCAATGGGTCGTCATTAAACAGGATGTTTACCGAAGCAAAATAGGCTTATAACACAAAAAATCACACAGAAGAAAGTAATTTGATATTAATTCAGTGAAAGAACTTGTTATCCATGCTAGCTAGATGTTGGAATACCATAGGAACTTTGTTTCCATCAACTAGAATGGTGTGGGTCAAATTTTAGGCACGTGGTTCTTTCAAGATTCATTGTTGATAAACATAGCATGTATAATTCTAGTTTCTCAACCTTTTCATGATTACGTAATTAGATAAAGCCCAATAAAATAATAACAGTCCTAAATATCAAATCTCATCCTCAGTGCAACTCAAAGACCAAGCGAAAATGAAGAGTGGACACAAATAAAATAAATGCCAATGAAACATGACAAACCATTGGAGGCTGAACGTCCGGAACAACTTGAGATGAAATCACTTTGCCTCTGTGATGTCCACCTCGAGTTGCTGCATGTACTTCAGAGAGCTCCACAATCGATATGCTTGTCTCATTTGACCGTTTGTTGTAAACAACAAGTCTAGCCCTTCTTGGAGGCAGCTTTGTAGGAATTATAGGTCCACCTTTTGTTCTAGGTAGCAATGATGATTGAAAAGGAGGGAAGAAATATGCATCTGCCAGTGCAACAACATGTTTATCTGGTTCAAGCAGAACCACCTCAATGAAGCGCATGCTGTCTCTGAGCTGAAACCAAAAATGTTAATTAGCTCACTAGTGTAATAACTATCATATTATTTTATATGGGAATTTTATGGAAAGAAAAGTTATAGCATGTCTAATAACCTCAGGTGTGGCTCCAGCAGCCCTAACAGTTGCCACCGCAACAGAGATTTCAGCTGCAGACAAGGGATCCAAAGGATGGCTGGTCTGTAACTTTAACATGACTGGGATGGCAGCTGAACATAATACAACAAAGACCGCATAAATCAACCTAACAATACATATACATTGCAACATCAGTGGTTGAAAAGCTCCTGCTGGAAAGAACACATTGAATCACAAAATACTCAACCTTCAAAAAATGAATCCAAGAATGTCAAGACAATTTCTGATGTCACATGTGAACAAATAGGGTATCTTGTCGATAATTATATACTTAGTTGTTTTCCTTCGAATTTTGATGATTAACATTCTCGACTTACTGTTATGAATACTCCAATAATCTCGATCAATTAACAATGATTCATCAAGTGAAACTAACATATCGATTTGTAAAAATTTTATATGTGATGACTAGTGATCCATTATTCATAAAAGGAATTAAAAAAAATATAAAATGATATTTATCATATTTAAAAGCTTGAATAAAAGTTGATGAATAATTAGTCGAAAGTTAAAAACATTAATATCTTGGAAAGATAATAATTAAAGACATAAAGACTTTGTTTCTGTGAGATTTTTTTTCTTTTGGATGTTTTCTAGATCTAATTGTCTAGCAAAGATATCTCAAAAAGAAAAAAGAAAAAAGAAAAGAGACTTGTAATGTAGAGGAATAGTATTGGAGTTTTGGGTATTTTCTTCTTGTAGTAAATAAATACTATGATTAAAAAAAATGGAAAAAAATATTATTTTCTAGAGTGACTACATATAAATAAAATTATTAATTAGTTTAAGTCAGTATTTTTAATTCAAAGAATTTTCTCAACTCACACAATATTTTCTATGCGGTATGTTTACAATAATAATAAAAAAAAGGATATGATATCTTCTATATTATTCATTTAAATTAGTTTGATAAAATTAATTGCATTTGTTATTCTTTGTAAATAATGTATGATTAGTTTGATAAAAAAAAATCTTGGAAATGACTTTCCTGCTTCTCTGATGTATCTTTATTTATAGATAGATAGTTGCCACCCAAACTGACTAAATAGTAGGAAAAGAACAGTAAATTGATTTAACAAAAATACATTATTAATAATTAAATATATGAGATAGTAAATTTTAATCAAATCAAAAGTTCAAAAGACTTGGTATTTTTATATATAGTTATGGATAAATGAAAAAAATAAAAAAAAGCAATATCAAAGTTTTTTCTTTTTTAATGGAAATAAAAAAACAAGTCATAGGTCTTGTAAACTAATCTAATAAGCAATCTGCACAGAATTAGCTAGATCTTGCTATATGTTTTAAGAATGAAAGAGGGAATAAAGATATTAAAGGCGCAGGAAAACATCCATCCCCATGCACTTGATTTATGCTGACGCATTAGGAACAGTGATGACTGGATAAGCACCATGATTAAACAAGAGCCTTGCACGTATCTCTCTCAAAATTGAACAAAATTAAAACTATGTTACGCAATCTAGAAATTTCAGTAGTCAACGCAATATATATTGTCCTACTTACCATCATCCACTAAGCCTCTGTTTGTTCTCATAAGACAGCTAGAGAGTTTTTTTTTTTTTTTTGTCAAAACTGGTTTTAGTCATCATCAAGCATGTAGTCGTGTCATCTTTTGCAAAAGAGGAAAGAACAAAGGTTTTGGATATGTTCATGACACACTCATAATTTATGATCCTATTCATCAAATTTTAATCCCACAAGCTTGTATAAAAAAAGAGAAGAAAAATAGTGCAAAACTTCCTAAGAGATTAACAAATACCCATAGGACACTAGTGAAACATTATTTAGATACATATTTATCTTGTTAAAAATTGGGGAGCCTCCAAAATAACTTCAATGTTGTATCAATTTGAAAAATGAAACCCTATAAGAAAATTTTGGTCAAATTCTACTCCACGTTTGCAAAATTTAGTCAATTCTACTAAATTGAACTAAATTATATTAAATTATAAGATGATTATCAATTAAGATTTTTGGAAATACTTTAAGAAATAAAAACATAATTTTTAAAAAAATAAGATAAAAAATTTCAAGTATATTTAAGGAAAAAAAAGTTATATCTTTTGAAAAAAAAATCATTTTTTTTATTTATAAGGAATTTTGAAATTTAACTTTTTTCCAGAAAAAAATTCTCATTTTTTTATTTTCTAGAATTTTTGAAAACTTTCTTTGCTGAAAAACATTAATGTTTTTTTATTATTTAAAGTCATTAAAATTTAAAGCAATTTAACTGATGAGTTAAATTGACTAATTTTTCAAAGCATAGGGCAAAATTTGACCAAATGTTTTTAATAATGACTCATTCTAAATAAACCAAAGAAATTTTAAGGTTATTTTATTAAGAATTAGTTAAAATTTATAATTAAGCTAGACTTTTTTTGGTGATAGAATTTATCCCAAACAATAAAAAAAGTTTCATATAGTTACTAAAATAACCTCACGCTCAATTAAAGTCTAGACACGAACATATATATTTCTATATAGTGTTATTTTTTTGTGAAAATCATAGAAAAGAATCAAAATTTTGCATATCAAGCATAGATTTATATATTTACCAAGAACAATTTTCTTTATAAATCTACAATTTGATAGGTGTACATGTAATAGTGCTTGTTTAGTTTAGTGGGCATAAGTAAAGCAGTGTTTGTTTCGGTGGAGATGAGATTTTTTTTTTGTTAAGGTTAAATATGATGGATTAGTAAAATCAATAATATTTCAATTTTAGATATAAAAAATAATATTTTTAATTTAATCAAACATTGGTTTTATTGACATTAATTATGAAATCCAATAAAATAAAATAAATGTGTAGATTTTGCCTACATTTATCAGTCTCCCTTTTTATTAGATTTGGTCAAGAACAAAAAAAAGAAGCAAAATCCAGCTAAAAATGTGGTGGTTAATATATATATAAAGATAGTGACCCTTAACTACAGCACCGAAAGGGTATAAACAACTTTATCTCCAGGATTATTTTTAAAGCATTGTCATTTCAAATAAAATAATCCAAAACCAACAAACAGGCAATTCATATGACAATCCTAGGCTTAAGAAAATAAATTAAGTTTAGCTGAGTTTTTGCATATCATGTTGATCCATCCCCGTGATAATGGATAAAAAAAAGAAACAGAAAAGGTAGAGAGAGAATTACATACTTTTGGTAGCGGAGGCGGTTCTGGAAGGTTCTGGAAGAGAATCGACGGCGGGGCGGGGCTCAGCGGAGGGAACAGGAGCAGTCCAATCTTGCTGCACCAAAGACGACGTCGTCCCAGCATCACGACGAATGGGAAGGGGAGTAGCGGAAGTACTGGAGTCACAACAAGAAGGAGAAGACGTCGCTTTTTTCGAAGTTGAGGCCATTGTAAGGGATTCACAAGCTCACCAATTCCACCTGCATCAATCTCTTTACAATTTACTGACATACAACACTACTTGTCTTCTTCTTCACCACCCTCTGCTCTCCCTCCTCTCCGCCTCTCTCTCTCCCGCTCTCTCCCTCAATTCCGTTTTTAAACAATAAATGAAATCAAGAAAGAAAGGAAATAATTCAATGAAAAAAAAAAAGCAAGGGCGATTTGGAGGGCAGGAGAAATGAGAGGGAGAAAGGGAGGGAGGTTTTATATGTAAAGGGGAAGGTCGTGTGACACGTGCAGAGAGGGGGGTAAAATAAAATTTCGAGAAGATTAGGGAAGGAATGGGTGATTTTGATAAAAATAAAAAAATAAAAAAATGAAAAATTATGAAAAGGAAATTGAGGGGGACTTATCAAAGATAAGTGGGTTTTCATCTTTTGCTAATGGCCTTTATATTAGCATATGATAAGGCCGCACCAGATTTCCATATTTTTCGTATAAGGACTTGTATCTTTAAATATCTCATAAATTGACCACTTGCTCTTTTCGTATATGTACAACTGTCTTGTTGAAAATCAACAGGATATTTTAAAAATTAAAACATATATTATTTTAATATATTTTTAAATAATAAAAATAAAATAAAAAAATATACCCAAGAATAATTAATATGTAATTCTCTAGATAATGTATGTCCCAAGTTTTTTGGAACTAGGATCAAAGATATTGATGAATTAACTATATAGTAGGTGGTTCAATGATAAGAGTTTGAGATTAAAAGATTTGTTCTCTTATAGTTTCAGATTCAAATCTTGTAGTTGTTAATATGATAGTTACTAGAAGCTTATATTTTTTTTAATCTTTGGACCAGTGAAATTAGTGCGCGCAGGTTTTTACTTGTTCTATACTTTTTTTAATTTTTTAAAGAATAAAAAAAAAACAAAGATTTTTTAATACCAGAATATACCTTATCCTTTTCTTAAAGTAATAGATGAAGAAAAAAAAAGGTAACATTAATGTGTTTTTTTATGGGAATTAAAAACAGGTCACGTGTTATTTATTTATTAAAAAAAAATGTCACGTGTCCTGACGATCTTAACATGTACTAATTTTAAAAACGAAAGTGAAAAAAACACTAAAAAAGCTGAAAAACATTACTCTGAGCACATGATTGATGTCGGTGCATCTTACACGGTGATTTCTTTATAACATAAGCCCGTGATTAAACAAGTCACATAATCTTTCGATGTCTTTTTATACATAAAAAATTTATGTATGCAATTAAATAAAAAAAAAACTATGTATATTAATAAATAAGATAAAACAAAAAAGGGTAACACAAAAAATAGTCCAAGCTCTCAGGCAAATGAACCTAACCAAGTAGTGTGTATTCCTTCCAAAAATTCCAAGGTTTTGCCATTCCTCTTCACTTTTTTCACACTTTTATCTCGAACTTTCCAAGTTTTCAACCACCCTCTTTCTAATTACTCCTAATTTGGTTTGATATCATAGATGGAAATCACTTAATCAGATTCCATAGCTGCATCGAGAGAGAGTGAAGGGTTTACGATATATATATATATATATATATATATATATATATATATATATATATATTAATGAAACAAATTGCTAAATATAATTTTGTATATTTACGATAAACTGCTAAATGTTAAAGAGAGCCAGCCTGTACGCAAGCTACATGCCAATTCAAGAAGCATGCTGTATCTGAGTTTGATCCGACTCATTTCTGTCGAAGAATGAATATCACGGCAAGTTTTTTAGGGGCAACGTCAAGCTAGCATCCAAGAGATGGGCCACAGCTAGTTGTTCATAAAATGCCAATTTCCAAGAAACAATAGACTAGCTTAGATGATTTTTTGTCCCGTGGATTAAGCTTTTATTAATAATAAATACGTATTTACATAATTATAATAATATGACATGTAACTAATTGATTAATTACATAGCATAAAAATAAGAATCCTATCGCATCTTCTATCAAAAATAATATTCTTTTTTTTTAATTATAAAAGTATTCACTTCTCATTACAAATTGCATTGCACACTACGAAAGTCAAATAAGGAGATTTTCTGTACTTTTTAGAAGCATGAAAATCTTATTATTTACCGACTCAAATCTGATGGAAAAATAGTCAGATCTGATGGGGACTCACCTGTACATTATTGGTCCCTAAGACTGTGACCTTCCAACAACATGGTCCCTTTTACTCCCCTTTTCTGCCACCCTTTCTACTTCAAGTGTTGTTGTGTACCGCATTATTACTAGGATGTTTTTTTTTGTTGTGTTTTAGAAATATTTTAAAAAAAATTAATTATTTTTATTTTGAATTAAAATAATTTATTGTTTTAAAATTATTTTCATGTGTTGATATTAATTTTTTTTTAAATAAAATATTACAAAACACTTTGAAAAACAACTTGCTCACCTACTTCTTCATCCTATGTGATAAGCAAGAAACGATTTCACTGATCAATTTCTTCATCCTTTTTTCTACTTTTACGACTTATCTCACCTACTTCTTTTGTTATTTTGCTCTTTTAGATTTCTGGTCCTCCTCCTCCTCAATGTCTCTGTCATTAGCTTTTGTTTTGCTTTTCTGTGAGAAATTGATTTATTTATTTATATCATCTTAACTTGATTAAGGTGAATATTCTTTTATGATTTCAATTGCATTAAACTTTAGTTTACTTATAAAGCTACTGTGAATTATAGTTCCTGTTCTATGATTTTATGTTGAATTTAATCTTGCGTATTATCTTAATATTTATTAAGTATAAAGCTTAAAGGTGTGACTTTTTCACAATTGAGCCCTTATTAGCACAAACCAGCATTCAATTGCATGTTTTTTTAAGAAATGATTGAATTGAAACATAAAGGACTAAAAAAAACATTGGTAAACTAGGTGGTGCCTTTCAATTTTGTTTGAAGAGTACATTTGAGTCTCCTATCTTTTTTAGCTATTAGGTGAAACATTCCTTTTATTCTAGAAAAACATAATCTTGGTACAAAGCTTTATTTTAATTATTTTTTTAGTTATTTTGTTGAGAGGAGAGAAAAGGGTAGCTGGAAATTCATAGAAATGAATTAGAATAAATAATAAAGTTAAATACCAAATAAACTCATTGTTGAAGGATGAAATTAAAAAATAAAAAATAAAAAAAAACCTAAGAAGTTCTGAGAACCAAAATAAATAAAAATTGTTATTTACTATTCATGGCTATTTGAAAAGAAAAGAAAAGGCTATCGTGGAAGTTAAAAAGACCTAGAAAGCTTCGAGTAAGAGTGAAAAACTGTTTTCATGGGAGAAGAGTTGTGAAAAAATAATAGTAATAAAATCCTATAGAAGAAAATTCAGTTTTTGTTCTTTTTACTTTTCTATGCTTTTTTCATTATATTTATTTTTCTCTCAATCTTTATTTTTATTATTTTTAACAAATATATTTAAGATGTAAATGAAGGATTGAATATAAAAAAACAAAAAAAAATGATAAAATAATTGATTCGAGTCAACCTGGATTATGAGACCGTGATAAACTCATATAAAGCAAATACAAATACAATTTTGAAGTCTAATTCTTAATCAACTCAATGTTAAAGGATGAAATTAAAAAAAAAAAAATGACCCAAGTCAACAAGACTAACCCATAAAACTCGCGATTCAGATCATGACACTGAAAAATTTCATAGAAAAAAAATTGAAATAAATGATGAAGTTAAATACCTAATAAGCTGAATTTTGAAGGATAAAATTATAAAACAAAGTAAAAAAATAGCCTAAAATGTTTTGTGGATTGGAATGGACATTGTCATAAATATGAGGTCTCCCACCGGGGCCAATATCATCCTTAGGATGTGTTTGGGTTGCTGCAATTGGATACGACATCAGAAAAGCAATCCCACAGAAAACTCAAACAGAGGTGGAAACTAGGGAAGTAGAAATCACCAAGTTACTATCTAGCAGAAAGCAATAAACACCTGGGAAGAAATGTTTAGGAAGTGGCAACCACAATTCTGGACAACTCAAACAAAGGTCGCTTACCTCGAGCTTATTAAATTGCCAAAAACCAACCCTGGTGCAGGGGCAACTTCAAAGCAGTAAAGCAAGGTTGAAAATAACTACACAAACTGCAGAAGAAATAAAAGTTTAGCTATAATTCAGCATTACAGCAAGAAAACCTTGTTTAATCAGGTGGAATCCAAAACATTTTTCAAGCATGCAATGAATCTTGTTCAACAATCATGTCCCAATCAACAAAGTTTTCTCCAATTATGACTAAGAATGTAGTGCAAAGTTTTGGCGATTGTGGTGGTATTCATTATGATGCCGAAGTCTATTGAGAGGAGCTCCAGCCTGATAGAGAGTGAGGTGGTTTATGGCCCTGGCAATCAAATCCTTCAATTCAGGATGGTGAGCTGAAACAGAACGAGATGTCCCCTCAAGAGCATTCAATGCGCTTGCTTGCTCAAGAGCCTTACTGTTCCCAGCTTTCAATGCGAGGTAACATAATAATACAAGTCCCGGCAGTCGAGGCTGATCACCAGACCGGAGTAATTTCATTAAAGGGGGAACCCCATCAAACTCTATAATTGCTTTTGAATGCTCGGAACAATTGAGATTTTCCGGACACGCGAATTTCCCCAAGGCAACAGCAGCTTCTGTTGCGACCTTCACATTCCTATTACCAAGATGAGAAACTAAAGGCCCCATTATTCGAGTCTCCCGTGCAGGAAATGTTCGAGCCAAGCAACCAATTGATCTAATAGCAGGAATCTGCAGCTGTGGATCGATTTCTTCTTGACTTACTCTTAAAAGCTGATCCAAAACTGCCTTTGCAGCAGGCAAATTAGTCCTGAAAGCTGCACGTCTAAGATCAGCATTGGACTCTGCCACTGCCGTGATCTCCATGATGGCCATCAGACAATTAAACTGCAGCTCCCCACTTTCCCTCTCAACAATCTTCGCCAAGCAAAGCAAGGCTTTTGTCTCCGTAATCTTCCTACTATTGGACACACTCCCTCTTGACAGTTTCCACAGTGCCTCTGCACAGCTAACCTTAAGCTTAAGCTGCAACTCTGGTGTCTCCATTTCCCTCTCCTTACTATTGTGTGAACCACCATGACTACTACTGTCCGAATTATAACCACCCTTATAAGCTAGTTTTTTGTTCATTTCGATAAGCGAGGGAATACTGGTTTTAACAGGATTATTACTCACTATTTCCATATCCAAATGACTAGACAACAAAGACACCAATGGTCTAGTCACATTCAACCTCACAAACTCCTCCTGTGCATAACCATCCAAAGCCGCCATTCTCGCCACCAAATTGGCCACCGAAATCTGAACCCTCGTTTGTGAATCCCCTAAAACCCCAACAATCATCGAAATCCCTAGTGCATCAACAATCACCCTAACCTTTTCTCCATCACTAGCAATATTAGAAAGCGCAGTGGCAGCAGCGGTTTGAGCCTCCACAGAAGCACCCTCCTTAAGCAACTTCAACAAAGGCACAATCCCACCTTCTTCAACAATCATCTTCTTATTCCTATCATTATCACGCGCTAACGAAGCAAGTTGATTGGCGGCATCAACACGATCCCTAACTTGACCCATTTGAACAGCAGAAATAGAAGACCAAACCCAAGCAAGGATAGGATCATTACTAGTAATAGGAGGCAGAGACAAATGAGCACCACCATCAGACTCAAAAATCGAAAGCACCCATTTCATATCACTAATAGAAGACTCTAAAAGATTCGAAACCTTACGAAAATCAGCAGCAGTAGTAATAGAAAACACTTGCCGAAGTACCCCACTATGTTTCTTGCATTTGCGGACAAGTGTTAGCGCCCGGTCAAGATTCCTGGTGATGTCGGAGGCGATTCGGCGGAGAGGACGGTCATAGAGGGAAGGAGTGGAGACGGCAAGGCGGACTTCAGCGCGGAGCATCTGGGAAAGGCGGTCAACTTGTTTTGCTAAGTCAGAACAGTCTTGCCTTAAGGATTCAGCTTTTTGGGCTGATTTTATGACACGATCTGCAAGTAAAATTGGAAGAGAGAGTTCTTCTTGCACAGTTTTTTCTTCAACTACACGAGGAGGCACTGTAGAAGAAGAACTAACTGTAGCGGTAGAAGCGGATGACATTTTTGTTAACTGGATTGGACAATCTAGTTCCTGTAACCTCGTACTGACATCAATTCGAACAAGCTAAGCAGTTGGGGATTTGAGTTTGGCAACCTCAAATGATATAATAGGATACTTTCACCTATTTTTATGGGCAACCTCTGCATTCATGTAGTTGGGGTTTGAAAAACCTCGTCCACAAATCAGATTCAAAGACTCGATCAATGCTGACATGGCCTCTAGTTTCTGACAGTTTCTTTTCTCAAAGCACACAGAAAGTAGGGTTTGGACTCCAGTCAAGTCAATAGATTTCATATGCTGCGAAGGCAAGAATATTTTTTTCTTTGAGGACATTCCGTTCATCTATTTGCATGAGAATTTAATACTTTTTCACACTTTTATCTAACTTTCCAAGCTTTCAACTACTCTCTTTCTAATTACTCCTAATCTAGTATGACATCATAGATGGAAATCACTTAATCAAATTCCATAGCCCATAACGCAAGTAAATTTAAAGAATAAAAAAAAGGAGAAAATCATAAATTTTGAGTTCTTCCCTAGTTGCATGACTGATGGTTTTATCAAGAGAGGGTGAAGGATTTTGTCAAAGATCACAACAATACCATTCATTTAAATCCTATTTGTATTATTTTTTTTGCCAAATCCTTGTTTTTTTGGTATTTTTTGAGCATATAAAATCTTTATTATTTCATCTGGTTTTTATTTTTAATTGGTCTTTATAGTTTGTTTCGAGTTGTTTTCTATAAGATTATTATAATATCAAATAAATATATTAACATTTAATTGGTGCTTTATTTTCATGAGCATATATTTATGTTATTATATAATTAAATAAGAAATAATTTTTAAAAATAAAGTTATTAAATTCAGTGGTGGGCAATAAAGTTATTACGTGTTTTACCCCTTCCTCCACGTCCTATTTCGTTGTTTTGGAAATGGGAACACAATTTAATGAGAGTAATAGTCAAACATATAAAAGTACAAAATTATTTATATAAATCACATCATGGTAGTTGCCTTTGCAAATCTTCTCTATGAAAATGAAGTTCATGAGCACACGGTAGGGGTATTCTCTAGTCAAGATTAGAAAAGTATAAGAGCATCACTGGTCAACACCGAAACGAGCAAAAAATAACACAATAACATTTATGTTAGGTGATCATAATATTTAAAGATACTAAAATCTTCTTGGAGAAATACTGACTTGACACGGCACCAATAATTCCTCTGCCATGAAAATGATTTATTTTTTTTGTAATGTGAGTATCCGGTTAGTTTGCGCGCACCACAGCTTACAAGCCTGTCTCTAAAGAGTAAACCCTAGCGCAGGATCACTAAGCTGCATCCTCTCATAGTTACCATAAAAATGGCATGATACAATGTATTGTGAAAATAATACCCTCTCAGGGTTACCATCAAACAAATTGCTAAATTTAATTTCTTATCTGTATATTTACGATAAACTGCTAAATGTTAAAGAGAGCCAACCTGTACCCAAGCTACATGCCGATTCAAGAAGCATGCTGTATCTGAGTTTGATCCGACTCATTTCGGTCAAAGAATGAATATCACGCCAAGTGTTTTAGGGGCGACATGAAGCTAGCATCCAAGAGATGGGCCACAGCAAGTTGTTCATAAAATGCCATTTTTTAAGAAACATTAGACTAGCTTAGATGAATTTTTGTCCCATGGATTAAGCTTTTACTAATAAAAAATATATATTTATATGACTATAATAATATCACATGTAACTAATTTATTAATTACATAGCATAAAAATAAAAATCATATTCCATCTTCTATCTAAAAATAATATTTTAAAAAAAAATTATGTAAGTATTTACCTTTCATTACAAATTGCATTGCGGACTAACTATTCTTAATAAAATTTATCATTATACAAAAAGCTAAAACAACTCAAGTTTTTATTGTAGCATTAGAGATAAGTATTTACCTTTCATTACAAATTGCATTGCGGACTAACTATTCTTAATAAAATTTATCATTATACAAAAAGCTAAAACAACTCAAGTTTTTATTGTAGCATTAGAGAGAGATTATTGTGGATTTAAATAGTGTAATTAATATTTTACCCCAAGTGCGTGTGAATTTTAGCCTCGGTATATTGGATATTTTCAATTTTTTACATTTTTTTGCATACAAAAATCAAGATTTATCAGCGGGAGTGCCCCATTAATTACACATTTTCAATGAACAGTAAAATAATGTGTAAATATTGATATGCCCATAAAAGACAAAATATAAGAATTGGCTATAGAGGTGTTTAGGTAATTGATCATTTTTTAAATATTAATTTGAACATTAAAATAAATGTGTAAATACTTATATGCCCCCGTAAAAGATAAAATACAAGAATTAGTTGTAGGGGTGTTTAGGTAATTGACCATTTTTTAAATATTAATTTCTGCTGAATACTGCAGGCGTGTCCGTCGGACGTATTGACGGTTTCCGGCCTCACGCCCCCTTCGAGCGGCACGTGTGGGGAATTCAGGAGATCAAAAATGATCATCTGGCGTGTTACCGAATGCCCCCCATGTCCTCCACCTTATGGTGGAGCGCATTGTGTCCCACAGTTGTCGTAAACATGCTGGTTGTCAGTCGAAAGTTCCCCTCCTTTTCTCTCTCTTGCAGGCGAGAGTGCTAGGCAGTCCCCGATGTTGTTGGTGTTTTCATTTCAGTCTCATATCTTTTGATTGTGTTGTATGGTCTTGATTCATGTTATAGAAGTTTTGATTTGTTTCAATTTTTTTCTTTTGATAGAAATTGATTATATATTTAGGTTGCAATTTGATCTTTATTCTTTTAATTTCCGAATTGAGTTGAAATCCCTTAATATATTCAATACAGAGGTTTTGATTTTTTCAATTTTATCCTTTGATGGAAATTAATTATATATTTTGTTTTCATTTCAGTTCTTATACTTTTAATTTCTGATTTTAATTCCTTTATTTATTTTTTATATTTCATAAATTGTCCCTATTTTTGTCCATTTTACATATATATGCTCTTAGTTTTTGCTTTTAATTTTTATTATTTTCTCTTTTGTTGAAGTAATATTTTTTTAAATAATTTAAATCTTAAATTTTAGTTTGTGATTGTGATCATCTAAAAATTGATATTTCTTTTTTCCCTCTTTTTTCTTTCGTTTTGTTTTTTTGTTTTTTTATTTGGTCTTCATGTCAAATGATTTTTTTCAGTTAATTATATTTATTTTTGTTTTCTCATTAATTTTTTTGTTTGCTTTTCTGTTAAAGTTTTTAGTTTTTTTTATTCTTTGATACACAATAATAATAATAATAATAATTTTAGTTTTTTCTCTTTCTTACTCTTTTGTTAAAAGTTTTGGTTTTTTTTATTCCTTAGGGTAATTTAATAATTCTTTTTGTTTGAGCAGTAATTATAATGATAATTTTATTTATTATAA
This sequence comes from Salix brachista, assembly GCA_009078335.1. Classification (NCBI taxonomy): domain Eukaryota; kingdom Viridiplantae; phylum Streptophyta; class Magnoliopsida; order Malpighiales; family Salicaceae; genus Salix; species Salix brachista. Next base: position 14,571,372 of record CM018586.1, read on the forward strand.
TCATGATAATATTAGTGACATTATCAATCATAATAGTAATAGAAATTGTTATTTATTATAATGGTTATAGTGCTTATGGTGTTGATAATTATGTCTTTCATGGTAATAATAACAATTACTCATAGAATAACATTGAAAATATCAATAATGACAAAGAAATTATAATAATGATAATAATACTAATTATAATTTTGATTATATTAATAAAAATAAGGGTGTTGATTATCATGATGATTATTGTTGTAATAATGACAATAATTATAATAATAAAGATGGTGGCAGCGATAATACTACCAATAATAATTAGAATATTGATTATTTACAATAATAGTTATAATATCAGCTATAATAATTGCAACAATTTAACAATTATGATAATAACAATGAAAATAATAATTCAGATAATTTATTAGTCGATGTTGTTTTTGTAAAAACTTGACTTTTACAACCTTTTTATGTATGATATTTTAGATCTAATATCACGTAAAAAAACAATAAGAAGCCACACGTAGACAAAATAGGTGGAAAAATTGAGCCAAATTATCTACAATGAAAAAATATACGAGCCACTTACCCTGCGCTTCGCTAGAACCAAATTTTTAAACATGGGAAAAAAATGTCAATGGTCCTATATTTTCTTTATTATGCTATACATCTGAGCAAAATAATCAACCAACAAAACTTTTGATTATTTGGTTTTTTTATATATTGATTTTATTATGAATAATGTGTTTAAAATAATAATAAAGATTATTTTATAAGTATTTTTTCTTAAAAATTGAGAATGATTATATATTTTGATATTTGTTTAATGTTTATGTTTTAAATATATATATATATATATATATATATATATATAAATGAACTAATTTTTTTTGAAAAAATATCAAATTAATTTAATCTCACTGTTCTAATATCACGTAAAATATAATAATATGAAAAATCAATCTTAAAAAAAAACAAATAATTTCATTTTTTTATAACAATAATGATAGTGGTAGCGATGATATTGCCATTAATAATTAGAATATTAATTATTTACAATAATGGTTATAATGAGAGCTATAATAATTATGACCATTTAACAATCATTTAATAATTAGTCGATGTTATTTTTAAAAAAAAATTACTTTTGTAAATTTTTTATATATGATATTTTAGATCTAACATCACGTAAAAAATATGCGAAACTACACGTTGACAAAATGGGTAAAACATTGAGCTAAATTATCTACAATAAAAAAATATATGAAACACTTGCCATACACTTTGCCGCAACCAAAACTTTTTTTATAATGTTGTACATTATATATATATATATATATATATATATATATATATATATATATATATATATATATATATATATATTCCTTTTACTATAGATAAGACGTTTAAAATAATGATAACAATTATTTTGAAGATTTTTTTCCTTAAAAAATACGTGAGACTAATTATATATTGTGATATTTATTTAATATTAATGCCTTAAAATATATATATAAAAAATGAACTAACTTTTTTTCAAATCTCAAATTAATTTAATCTCAGTGTTCTTAAATACTTTTAATATAATAATATGAAGAAAAAAATCTGGAATTTTTTATTTATTTTCTTTCTAAAATTAAAATTACTTTAAACTAAAAATATATCAAGCTACACATAAACAAAAGAGATGAAAAAACACAAAGATAACAAATCAGTAACAACAGAAGGTCACTATACATGCATAAAAAAGAGTTTCACTCTCATTTCATGTCACCATAGCTAAACTTACTTTGTTTTGTAATGCAAGTTGCATTTGATACATAGATAAATAAAAATCAAAAATAAAAATCAAAACTAAGAGTAAAAATATATAAATACAAATGAAAAATTAAAAATTATCCCAGAATAACCGAAAAAATCAAGATATCAAAGTTAAATAAAAAAATAAAGTAATAAAAACTGAAATAAATAACAAGAAATTATATATGTTGATACAAGAAAAAAAAATTTATCCCAACAACTTACAATTTTATAAATTTAATATTAAAATAACCAATTAAAACACTAACAAAATCAATCATCTTACTGTTAAAAAAGTACGGTAAAATAATTTCGTAATTATCTAAAAGTAAATTAGTAGTTGCATGCACACTACGAAAGTCAAATAAGGAGACTTTCTGTATTTTTTAAAAGCATGAAAATCTTATTATTTACCGACTCAAATCTCATGGAAAAATAGTCAGGTCTGATGGGGACTCGCCTGTACATTATTGGTCCCTGAGACTATGACCTTGCAACAACATGGTCCCTTTTACTCCCCTTTTCTGCCACCCTTTCCACTTCAAGTGTTGTTGTGTACCGCGGCTGAAACTGCTTTTCATCAATTATTGCGTTTGTCCTGTCGATTTTCCATCCTTTGTGATAAGCAAAAAACGATTTCACTGATCAATTTCTTCATCCTTTAAAGTCTTTTTTCTGCTTTTACGACTTATCTCACCCACTTCATTTGTTATTTTGCTCTTTTAGATTTCTGGTCCTCCTCCTCCTCAATGTCTCTGTCATTAGCTTTTGTTTTGCTTTTCTGTGAGATTGATTTATTTATACCATCTTAACTTGATTAAGGTGACTTATCTTTTATGATTTCAATTACATTAAACTTTACTTTACTTATAAAAGCTACTGTGAGTTATGGTTCATGTTCTATGGAATGGTTTAATAAAGTTATTAGGGTAGTTTCTATATGTTTTGAGTTAAAAATAAGTTTTTAGATCGAAAAAACCAATCAACCCCAAATTTTCAGGCACTATAATAGTCGAAATATTCTAGACAGCACGTCATTTGTTGAGATAGATAACACATCATTTATTTCTTTCAAACTGAATGGTGTTCATCCTCATTAAGAATGATAACCCATAAAACCTGTGCTCCAGATTATGAGACTGAAAAATTTCTATAGAAATAAATTGGAATAAATGATGAAGTTAAATATCAAATAAACTCAATATTAAAAGATGAAATTGAAAAATAAAATCTAAGAAGTTCTGAGAACCAAAATAAAATAAATTGTTATTTACTATTCATGGCTATTTAAAAGAAAAAAAAAGCTATTGTGGAAGTTAAAAAGTCCTAAAAAACTTCGAGTAAGAGTGAAAAACTGTTTTCATGGGAGATGAGTTGTGAAAAACTGTTTTATATTATATTATATGGTTACCGATCAATATTTAGTTTTTTACACTTATATATATATATATATATATATATATATATATATATATTCATTTGGTTACTGATCAATATTTGCAAAGTATTAACAAATTGCTTTCTAACATACAGGGAACAAAAATGTGTATAATAAAAATAATAGTAATAAAATCCTATAGAAGAAAATTCAGTTTTTGTTCTTTTTACTTTTCTATGCTTTTTTCATTATATTTATTTTTATTATTTTTAACAAATATATTTAAGATGTAAATGAAGGATTGAATATAAAAAAACAAAAAAATGATAAAATAATTGATTCGAGTCAACCAGGATTATGAGACCGTGATAAACTCATATAAAGCAAATACAAATACAATTTTGAAGTCTAATTCTCAATCAACTCAATACTCAATGTTGAAAGATGAAATTGAAAAAAAAAAAATTGAAAAAAATGACCCATGTCAACAAGACTAATCCGTAAAATTCGTGATCCAGATATTGAAACTAAAAAAATTCATAGAAAGTAAATTGAAATAAATGATAAAATTAAATACCTAATAAACTCAATGTTGAAGGATAAAATTGAAAAATAAACTAAAAAAAAACCTAAATTTTTTTGAGGATTGGAATGGACATTGTCAAAATATGTCTCCCACTGGGGCCAATATGCTAAATGCTGGACAATACCCAATACTTACTTGACCATTGAAGTGGCTTCGTCGAGATGATAGCTGCCTAATCTCTGGTATTTGAGCTTCATACATGTAGGGCCTGGGGAGGATAGCTGCCACCATTTTTCTGACGCTTCAAGGAGGTTGAAAACCATATAATTAATCTAGTTGCCTAAGAACTTGTGCATCGTCAATGTAGCTGTAAGTGAGAAATGATTTTCTCAACTTTCAACTCGGCAACAATGGTGTCCCTCCTCCTCCGCCTGAAATGCTAGGTCAAATCTGTACGGTACATCCTTCACCCAAGGTTCCATTACTGGAACGAGGAATCATCTCTTTTCATTTGAAAATTAGAGGTAAAAATCACCATGAAAGGGTACGTATACAAATCCACCATGATCGTCTTCAATAATAGGATAAGTCACACCTTTTCATTTGCGGCATATCAACGGGCACTTTCTCTGATCTTTGTTCCAGTTTTTCAAGAGATATTTATCATTAACAAAAACACAAGCTCTACTATACCTTTGCCTGCCGATCAGTTTTTCAAAAGATATTTGAACAAACACATCAAGAAGTAAGCAAACCACAACAAAGAACCATCTCACCTATGCTCAAAAGTCATGCCAACCTAAAGTTATAATCACATAAATATGAATTGTCAATACATGAATTCCTACACTTTATGAGTTACAGCATTATTACTAAGATTGTTTACCCTTTATTTCAATTTGAAAGGGCAACGCACATGCATGCATCACCCACTCGCACAGAGTTTCTTAACATAACTAAAGCTTGTTTGTTGAAGATGCCAGTAGAAGCTGCAATTGTTCACCAAATTACCAAGGTCTACTAGCACCAAGAGCAACGGTATTCGATCCTGATATCATCCCCCGGTTGCTGAAGCCGCCGCCTCCTCTTCTGGAACGGAAGTTACCTGCAGAACATGAGAAATAAATAAGATTCAACATCCTTGAATAGGCTTAGCATTCAATCCTGATTAAAATATATACCTCGATTCATGGCAGATAATGACAGAGGCACAATCTGCCCTGCTTCTTGCAGAATTTTGATAAGTTCCCTAGCAAATTTTGCATTAGACTCTGTGAAAAAGGTGAAGGCAGTTCCCCTAGCTCCTGCTCGACCTGTTCGGCCTATCCTGTGAACATAATCCTCAAGGCTGGAAGGAAAATCATAGTTGACCACACATTTTATGTCCTTCACATCTACAAGCAATTAAAGTAGAAGTTAAGTGAAAAGAATTGATGTATAAAGTTCACTGCATGCACAGGCCCCAAGACAAACTCAGCTATGAAAGATGGCTCATTCTACTTGGGATCATTAACAAAAATGAGAAAACAATGTTCGATTCTTGATCAAGAGATTACTCGGCTTTCATGATTTTCATTCTCAGAGAAGTAAAGCTTGATAGCTTGACAAAGATAGCTAAATAAAAATCTGGACCAGAGCCTCTTAGGATAAGCATGCCGAGTTTATGAAGTTTTTTAGCCACCATGCTAGCCTGATCCATGGCTCTAGAAATGTATGAACACCCCCTTATCCCCGCGCCCCTAAGATCCGAATGATCAATTTAAGATAACACATTCAAGAGACAAATGTGCCCACCTTAACCTTGCAGGGATAAGGAGCAGCTTCACCACCACTATTTTCATATCCAGCTATTTAATAAACTTGTCAGTCAACCCGGCTGCCAAAATAAACCAGATTCATAACTGTGGATGGGCAACAATCGCTTGCAAAACATCTTATGTAGACACCTGTTAGTTGGAGCTATGTGATATTAGAGAATTCATGCAAGTTACTGCCTCACGATAGCCAGAATTTTAGACCACTTCTCTTCCATGCAGAAACAGAAATGCAACTTCCCCAGTCAAAGAATAAATGATATCCCCATGATATACACACTCCCCAAAATCTTATACTGCTGTCCACATTGCCAATGGGCAGTGCTCCCTGTGGCCATGAAACATGATCTGTAAAATTACAGTAACTCCGAGCAAGGGAAGCTAATGGGATATTCCAGCGAATATGAGAAACCAAGATGCCACTCAATCCAACTTTAAAATCCCTTTGAATACAGAACCATGCTTACAAGTTAATACAGCAATCAGTGGGTGATTATTCATATTGGTAGCTCGCTTTGCACCCATACCACAGATTATAATCAGGGAAAACTGGATAGCAGCCGGCTGACGTGCATATCTTCAAATTTCTAGACATAGGTGAATAGACCTAGGACTCCTACACACAATGATCCTACCAAGGCCCCGTGCAGCAACATCAGTAGCGGTCATTATAGGGCTTCTGCCGCTTTTGAACTCTGCCAGGACCCAATCCCTTTCGGCCTGGTTTTTATCACCATGGATGGACAAAGCTTCCCATCCATCCATTCTCAACTGCCTTGTAACTTGGTCACAGCCTTTTTTTGTCTCCATGAATATTAGAATTCGACTCCCATCCATCTCTTCTTTCAGCAGTTTGATCAGCCTGCATCGATTTAGACATATTAAAGTAGCTACATCAGCATGCTAAAACATCAATTTTTCTCTGCTACAAGCTGCTGAGACAAACCTATTATACTTCTCCAGGTCCATCATGACTTCAACAACTTGGTTTATAGATTGGTTTGCTTTTAAATCTTGCGATCCTATGATAACCTAAACATGGTAAAAAATTCAACAACATTGGGTAAACATGCCTATAAAACAAGAAAATAACAATAAACCCAAAACAATTAAATGATGGCAATTGGGGACAACTATGACCAAGACCTTGTATGGATCACGCAAAAAATGCCTTGCTAAAGCTTCAACCTCCCTGGGCCATGTTGCACTCCAATACAATGTCTGCCTATCTGGTCGAATCTGTGATAAAAAATAGACCTCTTAGAATTCAGTTTCAAAGGACTTCCTGACTAATGAAATTCCATTGAAAAACAGTTTCTGGGCTGGCCATCTGGCACAAAATGCAAATCACTTCAGTGTGAATTACTTTAAATTGGCATGAAAAATCCAATTACCTTACCAGAAGTCAAATTAGCTCAATAAGACTGTTCATTAAAATTCAAAATTCGAGTTATGTGCAGATGTGGATTTGTTCCAAGATTGACCAGACAGAAAATTAGATCCCTTGCTAAAATTGCAGTTCAATATAGAGGTGAAAGTTGCATTTACTTGTTTGAATGTGCTAGCATAAAAAAATTGCAGTTAATATTTGAACATTAACATGGAAACCTCCAAATAGCTACAAGCCCACCCTGAATTTATCAGGAACTTGAGGTTAAAAAACCTCGATAGAAAATCCTTGTTTTGTAAGGCCACATTATTGCAGGATGAAGTTAAAGACAGGTGCTAACCTGAGATACAATTTTCCTAATTTGAGGCTCAAAGCCCATGTCTAACATGCGATCAGCCTCGTCCAACACAAGGTATGTGACTCTTTTCAAATTCATGTGTTGAGCTCCCAACATATCAATGAGTCGACCAGGGGTAGCAATAATAATTTCAACACCTGGCATAAGACAGATTCTGAATCACTACCGTACTTCACCAATCTCAAACTGCATAGATTTGCAAATAGCATAACAAGCTACTTAAAACAGAAAATACCTCTTTGAAGATCACGAATTTGGGGTCCCTTGGGAGCACCACCGTATATGCACGTGCTCCTGATATTCGCCTGTGAGCCAAACTTCAAAGCTTCTTCTTGAATTTGAACTGCCAGCTCTCTTGTAGGAGCTAATACTAACACAATCGGACCATCACGATGTGCTAGACAGCAATAAAGTTTAAGACAATAAATATCACACAACTAGATAAAATGTGACAGCTTAAAGAATTCAACTTAACCTGAAAGGCAAACAATACTAACCCAATCGAGGCTGAGCAGCAACATGCACAAAAGCTGGTAGCAGATATGCCAGTGTCTTACCAGAACCAGTCTCAGCAATTCCAATTAGATCTCTACCCTTTAGAGCCATTGGCCACCCTTGAGACTGAATTGGCGTTGGTTCAACAAAACCCAACTTAGCAATCACCTGTAAGCAGTAATCTACCACATAAAATTAAATCAATCAGTCTAAAATGATACGTAAATTTTCGAAACGAACCATATAAGCATTGTTGTGAAAAGAAATTGAAGTACCAGGAAAATTGGCCTCATGAAAAAATCGAAGAGGCCTAGGCACATCATGACCTTCAACAGTAATCTCTCTTCTAGCACGAAACATAACCACTTCATGTTCTGACATAGCCCTAATAGAAGGATCCTCAAAGTATAAGCTCTTCTCAAAAGGCACCAAGTTCCCAAAATCCTGCTTTGGAAGTGCAACAGTATCCAAGTCTCTTCTTGGACCTCCCCCTCCAAACCTCCCCCCTCTTCCCCCCCCACCACCACCGCCAGAACCAGAATTCCAGCCTCTCCCACGGCCAGCATCATTTCTTCTATCCCCGCCATGAAAATAAGACTCTCGGCCACCACTAAACCCCCTTCCTCCTCCTCCTCCTCCACCACCTCCACTACCTCGTCCAACACTGAATCCACTAGCAGGTCGCTCAAAACGTGGATAAACTCCACCAACAGGAGGGGGACCACCTCTGCCCGCAGAAGACGTAGGCGGAGGACCCCCGCCACCACCACTATAAGGAACAGGCCCATCGCGTCCGTAAGTGGACCCCATCACTGGAGTCTTTTGGCCCATTAAGTCACTGAAAAACAGAGCCGATTAACATAAGAATCCAAAATTAAATTAATAGATAAATAAATTATTCGATCAAAACTGAGAGAATTTAATTGCCTGCTACGATGACGGTGATGGTAAGAGTCGGGGTCGGAGTAGCGGTTGTCGTAAGGTTTCATCACTGATTGGAGCTTGCTTGGGCTAGGATTTAATCGATTTGAGTTTTCTTCTTGTTGGAAGTTTGAGAGAGAGAGAGAGATATTTATTTTATCAGATCGCGGGAAATAAAATTTTATTCTTTAACCCTCCTTTGCTCGCTGATTACATTTACAATAGTCTAAATATTTTAATATAATACTATATAAATATAAGATTAATGTATATTTTTGTGATTTTAAAAACTCAAAATATTTTTTTTCATATCAAAAAGACAAATTGATTAACACCATTAACTTTATCAATTTTTATTTTATTTTATATATAAATATATTATCTTTCTAAACAAATATATTAATAACTTCTCATTTATTATTTTCTAATAATAGTGTACCACTTGCAAAGTAAATTTTATTCATCAATTATCCATAAATAACTATAGAAATATATTAAAAAAAAAATTAACAAACAAACAAGTCAAATAAATATAAATATATTTTGTATTGTGGCTTAAAATATTTTTTAAAATATATTAAAATAATATTATTTTTTTTAAATCTATTTCTGATCGGAATACATAAAAAATTAATTTTAAAAAATAAAAATATTTATAAAAAAAACATTTTTAAAACACAAAAATAAACAGAACTCTCACATTACATCTATTTCTTATTTCATTAGTGTTATTTTAGTACAAACACGGAAATTAATATAGTGCTAGCTAGTTGTAGTCTTAAAAAAAGTTGGAAAAAAAAATGTTAGCCACCGGGAGTCTGTTTCCTTCAGCTTCCACCTGTATTCGAGAATTTCTGGGTTGCTCCTGCAGGTCTTTCCAATGCCGGCTTCTTCTTCTTCGTCTTGTTTTGTTTTGGAAGATCCTGTCTTGGACCCGATAAAATCTTAAGAATCCATCACCACGTTCCTACAGACTGGATGAGACAGAAAATCATGTGTTTTTTGTAGAAACTAATGAAAATGTAAGCATTGATGCTAGTATTTTTCAACTCGCCTGAGAAGCATGGAAGGTTGAAAGACTTATTTGCAGAGTTGCTGATAACATCTGGTCTCTGGGAACAGGACGACACTGGCTCTATTCCATCCTCACCGTCCATAATCTTCTTGCCATCATGAATAATACTAACCTCACAATAGTCTGGAGCATTCTTCTTCACAAATTCTCCTTTTCCCAACTTTTTCCTTAGCAGCCTGCAAGGATGGAGGTGAAAGATTAGTTGTTGGAATCCTCATGAAAAGCTACTTTCAAAAGATTGTTTGTATCAAGTGACGAGCACTTAAAATTAAGTTTTAAAAACAAAGGTTTAATCATCCACAACAACATCATATTTTTTAACAACATCATATTTTTGGACAAGAATCTTTAACAGATAAGTAGTCTCTTATAAAATCTTGATTTTAACCTGTGTTGTACATGCTAGTATGCATGTTTTTGTGGTAAACTAATCGATTGCCTAAACTACAGTAGGCCAAAAATATCCAACAATTGGCACTCGGATGAACAGCTAATTAGTCTGCTAGAATCTAGATTTCTTCAAATCTCAGAAAACACAACCAATATGTTACGAGGGGTTATATAGAAAACAAGCACCTGTACCTTGAGCGAGGGAGGCGTTTGTTTCCCATGACAAGGTGGGTGATGTTGAGGACAGGGATGAGTTCTAGAATAGTTTTGGCAGTCAAATTGCTCTCCAGGAGCATTGTATCTACTGCCACCTGTCACACGAAAGTTCAAAGCTTTTGGTGAATGATGTGGTGTTATTGAGTAGTAATATAGAGTTGCCATTATCCGCACCTTAGCATTGGCACACAGGCGAAAGTATTTTTGCATTTGGTCCCTTCTTCTGTTATTCTCTTCATTAATGTAAAATCTCATTTGATCTTTACTTAATTGGCTCCTTGATAACCTTCCAACTGTCAACAGATAATCAAAAACTTTGTAAGGCACTGCAAAATAATTGTGCCTGTCATGCTCTACAGCTTTGGGATGTGGCAACGAGAAAACAATAACTTGTTAATGTCAAATATAGCCTACACAGTGTAGCAGCTTTATTACCTCTGATGGCTCCATTCATCAATGAATCGCATTAGTTAACACAGCCCTCTATAATTCCTTCTTAATCAGGCAACAATATACATGATGGTCCTGTTGGAAATTATCATTATGCCCCTCATGACACACTCATGTTCTTGTTTATTCAAATTCATGATCATGGGAATCAATTGTCTAATTTTCTCCTTGATGGGAGGAGAAAATTAGCTAGTGAATTAATGAGAGGGGTCCATGATCTACCTATAAATAATAACATGTATACTCCATCTACGGCTACTGATAAACATAAATAAGAAGGTTTCTCTCGTAAATTTTTCTATTATTTTGAAGTTGTGTTGCTATTGGGAATTCATTCAGAGCTTGAACAAAAAATGATTTGAGGTATTTATAATCAAAATTTCCGTTGCTATATGAATTTAGCATTCGATTATATAAAGTATGTTCAACATGTCCGCGCAACATAATTCATTATGGACTCGATAATTCCAGGGTTTGATTTGAAAACTTCAGAACAAAATCCATATCACTTAGTTATGGTAGACATATCAGTACATTGACTGGTGTAACCTCCTGAGTTGCAGGTAGCAAGAATTCATCCCTCTAAACTCGATTAATCTACCAACATGAATAACCTGGTAATGGATTCTATCAGAAGTAGAATATAAAGGTTTACCTGGTGTAGAGATATATGTCAGAGGAGGAAAAACATGGACAAGAAAAACTCGAGCTCCAGGTGAAACAGCATGATCCAGAGCCCACTTCAGCACATCAGTGTCATTTTTACCAACAGCTACATAAACATCATTACTGATTCCATCTATGCTGTTCGTAATACTCTTGCTATCATCCCCTATCTCTACGATTTCTGGCGACATGATTCGCGCACTGTACCTCATAGAACTTGCCGACACGTATTTCTCTTCCTCCATCTTCTACTCTTGGTATCTCACAAGCATAGACTACACAGAAATAAACAACGTAAATTATGTGATAGAGATAGGTGGTCTTTTTGAGAGCGAAGACAACAAGCTTTTGGTGCTAGCTAAGTATTGGTAGTTATTAAGGAAATGGTCGTTGCTCTCAAGGCCACAAAATAAAAGGAGATTCTTTCTCTTTTGTCAAGCATTGGATAAGTCACATGAGACCATTGCTCTTTTGTTTAGAGCCCTTTTTGAAACCTTTTGCTTTCCCCTCCTCCATATAGTCTTGTCGTTAGGATTGACCTTACTTTGGCAGGATAGCATCTCGTGACTATCCTCACATTTGAAACCACAGTCCTTGTTTTTCCTTTGTTAGGCACCCATCAGCTTGCAATCAGTGAAAAAACGTGGAATGAAAAAAAGTGTTGGATCATTCATCCGTGTTAATCTGAAAGATCATCTGTATTGTACGACTCTTTAGAAAACAACTTTCGGATATGGATTCAGATATGCTTCTGCTTAATTATTTATGAGTTCTTGATAATTCGACATGAATATTTCTATACGTTATGAAATCCAATCCTAAAAAAAAGAACAGCAACTTTTTGTTGGGTTTTAACCAACCCTGTAGATAGAAGAAGATGATTCGATGCATTCTATTGATTGTTTCGTATTGGGAAATGGGGTCTCTATCTCTCTTTGCACCTTCGTCTGGCAGAAGGGTCGTATTTCATAAGTGCTGCACAACTCAGCCATCCAATTACAAACAAGTATACAGATATTCCACCATCTTAGGAGGATAATTTCTTGTACAGATAATTCCAAGTTGATTTTCAAGTATTTTAAGCAGCTTGGTGGGTACAAACGAAGTTCTTTAAAGCCTGGCCCTGACTACAAAAACAAGAATTCGGACCCGGTGCCAAACTGTACAGGCTCATTCGTTCTGCAGTGCTTTTCTTTCACTCTCCACGCGAAAAAAGGTAGTCCCATTTCATAAAAGAGACGTCAATTTGCTCCCATGCTGCAGGAATGGCAGGTCCATGTAATGATATTTCCTTTGCAGAAAATGCTCACTCGTTTATTATTAACAGATCTCAATAAGAAAAACAAAGATGAGATGAGAGCACCAATGGCCACCAAATTATAGAAGCTGCAATGCGAAGATATTTGGGAAGATGTAACCATCCATGCTGGAAATTACTGCAGTTTTTCTGTGCTTCAGCATTCCCGCAAGCCAAGAACAAAGACCTTACCAGGATTCGAAGAAGAAAGTTTAGGATTTTAAGAGGTGGCCAATGAAATCCACCAGAGTTCGTAATTCCCCAAATGACATGGGCTAGAAACACGATGAACAGGTCTGTGCTAGGAGAAATAAGCATACCTCTTTACCTCCCTATGTGCTCTTATCCTCTAAAAGTTTGAAGTTGAAAATAGCACAGAATAATCAACTAGAGGAATTGGTATTAATAAAAGAGCAAATACCAAAAGATTTAAGTTGATAAGCTTGAGAAATCCTATTTAGAGCATCCCATCAAGCCATCAATGAAAGACTCGACCACCCACTTTGTACGAATTATATTTCAAGGTGGCCCACATTGCTTATTTTCAAAGTTTTATGGTTTGCTAATTTGCATGGTGGCATGGTTAGCCATCGAGGGACACATCCTCGAGTAGAATTCTTCAAAGATATTGCTAACGGTTGTTATTGTGTTTTTTTTTTTAAAATATTTTTATTTTTTATTTTAAATTTTTTTTTAGTTTCTTTAAATTAATTTTATGTGCTGATATTAAAAATATTCTTTTAAATTTTTATTATTATTTTCATGTATTTTTAAATAAAAAAATATTTTCAAAAATAACTTTAACAACATTTTCAAATACTAAAAATCTGCTGGACAAATTTTATCAACTATCCATATAATTATTGTATTTGCAAGTTGAAGATGTCCAGAAAATCTAATATATTCAAGGAATAAGTCATTTGATGTTGAGATTATGATTAAATAATATTTATTTATTTATTTTAGTTTGGGAAGTGGAAAAACTGATGGTACTAGTATTGATACTTACAAAATTCATGTTAGTGGAACTTAAGAATTTCCATGATAAAATCATTAATTTTTTTATGGGAATAATGATAAATGAAATAAAAAAACTTTACATTTGAGAGAGAGAAAATGGTTGTTCTATTAATGCTATTAATGATATGAGATATATAAACTTTTAAAGTAAAAAAAAAAAAAAAGTATTTTAAGTGAGTGATTCATAAAGTATATATAATCCCGTTGTGATGAGAACATAGTGAATTGGGCTAACACTCTAGTTATGGATTTAAACTCCTTGAATGCACAAAAATATGAAGTTAAAAATACCATCTCATCACAAGTGATTATAGATTCCAGAAAGGACAAAGAGTAAGGCAAGATTATGCGAGGTGAGGAGGAGGAGAATGATCTACAGAAATTGAAGTTAGTGTTGGTGGACCATTTGCCCACTAGATGATGCACGGGCCATTTCTAGAGCTAAAAGATGATTATAACAGAAAGATGAATCTGTCATTTAGCGAAGGAAAAGAAACCATGGATGTCAGGTGCATGAATTAGCATCTCCTCTAGCTCATCCTTCGCGGCCATTTCCACTCATCCAACTAAATCTTGATATAGACTTCTTGTACTGTTTCTGTAGTGGGATATATTATTAGATTGCTGAAATCTGAAAATCATATGAACACATACATATCAACTTCAGATATTGCAGATCACACTGCTATGGAATCGGGAGTGCACTAACAATCATAACGAAAGCACCAGGCTATGTACAATTTTCGAGGGTCAGTTGTAGCTCAATTTTCTGTATATAAGCCGTGCCTTTCAGACTAATGAAGTAGAGAGAAAAGAAAGCATCTTCTTGAAACAATCTTAGAAAGCAGACATGGCAAAGGCCATTCAGCTTGTTGTTCTTAAAGTGCTGATGATCATAATATTTGCTGGCTGGACTGCTGTCTGGATTCTAAAGCCTACGAACCTGTGGACGAGAAAATGGAAAGGAGCCGAAGATAGTTCCAGGCATACAGAGTTTGGCTATTATGGTATGTATAAGAAGATATATATCATCTGAGTAGGTTTTTGCTTCTTCCTAAAACGTCATTTTCACATATAATCACTTATTCACGGCATGATTGCATCGGTTGAAAATTTGTAGAATCAAGCAAGAGTTGTCGTTCTCCTGAATTCTTACTGCAAAACATAAAACATTCATGATTGCAATTGCAGACGTTGGTATACATGCTTAATTATCCTGTACTGAATGCGCTGCAGGTCTCAACTTTGCTGTATACACATTTCCTCTTATTTTCCTGACCATGATTGGACTAGTTTGCTTGAATTTGGTTTCGAGGGAGCCTCCTCAAAGCAGGTAAAATAGTTGTGAAATCGGATTATGGTCACTGGAAATCAATGGCTTACTGTTTTCTTATGATTAATATGGAGGACAGACGAGCAAGGAGTGCAACTATTGGTTTTTCAAATCCTGTGTTCGTGAACAGCTTTCTGGGAATTTTATCTAGCATAGAGATTCTAGCAGTGTTCCTCTTTGTCCTCTTTCTAGCTTGGACTTTTTATGCCCGCATCAGCAATGACTTCAAAAAGTTGGTGCCAGTCAAGTCACTGAACTTGGATTTGTGAGTTCCAACAATCCTAAATAACAAATGGTGGGTAGTAAAAATCAAGAGCAACACCATTACTGATGTTCACCTGTATTTCAGATGGCAACTCAAGTATTTAAGAGTGGCAACCCGATTCGGATTGCTAGCAGAAGCCTGCCTGGTTTTGCTTCTTCTTCCTATTTTAAGGGGCTTGGCTTTATTTCAGTTACTTGGCATTCAGTTTGAAGCTTCAGTAAGATATCATATATGGCTAGGGACTTCAATGGTACTTTTTGCCACCATTCATGGCGCAAGCACTTTGTTCATCTGGGGTGTCAGCCACCATATTCAAGATGAGGTATTCTGTTCCCTTTCTGCTTTCCCTCATGAAACTAAAGTTTTAGTCTGTTTTACTGGTTCACCTTGCATTTTTCGTGATTCAATTTGGTATCTTCTATGAGTTTGCAATAACAGATGTGGAGATGGCAGAAAACAGGTCGGATATACCTGGCAGGGGAGATAGCTCTTGTTACAGGACTAATAATCTGGATCTCATCTCTTCCTCAAATAAGGAGGAGAAGATTTGAAATATTCTACTACACACACCATCTGTACATAATCTTTCTAATATTTTTCCTGTTCCATGCTGGAGATCGGCACTTCTACTCGGTATTTGCTGGGATATTTCTCTTCTGTCTCGACAAGCTACTTCGAATTGTACAATCAAGACCACAAACCTGCGTTCTCTCAGCACGGATATTCCTTTTCCCCTGCAAAGCCATAGAACTTACGCTGCCAAAGGATCCAAGTAAACTTTTCAATCTTGCCACTTACAATCATATTTATTAGTGTTGTGACAGTGAATTCTCTCATCAAAATGGCTCTCGTACTAATTGCAGGATTGAAGTATACCCCGACAAGTGTTATATACATGAAGATACCAAGTATTTCCAGGTTTCAGTGGCATCCCTTCAGTATAACTTCTAGCTCTAACCTGGATGATCACACGATGTCTATTGTAGTAAAATGCAACGAGGACTGGACAAGTTCTTTCTATGACGCGATTCAAGCAGAGCTAGATTCAGACACTGGTTCTATGAGCTGCATGCCTGTGTCAATCGAAGGCCCTTATGGACCTGCTTCCCTGGACTTCCTAAGGTTTGCATGAAGGAACTCGGTATTGCAGAATAAGATTTTAATTTAACTGATAATGAACCAGAAATGATTTTCGAGATCGTCACTAGCTAAGAATTTTTTTGCAGGCATGACAGCCTACTAATGATTGCTGGTGGAGCTGGGATAACCCCATTTCTCAGCATTTTAAAAGAAATCGCTTCTGTGAACAGTAGCAGATATAGATTCCCCACACGAGTTCAGCTTATCTATGTCGTGAAGAAATCACAAGATATTTGCCTGTTAAACTCAGTTTCTTCTCTACTTCTGAACCAGCCATCCACACAATTGT
Organism: Salix brachista; assembly: GCA_009078335.1. Classification (NCBI taxonomy): domain Eukaryota; kingdom Viridiplantae; phylum Streptophyta; class Magnoliopsida; order Malpighiales; family Salicaceae; genus Salix; species Salix brachista. The sequence goes on from CM018586.1 coordinate 14,588,183, forward strand.
CTCTAAAGCTAAAAGTATATGTAACTAAAGAGGAGAGGTCTAATGCAACAGTGAGAGGATTAGTGAATGACTTATCTCTAGCAAGAACTGTTAACTTCAGCACCAAATGCTCAAACTATGCAGTGCATGGACCAGAAAGTTACATTTCGATGGCTGCCATGGCCGCGTTATCCTCCATTAAATTCATAGTTTCTCTTATTTTCTTCAATCACATTTTTCTTTCCGATGAAAAGAAGAGTGTTGTGAACGAAAAGATGGTGATTCCCTCAGAAAAGAAGGCCTCAAAAGAAAAGACCCCCTCTTCAGTTGCTGATCTACTTCTCCTAGCTTCTTTCATCATAGCACTGGCATGCAACACGTTTTTAGCAGCTATTTTGAGATGGAGAAGACTCAAGAAAGATATTCCACCTGTCTCTCCAAAACAAGGTAAAGCCACAGAACACGGTTCAGTGGAGACTAAAAGTGCAGTCGAAGAACATGAACTTCATTTTGGAGAAAGGCCTAACTTTCAAGGTACTACTACTATTCTACCATCCTTTCCCTCCAATTCCTGCTGAATCTGAACTTTCTATCTCTAATTCCAGTTTGTGTAATTACATGTTGCCAATAGATATATTCTCCAATTTTCCAAATGAAACTGGCGGGTCTGATATCGGAGTACTGGTGTGTGGACCGGGAAGTATGACGGAGTCGGTGGCATCGTTATGCCAGCTGAAGTCTCAAGGACTCAACATTCGTTCCAGGGGAAAGAAAACATACTTCAGTTTCCACCCCCTCAACTTCACTCTCTAGTCTCATCGATCATCATAGCTATTAGTATCTGGTTTTCTGAATAATGGATGGCTACACTCCACCCTGTATATATTTTCATTGCAGCGCCACTGTAGAAGAAGGGCTTGAGCAGCTCAGCTGAGAGCTTGTGGGTCTAAAATGAGTTGAATGGATGGAACTCTGTTATCGAAGTGCTTTGCGGGCCAAACTGAATTTGGTGGTTTATAATTTTCCTACGCCTCTGTGATGAGCCTTTGAACGTGAAATTAGGTGTATCTCAAATCAAGGCATGAGTGCTTGTCGTTATGGTTTAAAATTACGCGGATGTAATGATATGCTTTTTCGCCGAAAGGCACCTAAACCCTAATTTTTTGGGAGTATGGAAAGTATTTTTTGTTTATAAATATTTTAAAATGATATTTTTTTTATTTTTTAAAAATTATTTTTAAAATCAGCACATAAAAATTATCTAAAAATACTAAAAAAATTAATTTAAAAAAAAATTAATTTTTTTCAAAAATATTCTTGAAACGGTGTGACAAACACCAATTTGGATAACAATTAACTTGTAGTCATGGGAATTCATCATTTACTTAACGCCCCCACCCTAGTTATCTTGGATCTTTATATTTATTTATTGTTAGATATATTTAAAAAAAATGAATTAAAATTAATTGATTAAATATAAGCATAAAATGTTTACTTTATGATATTTTATCAGTTAATTATTGTCAAATTATTTGTTACTGTAAATGATTTTTTTAAAATTATATTATTAATTAACCGAGTTCAATGATCGAGTCAATGACCCTTTTCTTGTCTTTTTTAAATAAATATTAATATTACATGAGCATTAGTCTTTAAGTGACCTAACCCACGAAATAAGGAGGACCAATCTTTCTTCTTCATTTTTTTCCCCTTTAATTTGGAGGTATGATTTAATTTTGTTGACCTGTGAGCCCATCTCTGTGGTCTTTCACTTTGATACAACGACAGACAATTTGTTATTCTTTTTAGTTTTAACGGCAAGGAGAAAATGAAAGGTTTAACAAGTTGCGTTGTTGAACTATTCGTCGATGGCTCGAGAAAGGTTGACCAGTGCAGGTGTGGAAACTTTCAAGGACACGTGGTCCAGCTGGAAGAATATAAGCCAGAATGCTTGACTAACGTGCTGCTGCCACGTCGATCAATTTGCATGGATTGACGTTTATTTTGTTTTCCCTCGGGATCGTGCTTTAGACTCCGGAGCTTTTACATTCCATGTTCAAATAACATTGTTTTATTATTTGGGAAATTACAGATTATTGTCAGCTTGACAAACATTTATAGAATCCATTGATAGCCGAAAAGGTGATCATGGTCTATAGAATGCTCTTGTTTTATGGCCGGATTCCATCGTTTATCCCATATATAGCTAGGGCAAGCAAATTGCCAATTGCTGTACAAATCGAAGGGAAGAACAGAAGCAGAAAACTTGATACGATCACTGTACTCAAGAATAATTCTTCAATAATAGAGCATATTTTAAGATTCAACAAGTTCTTTCTCAGGCAACACAGAAACAGTCTAAACAATAAAAAGATGAGCACCTCACATTATAAAAGTATTTGAAAACTGCATGTTATTTATAGACAATCATAATATAATAGTCAAGTTGTAACAGCGCAATTACTAAGAGCAAAACACAGTTTAAGAATCATCCAATATATGTTAATAAAGAGAAAAAATTTAGAGAGTAGAAGTGTTGTCTCGGGTGCAGCGGGGTAAATCAAAGATTTTTATCTTGCTTGGCTCAATTTTATGTGTGTGGGCTCATTCAATTTTTTTTTTGTTAATTACTATTTTATCTCGAGTTTTATTATATGAATACTTGATAAAAAAAATTATATATGGAATAAAAAGTCTTATGTATACTTTTTATAATAAAAAATGATGGGATAAAATAATTTTAAAATAGTTCTTACAATAACTTTTACAACACCTAGTGCTGCTGTTTATGGGTCTTGTTGCGGAGTGGAATATAGAATGAGTGAGCCGTGGGCAGTAGATTCTCACAGCGACTACTTGGTGGAGGCCGGTGGGGGTTAAATCTTTGCGACACCAAAGCATCAAACTCCAAGTACATAGCATGGGAGAAAATTCCCCATTTCCCACTGAATTTGTCAACGCCATAGTACCATTCTAGAGGTTTGCGACCGGAATATATTCGGGTTTTTTATAATATGGATATTCAAATCTATTTTGATTAATTTTATGAATTTGAAATTAACAATTATATAAATTTTCAGTGTAATTAAATTTGTAAGACTCGAATCAGTAATATTTAAAAAACAAATCTAGAACATTGATGGGTTCTTCCTTCCTTCCTTTCTTTGGCTTCCAAGAACTTGCTACTGTAAGCTAGCCTTGGCTCCCTCACCTCATTTTCTGTGTTCCCATTCAGCCATGTCAATCCTTTTATTATTATTATTATTATTATTATTATTATTATTATTATTTCCTTTCCCTTTGTAGTGCCTATTATCTTACGTTGCTAGGGTATAACTTTTCGTGTCCAAATAACGCTCGCTGCTAATAGTGATTGTAAAAATGTTACCTGATATTAGAAAAACTCATATTCCATATCCGATTATCGAGTGGGAGAAAAAAAAGAGTCTTTTTATACATATAATTTAAAATAAAATGGGTTTTTAAATAATATGTTAATATAGAGATAAAAAAAAATTGAGAGTAGAGACGTTGCCTCGCATGCATGGGGGCGAATTGGAGGTTTTTTTCTTACTTGACTCAATCTTATGTGTCTGAATCTTTTTTTATTGTTGGTTATTATTTTATCTCGAGGTTTATTATATAAATAATCGAAAAAAGGTTTTTTTTGGTATAGAATAGAGAATCTTATATATACTCTTTAAAAAAAGGCTGGGATAAAAGAATTTTAAAATAGTTCTTACAACACCAAGTGCTGCTGTTTATGGGTCTTGTTGCAGAGGCTTCTTGTCTTAAAGTGAAGACTGGAATATAGAATGAGTGAGCCGCGGGCAGTAGATTCTCACAGCGACTACTTGTAACTGGCACTCCATGACCAGTGGTGGTGGCATTACAAAAGTCAACTCTTGGTCTGGTCAGTGGTGGTGGCCGGTGGGGGTTAAATCTTTGTGAAACCAAAGCATCAAACTCTAAGTACATAGCATCGGAGAAAATTCACCATTTCCCACTGAAATTTGTCAACAGCATTCTAGAGGCTTGGAACCAGAATCTATTCCGTTCTTTGGCTCCCAGGAACTCTCTCTTCTAAACTAGCCTTGCCTCCCCCACTTTATTATTATTATTATTATTATTATTATTATTATTATTATCATCAACCGTTTTTAAAACAATAATCAAAATTAACAAAAAAAAGAATTACTAAGTTTGCATTGATTTTTTTATAAAGATAAATTTTAATGAACACCATATCTCTCATTTTTTTTATCTATCAAATTTGGTCCTCATTTTTTTTATTGTTACTTATTTTATTTGAAATAATTTATGAAATGTTAATTATTATTATTTTAATTTATTCACCTTTCATTTTTTTTTAATTTTTTAGATTTGATCTCTATTATTTTGATTATTATTTATTTTATTTGAGATAATTTATGAAATTATTTTTTTTTTTTCAATTTCATTCTCATTCAACTTTTTAATTTGTAAGATTTGTTCCTCATTATTTTAATAAACTTGAAAAAAAAAATAATTTATTAATAAATTATTTTCCAGTTCATTTTCCATAACACAAACAAACACTGGAAAATGTTTTCTAGTTCATTTTCCATAACACTGTCAAACATCGGAATTCACTTTTCAGGAATTCACTTTCCCCGGAATTCACTTTCTAAAAGGAAACCACTTTCCAGCAAACAAACGGGGCCTAAATCTTCTCTTTTAATCGAGTTTGCAATGGGCTCCCTAGGCCTCATTAATTAGAAGGTTACTGTTTAGCTAGAAGTTAATGACTGAATGCTAAATTCTCACTCTAAAACCAATGATTTCATGAATTTACTTTTTTCTACATATAAAAATTAAATAAATAATATTTAAAATAAACTAACAAAAAATAAAAATCAAGCACGCCAAATCACCCACTGTGTCCCCCAAGGGGCACTACATTTTAAAAGTATTTTTGAGAAAAAAAATTATTGTTTTACTTAAAAAAAAAATTGTTTTTTAGATATTTTTATGTATTGATATCAAAAATAATTTTTAAAAAATAAAAAATAATATCATTTTAATATATTTCTAAACAAAAAAAAAAATTAAAAATAACCTTAACAACAACAATTTCAAGCTTCAAGCAGTCAATTAATATTTTTAAAAACCTAGAAAACAGAAACATCATCAAAACGAAAGAGCCCAAATCTAATCGCTACAGTTTAGGATTTATTCAATATTTTTGGATATGGATCTTAGGATATTAGTAAGATGTTCTTTTCATGATAACCACTCTCCATGTGTCAGCATCCCACTAGCTCTGTCTTCTTCCTTCGATCGGCATGAATGAGATACGAATCTGGGCCTCGCAATTTGGGTTGGTTGAGAATGTTTAAAAAAAAAATTGAAAAAAAAATAATTTTTTATTTTTATTTTAAAATAATTTTTTTTATATTTTTAAATCATTTGCATGGGTTGATATTAAAAATAATTTTAAAAAAATAAAAGAAATATAACTTTAATATATTTTTAAATAAAGAATACTTTTAAAACAACTTAAATACATCTCAAACAGTCATTAGTCAGTGGACAATGGAACATGATATTATTGGAATCATTGTCAGTTCTGAAGGATAGCAGTGGATAAATATTAAGACAATCCCGCCCGGCCCCCCGTGTTTGCCAACCCCTCGTCTCCTGGCTTATCTGTTTGGAAGAAGGCTTAGGTGTTGTTTTTTTATTTAAAAATATATATTTTTATTTAAAAATATATTTTTAATACTATTATATCAAAATAACTCTAAAAAATATAAAAAAAATCTTAATGTTTTTCAAAAATATTTTTTAAACATGACCACTTAGAATCTTAACTTCTCCACCACCAAATGCCACATGCCCCTCTACGTGTCCACCACTTATCATCACTGAACCATTTGACCTTTTTGATATACAGATTTTTATTTTTGTAGTTTAAAGATTAAAATATATTTTACATGATTTTGCTTTCATTTTTTCAAAAAAAAAAATATATTAATATATTATATTTTATATGTATGATGTGATATAATTCTTTTAAATTCCAATCAGGTCGACTTCAAAATTTATTTGGAAAATACATTTTAGTCCCTTATATTTTTAGTTTTTAGATGATTGGTCCCTATAATTGTTAGAAAATCAATTTCACTACCAATGATAGTGTTTTATATAGAGAGGGAAAGTAGTCATCGACAGTTATTTTGACCACTAAAATAATTGATATTGGTGTTAATTAACTAATATCTAAAACAAAATGGCGAAAGTAACAGTGAAATGCACTGTTCACCGTGACTCATAGTCACTGTGGACGTGCACTTTGCTCCGGTGCGGCGCGGGTGCACGTCCACCTCTTTTTTTTTTTTTTCGTTTTTTAAAAGTATATATACTATTTATACATTATTTCACAAAAAGAAACAAAGAAAAGCATGTAGCTTATTGGCAAAGACATAAGCAGGGGGGGGGGGGGGCGCTGGGCAGGGGTTCGACCCCTGCCTAGCGCTTTTTGTTTTCAATTTTTTTTTCACTTTTTTTTTTTTTTCACTTTGCTGTTTTTTTTCCATTTTTTTTTCACTTATGTTTTTTTTTTTCATTTTTATTTTTTTTCATTGTTTTTTTATTTTTTATTGATTTTGATGTTTTTTTATTTATTTTGTTTTTGTTTTTTTCACTTATGTTTTTTTAAAAAAACAATTTATTGACATTTTTTTATTGAATTTTTTCCAATTATTAACTCAATAAGAATAATAATATTAGTTTTTTTTTTCCTTGCTTCCTTTTATTTTTTTATCATAATAATTTTTATTGTTTTATTTCTGAATAAAAATCACTTCCAATAACAACCTCAACCACCTCTGCTCAATTTTTGAGCCATAAAGTTATCCCATTTCCTAGAGATAGCAGAGAGAGGTGCCAAAATTTATCATTCTTGACCCTACGTTTGCACAACTAAAATTTAGATTTCTTCCACCAAAGAGGTTTCCTGAACAAGGAATGACTTTTGAAGTTCATAAGACAATCTTCCAGTCAGCAAACAAACTAACAAATAAATAAAGTACAAGCATTTATATCTAAGAGAGGAAAAGAGATCATTATAAGTGTTTATTGCCATATTTATAACTAACAAATACATTCTTACAATCTAATAATATTTATTTTTATTTTTTTATTTATTTTGTTTATTAATTGCTTCTTTTTAATATTGTTAAGTCTTGAATTTTCTAATTATTATAGATAAGACATTCAAAATAATAACAGTGATTATTTGTTAGTTTTGTTTTCTTTTAAATATGTCTGACTAATTATATTTTTTTATATTTATTCAATATTAGCGCCTTAAAATATATATATATATATATATATATATATATATATATATATATATATATATATGACCTAGGTTTTTTGAAAAAGAAATTACTATCATTACTCTAAAATACTATATATATATATATATATATATATATATATATATATATATATATATATATATATATATGACCTAGGTTTTTTGAAAAAGAAATTACTATCATTACTCTGAAATACTATATATATATATATATATATATATATATATATATATATATATATATATGACCTAGGTTTTTTGAAAAAGAAATTACTATCATTACTCTGAAATACTTTTAATATAATAATATGAGTAATAAATCATAAAAAAAAAATATGGATTTTTTTTCTAAAATAATTATGGTCTCACCAATTTTTATTATTTCCACTGTTATTAAGATTTTTTTTTAATATTTATATTTTAATTTGTGGTGATGATCATTTGAAAATTTATATTTATTTTTTTTTCTCTTTGTTGTTCTTTAAATTCTTTTTATTTATCCTTCAAGTCAAATAATTCTTTTAAATCTAATTATATTTATTTTTGTTTTTTCATTTATTTAGTTTTTTAATTGCTTTTTTGTTAATATTTTTAGCTGTTGAAATTTCTAATTATTATAGATAAGACATTCAAAATAATGATAATGATTATTTGTAAGTTTTGTTTTTTTCTTATAGATATGTAAAACTAATTATATATTTTGATATTTATTTAATATTAGCGCCTTAAAATATATATATATATTACTAATTAAAATAATAAAATACAATACATATACAAGCAATTAATTTTCTACATAGATAAAAAAAACCCGCCGCATCGCCAATTATTTAGTTAATTATAGATAATAGGAGTAAATATTTTTTCTCAGATTGCTGGAGTTCGAGTCCCCCTGCCACCGAAAATGATTTTTGAGTAAAGAACAGTGTTTTCTATTGTTCATAAGTGTTTGACATTTTTTTTTCCAGTTATTTTTTCGATAACTGGGGTGTCCGGGTCAGCTTATGCGCATCACAATAAATCTCTGAACTTAATTTTTTTTTTGCAATTTTCACTGTTTATTAATATTTGAAAATGTTTTTTCCTCTTCTTTTTTTCAGGCTTCTTTTTTTTTTGTTTTTTTTATACTCACGGTGTCCGGGTCAGTTTACACGCACCACAATTTTTTCCTCACATGTATATATTTTTTATAACCGGGATAGGTTACACGTGTCACGAATAATCCTTTGACATTGTTTTTTATTTTTTTTCAACTTATAAATTTTTTTTATAACTAGAATGTCCAAGCTAGCTTACGTGCACCATGACTATTATTTTATACATAGCCAAAGGAGATCACAATTTCAAACAGTAATAAACAATGATTTGAAATGTGATTTTCATTTTTCATTACTATTTAAAAAAATTGATTGAACTATGATTTTGGTGAGATATGACAAGAGTGTTTGGTAATGCGTTTGAAAATCGCTTTTGAACAAATTTTAAATTTTTTCAATTTTAAATTAAAAAAAGTGTTTCTACATGATTTTGATGTGCTAATGTCAAAAATAATTTTTAAAAAATTTAAAAAAATTACATGTTAAATATTAATTATTTTTCTACATATAAAAAAGCCCAGCGCAACGCGCGGGCAAATCAGCTCGTATATTCTATTTGATGAAGAGAATAAAAAATTATTGAACGTGATGACACGTATGATTTTCGTTAGGAGTTTGTTTGGTTAATTCGAGTTCACTTAGTTATTTTTAATTAAATTATTTTTTAGTGATATATACTTATAATATCTAGATATTTTACTAAAAAATAATATAAATTGACAGCAAAACACGAACACCAATCTAGTTTTATACCGAGCAGCGTATGCTGACATGAATTGTTAGGGAACGAATGCAAATTATTTCATATGGTCTCATCATTAGATTGGACAAGCACACAAACTTTCTTTTAAAGGCAGAAGAAGAAAAAACAAAAACGCAAGGAAGAAACTTTTTCTAGTGAAACTTATTTTGGAAGCAAATTACTATGGAAGGAATCCTTGAAGGGCAGCGTTGCTTTCGTGGTCCTATTATATTTTTATTTTATTCTGAATTTGTTTTATAATTTTGTATCATTTTAAAATATGCTAATATTAAAAATAAATTTTAAAAAATAAAAAAATATTATTTTAAAAAACAACCGCTACTATAATACCAAACACCATTAATTTCTAAAAATAGACACCATTATTATCGTGATTGTCCTTTTTTCCAATTAAAAAAAAATTAAGAAGTCAAATAAGTTTTATTTTTTGCATTGAGTCTCACATATAATTTCATTTTAAATATTGATTTTATAGAAGCTAAAATAATGTATTTTCATCTATATAGGCTTGTTTTCATTTATTTTTGCATGGAAAAACGCGTTCCACAATAATTCTAACCTTCAGCATATGTTTTCACATCTTTTTTCAAGACTCGGCTGAAAATATCACAACCACCACAAAAACTAAACACGTACTTGAAGAATATTTGATGTTATAATTACATCGTATTTTTTTTAAAAATATTTTTCAATTTTAAATTATTATTTTTATATATATTTTTACATCATTTTGATATATTAATATAAAATATATATTTCCAGACAAAAAAAACATTTTAATAAGAAAACTCTATCAAACTCTTACACACTCATTCAGAATCTAAAATGTTACTTTTTGGGGAAATGAATAGTAACGCATGGGCCTACATATACTGTGTAGTGATTCTGTGGAGATTAAAATGATATTTTAGAAAGAAAATTAAAAGATCATTAATGGGGAATTAATTACTAATTATTCCTTTCTGTTTGACAGCACGAATAGTGGTGTTATTTTACGAGTAGAAAACGCGTAAAAGTAAACATGAATCTTAGATATCTTCTTGGAGACGGCTACACGGAGACTGATTTTTATTCCTTGCCTTTTTTTTTATTATTATTAACTGTTTTGCACGTATTTTAATTATTTTTATATGTTTTGAAGTAAATAACTATATAAATTTTTAATAATAATTATATTAGCAATTATATGGTTTAAATATGAGACTTCAGAAAAATAAATCATTTAATTTTAATTTCTTACTACTGAAACACATATTAAATAATTATTACCCGCCCCTTATTAATGCAGGTGGTGAGTTTAAGGCAGGTTTTGATAGCAAATCTAACTATTTTACTATAAGTTGGAAGTGTGTTCGAACCAAGCATTTAATTTTTTGTTATAAATTAATTTTGTATGCTTTTTAATTATTTTGATATGCTAATATTAAAAGTAATATTTTTAAAGTATATTTTCAAGTAAAAAACATTTTAAAAAACAATATACTCTTAATTAAAAAGGTTATCTTGTAGGGTTATTTTACAATTTTCTAATTCACTCTTATTATTCGATGCATGCAGTATTAGATTCCAATCGTAATCTTCATCATATTTATCATTAGTAATTAAATTTAAAAAGACAATAGACATATTTCTCGTAAGGAAAAGCAGCATTTATTTTTTATTTTGTAAAACAAATTCATTCTCAAGAGATTAATTGCTGGGTTAATAGTTATTACAGAGTTCATTGGAAAGCAAACACCAATAAATATCGAATGGACATTAATTCAATGGCTAAAAAATAAATAAAAAATAAAAAATCTCATGATTAAGGAAATAGACAAGAGATAATTAAAGGCGTCCCACAAAAAAGGAGCATAATTAGGCACAGAAAAACAAATTCATAGTAGGACCGGTCCAACCATGCCTCTTTGGACCATTAAAAAAAGCACTCCGCGAAACACGCTACCCTAAACTAGGGTCCGCCAGGCCCCTATTCTTTCTTAGCCAAGCCGAGCCAGCCCTCCCTTACCGCTTAGAATATCCGAATATAATTCGGATTTTTTTAAAACGGTAACGTATGATATATTGGCAGAGTCCTTAACCCTTCAACTTTCCTGGTGCTTCCGGCTAAAGTTGCTTATGCTTCCTAATTTCCGCGGTGGCCCCACACTAACCTCGACATACTCCTATTTATACCCTCCGATCTCGCCTAGATCTTGTTTGAAAGACAGAGAAGAAAAGACGCCCTCCCTCTCCCTCTCCTCCTCTTCGAAAAACCCTCCTTTTTCGCTTTCTCTCAAAGAACATGGTGATGAGTGACAGTAAAACAAGCACAAAAACAGAAACTCTCAAGTTTCTATGTAGTTACAGCGGTAAATTGCTTCCTCGTTTCAGTGACGGCGTTCTCCGCTACGTCGGTGGATTGACCAGAGTTCTTGCCGTCGATCGTTCTATATCCTATGCAGGTTCGTTATTTTCCTCATTAATATTCAACACTTGATTTTTAGGTTAATTTTGATCTAGCCTGATGCTGATTTTTTTTTACAGAGCTGATGGTTAAGCTAGGTGAGTTCTGTGGATTTTCGGTGGAATTAAGGTGTCCATTACCAAACGGAGATTTGGAGACATTGATTTCGGTAAAATCGGACGAGGAATTAACCAACTTGATTGCCGAATATGATAGATCTTGTCCAGGTTCCAAGATTAGAGCGATTTTGTTTCCTCCCAAATCGCTCAAGAAAATCTCCCCGCCGACATCGAATGCTTCCAGCATCGATTTTTCACCTACCAAATCAGTTTTGAACCATTACCGATCTGGCAGTTTTTCCCCTCCGATCGGTTATCGAGGCCGTCGCTACAGTCCAAGCCGTCCACAAGAACTACTACGTTATAATCGACAGTGTTGTGGTTATTGGCATTAGTGCTTGAAGACTATATTTAATTTCCTGAGCGCTGGAGCTGGTCAATTAGTTTATTTTTTTATACAAAAAAAAAAGAACAATAGATTATAGACGACGACGAAAGAGTAATTTGTGTGTGTTTGGAATTATATAAATATGAGAATAAATTGTTTTTTCCTCCACCACCAAATATTTAGTCCCTGGATAATACTGTATTCATGGCCTTTAAAACAGAGGGAGGGGTTATGATGTTTCGCTTGTGTGCCCTTCTAGGCGCCATTGAGGACAAATTCAATTTCTTGTTAAGCCAAGCTTTTGACACGTACAGGCCAATTAGGTTTTGGTTTGGGAAAAAAAGAAGAAGGAAGGTGTTAGTTGCTTTCAATTTGCTGGTCAAAAATACGTTGCTGTTCTAATTTTTTTTTTTTTTTGTATATTTTCAGGTCAAGAAATGATGGTGGGAATCAGAATATTTGGTTGCGGGGCAGCTGAGAAATCACAAATGGCTAAAAGACCTGACACCTGCGTTTCTGTGATTTATTTGGCGTATGAGACGGGTAAAAGAACGGCTGGCTGGGTCATGGTGGAACTAAATAATTAAAAGAAGCAACTCATAAGCCACCTTTGCTTTTAAATAATAATTATTATAATATTAAACCAAAGATGAGCGAAGGAACCGCCTGGAAGCCTGATGTGACGTGGGATGGAGAAATTCACACAAACCGAGAACAAAATGGAAGCTTCAATTTAGTCCCTAACTAGCACCCCTTCTCAATTGGCTCCCAGACTTATAGATTTCATCACTTAGGTCCCACCATTTTCTATATATCTCAATATGGCCCTTTCTATCGATTTTTTTTAACATTTCCCATATAAAGTTCGTACCTATGCAGAAAATTATATGGGAAAGTTAATGAAAATCAACTAAGGGCTGTATTGATAATCCTTTTGAATTATTACGACCAGATCAACAAATTTTATGGATTCATGTATAATTGAGGATGGATATATAATTTAGGGACTAAATTGAGGTTTCTATGAATTTGATGGGAAAGTTAGTGAACATTATCAACTATCAAGTACCTAGTCGAGAAATATTGAATAACTCAAGGAGGAAATTGATAAAATTACAATTTGGATAGGGAATGAATATATAATTTAGAGACTAAACAAAGTTTTCTCTAAAAATAAATTATGTGATCAATACGGCCTCCCTTTCAGGACCAAGTGTCATCCAGCTTGTGTGGCCCATGTCATCATACAGGTTAATGATAGAGCTTTTATTTTATTTTTATTTTAAAAGTGTTTTGAAAAATTATTGTTATTTGTTTTTTGAGCCAATTTTTTTTTAAAAAAAATAAGTTATTTTAATATGCAGATAAAAGTTATAATATATATATATATATATATATATATATATTTTTTGTTTCTCCTTTTTATAAGATGAAGAAAAAAATAATAATTATGATAACCATAAACTTCATTGAAAATTAGTTTATTATGGGTTTAATATTAATACCGTCTCTGTATTACAAACAATTAATCAATAGTAATAATAAAATTCCAATACTGAATTACTTTTTTTAATACGAGCCATTTTCTAATGATTTAGCTAAAAGTATTAAATAAAACACGTGTCTCTTGATTCCTTGGACTTAGTTATTTTTTCTCAATTTTGTATTACACAAATAACTATTAAAATCATTTATATAAAAACTATTGGTTAAATATTATACAAATTGAAACAATATTTTATACAATTTTAATAAACTCTTTATATAATAATAAAAAAACTAATAAAATCAAGAAGAGCATCATGATGAGCTCACACGAAAAGACCCAATTGCATTTTTTTTTTCTCTGTAATAAGTCAAAATAAAATGTAAAATAGACCAATAACTAAAATACAAAATTAGGCTTGTTTATGCCATCTAATACCTGAATTTGAAATGCAAACCAAATAAAGTTTCAATGACCCTAAACAAAATATTTGATGTTATTGTACACCCTATAAAATCAATTCTGAAGTGAATCCAACTATTTATTCAGTGTTCTTTGTTCTAGTGTTTTTGTGGCATAACTTTATCTTTAACTTTTTAATGTTTTTTTTTTTTTTAATTTAGTGTTATTGATATGTAAGGATATTAAAAAAACAATATTTTTTTTTTTAATAACAAATGCCATAAGAAATAGAGAGTATAATAATGAAATTAAGAGAAGATTAGAAAATAAAATATAAAAATCACAAATTCTAGAGAGGTATAACTATAACTTGATTTTTAGAGCCTAACTGTGATATCAATCAATGCAAACCCCGTGGATATAAAAATTCATAAAACTACATCGAAATAGATAATAACTCAAGAAAGCTAAATTTCAGGTTTTGATAGAAATTTTGAACTAAAGATAATGATGTACCTAAGAACTAAGTATTTTGAAAAAATGGACTCATTATTTATAGCAAAACAATAACCTAAAATATGTGAAAAACATTGCAAGATTAGTTATGCTTTAATAAGTCAGTTATTGATCTTTGTCCTAACAAAAAGAAAATGTTGCATCACACTAAACACAAGTATATTCAAAATATCATGGCAATTGAATTTTTGCAACACAAGAAATAAGTAAGAGATCCTTGTAAGAAAAAGGATTTTAGGATATGATGGATTTGTTAACACACTTGAAAACTATGTTTTGCCCATTATCCTTATAGAATTATGTTTTTTTTTTTTAAAAAAAGTTGTTGAATATCCTTGTATTATAAAAAAAAAAACCCTCTCTAGAGAATCTGATTACTTTCTATCTCATTTCTCCAATCTAGGGTTATAAATAAAAAAATATCAGATTTTCAAAGTCAATAAAACTTTAAAATATTAGGGGATCAAAAGTTTAAATATCTACCACAGCAAACTTTCGACATAATCTCAAATTACCATCCATTTTCTCTCTTAAATCCTCTTTCCTTTATGATTGCTTTTCTTTGAAATTTTTTAATCATTTGACCTTCAATGAATCATAAAAGGATGAAATTTGATGATCAAAATGATAAAAAAAGAAAAGAGTGAAATGTTTCTTGATCGACAGTGCACAAAGTAGAGTGTTTATGGCGGCAGCACGACAGCAGGAGAAACCGAAAAGGTTGAGGAAGCACCAAAGAACAACAAAGCTGAGATAACCGTTACGAAAAGGCTAAAGAATGGCTCATCATCGGTCATTGAGATCCCAACCAACCGCCTCTTAAATTCCTGCTTCTACTTCCCTACATTTCCTCTTTCAATAATTTAACAGATAAAATCATCTCGTGTCATAGGTCTCCCATGTCCACGTCTCCCTCAGCCTCAAACCGTATGCCATCTTCACAGTATTCCTCCTTTTTTTAATACCAATCTCTCAAAACCAGGACCGAAAATCTTTGCTTCCTTCTTTCAACATTTGGAAACTCAAATCTCTTCAAACCCCATTTCAGTTCTCCACTCTCAAAGTAGGATCGAAATTTTAATTATAGCCAGCCATCCAGCCATGAGGTTATATGTTTATGTCTTGCAAGGCAAAGGCTTGCCTGTGAAGGACGCTTACTTTGTACTTCAAGTTGGTAAACTCAAGTCTAAGACTAGAGTTTTCAGAAACAACTCAAATCATGTATGGAATGAGGAGTTTGTTTTCAGGGTTCATGGCAATAATGATCAGCAAGAGTTGGTTGTCTCTGTCTTTAATCACGATGATGTTGATGATTTTGGCAGCTTCTTTAATGGTTCTGGGGATTTAGTGGGTCGGGTTCAGATTCCTGTTTGGTCTGTTGCAGCAGAGCAGAATCAGACCTTGCCACCTACTTGGTTCTCGCTTGAAAAGCCCATGACTGGCAAGTTTATCAATATGGATTGTGGTTAGTGTCGCTACCTCCAGATTTTTATTGAAGTGTTCGTTATTGGAATATTTATTGAAATTGTGTTTGGTTTAAGCATGAATTGAAACTTGATTGGCTTTTTAGATAGAAGATGACATTTGCATTTGCTTGCTTGAGGATGATATTCTGGAATTTTGAGGACCCATTTTTCTTAGTGTTATAAAACAAGTGACAATGTGCATTGATGCTGATAAAGAAGAATTTTATTATTTGAGTGAGAATTCCTGCTTCAATTACCAGCACATTTATTGGATTGGTAAAGTGTGGATTGTTTTTCATTTTTTGGAGAATAATTTGTTGAGCCTGAACCCTTCACGTAGGATTTTAGTTGTTTCCTTCTGTTTTCTTAAACTTCGACAGAGATTTATTGTAAATTATAATTAAATTCAGTTATTGATCCTCCCTAGGATGATTTTCCTTCCCTCCAGTGATTGTTTAACATCAGATTTCCCAGGCAATCAATTCTGTGAGAATTTTGGGTGAACCTATTGTTACTTGTAAGTGTTGAAGTCTAGTTGATTTTCCTTGACTGGGCCAATTTGTAGAGTTCATGTTTTGGCAACTTGATTCCTCTTTGACACTATATTGCCAGTTATGGAATTAACTACCATGCATGCTTATGTGCGGATTTGATTTTCCATTGCTTATCCAAAAAATTCAGCTTCTCAACATGATAGGCAATGTTTTCCTCGTATTTCTGCTTAGTCTGTTGAAATTCATTTAGTCTTGGTGGTGCTGCTATGTAATTTTAGGTGAAGAACGCATGATTTTTCATGCTAGGTGCAATGGAGCCCTCAATTTTGTATATGACATTTTACCTAATGTGCGCAGGGAAAATTCTTCTCAGTCTCTCCCTGAGAAGAAAAAGCGATAGATCTTCTACTAACCACATTGTTTATGCAAACTCAAATGTTAATGAGGAATATAAAGAATCTGAAGGCCCATGCGTATCATCTTATGATATGCATAGCTATAAAGCTCGACGTGTCAAGATAGCAGAAGGGAAGAAGTTAATGAAGACCATTGTGAGTCGTTTGGAGAGGGTTTTCAATAAGCATGAGGAAAATTCAAGAACCGATGATTCTTCAGAGTTAACTAGTGCTTCTTCTGATTGCGAGGATTGTGAACATCCATCAAGTTGTAGTTTCATCGAAGGATTGGAGATCATGAGCTCAAGAGAAAATGAACAGGAAATGCCTGAAAACCTTCAGGGTGGTATTCTTCTTGATAAAGTATATGTTGTCCCCTCGTGGGATCTCAATATGTTTCTTTTTGCACCCAATTCACAGTTTAAGAAGGACCTGGAAGAGCTGCAGGGAACAACAGATGCTGAAGAGGGGCCTTGGACATGGAAATCAGCAAACATGTCTCATTTATCGCGAACTGTTTCCTGTACAAAAGCCGCAACAAAGTTAGTTAAGGCAGTTAAGGCTACCGAGGAGCAAACCTATATAAAAGCAGATGGAAAGCAATTTGCAGTATTGACAAATGTTAGCACTCCTGAAGTTCCATATGGAAATGCATTCAACATTGAGTTGCTATACAAGATAATGCCTGGTCCGGAAATATCTTCAGGAGAAGCATCTTCCCACCTTTTAATATCATGGGGAATTAATTTCTGTAAAAGCACAATGATGAAATGTATGATTGAAGGGGGAGCAAGGCAGGGGCTGAAGGAGTGTTTTGATCAGTTCGCTGACTTGTTGGCTCAGAATTTTAAGATGATGGATTATATGGATTCATCAAACAAGGACCATATGCTGGCAACAATGGAAGCAGCACACCAGTCAGAATGGCAATTGGCATCAGATTACTTTTGGAATCTTACAGCCGTTTCCACCATTTTTATGATTTTATACGTAGTCGTGCATATTCTTTTCTGTGAGCCAAGCATAGTCCAAGGTTTGGAATTCAATGGTCTTGATTTACCAGACAGTTTTGGACAGCTCATCACTTGTGCAATTTTAGTCATTCAGTTGGAACGTGTTTGTAACATGATGAAACACTTCATACAAGCTAGGCTTCAAAGAGGTAAATCTTATTTTACCTGCTTATGTGTTTTTCCTAACTTTTGTCTAAACCACCCTGAAATTGTTATCACTCATGTAATTCCATCCTAGGATTAGTTTAATTTATTAACTATTTCATAGGCAGTGACCACGGTGTCAGAGCCCAAGGTGAAGGATGGGTTCTTACTGTGGCATTAATTGAAGGCACCAATTTATCATCCATGGATTCGACAGGGTTGTCAGATCCTTTTGTAGTGTTAACCTGTAATGGTAAAACAAGAACAAGCTCTGTACAGCTTCAAACTAGCGATCCCCAATGGAATGGTAAGGTGTTTTTCTTCCGAGGATTATTTGCATAAGTTTTTTTATATAACTATATGTGCAGAACCATGTTTGAAGCTACATAATGCAGAAATACTAGAGTTTGATGCAATGGATGAACCACCCTCAGTTCTAGATGTGGAAGTTTTTGATTTTGACGGTCCATTTGACCAGGCCACCTCACTTGGGCATGCTGAGATAATATTTTTGAAGCACACGTCACCTGAACTAGCAGACATGTGGATTCCCCTTGAGGGAAAGCTCGCACAGTCTTCTCAGTCAAAGCTACATTTGCGAATATTTATAGATAATGACAAAGGTGTTGAAACTGTAAAAGAGTACTTAACAAAGATGGAGAAGGAGGTTGGGAGGAAGGTAAACACCAAAGATATCTGTTGGAATAACATTAAAAGTGAACTTTCTCATCATCCACGTGTAGTTAACTGCTTCATACTTGGAGTAGGGAGTTTATTATGTCCCCTTGTTAGCTCGTATCTAAAGTTCATAGGATTCTTGAGTCAAAGAGAAAAAAACATGGTGTAGGATTAATCATTGAATCTACATTCTTATTGCCTTTCATTTCTAATATAGAAATGTGATCTAAATTATATCTCACATTATTGCAGTTGAGCTTACGTTCACCTCACAGGAATTCGACATTCCAGAATTTGTTTGGGTTGCCACCAGAAGAATTTCTCATTAATGATTTCACATGCCACCTGAAGAGGAAAATGCCTTTGCAGGTGTGATTTACGGTTTCCATTTCTACCAATTCACTCTTAAAAGCAACTGATTATTAGGCTATTTTAATTTAATTAGTTCGTTTTGTTTAAATATAATAAACATACATGTTGGTAGCATGATGTGAAAACACTGTAAGATCTGCAAAACTGTAGATGACCTCCTTACTAAAACCCTGAAACGTTGTTTATTTTATAAAATTTTCAAAGAACACCTATAATGACCATATTATTAATAATAGCAACATATTAGATTAACTTCAGATTTATGCAGAACGCATTGGATGATCTTGCATGCTAGGCTTGTTAATTTATTTCCAAACAACCTATGGCTTGGTGCTGAGACTCTCTTAAATGCAGGGAAGGATTTTTCTGTCTGCAAGAATTCTTGGTTTTTATGCCAATTTGTTTGGACATAAAACAAAATTCTTCTTTCTCTGGGAAGATATTGAAGAAATCCAGGTGCATCCTCCATCACTATCATCTGTGGGTAGTCCTTTTCTGGTAATAACTCTGCGAAAGGGAAGAGGTCTTGATGCAAGATGTTGGGCGAAATCACAAGATGAAGAAGGCAGGCTAAGATACCACTTCCAATCATTTATTTCATTCAGCATTGCAAGCAGGTTCGGTGAGACGATTAATCTCTTGACTCAAAATGGTGCATTTCTTTTATTGGAGCTGATGTGATTCACCATGTTGTATCAATAGGACAATCATGGCCTTGTGGAAAACAAAAACAATGATCCCTGAGCATAAATCACAACTTGCTGAAGAACAGCCTCAAGATGAAGAAAAATGGTCCATCATGCTTGAAGACCATGGATGCTTTGTGAGTGCTGAAGAAGTAAAGATGCCCAAGATTTTCTCTACCGAACTTCCTATTAGTGTAAGAAAATAATTCCCGTCTCATTCGCCTCTCCATTCATTTGTAACAATTCAACCAAGTAGAAGAGTGTTTCATCAGAAACTTGTCTAATGAACTAGCATCAAGATCATAAAACAGATTAGGAGTATGTGGCTTCTCTTATTACATTTGCTTGCAACTTAAACCACAAGTTCGATACGCAGTGAGACTCGGATTAGGACTCTTTATGGGTAAGACTTGACATTCAAGCCCTGTAATGATAATTCTGCATATGCCTTTCAGAATCGAGGTAAGATTCAGCATATATGTTTAGCTACTTGTAAGACTGGTGCTGAAAGCTGTGGTGATGTTGCCAGGTAGACTCACTGATGGAAATGTTTGATGGAGGAAAGATGGAGCATGAAATAATGGAAAAATCTGGACGTCTTAGTTACGCAGCTACTGCATGGGAGTCAGTAAAGCCTGGAGTTTTTGAACGGCATATCACGTACAGATTCAAATACCATATTTCAATCTTCGGAGGGGAAGTCACCTGCACACAACATAAATCTCCGCTTGGAAATGATGAAGGGTGGATTGTTAATGAGCTCATGGCGATACAGGATGTCCCATTTGCCGACCACTTCCATGTATGGTGTCTCCTTATTTACGGCTAACACGAGTCATTTATTGTTTTTGTTCTCTCCTTGAATTTTTTGTTTTTCTTTCCCTTTTTGCAGGGCAATCTTCGGTACCAGATTGAGAAATCCTCCCTTGCATACTGTTCATGCAAGTGTGATGTTTATTTTGGGATCACCTGGTTGAAAAGCACAAAGTTCCAACAAAGAATCACCCGAAACATGAGTGATAAATTCACACAAATAATGAAGGAGGTGTTTGAATTGATCAAGAGGGAGAAACTTCTAGCAAATCCTGATCAACATCCAATTCGACACGAAGATGCAACAATGCTTGTTTGATACACTCTTTGATAAATATATATAGCTCCTTTTTCTTTTTCTTAATGTTCTTCAACTTTCACCAGATTGAAGTTGGCAAAAGTTGGACCTTGGGTTATCAGACATGATATGTAATGTTATACTGCTTTATAACATGATAAAACTTCCTTTTTAGATGATTCCATTGTGGCAGCGAATTTATGTTGTGTCAGTGTTCCCTAAAGATAGTTTGGGTTGTTTTAAGGTTTTTTTAAATCAAATCTTTCCCTTTCATTTTACTAAAATAGAATATAACGAGCGAATTTGCCCGCTCCGCTGGGCTTTTTTATATATGTAGAAAATTGATTGATTTTATAAATGTTGTATTTTGTTATTTTAATATTTAATTGGTAAAATTATAATTGATAAAATCTGTTAAAAATGGTTTTTTTCAACTAAAAAATGATTGAATATTGCTATTGGTAAAAAACTTTTGATAAAATTTGTTATAAAATTTACTAAGAAGGTGAAATGATTTGTTAGAAACTTGTTGTCACGGAAACTCTGGTTAAAAAAAACACAAAAAAAGAAACTGGTTTAAAAAAAAGACTTCAACACGACGGTTATTAAAAAATAAAAAAAAATGTTAAAAAAGGTTATCGTTTATTAAAAGAACCAAAAAAAGAGTATAAAATAAAAATTTAAATTCAAAGCTAAAGCCAAAGTTATATTTATAAGATTTATTAATCATATTATTATATTAAATGTATTCAAGAATACCGATATTAATTTTTTTTTGCAAGAAATCGTAGGTCATTTTTTTCTCTATCTATATATTTTTAGGCGATAATATTCAATAAATATTAAAACATATAATCAGTCTTACATACTTTATAGTGTAATCGAAATGGGAAGTGGGTCGTAGATTTTTTAAGTGTAGATAATTAAGATATTTTTTTTTAAAAAAATTTATGAGTTGCCTTTTTTCTCTTGTAATATTAGATCTGACACATTATAAATAAAAATATTGTAATTTTTTTTTAGAAATAAGCCTCAAGTTTTTTGCGTGCTATAATTACTTATCTGTCGTCTAAAAAAACAGTGTAATCGAAACGGGAAGTGACTCAAATATTTTTTAATTGTAGATAATCTAGGTAAATTTGTCATTTTTTTTAGTTGTATTTTTGCCCAGTAATATTAGATATGAAATATTAAAAACCAAAATATTATAAATATTTTTTAAGAAATAAACTTTAAAAAACAGAGCACAAAATTAAAATTCGAAGACTTTTTTTTTAGTTTTGAAAAGATTTATTCTTTGTATTATTATATTAAATGTATTACACTGTTGAAAAAACAAAAAAAAAGGTAGACGTGCGCCGCGATGCATCGGAGCAAATTGTCAATGAATAGTGACTATGAGTCACGGGCTACAGTAGAAAACCGAGTTGTTTTAGCTCTTTAGGTAATAAAAGAAAATAATAATGAGCCTAGGGATTATTCGCGGCGCGCTCAGTTTGCTAGGAAAAAAAATATACTTGGGAAAAAAGAACCGTGGTGCGTGTAAGCTGACCCGGACATCTCGGTTAAGGAAAAAAATGTATAAGTAGCCAAACAAAATAGGGAAAAAAATATAAAAAAAAGTTGATCCAGAGATTAGTCGTGGTGCACGTAAATTGGTTTGGACACTTTAGTTATTTAAAAAAAAAATCTTGTTTTTTGGAAAAAAATAAAAACAACAACCAGTTATTATAAAAATTCATTTTTTGAAGAAATTTTATTTTTTTTGCAAAAAAAATAAAAACAACAACCAGTTATAAAAAAAATCATTTTTTAACAAAAAAAACATTTTAAAAAAAAACAGTTCTTAAAAAAAAAACAAATCAGATTTGTAAAAAAAAAAAAAAAAAAAACCAGTTATTAAAAAAAAAATTAAAAAAATTAACCATTTTTTTTAATTTTTTTTTGTTTTTTCAGTTCTTAAAAAAAAAAAAACATTTTGGTGTCCGAGCGGTTTGAACTCGCGCGCGCCTGTGTTGGCAGCGCGTGGACAACCGCTCGGCCAAAGCTTCTGATTTGTCATTTTCACCATAAAAAATACAAAAAGAGTCCTTGTGTAAAAAAAAAAAATTATAAAAAAAAAGTGGATCCGGAGATTAGTCGTGGTGCACGTAAGTTGCCCTGGACACTTTAGTTATTAAAAAAAATATTTTTTTGTAAAAAAATAAAAACAACAACCAGTTATTAAAAAAAAAATTTTAACAAAAAATACAAATATTTTTTTTGTAAAAAAATAAAAACAACAGCCAGAAAAAAACATTTTAAAAAAAAACAAATCAGATTTGTAATAAAAAACAACAACAACCAGTTATTAAGAAAAAAACACTGTTTTTTTAAAAAAAAAACAAAAAAAATTTAGAAAAAAAATTTCTTTTTCAAAAAAATATTTTTTTTTAAGAACTGAATTTTTTTTTTGAAAGGTCTACTGCAGCCAATCCATTGAAAGGTGAAGGCAATTGCTAACTAAACTACGCAAACCGGCCCCTGAACTGCTAAAAGAAAGCAACGAATGGGTAGAAATGGGTCTGCAATTTAAAAAAAAACATTTAAAACAAAAAAAAAAAACAAAATAAGAATTCGGTGGCCGAGCGTCTCGAACTCGCGTGCGCCTGTGTTGGCAGCGCGCGAGACAGCCGCTCGGCCAAAGCCTCTCATCTGGTTATTTCCACCATAAAAAATACAAAAAGAGTCCCGGTGTAAAAAAAAAAACAAAAAGGTGCACAAACTCGCGCGAAGCAGGGAGACAAATATCCACTCCACAGTGTTTTCAGTCTGCATGAACAGTAGAAACCGAGCTGTTTTAGCTCTTTAGGTAATGTATATATTTTTAATTCAAACCGATTCGATTTGGTTTACCAGTTTTATCCTTAAAAAAACAAAGCTGAACATGATAGAAAGTTTTTTTTTAAAAAAATTCTAATTGGGTTTTCTTAATGGTCCATTTTTTATCATTTTTTTTATTTTCTCGATTTAATCAGTTTTTTGGTTTTTTTGCTCATCCTTATCAAATTATTATTGTTTTTTTTAAGTAAAAAAATGATTAAGTTATGAGAGTTTCTTTGATAATATGATTAAATTTGATCAAATATGTTAATCTTAAAATTTCCAAACTTGGCTCTATCTCACTTGAGTTTTAAATTAAATTATATATAAATTAATTTAATGTGATCCAATCGATTTAGAGGTTTAAGGATGATTCAAACAATTAGTTAAATATGTGTTTTTTTAAAATCAAGATATTAAAAAAACAGTATTGATACGACAACATATTGAATTAATACGGATTTAATGTCTTAACTCACTAAACATGTGATTTAGGTCATGATGTAGCTAGGTTTAATAACATTGTTTTTTTCTAAACTATTTTTTTATTTAATTATATTATAACAAAAATAGATTTTTTGTAAAATCAAACATTAATCTAATGATATAATATTTATTTGATATTGCAATAACCCCATAAAAAATAAAGATTAAAATACAAAGCCTAGCTCTCCAAGTTAACTTGTCATGTCTGTGATTCAGATCATAAACTGCATACACTTTTTTATGGGTAAAAACTAGATAATCAATCACATAACAAACCAATAATTTTACACCCTTATCACATGCTACCTACCCTACTATCTCCTTCCAACTATAGGAGACCAACCTTTTTCTCTAACATTAATGTTATAACCATTATTATTGGTCATTGCTTTAACCAATCATTGAACTATGGAGAACTTGCTAATAACTGAGAATGATATTATGTTCTTACCTTTCTCTAAAATGGAAACCAAGCCTTCTAGAGTTTTATATGCATTTTTTGAAAGAAAAAAAAATTCTTTTTCTTTTTACTACAATTATGTATTCAGATGTGCATTATGATTGCCATTAACATCATCAAATTCAACCATTTTCCTAAAATTTTGCTTCTCTCTAATATTATAGTTTATAAAATATGATAAGGTCTTCTTGGCCAACATTGTTTTCTCCCTCAATCTTTTGGCAATATAAACTTGTAACTTATAGGATAAATAAGGACAATAAAACCTTTAAAATCATCACATGCAATATTAAACCTAGTAAACTTTTGATGAATAGAAACTAGATAATTAGTCACACAATAAGCCAAAAATCCCCACTATGAGATTCTACTATCCTATTCCAATCAACATGAGATCGATATTTTTATTTAACAATAACATCATAATCATAATCATTAGCCATTATTTAACCAATCATAAGACAACAGAGAGGTTTCTAGTAACAAAGTAGGGTGCTTTGTTATCAACATTCTTTAAGGTTAAAACTAAGAATTCTTTCAACTATCTATACAATTACTTTTAAATTATTATTTTTTTCTTTTTATTTTGTTATTACAATTATATTATATAAACTAGATCCTTATCTTTTTTTTTTGTTAGCCTTCAAATTTAATCCAACCTAAAATATTAAATTTATGAGTGTAGGGGGGATAAAACTTGTGTAATATGGAAATTATAATCAAAAGTTACTCGTTATATTTTTGTATTAAATGCAGCTTGAGTTTTTTTGTTTGCTTTTGTTTTGACCAGGACAAGTAAATAGAGATGGAAATGTGTGTCTTTCGAAATTAATTAATTTATCTTTCTTTCGTGGATTTTAATGAAAGAAATCAAATTAATTTCTTAATCTAAACTTATCTACAATTTTCTATTATATTATATTATGCAGTCATAAAGACTTATTATAAGTCATCTGATATGATCTTAACTATCAATGAATCCTACTACTCTTGAAAAAATATCTAATCTTCATGTAACATAAAAGGGGTCATAATTCCACCTGATATGGTCAATATAAAAATTAAACTAAATAAAAAAAAGTTATCATATACGTCTTATATCTTTGGTTGGCTAAGTCAATTCAAGATTTCACTTTATCAACCCGAGTTTATCCTTGATTGACCATATCAGACAAAAATGACATTATCAAACAAAAAACAACAAGCTAAAACAAAATTGTTTTGGATTTTTTTTTAAAAAATATTCTTGATTTTACCTAATCAAGTATCGCTTGATTTGATTAGGTCAATTGAGTCTCGGGTTAGCCCTTTAAATCACTTGGGTTTGGCGGTCCATGTCATCCAATTTTGGTCAATCAAAGGCACCCGTTTTCAATTTTTCAAGTCATTCAAGTGTGATTTGGTCATCTTTAAACCTAGTTTGAAATCAAACACAATGCATGTCAAATTCCAAGTTAGTGAGTCACTAAATTAACCCATGAACTAGGTTGGGCTTGTTAGATATGATTTTTTTCCATGTTTGATTGACTATTAAGATTTGGACCATAGCTTAGAGACCCAACCTGAGTGATGTATTGGATGAGTCCTAAAAGTCAAGCTAAAACTTTTTTTTTTCTAGTCCAAAACAAAGTTGTTTTTCACACATTTTTTTTTGAGAAAAGTGAATCAATATTTTCAACATTTTTTTTTTAATATATTATGATAGGATCACTGGGTTAACCACCAGATCATCAAAACCCAACCTGATCTGAGGACTACTGGTCCAGCTGGGTCAGGTTTTAGAACAGTGTCTCCCGTAGGCAGGTTTGACTTTGAGAACAATGGTTTGGACAGCTAACGTTGACATGGCAGGACATCATTTGTCCGTGACAGTAATGTACAAAGTATGAAATCATTGTAGCATTAGCCACCCCATACGTTCACGAATTAAAAAAAAAAGGAAAAGAAAAGGAAGAAAACCCGTTTTAGGTTTTGGTAGCTTTTCACTGATATACACAGAACATAAACCCTAAACCTCCAAAGCTCTCCATATTTCTCTCTTTCTATATTATTTTTTGTAGAATAAACTAATTATAGCATTTTAGAAGAGAAAGAGAAATGCAGCACGATGAGGTCATTTGGCAAGTTATCAGGCACAATCACTGCAGTTTTATGGCCAAGTAAAACCATTTTTATTAGCATATAGTAATGTTTTGAATTTGAATCCGTTTAATAATTAATTTGGTTTTGTTTTGATGGGTTTGTTGCGTTTTTATTCTAGAATCACAACGGGGAATTTTTGTAGAAATCCATACAACATAACTGGGGTTTGTAATAGGAGCTCTTGCCCTCTTGCTAATAGTCGCTATGCAACTATCCGTGATCATGATGGTATGTTTTTATCTTATGTATTTTTTTTCTTTTTTAATTTTCAATTTTCTCAAGTGGGTTTTGTTTGTTGGGACTTGGGAGCAATGTAGAGAGGATGAGTGATTGTAGATAAATTTGTTTTCCATTTTGTATTGAAAATTATAAATTTATACTGGGTTTTTCGGGGCATGTTGGAGTAAGCTATTAATGTTACAGTTTCTGATGGCCCCAATGTTGGATTAGTAACAAATTGCTTGCTAGTGAGGATTGAGTTGGTTCTTGTCAATTGCTTAGCTCTGATTCGGGATTGAATCCTGAGTTGGTTTTATGAACCACTTTAAACGGAGTCTCAAGCTCTAGTGGAGGTGTTGATCTTATTTGTAACTAAGCATTGGCTGTTTAGATGTATTATTGGATCTGGCAATGTGATTTATGTAGATACCTATCTAATTTGAGGTCTTGATAGTTACAATTTAATAATCTTGTCTATTACGTCTATTTTTTTCCAAGAATTAGATGATGAATTTGCTTTTGAATTAGATGTTTGTGTGGTTCTGAACAGGTGTCTTTTATTTATATATGAAGACTATTGAGAGAGCTCATAAACCCAATGAGTTATGGGAAAGAGTAAAGTTGCCGAGAAACTACGAGAAGGCACTTGAAATCATAGACAAGCATCTGGTATTCCATTTCTATATGTATTCTGATGCTGGTTGTGTTTACTTATTTCTTGAACCAAAACTTGTTTTTAACAACTTTCTTTTTCTGATCTGTAAATTCTTTGGAACTTGAAGATGTACTGGCCGAAGTTTCTTGTCCATAAAACTAAACAGCGCCTGACAAAAATGACTCAGATGCGTATTCGTATGAGAAAGCTGGCATTGAAAACAAGGTTTTGCAACTGCCTTTATTTTGTTCTTCTGTTCTAATATTAATTTATTTTGCATGACTACTTTCTTGGTTTTAGCATTTTTTTCTGCATTTACTGTAGGATATTTCATTATAACTGGTTGCTGTCAAGTTTATTTATGAACTAAATTTGCAAGTTTCTTTCCTTTTTCTTCTTTTATTTTTGATACATTTGTCAGACTGGTTCATTAAAATTGCCACGTAGCTTTTTGCATGGCTTGATTCATTTGTATCAATCACATCACATTTAGTTTTAGGCCTACTTCTGTCTATAAGGCTGGACTTTGTAAGGCCTGGTTTCTAGTTTCTGTTATTATTTCTTTGGCGGAATGAAATTAATGATGCACATGTGAGTTTAATGTTGAAAATCAAAAAGAGAAACAGATGATGCACATGTAGGTTTAATGTTGAAAATCAAAAAGAGAAACAGTGCTCAGAGTGAAAACTCTATGATTGGATGTGTTTATTGTGTTTCATCTTCTTTATAGATGTTTAACACACTGATGTGAACAAATTCCTAAATGTTGAGATGGAGATATTATGACACTTGCTTCAACAGGACGAGTGCCAACATGTTTCTAACCAAGGTTTTAACCTGATAATTTGTGGAATTTTTGGTATTTCCTTGTAATTTTATGGTTACTGTTTGATGCCATTTTCATTTCCATTGTTCTTTCTGATTTACCCAAATATCAAATTCCAAAGCCCAGAGAGATCGTGTTTACCTCTTCAGTTGATTTTGTGTTAATTTTTGTTGCTAGGGAGAAGATAATGACTACACCCAGAAAAGAGATAAAGAGAGAATCTAGAAGGGAGAAAAAGGCTGAAACAGCTGCTGAACTGGACAAGGTTAAGATTCCTTTCTTTGATATTATTGTCTCAACCATTTTGTGGATTTACATATTTCTAACTAGTGCTTTCAACAGAGTATTGAGAAAGAGTTGCTTGAACGACTCAATGGAGGACTTTATGGTGACATACATAATATTCTACCAAACTATTTCAACAAAATTCTTGACGAAAATGAATTGCAAGCTGTTAGCGATGAAGATGAAGTGGTATGTTTTTGTGGTAATGTTAAGTAGTTAATGTTCTGTGATACAAAAAGTCAAAAAGGCATTTCTGTTTTGTATACTAAGGAATTTTGTGAATCAGCAGGAACCTGAAATAGAATTTGTTCAAGGCTATGATGATCTTGAAGAAGAAGATGATATAGAAGATTTCGGTGGTTTTGTTATTGACGAGTCTCTCAAGAATAATGGTAAAGTCTTTTCTTTTTTTATAAAGAGAGTAGCTTGGTGTGGATTTTTCATGTCCCCTTTCCCAGTTACCTCATGTTCACTGCCATGTGTATGCACACTGTTTCCTGTACTTGCTATATAAAACTCCATTTATATGGATTGTGTTTGAAGTTTCTTGTGATTAAATATTCTCACCTTAAAAGTCAATGCTAATTATGTTGACAATCATTGGTAGAAGTGTGAAGGTTCGATATATCAATTATTATTTTTTTGTTTTTGCTGAAAAAAAGATTCAGCTCACTTGAGCATGCGATGTTTTACTATACTGATTCTTGTGATCTTAATCTATGATTAACAAACCTCAAATTTCAATAGGCTTATATATACATGAGGCAAAATTATCAAGTTTGAATTATATGTTTATGAAATTTATTCAGATGATGCACCTGAGGATGAAGAGGAGATGGACACAGTTGATCGTAAGAGGTTAAAGATAAGATCAGAGTCTGCTCATCGAAAGGTGGAGGAAGATGAGCCTAGAAAATCAAAAAAGAAAGCAAGGGTTCTGGTTGAGGTTAGTGATCAAAGATCTCCACTATTTTTAAAAAAAAATTTAAAAAAAAATGGGATGGAGAACTTCAATTCAAAATTTATTTGATGTGTAAAATATGAAATTTGTGATTGGCATGACATGCAAATCGCTGGTAGTTGAAACAAGAATGAAACTCTTAGGTTTCTTTAGGTTAATATCTCAGAGGACAAAAGAGATAAATATAGAAGGGACAAAAACATGTTTGGTTGGAGTGATGAAGATGGAGACATAAAAAATAACATTTTCTTTGGAACAATTTTGGACTAAATTTCCTTTCTTCCAAAACTGGAAGGATATGGGACTACTTGTCCCTTCTTTTCTAACTATTTTTACCATCTATCTCGAGATAGTAACCAATACTACTTTGAAATATCACTGACCTCCCTCCCTGCTGTTTGTAAGTTGCACTAGCTGTTGCTGAGCAGTTGCATCTCTGTTTTGTGCAAACATTGCTCCCCAATTTTGAAGATTTATCTTAGCGCCAAAACCCTAATCGGATGGGTCCATCATGTTTTTCTAAACAAGAAGTATTGATTTGAGCACAGCTTTCTTAGGGGGGGAAACCCAATATATACCACTAAAATTTTTCTTGCACAGAAACTATTACGACTGAGCATTGACATACCATCACTTTTCAATTGTTTACCTTTTCATACCTGCCGCAAAAGATAAAAATGTGCACTTTATACTGTTTTTGGTGTTTTTTTCAGGTTGAGAATGAAGATGCTTCTGAAAGGCAAAGGGAAACCTTTTGAGAGGGTTTTAAGACATCTGCGTGTAAAATTGTTGTTCTTGACATCAATTTTGTAATTTAGGTTTCATACTTGGGAAGTTAATCTCTACCGAGCATCTAGAGTCTGCAGATGCAGGTGACTATAAAAGTGATTTGATCTTTAACTCTCTTCTTCTCGTTCCATCTCTTTGTTTGTTTTCCATTTCGAGTTACCCGTAAAAGGATTCATCTCTCCTTTGATCCACACGTTGAGATCTATGTAGTACTCGTAACTTTTGTCAACAGAAACTGTATCATGGAATGCCCTGAAAAGTCATCTCGCCAGAAGATAAGATTAATGGGGGTGGGGGTGTCCGGCGGTTATTTTTTAAAATGTTTTTTTATTTAAAAATATATTAAAATATTTATTTTTTTAATATATATATAACATCAGTAAAATAAAATAAAAAACAATTTTTTAAAGTAATATTTGCTGAGAAAAATATTAAAATGATGATTTTTTTTATTTTTTAAAAATTATTTTTAATATTATTATATCAAAATGATATAAAAATATTGAATTTTTTAATTTAAAATAAAAAATGATTTTTTAAATAAAATACTTTTAAAATACAATTCCAAACAAATATAGGAGGTGTTAGGAGGTGTTTGGTAGTTTCAAAAATGATTTTTAAAAAATTTGGAATTTTTTAATTTTTATTTTAAATTAAAAAAAAAATTATTTTTAAATTATTTTTATATACTGATTTGAAAAATAATTTTTAAAAATAAAAAAATATTATTTTAATACATTATTAAATAAAAAACACTTTAAAAACTAATCACAGATGCTCAACAATCACATTAAATACAGTGATAAATAGTGACGTTTCGGCCACTTAGAAGGTGTTTGAGATTGTAGTGCAATCAAAGGTTGCAAAAATGCACCGTAATCTAGTGTTTGATTAAGTGCAAACTGGAGATGTTTGGCATGGTTCCACATCAAATTTTACATTGAACTCCGTGGCAAAAAAAGCAGCCCATTTTCACATTTTTTTTATGTTAACATTTTCGATTTTGGGCTATCTTTTTTTTGTACTGTTGAAGTCTACGAAAAAACCATGTGGTAGCTTGTGGGTGACATACAAATTGTTTTTTAAAATATTATATTTAAAATTTATTTTTTACATATATTCAAAAATATTTTTAAAAATAAAGTAAAATATATTTAAACTTTTTATTTTGTTTTAAATTTTAGTTTTGTAGAAATTAAAATAACGTGTTTTTTATTTATTCAAAAATGCATTAAAATAATGTTTTTTTATTTTTTAAAAATTATTTTTGACATCAGCACATGAAAATGATCTAAAAACACCAAAAAAATTTAATTTTAAATAAAAAATAAAAAATGCACAAGTTGAAAGCAATATGAAAAGCTTGGTAACCAAACACTTAAAATTGTTTTTTCAATAATCTCAAACTCAATTACAGTTTTAACCAAACACTTTAGAAATTATTTTGAATCGCAACTAAAATATTTTTCATGAAACTGTTTTTTTAAAACCTCAATAATAAAAATAAAAACAATATTATACACATAGTTTCGTGAGGCTTCGAAATGGTCAAAAAAGTCAAGAAACCATAACAGGTTCTCGTAGTTTCAAGAGGCCACTAAATAGTTCTCTCAAATCACATTTTTCCTTGCTCATTGGTGACGAGAGCAAAGTAGAAATCTCCCGTTGGGAGAAAATCACCTTTGGTGGATGCAGTGCACCCAAGATTTCCATTTTTTTTTATTAAAAAAAGATATTTTATAAAAAAAACAAATAATAAAAATGATGAGCTTCATATATATATATGGAGAGAGAGGTGGAGGTATTTGATATTGAGATGTTTTTTTATGGCTATTATAATCTAAAAAAACAAAAAAATATTAAAACTAATTTCTAATATTATATTTTTTCACGAATAAATTTTTGGCTAATAATATAATAAAAAATTAAATGCTAAAAAATCTAATCACCAACCTAGTGTTTCTAAGATTACAATAAATTTTATAAAAAATAAATCATTAAGTTCAATTCATAATAATTATATTTATTTTATTTAACAATATGATAGTCTATTTTTTATTTAATAATATAATAAAAAATAAGAATTATAAATTGAGATATTTTCTTAAGACTACAATAACTTTATATTTTTTTAATCTTTATATCATGACTATATTTTTATATTCTTTTTAAATTGGATTTATTGGGTTTTATGTATAGATAGAAAGAGATATCCTTTACCCTTTTCTTATAAATTATTTTCTAATATTTTTTGATATTTTAATATGCTATTCTTAAAAATAATTTAATATAATAAAAACTTATTATAATATATTTTAAAAACTAAAATTTATTGTGTTTCACCATCAAGTCAATAATTACATCACCCGCAAGTAAACTTATCAGACTCTTTCCGATTATTGTTATCCACGTCAGAAACCCCTCGTTCTATTCTGTCACCTCTCTCGTTTATAACAGATTCCAATCATCATCAGAACAACTCTCTTGCCATGAGATTTAACAATGGACCCAGACCCGAAAACCCACCCGATTCTCTCTTACGTCATGGCCCGACTTCCCTCTCTCGGAAACAAATACCCTGACCCCTCCTTCGATATCGAGCAACCGCCACAGCCATCACAGCCACCACCACAGTCACTATTTCCTCAACTATCCGACCCAGCCCTCCTCTCTGCAATGAGACGCGCTGTCGGCGATGTTGCCCAAACCCGATCGGTGCTCCAGACCCTAGGCCCCCGGCCCGACCATGAAACCGTGGACAAAGCGAAACTCAAACTCATTGAAATCGAGTCCAATTTATCGAAACAATTGGAGGATCTTGTGCTTTCTCCGCGGCCATGTGAGTTTGATAGGTTAGAGTGGAGGGCGCATTTGGCTGAGAAAGAGAAGAAGATTCGAGAAGAGGCGGAGAAAGAGAGAGGGTTTTATAAAATGGTACTGCAATTGGATGAAATGCACGAGGATTATGAGAAGTTGTTGAAGGAAGCGGAGGATAAGTTGGTGAAAATTTATAGGAAAGCGGAGCGAGGAGTGGAGGATGATGCGGAGAAGGAAAGAGTGGAGGTGGAGGAGGAGGTGACTGAGGAGTTTGTGGGAGAATTGAGAGAGGGGAGCTCGAAAGGGATCGAAAGAGTGGATTTGTCGAGTCGGAGACTGAGGTTCTTGCCTGAGGGATTTGGGAGGGTTGTGGGGTTGAAAGCGCTTAATCTTTCCAATAATCAACTTCAGGTTTTTTTTTTATTATTTATGTTTAGAAATATAATTTGGGTTCTTGAAATCTCTTATGTGCTGTGAATTAATAAAATCTTGTGTGATAATATAGATTTAATGTATGAGCTAATAAGGTTTGAGTGGATTTATGTATAATTTTTATGGTTCTAAGATGAATTAAGAGGTTTGAATTTGTTACCAAGATTGAATAACAGGTACCGTAAAAGGATTTGTGCATTTTAAATCTGTCATTGAAAGAAACAATGAATTCCAAAGACGTGCTCGAATCGGAATCTGCTAATCAGAAAATGTATCTTACTTTGGCAACGTATAGAAGAATTACTTGGTGCTATGCTTCTGGTATGGGTTTATTTTAGTTTAAAGCAGTGCTGGTGTGTATGGTTGGTGTGTTTGTATTTTCAGCTTTAGATGAAAATGTTTATTTCAGTTAGATACATGGTATGCCATTTTTCAGAATTATATACCTACTTGAAGTTACTGGAGGAGTATTCCTTCAATATTTTGCAATGGGTATTGTAGGATTTACCTTGCCTGAGGTGGATAGGAATGGAAAATTCTCTTACACACCATTTACAGGTTCTTTTAATGTGGTTAGTTCTTAGTATGTGGCAGTTCTAATGTCCAAAGCTTTCCCATTAATGATCATACTGGTGAGAGTTCATAAGTGTTGTTGTGGTGTAGCTTAGGGATTAAACAGCAATAAATCAGCAGAAGTAGCGCAAAAAGCAAGTAGGATAGATGCTAGAACTCTATGTAGAACTTAGTGCTTAGGAAAACCTCTAGTTTCTTATGTTTATTAGTTGAAAATAATTATACGATAGCTGTAAATCTGGCCTTAACTTTTTTCCCACTTGTTTATGAATCCTGTAATGCGAGTGTGTGAAATGCAAATCATTGAGAACCAACCTGACTTGTTAACTGCAATATGCATCTTCTCATACCTGTTTTGCTTCTCAGATGGATATTTTATTGTGATAAATAAACAGTGCTGTTTGTTTGCATATGTGGTAGTAAAAAGTTTGTTCTTGGTGTACCCCAACTGAAATTTTGATGATTAATTTGTTAGTCCAATCCCTTTTCTTGAATGGTTATTAATTGTATTATTTTTTCCTAGTAACTGAGTAACTCGTGTGAGTGAAACAGGCCATTCCTGATTCAATAGCCGGGTTAGAAATTCTCGAGGAGCTCAATCTAGCTTCCAATCTATTAGAAGCACTGCCAGATTCAATTGGATTACTGCAAAACTTGAAAATCCTGGATGTCTCTAGCAACAAGATAGAAGTCTTGCCTGACACCATTTGTCATTGCAGGTAATTCTAATTCATTACAAGTTTGTGCTTTGACCAGAAATCCTGTACAGTGAACTTTATTTTCAATGGTTCAGGTCATTACTGGAATTGGATGTGAGCTTCAACTGCCTGACATACTTGCCAACTAATATTGGATATGAAATGCCAAATCTTCAGAGGCTTTCGATCCAGCTGAACAAGATTTTTTCTCTTCCCACATCTATTGGTGAGATGAGATCTCTGCAACACCTGGATGCACATTTCAATCAGCTTCATGGCCTTCCCCTTTCGATTGGGAGATTGACAAATCTTGAGATCCTCAATTTGAGCAGTAATTTCAGTGACCTGAAAGAACTCCCTGAAACTTTTGGTGATTTGACAAACCTCAAGGAACTTGATCTCAGCAACAACCAGATTTCTGCTCTGCCTGATTCATTTGGTCGGCTGGATAATTTGACCAAGCTCAACTTGGACCAAAATCCCCTTGTAATTCCACCGCCTGAAGTTATCAAGGAAGGGGTCGAGGCAGTGAAGAACTTTATGGCTAAGAGGTGGCTTGACATACTGGTGGAGGAAGAAAGGAAGAGCATGCTTGAAGTACAAGAACAAGAAGAGATTGGATGGTGGACGCGCAGCACCTCATGGTTGAAAACTTATGCGCCTGGTGTTTCTGAGACTGTTTCAGGAATCTTAAGTCCTAGAGGTCCTAGAGATCCTTATCTTGATCAACAGCTATGACTTCCCAGTCCCTGATATTTCAAGATCCATTTCTTCTCGACAGCATGTTCATTTGATATGATTGATGATATGGGTTTCTTCTGCTTGCAGTTACTTTCTTTTGGAGCTGCAACAATGCCACCTATAGAGAGCTGCAAGCTCACCAAATTTTGATCTTCCACGCAGTCCTATTCTGGTTTTGCAAGACAATAAATAGGTAGATTCTTGGTTACTCTGTTATCAAAACGTCTTCTGCATCTCGAATTTCACAACAGTTCCTTTTGCTACTGTTAATGTTTGGAAGTTGCTCAAAATATCCTAGAACGTTCTTGAAAATGCACATAAGCTTTAGTAGTTCTTGTAATCTCCTGTAAACTCTACTAGCGTGAAGAAATTCACAGATGCTAGTCCCTCCTGTTTATAGACGCCAAATATTGTAGGCCATTAAGTGAATTTAAGGGTTTGGATTTTCTGTGATAGCATAGACTTCAATGGTTTGGATTAGTCTTGTGATGTCATACTTGATGGTTTGGATTAGTTGGGAGTACAGACAGTTTTTCCGGTGGACATTTATGTTTACAAAACCTTGTGGTGGTAAACAATACGACTGTATAGATTATTTACTGGAATACTCTTGATAACGATGGTGGTGTCATTTGTATCTGATCCCGAGGTCGATGTGAAAGAAATCATAATTTTGTGAACGTGTGTAGATGCAGGTTTACAACGCAATTGCAGCATGCATTTATTAATTATTAAATTAAAGAAACTCTATAATATGGGATGTTTTCACGGTAGCAATCCATAATGATTTTCTTTTCTTACAATTTAGTTTTCAAACTTTACTTTTCTTTAATTCATCACTTTATACCTAAATTCACGATCAATTTATTAAGAGTTGTTAAGGAGGGATCAAAGTGTAAAACAAGAAGAAAAAGGGTAGCAATTTAAAAAGCAGCGCAAAAAACTCACCTTATTCCTTTGCGTTCAAAATTACAACTTTTCAGCCCCGTGATATTTCAAAAAACTAAATGAGGTGTTTCATTGTGTGGTCACAATTTTATTTTTTATTGTAATCGTGTAATGTTGATTTTTCCTTCTCAACAAAAAATTTAGATTGGACATTGAGGTAATACAATCATTTCACAAGCTCTATTAGTCATTATCATATTAATTAAGGATAACTTGGTTTTCTCATGTTTTTAAAACATAGTAAAATGATTAAATTAACCTTAAGAACAAAGTTTATTTAACTAAGGTAAAAGAGCTTTTTTAGATTTTATTTTTCAAAAAGCACAACAAAATAATTAAATTATCTTTAAATGAAATTTTTTTACTTGGTTATAATCGAGTTGACTAAAAAGCAATTTGATATTTTAATAAATATAAATATTATTTAAATACTTAAACTAGCTAGCGCGTGCATTGTATACGCGCTATTGGTTGTGGGTAAGAGAGTGTTCCACTTCCAAACGATGGCTTTTAAGGTGGTCGTCAAGTTTGATTATTTGTATTTTTATTTATTTTGTGTTTAATTTTATCCTTTATTATCTGTTTAATTGTGGGTTTGAGTACCTCGTTATTCGAATTACCGATTTGAAAGATTAGAATAGATAAAGGACTATTTGGAGCACGGTTGTGGTTGTTTTTTAAAGTATTTTTTATTTAGAAATATATTAAAATGATATTTTTTTTATTTTTTAAAAAATATTTTTGATATCAGCATATCAAAATGATTTAAAAACATAAAAAAAAATTTATTTAAAATAATAATAAAAAAAAAATCAAATTTTGAGGAAACAACGGTACAACCACACTCCTGAAAGACTCAAAGTTGATTTCAGTTTTTTTTAATTTTATTTATTTTATTGGTTACAAATTTACCGAAATGAATTAGCGAAATAACTCGCTATTTGGTCCTAATACTAGAAGGATAGTATTTCCTTGTGCAAAGTATCCAACGGCTAGCATTGCCCTCCAAATCAACAATCCGAACCGAAACAACATCCCTATTAATAAATGAGCAAAGCTGGCTGGCACCACCAACCTACCCATGTGCTCACATGCTTCTCAATTTCTTTCCACTTTCCCATCAATCCATCAATCAAAAATAATTCTCCGAGAAAGTGCCCCCTTTTCTTTCTTCTTTCTCATCTTTTTTTTTTATCAGAGATATGCCCATGCTGTCTAGAACAACTTCTTCTTCCAGAACAACAACGTTGTTGCTGTTGTTCCTGTTAATTTTGTCTCTCTTGGTTTCCTTCTGTGCTGTGGTGTGCTCCTTCTACGCTAGCACTGCTAACACCAGTAGACTGAACTGGGCCGGTTTATTTGGGCCGGTCGTCTTGGTTTCCGGGATCTTATTATCATTAGCATTGCTTGTTGTCGCTGCCCGTGCGACGGTGTTGACATGGATCACGGTGGTGGTGCTTCTAGCTTTTGCGGGAAGGCGACGCCGGGTGCTTGTTCAGCAAGGGACGAAAATCACTGCTGATGTTATTATGTACTTGATCAGAGGGGGTGCTTAGACCATTAATGAGAATCAAAAGGGAAACTGTGGAATTTGAAAGCATATCACTCTGTGATTATCTTGTTTCCTTTTTTGTGAAGGCCATTTTTTGTATTACTCACTGTCTTTAATTTCAAAATCAAATTGTCTTGGTGCCTATTTTTGGTAAAAATCATAGTGACGCTGTGCACTAGCTGTTATAATTATAACTATTTTATTTGTATATTGATCCATATCAATTTTAGCGGTTAACTAGTGATCTAATTCTTGTCACCTTAAAGATTATTGAGGGAGGGAAGTGTAAAACTATGATAATAATTATTTATATTTTTATAAAAATAAATTGACCCAATGTGATCCATTCAAAAACTTGGGTTGACTAGTGACATGGCCGACATGCAATCCAATTGACTAGGGGTAAAAAACAAGGAAAAAACTCATTGATTTTATAATTATATTTATTTTTCAACAAAAGGTTGCTTCATTCTTTTTTTAAATAAAAAAAAAAGGTTAAATCAGCTTGACCTTACTAACCCGTGACTCAGGTTTTGCTCCGAGTCGGCTCGCAAGTTGAATTTTAAAATTATAATGATAATCATTTTTATTTGCATGTTAGTCCAAATCAACTCAGGTAGTTAATTCTCTCGTGCTAGGCTGGATTGCTATGACGACACTATCATCAGTAGGGTAAAATTAATATGTTTTACAACGATCTAAGCCCAGCTCATGTCCTCTATGCTCCAAGTCGACTTGCAAGTTGAATTTTAAAATTATAATGATAATCATTTTTATTTGCATGTTAGTCCAAATCAACTCAGGTAGTTAATTCTCTCGTGCTAGGTTGGATTGCTATGACGACACTATCATCAGTAGAGTAAAATTAACCTGTTTTACAACGGTCTAAGCCCAGCTCATGTCCTCTATTGGTGGGTGAACAATCCAACACTTGATGAATTCTGTTTCACAATAATAGGAAGAGACGATATCGATGGATAAAAAAAACAACGTCGTTATGAACACTTGTCTGCCATAAGCTAGGTATCCCTGTGATAACTTTTCCTACACATCTAGCTTTAAATTCCGAAGGTCTAAATGATCGATAGACCACACTTTCACGGTTCATATTCGTACTGGAAATCAGAATCAAACGAGCTCTTACCATTTTGTTCCACATGAGATTTTTTTCTCTCGTTGAGCTCATCTTATGACAAATGCGTTGTCTTTTAACAGATATGCCGCCCTAGCCAAACTCCCCACCTGACAATGTCTTCCGTTCGGATCGACTGCCGAAGCGACCTTGGATCCAAAAAGAGAGGCAACGCCCTGTCTCCAATTCACAAAATAAGTAAAATAATGTTAAAAGTAGTGGTATTTCACCTTCGCCGAAACTCCCACTTATCCTATACCTCTGAAGTCATTTCACAAAGTCGTACTAGAGTCAAGCTTAACATGGTCTTCTTTCCTCGTTGATTCCGCCAAGCTAGTTTTCTTGGTTGTGGTTTTCACTGGATAGTAGACATGGACAATGAGAATATTGTTAATCTATTTAAGTCATTTTACAAAGTCAGACTAGAGTCATAATATTATTAAAACTATTATAATAACCACATTTATTCTTATATTGACTTGAATCAACCCGTGTTGATCTTCTTAACCTGTAACCCATGCCTTGTCTGTTGTTAACTCTCAAGTCAGATTTTAAAACTACGATAACAATTATTTTTATCATTATGTTCACCCACTCGACTCGTGAGATGGGCATTTCCCTAAGCGAACTTCTAAGTCAAGTCTTAAAACTATGATAATAATCATATTTCTCTTTACACTGATCTAGTAAAAACCTTGTTAATCCTCTCAACCCATGACCTGATCCTTAACCCATATTGACAATCGAATTATGTTTTAACATTATAATAAGAACTAATTTTATTCTTATACTAACTTGAGTCAATCCGAGTTTATCCTTTTGATCTATGACTTATGTTTTGCCTCATATCAACCCTTGAGTTCTTATACTAACATAATTGATCTATGAATTATGATTAACACTATTACCTTTAAATTTGACAACAATAAGTGATATGCATTCTTGACTCACATGAATGTTCCATCAATGTTTGATCATCCCATGTCCATTTATAATTTCATTCAACCATTATATTTTTGTGTTGTGCAAAATCATACAACGTTGTTTATAAATATACTTATTGTAATTCAATGCAAATGCACCTGTTGTGCCTAATATTAGTTTAAGACTATCAAATTCTTTACGTCAAAATGACTGACCGCATCACTGTCATTGTAACTTGTTATTATTGTCATTGCCATCATTATTATCTGTATTGATGAAGTGTTTTATGCCAATGATTTTTAAAATTTAATTTAAAAATTTCAGTGCTCTTAACAATGAAAACAATTTGGATAATAATCTTATGGGTTTCAATTACTTTTGCATAATAATCTTTAGATAGTTTACATTTCACATTTTGTAACACAAAAAAACCCCACCTTTTAGTAGAGAAGAATTACTAACGTCCCTAATTAGGCGATAATCTTATCTTAACCACCAAGCGCTTATCACCAACAAAATAAACCCACGTATGAACATACAAATTCATACAATGGTCTCAGTCGTATTAAATCACTTCCAATTCAGTTCCTTAACGCCAAAGGTTTTCTTTTTCAACAAGAAAAATAAAAATAAAAGAGAACTTATCCAATAAGCCAAAACAAGAGTATAAAGAGGGAGGAGGGGAGAGGAGAAAATCAAAGCAAGTTTTATTGTTTAGTTAGACGGTAAAAGCGGCTAACAGGAACGCTTGGTAAGTGATTGATTCTTCATGCTCTCTCTTCTCCTTCCGATTTCTATTCTTGATCTGAAGTCTGAGCCGTTCCTCCTTTAATCCTGTCTTTGAGCTTCTTAGGGTTTCTCGTTTTCTTTTATTGCGCGGCTTACTGGAACGCGATGGATTCTACTATGGTGATCAAGGTTTGTTCTTTAGCGTTTTCTCTTATTTGGTTTTGTGTTTTTTGTGATTTAAATATGAAAAGTCTGGCAATTGGAGTTTTGTGTTTTGAACAATTTGGCTATAGATACAGCCGTATATTGCTTCAATGATGAGTTTTTTGTTTATCGTTTGTTTGCACTTTGATCAAGTGTTTTTTTTCTTTTCTTTTATTTTTTTAGATTAGGGTTTAATGAGGTGCTTAAATCTGATGGGCTTATTCTAGAAAGATGTTTTAACATTTTGAACTCTGACCTTGGCTGAAAAAAGAATCTTTTTTTGGATTTGGTTTCATTTAGGGTCTTGCCATCTTTTTTCAAAATTGTTACTATATTATGCAATATTTATTGGTCTCAAAATTCTTCTGTGATGCTTTAAAAGATCTTTGAACCAATTTACTGCACAGTTTTGTCTTTTATCTTATTTTTGCAAATGATTTGAGCTCGGTGTGTTGAAATAGGCTGAGAATATGCGTGGTTTAGAAAATGTTTTGACAACAAATGGAATTATATGTTAATTTTCATTGTTTTATGTTCTCTATATTCCAATTGCCTCCGCAATTATTTATTTATATTTGCTCATGTGGATACAGGTTAAATATAGTGATACACTTAGGCGTTTTAATGCTCATGTAAAGGAGAATGATCAACTTGATCTTGACATGACTGCCCTGAGGGAAAAGATCCTTGGTCTTTTTAATTTTCCTCCAGATGCCGATCTCACTCTGACTTATATTGATGAAGATGGGGATGTGGTTACTCTTGCTGACGATGATGATCTGCGTGATGTGATGAGGCAGAACCTTAAATTTTTGAGGATTGATGTACAGCTCAATAATGATAGGTCTGGTAAATCTAATGCTAGATCTAGTGGTAGTTCTACCCCCATGAGGTCCCCCAGGGTCCAGAGTCCATTACCATGCCTCAACAATGGTGTTGCTGAAGTCTTGAAATCTGTGCCAGAGCCCTTACGTAATGTGCTTTCAAAGATATCTCTTGACCTGACTTCAAAAGCTGTGGCTTCTAATGAAGTGCTTACTGAGCTTGTTGACTGCTTTTCAAAAATGGGGCAACCCCACCTGAATCCAACCTCCCAGTCCCGAGATGGTATAGGTTCAAGCGTCCAAACTGGAGCTACACCTCCTACAGTTCTAAATGCTTCCAAGGATGGTGGCTTGAAAGAAGACTTTCCGAATTCAAACTCACCTCTCAAAACTAGCCAGGAGGAGAGCTTTGAAAATGGTACTAAGACTTCTATGTCACCACACACTGCTGTCCCTTCTCCTGTTAATCTGAATGGTAGCCCTCAAATTTCCAATTCATTTATGCATTATGCACCCCCTGCATCCTTCGATCCTGCTGGTGATGATTGGAAGGAAGCCAAGAATCAGAATACTGGCCATCCAACCAGGAAGCGTGGCTGGTTTGGTGCCCCCACCATTCCTGTGAATCGTGTCTTTCCTTTACGCGCTGAATGTCCATTTAGTGGAATGCCAGTTACAAATAACTCAGCTTCACGGGCTCTTAAAAGTCATGTAATTAAGAGAAACAATTCTCTTAATAATCCCATGGTTGGAATGTTTCATAGGGGTGTTCAATGTGATGGTTGTGGTGTTCTTCCAATTACCGGGCCTCGGTACAAGTCCAAAGTGTAAGAGATACATGCAAAGCTCTGATGTTGTGCCTATGCTTATAAAGATAATGGCTGTTGAATTTGTGCTATTTTCTCGTATATATTTATTGATTTTTTCTGTTCTTTTTTGTTTTTGGCAGTGAAGTGGATTATGACCTCTGCAGCATCTGCTTTGCCGAAATGGGTAACGAAGCTGATTACATCAAGATGGATAGGCCGATGCCTTGTCGCAATCATTGGTCTTTCAAGGGGTTTAATGATCCTGTATGCAGACTTTGTGCCTATCTTGATATTTAATAATGCATGCCAGTTTTCTCTGTTGATAAAATCTTGCTTTACTTTTTTTGCATTGCTGACTTGTCTGTTTTTTTTTTTTACCAATAAACACAGAAACCGTGGACCATCCCGCAGCCTCCCTCTAAAGGTTGTTATGGAGTAAAAGGAGCTCAACCTAAGCTAGACAGCCGATTTGTTTTGGATGTCAATGTGCCAGATGGTACTGTGATGCCTCCATCTACTTGTTTTACCAAGATTTGGCGAGTGCGCAACAATGGTAGTGTTACATGGCCTCAGGGAGTGCGGCTTGTGTGGATTGGGGGAGACAGGCTCTTCACTACCGATTCTGTCAAGATAGAGGTGAGCTTCTCCTGTTTGCAGTGACATTTAATAATTGCCTTTGCTTTAAGCTATTCCTCGGATCTTTCTTCATTGTGGTCTCCCTCATTGATCCATGCAGATTCCGTTCAATGGTGTGCCTATTGATGGTGAACTTGATGTTGCAGCTGATTTTGTATCTCCTGCATTGCCTGGTAGATACATATCATATTGGAGGATGGCATACCCATCAGGTGGGAAATTTGGGCAGCGTGTTTGGGTTCTTATTGAGGTATTGGCATTCTTGGTGTTCACTTCTGTCTTTTACTTGCACCTTTTCAACACACACCCCGGAAAGAGCACGGTAGTTATTCCTTATTTGCCCTTGCAGGTTGATGCTTCCCTGAAAGACCCATTCCTCAAAGATCTGAACTTGAACGAGTCCCCCAAATACAGTGGTTCTAAATGCCCTGGTGTTTTAGATATGAATGGCCAGCCTGCTGTGGATGGCTGTTTTCTGGAGCCTCAGAGCAATACCTCGCTTTCAGAACCAGTTGCCCCCATGGTTGACGAACAACCTAGGAGCCAAGAACTAAAATTCCCTATAGATGATGCCTTACTGATTGGCCAGGGTGTTTCAGCCTCTGCTCCTCCCCAGGCCATGCCTTCATCTGTTCCTGCTCTTTATCCAATGATAGACATTTCTGAAACAGTTCCTGCCAGTACCGAACTCCTTCCTTCTGCAGATGCTTCAACATCCTCTGAGGGGGTCATCGATGAAAATGCTCTTGAGAAGGCCCTCCTAAAGGAACTCAAGGAAATGGGCTTCAAGCAGGTTGATTTGAACATGGAGACCTTGAGGCGGAATGAATATGATCTGGAGCAGTCAGTGGATGATCTTTGTGGTGTTTCTGACTGGGACCCCATTCTGGAGGAGCTGCAAGAGATGGTAAGTCATCTCTGGAGTGCATTTTTATCTCGTTTTGTAGCAAGACTAGGATTGTTTCTTGTTCATGTTGTTTTATGCACAACACAAGATTACAGAATGTACAAATGTATGTTGTGGTGCAGGGTTTCTGTGACACGGAAATGAACAAGAAGCTGCTGAAGAAAAACAATGGGAGTATCAAGGGTGTGGTCATGGATATTCTCACCGGAAAGAAGGCATAGCTCTAGAATTTTAATCCTCC
Source organism: Salix brachista (assembly GCA_009078335.1). NCBI lineage: Eukaryota > Viridiplantae > Streptophyta > Magnoliopsida > Malpighiales > Salicaceae > Salix > Salix brachista. Next base: position 14,632,893 of record CM018586.1, read on the forward strand.
TTTACGTTGTCAATGGGTATTATAAATAAAATCTAGGGTTGCTAAGGCTTAATAAGTTGATCTACGGATTCTCTAAGTGCATTAATCGTGTTTTGGTAATCGCGTCTGGTGCTCCAACCAAAAGATGACTGGATATGTTTATATATATATATATATATATATATAATGAATAATTTATCTATATGGCTTCTTCTGATTTTGTGTCTTGTGCCTTCTGGATGAAAGATTTGTGTTGTGCAGTATATTATCTTCCGACGTATTTGGCATGTTTGTTTTGCCTTCTCAGCAAGCGCCAGTAAATCTAAAATAATGGATGCGGGTTGAAGCTCTTAACACTTATATTTTATTGGATAAATTTTTTAAATACTTTTAAATTATTTATAAAGTTTTGAATCTCAAATATGTATCTATTAATTATTTGTTATTATTTATTAAATGATAGTTCATATATATATATATGGTGCTCAATTTGACAGAACCCTGAACTCTATTACAGTATACCTCATCTGATGTTGACACATTAAGGATCAAAATTGAAATATCCTTCTCACGGAAATGTTTTTATTTTATTTTATAACAAATCTGCTGGTATTAACCAGTAATGCTCTTCTACAATACAAATTGCTGTCATGAATAATAGCTCTGACAAAGAGAGCATATGTTCATCAGTAAGTGTTTTACGTTCCCGAAAATACACGAGTCTTAGGTTGTTTATGTTGCGGTTTCAGCAAATACCTGCAGCAAGACATTTATATGTCACTAAAAGAACAAGATAAGAATCTGGTTTTAGTTTTGCCATTACAATAAAACAACCTGCAAAACAAAACTCGAATTTTCATGTCAGGTTTTTTCAATGAAGATAGATTGCACTTAATTACTAACATTCTGCACTGCCAAACCTGAAGATAGAACTAATTAACATAAGCTGGATGTCAAGAACACGACAGGAGTAGCCAGTAAAAATGTAACATCAAAATTGATTGTTATCTTCACGAGGAACTTCAGCCTCGTTGAATCTCCTGGAAGACAGGAGATTAAACAAATTTCTAAGACTGTTCTTACTCTCTCTCTTCTCACTATACCTTCTTCTCTGAGCATCTACCCTGCTAAATGGATCATGATCCAAAACAAGCTCTCTCTCCAACCTCCTGGACACAGTCACAATCTCATGGGAATCCCACAGTGATTGCTTGAAATCCCAGCTCACACTCTCAACCCTCTTGGCTGCTGATGACTTGTTCATGGCTTCTAGCTTGAACCGAGAAGGCTTGCTTTGAAAATTTTGGCGATACGCATCGTATTCACTGGTAGATCTTGGGCTGCCAGAATGACCATGCCATGCTTGCGCCACAGCCTTGAGTATTTCAAGCTCACGCTGATATCCATCATCTTCATGCTCTGTCGACTTCATCTTCATACTTTATGGCCGGTATCTTCTGCAATAAAGTTTACTGTTCCGGGCCATGTTATCTAGGCTAAACCAGAGCCTCACAATATTGTGTGTCGCTGTGCTTTCTGCTATGAAAGTTTGTTATCTTCTTTCTTCTTGACTGAATTATGTATGGCCTCTTGGACAGATAAGATGTTGATAAATGATAAATGATAAATCTGTTAATTTCTTCATGGATTGTAAACATTTCCCATCCTTTTGAGAAGTGCTTAATTAGTTTGTGTCCATATAGGATCGTTTCTTATTCCATTTCAAAATTGTTTTTCAATTTTTTTTATTTTTTTTTATTTTATATATTAAATTAATTATTTTTTTTTATTTTTAAATTATTTATGCTAAAAATAATTTTTTTAAAAAAAAACTATTTTGATACATTTCTAAAATAAAAAATATTTTCAAAAATAATATTTACTGCAGCACATAATATAAGCACACAATCACACGTATATTCAATATCTAATTTTTTTTTCATCTAACGTGTGGACCGCATCTTTCAAATCCTTACAAGTATTTTTAATATTTGTGCTTTCTTAAAATTGAACCCTCGTTCGTCTTAAAACATAACCATTTTAATACCTAATTTATTATTATTATTTTTTAAAAAAAGCATGTATACTGAACAACATATATGACCCCTACCTATTATGACATTCGACGCCATCATCTTTTTTTTTTTTTCATGACAATTATTTTGCAGGATTTTTTATAATAAAAAATAAATCATTTGTTTGCAGAGAATGTATACAATTTTCCAATTCCATTTTCTAAATTTTAGTAACCCACAAAAAAAAAAACCCTTATAAATTTAGATTTCTTTGATACCATATCTGATTTTTGTATTCTTTTATTAAAAATAAAAATAAAAAACTTGATATATATACTATAAATGATACTAAATTATTTTTTAATTAATTATATTGGGTGACATAAGTTATTATTCAATAATATAAACAATAATACACATGGTAGAAAACATTTTAGCATTGACATTAAACTTGATATAGCTAGTCTTGAAACCTTAAAATTTGACTTTTTATTTAGTTAGAATTTAAAATTAAATTGTGTGGGAGTTGACATATGACCTTTTTAATTTGACATATCCAAAACAAAATCGAAGAAAAAAAACATCCCAATATATATGTATATATATATATATATATATATGTATATATATATATATATATATGAGAGAGAGAGAGAGAGAGATGCTTCTTTATTTAGGAAATGGACAGTATGCATGCTAGTTTTCCTTGGCCAGCTTAGATTAATTAAATTCCTGCAATTTGCTAATAGACGTCAGGAAAGACAAAACACGATTTACTTAGAATGAATCCAACGTTTTCCACCTCAACAACGTTTATACATCCAACGAAAAAACACAAGCAAAGGGAATGCCGGCCAACATTCTTTCCATATAGATTGATTTTATCGATGTCCCAAATGTTGGATTATTTGTCCAGGTGAAAGGAAAAACAAAAACGATGTGCAGATATACTGTGATATTAACCAAAATCAAAGCACCGCTCTCTCTGTCTCAGCCATGATGACGATGGATAGGAGATTTAGCAGGGAGTCCTCGAGAGAAAGCAAAGGGTCTATAGCCCTGCTAAAGAAAATTGTCGAGAGTCAGAGACCACACACAACCAAAAATGTGCCAGACCTCACAGATTTCATGAATGACATGCTCTTTGGGACCATGGAAGATGACAAGAAAGCCTGTAACTTAACTGGATGCCATTCGGAAGACGAAGAAGAAAGTTTCGATGACAGTACGAGGAGCAGCAGCAGTGAGTTAACTCAGGAGTGGCTAGATGCAGCCAGACGTATGGTGGCGTCAACTCCTTCGAGGTGTGATTCCCTTCTCGACTAGCTGGATCACCAGAGTTCCGTTCCTGGCAGGCTGTCATCAGCCTCTACACTTGATAGGAGGGATCCACTCTCCAGGTCTGCTAGAAGGTATTTGATGATTTGGATTTATTTCATGTGCTACGAAATGAAGGAGATGCAGTTCAGTATGATAATGCAATGCTACATTTCCTGTGACACAACTATTCCTGTTTCTTCAGGCACAGATCAGTGGAGAAATACTAACCAAATCGGCAAAACATAGCCGTAATAAATCAGAATCGTTAGTCGAAACTCCTGCAGAGCCATCCCCAGCATCACAATTCCAAAAGTGGTTCTCCAGCATCCTCTAACCACCCTCTTATTGCAATGCCCCAGTTCCAGACCTCAGCAGCCCCCACCAATCCAACGACCGTTCCTCCCCACTCTTGGATCCACCGGCCCTAAATCTGCCACCTCGGCAGTCATCGTACGGAAAGTCCCGGTTCCAAACTGAGACCCCGGCGACCACCCCTCAGGGAATTCCAGTCACTTCACGTAGAACTTTCAAGCCAGCTCCAATATTACGACATGACACTCAGTTGCTATCTCCACCAAAGAATCTTAATGAGTCAGCTCAAAGGAGATCAATATCATCAAACACATGTTCCAAACCAGAGACTCCACTGCTGTCACCACCAAAGAATCTCATGGAGTCGGCTCACAGGAGGTCTATATCAAAGTCGACTTGTTCCATCGAGAAAGTTGCACCAAAGCCTAATATAAATGGGTGGAAAAAGGAAGAAGAGGGAGAGGAAGATTTTAGTCTTAATGGATTCCGTAAAGAAAAACCAAGATTGAGAAGATCTTAATAGGGAGTTACCCATTATTCTTAATTTATTCTTCTCCTCCTCCTCCTCCTCCTCCTTCTTAATTTTGTTTCCATTATTAGGCAATGAAAATAGTTATAGAAGTTACCCACTTTGTGCTTGACATCTGGGGCAGGTGGATTTGGAGAGTCTAATGATGGAAGGGAAATTAAGCATTCTTGTTGTTGGGCAGGACGCCGAGGTCAGTCAGAGACAATTAATATGATAGGATGAGTATAAAAGGTTGGAATTATTCTAATTTTCTATGTTGATTAGTGGTTTAAGTCATCACTAATGATCTGTACTTAATGCTACTGGGTCTCTGCATAGGTTGGATCACAGTGCACTATTCTTACCGATAATTACTGTGAAGATGCCTATGATCTACTTCAAACTCCAGTGCTGAAAAAGCTTTTGGTAAATTACTAAATTATGTATTAACAGCTCTGTTGCTTCGAACTCCACCTCCAAGCTTTAATTCTCTCTGTGTTTTTTTCTAATCCCACAAGTATTCGTTCTTCAAACTCTAATATTATTGTTTTACACCATTTTAATGACCTTGCAGCAGCACCGACAGAAGCAAATCCTGATGCCTCTCGCGGAAAGAACAAGTTCTTCCTGGCAAAGTGGTTTGGTTTTGGTAAATAAAGATCATAAAAACGTTAGTTTGTGACAAGATTAGGTTTTTTTCAGTGGATAGCTGGTTTCCCTGAAGAAAAATCTGTGATGCCTAATATATATATATATATATATTTTTATTTTTTTTCAATAATGTTGGAAGGCACTAAATAGCCATTAGCAACATCATCTCATTGTACCAATCGCTGTTGATGGCGGCAATATTCTTGTTTACAAATAATTGTTTCCACTTGCTAGTCCATCAAAAACAACTATTAAACCTTAATTCAGACATGGTCCTGTAATTTTTTTATGTTTACTGCTGCATCATTCTATAATGACAAGCTACGGCTCAGAAATAGTTTATGAAAAGGGGAAAAGGGAGGAGTAAACAAAGCAAGTGAGAAAGGTTCCATATGCATAAAAGCTTGCATGTGCTCTGCATCATCCATAGCCACATGGATTTGCATTGTTTTGCCGGATACAGACATTCAGTAGCCTACTGAAAACATGAAATGTATTTTATTTCTGTATATAAAATTAAGGTAGCCTGCATAATTGATACTCCACATGCTATATATATATATATATATATATATAATTTGAAAGCAAACTTCTCATATTTCAAGACCAGATCGAGTGAAAGAGAGAAACGAAAAGATAAAATTTTTGGAGAAAAGTGGACAGGAAGATGCCTCTAGATGTGAAATAAGAGTATGGCCATGTTATCTGATACAATCTGTCTTGTCCAATTATGCCCACTTGTTCAAACCCCAGCTGGAACTAACTCCCAACCTCTCTCTTGTACCCCATTTTCTTTTTCTCAGCCCAATCATCTGTCGCGATCTTCACCCAATCTGTATCCTCACCACCCCATGCTGCTGGCCCATCCAGCGAAGACCCCATATTTCCTTTCCTTTTTACAACCTTATTCTTTTGTGTGTTGTTGATGATGGAGCATTGGCACCACTATATTCCTGTCATTCAACTTTCCAGGCATAGAGAAACAGGCAGAAATCAGACGATCCACCACCTGCATTTAGCCCCTCCGGTGAACCAGAACCTCCTGTCTGAGAGGACAATGGTGCAGGTGTAGGTGTAGATGTCGAGGACGATAGTGTTGGTGATGGAGATGAAGCTGACAGTAATGGCAGAGATGTGCATGGCATTACTGGCTTAAAAATAAACAGAGCATGCCTTAAACCAGGACTAAATAGCCAGTCATGAACATCCCAGTATACTTCGACTCTCAGTTTACGAAGGTTGATAGACTCGTTACCTCTAAATTTCCATTGAAGATGCTTCACATGGATAACCAAATGCCCATCTATCCTTATCTCCATTTCTGGTTCATCCCCGTTAATAGAATTTCCATTACTGACAATTTTGCCGCTATTAATTCTGTTCTTGCACTCTATTGAGATCTCATGAAACCGACCTTTCTCATGGAACTTGATTCTTGTAGCGAACTTCTTCTTGCCAAATACGTGCTCCTTTCTTGAAACCAAAATGGGATCGATAAGAGCAGGCCTACACCCAGTTTTCCTGTATGCATCTTTCTTGAGATCACCGAGAAGAAGCACAACCTCCTCGTCGGAAACAACAGCAACGTAATACTCAGAATTAGGCTCAGTTTCACCATTAAATTTTGCAGCCCTGAGGTCCCAGAAGATATCCACAGCCTTACCCTCCACTACAAACCGTTTGGAGCCTTGTTTCCTCCAGAAATACCAAGGCTTCAGCTCCACTCTGCAGGTGTACTGGCTCTCTCCTTCAGGACCTTGTACTGACACTGATAGGCCATGGAGTAGCAGATTCTTGCACCATGTTATTGTGATCAAACGACACTGATCGGCAATCTTCGTACGATAAGCAGACATGAAAACACTCTGCCCTGACCTGGTTACTGCGGCAGGATCATCAGTTGCCTTCTCACCGGATGTAAAGCAAGCAGGGGTCCCAACTGGAAGGTCTTGCATTGCGATTAACTTGAAAAGATCCTCTCTTTCAATGAACTATAGTAAGTGGGGGTGCAGCCTGCAGGGAGTGAGCAACAAATAGAAGTACGGCAACAAGATGGGAATTAAAGAGTGAGCTGGAAAAGAAAAAAAAAACTGATCTTGCTTGCATAATCAAGGGAAGAGAGACATATAGATAGAGAGATCTCAGTGGTTACAAGATGTATTGTACGTACCAAGGCACAGGTAATGCCAGAGGTTCCTCACTTTATGGTTTAAATCTTCTATATAAAATGATTTTTTGACATGATATCAAAATCTTATTAATTCAGCTGTCATGAATTCAAATCTCACCACTATCATTCATTTGATAAAAATCAAGTACAAAATAATATGAGCATTTATAAATTTAAAGCCCAAAAGACTTTCACTTAAAGGACGTGTTAAAAAATAATATAAATTATATTTCGTAATTTCAGCTAATAATTTAAATTTTTTAGGTAAGATAACTAACAATTTAAAAACAATGGTTCTGATTCTCTTATCTGGATTTTGTATTTTTATTAACTTCCTTAGTTTTCATGACCTTTTTTCTTAATGTTTTCTTTCTAGCAGGACAACTTTAATGAATCCAAGGTGTTTTTGCTTTTCTATATATAACTTTAAAATACTCACTCCCATACATAGGTAGAATCCTTAGTAGCATAACAGCACATGAGATGGGAAGGAGTAAGAGATGACCAGTCAAAAAACTTTAAAAAACTGAATCATCAAGAAGTTGGCTTTCCAATGTGGGTCTTCCAGGATTTTTTATTTCTTTTTATCATCTATCAAATGGTTAACTTTCAGCATTTTTTTTTTGGTGTAGGAAAAGGAATCTAGGGATGGTGTAGTAGCAGAAAAAGTCTATGAAATCCACGGCTGCTGTTGCTGATCTGGTCCAACTGCATTTTGGGTTTTGCGACAGAGAGGTTCTTATGATCCAGCGAGCCTGGAATTTGCAGTTTGACAGACGGAAAAAAAGAGAGAGTAAACACAGTCATAGATTAGAAAAAGTACTGCAGAAATTTATGATTTAAAATCTTAGATGTAGTCAATGGCTGACTCAGTCTGAGAAAGGTTTGAACAATCATTACATAATTGCATTTAATTAATGCATTTGAATTATAGTATAAGACTTCTTGAAATTAAAGTGCATTTAATGTTTCTGCATTTCTATTTATTCTTAGTCAAATCCTGGTCATGATAGATTTCACTAGCATCTTTTTTTTTTTCATAATTGAGGTGTCCGGGCTAGTTTACGCGTACCACAACTAAAACCATGAGACTTGTATCACAATTGAAATACAAAGTAAATTTTATAAAGGTGAAATTGAAAAGAAAAAAATAACAAAAAGACTCAAAAAAAGTAATCAAAAGAATGAGGATCAAAATTAAAATAAAAAATACAAACAATTTTTTTTATTGAATGTTAAAATTGAAAACAAAAATCAATTTAATAAAAGCCCAAAAAAGAAGAAAAATCATAAATTGGAATTCAATGATAGAATTAAAAAATAATAATCAAAGTGTTAGAAGATGGTAAAAACATGAAAATTAAAAATCACCTCTAAAATCACTTGATAATAACAAAAAGAAACATCGTGAAACTAAGCAAAAGCTCTTAAAAACCAACTTTAAAATTTCAGTTTTTAAAGCATTTTGGTCGTTTCACTTTGCTTTGAAATAGAAAAAACCTTATTTGTTCTCAATTAATTTGATGATGATTAATACGCTTTGCAAAAGGAAAAAACATCATTATATTATTCCAGTGAACAATGCAAATGGGTCTATGACTATAGGTTTTTCTTAGGCTAATGCAGGGTTTTCGATGATGAGAATTAATTTTGTTTCAGTTTCTCAGCAACCAAACAGGGTCGGTCGGTCCAAGTGGAAGCACTGCAATCTCTGTACGGCATTTTAACTCGAAGACAAAACCAAAACACATCTCATTTCAAATCCACTTTAGCTTATTTAGCCACTAAAAAAGCAACTCTGATTCTTCAAACACGCTACCTTTCGCTCATTTCATCACTTGGCTGTATCCTCCTCCTATGCCATTCAATTTTCCAGTTTATATTTTTTTCATTCAAATTAATTTCTTCTTAATTGATCGTGGCAGCCAAATATGGTTCTCAAACGGAGACGGGGTTGAATGAACTTGAGTGGTTGAGCTTGTCTGATTGGACAGCTGAAGGAGCGAAGAATTTCCCACATATTCGGAAGAGCTTGGCAACATTGGCTGAAAATTCATCGGAAGCTTTGTCAGCGCCTCCTGTTGATGTTCCTCCGCGCATCAAATTCAAGAGACTCGATAAAACTGCCAGGCACATAATGCTGGTATGCATTCATATATATATATGGCTCTGTTGGTATCATTTCATTAGTCAAGCTTTATTTGGACCTCCTTTTCTTTCGTCCGTGATGTTTTGGAGAGTTCTTATCCAATAAATTTTGTATCTAATTCTACGAATGAAGGCCATCATGTGTTTTGACATCAACGTTATACATTGGTGGGCTTGATTAAGATGTGTGTGAAGCTCATGAGATTTTACTTAAACTCTGAATGGAGGACAGTGCCTAGTATTTGTATGTTTAGGAATCAGTAAAGAAAAGAGTCAATCTTTCTGCAGGAAGTGTTAGCTTCATTATCCTTTTCAAAGACATTCATTATGCATGGATCTTTGAACCCCCATCATCTTTAGGGGTGTGAGGTGATTTTTATATCATAAAGACTGCTGATTGTGTTCATCTGGTTCTGTTTTGCTAGCAGACACGTTATGCATTTGAATATCATTGGAGTTCAATTAAGTTCTACATATTTTCTTAAGAACATACAAATTTCATCCTTCACTTAGATTTGTGTTGAAGTTATAGTGAACGCTCCATTTTCTTTCCTTTTTTGTCCATATTGTAGATCGATTATAGGAGAAAAGAAATTTGTGGTAACAATTTGGATGTACATAGCAAGGTTCCTGCTACCTATATCAGAATTTAAAACTATATACACCTGAGATTAGAAACCAGCATTTCCCTGTGGGGTTGAGAATAAAACCTCATTCTTCTCCAGTTCAGGAACTTGGTAAAATAGGAGATGATGTTACCTTTTATCTTCTCAAATTATAGAAGTGTCAGGGAGACTTACCTGGTTTTGATGCTCTTGGGTATCTGGCGCACATCTGGCAAGTCGTTGATGCCAAAGTATGCTTTTCTCTCATGAAATTCCAGATTTATCGTTCTTGTCTTGGTCTATTTTTGTGTTTAGTCCCCTTTTAAGTGAAGGTTTTCTGGTATACCTTTTTTTTTTCTCCAGCAAAGAGCTGACACTTATCATTACTTATTTATTTATTTATTTATTTATTATTATTATTATCATTGATGGTGCTCTTCATTATTACATTATGAACAAGCAAGTGGGTGATGAATGACAGGCGCTCGATGACAAGAAGAAAGTGAGGAGGGCCAAGTTTTACTATTTAAGAGACCGGATGAATTCACTAAAGAACGTTAGCAAGTTCTCTATCTAGTGGGGTATGATCTATCCATTCCCTCGGAAAGTTGGTGGATCTGATCATCCTGGCAAGGAAAGTTACTGGCTGTTTGAATCCCAACTCCTCCATGTTATGGAAAGTTACTGACTGTTTGTATCCCAACTCCTCCATGTTATTTTCAAGGTTAATTAACAATTTTTTTTTTGAAATTTTGGGATGAGGCCTCTGGCAGCAGATCCAGCAGGCTGCAAAGTTTTTAATTATAAATTGGCGAAGAACCCTCTGAGCATAAACTTTGATTCCCAGTTTATTTAAAGTTACACGCATAATTTCCTTCTTCAATTACACCCTATAATCTTGACCATGCGATTTGCTGGGCACAAAACGGGTTATACAATAATAATGTATTCTGGGTTGGAACCGAACCAGTCAAAACAGTCTGTTCTTGTAATCATGAACGACAATGTTTTGATTGGCTTCTGTGTATACAAAAACCGACAGTAGCTTTCATCGGTCCCATACACAAGCTAGTTCTTTACATGTTGAACATATATTTTGTATATAATAAGAGAAAGATCGTGATATTTATGATTAATCACGAAGAGAAGGAATGGTCAAAGTGTGATTAGGTTACTCTACATCAACTCTCTGTATAGTCAACTATATTCTTTAATACTATTTTGCATCTTGAGGTTGGTTGATGAACTGGAAAACCTGGAAGATGCCAAATACCCCATCATCTGCGTTTACGCCATCTTAGTAATGTTTTTTTTAAATAATTTTTTTATTTTTTGTAATAACTTTTTTGAAACACAATAACAAATACTTTTTTAAGCTTTTAAAAATGGCTGTCCATTCTTCTTCTATTAATTTGTGGTATCTGATAGGAATATCAGTTTTCGGTGGGTGAACCCTAAGGCCTGAAGTAGGATTGTAATATCGTTTGAGCCTTAAATAAAAGTAAATGCAACTCGATACCACAAAGAGGCATAGAATCCCTTTTGTTGGTCGATATGGACCTTTGTGTGATATGCTGTATATGTGTATATTTTTGGTTTGGTTTGGTTTTTATTAATAAAAATAACTAAATCAAAAAAAAATAAAAAAAAATAAAACTGAATTGGACTCGGTTTGAACCGATTAGTTTCGGTTCGGTTCGGTTTTTTAACTAAAAAAACAAAAAATAGCTTTGTTTTTTTAGTTTTTTTTTGTACTTTAATCAACTTTTCCTTTCTTTCGTTTAATCAAAATGGAAGGAAATACAAAAAAATACATCTGAATCGAAAGAATAAAAAAAAATTATAGCATATTTTTTTAAATTTAAGCCGGTTCGGTTTTGATTTACCGGTTTTCTACTTAAAAAACCAAACCGAACCGGGAGTTTAAAAAAAATTCTAATCAGTTTAATCGATTTTTTTTCTCAGTTAATTTTTTCTGTTTTTCAGTTTTTTTCTTACCCTAATATGTCGGTCAAATCCACAAATCCACAGCCATTTCTAGTTATTCCTGAGAAATCATAGTGAATTTTTTACTTCATTTACAATCCCTATTTATTATATTATTGTTATACCTAAGAAATCACAGTGAGATTTCAACCTTTTAATCCTATTTTCTATTGAGAAAAAAAGAGGGAGAGAGAAATCGACTTTATTTTACCATAGAAAACTGTCATTTCTATATTTTATGTTTAGGTTTATTATAAAGTTATATTGAGAAAATCTAGTTAGTGAATCCTCAAAAGAAAAATAGAAAATTTAGAGTTCGTTTATTTTTGTGTTGTGTTTTAAATGTACTATTAAAAAAAATCAATTAATTTGTTTGGTGTTTTTATATGTTAAAAATAAATAAATAAATATTATTTTAATATATTTATAAATAAAAAAACATTTTAAAAAATAATCATAACAAAACTCACAAACACCATTTTAATTATGACTCGGAACTCTCGGATGATACCATTTTATAAAGAGGAAGAGTCGATGAAAAATTGATGTTTTCACAAAAAAGAAAAGTTGAGATCTTTAGAAGCTTCGACATATAAAACATCTAAGAACACGTGCAGTGCCCCATCTTAAGTGGCAACATCTAAGATCTCTTGCCACTTGTGTTGTGTTCCATGTAATGTAACCCCCCAAACCAACCCTTCGAAGTTTAAAGTCGGAAGCTTCATTTATCAAACTTCTTTTTTCTCTTGAAATCTCATACATTGAGACAAAAAAGAAGACGAAGCAACAATCTTATAATCTCCCAATAAAACTTTAGTAGTAATTAATTAATAAAAATGGTGAATTTACAGCAACTAGTTAAGTCTAAGAGAAATCAATTCATGATGGCGATGAAAAAAAGTAAAGGGCAATTAATATGAGGGGTCATTGCTTCGTCTATTGGATGAAAAACAACTCACCCCTCCTTCAACGCTTTTCTTCCTTCAATACTCTTTCTTTTCCACATTCCTTCCATTTCCATATCTATTTCTGCCGTTTTCTCCTATCCTCAGAAACACTATTGCTTTTTTGAACTTGATCTATCTAGAAAGACATTAAATATATTTTTATTTTTATTTTTAAAAAAGGAAGGTTTCGCTCTTGGGAAACTGAGGATGCCACATGAATCCTCGTCCGACCCAGACCCGGATGATTCTGATGCAGGGTTCGTCGAGGTTGACCCCACTGGTCGTTATGGTCGGGTCTGTATCTGTGCTTCATCTTTTCTCTTGTAATTTGAAATTTTGATTGAAGTTTCCATTTTTGGATGTTGTTGATCAAAGTTGAATTGGCCCATGTTAGAAATAAATGATATTGTTGCTATTTCTCTTTCCCAGCTCAATGTTATGGTGATTTGATTAGTTACTTTGGCATTTTGTTGGTTTTTGTTAATGGGATTCTCTTATTTTGTCTTTCTTGCAGTATAAAGAGGTTTTAGGCAGGGGTGCTTTCAAGAAAGTGTATCCTTTTCTTTTTGTGCAATTTTGTCACTTTAAAAAGGAAACAACTTTTGCATTAATAATGAAAGTTGGTGTTAGTATTGTTTCTGTGTGCGCGTGATATGCAAGGGTTAATGGGTGTGGAATTATATATTGTTTTGGTCCTTCATTGAATTATGGGGCTTAGATATAGAGCATTTGATGAATTGGAAGGAATAGAAGTAGCTTGGAATCAAGTTAAAGTGGCAAATCTATTGCGTAATTCGGTGGATTTGGAGCTTTTATATCCTGAAGTTCATTTGCTTAAGACTTTGAAGCATAAAAACATTATCAAGTTTTACAATTCGTGGGTCGATACCAAAAATGAGAATATCAACTTCATCACTGAGATTTTCACTTCAGGCACTTTGCGGAAGTAAGCCTCTGAGTTCTACTATTAAAACATCTCTTGTTTTTGGTTTTTGTTTGATTGTGCTATTGGTTGAGTCGAGGGGCGTGTTTACTCGCTGTCTAGGTATCGGCAGAAGCATAAGCATGTTGATCTGAGAGCATTGAAGAAATGGTCTAAGCAGATTTTAGAGGGACTTTTATATCTTCATAGTCATGATCCACCAGTTATCCACAGAGACTTAAAATGTGACAATATCTTTGTTAATGGAAACCAAGGTGAGGTGAAAATTGGTGACTTGGGTTTGGCTGCCGTTCTTCAGCAAGCTCAGTCAGCTCATAGTGTTATTGGTGAGGACTGCTTTCCAGTGATTGACATGGTATTTTGTTTTATTTTACTTTTGACATGGAAGCCATTCTGTACACAATGATAATGATATCGTTAATGTTAAATAAGGTACACCGGAGTTTATGGCACCAGAGCTTTATGAGGAGGAATACAATGAGCTTGTTGACATTTATGCCTTTGGCATGTGCTTGCTGGAGTTGGTGACTGTTGAATATCCATATATTGAATGCTCCAATGCTGCTCAAATATATAAGAAAGTGACATCAGTAAGGGATTCATCATCCTTGCTCAAATTTAAATTCATTGAACAAATTACTCATGCAATTTATATTTTTGCTATGTGTCTTTTGTTGTGGAGTCTAGACTATTTCCAATACAAATCAAAATATGCAGTTTTGCCTCTATAGCTTTTAATATCTTGCTGCATCTTTAAACTAAGTTAAACACTGTGTGGTCTTGATAGTTTAGTTTGTCAAATTGTATTGGAAGTTGATTTTCCTTTTCTGCTTTTTCGAGAAAACTCACCATTACTGGGTGTTAATCTCGGTTCTCTTTCTCCATCCATTCCTGACCGCATGATTCATTGGGTATCAGATTTCTTACGATCTTGATTTTATATGGAGGTTGTAAAGTGAAAACCCTGGATTAATCTTGTGGAGTCTCTGTTCTCAATAGACTTTATGATTCTCATCATAGTTTATGATAGGAGCATCAGTTCACTTATTGGTGAAAGAATGTGGCACTAATATGATGTTCAGTTCTTTAGTTATTACATGATATTTTAGTGTAGATATCATTGAACCCCTCAGCTTCTGGACATGATATAGTTCCCCAATATACTTGAATATTGTGTTGGCATGCTTATGTTCTATTCCTCCTTAATGTATACTGACTGTACCTCAGATGTCACGTTCATCCTCCATGCAACATGTTTTCTTGCCATCATTGATCCAATCTGACAATAAATCCATGCAACATGTTCAGTTCTTTAGTTATTACATGAATATTTCTACTACATAAGAGTTTTGATGAATGGAAAAAAGGGAGCCTATCCACTTGTAATGTTCCCATGCTTTTATTGTCAGATTGGATCAGACAACCTAGGCATTTAGACCTTCATGCATTCATTAATGTCTCCTTTCCTTGATATGTCTTTTCTGAATCACGGCTTGTCCAGCTTTTAACACCCTGCTCCCATCCCAATTCATGCACAGACAGTGTGACTCCCAGCACATTATCATTTTTTCATTGTGTTTTACAATATGGTTCTAAGCTGCCATTGTGATTTTTCTTTCTTCTTTTTTTTAAAGGGAATCAAACCGGCATCATTAGCAAAGGTGAAAGATCCTGCTGTTAAAGCATTTATAGTAAAATGTATTGCAAAGGTCTCTGACCGATTGCCTGCAAAGGAACTTTTGATGGATCCCTTTCTTCAATCAGATGAGGATAATGTAAGTGTAGGTTGCTCTTTACGACCCAAAGCACATTCTTCAGGTAAACTTAAATAGCTTCCAAATTCTATGGTGTTCAAATGCTTTTTATGCTCTGTGAGGTACTTGACAAAAAATTATGGATAGAGAAAATGAGAGTAAAGGGAAATAGAATTTCTATTCTTTTTGTTTATCTATGAAAAACAACAAGAAAAGCTCTTAAGTGCTCTGCACCAATTTGGTGGGAATGCACAATTCACAACTAGTACAAAGGTTCCCAACTTGCTTGCCTCTTTTTTCTTCCATATTATCAACCAAATTAGATAAACTTGATTCCTCGCAAATTTACCATTCCCCCCTCACTATTCGGTAAGCCAACCACATCATTAATTTTTTGGCTTGGACACCTTGCATAAAATTGCAGGTGGTAGTTCTGATCAGCTTGATATTAATGAAAGTGCCAAGGATTCTGATGCTGAACCAAGTAGAGATTTCTCTGTGCATGGTCAGAGGAAAGACATTAATACAATATTTCTGAAACTAAGGATAGCTGATTCCACAGGTTCTCACTCTCTCTCTCCATTAAAGGTTTTGTCCATAAGCATCCACAAATAATTCTAATTAAAAGTTGTTTTCATGCTTCAAGGTCATTCCCGCAATATCCACTTCCCTTTTGATGTTGAAGTAGATACAGCAATTGCAGTTGCTAGTGAAATGGTAGAGGAGTTGGATGTGACTGATCAAGATGTTTCAACAATTGCTGATATGATTGATTCAGAAATTCAGTCCCATATTCCCGATTGGGCTTCCAACAATGTTTCACCAGAAAATTTAGCTGCCAAGGATGCAGAACCTCCTCCTGAGAATAAGGATGACAATTCACCTTTGTCAAATGAATCTGGTCTCTGTCCTGGTAGTCTTGTATTGGAAAGATTGACTTCAGGTCACAAGTATTGGTGTGACTCGCCCACGGATGTTGATGGAAACTCTCCAGGCAAGCTTGGATGTTCTAACTCGTCTTTTCATGAGTCTTCTCTAAATAGTCCAAACGCTGCTCAGTCACCTGGACAGTTGGAGGCTGGGAGCATGTCTGATGGTGATGATGACAGTGGAAACAATGGAATTCATGGATCTGATAATTTGCATTCTGTTTATAGAAACAGTACATCTGTCAAGATAATTGCTGAGAAACTCGAGAATCTTCTGGCAATGCAGCAACAAGAACTAGAGGAAGCAAAGAGGAAGCACAAAGTAGCCATATCAGACCTTCTGAATGAAGTTTCTCCAGAAATCCGCTTGGAAGTTTTAAATATATGTAAACTGAAAATACCTGGTTATGAAATGCCGTGAAGGAGTGTGCATTGAGCATGTTACAGACATGGGCTACCTTAAAGAATTCGAAGTGTCTTGCATTGCATAAATCCAGCTTGACAATGGGCTAGCAAGTCTGTAATTAGACGAACTCTGAAAGGTCGTCTACCGATCACGATGGATGAAGACATCTTCGAGACTCAAGGATCTTCATTGCAGAAATCCTGCTGCTTGACATGACTTGAAAGACATGGTGTGATATTGAGCAACAAGAGATGATAGAGGTAGGTGATGATCAACTCAGAATCTGCGAGAAACAGACTCAGCACGATATTTATCATACACTAATCTTTTTAATAGAGTGGAGGCACGGTCCAGTAAGTCAAGTATTTTTGTAATATAAGCTTACCGAAAAACATTTAACCACGCCCCCATCACAGTTTTATCACCCTATTATTTGTTCTCTCTGCGGTCTGATATGGCCATCAAATTTTTGGTGAATGTATACTTGTACATATGTTTCATTTGATTGAATTACACGTGAAGCCATGCTGGTTCAAGATTGTTGTTGGAGTGATTGTATTATCCTTGCCAAAATCAAGCTAGGCAAAGCTATGAAGGGTGTGAATTTACCAAGACTGATTGCAGTATTTCGCTATTTGTGCCTTGATTTATTTATCTGTTGCTTTGATGACCTGGTATTCTCAAAATCTGGTATATAAAGACCCTAACTAGGAAGCCCTAAATGTTACCATTGCATGCCTTGATCAACAAGCAACACAGAATCTCTACCACAATGTGGTAACCAGGGCATCGATCATGACTACTACATACAAATGCAATATTGCAAATTGTGCGATTTTTATCATTTTTCTTGCATCCTTCCTTGCCCCTTCATCTTCTCTATCTATACCGTTGGTAGATTAACTTTTTCAGAAAATCACAGTGAACATTTCCAATGATGCTGATCATGAGATCCAATTCATGTGCGGTGATGGGGTGCATGACAGAAAGCTGGATACAATGAAAACAGGGGATACATGTCGTTTAGATTCCATGATATGCAGTGAAGCTACGATGCATTGAATGCATTTGGAGCCTGAGAAATGATGGCATATTTCTTCTTGGACCTGACGGGGAAGAACCGAAATCTCATGAATTATTCCTTAAAGGGGACTACTTTTAGTTAAAGCGTAAAAAAAACTAGAGCCACAACAGAGAAGGGATCCCTCATTTAGAATCTTCTCTGAATTCTCCAAGTCTACCTAGGTAGATAGCCTATTGCATTCTAGCAAGTACAAATGATAATCAGAGTGTATAAAGATTGGCCATTTCCTCTTTAATTCAATCAAAATCCACTGCTTCCCAATACTAACCAGACAGACCATCTCCTCCATCCTTGATCATATTTTAAGAACAGGAAAATTAACTAATAATAAAACATCATAACAGCAAACTAATCAAAGACCACAGCAAGAATTTGAAGAAACACGTTTAATAAAAAAAACAAAACCATCTCTAATTAACAAAAAGGGAGCAGATGCTCCATATAGTCTGACAGTTGAAATCAACAACTAAAAGCAGTAGTATTGTAGAGAAGAAAAAAAACATAGTTCATCCGATGAATGTTTCTTCATTCTCTCAAGCTTTACTTCTCAGAGGAATTGGGCCCTCTCTTCTTGCCAAATCCAACGACTGTAATAATTAAAATAAACTCATTAGTGTTGGTTAGGGTACCAAAACAAAGAGAATGCAAAAATTTAAATAAATAAATGGAAAAGAGAGATTACCAGCTGTGACAAAACGGCGGTTGTATTGCATCCTCTTGTGGGCACGGCCACGGGGCTTCTTCTTCTTGTCCTGCTTTGCCACTTTGGGAGTTTGGCCTCTCACCTTACCAGCGCGAGCTAAGGAACCATGAACTTTGCCTGCAAATCATATCTAACGTTAGGGAAATAAGTTACCAAAAAAATTAAAAACATCAAGAAATCTGTCAGAGATGATTATCAGCATCTAGGGCTTTACCCATGACTTTGCTGCTGCTGTTTCTGTCCCTTCTTAGCGGCGAGAAGATGGTTCGGCCTCAAGAAGGAGCTAGGGTTTGCCATTCACAGCCAAACCCTTACATATATCACGTTAATGAATGGGCTTGCTTCATACTGGGCTTCGTCACCGATCCATGGGTATTAAAACTAAAGTTATTAAACCCGGTTTTGCCTACTGGTATAATTGTTTTAATAAAAATAAAAAGTTAAACTTATTTAGTTTCAAATTAAAACATACATTTATATAATAGTGTATAGTTGGCTTTGGCCTTTTTTAGTAACATAGAAAATAAATGTTCAAGTATTGCTATTGTGTTTTAAAAATAATCAATTGATCGAGTTATATATCTTAGTGGGTCCAATAAGATAGTTTTATTCTGTAAATAAACTAGATTTTAAAACAAAAAAGGTGATTATAAGTAGAAGAAAATGAGTGCTTATTAATAAATAAATAAATTACAAAACCAAATTCCAAGATAATTCAATGTTAAAAGTAAATTAAAAAACAAGACCCTAAAAAAATGTTTGTGTCACTTGGCCAAACTTATTGCCTGATCATGAAATCTTGATAACTTGATAAAACAAAACACCAAATAAAATTACCAAGTCCATTTTTCAAAATGAACAACATCAAATGATGAAATTTGAAAGAAAAAAAAAAGATATTAGCTCGTGTTAACTTTTTAAGCTCGTGATATAGATATGAAACATGAAGCACCATATTTGGAAAAATCATGAGTCTCAACTCTTAATAAATTCAATGTTGATTTTTTATAGAAAAAATCAACTATACAAAATGATTAAAAAAAATAAGAGAATGAGGATTTAATCTTGAAAACAAATGAGAGGACTACCTAGAGTTTTGGATTGAAGGAGAAAATTCAAAAGAAAAATCAAATTCATAAAAATATGAAGTAAGAAAGAAAACGAATAAGGATAATATTTGAGAAGAAATAACAAATTTAAATTATGGATCCAATGATGAAATTGAAAGCAAATTAAAATTTATAAAATTAAAATGTACGGTTTTAATTGAAAGTATATTTTTTGTATCATATATTATAAGAAATAAAAAGATAAAGTTTCATTCTTTATTTATAATTAAAAAACTAAAGCATCAATTTGATATTTTGTTTTGAATATCAAGCTAGTTTAAATTATATGATGAAAATAAGGATTATCAAAACATAAATATGATATATTATAAAATTACTATTCTAAATTAATGTTTTAAAATGAATCATTTATTCAAATAAAATCTATTTATATTGTGTGAATCTGTAAAGTGTATTTATTATGTGAATGAAACTTTTTGTTTTTTGGATTTTACTAACTTAGCTATTATAATATAAATAGAACTTACCGATCGATATATGCATGAATAAAAAAGGGATAAGGATCCAATTTTATAATTTTATAAATCTTGATGTAGTTTTATTATTTTCATATCATTGGTTTTTCAGGGTTTTTAAAAGCATTTTTAGAGTTTTTACTTTTTATAGATAAAATAAAGTGCTAATAGTGTACTCCATGGTTTAGAAATGATTTAAGAAGCTTATTTTATGTTATATAAGGTTTTATATGCTCAATAAACAAGAAAATAATAATATAAAGTACTCTTTTTTTGGTTTTAAATAGAGATAAGGTATATTAACATAGATATATTATAAACCATCTATTCAAGAATCTGTCTTATAAATTAACTCCAATTAAATTAAGCATGAGTGGTGAGTTAAGTCTTAGAATTGCTCGATCAAGGACTTCCTCAGAAGTGGCCATGGCTAATTGAGCTTTATGTAGCCGGTACGTAGTTTCGATATAAGTTTTATTACTCTTTAAGCCAAGTTTTCAACTTTAATTTATTTCTAATGTTGAGAACATGAACAAGCCAGCAGCTTTTAAATAAATTTTTCTAGTTGCCTCCTAGGATTGCCACTCGCAAAAAAAAAAATAAAGAAGAAGAAGAAGAAGAAGTCTTTGGTAATAGTCTTTGAAATGCTATTAAACGAGAAGGAAAAAAAAGGATATTGAACCAGACAACTTGATAGATCGATTTGGTATCAAGTTTAAAATAAAAATTATTTAAAAAAGAATTAACTCAACCTAAGAAATAAGCATGAAAAAAACCTAGTCAACTCGGAGAATAACCTAAGACCTTGTGGATCCAAAAAAAAAACCCCGGTGAGACTTATTTTGTTTTTCTCAAGAAAACATTGTTTTTTTTCATTTGTGTTAGTGAGCAGAGAACTTGTGATCTATGCAGTAGGTTTTGAGTTCGAGGTATGACATATATTTCTTGTAAGAACTTAGAACAACTGGGATTTTACTCGTTCAACTGATCCTACAAAGTATGTTTTCCAGGAAATCCAAAAACAAATTGTTTTTTTCATTTGTGATTAAAAAAAAATCCCTAACAACAACATCAATGACCAAATTTCTTACTGGAATTCTCCCCTCTCCTATTTTCTCCTAGCTAAAATCCCTCAATTGATTCTCCACTCTTTGTATCTTGAAACCGATTCTTTGTTATCCATCATCGACTGTTCACCTCTACAAACCAAGAAAATGAGCTGAGGTTTCTAAAAGAAAAACAAAAGGGTTCGCAATAATTGATTCAGCTGACCGTAACTCAGTCATTTTTTTCTGGATTAATTACTTATTTAAAAACTAATGCACATGAAAAGAAAGAAAGAAAGAAAAAAAAAGGGGGGGGGTATGATGCATGGAATATAGCACAAGAGACGGTGCATTATAGCAAGAGAAAAAAAGGGCTAAACAACAAAATAACAAGAAAAGAAGTTAATGGTGGGAGCGGGACATTGTCTGATAAAGAACAAACAATACAATGACGAAGAAGAAGAAGAAGAAGAAGATAAGTAAAACTGAAGCAGGAGTCCTTTCTTTAGCATATCATTTGTCATTATCTTTATCTTATTGATGAAAAAATATGGACTTGAGGTTCTTGTTTCTATGTAATTTTAAAGTTGCATCTCGTATGTATATCTAATTTATTCGTACAAATTTAATTATTTCTTTTAGTTGTTAATTCTATAATCTAAATTTCTAAAGAAAAAAGAAACAAATTACCTCTTGTATTTCTAAATCTTACGTAACATTTCCTAACCAAATGCATATTTTAGTTTGGATTTGGATCGGTGCGTTGATTTAGTGCATGTTTAATATTGTAGTTGAAGTTGTTTTTAAAAGTATTTTTTTTAGAAATGCATTAAATTGTTTTGTTTTATATTTTAAAAATTATATTTGATACCAGCACGTGAAAATGATAAAAAAAAGGACCAAAAACATTTAATTTAAAGTAAAAAAAAAATCATTTAAAAAAAAAAAATTAAAACGCAATGCTAAATTAGATCTTCAAGGAAAAGTTATGACGGTGACATGAGGAAATCCCATGCAAAATCTATAACTTTTTTTAACAAGTTAATTTGAGATTGAAAACTTGACAACAATCATTTTCACTGGACTTAAAAGATAAAACTAACCATTCTTTTTTCATAAGACAAACCAATTTTAAAAAAAAAAAACCTTGTACAAAGCCAAGGAGGAATTTCTCTTTTTGTTAGTGTACTAATCAGCGCAAAAAATTATCCAAACTTGTTGTTACACTAATTCTTTAATTATTAATTTATCATAGGACTGTTATTTTGTTTTATCATAAGAGAAATATTTTTTTTAATAAGGAAATACTTTAAAAAATATTTAAACTAAAACAACAAACGCCGCTCCGCTAATCCAGTGCATTATTCAAGGGCTCAAGCTTGCACCGCCCTCGGTTTACGAATCTCTTTTACCTTATTTCTATAAGAATTTAAGATCCATGATTTTCATCCGCTGATGCAGTTCTGTATATCAACAGAAGAATTTACAATGGCATGCTTGCTCACAGGAACACAAGTGCAGAGGCATTCATGATCTCCAACAGCTTGGTGCAATGTATCTTGTGATGCGGACAAATCCTTGTATATATCCCCAGCATGTGAAAGCTCTTTGGATTTGAAACTTGTACAGACTCACACTACCTTATGCTTGATTTTTATCAAATAGAATGGAGTGGTGAGATTCAAACTCATGACCGTTGTGTCAACAAATTTCTGATACCATGTTAAGGAACCATCTCACTTAAAAGTTTAAACTGTTAGGTAAGACCCCTGATTTATATTATTCTCTAACAATATGCACACATAAAATATACTTCAGGACTATATTTCAAGAAAAGATTCCATACAGGAATTCATGCTGCTATCAGCAATTGGTGGATAAAAGACACATCGATCATAAGTCCAGACTTTATAAACAGAAAGAGATGGGTACTCACAGTGTTATCAAGCATTGCAATAACTTTACTATGACTTTGGACCATCCTACAGTTTAAAGTAAGGAGGAGAAATTAGGATTTCAACGATGGGATTTCCCAGTAAATCAAGACAATAGTTTCGAATTGTACTAGAAAAAGGAATTTTACAAAATTAGGGTCCACAGACAGATGAACCCTATTTCTATGAAATCTGTGCTAAAACAGCAGCTTTATCTGTAGTTATCATTAGGTTATTAAAAAGGAAGAACGAAAGAAATGATAACCACCAACAAATCTTTAGCTTTTAACATATAAGATCTATCTATATATAGGTGGAATCTGCCTGAGGGTCATAGGCACACACCACCAACCCTTGGTCAACCTAGATAATCTTTTCATGATTAAAGAAAGAAAAAGGAATGTTTGTTACAGCTTGTCATCATCTTTAAACTAATGTCAGCAAGTGATTGTTAGTTTTTGAGCTCTATTTAATTTGAGTTTGAGCTGATGCGTGGATGCATATATAGCGAAACTGTGGGTCAAGATTAAAGAAAGAAAGGGTCAGCCCCAGCTATACTGTTGTCATCAACTAGCAAGTAAATTAACAACCCTAAAAAGCTGTGTATGTGTTTGTATATATATATATATTGGGTCAGCTCTTGAGAAAAGGGAGAATAAAAAAGAAGTTGATTTGCATATATATGAAGTTTCGATTTTTTTTCTTCTAATTAAATAAAAAAGAATTCACTAACAAGCGCATCAATCTCTGATGGCAAAATATCAAATCCCTTTTCCTTCCCTAGCTAGTTGATTTGCATATACATACAAAATAGCTTGAAATTTTCAAAACATGAGAGTAATGAAAAGTGTAATGATGAGTCCATACTATAGTTGAAACAGGAAGCCATCATTCACGTTTTGTTTTCTACGTTTTATATGTGTAATTAGGTCATGACTGGCAAAAAAGCTATAGTCTCGTACCTATTCTCATCAGCGATTGCAGAAGAGATATCCATGTGAGGTGTGAGCAAGAACACCAGTTTATGGGGGCGAGAGAGAAGAGATGGGGGAAGGAATATAGGGCACAAGATGAATTTTATTTATTCATTAAGCACTCACACACACTTCTTACAGCCTAGCTAGCTAATAATAACTATCTGCGTCAACACAGATTAATCATCAAGACAATATGACCACTTTTCTTTTTTTCCACAATTACAAGAGCACTTATGATGTTGTGAAATCAACAACAGATCCTAACCCTCGAAAGAAAATCAATAATGCTTGATAAGAAAGAGATCAGGGAAAAAAAGAGAGGATCGATCTGCAATGAAAACAATCACGGATCATGATTGTGCAGCTATAGAAGCAGGATTCACATAAATATATAGTAATCAGTCGGACCAGGAACGCTCGATTCCCCTCGCATGGATTCACCCATGCATGTCAGTATCCTTCGTTATGGAAGAACCATCTCCAGCTTGCTTGAATGGCAGCTTGGAAGCAGGTTTCTCGTCTGATCATGGAAATGAGTAGGATATTGCCTGAATGGCCTTTCTTGAACGAAAGAAATAAAGACGGGTTTTATCATAACCACAAAGTTGAATGCTACCACCATGGTTTGAGAATAGAAATTGTAATTAACTACTGCTTAATTTGATTGAGACTTGAGAGAGAAGAAGAAGAAGAAGAAGAAGAAGAAGAAGAAGAGAAGGGACTCAAAAACATGTAGATGTCTATGCAAGCATGATCATTTATATTAAAATGGAAAGTGTGGTGGTAGAAGGGGAGGGGAAAGCTGTATGTCAAGGCTGCTAGCTGTGTAATATTGTGGTGCACGCATACTATGCGAGCTCTACCTAAAACTTATATTCCCGCACGCAAGCTTCTCTGTTTTAATTTCTGTTTGGGAGTTTAGTTGCGGTTATTATTAAAAATATTTTTCATTCAGAAATGCATCAAAATAATTTTTTTATTTTTAAAAAATTATTTTTAACATCAGCACATGAAAATGATCAAAAAAATTAATTTAAAATAATAAAATTTCAATTTTTTTCAAAAACAATTTTGAAATACAATATAAAACAGAGCTTAAAATAGTGACACGTCACGTTTCCACAAGGAAAACAAAAGCAAGGAGAAGAAAGGGATGGACAGTTTATGGAGGTAAAGCATGGTGCCCTAAAGCTGAGGCTTTTTTCTAGGGCTTAACCACCAAAAAGGATCTTTGCGTGGAAAAGGGTTTGAAAATGTTGGCCCTCCACCCCCTAAGTTTTGTTTCGATCTATTGTGTCAAAAAGGAGTGAAATTTGTTGGCACTGCCTTTTCAATTCTTGTGTTGTGGCAAGTAGGGCTTCTTTTAAGACTTTGAAGATCCCATGTCCAGGTTAAGTTCAACAGCCTTGGATATTTTGTAGCTTAGATATGTATTTAGGAGGAGACAATGATTCATGGCTTAAAGTCAATAATCCCACCGTATGAATTGTTATACACGTTTGAATTTGTGATGCTTGCCTATATATATATATATATATATATATATATATATATATATATATATATATATATATATATATATATATATATATATATATGTAAACCATATATATATATATGTAAACCAACTAAATGAGATTTACCATTCACTATAATTATAAAAAAGAATATATTGATCAACTCACGATTATAAGAAGGGTTCATGGCTAGCTAGAAGTATTCGATAAGGCACAACTTTTCAAAAAAAAACTTCAATTTTTCCTCCACCCTATACTCCTTGTATGCCATGCTTTTATAGTATAAATTATTGGAATTTTAGCTTGATACTCCACTCTAGACTTGGTATTGACTCGACCTATCCGTTCTTATAAGACTTATCCTTTTATACATTTTTTTTAGGTTTTATGAGTTGCACATATAAATTTTTTATGTACATAATTTTTTCTTCACACACACAGCTTTTCTATATAGAGAAGATATTGTTTTATGCAATTATGATTTCAGAACACTTAACTACCAGTTAAGTACCTCAGAGTGCCTCTCGAGTTGCACATATTGTTTCCCTTTAATGAACTGTATCACCTCGCGACTCTAAACATCTGGCTTTTTAACTTATACAGATATGTTTCAACTCATCAAATCAATCTTATTCTCAATTTAAGTCTATTGGACAACTAAGTTCATCCTCTCTTGTTCTATCATTCGAAAATAGAGAGCATACTTTTTGTTTTTCTTTTGAAAAAAATCTACTTTCTCAAACTTAAAATTTCTTACTTTTTTCAATTTCATCTTTGCAAATATTGATTGAAATAATTTAATTGCAAATTAAATATTATGTTAAAATCCGACAAATAAACATATATATATATATATATATATATATATATAATCTCAAACTTTTTTTCACCAAGCATCTACCATTTACATCCATTTATGATGGTCAAGAGTTTGACTCAAATGAAACAATGTTTGTTCAAATGATTACTTCATTGTAAAGGTGATGAAACAAATAACTTCAATAATGATAAACTTGAAAATCAATTCAAGCAAGTCATTTTCATGTAATTGTACAACTTAAAAAACTCAATACAGATAAATAATATAAGTAGACAAAATAATTTCATAGATAGGTTGTCCTTCCATTCTGCTATAATTTTTTTTAAATGGGCTTTAATTAATAAGGGACGACTCTTTATTGTCCTAAGTGGTTAAGCCTTGGTTAGTAACTTCTACTTTATGTACCTTTTTATAATCATCACTTAAACACATGGTATAATCATTAACACTACTACTTGATAAAGCAGTAGCGTTTTTATTGGATTTAAACTTGTTTTTTCATATATACATGGTGTCTAAAAAGAAAACAGTGAGCACAATTTAAAAATTAAAACATTTTATCACATATAAACTATTTTATAACCTTAAATTTAAGAAGAAAATACAACTTATCATGTTATATGTATAAATAGATACAATAAACTAGAAAATGATAGACATTTATAAAATCAAGACTTCAATTTTACATGTTCGTAGAGAAGTAATATATTGCAAAAATTGTATAGTTGAGATGTATGTAATGAAAAGGACAAAGTGAAAATAAAAGTTAATGTAATTAGATAAATCATAATTGGTATATATCATGTGACTTAAATACTTGATAAGGAATTTTAGGACCATATAGATCCCTCTAATATTCTAAACATATCAAATTATACAAGCCCTTCCTCAGCTTAAAATAATAGAAAGAAAAAATAGTAGTTGAGCTTGACCTAATTCACCTAGTGAGTGGTAACATAAAAAGTTTTCTTTATGGAAACTAAAAAAAATAAGGCAAAGATCAAAAAAAGTACATGACATACAGGGGTTTAAAATGCATTCAACTAATGGCCAAGCATGATATGTTTGAGTTCATGTCTTCTTAAGAGTATTTTTTAGGGAAAATACAGTTTTCGTAGTTAAGAATACTTAATTTATATAATTTACACCAAAAAATCCAAGTTTGTACTAAGAAAAACTAATAAAATGATCACAAATAAAAGAAACAATCACTACCATATTATTTATCAGACCCCATTAACATAAAAAAACTACCAAAGGAATTTTTAAAATCATAATTTCTCAATTTAAATTAATAGCAAAACAGGTAAACAATTTAGTTTTTTTTCTAAATATAAACTTTAAACAACACTTATAGCCCACACATAGAAAAAAAACTAAAGAACAAACCAATTAAAAAAGATCACTCAACTCATTAATATATAAAATAACATAACAGCTAAAATAAACCATTATTTTCAATCCAATAATTAGCAAAAACAAATTCTAGATAACACAGTCTATTTAACAAAAATAAATATATCATTTCATAGTGTTGAAACTAGAATGTTGCTCATGTTTCGCTATGGATTGAACAATTTTTTTTATGTAAAAAAATGATAAGTTAAGAAAATTCAAGTCTCAACTCATTAGTTAAAATAGCGATTTAAATAATACAAAACAAATAATCAAAAAATGACAAAAACAAAACAGATTAGTGTCTAAGCCTATTTGGATTATCAAATAACTCAATGCTAATCTAATTAAATAAAAACAAGAAAAAAGTCAAACTTTTAAAAAATAGAAAACATTAGCTAAAAATGGAAAAGTAAAACCAACCAAACCCATGCAAACCTCTTAAACCTAGTCTAACATTAAAAAACTTGGAACTTGTTGAATTATAGACTCAAGTTCAATCAAGAAGCCTAAATATCATTCAATTTAATTTTGAAAGATGGAATCATTGAAATTATTATTAAAAATGCAAAAAAAATCGAAAAAAAGAATGAGGCTAAAATTTGACAGAAAAAACCCAATGAAGTTGAAATTTGAAAAAACAATTACCCCAAACAAAAACAAATTGCAATTAAAACAATTAGGAGCAAACTTCGAAGATTAAAAGGATGACATTAAGAATCATTTGTAATATGATATATTATTTATATGTTAAAAAATATTAAGGGAGTGAAATAGAATTTTTTTTTAAGGGCTAACCTAATAGAATCAAACCGGGAAAATAACAAAAAATAATATGATAATAAATAAACATGAATTTAGATTATAGAAAACAAAAACAAGGCAAAACCGACAAACCTTTTAAACCTAGTATAATTTCTAAAAGTCACATCCCGTAAATTTTTTGAACTAGATTTAATCAAGAAGCATAATTATCAACCAATTTGATTTTAAAGGATGAGATCGATAGAAAAATCATTAATAAAAAAAAACCCTATAAAAGCAATAAAAAGAATGATAATAAGATTTAATAGAAAAAACTCAAGAATATAATTTAATGAAAAAAATAAAAAACAGTCAATGTAAATAAAACATCACAAATAAAAGAGGAACTTAATCAAAATAAAAAAATAAAATAAAAGGTTGATATGGTTTGTTGCATGGCCAACACCTAATCTAATAAAGATAAAGAATGAAAAGAAAAAAGAATAAAAAATCATTTTGGCCAAAACCAGGTCGAATCACCACACACACCACCTAAAGATGAAAAGGATATTGAGATGAATCAAATGATACGACAGAATCACAGTTATAACAACCAGAGCCAAATGCACGTGACACCAAAAGACAATATAGTAGTTGATCCTTACAAGATACGCGTCAATAACTTTTTGTATTATTTATATTTGTACAAATCCAGAAATGCTCTTAGTACTAAGCAATCATGCATCAAATAACTTTTTCATTTTTTTATATCTATACAAATCTAAAAATACTATTGGTAGTATATAATAACAACAAATGAATCGTGATGAAATGACAATCAAGCCACTAAAACCAATTTAAAAAAAAAATGAATGATAAGATTAATGTAGTAATTCTATTTTTCTATAAAATATGAAAATACAAAAACACCATTATACATAAAGTATTGAATTATTTAATTATTCAATAGTACTAATTTTATTGTAAATTAAAAAACATAAAATTAAAATAAACTCGCCCAATTCTCAAAAAATATTTATATCATGATAATAATAATAATAAAATATAACCTACGCTACTCAAAACTATATATAAAATTAAATGATCAAGAAGTAATATAGTAACTATAATATTGTAATAAATAGTAATGTTTATCTTATAAGACAGCAATATCGCTAGGGGATTAGTTATTTTGGATAATAACAAAACTTTATTGCTTGTTAAAGTCAATTGACTATCAAGAGGCAATCCGTCAATTCCCCATAGTGGATGCCGCTTCAATCAAACGGCTGTTCTGCTCAGTTTCCTACCCGACGCCCATCGTTGCTACTCTGCACTAGCTCCACCGAAACATTTCTCTCCCGTGAGAAATTACAGCACGCCCGTTTAAAAAGGGGGTGTGGTGGTGGGACCGTAAAAGTAAGAATCCTTTTAACGCGTGGAAGACAACTGAGGTGGGGGCCCATATTATATCGGTGGGGATGTTTGTCCTGTAGTATTTCACTATTTCTGTTAGTATTCTACCAAAAGCTGACTTGGCAACCGAGATTCTTGTTGCCGCCAAAAACAGTTTTTTTTTTCTTGTTTCATTTTGTTGTTTCTCTTCCTCGGTAAAAAGTAATATAAATCATAAAGTCTAAAGTCTAATGATTTAATTTTAAAGGATAATTTTTTTAAAATAAAAAATAAAAAGTCAGATAAAAACAATTTGAGTCAACCTAAAATAACTTAACAGACCTACCATACATGAAATAAGATTAGGATATTGTTTTTTTTTTTTAAAAAAAAAAAATATAGAAAAAAAGTTCAAAGTTAAATTAATAAAAAAAATTGGAAAAAAAACATCAACCTCCCTGAGTTAACTTGACAAATTAACTTCTATATGTAGAATTAAATTAATTTAAACTATTTTTTTTACCATTTTACAAAATCTAAGCTCTTTATAAGAAAAACTTACAAGTTCTAATGTGAAACTAAATTAATCTAAGCTCATAAATAGTAATTGTGATTACGAAACAGTGCAGTGATTGAATGTGCGCGCGTGAGAGAGAAAGAGGCACACACATAAATATGTTTATAATAAAATTAATTTAATATATTTAATTATTCTTGTTATATAATCTCAGTTTTTTACTTAATAGAGGAATAGATTCAACCCAATTAAAAATAATAATTTTATTCCTCAAATTGTTATTTTTCTCAATCCACTCTCTCTTATTTCTCTCTACCATCTAAATTATAGATCATCACCACCTACTTTGTCCGGGCAAAAATACATCAAACTTTCCATGTGATTTCAGGTTTGAGTTCTAAGATTGTTAATATGATAGTCATTGAAAACTTACATGATCGTTAATTTTAAAACTCGTGAGATTAATCGAAGTACATGGAAGCTCATCCAAACATCCATATTAATAAGCCAAAAACAAATCAAACTTTTTCACTTGAGATCCTTGCAAGGTTTGACATGAGGTGGATAGCAGAGTCAGAACCCATTATCGGCACCTCGTTGGCCCATCAACTGAGATCTGCCCTCAGTGATTGTGGTGGTTTCTCACCCTTCTAATCATCCACCACTGCAAGCCCAAAGTCCTTCTACCTCTTAGAATTTCAGGGTTTTAGGTCTAACTTTACTTTCCTAAACCCTTCTTCTCTCATTTTTGGAGTCCCAAAAGGGCAGCCATGAATCGTGCAAGGACAGTCCTTAAATGTCTTAGACTCTCCAGCTCGGTCTGCTCGAGTCAGCTTTTCGCAACGCGGTCACTCTCCACTCAGGTGACTCACTTCTCTTTCTCTCCTTTCTCTTTGCGCTCCCTCTCGAATCAATCTCATAAGACTGCTTACCGGTTCAACACCCATCAAAAGCTATACTTCTCATCAAAGCCAAACTCAATTGTAGAGCTTTTATCGACAAATGAATGGTCTACTGAGCTGGAAAACGATTTAGAAAGTTTGAGTCCCTCGTGGACCCATGAGACCGTCATCTATGTTTTGAAGAAACTAGATAAAGACCCACAAAAGGCGTGGGACTTCTTTAATTGGGTCAGTGAGAGAAATGGGTTCAGACCTAGTTCCTTGCTTTATAGTATAGTTCTTAGAATAGTTGTTAGCAAGGATTCAATGAAGAAGTTTTGGATTACCATAAAAAAAATGAAAGAAGGAGGGTTTTATATTGATGAAGAAACTTACTTAACCATTATGGGGGTCTGTAAAAAAGAAAAAATGGCTAATGATGTGGCGGCTTTGAAGCATTTTTATGATAGGATGATTGATGAGAATGCGAAGGATAATGTAGCGAAGGATGTTGTTCGTATTATTTTGGAGAGAGAGTGGAATAAGGAGGTTGAGAAAAAATTGGTGGGAACAAAAATTGTGTTGACGGATAATTTTGTGATTAGAGTATTGAAGGAGCTAAGGAGTTATCCTGTGAAGGCCTTGAGGTTCTTCCAATGGGTTGATAGTCGTGAAGGGTATCAACACAATACTGTTACGTATAACGCGCTTATGAGGGTTCTTGGTAGGGATGACTCGATTAAGGAGTTCTGGAGTGTTGTTGATGAGATGAAGAATGCGGGTTATGAGATGGATATCGACACTTACATAAAGATTTCGAGGCAGTTTCAGAAAATCAAGTTGATGGAAGATGCTGTCAGGCTTTATGAATTTATGATGGATGGCCCATTTAAGCCCTCAGTTCAAGATTGCTATATTCTTCTACGGAGCATCTCGGCAAGCGATAATCCAGATTTGGATTTGGTTTCTAGGGTTGTAGATAGATACAAGGCAACAGGAAATTCCCTTTCAAAATCTGTTTATGATGGGATGCATAGGTCCTTCACGAGTGCAGGGAAGTTTGATGAGGCAGAAAAGATTGTGAAAGCTATGAGAGATGCAGGGTATGAGCCCGACAACATCACATACAGTCAGTTGGTTTTTGGACTCTGTAAATCGAGGAGACTGGAAGAAGCATGCAAGGTTTTGGATGAAATGGAAGCAGGAGGGTGCATTCCAGATATCAAGACTTGGACCATTTTGATTCAAGGGCATTTTGCTGCTAATCAAGTTGACAAGGGATTATTGTGTCTTGTCAAGATGACAGAGAAAGACACTAATCCTGATGCTGATTTGCTGGATGTGTTAGTAAAAGGTTTCCTCAGTCAAAGGAAGATGGATGGTGCATACACATTTGTTGTGGAGATGGTGAATAAGCTTCGTTTGGTACCTTGGCAAGCTACTTATAAACTTCTAATTGAAAAGCTCTTACAAGTGAGAAAGCTCGAAGAAGCAACGGACCTTCTACGCTTAATGAAGAAGCATAACTACCCGCCTTTTCCCGAGCCTTTTGATCAATATATATCCAAGTTTGGGACTGTGGAGGATGCTGTGAATTTCTTCAAGGTACTGAGTGTGAAGGAGTATCCATCATCCGTCGCCTACCTTCGAATGTTGGATTCCTTTTTAAGAGAAGGCAGAGATTCTGAAGCCAGAGATCTGTTGTTCAAGTGCCCTCACCATGTCCGTAAAGATCATAAAATCAGCAAACTTTTTGGTTCTGCAAAGACTGGTGATAAGACTGCTTGACTTATCTTTTATTTTTCTAGTATACATGAAATTTATACATCGCTGGAATCTTTTATCTTTTCATGTATCAAACATGGATGAAGCCCCATTTGCTCGAATACCTGTTCTCACTTTTTTTGTTTTTCCAGTATAATTCATGTCTTGTTCTGGGTATTAGTTTAGTTCCCTGATTGAATAATTAGAATGCAAATGGATTATGAGCCTCAACAATCGTTTCATAAGAGCCTAACAACTAACTAGAAAATCAAATCGACATAACGTTGTTTAAACATACAAAACAATAAGTTGATTGAAGTTCATGATAGAATGACTGCATCTTTCATCGTGTAAGGATCGTTTAGCAATAGATTATCATTTTCTCATTCTTTTCATTTTGTTTTCTTGCAAAAATCTTCTTAGCATCTAGTGTTGAAGAGAAAAACATCAACAAATTAGAATATTACCAAAAAATAATCTGGATATTCGGTGATTCCTTGATGAATGAATGTTAAATATTAAATCATATTTTAATATCAATATCGTATTTATATTTTGGAACAAAGATACACCAACACCACCTCATATTTATTGAGACTTCAATGGGATTTCATAATTAATTTTCATTGTGAAGCTTGAATTAAAAAAAATCATCAATTTGTGTCAATATATATAAATGATTATATGTGATTCAAAAGGAAAAGATGTTGATTAGGACAAAAAATTTGGTTAAATTCTAAATTTATTTGAAAGGAATTGTGCTCCCAATGCAGCGTTCTTATGCATGATTGAGAAACTATAAAGGTCCAAGAGTTGCTTCAAAAACAACCTTTTCTCTTTCTTTGTTCTCACGAGAAATTACATCCAATATTTTGAGTTTTTTTTATAAAAAAAGTCTTTTTATCTGTTATCAAGTTGATCCTTAATTCCTTTAAAAAACCCTAAAATTATGTTTTCTTGAAACCTCATGAACCTAGCTCACATCAGGATCATAAAATATTTGCCCACCCACTTGTTGGTATACATAACATAACTCACAAGGGCTCTTGTTGCAGAGAGATAATGTCGGGGATTATCAGAGTTATTAGAGTATTGCAAGACATTCAAAAAGAACTGGAGCCAGCACTCGGAATATTTAACTATTTACATTGGAAGTTTTCCTCAATAAATTTCTACAAGAGCTGGCACCAGCTTAAATAGGCAGGCTATAAAAGATATCCAGTCTCTATGTAACTATCTCATGTTATGACTATCCCAGAAAACGGACAGGAATCTCGTTCTGATGATGCTTAGACATTAGTCCATCAAACTACAAGGCAGGACTTTTACATTTAGTGTTTGGCACTTTTTTTTTCTGATGGAGAAAACGCTACTAATCAGGATTCTGGTAGCTCAGAATGCTCTCTCTTTGCTGTATCTATCATTGCACACAAGAATTCACTAGCACTACAGCTGTTGGGATTTGAAAGAGCTGCATGTGCCAAAAATGGAAGTTTTCTTAATGATCTTCCACTCATCCCCTGCATAAGATGATAAGAAGTCATGCAATTGATTACTAGATCATTAACAGGATTCAGTAGGGTTTGAAAGATTTCACTGCTCACCTCACAGGCCTCTGCTGCTTCAACCAATTGCTCACAAAAGTGCAGCACAGGCTGAGCTTCGGTTGGTGCACTTAATTTCTCTCTCAAGGTTGAATAATTTGGCAGCACGAGATGGTCAAAGTCCTGCAGAAATTGCAACACTTTAGTCATGAGTTTAATATGACCATTCCATGTCCGCATGACATCAGTAGAGTTATTGATATTGAGGAATCCATAGAAAGCCTGAAACTTGAAACAGAACTGACACCTGGGAATTTGATACTATTCCTGTTCGCAGGAGTTCTTGCAAGCAGGTTCTTAGAATTTCATATCGTGCTTGAAGAGTTGGAGGACCAACATATGCTTTGATGTCAGCGCGATCAACAAATGCAATATCTGAAACACAGTAACTGCTAAATCAATACATTATAATATTCTTCCTGCTCAATCCAAAATATAAACCTACGAGAAAAGATGCATGCATTCTTTTGAATTCCATCAAATTATATTAGAGGGAATATGATCTCTCTGGAAGAGCGAGAAAATGGAATTCAAGCTAGCATCAGTCAACGACAACTGCTTGGTATTGAGATAGATCATTGGCTCACCAATAGCAGCAGTTATATTTGATGTAGTCAGGATGATCACATTTGGTGATGCTTTCAATTTGTCCATCTGCGTTAATAGAGCATTCACAACCTACAGGACATATTTCAAGAAGCAGAAGGCATAAAACCTCATAAGAAATCATGTTTTTC
This sequence comes from Salix brachista, assembly GCA_009078335.1. Lineage (NCBI taxonomy): Eukaryota > Viridiplantae > Streptophyta > Magnoliopsida > Malpighiales > Salicaceae > Salix > Salix brachista. Next base: position 14,668,269 of record CM018586.1, read on the forward strand.
ATTTATTTATCTGACTTCGTTAAAGAAATTCGGGAGTAGACAAAAGGGGCAGTACTCGAATAGAATCTGAAGGTTCAGAACCAGATAATGCAGCTTTTCTAGCCGCAGCAAGGCTTTCAACTTCATCTGCAGGATTACCAAATCCAGAGCATTACATGCTAGAATGAAAAGAGCCCAGTATTGGATATTAAAAAACATAATGTCATCACAAATCTCACCAATCAAAACAAATACCAGATTGTTTTCTTCCTCTATCATTTCCTGTATTTTTTGGAAAAGCTTTGCAACCTGTTCCAATAAGCAAATATCAATGTTTTGAGATTTTGCCTAAATGGATCAGTCAAACAAGGTAGATAAATAACTAAATAAAGATCAGTGGGTTGAGAATTTGACTTGAGCTGAGGAGTCATATTGGAAGGGAAATGATATTGAAATCTGCAAGTTCTATACCATTTGATTACAGGATAATATGAAAAATGCATCAAGGTGATTTCAAGTAAAACTCCAGTAAAAAGAAAATCCCATTGCATTGGAAAGGAAAACCATTACAAGTAATTATGGTCTGTTTTCTTTTTCCTCTTCATGCAGTGTAACAAAAAAACCTTCTCCATGATATTCTTTTGTGTGTGGGTGTTTGTTTGGAGAGGGGGTGGGAGATCGAATAAAGATATAACAAATTTTACTTCCTTGGGGGAGCATAATAGATTTTCCAAGGAACATGGCTTAGTTGACTTCAAACATGGACAAATGACCAAATCTCAAATAAACGAAGTTGTGACTTGCTAAAAACAGAGTTATACCACCAAACTTCCAAATGAATAGAATAAGCTAGTGCCAGAGGTAAAATTTCTCAAAGCTTTTACAGATTGACCACATACCAGCTTGCCACTTTCAGAGAACCATTTGCTAAACAAAGAATGAGCATTCACTTCAATCAATTGGCATTGGGGGTATCTGATTAAAAGGAAGCATAAAGCTGAAATTAATATGAAATGAAACCTTGATAAATTATGTTCATCAGAGAAGTTTATGTATAAACCTGGAGTTAAATCGTATTGATAGTTTCTGAGCCAATGCTTTACATAAAGATGTCTTCCCAGTCCCTGGAGGTCCATGTAGAAGAATAAGGCTGCAAACATGATGGATATACCAATTACACATCAATTTAAAGCATGACACATTAGAAGCAGCAGCTTTCCAAATCCGGTTTAGATAATCTAAATGTAATTGTGGTTTTAAGATTTCATCCCATCCCGGATTATTGCATTAGTAGCAAAGCCAGTGAACTAAAAGGAGAATAATAGGGGTAAAAAGGTTCCGATATTCTCTCTACAGCTTCAAACTAGAAAACTAATCTGGGTGACCTGCAGACATATTAAACAAACTTCCTTACCGATTCCATGAAACAAGAAAAGGATTGACACCCTTTTCAGTAAAGAGCAATGCACTGGCTGCATACCGCAGCAACCTTTGCTTGAGCCCAGAATCATAAATTAAACTACAAAAATCAAATTGTCATGTCATCAGTCCCGACATCAATTAACTTGAAAAACTAGTATCGACAGAAGTTTCAGACAAACCTTTCCCACATCCCGTCAAATTCCATAGCTGGAAGGATCCATTCATTAAAGCTAGAAAGTTGACCATCCCCACTTAGATCCTCACATGGTCCTTCCTCACTAAGCTGGCAAAGCAGCAGTCATTTGAATTTTGAAACCACCAACTCAACAAAACATGACTTGAAAGTCAAAGAAATAACAGAGGCTCGTGACACAAAGGAAAAAGAAATTTGTAAATATTGAATCAGCCACACATGTTTACCACCTTGAACAGGTTTTTACCGTTTGATGTTCCTATTTTTTTTCCTTACCCAAAACAAACGTTAAAGTGTCTCAAACAGCCATTAAGGAAACAAAAATTCCTATACTTGAAAAAAAAATCCAATAAACCTATCCAATCCATCGTACCTGAAAGACATGTATAACAGGTTTGACTTGCCAGAAAAGAAGAATATCATGATTGTTCACCCATTCATCTACAAAAAAAAAATCACACAGTTATTCAGCTTATAGTCCAAAACAGCATTAACTTCCAAAAACTTTCATTTTCTCTTCCCCTAGATCAGAAACCAAAGTAACAAAAAGAGAAAATTGAACATACAATGAAATAAAATAAAAAAAAACCCGAACCTGTATCGCAAACACTTATTCTTTGTACATTTTCAAAGAGAATTGGGTCATCACTTGGCACCGGAATTGGTCCATCAGCATAGCTTAAACTCCTCTTTTCAAGCATTCTATCAAATAACGAGAAAACCAAGATTTGTCTTGTCTCTTAAGATTAACAATCAAAAACCTCCAAAAAAAAAATACTGAAATCGAACCTTTCAACAGCTAACCGAACATCTTCAATACGAGCAGTGCTAGAAGGTTTTAAGCAAACTTCAACTGTATCAAAAATAAAACTTCAAATTAAGAGCTTCAAAATTCAAAGATAAAAAATATATAAAAGAAAAATGGAAAACAAGAGGTGGGTACTAGAAACGAGGAATTTGCGATGGGTGAGAATGGGGGAAGGGGATGAGGAGGGAAAAGAGACGCCGTGTCTATCGGATACATCATGGATTGTGGTGGCTCCGTTGGGGTTTTCCATTGACATGTCCATGGGAGTAGTTGCCATTTCTTTACACTGAAGTGGAGAAGAGATTAGGTTTTTTATTTTGTGGAGATTTTTGTGTGCCAAACCCTAATTTTTAATTTGCTTTGCTTTTGTTTTTTTAAGTTGGGCGGGAAAGATGGTTTTTGGGTCGTGCTTTTAGCGTGCTTTTTGTTCAGTTTCGTTCTCTTGTACTTTAAGTTTAGTATTACCGTTTAACAATGTTTTTTAAAAAACATATTTTTTAAAATTTTATTTTTTTGTATTTTTTAATTATTTTTATGTACTAGTATTCAAAATAATATATATATATATATATATATATATATATATATATATATATATTATTCTAATGTATTAAAGTGAAAACATTTTAAAAAATAATTTTCACTACATTTCCAAGCATGTATTTAATGCTAAACAAATTCTGATTAAGGTGTACCACAATAAAAGCATGAGCTATTTGGCACAACTCATGCTTATATTTTTAGGTGTTTTTCAAGAATGTTATGGACTTGAAAAAAACATTAAGTTTATGTTTTTTTTTTGTAGTGCTTTATAATAATTTTGATGTGTTGATGTAAAAAATATATTTTTTAATATACTTTCAAGTAAAAAACTAGTCTGAAAAACATTTTGCACAATAATCTCGAACACCTCTGGAATTTATTTTTATGTGTGATACATTGCAAAAACAAACACACTTTTAATATCACCAATTTGTAAAACACATGGATGGAGTTTTTATTCTTGTAGTCCATGCTCCATGCTTTGTTGCATATAAAAAAAAATAGAAAAACTAATGAAATTAAATTATTAAACAAGATAATGATAAATGATGAAATAGACTTACAAATGCTTTTTTTAAAAATATGTTAAAAAAGGTTGGACTCAACCCATGTTAATCTTTAAAACATGTCACTCGGTTCATATGGTCAAGATTAACCCATATAAGGAAATGCTTGAAAAATTAATAAAACCAAATACCCATTGTAAAATAGGTTAAGGGATAAAATTGAAAAATAAAATTAAAAAGAGAAGAAAAAAAAAACAAATCAATGAGGAATGAATTAAAAAATCAAATATGAGGGATGCAATTAAAAAAACACAATTTTCAAAACAAAACAAGTGGCAATTAAGAGAATAAGAACTGAATTAGGAGATAAATGGACTCAAAGGATAAAATAAAATAAAAAGATTGAGGATATAATAAAATAAAAAACAATGAGGACCAAATTCTAAGAATTGAGTCAAATATGAGGGGTGTAATTGTAAAAAAAATATTTAAGACAAAACAAAACAATTAACAACCACTAAAATAAAGACAAAATTGAAAGATAAAATAGGCTCCAATTATAATATTAAAAATTGACAAAAAAAAAAGAAAGGAAAAGAAAACAAATTAATCTAATGTTATTCATAGCTTCACCGTCAACACATTGAACTATCATGAAGAGGATGGCTAGGTCTTTTTAAAGCTATCATGAAAGGTGAGGTACAATCATCATCACACACCGATCAAATGATACAAATTGAGACAACACGCCTCCATGTGGATTCAATATGTCTGACAACTTTTGATTTTAATAATATTATATTTATGTTGAAAGACAGAAAAAACAATTCTTAGCTCACCATAAATATATAAAAAATGAAAATACAAAAAAAAAAAACACTTTTAAATCAAAGCTAAGAAAGTTTAGTGTAAAGGACAGTCAAGTATTTTCATTGTGCATTATAAAAAGACAATATCTAGAAAACCTTTGGAATGACGGTATCAAAACTTTGTTTTTAAGAGTAATTCAATCATTAAATTATATCAAAGAAAATTAACATACTAAAACACCCCAATGAACTCACAAAGACTATTTTTCCATGTGATAAATATTGTTCTACTCTTAAGCAAAACTTTAGAAATAAAAGAGAGGGTGAGATATTAATTTCATTGTAACAATCCACAGTAAATTATATTTATTGATACAATGAACAATAGAGATATAAGTATTGGCGAGTTATACTTGTCATAAAGGAAGTATGTTGAAATGATATTTGAGCATTTTGATATGCAAGACTACAAGCTAATAACTACTCTATTTGCTACTCATTTCATGTTATCTATATGTTTTTCAGCAAAACTAAAGAGAGAGAAAACACGTGTCAATTGTTTCATATAGTACAATAACAAGGATTTTATATGTTATGGTTCTACTTGTTTATACATTTCACATGTTGTTGATGTGGTCAATAAGTTTTTGTAAGTGTAAGAGAAAATCTAGCTTGATTGACAACTAACAGGTTTTGAGTGGAATACCGAGCGAATGAGTAATAAACTTTGGCATATATTTTTGTAATGATCATCGACCGACTCCATGTCTCAACAGAGCCACAATTGACATCTTTAGCTAGTATCAAGTGATGAAACTACAATACCATCTAGTAGGTAGTCCAATAACGAGAGCTGGAGATAAAAAAATGTACTTCTCTCATGGTTTCAAGATTGAGCTTTATGATTGTTAATATAAGTATCATTAGAGACTTCCATGATCGTTAACTTCAAAACTTATAGAATTAGTCGAGTTACACGCAAACTGACCCGGAAATCAACATTAATAATAAAAAAAGGGATGAAACTACAAGTGTTTGACTGGTAGATCTATTATTACAGTGACTCTTAAAATTCCTGTCTTGCTGGGGACCAGAAGGTCAACTCATAAATGAGCTAGCACCCTCTTCCCTTCCCTTCCCTTCGATTTGGTGGCTTTTCCTTCAACTGTCTAGTTAGGCCAGCAACTCCCTTCACAGTTCCTAGCTTCCTTGCTTGTCTGATCTTTTCGAGATGCTAGGGGACATTCCAAAGCATAAAAAAAAACACTCCAAATAAATAATAATAATAATAATAAAAAGTCAAACAAGAACGAAACTGTACTTGATACAAAACCACACACACACATATATATATATTATATTCTCATTAGTAACATGCACCAAGAAACCCCACGTTCGTAAAATAATAAAGTACTTGTAGGCAAAACAAAGTCAAAAACTATTTTTCTTAATTAAGCTGGCAAAACCCGCTTTCACCCCACCCTTTCCTGATTTTAAGAGTCATAGTCTCGTATGTGGCAACTGGTTCGGCCTTGTATTATATAAGGTAAACCACCACAGCCTGCGCTGCATCATATCATCATACAGTTGTGGGATCGTAGCCTCTTCCTCTACCTTTCCTAGCTTCTGGTGATTTGCTTCGAAAAGAAAAGAAAAGTATCTGGCAATGGCGACAGCACGTGCTCTTCTCGTGGCATCACTTGTTCTCTCCTGCTTTCTCTTGCCCTGCTATGGAACTGTGCTCTTCTCTTCTCTGCAAAGAACTCTTGTAGTCACGGCTTCACCGACATCCCAACAAGGTAACACACTCCACATAGCATAGTTTTCTTTCTTGTCTGTTCTTGATTTTCGACTTCTCAGTTCTACTTTCAGATTTAAGGTTGTTTTCTCACTTTGATCTCGTCATCCGGCCGGTGCTACAGCACAGATCTAATTATTAAGCCCTATTGATTAACTCTGCAGTATTGAAAGCTGGGGTGGATAAAATCACCGTGACATGGGGACTGAACCAGACCCTCCCCGCCGGGACTGACTCGAGCTACAAGACCATCAGGGTCAAGCTATGCTACGCTCGCATAAGCCAAGTTGACCGTCCATGGAGAAAAACTGTAGACCTTCTAAAAAAGGACAAGACTTGCCAGCACAAGGTCGCTGCTAGACCGTACAGCCCCGCCAACAGAACCACCCAGTCCCTCGACTGGACTGTTGAGCGTGACGTGCCGACTGCCACGTACTTCATACGAGCCTATGCTTACGACGCCGATGACAAAGAGGTGGCTTTCGGGCAAACAACAGATGCAAATACGACCACCGATCTGTTTCAAGTCCAAGCAATCAGTGGACGCCACGCCACAATGGATATCTGCTCCATATGCTTCAGTGTTTTCTCCGTCGTTTCCTTGTTTGGTTTCTTCTACAACGAGAAGAGGAAGGTTCACTGAAGAGAACAGGGCAAAAGATATCGTATCACAATATGGGTCCATAAAGTATTGTAGTAGTGGGTTTCATGTTTACTTTCTTAAGCCTTTTGTATTGTGTTGACCGTGTGGATATGTTGACTCTGCAACCGGAAAACAAGAAGAAGAAAAACGCGTCTGTGTTTGGTGGGGATGAAAAACTGAGCAGTTGTTGTGTGAAATGGATAGTTTGACGAGGTCCCTGCAATTAGTGCTGTTTGTTGAAGAAACTGAATGGAAGCTGGTTTTATTCGTCTTTGATCAATGTATAATGTGTGTGATAGTAAATGGGAATCATGGTCTTCTATCTAAGAAGTCTTCAGATTTGTTCTATCTAAGAAGTCTTCAGATTTTTTAAGAACAATCTTTTCAAAATTAGCTGTAAAAGAACCGGTGTTGTTAATTTTGTTTTGTTTCGAGGTTGAAAAATTTCGTATCAGTTAAAAAAACGAGATAAAGCAGCGTAACTTTTATCTCGTTTAAAATTTTGGTCCATTCCAGAAATTTCACCCAAAACGTTCCAGTTTCGTTCCGCCCGTTCAATTTCAGCCAAATATTTTTTTTTTAAATAATAAATTATTTTACAATATCAATCATATCTCTTAATCCGACCATTAGATTGAGATGAAATTTTACGAGAAGTCTCTTGACATATTTATATATATTATGTTAAAATTTCAAAACAATTAAAAAATGTAATGATCTTGCGAGATTGATAATGACATTCTCGTAATATTATACATGTTCATAATTTTGTTCAGAAAAATCATTTTATTGTATTTTTTTTAGATTAAATTGAATAATTCTAAATAATTTTATTTTTGGATTTGAACTAATTTTTTTTAATTTAATATAATTTATATATATATATATATATATATATATATATATATAAACAATACAACCCTGAAACGCGAAACGACGAAATGTTTTGAAATCAAAATATTTTATCCCAATTGTAATCGAAATACCAACCAAAACAGAATTGATAAACTTTAATAGAACCACTGACTTCCAAATCATTTCCAGGATTTAACAAAAAAAAAAAAATAGCAGCACGAAAGAAAGAGAACTAGATCATGATCATGATCACGATCACGATCACGATCACAGAGCAGCTTAAGGATTAAAATACATTTCAGTGCCCTGCATCCTATCTGTACCACAAAGCAGTAACCTGTTGTCATAAACATCAATATGCCCAAATGCATCTGTTTCAGGAGGGCACTCCAAGGCTGCTTCGAAGGACCTGTGGTGTATTCCATGGGAATCAATAGAGTGCCGACCTTTGTGATCGTGTCCAGAAAGGCAAGCCTTGACACATTTGTACTGGTGGATTACGTTCATTACTTCATCATAGTTCCATAGAAGTGCTTCTTGAGATGACGCACAAGGATCCAATGGCAGATGACAGCAAACGATGACTTTCTGCTTCAGCTTTGTTGAATCCTGAAGGATGCCATCTAACCATTCAAGTTGCTCTCTCCCAACAGCTCCATTGAACATCACAAACCTCCTCTCAAGACCCAGCAGTCCTGCTGGGCTGTTTTTATCTGAATTTGGGTTCTTCTTCTCTAGAAACTCCAATGCTTGTAGGGTTTTGGGATGAACTCGAGGCCATCCGATGGCACTGATATCGTATCCATCCAGCACGACTATTCTGTATTCCGGACCAGGTGAGATATCATAGTAGGCTTGGCCATTGGGACCTGGAATCTTCAACAATGGTAGTAATATGTCACGGGGAAGATTATAGAGGCAGTGATTGCCAATCAAGTGAAAAACAGGACCTTTGAATTTCTGAATTTTTTTTTTTTTTTTGAATAAATTCAAAGATATATTGAGGAAAAGAAATAAATACAATGGAGGAAAGTCTAAAAAAAAGACCAACCGGGAAAGGAAACAAGCTTCCCTCCCTGAAAAGCCATCATGGCTAACGCTCGGCCAGAGGCCCATAAAACAAGGAAATAACTCGCACAAAGGCCTCAAAGGCCAAAAAACCTCCAACCTGACCCTTAAGAAAGGCTGGCAGAAAACTAAGCTCCTCTAGATACAGTCCCGGACAAGCATTGAGGCCTTGACAAGCAAAAAGAAACCACCCTCAGTCTACTGCTACCCATCTAGGCTCTCTGGAAATTAGCTCAGCAAGCCTAATCGCAATGGGCATAGTCATCTAGAAGATTCCACGTAGTTTGCACCTGAACTGGCCATTTAAGACGATCCTGGGCGTGGATAAGCTGGGTCCTCACTTGCTGGTAGATATCTGCACTGATAGCCTGGCTAGCCTTATGGTGATCACAGAAAATCCTTCGATTTCGTTCTTGCCACAAGTGATAGACTGTGGATGAGAGAAGAAGAGAGCCAATGTGGTTGTTGATGCCGCCCTTCTTCTTGATCCTGGACATGGCCCACTGAAGCAGATCTGCCCACGGAAGGGATGGCCAGTGCATCTTAGCCTTGTTATTGACAGTTTGCCAAACCTGAGCCGAGAAAAGACACTGGAAGAACAGATGCTCATGGGTCTCGGTAGCTTGGTTGCAAAGCTTACAAGACCCATCTTCCATATTGACAAAGTGAACTCTATCCTTTGTACTCAACCTGCCTTGCGAAGCCAACCACAAAATGAAAGAAAACCTGGGGACATGCAGAGGGTGCCAAAGAATGTATTGCATGTTGGTAGTTGGCCTATGAGCCCGAAGCAGGTCCCAGGCTGAAGCTATAGAGAATCGGCCTGAGCTGGTGTGGTTCCATATTATGCCGTCCTCCTCATTTGGATGCGGCTGGAAAGGAATACTTGACCACAATTGACTCAAAACTTCATCCCCTGCAGGGAAACGCCATTGGTCCCCTACCATTATATCAGCCACCTTTGCACTCCAAGGAAGATTAGTAGACGCGAGGACTCTGTGGGTGTAGACATCAATTGGGCGCTTTCCTGAAGGCAACCAGTAATCATACCACAAAGAAGTTGACTGCCCATTACCAATTTGAGAACTGAACCAGCCCCGGCTCCACTCTCTTGCTTGAAGAAGCTTTCTCCAAGTCCAGGATGGGTTCGGAGGCATGGGGATAGCCCAGAAAGGCTTTTGCCTTATGAGGTGATTGTGGACCCATTTAGACCACAAAGAAGTACGATCTGATAAAAGATTCCAAAGGTGCTTGGTCATAGCTGCCTTGTTCCAGTCCTTTATCCTTTTGATTCCGAGCCCCCCTTCTGCCTTAGGATAACAGAGGGAACTCCAGGCAACCTTAGCTCCCGTTGTAGATAAGCTTGAGCCTTTCCAAAGGAACGCCGTCAGCATGCTTTCGATCTTTTTCGCAATGGCTGCCGGGAAGATAAATTTGGATGCCCAGTAAACTTGGATACCAAAGAGGACTGATTTGATGAGTTGCATACGGCCCGCATACGATAATGTTGTTGTAGTCCACAACTGCACCCGGCTCTTAATACGGTCCAGTAATGGAAGGCAATCAGTTTTGGTAAGCTTGGTTGTTATCAAAGGCACTCCAAGATAGGTAATGGGGGACCTGGACTGCTGGATACCTAGGATAGCTGCAAGCCTCTCCTTGGAGCCTTCATCCACCCCAGAAATATAAACTGCACTCTTGTTGTGGTTGATATATAGCCCAGATTGGCTAGAGAATTCATCCAAAGCCGATTTGAGCACCTGCACTGAAGAGGGGTCTGCATGACTAAACATGAATAAGTCATCAGCAAAGCATTGATGGACAATTTCAGGATTCCTACACTGCCAGTGGTGCTTGAAACCAGTCTCATGCGTTGCTTGCCGGAGAATTCCATTCAGCCCTTCCATGGCTAGCACAAAGAGATAAGGAGAAAGAGGATCTCCTTGCCGAAGCCCCCTCTGGCTTTGGAAATACCCATGGTCTTCCCCGTTTAGGCTGATTGTGAAAAAAGGAGTTGTGATGCAAGTTTTGATCCACCCTATAACCTTAGGCGGGATGGCTACCAATCTAAGGGCTTCCAAAATGAAGTCCCAGTTGATCGTATCAAAAGCCTTGCGAATATCCACTTTTATAGCACATCTCGGCGGGCCCTTCTGCCTGTGATAATTATGCATCAACTCCTGAACCAATAAAATTGCCTCTGCAATGTTCCTCCCTGGAATGAAGGCAGATTGGGCTCTGCCAATTATACTGGAAAGGCTAACTTTAATTCTGTTAGCTATAAACTTTGAGATACATTTGTAGATCACTGTGCAGCATGATATGGGCCTGAAGTCATTGAGATTGTCAGCAGTAGCCACCTTCGGAATAAGAGCAATCCTGGTGGTGTTTATACAACGAGGCAGCTTGGATGTGTTGAAAAAGTATCTGATGGCTTCGGTGAAGTCCTTCTCTACTGTTGTCCAAGCATTTTTGAAGAAAAAACTATTGAAACCATCGGTCCCAGGAGCTTTGTTATCCGGGATTGAAAATAAGGCTTCTCTTATTTCCTGACTAGAAACTGGCTGTTGCAGGGCGTCTCCCTCGGCCAGAGTGATAGTACTTGGATAAAGGTGGGCCATAGAGCCCAAGGGTTCCTGCCGGTTGGAGCTCAGGATATCCTTGAAGTGGGAAGCTGCCATCTTCCCAAGCTCTTCCCGGTCCCTTTCCTCGACCCCATCTTCCTTTCGAAGACTGTGAATAGCATTCCTATGCCGACGATGCAAGACTGAGCGGTGAAAGAAGGCCGTGTTCTTGTCCCCTAGCTTTAACCAATGAACCCTAGACCGTTGCTTGTAGAACGATTCCTCCACCTTCCTTAGAGCATTATAAAGCTTGCAAGTGTCCCTCTCCCTTCTGCCTAAGGATAGATCATTAGGGTTCACCTCCATTCCCGCCTGCGCCTCCTGCCACCTGACCTGCGCCTGCTTAACCCTCGAAGAAATATAATTTGTGTGCTTTCTGTGGAGATTGCTTAGATGCCCTTTCAGCACCCGAAGCTTAGTCGTCAGGCGACTAATAGGGTTGCCATGAGTCTCCGTCGCCCATGCTGCCTGGACTGCAGCCTCATACCCCTCCATATCAGCCCATAGGTTAAGAAACTTAAACCTAGTCTTAGGTCTATGACGATCTGGCGTTAGAGTGATGAGAGTGGGGCTGTGATCTGAGGCTAACCTAGCCTGGAACGTAGCCTGGACCTGGGGCCACTCTAAAAGAAGTCTCCGATTAGCAAAAGCCCAGTCTAGCTTTCGAAGAATGGTGGCCTCGTTTTGCTGGCCATTGTGCCATGTAAAGTGTAACCCCTTGGCTGAGATCTGGAGAAGCTCAGCTTGGTTAATACAGTTAGGAAAATCATCCATATGGCCATACCAGTTGGTGTCCCCTCCATGCCTGTCTGCCGTACTGATGGTCGCATTGAAATCTCCCAGCACCACCCACGGATCATCGCCACACGTTGCTTGTTGGGAAAGGAGATATTCCCAAAGAGTTGAACGCTCCGCAGGAGTATTAAGAGCATACAATTTCTGAAATTCATTATTTACTTTCTTTACAGCATCTAGAGACTGGTCCGGCGGACATTTCCCATCCACGATATCCCCAAAGTTGATCACAAAGTTAAGATTCTGGTGGTTATTCTACTTTTGTACCGCCCTTTGCAACACACGAATGCTATGTCGATAATAACGGGGAACACCGATGAAAGAATGACCATCAGGAATATCAGCATACTGGACATCAGAGACTACACCAAATGAGAAAAGAGGTTGCTTCCCAGGTGAGCTTACCAATACATTTGTTGATCCCATTGCGTTGACAGGACAGAATACCTGTCAGAGGAAAAGATGATTTGTCATCAGCCAAGGTCCAAGAAACTGATCAAAAGATAAAGGAATCATCAGCATGGTAAGGAGGGATCTCATAGTCAACGTGCTGCTCATCATGGTTGTAGTGCTTGTGTTTTCCACAGAAACAAAATGATGCCGACTTAGAACATGCTTTGGGGTAGGTGGTCAACCATGAAGTATATAATCTAACCATCAAACCAGATGCTATACACGCACCCTATCGATGAACTTTTATGCTGTTTTTACAAAGAAAAAGGCATGATTAGTGTATTATTGAGAATTAATTCTATCCCAACAAGAATTCCCAATGGTAAAAAAGCAAAAGAATTCAACCATCATAGATGTGCATACAAGAACCCAGTATAGGTAAAGCATATCCAACATGATTTATGAGTCCACAATTGTGAGCATTGTAAGGCAATTGAGTATATCACAGACAATAGAGTAGTGAACTTCCACTGATTCTTTCCCTTTTGTTTTTTTTCTTCTTCTTTTGCTCATTAGAACTCAATACAAAAGATGTTTCCAGGACCAGGCAACATGCTTGAAACTTATGAAATTCAGCAAAAACACAGACTTCTGTTTTAAAGATTCTTAGGAATGCAGAACTAAAACCTAAAAAGGAAAAAAATTGTGAGGGTCAGCATGAATCATTATTCCCATTGCAAATGGAAAATATGACTACATAGACAAAGTTCGATATAAACAAAATAATGGAAAATATTGTGAAATCAATAATAATCCAATTAAGGACTTCTCTCCTGGAATAGAATTTCTAGAGATTAATGTTAATGGAAAGAAGTCAACTCCATTGGATACAGAACATCATATGCCTAAGAGTCTAAAACACAATAGTTGGGCACACATACAACATATTTTTCTTCGTAGGGCATTCAAATGCTTATATCAGAAATGAAGGAACATTATATTCTCAGAAAGAAAAAAAAAAAGCAATACTTTTATTGGAAATGCAAAATACTCTCTGAGAACACAATTTTATGAGCTCCAGAACAACTAGTTGGTTCTAAATTAATCCACTCTTATTATGTATAACGAAAAGTTCATGTTCAGGAAAAATTGCTGATTAACTTGTAATTTGCCACCCATTTCTAACGACACACATGACAGCAAGCAAATACTTTTTAGTAACCTGTGAACACAACCCTAATATGCTATAACCAGTCATTATTGGGGGAGAACTACATCCTGGTCATAGTTCTCAAATATTGGGGGAGAAACCAACACCTAAACAATTAATGTAAACAGATGAAAAGGATTAATACTTTGACAAATCGGACCCGATTCTTAGCTACTGCACCCTGCATGATGCAGGATTTACACAAGTGATATACAAACAAACAAAAAGAACAACAACTATAATATTATAATACAGTTTTAACTGGAAGTGTTCCATAAGAAACCACTGAATTTATCCTCTAACTAAGGCCAGTGCCCAAAGCAAATTTTTGGAAGACATGCAATGTTTTACGGTTAAGGCTACTAAAGAAACAAACAATCTTTTCTAATAACAGGAGCTGTAGAAAAACAAAATCACCCGCATTACTACTCCAACACACGCGAGAGATTATAATCTCTTACTGCATACTCGATAGCTATCAAACAGTGAGATGTACATGTTAAAGACAAAGTTTTTAAATGGAATTAATAACATAGGAACTGATTACAACAAGACTCTAATCAAATAAAAAAAAAACTCTTCGAGAGTTTATATGATACTAGAAAATCTCACTAAAAATCCTCCCTTTTTCCACTACCAAAATAAATAAATCAAGTGCAGATTCGGGACTCAAATATGTTCCCACTTATATGAAAATTCTAACCACCCATAAAGTACTCTGAAAACCCAAATAAAAAATAGAAAAATTAACAACAATCATGCCATACTGGATTAACCCAGTTACCCACAACCCAATCACAATAATCTGCTCCATGAGATCCAATACAAACAACAACTACTGACTTGAGATAAACCCAGAACTTATTTTATCTTCTGAAATTCCCCAAAGCAGCAGCAATTAATAAAAACTCTTCCCGTATAATTATGAAAGCCAGGAACAGCATTGTTTTCCAGTATCGTCAAAGTAAAGAAAACCCAAAACACAGAAATTCAAGAGCACATTCGTTAATGTATATATAGATAAAAAAAAAGAGGAGAGATAGATGACATTTTCGGTTGCTTACGATTGTTTGTTGGAGAGACAGAGAGAGTATTGACGACGAAAAGGGGAAGGAGGTGATAAATCAGCACGACAAGGTTCGTTTGATTGGAACGGGAAGACCCGTGGCGTTAACCAGTCGTCCAGGAATTACCGATGACAACTCCTTTCGCATAAAAATGGAAATAAATTGCCTGTATTCATGTGACAGATTGAAGTGGGCCATTCGTCCAGCAGTTTCTTTTTCTCTCGACTTAAACAAGTGGTTGAATGTCTTATTCATGGCCACACAACTTTTTGTGAGTTGGTAGTGGTACTGGTAATATTGAAGTTAATTTGTGAGGTGATGGATTTTAGAAAGCACAAACATGAAAGTTTATAGTTTTGAAATGTCAAAGATTATAAAGATACGGCAGACGAAGAGTAAGATGAAAAGCAGCTTCGTTCTTTCGATATTATGTTAGAGAAGAAGGCATAAGCACATCATGATCCTTCCTCCATTGATGTAAATCTTGAAAACAAAGACATTAAGAAAATGGTGATTTCTGAAATGTCATATCATGTAGGATTCCTTTCCATAGAGATTCCTAAGCATCAATAATTCATGGTTTTTTGGGTTTTAAGAAATTTTGCCTAGGTTCAAGAACTCTACTTGAATATAACCTTGCTAAAACTGGATTTAAGTTATTTAAGGTAAGCTCGCTCGTTCATAAATTGGTAATAATATTATAATTGAAGTATCTATTTTTTGGAATGGAAGAATTCAAAATAAGAGTTTTTATTTGATTTGGATCATATTAATTATATCGGTTTAACTTCTATTTGTATAACTTATCTTTCAAAAATAGTTAAAAAGTAATTTATTTTTAAAATTTATCAAATCAAGACTTCTCTGGAGTAATTTTAAAGCTTGAGAAACTCTAATTTTATTCTTTGTTATATGTTTGATGGTTAAAGACATTGACAATATCATCCCATCCTGTGAGATAAAAATAATAATCATCTAGGGTTTTGTAAGGGTTTAAGAGGCAATGCAGAGAAACTTATCACAAAGATTTAATGCATGTTTGATAATATGATTGTTATTGTCTTTTAAAATAATTTTCGTTTAGAAATACATTAAAATAATATTTTTTTAAATTTTAAAAAATTATTTTTAACATCATCATATGAAAATAATCTAAAAATACTAATTTTTTTAATTTAAAATAAAAAATATATTTTTAAAAAATATTTTTGAAACGCAATATAAAACTATTACAAGAAGGTGGTGTAAGTAATGAGAGGAGATAGACATGTCCAAATACTTATCTTTAGGAAGTCCAAACCTTAGATGCATCATGTCTATATAAAAAAATGGTGTATACCATAGGCGATGTACTAAGAACTTACTTTATATTCATTATTTTTGTAGACGCTTTCCAAAGTTTTATAAATAAAAAAAGTAATTTTTGAATAAAGAATTTATTATATAGTTATCACATAAAGAAATGTACTTTCAATTAAAAAACAATCTAGTTATCAAAGTTTACATTTTAGTAATTAAGTTACAGATCAATTTTATACAAAAAGGAAATTTAAAGTTAATATAGAAAATGTGATAAAATAGGTCTAAAAATTTATATTAAAGCCATTGAGTTAATGAAATTCTAAAGAAATTTCATTCAAATCCAACGTTCAAAAAAATTGTATAAGAAAAACTCAATGTAACATTTACTAAAATAAACATAAATCGGTATAGAAATTTCAATTGAAGTGAACGGAACATGACCAAATCAGTTTGCTTTATTTGATTATTTCTCGACATAATCCTCATTCAAGCTTTGATCTTCAAGGAAGCTGGAAACTGGAAAAAATAAACCGAAAAGAAAAGCCCCGTGATTTCTCTACGTCCAACACAATGAAAAAAAAAACCCTTTTATATATATATATGGAAAACAGAATCATTTCTCTAAGACATTTATTTTATGTATCATGAAATAACAAACACATCCATCGCTTAAATGTTAGGACATCAAATAAATAATTTTCAAGTTTTGAAAAATTAATAACACACAACTTAGCCATCACTAGGGAGCTCATGATCATGGACAAGAGAATATAGCTCATGAACATACTTGGAATTTAGAGTAAAAAAATCAGAATGAACACACTGAATTTTATGCCGTGTGCTCAGAAGGGCAGGAGAGGCTTAAATTGCAATTTCATTTCGAGTTTCCTATATACTAAAGCTATATGAGAGATGTAAAATCCTGTAATCTAACAATGAGCTATAATGAGAGACGTAGAAAGTGATGATTCTAGTATAACAGAAGCATGCATCAAATGGCGGGAAAGAGATGAGAGGAGCTGTGAATAACATAGTTGCACAGGATCCTGACCCCAAAAAAACTTCATCTGTATAGCAAGGACCTCATGTTTAGAACGTCTTGAGTTTCTGGGTTTCTCTATAAATTAGCATCACCTCCACTTTTACGAGGTGGATTTGTTCTGCTTTATGATATTGACCTCCCGTTGCTGTTTGGAGAGAGAGCCTGATGAACAAGCTTATCTGGAAGTTCCTTTGTAGCCTACAAGGTGAATCAAAGGAAGATGGGTTTTAGAGCCCAAAACAATTTATAACAATGAGACCAGAGATTGAAAATGCCGATAAGCTAACCTGGAAGTGTCTCATGTGCAATATCGGTTCACAACCAACATCTGCAATGGATTTTCCATTTAGAGTTTGCATTTTAAACCGCTCAGCTTCATATGCTGCAACTTTGTTTTTCTCGTCAGGCAGATGATGGCAAACTTTTAGAAGTGAATTCAGAGAATTCATCTGGTAGATCACAGTAAAACCAAATAAGCAGCATAACCAAGGTATAAATTTAAAAGACTATACAGCTCAAGTAAAAAACCAGAAGGCAGCTTTCATCCAGTCATGCTTGTTCACATGCCTCGAGAAATATTGCAAAATTAACTTTAGAGAAGCCAGACAGATCATGTAAGACTTGACACAAATGCAGGCTGAATCTTCAGCAATTGATTCACTAAGGCAATCCCAAGAATAATTTGGGATAAACAAAGATGTTTCCTGACTTCCAGCATGGAAGGAGGTATTTCAGATGTGTGAGTAGCACATTGGTGTGGGGACCTTGGCAACAAAATAGTTTAAGATATACATCCATCTGCCATAGTATTGCAAATGCATGTAGCTGAGACAGGCAGCAGTCAGGACTCAGGACTGATGGATTTGATTATAGATCGAAGTAAATAAACCGATGCAGACAGTGTGCTGAAAAGAATATATATACAAACCTTCATGTATGGACAGGATGCACAGCCACCATGAATAGAGCATCCCTCCCCACTAGCAGCTCCAGGTATAACAGGCAATATGATGTCACCAACTTTAACTGAATTTAGGCCTGAGGTTGAAGCTGTTGATGTTCTTGTTATTGAATCTGATGAGACTGGAAAGACAATTTCAACATTCACTTTTGCTTTCTCAGAAGACTTGGTAGAGAGTAACAAATGACGAACTGCTGCAACAATTGAAGTAACCATTCCTGATTCAGTTCCTAACACAAACCGGAGGTGATCATTGACATCTCTATCCAGAGCCTCTTGCACCCTCTGCTTTATAAAATCTAATATATTTTGAGTGGAACCCACCACTCCCATTCCTCTTCTCTTTGCTTCCATCGCCAGGGAAAACATTTCTCCAGGGACCTCAAGATGAGCAGTTAAGAAAGCATCACAGTACATTTCATTTATTTTCTCCACAACTTCATGTCCAAAAAGATGATGAACAATACATGTTCCATCCTGATACAAAAACAGCTACTATCAGAAAATATTGGAAACAAGGTGGTAAGAGGGCATTCATCCACAAATGCAGGACAAAATAAAGATAAAAGGAATGCATAGAGCGGGATATTATATTTGTGATAATCAGCTTTGCGCAAAAAAAAGAAAGATAATCAGCTAAGAACACTTTCCAGTAAATACAATTATAAAATTGCAGACAGCCTTCCAAGGGCAAGAATGATGCCAAACTAACATTATTGATAGAGCACATGACAAATTATAGGGAAACATGGTAGCATGAACAAGCGTCATTGTCTGCATCCTGTCAAAGTCAAAAGGGTACGTGACTCTGGCCTCAAACTGTAACATTAGAGTCTCCTGAGGGAAATAGTGATTGATGCATTTAACGGATGTTTCACTGAGTTTCCCGTTCATGTTGCATTACAATGTTGTGAAAAGGTAAGCCCCTGCATTTCAGCATTCCAAAATCCCACAAATTTTTATAATGTGAAGAGGATAAAAAAGGAAAGGCTAATGACTGCCATATTCCAAACTGAGGCCTCCATCATAGACAGAAATGCATATGGCATATAGCTTCATTACAGACAAAAAACCCAAAAGTCAACTACATTGTATTTTAGCTTCTTCATGAATCAAAAAGAAAGATCACCTGATAATAATGTAAACGAGGAAGCAGTGATCTAATGGAATCTCCATTATGTGCTGGATGTATCTCGGCAATTTCTTCATCAGACATCATAGTCATTTGCTGGAACAATTTTGAAATGTTGGCACCCATGTATGAATCAGGCCCATACCATACGTTTAAATCTGGAATTTGAGCAAAAGCCTGAGGATGAAGGGGACAGGAAAAGAAAAGGAAAAAAAACAAAGATGACTTTTTTAGGATTTCACACCACATTAAAAGATTCATAAGGTAAAAGCACTCTTATAGCAACTACTAACCTGAAGGATAGTTTGCACAACATTTGAAGAAGTACAAGTGATTGTAGGCACAAGCTCATGAGCATAAGCTTTTGTCTCAAGTGAAGTGTTAATGTAGATAACATGTAAAGATGGAGGAGACCCAGAAGCAACACCAAGATAATTCATATAAGCAGGAGTAGATGCAGCCTCTGCTAAAGAGCAACCAATGCGCTCATTTGACATCCTGTACACGCCAACCTGCAGTAGAATTAACCATACATGGAGAAAACAAATTTAATTTCATCCATAATTCCGTGTACAAATTTCAAAAGGTTGACACGATGTTAAAAATGTAATATACTAGCATACTTTATTTTATGCACCATCCTCTATATTAAACACTGACAAAGGGTGCTTCATACCAGTAAAAGAAATAGAAAAAGACATGACAATGACACAATTATAATGATCTTCGAGAATGATATACCTCTCCAAAGCCAGCTTGATCAAGGATCGCACGCACATTTTCTGACATAAAATCTACACCCAAAACAGTAATGAATTTGCATCCAGCTTCAGCCATCTTAACAGCACTATCTGCCATGACCAATGAATCAGATATGTGGATGTGAGGCCAGTGCTTCTGTGCAGCAGTCAAGACACCTTGAACTTCAGGATCCATGTAAAAATGAGCAACGACACCAATTTTCTTCTCCTTTAGCTCCTTGACAAGCTCCTGAACCTTAGACTCATCTGGGAACAGATATCTTGCCTGCAATTAAACTAAAATAAATCTTAGGATTTTAATAAAGACAAAGTTTATCACCAATAACATAAGCAACAAATACAATTAAATCATTTAAAAACATCATTATAATCTCCTTGGCCACTCTCCCAATTGCTAATAATAGAGACGCAGACACGTCTCTATGGTAAATGTCTATCGCCTATAAAAGAACACAGGCCCGGGAAATCTCACGGAAAAACAGAGAATCTATGACAGCAATTAAGAACCAAAAAAATACATAGAGGAAAATCATTAGCCTTTATTAAACATGAGCTAGAATTGTCCAAGAAAAAAATTAATAACAGAACCTCTAGAAAATCATCCAATCTCCAAGACCTACAAACAACAAAAAAAAGGACCTACAAGCAATCTCCAACATGTGTACAATGTATTCTATTGATCTCTGCAGTGCTTTTTTTTACCCCCCTACAATCCTAACCTCATCTGTCCAATTCAACATCAACTTTGCCTTGCTTTATTTCATCTAATCCAATCAATATGAAGGAAATTTGAAAACTTTGATCCTAACCTGAGCCTCAGCATAACTCCCCTTCGCCTGAATCCCATCTGAACTAATAACCAAAGATGGAAACGGATCGAAATCCTTCTTCCCATCTCTTTCAGCCACCAGTATCCTTGCTCTCTTTTGCATACTAACCAAAACATTATGCCAAGTATTCACTCTCGACCTCGCTCCAACAGGCAATCCAACGTTCAAAGCTGTCAAATCCTCTGTTGTCACCTTCAAAACCTCATCTGGCGTCGCCCCATCAAGCACCCAAATTAAACAATAGCAAAACCCTCGTGTAATCTCTGAATCACTGTCTGCCCAAAACTTCATCTTCCCATACTGGTCTAACTGTGCCTCCAACCAGACCTGGGCAGTGCAGCCCATGACCCGATTCGAATCGACCCGAGAAGATTCTGGTAGAGGAGAGAGGAAGGTTGCACAGTGGAGGAGGCGTTTAACACGGTCGATTGGTTGAGAGAGGGACTGAAATTCGGTGATTAAATGGTGAAGCTTACTTGGTACAAGCTCATTTGTCTGTGAAGGAGAGAAGGTGACTGCTGTGCAGGTGAAAGGTGAGGAATTTGAGGGTTTTGGATTTGGAGGAGGTGAGTGGATGCATTTAACAGATTTGAAGTTGGAGAAGGAAAGGAGCTTGGTTTTCTTGTAAGGAAAAATAGGGATTTTCTTGGCGCGGTTAGGGTTAGGACTGGGTGAGATGGTC
Source organism: Salix brachista (assembly GCA_009078335.1). Taxonomy (NCBI): domain Eukaryota; kingdom Viridiplantae; phylum Streptophyta; class Magnoliopsida; order Malpighiales; family Salicaceae; genus Salix; species Salix brachista. The sequence goes on from CM018586.1 coordinate 14,689,692, forward strand.
GTTTTTAGAGATGATATTGTTGCTGTCGTCGAGGAGTCCATGGTTTCTTCGGTGGTTGTGGTGGCGGCTTCCTAAAGTTGTGAAGAGGGGAAGAAGGATGGAGAAGATGCAATGCAGAAAAAGGAGAGCCTTCTATTAATGCAAGGTCAGAAAGGGAGAGAAACAACGAAGGAGGCGCGAAACTTTATCGACCCCAAGATAGTAGAGAATTCCAAATTGTTTACTAGAAAATTCAATTTAAACCCTGACATATTACCTAATTATCAATTAAGTCCCCCAATCTTGAATTATCACTACTCCGAACATAATTGATAATATCATGTATCCTCTCGTCAATTCATTGTTCATGAGCACTAAAAGATTTCGTCTAGTTTCAAATCAACAAAATATGAAAGATTTAAATGACAAGATATCATCTAATTTTACATTGAAGTGCTTGGAATTGAGTTTTAACATGTATTTTCTTTTTTTATTATTATTAAAATTTAATTCTTGTTGTGCTTAAATTTAAAAAAATATGAGTTTGATATATTTTTAAGTAAAATAATATTTTAAAAAAACAATTGTTAATACATTTTCGAATATTGACTATTTTTTAGGGTAAGATTGATAAAATCAAAAGATTCGAGCTCGATCAATAATACACCAATACATAAGGGGCTAAAATCAGGTTTTTCTATTTTTATTTTATTTTATAATAAGTACTATGTTTTCTTATGCAAAAGACAACTTGAAAACCACATTGTTAGGAATCATAAAAAAAGGACCTTTACTTATTAATTCACGAAATCAACGCCTTGCAACTAACCATATGGTTTTGCCAGCGAAGAAACCTTATTATATAATCCCATGCAATCAAAAATCAAATTTCACTAATTATTATTATCCCCTATTTTATTCTTTCATATTTTAAAGCAAGTTGTGTTGCATCAAGTTAACCCATGCATTCCTTTTAAATCACCACAACTAGTCGCTTGCTGATTGGAATTAGCATTGCCAAGTCACATTAGTTTTTGAGTCAATGTGAGTTTTGCTTATTCTTTTTTAATTCTTTTTTTTTATCTTATCCTTTTAATATTATATTAGATTCATCTCTGTTTATTTTTTTATAAGGATATCATATTTTAAAATAAATATCTATTTTAGGATTAATGTTGAATTTTGCAGGTATATATTTTTATTATATAATTAAATAAAAATAATTATTAAAACTAATAGTGTCCATGACTAGGATCGTGGGGAAACTAAAATTGATTCGATTTGTTGTTGTCTCTATAATTTTTAAAAAAACTTTCATTTCAAAGTTTGTTCAAGTTTTAAACTATATTTTTACTAATCATTCAAATATTTTTGGATTAATAAAATCAATTGATTCAAGTTGAAGTGTTTTATTTGAATGAGGTAAAGAACTACAACAAAATGTTTTAAAATTGATAAACTTTACAAGGTTTAATAAAAAAAAAAAGATTCTTTGTATTTTTTATATTAAAAAAGATTAATTTGACAGTAGCATGTCACATGTCAATAAACTAGTTATCAGTTACACAAAATTAAATGTTTATTTGATAGTGTAGTTGAAGTTTTTTTCTTAAAAAAATTTTTTTATTCAGAAATGCATCAAAATAAAAAAAATATATTCAGAAATGCATCAAAACAAAATTACCCAGTTTCGAGCGACCAGATGATTACAATATTAAAACTATTGCAAGGATCCGATCAGGTAAAAAATTGGATTGGGATCTATTCAAGATTATTCTTATAGTTTGGGGATTTGTTTTTTCTTTTGACGTTTGCCCTTTTGTTTTTTAATATGTTAATGGAAAGGAAGAAACACTAGCCATAACGATAAGAAGTGTCAAGTAGCCATGGATTGCTCATCTTTTGGACCACAAAACAAAAATATATTAACTACTCATCGGACCACCACTATGGACGTTGATTAGTCACTTTTATATTAACTACTCATCGGACCACCACTATGGACGTTGATTAGTCACTTTGTAAAGCTAGCGATTGCGATTGATTTCTGTCTTGTACTGCGGTGGTGGTTGAGACTTGAGAATGATTTTAAAAATATTTTTTATTTATAAATATATTAAAATAATATTTTTTAATTTTTAAAAATCATTATTGATATCAAGCAGTGTTGTAACCGGCCACTAAAAGCAAGGGTCAAATTGCAAGCAGAACCCTGCTGGTCCCTAGCTGCTAGCCGTGCCTGATTTTGCTTGGTTACCTATTTTAATTCCAAGGCAGCCACAGAAATGGAATGTCTCTCGGCATTGGCTCCACCAAATCTCACTTGCAAATTTTGAAGACCTTGGCTGCTTTCATCCACATCTTGTAATCAAGCCAAGCCGAATCAATTTCTAAGATTCCTTCTCGCAGTTGCAATGGCAGGTGTCCTTTGCAGCAATTCATTTTTTAAAAGTCGCCCAGACATCATTATCATCATCATCATCATCTCCTTCTACGAAAATCTCCACTACTTCCCTCGATTTTGGTGCCGATTTAAGATTCTGATTAAGGTTTTTTTAATATAAATACATGAAAATATCTAAAAATATTATTTTTTAATTTAAAATAAAAAATTAAAATTAATTTTTTTTTTTAAAATATTATTTTAATATATTTTCAAATTAAAATACTTTGAAAAGTTAGTTATTGAAAGAACATTCTTGGACATTTATTGACTTCTGAACAGGCTCAAATATTTCTCTAACAACATCTATCGAGTAGAAATAAGTGTGTTCATTGCTTTATCAGTATTTACAAGTTAGTTATTGAAAATAATTGAGGGCACTCAGAATTAAATCACGTTTTAAATGAAAGGAACAATTCGTAAAAGTGAAATTCAACCAAAATGTGTATAGGAATTATTAATCTTTAATACAATCATTAAACTATTTAATTTTAAAATAATAAAAAACTACAATATCACTTCACTTCTTTTTTTTAAGATAAAACTATATAAAAAATACTGAGATGACAATATATTTAATTCAAGTTAACCAGTTAAATTCACGATTCATCTCATGAAATTGTAATAGCCTCGTAGGGAAAATAAAAAAAATCATGAAACTCAATTCCTAACCAACATGATGTTGAAAAATAAAATTGAAATCTCAATTTAATAACTAGGATCACAAGTTTGGTTTGCTTATTGATGTGGTTTTTATGTTATTTTTTAATTGAGTTTTTATTTTATTTTCATTCTTTAATATTGAATTGATTGAGAATTAAGCTTTATAATTTATTTCGATTTGCTTTCTATGAGGTTTGTCAGGTTCACCTAATTTGACATAACTCATTTTTTTTTATTGAATTCTATTTTTGATTTTCATCTTTAAATATTAAGTTGATTGAAAATTGAGTTTGATAAGTATTTTAAGATGAGTTCTCAAGGTCTTATGACTTAGATAGTAAATTTAATAAATTAACCAAAATTAATTTAATATGTTATTATTTAAATATTTTTAAAAAATAAATGCTATTTTTATAACCAAATTATATTCTTATTGATTATTTCAACCTTTCTTTGAAGTGATCAAACACAACACGTCAATCTCTATATATGATCTATTTTTGGCTATATGTTATTACAATTAACTTCCCTGGTTCAAGAAGCAACGTTAATGTCTACGAGTATGTTTATCATTGTGTTTCAAAAATATTTTTGAAAAAAATAATTTTTTTTTTTTAAATTAAATTTTTTAGTGATTTTAAATTATTTTAATATATTAATATCAAAATTATTTTAATATATTAATATCAAAATTATTTTTTAAAAATTAAAAAAATATAATTTTAATATATTTCTAAATAAAAAATATTTTTAAAAAGAATGAAAACATATTTTTAACCGTGACTATATCTTCTACGATGAGAAAAACTAAAAATTAATAGTAAAAAGGGACCCTATCCTAATGATTTGACTTTATGGATTCAAAGATATCAATCAACATGTAAAACTCAGATTCACAAGTTCATGCCGGGGAATGAAAGGCTCATATACCTCCACAAACACACATATATATATAGTTAACACTGCATGTGCCTAGCCTGGATCCATTGAATTGACTCTGAAGTCGGAATCATTATGGGTGGGTGGAAGTTAAAGTAGAAATGATCAGAAAGTTTTTCTGTCTTTGAATATGATCAGTAGCAAAGTGCAGGATCAAAGAAAAAGCAAAAGGGATACTCTAAAGTTTTCAATCTTTGATTTGGGTTTTTTAGTCAAGATGGGAGATGAATGGAAAGTGACCTGCAATACGACCAAATACTTCATGTTGTAAGGCCGGGCCGGCGGCCAATTTATCGTTTTTCTTTCTTTTCTGGACTACGTCTTTCAAACATCTACTTCCATCCCCTCCATTTCTCCTCCAAGAACCAGCTTCACTTTACAGAAGCTTACTGTACGTCTATCCTGATTTCCCTTCCCAAATTCATCTTTTCTTGCATTATAACTATCTTTCTTGTCAAGCCCACCTTTTCTCAACAATCCTATGATAGCTCTAGCTGCGACTCCCTTTCACAAGTTCAAGGATCAAACTACCTTTACAGCCCAAAGTTTTCAGACTGGTGCTTATATAGTCTATTGAGCTCAAGAGAATTTCAACACAATCTCTTTAATATCTTATCTATTCAATTTAAACCAATCCATTCTTCTCTTTGTCAGCAAAATGGCTGAAGATGATTCTAACTGGATTCTCCCGCCTGGGAAAGATACCACCATCCCCATTACATGCCATTGCCTTGGTGGGTTCTATAAGCTTATTTTAATGTATAATATGTCCAAACAAGATTCTATTGCATTAGTTGCCTGCAAATTTTTAGCAGGTTTGGTGAAAGTGGAAAGTCTGATTGAGGAGAATGCAGATTTCGATGGCCATGATGTCCCTGCTGGTTCTCCGATCAATGTTCCTATTCGATGCGCTTGTCCTGGTTCGCTCAAAGAAGAAAAGGCGTGAAATATCTTTTGACATAACCCGTTTTAGAGAGGGATAGCATTGAAGGCATCGCTAGTAAATTTGGATTACCTGAAAATGACATCAGGGATCGATGCAAATAATCTAAGACAATATGTAGCAGCAAAGGATGTCCCGGAAGTGAGGTGGCATCCTGGTTCTCTTCCCGGAAGCTCACCTGCTCCTAGTGATTCCCCTGGAAAAAGTTGGACCTGGTACGAAATCAATAAAATGGAATTTACATGTATTTCTTGGCCTAGGTGTTTCTGTGGCAGTTGTTATGATGATGATAGATTGCGGGCTTCTTATATGCATTCGAAGAAGGTAACATCCTAGGACGTCCCAGCCTTTAACTCCTAGAAGTTCAGTGTCATCGAATTTCTCACCTGAATTTCTTGAAGGAATGTCCAAGTTAAAGCAATCATTGGTTAACTTCAGCTCGGAGGAGCTAAGGATCGCGACAGAAGATTTCAGTGAAGCTTCTAAGATAGGTGTGGAAGTGTATAGAGGTAGAATTGGAGGTTACTACCTAGCAATTGAACAGATAGAATCAGAGGAAGGTGCTCGCCGTTTCATTTACTTATTGACAAAGATCAATCATCTCTAAACATTGTAAAGCTTGAAGGAATATGCAATGGAGCTAATCCTTATCTTGTATACGAATCCGATGAAAATGGTAGCTCAAGGGACTGCTTGACAATTAAAAAATTGGATAGGCAGCTTAGATGGTTGAGAAGGATGCAGATTGCTTTTGATCTAGCAGATGCCCTTCACCACTTACACTTCTGCACAGCACCAGCCTTTGTTCATCAAAATATAAACACTAGGAAATGTGCTTATAAATGCCAATTGGAGAGCCAAGATTTCTGGGTTTAGACTTGCAAAACCTGTTATTTCTGATGAAGAAAAGGAAGACGTTGTCTGGAATAAACAAATGACTCCAGATAGAGAGGCCCATTGGACGCCTGAATACCTTACTAGCGGTCAGGCATTCTATTCAGGTGGACGTATTTGCACTTGGAGTTGTTTTGCTTGAGCTAATATCAGGAAAAGATTTTTCTAGGGATGGGAAAATCTTAAAGGATTCAGTCCGTTTTTTATTTGATGGAAGGTTTGAATATTCTTCTCATTGCCTGGAAAAGTTGAAGGAATTCATGGATCCTGTTTTGGAAGGAGATTATTCATCGGGTGATGCTATGTGTTTGGCATTCCCGGCCAAGGGTTGCATGGAGAAGGATCATTGTTGTCAAAATCACGTTTTGACTTATAAAATTATATGATTTTACGAGTTAAAAGAATAAATATGATAAAATCACATTAAAAAATCAGACTCCGTTAAAATCAGAACAAATTCGTTAAAATCGGCAGAATCATAAAATCATACCGAATCTTTCGATTTTAGGATCCTAATTAAAACAATGCACTACAGTTCATAGGCAGACTGACTTTAGACCTGTGGCGTGTTGGAAGTTAAGTTGCTGAGCTGGATTAACTACAACAATTGCAGAAGATGCTTGACAATTGATATTTGAAGAAGCAGCAGCAGTTGATGATGTAAAGCGTGTAATAGTTAGTTAGTTTTCTGTTATTGTACAACTAACTAACAAGTAAGCATGCATAAAGTGTGTGTTCTGCCTCAAGGTATATAAGAGGCATAACACCAAACAATTATATAATAAATAAATATAAGAAACGAATTACCTTCTTCTGCAATTACACTCTCTCTCTCTCTCAATTCTCTGAAAATATCTTCCTCTGCTTCTCAAAACCAGTAAAAACACAACCTGCAAAATCAAAGAAAACACAAAATCAGACTTCAACATGGCGTCTGCTCCTCCCCATCCTTCACTTCCCAGTTGGAAATAATCAAGATTTGACTTCTGTTTCTACTCCTTTGTATCATTTTCTTTTTACTTCGCTTCCATCTCCAAAACCCATTTGCTTGATGGGTTAGGGTTTAAGGAGTTGGAGAGGCTAATGGGGCTTGGAATTTATCAGGGGTTTCCAATCCCGGAGTTGGGTAGATATGCTCTTATGTTCTTACAAAATTGTTCATTCTCAGGTCCCTGACGAAGCTGTTTCAAAGTGTATATAATGCAGGATGGATTTTGGGGCTTTTGTTCGTCGGGTAAATTTGTTTCCCATGATTGAGGAACTACATTTTCTATTTATTCATGCTTTCAAATTTCATGTAAATCTAACGCTTCTCCCTTTTATCAATCCCAGCATCACTGCAGAAACTGTGGAGACATTTTTTGTGACAAGTGCACCCAAGACATGTTCGCATACAAAACATCACAATTATGAGATTTTTATATGAAAATATTTTACTTGTAATTTTATGATTTTATAATCCGAATTCAAAAATCAATTCAACCTCTCTCTCTATATATATATGTTCTTCAGACCAATAAATCTCTTCAATCGACGCTCATTTTAAATATATTAGCAAGTTGACTTTTAGTTATATATGTATATGCTCTGAAGACCAATCGGCGCGCATTTTAAATCTTACTTACGCGTTAGCACAGGTTGAGTGTGTGTGTGTGTGTGTGTGTGTTAAATTTTTAACTTGCATACCACAACATCTGCAAAAATGGATTCGACGGGGTCCTACCTCGAGGTTGAGTTCAATGATGGATTTTCCCTCATCCTACTCCCCTCAATTGCTGAGTGTTATTCCAACAACGTATTCGGACAAGTAATATAGCAAAGCTTCTTAACTTGCATACCAAGACAATCATTCTATACCTAAATCACATCAAAAGCTTATTATCTTTAAGATCACCCTGTGAAATTTGTAGTAATCACTGTATTGAATTGTATTGTTGTATTTACATCCATACACAGGGGTAGGTTTTATACACAAGTCTTAGCCTATTCTGGGCAACTAATCCCTGATTGCTAGAGATTACAATCTGTTTCCTAAGACATTGCTCTTTAGACCGTTGGGCTTATTACAATCCCTACAATCATGTTAAGGCAAATATACTTTCCTTTAACACTCCCCCTCAAGTTGGAGCATGGATGTCAAGGATGCCTAACTTGCGGAGATGGAAATTAAAGGTTAGTGTTCGCAATGGCTTGGTGAACATGTCTGCTACTTGCTCCCCAGTGTGCACATAAGCTGTCTCAATTTCCTTTCTTTGAATCCTCTCACGTATGGTGTGGCAGTCAAGCTCAATGTGTTTGGTGCGTTCGTGGAAGACAGGATTCACTGCAATGTGTAATGCAGCTTGGTTATCACAAAACAGCTTTGCCGGACCAAGGTGGTTTATTTGCAAATCCTTCAACAAGTATCGCAGCCATGTGAGCTCACAAGTTGCTGCTGCCATGGAACGATATTCTGCTTCTGCCGATGATCGTGCTACCGTGACCTGTTTCTTGCTTTTCCAAGATATGAGTGAATTTCCCAAGAAAATACAGTAGCCTGTAACTGAACGTCGAGTAATTGGACAGCGTCCCCAATCTGCATCACAATACCCAATCAGATTCAGCTTACTTTGAGAGGAAAATAGTATACCTTGTCCGGGGGCATTCTTGAGGTATCGAAGGAGTCTGTGAGCTGCATCAAGATGGTGTCGCCTCGGTTCTTGCATGAATTGGCTAAGGGTGTTGACGGCATATGTGATCTCCGGTCTTGTGATTGTCAAATATATCAATTTCCCAATCATTCGTCTGTATTGTGTTGGGTCTTTGAGTGGATCGCTGCCAGTAGGTAATAGTGCCAAGTCAGGTTCCATTGGGACCTTTGATGGTTTTGCACCAAGTAATCCTGCTTCCTCTAGTATGTCGAGTGTGTATTTGCGTTGGCTGATGGCGATCCCAGTTTTGGACCGTGCAACTTCAACTCCGAGGAAATACTTTAAGGGTCCAAGGTCTTTGATTCGGAAGCAACGGCTAAGGAATTGCTTGAGATCACTGATTGCTGTATCATCATTTCCTGTAATAACCATGTCATCCATATATAATAAAATAATGGTAATGGAATTGCCAGATACCTTAGTGAACAGGGAGTAATCAGCCCGAGACTGTGTGAACCCAACGTCATGGATGGTAGAGGAAAACTTTTGGAACCAGCTCTGGGACGCCTGCTTAAGTCCATACAAGAATTTTTGGAGTCGACACACAACATGCTCCCCCTGTCGACAATAACCTGGAGGTGGCAGCATATACACCTCTTCGAGGAGGTCACCGTGAAGGAAGGCGTTTTGTACATCCATCTGATGTAAGGGCCAATTTCGGACAGCAGCAATAGTCAACAAGCACCGGACAGTGATCAATTTGGCAACGGGGGCAAACGTTTCCTTGTAATCAATCCCTTCATGTTGAGTAAATCCCTTGGCAACAAGCCGGGCTTTGTACCGTTCAATCGTGCCATCGGAATGATGTTTGATCTTGAATACCCACCTGCAACCAATTGCTCGGTGGCCGGCTGGTAAAGGAACCAATTTCCATGTTTGATTGGCCTCGAGTGCTCGGAGTTCGGTGTCCATGGCAACAACCCAATTGGGGTCATGACGGGCATGTTCATAGGATGTGGGTTCAAGCTGTGAAGAGACATTAGTGATAAAAGCTTGATGAGCAGTAGATAAGGATGCATAAGAGACATACCCGTGGAGGGGGTGATGGGTGCCGGACACATAGGAAGAGATGACGTTGGGTCCGAGTAGAGCAGAGTGATGGGCTACATAATCTTTGAGACGAGTAGGAGGTCGAGTCAGACGGGAAGATTGATGAGTGGGAAGGATTGAATCCGGTGGTGGATGGTCAGGTAAGGTTGGAGGGTTGGGAATGAGGGACGGCTGGGATGGTGATGGGTGTTGGGTGGGCTCGTCTGTAGTGGGGGATGGTGGGCTTGCCATTTGTGGGTCGGTGTTTGGGCTAGCATGACTTGGGCTGGGAGGGCTTGGGCTGTCAGGTATGGTGGAGTTTGGGCTGGCGTGGTGGATAGCTTGGGAGTTGGGCAGTGGGCCTGTTATGCTGGGTGACGGGTCGGGAGGAATAATTGGGAGAACAGGGGAGTCATCTTCATGGTCTGGTGGTGTGTTGGCAAATGGAAAGATTGTTTCATGAAATTGAACATCACGGGAAGTGGAGATTTGATGTGTGGCGAGATCATAGACACAGTAGCCTTTTTGACCGCGGGGATAGCCAAGGAAGAGGCATCGTCGGGCACGGAAATCAAACTTGTGTTTGGGTGTGAGATTTGTGGCATAACAAAGGCATCCGAATGTGCGTAGGTGAGAGTAATTGGGTAAGTGGCCGTGCAGAAGTTCATAGGGTGATTTATGGGATAATAGGGGTGTGGGAATACGATTAATAAGGTAACAAGCTGTTTGAACACTATCCCCCCAAAATGTTAACGGTAAATTGGATTGGAAACGAAGTGCACGCCCAATGTTTAAAAGATGTCGATGTTTTCGTTCAACAACCCCATTTTGTTGGGGGGTGTGAACACATGAATGTTGAAATATGGTGCCATAAGTGTCTAAAAAATTGCGCATGGAGAGGAATTCTCCGCCATTGTCAGCGCGTAGGATTTTGATGCTTTTGTGAAATTGAGTTTTAACCCAAGAGAAAAATGATTTTAAAAGTGTTTGTGTTTCGGATTTAAAACTTATAAGGTGCACCCATGTAAAACGAGTAAAATCGTCCACAATTGTGAGAAAATAACGTGTCCCGGAGTGAGTGGTAATTTTGTGAGGCCCCCAAATGTCACAATGAATTAAATCGAAGGTGCATTTGATTGAATTAAACTAGAAGTAAAAGACATCCGAGTTTGTTTTGCCAAGGGGCATATCTCACAAACATGATCGGGATCAAATATTATTTCTGGAATTGTTTTGGATAAAAAATGCAAAGGGTGTGTGGAGGGGTGGCCCAGTCATTGATGCCAGAGACTGGTGGTGCGACTAACATGATTGGTAAGATGGGGATTTTGGCTTGGTGTAAGATAGTATAGCCCATTAAATTGCTTGCCTAGGCCAATCATCCTCTTCGTATCCATGTCCTGTATAACACAAAAATCCGGAAAAAATATTATCATACAGCGTAGAGCCAGTGTGAGTTTACTGACAGATAATAAATTGACACGAAATTTTGGAACATGAAGGACCCCATCAAGTAATAAATCATGTGATATTTTTACAGATCCAATATTCTTAATGTCTGTCGTTTCCCCATTCGGTAATCCCACAAAATCACAATCAGTATTAATCAAGTTATGTGTTAACGGTGCATGTGATATGTGATCAGAGGCCCCGCTGTCTATAATCCAATAAAGGATTGAGTGTGAGTTATGTTTCGCCATATTGCATGTGGGTGTGATTATACCTGTGGCATTTGCAAGTGGTATAACTTTACCGTTCCCGGACCGAAGCAACGCAAGGAGTTGATGATACTCTTTGGTTGTGAATGTTGGGCTGTTAGTCAGTGTGCCCTTGGTCTCGTCTTGAAGAACGCCTATGCCTTGTGATGCCTCAACATTGTGGGCTGTTGGTGGGCGTTTGTTTCTGGGGAACACTCGTTTCCCATGCCATTTCTGACCTTCTGGGAAGCCAATCAAGAAGTAGCAGCGATCGATGGAGTGTGAGCCATCACAGTGGCTGCACTTGGGTGTTCTGCGTGGGTTGAAATTCCTAGAAGCAGGTCCTCCTTTTGGTATGGTGGGTCGATGGGTTTGCATCGCATGGGCGACGGGTTCACGGTGGCTTGTCACGTTCATCTGGCGCTCGTGTTGCAGCACCAACCCATGAACACGCCGTGTGTCAGGAAGCGAATTCATCATCAGTATGGAGCCCCGAATGGTTGAGTAAGTCTCGTTTAAACCCATTAAAAACTGCATGACTCTCTCTTTTTCTTCTCTTGCATTACGGGTCTTGGATCCCTCACAGTTACAAATAATTGGTTCATGGTACGAACCCAATTCGTCCCAAAGGACCTTCAATTGGGTATAGTAATCGGAAATTGATAGTTGTCCTTGTCTGTGTTCAACAATTTCTTGTTGAATTTGGTAAATCCTTGAATCGTTGCCCTGTGAAAATCGGTCTTCAAGGTCCTTCCATGCTGCAGATGCAGTTTTGCAATAAAGAATACTTCGTGCAATATTGCTTTGCACAGATTGCCAGATCCAAGACAAGACCATGTCATTGCATCTCTGCCAAATTGAAAAAGTTGTGTCTGTGATTGCAGGGCACTGGATTGATCCATCAACAAATCCAAGTTTGTTCTTGGCACTAAGGGCGATGCGCATAGAACGACTCCATTGGCCGTAGTTGTGTCCGTCGAGGACTTGTGAAACTAGGACCAGACTTGGTGAATCTGAGTGATACAATGTAAGGGGTGTAGACACAATGGATCGGGCATGTGTGGCCCTTTGTCTGTTGAATTCTGTGCTGTTTTATCTGATGCACTTTCGTCCCCCATGATGATTGAATGAAAAAGTTTTGGGTTGTGTTTTAGCGGAAGTGAAGTGGTTGTTTGGGTCACCAGGATCGGTGCTCTGATACCATGTGAAATTTGTAGTAATCACTGTATTGAATTGTATTGCTGTATTTACATCCATACACAGGGGTAGGTTTTATACACAAGTCTTAGCCTATTCTGGGCAACTAATCCCTGATTGCTAGATATTACAATCTGTTTCCTAAGACATTGCTCTTTAGACCGTTGGGCTTATTACAATCCCTACAATCATGTTAAGGCAAATATACTTTCCTTTAACACACCCAATCACTCAACAACTTCTACCATCTACCTTAACCTCATAATCAATATACACTTTCCCCAGACATCACCTTATCTAGTCATACAATAATGGGTTGGTCCCGTGTTAAACAAGACTTTAGTTTGAAGGAAGATGTATAGAGTATACCTGAGACAACTGCGTTATATGTCTGAAAATCTTTATAGGTTAAAACAAAAGGCTTGTCTTTGACATGTTAACACATACCTCTACCACTTGCTCCACGACCTTAATAGCCATGCCTACAAGCTCCACATCTACCCTGAAAGACCGAATGTCTAGGGGACTAAGTTTGAGCAAGAGACAGTACATGTAATGTACCAGACATAGAGAACTGCCTGTTCGGACAATCTCTCACTAAGTAACCAGTTTGACTGTGGTCAAAACAAACTCCTGCTTGCCTGTAGCAAGCTAGGCTATGGTGCTTAGATCCACAATATTGACAGAAAAGCTCCCCATATAAAAATTCAAACTTTAAATAAAACAATGTAGCAGTATAGCAAATATTGATATTAAACAATTCCCACAAGTCAACTTGCTAATATAAATCTCTTCAATCGGCGCGCATTTTAAATCTTGCACGTTAGCCCATGTTGACTATCTATAAATTATGTGACTTCCGTATAAAATGGAGATGAAGTGTGGAATTGTTTAACTATCGCAAGAGAAGTTTTTTTTATATAGATTGAACTGCATCTTGTTGGTATCACCATGTGAGAAATTGAGCTAAAGAGGAAATGGCTCAGGTGATCATGCTTCAGCAATGGTGCCAGGAATTGCAAAAAGTGATCATGCTCCATCCCTGGCTCTGTCTTTTTCTTCTCCTGCCCCTTCTATTTTTGCTCAGGGTAGCTAAAAGAGAGAGATTAAATCTACCTCCATCTCCACCAAAGCTACCCATGATTGGAAATCTTCACCAGCTAGGTAGACCTCCTCATAGATCTCTCCGAGCCCTTTCTGCAAAGTATGGCCCTTTAATGCTTCTACATTTTGGGAAAACTCCAACTCTGATTGTTTCCTCGGCAGAGGTGGCTCGAGAGGTCATGAAAACTCATGATGTAGCCTTTTCAGGAAGGCCTCAAACAAGGGCCGCAGATGTTTTCTTCTATGGATGCGTTGATGTTGCATTTTGTCCCTATGGTGAGTATTGGAGACAAGCGAAGAAGATTTGTGTTCTTGAAATTTTGAGCCAAAAACGGGTGCAAGCATTTCAATTTGTGAGGGAGGACGAGGTCGCAAACATGGTGGAGAAGTTGTGGGTTTCATGCCTCAGCGGAGCTGCAGTTGATCTTAGTGATATGTTCCTTACTGTCTCAAACAACATAATATCAAGATCTACTCTCGGTCGAGTATATGTAAATGAAGGCAGTGATGAGAATTTCGGAGGATTGTCGAGGAAGGTGATAGACTTGTTAGCATCATTTTGCTTCAAAGATACGTTTCACTTTCTGGGATGGATGGATACTCTGACAGGCTTGGTTGCAGGCTTGAAAAACACTTCCAGAGCATTGCATGATTTTCTTGACAAAGTGATCGAAGAACATGAGAGTTTAATGAACAATGACGAATCTCATATGAAAGACATGGTGGATATTCTTCTTGATCTGCAAAAAAACGGAGCGCTTGGCATTGATCTTACTCAAGAGAACATTAAAGCAATCCTGATGGTCTCTCTCTCACTCTCCTGGCCACTCTTCTGTGATTGTGTTTGATCGTCTGTGTTTATAAACAGCTCCATTTTATTGTTGCAGGACATGTTTGTTGGAGGCACTGATACAACAGCAGCAGCCATGGAATGGACGATGGCAGAGCTCGTGAAGAATCCTACTGTAATGAAGAAAGCCCAGGGAGAGGTAAGAAGAGTGGCAGGAGAGAAATCAAAGCTCTGCGAGACGCTTATAAATGAGATGGTCTATCTAAAATGTGTTGTCAAAGAAAGCTTAAGGTTACATGCTCCTGCAATGATTGCAAGAGAAACATGTGAAGCCGTTAAACTAGAGGGTTACGATATCCCTCCCAGAACAAGAGTGTTGATTAACACCTGGGCGATTCAACGGGACCCGAAACAATGGGAAAAGTCTGAAGAGTTCATCCCAGAGAGATTTGCTAACATTTCGGTTGACTTTAAAGGTCAACACAACCAGTTCATGCCGTTTGGTGGGGGTAGAAGGGCTTGTCCCGGTCTCTCTTTCGCAGTTAAAGAAGCAGAAATAGTTCTAGCAAATCTTCTGTACTGGTTTGACTGGAACACACTCCATGGAGACAATCCAGAGGACCTGGACTTGTCTGAGTCTTTTACTCTGATTATTCGGAAGAAGACTCCCCTTGTACTTGTTCCAGTAATGCCTCCTCCTTAATCTTCTTTTTTTCAGTCTTCAATCCCTGCTGCAGACACTTCGGCGGATGTGCTCTGGCATGGATCTTTCCCATTCTATGAACTCCGAAACCTTTTTCTTCTTCTCCTGTTCTTAACAGCAATCTAATTGTTGTTAAACGATGGGAAATCTCATACTAGATTTGAGCTTTCCTCGACTGTTTTCCAGGCTGTTTATGTTCTCCTGTCATTTCCATTAATTATTTGTACGTCCTTTCAACATATCTCTGTTTTAGCATATCTTCCGATGAATAAATTATCTCAAGAAGCAATATGACATTGTTCAGTTGTAATTTCAAGTGCTATTTTTTTTTTGTACGTTGAATAACAAATTAAAAGTTTTAGTTTTAATCATGAAATTATAATTCAAGAGTTTTCATCTATCATTGCAAACCTAATAATATGTAAGAATCTAGATAAAAAAAACTAATTATACGTTAATAAAAGTATTACCTTATCTATAATAAACTACATTGTTGACCAATTTTTTTCTTTTTAATGTTGTGTTTTTTATTTGTTGGCCTGTCTAAAGTTCAATAAAAGTCTTTCTTAATAAATAGATTTTTATCTTATTGGGTTAAACCTAACCATTCTAAAGCTTGACAAATTATATTAAATACACATCCTAAAAATTAAATAAACAAATCAATTTTATGGTATTTTTTGTAATTTTAGTCAAATCTCAATGTACGATCACAAATATTTAAATTTGTAATAAGTTCTTGATTTTATATTAATGTAATTTATTTTAATTACTTACTAATTATATTTAATACATATTTTATTTTTAGAAAATATTTAAATTATTAGTCTGTCGGTATATTCTAGAGATGTGAAGAATAATTAGTGTAAATACCACTATCATTGTTTAAACATTGATGAAATTTGACCTAGCAAATCCATGACCTGAGTTAGGAGACGAGAGTAAACACATAGAAAGTGAATCAATAAATTACAAAGCTTAAGCGAATGTCAAGCATTAACTCATCAGGAAACCGACGGCTAAGAAGAACGCCGTCGGTAAGAGTTCATAACAAAATACCGACGTAAATGCTCATCGGCGGTGTGCCTGTATATATTCGTTGATTTTATGGTAGCGATGCTGACCTTATTAAATAACGATAATCACGAAAAGTATTTATCAAACCAAGAAGTCTCCTCCTTGGCATGGGCTCCTCATTCAACATTGTTTTTCATTACTTTTCCAACATGGGTATACCCATCTCCCTCCTGGAAAAATTGATAACTAAAGTAGTTATATTTAAAGATAGAACAGGATGGTGAATGGCCCTAAACATCATTAAGAACTAAGTCTAAGAGAACTGAACTAGCAAGCTTTGATGAACCCAAATGAGATCAATTGAAATTGCAAAAGAGGAAACTCATTTAGTAAAAATTTATAATAAAAACTAGAAGAGTCTTATTAGAGAGGCTAATACAAGATATAACAGACCAAGCCTTCGATGTCAGACTTCAGGGGTAGTTCTTGCGGAGTTGAGATAAAGGGTTAGTACCAAATCTCATCTTTATCCAGAAGGAAGAAGAAGAGAACATAAAGAGAATTAAGTATTGATAGTCTTTCAATGAAGGTTTTTTTCACAATTAATTTAAAAAAATATATATAATTTCATTTAACGAATGAGATTTCAGGTTTACAAGTATTGAGATCACGAGAACAATAATAATGTCTTTAAATCAAGTTAGTGTGAACTTCTTTGTTTAATTATTATAATGATGTTGCAAGAAGGATGCGAGAGAATTACACTACGACTACGTAATTTTGATTTTCAAATACTGTAATTTTATTTTTTATTTATTAATAAATAATCTATTTGTACCGTGTAGGTTGTGTGATTTCTAGTACGAGACATAAAAAAAAAAGTCCAAACATCTAGAATGACATGACAAATTGGAGGGAATTCAGGCACCATAAATCTCAAATTCTGAGCCTGTTTGGGAGGGCGGTTGCGGTTTATTTTGAAAGTGTTTTTCATTTAGAAATATATTAAAATGATTTTTTTTTTAAAAATCATTTTTGACGATGCACATCAAAATGATTTAAAAATACCAAAAACATTCATTTAAAATGAAAAAAAAAGAGGAAACGGCAGTTATACCGCCCTCCCAATCAGGTTCTCTATATGAATAGATTATATTACGCATGTGATGCCCGAGAGTTTCACGCGATGCTCGAATTTTGGTGTGTAGAACCACAACTAGTGTTTTCTATACCACACATACTCGGTGTTGTTCGTATCGCATCCTCGGCCACGTTTTCAAAGTTTTCAAAACATAAGCTATCGTGATTTCAAAGTTTTCTCGTTTTCATTCTTGGCCATGTTCTTTGTGTCCCTTAATTTCTTTTCATGTTCCCCTCCTGCTGATTAACTTTGTTATAGTCCCTCAATTTCTTTTCAAGGATCATGGCTTTCCATACAGCATCAACAACCATGTTTAACACACAAGGTTTCGTAGAGTAGTAAAACAGAAGATGTTGAAAATTATGGTCAAATATCATGGATCATCTCTTTCTCATTTTAATTTAATTTAAAAGTGTCAATAATTAGCATTATATATTCTCTACATGATTAATAAATACCCCCCTGAGCTGCCTATAAATCCACCTGATCTATGCAGGTGTTGTGCACTGCATGCTCTATTCTATTTCATTAACCGATAATTGCGAACAATATCCTTGCCGGAGCAACATGTCTACCCTAGTCTCTCAACAAGGTGCGCCCGCCATGGCTCATGGTGATCATGAGATCATTCGCCGGACAACCAATTTTCATCCAAGCATTTGGGGTGATCAATTCATTTCCCATCTCCCCAAAGACAACAAGGTCATTGCTCGCAATAAGGACAATACTATCTATCTATCTATATCTATATATATATATATATGATTCTTTGTCATTTTTTTTCTCCCTTTGAGAAATTTAATTACGTGTTTAATATGGTTTTGACAATGCATAGGTTCATGAAGCCCTAGAATTAGAAGTTGAAAAGGTCAGGGAACAAGTTAGGAGGGAAATACTCTTGGCTGCAGCTAGCAATTATTCATCGCAATCGCTGGATCTTGTAGATGCAATCCAGCGCCTGTTGAAATTCTGGTAAAATTCTGGAAAAATTGAAAGAACAGCTACTGTAGCGATTTGTACGGACACAAGTGGATTTAAAGAACACAAACACTTACTGTAGCGATCAAATTCTGGGAATGAGTAATTTTCCAGAATTTGATGATAATTTTCCAGAAAAGAAAGAACTTAAGAATTGTGTAATTTGAGAATCAAAACAACAAGAACATGGGCAGAATATTTCGTTATGGTTACTGCCATCCCATCAATTTTATTTATAGAAGAATCAGAAATTACAACGGCTAGTTTTCCAAAATTCTGTTACAATTTCCTATTTAGCAAAGTTTTGACTATAAGCTGAAATTAACTAAAACATTGACTCAGAACTCTTAAACATGCTTATTTCAATGTGAATTCAATCATAACAATTGATTCTTCAGTCTTCAATTCTTCAAACTTCAATTCTCCTGCGCACCTGCACTCTGACAGCTTCTTTGGCAGGTCTGGAATCAGCTTCAAATTTCAACAGCGCCTAGGTGTGGCTTACCACTTTGAATCAGAGATAGAAGAAGCACTGCAACGTATCTACAATAACCATATTGGCATGGAAGATGGTGACCTTTACAGCACTGCTCTTGGTTTTCGACTGCTAAGACAACATGGCTACAGCGTCTCATGCGGTAATTATTATGTGGATGGCTATTTGTTATGAAAAACGTGCATAACATCATCTTCATACAAATTTTCAAGTCCATTTCTGTGATGGTTGGTTTAATTCAGATATATTCAACAAGTTCAAAGATCAGGAAAAAGGTTATTTCAAGCAATCCAATGATGTTCGAGGCATCCTAGGTCTCTATGAAGCAGCGCATCTAGCGATGCATGGAGAAGATATTCTTGATGAGGCCCTCGCTTTCACAACCATCCACCTCAAGTCCATGGCAACCAGTCCAAACTGCCCACTAACAGCAAAAGTTTCTCATGCCCTAAAACAGCCCATCCAAAGGGGCGTTCCAAGACTAGAGAGCAGGCGCTACATTTCTATCTATCAGGACGAGCCGTCATGTAACAAGACTTTACTAAGGCTTGCAAAGTTGAACTTCAATCTCGTGCAAGAACTACATAAAGAAGAGCTTGCAGAAATCACAAGGTGATTAATTATATATAGCACTTGTATCCAAATTTAGAATGAATGCACATAAATACGTGTTAGAGAATAATATAAATCGTATTCTGAAGTCTCACCTTATACCTTAAATTTTTAGATGAAATGGTTCCTTAACATAATATTAGAGCCTTATTCATTTAATGGTCATGAGTTTGAATCTTACCACTCCTATTCTATTTGATAAAATCAAGCACAAGATAGTGTGAGTCTGTGCAAGTTTCAAGCCGAAAAAAGATTTCACTTGAGAGGATATGTTAAGGAATAATATAAATCATATTCTGGAACCTCATTTAACAATTTAAGTTTTTAGATGAGATGGTTACTTAATTTGTACATGTGAGAATGAATATTGACGCAGAGCAAGTTGTAATGCGTGCATAAGCTTTTTTCCTCGAGGATTACATGTGAAACATTTACCTCTTCAGATAGTGCTCAATATTTTATTTGATTCAGGTGGTGGAAGGGTTTGGACTTCGCTAGAAAGCTTCCTTTTGCAAGGGACAGGGTGGTCGAGTGCTACTTTTGGATAGTAGGTGTATATTTCGAGCCTCAATACTCCCTTGCTAGGAAAATACTTACCAGAGTAATAGCCATGACATCGATTATTGATGACATCTATGATGTTTATGGCACCCTTGAAGAGCTGGAACTTTTCACAGAAGCAATTGACAGGTTTGTGGCATGGAAACGGCTCTTTTCTTTCTGGTTTTTAGTAAAACAAATCCCAAGTAAGAGACAAATGACGGTCACGGTGCGATTACATGAACTTGGAAGCTTCATTTTCAGGTGGGACACTAAAAGCATGGACCGACTTCCAGATTACATGCAAATATGTTACGAGGCGCTATTGAACGTATATAGTGAAATTGAGGACAAAGTTGCGAAGGAGGGATGGTCCTACAGAGTCCACTATGGAAAACAAGCGGTACGCACCACAGTCTTGAATCTCTCCTTAAATCAAATAATATTATACTACCTTGTAGAAATTAATTACTCTTATATATAAATTAGTAATGATTTTTATATGTGCGATGTATAACAGATGAAAGTTTTAGTCCATGCCTACTTTAACGAAGCCAAATGGTTCCATGAAAATCATATCCCAACGATGGAAGAATATATGCAGGTGGCTCTAGTAACGTCTGGTTATTCCATGCTCACAACCGTATCTTTCATTGGCATGGGCGACATAGTGACCAAGCAAGCATTTGACTGGGTGTTCAGTCGCCCTAAGATCATTAGAGCCTCGGAAACAATTACCAGACTCGTGGATGATGTAAGATCACACAAGGTATGAACTTATTTTAATTTGTTAAAAAGGGTTTAAGTAAAGATCGATTGTTTGAAATTCCTTGAACGTAATAGCTG
The DNA here is from genome assembly GCA_009078335.1 of Salix brachista. Lineage (NCBI taxonomy): Eukaryota > Viridiplantae > Streptophyta > Magnoliopsida > Malpighiales > Salicaceae > Salix > Salix brachista. The sequence continues at coordinate 14,710,393 of CM018586.1, forward strand.
TTGGAGTTAATTGGGATAATTTGATAGTTTTGAAATGGATGAACTCTTGGTTTTTTGAGGAGGAAATGAACAACTAATTACATTGAAATGTATACCTTTTCAGTTTGAACAAGAGAGAGGACATGTTGCGTCAGGAGTTGAATGTTACATGAAGCAGTATGGTCTCTCGGAACAAGAAGTGTATAAAGAGTTTCACATGCAAGTCGTCAGTGCATGGAAGGATATCAATGAAGAGTACTGTCTCCACCCTACCGCTGTGCCAAGGCCTCTGCTTGAACGCATTCTCAATCTTTCGAGAGTCATCGATGTGATTTACAAGGAGAGAGATGAGCACACGCATGTTGGAAAAGAAATGAAAAACAATGTTGAGTCACTTTTTATAGATCCAGTCCCGGTATAACTGCTAGGTCGCGGGTTTCCGCAGGTGTTTACAGACTAGTGCCTCCCATGCCAGCAGACTTTCTAATAGTACAAGGAGACTTGTGGTTTGATAAATACTTTTCGTGATCTGTATTTATCGTTTTCCAATAAGGTTAGCATCGCTGCCATAAAATCAACGAACATTTACGTCGGTATTTTGTTGGAAATTTATGTGGATCAGCCTGAGAGATTTGCATAACAAGGTGAAGAAGAGAAGATCTATTTGCTTGAAGGCTCTATATGACTTGAAACAAGCACCTAGAACATGGTACAGCAAAATAGATGAGCACCTGTCAAACTTGGGATTTCAGAAGAGCCTGTCCGAAGCTACTCTTTATGTGAAACATAAAGAAAATGATCTGCTTATTGTTTCCCTTTACGTTGACGACAGGAAGCAACATTAAGCTGATTGATGAACTCAAAGAGGAGATGACGAAATTTTTGAAAATGACAGACCTTGATTTAATGACATTTTTTGAGAATGGAGATAAAGCAAGAAGACAATGAAGTCTTCATATGTCAAAGGAGATACTCTTTAAATATCATGGATTAACGCCTTGAATAATATTACCAAACACCTTAAATAATCCAAAATTTAAGGAGCATAAGGATCGATTTCATTTTCTGCTGCAGCTATTTTTACTAGTCAGTTTATGACGGATTCAGGGATTTTAATTCCCATTGAAAGAGACCTTACTTGTGAAAAGAATAGTCCAAAATTCGAGTATAGTTAACGGGTCAGAAGTTATATGGGATTGTCAAATAATGATAAAAAAAAACCTCGACATGCTGCTTGAAAATCAACATTCTATTTATCATTCTCAATAGATTTCCATTCTATATACACTCTTGGAGTCGGGCTGGCTGCTTTTTACTACACGTTCAAGTATCCTGGAGAAACACGTCCCTGAAATTTATGCTCGTTGTTTACAGCAACAATTTCAGCAGACAATCAATGGCACGTCATCCTTTCCCATGGCCAAGCCAGTCCATTACTCACAACATCCTAAGATGATCTCTTGCAAAGAAGGTATGTCTGAGAGCTTCTCGAGCTGTTAACCTGTCCAAGGGATCGTACCTAAGCAATCCTTGCAGGAGATGGATAAGATCTCCAGCTGAATGGTCCACGTGTTGCATTACTAGATTCTGCAAAAAATATGCAGGGACGATATGGTGAGAATAGAACAGAGTAGAAACAAAATCCTCAGGAGTAACTTATCTCTCAGAAACATGCATATCAAAAAAAAAAAAAACCTGGAGTCGAGGTAGCTTCGAAACAGCTTTGATACTTTCTCTTGAAGCAGCTCCCTCTGGCCAGTCCAGTCTACCCCTTCTAAAATACTTCTCTGCATGATGACTGTGAATGCACGAGAAAGGATTAGGCAAAAGCTTAAATAATAACATACGATTATATATCAATTTGCAGTTTTAATATATAACTTACTCCACTCTCTTAAGCATATGCTGTGGCAAAGGACCAAGCACGCGTTCCATCATTGCAAGATGCTCCAGATTTTCATGTGTTTGAAATAAAGCCTCACCCTGTTAATCAGATGCAAAGTTATGCCAAAATCATTTGCATTTGGCCACTGTTGTAGTGCCCAGTAGAAGAGTTGAAATGCATTAGTTCAGAAACATACTGTGCACAACTCCACTAAGATGCAACCAACACTCCACACATCACAAGGATAACTCCATCCAAGTCCTGTGATGAAAATTGAAATTTGTAATCTCCAATTATTTATGGGAAAAAAAAAAAAAAAAACAGGACAGTTAACAAAAAGTATTACCAAGAATAACTTCAGGTGCCCGGTAATGTCGTGTTGATACAATGTAATTCTGATCTTGACGCTCATAGGTAGTGCTACCAAAATCAATCACCTTAATGGCACTCGATTTTGGGACTCTTTTATAGTAGGAACTGTCCTTTGGAGAGCGAGTTGAGTTCTGCTCAAAGCAACATATGTCAGCAGCCTTAAAAAACCAAGTCGACCAGAATGAGTTGACAAGGATAAAAAAACAAAAAAAAAAGGAAACCATAATGCATGGCCAGAGCATAACATAAAATAACAAGGTAAGAAGCTAATCATCACCTTGTAATCAGGAACTTTTACATAGTCAGAAGAAACTAGGAGTATGTTCTCAGGCTTCAAATCAGTATGTATCATATGAAGGTCATGCATAACTGCAGGATTTGAAGTACAGAGGCAACATAAGTAAATGAATCACAACTAGCTACTCTATAGAGAACTACAAAAAAAACTCCCTAAAACAGATATACATTAGCAAATCTCATTATGTATTTCCACATAGCTAAGAACTTAAAATATGATTAAAAGAAGAGAAGGAAAAAAAAGAAGATAAATGATGAATGAAAAGAAACTAGCTAAAGTAATTACTACACACATGCTACACATTCCAACAGTTGTCTGCCAATCTCGCGGACAAGATCAATAGGAAATGAGCGATAATTGTTTTTGCGAAGAAAATCGTATAAGCTTGGTCCAAGCTTCTCAAATACCTGTTAAAACCATTTACATTCATCCAGAAGTCTTAAACTCCCAAATTATTCGTGAGTTGAGGAAATCATTCCATCAGAAACTAATCATATATACTTACAATACAGATATGGTTACGATAGTCAAACCAGTTCCGTATTTGCACACAACTGCAAGGAATAAACCCATTTAACCATTGACAGAAGCATAAATAAGCAGATCACATGGTTGGCAATGGCAATAAATCAGGTAAGAGACAGGTCAAGAAAACTCACCGGTTGCCATCTTTATCATGTTTACCAAGCTGTTGAAGCACTTCAATCTCTATCATGGCTGCTTCCCTATATTTCTTGATGCCACGTACAATTTTGATGGCAACCATTTCCTTTCTTTCTCTGTCCCAGCATTCCAAAACCTGACCAAAGGTGCCTATACATAGAGCAAGCAGTACACAGATAAAAGGTCAGGTGAATGAAAATTAAACCTCAAAGCGAAGAGGAATGCAAATAAGTGACAGGCCATACCTTCTCCCATTTTGCTATGTATCTTATCTGCAACAATAGAAGCAAAAGGAAGAGGGGGGGGAAATCAGTCAGCAACCATCACAAGTACCATGTCAAAATAAAATCTCAGTAGAATTAGTGTTAATATCTCTGAAGACGATAATGCTATCAACGAAGGAATGAAAAATTGCAATGACTCAGTTTCGTTTAAGGTTTCAAAAGAACATTGCACAAAATAATAAAATACAACTCAATGTATTAGAGTAAACCTACTCGTTAATAAGACTCTAATGCAACAAATAATCAAAGTCAAATTAACTCATAGACTAACTCTATTAAATCCATAATTGGTGGAAAAAGAGTCTTGAAAGCCCCAAGTAGCAAAAGATTTGCAACTTGAAGACCTTACATATAAACCTATTCATTGTTTATAAGGTATGGCAGGTAAAGTGTAATTACAGCGAGAAGTTAGATTATCTCCAAGCGCAAACATGTAATGGCCATCTTTGTCATCTTCCCTCCATGGGGGAGAACCATTTTGAACCACTCCTTTAAAAAACAGAGAGCTAGTTTGGTCTGAGATTGCTCCTGAAGATGCATAGCTTGCTACATTCCCAACCTCTTGTCCACAAAATATTCCTACCTGAGCCTACACACAGTCACCGATTTATGTACCACTCAAGATATAAAATCAAAAATTTCACCTGGTAGCTTCATATACCCTCGGCCCTTTCTCTTTTCCAGAAACCCATTTGTGAGAGAAACAAAAAAATACAAAATCAAATAATATTGCTAACATTATGAATAGAAGAAATCTTCATTTTTATCACAAAATTTAGGCCTGAGTTACCTCAGCAACTTTTCAGCATATCTTACCTATTATTTTTCAAATTAAAATAAAAAGTTTAATACAATAAACTATGTTTCTACAAATAAACTATTTATAAGCTATATAATATAATCAAATTTTATTAAAAATACAACATTAATCTAACAACATCTAGATTTTTATGGAAAATAATGGGAAAAAATTCAATTAATTTTATAAACCAACATAAATATAATCCGTATACAAAACAATGATCTGCGAAAGAATAAACATAAACAGATAAGAAAGAATAAACATAAACAGATAAGAACTAATCGAAACAGATCTAAAGTCAAAACTCAAGATCCGATATTTAAAAAACAAAGAGAACTGGAACCAAATTCAAACCTAATGAATTATTTTCGATCTGTCACATTAAGAACAATTGTTTTTTTAAGAAAAAAACTGATGATACCTGAGGCACGTCCCAGCCGAACCGCGGTCTTTTCCTAGGTCGATCCAGATGCGTTATGGGAATTATGGTCACGTGTTCCATCTCCATGATCGAAGAGAAATCCAGAGAAAAGTTGGCGATCTCGACGAGAAATAAAGGGAGAATTTAGGGATTTTTTAAAAAAAATTGTTGCGAGGACAAATCAATTTAGCTAACCCTAGTTTTAAGTAACGTGAACATAATGGGAGGAGAGGCGGTTAGGGAGAGATCTGACCGTCAACGTGTGTTGGTTTTAGCCGTGGATTTTAACCTGACAAGTATTGTTAGGGTTTATTCTTTTTGTTGATTCCATGATTCGGTTTGTTTGACTACAGTTAGTAATTAACCGTGGTTTAGGTAGCTGTTTTGACTTTTGCGGACAATGGGAATTTTCGATACGTGGCGACACGCACGACAAAAGACTTGATCATCAAACGGTTCATTCAGGCTACTAATTTGTGATATTATTATCTAGGTGTTTTTGGGTAAAATAATGTGTTAAAAAATGAGTTTTTGTGTTAAAGACTCTGATTTTTTTTGGCATCATAATGAATGAAATTTACGGAAAATGAGACATTTGATTTAAATTTTTTATAAAAAAAAATTAGCACCCCATTGGTGATAGAAAAAAACAAATTCAAGCTCGGATTTATTGTTTAGATACTTTGAATCATAGTTGTTAATACCGTTTTGTTTCGTCCGAAATGAACAAAATATTTCGTACCAATTAAAAAAATGAGACAAAACGACGTTGTTCTTATCTCAATTTAAATTTTGGTATGTTTTGGATTTTTCAGTCAAATACCAGCCGAAATATACCAGTATTACTCAGGTTGTGCTGTTTCGGCTACAGTAAAAAAAAAATCTCCCGCCACCTCTCTCCTAGACAAATGATTTTGTTGTTCATCTCCCGCCTTAATTTCTTGCTTTTTTCCACTCCCGCCTTGATTTATTGCTTTTTTCCATGATGACTTGACTTTCTTGTAGGTTATCATCATCATCATATATATATTATTGTTATGAGAATATTAAAAATATAAGAATCAAAATCAAAACAATAAAAATTATAAAAAATATATATTATATAAAAAAAATTGTTGCGTCAACTTTGATTTTAGAAAAAATAAAAATTATATTTAATTTTTTTCATATAATTAATTAATTATGAACAGTATAACTTCGAAACGGTGCATCGAAATGTTCTGAAACCAAAACATTATGTACCAGTAGAAAAAATAAAGCGTCAACTGAAATGGTATTGACAACTTTGCTTTGAACATGTGGATTGAACTTATGTTGTCAAATAAAATCACTTGCATAAAATTCAATTATTTTGATGTTCAGAACTAATGTCAACAATAACTTTTTTTCTATTATCTCTAGAATTTAGCAATTTTCTCTTCTCTCTGATATATTTTTCTAGGTCATTTCAAGGTTAAAAAAAAAGAATATAAATAGAACTCTCATCACCAAATGCAAACCTTTGCCATGAAAATTGACTATTTAATAAGCAAAATCAGTGAAAACGCATTGTTATATTCAAACAGCCCTTCTCCCTTCTTTCTCAAATCAGTAGCTAAAAATAGATCAAAACAAACTTTCATACCAAAGTTGAACTGAATAAATATTAAGGGACTGAATATGTGAAACCCGAGTGTTAAACTTTCAGCAATGTATTTTCGATCTCAATCTAATTCTAATTCAAGATTACAGTGCAATATTTATAGTAATAAATACACTAAAGAATAAAAAACACACAAAACTTACCTAACACTAAATTACAAAATCTGTTATGCTAATTTACAAACTTTAACAGTTATATTCTAACTGTAATATTTAACACTCCCCCTCAAGTTGGAGCGTAGATGTTTATCAAGCCCAACTTGTTAATTGCTCCATGAAATGTCTTTCCTGAAACCGCCTTTGTGAGTATATCTGCCAATTGATCTTCCGACCTTACAAACAGAAATTGTATAATTTTCCGATCAAGGTTTTCTTTAATAAAGTGTCGATCGACTTCGACGTGTTTGGTACGATCATGTTGTACAAGATTGTGTGCAATCTCGATAGCTGCCTTATTATCACAATATAAGCTCGTGGGTGACCCATAATCAATCTCCAATTCCTGTAACACATGTTTTATCCATAATAGTTCGCACACACCGTGAGCCATACCTCGATATTCTGCCTCCGCACTCGATCTAGCGACCACTTTCTGTTTCTTACTTCTCCAAGTTACTAGGTTACCTTCTACAAAAGTAAAGTAACCTGATGTCGATCTTCTATCTGTCTGATCTCCTGCCCAGTCTGAGTCTGTGTATCCTGTAATTTCACGAACTTCATTCTTTGAGAAGAGTAGTCCTCTTCCCGGTGCACTTTTTAAATATCTTAAGATCCGATATACTGCTTCCATATGCTCCTCTCCTGGTGAATGCATGAACTGACTTACCACGCTGACTGCATAGGCTATGTCTGGCCGTGTATGTGATAAATATATCTGTTTCCCGACTAATCGTTGGTAACGTCCTTTGTCAGCTGGCGTCTGATCTTCTGCTCGTCCCAGTTTGTGATTCATTTCCATCGGTGTATCTACTGGTTTGCATGCAAGCATTCCAGTTTCTGCCAACAAATCCAACACATATTTTCGTTGTGAAAGACATATCCCCGTTTTTGACCTTGAGACCTCAATCCCTAAGAAGTACTTCAGTTGTCCGAGATCTTTCATTTCAAATTTCGATGCTAGAAACTGTTGTAGAGCTTTTCTTTCTTCTGGATCATCTCCTGTTAAGACCATATCATCCACATATACTATTAAAGTCGTTACCTTCCCTCCTTTGTGCTTTATAAACAAAGTATGATCTGAATTACTTTGCTTATAGCCAAACTCTTTCATCGTGGATGAGAATCTTCCGAACCATGCCCGGGGTGACTGTTTTAACCCATATAAAGCCTTCTTTAATTTGCACACTTTCGTTTCTTGTGAGCACCTGGTTTTCACTCCGGGTGGCAATTCCATATAAACTTCTTCTTCAAGATCTCCATTCAGGAAGGCATTCTTGACATCAAATTGTTGTAAAGCCCAGTCTCGATTCACTGCTATCGATATGAGAATCCAGATTGTGTTTATTTTTGCAACCGGGGCAAAAGTTTCTTGGTAGTCCACCCCATACTTCTGCGTATATCCCTTTGCTACCAACCTTGCTTTGTATCTATCAATACTCCCATCTGCTTTCAACTTCACTGTGAACACCCATTTACACCCAACTTTCTTCTTTCCTGTTGGTAGTTGACATAACTCCCACGTGTTATTCTTCTGCAAAGCCTCCATTTCCTCATTCATCGTCTTGGTCCATTGTGGGTCTGCTAATGCATCCTGTACATTACTAGGAATAGACACATTGGATAATTGATTAACAGTAAATGCACATGATTCCGATAATCTATGGGTAGATATATGGTTGCTGATGGGATATTTAGTTTTTTGTTTGGGATCAGGTTCATACTGTTTTTTTGGGATTCCTCGGTTTAGTCTTTGTGGGTATCTATGGGTCTTATTATTTTCTAAGACAGGAATTTCATTTATCTCAATTGGGATAGGATTTAGGGTTACCTGAGGTGACTGAGGAGAGACATTCTCGGTTGATTCTTCGGTTAATGGTGTAGGCGTTGGTAATTCCAGAGACATAGGGGGGTCATTATTGAGATCATTTCGGTCTGTGCTGACGTCAATGTTATCATCCCGACTTGGTCTCATTTCCTCTAATTCAAATATATCTTCATTCTCTTCATTGTTACTCTCCCCCTGAAGAGAAGAACCAGGAACTCCCCCTGAATAGTAGGGTTCAGATTCGCGAAATGATGCATCCAAGGTCACATGTAGCTTTCGATGATGAGGATCGTAGCACCGATATCCTTTTTGAAATGCCGAGTAACCGACAAACACACACCGTTTGGCACACGGATCGAGTTTGCTTCGCAGAACCTTAGGGATGTGGACATATATCGTACAACCAAATACTCGAGGCTCCAAATTTGGAAGGTGAGGAACCGAGAGAAGAGATTCCATTTTCTGTTGAGGAGACTGAAATTCAATTGCACTGGATGGTGTTCGATTTATTAAATACGCAGCGGATTTGACTGCCTCACCCCAATAGTATTTTGGCAGATTCATGCCAAATAGCGAGGCCCGAACTATTTCCATAATTTACTTGTTCTTTCTTTCGGCTAATCCATTCTGCTGTGGAGTATATGTGCAAGATGTCTGATGTCGAATTCCGTGATGTTGTAAGAAGTTACCTAGTACTTAATCCATAAATTCCGTACCATTATCTGACTGAAGTGTACGAATCTGTCGTTGGTATTGGGTCAGCACCATTTTCTGAAATTCCTGAAATGCTGTACTTACTTCACTTTTATTTCGGAGGAGAGATATCCAGGTCATCCGAGTACACTCATCAATAAAGGTAACAAAGTACCGTGCATTAGAAAAAGATGAGACCTTTGCAGGACCCCAAACATCAGTGTGAATAACTGCAAATGGGTCTACACTTTTATGCAAACTTGGCAAATAGGAAATACGGTGACTTTTCGCCAGTTCACAGATGTCACACTTAAAATCCAAAATACTTAACCTTGAAAATAAATGCGGTTGTAGCTTCTTTAGGTACCCAAATGAAAGATGTCCGAGTCGTCGATGCCATAACCAAACAAGAGCCTGAGCTTGATCCGTACTTGTGGTCTGATGTGCATGACCTAACTTTAACCCCCCTTGTTTCGTTAATTCCAAGTAATACAGGTTGCCCCGTCTAACACCATAACCAAGAATCTTCCGGGTTAGAATGTCCTGAAAAACACAGAACATAGGCCAAAACGTGACCGCGCACTCAAGGGTAGTCGTGATTTGACTAACCGAGAGGAGATTATACGCAAGAGATGGAACAATAAGAACAGTATCTAATGTAATAGTATCAGTTAAAACAAGAGATCCTTCCCCCGTAATAGGGGAGGTACTACCATTAGCAGTACATATATCTGTCCGTAAAGAGGGTTTATGGCATATTAGATTATCGGAATCTCTAGTCATATGATGAGATGCACATGTATCAATTATCCAAGTACTATTCTTTGTAATAATAGAGTGTGCAAAGTCGTTTTTGATGATACCTGGATGGGTCACATTCGCTGGGGGTTGTGTCAGATCCGCTTCCGTCAGATGAACCAAAGGTTTTCGAAAAAATTTCCGAGGTTTTTTCGTAAAGTCCCACCAGTCCGGGTAGCCAGTAATTTCATAACACCGTTGTTTTGAGTGTCCCATTTCACCACAATAAGAACATATCAGTCCACCAGTATTTTTGTATTTTTGGTCAACCCGGTCAGCCCAAAACCGGTCAGCCCGGGCAGCTTTAAACACACGCCCTAATGGCTCTGCTTCTCTCCCTCTGTCCCCTTTTTCAAACCGCGCCGCCCCGTTCCTTTGTTCTCTCCCACGGGATCCAAACCCTCCATCACCTCTCACGGTTGCATCCAAATCTTCAACTTCCATAACATTAGGACTCACCGAGGAGCTGGAGAGATCATAGCGTGGTGTGTTTTTCCCTCTAGCGGGTACCTCTGTCACGGAGGAGCTGGAGATTTCAGGGTTGTGGTTGTGTAGTTCTGTGGGAGGCATCTTGAGGATCTGAGGGTTCAAGTTTGAGTTTCAGTTGAAGTTGTTGGGGGGTTCTGGGTTCTGAGTTTCTGCAACAGGTACTGTAGCGATCTCCCTTCTTCTTTTCGATGAATACGCTTGTTGGGTTGAGTATAACGACTGGTGATGGATTTTCTGGGTTTTTCGACGGGTTTAAGGTTTGAAATTTCTGGGTTTCGGGGTTGAACAAACAACTACTGTGGGATTTTTGTGTTTAATTTCTGGGTTTCGGTGCTCAGTGAGAGCTTCGATCTGAACAGTAAATGTTCAAGCAATAGTGTCAAGAACACAGTAGCTTCCGAGAACAAAATAATTCGAGAAAAAAAAATTAAACTTGTTTCAATTTCTGGGTTGATGGGTGATTTCTGGTAGAAAGTTGTTGATGGGTGATTTCTGGGTTGATTTTCCGGGAAAGTTTTGGTTTTCCGGGAAAATCGAGGTGTTTGGTTGCTGGGAAATGGTATGTGTTTCTGGGGAAAAAACTGGGTAAAAATTTTCGGGTTTTGGATAATTCGAAAGAAAAAATACGAATTCGGATTCAAATAATTCGCTCTGATACCATGTTAAACTTTCAGCAATGTATTTTCGATCTCAATCTAATTCTAATTCAAGATTACAGTGCAGTATTTATAGTAATAAATACACTAAAGAATAAAAAACACACAAAACTTACCTAACACTAAATTACAAAATTTGTTATGCTAATTTACAAACTTTAACAGTTATATTCTAACTGTAATATTTAACACCGAGAATAAAGTATACATAGAGGTAGGAGATTTAAAAAAAAAAAAATGTTGTTATTATACAAAATTTAGGAGAAAAAAAAAAAAAAAACGGGGTCAAAATAGAATTAAGAAGAGATGGGACTATAAATACCCATCTCTTCTCAGCCATGTCCAGCCGAAACAACAGAGAGAGGGAAGGGAGAATTTCGAAACTCATCTCATAAAAACCAAGAATAAACACCCAAAAAATTGTAAACCCATACAAGCCTTGGATTTCTATAGTGGAAGAGCACAATTGGGTGGAGAAGTAACAAGAAGAAAGTGAAGAAATTGGGGAAGAAAGGAGGAAGAGTGGCTGGGTATTTTCAAGGAGAAGAAGGCTAGGATTATTCCAAAATTGTTAGATTTCATCCAAGTAAGGAGTTCTAATTCCAATTTCTATGAAATTAACTTCAATTTGATTAGAAGTTCATGATTGTTCTTGAATTGGGAATTAGGGTTTTTAACACAAAATGTTAGGAAAATGCATAAATGAGTAGGATTTCATGAATAAAGGGAAGACATGGCTGTTATTGATGAGAAATCAAGGATTGAAGATGAATTGGGGACACTTTCCTTTTTTTTCAAAACTGGGCAGTTTCGTTTCCCTTTTTGTTTGGGACTTTTGGACCTGAAAAATACATAATTCTGGGAGGGCACCTTCATAAAAGTTGTAGCTGGGAGTGTTAGCTTTCCAACGAGTCCAACCCCGTCTAATTTGGAGTTCTGGAACTCCAGATATGGGTAAAACTCTGAGGAGAGGTCAAGCTGTCACATGTGTTGACAATTTCGGCCAAGTTGAGAAAATAGCAAAAATTTAACCATGTTAAGGGTAGAAATTGTCCCTTTCCCTTCATAAAATGTGTCTTGATCTTCAGAAAATAAAAAAAGAGAATAAATGGTGATAAGAAATTGAATTCATGATGTCCATTTGGACTATAAATGAGCTGAAAAATTAAAGGATGATAATGAGGAATATAAGTGAGAAAGAAAAGAATTGGTAAAAGGAAAATGAATATTATTACCATTTTTATTGTTGTTGTGTGTGATATGTGAATTAATATATAAAAAAAATAGTGGGTATTTGTGGTTTCAGGAAGAACCGCGGGTGAAGGGCAACAACAACAACGACAGGGTAACGCAAGTCGAACATTCACAGCAGGTAGGTACTTGGTACCTATATTTGCTTTATCTAATAATTATTTTCTTTACTAGTTATTGAACTATAGTTATAATTTGGTGCTTATTGATGAGGAAAAAAAAACGGGTAAAGGAAAGGTTAGGGGATGGAAAAATAGATATATATGTGTGTGTAGAAAGAAACAAGCTGGTCGATATCGGCGGGTGACGTCAATATCGACATAATGTATAAAATTTGATTAACTATTCAATTTTGGAATAGTTAATGATATCGGCAAGTGACGTCGATATCGGCATGATTTATAAACCTGATTAACTATTCAATTTTGGAATAGTTAATGATATCGGCAAGTGACGTCGATATCGGCATGATTTATAAACTTGATTAGCTATTCGGTTTCAGAATAGTTAATGATATCGGCTGGTGAAGTCGATATCGGCATGATTTATAAACTTGATTAGCTATTCGGTTTCAGAATAGTTAATGATATCGGCGGGTGACGTCGATATCGGCATAATTTATAAACTTGATTAACTATTCGGTTTCAGAATAGTTAATGATATCGGCGGGTGACGTCGATATCGGCATGATTTATAAACTTGATTAGCTATTCGGTTTCAGAATAGTTAATGATATCGGCGGGTGAAGTCGATATCGGCAAAATTAATAGACTTGATAAGCTTTCTGAGATGAAAGCGAAGCAGTTAAAAGAAATAAATTTTCTTTTATATAATCTAAAAAAAAAATGGTGTATATGATTGTATTTAAAATCTCATATGATCTAAGTAGATTGATGGATATGTTGTATAAATTTTTCTGTAAATTGCTAGTATTTACTAAATTGTTTTACTTATGTGGAAAATCTATATTTTGCAGGTTCTTCCCATTCTCGTCAGAAATAGATTTTAAACCTTAATTCCTTTTTGTATAAGTTAGGAACTTAGGGAGTTATGGTGAAATTTTGATATGTAGAAGAACATGTAAATTGTATAGAATAGTATTTTGTAAATTTTGTTTCTGGAATATTAAATGTATCCACCTATGCTCCGGATATTAGAAAGTACTAGATTATCTTAGAATATTAAACTATGTCATGTTCTATGTATATGTATATATGTGAAATCTTCATGTGCGAACTGGCTTTTTAATTTTTATCTTATGCGTGTGATGTAAGATGAAGTTTGGGAATGAATATGGTCCTGAGCATATTCTGAAATGAATTATAAAGTTAATTGTATTAAACATGAATGTGATTATGGGTGAGCTGTGATCCAAATTGTGTGCAGGTTGTGTTATTGATAACTTGAGATCTCCCGATATAGGGGAGACTCTACCGAAATTTCGTTAGAAATTTCGGCGAGAGAGAGAAAAAAAAAATCATGTTTCATCTACCCTTTTATAGGGGTAAAGATTAACAAATAAACAAATAGGAGAAAAGAAATTTGGGGTTGTTACATTTGGTATCAGAGCATTTGGTTGCAGTTTCAGGGATTGAAGTACTAATGTGATTCTGGGAAAAATGTTTCAGGATGGTTCGAACGAGACAGCATGCAAAAACTGACCCAACCCCTACACGAGGAAGGGGGTCAAATTTACATGATGATAGTAGTACAGAGAGGAATTCTGTGGCAGATACGGCCTCTCATATACCTACGATATTGGTTCATTCAGAGGGGGAAGAATCAACAGGAGGTCAGGAAAATTCTACATCTCGACGGACAGATGTGCCTGCAGCAGAGGCATCTGAAGGCGAGAGGCAAGCCCAAATATCTTCCCCAGCAGCGCCAAGGGTTGCGCCGAACCTATTTTTAGATCCTGCTTTTATGGAACATATAGTACGGGCTGTGACGGCAGGGATGACGGCAGGTATTTCCAATGTAGCTCCTAGATCAGAGAGGGTCGTGACAATAGTACAATGGGTGAAAGATATGCGAGAAATGGGTTGTGGAACCTTCTCAGGAGTGGAGGATGCAGAGGTTGCTGGGCATTGGATGCGTAAAATTAAAATATGATTTATTAATCATATTATTATATAAAATGTATTCAAGAATACCGATATTAATTTTTTTTTTGCAAGAAATCGTAGGTCATTTTTTCTCTCTTTATATATATTTTTAGGCGATAATATTCAATAAATATTAAAACATATAATTAGTCTCACATACTTTATAGTGTAATCGAAATGGGAAGTGGGTCGTAGATTTTTTAATTGTAGATAATCCAGGTAAATTTGTCAAAAAAAAATTATGAGTTGCCTTTTTTCTCTTGTAATATTAGATCTGACACATTATAAATAAAAATATTGTAATTTATTTTTAGAAATAAACCTAAATTTTTTGCGTGCTATAATTACTTATTTGCCGTCTAAAAAGAACAGTGTAATCGAAACGGGAAGTGACTCGTATATTTTTTAATTGTAGATAATCTAGGTAAATTTGTTATTTTTTTTAGTTGTATTTTCTGCCCAGTAATATTATATATGAAAAATTAAAAACCAAAATATTAAAAATATTTTTTAAGAAATAAACTTTAAAAAACATAGCACAAAATTAAAATTCGAAGACAATTTTTTTTAATTTTTTATAAGATTTATTCCTTGTATTATTATACTAAATGTATTTAAGAATACTGATATTAAATTTTTTTCTTAAAAAAATCCTAGATAATTTTTTTCTCTCTATATACATTCTTAGGCGATAATATTCAATAAATATTAAAACATATAATTAGTTTCACATACTTTAATTTGACATAAATATACAAATATATAATGAATTTGACATACTTTAATTTGACATAAATATACAAATATATAATGAATTTGACATACTTTAAATAATACATGTAATTTTAAGAACAAAATTGAAGCAAATCTAAACATTCAAATTAAATAATTGAAAACATAACCTGAAATTAAAAGAAATGGGACCGAAATGAAACTAAAATCCATAATTAACTTGCATAGAAGGATAAAATTGAAAGAAATCAAACTTTGGGACCAAAAATATTAAGGATTTATAATAAATTTGCATGGAAGGATGAAATTGAAATCCATCAAAACTTTGATACCAAAAATATTAAAAATTCCAGCTCAATCCGCAAAATTAAAAGCATGAGGACCGAATTGAAAGTCCAATATATAATCAATTTCAATTGAAGAATGAAATTGAATCAAATCAAAACCTATATAATAACATTAAGGGCAAGAAAACCAAATTACAGCGTTTAGGGACCGAAGTGAACTTTGATAAAAAAAACAGCTTAGCTGACATCATCTGGCGCAGGCAGGAGAGAGAAATTGGGGGGGGGGATTCAAACGACCATTGACACGTCTCCTGACACCATAGTGTTACACGCGCCACCCCAGGTGGAAGAGAACATGCCTGAAAATCATTCTAGACGCCGGTTGGGCATTTTCCGACGCCGTAGGAAGCCGCACGTGTTGTCCGAAGAACGTGTTAGCGCTGACACGAACGGCGCGTCCGGAGACGTGCCAGCAGATGTCAGCGAAAAAAAATAAATTTTTTTTGGCTAATTACTGGAAAGCCCCTCACCCCCAGACGTGTTTTTTGTCTTTTTCGAGGGACAAAATGGTTAATGCACTGTTCAATGAAATATTAAAAAAATTAAAAACCGGCCGGACGAACCGGACCGGACCGGGCCGAAAACGGTCAATGACCGTCCAACCCCTGAAAATGGCGGCGTTTTTTGTCTTTTTCGAGGGGTTTTTTCGTTAATACACTGTTCAAAAGGCGGAAAAAAAAAGATGGACATACACCCGCGAAGCACTGGGTCAAATTGCAAGTGAATAGTGACAATGAGTCACAGTAAACAGTAACAATCGATGCTCTTTTAGGTCTTTTGATAATAATCTATCAAGTCTCCGCAGAACTCACAACCTCACAAGAGTAATCAGTGTTGTTAATTTTGTTTCGTTTCAACTGAAACGGTTAAAATATTTTGTACTATTTAAAAAAATGAGATAAAATAGCGTAGTTTTTATCTTGTTTAAAATTTCGGCCTGTTCAGGAAATTTCGCCCGTTCCATTTCAGCCAAATAATATTTTTTAAAATAATGAATGATTTTACAATATCAATCGTATCTCTTAGTTCGACGTTAGATTGAGATCAAATTTTAGTCTCTTGACATATTTATATATATCATGTTAAAATTTCAGGGAAATTGGAGAATGTAATAACCTTGCGAGATTGATGATGATATTTTCGTAATATTATACATATTCATAATTTTGTTCAGAAAAATTATTTTATTGTGTCTTTTTTTATATTAAATTGTAAAATTCTAAATAATTTTATTTTTGGAATTGAACTAATTTTTTTAATATATATATATATATATATATATATATATATATAAACAGTACAACTCTGAAATGGTGTACCAAAACACTTCAAAACCAAAATATTCTATTCTTATTGAAAAAATGAATAATCAACCGAAACAAAATTGACAATCTTGCAAGTAACATATGTAGTCTCTAAAATTTAGGCAAGAAATTAAAAACTGAACAGGAAAGATCATCGATCGATTTAACCTGCCAGCTTCAGAAAATCACAACATGGATATCAGGAAACCCAAAACTGTAGCTTTAATTTCAAATGGATAGCAACTAAATCAAGGAAACAGCATCATCAAAAAAAAAAAAAAAACAGGAAATAACATTTTTCTAGTAGGGAATCGAACTTTTTATTCGTTAGGAAATTAATTGGGATTCGTAGAAGACAAAAACGGACTACGTTAGTCTAAGCTGACGATATATATTACACTACCAAATCCAGAAAGTTCAACCTTCTACAGATTAAGAAGTGTTCATCCTCCTTTTTAATGTCTCATCAAAAACCTTAATGCTCACTATATATCGTTCCAATTTAAAAAACCTTTTTAATCATCAAGATTGTGAATTACATTTTGTCCTGATTAGAATAGTCACTATATTTCATTCCAATTTTAAAAAATAAAAATAATCAAAATATTTCATCTCGCTCAAAATCTCAACCTCTTCTAGAAATTCCATCCAAATTCCGGCCAAAACATTATGGTTTTGTTCTAGCTAAATAATATACTTTTTTGCTTTTATTTTTATAATATATATTATCTATAATATGAATTATATCTCTCGATTTAATAGTTGGATCGAGCTATATTTTTTTGATATAGTCCCAATATCTTTTAAAAAAAATATTGTTTTGAATTTTTTTTAATCAAGTTATATTTTTATCAATCATCTAGGTTGTCTTTGGACCCATCAAGTTGATCAGGTCATAACAGTTCAACTCTCATTTTTTTATTTGTGTTTGAAACTAGAATTGCATAATTTTAATTTACTTTATCTTTGAATTTGAATTGAAATTATGTTTGTTAAATTATATATATATATAGACACACACACACACACATAGATACATAGTATAATCCAAAACAATATATCGAAATACTTTAAAACCAAAACATATCATTCCAATTAAAAACCAAAACACCAATTTACAACCTTGGTTGTATCCTCATTATTTTGTGCTTTTTTGACACATAATTTATTTGCTATCATTTCATCCTTATTCCTATTGTATACCATTTATGAAAGATTGATTGATAATACCACACTATTACTCACCATCCAATTGGTTTATAATTGGTAATGAGTATCTTGTTACTCTAGTTAACTATTTTTTTTTTTTTTTAGATATGAGGAAACCTCACCTCCTGTAAAATGTATTTTATGAACTAAAATGAGTGAGTAAAACTTCGGCTATTCCAGACTTTTACAAAAAATACATAACTTGACTCCAAAAGATGCACTCTAGTTAACTATGCTCTAACTCCAAAAAGTATATATTTCCAAACCTATAATTAACGCGTCATACTCAGTTCGATCACTAGCACATGAAAATCAAATGTGGTGCAAGGAATTGAAGTTGACATGTCTCAACAAGAGAAGTCATTGCAAAATTTACTTTGAAATTATTATAATAATCATTAAAACTTTTATTATATCTTCATTAAATTTTTTATATTGATATAAAAGTGGAAAATCTTCCATGTCCGAAACATTTCAAGAGCATCAATCACGCAGAGGACAGCGAGAGTGGTTGGAAATAGCCTAATTAATAAGATGAAGTTCACGAGAAGATATTTTAGAACGATGGAAAACTTTGTAGATAAATGACAAGGCCGGTTGAAGTTCTATATGATCACATTGCGGTTATAATGATGTTGCTGTATAATTTGTTTTTTTTTAATTATTTTAACATGTTAGTATTAAAAATGAATTTTAAAAAATAAAATATATTTATTTTCAAAAACAAATATTTTGACAAACAGGCTAAACATCTATATTTTATTCAACAAATCTTGTCCATCTCAGTTACATTACTTTCTGTATAAAGGTGTTTCGGTGCTTAATTTGTGATGTTAATTGTTATACTTTTAATTTACAATTTATTTTCGGTGATAACCATTAATAATTATTATTATAGTTATTTTAATTAATTACTATAGCCATTATAATTTATTACTATAATTAAAATTACTTTTATTATTAAGTTAAATTTATTTCATTTGTTTCCCTTATTTATTTTCACGAGCAATCAATTTAATTTCTATTATCAACACAATAAATCCACTCAATCGCTTAGGATTGTCCAGGGGGAAGATCCAATGATGGCTTTTCTACAATGGCTGAAAGAAAGCTCCAAACCTACCTTGCTCTTTGTAACTATTTTTCTATTAGTAGCGCTCAAGTTTCTCATGAAGGGGAAACTGAAAAACAGAAAGCTCAATCTCCCACCAAGCCCTGCGAAGTTGCCATTCATTGGCAACCTTCACCAGCTTGGTAGCATGCCTCACATATCTCTCCGAGGGCTCGCCAAGAAGTATGGTCCGATCATATTCTTACAGCTCGGGGAGATCCCAACTGTAGTGATTTCATCTGTTAGATTGGCAAAAGAAGTTCTGAAAACCCATGATCTTGTACTCTGTAGCCGTCCTCAGCTCTTCTCAGCCAAACACTTGTTCTATGGTTGCACCGATGTTGCTTTTGCTCCATATGGTGCATACTGGAGGAATATAAGGAAGATTTGCATACTCGAGCTTCTCAGTTCCAAGCGTGTCCAAAGCTACAGCTTTGTTAGAGAAGAAGAAGTTGCACGCTTGATTCATCGGATTGCAGAATCTTATCCCGGCACTGCCAACCTTAGCAAGATGATTGGATTATATGCCAATGATGTCCTTTGCCGGGTTGCGTTAGGAAGGGATTTCTCCGGAGGAGGAGGGGAGTATGATCGGCACGGGTTCCAGAAGATGCTTGATGATTTTCAGGCATTACTTGGAGGATTCAGTCTTGGGGATTATTTTCCTTCAATGGAGTTCGTGCACAGTCTAACTGGAATGAAATCGAAACTTCAGCGCACCTTCAGACAGTTTGATCAGTTCTTCGATGAGGTAATAACCGAGCACCAAAATTCTAAGGGGGGGAAAGAGGAGAAGAAGGACCTTGTTGACGTTCTACTTGATATTCAAAGGGCTGGATCTTCTGAAATGCCTCTCACCATGGATAACATTAAAGCTGTCATCTTGGTCAGTGAACATTTCATTGGTTTAGCTGTTACCTTCAATTTCAATGCTCCAAACATCAAATTACTTGTAGACTGAGTCATTCGCACGTAATTAACAACTTGTGAATATAATAATTGCAGGACATGTTTGCTGCAGAACTGATACAACCTTCATAACCCTTGATTGGACAATGACAGAGCTTATCATGAGTCCTAAAGTCATGGAGAAAGCACAAGCTGAAGTGCGAGGTGTTGTCGGAGACAGGAGAGTTGTGCAAGAGAGTGATCTGCCCCGGCTGCACTACATGAAAGCTGTCATAAAAGAGATCTTTCGGTTACATCCTGCGGCTCCGGTTCTAGTCCCGAGAGAATCTTTAGAAGATATTATCATTGATGGGTACAACATTCCCGCTAAAACACGGATCTATGTCAATGTCTGGGGAATGGGGAGGGATCCAAAACTGTGGGAAAATCCTGAAACATTTGAACCAGAAAGATTTGCGGGCAGCAGTATAGATTTTACGGGGCAAGATTTTGAGCTGATACCATTTGGATCTGGTAGAAGAAGCTGCCCAGCAATCATATTTGGAATAGCAACTGTTGAAATTGCATGAGCTCAACTCCTCCACAGCTTTGATTGGGAGCTTCCTCCTGGTATCAAAGCTCAGGATATAGATAATACTGAAGCTTTTGGCATCTCAATGCACAGGACAGTTCCGCTGCATATCGTTGCCAAACCCCACTTCAACTAACGCAAGTGTCGTTTGTTTTTATATCAGTCAACTTGAAAAAATAATTTTCTTCTACATAAAAGTTGTTAATTATGGTTTGCTTGTAAAACCAAATTGAACCTGGGTATTACTAGCTCCTATTTGGTTACATAGGATGATATTGGGCAAGGTTGACAATGTAAATAGGTGAAGTTTTTAATGCTGATTATGGTCGGTTCCTAGGTCAACTTTGAGTCTAAATTTTCATGTCAATAAGCTTATCCTATGTGAATGTGGAATGCTATCTTTCTAGATTGTCTAATCATGCATGCATTAGATTTTTTTACAAGAAATCATGTATGTTATAATTTTTAAGCTTTTTAAGTGTTTATTTATGTTTTTTCAGAGGAAAAAAACGTGATAATTATTATGTGCCTAATTTTCAATCAAAATCATTTATTTGGATCTCAATTGACATTTTGGTGTTTTTCAAGACTTAGAGGGTTGTTTCAAGTATATAATGTTGAATTAGACCATTCTTTTATGAAAAATATGGTCCTTTTAAACTTACTTATTCTCAAACAGTTTAAATAGGCAAAAACAGTTTTTGTTACTTGTTCTAAAATGGAAAACTTGTTGATGATATGGATTTGGTTTATGCTCTTGCTGTTTTTTTTTTTGGGAAAACATGACACGAGTGTCTCCTAAAGCTTCTATTAATGTTGGGCTACTTGAGTTTAGGTTGCAATACAAATTGATGAAGTTCTTCCTAGTGTTATTGGCCAACTTTGAGCCTAGGTTTTCATTTATTCATTACATGGAAAAATAAACTATCAACTCCATAAATAAGGACTTGAGCAATTCTCTTGGAAATTGAATTTAACGAGACATAATTCAGAGCACATACATCATAGCACATGGAATAAAGTCAGGCCTAGATACAACATGATCGAACATTAAAGACATGAGATGGAGGTATGTACTTGGCATTCTACACTACTCTTGGCTTCAAAATTGGTATCCCATGCAATCTCAGTCTCTTTTGTCACTGGGAATGCAAAAACAAGCTGGTGAATCAATCATGTACCTTGATGCTCAACTCAATGTGATCTTATATCCTGAATATAGCGACCAACTTGCTGAGCACCAATAAACAAGGCATCCGCAACAAGAAAGACTCCAACCTGTGCCAGAAACAAAGACACTGATTTTCCAATCTAACAACTGGACTTTGTAGATGATTTTAAAGGGGGGGAAAACACAACAACAACAACAACTATAATTACCAGACGAGCAGAGAACAATAATCGATAACCCCAACCTTCTTTGGCAGAAGCAGCTCTTTGCTGATCTGTCCAACTGAAAGTCATGCAGGGATTAGCAACAAATTCAAAGTATAGAAAGGTCAAAGATATTATATAACAGTTTCAAATATTATAGGGCCAAAGACATTCATTTGTCAACCTGCGGTGCATAATAGGAAATTGTTAACATGAAAAAAAATTGTCAAGAGAGTACCAGAGGTATGATAAAAAAAAAGACGAAATATATATATATAGTCGTGAATTGAAGCCTGTCTACAAGCAGATATACTAAAATTACAAGGACACAGTTTAGTCACAGACCGTAACTATAACTCAGAAATTTCAAAATTAATTGTGATGCCATTCCACAGGAGACTAGCATTACCATTACATCTCATCCATAGTAGTATTGATTTTCCCACCTCATATCTCTTTTCCTAATGTATCACATTTTTAAGGTCAATGAATGCATTATTTAGTTGATATAAGTTCACTGGCAAAAGAAATTATAGAAGGGGCGTGAGACAGGAACATGCACAATGTAAAGCAAGATCCACACACAAATACACATGACTAAATAACAAGACCAGCATTACCATTACTTAGATCAAAGTAATCATGCCAATTTAACTTACAAGCATTTGCAGGAATTCAGCCATGCATAATCATGGAAAGGCATAGATATATCTGCTACATATATCAGGACATTTTATTCATTTACTGTGTCAACGATCCATATCTGAGACTGTCAGGTACATTTACAAGGAGAAAAAACATCAAACTTTTCTCTGCAAAGTTAAATACTAGAAGGTAGTAAAGATGAGACATACCCCAGGAATTCAGAAACCCCACCAATTCCAGCGAACTTAAGGGGCTGAGGACCTTCACTGATAAAATCCTACATCCGAATCGTTAAACTCATTCAATTTCTTTACTTGATTAACATAAAGTGAAAAAAATAAAATGAGAAGGTGAGGCATAAGAATGAAAAGGAATGTTCAACTTCACATTGGAAATGCATGTACCTCTTCTTCAGCAGCCTCAAGACCCCCTTGGAGCCAAAAAAGGTTTTTATACCCAGCATTGTTTAGCAGTTCACAAGCAGCTAGAGATCTGCCAGGAAATTATGGTTGAAATGATGTGAGCAAATTTATTTCGAATGTAATGACAATTACACTGATTTTCCCACCTCATATCTCTTTTCCTTAAGGATGGCATTTTTAAGATCAGTGGACGCATTATTTAGTCAACTTAATAACAATAACTTGGCTCTACTTTTACCCTCCACCCCACCCCCCTTTTTTTCCTTTTTCATGTTATGTTAACTGATTACACTAAATAAGATTCAAACTGTTCGGCAATTCTCTAAAGCCATCACGTTTCCACATGTATTAATGTCCATGTCATGGTCTTCTTATGTTGCGTTAGAAAAGAAAGGAATTTTCATCTCCATCATCCAATCAATTGTTTAATGTTGCTTGGGCATCCTCAGAATATCAAATCTCACAGTTACCTACATCAAAAGTTCATTCTTTCACATGAAATTATAGCAGAACATGCTATCAAGTTCAAGTTCATGACATTTAATCACATTGAAAGATGCGAGTGCTATAATATATCCTAGTTTCATCAAATAAAACAGTAGCATGTCTGACTCATGGTGAGAAATCACATGTTGCCGCCCATATATTTCACACAACCTTGCTTGACATGTAACTAAAACAAAATGATTCTTCTGGAATGACAAAAATTATTGCAAACACAAAATACAAATTGATTCCTGCAAATGCATATTGATGGATTGATATCTGTAGTTGTGATTGTATTAAACTAAGAGTTCACCTCAATCCTCTCTGGCATGCAACAATAAGGTCTGCATCTTTTGGAAACTTCTCCCCAACCTTTGATAGGAACTGCCTGGTTAAAGAAGAAACAGATGAATATGGAACTGATGTTTTAAGCAGATGAAAAGGTAAAAAGCAAGTACTTTGGGGAAGAAAATGGCAATATTCAACACATACTTATCATAAGACAATGAAGGCATACCACTCCACCAACCTCCTACAAAAACACAAAACACTTAAGATGATTCTACTATGCTCAAGTAACATTATTACTACTACTGCTACATTGTTATCCGTGATCCCAAGTAACAATCATATAATATAATCATATTCCTGTTCAGGGCCCAGAAGATGTGTTAACACATGATGTAAAGCTGGTACTGATATGGTCAGCTCAAGAGTTTAATAAATATATAATCTACGAAAACTGAAATATATGAAAGAATGAATTGTGAAATACCCATCACAAAATTTGAGACCTTTCTCGCAACAGTTCCAGCATCAAAATTATCATCAGCTTCAAAGATTGGAATCCAAGTTGAGGCTTTAACCCATGCCTTCAAACAGGCGAAAAGTCATTAACTCCATTATGAAAGAGATGATACCATCCATATAGTTATTGAGCATGATAAAAGTTTCCAATAAATAGGATGGAATGATGGAAGAAAAAACAAAAAGATCCAATTACCAGTTTGTCAAAGAACAAGTAAAACATGAATTGATCATGGGAGAACATGAGCAGTCATTGAAAACGTAAGACCTTTACATGGTAAAATTACAATATAACGTTTTCAATGATAATAGTAGATAGTGGATGGCTATTGTGGAATTTACCTATGTTAATTTGGGTTGACAACTAGTTAGTAAAAGTTGGCATAATCTATGTAATTTGGGTTAAGAACTAGTTAGTAAAGCAAATAGAAGTCCTGATTGGGTTAAAAAAGCAAGCATCAAGAGTAAAGCTATCCTACCTTTTTCCGTTCCACAGAGGGACGGACATCAAGTAGAGGCTTGTTAGACAGTTGAATTGCATACCCAGCTTCCCTTGGTGTGAGAATCTTTACTTTTCCTTCCCTAATCTACACATAATGAAACAGTCACATTTATCAAACTTAAAAGCGTAAATCACATCACTTGAACTTAGAAGGTCCGCCTACATAATCGAAGCAATAAAATCACTTCTTTTTTCCCCAAATACTTGAGACAATGATACAAGAATTGAATCCCAAAATTCGTGATTTTTTCTTGTCGAGACCAACAAAAACAAGAAAACCATGATGCTTAAATAATACCAGAGCATCCCATCTTTTCTTAGCAGCAGCCATGTCTCTCATTTGCTTCAATTCAAAGTCTTCATTACCAGCTTGCATTTGTATCACACACCTTCGCTAATCAGAGCAGAAAAAAAAGGACAATTAATTTGCAAACCCATGTAAGAATAACAAGAAAAGAAGCAAAACAAAAGGAGTCCATAAACCAGAAATCAAGAAAGATTGAAACTTGACATACTGCACGTTGAGCTCTATAAGTTGGACTGAGTTTCAAAGAGGGTGGTTGCATTGAAGAGCTGAAGTGATGCACTGTTGATAACAATCTTGTGCTTTGTTCCTTTTGCAAGTTAAAATGTGAGATTTTGTGAGCATTGAGAGAGGGAAGTTCAAGTGAATCCATTGATGAGAGCTTTCTGTGACCGAGAGTGAGAGATTCGAGTTTTAAGATTTTTTTTTAATTAGTTTATCCAGTTTGCTTATTCTGGATAGTTATATGCTTGGGACAAACTTGACTGGATTAGTCTTGTCCATCACCTGAATTGGGTTTTGTGTATTCTACACCATAGGCTAAACTGCACAAAGCCCACTAAAACCATTGGACATTTTGATGGACATCCAAGGAATAATATTTTCTTTATTTTGAAAATAAAGAAAATATGATTTTATTCTATACCCTCTCAATTAAATTTCGTCAAAACAAACCATTAAATATCTCTTAAACTCAAGAGTTGTTTCCTAAGAACATCCCGTTTTATTTAATTGAAATCCTAAAATCCTTCATTTTATTTAGTGTTTTTTATTCATTATTGAAAAGTAATATTCCAATTTACATGTCAATTTTCACAAGTACAAGTATATGTATTGAGCATTAAATCCATGTTTGCTTGTATTGGACTTATTTTGTTTTCCAAATCAACAAAATAATTAAAACTAAAATATGGTATATTATTGGGAAATTGACTATGTATTTACACACATAACATTATGGTAATGGTATTTTATTAATGGTTTTAGTTGGTTTTTTTACTTTTCTAAGTTGTTGGCGTCACTTTTATATTTTAGTCTCTAAATTTCATAATATTTACATGTAGTAATCATTTTTATTTGATGTTTCATTTTGGTCCCTCAAAATAGCGAGAAGATAGGGAGCTCAATAAGATCTCTTACAATCATATAAAATAGTTTGACATTTACTTTATGTTTTTGGGTTATCAATGGGAGTTTATTATGTTAGGCATGAATGCAATGGAAATTATAGTTTTAACCTATTCATGTTAAGCAGTATAAGATTGGTTAAGGTTTATTTGAAGATTATATAAAATTTAGTTTTGTCTTCTAAGTTTCAACAAACCACAAGTCATTTTATTATCTTATCTCTAACAATAATTCATACAAAATACTAGATCAAAAATCTTCTAAAATCTCTTAGGATGAAGTGATTGTTATGCCTTGAGTGCTAACTCTTTTCATTTTACATATTATGTTCTTTCAAATAAATAAAAAAATGATGCATATCATTTTATTTATAATTTTTTTTTGATAATCTTATTAATGATAAAATATCACTTTGTCTCCCTGAAAAATATAATAAATTTAAGGATAGTTATTAGAAATTCATGCGGTCAAGTTTCTATTTGATTTTTCTCGGTTTACTTTGTAATGCTTATATTAATTACATTATAGTCCTTAATTTCCAAAAGTTATTTACAATCAAGTCATATTTGATTAGTCATTCTATTTTGGTCTTTTATTAATGATTATTCATGTTTGTAACATATTAAATTCCTAGCATGTTGGTTCAAATATAAATCATAATCCTCAATGGATCAGGATAAAATAAATTTAATAATTTAATTTATCATCGATTCAATAAATAAATTGATTTATATTTGAAGATCAAGTGCAACATTTAATAATATATCATGATCCTCCAAATATTAAAAGATTTATAAAAAGTTTAATTTAACATTTCAATGTTATTTTCTCAATGTAACTATTATATATTCATCAACAATGTTTTAATTTATATATTTGAGGATGAAGCATGTCTACTTTAACAAATCATGTTTGTCATTAACATCACAAACATTAATTCTTTAAATAAAATTTAAAAATCTTATTTCACTTTACTCAAGGATTTCTCAATCAATACTATTCAAGAACATATAAAATATTATTTCTAATTCACCTAAGATGATAAATCATATATTGATCACTTAAATATCTTCATATGATTTATATTAGACAAAAAAAAATTCAATTTATTATATTTAATTAAGATAACATGTATTTATAATCACAATAAGACACTTAATGATCTCAAATCTAAAAATTATTTAAACAATTACTACGTGAACCTTTCTAAAGACAGTAGTAATATCTCTATACAGGATCTACATGCAAGTCAGTTCAATATGTTTATTATTTAAAAGCACTTACATATTAATTTCAGACATCTCTCATATCTTATCTTATAATATTAATAATAATAATAATAATAATAGTGAAGAACATAATATTTATTAGTCTTAAAATCTCTAATTAATGTGTAATGTTGATGTAGTAATGAATAGAAATAATTTTTTGATGTAATGGAAATTCATACACCATGTTGATGTTATGGAAGATGCTTCTTTTGTTTTGTCTAGAAACAATATTTACTGTGAAACATAGGAAGATAGCTAAAGATAACTACCACAACAAATTGAATTTTAATAACAATTGTTTGAAAACTATACGTACCGACATTTTGAAACAAGTTAGTGACTTGTTTAGTACGATGCGCAAAGTGCTTTTGATGTAATGGAAATTCATATAATTCTACACTTTAGTCCCTTAACTTTTATTTTTTTTCCTTTTTCACTCCTAATATTGCTGGATTTTTTCAAGTCTTTCATTTATTTTATATTTTAGTCTTCTAGGTTTCAAGAGGGAGAGAGAAAGCCACCGAGAAATTTTAAGGGCAAAGAAAGCCCTTGGATAAAGGAATTCTAGCTTTAAAGAGTATCTCTAATGGTAAAAACTAAATTAAAAAGTTAAATAATTTATATAGCATTTTGAATATTTTTTTTTTAAAATATGTACTCCAATAGTAAATGTTATTTTAGTTATTGCTCAAAGTAAGGTAATTATTTTATTATTTTTTTCATCAGTTTTTAAAGGTGAATAGTATTATAATTTTTCAAATAAAGTGGTAAATATAACATTTCAGTTACAAAATGCTATTTTTACATATCAATATAGCAGTCCCGTTAGAGCTGCTAAACATGAAAAAAAAAGCTAAACTAATACTATTTAAATTTTGGCTTATCTTTTAAATGCTATAGTAACTTTGATTTTGGTCTCTATATTTTTAATTTTGAGAGAGAAACTTAATGAAGGTGGTTTTCCATTTTAGTGATGCCGAACATAATAGATAAGAGATCAATATTTTTTTAATTTGATTTTATTTTGAATTTTTAGGTCGATTAAAATATGGTTTGTTTTTAGAAACAAAAATTTAGAGATTTATGAGATGTATTTTCATGATTCTAAATGAAAAAATAAATAAAAATAGGTTTTTGGTGGATAAAAACTTTGAACTCCTTAAGGGGTGTTTGAGATTGCTTCTAGAAAGTGTTTTTGAAAAAAAATAATAATTATTTTTTACTTTAAATTCAATTTTTTTAGTGTTTTTTGATCATTTTGATACGCTGATGTCAAAAATAATTTTTAAAAAATAAAAATATATATTATTTTGATGCATTTTTAAACGAAAAATACTTTCAAAAGCAACCACAACCACATTCTCAAACATGCATCATTTAGCCACTTTATGTCTCTTTGAAAATATGGTTGCGATTACTTTTAAAAATATATTTTGTTAAAAAATATATTAAAATATTATTTTTTAAAAAAATTATTTTTGACACAGTACATTGAAAATAATATAAAAACACTATTTTTTTTAATTTAACATAAATAATAATAAAAAAATTAAATTAAAAATTATTTCTAATGTATGTAACTGTTCGTACAAGGAAGGGAAACTTCCAAGAACCAGCTCTCAGTGCAAAGCAGTAAACAACAAAAACATCCACTTTACTTTCTTTTCTTCAGTTTCAA
This sequence comes from Salix brachista, assembly GCA_009078335.1. Taxonomy (NCBI): domain Eukaryota; kingdom Viridiplantae; phylum Streptophyta; class Magnoliopsida; order Malpighiales; family Salicaceae; genus Salix; species Salix brachista. The sequence goes on from CM018586.1 coordinate 14,739,514, forward strand.
CTTCAACCCAACAACCATTTCCCCTCTGTTATCTGTCTTTGTAGACTTCTCCGCCCACCGATATCACTCTCACCCTTCGAGGAAATGCTGAGGAACCTCAACTCTTGATAAGGTATCTTTTTTATTTAATTCTTTTAGCATAAAGAATCTTGTTTCTTTTCTGGAACTTTGCTTAAAAAAATATGGGTTGATCTGGAATCTGGAAAAAAACGACTTTTTCTTGAATATTGAATGCAGGTTGTGACCAAAAAATTTGTATGATCACTGGTGTGAATTTGAAGGAGTTTTAGAAAAAGTATGTTGATATTTCCGGTTACAAAATTGGAACTGTGTTTCATGGATATTGACCAATGAGAAAAGTCTTGATATCAGATTTATGTGGAAAAGTAGTGCTTCAATAATGAAAAAAACATGTTATATTGTTGTCTTTTTGAAGAATCTGGATGACACACTTGAGCCATAGAATGTCTCGAGTCTTGACTAAATGGTTTTACAGTGCGCAAAAAATTGCGGTTGCCTTTTCAGGTCCCACATCATTACCAGATAAGAAAGCTTTGAATTGGTAAGAAATTGACCTGTATTTTTGGCATGTCTAAATTTTCTCGTAAACAATTTCATGAACTAACCATACTTGCTTTCCAAGAACTTTCTTGCCCTATGGCTATTATCAACATTTTCTTCCTCACACAAGATTTTGTTTTTAAACAATGTAGTGAGGGGCCGAAGAGGAATCTTCTCGTTTAATTAGGAGTTTATCATGCTTTACTACTATATCTTTTTTCAAGTTGTTTCATAGAATTTGTTGCAGTTTTTATTATTGAGACTTTAAAGAGTGCCACTTTCACTAAAATATTTAGAAAAGTATCTTATCAACCATAAAGAAAGGTTTACCAAAAACAATCCAGAGAGACCGGGTCAACTTAGTTCCCATGATGATGATGATGAAATTTTCTTTCATCTATTTGGGAGAGTGAATTGTTTTTGAATTCGTTGAAATTGCAGAGAATTGATAGTTTGTAGCAGGAATGGGTGGGATACTCTCCACACGTAAAAGTTCACGCCATCCTTCTAGTTCACATTCATGGAATCATAACAGCTATCCCCAGTCACCATATGCTCAAACAAGCCAAGAACATACGGCATACCAGCACTATCCACCTTCACCTCAGAGCTATGGTGATCGAGCACCAAATTCTAGGAGGTTGGAGAGAAAGTATTCAAGGATAGATGATAATTATAATAGTCTGGAGCAGGTGAGATATGCCTTTTAATTTCTCTGTTTATCAGCATAACCATAGTACAGTTTTAGAGGAACTAATATAATGGAGCTGATCTTTGTTGCAAAGTGTGAAAGATGCTATCTTTGAAAATGTGTTATAGATTTTTATAATAACCTTATAAATTGAATGGAGAAGGTGAGATATGCCTTTTAATTTCTCTGTATATCAGCATAACCGCAGTCCAGTTGCGGGGGAACTAATAAAATGTAGCTGATGTTTGTTGCAAAGTGTGGAAGATGCTATCTTTGAAAACTTGTTATAGATTTTTATAATAGCCTTAAATGTGTGGGTAATGATTTTGGTAATGTTGATTGTGATAATATTTTGTTGCAACAAAGAGTGTGATGTTCTACAATCAACATATTCTCAGGTTACTGATGCCCTGGCACGTGCTGGCTTGGAGTCTTCAAATCTCATTGTCGGTATCGATTTCACTAAAAGCAATGAGTGGACAGGTTTGACCTTAATTGTGCATATTCAAGCTTCTTTTTTTTTCCTTTTCCTTTTTCCAAGCTGCATTAATTTGTTAACCTTCTTAAATATTAGGTGCAAGGTCATTCAACAGGAGAAGCCTGCATCACATTGGAGATGAGCAAAATCCCTATGAGCATGCAATATCTATCATTGGAAAAACGTTATCTTCCTTTGATGAGGATAACTTAATTCCCTGTTTTGGGTTTGGAGATGGTATTTCTCAGAACAAGTGTTACATTGACAGTTAAAATTTTTAGTCCTCATAATAACTTATAAATGTAATTCCTTAAACAATCAGCATCAACTCATGATCAAGAAGTTTTCAGTTTTTTTCCGGATGAGAGGTTTTGTAATGGATTTGCAGAAGTTTTGTCACGATATAGAGAATTGGCCCCCCAGCTACGACTTGCAGGTTGCAAATTGAATCCCTTTCTTTAGCTTCTTTCTTGGTTGCTTTCTTGCTTACTGATTTTTCTCTTTTTTTTTTGTATTGTGATAGGACCAACATCTTTTGCCCCCGTCATTGAAATGGCTATTACAATAGTTGAGCAAAGTCATGGCCAGTACCATGTTTTACTTATAATAGCTGATGGGCAGGTACTTTGTGGTTGTGTTTGGTATTTCATAGAATGTAATGAGTTACCAGCACAAAGTTGCAACTGATGAATTTTTCACCTTTTTAGCCCAATTGGATATATGACATTCTTAAACCTTCTGTAGCTTTTGAAATAATTAGAAACAATAATACTATTTTGTTCCAGCATAATTATAACTTTGATGCTGGCCTTGAACATCTGTTCAAACTTAGTCTCAGTTTAGAAAGCTGCATTTGAATTTTTTAATGTTTTGTAACCGAGCAATCTTGCTGCTGAATAAATATACTGAATAAGTTATGCTCAGGGAAATGTGATAAACAGAATTATCGTAGGAGCTTTTTGTCATTATTTTTATTTTTGTCTGTTGAATATTTTGCAGTGGGGATGATTTGAAATGCTACTCTAACTGTGAAGTCTCAGCTTTAAGTCCTTGATCACCAGACCAATGTTTCTTTGGCATTGACAGAGTTTCTTTTATATTTGGTTTCTGGTTATTTTGTTTGGTGATTTTAGCTGTTTAGCACATCAGGCAGCACCTCACGGGGCTTACCAAACTTTCTAATGAACTAAGCAACTCAGCTGAGTTTCCTGATTAATCAAATTGGCCATTATTCCAATAAATAAAAAATAAAAAAAATCAGAAATCCAGTGAGATCACTTATTATTACTAGCTTTGGAACTTGGACCAAGGAAAGCTAGAATTTCAATGACACTATTTAAAATTTCTTCCACACTTAATACCTGTCACATGCAGCAACAAAACAATTTGTCCTAATTTCACACATGCTCACTTTTATCTCATTTATTTAAGTTTGATTATATGAACTATGGGTTGCCACAGGTGACAAGAAGTGTTGACACTGAGCGTGGCCAACTAAGCCCGCAGGAAAAGCGAACTGTTGAAGCAATTGTGAAAGCTAGGTAAGATGTTTAGCCTTGTTACACAAGTAGCTTTTTCTTCCCCGAAAATCCTCTTGATGTCTTTGTTAGTTTGCAGTGAGTACCCCCTGTCCATTATATTAGTTGGGGTTGGAGATGGACCATGGGACATGATGAAGGAATTTGATGATAACATCCCTGCTCGGGCATTTGACAATTTCCAGGCAAGAATTTTTTATCTGCACTTTTATTTTCAAGCTCTGTAGTTCCTAACTTGTTCTTGGTCAGTGCTAAACTGGGAAATGCTACCTTTTGTAGTTTGTGAATTTTACAGAAATAATGTCAAAGAACATGGACCGATCCAGAAAAGAAGCAGAGTTTTCTCTTTCTGCTTTGATGGAAATACCTTCTCAGTATAAAGCAACACTAGAGCTTAATATTTTGGGGTAACTTTTGACTTCTCTACACTACACAGTAGGTTTCAACTGCCCTGGAAGTGCTGAATGCAAATTGTTTTTTATTTGGGTTCTTTATCAGTGCTACTAGAGGAAAGGGCATAGATAGGGTTTCTCTTCCCCCTCCCCAGTATGGTGCTGGTGCAACTTCGTTCAGAAACCCAAAACCTGCTCAGACAAGCAGCCCTCGTCCAAGCGCTCCTTCTTCTGGCAGAAAAGATGTGGTTGGCACAGCATTTCCTGGAAGTTCTACTTCTGATAATCATGTACTTCACGTATTTATACCTATTGCTATTGAATTAATATTTAAAGACTTCTTTCGTCTCATGTTGTGCTTCTTGATAGTAGTCTTGCTAGTGCTTTTACTCTTAGAACAAGATTACGATTTTAGATCCAAAGTGAATGGAATGAATTTAAACTTCTTATTGACATTAACAGCTCTGTCCCATTTGCCTCACCGATCCTAAGGATATGGCATTTAGTTGTGGACATCAGGTAAATATAACTCTCTCCCTCTAGCATATAATTCTCTATCTCTGGCATGTAAATGGGAATGCATCTTATGTTAGGATTTATTTAATTGCAGACATGCTGTGACTGTGGTCAAGATCTCCAGTTATGCCCTATCTGTCGAAGCACCATCCACACCAGAATAAAGCTCTATTAAATGGCATCTGCTGCATTAAAGAAAAACAATGGAGTGAGTGCTTGTCCCAGAATACTGTATTTCTCTATTGTCAGCACTGTAACTCCATGTTATGTTTATGCCAATGGACCAGTACTTGGTGTGGATGTGCATAACAAATCAGATGGAAGGTTGTTCAGAGGATCTTTTGCCTTGTAAATAAAGCTGTTCTTGCTGTTCATTGCCTTCAACAATCTATAGTTTGTTCAGCTAGCCGGGTTCCATAGTTGGCAACCTTGATCATGTAGTATTATTGTTTGAATTCAAGTTTACTCTGAATAAGGTGGTGGGGACACGGTTAAATACGATGAAGAAGGATAGCCAAACTTATTATTTTTATTATCAGACTTAATTTACATTGTATTATTACACATTTTATTTAGTGGGGATGGCCTACTTGTTGATCTGAATTAGTTTCTTTGTTTTGATTATTTATATGTTATTTCCTGCCATTTTCTCACTTGTCTGCTCATTTTCTTCTTTTCTTCTCTTCTTCGGCTCATCTTCTTTTGCATTTTAGCTTTTTTATTTCTTCTCCTGCTCTTGCTCAATTCTCTCTTTGTTCCACATCAACTGTGGTATTAGACCAATCTGAATTAATTGCTGTAAAGGGGTTGATCGGAAGAATTGTTTTCAAATGCAATCATTAATACTCAGATAAAACATAACTGGAAGAACATAACTTCATTTGCTATTATTATAGTTGGTAATTTGATCAACATGTACCAATAAATTTGTAGCTCAATTATACTTGTGTACATCTCTTCAAAAAAATCTCAGGTTAAAATCTCTTCCTTCATAACAATAAATTAATTAGCATGTCCCAGCCTCACCAACAAATTTCAGCTTCTTGATTCATTGAATACACTCAACTACTTCTTGTCTCCTGTCAATTTCAAATTTTAAAAGCGAAATAACAAGACTAGCGAGCTACCACTCTTTACTTGTAGATCATGGGAAGTAAAACACCGCCCTGCCTCCACAAACTCTTCTGGTTCTCTTCAAGAATCACTAGCCACATCTCTCTTTGGCATGTCACCAGTGAGAAAATATTCTTACCATAGACTTGGACACGAAGGTTGGTCCGATGAGGAAGCTGAGGAAGAGAGAGCTTTTAGGAGGATAAGGGACTTTTCTAGGGTTAACAAGTTCACCATCAGGAAGCGGCTGAAGCTTCGAATTCCGGGCCTGAGGAGGTTCTCGAGGAAAAGAGCTAGGTTATTCTCTAGGGTTAAGATTTCCTGGCTCAAGGCATGGAAGAGGCTGAAGAATGGCCAGGCTCATATTAACGACCTTTTTGGTGGAAATTTTCTAGTCATGCAGGTCAGCCCTGCACCTTTCAAATGTGGCGAGAGACGTTTTGCCCTTAATGGCATGCCTCCAAGATATCCTCTTGGAAAAATTGCATGAAGAGTCTTCTATATGATCAGATTTGCTTGCGTGCAAGGTGTATTTTTTCTCAGCAGTCGCATAATGTGTTTGAATAAACTATAGTTTATATTTTATTTTATCTGTGAATGAAGGTATTATATTCAGAGGGAGCAATTTCCCTCCGTCCTTTCGATGTCAGCATCACGACCAGTTGGATCAGATATTTACATGATTTGATTAGAATAGGTGGAAAGAATACATCTTGATTGACATAAATCAATAGATACTTCGTGTTCAGAACTATTCTTTGTAATAAAAAATACTCCAAGAAATTATCCATCGAATCATTTTAAAAACATGTTGACTTCGATGACAAAAAAGGTGCAGCAGGTTCATTTCCAGAACAAAAAAACGAGTATTTTCTTGTGATTTTTCATCACCTAGTTTTTCCTTCCATGTTTTATATAAATTTAATTTATTCTGTTCTTCTATAATTCTTTTTTATACCATCTTATATATAGAATTGAAATATCCAATGACTTGAATTCATCGTTCATAAAAATATGTAATCTTGTCATCACAGTAGCCCAGCTGGTATGGCCGGCCACCCGTTTTCACCATCAAGGACAAGCTTTCAGAATCAAACTACGACTATAATCCAACTCATTCGCACGTCAGCTGGACTTTCCAGTCTTAACCTATCCTGTTCCTTGGCTTTGAGCCCGCACACCAAGATCTGCCCTAGTTTCAGTTCAATTAATTAACTTTATGCCACGACTAAAGCATAAGAAAGCTTATCTACTTGTAAATTACTTCTCTCTCCTATTCTTGTTAAATTAAGCACAGAGATAGGAGCAAGTGGGGTCTTGGCCAGCGGAGAAAGCTGCACAGGGCTCAGTCCCACCATATACATCTACCATGTTTAATGAGTCTGATGTCTAGAGATTAGTTGAGGGTCGTGAAAATTGACCGGACACAGTTATAAATGAAACAGAGAGAAAGGAAAAATATTCTTATGAGAAAATTCTGGCTCCCAATCTTTATTAAATAGTTCTCAGCTTGATTAAAAGAGAAGCAGGGAATTCTTTAGTCAAGTACAAAATAGTAAATCCAAGGCCATTTTGCTGAGGATAAAGAGGCTCCGGAATCATTGACTCACAGCACGGAAATCCCGAAAGTCCCATTTTCGAATCTGATATATCAATCTTGTCGGCTAACATTTTTGTTTTTTTTACTCGGAACAGTAATGATCGAGAACCTGAGGATCGGTTGTTTTATTGGCAGATAAAGATATTGACATGTTCATGACTTATCCTCTTCTTCTTTTGTTACATGGGATTGACGTCTTGAATGTTTGCTCGTTTCTGATGAAAAATACTAATATAAATAGCTGCCTTGTTTGGTGAACTTGTCTACAGATTGTTTCTTTTCCCATCAAAAATCATAGCACACTCTCTCACTTCCCACTTTGTCCTATACAGACCTTTATCAGTCTTCAAAATTGGTCTTATAACATCCCTCGGACAAAAGCTTGTCCTTGTTTTCAATAAGAGACAACACTTGTTGCCGTCTTGTTCGACGAAAATGACAATCAAAGCCACGCCTGTCATCAAAGATGGCTGCCTCATGGTGAGAGGCAAGGTGGTTCTGACCAGAGTTCCACAAAACATTCTTGTTTCTCCGGCAAGCAATGACTCTGCTTTCTTTGGAGCTACAGATCCAACTCCTAGTTCTCGCCATGTTTTTAAACTTGGAGTTCTTGAGTAAGTTTCTGTTCCTATTGAAATTTTTGTTTTGATGATATTGGTTTCGTTTACTTTATCTGCCTTCACATTCTATTTGAGAGAAAAAGGCAAACTTGAGTTTTACATCAAGAACTAATAAGCCCTCATCTTAATTTTAATTTATTTTTTTGCACCGTGTCACGAATCGTTTCGTTGTGATGTATTTGGTCATTACAGGAAGTACAGGTTCTTGTGCCTTTTTAGATTCAAAATCTGGTGGATGATACCTCGTGTAGGGAAATCCGGTAGTGAAATTCCCATGGAAACTCAAATGCTTTTGTTGGAAGCAACAGAGGAATCTGCCCTGAATGATGAGGTGAATTCGTCTGAAGCATCAACTGATAACACTTTCTACGTTCTTTTCTTGCCTGTCTTGGATGGACTATTTCGAACAAGTTTGCAAGGAACATCGGCAAATGAGCTCCACTTCTGCGTTGAAAGTGGTTAGTTTGAGATTATTTTGCCTTAACTGATTTCTATATAATTCAATTAAAGGGTTTATTTTAGTATCGATTAAATTTCATATTTTGGGTCTTTGATTGTGATATGTTTCCTGTTCTTTGATATGATTCCGTAGGAGATGCTAGTGTCCAAACCTCACAAGCACTTGAAGCAGTATTTGTAAACTCAGGGGAGAACCCTTTTGAGCTTATTAAGAATTCTGTCAAGTTAGTTTCACATCGACACAAATCTATGATCTTTTACTAGATGAATTTCTTCTTGATTAGCACATGCTGAATTCATTCCTTTTGTATCTAAATTGATGAATCATACAGGATACTGGAGCAACACAAGGGGACATTTTGCCACATTGAGAACAAGAAGGTATTATAATAATGTATTTATTTGTTTAAAATGTAGACGGATGACAGTAAAATCTCATTCAAATGACTGGTTTTATCTGGTTTTTTGGCAGATTCCTGTACATTTAGACTGGTTTGGCTGGTGTACTTGGGATGCTTTTTACACCCAAGTAGATCCACAGGGAATCAAAGAGGGTCTTCAAAGGTACAATAAGAAAGTAGAGAACCTTCTGTATGTGGGAAGATTATTTATCTGATAGAATTTTATTAATGTTGTTTATTTGCATCATGTTTTCTAACAGTTTCTTAGAAGGTGGGTGTTCACCAAAGTTTCTTATTATTGATGATGGATGGCAAGACACAGTGAATGAATTTAGCAAGGAAGGTGAACCTCCTATCGAAGGGATACAGTAAGTTTAATCTTCAATCTGACAAGTATTCCTCCTATTTTAAGCTGAAATGGAAAATAAACATTTTCACTTCTTCCTACCTACACAGGTTTGCTACTAGATTGGTAGATATCAGAGAAAATACAAAATTCAGAAGTTCAGGTCTAGATGAAGACCGCACCAATTTGCATGAATTTATTGATACCATCAAAGAGAAATATGGATTAAAGTAACCATTCTAATCTGGATGTTGAATTTCATTTGTTTTTCCCAGATAGATTCTTCTCTTGTTATTGTAATTGTATAGTTTACCATAGAGAAAATCTTGATCAATGCAGATTTGTTTACGTGTGGCACGCTTTAGCTGGTTATTGGGGAGGGGTTCTTCCAACATCTGATTCAATGAAAAAGTACAACCCAAAACTTGTATATCCAACTCAGTCACCTGGAAATTTGGGGAACATGAGAGACATTGTAATGGTCATCTTGGAGAAATATGGAGTTGGATTCATCGATCCCAGTAAGATATATGATTTCTACAATGATCTTCACAGCTATCTGGCCAGCAATGGTGTAGATGGAGTCAAGGTGGACGTCCAGGATCTGATTGAAACTTTAGGTTCGGGATATGGAGGTCGAGTGATATTGACTAGACAGTATCAGGAAGCACTTGAGAAATCTGTTTCAAGAAACTTTAAAGAAAATAATCTGATTTGTTCCATGAGTCACAACTCTGACTCAATTTACAGGTTTTCATCTTACCTGCCTTCTCAATCTTAAAATACGTAACACCAAGTTATATGCAGAATTGTCTTGTAATTCTGATTAGAGTGAATAATTGTTGACAGTTCGAAGAGAAGTGCAGTTGCAAGAGCATCAGAGGATTTCATGCCAAGAGAGCCAACATTTCAGACCTTGCACATTGCGTCTGTAGCTTTCAACAGCCTTCTTCTTGGGGAGATTTTTGTTCCAGACTGGGACATGTTCCAAGTAAGATATCTTGCATATTCTGAAAATGATATCTAATAAACATATAGTTCAATATTCTGTATCATGCATGGAACCTAGTATAATATCAAAAACTTCATGAGTTGCACTAGTGACAAGCTTTGTATTGCAGAAACTATCTGCTGTTGAAACCCAGTGAACAGAATAAAAAAAAGAATTACAAATAGAGATCATTTTTGTATTAAGAAAAAAATTAAGCATAGGTATTCAAACAATGAATTACGAATAAAAGTGGAAACTTTCTTTTCTTTTCGTTTCTTTTCTATGAGAAATAGTAGTGAAGCTCAACACTACAGAAACAGAAGTAATATTCATTCTTGGTTTTCAGAGCACACATGTTACTGCTGAGTTCCATGGTGCTGCAAGAGCATTGGGTGGATGTGCAGTATATGTAAGGTGAGGCAAAATGATTAATAAGACCCTTCTCTCTTCTGATTTTTGAATCTCTTCAGGAAAAATCTATGCAATTCTTACATACCTTTCATTGCAAAGATGTTTTATTATTTAATATGAACACAGTGACAAGCCAGGCGTTCATGACTTCAAAATCCTTAAGAGGCTTGTGTTGCCTGATGGGTCTATCCTGAGAGCTAGACATGCTGGCCGCCCCACAAGAGATTGCTTATTTGTAGATCCTGTCATGGATGCGAAAAGGTGAACATACTATCCCAGATTACAATCCCAAAAGTTTGTCAATAATAAACATCTATCTGGTCTCTTACTAACCAGTTTGTGCTTTCAACTCTTTTGTAGTTTATTGAAGATATGGAACTCGAACAAGTTAACTGGGGTCATCGGTGTTTTTAATTGCCAAGGAGAAGGACGTTGGCCGATGGAACAAGAAGCTGAAGAAATAGCTCTTGCTGTGCCCTCCGGGCCTTCACCCCTTTCAGGTCATGTGAGTCCCATTGATGTTGAATTTCTCGACGATATTGCGGGTGAAGATTGGAATGGAAACTGTGCAGTCTATGGTTTCAATTCAGGCTAGTTTTCCGATCTGTCATTTCTTTATCTTATCAGATACTCTGCATCCAAAACCAACTTATCTGAAATTTCTGGTAAAACTATTTCCTGCTGCAGGATCCCTTTCCATGCTGCCAAAGAAAGGAATTCTCGAAGTGTCCTTGACCACTCTTAAATACGAGATATATACCATCTGTCCGATTAAGGTCTGTAAATTAACCTTCTTGCTTTACCATAATGTTATCTTCTTGTAAAGTCTACTCAGAACCAGGCTGGTTTATAATGTAACAGGTTTTTGGTCAGAATCTTCATTTTTCTCCGATAGGATTGCTTGACATGTACAACTCGGGAGGAGCAGTCGAAGCTGTGAACTGCATTATCGATGTTTCATCCTGCACAATCAAAGTCAACGGCCGAGGCTGCGGCCGATTCGGATCCTACTCCAGCACTAAACCAACCCTTTGCAGGGTGGACATGGAAGAAGAAGAGTTCACTTACAACGACAAAAATGGATTATTGACAGTCAAACTTGAAGGCATGGGCAATTTAAGAGAGATTGAATTCATATATTAGGATGGTTGCCTTTCCATAGAAATATGCATTCTACAAAAACTCAAGAGTTCCATTCCAGTATTTGGCTTTAATTGATTCTGATGATACAATTTTTTTAACAAGCACATATAATCTCTATTTAAAATATTCTTACAAAAAAATAAATAATTATTTGATTTTTCTTTGATTTGATATAGGGGAAGCGTTTTTCAAAAAAATTGAAAGATGGGTCAACAAAAATGAATTGAAAATAAAGTTTTTAAATAAAAAAATCTCTTAAGGCCTAAAAATTGGGTCAACAAAAAACACATTCAAAAAACTCATTAAAGATACTTCAACATTTTCTTTTTTTGCATTTGAAAAAGAAAGAGAGTGATCCAACCTAGTTTCTTTTGTGTGCTTATTTTTATGATTATTGTTATGAAATTGTATATCTTAGCATATATCTATCTCTCAACTTTTCAATTTAGTCTTTGGTTATTGTTCATGACTCTTTTTTTATATTTATTATCACACATAATTCTTAATTTATTTATTTAAATGTTTGTATAGGGATTTAAAGTTGTGATTAAAATTTGTTTTCTTGGTATCAAAAAATGCATTGTAAATGCTTGCATATTTATTTTATTGCATCGAGAGAAAAACTATCCCACTACCAATCAAATAGCTAGAACTAATTCTTAACAATCATTAGATTTGCAGAATCAATGAATATGGGAAGATTTAATAAAATTGAATAAATTTAAGACTAAGTAGAATTAGTGCATGTTTGAGAGTGTGGCTGCAATTATTTTTTTAAAGTGTTTTTCGTTCAAAAATATATTAAATAATATTTTTTTTATTTTTTAAAAAATCATTTTTGACATCAGCTCATGAAAATGATATAAAAACATCAAAAAAATAATTTAAAGTAAAAAATAAAAATAAATTTTTTTCAAAAACGTTTTTGAAATGAAATGTCAAACAGGGGCTTAGTTTCTCGCTATTGATTGAGTTTGTAAAAACAACAAATATGATACAATGAATGGTGAATTTCACATTCATCTTTGATAGTATTAAAATATTATATCAAAACCATTTTTTTCAACAATCTCTTGTATGAATGGAAATAAACTTACTAATATACAAGAACACAAGGAGTAATTGAGAGAAAATAAATTGGAGGTTCACTTAGACTATGAAAAGTTGTTTTTGACTTTGAACCTTTCTTATGTGGTGTTTGAAGCGTTTTCAGGAAAAAAAATAGTTTAAATCAATTTTTTTTTATGTTTTTTGATTATTTTGATGTGCTAATTTTTTTTAAAAAAAAATTAAAATTAAAAAATATCATTTTGATGCATTTCTGAACGAAAAAATACTTTAAAAAATAATCTTAATCATACTCTCGAACAGGCTATAAAATTCATTTGGTTAATAAAGAGACAAGATACCTTAAACTATCCATTTTTTTTTAATATAAATTAAAACAATAATACTCATATAGTTATTTTTTTCAAAATTATTTATAGTTTTAATAGGCATTAATTGAATAACTCCTGGTTTCAAGAATATTTTAGAAAATTTAGTTTTATAATTTTTTAAAAAAAAGTAGTCATCACTAGATGTAATATTTCATTACAAACATTTTATTATAGGTAACCAGATATATAAGAATTATTAAAAGCACAATTCATTATTCTTATGTTGCATAAATAATATAAAATTATAATTTTCTAGGCGTCATGTGATTTAATTTTTTAAAATTCTGAATTTCTAGATTTTGAATCTTCTAGGTAAGATTATTAACACAATATTGTAAACGGACAAAATAAAAATAAAAATGGTGGCAACACGACTAGGAGGAGCCCGTTTGGATTAGAGGGGTGAGACTTTAGAGTGAGACCGCTAAAATCAAGGTTGTCAATATTGTTCTGGTCATTATTCTGGTTTTTCTATTGGTATGAAATGTTTTGGTTTTGAAGTATTTTGGCGTGCCGTTTCGGGGTTGTATTGTTCATATATAATTAATTATATATATATATATGAAAAAAATATTAATTTAACAAGCATAATTAAAATTCAAGATAAATTAACTTTAAATTATAAAATATAAACACAAAGTCAAACAAACATAATCTCAAAATTAAAAACACAATCACAAATTAATCAAAATAAGGAGGATTTTAAGGCCGGAACGGCACACTCGGAATGGTACCGAGACGTTCCGGCTGGAATTTGCGGAACGAGCCGGAATTAAAACCAAAATAAAAACAATACCGTTTTATTTCGGGGGTTTTAATGGCAATGAACATTCTAGCCGTTCCGTCCGGAATAAAACGGTATTGACTCTCCCACTTAAATGACAAGTCGTCTCTTACGAAAGACAGCGTTGATATTCTATAAAAGACTCTTCAAGAAGCCCACTACCTAAAAGGCCCACAACCGCAGTCCATGAAAATAAATAAATAAATAAATAGATAAATAAAAACTTCTCTTGCTTTAAAAACCCTCTCTTTGCAGGCTGCCTCTTATCCTCTCCCTTCTAAACCCCTCTTCTCTCTCTCAAACATGTATGCGACAGCTCCTTCCACCTTGAAGCCTTTGCTAATGGCAGAAACATGCATCTGTTCAATCCCTTCAATTTTCACTTCAAAACCCCCTTTAAAACCTCTCCCTATCTCACATAGACCCATCAAGCTACAACTCTCATACTCTCACTCTTTATCAACTTTCTCTGCAAAACACAAAACCCATTTATCTCTAACAATCCCTTTCGTGGCCCAGACCTCAGGCTGGGCTCAACAAGAAGAAGAAAACAACACCACTACCACTTTAGCTGAGTCAGAACAAGGAGATTCCACTTGGGAAAATGAAGAAAGTAATGATTTTGAAGGTAAAGTATCCAAATGGGAGGCTGAAGGAGAGGATGCAGCTTCTTCCGAAACCGAAGCTGTTAGAGGGGACGAGGAGGGGTTTGTGGAGCCACCAGAGGAAGCTAAGATTTATGTAGGGAATTTGCCTTATGATGTTACTAGCGAGAAGTTGGCTAATCTATTTGATCAAGCTGGAACTGTTGAGATTGCTGAGGTAAATAAATGTCCTTGCTTTTTTGTTTCGAATATTTGCTTTTTAGAGTGTTTCAAGGTTCTTATGGACGTTTCGTTTTGAGGGGTTGTAGGTTATTTACAACACTGAAACTGATACAAGTCGTGGCTTTGGGTTTGTGACGATGAGCACCGTTGAAGAGTCTGAAAAGGCTATAGAAATGTTCAATCGTCATGTAAGTTTCTTCCTTTTTTTAATTTTTTTGTTGAGCTTTTGGTTATGTGTGATTCGGAGCGATATAAGACTAGATGTTAACTTATGATAGTTGCTACAAATGATTGAAAGGGAATAGGTAGAGAGAGAAGTGTCATATGATGTTTCTATGCCTTTACGGCTAGAAGAAGAAAGATGCTGGCTTTGTGGATTTTTCCTTGCTCTAATTAATTGAACTTCTTGTTTGGTTCAGATGGCTGAGTATTTTGTATGATATGACGAGAAATTATCATTTATGGTTGAGTAACATTACTGTATGAACTTAAACTACCTTCAGTATCATAGTTGTGTGAGAGAAAATGGGAATTATATAGCCTTTGATCAAGTTAGAGTAAGGATGACTGGATGTGCCTCACTGGGTAGAAAGACTAGTTAGTCATAATTGGATAGCTTATGATCCTTCGAGGGTAAGATGTCTGGATTTGCCACACCAAATAGAAAAATATGTTACTCATGATGGATAGTTTTGAAGGTCTAGATGAATTGAATTTAAATGGGAGGGATCTCCTGGAATGGGCAGTTCAGAAAGATATTTTAACAAGTGCTGTTTAAATTGTTGTTGGCTGCTAAGGTGAGAATCTCATCTGATTGGAACTGAAGCAGTTGCATAACTAATGTTATCCAGTGAATGAGAACAGGGGCTTGCTTGAATAAAACGCAATTAATAAAATCCAACAGTGTATTAAGGAGACCTAGTTCAATTACAGCAGGAACAGTGACAGGAGCTTCATGGGTGTTGAAGTGAGAGTAGCAACAGTGACAATACTAGTAGAGTAATGCATTGTTCAGAGAACATTTCTTCTACTTGGCATAGTGGATTGTGATTTAACATTCTACTTCATTAGATTTAATTCTTAGGTTAAGTGATTAACATTAATGATAGATGTTCCTCTTGTTAATCAAGTCGCAACAATTAGAAAATCATCAAATCTTACAACGACTTTTTTTTCCAATTAACCAAGATGTTTTCTGTTTGATTTTGTATTGACAGAACATAGATGGAAGGCTCTTGACCGTAAATAAGGCTGCTCCTAGAGGATCAAGGCCAGAGCGCCCTCCTCGTGTGTCTGAAACCAGCTACAGAATCTATGTGGGCAACCTACCATGGGGAGTGGATAGTGATCGCCTTGAGGAAGTCTTTAGCGAACATGGTAAAGTTGTGAGTGCTCAGGTTGTTTCTGACCGGGATACTGGCCGTTCTCGTGGTTTTGGCTTTGTAACTATGTCCTCAGAGAGCGAGTTGAATGATGCCATAGCTGCACTTGATGGAGAGGTATGACTTGAGTGCTTACTTTTGAAATTCATAACTTTTGTATGTGGAAAGGCAACTACTCGCACTACATGGTAAATTCATCAGAATAAAAAAGAGGGCTGATAACTTTTGTTCTTCAGATTATCTTCTCAAACTGGCATCAATCTATCAGTAGTAATCTATTCTATAAGAACCAGCAGGATGCCCTTCAAATTTCTGTTTGATGATATTTGTTCTTCTGGTTTTGTAGAATCTGGACGGGAGAGCAATTAGAGTAAATGTCGCTGGGGAAAGACCAAGTCGCAGCTCCTTTTGAACTGATATGAATTGAATAGATATCCTGCTGCTAGTTTTCTTTTTCCTCAATTCCTTTTTTTTTTTGCCCTTTTGTTTTTTCTCCTCAGTTTTGTGGTATTAAAATTTTGGCCAGTTGAATGGAAGCTCACTATGAGTTTTGTACTCAAACTGTTTTCACAGCACCTTAAACTGTTTCTCAAATTCGAGTACATTGTGCCCTTTGAGATAATATTAAATTTGGTGGCACAATCCAATAATGAAACTTGCTGGGTGGTGAAATTTGTTATTCCAAGGACATCTATGAAGAAGCTGGATTTAAAAGATGGTCCGGGGCGGCATCTGGCTGTGCTCTCAGCTGGCTGGGGACATGGTTTTTATCTGATTCAGTCTCTCCTGGATGGAAAAGCACCAATGTTCATAGATCCTGATGAGATGTCCGGCTGATGAAATCTCAAAGCTGCAACAGCGCTGTCTTCGACATGCCTGTTTTTCTTCCTGTCTACTGCCCATCTCCTTTGAATTATGCACGGGACGTGAACCCCATATCAGTGACCTGATTCCAATTGTGTTAGGGATTGCATTTAAGAAGTGTTTTTTTTTTTTTTTTAAAAAAAAAATCATTTTTTAATTTTAATTTTTTTTTGGTGTTTTTAAATTATTTTGATGAATGATATTAAAAATAATTTTTAAAAAACAAAAAAAAAAATTGTAGCTTTATTTTTAGATTCATAAAAAGACAACTTTAAAAAATTTCACTATAATTAGCAAGTCTACGGTCCCTGTTGACCGGATTAAAAAGATCTCCAATGTAATAAAAAATATCAAAATTATTTGGTATTTTATCAGGCTCATCTCCTTGCTTATTTAGGACTTAAAATTAAAGCACGTGAAAGTTGTCTTGAAATAATCCAATCAACCTAACCAGTCTAAAATCACTCAGACAACTGTGGAAAAAAAAGAAACTAACCAAAAAAAGATAATTAGAATATGAAAGGGAGGAATTGAAAAAAAGTAGATGACATAAAAAAAATATTTAGACAATAATAGCTCACGTTAAACTAAGTTAGCTTGACTAAACCACTCTTAGATAACAGATCGAGATAACTCCACAAAAATGAAAAAAAAAAAAAAAAAAAAGATCAAGGTTTAATAGTCTAATGTCAAATGATAAAATTAAAACAAAAAACAAAACAATAAACAATAAATAAAAAAACTTGAGTTAACTCAGACTTGATAACCCACTAACCTCATATGATATCGAGTTAAGAAAATAATTTTCTTAGAAAAAGAACATAGAAAAAATACCAAAGTTAAATCAATAAGAAAACATTAAAAGAATTAAGTGAATCTATGTTAGATTGACTAACTTGGGACCCGAGTCAACCCCACAAAATAGAAAGAGAAACAAATATCAAAAAATAAATTTGAAAAAAATAAATTATTTCTTTAAGAGAAAAAACCTTGAAATAAAAACCTTGAGCTAACTTGTGATCCATGATTTGAGATTGGGGTGATAAAAAAAAAACCTGAAGAAAATACTAAAGTAAAAAAAACAAACAAGTAAGGTCAAGATTACTTGACAAACCCGAGACCAAACATAACCTTACAAAAACAAATCACAAAGTTGAAGGTTTAATAATACAATTTCAAATGATTATATTTTTATGCTCCTTTTTAAAAATTGATTACTTTTCAATTTCATCATTCAATTTTAGTTTATTAGACCACAAGTTTATGATTTTTTCACATTATTTTATATGAATTTATCATGTATAAGTCTCTATTTGTTTTTCAATGGTATAAAAGGTTAACTAAAAGATCAATCATACTCTTTTTTGTAACGGCCATTGAAATATAGCAATCCATCATCCACCACCATAGAGATCAAGCTTTTTCTCGCAGCAGATACTCAACTTCTAAGGACGGACGGCCAGTCAAAAAGAAGGTACAGATAGTTCCTTAACTCCGCTGTAATGTGCCAAGGAATTGCTGGTTAATATGGATTTCAATCAGCTGACGATCAGAAGTAGGGATACAAACATGAGGTGGAGATCATATATTATTTACAGCTCGAAAGCACACGAGCTTAAGATGGTTTTTGTAAACACCATACTCAGCAGAATCTCATACATCTGCACAACTTCAAACTAAGTGATGGCATCGGCATTTCTCCGGCAACCTTGCTGCACTCTAGTTAAAAGACATCCCAACCCTAATAACCCCGCAGTTGGGCATCACGACTTGTTAAAGGGACATATCGGACAGAAATTTCGGTCCGAACAGTAACGGAACCATCCTCCTCCTTGTCAACCACCTTCAAATCCTGAGATATTTTACCAACTGGAATCACCATCCTGCCACCAGGCTTCAACTGATCGAGAAGTGGCTGTGGGATTTCTGGTGCTGCTGCCCCAACATGTATGGCATCATATGGAGCAAACTCTGGCCAGCCTTGTCTTCCATCTACAGATAAAAATAACCACTGAAGCTCAGTTACTAACGTTGTTCAAGCTGATTTCTGTTGAAAGTTCATCAGCAGAAGATTCAACTTCTTTCAGCAAACACATTAAGTTAGCCAAAGAAAAAACTTGTCATGGAAACCCTTTTTTAATGACCTTTACTTACAGGTGATAGGACGTTGATAAAAATCAAACAAGAGGACTTCTACATGAATGCCTACTACGATTTGTCCTTTTTCACCTAATACATAACATGTATTGAAATCTCAAGTTATTGTACTGTTACATCAACTAGATTAGCACCTACACCCTTCCCTTGGGATACAAAATAACTTTGAAGAAAAAAAACATTATTAGCAAGGTTGAAACATACCACCAACATGAATTGAGAGGGAACCTTCTTTCAACAATGGAGCGGCTGCGCTTTTCTCAATATTCTCCAAGGAAGAATCAGCCAGCTCTGGAATATGTTCCACACCAACAGCACGACCTTGTGGTCCAACCATCAAAGCAAAGCATGCCGTCAAATACCCAGTCCCTTCAAAAATAAACAAGGTGAGAAACTCAGGATTTAATTGCAAGCAGAGAGAAATGTTCTAGAACTATAAATGCATATGTGTTAAATGAAGTCTACCCATTACAGCCAAGCTAAGCAAGCCCTACCTCCCACCCCCAGCCATTGGAGAACAAGTTTACCATCAACAACGCCTACACTCACCCAGAAGCTTTGCACAACTAATGACAATCATCAACACCATTGGGTTCTATTGAATGTGGTCAACAGTAATTGAAACAATTTAAAAATAAAAACTGAGAAAATTGAAACAAAATGTTGCTTTGCTTGTTATGGTTCTAAAAACTTTACAAATTCCAGTCCACTTCCTAGTTGAATCAGGATTTGTAAATCATAGTTCCCTTACTGTTTCAAAACCATAGTTAGATCAAACTAGGAATATCTGGTCACAGAATAAGATCTCAAACCTGTTCAGCATCATGACCTACAGCATTGTCCAGTATTTGTATAAGCTGAAAGCCTAGTTATTTCACAGCTAAAACCACCATGTTTGTTTGTTAACACCAAGGCTTCAAGAAACCTCTACAAGTAACCCTTAGAATTTATTTATTTTTTTTTTTTTTGGATATCCCATTGCGGGAACGGGGGAACCACGTGACCCGGAAAGCGCACTTTGTGGGCCCAGGGCATGTGTAAACCTCCGGCTGTCCCAAGCTCTTACAGGGGACTTGCGTCTTTGGGGCTCCTTCAGACTCGAACCCTGCTCTTGTAGTTTACAAGAGAGGCCCGTGCCGTCAGGCTCCCCCCCTGGGGACAAAACAGATTTGAAAGGATTAATGGAGATAGGAAGGATGAAAGTGAAGAGCACCTGAGCCAACATCTAGGACATGCATTCCAGGCTTCAAATTCTCCTCCAGCAACTGCAGGCAAGTTGCATGCATATGAGGTGCAGAAATGGTGGCATTGTAACCTATTGCCATGGGACTGTCAACATAAGCTGGAGTACCATCTGGCACAAACAAAGCCCTGTCAATAGTTTCCATCACTTCAGCAACCTTTTTAGAACTGATGATTTCATAATGCTGCAAATGCTCCACCATTGCTTTATTTTTATTGATGCTACTTCCAGACCAGAATCGCTGAAAATTGCCAAACAGAATGTTTAAGACAATTTTTTTATATATATAAAAAAATGATAACAAAACAGGTCTAGCAGGATGCACAAAGAACACATTGACAAGTTATTTGCAATGGGAAAAACCACATAACAGTTGTCCATATATAGAGAAAAAGGGGCACCATATTCTAGAAAAACAAATTGCTGAAATCAGTAGCACGACCAGAGAGCATGGAAATAAACACCACTTTTTACGATGAAGTCATATGAATGCATTGAACTCGGGTAGATAACATGGAACTGATATCTCCAACGGAAATATTTCTCACGGGTGACCTCCACATTAGAAATAGCTATGGGCGAGAAGAACATAGTATGTCCTCCCAACTTGAAATAGATTTCCCTGAAATCACTAACATCAAACATCCCAATAGGATTGCATTTATTTAGAACGCACCTCAACAAGTACTTTCACAACACAATATTATGAATGCAACCAACCTTCGTAATGAGTAATGATTACTAGCAAGACGCTCGTCTTCAGAATCTTAAGTCACCAGCAAACCCATCACCTCCTACTATCTACACCTTTTCAGGACTATTTTTTGGAGATACTTCAAGGAAAAACTCAAACCCCTTGGCTTCTATGGTAAAGTACCTAAGAGTATAGTTGTTGATCACTCAAGCAGCTAAAGCTGAAATCAACCTCCGTGGAGGTATATTTTTGTTGGGGCCAAAAAAACTTTAAATCAAAATTAAAATAGTGTCATCCTAAACTTACACACTTGAAACACTGCATTGCATTTCCTCTTGCATTATAAACAAAGAGATCTAGAACATTTAAGCTTATTAATCACCCGTCAGCGACTGAATTTTACTTCGCACTACAAACTTTGACTGCAAAAATCATTCCGTAGCCAATTGTAAAACAACTCCAAGACAGCAGCAATGTCCCAGAAATAGAACTTCAGATCATTCAAGCTCTATTATAAGCAGCATTCATCACAGGATAAAACAAATGTGAACATAGCGATAAATCAATTCAGTGAAAGGGTCCTAAAATCACAGAAAAGAGTAAATTTTATGGTGGAAAACCCGCATCAACAAATTCAGAGTGTAGAGATGAACAAAAATAGACCACATAATTATCTTTTGTATTATCTCTTATACATAGATATTCTCAAACCAAGAAAAAACAATCTCCATGTACAAAATCAAAAACACTCATTTTTTCACTTTTAAATAACCCACTTATCAATAGTCCGAAAAAGACACGCGTTCCGAAAACATCAAACAAGATCCGACAACATAGCTAAAAAACAAATTAAAAAAGCTCACGACTTTGTTTTAGTCCAACCACAAAAAAACACTCATTTCCTTTAGCAGATAACCCATTATTTATGAACAGTGACGATACAAAAAGAGAAAAGAGAGAGACACCAAAATGGTGTAGAAGTTACCTCCATCCTGAAGAAAAGAGAGTTACCCGTGAGAATACAATTAAGGTTTGTTCGGAAATATTTAAAACAGAAGAGAGAGGTAAGTTGAGATGGAATATTGTTGCAGCTGCTGCGAAGATAAAGATGGCGAAGGAGAGCGTTGCCGTTGTTGTTGTTGTGGGCTAAAAGACGCTCAAGAGGAGGCGAGTAGTTGCGGTAACCATAAGCTATGACACCTGCTGGCAGGGATAGAGAAATAGGCGTCAGCAAAAGCAGCCTAGGCATCTTTTTTTCTTTTCTTTCTTTTCAATTATAATAATAAAATAATGTACACTTGTCAGCTAATTAGAAGGGATGACACGATGGTTGCTTTTGATACGTGGGTTTGTTAATTGGGAAGTGTCTATGGGCTTTCATATGTCTATGGGCTTTCATATATATATATGATAATGTATTTTCGAATCAGCTTGGATGTAAATTAATATTTTATTTTTATTTTCTTAGCATATATTTGTTTAAAAAATAACTAAGGCCATTCCTAGTATATGAGATTATTAATTACACTTCATATTTATTACAAGTGATACCTGAAGCCACGATCAATAAGTATTGCTGGCAATAACTCTAAATAAATTTGAATGAAAGAAGTAAATGCTATTGATCCACACGTTTTAGTGCTCAAGACTCTTTTTCCGGTTAGTTTTTAATTATATATAATAATTTTGATTTTATTATCTATGATTTTATTTTATTTTATTTTTTTAATCTATTATATTAATTAAATTTAGATTTATTTGTGTTTATTGATTACATGCAAATATCCTATCAAACTAAAGGCCCAAATTATAAGATCAGAAAAACCTAATAAAAAATAAAAATAATTATTTTTTTAAAACAAATAAAGCAAATCATATTAAATTCTAAATCCAATGACCTAGGTCATTAAATCTGAAGCTCCCCATTTTAAAAAAAAATTATAAAATTCAATTCTTAATCAATCAAATATTGAAATATAAAATTAAAAAAAAATAATTATATAAAAAGATTAAAAAATATCAATTAAAAGAAAGAGTATCAGAATACATTTTATATTTGATTGAATTGTGAGATTGAAAAAAAAAATAGATGAGGATTAGAATTGACATAAAAAAATAAAAAAAACTTTTTGATTGAAATATGAGATTGAAAAACATAATATCATCAATTTGGATTGAATGATAAAATTAAAAACCAAAATTTGTTTTACAAAAAAGCCAAGAAAAAAATCAAGAAAATGAGGACCAAATTAGAATGAATAATATATATAAAAATAGGATGGAATGTTGAACTTGAAAAAAAATAATTTGTAAATCAAGAAAAAAAACTAGAAATTAAAAAAATAAGATTGAAGTTGAAATACTAATAACAAAGAAAGTCAAATTGTATTTTTAGGGAATGAAAAAAAGAAGATCTAACAACAACAAATTAGACCTACAACGCTAACATGAGCCGCTCCACAAGCATCGTGACACATTGATGCTTCTAATGAAATAAGGAAATGCTATTTTTGTACAATGAAAGACAGTTGCATATGATAAGGATTCTTGTACACCCACTTGAATTTTTTTTGTATTTTTTTTATTTGATCAAATACAAATTGACCTTTAAGTTGATGTCATAATAACAAGAGAAATCATCAAGAATTTCTTTTAAAAAAATGACTCTTTTATATTTTCTTTTAAAGCGTTTTAGTCCTCTCATTCAATTTTTTAGTTTTTTTTTTTATATCTATTAAAATATCAAAATATCCCTTAATTGTCATTATAATAACAAAAAATAGATTGAGACTCATGATTTTTTTTTATATAAAAAACTAGATTGATTTCCACTTTTAAACTGGTTAAATCCTAATTCAAAATGAAAAAAAAAATGGTTTATTAAATCTCATATGGTGTTTCTTATGAGTTTTTTTTTTGCTGAAAATAATAGTTAAAATGAGTTCTTAAGTCTTCAAGTAAATTGCCCAACTTTCTAGCTACATGTGGTGGCCATAATCTTGAAAAGCAAGTTACTTTAATTTTTTTATTATCATATAATTAAACAATTTTTTTTATTAATCTAGGTAAAATCCATGATTCAAATCCCGGGTTTAGCTACTACGAGCGGATTAGCCTGCGCGATGCGCTAGGCTTTTTTATTTTTTAAGAAATTTGATTGATTTTATGTATATTGTATTTGTTAATTTAATATTTAATGAGTAAAAGTATAGTTGATAAAATCTATTAGAAACGTTTTTTTTCTCCACTACAAAGCGATTGACTGTTGTTGCTACTAAAATTCTTTTGATAAAAACTGTTAGAATTGATTTTTGTTTGATATGTCGGAAACTGATTGTAAAATTTATTGGTCATATTCTTATATTAAAAATATTTTAGAATAATAAGAAATAGGTTATATATATATATATATATATATATATATATAAATTATTGTAATTTTTTGAAGAAATAAACTGAAATTTTTTGCGTGTTATAATTAATTATTTTAATATTTAATTAACAAAATTGTATTAGATAAAATATGTTAGAAAAGAATTTTTTCCCTAACAGGAACAGTATTATCGAAACGGAAAGTGGTTTGTATAATTTTTTAATTGCAGATAACCTAGGTAAATTAGTCTACCTGTTTATTTTTTAGTTTTTTTTTCCAGTAACATTAGATCTAAAATATTATACATAAAAATATTTTTTATTTTATCAGATTTATTTATCATATTATTATATTAAATGTATTTTAGAATATTGATATGAATATGTTTATCTGAAAAAATCCTAGGCCATTTTGTTTCTTGTTATATATATTTTTAGGCGATAATTTTAAATAAATATTAAATATATAATCAGTCTCACATATGTATAAGGAAAAAATGTAAAAATAATTATTATCATTATTTTGAATACTTTATGTAGGCTTTCCTCTATGTAGGAAATGGAATGATTTTATACGCGTTGTAACTGGTTAATTTACTATTTAAGTAGTAAAATTATAATTATTGGAATATGTTAGAAAGGTTGTTTTTCTACCTAAAAGTGATTGAATGTTGTTGCCGTTAAAACTATTTTGATAATTATTGTATCGGTAGATTATACAGTTGGAATTAAAAAAATTCTTTTCAAATGAGTCATGGGCTCCGTGTAACATACTGATTGATTGTTATATATGTTTTATTTGTTTTATGAATTTTTTCGTTAGCAAATAGTTAAATTACAGTTATTGAATTTTAGCGCAGATGAGTGATTTATTTTATGCCTCAAACAATTTGATTGGTGTTTGTTTTAACTAATTTGACAATAATTTAATTGGTAGATAGCAAAATCACAATCGATGATATGGACTAAATATATTTTGTTTTTCAAAAAAATTCAGGTAAAACACACACACACACACATATATATACAGGCTCAAAACAATTTGATTGGTGTTTTTTTCACTAATTAGACAATTTTGTTTTTCCAAAAAATTCAGGTCAAACACGCATACACACATATATATACATGCTCCAAACAATTTGATTGGTGTTTTTTTTAACTAATTTGACAATAATTTAATTGATAGATAACAAAATTATAATCGATGATATGGACTAAAGATATTTTGTTTTTCAAAAAAATCAAGGTCAAACACCCCCACACACACAATATATATATATATATTAAAATGTTTATATTACATAAATATACAGAAATAAAAATAATTTGACATACCTAAAAGAAAAAAAAATAAGAAATGATCAGTATAAATAAAAAAATTTCAAAACAACATAAAAAAAATTAAAATAAATATTATTTGATGTTAAGAAATTATTTGAATATGTCATCATAAATATTATATACATAATTAATATTTTAATCATTATTGGTTATACAGCAGCCCCACACCCGCGGCAGGCCCATGGGCACCATGCCACCTGGCCCCCCCCAAGACCAGGTATAAGGAAAAAATGTAAAAATAATTATTATCATTATTTTGAATACTTTATGTAGGCTTTCCTCTATGTAGGAAATGGAATGATTTTATACGCGTTGTAACTGGTTAATTTACTATTTAAGTAGTAAAATTATAATTATTGGAATATGTTAGAAAGGTTGTTTTTCTACCTAAAAGTGATTGAATGTTGTTGCCGTTAAAACTATTTTGATAATTATTGTATCGGTAGATTATACAGTTGGAATTAAAAAAATTCTTTTCAAATGAGTCATGGGCTCCGTGTAACATACTGATTGATTGTTATATATGTTTTATTTGTTTTATGAATTTTTTCGTTAGCAAATAGTTAAATTACAGTTATTGAATTTTAGCGCAGATGAGTGATTTATTTTATGCCTCAAACAATTTGATTGGTGTTTGTTTTAACTAATTTGACAATAATTTAATTGGTAGATAGCAAAACCACAATCGATAATATGGACTAAATATATTTTGTTTTTCAAAAAAATTCAGGTAAAACACACACACACACACATATATATATACAGGCTCAAAACAATTTGATTGGTGTTTTTTTCACTAATTAGACAATTTTGCTTTTCCAAAAAATTCAGGTCAAACACGCATACACACATATATATACATGCTCCAAACAATTTGATTGGTGTTTTTTTTAACTAATTTGACAATAATTTAATTGGTAGATAACAAAATTATAATCGATGATATGGACTAAAGATATTTTGTTTTTCAAAAAAATCAAGGTCAAACACCCACACACACACACTATATATATATATATATATTAAAATGTTTATATTACATAAATATACAGAAATAAAAATAATTGACATACCTAAAAGAAAAAAAATAAGAAATGATCAGTATAAATAAAAAAATTTCAAAACAACATAAAAAAAAATAAATAAATATTATTTGATGTTAAGAAATTATTTGAATATGTCATCATAAATATTATATACATATTAATATTTTAATCATTATTGGTTATAATATCGATAACACCATGACTATTGCTAAAAAGATTCATTTTTTTCATTTATAAGATTTATTTGTCATATTATTATATTAGAAGTATTTTAAAAAAAATATCATCAACTACGATTTTATTTGCAAAGAATATATATAAGGACGTTAATATTAAACAAATATAAAAATATATACCTAGCCTATAGTGAACAAACAGTAAATGTGAAAATTTATATATATATAAGGACGTTAATATTAAACAAATATAAAAATATATACCTAGCCTATAGTGAACAAACGGTAAATGTGAAAATTTAGAAATTAAATAGAAAAATTTAATGATATTGGAAATAAAGTAAAATTGGAAAGAAAAACAAAATGCATATATATATATAAATATGAACAGGAAATAGGAACTATGCAAGAAATATGTATAAGAAATATTAACCAAAATAAAATACCACATTAAAAGTATAAGGGATAAAAAAAAAAAATGTAATAAATTTAATTTAAAGGACAAAATTGAAATAAATCTTTATATTGAAATTCCATAATCCGAACTAAAACCAAAAATTAAAAGAATTGGGACCGAAATGGAACTCAAATACGTAATTTATTTGCATGGAAGGATAAAATTGAAAGAAATCAAACTTTAACACCGAAATTATTAAGGATTTATGATAAATTTGTGTGGAAGGATAAAATTGACTTAAATCAAAACTTTGATTTAAAAAATATTAAGGATTTCAGGCCAAAACGCAAAATTAAAAGCACAGGGACCGAACTAAATTTACATTATCTAATTACTTTGAATTAAAGGACGAAATTGAAACATATCAAAACTTATATAATTGTAATAAATAACAAATAAATATATATAAGTCGAAAAAGAAAAAAAAATATAACCAGAAAAAAAAAAATTCATGGCAAAATATGAAAAAATAATTAGAAAAAAACATAATAACAAAAAAAATGCAAGAAAGAAAAAAAATAGAAAAAAAGTAATAAGAAAAAAAAAAAAGAGCAAGAAACGAATTAAATGAAAAAAAAAAAATGAAAAATGTAACCCGGAAGTAAAAAACAAAAAGCAAAAAAAAAAGAACACATGCACGCGCGAAGCAGGGAGACAAATGTCCAGTTAATAGTAATTTCAGTCTTGGTGAACAGTAAATGCCCAACCTATTTTAGCTATAAGGTAATATTGCAAAACTCGAGTCATCACCTTCTTAGTGTCCAAAACACTTGATGTAATGTTGAGATTTTTATTTTTTCATATTATTTTTCAATCTTTACTTGGTTGGCTAATTTATAGTCAAGCAAACGAGCAAGTGATCACGTTAGTGTTATAGAAGGATCAACCTCGAAATTTAACTTGATTTGGACCTATGCGTGTACTAGTCGGCCGTAATCAACTTGGAAGTTGGATGGACCTTTCAGGGAGAATTTTCTCATGGTCCATGCCCAAAGGAGACGGCAAAATGTGATTGGATGGATGAACAAAAATTAAACTATAATATAGCAAATAACGACTAATTATATATATATTTTTAAAAATAAATAAGTGAGCAGCCTTCAACAACTTTTCAGCTTCTTTTTCTTTCTAAGTAAAGAAAACAAATTCCACGCTGGTCATTTAAACCTGCTTTCCCAGACTTTTTTTTTTATCCTTTATTTTTTTTTGTAATTAAAAATATTAATTTAACCCATGGACATGGAGGTAGTCGAATTCTAACTGATTAGTGATTATCATCGATCCGACAAAGAAATGTTTTCCTCTCTTCGTAATTATACTTGAAAGAAAGAAACTTATCCATCTGGCAATGGATGGTGAGAGTGTTTAATACTTTAATGGATGAGCGCGACTTCAGAAGGGACGGGCCGTAGGGCTCACGGCCGTTTGATTTGACCGGGCGGAAAAGCAAGACTTGTTGACTTGAAGACTTCGATGAAGCTTCCCATTTCATTATCTGGCCCTCTTTCATTACGTGGCTGTCTGTTATATTTAGAAGTATAATTTAGGTTATTTTTTAAAATATTTTTTATTTAGATAATATTTTTTTATTTTTTAAAATATTTTTTTTGATATCAGCCCATCAAAATATTTAAAAACATATATTTTTTAATTTAAAATAAAAAATAAAAATATTTTTTTAAAATTGTTTTTCAAAAGAGTTTTTGAAATACAATGTTAAACAATTAAGCTTTTTTTTTAAATAATACTTTTTTATTTTTAAAACTTTATTTTGATATCAGCACATTAAAATATCTTTTATATATATATATATATTTAATTTAAAATAAAAAATAAAAATATTTTTTTTTTCAAAAGAGTTTTTAAAAAGGCCTGATTTGAGTGTTAGTATAGACTACGTGAATATAACTTGAAAGAATAGACTACGTGATTAAATAAATTTATTTCCTTCTTTGATTTTTAAGTTGATAAATCTAGGGAAAAAATATATTTTGAATATATCAAAATTATATGAATAACGACACTTAGATTTTGTTCATTGATTTGGAACAATTATCCCAAAATTTTATACATCAAATTGATAAATAGAAACAATCCAAGAAGATATTCTAAATTGGTAATTTAACTTAAAACAAAGGTAATAGAAAATTCGATCGTTAAATTAAGAGATTCCTTATGCCATTTTCTTATGAAAGTCATTTTGTTGCGTATTAAATTGTTGTATCTCCTAAAATTATGTTAAAAATTGTGTTTTATCAACGTGGGACAGTCTTTTGAAATATCAATTATAATTTTTACAACATTCTTAACCTGAATCCAAACCCGAATTTGAACACAACCTAAATCTAAATGCTATGATCTACAAATATTTATTACATAATTAGCATGATATACATATAATTTTCTTAAACTTTACATTTATTTATTTTAGATCGGTCGGGATCATGTTAGGTAAACTAATATCCATAAATAATCTAAACCTAACTTTTTTACCATGTAATCCAACTCGAGAATCGATTAAACGTAAAATTTCTTATCCATTTAGATTGATTCGAGTTAGTATTCATCAAGTTAGAGTAAAATTATTATCCCTATCTCATGTGTACATACAAGTAAGAGATTACAGTTTATCAAGATATGTAGGCAAAATTTCTAAATTTATAATTTAATTATTATAAAAAAATAAAGCAATTTCCTTAATAATTATATTAAATTTTGAAAATTATTACATGGAAACATGTTTAGTAAAATTCCAGTCAAAACTAAGACACAAAAAAATCAAATGCCACGACCCTACTGTCCCAGTTTTTCCACACGGTGTGTGCTTATAAAATAAAACATCTGCTACGTTTTGTCCCCTACCAAACGATGGAAATTTCAAACACCATCGCCACAGCGTGAAATCCCCCAACCCTCCACCATTTCCCAGCCTGAAAGCACCACCAAAAATGGCGGTTCCTCACCAGAAACACCACCTCTTCATCATTCTCTCTCTCCTATCTCTCCTCCTTCCCACCTATGCAAGATTAAACCTCGACAGTTCAGACCTCAGAGCCTTCTCAATCATCCAGAAAGACTTGGGTATCAACGGTCAACGCGGCTCCTCCTCTACACCATGCAACACCCCCGGGGTGTTTTGTGAGAGGAGGCTCTCTCCAAACGGCACCTATGTGCTCAAGATCACAAGACTCATCTTTAAGTCTCAACGGCTCACCGGGCTCTTGTCCCCGGCAATTGGGCGGCTGTCGGAGCTCAAAGAACTCTCATTAACCAACAACCAAGTGGTTGGTCAGTTCCCCGCTCATATAGTCAACTGCAAGAAACTAGAGATTCTTGACCTCGGAAACAACAAGTTTTCAGGTGAAGTTCCCTCTGAATTATCATCAATTGTTCGTCTCCGAGTTCTTGATCTCTCTAGCAATAATTTTTCTGGGAATTTGAGTTTCTTAAAGTATTTCCCCAACCTGGAAAACCTCTCTCTTGCAAATAATCTCTTCAAAGGAAAAGTTCCGAAGTCTATACGTTCGTTTCGCAATCTCCAGTCCTTCGACTTCTCAGGGAACAGTTTTCTTGAAGGACCTGTGCCAGTGATAAGAAAAGGTGAATCCTCAAGGCCCCAATACCCAAAACGTTATATTTTGGCGGAGAACTCGTCAACTACAAAATCAAGGAAAGCTTCTTCTGGTTACAGCCCTGCTCCAGCTCCTGAACCATCACTAGCGTCAAACAGGCACAAGAAAGGCAAAAGGAAGCTTGCCGGCTGGCTCCTTGGATTTCTTGCCGGGTCAGTAGCTGGAAGTTTATCTGGGCTTGTGTTTTCATTATTGTTTAAGGTAGTATTGGCAGCAGTAAAAGGCGGAGGGAGAAATGGAGGGCCTGCAATATTCAGTCCATTGATCAAGAAAGCTGAGGATTTAGCTTTCTTGGAAAAAGATGACGGGCTTGCAAACTTGGAAATCATTGGGAGAGGTGGGTGTGGAGAAGTTTACAAAGCTGAGCTTCCAGGAAGTGATGGCAAAATGATTGCTATAAAGAAGATAATTCAGCCTCCAAAGGATGCTACCGAGTTGTCTGGAGAAGATAGTAAGCTTCTACACAAGAAAATGAGACAAATTCAGTCAGAGATCATTACCGTCGGCCACATTCGGCATCGAAACCTTCTTCCTCTTCTAGCTCACGTGTCTCGTCCTGATTGTCATTATCTTGTCTATGAATTAATGAAAAACGGGAGTCTACAAGATGCGCTGAACGAAGTTGCTGAAGGGAGAAGAGAATTGGACTGGTTAACTCGCCACAGAATTGCAGTAGGAATAGCATCGGGGCTTGAGTACCTTCACGTGAGCCACAGTCCTCGGATCATTCACAGAGATCTCAAGCCTGCAAATGTACTTCTTGACGACAACATGGAAGCTAGAATTGCTGATTTTGGACTTGCAAAAGCAATGCCAGATGCCAAAACACACATCTCAACTTCAAATGTTGCAGGAACAGTGGGCTACATAGCACCAGAGTACCACCAGACGCTAAAATTTACAGACAAGTGTGACATATACAGTTTCGGAGTGGTGCTTGGGGTACTGGTGATGGGAAAGCTTCCATCTGACGAGTTTTTTCAAAACACTCGTGAAATGAGTTTGGTTAAGTGGATGAGAAATATAATGACTTCGGAGAATCCAAGCCAAGCTATTGATCCAAAGCTGATGGGCAACGGGCTAGAGGAGCAAATGCTGCTGGTTCTGAAAATCGCTTGTTTCTGCACTATTGATGATCCAAAACAGAGGCCAAATAGTAAGGATGCTAGGTGCATGCTGTCACAGATCAAACACTAGTTGAGCAGGGAAGGCAAGGATGTGCAAGAAATCAAGAATATTGCTGTTGGATTATATCTTTCGAATTTGCTTTAAGAATCACCACCAACTAGTTTATATCTTATTGTCTGTCTACGTACACAAATTCAGTGTGTTCAAACTGAATTGCATATAACATAAATGAAAGGCTCTGGCTAGCTCATGCTTATATCAAAGTCTGGCACAAATCTTCTGACCTATCCCGAACAAGAGGCTGCCACAGTCAATTCTCTTTAGTATACTTAGAAAACGTGTTCATCATACCCTTGACGATCAGGGGAGTTTGCTGTGATATGATTTGTACACACAGAGCAGAGCCCTTGTTATAAATTATGAAACGTGAACGAAAAAAAACCCATGAAATGCGTCAAGACTAGAACCCGAATCTTTATCTTCTCTCTCTGCTTAGCAGGGCAGAATGATGCAAGATTTAAGCGTTGTTTTAGTATATGGTTCCATGCTTGATAATCATAATGATTGGTTTTTTTTTTGGTGATAACTGAGCCTCAGTTTCTTGTTTGAATGATAATTTTACATGTTTTTGTTCCCTTAATTTGACATAATCTGGTCTAAATCTGAATCCATGTTCTGGGTTCTTTCAGTGTGTTATTCATCAATTTCAAATAAAAAAAAGCTTATTTGATTTTCATTTCTTCATTTCTATTTATGAATTGTGTTTTTAGGCTTCAGCTTTGGGCGAGGAAGCCCATCAGCAAGGCGGAGCCTTTTCCAAACTTAAGGGCTTGTTTGGTATGTCTAGTTTTTATTAAACAAAACATTTTATTATCCTGAGAGTACATTTGCAAAACATGGCCTTATGAAAAAACTCTGGGCTATAAATTTATACCATAAAAGACTGGCCCAATATTAAATATACTTACTTTTTTAAAAACAAATCTCAGAAAAATACTTTTTTGTGCGCACATGACCAAATTATAAATATTTTCATGCATCTCCTTTTTTTTAAATAAATATAAATTGTGTTTTATTTGAACATCTTTCGAATCGAGTCTTGTGATTTATCTTTATTTTTAACATTTCATATTTTATATAAATAAGTTTTGTTTCCATGATGCATTCACAAAAATAAAATTCATATGCTCTCGGTTTAGAAAAAAAACCCCTCCATAATAATATAAATAACACATTCTTTTATTATTTTGAGGATTAGTTTGGACTTTCACCCCATGCGAAGGGTGGGAGATCAAACTAGTTATTTTCACAAGTTGAGAATTACCAAACTGAAGGACAAGAACAATACAAGAAGCAGGCGGTGCCGTGCGGGACTTGGATTGCTCTGGTTAGGGTTTGATCTCTCAGAGGTGAGATCTTTTCAAGACTCTAACCTTCAGCCCATGCTTCATATGAAGGACTATAGAATTAGATGGTAAAATGGGATGATTTTCAACCACCTGCAAACTATAATTCCATATCACAGCGGCGCCAACAGCTTTCATCTCCACCATGGCCAATTCCTTGCCTATACAAGCTCTCGGCCCTGCATTAAATGCTGTGAACTTGTAAGGCGAAACATCTCCGAGCTCTCCTTTGTTTGAAATCCACCTCTCTGGCTTGAATTCTAAGCAATCTCCACCCCAGATCTCTTCCATCCTTCCCATCGAGTACGGAGAGTAGATAACCCTTGTATTTTTGCCGATTTGATGCCCGCTCGGAAGAGTGTCCGAGCCAACCGAGACTGTGTGCTCGAAAGGTACGGGTGGATAGAGCCGAAGGGACTCGCACATGGCTGCATGGAGATAATTTAGCTTAGATAGTTCTTCAAAACTGAAATGCCTCCCCTTCCCATCTCCATCTCCTTCTCCATTTAAATTTGTTTTCATCTCTTCCAAAATACTCTTCTCTATCAGTGGGTGAGTTGCCACGAGCCAAAGAAACCAAGTAAGACCGGAACTTACGGTCTCACTTCCAGCCGATAAGAGGTTAAACGCCATGTCTCTTGCATATTTCTCCGATTTCTTGAACGCACTCATTTCCCTCTCTTCTTGATTATTATCTTCGACCAGCATGAACGTTAAGAAGTCGAAATCATCTCTGTGCATTGGAGTTTTGCTTCTGTTTAATAATTCTTTTTTTCTCGAAATGCACTGGTACAGTAAACGATCAAAGATCTCCGAACTGATTTTCATCTTCCTCTCTTCCCCAATTTGAAGCCATTTCTGTAGCTTCCAAAACCATTGTGGCTTAACATGTCGTTGAAGTATAACCTCCTCCATGTCATAATAAGCTTGCTTGTATGGAACTTGAGGGAAATCAATTGAAAGAGAATTCGAATCAAATCCCAACATCAGTAGGCAGACAAAGTCAAACATGAATCGCTTCAACACTTCTTGCATGTCTACTTCTTCTCTTTGTTCGGAGAAATGCTCAAGAATTACAAATATTCCTTGCGAGACTTTTCGCTGAATGATTCGCTCTACAGCTTCCTCAAACTTGCTGTCTTTTATAAAAGAGTGAATTGTTCTCCTCTGGGTTTTCCACCGATCTCCATCAGCACAAAAGATTCCATCACCGAAAATTTCAGCAAAAATCTCCTTGAACTCAACGCCCTTGTGGTAGTTGAAGGCCTTTTTTCTTAAAATGTGGTGAACATTCGCCGGATTACTGGTCACCAGAAAGTCAAGACTACCAAACCAAGGCCCTTTGAAAGCAAATGTGCCGCCACATTGCTGAAGCACATAGGTTAGAAACTCGTGGATTCTAGATGAGTTGAGAGACAGCCCCGGCAACATTCCAACCACGGGCCAATTGATAATCACAGAGCTTCTATCCCTCCACCACCGAAAGGAAAGCCAAAGAAAGATGATGAATAGAAAAGCCAATAGTAGCATTTTTTTTTTAATTCTTTGTGCTGTTGGATTTTATGAATTGATTGTGTTTTGTGTGGTTTGATTGCAGGTTGATATGCTGGAGTTTGGGGAAAACAGGGGAAGATATTTTCAGAGAATTGAGGGAGAGGATTTTCTGCAGAAAAAGGTAATTCAGTTCTTGTATTTAATTGCATATGAATTGTTTGATGTTATGCCTCTTATATACTTGAGGCAGGCGCACACACACTTTATGCATGAGTTACAACTTGTCTACAGTTGGTTACAACAAAACTTGAACACACTTTATGCATGCTACATAACAGAATGTAACTGTCATGTTTATACACTTCTTTGCATGCTTAATGACGAAATGCAACTCTCTGCACATCTCTTTGTGTCTTCCTCTTCTGCACATGATCACTGCTCAAACTGATAAGCAGCTTAACTTCCAACATGTGCTGTCTTGCAAGCCCTGCAATCCTTTTTATTCTACAAGTTAGTGTGTGTATGGGAGCGAAGTAGCTTCTGCTTCTCGATCCTATCAACCACACCAATCTCCAAACACACATTCAATAAATGGTCTCACCATTAAATTATTATTATTTCTTTTTAGGTTGGATAAGAGCATAGAGCGTGGATCGTTCCCACCCAAAGAAGCTGGCAGAGAGGGTAACAGACGGCTGAGAGAGTCGGCATTCAGTCATTATTATTATTATTTCTTTTTAGGTTGGAACCAGCGAATTTGCCCGCTCCGCTGGGCTTTTTTATATATGTAAAAAATTAATTGATCTTATAAATGCTGCATTTTGTTATTTTAATATTTAATTAGTAAAATTGTAATTGATAAAATCTGTTAAAAATAGTTTTTTTGAACCAAAAAGTGATTGAATATTGCTATTGCTAAAAAACTTTTGATAAAATTTGTTAGAAAATTTGCTAAGAAGGTGAAATGATTTGTTAGAAATTTGTTGTCACGGATACTCCTGTTAAAAAAAACACAAAAAAAGAAACTTGGTTAAAAAAAAAGAAGACTTGGACACGACAATTATTGAAAAATAAAAAAAATGTGAAAAAAAGGTTACTGTTTATTAAAAGAACAAAAAAAGAGAGTATAAAATAGAAATTTAAATTCAAAGCCAAAGTTATATTTATAAGATTTATTAATTATATTATTATATTAAATGTATTTAAGAATACCGATATTAATTTTTTTCGCAAGAAATCGTAGGTCATTTTTTCTCTCTCTCTCTATATATTTTTAGGCGATAATATTCAATAAATATGAAAACTTATAATTAGTCTCACATACTTTATAGTGTAATCGAAATCGGAAGTGGGTCGTACATTTTTTAATTGTAGATAATCCAGGTAAATTTGTCAATTTTTTTTATGAGTTGCCTTTTTCCTCTTGTAATATTAGATCTGACACATTATAAATAAATATATTGTAATTTGTTTTTAGAAATAAACCTAAATTTTTTGCGTGCTATAATTACTTATCTGCTGTCTAAAAAAACAGTGTAATCGAAACGGGAAGTGACTCGAATATTTTTTAATTGTAGATAATCTAGGTAAATTTGTCATTTTTTTTTAGTTGTATTTTTTGCCCAGTAATATTAGACATGAAATATTAAAAACCAAAATATTATAAATATTTTTTAAGAAATAAACTTTAAAAAACAGAGCACAAAATTAAAATTCGAAGACAATTTATTTTTTATTTTTTATAAGATTTATTCCTTGTATTATTATATTAAATGTATTTAAGAATACTGATATTAAATTTATTTCTTAAAAAAATCCTAGATAATTTTTTTCTCTCTATATACATTCTTAGGCGATAATATTCAATAAATATTAAAACATATAATTAGTTTCACATACTTTAATTTGACATAAATATACAAATATATATAATGAATTTGACATACTTTAAATAATACAAGTAATTTTAAGAACAAAATTGAAGCAAATCCAAACATTCAAATTAAATAATTGAAAACATAACCTGAAATTAAAAGAAATGGGACCGAAATGAAACTAAAATCCATAATTAACTTGCATAGAAGGATAAAATTGAAAGAAAGCAAACTTTGGGACCAAAAATATTAAGGATTTATAATAAATTTGGATGGAAGGATGAAATTGAAATCCATCAAAACTTCGATACCAAAAATATTAAAAATTCCAGCCCAATCCGATAAATTAAAAGAATGAGGACCGAATTGAAAGTCCAATATATAATCAATTTGAATTGAAGGAGGAAATTGATTCAAATCAAAACCTATATAATATAGCATTAAGGGTAAGAAAACAAAATTGATTTTAAAATATAATAGATGATAAAACCAAAATAAAAATTATTAGCTGAAAAAAATTATTTAATTTTAAAATTTTAAAAAATATATGTTTTACGTTGCAGGCTGAGCAAACAATTTTTATAGGATTTGTTGGATGAAAATTAAAATATAATATTCATATATGTGAATTTTTATATAATAAAATAGCTCAACACACCCTATTATAAAAATAGCAAAATTCAAGTTTTAAAATCTACAATTATTATTGCTCTTATTATTAAAACAATTAAAATTATGAAATTATCCTTAAAAAAAACTCAAAAACATTAACAAAAGAATAAGCAAGAGAAACAATTAAATTATTATTATTACTATTACTATTACTATTACTATTACTATTACTATTACTATTACTATTATTATTACTACTAGTATTACTATTCTTATTCTTATTCTTATTATTATTATTATTATTATGAAAGAAACAAAAATAAATGAAAGACTAAACAAATATTATAAACTTTAACAAAACATCGTAAAAAAATATAAATAAAAATAAAAATTATCATTGTTATTACTGTCAAAGCAATAAAAATTATCAAATTATCCCGAGAAAGAAAACCTAAAAACCATTAACAAAATAGTAAGGAAGAAAAATACTTATATTATTATTATTATTATTAGCGTATTAATAATAAAAAAACAATGAAAGGCTAAAAAAATGCTAAAAACTTGAACAAAAGTTCAAACCAAAAAATCAAATAAAAATAAAAATTATCATTATTATTACAGTCAAAACAATAAAAATTATCAAATTATCCCGAGAAAAAAACTCTAAAAAACATTAACAAAAGAGTAAGTGGGAAAAATAATTAACTAATAATAATAATAATAATAATTAATAATAATTGATATTAAGAAATAAAAGGATTAAAATTAAAAATTAAAAGTATAAGGGCTGAAATGAAAATTAAATATCAGGGGATTGAAATAAAAAATTAAAATATAATGGCCGAAATGAAAATCAACTATATTATCAATTTCAATCAAAGGATAAAATTAAAACAATTGAAACTTCAGTACCGAATAAATTCATCTTTCTAAACTCAATCCGGAAATTAAAAGAAGGAGGACCGAAGTGAAACATTAACATTCAATTAATTTCAATCGAAGGACCCAATTGAATTAAATAAAAACCTTATATACCAGAAATCAACTCCATAAATGAAATTAGAACTTCAGGGACCGAAGGGTAGAAGACAAACAATGGGGGACTCTCCTTCACTTTTACGTGCAGGAGAGAGAGAAACGGGTGAACCGGCTTTACCCGACCATCGCCGCGTCCACAGCCACCGTGATAGAAAACGCGCCGCACCGGGAGGAATACCAGGTGGAGGCGCATCGAAATAGACGCCGGGAGCCTATTTCCGGCCACCATATGAGATCTCACGCGCCTCCTGAAGAGGGCGTGAGGCGTAATTGTAACGACCCGAATTTTTTTTTTTTTTTTTTATTTATATAATACCATTACTCAATGGTCCATAACAGATCACATCAGTAAAATATCATTCATACCATAAAGCATTCCATTAAAGAAATAAAATTCGCACAAACATACCCTATTACGGTTTCACCATTAAAGTCTTAGATTAGAAATATACGTACATGGTTATAAGTTTACGTCCCTAACCTACTAGTGGAATTTACAGATCTTCACAAAAAGGGTCGAATGAAAATCATGCACTCAATACATTGATTCGTCCTAAACACAACTTATGTTATAATGCAACTACATGGTTCTTTGCAAAAGTAGGTCTTCTTATATCAGGTTCCCTAGACCCCTCGTGGCTGTGACGTCCCTGCAGCAGTACAAACATTTAAGAAATACAATTACTTAATGATAGTATTAATAATTTTGGCTAAATGACCTATCCGTTAAAAGAACACTGACAAGTTGGAATTTCTGCATATACATAGCAATTCACTGGTAAAATTTATAGGATCTCTATTTTTATTTTTATTTTTCCTGTTTCGGGTAACAATATCTTTACTCCGACTATTCTCATAAGGTACTCATTTCTGAGGTCAACTGTTCCTCCCCCATGATCCTTCTTCCTGAACGCTATTAAACGAAATTTCATTTGTCCCCGGCCATCCCTACGGATGCCATTAGCTGAAGCTAATCAAATATTTATTCCGGCCATCCTTTCGGATGCCATTAGCCGAAGCTAATCAATCATTCTTTCCGGTCATCCTTTCGGATGCCATTAGCCGAAGCTAATCAAATATTTGTTCCGGCCATCCTTTCGGATGCCATTAGCCGAAGCTAATCAATCATTCATTCCGGTCATCCTTTCGGATGCCATTAGCCGAAACTAATCAAATATTTGTTCCGGCCATCCTTCCGGATGCCATTAGCCGAAGCTAATCAATCATTCATTCCGGTCATCCTTTCGGATGCCATTAGCCGAAGCTAATCAAATATTTGTTCCGGTCATCCTTCCGGATGCTATTAGCCGAAGCTAATCAATCATTCATTCCGGCCATCCTTTCGGATGCCATTAGCCGAAGCTAATCAAATATTTATTCACCTTTAAGTATTCAACAATCTAATAAAAACTCTAACGCATTTGAATAATATTCAAATTAAATTACTTCTTACATGTCGTATAAAAAGAGAGGCGAAATTCACCTACCTGCTCTACTTCTGGGCTGTTCTTGTCTGGACGATGGCTCAATCCCGACTGCACCGCCTGCGACATCAATGTCCAAACATCAATATATTTCTATTTTCAATTTCACATTCGTTACCATACTTATTTCAACAACTTTCAGCCGAAACATGCATAAAATTCTCAGCACACTCACACATCTATTTTCACCACAAATCCCTCAATAAAATCCCAACAACATACACATTGAACCCATAAATTTCAGCACAAAATCCTTCAATAAAATTCCAACAAAATCACATATTGAAACCATGAATTTCAACACATAATCCATCAACAAAATCTCAACAAAACCCACATTAAAACCATAAATTTCAGCACACATCCTTCAATAAAATCCCAACAAAAATCACACATCAATTCTAGCCGAAAACTCACATCAATTTCAGTAGAAAACACACATCAATTCCAGCTGAAAACTCACATCAATTTCAGTAAAGAACACACATCAATTCCAGCCGAAAACTCACATCAATTTCAGTAGAAAACACACATCAATTCCAGTCGAAAACTCACATCAATTTGAGTAGAAAACACACATCAATTCCAGCCGAAACACTCATGAAATTCTAAGCAAAATACACATCAATTTGGCAACAAACGCACACCACACATGTTGTAACAACCCCACCGAAACAATTCAATATACCTTTACATTTGTTATTCTTTTATAGCTTTTGACATTAAAAATATCATTATAAACACCCATTTTCAAACATAACTTGTTTCTTTTCCTTTAATGCATCTCACTACATCGTTTTGCCACCTCCCACCTCTTTCCCCCCCTTTTTTTTTTTCAAAACTGTCAGCAGAGGTCGGATTTCGACCTCTGCCCAGATTTTTCCCCATAACTGGAGTTATAGAACTCCGTTTTGTACAAAATTTATCTTGTTAGAAAGATAACATATATGTCTACAACTCTTATGAAGGAAATA
Source organism: Salix brachista (assembly GCA_009078335.1). Classification (NCBI taxonomy): domain Eukaryota; kingdom Viridiplantae; phylum Streptophyta; class Magnoliopsida; order Malpighiales; family Salicaceae; genus Salix; species Salix brachista. The sequence continues at coordinate 14,780,198 of CM018586.1, forward strand.
GAACCCAGTTCTATCCCCAAAATTTTCGAAATGCATCTCAAATGTGACAGACCTGCTGATTCTGCAGAATCCATCCTACACAGTCACGTTTTGTGGCCCTTAACTAGAGTTATAAAATTCCAAATTAAGTGAAACAAGTTTCCTTGGATAGTAGACATCAAGAACTACAACTCCTATGAAGGAACCCGACCCTAATTCCTTCGTTTTACCACTCAAATTCTCTCTCAAAGTCACAACACAAATCTGTCAAGTTGTTAATTTCTGCAACACATGCATTTGGCCGAAAATTGGCCTTGGGAAACAAGACTTCCCTCATTCTTTTCATGCTCAACCATTCATTACACAACATTCACATTCTATTTCATGCCACATACATCAATTATACACAATTTGTCACGTGGCCATCTGACGGGAAGCCAATCCAGCCGTCCACGTAGCTGTGCAGAGAGTTACTCCTGCCGTCCACGTGGCTGTCTTGATAAGCTTGGCAGTGAGGGTCTTATCTTGGTCTGTCATGCCAGAGAAGGTCATTTCGTGGGTTAACTTAATGGTTGTAATTGGGCAGTGTAGTTGGGTATTTAGTTGAAGTAATGGTCCAGTTACTAGTTCATTTATTTCATTTATTTCAGAGTATTATTATTGAGTCATTGGTTACGTGTCATTGTGTGACCAGTTTGAATAAGTCAAATAAGGATCAGTAGCTGAGAAATAGTTGGGATTAGAGTTATGTGCTGAGAGGCCTTGATACTTGGCAATCAGTTGTTTTATTTACTATTTAAAGTCCAGAGTCTTTCAATTAATGTACTGAACAATTTCTAAAATTCTAAATTAGACTATTGGAGGTTTTGGATTTCTCGAAAATCCATATTTTTATTGTCTCAAATTGCTGGAACATAACATTGGTATCAGAGCCGTGTTCCATGGCTAAGGGCACCAGAATTTCACAACTAGCAGATTCACTTGCATCTGTAAAACAAGCACAGGATCAGTCACAACAAAATTTGAATACACTACAAGAGGTAGTACAGGGATTAGCACAAAAATTGGATGTGGTGGCATCTCATGTGGAAGCCTTGGTGCAGTATAAGGCAGCCCAAAATTCAGGCGAACCAGGAGGGTCTACACAGATTACAAATCCATTATTTGAAGATCATGCAGACATACAAACAAGGGCTGTTCGTTTGGATTTTCCCAAATTCAATGGGGACAATCCTAATGATTGGATATATCGGGCAAACCAATTTTTTAATTATCATCAGACGAATCCACTACACAGGATTCTACTGGCATCCTTCCACATGGAAGGGAAGGCCTTAATTTGGTTTCAAGATATTGAGGCTGCTGGAGGTTTGAATAGCTGGGATGGGTTTGTCTGAGCATTGCAAACCAGATTTGGAGGTTCACCATATGATGATCCTATGGAGGCTTTAATTCGGCTAAGGCAGACATCTACTGTGGAGGAATACAAAAGCCAATTTGAAGCACTTTCAAATCAACTCAGAGGGTTAGCCGAGTCATACAAACTCAGCTGCTTCTTGAGTGGCTTGCGGGTTCCAGCAATTTGAGACAATAAAAATATGGATTTTCGAGGAATCCAAAACCTCCAATAGTCTAATTTAGAATTTTAGAAATTGTTCAGTACATTAATTGAAAGACTCTGGACTTTAAATAGTAAATAAAACAACTGATTGCCAAGTATCAAGGCCTCTCAGCACATAACTCTAATCCCAACTATTTCTCAGCTACTGATCCTTATTTGACTTATTCAAACTGGTCACACAATGACACGTAACCAATGACTCAATAATAATACTCTGAAATAAATGAAATAAATGAACTAGTAACTGGACCATTACTTCAACTAAATACCCAACTACACTGCCCAATTACAACCATTAAGTTAACCCACGAAATGACCTTCTCTGGCATGACAGACCAAGATAAGACCCTCACTGCCAAGCTTATCAAGACAGCCACGTGGACGGCAGGAGTAACTCTCTGCACAGCTATGTGGACGGCTGGATTGGCTTCCCGTCAGATGGCCACGTGACATTGTCCCCCGCTTCAAAAAAACCTTGTCCACAAGGTTTGGCCACTTCTCGGCCAGCTCACCATATTCCACCCAACTTGCTTCTTCTGCACACAGCCCCTTCCACCTCACCAGAAGCTCAACCATCGCACGCCCTTTCTCCTTCTTCAATCTCCTCTCCAAAACTTCTTCAGCCTTCGACTTCAAAACCCTTTCTTTGCCTGGGGTTTGAAGGTTCACCACCAGTTGGTGGTTTTTGTTCCATTTTCCCCTTAAACAAGACTCGTGGAACACTGGTTGTATCCTTAAGTCCACTGGTAGATCTAGCACCTTGAATGGACTGTAGCACCTTGGGGGAAGCTTCATCTTTCTTCTCTGAGCTAAACTCCTTTGCTTGTACGGCTGCGACTGAAGGTAAGCACAATTCCCTTTTTCCAACTCTCTTTCTGTTGGTTTCAAGTCAGCAACCCTTTTTATGCGTTCTTGTGTAATTTGCAGATTTGCACTGAGGAGCTTCAGAATTTCCTTCCAAAATTTCACGGTATTATCTACTCCTTGAATTTCTGTTGTGCCTGTCAAGTAGTGTAATAGTTTTTGGTGTGGATAACCATATACAGCCTCAAAAATAATTGTTGTTTCATGCGTAGATGCACTATACCCCCACTCTGATAGAGCAATGAATTTAGTTAAATTTTTTGGCTTGTTCCCTGAGAAACAACGCCAGTATTGCTCCACCATTTCATTGATGATCTCTGTCTGGCTGCTTATGTGTGGGTGGTAGGCTGATGAGAACTGTAAAAACTTTGTAGTAATGGTTGATGAGAACTGTAAGGTGTTTTATTTACTATTTAAAGTCCAGAGTCTTTCAATTAATGTACTGAACAATTTCTAAAATTCTAAATTAGACTATTGGAGGTTTTGGATTCCTCGAAAATCCATATTTTTATTGTCTCAAATTGCTGGAACATAACACAATTTCACATTTCCCCCAAATTTTATTCAAGAACCCTAACCCAAAATTCATAAAGAAAAGTCATGCAACTTAACCATAAAGTAATAAAGTAAAGAATCTCTTAAATGTATATAAGAAACATCATACCAAGAGGGGTTCAAGATCCTAATTGCTTGTGGAATCAAAATATCATCCTCTCCTCTCTTTCTTCCTTCAAGTGTCGGCCAAACACTCCTTCTTTTCTTCCACTTTCTTCTTCCAATAATGCTCCCAATCCTTGAGTTTTTTTGATGTTTAAAGGTTTTAGTAACCCTCAATCTCACTTTATTTCGAAATTCTTCTTTAATTTAGCAAGAAAATCTCACAATCTCCTTCTCTTTCTCCCTCACCATTGCTGGAAATGAGAAAAAGAGGGGTATTTGTACTCCTAAATTTCTCATTTTGCACTAAGGCCCCCCATCTCCTTTAAATGCTACTTTTTACCCCACATGTTCTCTTCTTATATTATAAGTCATAATCTTTACATTTATTTCAATTTCACCCTCCCCTCAACTTATTTTATTTCTCTTTTAATTTAACACTTACATTTATTTCCCGGGGTTTACAGTAATACTGTCGGCCGCGTGATACACACGCGCCGACAGTATAAAGAAATAAATAATAAAAAATACTGGTCAATTACCGTCTACCCCTGTGCTTAACTCATCAATTTTGTCTTATTAGGGGCTATATCCGTAGTTAGCCATTTTTAAAAAATATTTTTAAAAAAATAAAAATTATTAAAAGAAAAAAGTTGCGGCGAACCGGACCGGCCTGTACGCGTGAAATGACTTCGGTAACCCTCACCCCAGAACCGTTTTTTGTCCTATTAGTGGGGTTAAAAACGGTATAACACTGTTCACAGCCGCTAAAAAAAAAAAAGGTGGACGAACTCGCGCGGCGCACCGGAGAAAATTGCGAGTCCACAGTGAAATGTGTGTGTGTGTGTAGAGTGGAAATCCGAGCTCTTTTAGCTCTTTAGGTAATGTAACATCCATATAAAAGGAAGAGTTTCAATAGAGACACGATATAGATGGATCGGCTGGACATCGTTCACCGCCAGCACAATATGGGTTTTTAATCTGCGGAAATCAAAACAATAAAAAAATAATAATTTAAATATACTCAAAATATGTTAAAACTCATAATTGTTCTAAGATCATCCTCCTATGGATGGATGGATGGATGGATGGATGGATGTCATCTTTTTTTTTTGTTCTTGACTTGCTTTATCCCATAATGGATAGTGTTAATATACTTTGTACAGAATATTGAAGTTGTGTTCTTCTTGATCTCATCAAACCTTTGGCTTCTTAGAAGAGCAATGTTTACAGTGTTGTCTGGAACAATGCTACAAAGTATGAATCTTATACATCGTTAAAAATTTAGAAACAAATTCTCCTTATGTTTTCAAAAGATTTGACTCCATGCAAGACTTTGGATGTATGTTAATGAATACAATGGTGAGTCCAAAAGCGAGCAAATGAGTGATAATATTACAAAATCCAATATGCTCAAAAAATATTAAATTCTAATAAAAATTTAAAGACATACTAAATATTTAAAAATTATGAAATAAACCTTCTAAAACTCATAGGAAAATATGGAAAAAGTTGCTTAAACTCGGGAGCAATATAAAATATTGGTGGCATGTGAACCCACACGCTAACGTCACAGTTGGTGTGGCCGCTGATGGATCATGAAACAAAAAGGAATCATGTAAATCTTCCCCTTTTCTCATTTCATATGACGACGATGAGGACCACTTTCATAACCCATTTTCTGGTAATTCTCCAAAATCTACCCGAAATCAAATAAAAAATAAAAAATAAAATAAAAGGAGTTGACGTTTGTAGAAAAGTCAAGGTGGAAATTTTGGATGTTTTTGAGAGCCCGATCGTACCTCTTTTGTGCCTAAAAAAGAAGAAGAACGCGTATTCAAGGTTAAAATAATTTATTATTGGATAAATCTATATAAAAATTAAGTTGAAAGGTATAATTATATTTTTTATTGGCCAATTTGATTTAATCATGTGCCAATTTAAAGCATAACTATGTTTAAGAATTCATTTAGGGTCAATTGAAGGATTTAATTAAGTGCAATGACTTAATTATAACTTTAAATTGGTCAAAATAATTTTATTAAAGGCTTAATTGATAAAAAAAAAAAAATCAAGTTCTTGAGCTTAATTAGGGTTCAGTTGAGAATATTGAAATTTTCGGAGAACAAATTGAATTTTTTCCAAGTCAATTGTTTGAAGTCAAGGGTAAAATTGAAGAAAATTGAGAGTTTAAAGTCAATTATGGGTTAGATTGTATAAATTCAAAACCAAGGACCAAAGTAAAAAAGGTGCGTAAAGTAAAGTCTACTATTGAAATTTTTGCGGGTATACAATTGCACAAATTTAAAAGTTTAAAACTAATTGGGAGTGCAATTAGAACAATTACAAATTAAGGGACCAAAACGCATTTGCACCTTCTCCCAAATCCAGCAGACATGACTACATTCTTCAATTACTTGAACAATGCAGACATGTTGTTGCAGGTGAAGAGGAGGCAGCTCATCACTGCACGCAATGAGCGGTTGAAAGGTTACCTTCTTCCTTTATAAAAGCCAACGAAAAACTAAACAGGGGGAGGAGCATAAAATAACAGACATGGACGATCATAAAAATAGATGAAGAACAAACAGAGAAAAACAACGTGGATAGAAAAAACACAGAATAGACAAGCCAAAAAACCAGTTGCAAGCTTCCCACCGTCGGCAGGACAACAACCTCTTTTTCCTCAACATCGACAGGTTACCAGTACCGACAACCCTCACCACAGCCAAACCCAACAAGCCACAATTTTTTTAGATAGTAGCAGTCAACAACTCTCTCTCCTCAAGCAGCAGTTCTCGAACCATGGTTGTTAAACTCGCGAGTTGACTCGCAAAATCATACGTTTTGCGAGTCAACTCAACAAAACTTGTCAAATCGGGTAGAAAAATCGGGTCCCATTAAAATCAGACAAAACTCATTAAAATTGGACAAAACTCATAAAAATCGATTTGGATCATAAAATCAGACCGGATCGGTCCGATTATACAATCCCACAATTCTGGCCAATTATCCATGCCTTGTTGGGCTGTCCCATCCACCCCTTAGCCCTGTCCCTGTCCCTGTCCATTCACCGCCTGTCCCTGTCCCTGTCCCTCTCTCTCCCTCCCTCCCTCAGGCTAGCCCCCCCTCTCTCCTGGTTTAAAAATAAAAAAAATCAGTATTTTTTAAATTCTCCTGGTTTAAAAAAAAAAATCAGTATTTTTTAAATGCTCCTGTATTAATTCTTGTATATTTACATAATTGTTTTGTAATATATTTTTAAATTATTTTAAATCATATATGTACCTTAACTAATAAAGTATTATGAGCATAATTATGCTGTATTGTATTCGAAAATATTTTACTTATGATTTTATGATTTTTCTACCTCCAAAATTTTAGCTGCGATTTTATGATTTTTGTACGGGAAAATTTCAGGTATGATTTTACGATTCTGATTTTATGATTTTTCTACCTCCATGATTTTATATTCGATTTTATGATTTTTGTACTGTAAAATTTCAGGTATGATTTTATGATTTCAATTTTACTATTCGAGTTCAGAAACTACTTCTGTTTCGTGTCAAAATCACGATTTTAACAACCTTGTCCTGAATGACCACCTTGCATTATCTTCTTCAGCATCGACAGCCTCTCCTCCTTGTCAACATCACTTGCAATAGTCCAGCCCTTCTTCCCCAGCTTCGGCGATGCAGCAACAAGAAATTCCAGCACAAACCAACCCCTTCCAGCAGCTCTCCTGGCCACCAATTCCGACACTACCACCACCAGAGAAACAACCTTGGCCTTCTCTACCCAGCGATAGTGACAGGTATGCCGATCATCTCCCTCCATCAACCTCCTATTTACTGTTCACCATTTGGTGAATAGTAGGGGGAGTGGATTAATTCACTCCCCTCGTTCCACTGTTCTGCATGTGAACAGTGGGATGTAATTTATGTCTGTCCCACTATTCACATGGTGAGCAGTGGGGTGGCCAGGCTGGACTTTATGTCCAACCAAGCCACCCTGAAATGGGTGGGCCATCCGGCCCACCTAGCTTGGAAGCTCATCACTAGGGGAGCGTGAGCTGCTAGCCCACCAAAGCGATGGTCGTACGGCCCATCCAGGTTGGGCAGTCCAGCCCCAAAATGATGGGCCTCTCGACCCATCTGGGCGGGGCAGCTAACCCATAAGAAAATAAAATAAAAAAACAAAAAGTCTACATGAAAAATATCTTTGCTTATTTTTTAAAAAATACAAACAAAATGTGTTGTTTTCATGTATACGGCTGAATTCCAAGTTTTTTTTCAGGCATATTTTTTTGTAAAAACTAATATAGCATATTTTTTATGCTTTTGAAATGAAAATTGGATATCGTAACCAATTTATGATTATCCATTGGAATTTGGCCAAAATATAAAAAGAAATTAACAATTATTTTGTTTTAGTTATTGGGGTGTAAAATTATATAGTAAAATACAAATGTAGATAGTAAAAAAAAGGGTTGTTAAATGCAGTGCAAAAAATTTCAAATTTTAGAATGGTTAGGTTTTCAACTCCCAATAAGGTAGAGCTTCTCTTATGAAGAGAGATCTACTTAAAGCTTTGGGAAGACCAACGAATAAAAAATCAAACTTAGAAAAACAATCAAACAACAATGCAACTTATCTTAGATAGGATGCAATGAGGGTGATGCGTCTTCTCCTTGCACAACAAGTTCTCTTAGCCAGACTCTTGTAGACTAGTAATTTTTCTAGTAACCAATGGCTCGTATTAAATATACTTACTTTTTTAAAAACAAATCTCAGAAAAATACTTTTTTGTGCGCACATGACCATATTATAAATATTTTCATGCATCTCCCTTTTTTTTAAAAAATATAAATTGTTTTTTCTTTGAACATCTTTGAAATCGAGTCCTGTGATTTATCGTTATTTTTAACATTTCATATTTTATATAAATAAGTTTTGTTTCCATGATGCATCCACAAAAATAAAATTCATATGCTCTCGGTTTAGAAAAAAAAACCCTCCATAATAATATAAATAACACATTCTTTTATTATTTTGAGGATTAGTTTGGACTTTCAACCCATGCAAAGGGTGGGAGATCAAACTAGTTATTTTCACAAGTTGAGAATTACCAAACTGAAGGACAAGAAAAATACAAGAAGCAGGCGGTGCCGTGCGGGACTTGGATTGCTCTGGTTAGGGTTTGATCTCTCAGAGGTGAGATCTTTTCAAGACTCTAACCTTCAGCCCATGCTTCATATGAAGGACTATAGAATTAGATGGTAAAATGGGATGATTTTCAACCACCTGCAAACTATAATTCCATATCACAGCGGCGCCAACAGCTTTCATCTCCACCATGGCCAATTCCTTGCCTATACAAGCTCTCGGCCCTGCATTAAATGCTGTGAACCTGTAAGGCGAAACATCTCCGAGCTCTCCTTTGTTTGAAATCCACCTCTCTGGCTTGAATTCTAAGCAATCTCCACCCCAGATCTCTTCCATCCTTCCCATCGAGTACGGAGAGTAGATAACCCTTGTATTTTTGCCGATTTGATGCCCGCTCGGAAGAGTGTCCGAGCCAACCGAGACTGTGTGCTCGAAAGGTACGGGTGGATAGAGCCGAAGGGACTCGCACATGGCTGCATGGAGATAATTTAGCTTAGATAGTTCTTCAAAACTGAAATGCCTCCCCTTCCCATCTCCATCTCCTTCTCCATTTAAATTTGTTTTCATCTCTTCCAAAATACTCTTTTCTATCAGTGGGTGAGTTGCCACGAGCCAAAGAAACCAAGTAAGACCGGAACTTACGGTCTCACTTCCAGCCGATAAGAGGTTAAGCGCCATGTCTCTTGCATATTTCTCCGATTTCTTGAACGCACTCATTTCCCTCTCTTCTTGATTATTATCTTCGACCAGCATGAACGTTAAGAAGTCGAAATCATCTCTGTGCATTGGAGTTTTGCTTCTGTTTAATAATTCTTTTTCTCTCGAAATGCAATGGTACAGTAAACGATCAAAGATCTCCGAACTGATTTTCATCTTCCTCTCTTCCCCAATTTGAAGCCATTTCTGTAGCTTCCAAAACCATTGTGGCTTAACATGTCGTTGAAGTAGAACCTCCTCCATGTCATAATAAGCTTGCTTGTATGGAACTTGAGGGAAATCAATTGAAAGAGAATTCGAATCAAATCCCAACATCAGTAGGCAGGCAAAGTCAAACATGAATCGCTTCAACACATCTTGCATGTCTACTTCTTCTCTTTGTTCGGAGAAATGCTCAAGAATTACAAATATTCCTTGCGAGACTTTTCGCTGAATGATTCGCTCTACAGCTTCCTCAAACTTGCTGTCTTTTATAAAAGAGTGAATTGTTCTCCTCTGGGTTTTCCACCGATCTCCATCAGCACAAAAGATTCCATCACCGAAACTTTCAGCAAAAATCTCCTTGAACTCAAGGCCCTTGTGGTAATTGAAGACCTTTTTTCTTAAAATGTGGTGAACATTCGCCGGATTACTGGTCACCAGAAAGTCAAGACTACCAAACCAAGGCCCTTTGAAAGCAAATGTGCCGCCACATTGCTGAAGCACATAGGTTAGAAACTCGTGGATTCTAGATGAGTTGAGAGACAGCCCCGGCAACATTCCAACCACGGGCCAATTGATAATCACAGAGCTTCTATTCCTCCACCACCGAAAGGAAAGCCAAAGAAAGATGATGAATAGAAAAGCCAATCGTAGCATTTTTTTTATTTCTTTGTGCTGTCTTGCAAGCCCTGCAATCCTTTTTATTCTACGAGTTGAAGAGGAAGTTAGTGTGTGTATGGGAGAGAAGTAGCTTCTCCTTCTCCTATCCTACAAATTCAAAAAATGGTCCCACCATTAAATTAAGGTCCAGTATCATTAAAGCAACTGAAAGTTACTTCTCATTGTTTTTTCAGAAAAATAAATTAAGGTCCAGTATCATTAAAGCAACTGAAAGTTACTTCTCATTGTTTTTTCAGAAAAATAATAAAGGTGATGGACATAAAAAATGTTATCATATTCGATATACCATATATAATATGATGTAAAGAATGCATGCTAAAGCTTTTGAACAAAATAAACCATTCATAGCAACCAGAAAAAAAATCAACAATAATAGCACAAACAAACAAATTACCAAGCCTAGTCCAAGGGTCCCCAGCGAAATCGACATCCAGTCGCACCCCTCCGCGAGAGCGCGGCGTCGCAGTGATCCTCCTCGTGAGCGGGGAATTCATGTCGGGATTTTTTCTTTGTTTTGTAAAAGGGGAGTCTCCACCTATTATGGTTACTAGAAAACCTAACTGGTGTTTTAGAGATTCTAAGGCAAGGGACTGATTGCGTAAATGAAAGGTTTTAGCACCCCTAATACGCCCTACCTAAGCTAAGCTGCTTGGTATTTTGGTTTTCCTTACGACTGCAATGGCATTGGTGTTATTTAATCAATTATCTCAACAGAAGAGAAAATAATAAAAATTAAAAACCAAAACTAAAGGCACACACACACATATATATAAACATGGACAAAAATAGGGACTATTTAAGCTATAAAAAATTAAAGGAATTAAAATCAAAAATTAAAATTATAAGACCTGAAACAAAATAATTGTTAATTTTTTTGATATTTTGGCCAAATTCCATCGGATAATTGTAAACCAGTTACGATATCAAATTTTTGTTTAAAATATGAGAAAGATGCAACATATATATTTTATGAATATATGCTTGGAAAAACCTTGGAATTCGACCGTATGCACGAAAACAAACACAAATTGTTTTTTTGTTTCTTTTTTGAAAATACATTTTTTATGAGATTTTTTATATTTTTTGAAAAAAAATAAAAAAAATAAAGGGAAATTCGGGTTGGGCCTGACCTAAGTAAATGGGACGGCCCAACCGTGTTGGACTTGGGCTGGGCCAAGAGCAGTCCAGCCAAGAATTAAAACAAACAGAAAAACAAAAGGGGAATCGGGTTGCGTACTGTTCACGTGTTACATGAACAGTAACAAGGTGGTCGGTCGACGGTAACGAGAGGCTTACCTGCTAATGTCATCGGATAGAGGAGCCCGAGGTGATTCTTCTTGTGGTGGTGGCGTCAGAAGCTGGCTGGTATACGTTGCTGCAACTGCTGCTGCTGCCTTCCCGGAGGCAACGACTAGTCTGTTGGCATGGAGGTGGAGCTGCTGGTGATGACAGGGTGGTGCTAGGTGGTCGGCTGGCTGCTGCTGGAGGAGAGAGAGGGCTGCTGGCGTGACTGGTTTTAGAGAGAGAGCAACTAACCGAGAGGGATAGGGAGAGAGAGAACTGCAGCTGCTGGGCTCTACCAGAGAAAGGGGGTTGCTGCTATCGTGGGACACCCTTGGTGCTTGGTGGCCGGAGTTGTGAAGTTGCTGAGGGAGACGAGAGAGAGGGCTGACTGAGAGAGAGAGAGAACTGCAGCTACTGGTGCAGGAAAAGAGGTAGAGTTATTGTTGTGTAGTTTTACTTGGCCAGTGTCTGTTTTTCAGTGTTCCCTGATAATTTCTCTCTTAAATACTTTGCTCTCCTCCTTTACTATCAAATTTCCTCATGTCAACAAAGGTGGAAGAATCATGACAACAACAACAATGTTGTTGGTGGTTTATGATGCTTTTCTTGCATTTCAGAATAACGTCTAAGTATCTAATACTATTAATATCGTTGATGTTTTCAGCAATTTGAAACCTTTTTTTTTCAACTTTGATCAATCACATTTGAATCCTCTAATCTATGGTTCTTTATTGAATCTAAAATGAAAACTTAGGCATTACTATTTGTAAAATCAAGAAAGAAAATTTGAAATGACCCTATTCCTTGTCTTTTTTCAAAACTTTTTCATAAGCCGGACAAACTTGTATTTACTTGAAAAAGTATGATGGAGTACTGAGTCCTCTAATAACTCTCACTGTGCAATTTTCACCTATTAGTTGATGATAATGAGGAATCCCAAGAAGAAGAAAAATACAATCTTACAAAAAAAATAACCATAACATGTTAGTTGTTTAAATTTAGCACAAGACATTTGTTATTATTAAGTATAAATGTGTGAACATGGATGACAATATGAACGCTACACAATAACAGCAATAGCATGGAAGCGTGTATTGGTTTAGGTTTATTAAATTATTATGTGAAATTATTATCATTTTAAGACAAAATAATTGAAAATAAGAGTTGGGATAGATTTTCTTGCTTCTTTTTCTAGTTTCTGAAAGGTGCTCTAATGTTATTTTTTTAAGCATTTATTTGCAAATTTTTTTAAAAGAAGAATGCATCATTATACAATCAGAATGGTTTGTGACGGCTGCAATTTTTTTATTCAAGCGTTATGAATATAAGAATAAACTATAGGAATAAATGCAAATAAAATAAAATTGTATCTAAAAAGACAAAATGTGTTAAGAAATATGTGTTTTTTTGTTGTTGTTATATAAATGGTTCTTAGTTTTTGCCAAGTGAGTGGCTGATTTTATCCCATTTGTTACTACCATAATCATCCTTAGTCTTATCATGGCATATAAGGCACGAACAATACTTTTGTTTTGGTTAAAGCACTTTCTTTTTGTTTCTTTAAAAGGTCATCTATTGATTGGCTTGTTTGTGCCTATGGATGGATGTCGTCTTTTTTTTTGTTCTTGACTTGGTTTATCCCATAATGGATAGTCTTAACATACTTTGTACAGAAAATTGCAGTTGTGATCTTCTTGATCTCATTAAACTTTTGGCTTCTTAGAAATGGTGAGTCCAAAAGCGAGCAAATGAGTGATGATATTACAAAATCCAATAAACACAAAAATTATTAAATTCCAATAAAAAAATAAATACATATTAAATATTTAAAAATTACAAAATAAACTTTGTAAAACTCATAGGATAATATGGAAAAGTTGGTGAAACACGGGAACAATATAAAATATTGGTGGCACATGAACCACGCGTTACCATCACAGGTGGTGCAGCCGCTAGTGGATCATGAAACAAAGAGGAATCAGGTAAATCTTTCCCTTTTCTCATTTCATACGCCGACGGTGAGGATCACCATTACCTGCAAAACAAAAAAACGTAAACAAATGTTCTAGTTCTCTCTTTTTCAGATCCGATTGCTCCTCCGTTTTGGTAGTTGTCGCTACTTTCTACTTGGCCACTGTGATGATAAAGAGTCAACTTAACCACCGTGAGGATAGAGAACCAGGGTGTCTGACAATAATGAGAAATAAGACAATAGTTTTGGTGAGGAGCAAATGATGGGTGGCTAGCAACGATATTAGTGAGGGAGAGGATGAGTGTGGTGAATATCGGGGGGTCTTCGTGTTTATGAGAGATGTGTCAGGGGATGTGTCAGGGTTGCGTGGAAGAGAAGGCTGGTTAGCTTTTATTAGGGTTGATGGCTGGTGGTGGTTGTTACTTGTGTTGTTGGTTCATAACTTTGATAAAAGAATGGTGGTAAGTCTCGAGTACGGTTGGAGAAGTTGGTTATAGAAAGCTGTCATGATTATTTTAGTGATGTTAAATGGAAACTCTCACAAATTTCTTTGATTATTGCTAGAGAGAAAAAAATATATCTCTACATATCACAAACTAATATGATTAAAAGGGATGAATAAGTTCTCATTTGAACTTGATTTGGTGCAAGAGAACTTTGTGTTGCAATGCCACGTTTATAATGTGTTAAATTATAGCTAGATTAACAGTTGGGTAGTTTATATTCTTATATAACAAAAAGACCTGGTATTTCATGTGTTTGTATTTTAACATAACAGAAAAAGAGTACTGAAAAGCTAGGTTAAAATTCATGTATATAAACAACTACTATAACACGGAGGTGTAATTGAATTCGAATAATATACACTGAATTTTAATAAGCTCTTAATAAAATTAATTTGACCAATTTAAAGTATAATTAAGTTCTTGCACTTAATTAAATCCTTCGGTTGGACCTTAAATTAATTCTCAAACATAATTATACTTTAAATTGGCTCATGATTAAATCAAATTGGCCTACAAAAAAATATAATATGCCTTCGGCTTAATTTTTATACAGATTTTACCCAATAATAAATTGTTTTAGCCTTGAATCTGTATTTTCTTTCATTTTTTGGGCACAAAAGAGGTACGATCGAGCTCTCGAAAACATCCAAAATTTCACCTTGATTTTCCTACCGACACCAGCCCCTTTTATTTTTATTTTTTTATTTTCGGGTAGTTTTGGGGAATAACCCAAAATTGGGTTATGACAGCAATAATGATAGTGACAGTGATAGTATTGCCACTGATAATTAAAATATTACTTATTTACAATAATATTTATAATAGCAGTGATAATAATTATAACAATTTAGCAATCATAACAATAGCAATGAGAATAATAATCAAAATAATTCACTGATCGATGTTATATTTGTGAAAAAATAACTTTTGCGACTTTTTTATATCTATGATATTTCAAATTTCATATCATGTAAAAAAATATACAAGCCATACGTAGAGAAGACAGGTAGAAAAATTGTGCCAAATTATCTACAATAAAAAAAAATGCACCGCGTTTCGCCGCAGCCAGCACCAAATTTTGTAAAATGTAACAAAATTGTTAATGGTCCTATATTTTTTTTAATGTTATACATCTGAGCTAAATAATCAACTTAAAAAATTAAGATTATGTAGTTTTTATATGTATTTATTTTACTATAGATAAGACATTTAGAATAATGATAACAATTATTTTTAGGACTTTTTCCTTGAAAAATAGGTGAGGCTAATTATATATTGTGATATTTTTTTGATATTAACGTTTTAATACACACACACACACACAAAATTAATTAACTTTTCTTTATAAATCTCACATTAATTTAACCTCAGTGTTCTAAAATACTTTTAATATAGTAATATGAAGAAAAATATCTGAAAACTTATATTTAATAAATTTTAGCATTTGTATTTTTGCTACCTATCAAATAAATTATTCATCAAGTAATGAAAACATGCCCAACAAACAATTAGTATGTTGCAGGCAACAGATAACTCATCTTTAGTCAATTTGATCAATTGAAGTTTTGTTATCTACCAATTAAATTATTACCCAAGTAGTTAAAACAAAACCACCAATCAAATTATTTACCGCGTAAAACAAATCACTCATCTGTGCTAAAATTCATCGATTGTAATTTTGCTATTTGCTAATGAAATAATTCATCAAACAAATAAAACATACACAACAATCAATCAGTGTACTACACGAAGCACATGACTCATTTTCAATGAATTTTATCGCTTCTAATTGTATAATGTACCAATTAAATAATTATCAAAACAGTTTTAACAATAACAACATTCAATCACTTTTAGACAAAAAAAATTCATTTCTAACAGATTTTATCGATATAAATTAGCTTTTTACATAGAAAAAAAACTTAACACAACACGCGAGCAACTAACCTTGTATTTTCTATTGTAAGGTCAGAAGGCGCACGCATATATGAGCAAAACCAACAAAATTCTTTTGATCCAGTGATGGAACTGTGGAAGTTTGACAACTTTGGAGGGTTTTATTTTTCTAATTCATGGAGCTTTCAAGATTCATTCTAAAAGAAAGAAAGAAAGGAAAAAACTCTTGACAGTAGTAGTAATATTATACAATAAGCTAAAAGAGATCAGGAAAACACTGTGGACTGTGAGTGAAAACACTGTGGATTTCAATAGTGTTTTTTTTTTTCGTTTTTGAATAGTGATTTAACGAAAAAACCCTCAGAAAATGATAAAAAACGCCGCCAGACCGAGGGGCTTCGTGGTCATTACGCACATCGGACCGGACCGGTCCGGTCCGCCCCGCCGGTCTTCTTCTTATTTTATTATTTTTCAAAATTGGCTAAATACGGTTTTAGCCCCTAATAAGATAAAAACGGTGTCTTTGGGAACAGGGGCGGGACGGTAATTGACCTCATTTTTTTATTATTTCTTTCGGTGGCTGTCAGTGCATGATGGGCACGTGCCAGTCGGTTTTTCGCCCCACGCCCTGTTTAAGTGGCGCGTGCGGAGTCTTTCAGTGGCCATAGACGCGATTCCGGAGTCTCTCGCGATGCGTCGCCGCGTGTTCTTCCTCCCGGGGCGGAGCGTGTCGCTTAAACATGGTCGTGGACGCGGCGGCGACCGGTTAAAGCCGCTGGCCACGTTTCTCTCTCTCCTGCACGTAAAAGTGCAGGAGAGTTCCCCTTATGTTCACCTTTTTCACTTTAGTCCCTTCACTTTCAACTTCGTTTATGGTCCTCATTTCTGGTATATAAGTTTTGATTTAGTTCGATTGCGTCCTCCGATTGGAATTAATTCAGTGTCCATTGTTCAATTCGGTCCTCCGGCTTTTAATTTCCGGATTGGATTGAAAAAGATGAATTTATTCGGTACAGTAGTTTCAATTTCTTCAGTTTTGTCCTTTGATTAAAATTGATAATATATTTGATTTTCATTTTGGTCCTTATACTTTTAATTTTAGATTGTAATCCCTTTATATTTAATCAAAGGACTTATTTATATCCCATCAGCAAGGTGGAGCCTTTTCCAAACTTAAGGGCTTGTTTGGTATGTCTAGTTTTTATTAAACAAAACATTTTATTATCCTGAGAGTACATTTCCAAAACATGGCCTTATGAAAAAACTCTGGGCTATAAATTTATACCATAAAAGACTGGCCCAATATTAAATATACTTACTTTTTTAAAAACAAATCTCAGAAAAATACTTTTTTGTGCGCACACGACCAAATTATAAATATTTTCATGCATCTCCTTTTTTTTAAATAAATATAAATTGTGTTTTATTTGAACATCTTTCGAATCGAGTCTTGTGATTTATCTTTATTTTTAACATTTCATATTTTATATAAATAAGTTTTGTTTCCATGATGCATGCACAAAAATAAAATTCATATGCTCTCGGTTTAGAAAAAAAAAAACCCTCCATAATAATATAAACAACACATTCTTTTATTATTTTGAGGATTAGTTTGGACTTTCACCCCATGCAAAGGGTGGGAGATCAAACTAGTTATTTTCACAAGTTGAGAATTACCAAACTGAAGGATAAGAACAATACAAGAAGCAGGCGGTGCCGTGCGGGACTTGGATTGCTCTGGTTAGGGTTTGATCTCTCAGAGGTGATATCTTTTCAAGACTCTAACCTTCAGCCCATGCTTCATATGAAGGACTATAGAATTAGATGGTAAAATGGGATGATTTTCAACCACCTGCAAACTATAATTCCATATCACAGCGGCGCCAACAGCTTTCATCTCCACCATGGCCAATTCCTTGCCTATACAAGCTCTCGGCCCTGCATTAAATGCTGTGAACCTGTAAGGCGAAACATCTCCGAGCTCTCCTTTGTTTGAAATCCACCTCTCTGGCTTGAATTCTAAGCAATCTGCACCCCAGATCTCTTCCATCCTTCCCATCGAGTACGGAGAGTAGATAACCCTTGTATTTTTGCCGATTTGATGCCCGCTCGGAAGAGTGTCCGAGCCAACCGAGACTGTGTGCTCGAAAGGTACGGGTGGATAGAGCCGAAGGGACTCGCACATGGCTGCATGGAGATAATTTAGCTTAGATAGTTCTTCAAAACTGAAATGCCTCCCCTTCCCATCTCCATCTCCTTCTCCATTTAAATTTGTTTTCATCTCTTCCAAAATACTCTTCTCTATCAGTGGGTGAGTTGCCACGAGCCAAAGAAACCAAGTAAGACCGGAACTTACGGTCTCACTTCCAGCCGATAAGAGGTTAAACGCCATGTCTCTTGCATATTTCTCCGATTTCTTGAACGCACTCATTTCCCTCTCTTCTTGATTATTATCTTCGACCAGCATGAACGTTAAGAAGTCGAAATCATCTCTGTGCATTGGAGTTTTGCTTCTGTTTAATAATTCTTTTTTTCTTGAAATGCACTGGTACAGTAAACGATCAAAGATCTCCGAACTGATTTTCATCTTCCTCTCTTCCCCAATTTGAAGCCATTTCTGTAACTTCCAAAACCATTGTGGCTTAACATGTCGTTGAAGTAGAACCTCCTCCATGTCATAATAAGCTTGCTTGTATGGAACTTGAGGGAAATCAATTGAAAGAGAATTCGGATCGAATCCCAACATCAGTAGGCAGACAAAGTCAAACACGAATCGCTTCAACACGTCTTGCATGTCTACTTCTTCTCTTTGTTCGGAGAAATGCTCAAGAATTACAAATATTCCTTGCGAGACTTTTCGCTGAATGATTCGCTCTACAGCTTCCTCAAACTTGCTGTCTTTTATAAAAGAGTGAATTGTTCTCCTCTGGGTTTTCCACCGATCTCCATCAGCACAAAAGATTCCATCACCGAAAATTTCAGCAAAAATCTCCTTGAACTCAAAGCCCTTGTGGTAATTGAAGACCTTTTTTCTTAAAATATGGTGAACATTCGCCGGATTACTGGTCACCAGAAAGTCAAGACTACCAAACCAAGGCCCTTTGAAAGCAAATGTGCCGCCACATTGCTGAAGCACATAGGTTAGAAACTCGTGGATTCTAGATGAGTTGAGAAACAGCCCCGGCAACATTCCAACCACGGGCCAATTGATAATCACAGAGCTTCTATCCCTCCACCACCGAAAGGAAAGCCAAAGAAAGATGATGAATAGAAAAGCCAATCGTAGCATTTTTTTTAATTCTTTGTGCTGTTGGATTTTATGAATTGATTGTGTTTTGTGTGGTTTGATTGCAGGCTGGAGTTTGGGGAAAACAGGGGAAGATATTTTCAGTGAATTGAGGGAGAGGATTTTCTGCCGAAAAAGGTAATTCAGTTCTTGTATTTAATTGCATATGAATTGTTTGATGTTATGCCTCTTATATACTTGAGGCAGTGCACACACACACTTTATGCATGAGTTACAACTTCTCTACAGTTGGTTACAACAAACTTTGAACACACTTACAACAAAATTTGTTATTGACTTGCTTTATCCCATAATGGATAGTGTTAATATACTTTGTACAGAATATTGAAGTTGTGATCTTCTTGATCTCATCAAACCTTTGGCTTCTTAGAAGAACAATGTTTACAGTGTTTTCTGGAACAATGCTACAAAGTATGAATCTTATACATCGTTAAAAATTTAGAAACAAATTCTCCTTATGTTTTCAAAAGATTTGACTCCATGCAAAACTTTGGATGTATGTTAATGAAGACAATGGTGAGTCCAAATGCGAGCAAATGAGTGATAATATTACAAAATCCAATATGCTCAAAAAATATTAAATTCTAATAAAAATTTAAAGACATACTAAATATTTAAAAATTACAAAATAAAACTTCTAAAACTCATAGGAAAATATGGAAAAGTTGCTTAAACTCGGGAGCAATATAAAATATTGGTGGCATGTGAACCCACACGCTAACGTCACAGTTGGTGTGGCCGCTGATGGATCATGAAACAAAAAGGAATCATGTAAATCTTCCCCTTTTCTCATTTCATATGACGACGATGAGGACCACTGTCATAACCCATTTTTGGGTAATTCTCCAAAATCTACCCGAAATCAAATAAAAAATAAAAAATAAAATAAAAGGAGTTGATGTTTGTAGAAAAGTCAAGGTGAAAATTTTGGATGTTTTTGAGAGCCCGATCGTACCTCTTTTGTGCCTAAAAATGAAGAAAAACGCGTATTCAAGGTTAAAATAATTTATTATTGGATAAATCTATATAAAAATTAAGTTGAAAGGTATAATTATAATTTTTATTGGCCAATTTGATTTAATCATGTGCCAATTTAAAACATAATTATGTTTAAGAATTCATTTAGGGTCAATTGAAGGATTTAATTAAGTGCAAGGACTTAATTATACTTTAAATTGGTCAAAATAATTTTATTAAAGGCTTAATTGATAAAAAAAAAATCAAGTTCTTGAGCTTAATTAGGGTTCAGTTGAGAATATTGAAATTTTCGGAGACCAAATTGAATTTTTTCCAAGTCAATTGTTTGAAGTCAGGGGTAAAATTGAAGAAAATTGAGAGTTTAATGTCAATTAAGGGTTAAATTGTATAAATTCAAAACCAAGGACCAAAGTAAAAAAGGTGCGTAAAGTAAAGTCTACTATTGAAATTTTTGCGGGTATACAATTGCACAAATTTAAAAGTTTAAAACCAATTGGGAGTGCAATTAGAACAATTACAAATTAAGGGACCAATTCGCATTTGCACCTTCTCCCAAATCCAGCAGACATGACTACATTATTCAATTACTTGAACAAAGCAGACATGTTGTTGCAGGTGAAGAGGAGGCAACTCATCACTGCACGCAATGAGCGGTTGAAAGGTTACCTTTTTCATTTATAAAAGCCAACGAAAAACTAAACAGGGGGAGGAGCATAAAATAACAGACATGGACGATCATAAAAATAGATGAAGAACAAACAGAGAAAAACAACGTGGATAGAAAAAACACAGAATAGACAAGCCAAAAAACCAGTTGCAAGCTTCGCAACGTCGGCAGGACAACAACCTCTTTTTCCTCAACATCGACAGGTTACCAGCACCGACAACCCTCACCACAGCCAAACCCAACAAGCCACAATTTTTTTAGATAGTAGCAGTCAACAACTCTCTCTCTCCTCAAGCAGCAGTTCTCGAACCATGGTTGTTAAACTCATGAGTTGACTGGCAAAATCGTACGTTTTGCGAGTCAACTCAACAAAACTTGTCAAATCGGGTAGAAAAATCGGGTCCCATTAAAATCGGACAAAACTCATAAAGATCGATTTGGATCATAAAATCAGACCAGATCGGTCCGATTTTACGATCCCACAATTCTGGCCAATTACCCATGCCCTGTTGGGCTGTCCCATCCAAAGTTGTAAAATCCGTTCCGGGCCTCGTTCTGGTTTTTTGTTTGGAACGGAACGTTCCGGTTTCGGTGCATTCCGGCGTTCCGTTCTGGTTTTGTACTGTTCATATTTATTTAATTATATATATGAAAAAAATAAAATATTAATTTAACAAGTATAATTTAAATTCAAGATAAATGAACTTTAAATTATACAATACAAACATAATCTCAAAATTAGAAACATCTTTAAAATTCCAAAATATTATGAAAGTAAAATGTTCTAAAATAAAAGAAAAATACATCAAACATCTTCTACATCATTAATATAAAAATATTAGAATTTCTTATTATGCATCCCAAAAAAATAGTAAATACCATAGTAAGATAATTACAAAGAGAATAGTACTGAAAATCATATATTCAAAAAGAAAAGAAAAAAACATATTTTGAAAAAAATAAATAAGTAAAATTCGGAACACAATATGATATAAATAAAAAATCATAAAATCGTAAGTAAAATATTTCTAAATACAATACAACATAATTATGGCTATAAAACTTCATTAGTTAAGGTTCATATATAATTCAAAATAATTTAAAAATACATTACAAAACAATTATGTCCATAGAATTTCATTAGGTAAAAACTAACAAATTTAAAATAAATATTTTGATGATATGCTATATAAATTAAAATCAGTCCCATGCCCGTCATTTTTCTCGTTATTTTTAATACATTTATCAAAAGTATTATTATTGAAAGGATTATCAGTACTAATACTGGTGTCAACACTCAACATCGATATTACTAGTACTAGCTCCAACTCCAACAAATTATTTCCACATTAGGATATGAAAATGATTTAAAAACATCAAATTTTTTTAATTTAAAGTAAAAAATAAAAAAATTTAAGTATAAATTTTAAAGTTAATATTACTGATTTTCAAGAGTGATTCCATGATATATATATATATATATATATATATATATAATTGTTATTTTTTTATAAAATCAACACAACAATTTTATTTTTTTATAATATATATATATATATATATATATATATATATATATATATATATATATATATATAATTTGTCCAGCTGGACTCCAGCATTCAGACAAATTGAATTTCAATTTGTCCAGCTGGACTCCAGCATTCGGACAAATTGAATTTCAATTTGTCCGATGTGGGACAACATAATGTGTCCCACATCGGACAAATCCACTTCAATCTCCACTCTTCTCCTTTATAAATACTCTCCACTCCAATCTCCATTCTCCTTGTCCCACATCGGAAAAACTCCTTTCCAATCTCAACTCTTCTCCATTAAATAATCTCAAGTCTTCACACTTCAGTTCAGACTCCCCTCTTCAGCCCGGAACGGAACGCCCGGAATAAAACCGAGGCGTTCCGGGCGGAATTGGGCCGGAATTTCCGGAACGGACTGGAATTAAAACCAGGACGAAAACGACACCGTTTTGTTCTGGTTTTATGAACGGAGCGGGATGTTCCGGCCGGAACGGAACGGATTTAATAACTTTGGTCCCATCTACCCCTTAGCCCTGTCCCTTGTAGAAATGCAGGGATTATAGAAAGAGAAGAGAGAGTTCTGTTTGAGAGAGAAGAAGATGAGCTTGGATAGAATTTGTGGATTCTGTTATTCTGTTTTTCACACACTCAATGCATGCTCTGTTTACAGTTATTTATACCCACTTCTATGCCATGTATGTATGTATGTATTACACTGTATGCATTCTGTTACATATATTATCATCCCCCTCTATCTAAGCTAAATTATCTCCATGCAGCCATGTGCGAGTCCCTTCGGCTCTATCCTCCCTTACCTTTCGAGCACACAGTCTCGGTTGGCTCGGACACTCTTCCGAGCGGGCATCAAATCAGCAAAAATACAAGGGTTATCTACTCTCCGTACTCGATGGGAAGGATGGAAGAGATCTGGGGTGGAGATTGCTTAGAATTCAAGCCAGAGAGGTGGATTTCAAACAAAGGAGAGCTCGGAGATGTTTCGCCTTACAGGTTCACAGCATTTAATGCAGGGCCGAGAGCTTGTATAGGCAAGGAATTGGCCATGGTGGAGATGAAAGCTGTTGGCGCCGCTGTGATATGGAATTATAGTTTGCAGGTGGTTGAAAATCATCCCATTTTACCATCTAATTCTATAGTCCTTCATATGAAGCATGGGCTGAAGGTTAGAGTCTTGAAAAGATCTCACCTCTGAGAGATCAAACCCTAACCAGAGCAATCCAGGTCCCGCACGGCACCGCCTGCTTCTTGTATTGTTCTTGTCCTTCAGTTTGGTAATTCTCAACTTGTGAAAATAACTAGTTTGATCTCCCACCCTTCGCATGGGGTGAAAGTCCAAACTAATCCTCAAAATAATAAAAGAATGTGTTATTTATAGTATCATGGAGGGGTTTTTTTTCTAAACCGAGAGCATATGAATTTTATTTTTGTTAATGCATCATGGAAACAAAACTTATTTATATAAAATATGAAATGTTAAAAATAAAGATAAATCACAAGACTCGATTCGAAAGATGTTCAAATAAAACACAATTTATATTTATTTAAAAAAAAGGGAGATGCATGAAAATATTTATAATTTGGTCATGTGCGCACAAAAAAATATTTTTCTGAGATTTGTTTTTAAAAAAGTAAGTATATTTAATACGAGCCATTGGTTACTAGAGAACCTACTAGTCTACAAGAGTCTGGGTAAGAGAACTTGTTGTGCAAGGAGAAGACGCATCACCCTCATTGCATCCTATCTAAGATAAGTTGCATTGTTGTTTGATTGTTTTTCTAAGTTTGATTTTTTATTCGTTGGTCTTCCTAAAGCTTTAAGTAGATCTCTCTTCATAAGAGAAGCTCTACCTTATTGGGAGTTGAAAACCTAACCATTCTAAAATTTGAAATTTTTTGCACTGCATTTAACAACCCCTTTTTTACTATCTACATTTGTATTTTACTATATAATTTTACACCCCAATAACTAAAACAAAATAATTGTTAATTTCTTTTTATATTTTTGCCAAATTCCAATGGATAATCATAAATTGGTTACGATATCCAATTTTCATTTCAAAAGCATAAAAAATATGCTATATTTGTTTTTACAAAAAAATATGCCTGAAAAAAAACTTGGAATTCAGCCGTATACATGAAAACAACACATTTTGTTTGTATTTTTAAAAAAATAAGCAAAGATATTTTTCATGTAGACTTTTTGTATTTTTTTTTTCTTATGGGTTAACTGCCCCGCCCAGATGGGTCGAGAGGCCCATCATTTTGGGGCTGGACTGCCAAACCTAGATGGGCCGTACGACCATCGCTTTGGTGGCACTACTAAAAAAGGGGGGTGTTTGCAACTGAAATTTGATTAGCAACGGATTTTCCGTTGCTAAACACATTCTTTAATTAAAAAAACAAACATATGTGTTGCAACGGATTTTCCGTTGCAATTTTAATTTGCAACGGAATATCCGTTGCAAGATAAAATAAAATTGCAACGGATTTTCCGTTGTAACTGAAAATCCACTTGCAACGGATTATCCGTTGCAAATTTAAATTGCAATGGAAAATCCGTTGCAATTTAAAAGAATTGCAATGGATAATCCGTTGCAAATAAAACTAATATTGCAACGGATAATCCGTTGCAATTTAAATTGAAATTGCAACGGATTATCCGTTGCAATTTTAATTTGCAACGGATAATCCGTTGCAAGTGAAAAACCATTTGCAACGGAAAATCCGTTGCAATATCAATTTTATTTGCAACGGATTTTCCGTTGCAAGTTAAAACATATTGCAACGGATTATCCGTTGCAAATTCATTTTAAGTTTGCAACGGATGTTCCGTTGCAATGTCAAACCATTTGCCACGGATAATTCGTTGCAAAGTGAAATTGAAATTGCACCGGATAATCCGTTGCAAAATTCAAAATGCAACGGAATATCCGTTGCAATCCTAACTTTACAAAACGCGCCGTTTCAAGAAATCAGAACGTGCGCACCCTAATATTTTTTACCTCTTCCTCCCTCGATCTCTCTGCTTCTTCCTCAGAACAAATCGATCTCTCTTCCTCCCCCGATCTCTCTTCCTCCTCAGAACAAATCTGTCTTCCTCCTCAGAATCTCTCTTCCTCCTCAAAACAAATCTCTCTTCCTCCCTCGATCTCTCTTCCTTCTCTCATTCTCTCTTCTGGCCAGTGAACAGTGACATAAAAATCACGTTCCAGCTCTTGCTCCCGTTCCACCTTGTCGGCGTCGAGCTTGAGTTAAACAGTAGACCCATCACCACCATAACGCCGATCTCCTTCATATATGGTAAGCATTTCCATTTTTTATTTCCTTAGTTTTTAACAGAAAAATTTGCGTTTGGGTTTCTTCTTGTTGACGCCATTTCCACTAGTACTGCAGCTTAAGTTGACACCATTTCTGTATTTTTATCATAAGTTTAGAAATATGAATGCATTATTTTGGTCACCCATTTGGTTTTGCCGAGAGCTTTTAGAAAAGTCATGTGTTTTTTTTTTTTTTTAATTTGTTTGACAGTATAATATTAGGGAGTGGAGATAAGTATTAATGTTAAAATTTTTGACATTGTGATTTTCATGTATATTTATATACATTTACCTCAATTATCATTCTGCTTATCAGTTTGTTTTGTTTACCTGGTATGTTCCTCTTCAGAAGGTCAAACAAGTAGAAAAGTCTTAGGCCTTATAGTGATATTTAAGCTGAGTTTGCACAACTAAGGTTGCTTGAAGAAATTTAGACACCCTACTTTTTCCTTTTTTACCAAGGTGGAGGTATAGTTGATTGAGAAAAATTCTCAGGCCTGATGCTTACAAGAGACCTTTTTCATGGCCAAAGAGCAGGGACTACGCTTGGTTCAAGAACCTTCCTTTTAAGAAGCTGTGTGAGGTCAAGAAAACACATAATTGGGTTAGATTGGAAGGTGATTTGCTGGTTTTTCCAGATGGTGGGACCTCATTTCGAAAAGGGGTTAAGGGTTATGTTGACGAGATTAAACGTTTTGTGCCTTTGAGATCTGGGAGTATAAGGACTGTTCTTGATGTTGGATGTGGGGTAAGTTATGAACTGCTTCTTGTTTAGGTACATGGTGGAACTTGTCTGCGCCTGCATTTTAGGCTTGTTTTAAGTTTTGATCTTTTATATCTGGCATTGGGTTGTTTTGCTTGTCTAAGCCATACGGGTTTGTGATGAGTCACAGCACAATGAAGGAGAAGCGGTAAAGAGCATTAATTTTTAATGGATTTGTTCTGGTTCTTACTGTTGCTTGAAAGTACTGTATCTTCAATTTTGAAAGTGGGGTCTTAGAGAGGCTAAAATTGTAGAAGTTTATCACATATGAACGAATTGCGAATCACCATTGTTCTTATAAATTGATACTTGGACTTCGCTTGATAAAATTGTGGCCATTGGTTGATTCTTTTCAGGTTGCAAGCTTTGGAGCACATTTAATGGATTATAACATCCTCACAATGTCATTAGCGCCGAGTGATAAACATGAAGCTCCTCTCTCCCGCACGTAAAAGTGCAGAGAGTTCCCCTTATGTTCACCTTTTTCACTTTAGTCCCTTCACTTTCAACTTCGCTTATGGTCCCCTACTGTATATAAGTTTTGATTTAGTTCGATTGCGTCCTCCGATTGGAATTAATTCAGTGTCCATTGTTCAATTTGGTCCTCCGTCTTTTAATTTCCGGATTGGATTGAAAAAGATGAATTTATTCGGTACAGTAGTTTCAATTTCTTCAGTTTTGTCCTTTGATTAAAATTGATAATATATTTGATTTTCATTTTGGTCCTTATACTTTTAATTTTAGATTGTAATCCCTTTATATTTAATCAAAGGACTTATTTATATCCCATCAGCAAGGTGGAGCCTTTTCCAAACTTAAGGGCTTGTTTGGTATGTCTAGTTTTTATTAAACAAAACATTTTATTATCCCGAGAGTACATTTCCAAAACATGGCCTTATGAAAAAACTCTGGGCTATAAATTTATACCATAAAAGACTGGCCCAATATTAAATATACTTACTTTTTTAAAAACAAATCTCAGAAAAATACTTTTTTGTGCGCACACGACCAAATTATAAATATTTTCATGCATCTCCCTTTTTTTTAAATAAATATAAATTGTGTTTTATTTGAACATCTTTCGAATCGAGTCTTGTGATTTATCTTTATTTTTAACATTTCATATTTTATATAAATAAGTTTTGTTTCCATGATGCATTAACAAAAATAAAATTCATATGCTCTCGGTTTAGAAAAAAAACCCTCCATAATAATATAAATAACACATTCTTTTATTATTTGAGGATTAGTTTGGACTTTCACCCCATGCAAAGGGTGGGAGATCAAACTAGTTATTTTCACAAGTTGAGAATTACCAAACTGAAGGATAAGAACAATACAAGAAGCAGGCGGTGCCGTGCGGGACTTGGATTGCTCTGGTTAGGGTTTGATCTCTCAGAGGTGAGATCTGACTCTAACCTTCAGCCCATGCTTCATATGAAGGACTATAGAATTAGATGGTAAAATGGGATGATTTTCAACCACCTGCAAACTATAATTCCATATCACAGCGGCGCCAACAGCTTTCATCTCCACCATGGCCAATTCCTTGCCTATACAAGCTCTCGGCCCTGCATTAAATGCTGTGAACCTGTAAGGCGAAACATCTCCGAGCTCTCCTTTGTTTGAAATCCACCTCTCTGGCTTGAATTCTAAGCAATCTGCACCCCAGATCTCTTCCATCCTTCCCATCGAGTACGGAGAGTAGATAACCCTTGTATTTTTGCCGATTTGATGCCCGCTCGGAAGAGTGTCCGAGCCAACCGAGACTGTGTGCTCGAAAGGTACGGGTGGATAGAGCCGAAGGGACTCGCACATGGCTGCATGGAGATAATTTAGCTTAGATAGTTCTTCAAAACTGAAATGCCTCCCCTTCCCATCTCCATCTCCTTCTCCATTTAAATTTGTTTTCATCTCTTCCAAAATACTCTTCTCTATCAGTGGGTGAGTTGCCACGAGCCAAAGAAACCAAGTAAGACCGGAACTTACGGTCTCACTTCCAGCCGATAAGAGGTTAAACGCCATGTCTCTTGCATATTTCTCCGATTTCTTGAACGCACTCATTTCCCTCTCTTCTTGATTATTATCTTCGACCAGCATGAACGTTAAGAAGTCGAAATCATCTCTGTGCATTGGAGTTTTGCTTCTGTTTAATAATTCTTTTTTTCTTGAAATGCACTGGTACAGTAAACGATCAAAGATCTCCGAACTGATTTTCATCTTCCTCTCTTCCCCAATTTGAAGCCATTTCTGTAACTTCCAAAACCATTGTGGCTTAACATGTCGTTGAAGTAGAACCTCCTCCATGTCATAATAAGCTTGCTTGTATGGAACTTGAGGGAAATCAATTGAAAGAGAATTCGGATCGAATCCCAACATCAGTAGGCAGACAAAGTCAAACACGAATCGCTTCAACACGTCTTGCATGTCTACTTCTTCTCTTTGTTCGGAGAAATGCTCAAGAATTACAAATATTCCTTGCGAGACTTTTCGTTGAATGATTCGCTGTACAGCTTCCTCAAACTTGCTGTCTTTTATAAAAGAGTGAATTGTTCTCCTCTGGGTTTTCCACCGATCTCCATCAGCACAAAAGATTCCATCACCGAAAATTTCAGCAAAAATCTCCTTGAACTCAAAGCCCTTGTGGTAATTGAAGACCTTTTTTCTTAAAATGTGGTGAACATTCGCCGGATTACTGGTCACCAGAAAGTCAAGACTACCAAACCAAGGCCCTTTGAAAGCAAATGTGCCGCCACATTGCTGAAGCACATAGGTTAGAAACTCGTGGATTCTAGATGAGTTGAGAAACAGCCCCGGCAACATTCCAACCACGGGCCAATTGATAATCACAGAGCTTCTATCCCTCCATCACCGAAAGGAAAGCCAAAGAAAGATGATGAATAGAAAAGCCAATCGTAGCATTTTTTTTTAATTCTTTGTGCTGTTGGATTTTATGAATTGATTGTGTTTTGTGTGGTTTGATTGCAGGCTGGAGTTTGGGGAAAACAGGGGAAGATATTTTCAGTGAATTGAGGGAGAGGATTTTCTGCCGAAAAAGGTAATTCAGTTCTTGTATTTAATTGCATATGAATTGTTTGATGTTATGCCTCTTATATACTTGAGGCAGTGCACACACACACTTTATGCATGAGTTACAACTTCTCTACAGTTGGTTACAACAAACTTTGAACACACTTACAACAAAATTTGTTATTGACTTGCTTTATCCCATAATGGATAGTGTTAATATACTTTGTACAGAATATTGAAGTTGTGATCTTCTTGATCTCATCAAACCTTTGGCTTCTTAGAAGAACAATGTTTACAGTGTTTTCTGGAACAATGCTACAAAGTATGAATCTTATACATCTTTAAAAATTTAGAAACAAATTCTCCTTATGTTTTCAAAAGATTTGACTCCATGCAAAACTTTGGATGTATGTTAATGAAGACAATGGTGAGTCCAAATGCGAGCAAATGAGTGATAATATTACAAAATCCAATATGCTCAAAAAATATTAAATTCTAATAAAAATTTAAAGACATACTAAATATTTAAAAATTACAAAATAAAACTTCTAAAACTCATAGGAAAATATGGAAAAGTTGCTTAAACTCGGGAGCAATATAAAATATTGGTGGCATGTGAACCCACACGCTAACGTCACAGTTGGTGTGGCCGCTGATGGATCATGAAACAAAAAGGAATCATGTAAATCTTCCCCTTTTCTCATTTCATATGACGACGATGAGGACCACTGTCATAACCCATTTTTGGGTAATTCTCCAAAATCTACCCGAAATCAAATAAAAAATAAAAAATAAAATAAAAGGAGTTGATGTTTGTAGAAAAGTCAAGGTGAAAATTTTGGATGTTTTTGAGAGCCCGATCGTACCTCTTTTGTGCCTAAAAATGAAGAAAAACGCGTATTCAAGGTTAAAATAATTTATTATTGGATAAATCTATATAAAAATTAAGTTGAAAGGTATAATTATAATTTTTATTGGCCAATTTGATTTAATCATGTGCCAATTTAAAACATAATTATGTTTAAGAATTCATTTAGGGTCAATTGAAGGATTTAATTAAGTGCAAGGACTTAATTATACTTTAAATTGGTCAAAATAATTTTATTAAAGGCTTAATTGATAAAAAAAAAATCAAGTTCTTGAGCTTAATTAGGGTTCAGTTGAGAATATTGAAATTTTCGGAGACCAAATTGAATTTTTTCCAAGTCAATTGTTTGAAGTCAGGGGTAAAATTGAAGAAAATTGAGAGTTTAATGTCAATTAAGGGTTAAATTGTATAAATTCAAAACCAAGGACCAAAGTAAAAAAGGTGCGTAAAGTAAAGTCTACTATTGAAATTTTTGCGGGTATACAATTGCACAAATTTAAAAGTTTAAAACCAATTGGGAGTGCAATTAGAACAATTACAAATTAAGGGACCAATTCGCATTTGCACCTTCTCCCAAATCCAGCAGACATGACTACATTATTCAATTACTTGAACAAAGCAGACATGTTGTTGCAGGTGAAGAGGAGGCAACTCATCACTGCACGCAATGAGCGGTTGAAAGGTTACCTTTTTCATTTATAAAAGCCAACGAAAAACTAAACAGGGGGAGGAGCATAAAATAACAGACATGGACGATCATAAAAATAGATGAAGAACAAACAGAGAAAAACAACGTGGATAGAAAAAACACAGAATAGACAAGCCAAAAAACCAGTTGCAAGCTTCGCAACGTCGGCAGGACAACAACCTCTTTTTCCTCAACATCGACAGGTTACCAGCACCGACAACCCTCACCACAGCCAAACCCAACAAGCCACAATTTTTTTAGATAGTAGCAGTCAACAACTCTCTCTCTCCTCAAGCAGCAGTTCTCGAACCATATTTGTTAAACTCGCGAGTTGACTGGCAAAATCGTACGTTTTGCAAGTCAACTCAACAAAACTTGTCAAATCGGGTAGAAAAATCGGGTCCCATTAAAATCGGACAAAACTCATAAAAATCGATTTGGATCATAAAATCAGACCAGATCGGTCCGATTTTACGATCCCACAATTCTGGCCAATTACCCATGCCCTGTTGGGCTGTCCCATCCAAAGTTGTAAAATCCGTTCCGGGCCCTGTTCCGGTTTTTTGTTTGGAACGGAACGTTCCGGTTTCGGTGCATTCCGGCGTTCCGTTCTGGTTTTGTACTGTTCATATTTATTTAATTATATATATGAAAAAAATAAAATATTAATTTAACAAGTATAATTTAAATTCAAGATAAATGAACTTTAAATTATACAATACAAACATAATCTCAAAATTAGAAACATCTTTAAAATTCCAAAATATTATGAAAGTAAAATGTTCTAAAATAAAAGAAAAATACATCAAACATCTTCTACATCATTAATATAAAAATATTAGAATTTCTTATTATGCATCCCAAAAAAATAGTAAATACCATAGTAAGATAATTACAAAGAGAATAGTACTGAAAATCATATATTCAAAAAGAAAAGAAAAAAACATATTTTGAAAAAAATAAATAAGTAAAATTCGGAACACAATATGATATAAATAAAAAATCATAAAATCGTAAGTAAAATATTTCTAAATACAATACAACATAATTATGGCTATAAAACTTCATTAGTTAAGGTTCATATATAATTCAAAATAATTTAAAAATACATTACAAAACAATTATGTCCATAGAATTTCATTAGGTAAAAACTAACAAATTTAAAATAAATATTTTGATGATATGCTATATAAATTAAAATCAGTCCCATGCCCGTCATTTTTCTCGTTATTTTTAATACATTTATCAAAAGTATTATTATTGAAAGGATTATCAGTACTAATACTGGTGTCAACACTCAACATCGATATTACTAGTACTAGCTCCAACTCCAACAAATTATTTCCACATTAGGATATGAAAATGATTTAAAAACATCAAATTTTTTTAATTTAAAGTAAAAAATAAAAAAATTTAAGTATAAATTTTAAAGTTAATATTACTGATTTTCAAGAGTGATTCCATGATATATATATATATATATATATATATATAATTGTTATTTTTTTTATAAAATCAACACAACAATTTTATTTTTTTATAAAAAATTTATATATATATATATATATATATATATATATATATATATATATATATATATATAATTTGTCCAGCTGGACTCCAGCATTCAGACAAATTGAATTTCAATTTGTCCAGCTGGACTCCAGCATTCGGACAAATTGAATTTCAATTTGTCCGATGTGGGACAACATAATGTGTCCCACATCGGACAAATCCACTTCAATCTCCACTCTTCTCCTTTATAAATACTCTCCACTCCAATCTCCATTCTCCTTGTCCCACATCGGAAAAACTCCTTTCCAATCTCAACTCTTCTCCATTAAATAATCTCAAGTCTTCACACTTCAGTTCAGACTCCCCTCTTCAGCCCGGAACGGAACGCCCGGAATAAAACCGAGGCGTTCCGGGCGGAATTGGGCCGGAATTTCCGGAACGGACTGGAATTAAAACCAGGACGAAAACGACACCGTTTTGTTCTGGTTTTATGAACGGAGCGGGATGTTCCGGCCGGAACGGAACGGATTTAATAACTTTGGTCCCATCTACCCCTTAGCCCTGTCCCTTGTAGAAATGCAGGGATTATAGAAAGAGAAGAGAGAGTTCTGTTTGAGAGAGAAGAAGATGAGCTTGGATAGAATTTGTGGATTCTGTTATTCTGTTTTTCACACACTCAATGCATGCTCTGTTTACAGTTATTTATACCCACTTCTATGCCATGTATGTATGTATGTATTACACTGTATGCATTCTGTTACATATATTATCATCCCCCTCTATCTAAGCTAAATTATCTCCATGCAGCCATGTGCGAGTCCCTTCGGCTCTATCCTCCCTTACCTTTCGAGCACACAGTCTCGGTTGGCTCGGACACTCTTCCGAGCGGGCATCAAATCAGCAAAAATACAAGGGTTATCTACTCTCCGTACTCGATGGGAAGGATGGAAGAGATCTGGGGTGGAGATTGCTTAGAATTCAAGCCAGAGAGGTGGATTTCAAACAAAGGAGAGCTCGGAGATGTTTCGCCTTACAGGTTCACAGCATTTAATGCAGGGCCGAGAGCTTGTATAGGCAAGGAATTGGCCATGGTGGAGATGAAAGCTGTTGGCGCCGCTGTGATATGGAATTATAGTTTGCAGGTGGTTGAAAATCATCCCATTTTACCATCTAATTCTATAGTCCTTCATATGAAGCATGGGCTGAAGGTTAGAGTCTTGAAAAGATCTCACCTCTGAGAGATCAAACCCTAACCAGAGCAATCCAGGTCCCGCACGGCACCGCCTGCTTCTTGTATTGTTCTTGTCCTTCAGTTTGGTAATTCTCAACTTGTGAAAATAACTAGTTTGATCTCCCACCCTTCGCATGGGGTGAAAGTCCAAACTAATCCTCAAAATAATAAAAGAATGTGTTATTTATAGTATCATGGAGGGGTTTTTTTTCTAAACCGAGAGCATATGAATTTTATTTTTGTTAATGCATCATGGAAACAAAACTTATTTATATAAAATATGAAATGTTAAAAATAAAGATAAATCACAAGACTCGATTCGAAAGATGTTCAAATAAAACACAATTTATATTTATTTAAAAAAAAGGGAGATGCATGAAAATATTTATAATTTGGTCATGTGCGCACAAAAAAATATTTTTCTGAGATTTGTTTTTAAAAAAGTAAGTATATTTAATACGAGCCATTGGTTACTAGAGAACCTACTAGTCTACAAGAGTCTGGGTAAGAGAACTTGTTGTGCAAGGAGAAGACGCATCACCCTCATTGCACCCTATCTAAGATAAGTTGCATTGTTGTTTGATTGTTTTTCTAAGTTTGATTTTTTATTCGTTGGTCTTCCTAAAGCTTTAAGTAGATCTCTCTTCATAAGAGAAGCTCTACCTTATTGGGAGTTGAAAACCTAACCATTCTAAAATTTGAAATTTTTTGCACTGCATTTAACAACCCCTTTTTTACTATCTACATGTGTATTTTACTATATAATTTTACACCCCAATAACTAAAACAAAATAATTGTTAATTTCTTTTTATATTTTTGCCAAATTCCAATGGATAATCATAAATTGGTTACGATATCCAATTTTCATTTCAAAAGCATAAAAAATATGCTATATTTGTTTTTACAAAAAATATGCCTGAAAAAAAACTTGGAATTCAGTCGTATACATGAAAACAACACATTTTGTTTGTATTTTTTAAAAAATAAGCAAAGATATTTTTCATGTAGACTTTTTGTATTTTTTTTTCTTATGGGTTAACTGCCCCGCCCAGATGGGTCGAGAGGCCCATCATTTTGGGGCTGGACTGCCAAACCTAGATGGGCCGTACGACCATCGCTTTGGTGGCACTACTAAAAAAGGGGGGCGTTTGCAACTGAAATTTGATTAGCAACGGATTTTCCGTTGCTAAACACATTCTTTAATTAAAAAAACAAACATATGTGTTGCAACGGATTTTCCGTTGCAATTTTAATTTGCAACGGAATATCCGTTGCAAGATAAAATAAAATTGCAACGGATTTTCCGTTGCAACTGAAAATCCACTTGCAACGGATTATCCGTTGCAAATTTAAATTGCAATGGAAAATCCGTTGCAATTTAAAAGTATTTGCAACGGATAATCCGTTGCAAATAAAACTGATATTGCAACGGATTTTCCGTTGCAATTAAAACAATTTGCAACGGATAATCCGTTGCAATTTTAATTTAAATTGCAACGGATTTTCCGTTGCAAGTTTAATTTGCAACGGATAATCCGTTGCAAGTGAAAAACCATTTGCAACGGAAAATTCGTTACAAATTAACAATGATATTGCAACGGATTTTCCGTTGCAAGTTAAAACATATTGCAACGGATTATCCGTTGCAAATTCATTTTAAGTTTGCAACGGATGTTCCGTTGCAATGTCAAACCATTTGCCACGGATAATTCATTGCAAAGTGAAATTGAAATTGCAACGGATAATCCGTTGCAAAATTCAAAATGCAACGGAATATCCGTTGCAATCCTAACTTTACAAAACGCGCCGTTTCAAGAAATCAGAACGTGCGCACCCTAATATTTTTTACCTCTTCCTCCCTCGATCTCTCTGCTTCTTCCTCAGAACAAATCGATCTCTCTTCCTCCCCCGATCTCTCTTCCTCCTCAGAACAAATCTGTCTTCCTCCTCAGAATCTCTCTTCCTCCTCAGAACAAATCTCTCTTCCTCCCTCGATCTCTCTTCCTTCTCTCATTCTCTCTTCTGGCCAGTGAACAGTGACATAAAAATCACGTTCCAGCTCTTGCTCCCGTTCCACCTTGTCGGCGTCGAGCTTGAGTTAAACAGTAGACCCATCACCACCATAACGCCGATCTCCTTCATATATGGTAAGCATTTCCATTTTTTATTTCCTTAGTTTTTAACAGAAAAATTTGCGTTTGGGTTTCTTCTTGTTGACGCCATTTCCACTAGTACTGCAGCTTAAGTTGACGCCATTTCTGTATTTTTTATCATAAGTTTAGAAATATGAATGCATTATTTTGGTCACCCATTTGGTTTTGCCGAGAGCTTTTAGAAAAGTCATGTGTTTTTTTTTTTTTTTAATTTGTTTGACAGTATAATATTAGGGAGTGGAGATAAGTATTAATGTTAAAATTTTTGACATTGTGATTTTCATGTATATTTATATACATTTACCTCAATTATCATTCTGCTTATCAGTTTGTTTTGTTTACCTGGTATGTTCCTCTTCAGAAGGTCAAACAAGTAGAAAAGTCTTAGGCCTTATAGTGATATTTAAGCTGAGTTTGCACAACTAAGGTTGCTTGAAGAAATTTAGACATCCTACTTTTTCCTTTTTTACCAAGGTGGAGGTATAGTTGATTGAGAAAAATTCTCAGGCCTGATGCTTACAAGAGACCTTTTTCATGGCCAAAGAGCAGGGACTACGCTTGGTTCAAGAACCTTCCTTTTAAGAAGCTGTGTGAGGTCAAGAAAACACATAATTGGGTTAGATTGGAAGGTGATTTGCTGGTTTTTCCAGATGGTGGGACCTCATTTCGAAAAGGGGTTAAGGGTTATGTTGACGAGATTAAACGTTTTGTGCCTTTGAGATCTGGGAGTATAAGGACTGTTCTTGATGTTGGATGTGGGGTAAGTTATGAACTGCTTCTTGTTTAGGTACATGGTGGAACTTGTCTGCGCCTGCATTTTAGGCTTGTTTTAAGTTTTGATCTTTTATATCTGGCATTGGGTTGTTTTGCTTGTCTAAGCCATACGGGTTTGTGATGAGTCACAGCACAATGAAGGAGAAGCGGTAAAGAGCATTAATTTTTAATGGATTTGTTCTGGTTCTTACTGTTGCTTGAAAGTACTGTATCTTCAATTTTGAAAGTGGGGTCTTAGAGAGGCTAAAATTGTAGAAGTTTATCACATATGAACGAATTGCGAATCACCATTGTTCTTATAAATTGATACTTGGACTTCGCTTGATAAAATTGTGGCCATTGGTTGATTCTTTTCAGGTTGCAAGCTTTGGAGCACATTTAATGGATTATAACATCCTCACAATGTCATTAGCGCCGAGTGATAAACATGAAGCTCAAGTGCAGGTCGCACTGGAAAGAGGAGTTCCAGCCATGCTTGGTATACTTAGCATCCATCGGTTGCCATTCCCTTCAAGATCATTTGATATGGCTCACTGTGCCAGATGCTTGGTTCAATGGACTAAATATGGTACTCACACTAAGTTCTACTCATTGGATGTTTGTTTATCATGATGACGTTAAATGAAGTTGTCAGTGCATGAACATTTATATTGGAATTAATTTCTACCCTGCTCCAAGAATCATATCAGAATCATCTCAATTTCTTGAAAAAAAACTTGATTCATTTTGCATGTATGTTTGGTTGGTTTTCACCCCCATACAACCATTTCATTTATGATCTTGTCCCCTTATGGAAGTTCAATGGGATCCCAAATGTCTTACTTCTTTCCCCTCTTTTCAAAATAAAAATGACTAGATGGACTTTACCTAATGAAAATTGACCGTGTGTTGCGTCCTGGTGGTTACTGGATATTTTCTGGACCACCTATAAATTGGAAGGATACTTACAAGGGGTTAGAGGTGGGAGCTCAGGAGTTGGAGCAAGCAAGGTTGGAAGATCTTGTTGTGCGGCTGTGCTGGAAGAAAGTTGCAGAGAAGGGAGCAATTGCTGTGTGGAGAAAACCAAATAACCACATTCACTGCATCATAAAGTCAAGGATTTGGAAATCTGCCCGGTTCTGTATTAACAGCGATCCTGATGCTGGTTGGTGAGTTTGTTCGTTGTATTACAAGAGAAAAATTTAGAAAAATTTTGTTTCATGTTGATGTAAAATTCTTGATTATTTTGTTTCATGATGTAAAAATATGTATATACTTTAACGTGTAAATGTAACTGAATCTTTGTTGTATTATAAAATGTCCTTTTTATATTATTTGAACTATATTTATTTGCTTCTAAATATTAATAATATTCATGAAAATATTTATTTATAATTATTTAAGAAATTAAATAAACAATCTTTTTGACAAGCTTGCAACGGATTTTCCGTTGCCTATTTGCAACGGATTTTTCGTTGCAAATTAATTTGCAGTCACGGATTTACAACGGATCGCATCCGTTGCAAAGTCCGTTGCAAATAAATATTTGCAACGGACTCCTTTCTTGTTTGCAACGGACACGTCCGTTGCAAACGCCCCCTATTTTTAGTAGTGTGGGCTAGCAGCTCACGCTCCCCTAGTAATGGGCTTCCAAGCTAGGTGGGCCGGATGGCCCACCCATTTCAGGGTGGCTTGGTTGGACATAAAGTCCAGCCTGGCCACCCCCACTGCTCACCATGTGAATAGTGGGACATACATAAATTACATCCTACGTATATTTACATAATTGTTTTGTAATATATTTTTAAATTATTTTAAATCATATATGTACCTTAACTAATAAAGTATTATGAGCATAATTATGTTGTATTGTATTCGAAAATATTTTACTTATGATTTTATGATTTTATGATTTTTCTACCTCCAAGATTTTAGCTGCGATTTTATGATTTTTGTACGGGAAAATTTCAGGTATGATTTTACGATTCTGATTTTATGATTTTTCTACCTCCATGATTTTATATGCGATTTTATGATTTTTGTACGGTAAAATTTCAGGTATGATTTTATGATTTCAATTTTACTATTCGAGTTCAGAAACTACTTCCGTTTTGTGTCAAAATCATGATTTTAACAACCTTGTCCCGAATGACCACCTTGCATTATCTTCCTCAGCATCGGCAGCCTCTCCTCCTTGTCAACATCACTTGCAACTGTCCAGCCCTTCTTCCCCAGCTTCGGTGATGCAGCAACAAGAAAAATCATAGTAAAATTAACAATTATTTTGTTTTAGTTATTGGGGTGTAAAATTATATAGTAAAATACACATGTAGATAGTAAAAAAGGGGTTGTTAAATGCAGTGCAAAAAATTTCAAATTTTAGAATGGTTAGGTTTTCAACTCCCAATAAGGTAGAGCTTCTCTTATGAAGAGAGATCTACTTAAAGCTTTAGGAAGACCAACGAATAAAAAATCAAACTTAGAAAAACAATCAAACAACAATGCAACTTATCTTAGATAGGGTGCAATGAGGGTGATGCGTCTTCTCCTTGCACAACAAGTTCTCTTACCCAGACTCTTGTAGACTAGTAGGTTCTCTAGTAACCAATGGCTCGTATTAAATATACTTACTTTTTTAAAAACAAATCTCAGAAAAATATTTTTTTGTGCGCACATGACCAAATTATAAATATTTTCATGCATCTCCCTTTTTTTAAAATAAATATAAATTGTGTTTTATTTGAACATCTTTCGAATCGAGTCTTGTGATTTATCTTTATTTTTAACATTTCATATTTTATATAAATAAGTTTTGTTTCCATGATGCATTAACAAAAATAAAATTCATATGCTCTCGGTTTAGAAAAAAACCCCCTCCATGATACTATAAATAACACATTCTTTTATTATTTTGAGGATTAGTTTGGACTTTCACCCCATGCGAAGGGTGGGAGATCAAACTAGTTATTTTCACAAGTTGAGAATTACCAAACTGAAGGACAAGAACAATACAAGAAGCAGGCGGTGCCGTGCGGGACCTGGATTGCTCTGGTTAGGGTTTGATCTCTCAGAGGTGAGATCTTTTCAAGACTCTAACCTTCAGCCCATGCTTCATATGAAGGACTATAGAATTAGATGGTAAAATGGGATGATTTTCAACCACCTGCAAACTATAATTCCATATCACAGCGGCGCCAACAGCTTTCATCTCCACCATGGCCAATTCCTTGCCTATACAAGCTCTCGGCCCTGCATTAAATGCTGTGAACCTGTAAGGCGAAACATCTCCGAGCTCTCCTTTGTTTGAAATCCACCTCTCTGGCTTGAATTCTAAGCAATCTCCACCCCAGATCTCTTCCATCCTTCCCATCGAGTACGGAGAGTAGATAACCCTTGTATTTTTGCCGATTTGATGCCCGCTCGGAAGAGTGTCCGAGCCAACCGAGACTGTGTGCTCGAAAGGTACGGGTGGATAGAGCCGAAGGGACTCGCACATGGCTGCATGGAGATAATTTAGCTTAGATAGTTCTTCAAAACTGAAATGCCTCCCCTCTCCATCTCCATCTCCATCTCCTTCTCCATTTAAATTTGTTTTCATCTCTTCCAAAATACTCTTTTCTATCAGTGGGTGAGTTGCCACGAGCCAAAGAAACCAAGTAAGACCGGAACTTACGGTCTCACTTCCAGCCGATAAGAGGTTAAACGCCATGTCTCTTGCATATTTCTCCGATTTCTTGAACGCACTCATTTCCCTCTCTTCTTGATTATTATCTTCGACCAGCATGAACGTTAAGAAGTCGAAATCATCTCTGTGCATTGGAGTTTTGCTTCTGTTTAATAATTCTTTTTCTCTCGAAATGCACTGGTACAGTAAACGATCAAAGATCTCCGAACTGATTTTCATCTTCCACTCTTCCCCAATTTGAAGCCATTTCTGTAGCTTCCAAAACCATTGTGGCTTAACATGTCGTTGAAGTAGAACCTCCTCCATGTCATAATAAGCTTGCTTGTATGGAACTTGAGGGAAATCAATTGAAAGAGAATTCGAATCAAATCCCAACATCAGTAGGCAGACAAAGTCAAACATGAATCGCTTCAACACTTCTTGCATGTCTACTTCTTCTCTTTGTTCGGAGAAATGCTCAAGAATTACAAATATTCCTTGCGAGACTTTTCGCTGAATGATTCGCTCTACAGCTTCCTCAAACTTGCTGTCTTTTATAAAAGAGTGAATTGTTCTCCTCTGGGTTTTCCACCGATCTCCATCAGCACAAAAGATTCCATCACCG
This sequence comes from Salix brachista, assembly GCA_009078335.1. Taxonomy (NCBI): domain Eukaryota; kingdom Viridiplantae; phylum Streptophyta; class Magnoliopsida; order Malpighiales; family Salicaceae; genus Salix; species Salix brachista. Next base: position 14,820,857 of record CM018586.1, read on the forward strand.
AAACTTTCAGCAAAAATCTCCTTGAACTCAACGCCCTTGTGGTAGTTGAAGGCCTTTTTTCTTAAAATGTGGTGAACATTCGCCGGATTACTGGTCACCAGAAAGTCAAGACTACCAAACAAAGGCCCTTTGAAAGCAAATGTGCCGCCACATTGCTGAAGCACATAGGTTAGAAACTCGTGGATTCTAGATGAGTTGAGAGACAGCCCCGGCAACATTCCAACCACGGGCCAATTGATAATCACAGAGCTTCTATCCCTCCACCACCGAAAGGAAAGCCAAAGAAAGATGATGAATAGAAAAGCCAATCGTAGCATTTTTTTTTTTTAATTCTTTGTGCTGTTGGATTTTATGAATTGATTGTGTTTTGTGTGGTTTGATTGCAGGTTGATATGCTGGAGTTTGGGGAAAACAGGGGAAGATATTTTCAGAGAATTGAGGGAGAGGATTTTCTGCAGAAAAAGGTAATTCAGTTCTTGTATTTAATTGCATATGAATTGTTTGATGTTATGCCTCTTATATACTTGAGGCAGGCGCACACACACTTTATGCATGAGTTACAACTTGTCTACAGTTGGTTACAACAAAACTTGAACACACTTTATGCATGCTACATAACAGAATGTAACTGTCATGTTTATACACTTCTTTGCATGCTTAATGACGAAATGCAACTCTCTGCACATCTCTTTGTGTCTTCCTCTTCTGCACATGATCACTGCTCAAACTGATAAGCAGCTTAACTTCCAACATGTGCTGTCTTGCAAGCCCTGCAATCCTTTTTATTCTACAAGTTAGTGTGTGTATGGGAGCGAAGTAGCTTCTGCTTCTCGATCCTATCAACCACACCAATCTCCAAACACACATTCAATAAATGGTCTCACCATTAAATTATTATTATTTCTTTAGGTTGGATAAGAGCATAGAGCGTGGATCGTTCCCACCCAAAGAAGCTGGCAGAGAGGGTAACAGACGGCTGAGAGAGTCGGCATTCAGTCATTATTATTATTATTATTATCATTTCTTTTTAGGTTGGGATGTAACATCCATATAAAAGGAAGAGCTTCAATAGAGACACGATATAGATGGATCGGCTGGACATCGTTCACCGCCAGCACAGTATGGGTTTTTAATCTGCGGAAATCAAAACAATAAAAAAATAATAATTTAAATATACTCAAAATATGTTAAAACTCATAATTGTTCTAAGATCATCCTCCTATGGATGGATGGATGGATGGATGTCATCTTTTTTTTTTTGTTCTTGACTTGCTTTATCCCATAATGGATAGTGTTAATATACTTTGTACAGAATATTGAAGTTGTGTTCTTCTTGATCTCATCAAACCTTTGGCTTCTTAGAAGAGCAATGTTTACAGTGTTGTCTGGAACAATGCTACAAAGTATGAATCTTATACATCGTTAAAAATTTAGAAACAAATTCTCCTTATGTTTTCAAAAGATTTGACTCCATGCAAAACTTTGGATGTATGTTAATGAAGACAATGGTGAGTCCAAAAGCGAGCAAATGAGTGATAATATTACAAAATCCAATATGCTCAAAAAATATTAAATTCTAATAAAAATTTAAAGACATACTAAATATTTAAAAATTACAAAATAAAACTTCTAAAACTCATAGGAAAATATGGAAAAAGTTGCTTAAACTCGGGAGCAATATAAAATATTGGTGGCATGTGAACCCACACGCTAACGTCACAGTTGTTGTGGCCGCTGATGGATCATGAAACAAAAAGGAATCATGTAAATCTTCCCCTTTTCTCATTTCATATGACGACGACGAGGACCACTGTCATAACCCATTTTTGGGTAATTCTCCAAAATCTACCTGAAATCAAATAAAAAATAAAAAATAAAATAAAAGGAGTTGACGTTTGTAGAAAAGTCAAGGTGGAAATTTTGGATGTTTTGAGAGCCCGATCATACCTCTTTTGTGCCTAAAAATGAAGAAGAACGCGTATTCAAGGTTAAAATAATTTATTATTGGATAAATCTATATAAAAATTAAGTTGAAAGGTATAATTATATTTTTTATTGGCCAATTTGATTTAATCATGTGCCAATTTAAAGCATAATTATGTTTAAGAATTCATTTAGGGTCAATTGAAGGATTTAATTAAGTGCAAGGACTACATTATACTTTAAATTGGTCAAAATAATTTTATTAAATGCTTAATTGATAAAAAAAAATCAAGTTCTTGAGCTTAATTAGGGTTCAGTTGAGAATATTGAAATTTTCGGAGACCAAATTGAATTTTTTCCAAGTCAATTGTTTGAAGTCAAGGGTAAAATTGAAGAAAATTGAGAGTTTAATGTCAATTAAGGGTTAGATTGTATAAATTCAAAACCAAGGACCAAAGTAAAAAAGGTGCGTAAAGTAAAGTCTACTATTGAAATTTTTGCGGGTATACAATTGCACAAATTTAAAAGTTTAAAACTAATTGGGAGTGCAATTAGAACAATTACAAATTAAGGGACCAAAACACATTTGCACCTTCTCCCAAATCCAGCAGACATGACTACATTATTCAATTACTTGAACAATGCAGACATGTTGTTGCAGACTTGCAGGTGAAGAGGAGGCAACTCATCACTGCACGCAATGAGCGGTCGAAAGGTTACCTTCTTCATTTATAAAAGCCAACGAAAAACTAAACAGGGGGAGGAGCATAAAATAACAGACATGGACGATCATAAAAATAGATGAAGAACAAACAGAGAAAAACAACGTGGATAGAAAAAACACAGAAAAGACAAGCCAAAAAACCAGTTGCAAGCTTCCCACCGTCGGCAGGACAACAACCTCTTTTTCCTCAACATCGACAGGTTACCAGTACCGACAACCCTCACCACAGCCAAACCCAACAAGCCACAAATTTTTTAGATAGTAGCAGTCAACAACTCTCTCTCCTCAAGCAGCAGTTCTCGAACCATGGTTGTTAAACTCGTGAGTTGACTCGCAAAATCATACGTTTTGCGAGTCAACTGAACAAAACTTGTCAAATCGGGTAGAAAAATCGGGTCCCATTAAAATCGGACAAAACTCATTAAAATCGGACAAAACTCATAAAAATCGACTTGGATCATAAAATCAAACCGGATCGGTCCGATTTTACAATCCCACAATTCTGGCCAATTATCCATGCCCTGTTGGGCTGTCCCATCCACCCCTTAGCCCTGTCCCTGTCCCTGTCCATTCACCGCCTGTCCTTGTCCCTGTCCCTCTCTCTCCCTCCCTCCCTCAGGCTAGCCCCCCCTCTCTCTCCTGGTTTAAAAATAAAAAAAATCAGTATTTTTAAAATTCTCCTGGTTTAAAAATAAAATAAAAAATCAGTATTTTTTAAATGCTCCTGTATTAATTCTTGTATATTTACATAATTGTTTTGTAATATATTTTTTGTTTTGTAATATATTTTTAAATTATTTTAAATCATATATGTAACTTAACTAATAAAGTATTATGAGCATAATTATGATGTATTGTATTCGAAAATATTTTACTTATGATTTTATGATTTTTCTACCTCCAAGATTTTAGCTGCGATTTTATGATTTTTGTACGGGAAAATTTTAGGTATGATTTTACGATTCTGATTTTATGATTTTTCTACCTCCATGATTTTATATGCGATTTTATGATTTTTGTACGGTAAAATTTCAGGTATGATTTTATGATTTCAATTTTACTATTCGAGTTCAGAAACTACTTCTGTTTCGTGTCAAAATCACGATTTTAACAACCTTGTCCTGAATGACCTCCTTGCATTATCTTCCTCAGCATCGACAGCCTCTCCTCCTTGTCAACATCACTTGCAATAGTCCAGCCCTTCTTCCCCAGCTTCTGCGATGCAGCAACAAGAAATTCCAGCACAAACCAACCCCTTTCAGCAGCTCTCCTGGCCACCAATTCCGACACTACCACCACCAGAGAAACAACCTTGGCCTTCTCTACCCAGCGATAGTGACAGGTATGCCGATCATCTCCCTCCATCAACCTCCTATTTACTGTTCACCATTTGGTGAATAGTAGGGGGAGTGGATTAATTCACTCCCCTCGTTCCACTGTTCTGCATGTGAACAGTGGGATGTAATTTATGTCTATCCCACTATTCACATGGTGAGCAGTGGGGTGGCCAGGCTGGACTTTATGTCCAACCAAGCCACCCTGAAATGGGTGGGCCATCCGGCCCACCTAGCTTGGAAGCTCATCACTAGGGGAGCGTGAGCTGCTAGCCCACCAAAGCGATGGTCGTACGGCCCATCCAGGTTGGGCAGTCCAGCCCCAAAATGATGGGCCTCTCGACCCATCTGGGCGGGGCAGCTAACCCATAAGAAAATAAAATAAAAAAACAAAAAGTCTACATGAAAAATATCTTTGCTTATTTTTTAAAAAATACAAACAAAATGTGTTGTTTTCATGTATACGGCTGAATTCCAAGTTTTTTTTCAGGCATATTTTTTTGTAAAAACTAATATAGCATATTTTTTATGCTTTTGAAATGAAAATTGGATATCGTAACCAATTTATGATTATCCATTGGAATTTGGCCAAAATATAAAAAGAAATTAACAATTATTTTGTTTTAGTTATTGGGGTGTAAAATTATATAGTAAAATACAAATGTAGATAGTAAAAAAAGGGGTTGTTAAATGCAGTGCAAAAAAATTCAAATTTTAGAATGGTTAGGTTTTCAACTCCCAATAAGGTAGAGCTTCTCTTATGAAGAGAGATCTACTTAAAGCTTTAGGAAGACCAACGAATAAAAAATCAAACTTAGAAAAACAATCAAACAACAATGCAACTTATCTTAGATAGGATGCAATGAGGGTGATGCGTCTTTTCCTTGCACAACAAGTTCTCTTACCCATACTCTTGTAGACTAGTAATTTTTCTAGTAACCAATGGCTCGTATTAAATATACTTACTTTTTTAAAAACAAATATCAGAAAAATATTTTTTTGTGCCCACATGACCAAATTATAAATATTTTCATGCATCTCCCTTTTTAAAAAAAAATATAAATTGTTTTTTCTTTGAACATCTTTTAAATCGAGTCTTGTGATTTATCGTTATTTTTAACATTTCATATTTTATGAAAAATAAGTTTTGTTTCCATGATGCATTCACAAAAATAAAATTCATATGCCCTCAGTTTAGAAAAAAACACCCTCCAAAATAATATAAATAACATTCTTTTATTATTTTGAAGATTAATTTGGACTTTCACCCCATGCAAAGGGTGGAAGATCAAACTAGTTATTTTCACAAGTTGAGAATTACCAAACAGAAGGATAAGAACAATACAAGAAGCAGGCGGTGCCGTGCGGGACTTGGATTGCTCTGGTTAGGGTTTGATCTCTCAGAGGTGTGATGTTTTCAAGACTCTAACCTTCAGCCCATGCTTCATATGAAGGACTATAGAATTAGATGGTAAAATGGGATGATTTTCAACCACCTGCAAACTATAATTCCATATCACAGCGGCGCCAACAGCTTTCATCTCCACCATGGCCAATTCCTTGCCTATACAAGCTCTCGGCCCTGCATTAAATGCTGTGAACCTGTAGGGCGAAACATCTCCGAGCTCTCCTTTGTTTGAAATCCACCTCTCTGGCTTGAATTCTAAGCAATCTCCACCCCAGATCTCTTCCATCCTTCCCATCGAGTACGGAGAGTAGATAACCCTTGTATTTTTGCCGATTTGATGCCCGCTCGGAAGCGTGTCCGAGCCAACCGAGACTGTGTGCTCAAAAGGTACGGGTGGATAGAGCCGAAGGGACTCGCACATGGCTGCATGGAGATAATTTAGCTTAGATAGTTCTTCAAAACTGAAATGCCTCCCCTTCCCATCTCCATCTCCTTCTCCATTTAAATTTGTTTTCATCTCTTCCAAAATACTCTTTTCTATCAGTGGGTGAGTTGCCACGAGCCAAAGAAACCAAGTAAGACCGGAACTTACGGTCTCACTTCCAGCCGATAAGAGGTTAAGCGCCATGTCTCTTGCATATTTCTCCGATTTCTTGAACGCACTCATTGTTGAAATTCGAGTTTGAATTCTGGAAATATTTGAAAGAACAACTACTGTAGCGATTTGTACGGACAAAGAACACAAACATGCACTGTAGCGATCAAATTCTGGGAATGTGTAAATTTCCAGAATTTGATGGATAATTTCCAGAAAAGAAAGAACTGTAAATTCTGTAATTTTAGAATCAAAGAAACGTGAACATGGGCAGAATCTTTTGTTATGGTTACCGCCATCCCATCAAATTTTATTTATATAAGGATCAAAAATTACAACGGCTAGTTTTCAGTTGAAATTTCCTATTTAACAAAGTTTTGACTATAAGCTGAAATTGACTAAAAACATTGACTCAGAACTCTTAAACATGCTTATTACAATGTGAATTTAATCATAAGACTTGATTCTTCAATCTTCAATTCTTCAATCTTCGATTCTCCTGCGCACCTGCACTCTGTCAGCTTCTTTGAAAAAACAGAGACAAGTGGTCGACCGGTTCTTCTTTTTCTTACAAGCGGTCGACCGGTTCACTTGGGCAGTTCTGGAATCAACCTCAGATTTCAACACTCCCCCTTGATTCCTGAGCTGCACATTTTCCACCATTCTTCTTAGCTCCTCAAAACTTTCCTTTGATAAAGTCTTTGTGACCAAGTCAGTTAACAGTTCTCTTAAGCAGCAATACTTCATCTCCATTTCACATTGTTTCATTCCCAACACATAGGCTAAAAGTCCAAGTTCATTTATTTCGAACTTGTCTTTCATATTGGTTCTAATTTCAGCAACCAATTCTTCATCATCATTGATATCAGCTGCAACCTTTTTCAGCAAGTCATAAAATGATCTCACTTTCCTCTGCTCGTTCCAGTGATGCATTTTCCAAGGACTACCAGCAGCCAAGCCAAGTGCAATCCCAATACAAATCTTCCTGACAACACTTGGTCCTTTTAAGGTCACATGAGCAACCCTTCCGCCAGCCATTTCACTTTCCTGGCAACCTGTAAAACAAATTTCAAGTTTAAACAATTCATAATCCGATCATTCATTTTTCATTTAACCCATCATCATCATCATCATCATCATCATCATCATCATCATCATCATCATCATCATGAAGAATCCATCTCTTCCAAACTCTGTCAGCTCGAAATTTTCTTTTTCTTTTGCAATTCACTTCCAAGACTTCACAATAGAGAACAGGAATACCAATTGATGATAACTTATCAATTGATTCTCCCCTTTTAAAGAACAAATCAAGTTAAATTTCTTGATTTAAAAAATCTGCAAATTCTGATCAACACTTGCTTCTTGCACCAAATTCTGGTCAACACTTGCTTCTTGCACTCTTTCCCTTCCAAAGATTCCACAGAACAAAGAACAGGAGTAATAATTGAGAAACTCTTTCAATTATTAGTCCTTTAAAGAACACTTCAAGACTGACTTCTTGAAGTTGGAATTCTTGGAATTTCTGGAAAAAATGCAATCTTCCAATTCACGAACAAGTTCCCTTTTACTTGCTTCTTGCACTCTTTTCCTTCCAGGGATTCCACAGAACAAAGAACACGGATAATAATTGAGTAATCCTTCCAATTATTAGTCCTTTAAAGAACAAATCAAGACTGACTTCTTGATTTACGAATTCTTGGAATTTCTGGAAAAGTGCAATCTTCCCTTTCAAGGTTTGATCAATCCTTGAATTCTTTTTCACTCATGTATTACTTTCAATCCCTTCTAAGACCTAATTCTGCTCTGATACCATGTTGAAATTCGAGTTTGAATTCTGGAAATATTTGAAAGAACAACTACTGTAGCGATTTGTACGGACAAAGAACACAAACATGCACTGTAGCGATCAAATTCTGGGAATGTGTAAATTTCCAGAATTTGATGGATAATTTCCAGAAAAGAAAGAACTGTAAATTCTGTAATTTTAGAATCAAAGAAACGTGAACATGGGCAGAATCTTTTGTTATGGTTACTGCCATCCCATCAAATTTTATTTATATAAGGATCAAAAATTACAACGGCTAGTTTTTAGTTGAAATTTCCTATTTAACAAAGTTTTGACTATAAGCTGAAATTGACTAAAAACATTGACTCAGAACTCTTAAACATGCTTATTACAATGTGAATTTAATCATAAGACTTGATTCTTCAATCTTCAATTCTTCAATCTTCGATTCTCCTGCGCACCTGCACTCTGTCAGCTTCTTTGAAAAAACAGAGACAAGTGGTCGACCGCTTCTTCTTTTTCTTACAAGCGGTCGACCGGTTCACTTGGGCAGTCCTGGAATCAACCTCAGATTTCAACACTCATTTCCCTCTCTTCTTGATTATTATCTTCGACCAGCATGAACGTTAAGAAGTCAAAATCATCTCTGTGCATTGGAGTTTTGCTTCAGTTTAATAATTCTTTTTTTCTCGAAATGCACTGGTACAGTAAACGATCAAAGATCTCCGAACTGATTTTCATCTTCCTCTCTTCCCCAATTTGAAGCCATTTCTGTAGCTTCCAAAACCATTGTGGCTTAACATGTCGTTGAAGTAGAACCTCCTCCATGTCATAATAAGCTTGCTTGTATGGAACTTGAGGGAAATCAATTGAAAGAGAATTCGAATCAAATCCCAACATCAGTAGGCAGGCAAAGTCAAACATGAATCGCTTCAACACTTCTTGCATGTCTACTTCTTCTCTTTGTTCGGAGAAATGCTCAAGAATTACAAATATTCCTTGCGAGACTTTTCGCTGAATGATTCGCTCTACAGCTTCCTCAAACTTGCTGTCTTTTATAAAAGAGTGAATTGTTCTCCTCTGGGTTTTCCACCGATCTCCATCAGCACAAAAGATTCCATCACCGAAACTTTCAGCAAAAATCTCCTTGAACTCAACGCCCTTGTGGTAGTTGAAGACCTTTTTTCTTAAAATGTGGTGAACATTCGCCGGATTACTGGTCACCAGAAAGTCAAGACTACCAAACCAAGGCCCTTTGAAAGCAAATGTGCCGCCACATTGCTGAAGCACATAGGTTAGAAACTCGTGGATTCGAGATGAGTTGAGAGACAGCCCCGGCAACATTCCAACCACGGGCCAATTGATAATCACAGAGCTTCTATTCCTCCACCACCGAAAGGAAAGCCAAAGAAAGATGATGAATAGAAAAGCCAATCGTAGCATTTTTTTTATTTCTTTGTGCTGTCTTGCAAGCCCTGCAATCCTTTTTATTCTACGAGTTGAAGAGGAAGTTAGTGTGTGTATGGGAGAGAAGTAGCTTCTCCTTCTCCTATCCTACAAATTCAAAAAATGGTCCCACCATTAAATTAAAGTCCAGTATCATTAAAGCAACTGAAAGTTACTTCTCATTGTTTTTTCAGAAAAATAAATTAAGGTCCAGTATCATTAAAGCAACTGAAAGTTACTTCTCATTGTTTTTTCAGAAAAATAATAAAGGTGATGGACATAAAAAATGTTATCATATTCGATATACCATATATAATATGATGTAAAGAATGCATGCTAAAGCTTTTGAACAAAATAAACCATTCATAGCAACCAGAAAAAAAAAATCAACAATAATAGCACAAACAAACAAATTACCAAGCCTAGTCCAAGGGTCCCTAGCGAAATCGACATCCAGTCGCACCCCTCCGCGAGAGCGCGGCGTCGCAGTGATCCTCCTCGTGAGCGGGGAATTCATGTCAGGATTTTTTCTTTGTTTTGTAAAAGGGGAGTCTCCACCTATTATGGTTACTAGAAAACCTAACTGGTCTTTTAGAGATTCTAAGGCAAGGGACTGATTGCGTAAATGAAAGGTTTTAGCACCCCTAGTACGCCCTACCTAAGCTAAGCTGCTTGGTATTTTGGTTTTCCTTACGACTGCAATGGCATTGGTGTTATTTAATCAATTATCTCAACAGAAGAGAAAATAATAAAAATTAAAAGCCAAAACTAAAGGCACACACACACATATATATATATAAACATGGACAAAAATAGGGACTATTTAAGCTATAAAAAATTAAAGGAAATTAAAATCAAAAATTAAAATTATAAGACCCGAAACAAAATAATTGTTAATTTTTTTGATATTTTGGCCAAATTCCATCGGATAATTGTAAACCAGTTACGATATCAAATTTTTGTTTAAAATATGAGAAAGATGCAACATATATATTTTACGAATATATGCTTGGAAAAACCTTGGAATTCGACCGTATGCACGAAAACAAACACAAATTGTTTTTTTGTTTCTTTTTTGAAAATACATTTTTTATGAGATTTTTTATATTTTTTGAAAAAAAAAAACAAAGGAAAATTCGGGTTGGGCCTGACCTTAGTAAATGGGACGGCCCAACCCTGTTGGACTTGGGCTAGGCCAAATGCAGTCCTGCCAAGAATTAAAACAAACAGAAAAACAAAAGGGGAATCGGGTTGCGTACTGTTCACGTGTTACATGAACAGTAACAAGGTGGTCGGTCGACGGTAACGAGAGGCTTACCTGCTAATGTCATCGGATAGAGGAGCCCGAGGTGGTTCTTCTTGTGGTGGTGGTGTCGGAAATGGTGGCCTGTGGTGGCCGGAGGAGGCGTCAGAAGCTGGCTGGTATACGTTGCTGCAACTGCTGCTGCTGCCTTTTCTCGGAGGCAACGACTGGTCTGTTGGCATGGAGGTGGAGCTGCTGGTGATGACAGGGTGGTGATAGGTGGTCGGCTGGCTGCTGCTGGAGGTGAGAGAGGGCTGCTGGCGTGACTGGTTTTAGAGAGAGAGCAGCTGACCGAGAGGGATAGGGAGAGAGAGAACTGCAGCTGCTGGGCTCTGCCAGAGAAAGGGGGTTGCTGCTATCGTGGGACACCCTTGGTGCTTGGTGGCCGGAGTTATGAAGTTGCTGAGGGAGACGAGAGAGAGGGCTGACTGAGAGAGAGAGAGAACTGCAGCTACTGGTGCAGGAAAAGAGGTAGAGTTATTGTTGTGTAGTTTTCTGTTTTTCAGTGTTCCCTCATAATTTCTCTCTTAAATACTTTGCTCTCCTCCTTTACTATCAAATTTCCTCATGTCAATATTTCTTCCCCGTGGTCTGCAAATTTCCTCGTCAATATTTTTCTCCTCCATTCTATAAACCTCCCTTATACTATGATCGGGGTATTTATAGGGAAGGAGGCAACCCTTCGGTTGCCCATTGCGTGCAGCGATGGGTTGCCACCTTTGAACTTACAGTGGCGTGCCCTGCACCGTTCAGGTGAATGAACAGTGCAGGCACGTCTGTTGAATGATTTTGGATAGGTGAAAGTACGATTTGATCCCTCAATTTGTAATTGTTCTAATTGCACCCTCAATTGACTTTAATTTTTTATTTTTGTGCAATTGCATCCCCGCCAGAGTTTCAACAGCAACCTTAGCTTTTATTTTATTATTTTTAATTTTTGGGTAGATTTTGGGGAATAACCCAGAAATTGGGTTATGACATATATATTTAAGGTTTGATATAATTAGAAGACAATACATAAAGTGGCAATAGATGTTGATGAAGCACATCAACACACCCAAATACAACAATACCAACACAAAAACCTTATATCAAAGAGATGAAAATGGATAATTGCTCTGAAATCTTTTTAGCACAAAAATGAGGAAAAACATGTAATTTTTCTAGCAGCTGCATCAACCTTCATGCTGCCATGAGTTCACATGCATGGTTTGGTATAAATAGAAGACAAAATACATAAAATAGCAATGATTGTTGTTGGAGCACATCAACACATCCAAGGATAACAATATCAACACAAAAACCTCATCATTGAAATATGGAAATGGATAATTACTCTAAAATCTTTTTAGCGCAAAAATGAGGAAAAAGATGTAGATTTTTCAGCAGCTGCATCAACCTTCATGCTCCCATGAGCCTAGCATTTCTGCAGTAAAAAAACAATTACCATTACCTTGAAAATTTATGCAAAGCTAATACGACTATATTGATAGTTATATAATCAATTGTCATAATTCAGCGACGATGATATGCAAAAAGAGAAGAACAATAGGCTGTCACTTAGAAACTAAAATTGTAAAGCTTTATTAATGTAGGAAAGACAATTGTAACATTGCATCGAAATGAAACCCAATGAAAAACAACCATAACATGTTAGTTGTTTAAGTTTGTCACAAAACATTTTATATTTATTAGAAGAAATAAAGAGTGGGGATAAGAAAAGGTGGAAGAATCATGACAACAACAACAATGTTGTTGGTGGTTTATGATGCTTTTCTTGCATTTCAGAATAACGTCTAAGAATCTAATACTATTAATATCGTTGATGTTTTCAGCAATTTGAAACCTTTTTTTTTCAACTTTGATCAATCACATTTGAATCCTCTAATCTATGGTTCTTTATTGAATCTAAAATGAAAACTTAGGCATTACTATTTGTAAAATCAAGAAAGAAAATTTGAAATGACCCTATTCCTTGTCTTTTTTCAAAACTTTGTCATAAGCCGGACAAACTTGTATTAACTTGAAAAAGTATGATGGAGTACTGAGTCCTCTAATAACTCTCACTGTGCAATTTTCACCTATTAGTTGATGATAATGAGGAATCCCAAGAAGAAGAAAAATACAATCTTACAAAAAAAATAACCATAACATGTTAGTTGTTTAAATTTAGCACAAGACATTTGTTATTATTTAAGTATAAATGTGTGAACATGGATGACAATACGAACGCTACACAATAACAACAATAGCATGGAAGCGTGTATTGGTTTAGGTTTATTAAATTATTATGTGAAATTATTATCATTTAAAGACAAAATAATTGAAAATAAGAGTTGGGATAGATTTTCTTGCTTCTTTTTCTAGTTTCTGAAAGGTGCTCTAATGTTATTTTTTTAAGCATTTATTTGCAAAAAAATTTAAAAGAAGAATGCATCATTATACAATCAGAATGGTTTGTGACGGTTGCAACTTTTTTATTCAAGCGTTATGAATATAAGAATAAACTATAGGAATAAATGCAAATAAAATAAAATTGTATCTAAAAAGACAAAATGTTTTAAGAAATATGTGTTTTTTTGTTGTTATATAAATGGTTCTTAGTTTTTGCCAAGTGAGTGGCCGATTTTATCCCATTTGTTACTACCATAATCATCCTTAGTCTTTTCATGGCATATAAGGCACGAACAATACTTTTGTTTTGGTTAAAGCACTTTCTTTTTGTTTCTTTAAAAGGTCATCTATTGATTGGCTTGTTTGTGCCTATGGATGGATGTTGTCTTTTTTTTTTGTTCTTGACTTGCTTTATCCCATAATGGATAGTGTTAACATAGAAACACGGGAACAATATAAAATATTGGTGGGACATGAACCACGCGTTACCATCACAGGGGGTGCAGCCGCAAGTCACTACTAAAAAAGGGGGCTGTTTGCAACGGAATTTTGTTTAGCAACGGATTTTCCGTTGCTAAACACATTCCGGAAAAAAAAAAAAAAAACATGGGTTGCAACGGATATTCCGTTGCAAATTAAAAGCATTTGCAACGGAATATCCGTTGCAAATTAAATTTACTTTGCAACGGATTTTCCGTTGCAAATTAAATTTGCAACGGAAAATCCATTGCAAATGGTTTCAAATTCCGTTGCAAATGAAAATTACTTTGCAACGGAATTCCCGTTGCAATTGGAAACCATTTGCAACGGATTATCCGTTGCAAAATAAAATTACTTTGCAACGGAAACTCCGTTGCAATTGACAACCATTTGCAACGGATTATCCGTTGCAAATGAAAATTACTTTGCAACGGAAAATCCGTTGCAATTTAAAACCATTTGCAACGGATTATCCGTTGCAAAATAAAATTACTTTGCAACGGAAAATCCGTTGCAATTGACAACCATTTGTAACGGATTATCCGTTGCAAATGAAAATTAATTTGCAACGGAAAATCCGTTGCAATTTAAAACCATTTGCAACGGATTATCCGTTGCAAAATAAAATTACTTTGCAACGGAAATTCCGTTGCAATTGACAACCATTTGCAACGGATTATCCGTTGCAAATGAAAATTACTTTGCAACGGAAAATCCGTTGCAATTTAAAACCATTTGCAACGGATTATTCGTTGCATTAAAAAATCACTTGCAACGGAATATCCGTTGCAAATTAAAAATTAAAATGCAACGGATTATCCCTTTAAAAATTTAATTTGCAACGGATTTTCCGTTGCAAAGTAAAACCATTTGCAACGGATAATCCGTTGCAAATGAAAATTGCTTTTCAAAATCCTGGCGCCCATACAAACTGTTTTAAATTGAACGAACCCCATTTTGTACCTCTTCCTCCCGCGATCTCTCTTCCTCCTCTGATCAGAACAAATCGCTCTTCCTCCCTCGCTTCCTCCTCAGAACAAATCGACACTCCTTCCTCGATCTCTCTTCCTCCTCAGATCAAATCTCTCTTCCTCCCTCGATCTCTCTTCCTCCTCAGAACAAAGCTCTCTTCCTCCCTCGATCTCTCTTCCTTCTCTCTTCTGGCCAGTGAACAGTGACATAAAAATCACGTTCCAGCTCTTGCTCCCGTTCCACATTGTCGGCGTCGAGCTTGAGTTAAACAGTAGTCCCATCACCACCACAACGCCGATCTCCTTCATATACGGTAAGCATTTCCATTTTTTTTTCCTTAGTTTTTAACCGAAAAATTAGCGTTTGGGTTTCTTCTTGTTGACGCCATTTCCACTACTACTGCAGCTTAATTTGACGCCATTTCTTTATTTTTATAATAAGTTTAGAAATATGAATGCATTATTTTGGTCACCCATTTGGTATTGCCGAGAGCTTTTAGAAAAGCCTTTTTTTTTTTGACAGTATAATATTAGAGAGTGGAGATAAGTATTAATGCTGAAAATTTCTGATGATTTATTATGGAATCACTGCATGTGTTTTTGTGGAAATTAATTTTTCTGGCTATTGGGTCTGCAGCTCTGCTAAATAATGTAATTAGTAAGGGGTTGGGGAAGTTTGTTTATCAGTGTTTGGCTGCTGAGAAAATGAGAGAAAGAGAAGAAAAATAGAAAAATCTTTTCACTGTGGATTACCCTCAGGGGTTTCTTGTGTCTGGCGGTGGCGATTCAACTGTGAGTAATCATGGGCACTTGTATTAGTCTGGTTTGGATAGTTTGCTTTTAAAAAAATATTCTAGTTGCAATTTGAGAACAATGGGTGCTCTGTCCTGCTTCAGGTTCGTCTGTGGGATATTAACCCTGGAACTCTCCTTGATACCTGTGAATTTGGCAGTAAGGTATTTCATATCTTCTTGATTGTTACAGAGGTTCTGATTAAATCACTAGCTTCTTTGTAGTTTTTCAAATACCATTTTGAATAAGTGAATGTTAGAATTGGGGCAGTTTTCTATTTTCTCCTTCTGTTAAGTTTTAATAAATGGTCTCTAAACATTGTGCTTGTCTTTTGATCATTGTACTGTGCTCTTCTGGTGGTTCATTATCTGACTGCTTATCTACTCTGCTTTAGCTTGCAAGGTATACTCCTGGTGAGCTGTGATTTTGGTTGCTCTTGCTACAATTGTTGGATCTGTTCTCTTTGCGGTATGGTCATTCATGCAAACTTTTGTCTTCTGATTCTATTGAGAATTCTTTTCTTTACTGACATATGGAATCAAATTCTGAGAGTTCTGTAGTTCCCATTTATGTTTCTGTCAAGGATCAATGGTTTGAAAAGAGTTGGTATCTTTGGGAGAAATATAGGTAAAGGTTCCATGAGGAAAATAGGTGGATGCATAATACATAAAAGTTTCTGAAGTCCATATTTGACTGTTATAAAATCCTGTGTGAATTCCTTTCATCCTTGTCTTTATGCAATAATATGCTGTTAGTATGTTCTCTTATTTTTTCAGATATTTGGTGGTGTTGGGATTGCTTGTTTGCCTTTGGGACTTATTTTTTATTTCATCCGGCGTCCAAAGGCTGTTATTACTCGCTCACAGTATATTAAGGTTGGTTCTTCCTTGCATGCTTAGTAGCTGTGCACTACTGCATATCTTCAATAGTTAAGGGAAAGTGCATATATTCTCTAATGCTTATGGATAGTTGTCAATATCTCGCAGGAGGCAACTGAGCTTGGTAAAAAAGCAAGAGAACTCAAAAAAGCAGCTGATGTACTCCATCAGGAGGAAACAACCCTTCTAGCTCTTGTGAAACTATGTAATTTTTTTATTCCATGTTGATTTACTTCTACATGTAAATGTAACCGAATTTCTGCTGTATTATAAATTTTAATCTATGAAATTTTTATTTTAACTATATGTATTTAGTTCTCAATATTAATCAAAAAATATTTATTTATAAAAATATTCATTCAAAATTAATTAAAAAATAAATAAATTTGAAATTATTAAAAAAAATGAATTTGAAATCATTAAAAAAAAATGAATTTGCAACGGACATTCCGTTGCCAATTGGCAACGGCTAAACCGTTGCAAAGGAGCAACGGCTAACCCGTTGCAAATTGGCAACGGCTAACCCGTTGCATATTTGCAACGGCTATCCCGTTGCAAATTGGCAACGGCTAACCCGTTGCATATTTGCTACGGCTATCCCGTTGCAACTTTGCAACGGCTAATCCGTTGCAAGTTTGCAACGGCTTATCCGTTGCAAAGGTGCAACGGCTTAGCCGTTGCAAATAAATTTGCAGTCACCGTTTTGCAACGGAATGTATCCGTTGCAAAATCCGTTGCAAATGGAAATTTGCAACGGCAACCTTACTTATTTGCAACGGATGCTTCCGTTGCAAAACTCCCTTTTTTTAGTAGTGAGTGGATCATGAAACAAAGAGGAATCAGGTAAATCATTCCCTTTTCTAATTTCATACGCCGACGGTGAGGATCACCATTACCTACAAAACAAAAAAACGTAAACAAATGTTCTAGTTCTCTTTTTCAGATCCGATTGCTCCTCCGTTTTGGTAGTTGTCGCTACTTTCTACTTGGCCACTGTGATGATAAAGAGTCAACTTAACCACCGTGAGGATAGAGAACCAGGGTGTCTGACAATAATGAGAAATAAGACAATAGTTTTGGTGAGGAGCAAATGATGGGTGGCTAGCAACGATAATAGTGAGGGAGAGGATGAGTGTGGTGAATATCGGGGGGTCTTCGTGTTTATGAGAGATGTGTCAGGGTTGCGTGGAAGAGAAGGCTGGTTAGCTTTTATTAGGGTTGATGGCTGGTGGCGGTTGTTACTTGTGTTGTTGGTTCATAACTTTGATAAAAGAATGGTGGTAAGTCTCGAGTATGGTTGGAGAAGTTGGTTATAGAAAGCTGTCATGATTATTTTAGTGATGTTAAATGGAAACTCTCACAAATTTCTTTGATTATTGCTAGAGAGAAAAAAATATATCTCTACATATCACAAACTAATATGATTAAAAGGGATGAATAAGTTCTCATTTGAACTTGATTTGGTGCAAGAGAACTTTGTGTTGCAATGCCACGTTTATAATGTGTTAAATTATAGCTAGATTAACAGTTGGGTAGTTTATATTCTTATGTAACAAAAAGACCTGGTATTTCATGTGTTTGTATTTTAACATAACAGAAAAAAAGTACGGAAAAGCTAGGTTAAAATTCATGTATATAAACAACTACTATAACAGGGAGGTGTAACTGAATTCGAATAATATAAACTGAATTTTAATAAGCCCTTAATAAAATTAATTTGACCAGTTTAAAGTATAATTAAGTTCTTGCACTTAATTAAATCCTTCGGTTGGACCTTAAATTAATTCTCAAACATAATTATACTTTAAATTGGCTCATGATTAAATCAAATTGGCCTACAAAAAAATATAATTATGCCTTCAGCTTAATTTTTATACAGATTTTACCCAATAATAAATTGTTTTAGCCTTGAATCTGCATTTTCTTTCATTTTTTGGGCACAAAAGAGGTACGATCGAGCTCTCGAAAACATACAAAATTTCACCTTGATTTTCCTACCGACACCAGCCCCTTTTATTTTTATTTTTTTATTTTCAGGTAGTTTTGGGGAATAACCCAAAATTGGGTTATGACAGCAATAATGATAGTGACAGTGATAGTATTGCCACTGATAATTAAAATATTACTTATTTACAATAATATTTATAATAGCAGTGATAATAATTATAACAATTTAGCAATCATAACAATAACAATGAAAATAATAATCAAAATAATTCACTGATCGATGTTATTTTTGTGAAAAACTAACTTTTGCGACTTTTTTATATCTATGATATTTCAAATTTCATATCATGTAAAAAAATATACAAGCCATACGTAGAGAAGATAGGTAGAAAAATTGTGCCAAATTATCTACAATAAAAAAAATGCACCGCGTTTCGCCGCAGTCAGCACCAAATTTTGTAAAATGTAACAAAATTGTTAATGGTCCTATATATATTTTTTTAATGTTATACATCTGAGCTAAATAATAAACTTAAAAAATTAAGATTATGTAGTTTTTATATGTATTTATTTTACTATAGATAAGACATTTAGAATAATGATAACAATTATTTTTAGGACTTTTTCCTTGAAAAATAGGTGAGGCTAATTATATATTGTGATATTTTTTTGATATTAACGTCTTAATACACACACACACACACAAAATTAATTAACTTTTCTTTATAAATCTCACATTAATTTAACCTGAGTGTTCTAAAATACTTTTAATATAGTAATATGAAGAAAAATATCTGAAAACTTATATTTAATAAATTTTAGCATTTGTATTTTTGCTACCTATCAAATAAATTATTCATCAAGTAATGAAAACATGCCCAACAAACAATTAGTATGTTGCAGGCAACAGATAACTCATCTTTAGTCAATTTGATCAATTGAAGTGTTGTTATCTACCAATTAAATTATTACCCAAGTAGTTAAAACAAAACCACCAATCAAATTATTTACCGCGTAAAACATATCACTCATCTGTGCTAAAATTCATCGATTGTAATTTTGCTATTTGCTAATGAAATAATTCATCAAACAAATAAAACATACACAACAATCAATCGGTGTACTCCACGAAGCAAATGACTCATTTTCAATGAATTTTATCGCTTCTAATTGTATAATGTACCAATTAAATAATTATCAAAACAGTTTTAACAATAACAACATTCAATCACTTTTAGACAAAAAAATTCATTTCTAACAGATTTTATCGATATCAATTAGCTTTTTACATAGAAAAAAAACTTATCACAACACGCGAGCAACTAACCTCGTATTTTCTATTGTAAGGTCAGAAGCGCACGCATATATGAGCAAAACCAACAAAATTCTTTTGATCCAGTGATGGAACTGTGGAAGTTTGACAACTTTGGAGGGTTTTATTTTTCTAATTCATGGAGCTTTCAAGATTCATTCTAAAGAAAGAAAGAAAGGAAAAAACTCTTGACGGTAGTAGTAATATTATACAATAAGCTAAAAGAGATCAGGAAAACACTGTGGTCTGTGAGTGAAAACACTGTGGATTTCAATAGTGTTTTTTTTCTCGTTTTTGAACAGTGATTTAACGAAAAAGCCCTCAGAAAACGACAAAAAACATCGCCAGACCGAGGGGCTCCGTGGTCATTACGCACAACGGACCGGACCGGTCCGGTCCGCCCCGCCGGTCTTCTTCTTATTTTATTATTTTTCGAAATTGGCTAAATACGGTTTTAGCCCCTAATAAGATAAAAAAGGTGTCTTTGGGAACAGGGGCGGGACGGTAATTGACCTCATTTTTTATTATTTCTTTCGGTGGCTGTCAGTGCGTGATGGGCACACGCCAGTCGGTTTTTCGCCCCACGCCCTGTTTAGGTGGCGCGTGCGGAGTCTTCCGGTGGCCATAGACGCGATTCCGGAGTCTCTCGCGATGCGTCGCCGCGTGTTCTTCCTCCCGGGGCGGAGCGTGTCGCATAAACATGGTCGTGGACGCGGCGGCGACCGGTTAAAGCCGCTGGCCATGTTTCTCTCTCTCCTGCACGTAAAAGTGCAGGAGAGTCCCCCTTATGTTCACCTTTTTCACTTTAGTCCCTTCACTTTCAATTTCGTTTATGGTCCTCATTTCTGGTATATAAGTTTTGATTTAGTTCGATTGCGTCCTCCGATTGGAATTAATTCAGTGTCCATTGTTCAATTCGGTCCTCCAGCTTTTAATTTCCGGATTGGATTGAAAAAGATGAATTAATTTGGTACAGTAGTTTCAATTTCTTCAGTTTTGTCCTTTGATTAAAATTGATAATATATTTGATTTTCATTTTGGCCCTTATACTTTTAATTTTAGATTGTAATCCCTTTATATTTAATCAAAGGACTTATTTATATCCCATCAGCAAGGCGGAGCCTTTTCCAAACTTAAGGGCTTGTTAGGTATGTCTAGTTTTTATTAAACAAAACATTTTATTATCCTGAGAGTACATTTCCAAAACATGGCCTTATGAAAAAACTCTGGCCTATAAATTTATACCATAAAAGACTGGCCCAATATTAAATATACTTACTTTTTTAAAAACAAATCTCAGAAAAATACTTTTTTGTGCGCACATGACCAAATTATAAATATTTTCATGCATCTCCCTTTTTTTAAATAAATATAAATTGTTTTCTCTTTCAACATCTTTCGAATCGAGTCTTGTGATTTATCTTTATTTTTAACATTTCATATTTTATATAAATAAGTTTTGTTTCCATGATGCATTCACAAAAATAAAATTCATATGCTCTCGGTTTAGAAAAAAAAACCCTCCATAATAATATAAATAACACATTCTTTTATTATTTTGAGGATTAGTTTGGACTTTCAACCCATGCAAAGGGTGGAAGATCAAACTAGTTATTTTCACAAGTTGAGAATTACCAAACTGAAGGACAAGAAAAATACAAGAAGCAGGCGGTGCCGTGCGGGACTTGGATTGCTCTGGTTAGGGTTTGATCTCTCAGAGGTGAGATCTTTTCAAGACTCTAACCTTCAGCCCATGCTTCATATGAAGGACTATAGAATTAGATGGTAAAATGGGATGATTTTCAACCACCTGCAAACTATAATTCCATATCACAGCGGCGCCAACAGCTTTCATCTCCACCATGGCCAATTCCTTGCCTATACAAGCTCTCGGCCCTGCATTAAATGCTGTGAACCTGTAAGGCGAAACATCTCCGAGCTCTCCTTTGTTTGAAATCCACCTCTCTGGCTTGAATTCTAAGCAATCTCCACCCCAGATCTCTTCCATCCTTCCCATCGAGTACGGAGAGTAGATAACCCTTGTATTTTTGCCGATTTGATGCCCGCTCGGAAGAGTGTCCGAGCCAACCGAGACTGTGTGCTCGAAAGGTACGGGTGGATAGAGCCGAAGGGACTCGCACATGGCTGCATGGAGATAATTTAGCTTAGATAGTTCTTCAAAACTGAAATGCCTCCCCTTCCCATCTCCTTCTCCATTTAAATTTGTTTTCATCTCTTCCAAAATACTCTTTTCTATCAGTGGGTGAGTTGCCACGAGCCAAAGAAACCAAGTAAGACCGGAACTTACGGTCTCACTTCCAGCCGATAAGAGGTTAAACGCCATGTCTCTTGCATATTTCTCCGATTTCTTGAACGCACTCATTTCCCTCTCTTCTTGATTATTATCTTCGACCAGCATGAACGTTAAGAAGTCGAAATCATCTCTGTGCATTGGAGTTTTGCTTCTGTTTAATAATTCTTTTTTTCTCGAAATGCACTGGTACAGTAAACGATCAAAGATCTCCGAACTGATTTTCATCTTCCACTCTTCCCCAATTTGAAGCCATTTCTGTAGCTTCCAAAACCATTGTGGCTTAACATGTCGTTGAAGTAGAACCTCCTCCATGTCATAATAAGCTTGCTTGTATGGAACTTGAGGGAAATCAATTGAAAGAGAATTCGAATCAAATCCCAACATCAGTAGGCAGACAAAGTCAAACATGAATCGCTTCAACACTTCTTGCATGTCTACTTCTTCTCTTTGTTCGGAGAAATGCTCAAGAATTACAAATATTCCTTGCGAGACTTTTCGTTGAATGATTCGCTCTACAGCTTCCTCAAACTTGCTGTCTTTTATAAAAGAGTGAATTGTTCTCCTCTGGGTTTTCCACCGATCTCCATCAGCACAAAAGATTCCATCACCGAAACTTTCAGCAAAAATCTCCTTGAACTCAACGCCCTTGTGGTAGTTGAAGGCCTTTTTTCTTAAAATGTGGTGAACATTCGCCGGATTACTGGTCACCAGAAAGTCAAGACTACCAAACAAAGGCCCTTTGAAAGCAAATGTGCCGCCACATTGCTGAAGCACATAGGTTAGAAACTCGTGGATTCTAGATGAGTTGAGAGACAGCCCCGGCAACATTCCAACCACGGGCCAATTGATAATCACAGAGCTTCTATCCCTCCACCACCGAAAGGAAAGCCAAAGAAAGATGATGAATAGAAAAGCCAATAGTAGCATTTTTTTTTTTAATTCTTTGTGCTGTTGGATTTTATGAATTGATTGTGTTTTGTGTGGTTTGATTGCAGGTTGATATGCTGGAGTTTGGGGAAAACAGGGGAAGATATTTTCAGAGAATTGAGGGAGAGGATTTTCTGCAGAAAAAGGTAATTCAGTTCTTGTATTTAATTGCATATGAATTGTTTGATGTTATGCCTCTTATATACTTGAGGCAGGCGCGCACACACTTTATGCATGAGTTGCAACTTGTCTACAGTTGGTTACAACAAAACTTGAACACACTTTATGCATGCTACATAACAGAATGTAACTGTCATGTTTATACACTTCTTTGCATGCTTAATGACGAAATGCAACTCTCTGCACATCTCTTTGTGTCTTCCTCTTCTGCACATGATCACTGCTCAAACTGATAAGCAGCTTAACTTCCAACATGTGCTGTCTTGCAAGCCCTGCAATCCTTTTTATTCTACAAGTTAGTGTGTGTATGGGAGCGAAGTAGCTTCTGCTTCTCGATCCTATCAACCACACCAATCTCCAAACACACATTCAATAAATGGTCTCACCATTAAATTATTATTATTTCTTTTTAGGTTGGATAAGAGCATAGAGCGTGGATCGTTCCCACCCAAAGAAGCTGGCAGAGAGGGTAACAGACGGCTGAGAGAGTCGGCATTCAGTCATTATTATTATTATTATTATCATTTCTTTTTAGGTTGGGATGTAACATCCATATAAAAGGAAGAGCTTCAATAGAGACACGATATAGATGGATCGGCTGGACATCGTTCACCGCCAGCACAGTATGGGTTTTTAATCTGCGGAAATCAAAACAATAAAAAAATAATAATTTAAATATACTCAAAATATGTTAAAACTCATAATTGTTCTAAGATCATCCTCCTATGGATGGATGGATGGATGGATGTCATCTTTTTTTTTTTGTTCTTGACTTGCTTTATCCCATAATGGATAGTGTTAATATACTTTGTACAGAATATTGAAGTTGTGATCTTCTTGATCTCATCAAACCTTTGGCTTCTTAGAAGAATAATGTTTACAGTGTTGTTTGGAACAATGCTACAAAGTAAGAATCTTATACATCGTTAAAAATTTAGAAACAAATTCTCCTTATGTTTTCAAAAGATTTGACTCCATGCAAAACTTTGGATGTATGTTAATGAATACAATGGTGAGTCCAAAAGCGAGCAAATGAGTGATAATATTACAAAATCCAATATACTCAAAAATTATTAAATTCTAATAAAAATTTAAAGACATACTAAATATTTAAAAATTACAAAATAAACTTTCTAAAACTCATAGGAAAATATGGAAAAGTTGCTTAAACTCGGGAGCAATAAAAAATATTGGTGGCATGTGAACCCACACGCTAACGTCACAGTTGGTGTGGCTGCTGATGGATCATGAAACAAAAAGGAATCATGTAAATCTTCCCCTTTTCTCATTTCATATGACGACGATGAGGACCACTTTCATAACCCATTTTCTGGTAATTCTCCAAAATCTACCCGAAATCAAATAAAAAATAAAAAATAAAATAAAAGGAGTTGACGTTTGTAGAAAAGTCAAGGTGGAAATTTTGGATGTTTTTGAGAGCCCGATCGTACCTCTTTTGTGCCTAAAAATGAAGAAGAACGCGTATTCAAGGTTAAAATAATTTATTATTGGATAAATCTATATAAAAATTAAGTTGAAAGGTATAATTATATTTTTTATTGGCCAATTTGATTTAATCATGTGCCAATTTAAAACATAACTATGTTTAAGAATTCATTTAGGGTCAATTGAAGGATTTAATTAAGTGCAAGGACTTAATTATACTTTAAATTGGTCAAAATAATTTTATTAAAGGCTTAATTGATAAAAAAAAATCAATTTCTTGAGCTTTATTAGGGTTCAGTTGAGAATATTGAAATTTTCGGAGACCAAATTGAATTTTTTCCAAGTCAATTGTTTGAAGTCAAGGGTAAAATTGAAGAAAATTGAGAGTGTAATGTCAATTAAGGGTTAGATTGTATAAATTCAAAACCAAGGACCAAAGTAAAAAAGGTGCGTAAGGTAAAGTCTACTATTGAAATTTTTTCGGGTATACAATTGCACAAATTTAAAAGTTTAAAACCAATTGGGAGTGCAATTAGAACAATTACAAATTAAGGGACCAAAACACATTTGCACCTTCTCCCAAATCCAGCAGACATGACTACATTATTCAATTACTTGAACAATGCAGACATGTTGTTGCAGGTGAAGAGGAGGCAACTCATCACTGCACGCAATGAGCGGTTGAAAGGTTACCTTCTTCATTTATAAAAGCCAACAAAAAACTAAACAGGGGAGGAGCATAAAATAACAGACATGGACGATCATAAAAATAGATGAAGAACAAACAGAGAAAAACAACGTGGATAGAAAAAACACATAATAGACAAGCCAAAAAACAAGTTGCAAGTTTCACAACGTCGGCAGGACAACAACCTCTTTTTCCTCAACATCGACAAGTTACCAGCACCGACAACCCTCACCACAGCCAAACCCAACAAGCCACAATTTTTTTAGATAGTAGCAGTCAACAACTCTCTCTCTCCTCAAGCAGCAGTTCTCGAACCATGGTTGTTAAACTCGCGAGTTGACTCGCAAAATCATACTTTTTGCGAGTCAACTCAACAAAACTTGTCAAATCGGGTAGAAAAATCGGGTCCCATTAAAATCGGGCAAAACTCATAAAAATCGATTTGGATCATAAAATCAGACCGAATCTGTAGGGTTTTGAAATTCTAAATAGGAAATTAATTTTAGGGTTTTGAAACATTAAATAAGAAAGGCATTAATACCCTTAATGACTTAATATTAGGGATAAATGAGTTAAGGATACAATAGTAACTAGTAAAATATAAATAGAAAAAGAAGAGAAGATAAACAAATCTGAAAATTTAGAGTGAGCCGAAAGAGAGAAGAAAGGAGAAGAAGAGAAAAGAGGAAGGGAGAAAGGAAGGAGGAGAAATAAATATTAAGGTAATGTGTATGTGTTATTATGTAAAAGTATTGTTTAATAGTTAAGTTAATTACTTGCATTGGTGATTAGGGTTTGTAGATTTTATTTGAATTTGATAGATGAATGGATTAAGATGTTAAGGGTTTAATGGTTTGAGTAATGGTTATTAGGTTTGATTGTAGATGATTTTGATGTGTTTGGTTTAAGAAAATATTGAGAAAAAAATGGTGAAATAATGTTGAGAAATTTCGAAAATCCCTTGCTGGAATTATGGGTTTAGGTTGAAGATGATGAAAATTCATTTTAGTCCTTTTGGTGGAAAATTACAGTTTGGTCCCCGAACTTTGGAAAATTACTGTTTAGTCCCTGAATTTTGGAAAATTGCAGATTGGTCCCTGGAGTGAAATATTAGTATTTCAGATGGGTTTGATGGATAATTGAAGCTTATTTGATGAGTTATTATTAATTTTATGAATTGTGTATCTTGAACTAGATTTAGAAAGAAACCATTGTTTCTAGGTTTTGCGAGAAATGGATAGTTTAATTCAAAACACATAGGATTGTGAGTTGAACTCTTAGATATGTTTACTAAAGGTATTCTACTTCTTTTGAGTCATTGTTGAGTATGTATTTCTTTTATATATTCAAATAATCCTGATATTCTGCCCGCGGTACGTCAGTAGGATTCCGTCAATATTCTGCTTTTGAATTTCGATCGCTTTTGAGTCAGGTGAGTGGATAATATTTAATATGCATGAGAAATATTATAAATATTTGATTTGATAGTATTTGGATTATGCTTCTTGATAATATATACATTGATTACTATTCTTGATACGATAAAGCATAATCATTTATTGAATATACATTCTTGATATGAGCCAATATCTGTTTGTGAATTGATAGCTCCTCATTGATTGATGTCATGAGTTGAGCCTTGAGATATGAATATGTCGGTTTGATTTTGATATATATATATATACACATACCTATGGTATGCCAGTCAGAATACCCACGCTAACATGGGAATGTTAGTCTTTGTGCACATCGTATCTGAAATCCTAGTTGGTCGGGGAAGTCACCAACCTGTGCGGACTGATCCTCCCACAGTCTGGAGCCTCATGCTCATTGCATTCTGATTTTCTGACGAGCTTTACCTATACATTCTTGTTATGACCTATTTGAGAAACTTGTTGTAAGAACTTTGAGCCGATTCGATAATATATTTCTCATTGCTATATTATCTCGTATGTGTATATTGGATATTATCTACTCACTGAGTTGTTGAACTCACCCTCTCATTATTCATTATTTTCAGGGTCGTAGCTTGCTAGCAGGTCATTTTTGTCCTACTCTTGGAACCTGCTATTTTGGTTGTAATTGATACTTTTGTTCATATGTCTAGTTAGTGCTCCACAATTACAACTGTATGTAATCAACTCTTGTATAAAGACAATCGAATTATGTTATAAAGCTTCCGTTGTTATTTCCGATGCGTTGAACTCTGAATATGAATGATAAGTTTGTGTGTAAGTTTGGGTTCGCATAGGTGTGGGACCTTGGAGGGGGACCATGCCTATGTGCCGGTCACGGATTCGGGAATCGGGTCGTGACAGAATCGGTCCGATTTTACGATCCCACAATTCTGGCGAATAACCATGCCCTGTTGGGATGTCCCATCCACCCCTTAGCCCTGTCCCTTGTAGAAATGCAGGGATTATAGAAAGAGAAGAGAGAGTTCTGTTTGAGAGAGAAGAAGATGAGCTTGGATAGAATTTGTGGATTCTATTTTTTACACACTCAATGCTTGCTCTGTTTACAGTTATTTATACCCACTTCTATGCCATGTATGTATGTATGTATTACACTGTATACATTCTGTTACATATATTATCATCCCCCTCTATCTAAGCTAAATTATCTCCATACAGCCATGTGCGAGTCCCTTCGGCTCTATCCACCCGTACCTTTCGAGCACACAGTCTCGGTTGGCTCGGACACTCTTCCGAGCGGGCATCAAATCGGCAAAAATACAAGGGTTATCTACTCTCCGTACTCGATGGGAAGGATGGAAGAGATCTGGGGTGCAGATTGCTTAGAATTCAAGCCAGAGAGGTGGATTTCAAACAAAGGAGAGCTCGGAGATGTTTCACCTTACAGGTTCACAACATTTAATGCAGGGCCGAGAGCTTGTATAGGCAAGGAATTGGCCATGGTGGAGATGAAAGCTGTTGGCGCCGCTGTGATATGGAATTATAGTTTGCAGGTGGTTGAAAATCATCCCATTTTACCATCTAATTCTATAGTCCTTCATATGAAGCATGGGCTGAAGGTTAGAGTCTTGAAAAGATCTCACCTCTGAGAGATCAAACCCTAACCAGAGCAATCCAAGTCCCACACTGTCACAAATACTGAATTTCTGTGTATTTTCTTGTCTATTGCAGGAGGATCTCATGCCTCTAAATACATGTAAAAAACCCTAATTTACAATCTACCATTAATGTAATATCTGCTGTTACAATAAGAAATTAAATATACAATTAATGTAATAATTGTGCTTTCCATATTCGTAATTGCTGTGATATCTTTCCATGTATACATTATTGACACCCCCCCTCAAATTGATGCTGGTCGATCAAGAAGCATCAATTTGTCAATCATCAGTTGGTGTCGTGGCCGTGGTAACGCCTTCGTGAAGACATCAGCAGTCTGATGTTCGGTGGAAATATGTGGTAGCGTAAGAACATTATGATCAAGAGCCTCATGAATATAGTGACAATCAACCTCAATATGTTTGGTGAATTCATGAAACATCGGATTAGAAGCAATCTGAATAGCACTTGTGTTATCGGCATGAAGCGGTGTAGGATGGTGCTGAGTAAAACCAAGTTAGTGTAACAAACCCCGGAGCCATACAATTTCAGAACATGCGGCTAACATAGCGCGATACTCAGATTCTGTAGAAGATTTTGAAATACGATCTTGCTTTTTGCTTTTCCATGAAATCAAAGCATTTCCAAGAAACATACACCATCCCGTAACAGATCGACGGGTATCCATACATCCTGCCCAATCTGCATCACTATAACCAGTTAATTGTAATGAGGTGTCGGCAGGAAAAAATATCCCTCTCCCGGATGTACCCTTAATTCACTCCCCTCGTTCCACTGTTCTGCATGTGAACAGTGGGATGTAATTTATGTCTGTCCCACTATTCACATGGTGAGCAGTGGGGGTGGCCAGGCTGGACTTTATGTCCAACCAAGCCACCCTGAAATGGGTGGGCCATCCGGCCCACCTAGCTTGGAAGCCCATCACTAGGGGAGCGTGAGCTGCTAGCCCACCAAAGCGATGGTCGTACGGCCCATCCAGTCTTGTGATTTATCGTTATTTTTAACATTTCATATTTTATATAAATAAGTTTTGTTTCCATGATGCATCCACAAAAATAAATTGTTTTTTTCACAAAAATAAATATTTTCATGCATCTCCCTTTTTAAAAAAAAATATAAATTGTTTTTTCTTTGAACATCTTTGAAATCGAGTCTTGTGATTTATCGTTATTTTTAACATTATATATTTTATATAAATAAGTTTTGTTTCCATGATGCATCCACAAAAATAAAATTCATATGCTCTCGGTTTAGAAAAAAAAACCCTCCATAATAATATAAATAACACATTCTTTTATTATTTGAGGATTAGTTTGGACTTTCAACCCATGCAAAGGGTGGAAGATCAAACTAGTTATTTTCACAAGTTGAGAATTACCAAACTGAAGGACAAGAAAAATACAAGAAGCAGGCGGTGCCGTGCGGGACTTGGATTGCTCTGGTTAGGGTTTGATCTCTCAGAGGTGAGATCTTTTCAAGACTCTAACCTTCAGCCCATGCTTCATATGAAGGACTATAGAATTAGATGGTAAAATGGGATGATTTTCAACCACCTGCAAACTATAATTCCATATCACAGCGGCGCCAACAGCTTTCATCTCCACCATGGCCAATTCCTTGCCTATACAAGCTCTCGGCCCTGCATTAAATGCTGTGAACCTGTAAGGCGAAACATCTCCGAGCTCTCCTTTGTTTGAAATCCACCTCTCTGGCTTGAATTCTAAGCAATCTCCACCCCAGATCTCTTCCATCCTTCCCATCGAGTACGGAGAGTAGATAACCCTTGTATTTTTGCCGATTTGATGCCCGCTCGGAAGAGTGTCCGAGCCAACCGAGACTGTGTGCTCGAAAGGTACGGGTGGATAGAGCCGAAGGGACTCGCACATGGCTGCATGGAGATAATTTAGCTTAGATAGTTCTTCAAAACTGAAATGCCTCCCCTTCCCATCTCCATCTCCTTCTCCATTTAAATTTGTTTTCATCTCTTCCAAAATACTCTTTTCTATCAGTGGGTGAGTTGCCACGAGCCAAAGAAACCAAGTAAGACCGGAACTTACGGTCTCACTTCCAGCCGATAAGAGGTTAAGCGCCATGTCTCTTGCATATTTCTCCGATTTCTTGAACGCACTCATTTCCCTCTCTTCTTGATTATTATCTTCGACCAGCATGAACGTTAAGAAGTCGAAATCATCTCTGTGCATTGGAGTTTTGCTTCTGTTTAATAATTCTTTTTTTCTCGAAATGCACTGGTACAGTAAACGATCAAAGATCTCCGAACTGATTTTCATCTTCCTCTCTTCCCCAATTTGAAGCCATTTCTGTAGCTTCCAAAACCATTGTGGCTTAACATGTCGTTGAAGTAGAACCTCCTCCATGTCATAATAAGCTTGCTTGTATGGAACTTGAGGGAAATCAATTGAAAGAGAATTCGAATCAAATCCCAACATCAGTAGGCAGGCAAAGTCAAACATGAATCGCTTCAACACATCT
The DNA here is from genome assembly GCA_009078335.1 of Salix brachista. Taxonomy (NCBI): domain Eukaryota; kingdom Viridiplantae; phylum Streptophyta; class Magnoliopsida; order Malpighiales; family Salicaceae; genus Salix; species Salix brachista. The sequence continues at coordinate 14,851,293 of CM018586.1, forward strand.
TGCATGTCTACTTCTTCTCTTTGTTCGGAGAAATGCTCAAGAATTACAAATATTCCTTGCGAGACTTTTCGCTGAATGATTCGCTCTACAGCTTCCTCAAACTTGCTGTCTTTTATAAAAGAGTGAATTGTTCTCCTCTGGGTTTTCCACCGATCTCCATCAGCACAAAAGATTCCATCACCGAAACTTTCAGCAAAAATCTCCTTGAACTCAACGCCCTTGTGGTAGTTGAAGGCCTTTTTTCTTAAAATGTGGTGAACATTCGCCGGATTACTGGTCACCAGAAAGTCAAGACTACCAAACCAAGGCCCTTTGAAAGCAAATGTGCCGCCACATTGCTGAAGCACATAGGTTAGAAACTCGTGGATTCTAGATGAGTTGAGAGACAGCCCCGGCAACATTCCAACCACGGGCCAATTGATAATCACAGAGCTTCTATTCCTCCACCACCGAAAGGAAAGCCAAAGAAAGATGATGAATAGAAAAGCCAATCGTAGCATTTTTTTTATTTCTTTGTGCTGTCTTGCAAGCCCTGCAATCCTTTTTATTCTACGAGTTGAAGAGGAAGTTAGTGTGTGTATGGGAGAGAAGTAGCTTCTCCTTCTCCTATCCTACAAATTCAAAAAATGGTCCCACCATTAAATTAAGGTCCAGTATCATTAAAGCAACTGAAAGTTACTTCTCATTGTTTTTTCAGAAAAATAAATTAAGGTCCAGTATCATTAAAGCAACTGAAAGTTACTTCTCATTGTTTTTTCAGAAAAATAATAAAGGTGATGGACATAAAAAATGTTATCATATTCGATATACCATATATAATATGATGTAAAGAATGCATGCTAAAGCTTTTGAACAAAATAAACCATTCATAGCAACCAGAAAAAAAAATCAACAATAATAGCACAAACAAACAAATTACCAAGCCTAGTCCAAGGGTCCCCAGCGAAATCGACATCCAGTCGCACCCCTCCGCGAGAGCGCGGCGTCGCAGTGATCCTCCTCGTGAGCGGGGAATTCATGTCGGGATTTTTTCTTTGTTTTGTAAAAGGGGAGTCTCCACCTATTATGGTTACTAGAAAACCTAACTGGTGTTTTAGAGATTCTAAGGCAAGGGACTGATTGCGTAAATGAAAGGTTTTAGCACCCCTAATACGCCCTACCTAAGCTAAGCTGCTTGGTATTTTGGTTTTCCTTACGACTGCAATGGCATTGGTGTTATTTAATCAATTATCTCAACAGAAGAGAAAATAATAAAAATTAAAAACCAAAACTAAAGGCACACACACATATATATAAACATGGACAAAAATAGAGACTATTTAAGCTATAAAAAATTAAAGGAATTGAAATCAAAAATTAAAATTATAAGACCCGAAACAAAATAATTGTTAATTTTTTTGATATTTTGGCCAAATTCCATCGGATAATTGTAAACCAGTTACGATATCAAATTTTTGTTTAAAATATGAGAAAGATGCAACATATATATTTTACGAATATATGCTTGGAAAAACCTTGGAATTCGACCGTATGCACGAAAACAAACACAAATTGTTTTTTTGTTTCTTTTTTGAAAATACATTTTTTATGAGATTTTTTATATTTTTTGAAAAAAAATAAAAAAAAATAAAGGGAAATTCGGGTTGGGCCTGACCTAAGTAAATGGGATGGCCCAACCCTGTTGGACTTAGGCTGGGTCAAGAGTAGTCCCGCCAAGAATTAAAACAAACAGAAAAACAAAAGGGGAATCGGGTTGCGTACTGTTCACGTGTTACATGAACAGTAACAAGGTGGTCGGTCGACGGTAACGAGAGGCTTACCTGCTAATGTCATCGGATAGAGGAGCCCGAGGTGGTTCTTCCTGTGGTGGTGGTGTCGGAAATGGTGGCCTGTGGTGGCCGGAGGAGGCGTCAGAAGCTGGCTGGTATACATTGCTGCAACTGCTGCTGCTGCAACTGCTGCTGCTGCCTTCCCGGAGGCAACGACTGGTCTGTTGGCATGGAGGTGGAGCTGCTGGTGATGACAGGGTGGTGCTAGGTGGTCGGCTGGCTGCTGCTGGAGGAGAGAGAGGGCTGCTGGCGTGACTGGTTTTAGAGAGAGAGCAGCTGACCGAGAGGGATAGGGAGAGAGAGAACTGCAGCTGCTGGGCTATGCCAGAGAAAAGGGGTTGCTGCTATCGTGGGACACCCTTGGTGCTTGGTGGCCGGAGTTGTGAAGTTGCTGAGGGAGACGAGAGAGAGGGCTGATTGAGAGAGAGAGAGAACTGCAGCTACTGGTGCAGGAAAAGAGGTAGAGTTATTGTTGTGTAGTTTTACTTGGCCAGTGTCTGTTTTTCAGTGTTCCCTCATAATCTCTCTCTTAAATACTTTGCTCTCCTCCTTTACTATCAAATTTCCTCATGTCAATATTTCTTCCCCGTGGTCTGCAAATTTCCTCGTCAATATTTTTCTCCTCCATTCTATAAACCTCCCTTCTTGTCTGTTATTTTTTTGTAAATATTTTGCCCCCCCATCTGCATACTATGATCGGGGTATTTATAGGGAAGGAGGCAACCCTTCGGTTGCCCATTGCGTGCAGCGATGGGTTGCCACCTTTGAACTTGCAGTGGCGTGCCCTGCACCGTTCAGGTGACTGAACAGTGCAGGCACGTCTGTTGAATGATTTTGGATAGGTGAAAGTACGATTTGATCCCTCAATTTGTAAATGTTCTAATTGCACCCTCAATTGACTTTAATTTTTTAATTTTGTGCAATTTCATCCCCGCCAGAGTTTCAACAGCAACCTTAGCTTTGCGCATCTTTTTTATTTTGGTCTTTGGTTTCTGATTTGTACGATTTAACCCTCAATTGACCATTAAACTCTCAATCGTTTTCAATTTGCCCCCTGATTCGCACCATTGGCTTGGAAAAACTCAATTCGGTCTCCAAAAATTCTATTCTTAATTGAACCCGAATTAAGCTCAAGAACTTGATTTTTCATCAATTAAGCCCTTAATAAAATTAATTTGACCAGTTTAAAGTATAATTAAGTCCTTGCACTTAATTAAATCCTTCGATTGGACCTTAAATTAATTCCCAAACATAATTATACTATAAATTGGCTCATGATTAAATCAAATTGGCCTACAAAAAAATATAATTATGCCTTTGGCTTATTTTTTATACAGATTTTATCCAATAATAAATTGTTTATCCTTGAATCTGTATTTTCTTTCATTTTTGGGGCACAAAAGAGATACGATTGGACTCTCGAAAACAACCAAAAATTCCACATTGATTTTTCTACCAACACCAGCCCCTTTTATTTTATTATTTTTAATTTTTTGGTAGATTTTGGGGAATAACCCAGAAATTGGGTTATGACATATATATTTAAGGTTTGATATAATTAGAAGACAATACATAAAGTGGAAATGGATGTTGATGAAGCACATCAACACACCCAAATACAACAATACCAACACAAAAACCTTATATCAAAGAGATGAAAATGGATAATTGCTCTGAAATCTTTTTAGCACAAAAATGAGGAAAAACATGTAATTTTTCTAGCAGCTGCATCAACCTTCATGCTGCCATGAGTTCACATGCATGGTTTGGTATAAATAGAAGACAAAATACATAAAATAGCAATGATTGTTGTGGGAGCACATCAACACATCCAAGGATAACAATATCAACACAAAAACCTCATCATTGAAATATGGAAATGGATAATTACTCTGAAATCTTTTTAGCGCAAAAATGAGGAAAAAGATGTAGATTTTTCAGCAGTTGCATCAACCATCATGCTGCCATGAGCCTAGCATTTCTGCAGTAAAAAAAACAATTACCATTACCTTTAAAATTTATGCAAAGCTAATACGACTATATTGATAGTTATATAATCAATTGTCATAATTCAGCGACGATGATATGCAAAAAGAGAAGAACAATAGGCTGTCACTTAGAAACTAAAATTGTAAAGCTTTATTAATGTAGGAAAGACAATTGTAACATTGCATCGAAATGAAACCCAATGAAAAACAACCATAACATGTTAGTTGTTTAAGTTTGTCACAAAACATTTTATATTTATTAGAAGAAATAAAGAGTGGGGATAAGAAAAGGTGGAAGAATCATGACAACAACAACAATGTTGTTGGTGGTTTATGATGCTTTTCTTGCATTTCAGAATAACGTCTAAGAATCTAATACTATTAATATCGTTGATGTTTTCAGCAATTTGAAACCTTTTTTTTTCAACTTTGATCAATCACATTTGAATCCTCTAATCTATGGTTCTTTATTGAATCTAAAATGAAAACTTAGGCATTACTATTTGTAAAATCAAGAAAGAAAATTTGAAATGACCCTATTCCTTGTCTTTTTTCAAAACTTTTTCATAAGCCGGACAAACTTGTATTTACTTGAAAAAGTATGATGGAGTACTGAGTCCTCTAATAACTCTCACTGTGCAATTTTCACCTATTAGTTGATGATAATGAGGAATCCCAAGAAGAAGAAAAATACAATCTTACAAAAAAAAATAACCATAACATGTTAGTTGTTTAAATTTAGCACAAGACATTTGTTATTATTAAGTATAAATGTGTGAACATGGATGACAATATGAACGCTACACAATAACAGCAATAGCATGGAAGCGTGTATTGGTTTAGGTTTATTAAATTATTATGTGAAATTATTATCATTTTAAAACAAAATAATTGAAAATAAGAGTTGGGATAGATTTTCTTGCTTCTTTTTCTAGTTTCTGAAAGGTGCTCTAATGTTATTTTTTTAAGCATTTATTTGCAAATTTTTTTAAAAGAAGAATGCATCATTATACAATCAGAATGGTTTGTGACGGCTGCAATTTTTTTATTCAAGCGTTATGAATATAAGAATAAACTATAGGAATAAATGCAAATAAAATAAAATTGTATCTAAAAAGACAAAATGTGTTAAGAAATATGTGTTTTTTTGTTGTTGTTATATAAATGGTTCTTAGTTTTTGCCAAGTGAGTGGCTGATTTTATCCCATTTGTTACTACCATAATCATCCTTAGTCTTATCATGGCATATAAGGCACGAACAATACTTTTGTTTTGGTTAAAGCACTTTCTTTTTGTTTCTTTAAAAGGTCATCTATTGATTGGCTTGTTTGTGCCTATGGATGGATGTCGTCTTTTTTTTTGTTCTTGACTTGCTTTATCCCATAATGGATAGTCTTAACATACTTTGTACAGAAAATTGCAGTTGTGATCTTCTTGATCTCATTAAACTTTTGGCTTCTTAAGGCAAGTCCAACGGAGGAGCCATCAGAGGAGGCAAAGGCAAAATTTGCCTCTTTTTGTTAAATTTGTCACTCCAACGGGGAGAGGCAAATGAAGAGGCAAAATGCCTCTTCCAATTTCGGGAGCCATCCCCACAGGTTTTGGCCGGGGAGCCAAAACCCAAAATGTTACCGTTGGGGGAGTTTGTGACCGTTGGCATTTTGCCAATAAAAAGTGCTCAGAAAACAGCCAAGCAAAATCAACACAACCAAGCAAAATCAACACAGCAAACCAACATACCCACAGCAATTGAATTAATTGAAAAATTGCAAAAACAATTACTGTACAGCAAACTCAAACAAGGAAAATCAAAAAAAATACCACAAATCCAACGAGCTGCATCTTCACTTCGTGTCAAATCTTCTGCCCACTGCATCTCATCGGTTTGTTTTCTAACTTAATCTATTTGTTTTTGTTCAAGTTGGTTTTATTTGAGAGGGAGCCGAGGGAGAGGGGGGAAAAGAGTAGAGTGAGAGGGAGAGGGACAGAGGCCAGATAGCCGAGAGGGAGAGGGACGGAGGCGAGATGGCCATGGGAGAGGGACATGGCCGAGAGGGAGAGGGACGAGGGACGAGGGACGATGGCCGAGGGACGAGGGGGAGAGGGACGAGGGACGAGAGGGAGAGGGACGAGGGACGATGGCTTTTTTTATGTGGCGCCTGGAAATGAAATGCCGAGAGGGAGAGGGACGAGTGACAGGGATGAAGGGATGATAGTGAGCGGCGCATGAAATGAAATGGGTAGAAATAGGTAGGGTTTCGTGTGGGGGGGGGTATATTAGGGAAAAGATGGGTAATAATATTTAGTAAAAAAAATAATATTTTTGATTAATTATAAAATTAATAAATTATGATTTTTTTGATCAATTAGATTAATTACATGTTTTAAATGTATTGTTAGATTTAAATATTGTGTAAATTTTGTATTTAGAATTGTTGTGGAGGTAATTAATAATAATATTTAAGAAAATAAAATGAGGTCATTAATAATAATATGTAGTAAAAAAATAATTATGCGAAATTGATAAATTACGAATTTGTGAATCAATTAACTTAGTTACATGTTTTAAATTTACTGTTAGATGTTTAAACTGTGTAAATTTTGTGTTTAGAAATGGTGTGCATTTATTCGTAAATAGATATTTTTATTAGTTTTATTAATACTGTAATAAAATTTCAGTTAGATCGACAAGAGCAATAAGACAATGTATTTTTTATGCAGATGGACTCAAATGTGCGAAATTCATTCACTAACTCTCCTATAAGTGCGTCTGAACAATTTGATTCTCAACAAAGTGATTTTAATGTTCATATAACTAGAAAATCACAAAGAAGTAAAAACTTCTCACCGGAAGAAGATTGTTTACTTGTATCTGCGTGGTTAAATACTAGCAAAGATCCAATCATGGGAGTTGATCAACAAACTAGACAATTTTGGGCTCGAGTACATGCGTGCTTTGTAGAGAATGGAGGGAACCTGAATAATCGTTCCCAAATAAGCATCTCAAATAGATGGCAAGAAATAAATAGAGAAGTTGCAAAATTTGTTGGGTTTGTTACCCAAATTGAAAACCGTCAACAAAGTGAAACGACTGAAGAATCAAGGGTAATGTTTTATTTTCAACATTTACATATTAAATAAGTTGTTTAACATATTTATTATGTAACAGAGTTTCATTTATTGAATTTGTTTTTCCAGCTTAATGATGCTCGACAAATGTATGCTTCAGTCGTTGGCAAACGATTTCATCTGGAACATTGTTGGGTTATCTTGAAAAAAGAACCCAAATGGCAATTTGAACGTGCAAGTCTTCATCAGAAGTCAAACAAGAAACAAAAAAATCATGGAAACGCAAGTCCAGCTACTTCAACTCCATCATCCGCTGATTCTGTTTTTTTAGGAGAAGACGGTGATACATTTGTTTACCAAAATAGACCAATTGGTCAGAAAGCTGCAAAGGAACAACTTAGACGCAGACAAGGAAAAGAGAAAGTTGGGGAGACAAGTGTATCAACTAGGTTACAGCAATTGAATGAAACCTTTGTTGACATTGAGGGGAAAAAAGACAAAGACAGAAAAATCATGTTGGAGCAAAATGCTTTATTGCTTAAACAAAAGCAAGAGAAACAAGAAATGGAGATTCTGAAGATGGATACTTCTACAATGAATCCAATGGTTGCAGAATATTTTGAAGAAAAAATGATGGAAATTCTGGCAAAAAGGAGGTCCAGTTAATTATGTACTTAATTTCATTTAATTATGTGTAATGGAATGTCTTTTAATTAATTATGTAAGAACTTATTGATTATTTGTTAATGTGTTAACTTTTATTTGTACTTTTTCTTACACTCAAAGATAATAAGTAACATTAATTAATTTCAAATACAAAAAAAGATACAATAACATTAATTATAATTAAATTCATTTTTTTTAAAAAACAATAATTTTATTGTTAGCGGGTTTCTCAAAAATAATTATTTAATTATATAACTTACTTATATTAATTGTATAATGAATTGTATAATTACACTATATACAAAATAATTAAATTTTATTTAAAATAAATTTCAAAAAATGGCTCTTAAAAATGGCTCTTACCATTGGAGACCACATTACCTCAAGAGCCATTTATACACTATTCAAAGAGTCATTTCTATCATTTGCCTCTTAAAAATGCCTCCTACCATTGGACTTGCTCTTAGAAATGGTGAGTCCAAAAGCGAGCAAATGAGTGATGATATTACAAAATCCAATAAACACAAAAATTATTAAATTCCAATAAAAAAATAAATACATATTAAATATTTAAAAATTACAAAATAAACTTTGTAAAACTCATCGGATAATATGGAAAAGTTGGTGAAACACGGGAACAATATAAAATATTGGTGGCACATGAACCACGCGTTACCATCACAGGTGGTGCAGCCGCTAGTGGATCATGAAACAAAGAGGAATCAGGTAAATCTTTCCCTTTTCTCATTTCATACGCCGACGGTGAGGATCACCATTACCTGCAAAACAAAAAAACGTAAACAAATGTTCTAGTTCTCTCTTTTTCAGATCCGATTGCTCCTCCGTTTTGGTAGTTGTCGCTACTTTCTACTTGGCCACTGTGATGATAAAGAGTCAACTTAACCACCGTGAGGATAGAGAACCAGGGTGTCTGACAATAATGAGAAATAAGACAATAGTTTTGGTGAGGAGCAAATGATGGGTGGCTAGCAACGATATTAGTGAGGGAGAGGATGAGTGTGGTGAATATCGGGGGGTCTTCGTGTTTATGAGAGATGTGTCAGGGGATGTGTCAGGGTTGCGTGGAAGAGAAGGCTGGTTAGCTTTTATTAGGGTTGATGGCTGGTGGTGGTTGTTACTTGTGTTGTTGGTTCATAACTTTGATAAAAGAATGGTGGTAAGTCTCGAGTACGGTTGGCCGGAGAAGTTGGTTATAGAAAGCTGTCATGATTATTTTAGTGATGTTAAATGGAAACTCTCACAAATTTCTTTGATTATTGCTAGAGAGAAAAAAATATATCTCTACATATCACAAACTAATATGATTAAAAGGGATGAATAAGTTCTCATTTGAACTTGATTTGGTGCAAGAGAACTTTGTGTTGCAATGCCACATTTATAATGTGTTAAATTATAGCTAGATTAACAGTTGGGTAGTTTATATTCTTATATAACAAAAAGACCTGGTATTTCATGTGTTTGTATTTTAACATAACAGAAAAAGAGTACTGAAAAGCTAGGTTAAAATTCATGTATATAAACAACTACTATAACACGGAGGTGTAATTGAATTCGAATAATATACACTGAATTTTAATAAGCTCTTAATAAAATTAATTTGACCAATTTAAAGTATAATTAAGTTCTTGCACTTAATTAAATCCTTCGGTTGGACCTTAAATTAATTCTCAAACATAATTATACTTTAAATTGGCTCATGATTAAATCAAATTGGCCTACAAAAAAATATAATATGCCTTCGGCTTAATTTTTATACAGATTTTACCCAATAATAAATTGTTTTAGCCTTGAATCTGTATTTTCTTTCATTTTTTGGGCACAAAAGAGGTACGATCGAGCTCTCGAAAACATCCAAAATTTCACCTTGATTTTCCTACCGACACCAGCCCCTTTTATTTTTATTTTTTTATTTTCGGGTAGTTTTGGGGAATAACCCAAAATTGGGTTATGACAGCAATAATGATAGTGACAGTGATAGTATTGCCACTGATAATTAAAATATTACTTATTTACAATAATATTTATAATAGCAGTGATAATAATTATAACAATTTAGCAATCATAACAATAGCAATGAGAATAATAATCAAAATAATTCACTGATCGATGTTATATTTGTGAAAAAATAACTTTTGCGACTTTTTTATATCTATGATATTTCAAATTTCATATCATGTAAAAAAATATACAAGCCATACGTAGAGAAGACAGGTAGAAAAATTGTGCCAAATTATCTACAATAAAAAAAAATGCACCGCGTTTCGCCGCAGCCAGCACCAAATTTTGTAAAATGTAACAAAATTGTTAATGGTCCTATATTTTTTTTTAATGTTATACATCTGAGCTAAATAATCAACTTAAAAAATTAAGATTATGTAGTTTTTATATGTATTTATTTTACTATAGATAAGACATTTAGAATAATGATAACAATTATTTTTAGGACTTTTTCCTTGAAAAATAGATGAGGCTAATTATATATTGTGATATTTTTTTGATATTAACGTTTTAATACACACACACACACACACACAAAATTAATTAACTTTTCTTTATAAATCTCACATTAATTTAACCTCAGTGTTCTAAAATACTTTTAATATAGTAATATGAAGAAAAATATCTGAAAACTTATATTTAATAAATTTTAGCATTTGTATTTTTGCTACCTATCAAATAAATTATTCATCAAGTAATGAAAACATGCCCAACAAACAATTAGTATGTTGCAGGCAACAGATAACTCATCTTTAGTCAATTTGATCAATTGAAGTTTTGTTATCTACCAATTAAATTATTACCCAAGTAGTTAAAACAAAACCACCAATCAAATTATTTACCGCGTAAAACAAATCACTCATCTGTGCTAAAATTCATCGATTGTAATTTTGCTATTTGCTAATGAAATAATTCATCAAACAAATAAAACATACACAACAATCAATCAGTGTACTACACGAAGCACATGACTCATTTTCAATGAATTTTATCGCTTCTAATTGTATAATGTACCAATTAAATAATTATCAAAACAGTTTTAACAATAACAACATTCAATCACTTTTAGACAAAAAAAATTCATTTCTAACAGATTTTATCGATATCAATCAGCTTTTTACATAGAAAAAAAACTTAACACAACACGCGAGCAACTAACCTCGTATTTTCTATTGTAAGGTCAGAAGGCGCACGCATATATGAGCAAAACCAACAAAATTCTTTTGATCCAGTGATGGAACTGTGGAAGTTTGACAACTTTGGAGGGTTTTATTTTTCTAATTCATGGAGCTTTCAAGATTCATTCTAAAAGAAAGAAAGAAAGGAAAAAACTCTTGACAGTAGTAGTAATATTATACAATAAGCTAAAAGAGATCAGGGAAACACTGTGGACTGTGAGTGAAAACACTGTGGATTTCAATAGTATTTTTTTTTTTCGTTTTTGAACAGTGATTTAACGAAAAAGCCCTTAGAAAACGATAAAAAACGCCGCCAGACCGAGGGGCTCCGTGGTCATTACGCACATCGGACCGGACCGGTCCGGTCCGCCCCGCCGGTCTTCTTCTTATTTTATTATTTGTTGAAATTGGCTAAATACGGTTTTAGCCCCTAATAAGACAAAAACGGTGTCTTTGGGAACAGGGGCGGGACGGTAATTGACCTCATTTTTTATTATTTCTTTCGGTGGCTGTCAGTGCGTGATTGGCACTCGCCAGCCGGTTTTTCGCCCCACGCTCTGTTTAGGTGGCGCATGCAGAGTCTTCCGGTGGCCGTAAACGCGATTCCGGAGTCTCTCGCGATGCGTCGCCGCGTGTTCTTCTTCCCGGGGCGAAGCGTGTCGCCTAAACATGGTCGTGGACGCGGCGGTGACCGGTTAAAGCCGCTGGCCACGTTTCTCTCTCTCCTGCACGTAAAAGTGCAGGAGAGTCCCCCTTATGTTCACCTTTTTCACTTTAGTCCCTTCACTTTCAATTTTGTTTATGGTCCTCATTTCTGGTATATAAGTTTTGATTTAGTTCGATTGCGTCCTCCGATTGGAATTAATTCAGTGTCCATTGTTCAATTCGGTCCTCCGGCTTTTAATTTCCGTATTGGATTGAAAAAGATGAATTTATTCGGTACAGTAGTTTCAATTTCTTCAGTTTTGTCCTTTGATTAAAATTGATAATATATTTCATTTTCATTTTGGCCCTTATACTTTTAATTTTAGATTGTAATCCCTTTATATTTAATGTTCATTTCAGCCCTTATACTTTTAATTTTTTATTTTAATCCCTATATTTCTTTTTATTTCTAGAATAATCCCTACTTTTGTCCATGAATATATAAGTGTGCTCAACTTTGATTTTTAATTTTTTTTGCTTTCTTATTTGTTGGGGTGGTATTTTTTCCAAAAAAAATAGTTCTTAAATTTTATTTTGTATCTATGATCATTTGGAAATTGATATTTGTGTTTTTTTCTCTCTCCATTTGTTCTTTCTTTTAGCTTTTTATTCATTTTTTTAATTTTTATTTTTAAGTCATATGACTTTTTTTACCTGATAATTTTTATTTTATTTTTTTGTTTGATATTTTGTTAAAGTTATTATGATTTTTTTTGTCTTTCTTTTTTATTATTATTATTAACACAATAATAATAATAATAATAATAATAATAATAATAATAATAATAATAATAATAATAATAATAATAATAATAATAATAATAATAATAATAATAATAATAATAATAAGAAGAAGAAGAAGAAGAAGAAGAAGAAGAAGAAGAAGAAGAAGAAGAAGAAGAAGAAGAAGAAGAAGAAGAAGAAGAAGAATAGTTATTTTTCTTACATACTCTTTTGTTAATGTTTTTCAGTTTTTTTCTCTAGGGATAATTTGATGTTTTTTATTGTTTTCTCAGTAACTGCAATGATAATTTTAGATGTTAAAACTTCGATGTTGCTATTTTTAGAATAAGGTGTGGTGATCTTTTTTATTATATTAAATTTTACATATTTAAATATTATATTTTAATTTTGGACCAGCATATGCTATTAATTTCTTTCAACCCAACAATTATAATTTTTTTTTACTCAGCCCGCAACGTAGTGTGATAATTTTTTTTATTTTCAGTTCAAGTAATTTTTTTCCTAGTCTATAATATTTTTTTTCATTTATTGTATTTTTACATTTGCTATTTTGTTAATGTTTTTACGCTTTTTTTAAGCCTATGATTTAATTTCGTTTTCTTCCCGTTATTAAAGCAATAATAATATTAATATTAAGAATAATAATAATAATTTTAGCTTTTGTTCTTACGTGCTTTTTTATTAATACATCTAAAACTTCGATGTTGCTATTTTTAGAATAAGGTGTGGTGATCTTTTTTATTATATTAAATTTTACATATTTAAATATTATATTTTAATTTTGGACCAGCATATGCTATTAATTTCTTTCAACCCAACAATTATAATTTTTTTTTACTCAGCCCGCAACGTAGTGTGATAATTTTTTTTATTTTCAGTTCAAGTAATTTTTTTCCTAGTCTATAATATTTTTTTTCATTTATTGTATTTTTACATTTGCTATTTTGTTAATGTTTTTACGCTTTTTTTAAGCCTATGATTTAATTTCGTTTTCTTCCCGTTATTAAAGCAATAATAATATTAATATTAAGAATAATAATAATAATTTTAGCTTTTGTTCTTACGTGCTTTTTTATTAATACATCTAAAACTTCGATGTTGCTATTTTTAGAATAAGGTGTGGTGATCTTTTTTATTATATTAAATTTTACATATTTAAATATTATATTTTAATTTTGGACCAGCATATGCTATTAATTTCTTTCATCCCAACAATTATAATTTTTTTTACTCAGCCCGCAACGTAGTGTGATAATTTTTTTTATTTTCAGTTCAAGTAATTTTTTTCCCAGTCTATAATATTTTTTTTTCATTTATTGTATTTTTACATTTGCTATTTTGTTAATGTTTTTACGCTTTTTTTAAGCCTTTGATTTAATTTCGTTTTCTTCCCGTTATTAAAGCAATAATAATATTAATATTAAGAATAATAATAATAATAATTTTAGTTTTTGTTCTTACGTGCTTTTTTATTAATATTTTTTTTGTTTCCCTCTCAGATTTGTTCAATAATATTTATTGTTTTGACAGTGATAATGATGATAATTTAAGAAGTTAAGACTTCGATGTTACTGTTATTATAATAGAGGATGTTGATCTTTTTTTTATATCAAATTTTACATACTGAAATATTATATTTTAATCTCAACAATTGTAAAGATTATTTGTTCCGCCCGCACTACGCCCGCAACGTAGTGCGGGCATGTAACTAGTTCTATTTCTAGATTATGTCAAGCTTGGGTATATTTTCAAAAATTATTTTGAAAATATTTTTTATTTTTAGATCATTTTCACATATTGATGTCAAAAATATTTTATTTTTTTTAAAATACCATTTTAATATATGTACAAACAAAAAACACTTCATAATTATCATTTTGGCCAGGAAGAGTTGCTAATTAATCAGAAAATAAAATAAAATGATGGGCATAAAGTCAACAGACTCCAAGCCCGATGGTTGACCATCACCGATAATGGCATGAGCATTTAGACAAGGAGACACGTGGGTATTCTCTGTTTCTCGAGGATATTGTCTTGAGCATCACCAACATGCTCCTTACATTCCTGTGGATTTGTGGTGGTCTGCTCAAGATTCTGCAGATTTCACCACTGCCGTCTCATTCCCTGGGATTCTACGTTCTGCTGCACTTTCCCAGAAAAAGGCTACGCACCAATCTCGTACTCTCTTTAGTTCTACACTTTGTAGGACTATGCCCGTAGTTTGCTTGGGGCCATCCTCTTATAATACATCCACTCTCGCCTCTCATGTTTCCATCTCCTTTCTCAATGTAGAACACAAATGTAAATCTCAGGCCCATAAAAAACCGATTAAATCAAGAAAAAAAAATAGTAATTGAGAAACCGAACTATTAAAAAAATAATTAGAATATTTTCAAAAAGTTCTTATCTGGTTTTGTTTTTTAATCATAATTTTAATCTAATTTTTTTATAGATAAAAATCAAACTGAACAAAAAATAATCAAATCTGATAAATCTATTCTTATTAATAAACAATTCATCACTTTGGAACCAAAGGAAGGTAGGGCTGTTGATGGGGGAAAAGAGTGACTCATGAATTGACTCACCACCATAACCATACTTTATGGCTCAATCTTGTTGACTACTCACTACTTCAATTATTTTGTGATTGCAGCATCGTTGTTGACATATGTTGTTCATACTCTTTTATGTGTCTCAATTATTAATGAAAGGTCCCCGAGGTGGTGGCCTAGCGGCTGGTGCTCGGGATCTGCTTCGGCAGACCTGGGTTCGAGTCCGGGAAACAACCCCTCCTAGTAAGAGTCTGGGACAACCGGAGGTTTATGCATGCCCTGAGCCCACAAAGTGCGCTTTCCGGGTCATGTGGTTCCCCCGTTCCAAAAAAAAAATATTAATGAAAGACACGCCCGCATATAAAATATAAATTTGACTTTCATTTAATACTTACTTCTTGCTTTACATTTCATTTCAAAAATATTGTTGAAAAAACTTAAAAAATAATGTTTTTATGTTTTACTTTGAATTAAAAAAATATATTATTCTTAAGATTATTTTCATGTAGTGATTTTTTTTTAAAAATTAAAAAAAATCTATCATTTTGATGTATTTCTAAATGAAAAGTATTTTAAAAAACAATATCAATCACGCTCCTAAACAAGCACATAATGTAATTTTTTTAATGAAAAAAAATCATGTGAACCTATAAATTTTCAACAATAAAATACATTTTAAATGGCCTAAAAACAAAAAATTTAAAAAATAATCTTTATTACGTTTTTTAAAAGAAATTTGAATGAAGCCTAAAAAAAGGCTAAATTGGAAAGAAAACAAATCAGGGGACCAAACTGAAAATTAAAAAATACAGGGCTACAGTATAAAGTAAACGGTAAATAAATAGTATTTTGTGAGAGAATTAAATAAACCATGAAAATCATCGTTTCAAAAAAAAGCATAATATTTTATTTTCTTAATAATAATATAGTGTAGTGTATAAGAGGTTGTTTTTGTATATTTAAATAAAAAATATTTTAAAATACAATACTTACTATTAAACATGAAAAAATTAATTAAAAAACAATATTTGAAAAATTAAACGAAAACAAAAGCCCATGATAGCGGTTCCCTAATTTAACCGCTACTTCGATTCAAAGTGTCCTGATTCGAAATTGCCAGGAAATTAAAAAAATAAAATAAAATAAAAAGGGACACTTGTTCAATAGAGAGCAAAAGACTTGTTAAAATAATATCAGGACAACTGTTTCGCACGTGAGTATGGATGGTATCATAGACATTTGCATGAGCCAACGTGTAATCATACCATTGCCCTCTCAGCACATTTCTCCATTGAAGAACACTCTCAAGCCTCATATCACTTCACAAACTAACAAAAGAAAATAAAAAGAAAGGAGTGCTCTTCTTCCTCTTCTTCTACTTCTGCTGTTCCTGCTGCTAAGTTTGTTATTACCGCGAAAGAAAATTAAAAACTAGTTTTTTGTCTTCTTTTTTTTTAGAGATGGGTGGGGTGACTTCATCAATGGCAGCAAAATTAGCATTTTTCCCACCAAACCCCCCATCATACAAGCTAATTAAAGATGATGCCACTGGTCTCTTACTTCTTGAACACTTTTCTCACCGTGAAAATGTTGACGTTTTGCGTCTCCCAACTCGGCGAGGGACTGAGATTGTTGCTGTTTACGTTAGATATCCAATGGCAACTTCTACTCTGCTTTACTCTCATGGAAATGCAGCTGATATTGGTCAGATGTATGAGCTCTTCATCGAATTGAGTATTCACTTGCGTGTTAATCTCATGGGGTAATTTCTTTTTACTGTTTTCTCATTTAGCCTTTTTTTTTCAATTTTAAGGATTTTGTTCATTTGTGTGGTTTTTTATGGTTTGTGAGAGTGTGCATGTGGAGATAGTGTGTGTTTTTAGTGAAAATTAGGTGAATTAGCGATACCTAGTTGGGATTTCTGAGTGAATTCTAGTTTGCTTTGTGTAGAAGGAAGGGATTTTTTTGGGGTTATTTAGAAAAGGTTACAAGCAGGGTGAAGAGTGTTGTTTTTTGGGTCGGGCTATGAGGTGTTTTTCATAAAGTTTGATTGTTTATTTGGTTAAAGTGGGTGGAAGAACTTGAGATCAAGTAATTGATTTGTTTCTGATTCACAGATTAGCTAACAAAGCTGTTTTATGTAGATCCTTTCCTCTGATATCATGATTGTGTGATGTTATTCTTAGATTGGTTAAGATTCTTGATTTTAGCCAAGAATTATGAAAGTTTCAGTGAAAAAGGGGAATCTCCCATGAGTTTTGATCTAGGCAATTAGCATACTGGATCAATTAGGCGATTCAGGGCTGATAGTTGTTAAAGGAGACAATTGAGACTAGCTTTGCTGCTTTTAACTTTCTGATGTTTTGTGTATACTACTCTTATTTTCATCTTCTTTGTCTTCTAAGTCGTTGACACTACTCTACTGTTTTCTATTTGCTGCAATTTTATCAAGAAAGTCCAAGTCTTTGTATGGGGTGACTTAAATGAATAAAGCATTTGGCAAGCAAAAATGGGGCCCTGAAAATTGAAGAAGAACAAGCATTTATGCATGAGGGTTGTTTCAGAAATCAAGAAGCATGCTTTGCAAGCTAGTTTTCTGTCTATTTTTTGACAGAACTCCATGTGGCTGCTTATTTAAAAATAAAGGGTATGGATCTACCTTTCTGGCATAAATCTAGACTTGCAAGCGCCAATTTGGATCATAGGTTGCATGGATCCATTATATAGAGTTCTTTGCTGCAGCAAGTGTTATGCAACTTAATATAGGTGGTCAAGCATGCAACAAACTTGGGAAAATTCTGGTGTGAAACGGGAAAAAAATTTCATGCAAGAGAACTTTTTATAGAGGAGTTGGCTTGGGTATGTTGTCACTGCAATCATATAGACACTGACACCGCCTCATACTGGCAGGCGCCCTGTGCCTTGCTTAAATATTAAGCTGTCAAAGACAGCATTTTGTTTTCATACAAGTGGTTGCCTTTTACAGAGTTCATAGAGGACCAGTCTGATTCTGTGCTTGTTTAAGTTTTTTATGTAGTTTATCCAACATTCGTGCATCAGATATAGAAAAGGAATTTAAGCCACTTTTTTTCAATTTGTCTAGGTATGACTACTCTGGATATGGACAGTCATCAGGAAAGGTATGCTGTATATAATCTTCATTAATTTTATGTTGACTAAAATTATTGTGGCAACTGATCCTCTGAAGGTTGTTCGATTGCTTTCTACAGCCCAGTGAACACAATACATATGCAGATATTGAAGCTGCTTATAAGTGTCTCGAGGAGAGCTATGGTGCCAAGCAGGAAAATATCATCCTTTATGGCCAATCTGTGGGAAGTGGCCCAACCGTGGATCTTGCTGCACGTTTACCTCGATTAAGAGCTGTTGTACTGCATAGTCCTATACTATCAGGGTTAAGAGTGATGTATCCTGTGAAGCGCACATACTGGTTTGACATCTACAAGGTTAATATTTTGTTTCTTGGTCTTCTTAAATATCGTTCATATGTTTTAAAGAGTATTCATGCATACATCATGCCTCTGAACATGGCTTCACTTAAATTTGTCCAGAACATAGACAAAATTCCTCTGGTGAAGTGTCCCGTGCTGGTAATCCATGTAAGTATCATTGTTCTGTATCTAGTGTTTTTAAATTAAAAAAAAAATATTTCCAGTATTTTCTCCATCATGTGTCCATTAAATTTTCTGAATAGTGTTTGGTCAACTAATGTAATGCTATGCAATTATAATTCTCCATGCAAATAAACTGTTGGGCATAGTAAAAACCTACGTGCAATTCCTGCAGTAAGTCTTGTATAGCATATGAATGCGCAATATTTGGATACTACAGAACATGAAAATACATTTGAAAATGAAATGTTCTTGTGAAAGAAAAGGTAAGTCAGACGGGGTACTTTCTAGCAATCAGAACAAAACTGTAAAATTTTATAGAAATTTAAAGCACTAAGAGGCTTTTGTTGGATCTAGATACAATGAGCTGTGAAATTTAATATGTGGTTACATTGAAGTTTAATTATAGGGAGCATAGGCTCATGCACCTGTGAAAGTACACATGGTAAATAAAACATCTGAAAATCAAGGACAGCTAATATTAAGTATTGGAAGATCAAACAAACATCACCCACCTTCATATCTCCCTAGTTCCTTGGTTAGATTATATCCTGTGTTCCTTGTCATTTCCACTTTAACTGGTGATAGAAGGTGATTAAAGCCGACACATGCTCCTTATCAGCTAACTCCGTACATCATCGAAAATTCGAAGAATGCAATGAACTTTATTTTCAACATATTATAATTATTTACGGCCATTTCTTGTTGGACCCTTTGAAGAAATTGGAAGCATCAACCATTCTGGGTGCCTTCTTGCAGGGAACTGCTGATGAAGTAGTTGACTGTTCTCATGGCAAGCAACTTTGGGAGCTGTGCCAAGAGAAATATGAACCTCTATGGCTCAAAGGAGGTAATCACTGTAATTTGGAGATGTATCCGGAGTATCTGAGGCATCTGAAGAAGTTTATATCAACAGTTGAGAAATCAGCATTCCGAAGAAATGCTGGTAGGAGAAGTGTAGATGGGTTTGAACATGCCAGACGAATTAGTGATTGTTTAGAGGGTCCAAGGAAGAGTACAGATAGGAGGGAGAAGCCAAGGAAGAGCACAGATAGGCCAGAAAGACTGAAATTTCACGAATTCAAGTTCACGCACTCGGACAAGGCAGAAAAGCTAAAGGTCTCGTTTGATCACATGGAGAGGTCACGGAGAAGCGTGGAATACTACGATAAATCGAGAAAAAACATGGATTTACAGCTAGAGAAAGCACGGAAGAGTGTGGACTGGGTGGATAGAATTCGATAACAGTACCAAAATCATCTGTAAAAGTTGCTGTTTAAACGTGTTCTAGGAGGGGAAGGAGATAAGAAATTATTTGTGTTTTCTTTTCTCTAACTTTATGGATTGCAGTGTGTGCCTTGCTTGTTACAGTTGCATAATGACTCTGTCATGGAATTGTAGAGTTTCATTGTTATACTAACCTCACTACTACCACCTTTTTACTACAAATAATTGACCGCAATCCCATTTCCTTTCCCAATTATTAAAAAAAAAAAAAAGTCAAAGTGGAGGTGAATTTTCCATAGTTGTAAAATTCATTCCGGTTTTTTGTTTGGAACGGAACGTTCCGGTTTCGGTGCATTCCGGCGTTCCGTTCCGGTTTTGTACTGTTCATATTTATTTAATTATATATATATAAAAAATAAAATTAAGTTATTAAAAAGGAAGAACGAAAGAAATTTCGGACTCAATGCTTAAGATGCATGTCAAACCACAAGTATATTTTCTTTTATTCTATTTTCTCTAATAGCCACAAACATGCTTAGAGAGATATTACATTTGATTAAGCAGACATCCTAATAGCTGCATTATATACTTGCATTCTTATTCATCTATTTTCTCTAAATAGAAATGGCCAAAGAGCCAAGCCAAAAAAATCATTGCAATAGATAGAAATGGCCAAAGAGCCATGACAAGAAATATTACAGTGGTCATAAGAGGAGAAAAATGACTTAGATGAGCCGTGTTTAAGCAAATACAATTGTCAAGGAAATAAAGTTGAAGAGATAGCAAATGAGATGCTATTAGCAAGTCTTGACAAGATAATCCAGTATCAAACAGGAAAAGCATATGGTTAGATGAAGAACAAGAGACTCCTATCACTACTATTCCGTCCCTAAGAAGTAAGAACAACTCAACACAAACACAGGTACAAATGGCACAAGTATTCAACAACAGTGAATACCATGTTACCTATATCAGAAACGCGATTCAGATCCAGTATCATATTAATCTTTTTACATCTAGAGCTGTGTCCTTGATCAATGATCACTATCAATGATATTGTCAGATGCTTGCAAGAGATAATTGTTAAAAATTTGTTGAATGGAACCTCAGGTTGGTAGCCTCATCATCAACAAATACTGAAATGCCACGCAAAATCTTAGCATTGTAACCCTTCCAACTCTTCCAATAAATAGCCACATCAATTTCCATACATATCAGCCAAAGAAATTCTTACAAATGAATTGAATTCAATCCCACACCTCAAAGCACATCAATTAAGTGAATCTAACTAATAATAAAAACAACTATCTTCATATGATATTTTTCAATGCTAAAAAAAACAACTATCTTTCCCACAATTCATCAACAATCATTTATGCCCAGTTTAACAAGATGAATGAACATCTTCCAATTTCAAGTTTATTCAAACATTCCATACATAAATGCCCAGTTTAATCATTCATGCAAAGTTTCGGCAATTTCAATTTTTCAATAAATTAAAGGATTTGGGGCCTCGAATGTGTACCTTTCACTGGAGATTTGGGGAAGAAGAACCAATGAAGAAATTGTGCCGCCGTGTGGAAGAAATTGTGCCGTTGTGATTTTGATTTTTGTTTTAGGTTTTCAGAATTTGAGCTAATTTAGGGATTGAGAGTTACAAATTGAGCTTTTCAAGTGAGGGATTACTGGATTATGAATCGAAAACTAGAGATTTGTGAGGTTAATTTGAGATTAGGGTAAGGGAAATTGGGGGAGAAATGGAAAATTGAAAATCGGGGGGAATTGGGGCTCTGGTCTGGGTGTCGGTGTGTTTATTAAGTGCTTAAACGACGTCGTTTTGTTACTTGTGTAAACGACGTCGTTTTGGCTGGACCCGGAACGGAACGCCCGGTACAGAACCGGGGCGTTCCGGCCGGAATCCGGCTGGATTTGCCAGATCGGGTCGGGATTTTTACCGGGACAAAAACGTCGTCGTTTTGTCCCGGATTTTGAAGTGGAACGGGCCGTTCCGGCCGGAACGGAACGGGATTCACAAGTATGGAATTTTCAAGTCAACTATTGTTTGCTCACTAGTTTTTTTTTAATATTAGATTTATTGGAGAATTAGATTTTATAATTTATTTTAGTTTTAGTTTTTTTTTCTTTTATGAACTTAGCATGAAAAGGAACGACAGCTAACCTAGGTTGACTTAGTTTTATTTTTTTTATTGATTTTTTTTAATTTTATCTTTAAACATCAAATTAATTGAGGATTATATTTTATAATTTTTTTCTTATAAATTTATTTTAATCTCATAGTATATTAATTAGAATTAATCCAAGTGATCCAATATTTTTTTGTCTCGATATTTATAAAAAAAATATCAACTTGATTTTTTAAAATTAAACTATATTCTTACAAAATATACAAGTTGCTTTTAAAATTATCAAATTAATTAAGATATATCAAGTCAACCCTTATATAAATAAAAAGAAATCTATTAAAGAACACATTTTAATAACTTGAATATTTTTTAAGATTCAGAAAATAATAATTCAGCTCACATTGAAAAACCAATAATCTACTTCTAAACTATATGGGATGCGTTATCACAAATATATATATATATATATAATTTCGAGGAGTTATATATATATATATAATTTCGAGGAGTTACCTTGATAGTTAAGTTTTTTTCTTTAATTATTAGGTTAAAAAATTCTATCCAATAATTAAAAATATTTAAAAGTTATTTAAAGTATACCCTCAAAACATTTGGAAAAAAGAAAAGAAGGAAAATAACATAATATTTCCTTCCTTTTTGGTTTCTTCTTCTGCTTCTTTTTTTCATTGGGCCTCCGGAAGTTTTATATTTCGAGAAATACCCTTTCTAATTTTCAATCTCTCCTTGCTTGAAAGTTGAAGCAAGAAGTAGCGGTGCTCCTCCTCTCCTCTCCTCTCCTCGCAAACACCAAATTTCAAAAGAAATTGATTTCACGAAAAAACAATCGATCCATATGTGAGTAAATCAAAACAGATTCCTCTATAAATTTCTCTTCTTTGATTTTTTTTATTTATTAAGAAAAAAGAGAAGCAAAAACTCGACTGTTACGCTTAATTTTGGTTTCCATTTTTTTTATTTTCAAGGTCGCAAGAAGAGATTGGTCGAGAAGCAATAAAGCAGGCGTTGAAAGCTTTAAAGAAGCGGCATTTACTGGAAGAAAGAGCTCATGCTCCTGCCCTTATTGCTCTTTCGAGGCCCATTATTTCTCAGGTCTTTTTCCTTTTCCTTTTTGTTAATTTCTTACCCGCTATCCACGGCGAATCACGCTTTCTTTTGGGGAGAAATTTTCTTTCTGGGCCTTGTAATTGTGTTTTTCTTTAATGAAAACTAATAATAAGATCGCAGTTAATTAGTATTAGTGCCGTGTTCAAGTTGTTTTTTTGTATATAATTGAAGGGATCAGAGTGGAAAGAGAAAGCAGAAAATCTAGAAGCAGAACTTCAGCAATGTTACAAAGCTCAATCTCTTTTATCCAACCAACTTGTAGTGGAGGTGGCCGAATCGAGAGCAGCAAAGACATCACTGCAAGAGAAGGAAGCATCTATCACTGATTTGCAAAATGAGGTTACTCAAATAAGGTTGTCTTTTTTATCCTGTTACTTGTGTTTTTTATCCTGTTAGGAAGATAGATGCTTTTAGTGTTTTTGGCTTGAGACTCATGTTTTTTCGTCAGGGATGAGTGTGATCAGTTGAAGGAGGATCTTGAGCAAAAGATTAAAGCATTAGAACTGGTTATCAGTGAGAACCATGCACTTAAAACACAATTGGAAGAGATGACTCTTAAAGCTAAGAATGCTGAGGCTGAAAATAAGATGTTGATTGATCGATGGATGCTACAAAAGATGCAGGATGCTGAACGCCTTAATGAGGTACTTTGTAGTGTTGCTATAGTTTGGTAATGTTCAGTGTATGTATTGGATGTTGTATCAACTGTTGGATGAGATTTTGCTAGGCAATCGGTGTTTTGCTTTCTTAGAGCTGTTGAAATATATGTAGACCTCCTTTGTTATACATGAAGAAATTTTTCTTGATGTTTTTAGAATTGACCAGCACTTGTAGTTTCTTCTGGAAGAGCCTTTTTGGCGGACATTTGGGAGTATATATATATTGTTTTATTTCCACGTCATTTCCTTCATAAAGCCCATGGATGGTTAAGAAATTCTGAAAAATATATGTTTTTTGGTGATTGGATCTGGTGTTGAGTTCAAGTATGTAGAAAGTCATTGGCTCCTTTTTTGTTTATGAAATTCGAGAGAAAACTGGAGCCCAGTTTGATTATTCCTGATGCTGTATAAAAGTTTTCATACAGAAGTGTCTCCATTTCTCTGGACTTCTTGTGTATTTGCATGATGGAGAAAGTTGAATACGCAACGTGACATGTGAGAGATTGTACTCTTTTGTAAGTTGAGTGATTCAGAGTGCATATGCGTTGCAAAAGATGCTGAAACCAATCTGCAGAACCAACCTTTATCTAATCTGTGAAGTTGTGGAGTTTGCATAGTGTCTTTAAGTTCTTGCTTTTGCTTCTGAAGAGATGCATGTTATGACTGGTATAAATGCAGCTAACTAAAGATGTCCTTTTGAACTTAGGCTAATGCACTTTATGAAGAAATGATTGATCGGCTCAAGGCAAGTGGTTTAGAGAGCCTTGCTAGGCAACAAGTGGATGGAATTGTCCGGCGAAATGAAGATGGTGCTGAGTACTTTGTTGAATCAACGATCCCTTCTACATGCAAGCACAAGATCACAGCTCATGAGGGTGGCTGTGCTTCTATATTGTTTGAGTACAATTCTGGAAAATTGATTAGTGGGGGACAAGACCGGTCAATCAAGATGTGGGATACAAATACAGGATCATTAAGTCACACTCTTTATGGCTGTCTCGGCTCTGTTCTTGATCTTGCCATTACTCATGACAATAGATCCATCATTGCAGCTAGCAGCTCAAACAACTTGTATGTATGGGATGTTACCACAGGGCGTGTACGCCACACTCTCACAGGTCACACTGATAAAGTGTGTGCTGTTGATGTCAGCAAAATTTCAACCCGTCATGTTGTCAGTGCCGCTTATGATCGTACCATAAAAGTGTGGGATCTGCATAAAGGTTTCTGCACCAACACAATCATTTTCCACAGCAACTGCAATTCTCTTTGCTTCAGCATGGATGGACAGACTATTTGTTCAGGCCATGTTGATGGGAATCTTCGTTTGTGGGATATTCAGACAGGAAAGCTACTTAGTGAAGTTGCTGCACATTCGCTTGCTGTTACATCTATATCTCTGTCTCGAAATGGAAGTGTTGTACTGACAAGTGGGAGAGACAACTTGCATAACTTATTTGATATGCGATCCTTGGAAGTTTGCGGCACACTAAGAGCAACTGGAAACAGAGTGGCTTCTAATTGGAGTCGCTCCTGTATCAGTCCTGATGACAACTATGTGACTGCTGGTTCAGCTGATGGATCTGTACATATTTGGTCAATATCTAAAGGTGATATAGTAAGCACCCTGAAGGAACACACAGCTCCAGTCCTTTGTTGTTCATGGAGTGGTCTTGGCAAACCACTAGCCTCTTCTGACAAGAATGGAATTATCTACACCTGGACATGATGGTCCGCGTCTTCACTTGTAAATATGATAGTTGTCTACACGGAGAATTTCTTCAAACAAGTGTGAGGAACACTCTGAGCCATTATCAAGTCAATGGAACCCAAAGTTAGCAATATGGCAAAAAATTCTTCTTCTGTACAGACACAGTTGATTAGTTTATTCTTACAGAATGGTGGGCGTGGTTAAATTCAATTGCTGAAAGAGCACGACAGAGGTGGTGTTTTTTTATATATATATATATATATAGCTCTTGATTTGCTGGAATTGCACAGTACTGGTTAGTGTACTTGCCCTTAGTGTTTCAAGTGTCTAAGATTACAAGACATTTGTGATGCGTAGTCTCCACAAAGGAACTAGTTGGAAACATAATTGTGTATTTCGTTCTGGCTAAAATGGTTAAAATATTTTGTATCAATTAAAAAAATAAGACAAAATGGTGTTATTTTTATCTTGGTTTAAATTCTGGTTTATTCTGGATTTTTCAGCCAAATACCAGCCGAAACGTTCTGGTTTTGTTTTCCCCGTTTTGTTTCGGTCAAATAGTGTTTTTTTTAAATAATAAATAATTTTATAATATCAATCATATCTTTTAATTTGACTGTTAGATTGAGATAAAATTTACGAGGAGTCTCTTGATATATTTATATTTATTATGTTGAAATTTCAAAGCAATTAGAGAATGTAATGATCTTATGAGATTAATGATGATATTCTTGTAATATTATAAATATTCATAATTTTGTTCAAAAAAATCATTTTATTATGTCTTTTTAAAATTAAATTACACAATTTTAAATAATTTTATTTTTAGATTTGAATTATTTTTTTAATTAATATATTTAATTATATATATATATATATATATATATATATAGTACAACCCCGAAACGGTATGCTAAAACATTTCAAAATCGAAACATTCTATTTTCAGTTGAAAATTTGAAGTATCAACCAACCAAAATGGTATTAACAATTTTAGTTGAAAATTGATTTGTGCAGAGTTGGAAAGTAAGAGGATGAATAGGTGATGGCATGCATTAGGTGATTTCCTTTTTCGAGTGCTTTGGCATTCCAGCCAAAACATGATTTGTCAATAATTTGACTGTTTTTTGAGAATTAATTTTTTTAATATACTGATGTTAAAAATAATTTTTCAATATATATATACACTATTTAATAAAAAAAAACCGAAAACTTTCCATTCTAGTTTTTGGCATTTGGTCCAGCTAGAGAGTAGGTTCGGTTTTCATATTATTATTATTATTATTATACCCGATTCAATTAAAGAATAGATCGTTAAAAAAAAAAAAAAAACTCACCCAGATGATTTTATCCTTTATCATGGAGTTTTTAATGATTGGGTTTTTACATCTTATATTATTTTTCAAGTTGTCATATTAGGGGGTGTTTGATATTGTGTTTTAAGAGGATTTTTGAAGAAAAAAAATATTGTTTTTATATTTTATTTTAAATTACAATTTTTTAGTGTTTTTAGATTATTTTGATGTGTTGATATCAAAAATAATTTTTTAAAAATAATAAAAAATAATTTTAATATATTTCTAAATAAAAAAGCACTTTCAAAAACAATATTAACCACACTCTAAACATAAACAAAAAACCTACTCTCTAATTTATGAATTTTTAAATAAGAGAAATAAATATTTAAATATTTTTTGTTATTTTTTAGGTATGCTAGATTTGTTATTGTTTTTCATAGTTTTAAAATTCTCAACTAATTATTTATTTATTTAGCACAAAAACTGCTTTTATATTTATTTTTTCACTTTAAGTTTTTTAAGTGTTTTTTTTTTTAATTTTATCAATCAGTGATGTAATTATTGATTTAATGATGAAAAAGGCTTGATGTAATTTGTATGTTTTTTCTTTCTTTCGTAGGCATGGTTTTCCATTTTAAGTTTTCTAATAAAAGTTTTGATTTTATGTGCAATTTTATATTTTTTATGTAAAATTTATCTATTTATTAAGATTCTTTTGGATTTCAAAAACAAAAACTAGCCTAGAAAATTAAAAGTGAAAATCCAACATAAATTTACATTTATTTAATACTTTCTCTTTTTTACCATCTTCTTATAATAAATAAAAAAATCCAAGGTAAATAAAATACTCAAAAGAATAATTTCTAACAATAAGTAAATAAAAATCTGGCAAAAACAAAATTGCTTTTAGATTTTATTTTTAATTAACTTTTCCTTCTCTTTTTTTCTCTGTATCTCTAGGACACATTTCGTTTGTAATATGATACATCATCAACTTAATCGATTTTTTATATTAAAGGGATTAAATGCTAACATAGTGTGTGTGTGTGTGTGTATCTATTGTAGAAACCCTATTAATTATATTAGTAGTAGAAGGACCAGACTAATTAAAATCCAATAATACAAAGATGTTGTGCATAATTAACGCAGTAAAATAATTTTCTCAAGAAGTGAGCCACTAAATAATACATTCGTTGTCCAACCTTCCTTTAATTTCATGTATAATTAATTAATAAGCTCAATTTTGTTTTTGTTGGTAAATAAAAAGAAAAGGAAGAAGTTGAATTTGTTTGGAAAAGAGAGAGAGAGAGAGAAGGTTGTGGGATTGGGCCAAAGTTAGAGTATAGATTAATCATGTGGGCCTTAATCTTGTAGTCCCATATAGCCCATTGAATCCAGGTCGTGTCTATCCATCCATCATTAGATCTCCGCTTGTTGATTCCCAAATTATAGTGGCACTTTGGAGGAAGCGAAGAGAAGCTAAGCTAAGCGAAGATGGTGAAAGTGGGCGGCTTTATTGCTATGTCAGTGGGAGCCTTTATATTTTGGCAAACTATGGATAAAATCCATGTCTGGAATGCTCTTCGCCAGGATGAGAAGGTTTTTCTCTCATCTCTTCTTCACTTCCTTATTGTTTTTTCAAGTTTGAATTGAATTATTTTTTTGATAACTTCCTTCGTTCCTTCTCTTTCTTTTTCAAAAAAATAATTAAGTGTGAGTTGGAGCTTCCCAATTCATTTCTTAATATGGGTCTTCACCAATTTGTCTAATGATTGTATTTACTTGATTAAAATGTAGTTGAAGTTTGATGCCATTTCTTTTTGTAATTTAATGGTACATTTGAATATGCCCTTAGAAATTGATTTATTTATTTAATGAAATGGAAGAGAGAGAAAGATATTTGAGATCCTCATTTGCTAGCTTTATAGAAAGCATAATAGGTTAAGTGAGAAATTTATTGACTATTGGGTCTTTGTATTTGGCTGACAATAGGGTATCCTTTCCTTTCACAATGCATGCCTATACTTGAATTTTTGAAGGATTTCTAATGATAGACTTGATGAAATATACTAAAAATATGGCCTTGTGTATCGTGTTTTTGGCATTCCTGCAACTCATTTATAATAGATTGTGATGTTATTGGTTGCGTATCTCGTGGCCTTTTTGAGATTAGTGACTAATAATGAAAAATGTGTAATGGCTTTTCTTTAAGTTTTGGTGCTGCATTCCCCGCAAGACAGCTGCTTGTTTCAATTAATTTTCTGTTACCAGCTACTTTTGTACCATTTATCTGATATAATCTCCATAAGTAAAACATCTTCTATGAAAAAGTGGCTCTATCAATCACTGAGCATCTGTTAATTTGTTGTGGTGATAGGGTAACCCTAAATTTTGGGAAATGATTCTGGACTTGGTTTTAGTCTCAAATTGCACCCCTTTTCTCCCCTTTATTGTTTTACGGAGCAGGATAGTGCTACTTTATATATAGAGCTTTTAAAAGATGAATAGCATGTTGTGGTTTTGATAGATAAGGTACCTGGAAATGTTTCAATTTTAGGTGAAGTTTCTCCTTGTAATCCTTTGTGTCTTTCTACATTCTTGTGGACCAGATCCTGTTGCATGAATTATGATGGATATGTATTTACACTATGTTTGCTTGGGAGGAAACAGGATGGATGAGTAGGGAGGGAGGGAAACGATTAGAAGGATGAAGTACCCATTCAATCAGGTTGAGTGGATATACATCCTAGAAATGGGAGAAGTTCTATGCTCTCCTCCTAGGTTAACATTTTTCCAATCCTTCTAAACTGGAGGGATAGTAGAAGGAAGGCATGAGCTTCTCAGTTTTTCTCTGTATTTTTCTTGTTTCAATTCTCCTCTCAATAACTAAACAACTGGAGGGAAGGATTGCGCTACATCCTTGTGTTTTACTCTTACGGTGCTCTTTATTTTTATCCTTCCACCAAAGAAATCATAGCTGGCTTTGGATTAGGTGGATTACCAGACATCATTGTCAATTCGAGTTTTTTCCTTACTGATTAGCCAGCTTTGAAAGCATTTAAATGAGATTTTATTTGTGCCATCTGGCTCTTAAATAGTAGTTATCTTAAAATAAATGGAAACCTGTAAGGTGATCTTGCTTGGTCCATGGACAATGTAGATTGTAATAAATCTGGCCATGAACTATTTGGAGGATGAGTTAGTCTCATGGAGGATGTTCCAGAGTTTGATATACTTTTTAATGATAAGGTAAAATTTTGTGATTGTTATACATTAGCATGAATGCTAATTATAGTATGTCATTATGGAGGGACGAGTTTCTGGATGCAAAGCTTGAAACTTTTTCTTGTATCCGTATAGCTTCTTTTAGTAGACATGGGAATTTAGTACAACAAGTGTATAGTTAACAGTTCTTGTTGTAGACATTACAGACAACTCATGTCCTGTAGCTGATTTTGTCAAAGGCAAAAGGTCTCACATGGATGTGCCAAAGCTGTCATTTAGTGGTTTTGAAATTATTTGAGTTGATTTCTTTGCTTGGAGAAGGAATGACAAGTTTGAGCATTGTAGATAGCATTGCACACATGGAGACCAAATTTTAATTGGAAGTATTTATCAAAAGTATGCAGAGCAATATACATACCAGAAAAATAAACTGTTTTGCTGTTTAAAAACAATTTTTATTCATCTTCATCATACTATTGGGAGTTTATCTTTTATACCCACTGATTTATCAGTTCTTACTTGAATTTTCAGTTTTTGTGTGTAAATACTTGCCATTAATTGGGTTTGTCTATCATCCTTTCAGCAAGAAAGATTTGAAAAGGAGATGGAGATCAAGAGGGTCAGAGAAGAGTTATTGCGACAAGCTAAAGATAAGGATGCTCTCGCATGAGTTACTTGTATGGTCCAATTTCAATTTGCCTCAATTCCCTGAAGTACCCTAATTGGTTGGCAGTTCGTTTTCTGCTGTCACTGAAAATAAATGAATTGACAGATTAGTTTGCTCATGCCAACATTTCTTCTCTGTTGCTTATTCTTCTTTTTTGATGGACGACGTATCAAAATTGTTTAAATGTTTGTTGAAGTACTAACTGCAATTATTGAAAGAGTTACACATCGTAATTAATCATACCATAAGAGAAAAGAGGAACATAGCGTTTGCATTTGCTTGACTGCTTGATGTGGTTTCAGCTTCATCATGACTTTAATTCTTTTGAACCTGCAATTGCAATTTCTGTAAAGCGCAGATTGCCTGTGCTATATGGACTTAATTGGGAGTTGGAAATACAAGAGTTGAGGTTTCTTAGATATGGTATGCTAAAAACAGCATGACCAGATGGTCTCAGATGATCCTGCAAAAGTCAATAGTTGCAGTGAACCATTGTTAATTATCATCCTGCAAAGCATTTTTATGGTTTGATAATTGAAGTCCCACGATAAATTAAAGGAGTTAACATGTTAATCTGTAGTTGGACCTGTATTCTGTAATTCTCTTCCTTTATCTATTCTTCTTCCTCGTGGATTGAAGAAGGCCAATGCTGTTATATGTTATCTAATGAACTTAATAAGATGACCACAAGCCTCTGCATGCTTCTTCTTTATATATATACTTGTTCGGGGTGTACCACATCGATCAATCAAGCAATAACGCTACAAGAAAGGTTTCCTGCTATGGCTCTACTTATATTACCTGCCCTAATCGCGGCGTGCCATGTCAATAGATGACAAAGAAACTCCCGAGCTTGGATACATTGCTGATAGATGACGAAGGAACAGCCTAGCCCTGGTCTTTTGAATTTCCTTAATTATTTACATGTCCTCAAGAAATGAGGCGTAGTTTAGGATCATGAATCATTTGAACTAGGGTTCATGCCTACAATAATTTCTTTTAAGATGAGCAAGGCACGCAGCCCTTTCATTCAAGCAGAAAATCATGGCCGTCCTGTAGCTCATAAGTGATAGTATATCAAAATCGTTTGTCATTTCAAGAAGGGATTGAGTATTTTTTTGGAAAATGCTGAAAAAACGACAGCTAAGCTGGACCCACTCTATTTCATGGATGTTTTCGTAACCGTGGAAGTCATCCTGTATATAGTGTGTTTTGAGTTGTAACCGCGGAAGGGATAAGTACCCTACACACTACGCTACTGTAGTCCTACAAGCAACATCTTGGCCAAAAATATAGTCATTTTCAGTTTAAAGAAATTGGATTTTTCTATTAATTCATTGTCTTATAGTACATCAGCGAACTACCTGAGGATAATTGAGCCTTCAATAATTAATCCCACAAAAAAAATGCAAAGGGAAAAGATAAAAAGGGTAGATACTGAATGGTATTGTTGTTAGTGATTAAAGAACATTTCATTCACTTTCAACCTTAATTTCTGGGAAAGTTTGGGAGTAGCCGGTGAGCACACATGCAAAAAAACATGGCTCAGTACCGTAATCTGGAGAGAGTTCTCTGTCCTCATGTTTCATGGCCTGAAAATATAATTTTCTTACAGGATTCACTCAATCCCTCTACAGTTTTTCTACCAAACCATTTCAAAGGTTTTTATGATCAGTGGATTCAGTTGAAGCTGAAGCAGATACAAGCATCTTTATTTCCCAACTTGCAAGACTATCGTGGCTCAAAAGCTGCTATGGACGCAACCATTTTAGTAAATCAGTCGTCACCACCCCTTATCGTTTCCCCCCTCTTTCGTATATCATAATATAGTGCGATAGCGTGTTCTGCATGTAAGGATCATCCCGTAAAGTGCCCTAAGCCCACAAGTTTTTGATGTCATTAACTGCTCAAGAACTGCTTATATCCTTCCTTCTGATACATGTGAACCAATTTTGGGACTTTCTTGTTTTGTTGAAATCACTCTATATGTACACACACACAGTTTGTTTTCCATATTTCTCAAACACTATCTCCATATCCTCCACCATAATTATACATAGATAGCTGGTGCCCATAAGGAACTCGTACCTGCATTAATTATCATCTGTTCTATTCTACTATTCGATCCACATATCTTCCACCATTGTTTCATTTCTCTATATAAAGCAGTCGATAGTAGTCCCTTATTCCCCATCTTGTGTTGAGTTCTAGTTTTGCAAATGGAAATGAAGAAATTCTTTCTTGTTGTTCTTTCTTTAGCTTTGGTTTTAGGAATCGCTGAGAGTTTGGATTTTCATGAAAAGGATTTGGAATCCGAGGAAAGTCTGTGGGATTTGTATGAGAGATGGAGGAGCCATCATACCGTTTCCACAAGTCTTGATGAGAAACACATACGTTTCAATGTGTTCAAGGAAAATGTTATGCATGTTCACAAAACGAACACGATGGATAAGCCTTATAAGTTGAAATTGAACAAGTTTGCAGACATGACTAACCATGAATTCAGGTCTGTATATGCTGGATCAAAGATTAAACATCATAGGATGTTTCGTGGGACACTACGAGGAAATGGTAGCTTCATGTATGAGAAGGTGGACAAAGTCCCAGCATCTGTTGACTGGAGGAAGAAGGGTGCTGTGACTACTGTTAAGGACCAAGGTCAATGTGGTAAGTCTCTCTTTTCATTTCTTAAACTGAAGGTTTGCCTTATTTTTTTCAATTCTATAATTCGTTCTTTCATCAAAAAGCAACATACATGACATTTGATTAAGCAGAAAGAAAGGCTGCATTCCATTTGATCATAGAACTATAAGAAAACAGTACTGCAAATTTCCGTACTTCCTTTCTTGCTTGGATTGCCTGCATTTTAATTCTTCTATCCTTTTCAATGTGGTACAGGAAGTTGCTGGGCGTTTTCAACAATAGTTGCAGTTGAGGGTATTAATTATATTAAGACAAATAAGCTAGTATCTTTGTCTGAGCAAGAGTTGGTGGATTGTGACACTGCAGAAAATCAAGGATGTAATGGAGGGCTAATGGAATATGCTTTTGAGTTCATTAAGAAAAAGGGAGGCATAACATCAGAGTCTAATTATCCTTATAAAGGAAAAGATGGAAAATGTGATGCTGAAAAGGTTTCATTTCTTGTTACATTTACATTAAACTAAATTTGATCTATGAACTAACCAATGCTGAATTACGATCAGTATAACATAAAAGTAAAACTCTTGTTTTTACAGGAAAACAATCCGGCAGTGTGTATTGATGGGTATGAGAAAGTTCCTGAAAATGATGAGGATGCATTACTGAAAGCTGCTGCAAACCAACCAGTAGCTGTAGCCATAGATGCTGGGGGTTCAGATTTCCAGTTCTACTCCGAGGTAAATTTCAGAAAGTTACTGAAATACTTTGTGAATTTAGCTTCAATCCGAGAATTCCCACTTTGCAAAGATGATGAACGGAATGTTCATTTGAGTAGTCTGTCAAATGAATAGCATTTGAAACAAAAAAATTGACAGGCTTGATGGGAAATGCAGGGTGTCTTTACTGGAAAGTGCGGGACCGAGCTGGATCATGGAGTGGCAGTTGTGGGCTATGGAACAACTCTTGATGGAACCAAGTACTGGATTGTTAAAAATTCTTGGGGACCTGAATGGGGAGAGAAAGGTTACATCAGGATGCAGAGAAGCATCTCTAACAAAGAAGGACTCTGTGGTATTGCAATGGATGCTTCATATCCTATCAAAAAATCCTCAACTAATCCTTCAGGAACCAGATATTCCCCCAAGGATGAACTCTAGACTACATAAGCAATATCATTGGTTTCTATCCATTTCAGTTGTTTTCCCAACTGCATCAGATTTGCCTCTTAAAAAATAATGTATCCCTGATTTGATCTTGATGTAATTTCTTCAAATACTATATACTATATATAGTAGAATAAATTTTTTTAAAGATTCACAATTGCGGAACTTAAGAGACTTGAAACAAAACAAGGAAAGCAAGACAATCAAGTCCTAAACCATCCAAGGGAATGTTAAGACTATATGCCTTGTCTTTACAGAGTTGTCAACCATTGCATTTGATTTCTCCCAAATAAAAGCACCTTCTTGCTTTACAAGGCAAAGAATCATGATTTATGATTTCTCCATCGGCAAGTTGCTTCAGGACACGTTGACCGGCCATGATTATTTATCAGCACTGCATGAGGACACGAAATTTGAGATAAAAAAGAAACAATTGAAATCTCAAATTAATTTTTCACCTAAAACGCTGAGATTTCACATTTATGCATCATTTCAGTTTACAAGAACGATTTAATTAAATGAAACAGATAACTACAATGCTCTGAATCAGCTTATGGATGATGTTGGTTGGGTAGCTGTAGGAGATGTTTATAGCATGTACTCCATGGCGGAGGAAAAGAGAAATCTGACTTCTGATGCACATAGAAATGACTGGATCCTAAAGTTAACACTTTCAAATTTCAACCTGACAATGTTCATTTCAGAAGAGAATGAATTCGCTCTAAAACAAACAGAAATGCGAGTTAAAGCCTTCAGAGGAGGAGGAGTGCTCCATGATTAAATTTCTTAATTCCTAATCTTATGTTCTCCTGACAGTAAACAAAGGACGGGAATTTTCTGTAATTTCTAATCGGAAATCAAGCATCCCTTTATCCAGTCTGCTGGAACCTCACGCATGCAAAATAATGGGGCCTCGCTAAGCTGACTCGCAACTCATTTATCAGATGGTTGAGACAATGTTTTGAAAATTTCTTCGTGCTTTCAAACGTTAATTTGACTTGATAACTTGTCAGATAAGAAATGAAAGCTGAAAGATTCCTGGGAAAATAAAAGACGACAAGTTGGTTCTAAAAATGAAGAAATTAAGAGTTGCAAGCAACCAGTACTCCTATCAGCAACCGCTTCCCTCATTTAAAGAATTCTTCACTCAACTCAATTTCATATTCTTTTCAACACTTCTGCTTCTGTAAGAAAAACTAATAAAGAAGTGGAGAGGGAATGACGTGGCTAGAGATGACACTTTCAATATGATTTCAAAAAACCTGATAAAAATTCCTTTCATATCAGTGAAAAGAACTGAAACTATACATGGTGATGCCTCTACATTGATCGATTATTATATACAGGTAATTGATGCCCTTAAGGAACTTGTAACCTCTCTTTTTTTCTTTTCTAGTTTGATCTACTTATAAAGCAACCTACAGCTCCTAATTGTTTCCCGTCTTGTGTTGAGCTCTAGCAAATCAACGAAAATGAAGAAACTCTTACTCGTTGCTATTTATTTAGCTTTGGTTTTAGGAATCACTGAGAGTTTTGATCTCCATGAAAAGGATTTAGAATCCGAGGAGAGTTTGTGGGATTTGTATGAGAAGTGGAGGAGCCACCACACTGTTTCTACAAGTCTTGACGAGAAACGCAAGCGTTTCAATGTGTTCAGGGCTAATGTCTTGCATGTTCATAATACTAACAAGATGGATAAGCCTTATAAGTTGAAGTTGAATAAGTTTGCAGACATGACTAGCCATGAATTTAGGACCGCTTATGCTAGCTCTAAAGTGAAGCACCATACCATGTTTCGGGGAGCACCGCTGGGAAATGGAAGCTTCATGTATGAGAAGATTGACAAAGTACCAGCCTCTGTTGATTGGAGGAAGAACGGCGCCGTCACTACTGTTAAGGACCAGGGCAAATGCGGTAAGGCCCATTTTTCATCTCACATGAGTATATATTCACCTTAGTATTTATTTCCCTTTTATAGCTCGTTTAGGCATGCTACTAAGTGTTTCATTTCGGCCAAGACGTTTCGTATTCGTTAAAAAAAACAAGATAAAATAGTATAGTTTTTATCTCGTTTAAAATTTTAGCCGGTTTTAAAAATTCCGTCTAAATTTCAGCCGGAACGTTCCGATACCGTCCATTCTGTTTCGGTCAAATAGTGTTTTTTTAAATAATAAATAATTTTACAATATTAATCATATCTCTTAATCCGACTGTTACATTAAGATGAAATTTTACGATGAGTCTCTTGACATATTTATATATATTATGTTAAAATTTCAAAGCATTCAGAGAATGTAATGACCTTGCGAGATTGATGATGACATTCTTGTAATATTATACATGTTCATAATTTTGTTCAGAAAAATCATTTTATTTTTGGATTTGAACTATTTTTTTTAATCAATATATTTAATTATATATATACATAAATAGTATAATCCCAAAACGGCACGCTGAAACGATCCGAAACCGAAACACATGCGGTTTTAATTGAAAAAAATAAAGCAACAACCGAAACGGAATTGACAACCTTGCTACAAACATGTACAAGGGCATATATCGTGCTATGATTAAGCAAAAATAAGGGGTTTTTTTTAGTTCTTCCAGCTAGCTTCTATTGATCGCTGTTTAATTGTAAAATGTTTTCAATGCGGTACAGGAAGTTGCTGGGCATTTTCGACAATCGCAGCAGTTGAAGGAATTAACTTTATTAAGACAAATAAGTTGATAACTTTGTCTGAGCAGGAGTTGGTGGACTGTAACACTGGGTGGAACCATGGATGTAATGGAGGGCTAATGGATTATGCTTTCGAGTTCATTAAGAAAAAAGGAGGCATAACATCAGAGTCTAATTATCCTTACCGTGCTCAAGATGGACAGTGTGATGCTAAAAAGGTTCCTTTTCACATTCAACTGATATGATTGCTCGAGCATGATCAGCACAACGAATCACTTTTTTTTCTGTTTTTTGCAGGCAAACCAGCCAGCAGTGTCTGTTGATGGACATGAGGGTGTGCCTCGTAATAATGAGAATGCATTACTAAAAGCTGTTGCAAACCAACCCGTATCTGTGGCCATAGACGCTGGGGGTTCAGATTTCCAGTTCTACTCAGAGGTAAATTCACTTCTGAAAAGTTCCTGAAAACTTGTTAATTTAAGGAAGGAACTGCCACCAGACAAGACAATGAGTAAATTCAAACATGCGTTGGCATTTGTAATTAAACATTTACAGATTGAATATCAATATCAATGCAGGGTGTATTTACTGGAGAGTGCGGGAAAGAGCTGGATCATGGAGTTGCAACTGTAGGCTACGGAACAACAGTTGATGGCACCAAATACTGGATCGTGAGGAATTCCTGGGGACCTGAATGGGGAGAGAAAGGCTACATCAGGATGCAGCGCGGCATCACTGACAGAAGAGGACTCTGTGGTATCGCAATGGAAGCTTCTTATCCCATCAAAATATCCTCAACTAATCCTACAGGACCCACAGATTCTCCCAAGGATGAACTCTAAACTACACATGTACCATTGACTTCAGTTTGCTGTCATTTCCTGTTGCTTTTACTGTATCAAAGTTTGAAACTTTCAGGTCTTCAGATCCATTCACTGGTCAGGGATGAATGGATATTTCAAAATAACCTTGTCACACAATATATGAAAAAAGGAAGTTCATTGATACTGGGATGTCCTTATACAATACACAATAAGCTTAATGATGATTGGTGCAAGTGGACAGGACGAACTATCAAGACCAGTTCAAAATGTGGAAACCAATTTGAGAAACATTATGAGTTTTTCATGTTTAAATTTGCCCCAGTAGTGTAATTCCTAATGACTAATCAAAATATTTTTTATTTTTTAAAAAAGAGTTTTAACCATAGCATCTAATAGGGTCATAGCCACAATGTAAAATCAAACCAAAACCATCAATCCATCGGAAATTGCCAGCAAAGTCAAGCAAGACGAATACCTGGCGATTAGGATCATGTCGAGACCAGAAAAGAGAGAGGAGGTTGGTATATCGATAAAACTTGTTTTAGGTGGCAAAACAAAAAACATCATTACTTTGTTTTTAGTAAAGAATGATAATAAATTTAAAGCTACATTACTTTTTTAAGAGGTTTTAATTCTTCTTATTAATATAAAATCCACAAAAACTATAAAATTTCAGCTGATCATATCATATTGTTATATTAAGACCTTATCAAATTTATTTATAATGAACAAGAAGAAAGTGAAGGACATTACTTACAATAGATTTGTCTAATTAATTTACAAGTCAAGTTAAATGCAATATCTCATTACAAGAAATTCTATCATAAATCACTAAATTTTTGTCATTGTTAGCTAATTCAGGAAAGAGCAAATAGTTTAATCTCAAGACACCAATAAAATGGCATTAAAAGAATAATTGATGAAGTTTTAATTGATTGGGTAGTCATTGTCATATTAAATAATTAGATATCTATTTCATCTGAAACTTAATTTATTATAAATATTAAAGAGAATATTCTAATTTTTTTATTTTTCTACCTTAAATGTTGTATTTAATTAAAACCTAGATTTTGGTTTTTTGTTAATATG
The DNA here is from genome assembly GCA_009078335.1 of Salix brachista. Taxonomy (NCBI): domain Eukaryota; kingdom Viridiplantae; phylum Streptophyta; class Magnoliopsida; order Malpighiales; family Salicaceae; genus Salix; species Salix brachista. The sequence continues at coordinate 14,890,127 of CM018586.1, forward strand.
AGTATTCGGGCTAGTTTACGCGCACCTCGACTAATCTCACAGACTATGAAGTTAACAACCATATAACTCTCTAAATACCATCATATTAGCAAATAAACCTAGATATTATTTCTACTAGAGAATGCGAAACAAATTTGATACATGCATTTATATTTGAACCAATATCAATTTGTTTGTAGCAACCAAATCCTTTACCACTAGAATAATTAATTTTTTCAACTTAATGGGTTTTGTTTTTAATCATAAATCAAAACCACATGGAAATCTTGATTTATTATTAAACCAAATATTGTGTGAAAGTAAATACTAAGGTAAGGATCACATAATCAAGTCTACTAAGAAAATACTAACTAATAAGTTTGACATGAAAAACTTAGGTGTGGTAGATTCCATACTATAAATAAAAATCTTTAGGACATTTGACAGATTTATATTGTCTCCATATTATTATATTGAGAAAATTCTCAATAAATATTTTATAAACTGATAAAAGAATTGTGAAAACACCAATGGGTATAAGTGTTCATCTATCAAAAAAATAAATGTGAGGGAATATACCAATTACTTAGATAATTTAGAGCTTAATGTGTTTTATGAAATGCACAAGACTTGATATTACTTATTCAATTAACAAATTGAGTAGATTACTAGTAATTCAAGTATGGATCTTAAAAAAGCAATACAAATGGTACTCAAATATTTAAGGTACATCTTAGAATATAAGTTATACTATACTAGTTACCCGACAATACTCAAAGGGTATAATAATGTCAATTGGATATATAATATTAAGGATTTAAAATCCACTACTAAATATGTATTCACATTTAGTAGAGTAGTTGTATCCAAGGTTGTCAATACCGTTCCGGTCGCCGTTCTGGTTTTTCTATTGGTACGAAACGTTTCGGTTTCGACGTGCCGTTTCGGGGTTGTACTGTTCATATATAATTAATTAATTATATATATATATATATATGAAAAAAAATTAAAATATTAATTTAACAAGCATAATTAAAATTTAAGATAAATTAACATTAAATTATACAATACAAACACACAGTCAAACAAATATAATCTCAAAATTAGAAACAGAACCACAAGTTAATCAAAATAAGAAGGATTTTAAGGCCGAAACGGCACACCCGGAACGGTACCGAGACGTTCCGGTCAGTATTTAGCCGGTATTTCCAGAACGGACCGAAATTAAAACCGAGACGAAAACAACACCATTTTGTCTCGGTTTTTTTAACGGAACGGAACAATATTGACAACCCTGATTGTATCATGAAAATCTTTTAAGCAAATATATATTACTAAATTTATAATGCAATCAGAGATCTTTTTTTTTTATAAAGTTGGAGAGAAAACCAAATGATCTGGGTATTTCTTAAAGGATATCCTATGTTGGCCAAAACCAATGCCAACTCCAGTCAATCAACAATTGAAAGAGTGCAAAGTAATAGATATAATGATAAGTCTAAACATATACATTGTATATATAATATTATTACATTCTTGCTCTTGAATCAAGTTTTTTTTATTGACCAAGTAGATTCAAAGGAAAATATTGCAAATTCATTAATTAAAAGCTGTTGAGAGATCTTATGTATAATTCATCTAGATGAATGATCTTAAAGCTTTTAAAGATAAAAAAAAAATATGAAGATAGTAATCATGCTTAGTTTACTGAAAGATCTCAAGATCATATAACATTCGCAATGGGAAAAAACCAGGAAGCAGCACTTTCTGCCGACAAAACCTGAATTCAATATGTCATCGTGTTCAATGGGGGCGAGAGAAATAACATGTGAAGGCCCTCCTGATTCAATCTGTCATTGTTTAGGAGTGGTTTCATATGTTATTTCTCTCACCCCATTGCACCACGAAAAGTAGCTTTAAACAGCGAGAGCACCGCTGTGATCGAAGCCATGCAATGATGATAAATCCAAGCCGGCCGGCCCCGGAGTGGATTTCTTGTTGCCCTTTAAGAGGACAGCCTCATCATCTCAGCTTCACATGCATAACATATTCAGAAAACCGATTCTCGGATTTCATTTCCTAGCATGCCAGGGATGAGAGATGAGTTTTAACTCTCTCGTACGTAGATTGTCAACAGCTCAAGTGTTACTAGTTTTATCAGGAATTGGACCTACAATCTCTTATTAGCTATCAATAGGTCACCACTACCGAAGCTACAATCTGTCAAGAAGACAGAGCTAATGGGATCAGGCCATCATTTATAAGGATGTTTCTGCGTGACTGCATCATCTATATTTGTTCTGAAAAAGAAGCTTTTGAGCATGGAGTGGGGCCTAAAGGCACTCGCATCCTGTCTGCTATGATTCTGAAAAGCTAACCTTGGAACGATCTAAAGCTTATGTTTCATTATCGCATGTTCCCCTAGTGAATTACAGCATGTAAATTTAGCCTTGGAACGTCAATCCAGGAAGAAAAGGAAATGTGCAGAATAGTTTGGGAGTGGCCCTTCATGACTGAATAAAAGTTATCAAACTAGGCTCCACGCATGACCCGTCAAAGATTTCAAAGATTCAGATCACAAGTTAAATAATAGATATAACCAAGTCTTGACAGGTGAATCGACTGAGTCAACTCGCCATGATTACTAATTGGAAGTCCCTTTTACTTCATCTGTTCTTCCTGTCACTTCCCAAATGCGCAGTCTGCTGGAGCTGATCAGGTTCCATGGAGCAACACAGAGTCGAGGCATCAAGAGATGCATAGGTTTTGATTAGGAAGACGACACAGGAATCGAAAGTTAGTCGCAGGCATGTTTTTACTGGCATTGAAATTTGAAAATTCTGTCTGTATAATATCAGATACTCTAAATATTATTTGACAACTTGAACAAAGAAATGAAAGCTGAAGGATTGCAAGGCAAGCTACAAAAGAAAGACTTGCCTGCATAACATAAAAAGAGATTTAGAATTTCAAGCGACCATTCCTATCTACTACCACTCTCCTCATTTACAGAACACCTCGCTTATGATGCAAGTAACAAGCTCTACTCCTTAGGAGACCGGAGGACTAAACTATCACAACATGACACTTCTCTTACAAAAACCTGAGACAGCTCTTCATTATCAAAAATTAAAAAAAGAACTGAAACTATAATGACTTGTCCAATTATAGCCTGAAGTTCCTAATACCATGATCATGCATGGTCTCCCTTAGTTCTTCCCTTTTCCGTTTGGGGAGAGAGAGAGAAGACATGGCCCTGGCCGACGCTACCTTCTTCACCAATAATCTCCACAGTGTTTCACCTCCTTTTTTCTCTAGTTGCATTTTCAATTTAAATTGCCTGTCAGAATCATAGGTTGAAAACAAACAGCATTAGCACTAGCTAAGGTATTGGAATAGTTTGCAATAGATTATAATAAGTCAAAGTCATGTTATCATGGCATTACTAGCAATCCTTCAAATAAAAAAAGGTCAAAATAAGGACCCCTTATCGCTCTATAAAAGGACACGACAAAGTGAAGAACTTTGAACTTCCAAGAAATTCTTGTATAAGACTTTAATCATCTTCAATTATTACTAATACGACAATAAATTGTTGGTTGTCTTGTAATCAAAGATAGTGGCATTTTCTCCGTTGTTATGCCTCCTAAAAGCAGAGAGAAGGGATCCACTATTTGAGGCTCTATGCCTCCCCCGGTCCCTCCTAAGTCCTTGAACAGTCCAGTGTAGGGCGATCTCCAGGTACAGCCAAAATACTTAGTTGGCTTAATCATAATGAAGATTAAAAAAAATTTGTTGAAGTTTCCATTTTTATCTCACATTGAGGCAGGCCTCGCTTGGCCTTGATAGATTGGTTCAATGTTTCTTTCAACTCCTTCAAAAAATGATTAAACCAGCAGTAATTTATTTCATTGGAACATAATGGACATAAATAACTCCCCCCCCCCCCAGGATTTTTATGTGGAATTCGGAGCAAAAGAATGACCACGCGACAGGGTAAAACCTGCTAAGCAACTGTGACCAGCCACCAACAGTTTTAATATTCAAGAGGCAAAGAAATTAGCGTTGAAAACTAAGCAATCCAAAAGCCGACCCTACATGACTACTGACTACTAAAAAGTGGTTCTGTATCAATCAATTAAAGGTTATTATCAAGTGGCAAAATACACTTTGCGAACACTATTAAATGGAAGATGCTTTATTTTTTAAAGATTCGCGGAGTGATGAGAGGCAAAAGGTGGAGGCTGGCATGGGGTCATATGCAGGGCAAGACATTGACCACTGGAATAGGAAGCAATGATGTTAAACGTGTCAACTTTAGATCCTTAAAACTGCTTTCTTTCTTTGGTGGGAATCTCTGAATAGTCTTTCAATTCCCAAAAATAAAAATAAAAGCAAGATCCAAATCAAGTTTAACATTCCACATCCCAGGAGAAAAAATCTCTTTCCATGGAACAAATAGCCAACTAGCAAGTTCAGGTCATGTACATATCAAACATGGATAAATAAGAAACGTGTAAGGCCAATTAGCTGTAATAATGCACAATTAAAAACTCATTACTAACTATGATCAACGAAGCTAAACTAGACAATAGAGAAAAAACAAAATAAGGGAACTTCAATCAGTTACCTGCAAAGTGGAACCCTGCAAGAATCAGTTTGGTAACAGATTGATGAGTGAAGTCTTAAGAGCTGCCACATCCGCTTACACCTGGAGCATTTTCCATTAACCCGATTCTTACATTTGGCAAAGTGCTTGATCAGGAGCTGGAGACCTTCACATATGGAGAACTTGTCACACGGATCCAGTCTTTTGCTAGGTTCCAAGTCACATGGACCAACAGCTGTGCACCCTTCTGTGCATATGTGCTCTAAGCAATCCATTGCTTCACTTAGCTCCATGTACAATCTCTGTTCCTCTCTATGCCTCCTTGTTCTCTTCTTCCTCTGCGCATCATTTCACAATTAAATTAATACCTTTAACAGGTCACGATCGGGTCAATATTTAACTGTATTTCTTATAAATTAACAATTAAAACTTACAGATTCAGCTTCATCAATGAATTGGAGGATCTCAAGCTCAAGAAAAAGGTCATTCTCGTGCATGAACTTCCACCCTTCTGTTTTCTCTACAGCCTTGAAATTACTAGACAACATCCTCGTACACTTGAGATAAAGATCCGGTGAATCACAGAGCCTGGCCAATTGAAGCACATCCACCACATTCTCAATGGTCAACCGTTTCCCAACAGCTTTTGAACATATATGCTTCAATTGCGGGACCAAGTAAACGTGTGACAATGCCAGAAGATGGATCCCATACTTCTCCAACTCCTCCTCACTACACCTGCAACAGGGCCACCACCGTCATTTTACAGAAGCTGAAGACTAATCAGATTTTCTCCTCGGATTTTGGAGAAAATATCGCTATTTTCGCTTACGTAACCGACCAAAACACTAAAGCTAAGGTAGCCTAAAAAACATGCGTGGTAAGGGTTTTTTTCGGACACCAAAAATTGAGGGAGGGGGGGGCGTAAGAAAAAAATCTGATAAGCCGTCAAATTAGACCGAGAGCTCTTATCAATAATAACCAAACAAGAAAATTCAGAAAATCAATGGAAAAGCAAAGCTAACCTTGAAGAGTAAAGGAATTGAATGAAAGCAGAAACAGCTTCGCATGGAACGCCGAGGATAGGAATGATTTTCTCGGCGCTACCGTGTTTACGAGGCCTTTCTATGATATTCTCCAGCACCGGTGACACCAAGGCCTGCCAAAAAAAATAACAGCATTTAATTAAAAGACAAAATATAAAATTCAAATCAAATATGCAGGTTGTTAACGTTTCGAAGCCACCTTTGATTGAAAAAAACACACCCGGGTAAAAGATTTAGACCCTTTTTAGGTTTTTTCGAAGATTACTCGATTTGAGAATCAATTAAAAATAAGTGAAAGTGCAAACAGAAAGAAAAGGGGACATACCAGAATGCCTGTGTGAGCCGGGATGCGGAGGCCACTGGAAGTGAGGATTTGGACGTCGGGTTTTGGCAATGAATTATCATCGGAGAATTGTAAATGATCGCTCATGAGGTCGTCGGAGATGGTGGGGAAGGCGGTGTTGTGAAATTCCTCCATGAGATACACGACTGTTTTTTTTTATGAGATGTGCGATGAATGACTATGTGGGAGATGGGTTGGGGTCTCAGACTCGCTCTTTATAGACAGCTAGTGAGAGAGACAGGCAATATCTCTAACCCACGCGCTTCTGGAGGGGCGTTTATTATTAAGATATTTTTATCTTCTTTTTTTCAATTTGAGAACGCCAGTTAAGACAGTTACTAATTTGTAAACAGTTTTTTTTTATTTTCTTACAAACTTCCAACCTTATTTTCGGTCCCATGGCGATATTATGTTTTAATTAAAAACTTCACTCAAATTAAATCTTTAATTATTTTAAAATTAGTTAAACTTCGTTAATCAAATAGATCAACACATTACTAGACCGACTGAATTAATTTTTAGGGTGTGTTTGGCATTGCGATTGCGATTGCGATTGCGGTTGAAAAAAAACAGTTTTAAAAAAAGCGTTTTTGCTGTGGTGCAAAATAAGCAGTGAAGTGTTTGGTTAAAACTGTGGTTGAGTTGGAGGTTGAAAAAAAAGCAGTTTTGGGTGTTTGGTTACCAAACTTTTCATATTGCTTTTAACTTGTGAAATTACTTTAAAGGGTATATATATATATATATTATAAATTTAATAATTATAATAATATAATGTAATTAATAATTAATGAAAAAACAAATATTATGTTTCAAAAATAATATATATATATATAATATATATACATATAAATATTATATATAAATAATTTATAGATTAGACTACAAACCACGCTCTTACAATTTAAATAATTTATCATAAACTAAATATAATATAAAAATAATTATTTTATTTTATATATCATTAACAAACACGATTCTATGCATCTATATTTTCTTTTCATTCTCCAAGTAAACGCGGTTATTCTCAAAAAAGAAAAATAAAGAGTAATCCCTTACAGATGAAATTACAATTACTTAAATATAATTTAAAAATATTTTTATATGTTTTTATATTTTTACATATTATTTTTGATATTTATATGAAAATATCTAAAAATATATATATAAATTATTTTAATATAAAAAAAATATCGTTTTTTAAAATTTTCCAAAAACTCTTTTGGAAAGCAATAAAAAACAATCCCATAATATCTAATCATCAAAAGCCAGAATACAATTTTTTTCATCCATCCATATAGCTCCTCGGCCTCCTTTTCTCCTTTCTTTGAACAAAAACACCATAAGAAAACAAACCTAATAAATAAAACAACAATTTCGTCCTCTCCTCTCTCCAATTTCTATGGCAACCAACAAAACCCCAAACACCAGTAGCAACCAGAGCCTCTGTCCCTGTGTGATAAGAAACCTTAAAAACAAAAGGAAATCTGGACCGCGAAACATAAAAAAAGGAAGTTGCCCCTCTCCTCTGTGTTTTTTTCTTTCTTTTGCAGCTCTCCACGTTCCCTCTCCTCTCCTCTCATCTCCTGTTTGTTTGTTTGGTTGACTGATTTATACCCCCATCTTCCTTCCATTTTAGATCTGAAACCCAGCAGCAAGCAGACGAGAGGATAAGAAGGGTAAAGATTTTCAACGGTTATATTTTTAATAAGCAGGTATAATCGCAGATCGCACCTTTTACAAATCGGCAATAAATAAGCACCATTTCACAGCTTTTTTCCAAACGCCGATTTAGATAAAAATAGGCGTGGGGCCCACCTCTCAAACCGGTGGTTATTTCTTTACCAAACGGCAAATTCGCAGATCGCACCACAATGCCAAACACGCACTTAGAATAGTTTGAAAGTTTAGTTGAGATTATTTTTTAAAGTATTTTTTGTTTATAAATATATTAAAAAATTATTTTTGATATTAGCCTATCAAAACGATTTAAGAATATAAAAAAAATAATTTAAAACAAAACGTAAAAATAAATTTATTAAAAATATTTTTTTAAAACACATGTCAAACAGTCACTTAATCAAATCAAATATAAATGCCAGATACATTTAAAAATAATTGAAAATGCACAAATTAAGATTTTTAAGAATATATATAAATAATATAATTGTAAAAAATTCCAAGCCGACATTAACCTAACAAACCATACTTTAATCTTTGACAACACGATGCATGAACCACAGATGAATGACGAGAAAGTGAGAAAACAATTCAATGCATGATTGATTATTTGGTTGAACAATTGAAAGCTAGCAGCCGAGCATACATTGAACATTCTGGAAAACTATAAAAAAATAACGTGGAGGAAAGCTATTTACTTTGAACAAGAGGTCAAATTGGTCATCGTTTGTTGTTTGTTTATTAGAATTTGTAACCGTAATTTAATGACGTCATGGCATATCTCATCAACAACTATTAGATCTAAGAGGTCAAATTTATTTCTCTTGTGGTATTGGATTCGATTCTAGTGGTGATTAATATGATAATCATTAAAAATTTACAAGGTTATTAATTTTAAAGTTCGTAAAATTAATTATGATACGGGCAAATTAGTCCGGATATCCACGTTAATAAACAAGAAATAACACGGATCACCTCAAAAAAAAACTCAAGCTTATTTTTTTTATATATATAATTTAATTGAGGTGTTCACTAAATATAACCTGTTTTTCACACTCTAACTTGTAACCATTTCTGATATCTGATTTATCGGAAACTAGGAGTCAGAAGAAAAAAAACTAATTAAATCGAGAAAATCAAACCATTAAAAAAACTGATTATGATATTTTTAAAAAAATTTAGTTCGGTTTAGTTTTTTAAGGCTAAAATTGGTAAACCAAACAGATTCAAATTAAAAAATATACTATAAAAAACTTTATATTCTTCTAGTTCGATTTAAATTTTTTGGTCTAATTTTATTTTGGTAAAATGTAAAATGAAAAAGATTTGGTTAAATTCCAGAAAAACCCTAAAAAAATAGTGTATTATTTATTTATTTTTACATAAAAGAACCTAACTGAAACCGATCGGTTTAACCATAATTTTAATTTGACTGTTTTTATAAATAACAACCAAACCGAAAATATCACCCCCAATCAGCAATCCCAATCCAAAACCAATTAGATAACACCAAATTAGGTCCCCTCTGTAGTGAGATTAGATTTTGCCTCCTATTCGATAAGGCTAAAATATTTATCCTTAGGCGCGTGGGACACTCGCATCACAGCTAAGCACAGATCTCTTGCTGCCGTGTCACCTAGCATATAAATGAATATCCCGTATATTTTATTTCACCTAGCATATATTTTATCTTTTTTTCTGATGACGTGTCCAATATATAATATCTGAGAAATACCTGACTCAGAAAAACAATGAAACGCCAGAACGTGACCTGGCGGGGATAGACAGCCTGGGAAGAAGGGTCGAGGCCGGAAATATTATAAACGGCCCTTGGATAACCAGAAGGGTCTTAGCTCAGTCTGACCTGTCACTCGTCCTCATCCATTCCATCCACTTGTATTTCCAACAATTGACACGCCATATTATAACCTCGTAAATGACACGTGGCAGAACCCCGATTGTTCGCCGCGACGAGAGCATCCCAGGCTGTGCTGTGCAAGAGAATTTCTCCGGGTTACCAGTAAAGTCCCCACACTGGCGCATGATTTCGACCAGAATTATTATTTTGATGCTAACGGACGATTGCAGCTGGCCGGCTGACCCACTCAGGGCACCGGAAAACTAGATGGCCGGTTGCCAAGAAAGCCTCTTCACCAAAATTCTTTATTAATACTGTTTTTTTTTTCTCTTCAAATTGATAATAATTCAATGGAACTGGAAAATCGTTGGTATCTTTAATGGATAAGATACAGCCGTGTACATGGTCCTTTTCATGGAATATAAGTAGCCATTTAAATAATTATAATCACGTGATGATAGGAGTTGAGGCGTCTCCAAGTCTATAGAGACACGGACACTAGAAAAGGCTTAAAGGAGACTCGGTTCGATGAAGAACTGAGAGAGGTTGTCGTTGAGATATCCTCGATAAAAGACATTTTCCGAATTGTCCTTCACAGGAATAAAATAAGCATAAAACTAAAAATAAACACTAATTTCAACACAAATTATTTTGCGAGACCTAGCATTATAAAAATATAATTATTTTTTAAAAATCATCTCACAGCATTATAGTCACTAAAAAATCTCATGGTTTACGAGACTCTGGATAAAAGAAGTTGTTATTATAAAAAAATATAATAAGTTGTATTGTTATTTGATTATTTTTAAAATCAAATTTTTATTCATTAGTTATTCCAAGATTTAAGGTAGATCTCTTTTCGTGAGTGAATTTCTATCTTATTAAGTCATAACATAACTATCACCCTTATTTTTTACATTTTTAATATCTAAGGGTATAGTCTATAGTATAGCTCTATACTTCTAGATATTAAAGTCCACATCAAATCATAAAATATAAAATTAAAAAATAATTAATGTTTTTTGACATTTTAGTTGAACCCTAATTGATTATTGTAAATTGGTTATGATATCTTTTTCTTGCATTTTAAAACATGAAAAGATGTTATTTTTTATAGAAAATATGCCCAAGTAAACTTTAGAATTCAATTGTATATATGAAAACAAGAAATTTTTTTTGCTTTTGAAATAAGAAGTTTTTTGAAAAATTAAGAGAAAATATTTTTTTTATCTCATAGTGTAAATCTAAAACCCTATATTTAACAAAACTAGTAGCAAAATAGGCTATAAAATAAAATAAAAAATACTTTTAATAACCGTTAAAAATCTTTTGATTTTTTTTTTTTTGAAATTTTAGATAAGAATAAGTATTTTTAATATTGGAATTGTAACTTATAGTGTAAGGTAAAGTTCCAATATTATGCTTTATCTGGAAAACATACAAAAAAACCACAAAGTTTTTGAAATACTTTTTTTGATTTTTTTTGATGAATTGACACTAACATATTTTAGCAGAATGTAATGGTTTACCACAAATTTTGTAGGGAAAAAAAAAAGAATAATCATTTCTTCGGTTAGCAAAAATAAAGTCACCATGATTTCCTCGACACTTGCCCGAAGATCATCGCGTTCGCTTTGCCTAAAAGACTAGGATTGATGGTGAGCAATATTTGCATATGTTTAATGGATTGCGAGGGCTTGTTGTTGTCGAGATAACAGTTAATCTCTCTCGATCATTAAAATTAAAATAATCCAAAAAATAATAATTTTAAATCATCATGGTAGTATTCCTTGATGCAAGATAAAATATAAATTAAAAAAATATATAAAAATAAAAACCATGTTAATGAAAGTTGGGAAAATAAATTATATATATAAAACAAAATTGACGAGCGGATTGAAAAAAATATTACATTTCAAATGCATATGAGCTGGGAGATTATTCAAATAAAATAATTTCAAGTAAAATGTTCGTACAAAAATATTATTCAGAGGATTTGCTTACAAATTTAATTTTAATAGATACAGAAATAGTACTTGCTATATTTTTATTAAGAAAACTCATGCCAAAATAGTGGATCCAACAAAAAAGCCCACATCTTCCATGACGGGCCGAAGTTGATCGTTTTGGGCCGAAAGATGCTTCAAATCCCTTCCATGTCGTTTTCTTTTCTTTATGTTTTTTTTCTTTTTCTTTCAGTCATTTCCATTATTTTCAATCTAATAAATAGTTTTGTCGTTGTGAGCAAAGTTATTAAATCCGTTTCGTTCCGGCCGGAACACCCCGTTCCGTTCATAAAACCGGGACAAAATGGCGTCGTTTTTGTCCCGGTTATAATTCCAGTCTGTTCCGGAAATTCCGGCCCAATTCCGGCCGGAACACCTCGGTTTTATTTCGGACGTTCCGTTCCGGACTGAAGAAGGGAGACACTGAACTGAAGCGTGGAGACTGAAGATTATTTAATGGAGAAGAGTTGAGATTGGAGTTGTGTTTAATCGATGTGGGACAAGGTGTAACAACCCCAAAAAAAAATTTTCTCCTATTTGTTTATTTGTTAATCTTTACCCCTATAAAAGGGTAGATGAAGCATGAATTTTTTTTTCTCTCGCCGAAATTTCGTCGGGAGATCCCAAGTTATCAATAACACAACCTGCACACAATTCACCCATAATCACATTCATGTTTAATACAATTAACTGCATAATTCATTTCAGAATATGCTCAGGACCATATTCATTCTCAAACTTCATCTTACATCACACGCATAAGAAAAAAATTAAAAAGCCAGTTCGCACATGAAGATTTCACATATATACATATACATAGAACATAACATAGTTTAATATTCTAAGATAATCTAGTACTTTCTAATATCCGGAGCATAGGTGGATACATTTAATATTCCAGAAACAAAATTTACAAAAATACTATTCTATACAATTTACATGTTCTTCTACATATCAAAATTCCACCATAACTCCCTAAGTTCCTAACTTATACAAAAAGGAATTAAGGTTTAAAATCTATTCCTGACGAGAATGGGAAGAACCTGCAAAATATAGATTTTCCACATAAGTAAAACAATTTAGTATATACTAGCAATTTACAGAAAAATTTATACAACATATCCATCAATCTACTTAGATCATATGAGATTTTAAATACAACCATATACACCATTTTTTTTTAGATTATATAAAAGAAAATTTATTTCTTTTAACTGCTTCGCTTTCATCTCAGAAAGCTTATCAAGTCTATTAATTTTGCCGATATCGACTTCACCCGCCGATATCATTAACTATTCTGAAACCGAATAGCTAATCAAGTTTATAAATCATGCCGATATCGACGTCACCCGTCGATATCATTAACTATTCTGAAATCGAATAGTTAATCAAGTTTATAAATTATGCCGATATCGACGTCACCCGCCGATATCATTAACTATTCTGAAACCGAATAGCTAATAAAGTTTATAAATCATGTCGATATCGACGTCACCTGCCGATATCATTAACTATTCCAAAATTGAATTGTTAATCAAGTTTATACATTATGCCGATATCGACGTCACCCGCCGATATCAACCAGCTTGTTTCTTTCTACACACACATATATATCTATTTTTCCATCCCCTAACCTTTCCTTTACCCGTTTTCTTTTCCTCATCAATAAGCACCAAATTATAACTTATAGTTCAATAACTAGTAAAGAAAATAATTATTAGATAAAGCAAATATAGGTACCAAGTACCTACCTGCTGTGAATGTTCGACTTGCGTTACCCTGTTGTTGTTGTTGTTGTCCTTCACCCGCGGTTCTTCCTGAAACCACAAATACCCACCATTTTTTTTATATTAATCCACATATCCCACACAACAACAATAAAAATGGTAATAATATTCATTTCCCTTTTACCAATTCTTTTCTTTCTCACTTATATTCCTCATTATCATCCTTTAATTTTTCAGCTCATTTATAGTCCAAATGGATATCATGAATTCAATTTCTTATCACCATTTATTCTCTTCTTTTATTTTCTGAAGATCAAGACACATTTTATGAAGGGAAAGGGACAATTTCTACCCTTAACATGATTAAATTTTTGATATTTTCTCAACTTGGCCGAAATTGTCAACACATGTGACAGCTTGACCTCTCCTCAGAGTTTTACCCATATCTGGAGTTCCAGAACTCCAAATTAGACGAAGTTGGACTCGTTGGAAAGCTAACACTCCCAGCTACAACTTATATGAAGGGACCCTCCCTTAATTATGTATTTTTCAGGTCCAAAAGTCCCTCACAAAAAGGGCAACGAAACTGCCCAGTTTTGAAAAAAAGAGGAAAGTGTCTCCAATTCATCTTCAATCCTTGATTTCTCATCAATAACAGCCATGTCTTCCCTTTATTCATGAAATCCTACTCATTTATGCATTTTCCTAACATTTTGTGTTAAAAACCCTAATTCCCAATTCAATAACAATCATGAACTTCTAATCAAATTGAAGTTAATTTCATAGAAATTGGAATTAGAACTCCTTACTTGGATGAAATCTAACAATTTTGAAAGAATCCTAGCCTTCTTCTCCTTGAAAATACCCAGCCACTCTTCTTCCTTTCTTCCCTAATTTCTTCACTTTCTTCTTGTTACTTCTCCACCCAATTGTGCTCTTCCACTTTAGAAATCCAAGGCTTGTATGGGTTTACAATTTTTTGGGTGTTTACTCTTGGTTTTTATGAGATGAATTTCGAAACTCTCCCTCCCCTCTTTCTTTTGTTGCAGCTGGACATGGCTGAGAAGAGATGGGTATTTATAGTCCCATCTCTTCTTAATTCTATTTTGACCCCGTTTTTTTTTTTTTTTTTTAAATCTCCTACCTCTATGTATACTTTATTCTCGGGTTTCACATTCTCCCTTCCTAATAAAAATTTTGTCCCCGAAATTTAAACTACATACCTGACTCAAGGAATAGATGGGGGTATTTTTCCATAATCTCTGACTCTCTCTCCCACGTTTCTTCCTCAATTTGTGAGTTTCTCCACAATACTCTGACAAGTGATACTTTCTTATTTCTCAATGTTTTTTCACTACGATCCATGATCTTGACTGGCCTAGTCTCGAGTGTCAAGTCCTCTCTTACTTCAATAGGAACTGGAGGTAACACTCGGGAAGGATCCACTTCTGCCTTCCGTAATAGTGATACATGGAATACATTGTGAATCTTCTCTAGGTGTGCTGGTAGCTTCAAGCGATAAGCCACCGGCCCTACCCTAGCTATCACCTCAAATGGGCCAATATACCTCGGAGCAAGTTTTCCTTTCATTCCAAACCGAATGATGCCCTTCCATGGTGCCACCTTTAAGAAGACTCTATCCCCTATTTGGAATTGTAAGGGTCTCCTTCGCTTGTCTGCATAACTCTTCTGTCTATCTTGGGCTTCCTTCATTCTTTGCCTAATTACCCTTACTTTATCAGTTGTTATTTGTACCAGTTCAGGACCCAGGAGTTTCCTTTCTCCAACTTCATCCCAACATATCGGAGTGCGACATTTTCTCCCATAAAGGGCTTCATATGGAGCCATCCCGATAGAAGCTTGGTAACTATTATTATACGTGAACTCTACCAACGGTAGCAAGTCTTCCCAGTTTCCCCCAAACTCTAACACACATGACCTTAAAAGGTCCTCAAGTGTTTGGATGGTTCTTTCAGATTGGCCATCTGTCTGGGGGTGGAATGCCGTGCTCAGATTCACCTCGGTTCCCAAAGCTCGTTGTAAGCACGGCCATAACCTTGAAGTAAATCTCGGGTCTCGATCTGATACCATTGATATGGGAACTCCATGCAGTCTAATCACTTCGTTCACGTATAATTTGGCCAACTTGTCTATGGGGTCTGTCATTTTGATGGGTAAGAACAAAACCGACTTTGTCAGTCGATCTACCACTACCCATATAGCATCATTGCCCTTTTTCCCCTTTGGCAATCCGGTTACAAAATCCATGGCTATATTTTCCCATTTCCATTCTGGAATTGGTAGTGGCTGTAATTCTCCTGCTGGTCTTTGATGTTCTATCTTCACCTGCTGACATATCCCACATCTTGACACATATTCGGCTATCTCCTTCTTCATATTCGGCCACCAGTAATATTCCCTGAGATCTCTATACATCTTGGTGCTCCCAGGATGGTTTGTAAACCGAGATTCATGAGCTTCTCTTAATATCTCACCCTTTAAGGTCTTATTCTCAGGCACATAAACCCGTTTTCCCATCACAACCAACCCTCCCGGCAACATTTGAAGGGACAACTCCTTGCCTTGCTTTATCTTTTCCTTAAATTTCTCTAAACCTTCATCTACTAACTGAGCTTCTAGAACTTTATCTCGTAACACTGATCTGATCTTCATATGAGCTAGTAGTGACCCTTCAGGACCCACATTTAATTGAATTCCCATCCTTTTCAATTCCATCATATTTGCTTGTTCCGAAATTTCTGTATCACCCATCACTGCTTTCCCTTTTCGACTTAATGCATCCGCCACTACATTGGCTTTGCCCGGATGGTAATCAATTGTGCAATCATAGTCCTTTATCAATTCCACCCACCTCCTCTGCCGCATATTTAATTCTTTTTGCGACATTAAATACTTCAAACTTTTATGGTCGGTGAAAATCTGTACTTGTGTTCCATACAAGTAATGTCTCCATACTCGCAAGGCAAATACTACTGCTGCGAGTTCCAAATCATGGACCGGATAATTCACTTCATGCGGCTTTAACTGTCTAGAAGCATATGCGATCACTTTTCCATGCTGCATTAATACGCATCCCAAACCCCTGCTTGAGGCATCACTATAAACAATGAACCCTTCTGTTCCAGAAGGAAAGGCCAAGACGGGGGCTGATGTAAGCCTTCTTTTCAACCCCTGGAAACTCTCCTCACATTCCTTTGACCAATTAAACCTCACTTCTTTACGAGTCAACTTGGTCAGAGGCGATGCTATTGTGGAAAATCCTTCAATAAACCTCCTATAATACCCTGCGAGGCCCAAGAAACTTCGAATTTCAGTCACATTTGTGGGCTTCTCCCACTTTAGAACTGCCTCTACTTTTCCTGGATCCACACATATTCCCCCAGCTGAGATAACATGTCCCAAAAATATCACCTCTTTAAGCCAGAACTCACATTTATCCAATTTCGCATACAATTTATTTTCTCTCAATATTTCTAACACCTTCCTCAAGTGCTTCTCGTGCTCCTGATAAGAGCTCGAATATACCAATATATCGTCAATAAACACGACCACACATTTATCCAAATATAATCGAAACACTCGATTCATTAGATCCATAAATACTGCAGGGGCATTAGTTAACCCAAATGGCATTACTAAGAATTCATAATGGCCATAGCGAGTTCTAAAGGCAGTCTTCTGTATGTCCTGTTCTCTGATTTTTAATTGGTGATACCCCGATCTCAGATCTATCTTTGAGAAAACTCTTGCACCCTTCAACTGATCAAACAGGTCATCTATCCGTGGTAACGGATACTTGTTCTTTACCGTCACTTTGTTCAGTTGACGATAATCGATACATAACCTGAATGTACCATCCTTCATCTTTACAAATAACACCGGGGCTCCCCAAGGTGAATTGCTCGGCCGTATGAATCCTTTGTCCAACAACTCCTGAAGTTGGATCTTCAATTCGGCTAGTTCTATAGGGGCCATCCTATAAGGAGACTGTGCTATAGGGTTGCGACACTTCTGCCCGAGAAGTAAAAGGTTCATTATGATGCCCCCCTGAATCTCCCTCCTCTGAATGGGCTGATGCCACAGATTGACGGGAGGCAGTATCCATTAATGGATCCATTTCGGTAAGGCCCAAAGCGGACAATATTCTTCAGGACCCACATTTAATTGAAAAGGATGGGAATTCAATTAAATGTGGGTCCTGAAGGGTCACTACTAGCTCATATGAAGATCAGATCAGTGTTACGAGATAAAGTTCTAGAAGCTCAGTTAGTAGATGAAGGTTTAGAGAAAATTAAGGAAAAGATAAAGCAAGGCAAGGAGTTGTCCCTTCAAATGTTGCCGGGAGGGTTGGTTGTGATGGGAAAACGGGTTTATGTGCCTGAGAATAAGACCTTAAAGGGTGAGATATTGAGAGAAGCTCATGAATCTCGGTTTACAACCCATCCTGGGAGCACCAAGATGTATAGAGATCTCAGGGAATATTACTGGTGGCCGAATATGAAGAAGGAGATAGCCGAATATGTGTCAAGATGTGGGATATGTCAGCAGGTGAAGATAGAACATCAAAGACCAGCAGGAGAATTACAGCCACTACCAATTCCAGAATGGAAATGGGAAAATATAGCCATGGATTTTGTAACCGGATTGCCAAAGGGGAAAAAGGGCAATGATGCTATATGGGTAGTGGTAGATCGACTGACAAAGTCGGTTTTGTTCTTACCCATCAAAATGACAGACCCCATAGACAAGTTGGCCAAATTATACGTGAACGAAGTGATTAGACTGCATGGAGTTCCCATATCAATGGTATCAGATCGAGACCCGAGATTTACTTCAAGGTTATGGCCGTGCTTACAACGAGCTTTGGGAACCGAGGTGAATCTGAGCACGGCATTCCACCCCCAGACAGATGGCCAATCTGAAAGAACCATCCAAACACTTGAGGACCTTTTAAGGTCATGTGTGTTAGAGTTTGGGGGAAACTGGGAAGACTTGCTACCGTTGGTAGAGTTCACGTATAATAATAGTTACCAAGCTTCTATCGGGATGGCTCCATATGAAGCCCTTTATGGGAGAAAATGTCGCACTCCGATATGTTGGGATGAAGTTGGAGAAAGGAAACTCCTGGGTCCTGAACTGGTACAAATAACAACTGATAAAGTAAGGGTAATTAGGCAAAGAATGAAGGAAGCCCAAGATAGACAGAAGAGTTATGCAGACAAGCGAAGGAGACCCTTACAATTCCAAATAGGGGATAGAGTCTTCTTAAAGGTGGCACCATGGAAGGGCATCATTCGGTTTGGAATGAAAGGAAAACTTGCTCCGAGGTATATTGGCCCATTTGAGGTGATAGCTAGGGTAGGGCCGGTGGCTTATCGCTTGAAGCTACCAGCACACCTAGAGAAGATTCACAATGTATTCCATGTATCACTATTACGGAAGGCAGAAGTGGATCCTTCCCGAGTGTTACCTCCAGTTCCTATTGAAGTAAGAGAGGACTTGACACTCGAGACTAGGCCAGTCAAGATCATGGATCGTAGTGAAAAAACATTGAGAAATAAGAAAGTATCACTTGTCAGAGTATTGTGGAGAAACTCACAAATTGAGGAAGAAACGTGGGAGAGAGAGTCAGAGATTATGGAAAAATACCCCCATCTATTCCTTGAGTCAGGTATGTAGTTTAAATTTCGGGGACAAAATTTTTATTAGGAAGGGAGAATGTGAAACCCGAGAATAAAGTATACATAGAGGTAGGAGATTTAAAAAAAAAAATCATGCTTCATCTACCCTTTTATAGGGGTAAAGATTAACAAATAAACAAATAGGAGAAAAAAAAAATTGGGGTTGTTACATATGGTATCAGAGCCTAGTTACGGCTCGTTCTTAAGGTGGGGGGATTGTAACATCCCACATCGAAAGAAGAGTGTCCAGAGCCAGGGCATATTAAGGCAAGGTGGTACCTAACCTTGTAGGACGCGTTTTGGAGCCTGTGGGCTGCCAAGAACAAAACCGTGAGGGCGGTAAGGCCCAAAGAGGACAATATTCTGCAAGGGGGAGTGGGTCGGGCCTTACACAAGGACTAAGGAGAGTGGAGCGGAGAGTGGAGTGAAGAGTATTTATAAAGGAGAAGTGGGGAGATTGGAGTGAATTTGTCCGATGTGGGACTCCCACATCGGACAAATTCAAATTGAATTTGTCCCAGCATTCGGACAAATTCAAATTGAATTTGTCCGAATGTTGGACAAATTATATATATATATATATATATATATATATATATTTATATATATATAATTTTTTTAATATATATATTAAAAAAATTATAAAAAATATATATTATAAAAAAATAAAATTGTTGTGTTGATTTTATAAAAAAAATAACAATTATATATATATATATATATATATATATATATATATATATATATATATATCATGGAATCACTCTTGAAAATCAGTAATTGTTTTGTTTTTTATTTTTAAATTGTTTTGTAATGTATTTTTAAATTATTTTGAATTATATATGAACCTTAACTAATGAAGTTTTATAGTCATAATTATGTTGTATTGTATTTAGAAATATTTTACTTACGATTTTACGATTTTTTATTTATATCATATTGTGTTCCGAATTTTACTTATTTTTTTTTCAAAATCTGTTTTTTTCTTTTCTTTTTGAACATATGATTTTCAGTACTATTCTCTTTGTAATTATCTTACTATGGTATTTACTATTTTTTTGGGATGCATAATAAGAAATTCTAATATTTTTATATTAATGATGTTTGATGTATTTTTCTTTTATTTTAGAACATTTTACTTTCATAATATTTTTGAATTTTAAAGATGTTTCTAATTTTGAGATTATGTTTGTATTGTATAATTTAAAGTTCATTTATCTTGAATTTAAATTATACTTGTTAAATTAATATTTTATTTTTTTCATATATATAATTAAATAAATATGAACAGTACAAAACCGGAACGGAACGCCGGAATGCACCAAAACCGGAACGTTCCGTTCCAAACAAAAAACCGGAACGGGGCCCAAAACGGATTTTACAACTTTGGTTGTGAGAGTGAGTGAGTAGTTGCATAGAAAGAAAGCAGAGAAGTGAATAATTTATGTTGATGATTTTGCTTCTTCTTTTTTTTTTTCTATTGAAAAATTGAAAAGAAAAGGTTTTCAGTTTATATTTAATTGACCAAAATTAAGTTTAAAGTGGGATGATAGATATAGGAAATGAGCTCTATAATAATAATAATAATAATAATAATAATAATAATAATAATAAAAGTGCTTATGACGGTGCATAAAACTATATTTCTCAAAATATTTGCAGTCAATAGATTATAAAAAAAAATTAGGCGAACACGATTCACTGGCATCACACTCTTATTAATTTATAATTATTCAGTATAAAATGATTATGGAATTCACTAGATTCATACAGTCATTGCTTTATTTAATGGATAAATCTAAAGGGTAGATGCCATCAATCTCTACCAAGGATATAGTTTTGGGCCTATACTGGCCCATTTAAAAATCTAAAGTATTGGGCCTTAGCTGCATTGCTCTACTTTTTTTAAGTAAAAAACAAGCCCTCATTTTGAGAAAAACAATCTCTGTTTGTCTTTATTATTTATTGGAAGCAATTGTTATTATTTATTGGATGAAAATGATTTTTAAGTGGGGATATTGTGCACTAGGCTTGGTAAAACCCCAACGCCATTGAGCTTATAATTCCGTTATTATTAGGGAGAGTGGTTGAGTTTGTTTTTGAAAATATTTTTTGTTAAAAAATATATTAAAATAATGTTTTTTTTTAAAAAAAAAATTGATATTAGTATATAAAAATAATCTAAAAACACTAAAATCATTTAACTTAAAAACAAAATTCAATTTTTTTTTCAAAAATATTTTTAATATTACAGTGCCAAACAACTTTTTCGTGAATTTTGACGCCAATGGAAGCTTTCTGGGGATAATGGAGAAAGCATCTTTTCAGGGCATAGTTGCCCTCTCCTGACGTTACTATTTGATGTGCTGGCTGCTGGGAAAGCATTGACTATTCCACATCTTCTCTTCGAAATTTCCTCTTTCAAGTTCCTTCCCTGATCAAACAAACATCTAGGGGGTATTGATTGATGCATCAGCTGCCATCTCTTCTTCTGCTATCTTTAATTATTCTAACATGGAAATTTTTGGAAAATAATACAATTTTTTTTTTTAAATAGTGTTTCTGAATATTGGTCTTGTTCTCAACTCTTGTTTAAAATATATGTTTTTTTGCAAATTCATTCATGTATACAAAAATCAATTCGAGATTTTATGAAGATTTAATGGTCAAATGATAAAACTCAAGATATAATGGCTAATAAAGAGAGATGGAATAAGTTGATGTGTCATTAGATATAAAAAGAGGGAGAAAATAATGTGTCGTTGAAGACGCGTCGCGATCAATTTTTTTTAATACATTTGGTATCATTGAAATAATCTTGATAGATGATTCTAATGAAAAACTACCACACAAGGTCATAATTGATTAGGCGTTTTGTTTGGGGTTAATTTAATATTAAAGTAGCTTAGGGGTTTAGTTTAGGGTTAGAATCGTTTAGCGTTATTTCAAAATGTATTTTGAATTGTTTTATCAAAGATCTTTTTAATAATATCAAATGTGTTAAAAACAGTTTTTATGAGTCACTGATGATTTTTTTCTCTCCCCTCCCATCTTGTTATTCTTACCATAGTTGTCAATACTGTTCCGGTCACCGTTCCGGTTTTTCGATTGGAATGGAACGTTCCGGTTTCGGAGCGTTCTGGAGTGCCGTTTCGGTGTCGTACTGTTCATATATAATTAATTATATATATATAAATATATATATGGAAAAAATAAACTATTAATTTAACAAGCTTAATTAAAATTTGAATTCTTTTTAATTTAAAATATTTTGGTGTTTTTAAATTATTTTGATGTATAGATATCAAAAAAAAAAATTTAAAAATAAAAAAAATATTATTTTGATGTATTTTTGAACAAAAATTATTTTCAAAATCGACATCGATTACATTCTCAAATAGACTCTTAGTTTGTATTTCAAAGTGTTTTTTTTTAAAACATTGAAGTATTTTTTATTTTAAATTATTTTTTTGTGATTTATATTATTTTTTTGTGTTGGTGTTAAAAATAATTTTTTTTTAAAAAAAATATTATTTTAATTTTTTTTTTAAAGAAAAATTATTTTTAAAATTATTTTCAATTACGTTATTAAACAATTATTTAATATTTT
The DNA here is from genome assembly GCA_009078335.1 of Salix brachista. NCBI lineage: Eukaryota > Viridiplantae > Streptophyta > Magnoliopsida > Malpighiales > Salicaceae > Salix > Salix brachista. Next base: position 14,912,684 of record CM018586.1, read on the forward strand.
TTTTATTTTGAACCCGGAACGGCACGCCTGGAACGGAACCGAGACGTTCCGGCCGAAATTTGGCCGGAATTTCCGGAACGGACCGAAATTAAAACCGAGACAAAAACGACGCCGTTTTGTCTCGGTTTTTTGAACGGAACGGAACAGAATTAACAACTATGATTCTTACGGCATCATCGTATCTCCTTTCTCTTGATCATTAAATATTGAATACAATCTCTTAGTCAATGAGTCAATACCAAAATTTGGATTGACTTGTCTATTGTAAATTAATTTATAAAGACATGCTTTTTAAAAAAAAATTCAACTTGTGTATATTCCCTATAACTATATATAAACAGTGCCAAATTGTTTTTTTTTTAAAAAGAAGAAAAAACACCTCCTTCTGAGACTAATATATATACTTGGGAAAATATTTGTAGAAAGTCTACTAGACCTAGCATGGAAAAAGGCAAATCAAATCTAGTTTCCTGAAGCCCTCGATCGAGGTTTTGAATGAATAACACCCTGAATTCAAAGTCCAAGCCTTCATAATTGGGCAGGCCTTGGATTTTGAAAACAGCTTCAAAGATCACCATCACCAAGCTAGATGGTGGCATGGCAGGGTGAGAATTGATGAGGACGAGACAATCATGATGAGGCTAACTTTGACCGGTGCAAGAATCAAATGCTTATCAAGAAAAGCCATTAAATTCCTCATGTCTGGCATCTCTCAATCATCTAGTTTCTCTGCTTTTTGTGTTTTAAAAATGTTCTTAAAAAAATTAAAAACATTTAGTATTTTTATATCATTTTCATATATACTGATATCAAAAAAAAAAATTTATAAAAAAAATATTATTTTAATATATTTTTAAATAAAAAATACTTTTAAAAACAATAAATAAAAAAACACCATAACAGTCACTTAGTCGCTACTCTTCGAGAGGGTGTCGCCTTAGGATGTAGTTATGGCTAAAGCTAAGGCACATGCTGGTGCTTTACTTTTTAGTGAGTAGCTATCCATGATTAAGTCCATTCCCACTGGTTGTCTGCCACATGCTTACGAGTTAGGCCCATCCCATAAACACTCACCAGAACTTAAAACTTTGGGGTGAATAGAAGATTAAAATTAAAAGATTAAATTGAGGAAAAAAAATAGAAAAAACCAAATTGAGAAAAGAGCTAAATAAACCAGTTAGAGAATTCTAAAAAAATATTCGGTTTTATTTTGATTTCAACAATCTAAAACCGATTATCCGAATTGAATCGGTTTGACCGTAAAAAAAAAGTATACATAGAATTATTATTTTTTTATACGAGTAAATTTCACCTCTTAGGAATGCTTTGCAGTCTCATAAAGCTAATAAAATCATAATTGTCATAAACTCTTATAAAATGCGCACAAATTTATTCGAACTCGAGAACTATAATACAAAGTTCAAATCTTTTATTACCAAATATGAACTCTAAAGAGCGATGTTTTATTGTCAATTCATCTTAAGGTTTAAAGTCTAAAAAAAAAAAAGGTATCTAGCAATCTCCTAAAGATAAATCTTTTTTCCTTTTGCTCAATTACATTTATAAATCTTTATTTCTTGTTTGACCAATCTCATAAGAACGCTCTATTTTTTATTTTATTTTTATTATTTTTATTGAAAACCAAAGTAAACTGAAAATTTTCATCCCTATCATAACTATCACATAACAAGTTCTTTAAAAATGTATTTTAAGGTGCATTCACCAAACGGTTACAAGGTGATTTTTTTTTTCTTGGCCTGGTGGTCATGAAGGGTTTCTCCTTTCCTCTCATCCAAGGTTCAAGCCTTACCAGGCACGCCTGTCACCCCCGCGATGCCTTACATGCTCATTAGGTTTGCAGGATATTCAGTGAGCCTGGGGATTTAGTTATGATGCATGCAAGTTGACCTAGACAGACTGTTTATAAAAAAAAAAGGTGACTTTTCTTTTCTTTTTTGTTTGTCTTGTCTTAATTTAATGATAATAATTTGTCGCTTTAATTAGCGTATAATTTTCAAACACTACCGTGTCATCTGCAACGTCTACAAAACAAGAAGATAAGGTTGATTGCAGAAGAGCTCATGTCTGTCAGTTTAAGTAATGGAAGAACATGGCCATGTTTGTCAGGTAATGGAAGAACACCCAGTACTGTCATAGCTACACCTTAACGACTTCATGGGCCATGCAGTCGGAAGGGATGAGGATCCAGTTTGTGTGAACGTGCTGTTATTATTGTCAAACGTACACAAGGACTTTCTGGCCAGGCTTCAATTACGATGATTTTTGTTTTCTGGCTAGGGCATGTGCTTTAAAATAGTAATAAAGTGGGAATATCATGGTTGAAATTGTTTTTTAAAAATAAAAAATATTTTTATTGCTTAAAAATATATTAAAATAATATATTTTTTATTTTTTAAAATTATTTTTATATCATCACATTAAAATATCTAAAAATACTAAAAAAATTTAATTTAAAATAAAAATAAAAATAAAATCAATTTTTTTCCAAACACCACTTTAATGTTGATCTCCATATTCTCCTCGAGACCAGTACTGGAGCAGCAACTTGTACTGCTAGCTACCGGTGGGTTACCTCCGGGCCCGGTCAGGGTAGCCTGAAAACTCGAAGTGGTGGCCATTATCATGCTCGCTGCTTCAACAGATTCAAAATTAAACTTGAACCAGGGAAGTTCTGTGGGAAGCATTTGTCTGCCATTCACAGACTTGATTCCGGGGAACCATAAGCACCAGGATCATGTAAGTTTTCTCTCGATGGGGCCATCTTGGCGGTGGGTGAAGACGAGGTGACGTCGGAGTTTGTCGGTTGCGTGTGGCCAAGGAAAGGTTAATGAACTGGGAGGCCGATCAACTAACACCTGTATTTTCCTCCCTCCCAATAAATCTCGAGTTTAAACCTTTTCAATGCAATTCAAAATTCATAATATCCTTTTTGTCGCAATTCACATCTTATTAACTAATATATATAATTATATATATATATATATATATGGCGGCTTTGTATTTAATTGATGTAAATTAACTACACAATGTGATGTATTAAATGCGCATTGAAGCTATGTCAGAGTATGAGGGAAATTTAAGGGGTATTTGGGAGTGTGATTGAGGTTGCTTTTGAAAGTGTTTTTTATTTAGAAATACATCAAAATAATATTTTTTTTATTTTTTAAAAATTGTTTTTGACATCAGCACATCAAAATAATTTAAAACATCAAAAAAAATTCATTTAAAATAAAACAAATTTTCAAAATTTGGCCAAACAGCTACGACTGCTTGGCCAAATAGGCACTTATTCTGTAAAATTGTTAGTATTCAAAGAATTGGTTGATAATTAATCCGATCAATTCAAAAAATTGGAACGGATTACACAAAAAAAAAAAAATTGTTTCGAATTATTTTTTATCCTGCCAATACCGATGCGTTTACAAGATTGCTCCATATCTAGTCATGGGAGGCTTCCTTGATTTTGATTGACAAAAAAACATAATTATTTTTCGAAGAAAAGAAAAGAATTGTATTCCAAAGGTGTTGGATTCTAAATCAAGTAAACTATGTTTGATTTAATTGTATTTTATATTTATATATTTATTTAATGAGCAAAGATACCTTCAAATCAGCTTGCATGTGATTGAAATTAAATTCTTTTTAGAAATGCATCACTGCATGTATGATCTCAGTGTTTCTTTTCTTTTAAGTTTTTAACAAGAGTTTTAAAAATCTTTATCCCATAGCTTCTTCTGTTTTGCTTCCATGCATGATTCATCACTTCTAGCTGGCAACCCATCAACCCCCAACTTTACATCGATGGCCTGGGGAACTTTTAACTCTTTTTAAGGCTTTGAAGAGATGCGATGCTATTAATAAATGTTTTCTCCAACCCCCATTTTTTTATATATATAAATTTATTTTTGGATAGAATGAAAAAAGAAGAAAAAAGAGGGTCACCTGCTGGCGGCTATCTTCTAGGTCCCGTTTGTTTGCTGGAAAGTGGTTTTCTTTTGGAAAGTGAGTTCCGGGGAAAGTGAATTCCGGGAAAGTAAATTTCGATGTTTGACAGTGTTATGGAAAATGAACTGGAAAACACTTTCCAGTGTTTGTTTGTGTTATGGAAAATGAACTGGAAAATAATTTATTAATAAATTAATTTTTTTTTCAAGTTTATTAAAATAACGAGGAACAAATCTTACAAATTAAAAAGTTGAATGAGAATGAAATTGAAAAAAAAAAATTCATAAATTATCTCAAATAAAATAAATAATAATCAAAATAATAGAGATCAAATCTAAAAAATTAAAAAAAAATGAAAGGTGAATAAATTAAAATAATAATAATTAACATTTCATAAATTATTTCAAATAAAATAAGTAACAAAAAAAAAATGAGGACCAAATTTGATAGATAAAAAATTTCAATAAAACAATAATAAGAAAAAAGCAAATAGCAATTATAAAAATAAGGACCAAAATTAATATAAAAATTAAATTTTAAGAGATGGAATTGAAAAATAAATATTCAAAACAAATTATATATAGCAATCAAAAATTTGAGGATCAAATTTGATATAATCACCAAATAATGACATTTCTAAATTTTTAACAACTTCCGGAAAACACTTTCCTGAAAACCAAGCCAATTTTTTTTTTGACTAAAAAGTATTTTCTATTGACCAACTTTTCGAAAGGCAAACAAACACATGAAAGTTTGGAACAAACAAGTCCTTAATCTAATGTATGTAGTGGCAAATGACAGTGGCCTTAAATTATTAGTTTATGCAGAAAGCGACCCACCATACAGTTCACGTTGCGCCCTGTATACCTGGAGGTGGAGGAGGGGAGGGAGCTCGATACACCCAAATGGGAGAATCATTAAAATCTCTCATTCTGATATGCATGAGCACCACCGCTGCTATCTATGATGTGGGTTTTTTATGGAAGCCATGGATAAAAAAAGGAGTTGTACTCGACTTACATATAACTAAGATTTTAATCGCTCATTTTAATCTATAAAATACGTTTTTTATGGCATAAAAAAAGAAAAGGATTGTGTTGAAACCATATTTTAGATCACAGAATAGACAGACCAGTCCATAAAAAGAAGTTCCATGGCAGGCATGTGCTTTTTCTCCTTTTCTTCTCCCTCCTAATCTATTATAAAATCTCGAGTAGGTCCCATGGCGTAATATCTTATTGGGAGGAACGTCCCCTTTCGGTAATTAGCTAAAGGTATTTACTTTTTCCGTTCGCGCTTCAAATTCAAGCGTAGTTAACAAATGGTCAAAAATGAACTGAAGGAGGTAAAGTGGTTGCCTGGCGTGATTGCTGCAACTAATTGGACGGCATGGTAAGAAAGATGGTCAGTGGAGCTTCTTTTTTTCTTCGTATTTGCTCAAAAGAGAGGGTGCTAGTTCTTCCACTGATCCAGTGGGTTTTTGGGATATTCGACATGGAAGGAGCTTGTGATGATATATTGGGCTAGCTGTATAGCTTGGTTTCATAGGTTCTGCCATCATTTGAGAAAAGTTTTGGACTTTAATTTGGTGGTTCAACTTTCCTAGTCGCTCGCATTAATTCAACTGGTGAAGTCTGAAAGACTTTTCTCCTGTCTTTTACTACCAGTCTGTTTCATTTTGTCGCTGGCTCTGCCATGGTTTCATTGAGGGGGGAGAGAGTTTAACATGAAAAGACAATTGATAAATACTATAATCAACACTTCTGGACTTGTTTTCTCTAACCCCACCAAGATTCTCAGAGAGAATTCCTAATGGTTTAAAGATTAACAGGCCGAGGTTGTAATCATCAAAGTTGAGTACAAATGGGAGGTGAAGGAATTCAAAGGGGAGAAAAAAGAAGATGACAAAAACAGATAATGGGCAAGACGAACAAAAAATTGGAGGGAAGATAAAGCCATGGAAACTAATACTTGGACTTTTCTTCACCTTCCTCATTTTTGATTTCCCTTCTGCTTAATTACTTTTTTCTAACTAGCTAATCGATTAATTATAGTCCAAATCACGCGTTTCTTCATTGTTTGAAAATCAGCAACGGGCCCCTTTCCGGCAACCAAGTGCACCAGCTGCCGTCGTTATGGTTCCGACAAGCGACGATGGCCGTGCACCCAAGCTGGATGCCCTGGCATAGCTTGAAGAAGCACCGGCACCAGATGCCGTGAAAAATGCACCGTTCATTAGCAGGTCTCCCTCGGACCTCCAATTCCAATGCTTCCATTCACTTTCTGGTGCATCTTCATGTTTTGTTACCTGCATTAATAAAAGAAGAAGAGAATCATAAATGTGTCGGCGTTTGTGCCATTTAAGGCTTACAAAAAACAGAGCTTCTGGGGCATTGAGTATCACAAGGAAGTTAGTTATTTCAGTTGGGCAATAAATGGGTTCTCGGGCCTCACCTCTTTACTGAACCTGATGTCAGGCGCCACAAATCTATTGCCTTGGCTGTTGATGGTTGGGTTAGCACTCCCTCCAATGGCATACATTTCCCAATGGGTGTAGTCATTGTTGACCACATGGAAATACCCGTGTCTGCATCTGAAAGCGTGAACAAATACTAATTATTTCCAAATTCTGAACGATAATCGACACCTGGATGACTGATAATGAGCGTGTTTTTAGCTAATTACCCCACTAATCATCACTTTCGTATTAAAAAAGAAGATTGTTTTACCTTGGCATTCTCTGGACAAGCCCTTCTCCGAAGTGATTGAAGGCTATGGTGACTTGCATGTTCTTGTCTTGAGTGTAGGAATCGCTGTGTCCCAGAAGCATGACTTTATCGTGGTGGGTCATGTAATTGTTTGAAATGGTGATCGCCGAGGACCCATGAATGGCATCAACGAGTCCATCGTTACAATTTGACAGAGAATTATGGTCCACCCATACGTGAGTACCACCGAAGATGGAGACACCGTCTCCGTCCGATACAGTCCTCCACCCAAAGTGCTGCGGGGAGTCTCTCACCATAGCGTTCCCTCCCTGCTTACAGTCGTGAATGTGCAGGCCATGGATAATAATGTTGGTCACATACTGTATAGTGATGCACGGGCCGCCGGCAATATGAACACTAGCACCTCTGCCGTCAATTGTCTTGAACGAGTTCATGATCAATTCTTCCTTCAATTGAATTGTCATGTCACGAGAAAAAATGATCCACAATGGCTCGTCCTGAATCACAGCATGCCTGAGAGTCCCTGGCTTAGGGTTCACGGGATCATCATTACCAGAGTCTGTGACCACATAAATCTTACCATCTCTTCCACCAATGGCGTTCTTACCGAACCCAATTGCACAATCCGCTAGCCTCTGACGGTTCTTCTCCCAGTTGGGATCGCACCTCCAGCAATCATCAATGGGGTTTCCAGTTCCACAGGAGAGGTACCCCAACTTCCTCCTGGAAGCATTAATGGCCCTGAACAAAACAAATGCAACACATTACAAACACATCAAATTAAACAGGGCACGTACAGTTTCTAGCAGTTGATCAGCCACATACCTGTGCACTTCTTGCACCACAAACTCCGGGTCCTGAACCGGGGAAGAGGAGATGAGGGCCGGGGTGAGGAGAGAGAGGAGGAGGAGGAGAGAGAGTGAAGGGTTTGCCATTGCGGGTTGTCTTCTTCTTCTTCGAGAGGAGATCAGGGAAGGGTGTGAGAGATACGAACGGAGAAAAGGGAGTATATAAAGACACTAAAGCCGGGCTAAATGGGCGTGATTAAACTAAACATGTGGGGTCCAGGATGTGCTTCGTGATTTCTGGATTGACGGGATTCCTACAGTGTGTAGTTTTTGGCCCTAGTAAAAGCAAGAAAAAATTACAGTCAAAAAGACTCCACGGACAATCCCGCCTTCTCGTTCTTTCAACGAGGCAGCTTCCCCACTCTGAATTTCATTTCAGAATTTGCTACAGGATCGAGCATTAATGGTGGTTTTTAACCTTTTCCTCGTTATATATACCAGGGAAAATACTATGAAGCCGCTAGCTAGGCACATTTGTCACTCGACTTTCACCCGATGCATATCCGATCGAGTATAGACAACCAAGAAACTTATAACAGAGAACCGACGACATTGACATATATATATATAGCCCTAGGCTTGTTTGTTTGTGTTAGCTCTTATGCTCGTCTATACACTAACATAGATCGTACCAGGTATAGTTAAGAGTTACCTGGTTTAATTTTGTTTTTATGTCTTGTTTGAGCTTGTAGCCTTTTCGGCCATGGCAATAATTTACAGACACCGGCTATGGTGGAAAAAGCAAAAGCTAGAGCATTTACATGTACACTGTTTTATTCTTAGTTAATTTTTGGGGGCAGGATAAATTTTTGGATTTCATGGGCCCTTAAATCTGCTGTCTTACTTGCTAAAGGTGAAAACTAAAAACTACCCTATCTACCCCCTACGCTAATTATTTTTCAAATGGAAGGTGTTCGATTTACTCAATTAAAAGCAGCAATAGTTAACCAAGTGGATGATCTTGTCAAAACAAATTATGCAAAATAGTAATATAAATTATAGTCTGGAATTTTATCTGATAGGTTAAATATTTAACTGGGATGATTTTTTGACATAATATTAGAGTCTTGTTGATCAAGCGACCATGCGTTCGAATCTCTTCAGCACATGATAATGTATATATCTATACAAGTTTCATGTATTATGACTTTTACACAAGGTACTGCTTTAAAAAATTATATTTTAATTATGAACACACTCCTATTATAATTTTCAAAGGTTAGATCATGGGATATTTTCAAAAATCAAATTATAAAAAACAATATGTCAACTCGAGACTCTTAATTTATTACACATAGATCGTTCAGAAATATCATCCACCGGTGAAGCCACTAGCTCATTTATTCATATACCTTTTCATGCAAGTGTATAAAAGTCAAGATTTTTTAGTGTGAGACGTGGAATTAGCATAAAAATCATTTGATAAGTTATCATAGTAGCGGAAAACAATATTCCTTAGGATCCTTGTTTGCGTAACATAGGGAGAAGAATATCATAGTCCAACTCCTCGGTCCTCTTTGTTTTTTCAATTTTATTATCTAAACATCTTTCTATCATAATGTTGCTAGTATGTCCCAAAGAGACGTGACGTGATGGTAGAGAGATTGCGATTTGCATACAGGTTTCGCATTCAAGTCAGGATATGCATCTCTTGTAAGAGTCTGGAACATACAAAATTTTATTCGTTTACTTAAATTCACAAAATAAGCTTTTCTGGAGGTAATGTTTACTCTCATCCAAAAAAAAAGTTGTTAGTTCATATAATAATACAACACTTTATATATATAAAAAAAACACTTTCATTTATGAAAATACATAATTAAGAAAAAGAAGATATAAATACATCAAATTGATTTGATGCATAATTAAGTTGTTGTCCAGGAGCTGAAGTGGTGACCCATTTTAACAACAGTATTCCTTGCAGCATAAAATCAATCCACTGCCAATATTAAAAACTAAAACACAATCTAAATTTATTTTAAAAAAATATATATAATAATTATTAAGTAGCCAGGAAATACACAAGATTATCGATGCATTACTTATATATGCCACACGAATTGTGGCCTACCAATTGATCAACAACAAGATAAATAAATAAATAAATAATTGATTTGATGATAAGTTGGACCAAGAAATTCCCGTGGCAACATGTGCACATGCATTTGCCCTCCAAATCAAACCTCGCTAGCTGCGCGTAGGCCCGAAATGTTTTTTTCTTTCTTTAATTTATTTCTTCGCATTTTTCTCTGGTTTATTTCTTTAATATTATATTATTGACCGCAAACCTCGCCGGTGATCCACGGAAGAAACAGAAACAGAAACAGCAACAGAATCCTGACATGGAAAAATAGTGACCTCTCAAGCTGACACTTGTCAACGACATGTCGTGTACATCTGGACCGTAAGTGAAGGCGTAGCATCCGTTTCAATTCTGGCTCCTGAAAGCAACGGCCTCACATGGGAGGATTTCCGTTTCTCTTTTTCTGATTCTCTTGTCCATGGAGGACAATTTGAGCCGCTGATTATGGCTTCGGGGAGTAATAAGAGCCCTTGATCTTGGGTGGTGGAGAATGATAGCTTTTTTATTTTTTTGGAGAGAAAATAAAACTGGTAACTGAAGGGTCTTTGTTAAGCAGTTAGGGCAGGAAAGGCAATGGAAATAAAATAAAAGGGCCAGCCATGTTAGTTGTGATTTTTATTTTATTTTATTTATTTTATCGATTTTCTGGATGGTGGGACTGCGAATGGGTGAAAGCTACATAGCAACTCCTCTCATCCATCCAATTACACGTGGTACTTAAAGACAATGCCATGTGGCGTTCGCTTTTAGGTTTTCTCCTTGCACATGCAAGATCCCTTGTTATTTCACATCAAATCAATTCTTCTAGCGAAGGAAAGTCAATATTTTATGCTTTCAGTTTTTATTTATTATTTATTTATTTGGATATTCACATTGTCAAGTTTTGCAGCCCTGATCAGTATTTAATGAGGCATCATCGGCATGTGATTTTTGTACTTGTTAATCCCTTGGTTTTTTTCACATCACCTAACTTCTTTCATTAGATTACACACAAGCAGGTAGAGTGGTATAAGTGTTTGTTAGAAAATAATATATATTATATTATTATATTATGAGATTTTTTTTATATTTTAGATGAAATAATTTTTTAATATTGTATCAGAAATTTATTGAGTGATCACGAGTTTGATCTCACATCCCTCATTTTAATATTGTATCAGAAATTTATTGAGCGATCACGAGTTTGATCTCACATCTCTCATTCTATTTGATAAAAAATAAGCACAAGTTAGTGTGAATGTGCAAGTATAAAGTCAAAAACTTTCACTTGAGAGAGTGTGCTCGAGAATAATATAAATTATATTTTGATACCTCGCCTAAAATTTAAGCTTTTAGATAAAATGATTCTTAATAATATTTATTTAAGTTTGGTCCTTCAGGGATATAGTGTGATGGTAAAGAGCTAGTTATCTGCGTAACAAGTCTCAAATTCGAGTCAGAACGTATATTCCTAATAAAAGTTTGAAACAACCAGAGTTTTAATTACTTATCTGATCCTAGAAAGTACACTTTTCAAAATGAGGTTTACTCAATCTATTTCCCATTGGGTTTTTTTCCTCAAAAAAACCATAAAATAAAATTACTAGGGCTCACTTTCTTCAATCCACTTGAAGATGTAGTTAGATGGTCACGATAATGGTCCATTTGTAACAAAAACGACACTAAAAAAACCTAGAAAAAAAAATCTAAATCTATTGTTTAGTTCACATGCATCACAATCTTAAAGAGATAAGTTGCACCGGAGAGGAGAATGTTGACATCAACCTAAAAAGAAAGCTCAAGTCGTGCCACATCATGAACATGGCTCACGCGGTTTCAGCACATATGTGTACGTACATGAAAATATTCGAAACAAATAACATCAAAGGAGACAAGAGAGTGGAGGTTTGTCAGGATGGACGGAAGCCCCATCATCCACCAATCAAAATACTTAATGAAAACTACCAAGCGTAAGGACTAATAGGGTTTTTTTTTTTTTTTTAAATTAGAGCATTGTGCTTGTTAATATAAAATATACTATAAACTTACATTATTATTAACTTCAGAATTCACAAAATTAATCGAATTGCATGCAAGCTAACCCGAATATCCATATTAATAAAAAAAATAAAGCCCTCACAATATTATTTACCATTTATTACTCGTGAAATTAGTGGAGAAGTGTGTAAACTAACTCAATCACCTATATTGCCAACAAGGTCTTGGTCTGGTGGTCAGAGAGGGGCCTTGTCTTCCTCCCACCCCAGGTTCAAGCCTTGTCAGGCACGCCTGTCATCCCCGCGGTGCCTTACCTGTTCATTGGACTTGCAGGATGTTCAGTGAGCCCGAGGATTTAGTTGTGGTGCGCGCAAGCTGGCCCGGACACTCCGGTTATATAAAAAAAAAATCTGAACAAAGCCCCAACAACACCTGTGGAAAATCAAGCCGTTACCTGCATTCCTTATTTAGCATCCCACTGATCTTCCAAATCAGTGCAAGGATTATATCAAATCTGCAGATCTCTCTAATTCAGCATTGTATTTTTCCTTTCCATGTACATACATCTTTGTAGCCTATTTTAGCTCATCTCTGTCATTGATTCAAAGCAGAGCAGAATAATAAAACATTGTTCAATATATTGTGTATTTCTTCATGGTATCAGAGCAGGTTTAACACTGCATCTTTTCATCTTCTTCAAATCCCGTATATGCCTAAATACGGACCAGCCATTAGAATGGCTACCAACTCATCCACTTCTTCAAATATCACCATTCCATCATCAACATCCTTATCCTCCCACCAAATGGAAACCTCTTCTCATCTCCCAATCACAGCACACAAACTGAATGGACAAAATTACCTGCAATGGTCTCAGTCCATATTGATGTTCATACGGGGAAAGGAAAAAGATGAATATCTAACTGGAGCCTCGACGGCACCAGAATCAACAGCATCAACCTACAAAAGGTGGATAGCAGAAAATAACATGGTCATGTCTTGGTTAGTCAATTCCATGACCACAGACATTGGGGAAAATTTTCTGTCATTCGACACTGCCAAAGAAATCTGGGACATAGCAAAGGAAACATTCTCAGACAAAGAAAACACATCAGAAATCATCCAAATTGAAAGCACACTCCATGATCTGCGCCAAGACAATCTTACGGTAACTGAATACTTCAATACCCTCACTCGTCTATGGCGTCAACTTGATACTTTTGAAATTCATAACTGGAGTTGTGGTACTGATGGTGTGTTGTATAAAAAGATTGTGGAAGGAAAACGTGTGTTTAAGTTTTTGCTAGGGTTAAACAGAAATCTTGATGAAATCAGAGGAAGAATCATGGGAGCAAAACCCATACCCAGTCTCAGAGAAGCCTTCTCTGAGGTCCGTCGTGAAGAAAGCCGGAAAAATCTCATGATGGGAACTCACCAACAATCAAACATGATAGAAAGCTCAGCCCTTAAGACCCAATTCAATTCAATTGAAAATCGCCAAAGATCAAAAGGAGGAAGACCTTGGTGTGATCACTGCAGAAAGTCAGGACACTTGAAGGAGACATGCTGGAAGATCCATGGAAAACCCGTTGACTGGAAGCCGCGCCAGCCATATGAAGGACGAGGTAACCATGTAATTGGGAGTGGGCAACCACCCCAAACCCAAACTCAAATGGCGAATCAAATTGACACTCCGTTCAACAAGGAGCAGATGGAGATGCTCCAGAAATTGCTATCTCCTCTTCTATCGGCACAAACTCAGAATGACTCTTCATCCAACCAGGTTATTGGTTCGGGTTTTTTGACTCACAAAGGTAAATTTTTATGTGCATTTATTGTCGGGAAAGACCACAAATACACATGGATTGTGGACTCAGGAGCATCTGACCATATGACGGGAGATAGAACAATATTTGATACTTTAATACCCTGCCCATATAACTTATCAGTTCGAATAGCAGATGGGTCTTTAACTAAAGTTACTGGTATAGGTTCAGTTGTGTTATCAAAAGATCTTGTTCTTCACTCTGTTCTTCTTGTACCTAAACTGGATTGTAACCTATTGTCTATTAGTAAACTTACTAAAGATAATAGGTGTATTTCTAAAATTTCCTCCACTCGTTGTATATTTCAGGATCTGGATTCGGGGAAGATGATTGGCAATGCTGAGGAATGTTCTGGACTCTATCTTCTAAGCAAGAATCACGATCCCAAAAAGCTACCTAAATTCGGTGGTAATTGTTTTTCAGCTCCATACCAAAATAAAGATAGTGCAGTCCTATTGTGGCACTATCGGTTAGGGCATCCCAGTGCCACCTATCTTAAACATTTATTTCCTTCTTTATTTAATAAAAATCAAAAAACTTTTGAGTGTGAAATCTGTCAACTTTCAAAACAAGTTCGATCCAATTTTCCAATTCAACCCTATAAAGCATCCAGTCCATTCTCAATGATTCATAGTGATATCTGGGGGCCATCAAAAATAAAAAATGTGACTGGAACTAGATGGTTTATCTCATTCATAGATGACCATACTAGATTAACCTGGGTATTTCTCATGAAAGATAAATCTGAAACGGGTCAAATTTTCAAAAATTTTTCAAAAATGATTCAGACCCAATTTCAGTCAAAAATACAGATTCTAAAGTCGGATAATGCTAAGGATTACTTCAACCTCATTTTAGGGGAATTTCTAGCAAAAGAGGGGATAATTCATGTAAGTTCATGTGTAGATACCCCTCAACAAAACGGCATCGCCGAAAGGAAAAATAGACATTTGTTAGAGGTGGCAAGATCTCTAATATTCTCCACAAATGTTCCTAAATTTTTCTGGGGAGAAGCTGTTCTTACGGCAACATACCTCATCAATAGGATGCCATCTAGAGTGCTAAAATTCCAAACACCGTGCCAATTACTCCTAAAATCATTTCCATCTACTCGACTCATCTCCACCATCCCTCCCAAAATTTTTGGGTGCACAGTATTTGTTCATATCAGTCAACAACATAGAAGCAAACTTGATCCCCGATCAATTAAGTGCATTCTTCTCGGCTATTCCTCAAATCAAAAGGGATACAAGTGTTACTCTCCAGTCACAAGGAAAGTCTACAATTCAATGAATGTCACATTCTTTGAAAGACAACCTTACTATCCCAAAACCGATATTCAGGGGGAGACTCCAGCTGAGGAATATCAATTTTGGAATCCAGAAGAATCCACTTCCATTTCACCCATCACAGCCGATCAACCAATCACACCTGAGCCCATAACACCTGAAGCCATACCACCAGAATTAAGTGATCAGCACGAATCAATGGTTGACTCAAGGGAAACGGCGCACTGCCGAGAGGATCCAGAAGAAGGAACATTCCCTCAACAGACCCATGAGACTGAACCGAATGCTGATTCAAGCCCAGGTAACAACACTTCTATTTCAGATAATATTATTTCCACTGTTGATTCTGAGTTTGAAAGAGAAATTCTTAATATGCCCATAGCTTGGAGGAAAGGAGTAAGAACATGTACTCAACATCCTATTGGAAATTTTATTTCTTATGAAAAGTTATCACCCACTTTCCGTGCTTTTACTTCCAGCATCACAGATATACAAGTTCCTCAAAATATTCAGGAAGCCTTAAAAATTCCCAAATGGAAGGCTGCAGTCGATGAGGAAATTCAAGCACTGGAAAAGAACCACACGTGGGAGATTACTGACCTTCCAAGAGGTAAGAAACCGGTTGGGTGTAAGTGGATTTTTACAGTTAAATACAAGGCAGATGGAAATGTGGACAGGTACAAGGCGAGATTAGTTGCCAAAGGATTCACTCAATCATATGGTATTGATTACCAAGAAACGTTCGCTCCAGTTGCCAAACTCAACACTGTCCGTGTATTGCTATCGTTGGCAGCTAACCTTGACTGGCCACTTCACCAACTCGACGTCAAAAATGTCTTCCTCAATGGTAACTTAGAGGAAGAGGTTTACATGGACATACCCACTGGACTGAAGATGACATGGAATTCCAACCAGGTATGCAGACTTCGAAAATCTTTGTATGGTCTTAAGCAATCACCGAGGGCCTGGTTTGATCGATTTACTAAAGCAGTCAAAGGGTATGGATTCAGCCAATGTCAATCCGATCACACATTGTTTGTGAAACACTCTTCAGAAGGTAAGTTGGCTATTATCATTGTATATGTTGACGATATAATACTAACAGGGAATCATGAAGAAGAAATTGACTCACTGAAAACTTCATTGACGAAGGAGTTTGAGATCAAGGATCTGGGAAACCTCAAGTACTTTCTCGGGATGGAAATCGCCAGGTCAAAGAAAGGTATAGTAGTTTCTCAACGCAAATATATTCTAGACTTACTCAATGAAACAGGAATGCTAGGATGTCGACCTGCGGAAACTCCTATGGATACAACCGTCAAATTAGGGGAAAAAGATGGAAGTGCTCCAGTTGATAAAGGAAGATATCAACGTCTTGTTGGAAAACTCATCTATCTTTCCCACACAAGACCAGACATCAGCTTTCCTGTAAGCATGGTAAGTCAATTCATGAATGATCCTACAGAGCAACACATGACCGCTATCACCAGAATATTGAGATATCTCAAGATGACACCAGGAAAAGGACTCTTCTTCCAAAGAACTACGAACAGAGAAATTGACATATATTCAGACGCAGACTGGGCAGGCTCAGTAACTGATCGGAGATCAACTTCTGGTTACTGCACTTTTGTTTGGGGAAACTTGGTTACATGGCGAAGCAAAAAACAACCAGTTGTAGCCCGTAGCAGCGCAGAGGCAGAATTTCGGGCTATGGCACAAGGTATTTGCGAGGGAATTTGGCTGAAAAGACTGTTAGAAGAATTACGGGTTCCAGTTAAATTTCCTATGACACTTCACTGCGACAATCAAGCTGCCATCAGTATTGCTAAAAACCCAGTCCATCATGATCGAACCAAGCATGTGGAGATAGATCGTCACTTTATCAAAGAAAAGATTGAACAAGGAATCTTTGAAGTCAGCTACACTCCAACACATTGCCAAACTGCTGATATTCTCACGAAAGCTCTTGCCCGAAGTAAATATGAAGACCTGATAAAGAAACTTGGAATGATCAACATCTACAATACGGCTTGAGGGGGAGTGTGGAAAATCAAGCCGTTACCTGCATTCCTTATTTAGCATCCCACTGATCTTCCAAATCAGTGCAAGGATTATATCAAATCTGCAGATCTCTCTAATTCAGCATTGTATTTTTCCTTTCCATGTACATACATTTGTAGCCTATTTTAGCTCATCTCTGTCATTGATTCAAAGCAGAGCAGAATAATAAAACATTGTTCAATATATTGTGTATTTCTTCAACACCATTTACTTAGTGGATGTTAGGACTTGGAAAAAAATAAGCATGAAGGACATGTATTTATGTATATATATAAAAAGAGAGGCATGCATAGTAGTTTATCAAGATTCCAAGCCTCATTGTCGTAGATTGTGGGTGGTCCATCTCATCTCCTCAATTCCATTTGATGTAAGCTCCAACAAAACCTCCCCACCGTATTCATTTCTGCTAAAGTTATTTTACTGGGACCTGCATGCAAATGGATGGATACCCAGTTATTTATGTTCTTCATCGCAATTCATTAAACCACGACTAAATTCGTATGGAGAAATTAAATCACTTGACCTACAAGATATTATAGAAGCTCAAAAGCTGGCATATTCAAGGATGAGGGCAAATGGTGTTGATATAAATAAATAAATAAATAAAAAAAAACTCAATTTTGCAAGGTTCCTATCCTAGCAAGTATTTACTCGTTAATTTATATGAATGCATCAATTTACATATATAAATAATGTATTTACGATTGAATATATCTAATGTACTGTAACCTACTCTTTGATTTTAATACAAATTAAATGATAATATATATAAAAAAACAAAATGCGTTTAAATCTTAATCAATACCCGTGCCAACTTAAAATACCCTCCAGTGTCTTGGAACCACTCCTGCACGCCATGCGTAGCTTGGCACCTATATATAATGACACAAAAAGGGGACCTGAAATGATGAGCCATGAAAAAGGGGATTTGACAAAGCTTCTAAAGAAGGCAATGGCGATAGAGGTATTTCATAATCATTGACATTCATGTGCTCTCGCTGTAATTTTCAATCAAGGTAACTCTTTTTTATGTTTTCACGATGCTGAGATGCGAGAGCCGCTCACTTTAATCAATTGTGTCTGGTAGTTAAGGTCAAACCTCCTCCATGATTCCATGCAAACCCTCTCATCATGTCTCGATCGGTGTTGTTGGTCTTGTTTTGTTTCCGTCAAAATAATCGAAATATTTTGTATTAGTTAAAAAAATAAAATAAAACGATGCAATTTTTATCTAGTTTAAAAATTTGGTCTGTTCCAGAAATTTCACTCAAATTTCAGCTAGAATGTTTTGATTTCATTCCGCCTGTTCCGTTTCGGCCAAATAGTGTTATTTTTAAATAATAAATAATCTCTTAACCCAACCGTTACATTAAGATGAAATTTTACGAGGAGTCTCTTGACTTATTTATGTATATTATGTTAAAATTTCAAAGCAATCAAAGAATGTAATGACCTTGCAAAATTGATGATCATATTCTCGTAATATTATACATGTTCATAATTTTTTTCAGAAAAATCATTTTATTGTGTTTTTTTAGATTAAATTATACAATTAATTTGAACTAAATGTTTATTTGAATATATATACACACATAAATAGTTTAACCCCGAAACAAAACGATAAAATATTTCAAAACTGAAATATTTTATTACAATTAAAAAAACAAAACATAAACTGAAATATTTTATTACAATTAAAAAAACAAAACATAAACCGTATCGGAATTGACAGCTTTATTTTGGATAGATTGACAATTATATATGCTGACCTGGAAGAAGCCACAGGACAACGACGCCAAGATGATACTGCAAATTGTGGGATCGGTGGACAGAAAGTTTAATCCCACCTGTTTACAGAGCACATATACATGCACTGATCACCTGATCTCTCTCTCATGTTCCCGGCCTGTGCTGTCAAGGACTAGCTAGGCGCATGCAATCAAAGATTCAAGCTTGAGATTTTCTTTGTTCCAGCTGTTCTGCAGGATTACCCACAAAATTATATGAAAGTTATGTTCATTCTATGATTTATACTGATAGATCAGTTCATATAAGATTATTTATTAGCTAGTCCATGTATCCATCTCATTAAGAAGAAATCTCTGCCATGAGAGTTAGTTTTTTTTTATAACCGGGATGTCCGGGTCAATTTACGCGCACCGCAATTAATTCATGAATCCACTGAACACCCTGCAAGGCTAGTGGGCAAGTAAGACACCGCGAATATAACAAACATGTACGAAGAGGCTTGAATCCGAGCGCAAAGAAAAAACAAATTCCCTACCCCGCTAAGTTCCATGAGAGTTAATTTTTTTTTCATAATCGGGGTGTCCGAACCAAGTTACACGCACCATAATTAATTTCCGAATCCATCAAACACCTTTTAAAGCTAATGCGCTGGTAAGACACCGTGAATATAATAAACATGTACAAATCTTTTTGGATTAGATTGAGTTTTGTAAATATAAATAAGTGTGAGAATATATTAATGAAATTTATCAATTGGTTATAGTCATTTAACTATAACTTAATAACAAAATATTCCCATTACCCAATGCAAATGATAACTTGCAAAAATTACAATTTTATCTCTTATAAATGTCATGTTAGAACAAGTATCTTTTTTTTTTTTGATGACCGGGGTGTCCGGACCAGCTTGCGCGCACTTCGACTATTCTCCGGGCTCACTTGAATATCCTGTAAGCCCAAATGAGCAAGTAAGACACCGCAGGGGTGACAAGGATACCAAGCAGGGATCGACCAGGGTGCTAGAGGGGGGATACCCTCCAGCTCCCACTGGGACTCGAACTCGGTCCCAAGAAGGAGGGCGCCCCCAACTTACCACTAGACCAGACCCCACTCGGTTAGAACAAGTATCTCTTGATAGGCCAGGTGTTAGGCCTGTCTAACCGGACCTAATGATGTCAATCCTTATTTAAAATAAAAACAATTATTTGTTTTAAAAAATTATATAAATGCATGTATTTTTTAACATACCTTTTAAGTTTGTGTTTTTATTACTACACTTTTTGTGATTTCTTTTTATTTATTTAACCTTTTTTACATTGCGATATATTTTATTTTTTTTGATAACCGGGGTGTCCGGGCCAGCTTACGCGCACCACAACTAATCCCCGGACTCACTGAAGATCCTGCAAACCCAGTGAGCATGTAAGGCACCGCGGGGGTGACAGACGTGCATGGTGGGACTTGAATCCTGATGCAGAGGAAGGAAACAAGTCCCTTCAACCGCTAGGCCAAGTTTTAATCATATTGGACATGTTTAATTTTTAAAGAGGTTATTATGATTTAGATTTATATATATTAAATTTATTTTTTATAAGATTTTTATATATATATATATATATATTCAAAAATCAATCATTTTATTTCGTATAAATATTTGTTTTATTATGTTAAATAAAATTTGAATTTAAAAGCTGTCCCTCAATAGCTGCGTGTAAAGTCTAGTGTATATATATATATATATATATATATTAATTATTAAATTAATTTTTACTTTTTTTTAAAGTTAGGAATCAGAATAAACTAGTCTTTACACGCAGCTGTTGAGGGAAAACTTTTAAAGTTTTATT
Source organism: Salix brachista (assembly GCA_009078335.1). Classification (NCBI taxonomy): domain Eukaryota; kingdom Viridiplantae; phylum Streptophyta; class Magnoliopsida; order Malpighiales; family Salicaceae; genus Salix; species Salix brachista. Next base: position 14,933,062 of record CM018586.1, read on the forward strand.
TTATTTAATTCAATTATAATAAAAACGAATATTTATACGAATTAAAATGATCGAATTTTTATTAATATACTTTTTTGTCTTTTATAAAGAAAACATATATTTCATTATTAATAACATGATTTTTTAATACGAAACTAAAATCCATTAAAATAAATAATCATAAAAATATCAATCATTTGAATTAAGAAAAAACAGATTACCCTTTCAATTAAAACTCCTATTTCCTTGATCATTTATTTCTTCTTCTTTTATGAAAATGTACTCTCTTTTTATAAAAACCCTTCCTTTTTAAATAAAGCTTATCAAGATATGAAAAGTAAGATCCATTAAAATAAATCATGACACAATAATTTCTAAGAGATAAAAGGAAAAAAAATAAAAGAATAATTAATCTATAAAAAAATTATTATCGTCTAATGAGAATTTTTCTTATATAGATTTTTCATATTAGGTTGTTATATAATAAGCCATAAATGATTGTCAGTATTATTATAAAAACTATAATTTATTTGAAAACTATAATAAAACTAGATAATATTTTAAATATTTTTTCAACTATTATATTCATAGTAAATTTGATATAGAATAAAAAGAAATCTAAAATTATTTTAAGGGTAATGGAAAAAGAGGCCGGAGCTAGCCTAGTCAGACTTGTTCCCTCTTCTAGCCAACAACAAAAAAAAAAAAGGAACGCAGATGCTCTCTTTTTTCTATGTTTATTTGATATTTTATTTTAAAAGTGTTTGTGAGAAAAAAAATCTAAAAACATTAAATTTTTTATTTAAAATAAAATAAAAATCAATTCTTTTTAAAATATTTATGAAATACAGTCTATACGATAAATTAAAATATTTATTCTTAAATTGATGTTTAATTCACTTATGAGACACTCCTTAAAACCTCACACATGCAATAGAATGTAAATAAAAGCGAATTATAGCATATAAATAGATGCAAACATCAAGTCTAAGAGTAAAATAGCAAAATAAAAATAAAAAATGATGATAAAAAATATTATATAATAAATAGTGCCCACTGTGTTTTGTAAGATCAAGCCACCCTTAAGCAGCATATACCAGGTTTTCATTCCAAAACTGGGTCAGCACCAGCAGCCATCTGGTGGCAAGGGGGTGGCGGCGACGTTAACGTAATGAGGTTGTTAAAGCATCCACCGTATTCTCTCTCTATTCTATTTGACAAAGTTTTTTATTGTGTTTTAAAAATATTTTTGAAATAATTTTTTTTATTTTTTATTTAAAATTAATATTTTTTGATATTTTGATATCATTTTTATAGACTGATATTAAAAATAATTTTTAAAAAATAAAAAATATATTATTTTAATACAATTCTAAAAAATAAAATTATTTTCAAAATCAATAAGGAACAAAACTTCAAAACAGGCAATTCGGCCGCCAAAACAACACAAACGATACACACACGCCTTTCTTAGTAATTTTGACGACCTCCCATCATCAATTTCATCACCATTCTCCTCTCCAAGAAAAAAACTCGAATTCCCTCCAGAAAATGCTAGCTCTTAAAGAACTTGCCGCCTTGGTCATCGTTTTGGGCATAGCCTCGACCCTGTTGCAGCACTGGTATTGGTTACCACTCCCTTCTAAGGTACTTTCTTTCTTTCACTTTCATTTTTCCCACACACACCTTCCTGGTTTATCTACTTACCTGAAGGCTATAGAGATCCTTGTTCGTGTTGCACATTTTGGGTTTTAAAGGCCAATCAGAGATTGTTTAAGGGTTTATTTAACCTACAACTTTTCTTTGTTTGCTTTCTTGCATGCATTTTCTTATTGCGCTTCTTTTTGGTGCACTTCTTGGGTTCTTTTGAAGGCCAATTTCAGTTCTTGACGTTAATCAATGTTAGCTCCCCTGCTTGATCTTTTTCTTTCTCTCATTTTCTTTCCCTCATTTGACGCTCCTTTTTGTGTTGTTTTGAAGGTCAATTCAATTCTATATGTACTTCAGCACTCTACTGCTGGCGTCCATCACTCTGAAGAGTTTTTCTTGCTGAATTATGAGGCAATGGAGAAGGATTTAAGGGTCTTTGTGTACCCAGGTGGAAACCCAAAAACGTGTTATCACTCAATAGATAAGAAGCTCAAGAGCAATTATGCAAGTGAACATTACTTCTTCATGAATCTGAGAAACAGTTCGTTTTTGACTGAAAATCCTGACGAGGCTCATCTCTTTTATATTCCCCTTTCCTGTCAACCAATGGAAGACCAGGCATGTACTTTAAACCCAGGAATTTATTTACCTTGATCTTTGTAATTGAATGTAAGAAATGGAGTAATTGATTTCTTTAATGCATCACGTTCAACTGATAATGTGTTAATTAGCAGTGCATTTTTAAGGATACAAGATATTGGTGCGACCATAGATATGACCACAAGTTTGTCGAAAGATTCTTTTTTTGTGTCTTGCAACATATGATGCGTAATTTGGATTTGGAAACTCTGTTCTATATATATATATGCGCATACCTAGAATGAGAAGGGAAGAATTCTGTTTTTTTTTTTTTTTTTGTAAATGCAGGATGATTTACCTCGCTATAAGGAGATGGTTATCCAGAACTATGTCCGCACCATAACTATCAAATACCCTTACTGGAATAGGACTTTAGGTGCTGATCACTTTTTTGTCAGTTGCCATGGCATTGGCAACAGGGCTACTGCAGCATTCCCATTTCTCCTGAAGAACGCATTTCGACTTGTGTGTTCACCAGGCTATGATTCCAACTATATTCCACATAAGGATGTTTCCCTCCCACAGATACTGGAGCTCTCTGTCCCTCCTGAAGGAGATGACATTTGGAACGAGTATTTTTTTTTAATGGTGTAACAGTGTGTTCATGGTAGCAGCAGTGTGTTTTTGAAGGCATTTATGCAATTCTGAATTCTCTATGAACGTAAATTTTTAAGTGAACTCCAATACTGAACTTCAGAATCTTGATGCAACCTGCAGCTCAACTATGGAGTCTCTCCCTATCCAGCTAACCCCAGTGAAGATTCACCCTCCCAGGTAGTAAAATATTTACCAAGTTTAACTTTTCTGAATGCTTTAGCGTCAATTTCTCAGAAGGCAATTCAACCTCTTATGCATGATTGGCATTATATTTTCTAGCTGATGATAACTTATACACCACATGCTCTATGCAAATCAAATGCTTTCGTTTTTTACCATTGAAAGCTAGCTCTATCAAATCTCTAATAACTCACCTATTAAATGTATGACATTGTTGTAGCTATGAAACTATACCTTCACTCTTTTTCATACACAAAAAAGAATTTTACATTCATACACCACTAAGAAGCTGTTTGGCACGGCGTTTCACCCACCGTGCCGCAGTTTTTGGTAATTTTTTTTCATTTCAAATGAATATGTTTTGGTGTATTTAGATCATTTTGATGTGCTGATGTCAAAAATGATTTTTAAAAAAAAAAAAAAAACATCATTTTGATGTATTTCGGCACGAAAAACACTTTAAAAAGCTACCGCAATAACTCTCACAAACAGGCCATAAGTATACAATGACGACTTTAAGTCCTTGAAGAGATAATGACATGCAAGCAAGTAATGCTCGCAATATCTCTCATTTTACAATAGTTATCTCAAGTGTTTTTTCTCTTGTACACAGAGAGTCTATTATTCCACAAGAGATTTATTTTCATAATTGATCAAGCTCATCAGTGAACATGTCCATCAAATTAATTTAATTTGTTTAGTTGTAGTGAAATTACATAAACATATAAAATTTACCATTTTGTAACAAAAATACTGAAATTATAGATGATAAAATAGGGACATCATAGTGATACGTAAATACATAGTATCGCGATGCGGCATGTTTTTTATTTGAAAATATATTAAAATAATAATAAAAAATCCGTTTGAAAAAGTTTGAAAACAATAAAAAAAATATCAAGAAAACATTAAATTCAATAGTTTTCCCAACAAGAAAACAACTTAAAAAACAAAAACCATCACACTATAAAAAGTGTGAAAAGTGATTCTGAATGAATCTTAATTATTAGATTCATGGGATTCAACATCTGTACAGATAAAAGAGAATCCGAGGACCGCATCGGCGGTGTGAAAAAGCAAGGCCATCCCGTGCTGTTCTGTTCTCATTTTTTTTAATGTTTTTGTGTCCTTAAATCTGTCGACTGTTCCCGTCCGGTCATTGTCTTCATGTCTGTGATTTACTTTCATTTACAGGGAATTTGTCATTTTGCTGGTGAAACCTGCAGCAAAGAAAGCAGGACTGCACAGGATGACCTGGCAGGGTTTAAACTTCAACTGCCAAATCATTCCATATCGAAGCAGCATGTTTCTGTGCCTTCCAAGCGAATGTTATATTGTTTTTTAAAATATTTTTAGTTTAAAAGTATATTAAAATAATATTTTTTATTTTTTAAAAATTAGCTATAACACATTTAAAAATTAGCTAAAACATTTATCTTTTTTTTTAAATCATTTTAAAAAAATATTTTTAAAACAGTATCAAATACATGGTAAAAAAAAGAAGAAGATTGAATTACCAAACACATGGCGAAAAAAGAAGAAAAGAAGGCATCTTCTTCATCAAATCAATGATCCATCACACTCCTCCAATTTCAAGCACCCAGTGTTAATCTGTTTCTCATTGTATTTCAAAAATATTATTTTTAAATCATTTTGAATTTTAAAAAAAAAATTAGAATCTTTACCTCCTTCAAAGTTCAAGGGAAAACACAAATGGTGGTCAATATTTTACTCTTTTTTTTCCTGTTTTCATATTATTTTAAAATATATTGATGTCAAGATAAATGATTAATAGGTGTATATAGTTTTTTATTTTTGTTATTCGTTTAAAAACCTACAATTTTGTTAGAAAAATCTCCTAGCTGTCTTAACATTTACACGTGGCTTTAAATGAGAGGCTAAGCCTCTGATGGGATTCGGCCACTAGCTAGTTGATCACAGAGACATATGGGCCTCTGGGATAAATGGGCTCCATTCGATGAGGCAGTTTTTTAAAGCCTGGGTCCGTTGTATAAAATTAACAGTATATAATCAGAATAACGGTAATGTCACGGGCCTCTGCAATTTAAAGGGAAAAAAGGTAACAAAAAAATACAGTAGGAAACAAAACAGAGTAACCGTTGCCTGTTTGTTTACGCTGCGTGTTAAATTGTTTTTTAATGTTTTTATAACATTTTAATATACTATATTAAAATAACTTTTATAAATAAGGAAATATTTATTATTTTAATATATTTTTAAATAAAAATATAATTTTAAGAAATCATTATTACTCCAATCAAAATAACAAACACTACTAAATGCATATTTTAATAATGTAGTTAAAGTTGTTTTTAAAAATATTTTTCATTCAAAAATATATTAAAATAATTTATTTATTTATTTTTTATAAATTATTTCATATATCAGTATATTAAAATGATATAAAAATATAGAAACAATTAATTTAAAATAAAAAATAATTTTTTTTATAATTTGTAAAAACGTGAGAAATATTATTTTAAAATAAGAAATGATTTATATTTTATAGGACAGCTATTCGTTTTTATAAAAGGTGGGCAATAGAAGGCATGGATAGGTTAACAGCGGTTCAATTCAATAAATGCAGGGAGACAGGTAGTCCAGCAAAAGATCTGCAAGGAATCCCTCCTCTACTCGCTGCCTCGCTGTAATTTGCAAGGGGCTCTGACAACGACGTTATTAATTACCAGGGTTCCTTTTTCTTTTTTCTTTTTAATTATTATTTTCACATTTTCTTTTGTCCAATGGTAGGTATACATCTAGCCTTATAGCCTCTTCAATTTCCTCTACTTTTTCCAGTCTATGATTTAGGATTTAATTAGTAAACTGAGCTAATTAAACATAAAGGAAGGCAAAAACACAGTGACCCGGTCAAACACCTGAGCTGACCAATTTATAAAAAATATTGTTATGATTTATAAAAAAAATAAAAAATAAATGACCCATGATGACTTGGCGATTCAATTAGAACCCTGTAACGAACCCTGGAACCGAATCTTAATATAGGGTCAACCACTAGGACATATTTAAAAACTCCTAGTCATTAGGCAGATTAATGGTTAAATAATCCTCATGGGATGTAATTTTAGTTCATTTAAAATGATTAGTCTCTGATTAGCAAAAAAGCCATTGTAAATCAACCACACACTAGCAGCACATAGAGTATTAGAATAAAAATAGTAATTTGCACTTTATATTAATTAATTAATTAATCCTGCATAAAAAGAAGGTTTTGAAAAGTAAAAAAATAAAATATAAATAAAGAGTCAGAAAGTTATTGAAACCCCCCAAAAAATAAAATAAAAAAGGTGAAAAAGAACCTTTGACAGGCTTTTAATTAAACAAGCTTATCTTCTTTGATGCCTCAATTTAGACATAAAAATATGGCTAGCCGTAGGTCATTGTCGTTATAATTCCTCCACGGAATCACAGCCAGGAAAATTACAGTGCGTTCAATTACTTTGCTTCAAGTCAACACCTACAGGTATTAGTAAATCTCCTGTGAATGCGTGCCCTAGAAGAATAATTAATACATGTTATCTTTTAAAAATGTTTTTTATTTAAAAATATATTAAAATAATATATACTTTTATTTTTATTTTTTAAACCCGTATTTATATTAGCACATTGATACTTTAGAAAATATATATAAATTATTGAAATTAAAAATATTTTATTTTTTCTTCAAAACAAAATCGAATCACAAACCCAAATACCAGTATATAGTTTATTATCAGCGTTCCATAAAAATCAATCAGACATAATTTTTCAAAAATATTTTTGAAATGAAAAGATAAACATGCTTTTAGTTTAACTTTAAATCATATCAGGTTATTAAAGAAGCTATTGAGTGACGAAGTTCACCTCTCTCTTGACTCTGGTCAGCACGAGGGACGATGAGCGCCGCTCGTGCGGGCAGGGAAGGTACGTGTGCCAATAGCTACAGTAAAAAGGTACACATGGCTGGCATGGGCATCCCCACAGTGTGCATTGTACAGGTTCAGCAGGGATGGGAAGGGGAGCATGACGGAGTTAAGAAGTGACGGTACCGTTTTTTTTTTAAAAAAGGGCTTCCCGGCTCAGCTCCTCAGAGCCACAGCATTTTGTTTCTCCTTTTTTTTTTTTATAGTAGTTGGAAATAATTGTCCATGATATAGTTACAAAATTTGATTAAAAAATTATTTTTATATCATGAAATTAAAATAATTTTAAAATATTAAATGTAATTTCTTTTTCTAAAAAATATTACAAAACATCTCTTTTATTAAAAAATAAAGAGACTTCGATGCGGAAAAATAAAAAACGGTGATATATACGTGAGTTGAATGACCTTTGTCTCATCACCATGAGGCCCGTGTGTACAACGCTCCAAGTAAGAGACTGAAACACAAACGCTCGGACCACCACTGTCTGTCAACAACCAAAACTAAACTAACTGAAACAGACTCAATAACGTCCTGTTATTATGAAAATTACCAAAACCACCTCCTCTAGTCCAAGCAGGCTCTCTTGTCGAGACAGGCAGAGCTGAGAAGGGAACCGACCCAGTAACCCCGAGTCCCCCACACCTCCTGCTCTCTTCCTTCATCCCTGTGCCTCTGCCTGACTACTGGCCCTGCCATGATTAATACACACACATATATATAAAGCATTTATCATATATATACACCCACAAAAATATATAGATAGAATAGAGATCTGTCGTGGGCGCTCTGTCTCAAATGGGATTTCTCATGGTTTAAAATGGAATGAAAAGCAACAGCTACCTCGGTGGTCATTGATGAATGACATTTATCACTTTACTAGTTACCACCACCACTTCAACATCAAAATCTGTTGTCGATGCCATCTGCTCTTCACCCCTAGTGCTAGAGCTACAGGTCTAGGTCCAGGAGCAGCAGCACCATTTTTGTTTTGCAGTTGAGCTAGTGCTGCTACGGTGGGATCTCTTGTTCAAAAATCAAGACCTTCTCTTCTCTTCATTTGGTATCCATCCCGCTTTTTACGCTACTCATTTTCCACCACATTACCACTAATTTTTTGCTGCTACCTTCGATGTTTGTGTGGACCATTTACAACTACGTTTCTAATTAGTTTCAAGTTTTGTTTTTGGTTTTCTCGTACCTTGTCGTTTCTTCCCTTGTTCTGCTTTGTTACTTGTTTTTTTTCTTCTTGTTTGTAATCGTTGAATTCTTCGATTCTCTCTCCCTCTGTGTGCGCGCGCCTGTGTTTATTTAATTTCTTAGTTTAAGTACTGTTAATCTCTTTGTTTATGGGAGTGGGATTTGCTTAATGTTTGTGCATGCTCTTCTGTCAACTGTAAACACTGTTTCTCTTCTCTCTCGTGCTTCTATTTGTAGGCTGAAGGTACCTTATATGTATGTATGCATGCATGTATGTATGCATGCATGTATGCTCTTCCTTTAAAATGGTTGATGGAGAAGATGAGCTACATTCTTGCATGCCGTTTTTAACTATTTTGTGGTTCGAACTTTTTTTAAAAAAAAAATTATTCTCACGCTGGGTTATGCTGGTTTTCCGTTTATAAAAATAAAAATGAAATGAGGAGATTAGTTGTTATTATAATTACTATTTCATGGTGATTGTAAAACTCCCGTTTATTTTCCGTTCTACAAGGTTATGGGTTCTATAGAGTGAACAGGAAATAAAGGTCTAATTGTCTTGTTTGGTCCTTTGGAATGTTTTGAGGTCCCCCCTCCCACCTTTTACTTTAATGAATAGATAAGGTATGGAGATTTGTTTCTTATCTGGGATGTTGGGATTTTTTGTTTTTCAAGATGGGAATGCAGCTCTCAATGGTGTTGGATCCTGAAATTTGATTTTTGGAGTGTCCTGAAGGAATTCATTTGTTACTCCTACTATTTGATTTTGGAAAATGGCAGATGGGCGGCGACATTCTGTTGATATTCCCATCACAAGAACCCTTATAGCCCTTAGGAGAGTGAGGTCACTTAGGGATCCCTCAACCAATTCTATGAGCAAATTCTCTTCTTTATTGGAAAATTCCAACTGGGAAACGAATCCCACCAAAGATATATCCTTACAGTCTGCCAATGGTTCCAAAGAAGGTGGATCAAACCATAATCGTCTTTCGGGATGGAAAAATTTACGTCATGATGGACAGAGTAAGCAGCAAGTTGATAATTTTGATTCGGGAAGTGAATTTGAAAAATCCAAGTTAATTTTCTGTGACAGCTTGGGTGGAGTGAAAAATATGGATGCTCTTTTTAGGACCAAAAAGGTGGAAGGATTGGATAGTTGTATGGAAAAGATTAATGGAACCAAGTCGTTGAGTGAAGTGTATTATGGCAGTCATAGGAACAAAGAGTTGAACTTGGTATGCATCACACCTTCGAGTAATCATTTGGAGGATGTGGATTCAACTAATGGACCCATTGCAGGATCTCCACTAGGAGAAAGTACAGACCAGTCTGTGACAAGACGGAAATCTCGATACAAAAATCAAGTCCAGTCATACGGTGGGGTTGGTGACATTTTGAGTCGTGTAGGTAGTCCATGCTTTTCTGTCAGTGATGCCCTGTCAAGCCAAGGCACATCGTTGTTTGCCAACGAAGAGGCTGATTTCATGGTTCAAAAAGACCACGGATGTGGGATAAGCTGCTGCTGGACAAGAACCTCAAGACTCAGGGATTCGAACCCATCTTCTGATGCAGAAGGCAGTCCATTGTTGTTAGCTGAGACAAGTCCTTGTGGGAAGAGAAGCTGGAAGCACGCTGCAAATGAAACTCCTAGGAGTTTGAGCCATAAATTTAGACCAAAATCTTTTGATGAACTGGTGGGACAAGGTGTAGTGGTAAGGTCTCTTTTGGGTGCAATTTCTAGAGGAAGGATAACCTCTTTATATCTCTTCCATGGTCCTCGTGGCACTGGCAAGACCTCTGCCTCGAAGATATTTGCTGCTGCACTGAATTGCCTCTCACATGAGGACTGCAAGCCATGTGGTCTCTGCCGAGAATGTTACATGTTCTTTTCTGGAAGGAGCCGAGATGTGAAAGAAGTGGACTCTGTGAGAATTAATCGGACTGGAAGGATTAGATCCCTTATTAAGGATGCATCAATGCCACCGATTTCATCACGTTTCAAAGTTTTCATTGTTGACGAGTGTCATTTGTTGCATGGAGAGACATGGGCAATTGTTTTGAATAGCCTAGAGAACCTTTCTGAAAATGTTGTCTTTGTAATGGTCACTCCTGAACTGGATATGCTACCGAAAAGTGCAGTCACTCGGTCTCATAAGTATCATTTTCCAAAGGTAAAAGAAGTTGATATAGCTGACAGATTAAGGAATATCTGTGTTGAAGAAGCCCTTGACTTTGACCAGGTTGCTCTGGACTTCATTGCGGCTAAGTCAAGTGGTTCCCTTAGGGATGCAGAAATTATGCTTGATCAATTGAGTTTGCTCGGCAAAAGAATCACAATGACCATGGTCCATGAGCTTGTGAGTGATCTCTTTTCATATGAATATTTATTGCATATTTCTTCTCATCGAATTTACAGAAAATGGTCATGTTATTGTAGATTGGAGTTGTTTCTGATGATGAATTGCTTGGCTTGCTGGATCTGGCTTTGTCATCGGACACTTCAAGCACTGTTATAAGAGCCAGGGAGCTGATGAGGTCCAGAATTGATCCTATGCAACTTGTATCACAGCTGGCAAATCTCATAATGGATGTTCTTGCTGGTAAATGCAAAAATGATAGTTCTGAAGCCAGAAGAAAGTTTTCAAGGAAGCATTCTTGTAAGTCGTGTATTTTCAAATATGTTTCCTGTCTAGCTTGGGAAATTACTGTTATTGTGAATAACATTTACATGAATGCTTTGCTAATGGTTCCTTAAGACTTATCTGGTATTTTCATTGTGAATTCTTTCTGACTTTGCAAGTTCACTCTTTGTCGGTTAAAGCCGCTGAGCATGGCAGGATGAACTGGGCTAATGATAGTTTATCAGTTCAGTGAGGTGTCCCCTGTATGGTCAAACTGCTTGGCACCAGTTTAATCATCACTGACCTGTCGCAATGTGTACAGACAATGGGCATACATGGCTCCAGGCATAGCATTATAGGCCAGATCCATACTGATTTTTCGCCCATGGGAAACTCTAGATGTTTTGCTGGAATATCATTAGCATATTTACTAATTGACTATCTAGCATATGATGCCTGTTTAAACTGTGCTGTTTTCAACTTCAAGATGTACATATTCACCCTTTATTTTTAGTTGTACCATCAACTTTTATTTGTCACTATATTTGCGTATCTTTTTTACACGATGAAAGTTGCAAGTTTCCTTTTTTACAGCTGAAGGGGACATGCTGAGATTGAGTCATGCACTGAAAATACTTTCTGAAAGTGAGAAGCAACTGAGAATGTCAAGAAACCAAAGTACATGGCTCACGGCAGCTCTCCTGCAGCTGAGCTCACTGGAAGCCTCGGCTTTGGACGTGAATGATTCAAAGTCTTCAATCAGAAATGGGCGTGAGAGAGGTCAGGATGTTAACCATAAGCCTCGGCTATGGAGTATTCAGTTCATTTAAGTGTATTCTCTCTCTCTCTCTCATATAAAGCTCATTCTTTTGAATACAGATGGAAACTTTTCCAGCACACCATCCACAGGGGAGAGCTTGAAGCATCTTGCCCTGTATTCATGTGAAGACAGTAAGTTGCAAAAATCACAAGTACAAGGGGATTGTCAAGCGACATTAGATACTATATGGAAGAGAGCTGGTGAATTATGCCAATCGAATTCACTCAGGAATTTCCTAAGGAAACATGGGAAATTATCTTCTCTTCATATTAATAGAGGTACATTCATGATTTTTTTTTTCAATCTCTGCTTCCGCCTTTACCATACTCTGCTCATTTAGCACATGAAGGATTGGCCATACACGTACTTTGCTGTCAGTGTCGCTAAATGACTTTCGAACAATGGATTCCTAACCAAAATTTATGTCAGTGTACTGCATTGAAAACCATATAAAAATTATAGATTGCAACATAACTAGGGAGTCTTCTCCTAATAATTAGCTGCTATAATGCTATTAAACAAACAGGTTAATGGACTTGCTGTCAAAAATCTCTTCATGAAGCTTGCTTTTACCATGCTTTAGCTGCTTATTTTGGCAAGCTGAAAGTTGTGATGGCATGGAAATATCTTTCCATATTGATTATATATTTGTTTTGGAAGCATGGAATGTGTTTTTATATCTTGCAAGTGATGACTGAACTATATTGCACTTCAGGTCTGGCAGTAGCTGAATTGGAATTCCATCATTCTGACTATGCATCCAAGGCTGAAAAGTCATGGAAGCATATTGCAAGTTTGCTGCAAACAATTTTGGGTTGTAATGTTGAAATTCGGATCAATCTTGTTCTTTGTGCTCCTCCTGCATTGAAATGTGCCAAACTATGGAAGCGATCTTTTTGTTTTTTTAGTTGTTCTCGGAGAATGAGGCGCAAATCACAACCACCCATGGAACGCGGCATTGACTCTGACAACTCCGAAAGGCCTATGATAAGAGAGAGAGCTATTTCAGCCTGCCCCTCTGGTTGTAGATCCCAGATATCACACAACTGTTATCACGGAGTGGAAGTGGCAAGGGCTCTAAGAAATAGTGAAGGTAATGTGCTGAGCATAGGGACAACCTCGTCTCTCGGATCACTCCATGATGATAAATCTAAAACCCCCGGGCATGGATTTTCTTCTTCAATGGCTGGTGGAAACGAGCTTGACTATACAATTTTCTATAATCAAGAGGCTGAGGATCAGCCAAACTGCTTTTCTAAAAGTCCCAGACTGCAAAAGATGTCACGTTCTTCGGTGAATACACAAGTGGTTTGTGCAGGTAATCATTAGCTCTGCTGCATGAGGAAGATGAAAGTAGCTCTGCTGCATGAGGAAGATGACAGTGGTTCTGCTGTGTGGCCTGCGGAGGAGCTTCAAATACATTGCACATTTTTGTAATGCATATATATATATTTACATATATTTACAGAATTCTGGGCATATCAATGTATGGATATCGTAGCTCTTTCGAATTGAAGTAGTTAATTCAAATCATGGTAGTACGGATGGTCTTGACTATCGATGCGATTCTTTTCATCCCATAATTATGTACATCTCTTGCCAATTGCCATGTTATTTTCGTTAAAAATTTAGTAGCATCTAAACAGTAGATCCCTCTTGTTTTTGGTATCCTGTTTTTATCCGTGTTTGAGTGCGATTCAAAATTATAAAAATATATCATGATGTGCTAATATTAAAAAAATAATTTTAAAATGAAATATTTTAAAAAATATATTGTATCACGATTTTAAATGTTCTTTATGAGACTGTCTAATATTGGGATTATAATTGTTATTTTTTCTTGAAAATATATTATGTTTTTTTTTTTAAAAAGATTATTTTTCATATTTTTATATCAAAATAATATGAAAAAACTACAAAAAAAATATTTTAAAAATAATAATAATATTTTTTAAAATATAAAAACAATCAAGATTTAAAATGAATTCAAATTTGAGATTGTGATGCTGATTTTTTTAAATAGAACATATTAAAATATGTTGAGAAAAAAATTAACTTAGAAACATATTAAAGTATTTTTTTTATTTTAACATTAGCACTTCAAAATAGAACTTTTTAATTGTTTTTATGTTAAGATTGAAACCTTAAAAGCTTTTATAATTATAATATTGGTACCAAATCAATTAAGTGTTTGTTTGAGAGTGTGACTGAGATTGTTTTTTAAAGTATTTTTCGTTCAGAAATGCATTAAAATAATTTAAAAAAAAAATATTTTGACATCAGCATATAAAAATAATCTACAAACACAAAAAAATATATTTAAAATAATAAAAAATATTAAATTAAAAAAAACACTTTTTAAATGTAATTACAAGCAATGCCTAAATATGCTTATTAATATATATAGCTGTTAAATTTGTTTGTTGTGTTTTGGGCCTTTAAGATGGGCTATATAAGGTTTGTTGACTGGCCCAAGTTCTCTAATATTATTCGATTGAATAAGAATTAATAGCATGATTTTTTAATATATAAATAAATAACATAGATATAATTTTACAACACAGTACAGCTCAGCTTGAGCATGAAGCCTTGTAGAGTTGAGCAGTGATAGAAGAAATGAACGAAACGGAGAAGGTAACCGATGGGGATACAATAAAAATATTGTGCCCTAGACTAATACTAACAAGAAGGGAACCGGGTCTCCAATGGCTTATCGGATCTCCATTTTTCCCTCCTTTCACTATTATTTCCACCTTCAAATCCATCCACACCTCCTCCTCCTCTCCAGACTTCATCAAAGAATCAGGTTCTCTCTCCATCTATGAAATTTCTCATTTTTCTCAACACGGTCTGATTTCCCTTTTAATTCACCATTTTTTTTCGCAGACGACTTGCGGACGCTGTTGATAAAAGGATTTGACATAATCGGAGGGTTAATTGTTGGAGGTTCGAGTTCTGATGATGGTGAGAAAAATGCTCGCGAGGTGATTGTTTGGGCGAGGAAATTGAGAGGGCTTGTAATTGGTGGTGGAGGACGAGAGAATTTGGAGAATCGAGAATTGATTGGTGCGGTTGCGGGTTTGAGTGGTGGTGATGTTAAGTTTTTTGTGGAGAGAAGAGGAAATGTAACGGCTGTTGATAGTGTTGTTTATGAAGAGAATCAGGAGAAGTTTGTTTGGGAGAGAGGCTGTTTGTTTCGATGTAATCTTCCTATTAAAATGCCGGTTTATTTACCGGTGAAGAATGAGGCTGGTGAGTTTTCACTCCTCCGCCTCATCGTCGTCAACATTACTACTACTACTACTACTGTTATTATCATGCTTTTAAATTTGGAAGTTAAAATTCAGATACGGGGAATTTATTGGGGTTAGTGTTTTGTTAATTACTTTTGATCTCTGGTTAGTTTAGATCTTAAAATGGTATTAGAAACAAGATTAGTGGAGAGTTTGATATGGAAGTTGGAACCTACTTAAGGAGCTCAAAGTCAATGTGATTATGTGGTCATGGAGGAATGGAGATATGAGATGTTTGAAAAGGACACTGATTAAGAGAAGGTTATCCACTTAAGAGGTGCAATAAGGACCAAAAATGAATCAATGACGGAGAGTGTTTTTAATTGTAGCTGATGCTGGAAATATTTTCAGTTAAGGTGGCAAGGGCAAAGGCACACAAACGGTAGGCGTTTAGAGGATCATACAACCAATGGGGTGGCTTCAGGAAGTTAGAGTTGAACACTTTGTGAACTGGGTGAATTGAGTTGTTTTTTCCTCAAACTATGTCCTAGTTTTTTGAATTTGTGCTCGTAGTTTCTTCACAAATGTGTATATGATGCTATTATCGGACAGTTTCAGCAATGCTCATTTAAAAGGTCCTATTGCTGTATTTCAGACGCAGAAAAGCTGTACTTGCGTGCAGCTGAAGTGGTTGCTAGCAGTTTCAAAGATCCATTGGTTACCTACATGGTAGAAAGATTAAGCAAAGACATATCAGGTGCACCTCAACCAGTCATTATCCGTGGTGTAGACTTGGATTTTAACGCAGATCTCACAAATATCAAGCTTGTGGGTGAAAAATCTGCTCAAGATTCTGATGCAAAAAAATTGACATGTGCACACTTTTGTTCGAAAAGTAAATCTTCCCCGGCGTTGATTTCTGTAGAGGTAAAGAAATAACATTTAAGTTGTTTCTCATGGCGTGCTTTTCATGTTGGAGATAAAGGGGGCTCTTGAATACTTTTGATTTCTTAGACACTTTGTTTGATCTGTCATTGCATTCATGAACTTTCACATATGACCAGCATTCTTTTTTCTCTTCTTAATGTATGTTTTTCTGCTTAGAATGCAGATGTAATCCAAGTGAGCGTTCTGTTCAATAGATCAGGAAAGTCCCCTAAAACTTCAGCACCCTTTATGGAATATATTCCAGGTATCAGCTTCAACCTTTTTTTGTTTATGTTCAGTGTATTTGGATGACAATAGTTAATAGTCTCAATTTCACTGTGGTTTCATGTCTTAACTCACCGTAATGCAAATTTAACTTTGTGGTTTCAGCTTTGGAAGAAGCCAGACTTTTTGTTGTGGATTTTGAGCTAGAAGTGCTCTGCTATGTGGCGAAGGATCTTCTGCTGATGTCTGCAATTTCAAAGTTGATCATCCCTGCTTTAGTTGATCAGTTCAATTCCATGAAAAAAACAGTCTTACCCAAACTCTTAGCTCAACACCCACAGGTAAGACATTGTCAATGCGTTTGAAAAACAAACCACACTTGTGTTATGTGCAAGCTGATGTAAAATAACCAAGCTATATAATTGTTGAGTTTTAGCTGAGCAAGGGAGAGATGTACCCATAGAGTGATTAATGTTAGTAAAAAAATAGTTTTCAATTGTGTAGGTTTCAGAATTTTGCAATAAAGTCATAGATGTCATGTATAGCTTCCAACCTTCCTAAAAATAAGTACAGGTTACATTGATTTCATAAAACAGGGTTATGTAGCAAGATATGTAATTTTCTAAAAGACCATTAAGACAGAGCACCATAATATCCATGTGCTTTTGTCTCTACAATTGACCTGAGCAGAATGTCCAAATCACTGCTGCTTTTATCAGCCATTAATTCCAAAGACTCTTGTTACTAATGTAAAAATTACTGTCGCCTGTCATGTTCTTTTTCTCCAAGTAAGCAGGAAGTTTTATTTTTCTTTGCAGCTATGCTCTTATCACTTTAACCCTCCTGGGCTGTTGCATCCTATAACAGTTATCTATGAACTCAATTATGGGGAGACAGAATTGAAACAAGGTAAGCACTAAGCAGTGGCAAAACCAAACTTTCTGCTGTCTTAAGAGAGTTTACCTTCCAGAAAAAAAGGATTCGTCCTGTCTTTTAGTGGCTGCAGAGGTCACTATCAACCAAGATTGATCCCTCCTTTCTTTTAGTGGTTTTGAAGTAGCACATACAGAATTTGAAACCATATTGACTGACCTTCATTACATAGGCAGTTGATTAAACACTTGGATTAGGATGTTACGCTTGCCTTTTAGCTAGCTTATGCAGCAATATCAGTTCATATGAAGCTCTCATACATGTCAGCATTTCTTTTACACCAGTAATTTCTTGGTGCGTTTTTCATGGAGCTATTTTTAGCAAGTGAATAGCTTCAAAGATGAACCAGGGAAGATTCTAAATTGTAGCTTGGTCTACTCTTAGTATACTGGTTATAATTACATGTGAATCCTGTGTTCTTTCAAGTCACTTGAACTTGCTTTTTGTGCAGTTGAAGTCAGAAGATCCTTACACATGAGGCTGGGATTAACTTTTGATCGTCCCCTTCTAAGAATTGCTAATGCTCTTGATTTCTCTATGATGAAGGATGGTTCAGGAAACAGCTCTAAACGAAAAGGTAACTGTTTAGTTTCAAATAGGAAACATTCTGCATTGTTTGCAGTGGGTGTCTACCTCTCATGTTTCCCTTTCCTATTTCTCACTTATTTTGTCTTTTATGTACTAACCTTCACATATTTCTATGATAACATCAGGGCCTTCTTTGCTCAAAGATGTACATATTGGGATTCCAAGTAGTGGGGGTCAGTGCTGCTTCTGTTTATTTTTCTGTTGTCCAGCAGTTCCTCAACCCTATTGATACTGAAGTCATACTTTTTATGCAGTCTCAGGAGGCGTTGTCTCTCTGGTTCAAGGTTCTTATGAGTACCATCACTATCTTCAAGATGGCTTTGATGATTCAGTAATGAAACTTTCTTTCTCTTGTAGATTTTTTTTGTGTGGAAACATTGGTGTATTGGGTAAATGATCAGTCACCCTTCCTGATAGTATGATTCTAGTGTTGCTAATGTGGAAGGAGAGCATCTCAAGGCTTTATATATTTATTTCTTGGTCTCTATGTTCTGGTGTTCATTTACCACATTGTTAGGGAATTCCTTGTTAGATAATAATATAAATCGTATCTTGGGACCTCACTTAATAACTTAAGCTTTTAGGTGAGAGTTGTTTGACATTCCCGCTATATGTATTGATCAGCTTTTGTACATTATTCCTAACCGTATCATGTTCATCATATACTTGATAGGGCTGGGGCTGTGCTTATCGCTCTCTTCAGACTATCATTTCATGGTTCAGACTCCAATACTACACATCCATTGATGTTCCTTCTCATAGGTATGAATACCAGCAACATTTTGGAGTTTCCAAGATTGCTTTTACTATGTGCTTCAGTTGGCCTTATAGTTGTACTTGATAAAATAAAAAAAGAGAGCGTGGTTTCAATATGTGTATCATTTTGATAAACCAGCATTTGTTGTAGGGAAATACAACAAGCACTTGTGGAGATTGGCGATAAAGATCCTTCTTTTACTGGATCACGGGAATGGATTGGTGCTATTGAGTTGAGCTTTGTTTTAGATAAACTTCTGGGCGTAAGTATGCAAGCCCCACAAGTGCTAACCTTGATAACTGATATTGGGGGTTTTCAGTTTCCATTTGTATATAATTTGCAAGTGTGCTCAGAATCTTTTGAAATGTCAAATTCCTGCCATTGGGTTTGACAGGATGATTTGCTGTGTTCAACAGGTAAGTTGCAAAATCATAAATGTTAGATCAGGAGCTGAGCTTCCAGAAAAATGTCGAGAGCTGGCCTTGCATTTTGAGAATCAAGGAACACCTATTATGATTGGTAAGTGGATAAAATATATAGATATGGTTTCTCCCAATTATTTCTACAGAATGTATCTTCTCTCTATGTAAAGATCGATCACGTTAAGATGGAATGCGTGCCTATAATGTTGTATAATGTTGTAAAGTGTTCTACAAAAAGGAGAAATATAAAAACTGAATAACCACAATACAAGTCTCTTAGTATGTTGTACGTAAATGCAGGTGGTGGTGTTCTTGCATACACCCTTCTAGGAGTTGATTACAATGAAGCGAGTGGAGATTGTGCATTTCTAATACTTGATCCTCACTATACTGGCAATGATGATCACAAGAAAATTGTAAATGGTGGATGGTGCGGGTGGAAAAAGGCTGTCGATAGCAAGGGAAGGAATTTCTTTTTACATGACAAGTTCTAT
The DNA here is from genome assembly GCA_009078335.1 of Salix brachista. Classification (NCBI taxonomy): domain Eukaryota; kingdom Viridiplantae; phylum Streptophyta; class Magnoliopsida; order Malpighiales; family Salicaceae; genus Salix; species Salix brachista. Next base: position 14,952,271 of record CM018586.1, read on the forward strand.
AATCTTCTCCTGCCGCAGAGGCCGAGCATGGTGTAGCAGGAAACATAGATGACAAACAAAATCACTATTTTGTTTCTCCATTTTTTTATTGAGTTTGCTTGCAAGGAAATTATTTAAGCTATGTGGTGAGTACAGGGAAAATGACTGCTGCCTGAATTGGGGCGCTTCAAAAGATGGTAAAAGCACAAGGAAAAAAGAATCTGGAAATCAGAAAATGTGAATTATCTGAAGCATTTCAAGTAGTTTTTATCTTTCCTTTTATCTTTATCTTTATTATTATTATTATTATTATTATTACATCCTGCTAGATATGCCGTCTTGATATTTTTAAGAAAAAGCTTGCAGAGTTAGGAAAATCTGTAAAAAATGAGTAAACGATAAAATTGTATGTAAATAAATAAATCCAGTAGGAAAATCATAAGCTAGTATCTGTAAATCCCATTAACAGTGCAAACATGTCTGTCACATAGGTTTCGCTTGTAGTGGTCATTTGGCAGCCCGAAGGAAAAGTACTTGTTGCTTGTGCATTTGGAGACTGAGGAAGCATCTGAAGAAGAGGAGGAAGGCCATGCCATGACTGCTGCTTCTGTCAAAAATCAAACCTCATCTTCTCCTCCTCCTCTCGTTTCACTATCCTAAACCAAAAAAAAAAAAAAAACTCCAAATCTCAGATTTCCATTCTATCCATACCCTCAAGACAATCCTTTTCTCTCTATGCAACTCCCCCTCCTTCCCTTTCTCTCTCTTCACCTTCTATTTTCTTCCTTTTCTTGAACAGGAAAAACAAGAACTTGAACACCCCAAAAAAGTACAAACACAGCGAAGTGTGGACGAAGAAGTAGGAGAAGATAAAGGGGGAGGGGAGGGGAGGACCCTATTGCCTATTGACCCAACTCTGAGATAGTCTCTAAGTCCCAAGCATAAACAACACAAGACCCACCTCGGCAATGAGAATTTGCTATCGAGAAAATAGACGCTCCTCGTGGCGCCTGGCCCCTTCAGGCACTCAAAATGAAGAAATCCAACAAATGAGCATTTCAAATTCTTTTTGTAGGCCATTTCCCTGATGGAGTTGCCGGAGAAAATTTGACACATGTTAGGGAGTTGCCGGAGAATATGACGGGAGAATTTTTGGGTGGTTATGAAGGGGGGGTTAGTGCAATGAGTGTGGAAATATTGGGGTTGATGGGAGAGGAGGGTCTGGTAAGGGGTATTTTTATGAGCGGATGGGGTCGCAAGATCCATCTTTAGTTACTGCTCATGCTTGCTCTGCTCTGCTTCTCTCACACTTCATATCAATGTAAATTCTGTTTTGGTTAATATTTTATTTTTTTAATTGAAATATAATATTTTAATTTTTGAGTATTTTGTCATGTTGTTTTAGAATTGTACTATTTATGTATATATATTTTTAAATATATTGATTTTAATTTTTTTTAGTTCAAATCAAAAAATAAAATTAATTAGAATTGTATAATCTAATATAAAAAAGACATAATAAAATGATTTTTCTGAACAAAATTATGAATATGTATAATATTACGAGAATATCAAGCAAGTTCATTACATTCTCTGATTGTTTTAAAATTTTAAAATAATATATATAAATATGTCAAGAGACTTCTCGTAAAATTTCATCTTAATCTAACCGTCGAATTAAGAGATATGATTGATATTGTAAAATTATTCATTATTTTAAAAAATACTATTTGGTCGAAACGGAACCGGTGGAACGAAACTAAAACATTTCGACCGGTATTTGACTGAAAAATACAGAATGAGATGGAATTTAAACCGAGATAAAATTGATGTTGTTTATCTCGTTTTTTTAACTGGTATGAAACGTCTAGTCGTTTCTGCCGAAACGAAACGAAACTGACAACCCTGCTTCATAGTCTAGCTCAGATCATTGAAAGATTGAGATTTAACTTAGGATTTATTTGTATTTTTAGTTCAAGTTTATTGCTTAGATTTTATTTGTTAAATTTAATTTAATTCTCGTTGAATATTTTGTTCTGGGAACTATAAGCTCAATTGCTTGTTTTAACTAAAGTTTTTGTATTTACATCATATTTTTCTAAATATAAGGATGTTTTGATAAATTGAATAAAAATAAGAAAGTCAAGATCTCTTCTTCTTCTTTTTTATCTAAATTTTCTTTTATTAGGTTTTAAATATTCTTTTATCTCACATCAAATCCGCATCATCAAAAAGCCCCACATTGCATTTTTATATGTTAATTTTTGCTTATCATACTCACATTACTCACTTGAAAATTACCTAGTGTTTTTTGTTCTTGATTAATCCCTATATTATAAAAAGAAATATTTACTTTATTTTTATATTGAAGCATTTGTGAGATGAAGGCAAATAATGCATTTATGTGTTTCAACTGGTCAAATTTTAGATTTGCTTTCTAGAGATCATCAGTTCAAAATCACTAAAAAATTTAATTGATTGTTAATTTAGTTCTCAACCCCATGCCAGTCTCCTCTAGCATTAGCACTGGGCATGAACTCCATCTTACTCCAACTTCTCTCTTTTACAATTGATGATTTTGCTTTCTGACTTGCTATAACATTATCTTATAAGCTAAAAGAGGACGTGAATTTAAATAGAATAGTGTTTTGCACTGTGAAAATTATTTACAGATTTTGTTTTCATTTCAGCCCATATACTTTTAATTTTTAATTTTAATTCCTTTATTTTTTAGATATATTTCTAAATAGTCCCTGTTTTTATTCATGTTTATATATATACGCTCTATTTTTTGGTTTTTAGTTCTAATTATTTCCTCTTTTGTTTAGATTGTATTTCTTAGAAAAATTTAATTCTTAGATTTTAGGTTGTTTTGGTTAAAAATTACTTTTACAACATTTTTATGTATAATATTTCAGATCTAATATTACATAAACAAAAAAATACAAGACAATAAATAAACAAAATGGGTAGATAAATTTGTCCAAGTTATCTACAATGAAAAAATATATGAACCACTTCCCCTGTGTTTCGATTATAATGTTCCTTTTAGGCGAAAAAAATCCTCATTTCTAACAGATTTTATCTATTACAATTTTACTAACTAAATATTAAGATAACTAATTACAACACGCAAAAAATTAATCAGTTTTCTACATAAAAAAAACTCAGCATAGCACGCGAGCAAGTAACTTCGTATATTCTATAAACGAAAATGCTTAGTTATCTCAAACTCCCAAGAACTTAACTTAAATGAGATCCTCAACTCTACCACAAATAATTATTTCTTAGATTCAAGTCCACTTGAAACACACAAAAAGATGTAACATCTAAAAAATAGATACAAGAAGGCACAATTATAATAATGATAAAAAGAAAATGCATGCCTACTAAACTCTCCTTTGAGGATTTGTGTAGCCACTACAATACTACATAGATTTTAGAGGCTGGTCATCCAAACCGAACTCAACTTGTTGGTTGAGGCTACTAGCTGAAAGGGCGGGCTTAAACTCGAACTCACCCCCACCTTTATGGGCTCTATTAGGGCTTGTACGAGCCCACCATTCAGATACAGTGGGATTGAGTTGGGCCTTGTGGAACCCAATCGTCATCTTTTCATGTTTTAGATGATTTTTTTAATTTAAAAACTGGCATGATTGCTCACTAGCCGCCAGCTTCAAGTTCAACTACCTTAAAGACTAAATCCCGATAATGAGAAGACCCGTAATCCTTGAAATCTTTCAATAATTTCTTACCCGATATTTTCAATCGATGAACTCAGCATGACCCTTACTTGTCTGTCAAAGGAATAAAAAAGGGCAGTTTAGTAATTGAACTGGATGGGAAAAACCCTAAAGATGTCCCATCTCTGCCGAGTGGACACAAGAGACGGACAACAGTCTGAAGACAACGCCACGTGGATACTCAAAGCGAAATTATACCCAAGACCCCCCGGTGACGTGTACCTGTAGCCTCCCTATAAATACAAGACACTTTCTATCTTCTCTCCCCTTCTCATCCATTTCCTATCAACAGTTCAACACGACAATCCCTTGCTCTATCTTGGTACTTGAATCCAGGATCCACTCGTATCGGACCCCGTTTCGCTCCATCTCCTCTAGGGTTTTATCCTTCTATTCAATTCAATAATCTTGCTTTTTTTTTTTGGATTCGAATCGGAGGTGCTCCGATTTGGAGATCCGATTACTTCTCTTGTTTGTCTTGGCTCGAGATCAGGGCCAGGCAGAGAAGCATCGGGTTCGGACCGGAATCTGGTTTCTTAGATTTAATATTTTCTCTCTTCAAGTGTTCACACGTTCAATCCTCTTACTTTCTCTGTGATACTGTTACTGATACTGTTACTGTCAGTTGCTTTATTTGAGTGGGTGTTTGGTTACTGAGAAAAGGAGGGGAAGTGAAAGAGAGTGAGCATTTTGATTATTATTTTTCTTATGTTTATTTTTATATTTCATAAAATATTTTTTATTCACTAATTTTATGTTATTTAGAAGCTAAGAATGTCTACCTTATGTATTTATTTATTTATTTATATTTAATTTGCAGTTTAGATTTGAGGATCGCGTAGAATAGGACAAGTGTAGAAATGGCGACGAGTGAGGGGTTTCTGACGGATGAGCAGAGGGAAATGCTGGAAACAGCGAGTCAAAATGCAGAGAATTCGTCGTCGTCGTCTCCCAAGGGTTTGTTCCCATCCTCGTTGTTCTCTGAGCAACACATAAAAGCTCCTGCTGCGGGGAAAGCCGGTACTGCTGGGTTTGCTGGGAGGCAGGTCAGGAGATCACACTCGGGGAAGCATGTGCGTGTTAAGAAAGGTGGGTTGCAAATGGAGTGGTTATAATTCGTATGATGACTTGTGAGCAGTAGCTTGCTCCATACATGCTTAATGGATGTATAGCTTCATTGTAATGGATATCAATATAAAACTTGAATCGATTTAGCTCTTTATCGAACTTACATTCATACGGTCATTCTGATGATCTAGTGCAATTGTGCTATTGTACTTTGGGATGCGATGCTTTCGGGATATCTTAAATTTATTCGAGGGATTGAGAATAGATGTATTGGATGGAGGTTAGAACATGGCTTGATTAACTTTATAGATTTCTGATAAAATATGCTTGGATAGAAGGAAAGATCGAAAAGTAGTTAAAAGGGATAATTGGGTGATAATATGGAAATTGATTGAAAACCTACAAACAATGGGCTTATTTTTTGAGGATATGTGAAACGACTCCTTGCAGCGTATTTTACTGGACTTAATAATTGTTATCGCTTAGTTAAGCCTGTGGGTCTGTGACACGTTACTGAAGAGGGAATATTTATTTGAATGTTCAAGGAGGAGTATGTTACCTGTGAACTTTTCCTTTATGATTTAGCTTTTTAATATGTGTCTTGAGTAGGCTGTTTATCTACATTTAGAAGATTTATTATCTTTATATTCGTGATAAGATTTTTATGCATCTATTCTCTGCTAAAAGTGGTAACTGTGTGTATAAATAAATGAGCCCAAAAAAACTCTGGATATTAATGATGATAATAAGCATAATGTATGGTCAAGGAGATTTTCATTTTCTTCTTCGTTCATGATAGTTATAAGATTTAAGTTATTAAATGCTAATACATTAATTAATAGTCCTTATTGCCTACTCCAATCGGCATAATTTGTGAATATTTATTCTGATGATACGATATAACCTTAACAGAGAAAGTGACCTGTGTATAACTTAAAGGTAAGTTAAGATCCATAATACTCGCTTCATTGGTTGAATGCTATCAAACTTTAATCTAATGTAGTGTAAATTTTAGTTGTGTGCTTATACTGACTGAAAAATTTGAAGAATATCAAATACTGCAAATTTGATGATATATATCAGTCTTGTATCTTCATACTGAATGACTGGGACTTTTGGGTTGAGGGGAGCCTGTAGATGATCAATGGTTCCTTTGGGATTTAGAACACAGAAAAAGTGCTCTTTGTTCCTTTGGGATTCAGAACACAGAAAAAGTGCTTTACTTGTTTTGTGTCTCAATTTGGTGCATTATTTTGCACTTGATTATAAAGCCCCTTGAGCAGCAAGTCCACACCATTTGGACTATGCATGCTAATCATTAGTTGACACTGAAAAACCAATCCAATTTAGAGAGCGAATTTGTGCATTTTAGATCAGTTGTTCACAAACTCCTGCAAGCATGGTCAATAAAGAAAGAATTATTAGTTTGATCGACACAATTTTCTTTTATAAGAAAAGCTTCTGGTTATCTTCATGCTGATTAGTAATTTTCCTCTTTTCAATCATTTCAGATGGTGGCGGTGGTAAGGGCACATGGGGAAAACTGCTTGACACTGATGGCGAAACCCATATTGATCGAAATGATCCTAACTATGATAGTGGAGAGGTAAGTGTTGTTCCTGCAATGTGATTTATCCATCCCAAACTTCTTGAATATATCTTTTTGTGTCTGTTGATTCCCTTGGGTAAGTGTATATATGCCTGGTTCTTAGTCTTGCAGTGCTTCTATTTCTGTTCTTTATTGCTTGCTTTTCACCTCTGAACTGTTTGGGTAAATGCTCGTATCATGACTTATAGATTGCTCCCTTCTCTGTCCTATTATTGAACAGGAGCCGTATCAGCTTGTTGGGGCAACCATCACAGATCCTTTAGATGACTATAAGAAGGCTGTAGTTTCAATAATAGAGGAGTATTTTAGTACTGGTGATGTGGAAGTGGCTGCATCTGACCTCAGAGAGCTTGGATCTAGCAAGTATCATCTGTACTTTATCAAGCGACTTGTTTCCATGGCCATGGACAGGCATGATAAGGAGAAGGAAATGGCTTCAGTTTTGCTCTCTGCACTGTATGCTGATGTCATCAGCCCATCCCAGATTAGGGATGGGTTTGTCATACTTCTAGAGTCTGCTGATGATCTTGCGGTTGACATACTGGATGCAGTTGACATCCTTGCTTTGTTCGTAGCTCGTGCTGTGGTCGATGATATCCTTCCTCCTGCTTTCCTCACCAGAGCAAAGAAGGCCCTACCAGAATCCTCTAAGGGATTTCAAGTCCTTCAAACCACTGAAAAGAGCTATCTTTCAGCCCCACACCATGCAGAACTTGTGGAGAGGAAGTGGGGTGGAAGCACCCATGTCACTGTTGAGGAAGTGAAGAAAAAAATCGCTGATCTGCTGAGGGAATATGTGGAGAGTGAAGATGCTGTTGAAGCCTGCAGGTGCATAAGGGAGTTGGGAGTTTCATTCTTTCATCACGAGGTTGTTAAGAGGGCGTTGATTCTTTCCATGGAGAACCGAACTGCAGAACCACTTATATTGAAGCTGTTGAAGGAAGCTTCTGAAGAAGGCCTGATAAGTTCCAGTCAAATGGCAAAGGGCTTTGCTCGATTAGCAGAGAGCCTTGATGACCTTGCTCTTGACATTCCATCTGCAAAATCCTTGTTCCAATCCCTTGTCCCCAAGGCTATCTCTGAAGGATGGCTTGATGCTTCGTCCATGAAACCTTCAGGTGAAGATGGTCAGGCACAAGCTGAAGATGAAAGAGTAAAGCAGTTTAAGGAAGAGGTTGTGACAATAATTCATGAGTATTTTCTCTCAGATGACATCCCTGAATTGATTCGAAGTCTTGAAGATCTTGGAATGCCTGAGTTTAACCCAATTTTCCTGAAAAAGCTCATCACCCTGGCCCTGGACAGGAAGAATAGGGAGAAGGAAATGGCATCTGTGCTGCTTTCAGCTCTTCACATTGAGATATTTTCAAGTGAAGATATAGTTAATGGTTTCATCATGCTTCTGGAATCTGCAGAAGATACAGCGCTGGACATTCTGGATGCTTCAAATGAGCTTGCACTCTTTCTTGCCAGGGCTGTGATTGATGACGTCTTGGTCCCTTTGAATCTAGAGGAGATAGGCAGCAAGTTGCAACCAAATTGCAGTGGAAGTGAGACAGTGTGCATGGCTCGATCACTTATTGCTGCCCGTCATGCCGGTGAGAGGCTCTTGAGGTGCTGGGGAGGTGGGACTGGCTGGGCTGTGGAAGATGCAAAGGATAAGATACTGAAGCTACTGGAGGAGTACGAGAGTGGGGGTGTTCTGGGTGAAGCCTGCCAATGTATTCGTGACCTTGGAATGCCCTTCTTTAACCACGAGGTGGTGAAGAAGGCATTGGTCATGGCAATGGAGAAGAAGAATGACAGGATGCTGGATCTGCTTCAAGTTTGTTTCAATGAAGGCCTGATCACTATCAATCAGATGACCAAAGGCTTCACCCGTATCAAGGATGGGATGGATGATCTGGCTCTCGACATTCCGAATGCGGAGGAGAAATTTAATTTCTACTTGGAGTATGCTCAGAAGAAGGGTTGGGTGCTACCATCTTTCGGGTCATCCGTTGGAGATGGCTCCTCCTCGAAAGCAGTCCCGGCTACTTGAGAAGAAACGAAGCATATTTCCATTTCTCATTCATTCTCATGCATGTTGTTGCCTATTTACATCTCTCTGTACTGTGTAATGAATGGTCTCCTTTGGTGTTCAGAAGTGGATGGATAGGTAGATACGGGATGTTTTGGATTCCTTCTGATGTTTCCCTTTTTTGTGCTCATCTGATGGAGATTCTTGTGAGGTCCAAGCCATTGTATAAAGTTGGTCCTTTGTTTTATTTACTGACATAGCTTTAGGCGTCATCTTGACAATGCTTATCCAGTGAGCATGTTATATCCAGTAACGTTGCTATATTAGTACTCGGGATTTATTTCATTTTATTTCCCATTGTTATGCTCCTAAATCTCATTTCGGTATGTTTTTGCTGCTGATGATCTCTCTGGTTTATGGAGTTCTCTAATGGCGCTGTTCATGTGTCCATCTGCTGCGTCGCTTCCAGCCGCCTCACCGTTCATTAACGAGGTGATCGGAGTGAAGTTTGGACGGCACTACAAGGTTGAATCTCTATTGGAATTTCTACGATTGTTTGGCCACCGGCCTGCATCAGTGGAACATCGAAGTCTTTGAACTATAACTGGGGTCAATATTCACTTCTCTTAAATCTCAAGACATCGAGAGAAAAATCACTCAATAATTCACTTTTGAACAGAAAAAAAATTATATACACGCACGTTTATGGAAATGTCGAGATATATTTTTGCACAGCTACCCCCTTCCCGGCTTGTCAGATATGGTTTGGCAAATGCTGGTGAAAGTGCTTTTGTAGATCAGGCTGAAGCTATCATCAGTGTTGCAAACGAGTGTTAGCTAATTGCACTGAAACTGGAACCAAAAGCAGCACATGTTTGGGCTAATCTTGCCAGTGCATGCTTGGTGACCACAGAAGTGCCTGGAGCTTCTCATTGCTACAGTCATTTGTTGCTTCTTTTCTTGAGGTGGTTGTTCATCGGTTTCCTTGACCTTTCGATAAAAAAAAATGAAAAATATTTATAGTGGTCTAATGTCTGGTACTAGTTGTGTCAAACCTTCGATCACTTAACCCTCAATATATATGTTCGATCGGCTTCAAAGCCATGGATAATAGCCGAGTGCCAATCTTGAGCTCAACAATATTTTCTCAGCAAACTCTACGGATTAATTGGTTTCATTACACTGGTGTGAATAACAACATAACACACCTGATCCTGCAGATCTGACGGTCTGATCAACCGCATCTAGTTCAAGACCTATTATTTTCTCTGAAAAAAACACCCTGCAACTTCATCTTTTTCATTAATTTCTTGTTCCTCAATCGGAACACATGCGAAATCTCTTGGTGTTCATAAACAGCTAGTTAACTAGAGCGGGGCCGTGTTTGATCCGCTCATATTGGCAGGAATGTGGAGCCTAATCTTCCTCCACAACCCTTGTGACTGTGGGCTCCAAATCGGTTGTGAAACTCTCTCCCTTTTTGTTGAGGGACTACGTCGTTTTCAGCCACCGCAACTTTTTATTCCATTTTGCTGCGGTTGGCCCCATCACATTAGCTGTAGCCACCCCCCGCCCTTGTATATATTTATGATTTCTTTTTAATTACATAATTGTCAAAAATAATCTGTAAACTTGTTCGAGATATCACAACTCTCACTCCACATGCGTGATATATGACGATGAAAAACTTATAATTTACATAGTAGATCTTGAGGTCGAGTTAAAATATACATTACTTGTAAGAGTTTAGGACAATCAGGGTTTTACTCGGTCAAATAAACTCATAAAATGTATTTTTTTTAAATGAGATTTCCTCGTATAAAAAAGAAATATATCACAATATAATTTAATTGATTGTTTTAAAAAGAAAATTTGAATGTTGTAGGTACGTCTTCATAATTTTTTCATTACAATTGTGCTCTGTTTTTTAATGTGATTGAAATTACGGTAGAATTTGTTTTTAAAAGTGTTTTTTATTTGAAAATACATGAAAATAATATTTTTTATATTTTATTTTTAATATCAACAACTTCAAATAATATAAATATTGAAAAAAATCAGCTTAAATGTTAAAAATCTTTAAAAAAATATAGTACAATAATAATAATAAAAAAAAAACACTGCCTATTGAAGAATAGCACAAGTTGTTGCCCTTTAATAAAGAGATAATGATGTTACAACATTTAAAAAAAAAAACAAGGATTGATGTAAGCAAGAAATTTTGATTTTTTTTTTTCACGAATTGCAACTCGCAAACCGAAAACACCGTGAATTAAGCAATCTTTTTATACTTTTGTATCAACTTTTTGGAATAATAATATTATTATCAACTTTATTTTATATGCATATGGATTTTTCTTCTTATCTTCTATAATAATTATTGTTAGTTAAGCCACGAGCAAGACAAGCCAGTAGCCTCAGGTATCTTTCACAATTTGCAGTCCAAACAAAAGCCAAACGTCTCTCACAACACAAACTGAAACTTATCAGAATCATTGAAAAACCTTCCTCATACAAAACACCGTCCAAATTTCGAAACCTCGCAGCTCTCCCCCCCTCTTCCACGGCCAACAAAGCTGCAAAACCCCAGTAAATATTTATATATATGAGATATGAACACCACCATTCCAAAACTACCTCTCATTATCAAGCCCTTCCTTCTCTCCCTCTTGCTCTCTCTTACGGTCCTCATCCTCATAGCCTTACAGACTCCCCACCACCGCAAAACCACCGCGCAACAGCCAGACACCATCACCTCCGAGAGCGGGGGTGGCCTTCGTATCCGACCGGGGTACTCTTCCTACGATGAATACATTCAGAGACAGCTGAACAAAACACTAAACCCTAAACTCCGGAAGATATGGACAACACGGGATTGGGAGCGTAAAGTCCGCGTGTTTGCCAAGTTTTTTGAGTCCTTAAAGCGAAGAAACCTCTTGTTTAACGATTCAAAGGCATTATCGATCGGTGCTCGTGTGGGGCAAGAGGTGTCGGCTCTAAAAAGTATCGGCGTGAATGACTCGATCGGCATTGACTTGGTCCCCTACCCGCCACTTGTGGTGAAAGGAGATTTCCATGCACAGCCTTTCATGAACGACACTTTTGATTTTGAGTTCTCGAATGTGTTTGATCATGCCCTGTATCCATGGAAATTTGTGGGGGAGATCGAACGGACGTTGAAGCCTGGTGGAGTCTGTGTTATACACGTGGCGCTATCAAGACGGGCAGATAAATTTTCGGCTAATGATTTGTATAGCGTGGGGCCATTGGTTGAGTTGTTTAAAGACTCCAAGGTGGTGGAGGTTAGGAAGGTCGATGGCTTTGGACTTGATACTGAGGTGGTCTTAAAGAAAAACAAAAGCAGAAATATTTAAGAGATTTGTTTTCCTTTTTTTATTTTTCCTTGATTTTTGTATTCTTGATGATGACTCATTCTGTCGATTGTGTTTCTCTCTTTCTCTTTAAAGAAACATTCATTTGTGGTTGAATATATTGGTTGTGATTTTATTAATTTTTTGGCTAAATTTTCAGGGTTTTGTATTTATATTCATGAAATTTTTCACATACAATTTGAATATTTATTCATATAGTTGAGTGGTGGATCCAAAATTTAATCTGGAAGTAGCCAGATTAAATGAGCTGTAGTGCTGGAGGTAATCTCTTAATGAGTTGATGAGTTCTTCTACATCCACGTGATATGTTAGCTAGACATGAATCAACCAAGCTGAGGTTGGGTAGTGATGGAGCCAACTACAAGGACAACCCCCGTGCTATATCCATACATACATACATACATATATATATATATATATATATATATATATATATATATATATATATCAAGATCTCCATTAGTGTTTGAAATTTGGAACAATTAAAGCTTTCACCGAACCAAATAAATTCGATAGGCTGGCTAGCTGAACAATATAGAAATTGCTGGATATACATGTGATGAGTCAAATATCCCATATTCAAATTATGCAGCTTGTTCTTGAACAATTTGAAATCTTAAAGTCAAAATCACTAAAACTTAAGATTAAACCCTCTGATCAGAGAGATTTTTATAATCTTAACCCCTCAAAAAAAACTCTGCCCCTTCTCAAATCTTGATAGCGGGAAATGAAAATCATTGTAGTAGAGAGGCGTGCATGGTTCAGGGACAGATAAATCAGCATAGGAGGAGAGAAAACAAGTGTTTTGGCAAGCTTGTGACCCCTTTTCATCATCTTGCGCCTGATATGAGACAGTCAGTAAGACAACTACAAGCAAATATTGAAGGAAAAGATGGCGAGAGCCAACCAGAATTGACTGCTTGTTGAAGCATGCAGTATTGCGACAACTTTAGGTCTCTTTCACCTTCGCAGCAACTATCCGTTGGGAACTTGGGATGGATGAGAACGTAGCTTGTTTTTGCTTGTGCTAGCTGTAGGTCATTAGTCGTTAATTTCATTAGTAGGTTATTTAATGGTCAGAACTTGAAATTAAAAGGTTTGCTTTTCATGTGATCTTAGATTCGAGCTTTATAATTATTAATATGATGATCATTGAAAGCTTATATGATTGTTGATTTCAAAAACTCGTAGAATTAGTTGAGATATATACAAGCTAACGGACACCCACGTTAATCTAAAAAAAAAGAATATTGGGATGCCACTCCTGAAGAACAGATAGCTCGGATGTGAATGTGGTAAGGCTGTGGTCCTATAATTGTAATCGAATTTTGGAAAGGCAATGGCCACAAAAGGAATAGATATAGGGCATGAGCTTCTATCCTTTGATGGACGGGGTATGGCTGATTGAGATTTTGATTTTTTGCATCGCTATCACGAAACACAAAAACATTTTACTTTATTTGTCCAATAAAGTCCATGAACCCTCGATGATTATTGAATAACTGGACCCCTTGTTGATAAACATTACTCTCTCCTCACATACTTGATGGTCATTATTATTTTCAAAGAAGTCAACAAAAAATAATTTGATTGCTTTTTTTTCTTTAGTTTATTATTTTGAAATTTCAAAAATTAAGTTAGCTAATTTAGGATGAGTAAGTAATGAATGTTAATGAAGCATCCCAAGTCAAAGGGTAAAAACTCTTTAATGAAAAGAATAGAAACTTCATGTGATTAATGGTAGTAATCTCTTTTACAGTGTACAGAGTTGCAGACACCTTAGAAATAAGGTCGGGGTTAAGAAATGAACCCAGGTTTAGACCACCTCAGAGTCGGTGTTACAATTGGGTGTGTGATAGAGAATAATATAAATCATATTAACTAACTTAAAACTTGTACAGGCCCACACTACTCTATGCTTGATTTTTATCAAATAGAATGGAGGTGGTGAGATTCGAATTCGTGACCGCTGGGTCAACAAGGCTTTGATATCATGTTAAGTAATCATCTCACCTAAAAACGTAAGCTATTATTAGGTGAGTCCCAAGATACAATTTATATTATTCTCTAACAATGTGAGTGTACAAATATATGGATAGCCAATGGGATGGCTATGATGAATATGAAGACAAGTGTTAGATTGAATTTCATTGATATTTACTCCAAGTTAAAGATTAATGAGATAGAAAACATTAGGAATAAGCAGAGAGCAGATGCACAGGTTCTGGGTACAAGTTAACTTTTGTCAAGGTGGTGAGCCTGGTAACTGTATTATAATACTAGAGTGTGAAGACAAATGTTAATCGACCTTTAATGAGATGAATATAAGGACAATTCATGTTATAAGAAGAAATAAGATTGCTCTGGAGATATCGATGGACATAAAATAGCTGTTTTATTTCAATGTTCAAAATTTAATCAGCATTGAGGCATAAGAGTTAATGATTAACCATGGATAAAATTTCTTATAAATTAGAGAGTATTTATGAGGAATGGTGATCATGAAAACAATATGAGCTAGCTGACATATTGCTTCTCAAGAAGACTTCCGCAGAAGGCCAAGTCGAAACACTCCTCTGGAGGATCCCCAATGCAGTCAAAGACTGCGTCGGCGTTTAAGAAGTCCTCGTCGGCGGTGTAACTGCAATCAAAATGTCAAGATTTTCCAGAATATTAGCTCCATATTAACAAACGTAGAGTTACAGTTACATGTCAATTCATGCGATCGAAATCACAATTGTTGGTTATAAACGCGCGGAAGAAGAAAGAACTATGTTCTCAAACCCAGAGTTGACAGGGCTGCAAGAAGTTGAGTAGGTTTTTCTGAAAAAGAATAAGAAAAGAAAACAGAAATAAACATAATGCACCAAAAGGCCGCATGCATGCATTACCCGCTCTGAGATTGTTTAGAGTGAGTGATCCGAACAACATATTATATTTGAGATGGATGAATAGAAATGCTGCATTTGTATCCCAATCCAGGTACTTATTGACTTGAATACAGCACATAGTTGAAGCAAAATCTGCATTTATTGTAGCTATTGATAATTATATAAGATCTGGGGACGTGGAGAAGAAAACATGCATGAGATGGTGATATGACTTAAGAGCCGAAACAACTAATCGAGTCCACCATGATGGTGCTGTGGCAGTAAGAATCTCAAAACTTTCTGAGTGGAGACTGTAAACCACACTCATGGATGGCTTCAAAAATGTTCTCTTAGCCCTTCAAGGAGACTGGATATAGCTACACGGAAATCATTCAAGCATCCTCGTGGTCTCAAGGATTTCTGAATGAAAAACGTGTCAGCTGGTCACTGAATTGAACTAAGGTTAGGTGATGTCCTCCAGTATCCAAAATCACAACGCATGGGAAAAGGCAACAAGAAAGAAGCTTTTGTTTCTTTAAATAAGTAGCAGACTGTTTGTTTCCTAATAAAATTCTCCGGGGAAGAAAAAAGCTCAAGAATTCTGCTTGCTTGGAAGGAAAGGATCTTACCCGCTCTTTGTTACTATACACTTCATTCCAGCAGCTTTGGCTGCTGCAAGACCTATTGCACTGTCCTCCACCACTACACAGCTGCAGAGAAGAAAATGAAAGCATGTTCTTGACAAATTAGAACTTTTTAACTTGCTAAATGAATGCAAAAGGTAGAAAACTAGCATATGGCAAGAACGTGCATAAATCCCCTCTGTCCATTTAAGAATTAGAGCATATACCAGATGGAGAAGCCTTGAGAAGTAATTATGAAGTTGATTTTATCAAATAATTGATTGTAGCTTACAAGAACTGAGCCATCCCAAAGTCACTGGGTATATATATTGAGAGAAACCTGACTTTATTGTCTATATTGAAATGAAACATATTCTGTGGTACCTTGAAGGATCAACGCCCAGAGTTTTGGCTGCTAATGTATAAATGGCCTGTTAGGAAGAATAAATGACATTTCAGCAAGCAGCAGCGCATCAAACCCATTGTTTTCACAAGCAGAAAATATTTTAGACGAAATCAAACGGGTAATAATAAGGTGAGATTTCAATAATTGCAACTTCACAACAACAGTTGCATTTTTTTTTAACTCTGAACTGAAAGACTACATAAATGGGAGCCATAAAGATGTAATTGAAGCTTCAATTGCATAAAACAAAAATCCATGGTATTAAACCAAGGGATATGTTAAGTGTACCGGGTCAGGCTTTTTGCGTGGAACAACATCTCCTGCAAATATCTTGATCTTTTCAGATCGCTCAGGCCCCAGCAGGAAAGAAACTATCGCAGAGACCTGAAATAAGGATTTTTAGTATGGCTACCAAAATTTGCAATGCATCCTTGAATTAGTACCGTGAAATTTGCCAAAAAATTTATATAAGCAACGTGATTAGATCTAACACTTCATCCAAATCCTGAAGTTCAAACACAAGAAATTTTATGAGAACGAAAAAGCTAACACATTATGCAAGAGTTATGTTTCTTCAGGAAATGAGACTCAGACCTATGATACTTAAAAGTTTGGATGGCAGAAGTGCAGATTTAATATCCACTGCAAAACCTGGATCACATGGAACTAATCGTACGAGCAATACAACTGTAAGAACCTGATTGTGCATACCGCCTTCTCATTGGAAGTGCTGCAGACAGCAACTTTTACTCCTTTTCCGAGAGCCTGATCAATCAGCCTGTAAAATTGGGCAGTGCAACCATTGGATTTTTCATAGTATTATTAAATTACATGTTGAAGTAGAATGCTAAAAGTAAGAAGTTCTTGCATAAATTATAGTTCTCGATTTGTACTTGTAACCCTAACCCCAACACATCCAAGGAGAATTCAAACAGATATGTCAAACATATTAAAAATAATAACACGGGCATAAATATTAAAAACTGATAATTTTTCAAGCTAGGACTTAACTCATGTTAAGTTTGAAATACAAGAAAAATATGCATAGCCAGTCAAACAGGTGCATAAAGTACTAGAAGTGAACAGATTTGCGAGAGGAAAGCACTAACTTTGCAACGCCTGGCCGAAGAGGTAACAATTTCTTCTCAATAAGGGCCATGAACAACTCCGTCTTTCGCCTATGAAGTGAAGCTATAAATTCCTTTCTCTCTTCTTCACTCTTAGGAGCTTTTTCCGGCCACCCAGTCTTGTTAAAGTAGGCTGTCATTCTACAAATGCAAGAGTTGATTAATAACCAATTCAATTAGGGAGATTTCAAACACAAGGAATGCTGCAAATTATACATAGAGATGTACCTATGCAAGAAGGAAAGTTGTTGAAATTTTATAGGACTTTAAAAGGCCATGAAATTACAAAGGGGGGACATTACCTCTCTTTTCCACCTCCTATTTTGAGCAACTCGCCATACAAATCCACATCCCAGCTGACTCCCAATTCTCTCTGTGCAATAAATTAAAAACCCAATTAACTCATCAAGACATCTCTAGTTAACGTCTCTTCCAAAACCACACATAAATGAAGCTAATTATGTCTTCCTCCCACGGCATTAACACTTATAAGAAACCAAAAGGTTACCATCAAGACTGTACTTTCATATTTATCCTAGTTTATCACCATTCAAAAAGAGAAAAACAGAGAATAAAACAAGGCATTATAGCACTGAACTAAATGAATTACTAAGAGTAAACTCAAGGGTGATCAAAATATCATCTAAGCAATTTCAAACCAGCAGTTAAAAAAAAATCCTCACCAAAAAAAAATCCCAGTTGACAGGATTTAAAAAATATATAAATCCCCAATTTACAACTAGTCCACCAGTGAATGATCAGACTAGTCGAACCCATAAAACACAGAACAAACAATCAAAGTTGCTCAAGAGAAAGAGAATGGAGAGTACTTCATTGAAAGTATCATTGAAAGAAATCCTGTGGCCATCTTTCTCAGTATCAACAAGCACGCCATCACAATCAAAGAGAAGAGCTGATGGAAGAACAGAAGATGAAGCTAAGCAAGTGATCCCGTTTGAAGCGCTACTCTTGTCCACCACTTTTGTTCTTGCTGTTTTGTTACAGACACGTATTCTTGTGCCCAGTAGCGAGGAAGATAAAGTCCTTTCATGGGATCTGAAGCTGCAAATGGAGGAAGTCTTAGTTTGAGTTGCTGAGGAAGAAGCAGTGGCAGTAGTCGAAGAGAAAGTAGCTAAGGAAAGAGAGATGGTAGTTGTTGATGATGATGCCATTTGTCACTCTTTCTTTGCGAAATCGTATGCTTCTCTGGTGTCTTTTTAACGGTTTTTCGGTACCACACTTATCCTCCATAGCTCCACAAATTGTATTTTGGGATAGAAAGGGTGGGCTTGGGCTAGTTTAGGCCCAACTTTAGGAAGCACAAGCTCTACTGAACTCATCATTATGATAAGGCATGGCCTGCCTCCATAGGCTAACTAGATGATGGCGGACTTGAGGTTTGTTGAGGTCGATCTAGGTGTTTGTATTGTATTTTTAAAATAATTAAAAATAATTTTTTTTATTTTAAATAATTTTTTTTATTTTTAAATGTTAATTAAAAATAATTTTTTTTATTTTGAAGTAAACAAAAAATTATCATTTTATGTTTTTTTAAACGAAAAATACTTTTAAAAACAATCTCAACTATATAAACAAATATTTAGTAAAAAAACTATGGATATTTATGTGTAAAAATGGATTGGATTTGAATTTATAGTCGTATTCTATTTAATTCTTGATATTTTAATTTATATTTTTTTTTTATTTAGACCCGAGCAAATGTGATATATTAGAGTTTAGTGGAAAAATTAGACAGTTTTTTTTCCGGATAATTAATAAATAGAGAGGAGATAGTTATTAAAGACGGCACAAAATCTAATTACAAGGTAAAATCTGGTTAGAACTCAACCTCTTCATACCCGACAGAAGGACAACTCTTTTCAATCACAGTTTACAAGTTTGAATCCAAAGCAACCACGGTAAATCCGAGCATGCATGTATATATACATATATATATATATATTCCTTCAAAATCATATATTGTTTCCCTCACTGTCATAGCTAGTGATTCATATACAGCCATGGCGAAATATTTATTGCTTCTTCTGGTTTCGATTCTTGGTGCAGCTGCTTCAACACAATCCCGAAGCTGTAATCAAGTTTACAGTGTGATTGATTATGGAGCTGTTGGGGACGGCGATACAGATGATACCCAGGTTCTTTTATTTATTTATTTATTTATTTATTTTATCACTAATATTTGCTGCCCAGTGTTAATTTCTTTTTCTATGTGCAACTTGACAAACTGTCCTCTGGCTCGCTATTTGATTATGGACTGTTAATTAATTTCATGCTTGTCAGTTCGTGTTTTTAATTTGAGTCCTAGCTTTTCTTTTCTTTTCAAGCTCGTATTTTTGGATCTTAACTAGTTATTAGCTGAAAATCATGCCCCTGGATAGATATTTATGGAACAATTAATCGGTTCTAATTAATTAAATATTACATAATCAAAGGTTAGCTAGTTAATTATATATTTATATATATATATATATAATCGATAATAATAATTTTGGTATATTAATGTAGCCCATAAATATGATTATTTCTCTCTCTCAGGCCTTCAAGGATGCATGGAAGGATGTGTGCAAGTCTACATCATGCTCCCCGATCATACAAGTTCCTGGAGGGAAAACGTTCTTGCTCCAACCCTTGACATTCAATGGCGAATGCAAGCCCGATCAAATTATTTTCCAAGTACTTAATTTAATTACTCCGTATATTATAATTACTCAATGTTTTCGCATTTTAGTTTTTATCATAACCATGTTGCTTACGGTGCCAAAATCTAAAATGGTACGCTAATGTTTCTCTATAATAATCGGAACTAGGGTTTCTTTTCTGTCAATGGTCTGAATTTAGGGTTTCGACTCCTATTCAATTATTGCAACGTACATTAACCTATGAGCTTGATTTCTTTTCTTACGGTTCTAACCTGTTTTGCGTCGATAATAACTTTCTAAACGCGGGATTACGATCTTAATTGCAGCTCGATGGAACGATTAAGGCACCGAGTGATCCCAATGATTGGAACTGCCATGGAAATAAATATTGTAAGCAATGGATCACCTTCGATGAGGTTGCTAACCTCGTGATTCGTGGATCCGGCACCGTCGATGGTCGAGGATCAACATGGTGGGAGCGTCACTCCTCTTGCAAAGGTCACAAACATAAAGATAAAAGAGTTAGTCTTCGTTCATATATAATCTTGATTAATTAGTTCTTATATTAGCTCCGAAATTGTTAATCTTACTTTTTTTTTTGCCCTCTTGGCAGGTTTGCGGGAAAAAACCAACGGTATATATTGATCCGCATGATGCCCTAATCGTTGTTTTCAACTTTGGATTAATTTTTATTTCTAATATTGATTAAATAAATGTAGGGTTTAACAATATCACACTCCCAAAACGTGCATCTTGAGGGCTTAACATTCAAGGACAGTCCACAGATGCATATAGCTTTTGATAGAGCCGAGTGGGTGTATGCTTCTAACCTCACTATCCAAGCCCCTGGAGATAGCCCCAACACCGATGGAATTCATCTCCAGCATGCCAAAAATATCTTTATCGATCATAGTCGCATCATGACTGGTAAATTTACAATATATATATCCCTTGTGGATTTATGCTTCTTATTATTTAATTTCATTTATTTTTGCTATATATTTACTAAGTGCATTTGAAAATTTAGGTGATGATTGTATCTCAATCGGGGATGGTTCATCCCAAATTAATATCTCCCGAATTGCATGTGGTCCGGGTCACGGAATAAGGTATGAGAAAATAAATTGTTTATATTATTACCCTATTATTTATCATAATCAAGTGATAATCACCTTGATTATGGATATTACTACTAATCAACTCTTTGATTTTGCTCTCTCTCTCTCTCTCTCTCTCGAAGCATTGGGAGCCTAGGAATAGATGGAGAAAATGAGACGGTAGAAGATGTCCATGTTAGCTTCGTTGTATTTACAGATACGACGAATGGGGCAAGGATAAAGACTTGGCAGGTAAATGGTTCTTAATTATAATTAAGTGAGGATATGAATAATAATATTATAATTTTATTTTTAATTGCGATTTAACCCCTAATTTCACGTGAACAGGGTGGAAAAGGATTTGCTAGAAACATTGTCTTCGAAAACATAAGGTCTGAGGGTGCGAGAAATCCTATAATTATCGACCAATATTACTGTGATCATAAACATTGCACAGAACATGTGAGTATATATATATATATCCAGCGAATATTTAAATCCCTCTTTCCACGTACATCAGTGATTGTTTTATTTTTAAAAAAAAATATTTATTTATTGCAGAGTTCAGCAGTGAAGATTAGCAACATTCGATATGAAAACATATACGGGACGTCCCGCAGAAAGCCTGCTGTTCATATTGCTTGCAGCAAGGCGGTACCTTGCACTGATATCTTGCTCAACAATATTCATTTGGAGGCAGTAGACGGCGACGGCGACGACGGTGATGAGCCCTCTGCATTTTGTTCGAATGTTCAAGGGCATGCAATCGGCCACGTCTTCCCGCCACTTCCTTGCCTGTCTTGAGATTAACCAGTCTGCCATTGACGAACTAAGATGCGAGATAGATAGAGAGAGAGAGAGAGAGCGAGATCCTTTAAATTTGTTATCATTATTACAATGGGAAATCTTCAACTATTTAGAGATTTTATGATTTATCATTTTTATGGATAACTTCATATTTTCAATGCCATTATTACTATAATTCCTCTTATTTTTTGGTTTACAAGAGACCAGAACTCAAGTCTCTCAAGGAATGATGCAATGAACATGAGACTGTGTATGTTATAAAATTATCTGAAATTAAAGAGGGGAAGATACTCTTGCGATTCTTAACCCCTTTTATTTATCATTTTGTATAAATTTAGGGTTAAGTGTCAAGCTTGGAAAAGGGTAAGGAAATTTCGAGAGAGGGGAAATTTTGGGTTTCGGGTCCTTACCTTTTTTTCTTTTATTTTTTTGAATTTAACACTTTTTTTCATCGAGCTAATTTCGTGCTGCAGCTATATATTATTTAATTATATTTATAAAAAAAAACTGATTTGATATTTAATTTAACCCACTATTATCTATAATATTAAAATTTGAAAATAATTAATAAAACCCCAGCAAAGTTTATCAAATTTATTACGTCAGACCAGTTTTTTTTTTATTAATATCTTATATTAATTTTTACTTATTTGGAGAAAGCTATTAACAAAAAAAAATTTATTTATTTTGACAAATTATACAAATTTATATAAAAAAACATTTATTAAAATAAAGGCTCATAAAACTTCTTATTTATACTTATAATATTTATTAATTATATTCACAATACATGTAATTAAAAAAAATATCTTTCAAACAATACGATTCGTCCCAATACCAGCACTAAATAAAAAAATTCATATAGTATATTTTATATATTTATACAATATATACATTATAATAACAACAATGAAACTCCTTTTAACTTTTTATTTCTTCTATTTTATAGAGAAATAAATGGATTTTTCTTTTATGAGAAATATATTTTTAATTTTTAATTATATATGCTGGTAAATGAATTGGTATAATTTGTTTAGTACTGTTATTTTCAAGATATCTGATTATAAAATTCATACATATATGCAAAAGAAATACATACACAAACTACTATCTATTTTATATCTATATCTTTTTTTTTATTTCAATGCAATATAAATTTATTTATATGTTTTAACAATAAACAGACTAATTTAATAATAAGTTATCAATAATTATTTTTAAAACATATAATTTTAATTTAATAAATTATATAAAAAGCAATTTTAATTTAAAATAATCAATTAAATATTATTATATATATTATTTAATTGCTGAATAATACAGACTAGAGGCACCAAAAACGTAGTTATTGAAAAAGCAGAAAAATATTGGCAGTTCAAAGCACACTACTTTTAAGTTTTAACAAGTTGTTTAGAAAAAGAAAGCCCAAACCCAAGCTAGAGAAAAAGGCCAAGCCCAGTCCACCTGCCTAAAACCCCGCAAATAACCTCGTCCATCCTTTACAAGCAAAAACCCTAGCTTAGCTTCTTCACAGCTGAGAAAGAAAACACGGTTCTCGCTCGCCTCTTCGTATTTTCTCTCCACCTACAAGAAATTTGAAATTCAGTGATGTTGAAGGTTAAGACCCCAAAGAACCGAAGAGTTCAGCGAGAGCTTGAAAAACGAGCACCAAGACTTGTAAGCTCTCCGCAGCCAGCCAGCCAGCCAATCAATCATTCATGTTTCTCTTTGGTTTCTATCAAAAAGGATATTTTTTTCTTGATGGGTTTTTCGTTTTTGTGTGTTTTGATGCAGGTTGAGAAGGGGAAGAAGACACTGTTACTACAAGGAACAAAAACAAGCAATGTTTTGAATACTGTATTGAGTGAAATATATCATCTCAAGAGAGATAACGCAATTCGATATACGCGTAAGAATGACAGTATAAGGCCTTTTGAGTCCGGTGGCGAAACTTCTTTGGAGTTCTTTTCTATGAAAACCGATTGCAGTATTTTTGTGGTGAGTTTGGTACCAAAGCTCTGTTCAATTAGAAATATTTATTGTATTTTGTGGTTTTACTTCATTTTTTGTTTTAATTGTATTGAATTGGATATCAATCTTGTTTTTATGCATGCATTGCTCGAAGATGAGTGCTGAAGTAATTTGATGTGGGACTTGGCATATGAGTGGGGTGGGTTATGCAAGGAGGGATATATAGACGTTATCTCTGTTTTCAATATGATTAAGATATTGCTGAATAGGAATGGTGCTGTTTTTTTTCTCTGACATTGATGCGTAGTTTCAAAGGCAGTGAGGCAATTTGAGGTGATTTCTTGGAAACGTTGTTTATTCAGCATGCCGCTAAAGTGTGAAATGATTTTCTTTACATTATATAGTAAGTTTTTAAAGATAGATAAAAAAAACGTTTTAATTGTCTTTGAAAGTGGCTCTAGTTTTTTAAGATATTTGATGGTTTTTAAAGATAAACTGAAGACACTGACTGGCTCTTATTGTTTTGTTTCTTCCTTTGCTATTTGCCTGAATGTATGCCTTTTACTGAGTTCATGAATTTGTGATACTGTGCTATATATTTTTCATGCAAGTTACTCGACATAATCTTATATACCAACATACCTATGTGTATTTTCTGTTGTTGGAATTGCTTTGTTGTTCAATTTCCACCTGTTTTTACATGTAACTCTCCATTGTCTACATGTTTTCCCTGCTTATTTTTTTTACTTCGTGAGTAATGGAATTTGCTCACTGCTGATTTTAGAAATGAAGTGCTGCTTTCTTTGCAATATTTTTTTATTTTCCTTGGAAAATGTGATATTGCCACATCTACTCAAATATGTCTCTTGGAATGTATTTTGCAGTATGGATCCACCTCAAAGAAACGTCCTGACAATCTTGTCATAGGGCGAACATATGATCACCACATATATGATCTTATAGAAGTTGGGGTTGAAAATTTTAAACGAATGGATTCCTTCACTTATGATAAGAAACTAGCTCCGCAAGCAGGATCAAAACCTTTCATTGTTTTTAGTGGAGAAGCATTTGAGAGTGTAGATGAGTTGAAACATCTGAAGGAGGTTTTGCTTGAGCTCTTAAGGGGAGAGGTTTGTTTCTTCTACCTTTGCTCCTGCCTTTCTCAGTTTTGAAAGATAACTAAATAAGCTTTTGATCCAATTAATGCAGGTTGTGGATAATTTGAATCTTGCTGGGTTGGGCCGTGTTTATGTATGCACAGCTATATCTTCAAATCGGGTGTTCCTCACCCACTGTGCATTGCGGCTAAAAAAGTCTGGCACAACTGTTCCAAGGATAGAACTGGTAGAAATTGGCCCTTCCATGGATTTTGTAGTTCGCCGTCATCGTCTTCCTAATGAAAGCTTAAGGAAAGAAGCAATGAAAACTGCTAAAGATAAGACTCACAAGAAGGTTAGCTAGCTAAATACTTCCCCCCTTTTCATCTGAGAATGAAATGACATTTCATTAATGTTGCCAGTTTTCTGCTTGCAGATTAAAAATGTTAGTAAAGATGCTCTACAAGGGAAGCTTGGAAAGATTTATGTACCTGATCAAAAGGTAAGTAAACATTTTTTCATTGTGAGGATTGTTGTGGGGTGAATCTGATCTCGTGCTAGACATGGCCTCATTTTCCCATGGCTAGCAGCCATGTTCAGTTTTAAATTGCATCTCTTTATTGTAACCTTTTTTCTCCAATCTTGTGACATGGATGATTTTGCTTCTTTAGCTTGGAGAGATGGTGCTACCTAACAAATCTAAAGGTGTGAAGAGAGAGCGTCGTGAAGCCAAAAAGAAAAACTCAACTAATGAGCCTGCATCAAAGAAGCAGAAAGAAGATTCTTAGATAATTACTTCGACTCCCAGGCTGCTGCTGTATTTAACTTTATGTTAGAGTGTCTTGAAGCCAAGATGGAAGAACTCAAATATTGAAACCATATCAAAAAGCTGAAAGAAGTTTCTTAGATATTTTTTTCGACTCCAAGGCTGCTGCATTTAACTTTATGTTTTTCCTTTTATGTTTTTTCTTTGTTGTTTGGGGAAGTAGAGGGTAACTGCATTCTGATCTAGTGGAAATCAAATGCGGCAGATTAAAGAAGCAAATATATTCTCTTGCTATTTCCATATAGCTTGTATGCTTGTGAGATTTTGGGTATTTTATGCAGCAAATTACATTGCTTTCAGTTGCAGATGTCAAAATTATACAATGAGCAAGTTCAATTTTTTTTTACTGTGAGAGAACCTTAAGAGGGTCGGGTTTTATTCATTCTAATGGAAATTTGAACATCAGAAAAAGATCAAGGGAAAATGAATGGATAGCAGGAAAAAAGAAGCAGTGAAGAAGCTTATCACCAGAATTTAGTCATGACAAGTATTACAAATTTCTCCGTCAATCTCTATTTTTGTTTTCACAGCTTCATATGTACGTAATCATCCTATGCCATGGAGCTCATATTTGCATGTAGGGATGCATGCTACTGCAGTTTTTGAGAATAGATTGCACGGAAGTAGTTCACAGGCCTTGTTCCTGGAGGTTCTTGATCAGTTGACAAGATTTTATCCCAGTCGACCTGTATGGTTTGTTACTAGCTATGGACATAATGCCAGCTATATATCGGCAGATTTTCCTGATAATGGCAAAACTTTCTCACTTTTTTTCCCACTGGTATGCAGATGATATATACAAGCAAACCCTACAGAATCCAAATAAGCAAACCGAGATCCAAGGCAAGTGTTGCAAGAGCAAGCACAAAAGCAGATGAAAGTTTGGCAGCAGCATTGATAGCGTTAGTTGCTGTGTGAAAAAACGGTTGAAATATTTCGTACTAGTTAAAAAAAAAAAAATTCGGTCCGTTCCAGAAATTTCAATCCAAATTTCGGCTGGAATGTTCTGGTTTTGTTCCACCTGTTCCGTTTCGGCTAAATAATGTTTTTTTAAATAATAAATAATTTTACAATATCAATCATATCTCTTAATCAAACTGTTAGATTGAAATGAAATTTTACGAGAAGTCTCTTGACATATTTATATATATTATATTAAAATTTCAAAGCAATCAGAGAATGTAATGACCTTACGAGATTGATAATTATATTTTCGTAATATTATACATGTTCATAATTCTAATCAGAAAAATTATTTTATTGTGTTTTTTATTTGAAATTACACATTTCTAAATAGTTTTATTTTTATTAAATATTTTTGATATCTCTACACTGTTGCCACAAAGCACAAGTCTCGGCAACAGTGCACTGGGGTGGAAGCATATTGGCCCCTTAATCTTGAGCTATTGCAACAGGGGTGGTGGAAGCACGCCTATACAGCTCCACTCATGAAACACGCTACAATTCCACCCAGTAAAACATGCAGTTTAAGCCTTGAATGAAATTAAAAAAAAAAAGAATAAACATGAAAAAATAATCAAATCGAAGAAAAAAGAAAAACTTCAAAGAGAAAAAAAAAACTGGCACTGTGAATTCATGCAACAGAAAATTGGCTAGCCGCTTTATTTTTAATTAATTAATTGATGGTGATGATGAGTAGCAAATGCAGTCTCTTGGTGAGTTTTTTAAAGTGATTTTCATTCAAAAATACATTAAAATAATATTTTTTTTATTTTTTTAAAATTATTTTTGACATCAACATATGAAAATGATCTAAGAACACCAAAAAAATTTAATTTAAAATAAAACAATTTTAATTTTTTTCAAAAATATTTTTGAAACACAATATCAAACACTTCCTTAATAAGAGCACAGTACTATCATTAGTATCCTTATATCATGAGAGCTAAAAAAATATAGTTTTTATTTTTTATTTTCATAACTTCAAGATAAAAGCTATACATATTAAAATAAAATTAACTTTTTAAAATGAGTTTTTTATTGGTATGTAAATATATTAAAATGAGTTTTTTATTGGTATGTAAATATATATAAAAAAAATATTATATTTACACTTTAAAAAGGCTATATTACTAGACTTTTCTAAAAAAAAATTCTTTCATAGGGTTAGAATTGTAAATTCAACAACACAACATTAATCATTAAAAAAAAAAAACAGGCATCGTCAACCATGCAAGCCCTTGACAGATGAAAGTGAATTGCTGTTCACTGGTTATAGTCTAATCTTTCTTTCCATGTTCTGTCTCTCTATACTGTTCGTTCCACCATCAGCTTTTAGCTGTGAAAGATTTCCAGTATGGGCTGGATAATCAATATAGTCCAGATCTTAGCACTGTGAGGCCCATCTCTTAAAATGAAGTTGCATGGCCTACACCCTTCTCTAGGGAGGCCCATTATCTCTCTAACCCGGGGCAGGATATTTATTATTTACTATATATAAGTGCGCGCGTGTGTGAATGGGGTTTTCGGTTTCCTGCGAGTTTTGAGCCTGTAACTATGAAGCGTTTTTTCAAGCCAATAGAGAAAGATGGTTCTGCAAAGAAGCCAACGCGGTCCACAAACCAAGAAGACAGTGAAAAGAAAGAGGCTTCAGAATTAGAGGAGACCAACGGCAATGGCAATACCATGAAGAAAGAGCCATTGAAGTTCATTACTTGGAATGCTAATAGCTTGCTACTTCGAGTCAAGAACAACTGGCCTGAGTTTTCAAAGTTTGTCTCTGACATTAATCCTGATGTCATTGTCATACAGGTGAAAAACGAAAGCACATTCTCCATCTCTCGATGTCATCTGTCTCAGTTTTTATACGGGAATTTAATTAAATTTGGTTGATGAGTATAAAGGTGAGGTGGGTTTTTTATGATTGATTACACTACATTATAAACCCTAGCATTGTGATCTTTTAGTCTCCTCGTCTAAAGTTGGCGTCTTTTAGCTGAATTTTTACTCTTTGTAGTATTTTGTTTCATGGATTTTGCACGTTTTTGAGTTTGATGCTGATTTGGCTGGCATCCAAGGAAATTCATGGGAATTGTGTGTGCATATGTGAGTGTTTGAGGGTGCAGGCCTTCAATTTTTTTAGCTGTTTAAGAGGGGTTTTAACTTATATAATTAACTGAAACACACGGTTAAGTCCCTCATAAGACATTTGATACGAAAGACATTAAGGGGACGTTTCTTTTTTCGTTCTTTTTTATGTATTGAGTTAATGAGTAGGAGCTTTTACATTTTCTGATTTATTTAGTGATCTGCTTCCCTCCTGGGTCCCTTTCATTTGAGCGGATCATAGTTTAAATCTCATTTGTGGCACATCAATTTGGTTCAGACACATGCTAATCCTAAGTTGAATGAACTTTTGATAAGTATGGGATGATAAGCTATGTAACTGAGCATTATTGGCAGGAAGTAAGGATGCCTGCTGCTGGCTCAAAAGGTGGAACTAAAAACTCTGGAGAGATCAAAGATGACACAAACTCCTCCCGTGAGGAAAAGCAGGTAACATTTGTTTATATTACAATATTAAGAAAATCATGTGTAAATAATTGTTTCGACATTAATTCCTGTTCTTTTTTTCTTTTCTTTTTTGGTTTCAACTGTAAGGTTATTCTCAGGTCACCGTGAATTTCTTTAAGACTTGTTTAACTGATCAATTTCAAGCTTGGTGCTCCAATGAGTTGCTTTAGGTGCTATAATGAGTTCATCATACTATGATGTGGGGTACTCATGCCAAAGAGATGAATCCTTTATTGAGCATCATCTTGTGCTGGTTCAATATTCCTAGAACTTCATAGTTTTTTTCTTATACTTCTTCGGCTTTTGGTGATATGGAACTTGGCTTGCCATTCCATGCAATTTCTGAAGTTTTCAAGGTTTGATTAATGCCTGATTGTGCTTTAACTTGCCCATATGAAATTGGCCTGCTACTTCAGAAATTACCAGTCTCTCATGTCTCGGCTATATATTGATTGGTGAAGCGCAACTAAATTTGATGGAATCAACTGAAGTTAATACAGATTCTGTGATGAACAATTTGCATGCTTTCTGATCTAGAAATTGTAACACATTGGTTAGTATTGTTACTATTGGCCTTTCTATAAACAATAATTTCATGTAATTGTACTGCAAGGGATGTGTACAAGGCTCAAATTTCTAATGTTTAACATAACCTGTAATTAGTTTTTGTCGAATCATGCAGATATTAATGCGTGCTCTTTCCAGTTCACCATTCAGAGATTATCGTGTTTGGTGGTCCCTTGCGGATTCAAAGTATGCTGGGACTGCATTGTTGGTGAAGAAGTGTTTTCAACCAGTAAAGGTCTCTTTTGCTCTTGACCGAACAGGTAGCTTGGTTTGAATCTCTCACTGGATCTTTCACTGTTATAATTAGACCTAGCTGCTTCGTTTCATTAAGAAATATATCTATCCAATGCCTACCTTTAAACATTGTCGTGTATGTGTGTGTGTGTGTGCACGTGCACAATATAACCCATGACTGTATGCATTTGTCAATTTATAACATTTCAACTTTTCAGGACAACACATGCTTATATCCACTATAATTGGAGAATGATTTTTTTTCTCCTATAAATTTTAGTTTTAGTTTTTTCTTTACATTAATTTGCATTCTTACACCTATTCCTTAGCTCCTTCCTTCTTCCCCCCTCTCCTTTTGCATTTAAGGTGACATTCTCTAAACACTCTATCTTTGTTGTTTAGCTTCAAAGCATGAACCAGATGGAAGGGTTATTTTAGCTGAATTCGAGACATTCCGTTTACTAAATACATATGCACCAAATAATGGCTGGAAAGAGGAAGAGAACTCATTTCAGAGGAGAAGGAAATGGGATAAAAGAATGCTAGAAGTTGTTGTGCAGTTATCAGATAAACCTCTTATATGGTGTGGTGATCTGAATGTTAGGTTGGCGTTTTTTTTCTTTTTTTTTTCATCTTTCTTTCTTTTGCGGTGAATGGGAGGTTGTTATTGCCCCTCTTTCAATTGTTTGTCTACTTTTTTCATTTAAATTTCTGTGTTTTGACTATCATTTATTAGCTCAAAGATCCGGCTACTAATAATCTATGTGGTTGGTTTTACATGCTATAATTGATCTTGATAGATGTACTGACCTGAATATTGTGGTGTTGTGACTTACGGTTGTCACTGCTGCACATGTAACTCTTGCATCTTTCTTTCTAGAATGGCACATGCTAGTACAGGATCACCTCCATTCACAATTTGGAGTATAAAGAAACACAAGCCTGTGAAAATAGAAAAATAAACATTAAATATAAAATTTTATGATAAAGAAAATATAATAGTAGTCCATATCTTGTGTAAAATCATAGAACTCTTCGAATAATATCTAATGGCTGTATTGCATCAGAAAGATGTGGGACAAGTTTGGGGAAAGCTGTGGATGTTTATTTCTAGGTTAGATTTATAGAATTTTGTGAGTTTAGAGGCTTCTAAATTGAAAATAGTTCTGAAAGTACATAAAATGGAACAAAATCAAGGCAATACACTACTAGTTTAACACCACCAGATTTAAGGCATCCCTCCTCAGTTGAAAAACCCAAGCATCATGCCTAGGGGTAAGAAATCATTCATTAAATAAAGCACTGCACTTACAAGAGACATAAACCAATTGGTTGCCCTTTTATTCATAACTTCCTGCTGAAATTTAAAGACTGCAATCATGTTTATAAGTTTGAAATATTCCTAATCATAAGTAGACTTGAACTGCTAAACAAGAAACATAATTTTCTTACTTTGACTAGGAAAGAGAAACTTAAATAAGTATTCTAAATCTTTGGAATTAGATTATAGTTTATATTCCATAATATCTAGAAAATATTCCTCTTTGGAAGAAATTTGCCCTTTTCTTTATGAGGACAAACCTGCTAATGATTTTTCAAGAAAATATCCTTGCAATTATTCTTGCTTCTTGAAATACATTGAATACTTATTCATGTGGTTTTCCTCCAATCTTCATTTTCAATATGCAGCCATGAAGAGATAGATGTGAGTCATCCGGAATTTTTCAGTGCAGCAAAGGTCAATGGCTATGTTCCTCCAAATAAAGAGGTGCTAGAATTTTGTCTTGAAATAACTGTGGCCTGTTTTAGTTTCACAGTAATATTTTGATACAAGCATAATCTTGTAAACTTGCCTCTCAACACCGAAACTGTTAGAAATGGTAGACAAGTTGATGAGCTGTTGAAATGGGAAGGAACATATTCATTCTTCGGGGTTCCAACAATTTAGTATACTTCTCTATCCCAACAGTCACTAACATAAATGCCTTTGCTTGATTTTTTGATGTTGTAGGACTGTGGACAGCCTGGATTTACCTTGAGTGAGAGGAAGCGTTTTGGTGCTATACTGAAAGAGTGCGTGATTCCACTGAATATATACCTTTGTGCTTTTAAAAAGCAATTAAGATGTTGAAACCATGAGCCTTTTTTTGAGAGGGAGATTGAAGTTGCTTAAAAGTGATTAGCGGCAACCTGTAACTTGCACTACAATTCCTTTCCCTTCTCTCTCAAACAATTAGATATAAAGTTGCAGTGCTTCATGTTTGATATTTTATTTATCCCCACTTGATCTTTTTATCTCCCTGAAACTGGATTTATTGGTCATAGATTCACTCTTGTTCTTTGAGTAGAATATTTATCTTTCCTACTTAATTTAGTTTGTGCTTTCTTCATTGTGCTTTAGGGGAAAACTGATAGATGCTTACAGATTTCTGCACAAAGAGAGGGACATGGAGCGTGGCTTCTCATGGTCTGGAAACCCCATTGGAAAGTAAGAAACAGCTGTCATATAGATCAGCAACTCAGCAGCATAGGAAATATTTTCTGTAAATAGCGCTTTTAAAATTTGAGCCATCAATTACTGGATTATTTTTATCCCTTTACCATGCATTACAATGCTTATATTTTTGTGTTGTGGGGAATGATTTGAATTTCCTGATGGGCAGTTTTCTTGTAGGTACCGATGAAAGTGGATGAGAATTAGTTTTTCGTGTGGTGGAGAATGATTTGTATTTCCTGATGGGTGGTTTTCTTGTAGGTACCGAGGAAAAAGGATGAGAATTGATTACTTCATTGTTTCTGAGAAACTCAAAGATAGGGTAATTCAATGTGAGATGCATGGGCATGGAATTGAATTGGAAGGTAAATTGAGTGAGAAAATCCCTTACCATCCATTAAATCAGTTGAAAATAGAAACCAAAGGATTCCCTGCTCTTTTTTTATTTGGCAAGACATTATAACTTCATTGTACAATTAAGCCTCTCTATATCTATTAGCAAAGCCAAGTTTCATCACTGAAAAGAAGGTAATGCTGCCCAGAGGTCTCTTTTACTCTTATCCTTGGTGATTGGTCTCTACAGTGAGATCCTAGGCTTGCGTGGTTTGATGACAGCGCATGCCTGGTCTTTATATTTGAAGTTTACAAATCATCAGAGCAAGAAATGAGACTTCAAATTGGACTCCATTCATATCGACATTTTTCATTTCCATATAAAACCATCTAGCAAAGACACTTGAAAAAGACTTTCATGATGAAGCAAAATGCATTTTAAATTAACAGCCTATCTCTTCAACAGCAATAAAGGAGCTGCAAGCATCACACAATGTGAATACATGTCTCAGATCTTGCCAATTTTCTCTACTCCAGCTTTTCCAGTACATAAAATGATATACGTGCTTCACTGATCTTGGATTGTTGACAGGTTTCTATGGAAGTGACCACTGTCCAGTCTCCCTTGAGCTCTCTCCAGCCAGTCCTGATTCCAATGAGAGCTGACCTGCCATGGATAAAAACTTGTTATATATGTCCTTTTTTCATGGTATTACTGTCATCTTTCAAACGAGACTCTAGTATTAGATGTATTGATACTTTTTGAGTGATTTCATTAACCCTGTTCTTCAACTGGAATTGTCTGTTGTAAATCAATATTCGCACATTTGGAAGTCAAATGTTCCAGTGGCAGGCATGAGAAATGAGAATGGTTGGTGATTGCCTGTCTGGAAGTTCAAGGCCTCATTTTATTAGTATTTCTTTAGCAAATTCCTTCTTGCTAGTGGTAATATCACTCCTGCAATCTTCTCTTTCCTCTAATCTAATGTAGTACAAAAATATCTTGGATGATGATTTATGGAGTATTTATATACGTCGAGATTCTCTTTAGTGGGTCAAATTTTATGGACCACCACGTTGTGGTGGAATCACATGATTATTGAATCTGCTACTGTATAATTCCATATTTCCCATTTTAAAAAATTAGCGGGCATGCATTGCATGCAACCAGTATTATTCAATTTCTGCGTTGGCCAGTGCAGCAGAGGCATGCATAAATCAATGACCTCTAGAGAAAACATAAAATCAAATGTTGTTTAATTTGCTGTGGTCCAGTTTTGGCATGGAAAAGGAAAATTATAAATTCAAGTTATCCATCTCATTTATAGAAAAACTAGTTCATATGTTAAAATGGAATAAGAAAGGCTGTATCCTTCGATGATTTTCACTAATATTAATATTATTTCCAACCAATAAAATATATTATTTAAAAAATTAAAGGGTGGTGATAATGAAGGCAATATTAGTTGCAATTTAAGATAAAATGGCGATGATGATGATGATGATGATTAAGTGCCTGTTTGGAAGTGTGGTTGCGGTAGCTTTTCAAAATGCTTATCGTGCCGAAATACATCAAAATGATGTTTTTTTATTTTTTAAAAATTATTTTTGAAATCAGCACATCAAAATGATCTAAAACACACAAAAACATATTCATTTAAACTAAAAAAAAAATTTCAAATTTCGGCCAAAAGCCGGTGGGATCGCAATGCCAAATGGGGAAATGTGGTTGATGATGATTGTATTCATAGTTATTAAAGTTGACTTGAGACTTGCTTGAAATAAGACACAATAATGGATTAAACGATTTGATCTAGGTTAATAAAAAAAAAAAAAAGTTTTGATCGGGTTGATCAAGTGATACGATGTAACTTTTTTTTAAAACTAAACCTAGATCAAGGGATTTGTCACTTAGGTCCAAGGCAATTTGTCGGGCAAAGTGATGAAGCAATGTAATATCTTCACATTCAAAAAAGCTAAACCAAATTGTGTCCTTACACACAATTAACTATTTATTGCAATGATATAATTATAATTTCACTCTTTTAAAAAAAATCAATTTCCTATTATTGGGGATAATTCAATATTTTTGTTAGGCCTATTAATTATCATCGAATTGATTAGAGGTAAATTTATATTTTTCACTTTTTTAAGCACACTAGAATTACTAGATTCACTTTTTTTAAAATTGGCATGAATAAAATGCCTAAAATGTTTATAAAAGAAGAAGAAAAAAGTGGTTACTATACAAGGTTTTTTTCATATTCTTGTCTTATTTTTTATACATAATCAAGTTGAAAAGGGATAATTTGGTCTCTTAATAAAAATCAAATATTATTAAAAGAAAAAACTAGTTGGTGCGTGCAATGCTAGCATGTGGAAAGGATCTCTAGTTTAAAGTCAATACCCTTGTCTTTTTATTTTTGTATTCAATTGGATTCTTATTCTTTTAATTGATATTTGTTTTACTTTGGTAGATTGTTTATATTGATTATTTTTATTTCATCCTTCAATATTAAATTGATTAGGAATTAAATTTCTTGATTGAGCCTAGGTCTAAAATGTCATAGTTTGCGGGTCTGGAAATTAATCCAGGTTTAAGAGATTCACCTGAGTTTTCTTCTTCTTTTTTTCATTTATTATTTTTTAGTTGTCGATGTCAATTTTAAATTCGATCAAGACCCAACCAGAAAGACATAAATTGTCCAACAAGGTTAACTCATTGAGGTCATCTTTTTCTTGTATATATCAACATATATGATTGTCGATTAATTTAATCTAATAATGGTCAATTTTTTCATCTATCATTTCAAATATTTTATGACTTGCATAAAAATAACTATACTCATATATTTTTATAAGTAATAATTGGTTTTTTATTCGTCCCTCGAAAAAAACATCGAACCTCGTAACATAACTATTTGACATGTCATCTAAGATGTATTTTTTGGATCAAGTTGGTCCATGGTTTTGTTAAGAGTTGTTTAGGGGTGTGGTTGAATTATATTCCTTTAAATTTTTGAATTTATTATTTTAAAAATAATTCAAATTAATATTTTTATTGTTTTTTTATAGTTTTGAAATGTTGATAACAACAATAAAATAAAAAATTATTTTAATATGTTTTCAAGCAAAAGTACATCTTAAAAAATTATATTTACCACTCTCACAAAGGTTATTAGCTTCTTGATGATCATGGAGAACATTATTTTCTTGTAATTACAAAAGATAACAAGTTTCTTGGTGAAGAAAAAAAAAATGAAAATAAACTAAAAAATAAGAATTATTTTATTAACATGGATGTTTGGATCAGCTTGCATGTAATTCAATTAATTTCATATGCTCTAAAATTAATAATTATATAAGAATTCAATGAAAACTTTTTGATAAGCTTCGTCAAGGAAATGGACCCTCCTCACGTTAATGATATGCAATGCAGCCAACAGAACATGACAAATGAGCCACGATCACGTGGGTCCTGTTAAATGTCCATTTTATATTTATTTTTTATAGTGAGATTGAAATTGTATTTTACCAAAATTTAAAAAACATTTTAATTAGTTTTTTTAATATCTCTAGATTTGTTTAATGAATAGATGTTAAAATTATTTTTTTATAAAATAAATAATATTATTTTAATATATTTATAAATAAAAAATACTTTAAAAAACAATTCACAATACCTCTAGATTATATTTTTATATTAAAAATATATTTTGATCTAACCCGTAACAAACTACAAGTAAATTAACTAGCAAATACTATGTAATTAATGAAACCATTCAAGTAATTTGAAAAAATACAAGCAACAACAACATTTCGATTTCATTTTATAATATTTTTATGTTGATTTTAGAGTTTTTTATTTGTTGGTATTTTGGAAATTTCATATTGGTTTTAAGGTTTTTATTTGTTGTTATAGTTTGTACGAGTTGATCTGCCCGCTCCGCTGGGCTTTTTTATCTATGTAGAAAATTGAATGATTTTATAAATGTTGTATTTTGTATTTTAATATTTAATTAGTATAATTATAATTGTTAAAATCTGTTAAAAATAGTTTTTTTCAACCAAAATGTGATTGAATATTGCTATTGCTGAAAATTTTTTGATAAAATTTGTTAGAAAATTTGCTAAGAAGGTGAAATGATTTATTAGAAATTTGTTGTCATGGATACTCTGGTAAAAAAAAAAAAACAACAAAAGAAACCCGGTTAAAAAAGAACAACTGACTTGGACACTAAAAAATAAAAAATACATGTGAAAAAAAGGTCACCGTTTCTTAAAAGGAAAAAAAAAATAGTCTCAAATATAAATTTAAATTCAAAGCTAAAGTTTTTTTTATAAGATTTATTCATCATATTATTATATTAAATATATTTAAGAATACCGATATTAATTTTTTTTTTGCAAGAAATCGTAGGTCATTTTTTTTCTCTCTTTATATATTTTTAGGCGATAATATTAAATAAATATTAAACACATATACTTAGTCTCACATACTATATAGTGTGATCGAAATGGGAAGTGTTTTTTTTTTTTTAATTGTAGATAACCTAGGAAAATTTGTAAAAAAAAAATATGAGTTGTCTTTTTTCCCCGGTAATATTAGATCTGACACATTATACATAAAAATATTGCAATTTTTTTAAAAAAAGATATATAAATTTTTTGCGTGCTATAATTACTTATTTGCCGTCTAAAAAGAACAGTGTAGTCGAAACGGAAAGTGCCTCGTCTATTTTTTAATTGTAGATAACTTAGGCAAATTTGTTGACCTTTTGTTTTTTTGAGTTGTATTTTTTCCCGGGTAATATTAGATCTTAAATATTAAAAATCCAAATTTTTTTTTAAAGAAATAAACTTGAACAAAAGAGCACAAAATTAAAATTTAAAGCCAATTTTTTTTTTTTTATAAGATTTATTCATCATATTATTATATTAAATGTATTTAAGAATGCTGATATTAATTTTTTTCCAGAAAAAAATCCGAGGTCATTTTTTTTATCTCTTTATATATTTTTAGGCGAGAATATGCAATAAATATTAAAACACATAATAATGACTTGTTTGCCATTTAAAAGGAACAGTGTAATCGAGACAAAAGTGACTTGTATCGTTTTTTAATTGTAGATAACTTAGGTAAATTTGTTTATTTTTTGTTCTTAAGTTGTCTTTTATCCCCAGTAATATTAGATGCAAAATTAATATTGCTATTATTGCAAAAACAATTAAAATTATCAAATTATCCCGAAAGAAAAAACACTCAAAAACATTAATAAAAGAGTAAGCAAGAAAAAGAATATATTATTATTATTATTATTATGATTATGATTATTGTGTTAATGATGAATAAAGCACAAAAATAAACTGAGTTTTTTTTTCATGCTATAATTACTTAATTGCCGTCTTAAAAGAACAGTGTAATCGAGACGGGAAGTGGTTCTTATATTTTTGAATTGCAGATAATGAAGATAAATTTGTCTGCCATTTGTTTTTTTGACTTGTATATTTTTCTCAATAATATGAGATCTGCAATATTCGAAATCTAAATATTGTAAATTTTTTTCAAAAAATAAACTTGAACAAAAGAGCAAAAAATTAAAATTTGGAGCCAATTTATTATAATTTTATAAGATTTATTCATCATATTATTATACTAAATATATTTAAGAATATTGATATAATTTTTTTTTCTTGAAAAAAGCCGCGGTATTTTTTTTTTCCTCTTTGTATATATTTTTAGACGATAATATTAAATAAAAATTCAAACATATAAGCAGTTTAGCATACTTTAATTTGACATAAATATACAAATATATAATTAATTTCACACACTTTCAATAAAAAAATTTTGATTATTATTAGGCGATAATATTCAATAAATATTCGAACAATTCAATTATTATTATTAATTTTTTGTTAATTATTATTATTATTCTCATTATTATTATTATTATTATTATTATTATCATTATTATTATTATTATTATTATTATTATTATTATTATTATTATTATTATTATTATTATTATTATTATTATTATTATCATTGTTAGCATTTAAAAAATATTTGTGATTTTAAAAAAAATAAATGAATGTTCACATGATTACTACCAGGAATAAAATTTGAAGACTAAATAAAAAGAAACCCCAACAAAAGAAAAGATAAAAAAAATATTAAAAACCGAATTAAAGAAAAATATATACATAAACTTGTACAATAATAGGGAATAATGCATAAATATACACATAATAATAAAGGAAATCAATTTCAATAGAACAATTAAAAACATAAGGCCCTAAATAAAAATAAAATATATGATTGATTTAAAGTGAAGGATTAATTTGACAACCATTTATACTTTTGCACCAAAAATATTAAAAGCTTTAAGAGGAAAAAAAATTAAAAGAAGAGGGACTGAAATTAGAGTGTAATATATAATGCATTTGACATGAAGGACACAATTGAAAACAATATAAGCTGCTGCACTAAATCCATTAAAGGATCTAATAGAAAACCGAAAAATTCAAAGAAGAAGGACTGACATGCAAACTACATATATATCAATTTGAATTCAAGGACGAAATTGACAGAATTCGAAACTTCTATTACAGAAATCAAACAAAAGCCAAGGGACTGAAATGCATGAACAATAAATCGGGGGACTGAAGTTGAATCCGGCGCTGAGGAGAGAGAAAAGAGCAAATAAACATTCAACCGACTATATGAGCCTCTACGTCGATCATCGCACCACACGCGCCACTCCATGAGATTCAGGGAAGGGTTGCGAATCGTTCTGACCGGCGGAGGAAAATTTTTAACCGCCTTATGACGCCGCACGCGCCGCCTGAATCGATGGAGGGGCGAAAACGCTCCGACGCGCCTGTACGGACGGCTGACATTGCTGACGCAAGCGCACAGTGACGTATGCGTCAATTACGAAACCACCCCTGAGGCTAATTAATGGATTTTGTCTTATCGGGGGCTACAGACGTAATAACACATTTTAAAAAATATTAAAAAAAAAGGTTCCGGCGGACCGGACCGGTCCGTACGCGTGCAATGACAACCGTAGCCCTCAGCGTAAACCGTGTTTTTGTCTTATTATCGGGGGTTGTTTCGCCATTACACTGTTCACATCAGGAAAAAACAAAAAAAATAGGGTGGACGAACTCGCGCGACGCACGCCGGATAAAAGACCACTCCACAGTGCCAATGAGTCTGAAGGAACAGTAACAACCCCGAGCTCTTTTAGCTCTTTTGTTAATGAACATTTCGATTCTCATTTTTCATGGTTATTTAAAGACGCGATATACACGAATATATTTGAAGTTAATACTTGTTTTTGTGTATTTTCAAAAACAATTGATGAGGGTCAATCTATTTTATAATAATTAAGTTATTTGACTGTTGCATAAATTTTTTATTATAATACAGTAAATTTTTTATTCTTTTTATTGATTTAAATTTAGCAGGATTAGAATTTAGAAACACGTATAAATATATTATTAATCACAAGTGAAACAAAACTTATTTTCAATGATAAGTATTTTACAATTACTGTTTTCTTTTAGTAAAAAGTATAAAGAATAAACAAGTTCTTAAATTTAAAATCCATGTGGGAATTTGTAAGAAAAAAAGGTTATGGATTCTATAATACATGATTTATTGATTTAATATAAAATTTATTTAGTTTATTTGTATTTACCATTATTAAAAATAAACATGCTCTACAGTTAAAATTTATTTAGTTTATTACAATTACTGTTTTTTTTTTTTTGGATAAGCCGAAGCTAACCACGGGTATCCAGGCCGCTGGGCCTGACTAATCCCGGGGGTGCACAAGGCCTCAGCAAGCATGTTTCCCACAAGTGCACCACGGTTAAGTCAAGGGCTTCGCCCAAGTCCGATGGCCCCAAGAGATTGTTTGCACCTGAGCGGA
The DNA here is from genome assembly GCA_009078335.1 of Salix brachista. NCBI lineage: Eukaryota > Viridiplantae > Streptophyta > Magnoliopsida > Malpighiales > Salicaceae > Salix > Salix brachista. Next base: position 14,992,671 of record CM018586.1, read on the forward strand.
TTCGAACCTGAGACCTCATGAGGAGCACACCCACGAGCCCCAGGCCTCCACCGCCAGGCCAACCCCTTGGGGTTACTGTTTTCTTTTAGTAAAAAGTATAAAAATAAAAAATAAAAAAAAATAATATTATATTCTCGTGAAATAATTTCAGTACTCTTATTTAAAAGTATTTGTTTTGTGAAAAAAATTACATTGAAAAAAGATTTTGTGACCGTTTATAAATAATGATGTAAAAATAAAGTGATAAATAAAATAATGATGATATGTATATGTTGGTGGTGGTTAGGGCTGTGTTTATTAAGGGGGAGGGGGGCAGCGATGATGATTATTAAAATAATTGAGTAATATCTTGAGTGAGTTAGTATGTATAAAATATTTTATAAATTTTATTAGTTCAAAATATTGTTTTAATAAATAAATTAAAAATTAATCGTAAAATATTTTATATGAATCAATTTTCATATAAATGTTTTTTTTATAAAAAAATAAACACCTTCAAGATAAAAAAAAATAATGCAATTAAAAGTAAAGTTTAATGTTTTATTTTTTAAAAATAAATAAATTATCCATGAATCTAATGACTGTTTAGGAGTGTGATTGAAGTTATTTTTTAAAGTGTTTTTGTTCATAAATGTATTAAAAAATATATATATTTTTTTAAAAAAATCACTCTTAACATCATTACATGAAAATAATCTAAAATCATCAAATAATATTTTAAAATAAAAAATAATTTTGTTTTTTTGAAAAGCAGCGAGTGTTACTAGCGGTTGTCCAGAATATTAATGCTAGCATTCCACTTATCTACCACCAAAATCTATTATCTTAAACACCCCCTGATTATATGCCTTTTTTTCTGATCCAACCCTTCATATTTGTTTTCTTCCCGATTTCAACCTGCAAACCATTGGGTGTTTTAATTGACACCCCTGCTATTATATTTCATCCTATTTTGCCATTGAATATCACGCACAAATCACTTATTTTGATTTAAAAATGCAAAGGTCATGAAATTGTCATTTTTTTAAATCAATTTTATATGATATTTTAGTATTTTTATAAGGAAACATGTTATTTAATAAAAAGGATGAAACGTAACAAAAGGAGCAGCAGTCGAAACCAAGGTTGTCAATATTGTTCCGGTAACCGTTCCAGTTTTTCTATTGGTACGGAACGTTTTGGTTTCGAAGCATTTCAGCATGCCGTTTCGGGATTGCACTGTTTATATATAAATAATTATATATATATGAAAAAAAATATTAATTTAACAAGCATAATTAAAATTCAAGATAAATTAACTTTAAATTATACAATATAAACACAATGTCAAACTAACATAATCTCAAAATTAGAAACACAATCACAAGTTAATCAAAAAAAATGAGGATTTTAAGGCCGGAACGGTACCGAGACGTTCCGGCCGGAATTTGACCGGTATTTACGGAACAGGCCGGAATTAAAACTGAGACGAAAATAACGCCGTTTTGTCTCGGTTTTTTCAATGACACGGAACGTTCCGGACAGAACGGAACGGTATTGACAACTCTGGTCGAAACATCCTATAGTTTAGGAGTTGGAAAAAAAATAATACAGGGAGTGTTAATCAAAATGACTTCTAGTCTAGAGAAGAGAAAATTACCATGATCATCCTCTAATTTATCATTTTTACATTTACACTTCATGTTTTTGAAAATTATAGTTTATATAGTAAATTTTGTTATGCGTGTAACAATTTACATCCCAAACTATCGTATGATTTAGTCTAAATTACACTCACTAATAATATAATTTGTAAATTTTTAAAACATGGAGAGCAAGTGTAAAAACAACTAAACTATATGATAATCAAGGTAACTATATGATACCGATTTATTCTCTAATTGCAAGTAAAATCTTGATTATAAACTCAAGATTTAATGTATACACACAATAATGATTCTCAAAAATCAAGATGACAATACCTTTAATCAACCTTGGACAACCTTGGCAGACCCCCCGAACTTTTAGGGTTATTACAGTTAAATAAAATGAACCTTTAAATTAAAATAAAAATCATAAAAACTTCGATATTGACTATGTATTTTTCTTCATTGTGGTCATCTCACTTTAAAAGTTGCATTTATATTACAATTAAAAACTTTATCTCGTGGAGTTAGGCCATAAAAAGATTAGATAAAAAAAGGATAATTTAAAAAATGGATGAAATAAAAAAAAATTGTTTCACTATTTATTTATCTCCATGAATAGTGAAGGAGAGGGAAAAAAACCCGTAGTTTGTTTATGAAAGCCTAATCCACTAGCGAAACAAACAGACCTGTCCTATTAGAAAAAAGAAGTTTAAGGATGGAAATGAAACATTAGATAACAGAATAGGACTAGAATGTATTTCAACCAAAACTTATTACCAATCCAATACTGTGTGCCGTGTGGGTTTCAAAATACAAAAATCACACAAACGGTAAATAAGGAGAAGGAAGTGGCATTCACACACACTCTCTCTCCACATTACCAACACCATAATAAAACCCCACTCACATGCCTACTCCACTCTCCTCCCTTTCTCTTGCCTTGCCCCTCTCCTCTGCCCTCCACTGGCATTTTCACCTCCCTCTTCCACTCCCTGTAATAAATTAGTCCTAAAAAAAACAGGCCAAAACCCCAAAATACCAAAAAAGGACAAAACATAAAAAAAGAGAGTAAAAAAAGCATAGATGAAGCTCAGACTGAGAATCTAACCACCAGCTCCTTCTCCTTCTCTCCCTCCTTGTCTTTCTCTTCCAAGTCCATACCACAATGGACTTCATTTGAGAGAGGAGGAAAAACCCACAAAAAAAGTTTTCATCTTTTTGTATTTAATGGCAGCTTTAAGTGGGTTAAGTTTAGACCCACCGCAGCCTCCAACAACTACAGAAGTATGTCAATGGCTAAAGAACTTACCCTTAGCACCTGAGTACCGGCCGACACTATCTGAATTCCAAGATCCAATTGCTTACATTTTCAAAATTGAAAAAGAAGCTTCCCAATATGGAATCTGCAAAATTATCCCTCCTGTCTTACCCTCTGCTAAAAAAACCACTCTTTCTAATCTCAACCGCTCTCTCTGCGCCCGTAACGGTGGTTCCTCCGCTCCCACATTCACCACGCGTCAGCAGCAGATCGGGTTTTGCCCCAGGAAACCCCGCCCTGTTCAAAAACCCGTGTGGCAGAGCGGGGAGACCTACACATTTCAAGAATTTGAAACCAAGGCTAGAACCTTTGAGAAGAATTACTTGAAGAAGTTCTCTAAGAAGGGAGCTCTTTCTCCATTAGAATTTGAAACCCTTTATTGGAAAGCTACTTTAGACAAGCCTTTTTCTGTAGAATACGCGAATGATATGCCTGGTTCTGCGTTTTCACCGAGGAAAAAGGAGGGACAAGGAGGGGTTGCTGGGGAGGGAATGAGTGTGGGGGAAACTGAGTGGAATATGAGGGGAGTTTCAAGGGCAAAAGGGTCCTTGTTGAGGTTCATGAAGGAGGAAATACCCGGGGTTACTTCGCCTATGGTTTATATTGGGATGATGTTTAGTTGGTTTGCTTGGCATGTAGAGGATCATGATTTGCATAGCTTAAATTATATGCATATGGGTGCCGGGAAGACTTGGTATGGTGTGCCTAGAGAGGCTGCTGTTGCATTTGAGGAAGTTGTTAGGGTTCATGGGTACGGTGGAGAGATTAATCCTCTTGGTGAGTTTTTTTTTCCTCGTGTGCATTCATTATTGGAGCTACTGGTAGTTAGGTTCTCCTGTTTCTGGGATATTTATATCTTTCTTTAATTGCATTGGTAGTCTTGTGGTTGTTTTTTACATGTCCATGTGAATTTTGTAGAATCTAGTTAAATGGAAGAATATTGTATGTGTGTAGTAAGGATTTGTTTATTTGAACAATATGTTTTGACAATTGTTAGAACTGGGAATGTTTGAGTAACTGATTTAAGCTATAAAGAAAGATCATGGAGCTATACACTTTGCAAGAAAGGCAGTTGTTGATTTATCTGGGGCGATTTTAATTTGTGCATTCTAATTTGCTTTGAGAGCTCTGAGGTTTGATAGTGTCTTTCAGGTATGGTTTTGCTTGTTACTGTACAAGTCCTTGATTGAATCTATAAAGTTTATACTTTACTTAAAGTTTAAGCAGCTGTGATAGATATTGAGTGGGTTGTGTTGCTTTTTCATAGACATTGCATGATCTAACTAGTTATGAGAGAGTTGTGGTGCATGTTGGGTGTCTTTATCTTGGAGGATTTTTTTTTAGGGTTTAATGACCATCCAGTTAAATTTCTTGGTGATTTCTGTGTTTATTCCTATCAGTTTCTGTATCTAGTAGTAATTCTTAGTAGCTAGTTTGAGTCACTTGAAATGAATTGGAGGCACATGCATGAAGGATAAGTGTAGACTAATTCCAAGCAAATATTATGCGTTATCTTCATCTGCAAAAAGTTAAATGCTGGCTGGAGAGATGATCATGCATGAAATTCTGATGTTCTCCATGTAACTGATATGTGATTTTTTTTTCATGCTGATAGTACACAGTGAATGTAGGTCTCCTCTCCCTCCCTCACTAGTTCCTGCTTAGTTTCCTTGGAACTTTCCTTAGCTTTCTACCTGTATTATATGCAACTATGTGAGCAACCTCTAGCTCTTCCATTTTCATTTTTGTGTCACCTGAATTTATCCTCCCAAGATGAAGAAACAAGCATGTTTTTTCTTCCTTGTAAGAATATGTGCCTTTGTGACTTCCCTGCACTGCTTTCATATGTCACTTTGAAGATGCGGGATTCATATTTGATGGAAAGGCACTTTATGTTGCCAGATTAATTGACGAGATTATTTCTTTTATCTTCTTTGATTATCCTGCTCTTAAAAAAATTGTTACACTGTTTTATTGACTGCTTCTGTGCCAAGTAAAAGCAACTTAGTTTAGATTTTAGAGTCAAGAGATGGCAGTTGTATTTATTTTTGAGGATTCATTCTAATCAACTGAGTACTGAACTCCACTTTCACCCTTGATCTATCAGTTACATTTTCTGTTCTTGGTGAGAAGACGACAGTAATGTCACCTGAAGTATTTATCAGTGCAGGTGTACCATGCTGCAGGTACCCTCTTAATCCCTGCTCTGTTCCGCTCCTAAGCATTCTCCTTTAGCTTTCTAATAACTTCCTCAAATTTCAATATATGGGTCACTTGCTTACATATGAACTATAGATTTTTATGATGCTATTTCCTTGACTTAATTAAATGTGATTGATTAATTAGCAGTTCAGTATGATTGAGAACTGAGTTGAAGTGCAGGGAAAGATGATCAATCCTCCAAAAGTGATTTCTTAAGGACCTGAATTTCATCTCAACCTTTCCCTTCACCACCTAAAGAGCAATCCATAATACTTGAATAAAGTCTTTAATGTTTTGCACGTGGCATGACTTTTATCTTTCTATTTCTAATGCTTCCAGTTGCTCCAAATCAGGTTAGTCCAAAATGCTGGGGAATTTGTGGTCACCTTCCCAAGAGCCTATCATTCAGGGTTCAGTCATGGTAAATTGCTTTTATATCTCACTTTAGCATCTTTCTTTGGGACAGTGATTATGCTGTTGTTGCTTTTGTTGATGCAAGTACATGCTTCATCCATTATTTTTGACTTCAAGGATTCAATTGCGGGGAAGCAGCCAATATTGCAACACCTGAATGGTTGACGGTTGCTAAAGATGCTGCTATTCGAAGAGCTTCCATCAATTACCCTCCTATGGTGTCTCATTTTCAGTTACTTTATGATCTTGCACTTGAATTTTGTACAAGGTATCCTGATTGAACATTTGCAACTTTCATCTTGGTTATTGAACTGCCAGTACAATTCTTTCAATACCTTGCCCGTGGGTTGTTTGGAGGCATTCTGCCTTCAAAAATCTGATTATTTCAAATTCAAGACTTTCTATAGTTTTTATTAATATTGTGCTGTTGTACCCATAGCGTAGCAAGAGTTTCAATTCATTATTCTATATCTACTAATCTTGAAACTTAGTAGAATCTGAGATCTTAAGCATCACACTGCTGGTAAGAATTTCAATGGAAGTCTATCATATTGTCACCTCATTATTTGGTAATTCATCATTTGAGTTGATCCTCGTCGATTCTGTGTTTTATTCCTAGGCGAGTGTCTCTAGCATGTGAACTGATCTGTTGACTTTCTGTTTTAGGATGCTACCCTTTATTCTACATGCAATATTCATCATGATTATAGAATCATCATAGCTTTTATTTTCTCCATTCCAGAATACCCGTGAACATCAGTGCTAAACCACGGAGTTCAAGACTGAAAGATAAGCAAAAGGGTGAAGGGGAAATGCTGGTTAAAGAGCAATTTGTGAAAAATATGATACAGAATAATGACCTGCTTCATATTCTTGGGAAAGGATCTTCAGTGGTGCTTCTTCCACGAAGCTCTTCAGACATTTCTGTTTGTTCAAAATTACGAGTTGGATCCCAGTTAAGAGACAGCCCCACCCTTGGATTATGCAGCCAAAAGGATGTTATGAAATCCTCAAAAAGCTCAGGTTCCGGTGACATCTTGCAGGACAAGGACCAGGAAATCAATCAAGTGAAAGGCTTCTTTTCAGTGAAAGCAAAATTTGCTTCTTTGTGTGAAAGAAATAGATTTTCCATATTAAATGGAAATGAATGCTCAGAGAGTATGAACATAGGCACTGGCAGAGGTAGTTCCATTCATGGTGATAAGTTGTCAGATCAGAGACTGTTTTCATGCGTCACATGTGGGGTTTTGAGCTTTGATTGTCTTGCCATCATTCAACCAAAAGAGGCAGCTTCTAGATACCTCATGTCAGCTGATTGTAGCTTCTTTAATGATTGGGCCATTGGTTCTGGAGTAACTAGGGATGTTTTTGCTGTTGCTGGTGGGATTGCAAATATTTCTGTGCAGAATTCCTCAAGTATGTTTGATAAAAAAACTAGTCCTTTGTTACTTTCATCTATTACACGATAACATAGTAGTCAAAGTCAAGTGGTTCTTAGTCATGAACCAACCATGTGTTTAATTGGAAGATGATGTGTTGTTTAGAATTTGGATTGCCTAATACAAACCCTAAACAGCAGTATGCCAATGTTGAAGCCTCTGGATAAGACCTGACCTTAGGAATAGGGAGGATTTGGGCAGGTTGATCTTAATTAAATGTTACCTTAATTCCCTCACAAATCATTGATGATGCTTTGAAGATTAAGTTTTATTACTTTTCATTTTAAGTGGGCATCAGTTGGTAGTCATAATTACTGTTCTTGATGCAGTGGTATTTGTTAATATTCATCAGCATTAGGATAGGGATTCGTTGGAGGAAAATAAATATGAAAATACTTGGGGCCAATCCATTACAGAACAGTTGCAGTGCGTTAATATAATGGTAAATAAATAAATTATGTTTTTCGTGGAATTCATAAGAATAAAAGTGGTCATGTTTACAGGTTACCTGGATTAACAGTGATTTTATTTATTCAAGACTTTCCCTGAATTGTCTCTTCTGATTTGAAACAGACTAGGAATAACCTCTGGATTTGTCATGCAATGATGAGTGGATGAAAGTATAAAATCTTCTGCATGTCATAATAATGTTCTTGGGAAATGTTGGTGTGCAGAACCTGTTTTAGATCAAACTGCATATTCTGCCGCCTAAATTGTTTGTATATCAACTCACTTATCCAATAAGCTACACGTTATATTTAACCTGCATATTGTATTTGTCTTTGTTTGTGTTTTCTTTCTGGTTTCATGCGTTCCTTCTTATATCTGCTAGTTTTCAACATGGATATCTTTGCTCTAAAACAGGATGGGTGGAAAAGAATACCACTGCTGGTTTTTATGATGTCCCCGTTCAATCTCCTAATTACCATATTCAGATGGCAGATCAAGGTGTTGAGGTGGCTTCCAGCTCTGCAAAACAGTTAGAGGCTTCCGCTCTTGGCCTGTTAGCGTTGAATTATGGAAATTCTTCTGACTCTGAGGAAGATCAGGTTGAAGCAGATCTATCTCACCATGACGAAATTAACATGACAAACCATTCATTAGAAAATAAATACCAGTGTCAGAGTTCTGCCTTCCCTACTTCCAAGCAGAAGTACTGTGATGCTGCAACTGGTGGTCTCCCTCAATCTCCGTCAAGTCTTGATGAGCAGGATGATGTTCCTCTCAAAGCTAATGATATGTATCCAGAACATGGAGATAGAGGGGATAATGTCAAGGATAAAACTGATGATACACTCAAGAGTTCTTTTGGCTTCCCAACTGGTAACCCTGCTTCAATTGAATCAAACATTTTGGATGGTAGATACAGAGATCCGATGTCGATGCCACACGTGTCTTTAAATTGTTCCCCAATTGTCCATGATGCTGAAAGAACAAAGTTCAACAGGCCTATTGCACCATTAGAGAAACCAGACATGCCATTTACCCAAAGATCTGACAAAGAGTCTTCATGCATGCACGTGTTCTGTCTCGAGCATGCTGTAGAAATAGAACAGCAACTTAGTCAAATTGGTGGGGTACATATATTGCTTCTCTGTCACCCAGGTGTGTTTTCTTTCTTCTTCTTTATTTAGCTCATAATAGAATGAGCGCTACCTTCTCTCATTTTCTAGTGTTTGTATTTCAAAATCATGTTTCATGTAGAACTTTTCTTCTCGGGTGGTGCATGGCAAAGTATGAATGTAGAGATCCTGAGATAATTGAGTGTGGTCATACTAGCACACTTGCTGTAGGTTGGTTTGTGATATTCAAGTGGCCACTGCCACTAAAATGGGGAACATGCGCCTTTTTTGTTTTCCTTTTCTGTTTCAAGTGACCATATATTGTACCTGTTCATAATGGTTTAGACTTTAGAGTCTCATACCATTTTGTTTCACTGCATGGTTCATGTAGATTGGTCTTGATTAATACCAAGTGAACTCTAATCTCCATAATAAGCATTTTTTATGCAAAGAGCACCAAGGGGTGCAATCCATACACAACAAACCATAAACTTATTTACAAGCAAGGAATCTGCAAAAGCTTTAGTTGCGGAAAAAATAAACAAAATATTGTTTCCTATATGAGAAATATAAGTGAACAGCCATTATCCATCTTAAAAAACAGCACTTCACACTTGTCAAAAAAGTTCACAAGTCAAGAATTTTCCTTTTATCTGTGCACTTTATACCCTTGGAGCCCTACCCTCCTTTTCAGTTGTCCTGTTCTAAGGAACAAGATTCCCATTTCTGAAGAGAATTTGATCATGTTAATTGTGTTTTTAAGAGAAGGAATCCGTGTAACATGGATGAAAAAGAGTTGCCGCTCCATACTATTCCTTTGTCTCTATCAGTGTCACAGCAAGAAAATTGCACTATGTTCCATTATATTACACATATTTACTCACTACAAGCCTGTAGTTTTGCTGTGAAATTGTCACTTAAGCTGGAGAAAGTGTAGTCAATGTGTGATAATAATGATGGAAACTCTATCCATCATAGTTTTTTCAGAAAATTAGCGTGTTTATTATGCTCAAGTCATCTCATCAAATTACTTCAACTATTATAGCAAGAAGTTGCATGCTATTTATCTGTTTACTTGAATTCATGGATTTTCATTTAACTTTTACAGAGTATCCCAGGATTGAAGGGGAGGCAAAGTTAGTGTCAGAAGAACTGGGGATTGATTATCTATGGAATGACATTACTTTCCGGGATGCTGCCAAAGAGGACGAGGAGTGGATCCAGTCAGCTTTGGATAGTGAGGTAGCCATACCAGGGAATGGGGACTGGGCTGTAAAGTTGGGGATCAATCTCTTTTACAGTGCCAACCTCAGTCGATCTCCATTTTATAGTAAGCAGATGCCATACAATTCTGTTATATACAACGCGTTTGGTCTTGCTTCTTCAGTTAACTCGCCCCCAAAATTCAAGGTGTATGGAAGGAGGTCTGGTAAGCCAAAAAAAGTTGTGGCTGGGAAATGGTGCGGAAAAGTTTGGATGTCAAATCAAGTTCATCCCTTTCTAGCGATAAGGGATCATATGGATCAAGATCATGAACAAGAACAAGAAAGAAGCTTCCATGCTTTGGCAACACCAGACGAAAAGCTTGAGAAAAAACCACAAACCAGCAACAGAACTGAAACCGCTAGAAAATCTGGGAAGAAGAGGAAAATAACAGCAGGGAGTCGATCGATTAAGAAAGTAAAGTGTCTGGAAGCAGAAGAACCAGATTCAGAAGACTCAATGGGGGATAACTGTCATAGGCAGCGTGTGAGGGTTCACAATAGCAAAAACAATGAAGATGCTGAGAGAGAGATTTCATATGATTTAGTACCAGATAGTCATCAGCAGCATGGGAGGTGCAGACGCAAATGGGCCAAATCTGTTGAGAGTGATGATGCAGTTTCAGATGATCCATTAGCAGAGCATGTTCGTCAGCAGTATAGGAGAATGCATAGAAGCAAGCAAGACAAACCTATCAAGAGGGAAAATACTGCTTCTTATGCTTCAGTGGAGAACAAGTTTCAAAAGCAGCTTAAGAGAGTTCACAGGAGTGACCGAGCCAAATTTTTTAAGAGACAATCTGTGGCTTCTGATGACTCACTGGATGGTAATAGTGATCAGTGGCATGAGAGAGCTACAAGACGCACACAAGCAAAATATGCTGAGAGTGAAGATGCAATTTCAGATGATTCACCAGAGGAGAGTTCTCGTTGGCTACATGGGAGGGTTCCTAAGAGCAAGCAATTGAAATATATTGATGAGGAAGGTGCGATTTCAGATGATTCATTGGAGAGTGGCTCTCATCAGCACAACAGGACTGTATCAAGAGGCACGCGAGTCCAACTTATTAAAAGGAATGATATGGTTTCTGATGATTCATTGGATGAAAGTTCATATCAGCGGCTCCCGAGATTTTCTAGAAGTAAGCTGGCCAAATTAATTGAGAGGGAAAATGCAGTTTCGGATGATTCATTGGATGGCAATATTCATCAGCAGCATGGAAGGATTCTTAAAAGCAAGCAAGCCAAATTCGTTGAAGGGGAAGATGCTATTTCAGATGATTCTCTTGAGGACAACACTGACTGGCAGCGCAAAAGAATTCCTAGAAGCAAAATGGCCAAATTTGTTGAGAGTGAAGATGCAGCTTCAGATGATCTGCAGGAGGAGGATACCCATCAGCATCGCAGAAGAATTCCAAAAAGCAAAAGGGCAAACTTTATTGAGAGGGAAGTTGTAATTTCTGATGATCTGTGGGGGAATAATGCTCATCGGCACTCTAGGAAGACTCCTAGAAGCAAGCAAGCCAGATTTATTGAGAGGGAAGATCTTGTTTCAGATGACTTGCTGGAGGATGATTCTGATCAGCAGGAGAAGAGGATTCTTCGAAGCAAGCAGAAAAAATCTGCAACATTTTGCCAAATGAAAAGAGGGATTCCTCGGAAGCCAAAGTGCATTGCCCCTAAGATGATGAAAAAAGAAACCCTGCAATCAATGAAACAAGAGAGGCGAATAAAGCAAGAGACTCCCCAGCTTCGGATTGGTAAAAGCGAGCTGAATGCTAGGCAGTTTGATTTACGTGCTGAAGAGGGGCTTGAAGGTGGACCTAGCACCCGCCTTAGGAAAAGACCCTCAAAGCCTCCAAAACAGTCGGGGACAAAGCTGAAAGAAAAGCAACAAAACAGTAGGAAAAAACTGAAGGATGCTTCAGCAGCGAAGGCTCCAGTTGGCAGAAAGAATGTTAAAATAAAAGATGAGGAAGCGGAATATCAGTGTGACATTGACGGGTGTACAATGGGTTTTGGATCAAAACAAGAGCTTGCAATGCACAAAAGAAACATTTGTCCAGTCAAGGGGTGTGGAAAGAAGTTCTTCTCACACAAATATCTAGTGCAGCATCGTCGAGTCCACATAGATGACCGCCCTCTCAAGTGCCCTTGGAAGGGATGCAAGATGACGTTCAAGTGGGCATGGGCTCGGACAGAACATATCAGGGTTCACACAGGTGCTCGTCCATATGTGTGTGCTGAGGAAGGCTGTGGACAAACTTTCAGATTTGTGTCAGATTTCAGTCGTCACAAGCGGAAGACTGGTCATTCGGCCAAGAAAGGCAGGGGGTAATATAAAGAACAGATGTAATTTAACATTGCTAATGAAATTGTTCAATTGACAGGGTAGGGCTAGGTTTAAATGATAGAGATTAGAGTTTCCCTGTAATTGTCATTGAGAGTAACAATTGATTCTCTTCACCACCAGGGGTTTAATTGGCCTTCGATTTACTGCAACCTGAGCAGTTGCTTGGACATTGAAACAGATTAACCTCCATTGCCAATTCTCAATTCTTGTTTCTATTTAAGGTCAGGATCTTGCTGTCTTTATTAGCTGTGGCGCAGTCACTATAACAAGGTTAAGGTTAGTATGTGAACCACCTAGCTGAAAAGAATTTCCAAGCCATAATGTTTGTCTCCTATCGTCTCCCTCCCTGCTCGTACCAGTTTTTCCCTATTTTAAGCTCTTTTTTTTTGTTCTTTTATCTTTGCAAGGTCTCTCTCGAATTGTGCTCTAACTTCACAGCTGCATAGTTATGGTGAAAGTTACTCGGACTGAACTCGGTTGAAGATTGAGGGCTCTAAATTCTGATCTCCCAACCCTCCGAGTTCCCCTCCCCGGCGGTGACCAAAATGCATATGAAACAAAATTGCAGCTTTAAAATAAAACAAATCTACACGATGGTTTTGTTTAGGTGTCAAGATAACAGTAGAAGTAATGTTTGCCTTAAACAACTGGACCAGTTATGGCAAGGCTCTCCTAGGCCATGTCTTTGAATTCTAACTTGTAACACTTGTGTCTTTTCAAACAGTCTATTTTTCATTAATTAGACACAAATAAACCTCTCCATATCTTAATTGCATAGTAAAATTATCAAATTACACTTCAAAAGTAATAAATAAATAAATAAATTAGTCAAATTTATTAGATTTAATTGAGTAAATGATCCGTTCTCATTTTTTTTAAATTTTTTTAAGAAATACTTGCATCACTTCACTGTTTAATTTAAAAATAAAATTATATAGTAAATATCTTTTTTCCTAGGATATAAATATATTAATTTATTCCATATTATTTGTTCAACACATAGGTGGCAGCAGCTCATTAAAAGCAACACCACGTTTTCCTACAACCCTTTTGTCCTCTCCTCCTTGATTATCCTTTTCACCAAATCAGGGCTCAAAAAATTGAAATGTGGAGGCAAAATGGAAAGACAAATTGAATTACCAATCAAAATCCAAACCGAAACCCCTCAATTAGGATTTCAATCTTCTTCTTCCCCTCCTCCTTCTCACCCAGTTCCCTCTCAGTCGTCCGATCCTGATCAAACGGCCCAGGACGTCGATAACTGTCTTCATCAAGAGCTACAGAACCAGATCGATTTGAAAGAGGAGTTTAGAAATCTGAATGATTCTCATGAAGAAGAAGAGGAGGAAGAGGAATTCAAGAGTGAAGAGAGTGATAAAAAGAGTGAAAAATTTGATGAGAATGACAACGAGAGCAGTGAGAAGGAAGGTGATAATTTAGAGATGAAGAATGAAAGTAACGGAGATGCTGATAATAATAGAATGCATCATCAGTATCCAGTGAGACCTGAAGCAGACGATTGTGCCTTTTATATGAAAACTGGGACTTGCAAGTTTGGAGTTAATTGCAAGTTTAATCATCCTGTTAGAAGGAAAAATCAGGTACAACTTCTTATCCTTTTCTCTTCTTTGTGTTAGTATCTGGGTTGGTGATTTTATGTGTTTAGATTTTTTGGGTTTTGTGCTGTTGGTATAGTGTTTCTAGAGATGTCCGTGGTTATGCTGAGTTTGATGTGTATTTGAGTGTAGGATTTTGTTGTTATTTGCATCTTTATTTTTATTTATATTGTGGGTCTAGTGTTGGTGGTCTAAAAGGAGTATCTTTGGCTGAAGGGGAGGTCTTTGCTTATGTTGTGTGTGTTTATGGTGTTGATGTTGGTGGTTGTGATTGTTTTGGTTGGTTGATTTTGTGTTGTTATGAATAAGGGATTTGATGAATTTGGGGATAAAGAGGACTTTTGGTGTGGTGTTTGTTGAAAATGGTAAATGTGGGTGCTTGTGATATTTTTGTAAATTGTATTGATTTCTTTACTTGAAAAATGATTATTCAAAGTGATTCTGGGATTTGATTTTCTTGTCATGTGAAAATTTGTGGCTTAATGAATCTAGAAACTTGATTTTATCCTGCTGGAAATTGTGGGTGTCTTACTGATTTAATAACTTTTGGTTGGATTTATGTGATTGGGTAAAGTTAACTAATTATCATTTTTTATCCACTGAAATTTGGTTTGTTACAAGGCTGTCAACGAGAAGGTGAAGGAAAGGGAAGAAGCAACAGAGATGCCTGGCCAGACTGAATGCAAGGTTATTATTGTTCTGTATTACTCACAATTTGAGGTTATGTTTACCTCTTTTTTTATTTTCCTTTTCTTTTTGCATGCCATGTTTTCCATGGGCAATCAATCCCATGACTCTTCTAATGCAGCCTTGGATCCCCAGGTTTTGGTACCTTTTTTTGACTGACTATTACGTTTGGTCCAACTATTATGCTAGCAAGATGTGCTAAATCGCAGTCTTCGGTTTGCATATAGTTGTATTATAATTTCCTATAATTTGACAAAGGCTTTATTTTTAGACATTTGGAATAGGATGATGTTTCTTGCTTCTTTCTGCATTTCAGATTTGTAGGATCTTACCAGTGAAGATTGCCTTTACTTTTGGATTGAATATTTTCTTCCCGTGTTTTCTTTTCCTTCAGGGTCATATTTCTTATTGTTTTGCTTGTTCATTTACATCATTCTCTTTCCAATGATTTTTGTTTTAGAAAATATCTATATGTTGTATGCTTGCACTCATTGCAAAGTAGATTTTTGTTAATCCTGGTCAAATGTAAGGCACTCATTTTATAGATGGTTAGTCAAGTTGTTTTCAGGTTCACTTTATTTATTTTATTTTTATTTTTTTCATGTATGAGTAAGTTGTTTTTAGTTGATGTTGGCAATATTTCTTTGTTGAGTTCTATGCAATATGTTTGGCTGAAGAATGGAGTTTTGTTTCTTATTATAATTATTTCTTGAGCTTGCTTGCAGTACTACCTGAGGACAGGAGGCTGTAAGTATGGAAAAGCTTGTAGGTTCAACCACACGGGAGAATTTTTTTTTTCAGTGCCCCCTCTGAAGACACCAATGTCACCAATTTTAGAGCTGAACTTTCTGGGCCTGCCAATCCGACCGGTATCTATTAATACATGTTTGCCAACTATTGCTTATATTCGTTATAGTTAAGTGGCTTTGCTGGAAAACTTTAATAGTCATTATCAATCACAGGGAGAGAAACAGTGCGAGTATTACATGCGAAATGGCTCCTGCAAGTATGGAGGTAACTGCAAGTATAATCATCCAGATCCTATGGCTGCGGTAGGAAGTGACCCCACTACGACATTTGTTAATGGGGGATCTGCTTCTCTACCAGCTCTATCACCATCAAGTGTCGGTTCTTGGTCTTCACCAAGGGGATTAAACGATCCTACATCCTTCGTGCCATTTTTTTTCCCACCAAATCAAGGAGTTCCTTCTTATAGCTCAGAGTGGAATGGATGTCAGGTATTTACATTAGTGCTTTGCTGTCTAACTTTATCACATTTAACCTGGCAACTTAGAAATACTTTGTGATTTTACCAATTCCTTGGGTGCAATCTGAAATTGGCAATGGTCTTCCTTTTTTTGTCGCATGGTGCCTTTTGAATTACCTTTCTCTTAGCTTTTAAGATATTATTTTGGGTTGTTTTCCTAGTGTTTTTACTTTTAGATGGTCCACAAAATACATGTTTTTCCTTAATGCAATCCCAGTGATTGATCATTAGACCTGAAGGGCCTGACACTGAGTGGTGAAAGCAAGTAAAAGAAGATGCAAATGCAATGATCATTGACAATTTTGTCATATGCATGTGCATTTACTGTTTATTGCATTTATCATGACAGATGTATGAATTACTTTTGCTGACGCCTGTCCTTAAAATGCTCTACACTGCCTACCTATGGAGTGTATTTGTTAGATTCAGTCACATACATTATTTTCTGGTGGTCAATTATGTTTAGAGTTGGTAAAGCATTGGGAACATTGGAACAGAGTGACTGCGGGATAATTATTTCTTGCACATAAATAATTATCTCTTGTTCTTGTATTGAAAGCTGAGAATTTCTTGCACATCCCTTGCCTCACAAATGTCAGATCAGTGAGGATTAATTTTTCCATTTTCTTTTAGCCTTTTTCTTTTCATCCTAGTAAAATTATGGTTGGATTGATTATTTCATAAATACTTGTCTTGACATGTCTTAATGGAGTTCATGTTTTTTCTTAGGAGTGGAGGTGTGCTTATTAAATTAAGTTAAAATTTGGTTTGAACAACTGATTATTGAAGTTTATGTACTTTTAATGGGTTATCAAAGATAAGATTTGACGCGCTTTTCTGACTTTTCCAGGGTCCTGTATACCCTCCTGAAAGAAGTCTGCATCGACCTCCATCTTATGCCATGAGCAACTCAGCAACTGAAAGTAATTTATATGCACCTCAGCAACAACAAACAGTAGTTGATGAATTCCCAGAACGACCTGGCCAACAACTGTGCAGTTACTTCATGAAATTTGGAGAGTGCAAGTTCAAATCTAACTGCAAATTTCATCATCCAAAGAATCGGACACCAAAGTCACCCTCATTAACTCTTAATGACAAGGGCCTGCCACTGAGACCTGTTAGTTGATTCCTATTTCTAAACTAAACCTTACTTATGAAGGGTTTATAAACTTTGGAAATGAATTTTGATATTTTGTTGTCCTTCCCATTTTTTTGTCTTCACTTGCTAGTGTTTTTCTGTTCCTTCCATTCACTACTTTAAGTATCACTAGGAAATTTTCTTTTGGCTGGTGAGAGATAGCTTTTTAAAGTTTGAGTTATCATTGACTCAATTTGGATTTTGGTTAAATAAGTAGAGCTGATGCATGAAGATAATTCCAAGCAAGTCAAATCATTCCTGAATAAGCCTCCAAGAAACACATTACACATGCTTCCGAACCAGTCCAATAAAACTATATAGTCAGACATTAGCAAATTCCACTGAATATTTGAAATTAGTAGTTTTCTTACTATGCTATATATAAGAACTGATGAGATTTTAAACATTGGTATGTCTCTCTTACAGCTCTATTTTTGTCTATCAAATCCAGGATCAAAACATCTGCTCTCACTACAGCCGCTATGGTATCTGCAAGTTTGGGCCTGCTTGTAAATTTGACCATTCAATACAACCACCTTTATCAGGATCTGGTGATAATCAGGACACTGCCTTGGGCGACTCTGTGACCCAGGAAGAGGCTAGAATGACTGAAAGCGGAAATGGAAGTGATACATCGGCTGAGCAGCCTGTGTAAATTTTTTGCATCAATCTCTGTAGTGTTCTAGGATCAACAAAACCAAAGCCTTCTAAGCTTTATGGATGTTCTATTTTAAGTTATTTTTATTTATTTTTCCTGAGCTGCCACAAGCTTTTAAAACAGTGGCAAAATGCATTTATCTTGTTTTGCATCACCAAAAGCAAAAGTGAAGCCAGGATATGTAAATCATCTCTTTTTCACGCCTGTAACCATCTTTATTTATTCCACCTATACTTGTCCTAACGTTTCTGGGTTGGCCTGGTGGCCCTTTCTGTTGCTTCTCTTTTTTTGTCCACTTCGGGTTAGAGTTGCTTTGCTGATAAAATCAAGGACTGAAAAAAATCACGTAGAGAAGTGCTCAAATTTATAAATAAGGAAAAGAATTCTTCGGTTAACTAAATATTGTTTTTTTTTGTTTATATATAATAATAATAATAATAATAATAATAATAATAATAATAATAATAATAATAATAATAATAATAACCTTTTCCAACTTTTACATTAAGTGCCCGTTTGCTCTGTGAAATTCCAATTCAACTCCCCACCTGCTCTGTCTTAACAATGTGCAGGTAGGCAATCCTTCGTCTATCACACCCTAGCTGTCAACACAATCCTCGACTGATTCATTACAACATTTACACCCCGAATTATAGCATGCAATTAGTTTTCCCCAAATCTGATAAGTTGACTAACTTGTCTCGCTGTACTTACTATAGCTAGATACAACTCCCTGTATATAACTAACACAATGAATCAATGATAGTAGCATAACCTTTTCCACATTATTCTATCTCTTCTTATTCTCGATATTATGTCAGAGCTTCACTGCTCAAACGAGCTTCTCAAGTGGCTAATAACGAGTCTTCTCCCACAACCACCACCCTTCCGCTCTTTCCCCCAGTTTCTGCTGTTAATCCTTCAAGCTCCAACAGCACCCTTATCTCCATTAATGTTGCAGCCCAAGCCACACTAAAACTTATCTCTTGGAGAGCCCAATTTCAATCCTTTCTTATTGGATATGATGTTATAGGTTACCTGGATGGAACTCTAACTTGGATGGAACTCTATCATGTCCTTCCCCTCTTAAGGAAAATGGAACAAAGAAAGTTAATCCAAGTTTTTTATCTTTTTGGATTCAGGAAAACCTCACCTCTGGAAAGCACACTTTGTGAACACAGGTGAACGAGTAAAACTCTGACTGCTCTAAGCTTTTACAAAAGATACACACCCTAACTCGAACTCGAGACCTGCTATCCAAGCTTTTCCTCGGTGATATCCTAGCTTCGCTACAATTATCCCTTTTATTGCTTCTTCCAAAACTTCACGAGAAGCATGGTCCAAACTTGGCATAATATATGCAAACCATCTCGTGGTCGTGTCATGGGAATTAAAGAAAAACTGACAAAACTCTCGAAGGACACTCAAAGTGTGCTTGAATACATGGAGATTATCAAACGTTATGCTGATGAGCTTACTCTAATTGATGCTCCTCTCAATAATGAAGATCTTGTCATCCATGTATTGAATGGACTAGGATCTGACTTCAAAGAAATCAGTGCAGCGATGAGGGCTAGAGACAACCCAGTGTCATTTGAAGAGTTGCATGAAAAGTTATTGGATCATGAGACGTTTCTTAAACGTGAAACACAAAGATCTGAAACTCCCATCACTGTCAATGTCATAAACAAATCCAATCACAATGAAATAAACTATACTCATAACCAACAAGGACGATCCAACACCTTTGGTAACAATCAGAGTCATTACTCCAACAACAGGAGAAATCAAAATCCAGGACCTTACATCAAACAAGGTCACACTGCCAAACGTTGTCCTCTCCTTAAAACTTTTTCACCTTCTTCATTGTCATACCAGCAACTTCTTACTTCATCACACACCTTATTTGCACAGCCACGTGCTCACTTTGCTGCCCAACCAAACCTCGCATCTACAAACTGGTTGGTTGATTCTGGAGCATCATACCATGTTACTGCAAATCTAAATTATCTCTCACTGCACTCTAAATATGATGGTTCAAATGATATAATGATTAATGATGATACAAGACTCCAAATTACTCGCTATTGTTCCATGAAATTATCGTCGTCTCCTAAATCATTCTTATTGTCTGATGTCCTATATGTCCATCTCATGCAAAGAATTCTCATCTCTGTTTCTAATTTTTGCAAATCTAATCATGTGTCTATTGGATTCTCACCTTTTGATTTTGTGGTGAAGGATCTTCGCACGAGGGCACCTCTCATGAAATAAACGAATAAAGACGAGGTTTATGATTGACAAACTCATGTCTCCCTTCCTATCCAGACAATCATTGCCTTCGCATTGTCTCCTCTCAAACCTTGTCTTTATCCTCATCTCCTACTTGTGATGTTTTCTATAATGCTGGCAGTTGCAATAAAATACACAAACTTCCCTTTCATATGTCTACCTTATAAAGTACCTCCTCTTGAATTACTTTACTCTGATATTTGGGGACCATCCCTGATAAAATCACACGATGGTTTTCAATATTATATTATCTTTGTTGACCATTTTACCAAATACATCTGGCCTTTTCCGATCAAATTACAATTCGATGTCTCAATTGGTTTCACTCGGTTTAAACAAGTGGTTGAAAAATTCTTCCAAAAACCAGTTATCTTCGTCTATTCTGATGGTGGTGGGGAATTTTCTGCACTAAAATCATTTATTGAAACCCATGAGGTTACTTACTTTTCTACACCACCACATACCCCTGAACATAACAGTATAGCTGAACGTCGTTGTCACCGAACATGTTCATGAAACCGGTCTCACTCTCCGGAGTCAAGCTTCCGTTCCTCTTCAGTTTTGGTCCCACGCTCCAGTCTATCTAATTAATCGCGTGCCACTAGCCCAATACCAACTCTATCCCTTCAATCTTCATTTGCCAAATTGTTCGGTCATTCACCTAACTATAGCAAGTGCCTGATTCTACCACTAAACATATTTTTATTTCTAGACACGTTAATAAAAAATATCTTTCTATATTTTCTATGCTGACATCAACATGTTGCCATTGCTAATATCAATAAAATTGTTGGCAACTGTTCAAAACAATGTTAATGTTTGAACCTGCTATCTAGAGCTCTAACACCCTGTTATTTCTGTTATGTTTTTCTACAAGATTAGTTAAAGATTGATGAAGAAAGGTAAAAATATAATATTTTATTTGAAAAAGATCCTGAGATGTCGTGACAAGAAAATATGAGCCCACTTTTTAGTATTAGTTTATGTCTGGGAAGTGTGGTTTAAGTTGTTTTAAAGTGATTTTCGTTCAGAAATATTTAAAAATAATATTTTTTATTTTTTAAAAATTATTTTTTACATTGAAAATATTTTAAAAACAATAAAAAAATTAATTAAAAAATAAAAATAAAAAAAAACATTTGAAAAGACAATTTCAAACAAGAACTAGTATATAATTGCCCTTGATTGCACGCATGATCGCTACCATCAACATTATTATACGCATCACAAATAATAAGTTTAGTCTGGAGTGGATTTCTCTTGTGCCGTGAATTCATCATCACAAATAACAACAACAGATGTAAACTGTCTTATTATGTTCTTGCTCAGAGCCAGCAAGTGAAACACTGATAACATCTTACGTAAACACAAATATTCTCAACTTGTTTTTGACACTCTTGTACCATTATTTGAGAAGCATAAGAGACATAAAATGAGAAGAAAGGAAACAATGCAATAAATAAGAGTAAGGGGTATAGAAGGGTGTGAAAACAAAGAGAAAAGTATGGTCAGAAACCATTCAGTGCTCCATCAGAAGGCCCGGGCATTCGTAAGAGAATCCTCGCCCCGGATATGATAGCTCATTTCATCAAGGCCCTTATTGCAATATAAGTTCAACTACAGCACAGCCACCTCCTCTGCACGAAAAAATAATTGAGCTATAAGAAATCTTTAATCGGAAAATACACAAATGAAAGGGAAAAAAGGACTTGGATATTTCTCGTTTCAAACATGTACCTTTGGGGGATGCTTATAATTCTCATTTTTGTCATTTTTGCTGTACTCAGGTTCAGTTCTTCGTGGCGACACGACTTTTTCTGGACTGTTTTTGGTCTTCTTCTCGTCTCTAGCCTTGTTAAATATAACTGTGAATCCTTCAGCAGAGGCAGGGTTGTTCACATCCCACTCACCAAACTTGGGCAGAGGCCGACCTAGCTAAGAGAGAGAAATTATCGATTGTAATAGATTAGCCACCCTTCTCATGACATTTTCCTACTTAAACTTTAAATGCTTGACAAGAAACTCGACTCATTTTGGACATTGGATCATTACCTAGAAGCTACAAGACTAAGTAACAAAATTGAAGCATTCGACACATGAAGGAACAAGATCCCAGAAAATTGAAATAATTAATAGAATTCATAAGAACTCTCTACTAAAGAAGCCATTCAACTCAAGATATATAAATGATACTCGGATGATGAAATAAAATCCCATCCTCCTCAAAACATCATAAAGGCCATCTCGATCATCTAGTTCGGCATGAACAAGAACACAGACACCATACAAAAAAACCCACCACTTAGAATCGATACAACAAACAAGCATTAAGGATCAAAGAAAGAGGAATCTGAATTAAAAGAGACAGATACGAGCAGGGAAATTAGAAGGAAAAGAGTTAAGGGAAAAGAAATCTTACAGAAGCCATGAGAAAGAACAGAAGAGAAGAGTGGTTAACAGAGGGAAAACTTAGTCGTGATGGTTGGAATTTTATTGAGGAAAAGGAGAGACAATGGAAGAATGAGTAGACGTTATGTTCGTTTGGTAGTCTTTGCTAAATGCCAACTGTTTGTTAGTTTTGTTAGGTAAGTAATTGTGTTTGAGGCACCCACGTCGCTTACGCGCTTTGACGCACTAGATATTTTAAATATACATTTAATGAATGTCAATCCAATATTTGGAAGCTATTGGTAATAGTAATACAAATAATTTTAGAATATTTTGAGATGAATTGTTGCTATAATGTTGTAGGTGCTAATTTAACTATAAGAACCACAAATAGAGAATCGTAAATCATAATATTTATGGTGAAAATTAATATCAGATAATAACATTGAGAAGATAATAAAATTTCAAAATTAAGAATTAAAATGATTGCAGACTAAGTTAAAGGGAATACAAAAAACGATAGAAGAAAAGCATGGAATAGGTTTAATATTATTAATTTTTTTTCTCTTTAGCGTAAATAATATCTTTACATTATTAAAAAAAATCATGATACGGTAAAACACGCCAACAACATTGTTATATTATTCCAACACGTTGAAACGCTCTCTAGAAAATGTATTTTTTAAGTCCAGGTGAGCAAGTAAAATCCTAATTGCTCCACACTCTTACAAGACATGCAAATTCTTTGTCATCACGTCATACCCCTTAATAACTTTTTTATTTATTATTATTTATTAGCTCGAAAGAAGCTCACTGGATAACTTGAGGTCATGAAAATTCAACACAGGAATGCTCGGACACGGATGCTAATAGTAGAGTATTCCTATCATGGTATTTAGAAGAATCGAGATGTTGAAGTCTATTTTCAAGTGAGAATAATAGAGTATTACTATCAAAACACTTAATAGAGCAATCAATGCCAACTTGATGCGAATATATTTTTCAGAAGTAATTAAAACCTGCAAATAATAAGAGTTTAGTTACTATCAGTTTCATTGCTAGAAGTCGCACAGGACAGCAAGTTTAGTTTTTTTCATACGAGAAAAAAAAAAGAAAAAAAAAGAGGCATCATCTGAAAAAAGAGGAAAAATGGGGTAGGGAAGCCAGGTTCGGCTGAAAATAACATGCATGCATAGATGGTTCTCTTGCAATACGAGATTGTACAAGGAGGCAACTACAGTTTTTGTTTCCTCATGGACAGTAATGATTCTATGAATAGGATCCACTCCAGTATGGAAGTAGAGCTGCAGCAGGGAAGCAGATGGAAATGCAGGAAACAATGTAATTGGGCTAATCGATAACCACAGGCTCACTATATTGACCTCGAAAGTCCCTTGGAAAAACTAGAGACAATTCGACACAAAACTACCCCAGCAGCGATCACAAGTGGAGAAATATCAGTGGAAAACTTGTACAGATACAACATTTACAGTCATTTTAAATCCTAATAATTTATGAAGGGATCGATATCATACAAAAGAGCACTCAGCTACGATCTACAATCTCTACGACAGGGCCACTCCAGGAATCCAGGACAGCAAAGAATCAGATCCCGACGTTAGCTTTGTTTCCAGCAAGGATAAGTGAGATCTCCAGCCCGCGGCTGAATGCTTGGTTGAAGAGCAGGCGAGACTGGAAGGTAGAAACGAATGGAAACCATGATAAAATTGCAATTGGAACAAAAATTAGCATCCCCATCCCAGCATCATACATCCTGGCAAATTCACGCACTGAATCCCACAAGCCTAAAGTCCAAACTATCCTTTTCCATGCAATAGCGACCTGTTTCAGCAGAATTGAAACGGGCTTTGCAGTCAGTGAAGATAAGATGACAAGGACATTGATGATGAAATGCAGGTCAGGACTAGATAAAAGCAGCAGTTCAGAGTTTAGTCCATCAAAGTGCATGTACTCTACCAAACCACGCAGAAGAAAGCTGCTAAATGAAACAACACATCCTTCTTGCCTCTCCAGCAAGCTTTTTTTGCTTTCCACTCTGCTCTTTTTTTATATCTAGTTTTTTTCTGAGATGATGTGCCTAATAGCATGCCTGTTGTTATCACATACTTGTCATGGAGTAAACAGTTTTTGCGAATTCCTGCCACGGAATAAGACCTTTCATGTCTGCTTTATACAGAAATATTCATCACATGAATTTTCATTTCAAACATTGCTGTTGATGCAGTTCTATGCAGAAAATAGCACGTGAGCATTTTCAACTTACAGATAGGATAGTCCATCCAGTGGCAATAAATGCAAGAAAGCTCGCAAAAAGATCAGGAATTGACAAATCAGTGAAGGCAACAACAAGGCAAAGAGCTGCAACAAGTCCTAAGGAAGCGACTCCTTGCATGAATCGCATCAATAGCTGGAAGCTGGTAGTTCTTTTGGGGCTATAGGTGAAGACCTACATGGTTATAGGACAAAGGATACATACGAACATGAGTATAACACATACTCAAATATAGCTACATAAATAAAAGAATAATAGATGAACATAAAAGGATACAGACCTTAAATATCATGACCAGGCAAACCAATACGACCCAAGAGAAGCCATAAACCTAAACAGCAAAACCAACTGTCAAGATCAAGAAGCAACAAGGCATGCTACAGTTCAAGTTTGCATTATTCGAACTAGAACTATAATAAACTGGCAAGGAGAGGGAAAAAAAAGGTCATGCAAAAAAAAATTGTTTCTTCCTGATCAAAACAAAGGGCTGTTAATTGTTGTTTCTAAAGAACATACAAGAGAAACAACATAACAAACTTCTATCAGAATAAAAGATAAGAACTATACCGCAAAAGATGTGCTCTTTCCTGTGAGATGGAGCTTGTATACAATGCCATATTGAAAAATGAGGAATCTCAAGCTTAATATTGTTTCCAATATACGGCCTCTCAAAGTTTGGATATGTGCCTGGAGAAGAAAGAAACCGAATTAAAAAGTAATAAATATTAAAGGTACAAAGCACCACAATGAACATATTTAAATACATAGAACAATGTGTAGAAACTTTAACACCACCTGTTCTTCTTCCCACCATGACTCCCAGCTATTATCTCCCTTCACCCCTACACCACCTTTATATAGAAGCCAGCTAGTCCAATCTTCAAAATCATCAACAGTCCTGTTTACCAACATCATGGTAATTAGCAGACAGCTTAGTTCTTACAAAAACATAATAGCTCTAAAAGTGTATGACATGCACACTTCCACTAGAGTTAAGAAATTAGGGGGAAATAAATAAGAACATGAAGCTTACTTTTGCCACTCAAAACCAGAGGGATTAAATATGTAAGGAGCAAATAACCATGAGATGACAAGAAACCAACTGCTGAGCGTCACCAGAACAAAGGACACAGAACCTCCATTTGAGTATCCATATGCTAGGTAAACTATGAGAAGCAAGGCAACTTCAAGCCTGAAAGAAAATGATGAATGTTATATAACAAAAGGAGAGAACTTTCAACTTAGACAAAATCAACCTGATTCTTTGCACCCCCGCCTTGACTCAGGATGGCAGATGCAATTAGAAAACGAAAAAATAACAAGAAATCATTCAGGTATATATACTCACGCTTTAACAAAATGACTTCTTGAGTAAAGCCTGTAATTTTCAGCAAACTTGATGTGACGCACCACAAAACCTCTACCAGTTGCTCTGTACTGTTAGCAAAATTCAAGATGCATAAAAATCAATTTCCAAGCATGTAGGTAGAGGGGTGTGTGTGAAGAGAGAGGAGAGAGAAAGACATACTTTTGCACCTCCATGGAGGATAGTGCGTCCAAAATAATGAGTTCTGGTGCCCAATGAAAATGTGAAGAAGACTGAACATAACTGAAGTTGCATTGTAATAAAGCTGAAAACAGCCTGGAAAACCAAACCAAATTTTTTTTATTGCCAACAGGGACTATTGCATTGGAGTAACAACATTAAATTAAATAACGTCTCCATGATAAATCCTAGAGCATATCCTAGAGCGATTTTGTATTACAAAAGAAGCTAATTGCCTAGAAGACAGAATAATAAACACGCTGTAATGATGGAAATTAAATGGACTAACCTTAAGCAATCCAAGTTCAAGTATGAAACCCATTATCATGGGGACTGCAGTAAAAACTCCAATCTGGACCAAGAACTGTGCATTAAGAGCAGCATCCAAAGCTGTATTTCCCATCTTCATTGCTGTAACTGATATAGCATTATCAAGTCCAGAGAAAGCCTGAAAGAGTTGATGCAATTAAAAAATGTCCTTGTCTAAATGAGAGAATATGCTTATTAAAGCCATGCACAGTAGATATGAAAAATAATTTGACGGGCTGTATAAGAAGGCCAAGATCCAGTAGTTGTCTTGGAAACATCATAGAGTATACCCACAGGAAGAGAAGAATCACAACGAGCCTCGAAACAAGTGAGAAGTTTATAATACCATTTCAAAATGAATAGCCTCATATCCTAAATAGATATATTGATGCAAAACTCTTAAAAATCTAACAACACTTGTAAATGCAATGGAATCAAACTCTTGAAAAACTAACAAGATGCAGTCAACCTTGTAAAAAACTTATATGATGCAAGACTCCATTGGAGTCGAAGTTCAAGTAATCTACCCAACATGTAAGTTTTTCAGAATGAATAACTTACAAATTGACTTCTTTATCCCGTAAAAGAATCAAAATCCAAGTACATTTTCTTGGGGTTAGGTAGGGGGTGGTTATAACATGGGAACCTTTCCAATTATGAGCATAACCACAAGATGTTTCCAGTATTTTAAGAAAGCTATATTCAGAGAGTAAAAAAAACAAATATCTATGTTCAGATTTCAAGTTTCTTCCTTCTTTTCCTTTGTAGCTTAGTTTACAAGCATTCTTCTAATGATGCCAAAAATTCTTTAAACAATATTATGACAGATAGCTGGTTAAATGTCCAACAGATAAGGAAAATCCCTGCAAACACACCAATACTCTGAAATTCCCTCAAAATGGAAATGTTCCAAGGCTCTGAGAAAAAGGAAGTACAAAAAAACTTGAAATCATAATCACCAAGCTTGCAACTGGTCATACAAGGTCAATTGATCCAGCCAAAAAGTTTCAGAGCTTGCAGCTACGACAAGTCCCTTTTTGAATAAATTATAATTTCTAACCACTATATTGAAGTAGTTGAGGTTTAAATTAAAATATAATAAATTTGCAGGGACAAAAAAAATGTCAAATTAGGACAGCAAAAACGAAGTTTGGTAGATTACCAGGTAAGCCCTTCCATACAAGAAAACATATACTGTGAGGACTGTCATCTGCATCAAAGATACGTTCCTTGTCAGATAAACCAAAAGATTAGCTACCTGGTTCAAAATTGTTTATAGTGATAAAACAGATAAAAGAAACAGACATACCATAGTGCACACATAGAACCCAACAGTTGTGAAGTAGAAAGAAAGCATTCTAAAGAAATCAAGTAGTTGCCCAAGCCTGTAAACATCCCTGCTTAGAACTTGCTCGCCATTTCCTCCTGCCACTTTCCCTTCAAAAAGGGCAATCTGGTTTAACCCAACGTCTCTTCCCTTTCCAACCTACATGGAGCAGGATATCGAAGAACATAGAAGATTTAATTTCTTCCAAGTATAAACTAAAATGAAATAGACAAGAGCAACAAACCTGAATATATTCATGGTGAGTAATATTTCCTTGCCTCAACGTGGTGTTAAACCCTGCAGCAATTCTCGTCTTAGTTACATGAAAATCAGTTGACATAAACTCATTTGAGCTCGTTACAACTCAGTTAGCCAACATGATCACCCATCCAATATTTGACAAAAATGCTGCATGTATAATAATCCTGTTGTACCACTAAATATCAGCTTAAAAGCCTTCTGCCCCAGCAAATAAAACATTCAAGAGACATAAATCCCAGGTATCAACTAACAACAAGATTGACTAAATCATAAAAATATGTTGCACCTTCTAATTAAAACCAGCACTTTTCCTTTGATTGGTTGACAAAATATCCATATGCAACATAGGTAACAACAACAGCAATGAAGCCTCAAATCCAAACCAGTTTGGGTCAGCTAATGGGTGGGAAGACTGGAGATTGAGCATTGATCATGCAATGTGCTTCACATTGCTAAGTAACCACTAGTTCACTAGAAATATAATACAGGCCATAAATGTCCAAAATGCATGTAAATTTACATTTGAGCAGGGCATCGGACAATGAGTATTAGTTTAATAATGAGAGATTACAGCACTGTTAGGAAACTTGGGGGTACAATCAGTAATTTACCAAAACTACAAGATTGAAAGGTACTAGTCTATCCTCCAAAACACAAATGATCTAACCACAAATAATGGGATTTAACAGGTTAGTACAGAATTTAACAAGGGAAACACCACCTGTCCAAATAGAAATTCAGATTTAGTTTAAGTCAAATGCAACTCCATAATCAATAGCTTCTGAAAATTTCCATTTATTTTGCATAAACGATAAATGATTTCCACTATTTCATTAAAAATATACCTGCATATATATCTTCACTAATATTAATCACACGTGATGCCTTACTGATGCCACCTCGAGTTATATGAAATATACGGTCAAATACATCTGGATGGCCATAGTGCATGCGGACTCTGCAAGATATTTTTTCAACCAAAAATCAAAATCATAAAAACTTTGCAGGATATCCTTTAAGAGAAAAAATTTATTATATTAATCTTCATTTAGTGCACATGCAAGACAATAAAAATGATACAAAATAAATGAAAACCATCATAAAAAAACACTTAAAAAGCAAGGAACACTACTATAAAGAAACAGACATTGTGACAATTCATCATATGTTATTGCAGAAGTTTTGCATAGCTACGAATAGTTTGACATGTTTCATATCTGCATTGTAATTTATACTAAACAAAAATTAGAATGTAAAGTGAATCTAACTCAAATTATAGCATAACACACACCTAGTCTATGGAAACCAAGCAACTAATTAAGAAATGGTTTTAATGATAGATTATTATACTGAACTGGTGACAAAGAACAGTCTAAGTAGCAGAATCCATTGCGGACATCATTTTCATTAATCTCACTCACACACTTTACAGGGCTGAAACAAGTTAGAGACTGCTCACTTGAGTGGATATGCTAACACACGTTGGCCCAAAGTTACAAAGCTTGTTTCTTGATTGGACATGAACCAGGCTAACGATGAGACACTGAAAAAATAAACCCAAAAACAATTATTAAGAAGATTGTACGAGCAAAGATTAAAAAAAACAATCCGGTACCCATTATTTCAAGGAAATGTAGACAAACCTTCCTGTGAAAACATTTTCCCTTACACCAAGGATGGTGGGAGGTCGAATGCCATGATTTTCTCGAAATTCCTCAAGAAGATTTCTCATTTTCATTGCCTCTTCAAGGTAGTTGTCCTACAAAAGGGCATATAAACCACGTTTTGTTATTTAAATTCTTCCTAGAACACTGTATGCAAGGAAGCATCTACGGTTCCAAAACTTCTTACGAAAGAAAATCAACAATTAGAAACCTAGACGCGAGAGAAAATCATACTATAGGAAGTATACTTGTAAACATTTGCAAACACATGCTTGCAAGAAACAAACATCTGATAATATACTGTAAAATCCATACAGTACACTAAAATTCAAACTGCAGCAACCACCAAACTTTAAGAAACTCCTTCAGCCATTTATTCTTATATCTCAGCACCTACTATAACTATAAGAGACACAAAATTAATCACAATTCTTAATCACAGCAGAGGACCAAATATCATTTTTTAGCATACATCATGACAAGACACAAGGTCACATCCATTATTTCAGAGCAACATCGACAATTAGAGAGAAATAGGGAAGATTTTCATGATCAATTTGGTTTGAGTGCCTGCTGAAATAGTTGGAATAGAATCTACAATAATTTTAAATGAAAAGGATCAGTACAAGTTTCATCATCATTGAAAGAAAAGACACTTTCAGTTACCATATTAACCACAACTTCCTAACATGTTTTGGCGTGATGATTAATAAATTATCCCTCATACCAGAAATATAATAATATAAATTATAAAGAAAGTCCCTGCATCATATATGCTGTTCCTCATCAACCCTGCACCATTCTGATTGCAATATGAGAATATTCCAAAAACTTAACATTAACAAAGGCTGCTGGAGTTGCAACAAAAATGTTGTGTCATCAAGAAGCACATTCTATCTATACATTGAAAGACCAGAAACAGCACCAACAGGTACTTCATATGGTTTCTAGAGAATAAAGGTCATCAAATGTAAAGCATGTCTCTTCGTGGCCAGATAAAGCTATAGCAGAACACATCCCTAAATAATGGCATCTATTCACTATCACTAAGAGATTGAGAAATTTCTTTGGTTTCAACCCCAATGAACCGCACAGGAGTTCTGTGTGGCCAGAGAAATTATCCATTGATTAGCCCCATCTACTATGAGCATCCAAACACAATGTGAAACTAGGCATATTGCTCAAACTCAAGATTCAAGTAAAATATAAAACCAATTCTCCAACCAACATCAATCATAAAAGCCAGCGAAAACTTCAAAAATGAAGCAAAACACCAGAAAGGAACCTAAGAATGAAGCAACACAAATAATACAAACACATGAACAAATTATTGCAGTAGTGCACGCGTCCATGAATATGAATGCATATGTAACCTGATTCATGTCAATAGTCTGAATGGCTTCTCCACGAGTGAAAATTATAGCATGGTTTTGGTTCTCAGGCTTCCCTTCTCCGAGCTTTGGATTTCCAGGAAGTTTGATTGAATATATTTCCTACATATAATGATAAGGCACACAAATACCACATTTATAGCAATGCCCAAGTGAATAAACTATATGCACAACCATATCTTTTCCAAAGCAATGAGATAAATGCAAAGAGAAAATAATTTGAAAAGTCAATGCCATAGCCAATGCCAGCATGATAACAATGATTGGGTCAAAATGTAGATTGCAAAAAGCGGGCATAACTGAATAAATATAACAAAACATTGCCTATAGAGCCTTGCCTCTAAAACTGTAGAGCCATAGGTCTTACATGTGAAAGCAGCTGAAACAAAGCCACAAAGTTGTTCAATCCTTCCACAGGATCCTAATCAAGTTATCACTAATATCCATAGTTATATATAAAAACACAAACTGTTTAAGATATTTTTTATTGACTACTAGAACAATCATTTTTAGAAAATGTATTGACTATTATATCACTATAACTCTATTATATTTTTGATAAATTAAAGAATCTTAATCAAAAGCAAAAGCAATTCCTACATCAAATGTATATTCGATTTACTTTCACCATGTATTCACTTGAAAGCTCTTAATCACTTGGACAAGTAATGCCAATCACACACAAATTATTTTTAATTTAATACACATGCTTAATAAAATTATGGATCCTTTTATTGTTGACTCAATTAATGTTCTTCATTTAACCATGACTGGCAATTTATATAAATATAATCTGTTATTGAAAAAAATAACTCAAAAGTCATCAGATACAGAAAATTATTAATCAGTTTAACACTTAAAAACTCAATATCCTTAAATTTAACAATAGCTTCTCCACATCCTTTCACATTTTCATTTCAATATAGATGCTAACTCAATTGATATGTTTTTAGATAAAGGAATTTTTTTAACATAACTAAATAAGAGTACAAAGCATGATGAACAACTTGAATATAAAGCAACCCCAAAATCTAATTTAATCACTTAATTAATTAAAAATGTTTTTTTGCAGTTTAAATAATACATGTGGATGCACACACCGAAATTACTAGTTTCTTTTAGCAAAATGATCTTGGAAGACTACAGAGAACGTTGCACCACAGACAAACATTACAAAAGAAACTGCCTACCTGATCTTTTCCGTGTATATCAGCTTTCACAAGCTTTGAATAAAATTCATGGGAAACCTGTCCACCACTATCACTCTCCTCCACATGTATGTAAGCAACTCGAAGTGCCTCATTCCTGACTCAGAAAAATAGCATACATAACCATGTGCACAGAAACTTGCAACACGAATATGCAGAGTAAAATCTGACATAGACCCACTATTTAACTTATGCCCTCATACAGCAGGAAGAGAGAATGCAATTAGCATTAGAGTAGCCAGTTGGCAGATAAAATCTTTCCCAGATCAAGACCATGCACCAAGTGAGGATGCCACCTGACTCTCCCAGTAACCTCTTAGTAAGGGTGGCAAGAGAGTATAAGTCCATACAAATATGGAATAGTGAATGTCACATTTACAAAACAGATTAAAAACTCAATAATCTTCTTTCTTTCCATCAAAAGTAAATGAAATTTTATGCAGCACTAGTCAATACCCATTCCAAGGATAAAAATTTATTGAGATGCCAAACATGCAAACAAACAGGCACCCAGCACTCATCCCTCGCTTCTAGGTGACATGAAATAACTTGGTTTTGTAGCTAAATATGTCCTAAAAGAAATATGATATTAGCAAAGATAACCATTCAACATTCATATAGCAAAGAGCAGGCAACAGGATAAAAATAGAACATTCAATTCTATTAAAATTAAAAAGAACATATACCGCTGCAGCAAAAGAGAAATATCAGCTGCCTCTACAGCCTTTCGCTGCTTCTGTTGGCCATAAATCTGGCAGGAGACCACATAAGTGAACTTCAAATCTGCTTGTGCCCGAGCTTCTCGTGACAACTCAAAACCTTGTACTGTAGAAAAGTTTGTCTGAGAATGATCATCCACTGCAAATACAAGATGACCTTTGTGAGTTTATTTCGTAACTCTTAGATTGAATTGATCAATAAGAATTGTTCAAAATTACACACCTCCCAATGACCTCCCTTCTAGATAACTCTGCAGCATCAGAGCTCTCCTATAATACATCATACCTCGTACTGCATCCCAAGGAAACAGACAAGTAAGAGTAAGCAAATGCCCAAAAAACTCTAAGAGAATGGCGAAGTGATAACATGAAATTATACAATTTCAAAATGCAATTAATAATAAGAATCATGTGGCTTTCATATTAAATAAAATTCTAACCAGTTCGGGCTAGAGTTTGGCCACGATAAGATGCCCAGAACCTAAGCTCCAAGGAATCACTAGAATTTTCTTGAAGATCTGCATCCCCGGTAGACTCTGCTCTACCAATCCGCTCCAGGAAATTCTCCCATTCATCTGGAGGAAAAAAAAAGATTCTCAGCTATGAACAAAGGAGATTATCAGATGTCAATCATATAATATGGTAAAGAAAACTGATGCTGTCAAAAATGAAAAGAAAACTGAATATACTAAAGGGTTAGCATTTTCAGTAATACTAATTTTCGCAACTCTGGTCCTGTTTAAAAATTCCTCAAGACAGGGAGGGGATTAGGAGAGATTTTACAGGGTAGAACAACAAAAAAAAAAAGATATACCTGGAAAGATTTTTTGAAGATAGAAAAGAACAGATATTCCATCCTCATTTTCCACCCGCAACTCAGAGGAACTATAAAGCACAGTCTCACTGTAGTATGGAGTGAAGACACTGTTCACAGAGGAATCAAAACCATAAACATGTGAAGAGACAAAAAAGGATATGCTTGTTTCATGTAAAATATGCTTCCACATATATTTTTCTCATATTCTCCAGTTAGGTTCACTTGGAAAAACTAGGTCAATGAAAAATATTTTATAGTCAGATTTTTTTTATAAAAAAAAAACCTTGAAACAAGGAAAAACAACTTACATTTCTCAAGGGTATGAAAATATTTTACGAAACAATCATTGTCATTAAATCATGGGTCCACGGTAGTCAAAATCAAGATTTTGACACGGATCGGAAAGGGCTCCGAAAAATCGGATCGTAAGATCGGATCGTAAAATCGTAGAAAGATCGTAAAATGTCCGTACAAAAATTATTATTTTTAATTATATTTAAATTTAAAAAATGAATTTAAATAATAATAAAATGCTAATTATTATTATTTTTTTATTATTATTATTTTTCTACGATTTTGAACGATTTTTCTACGAGTTTGACCGAGTTTGACCGGGTTCGGTTTTTCTACCGGTTCAACCAGGTTTTCGGAGCCAACTCGCAAAATCGTACGATTTTGCGAGTTGGCTCGCGATTTTGACTACCTTGCATGGGTCCCACCACTAATTAATACTTGTCTTTATCTTTCTAACACTTATTTTTCATATAAACAATCATTGTCATTAAATCAACTTACATTTCTCAAGGGTATGAAAATATTTTACGAAACAATCATTATCATTAAATAATGGGTCCCACCACTAATTAATACTTGTCTTTATCTTTCTAATACTTATTTTTCATATAAACCAAACACTAAACAATTACTTTCCTGAAGATTTTATTAACATAGCCAAAAAATTGAGCATAATATATTTTTCAAGAATATTTTCCAAAACCAAGTTATTTTACATGAAACCAATGGACATGTATACTAATTGACATACTATAGATCATATTTACCTAAATGGTGTCATTTCAGAAACTGGCTTTGCCGATGGCATATCCATGAATAGTGAATTTGCAAAAAACTCTAATCTTCTTCTTGCTTCAAGATTCTTTGGAATGTTGGCTGCAGAGTCCCTCACAGTGAGAAGAAGTTGCAACCTTTTTACCTGCTCCTTCTGTGACAAGGGAAATTAAAAAAAGCTACCTATGTAAATGCAACCAGCACAATAAACTAAAAACAAAACCAGATTTGCATGAAACAAATGCTTACAATTTCTGGATCCTTTGGCCACTCTATCCTAGAGAACAGGCGCTCTTCATTTCTTGCTTTAGCTAAAATGTTCCATGTATCAAGTTGCTCTCTGTAGCAATTAATCAAAACTAAACTGTGAATTATTGTGTTTCAAATACAATAATAAAGCAACAGTGAGGCTCAAACCCCCCCGCCCAAAATAAATAAATAAACACCTTAGATCCGATGAGAGCAGATCATGTGTAACAGCCTCATACACGGCCAATACAGCCTTTGAAGCACCATTGGCAAGTTCAGGAGTCTCATTTTGTATCTGAGACACAAGTGAATTATTCTTATGAAACAAGAGCACATAAAGCAAATAAGAAGTAACATACATTATTTTCTACAATACTATCTATTTCTGTTATTCATGTCTGCTTCCTCCCCATCTACTTCCTAAACTAAGGATGATCTAGCAGGTTGACACTTATGGACCCAAGCCAGGGTGATCCATCCATGACCATGGTGAAGCTCGAGGTAGAAGAATAGTGTATGTGTAAACGTAATAATTGTGGCATCTAATATTGAAAGCGTAGAAAATCATTAGTCTTTGAGACTTCAAACTTAATCTAGAATCCAGATACAAATGAATTCAGATTTTCACAACCAGCTCAGACCTTTTAGCTGGTCAAAAGCTGGTCCTGGTTCATTCATTACTGTCATCCAGGCAAACCAGAACCCAATGTCAAAAGTCCATTAAATGACCTTGTGGCAAGCTAAGTACAGTGTCACATGGCTCAGCTCTGGGAATGCGAGCCCATTGGATGTGACACATGAATATTATATTGTTAGCATTTACTAGTTTCTGTGGTCAGAAATATGTCAAATGTTTATGAGTGACATGGTATCATTCAAATGGATTCACTTGAATCCACATTGGTTTGAAGCTAGGAGGAAAATGGAACAGAAGAAAGCTAGAATTGAGTAGCAGATTGTCACAATAGGACCAGATTTTCCCTGTCTTGAATGTTCAAGATGACTATCTATATAGCATAACATACACTACAATTGTCAAAGTTGATGATGGTAAAACTACAATTTTAACACCCAGCCTTCTATGCGAAAAGTTGCAGAGCTGTTGGTAAGACCAACACGCACGACTTGAGCTGGAGCTTTTTTTGGCCGCCAAATGATAATGTTCTCATAAATTGTAATGAACAAAGATCAAACTAGAAGATAGTCTGTTCGACTCGGTTCTTTAGACAGCAAAGCATTCTAACCTAAAATTCCAAGTATCTAAAATGAGTAACACAAAAATCCAAGTCTTATAGCATAATCACTGATGCTCTTGTCTGAACCACAAAAGAAACAAGAAAAAAAAACATATCTCATGAGCAAAGCAGAGAGAAAGCTACAAAAACAGCTTTAGCAAAGAATAACGCCAACAAATGTAACTAGCATAATTGCGAATACAGTACCTCGAGGTAAAGCAGTCTCAATCAAATGATAACAAAAAGATTATACTACCTTGAAGAAAAGATAGCATTCAATTCATATTAAACCACAAAAGTATATAAATAACAGTACTATGTTATTAAGCTACCCTATTTTCAAATTAAAATTCCAATTTAAAGCAATTCAAACTAATGATATCATATTAAAGACAAACTGTGTAACATCACCCTATAACTTGTCTGAATTAATGTAATCCCCGATAATAACATTATATCAATCAGAATATGAGAACAACATATGCCTACCATTCCACCATGTAAAGCAGTTGTATCTCAAATTAAAATGTACAATTTAAAATAGCCTAATTCCAATAGATATTGCATTTATTATTGTTTATAATATATTGCTCCAACTTTTAACTAGGTGACTGCTTCGATAGATTTTAACTATTTAACTTCAATGAAAGAAAAAGAATGTAAGAAATAGAAGTCTAATGCATCAATGTTTTATTGGTAAGGAAGATCACGAAATGGTATAAAATGTCCTCGGCTATAAATTTTTAAAAGCTAACATACGAAGCCATGAGTTTCTTGTGCATAAGTTGGATGATTGGAGGCAGTGCAGCTTTCATATAGGATAAAAAAGGATTTTAGGGACAAGACCATTGCTCCTCTCCTTGATGGATGTATGGGTTATGCCTAGTCTGTACATTATTCTTTAGATAGGAAACCAAAATGCTTATACTGTCTATTTGAAGCTATATTCAAAAACCAACAATATGAATTCTGAATAGAAATGGAAAGTATAATCTAAAAATACATACCAGAAGTCCAAACAGTGCAATAAATCTTGACAACACGTGAGGAAGCTTCTCAAGCCGTAAAGTTATGACAAGTGATCCCTCCAATATACTGTTGTTGATCTCACGAAAGATTCTTTCAACCCTATCATATTAAGGCATAAAACAAAATGAAAAAACAAATGAGCATCTGCACACCCCCAAAACATGGGATACAAAAGCCCCAATTCATACCAGAGTCTTCCTTCACCATCAACCAGGGAATGCAATATTTTTTCAACACTGTAGTAGCATTCCTGAACTGCATATGCCATGTATTCATCCTTGCGTATTCTATTCCAAAGATCCGTTTGTGTATCTTTGCAGTCCAAAGCCAAATCCACTGCCAATAAGATCTGGAAAAGCATACGAGTATAAGACCTAGCTTAGTGTGATACTGGAATTCATCTGTAAAAGGTAAAAGTATTCTGTAGGGTGTTAAAAAGTAATAAGAAGCACCTTGCTGCTAAGAAGAAACAGCGGCCATTGAACTAATCTTAGACTTCCTGTGTTGCTCGGAACAGAAAGCAAGTCCATCTCCCTGGAAGCAAAACAACCATGAAGCAAACTGTGATTGCAGAACAGCTAACACAAATAAATTTATGGAATGATAATAAGGATGCCCCAATGATCTACCTATTGCTAATATAATCTTCCTCGCGTAAGCTTTTGATTATCTCATTCCAGAAAGGAGCAAACAGTGCAGCATATACTTTCTTCATATCCTGAGATTCCTATACAAACCATACAAATTCATACAACAAACATTTAGATTATGCATTCAAGAACATATACTACATACATAGGGTATTCTGCCTCCAAACACAGGAGGTTAACTCCGCACATAAAAGCTAGTTCTAGGAAGACACATGCTTCCTTTATAAATTTCAATATGAACATTTCTCCCATTAGCCTCAACTGTTTATGAGATAGAATAATTGTGTTTCAAAGATGTGCACCCATTACCTAATGTTGTCATATGCTAAACAGCAACTAAAAAGGGCACACCAAAGGGATGCCACCCGCTTACAAAGAACTATATAAATGATTAAAAAAATTACATTCCCTACAGCTCCTATATTTCCCAGTACCCTATTTGTAAATCCCCCCACCAAAAAAATAAAAAAAAACAGTTGCGGTCTTTGTCAACCAACAAAAGAGCAGAGAATAAGTACTAACATGAGATTACTTCCAGAAACAATGGCTTAGAAGAGGAAAATGAAACATATCACTTACTTGAGTTGTATGTCTGTTGAGCGGCATCCTGCAGAACACATCAACCAAAACATTATTGAAGAGAGTATAGAAAATAGTAGAAATATAGACCAAAAGCCATGAGGAACTTCTGTTCTTTTATAAACAAGTACAGGGGTCATTGAAAAGTGAAGCTGTTAATATTCTGTAATCGCAAGATAGCAAGACAGAATAAACTCGAAAAGATATCAGTTCTGCAACAAACTGCACGCTTCAATCCATGATGCTTAACAAATTTAAGTAGTGCTCGCAAAACCTATTTGACATCCATGGTAGAAATACAGTGAGCTGCAAAGTTTAGGAATAAACATGTTTTGTACACAAACCACCTCAGCAGCTGCCTCAGTATTCCAAATAACATACATTCTGACACCAGAAGTGATTATGATTGCACTTATCCAGTGTTCGATGGAGTATTAACACTTTATTAGGAAAAAACAGTACTCAAATTTAAAACCCAAAGTTTGACAATGACTTCAACCCCAACATACCTACACTGTGCATTCCCATTTGTAAACAGATGATTAAACAGTTACCTTTGTGCTTGTTGAGAGACAAGATTCTTGACAAAGGCCTCTGGGAAACTCTCAAAACGTTTATGTACCATTTCGATACTGCGTATCTGCCATTAGTCCAAATTGAGCAATGGATGTGATAAGTATAATTATGGCAGGAGAACTTGAAATAAAAAAAATGGAAGCATCTGGCATGCATGAAAAGGTTGAAAATAAGACAACTCTATTAGTTTCAAATAAGCAATCCATGATACTTTGTATCTTTGTATACCTCGCCTAAACGAGCTCGTGCACCCATCACACCCCCAACAATTGCTGATAAGACAGTGTACCATATGTGAATGTCCATGATATAGATCTAAGAAGAGAACAAAAGGATTAGGAAAATGAGAATTTGCAGGTCATAAATTAAAACACAAATAGTATTCTTAAATTGATAAGACACAAGTGTTCTACTTTCAATATGATACAAAAGATAAAGTTTCAAAACTGAGAAAAGGCCAAAAACAGCATCTTAGTTAAGGTGAACGGAATTTATTATAAACCAAAAAAGCTTCATTCCAAGGAACTTCCATTGATTTTGACTTTTCAGAAACAGGTTCAATAAATTATAAAAGAACCTGCTTCTATTGCATTCAGTAAGCCATCCTATTCCAAATTTATTTTTACACGTGAAGATAAACAAATAGAAACTACTCACCGCCACAACAGGAGCCCATAGGCTAGCTATGGTCAAGACATTGTTATTATCTGCAATAATCATGACAATCAGTGATTTATACCAAACACAGTTTGATTCAATAGCCATCCAGTAAAGAAACGTGAATAACAAGTTTAGTTTATCAGAAAATGAAGTGCACAGAAGAGCAAAGTAAATATTAGCAGATTTTTAAATTATAGCCAGAATTCCCGTAACAATGTGATTCTTGGTTGCCGCTAAGAAAACAGTGTCCCAGAATGACAGCATGCTTCAAGACCCTAAAAAAAGAACCCTCACGGGGAAACAAATGGAGATTAATATGACACACTCAGCTGCTTTAATGTTTATAAAGGTGGTTCACCAAGAATGGTAGCTTCTATGGTTTTTCATCACTTGAATATTTCTGGCATAGAAGTTCATCACATGCTACCAGAAAGTTATAAAAAAGGTTGGCGTTGATTTACATAGTCCTGCTAAACACCATGGTAGAAAACAGAATTCATGAAAGCAAGGATGATGGGAGACTCACTCTTTGAGATCAAATCATGCCATGAGTATGGTAAAGATGGAAGGTTCCTGATGGTATTGGTTGGTTTGACAAGGGGTCTAATCTGCACAGCATTAAGAAATACAAGTAAAAAATATTCTGATGTCTAAAGTCTCCTGTTTAAGAGCAAATAACCAAATAGTAATTATAATTCATAATTAACAGATGCAAGATAGCTTGCCTGCAGAAAGTAAGCAAAGGTGAATTTGCATGCAAAGATCACCAACCAATAGAGGACATATCTGCAGTTGTAAAAAAAAAAAAAAAACATTAAGTGAAGCAAGATCAAGAATTAAAAAATAGCATGACATATCAACTAATTCTTTTGAATCACGATCTCTAATGTAAACCTTTGAAAGTTAAATGGGGTCTTATATCACTGCCAATGAAAAAAGACAGTAATTGGAATGAACCTTGATTATATATATATATATATATATATATTGTAGGACATGGACTTATTGGAACCAAGTCTCCATAAACATAGAATCTGACTAAGCATATATGAACTGAAAAATTGAGCATTTTATATTTTGAACTCCATTCATATGAAATCTAACCGGCACATCCCAGGCCATCCATGCACCACAAACAAGCATATTGAGAAAATAGACACGTTTCTCTAAATGCAATGGAGCATAAAAAATTGATTATGGGAACAAAAAAATATTTTACATGTAGAGTCCAGACAAAAACAAATGAAGTTGTCTCCAAAAGTGAACTTTTTCACAAGCAAAAACAAATAAAGCAATTGATAAGAATGAAGAGAAAACATAACATGAAAGTGTTACATCTATAGTGAAACATAGGAAGAGGAGTGCAATGCCATATTATTTGTTACTAAAACTACTTAGTATCATGAAAACAAACCTGCAGTAATCACTCATCTTCTCAAAAAGACCACGACCAACATAGTATCTTTCCTGAACCAAATTTATTTCACAAGTATAGGTCATTTGATACATTACCAAACATTTTATAGCAAATGTTAGCAAATGAGATTGAGTGGAGCTTACCTGATAAATCCACTTGAAAAATTGGAAGAATGA
Source organism: Salix brachista (assembly GCA_009078335.1). Taxonomy (NCBI): domain Eukaryota; kingdom Viridiplantae; phylum Streptophyta; class Magnoliopsida; order Malpighiales; family Salicaceae; genus Salix; species Salix brachista. The sequence continues at coordinate 15,034,072 of CM018586.1, forward strand.
TTGATCAGACATATCAGACAGAGCATGACAAGCTGGAAACTTTAGCATCAGAGCAAGGAAAAGGCGCAAAGCTGCATAAACACCCAGAACAAGTATATATATACGGAAATGGAACGAATCCGAGTTTTGTCGATTTTTTTCTTCCAGAACCTTCCTGTAATAAACAAATACTTTATATAACTCATGAACAAAAGGATAATGCATGTGAAAACATGCCTTGGTAAATGTCATCAACTACTCACACATATAAGTATGTTACAAACACCGAGCTCAAGCCACACCAGAAAAACCTAATAACCAGTCTTGAGATAGCCATGCCTCTCGCTGAGGAATAAGCGCCAAACATAAGCAGCACATCTAAACAGCCTGCATATGTAACAAGTGACCAACAAACAAAAGAGAAAAGAAATGAGTATTGGAAAGATTTGTTCAGATATTTCATCTGATATGCTAATTCCAAAAACTTTAGAGAAAGCATACTCTCAATGAAGTTCATGACGGCAAATGAGGGCCCAACGCTGAGAATTTCTTTAAAGGTATCTAAACTCAAATTTCCATGGTTGAAGGCTATAATTGTCAAAGCCTGTGGTCAAAATGGAAAAGAACAAAAATTTAGCCTTAAAAAAAAATCATGGATCCAAGAAGAGAAAAAATCCTGAAATTGAAAGGGAAATAAGACCTGGAACATCAGAACTAAAAAGATCCAAAGCCGATGGAAACTTCGATATAAGTGAAGAAATGTGCGATGCTCAACAAAAGTGCTTTTACCAGTCTGTCAATTTGTGAAATGAAAAAAAAAAAAAAAAAGAGGTTTAAAAATCAGATACAAGCGCTTTCCACAAGGTAGAAGTGAAATAGCATGCATTCCCTTCAATGCAAAATTGCCAAAACAATAAAAATGCACTAACAATTCAATAGATAGAAAATGTAGCTATTTGTTATCTGCAAATTGCTTAAGAAAATAAACATAAATGTCAGATATGAATAGAAGATTCCAGTCTAAAAAAGACACAACAGCTGTGAATGTTAGCTAATCCAGAAACTTGTCTGCTTGGCTTTCCTCACATGCCCAAACTGGTTCTTGATAATGATTCTAGGTAACCTACAATCCAGGTGAAACTGAAATTACAAAACCCTTAGCATGCATGAATCAAAACATGTCAGGAAAGATGCCCAACACAAACACTCCAATGTCTCCATCAGGTGGTCAAAACATCCATAGCTACTGCAAGAACTAATCTCAAAGCTTGAGATAATATGCTGAGCAGGTCATAGCTCCCAATGCATAGCAAATCTAGACAACACATAAGCGAAAGCACTACAGGGCAAAGGAAAAAATACATAAGCTGTCCAGCAGAACATACATGAGCAACTCGTTTGAAACATGGGAATAGTGAGTGGCAACAAAAACCATCAAGCAACAATCACTGATTAGAAATATGGAGAAAAAATTCCAATTCCAAACAGAAAAGAAATATAAGGGGAAATGGAGGAAGAAAAAAAAATCATGAGCTTCATGATAATATCAAGGATCAAGAACTGAACTATGTGACCTTTACTCCAAATATTATAACAAAGAATTTTCAGATTAAGCACCAAAACTATGATAGACTTGGCAATTTCTACTAACAAATATGGTCATCAAGATACAAAATGCAAGTAGAATATTTGACAAAGGGTGAAAAGGGAAACAGCAGAAGAAAAAATACAGGTGACTATTTCCAAACACACAAGGGAATCCTACCGCTAGGAATGCAAAACTATCAAAATTTACAAGTTCATAGAAGGTATACACCCTTCATAACTCCAACTTGATCATGAATTGATGCATAGAAAATTCAACTCCTATACAAACTCATACTCTACAATAATTCAACATCATAGTCAGCTCTATGTGAAGAACATCAACCCCATCAAAAATCATTAAAAAATAAGTTTTAATCAACCTTCCATGAATGTACAAAAAAAATACATAACCATGATCCAAGGACAATAAAATTATGACCAAGTTATCATGAGGTCTTCATATCAAACAGCACAAGTTCAAATGAGACTTAAGTTCAGTGTAAATATTATCCTTTAAATATTTAGTCAAGAAAAAGTTGCATCCATGTGGTTTCAGTTTCAACATATTATAATAAAAGGGATACAAAATTTGGTTGACTTATGGGAAAATATCATCCTACCAACCTACCCTTTTTGACTTTTTAGGCTTGAACAAGAATGAGGAATCTTCTTTCATTGGCCAACCCAAATCAAAGCAAGTAGGGGACCTGCATATAAATTGCAAATGAGAACAAAGGATGATTCAAAGTCCTTAATGAACAAGCAATCATAAAAACCCTAAACAGCAAACCAAAAATATTCGTTGAAGTCATCATAATTCCTCCATGCTGAATGCGCAGCTTTTCCATTATTATTTGACTCAGCTTCCTGCAAATACAAACTATCTCTTGTGTATCAGTAAGTTCAGAATAATTAGTAACATCACAAGAAAATTTGTTTGATAACTCACATGATGTCCTTAAATATTATTTGAAGTACACAGACAAATTCAACCCAAAGAGGTTGAAGGTATCAAAATTCCAATGACACTTTAAAATAGAGCTAAAGAAGACAAGAATCACTATTCATTTAAGTACATTGAACTCCACACACACACACAGACAAAAAAGAGAATACAAAATCATGCAGGAGAATTCTATAGGGAAAAAAATTAATCACATGCAACGGTCAGTTGGCCCACTTCAACACCCCATCACCTTTTCCCGTCCACAAACTGTACATCAAACATGAAAGAGAAACTCTTCATGCAATTTGCCCAATTTTCCCATCTAATAATCCTTCAAGAAAAAGGAACAACCAACACGATCCAAACTTAGTCACATGCAATAGCCACTTGACCCACTCCAACACTCATCCACCTCTTCCATTCCATAAATTGTAAATCAAACATTAAAGAGCAAGTCTTCAAGCTATTTACCTAATTTTTTCACCTAATAATCCTTCAAGAAATAGGAAGCAGCCAACATGATCCAAACAAAGTGAAAATAAGGGACCAAATCTCCCTTGTCACTGCAGATGATTGATCAACTCACTGCTATTTTCCAAGCATATAACAAATCAAAATAATCACACCTCATTGTGAATATATCAATGGTGAGTGTTACTTGAAGCACAAATCTATTAGAAAAAGAAAACCCACTATCCTAGGCACCTACGTTCATCAAACTGATGTAACATCACCTTCCACCCAAAATGTTGCAAGCAGCCTGTAGCCAAAAATTTACTACAATCATTCTGACACTAATTCAATAAATCTTCTCCAATTCAACCCAAATTGAGTCACTGAGTTGGCCAATTTCATAGCATAGCTGGTGTCAGTGACAGAAGTGGTATCCTTTGCAGCCATCTTACCTGAGATTCTATTCACATTGACACTTCTCTACTCCCTGCCCCAAATGCTCCTTTATTCACTAGGCTCAGACGCATAGATAAGTTTACCTGGTTGACATCTACTTTAGGAAAGGAATTGCTTGGAGGAAGGCTCATCTACCTTACATAAGATTGAATTCGTAAGATCCAATCAATAATTGCATCGTGATTTCTGTCCAGTGTCTATATTTCAAAGGTCAATCAGTCTCGCCATTCCAGATTCAAGCAAAGAAAAAAAAACCTCTCTGGTCTCTAATCTGGAGGAGGAATGCTAGTGTGCAAGCTCTTCCCTTCTTTTGAGAAGAGAGGTTTTTCCCTATAGCACTAGCCAGCAACTGCTCCTCCAGAATGGTTAGTAATACCACTTAAGGGCAGATAGACCATCCAGCTAGTGCTGCTGGCCACTTCTAGAATGATGGTTACAAAAAAATTGCCCTGGACTCAAACTCCAGAAATAAAAACAAAAAAAAATTTGGACTGCTGCAAGCACAAATTTGCTAGGCAATCATCAACATATGTGATTCACTTCTGCTATAATATGTTATAATCAAAACTTTCCCCAATGGAGTTTCATAATCAGTTCCACTGACCGCTACAATTGTCTCATATATAGGACAAATGATTTTCTCAAGGAAAGACACGGAACCGCTTTCTGTTATACAGCTTGTGGCACGATTAGCTTCACCATGATCCAATATTGCATCCAACTCTTTAGCCATCTGAAATGCATGAATAAAAATGTATCATAAGTTGCACATAACACACATCATAAAATAACAAATTTTCAAAACATGACAAGGGTAAACCATTTGTTGTGTGATCTGCTCAAGAATGTGAAACGCTATTCTCATAGCTTATATCTCATAACTTTCACAAGCTTCCAAAGTTATTGTTTGGTATTCTCAGAACATATATCTAGAAACTATAGTCAGGGAATCAGCTTTTAGGGGAGTGAGTAATTGCTAGGGTAGCACCACGGCCTTGTTTCCATTAAGCCACAATGTGCTGGGATATATCCTCTCTCAAAATATAGAATCTTGGAATCCAGAATTGATTAGTCTTACAATCTACACAAGGGAAAACCTATCTCTCACCATGAATAGAAAAATGTCTTTTTCACACATCCCAAGCCATAAGGCAAAGACGAGTGAAGAAGAAGTCAGGCATCATTTACAGCCTAAAATTGCAATAAGTGATTTGGTACAGGAAACAATAATTATATTGACCGACTCTGATCAGAAGGAACCAGTAAGTAATAATTATATTGACTATGATATGAAGGAACCGGTTATCATTGCAGAGGGGTGGTAGGATAAAGTTTGAACAAAGCAAGTAGCATGTTAAGGAACCATCTCACCTAAAAGCTTAAGCTTGTAAGTGAGGCCCCATAATATGATTTATATTATTCTCAAACACACCCCCTCAAGTGAAAGCTCTTTGGGCTTGAAACTTGCACAGGCTCACATCACCTTGTGCTTGGTTTTTATCAAATAGAATGGGGGTTGTGAGATTCGAACTCGTGACCGCTGGGTCAACAAGGCTCTGATACCATGTTAAGGAACCATCTCACCTAAAAGCTTAAGCTTGTAAGTGAGGCCCCATAATATGATTTATATTATTCTCTAACATAGCAGACCAAGTGAAGAACTCAGAGAATTGAACGACAAGGCAGCGAGACTTACCTGATGAAATATGTAGCAAATGCACTCTGGGAGAAAACGAACATTTGCAGCTTCACCCCATATAAGAAAATATAATGATACCATAAAAATTTTCCTGTCCCTATTAATTGCTTCAATACTGCAGGAAACAAATAAAAATCAGACCAGTGGCTTAAAAAATAACTCTTTAAGGATAACAGGAGGCACCAGACCTATTCCAAGCAAGGCGTTTTCGCAAGTATTTGCACCATTTGATGTAGTTATCCAGCACCTTCAAAAAAACCTCATTGATAGCTTTCTCATCAATTTTCTGTACATGGAAAAAAAGGGAGAAAGCAAAAACTTTGAGAAAAATCTCACCCACCACGTCCCCTTGTCCTGATTAGAAACTATAAACAATCTGAAACAACCCTCCAATAACAAATCAATCATGTAACACAGCATATAAAATACTAAATCCAAACTACAAAGTGAGGAATAATCACAGAAATGTCTGCAAAATTATTGTCATTACATATTTGATTCGTTCATGCTTCAAGTGATTTTAGTACATTCTTAAAAGGTAACATAATTGGTAAAGCATCAGCAGAAACAGATACAGACTTTGAGAAAACAATCATCAAGCGCAGAAAGTTAGGTATTTTGTAAAGTATTTATAGGTTAGGTTCGCATGGTTTTGTTTTATACAGAAATCACACCGTTAAAAGTTGAGGCCCATAAATGACAGCTAAGCAAATATTGTTGCTCAGATGTTTCAATCTTACTAGAACTTGTCAAACCAATTCAAAATTCCTTTGTTCCCGATCAACTGAAGCTCATCCAATGAAATAAAAACATAAAATTATCTGTCTGCATAAAAAATAAGAACAAATTCAAAAAAAAAATTATCCAGACAGTTTTTCTTTCATAACTCAATAGGGAAGGGAGATTGAACTTATAGCATCTTCTTTCAGGAGAGGCTGCAATTATAATATTCCTAGGCCACTACATTCAATCAACTTTATAACAACAAATTGAAGGAAAGCAACTATAATAATGTCTGCCAAAGTAACAAATATTAATATAAATCTATATGCAAAATGATAAATATTACAACCCAATTGACTTGAAAAGGAGAATGACAAAATGACAAGTGTCAGCACTCAAAACACTCACTGGATCTGCTTGGATAGGTAGGCCGAGTCGAGACTGTGCATTTGCTATTGAAAGAATAATATTTTCACGCTGATTCTTTACATTATCATTCTGCAAAAGAGGGAGCAGGCAGAATGTTATTGACCAGGGAAACAAAGGGAAGCATCATTTGGACATTTATTATTAGTACATATTATAAGAGAGACAGTTCACTACTTGCATTTCCACGAAAAGCCAAGATTTTCACACAACTGCAGTCTCTTCTTTTAAGTGCATACTTGCACAAATTAATTAAACTAGATGAACATCTAGACTAATTAAAATATTGTTTAGTCCATTAACATTTTTTTCTGGAGATAAAGGAATTTTTCTAAATAAAGATAAGCAAAGGAAAACCAATGTGGAGGATTGAACAGACTCTCAGCTACCACGAAGGTGAAATGAAAGCGATGTCTAATCTTTCTGTGTAGCAGCAAAAACACTCCCTTTAACATTCAAAACGCAGAACATAGTAGTGGCTTTTTTAAAATTCTTAACATGGCATTTCAAAACATAAAGTCACAAAACCGAAAAGATCATATTCCAAGGAAATTTTTATTATGACAAGGACAGAAAGGTGAAAATGACACCAAACAAAGAAGACTTGACAAAATAAACACAAAATAGTATATACTTGTTAAATAAATTGAATACAACTATTAAATTCCTATTGACAAGCAGAATTTTAATATTACAAATTTGCAATTCTCACAGTTAGAAAAGCACTACAATCTAGTTGAAAACTTAAATGAGATGATTTAAAAGATGCGTCTATACAAACCTGAAAACCAAAGACATATTCGAGAAGATCAAACATATCCACTTCACGTTCTCCAGAAATCTTAAAACCAGCAGGAAATCTGGGGTAATGCTCAGCATATCTAATGGCAGAAATCGCACCTCTAACCTGGAAAATTAACCCCGTTTAAAAAACAACAGATTTTTCTGCGAAACTTGAATTGATTGTGCTTGATGCATCTCTTATTTCTTTAAGTAAAAATTTTAGATTATGGAATGGGAGTGAGTAGAAGCTGGAGGCATGTAAACTCAGTTAAACATCAACAGCAAAGAATGTGGCATAACTCATTTAAAGATCAACTTACTTCAGGGAAAACTCCAATAGCATTAGTTAATGAAGGTGCTTCCAAAGGGACAATATTATACGTTGCGAGCTCCCCAGCACTTTTAATTCTTTGTAGCTGGAAAAATACAAGATCAAAAGGCATGTCATTCAATACCTTTAGATTTAGAATTTACAAAATATCAAACTGTCCTTTTTGAGGTTCTGTGTTTGGTGAGAAACAATAATCCCTCATCATCAATTTTTCCTTTTTATTCAAATAAAAGATCGGCTGCTATATAAAGAGAAGAGAAGAGGAGAACTTTTCTTTAGAGCAAAAATCATTCCTTTTTTTATCTAATAACCATCACTTGTTCTATGGACATAATAAAATCCAAGCTCGTGGAACCAGTTCATTTTAGCAGGCTAAAGGTTCGATTTAGCAAACTCAAGCATTTGCAAGTCCTTGATCTGCATGAATGTGAAAGGTAGAAACAGACTCTACAATATAGCAAGTGCAAGTATGTTTAAACTGCATCATAGCTTGATAGTCCATATAGAAAAGGAGGTTGGAGACAGGTACCTCCTCCATGATATATCTGCCAACCCCGTGAGGATCTGCATCTTTACTAAGTGCTTCCATGACCTCTACTAAGGCCCTCAAGGTAGCAAATACCTTTTTCATCTCTAGAGATCTTAGATCAAACCTAAATTACAGGACAATTTTAAAGATTTTAATCAGTGATGCAAATGTATATCCAAATTCACTAATAACAAGAAGAAAGTAAGCAATTTAGCAGTTTATTGTGCTGTATTAACTTATGCAGCAGTGGTAACTTACAAAATGTCTAACTTGACATTTTAACCATAAATCATTCTTAATAAAAGCAATCACTGAATGACCTCAGAAGTTACATAGAAAAGGCTAACAAAAAAATTACACAGTTGATCTGAGTGAACTTCTAATATCCGCCCAAAGAAACAACAATATGCATGGCTGCAGGTAAAAAACTAGATGGACAATGACAGAATCAAATTCATAACTACAATGTGCACGATAAATAATGAAAGATGCCACAATGCATCTTATAAGTGGAGCAGATATATCATAGATTTTACCATGCCAGAGGACTTGATACTCCAGAAAGAATCAATTCAATAATAGTTTATATTAGGGAAGAAATGTTTAGTCATACTCTCCCAGATTAGCAGTTGAAAAATTTCCAGATTCACGAAACTTCTGTCCCTCTCTTTGGATGTCATCCACTCTATGTCGTGTCTTGTAGCGCTGGTAAAACTCCCATAGGTGTTCAATATCCCGATTGCGATCTATACGGGCACCATCCCTTTTGGCAAGTTTTTGCTACAACAAATGGTGAACTCCTCAAAACTCAAAATAAAATTTTGAAAAACAATCAGAGTAAGTAAGGTGATCAACAGTGTTACTCATTGCATTCAAGATGACAGAAACCATGACATTCTACCCCATTCTGTAAGCACCAATCACAAGACCAAGATTAGACATACCTTAATAACAGACATCAAACCAGTCTTGAATTGAAGAACACCACGACCATCACTGCTTGGGTCCAGATTCTGTGCCATACTATATGCTTGCTCACACACTGAAATAAAAAGGTAAAACTTGTATAAATATTTTCAAGGTTCAAAAAGAATAAAACAAGGGAACACACATGCATGGGGAAGTATTAGAATCTTGGAATCCTTGGCATATGCTCCTGAAAGAAATATGAATATCCAGAAGCTCATGTTGGCTTTCAGAAAAAGTTAATGTGCAACAGGAGATATGTTCCCGTTCAGGAGCTAGCATGAGTCAGGTAGCAGATATAACATTGCACCTTATTGCATCTTCTAAGATTAGCAGAAATCCAAGAGACTCAATCAGAATTGAATTTGATTACAGATACATATTAAAACTTGAAATGAAACAGAGAAAAATTAAGGATCGAACTGCCCTCACATTGATATATTCTGCATTGAACACTTAAACCCTCAAATGTAAAAGGAGCTGGATATTAATGAAGTTGTATCTACTATCTACGTATAAGCATTTGATTTTCACTTGAGAAAAAAAAGCTTTCTTCCAATTCATCACATATTCAAACTGCCTAGCTTTACTTCCATTGAAAGAGCAGTCTATCCGGATCAAATGAATCCTGCACCATCCTGACCCCATCTATGATAACAGTTGCAGCAAAGTATCATTTTTTTACTGCATTTGGGAAAAGCCTCTTAATACCCCCACAAAGCTTCCCACCAGAATCACAGTACACAGACATTTCTCCAGCATGCACACAGATCATCCAAAAAAAACATACTCTGATGGTTTCCAGCACTATTATCTCATAATAAACAAGATCATTAACATCGTATAGCCCAATATGATATTCCAAATTCAAGACATATACTGGAATTTATCCATCACTTGTGTAATTTAAAGAGTGAAGGAAACGCAGAAATGACATCTGTCTTGTTAAATTTCTACTTGAAAAAATGATGATAATAATAATAAGAAGGAGGCGGAGGAGGAGGAGGAGAAAACAGTTAATATCAGCGTTAAATATTAAAAATTCACTAATTTTACAATCCCAACGTCACTTGACTTGAAAAATACAACTCAGCATCTCCAATTTAACACTGCATAATCCTCCAAGATTAACTCCAAGATCAATAACCTATAACTATCGTTAAAAAAATTCAAATTAACCAAAATGAAAATCTCTTTTTCTTAAAAAAGAACTTACAAATTCTGGCAACGTTAGGGTCCTCGTCTTGAATCTCATCGGCGGCCTGCAAAATCGCGTCAATATTGGTCGAACGGACAAGCGAAGCCGGCACAGCTCCGGCAATTCCACTAGACGTTTTCTCATGACCATGACCGAGTTCTCGCCTCAACGCCGCCCTCACTAACCTCTCCCAATTATCGCTAACCCGATACATCGTTTACAATAGTGAAGGATCAAATCAATCCAACAATAGAAAATTTAAAACCCTAGATGAGGAAGAATTGTGACTCGAGCTTTGACTCGGCCCGAGTTGGAGAATTTAAAAACACGGTTGACGCTTTATTCTCAGATCTGTGATTCTCATTCGAATTTAAAAGTTGCGTTTTTGCTGGTTGAAAAAAAGATGTTTAAAAGAAAGAAAAGAAAAGATTGCCAAAACGCGGAGCTAGTGGGGGGAAGGCGAAAGGGTGGTGGTATTGCGAGGGGGAGACCGTTGATTTACTGATTGATCCTGAGAGATGGTATTGTGAGGTATGGTGTATTTGAGTTAGGGTGGTGGTTCATTTTACACGGTTGGATTTGTTGCTGATTTTTTTTGTTTTTCTTCGATTTCTAGATGGTTTTCTTGGGGAGGGATTTGAATGGAGGGGTGAGTTTGTATGAGAGTTTGGGTTGTCATGCCTGGTGTAGAGGATTTGGGTCTCTCACGTGTGAGATTTGAATATGAGATCTCTTTAGTTCATTTCTTAACTATTAAGGCGGTCTTTTAACTTATTATAACACCGAGTGGTCACAAATTTAAATTAGCATTTGTAGCTGTTTTTTTTTTTACACTGTTTTATAATTATAAAAATCAATTTATTTGTTAAAAACAAAATCATAACATATATCTAGAATTATTATTATTAATAATAAAGCTAAAATAGATCGTTGATTTACTGTTCATGCACACTCAGATCTACTATGGACTGGGGTGCGCGAATCTGTTGCTTCTCACTTTTAAAATTCACACTGCATGCACGCACGCCTACAATCAACAAGTTAATACTTCACTCGAAAAAACTCAAAATCGACACAAAAACATCAAAACGAAGCTAAGCCAAGCAAAACAGGCACAAAAATCACACCATCATCCCTCATCTCCCTCGGCAACTTGTTCTCTCTCACTCCCGGTTCAACGACCCCTCTCTCTCTCTCAAACCAACTCGGCCGAGCTCTCTCTCTCCACCAAAACTGGCTGACCGACCACCTAACACCACCTTCATCATCACCGGGAGCTTCTCCTCCACACCAACAACCTAGCCACACTCTCTGGCAAGGCAACAGAAACAGTGGCAGTAGCTGCAACGTGAGCCCGACACTTCCTTCAGCCACCACAAACCACCGTTGCCGACGCCGACGCCATTGGACAACCTCCTCGACCTCCTCTACAAAATGGTACTAACAGGTTGACCTTTCGTCACACTCAAAAAAATCATTATTCATCATCTTCTTCAGCTCGCTGCATGCGGTGGGACGTAATTTGTGTCACACTGTTCACGCGAGCGGGGCTTGATAAAGCCAGACCCAAATGCCTAGGAGAGGTGGGTTGCCAACGCACCTGGACTGGAGGCCCAGTCCAAAATTAACTAGGCTCTCAGCCCACATGGATTGGAGCCCCAGTCCAAAATTAATTGGGCTCCCAGCCCACAAAAAACTGGAAGCCTAGACCAAAATTAACTTGGCTTAGGCAGGCTGCACCCAGCCCGAAAATAAAAGAAATGAAAAATGAAAAAAAATACAAATACAAATTCAAAAATACAAATTGGTATGAAAAAATATTTTTATTTGTTTTCTTTATTATTATTATTATTATAAACAAAAAATATGTTTTATTTTTTTGCATACGGCCAAATTCCAAGGTTTTTCCCATCGTATTTTTTGTAAAGAATATGCTGCATCTTTCTCATGTTTTAAAACGAAAATTGGATATCGTAACCGGTTTACAATTATCCTTTGGAATTTGGCCAAAATATCAAAAACAATTAGAACCATTTTTTTAATCTATTAGGATGTAAATTTACATTGTAAAATACATTCATAGATAAAAAAAAAAGAGAGATTTTAACTACGATGTAAATTTACATTGTAAAGTACATCCGTAGATAACAAAAAAGTTTTTAATTATGGTGTAAAATTTTATTATAAAGTACACCCGCAAAAAAAATGGTTTTCAGAAAATGCAGTGAAGAAAACAAACGTTGTTTCATTTGAGAAGCGATGAAAGAACAAATCGGGATGAAGAAATGTCGACAACGGAGGTTATCGAATGTGATTTATGATTTGCATTTTGGGTGGTTGGATTGTGATTGCTAAGAGAGCCAAAGATGCCAGGTGGGGAGCAGACTTCTTTCGTTACTTTACAATTTATAACTAACAATAACTTAAAGAATTATGGATGGAGTGCCTGGTAACAATAAATGAAAATAATAGAATTTGAAAGAAACCTTTATTTTCATTTTATAGTATTTAGTCAGAAAATAGAAATGAAAATAAAACGTTGGAAATGGTTTCATTTCTAATGATAATGAGATTTTCCTTTTGTTGTTTGTTTTAATTATCTTTGTTACATTGTTATTATTATTATTACTAATTTCAATAACCTAATTTTTTTTAAAAATAAAAAAATAAAAAGAATAAAAATTGATGCTTGGATATTATATACTAATTTCAATAACCTAATTTTTTTATAAACAAAATTAAAAATTGATGCTTGGATATTATATTATTAGTATATAGCTAAAGGAGATCACACTTTTAAACAGTAATAAATAATGATTTTCACTGTTAATTATTGTGTGCTTTCCCCTTGTATTTTTTTTTATAACCAGGCTTTCCTTTCTTTTTTTTACCGGGATGTCCGGGGCAGCTTACACGCACCACGACTAATCTACGGGCCCATTTTTTTTACATTTTCCCCCTGTTTTTTTCTACTTATATATTTTTTTGATTTTTTTATTACCAGGGTATCTGGGTCAGCTTACGCACACCACAATTTTTTTCCCCATATTGTTTATTACCTGTTTGAAAAGGTTGCTTTTCCATTGCATTTTTTTGAAAAAGATGAAATTTAAATTAAAAGGATTGAGTGGACAACTTACAATCATGGATTAAAGAATAAATTTGAAAAAAAATACAAAATGAGCCAAAAAAATCAACAATCAAAATAACAAGGATTTGTAAAAAAAATTAAATTTTAGTTTAAGGAGTGAAATTGAATGTGTGTGTGTGTGTGTGTGTGTGTGTGTGTGTGTGTGTGTGTAATGACCCAAAAGAAAAATACCAATAGAAGACTAAAGACCAAAATTAAAAATGACAATAAAATAAGAGAATAACTTTGAATTATGGATAATTTGTTGTAATTTTCAAGGAAAAGTGAGAGGGAAAAGAGAAAGCAAAAATAAAAGTTCGCAAAAAGCATACAATTGCATTCCTAGTTACAACCCCCCCTCCCCACCCACACACACACGCATGAAATAACACATCGTGAAGCTTTTAGTATGTACACATATACCACAAGAAGAAATTAGCGGAGGTTCTTATAGTGAGTTTAAGGATAAGAAAAGTGGGGTTTATGTTTACTTAAACTATGAAACAAGACAAAAAAATTATAACTTGTCGAAATAGGTTCTTCATAACAATTATATCGGAAGTTAATTTTTCAAAGTTGCAACCCAATTCTTGAAACCAAGATCACCCTAACAGAAAAAAAAAAATAAAGAGTTCAATTCACAACTATTATAATGATGAAAAATAAAATTGAAAACAAATATATTTTATATACAAAATAATGAAATAAAAAATAGCAATAAAGAGAATAGGGACGAAATTTAAATTAAAAGGATTGAGTGGACAACTTACAATCATGGATTAAAGAATAAATTTGAAAAAAAATACAAAATGAGCCAAAAAAATCAACAATCAAAATAACAAGGATCATTTTTTTAAAAAAAAACAACTTAAATTTTTAGATTAAGGAGTGGAATTGAATATGTATGTATGTATGTATGTATAATGTCCCAAAAGAAAAATTAGCAACCGAAGACCAAAGACCAAAATTAAAAATGACATTAAAATAAGAGAATAACTTTGAATTATGGATAATTTGTTGTAGGGAGAGTGAGAGGGAAAAGAGAAAGCAAAAATAAAAGATCTCAAAAAACATACCATTGCATTCCTAGTTATACATACCCCCCCCCCCCACATGAAATAACACATTGTGGAGCTTTTAGTATGACCATTGAATGGAGTGTTTCACCATTAAAGAAGTCGCACACACCACAAAAATGTTATCACCTTCTTTACTTGCTAATGCGTGTATTACACACCCTAACCTATCTTCACCCTTTCATAAATGTTTTCCCTCATTTTTCTTTGCGTGAAATTTAGCCATTCAAGTTCTAATTGTTCTCGATCAACAAGATCTAGTTGTATTTTGACAAATTGAACATCAACTAAACACTAATATTTTTGTATGATTGTTTGATCCTTATATTTTTATAATTAAAATAAATTGTTATGCCAATTCCCAAAACACCAAATCTGGGAGGATCAAAATGAAAGAAAAAGTTTAGCAACAAGAGAAATTAACTTGATTTTTCCTTGCTCATGCAATCAAGTCCATAATGGAAAAAAAAATTAAAAGAGCTTAATATTTTCAAAACTAAAAGTTTAGTCCTCAAATATTTAATTACTCAAAAAAAATATTTTACAAAATCAATAATCAATGATGAGCACTCAATCCAAACCCGCACTATCAATGTCAAAAACATTAAATTAAAAAACAATTTGAGTGACCAAGACGTAAAATACTGAAGGACAAAAAACAAATGTAAAAAGAAAATTAGTGAAATGTTTAATGAAAAAAGTTACAGCAAGTTAGATAGTTTTAGGTTCTTGATCATGAGATTTCAGCTTGCATAATGAATGATTATATCACTTAATCATGAAATAACATATGATTTTAAAATATTTCTATAGTGGCCTAACAAGAGTTCTTATAGTTCATCCTAATGGACAATGAATTAAATTTTATCATGAGTGTGTATAAACATAGCTGTTGCATGTATATTGTTAGGGTCATCTAGAATTTGTTGAAATAAAAGCATTTTAAAAATAATCTAAATCATATAATTTCGATGTATATTTGAGCAAAAAGCACTTTAAAAAATAACTTAAACCACACTAACAATCAATCACTTAATTTTCAAGGAATTCCTCTTTCAATTTTTACAATTGAAATTTAAGACAAACATTTAAAATTCATAAACTTTGAGGACTAACTAAATGAGAAACCAAAACTTCGGGTCTGTTTGGGAGAGCGGTAGCGGTTGCGGTTGTGGTTGAAAAAATAGAGTTTTAAAAATGGAGTTTTTAAAAATGGAAAGTGTTTGGTTAAAACTGTGGTTGAGTTGAAGGTTGAAGAAAAAGGAGTTTTGGTGTTTGGTTTCCAAACTTTACAAACTGCTTTTAACTTGTGAAATTACTTAAAAGGGTATATATATATACCCTTATATATATATATAATTTTTTTAAATATTGTAAATTTAATAATGATAATAATATTATGAAATTAATAATTCATGAAAAAACAAATATTATTTTTTATTCTCCCATCAAACTATTTGCAATTTCATCACGAACATATATTTTCCTTCCATTTAAGACTGATCTGTATCTACACATTTTTTTAAAAATATATATATTTTTAAATTCGGACTGGGCCTCACCCAGCTAAATGGGCCGACCCAGCTTGGGCTGGGCCGAGAGCAGCCCAGCCCAGCCCAGTTTCACGAAGAAGCGTGAAACGGTGCGCTGCACTGTGCACGTCTTCTTCGTGAAACTGGGCAGTGCAGCGCACCTGCACGTGAAAGTGGCTTCCGACCGACCACGACGAGAGCTTCAACGGAGGATACCGACGGGTAGAGAAGGCCGATGTGATTATTCCTGTGGTGGTGGCGTCTGAAATGGTGGCCTGTGGTGGCCGGAAACAGCCTTGGAAGGTGGAGGTACTGTTCACCGACCACGACGAGGGCTTCAACGGAGGATACCGACGGGTAGAGGAGGCCGAGGTGGTTCTTCCTGTGGTAGTTTCATCGTAAATGGTGGCCTGTGGTGGCCGGAGTCAGCGTTGGAAGCTCCGGCCACCATATGTCTGTTTGGGCAGAGAGAGAGAGAGAGAGAGCGAGAGAGAGAGCGCGCGAGAGAGAGAGAGCCATGCACAGGGTTTTGCATGTAATTTTTGCACAGTTTTGCATTCTCAAATTTTTGCATGAAAACGGAGATACAAAAAAATGAAACGCGATGGCAAAAGCTCCTATTTCCAGCTTCTCGGAAACCTCCGTTTTGATCAATTTTTTGGTGGGCCCCACATGCTTTTAAATGGCGTTTTGATATTACCAAACACCATGTTTGCTCCAATCTCCGTTTGGCTCTCCAATCTCCGTTTCAAACGCAGAGCCAAACGGGTGCTTCATGTATCAAAACAAAGATTTTCATGTCATTTCACTTTGAACTTTTTTTTTATCATTTGATTTTAAATAGTATTTTTATACTGCATTCTAAGATTTTATTTTGTAAAACCAATCTATAATTCAATGTCAAAATATTTGACAATACTTTGAGTTGTCCTTATGTTTTTAGAGTTTGTTTGATGTTATAGTAATCATTATTAATATTTTTTTAAAAATAAATAAAATAAAATATTTTTTATTTTTTAAAATTTATTTTTGATACCATCTTATAAAAAAAAATTGAAATAAAAAATATTAATTCCAAATAAAAAATAATATTTTTAAAACGTAATAACAATAAATTTTTAAATAATAGGTACTGCAATCAATTACGGGCCGAGAATTGTTCATGGATAGTCAAGGTCGGGCTCACTATACACGTGCCTGAGGTCGGACCAATTATTTTCGGCGCTCCAATCGGTCCGCCATTTCAAACCTGGCAAGCGCAAACAGCAGAACTCCCAGACCCAAACAATCTCAATCTCCAGAAGACGAGCTTCGAATCGAATCAAACGCTCCACTGAACGGTACTATCACTTTTTTTCTCTTTTCAATTTCTGTTTTAGATCTTAGGGTTTTCACTTCCTGGTTGCCCGTTAATCTTTACTAATTGTATTCGATTAGGTTGGATAGAAGATGGAATACTCGGAACCCGTGACAGCAGAGATGGAGACAGCGCAAGTTAATGCTGTTTCCGCCGCCGCCGGTCCTAGGAAACCTAGGATTCTACTAGCGGCAAGTGGGAGTGTAGCTGCTATCAAGTTTGGGAATCTTTGTCATTGTTTTTCTGAATGGGCTGAAGTGAAAGCGGTTGCTACTAGGGCATCTTTACATTTCATTGATAGAGCTGCATTGCCTAAGGATATCGTGCTCTACACTGATGAGGATGAATGGTCGAGTTGGAATAAGATAGGAGATACTGTGCTTCATATTGAGTTAAGACGGTGGGCTGATATCATGGTTATTGCTCCTTTATCTGCCAATACGCTTGGCAAGGTAAGCTGCTTCTTTTTCTGTCATTTGGCTACTTTCTATACGAAAACCTTCCTTTTCCATGCCTTCCATGTCTGGTATAACAAATATTGAACATAAATTTCCCTGGTTAAATGATTTAGTTAAACCATATAAGTGATTGACATTGTATATTTATCTGTAGGCATTTTAAAAATCCAAAAGGAGAGATAGAAACCACCATTTGGTGGAGGAATAATATTCCCTCTTTTGTGTCTCCACAGTGTATATCTAGCCAGTAGGCTGCATGAACAGGCTAGAATGGTTAATGTTTCGTACTGAATAATGGACCAGGGTAGTGTTTTTTTGTCAAGCTCCTCTAACGCTAGATATTGAGGATAAATAAAAATTAAGGACTGGGCTTATTTTGGGTTTGTTTTTTTCAAAACATATGCTCATTTATGTCGAGTAATTCATTACTGAGCGTGATCTTTGAGAATGACTTATCTTGGTCTCCTGTAATTGTTTTTCCGACATTATTAATTAGCTTAATCTCTCTCTCTCTCTCTCTCTCTCCCCCCCCAAGAATCATTGAAAAACAAGCTAATCTTTTCTTCAACATTTATGTGTCAATGCAGATTGCCGGGGGTTTGTGTGACAATCTGCTGACCTGCATTGTCCGAGCATGGGATTACAGCAAGCCACTTTTTGTTGCGCCAGCTATGAACACTTTCATGTGGAGCAACCCTTTCACAGAACGGCATCTTATGTCAATTGATGAGCTTGGAATTTCCTTGATCCCACCTGTTTCAAAGAGGCTGGCATGTGGAGATTATGGGAATGGTGCAATGGCTGAACCTTCTCTAATATACTCGACTGTAAGACTATTCTTGGAGTCACGGACTCAAGCTGGTGATAGAAGAGTAGGTTAATTACCGTGGATCATTTCATCTCTAGTGAGATTATTGTTGTCTTTATGCATGTAATTGGTTTCAAGCATTTTTCATGCCTTGAAATAGTTGTTAAGAGCTTAAGTGATTTTTCACTGATTAGAGTACACTGATTCCGGATGATGTTTGATAGCTTATGTGAATGGTCACTGATTGGAGTGCTAATTTCCATTTTCCAAATAATCTGTATGCTGCTGAAACATTTCCTTCTAGGCTCTAGCCTCAAGCTAATCTCATTAGGCTCCACATTCCAATCTTCACACTCGCATTAAATCGTAAGACTCTCATCAGAAGACAGTCAAACCTAGGATTCAAAATATTTGCTTCCAGTGGCATGAAGTGAGATTGATTCTAATGAATCATAAATTGCAATCTTAATCCTGATGATAGAATTACTGGTTATGTCAAGTACTGCTTCTTTTCCATGCATGTCTTGCATCATCATCATTGAGAGATGTAGGCAAGAACCCATGCTTGTTTGGTGAAAGTGGGAGGGGGGCAGGGAGAAGCGGTCTCCATATTTTAGCTGGAAACTGATCATAGCAGATGATTAATGTCACCAGGTGAGTCTAGATGGATCATGAGAGGGAAAGGTTTCTCGCCAATCTAAACTAGGTTCCCGTAGCCCAATAACAGGGAAGGGAAACAATAACGGGAGCAATACATGCGCAGTTGAGTGATGAGTCTTTCCGCAAATATAAACCGTGAGGTAATTTTTTTCAATGCGAGATCGTACTGTTAGCCATTCGGTCGGATACCCTTCAACCATTTCTAGATTTCATGGAAATACAGTCCCTTAGGATAATGAGGCTCAACAATCTAAACCTAAAACCTCAACCTTCAAATGATGCTTTCTAGACCCTCGTCAACTTGCTTGCTACATAATCAGGCGAAGATGATGACTGTGACTATTGTCTGTAATTGACTGTTTGAGAGTATGATTAATATTGTTTTTGAAAGTGTTTTTTGTTTGAAAATATATTAAAATAATAATTTTTTTAAAATCATTTTTATATCAATACATGAAAATATCTAAAATACTGAATTTTTATAATTTAAAATAAATACAAAAATATTTTTTTAAAAAAATATTTTTTTTAAAAAGTTCAGCCCGTGCCAATTTCAAAACACAATCCAGGCTAACAGCTTTGTAAATGAACCATCGATGGCAGTGGTATTGGGCCGTGGCCACAACAATGGGCCCTTGAAGGGAGTTTTGAGAGGTGACAGCAAAGAAACTAACATGACAGTAGGATTTTTCTCATTCATAGGGCTAAATGGCTTCGGAAAAATGCCCGTACAAGACTTAGAAGCTACTAGGCCCAGGGTCCATGTTTTGTTATGGGCCAGATCAAAAGCCTAATAGTGCATTAAAAAATAAGTGTTGTGGAATATTTGAAATAATAATTCAAGTATTAGATTAATTCAATGTTAATAAATAAATAAAAGTTGACGGGACCTATTTGACTTAATGATCCAAGAGCGAAATTGTAACTTTTTATCTAACCCTAACTTAAATATAAAACAGCATATTGTCAAAGGATTGATTAAAAAAAAAGAAGAACATGTTGAGTCTGTCTCTTTTTTCCTTTTCTATAATCTCTTCCTAGTTGAGTCTTGATTGAGTATTAATGGACCCCGGGTGGAATTAAATTCGGAACTAAATTAAAGAGTTATAAGGAAATGTTGATGAAATTAAAAAAATAATATATTATTTTGTATCAACCCCAATCAACTTGATTTACCCCACTTGGGTCATGAATATGGTTGTCAATACCGTTCTGTTCTGGCCGGAACATTTCGTGCTATTAAAAAAACCGAGATAAAACGGCATCGTTTTCATCTCGGTTTTAATTCCGGCTCGTTCCGAAAATACCGGCAAAATTCCGGTAGAAACATCTCGGTACCGTTCCGGGTGTGCCGTTCCAGCCTTAAAATTCTTTTTACTTTGATTAACTTGTGATTATGTTTCTAATTTTGAGATTATCTTTATTTGACTTTGTATATATATTTTATAATTTAAAATTAATTTATCTTTAACTAAATTAAATTCAGAACTAAATTAAAGAGTTATAAGAAAATGTTGATAAAATTAAAAAAAAATATATATTATTTTGCATCAACCCCCGTCAACTCGAGTTACCCCACTTGGGTCATGAACATGGTTCCAATGAAGTAACATGTTGGGTAACACGTCCCTTTTCTTTTCTCATCCCTTACTCTCTTCTTAACTAGCTTTAATTAGTCATAACATAACATGTATCGACATTAGATTATCAAAGTGCCCCTATCAATGTTTTTTTTTTTCCTCTATTGATTTGAGATTCATGCAAAACAAAAAAAATCATGAGATTTTAAACCATCACTGTTAAACTCCTTTCATCACATGGAATTCGTGGACACCAAAATCAATAAAATTGGTGGTTAGAATTGGCGAAAATAATGAACTTGTCTTTTTAAATTAGAATTGGGTGATGCTCTCTGTTCTTATAAACTAGAAAATTAAAAATTAAAGTTTTTTTTTAAGAGAATAAAGATTTTTTAAATATACCAAAACAAATTTATCTCAATCATAGTCTATGTCTATTTTTTAAATTCATCTCAAATTCCAGCTGGAACGTTCCGGATCGATAGCCATATCCAAGCAAGTCACTGCAAATGCAGGAGAGACAAAAGCCAGCAATTTTTAAGGAAGCATGGTGAATTTCTTCGCAAATCTGCATTTACACTGCTGCTCTGATCGCAATGGGGGTGGCTGTAAATGTTTAGGCATCTCTTCAAGGCACCGAAAAACAATGCTGAGAATTTAATGTTGAAAGGCAATGTTCTGCCTCTCAATTTTAAGCTTTTAACCACTAACCAAAGCTATAATTTCCTTCGCTGGGATCTCTTCTCCTTGTCAATCTCTCTTTTAAGCGTTTTTTAGTTTGTCAGTAGATTTACTTTTCAAAATATATTTTTCTCGCAAATATATTCCAATAATATATATTTTTTATTCTTAAGAAATTACTTTTAGCTTTTTGAAAAACACAGAAATAAAAACACAGTTGGAGATCACGTTTCCTCATTTAAGGCACCGACTAAATTCGAGTCCATTTCATTCTTAATTCACACCAGTGACACATGATGTTTGCACGGACCAAGGTTCTTATGATGGAAATAAATAAGACAGAGCCCCATTCCATCCGCAGGTGTCTTCTGGCTTCTTGTAATTGAAGAGCACGCCGCGTTTTTTGGTATCTTTAGCGGTGAAAGGCATTTATATGTCCATTGTTAGGTAGGCGAAAGACTAAAGAAATCACATGATTTATGCCCAGTTCTTAATAAACATGATATTGCATTTCAAAAATATTCTTGAAAAAAATAAAAAATTAAATATTTATTTTAAATTAAATATTTTTGGTGTTTTTAGATCATTTTCATGTAATGATATCAAAAATAATTTTTAAAAAATTAAAAATATTATTTTAATACATTTATAAATAAAAATTTTAAAAACAACTTCAACCTTACTTTCAAATAATAAGTCGGTTTAATTTGAAAAATGATAGCATGAGTTGAAATAGCCAGGACAAAACTGACATTCACAAAAGAAGATCTCACACACACACACATTACAAAACAAATAAAAGATGTGGGATTTTGCAACTGTTCACACACTCACAAAACACTGTGGATTGTGGCAGTGCACGCCCGGTTTTGGCCCTCGGGCGCGCGGTGTGAAGGGGCTGACATGCGGGGCCATTTTGGGTTTTTCCCTTCTTTTTTTTTTTTAAAATATTCATTTATGAACAGTGCAATGACGGTTTCGTCCCCGGTAATAGGACAAAATAAGGCATCCGGGCGCGGGGCACACGCATAATTGCGCGCGGCCGAACCGGCCCGGTCCGCCGCAACTTTTTTTTTTTTTTTTTTTTTCAAAAATGGCTAAAAACGGTTTTAACCCCCAATAAGACAAAAACAATGAATTTGGTCCAGGGTTAGAACGATAATTGACCCTATTTTTCAAAATTTTAAATCGGCGTTTCTGAGGGCGTGAGGCGCACGCGCCAGACGATTTCCCGTCTCACGCCCTGTTCAGGCGGCGCGTGCGGCCTCCTCCGGTGGCAGAAAATTGGATCCCGGCGAACAGAACGATGCGCCGCCGCGTGGTCGTCCTCCCGCGGTGGTGCGTGTCACCACCACATGCCCGAAGACGCGGCGGGGGCCGGTTCAAGCCGCCGGCAACATTTCTCTCTCTCCGGAATGGCAAAGTTTCACTTCGGTCCTTATACTTTCAATTTCCGGGTTGGCTGTATATAACTCAATCAATTCGGTACAAAAGTTCCGATTTTTGCAATTTCGTCCTCTGATTTCAATTGACAATAAATGTAACTTGCATTTCAGCCCTTTGACTTTTAATTTTTTAATTTAATCCCTTTATATTTGATTTTCATTTCAGCCCTTACACTTTTATTTTTTTAATCCCTACTTTTGTCCATGTATATATAAGTGTATTTAACACAACAACAACAACAACAACAACAACAATAATAATAATAATAATAATAATAATAATAATAATAATAATAATAATAATCATGATTTAATTATTTTTCATTCTTACTCTTTTGTTATTTTTTTTCCCTCCCGATAATTTGATAATTTTTTGTTTTTCCGGTAATAGCAATGATAATTTTTTTTAATTTTTTTTTATCTTTTGTCAAAGTTTCTGGGATATTTTTAGTCTTTCATTTATTTATGTTTCTTTCATTATTATAATAATTTTTAATTTGTTTTTCTTGCTTGCTGTTTTGTTCATGCTTTTTATTTTTTTCCCTCGGTATAATTTAATAATTTTTTTTTTACTCTGGTGGCAATAATAATTTTAGATATTAAGACTCCGATGTTGCTATTGTGATAATATTTTAAATTAATATTGCTTCCTTTTCCGTTTTATTTTTTATTTGCTCTTTCTATTAATTGATTTTTATAATTTTATTATCTGCACAATAATGATTTCAGTAATGTTTTTTTTTTCTCATTCAAATATTTTGCTCTTTTTTCTAATGTTAGTGCGCGCTCTTTTGTGATAGTGTATGGCGCAATACCTATATTCTAAAAAATGTAATCTATGCTTACGTGACAAACTCAACTCAAAATTTTAAACATTTTATCTTTTAATCTATAATTTTTATTTACTTATATCATATAAATTTATCGTTGTAAATTTAATTATGTTAAATTATATACAAAAAAATACCCGCGGCAACGCGCGGGCAATTATCTAGTATATATATATAAAAGCAGCATCATATACTCAGGAGGTAGAAGCTGCCAAGTGCTAAGCCTGTGAACCTTCGAGAAAATGGTTTCCCCTTCCACGTACTTCTCTTTTGTTGTTTTCTTTTTCTGCTCTTCGAATTTTGCTTTTACTACTGCAGCTCAGACCACTAGCCCCTTCAAGAAAATCTATGCCTTCGGTGATTCCTTAACAGACACCGGCAACACCAGGTCCGTGTCTGGTCCTGCTGGTTTTGGCCATGTCTCAAGTCTCCCATATGGCAGCACCTTCTTCCACCACCCCACCAACCGATACTCCGACGGGCGGCTTGTGATTGACTTTGTAACTGAAACACTGCTCTTACCATACTTGCCACCCTACCTCGGCCACAAGGGCAATGCATCTCATGGGGTCAACTTCGCCGTTGCCGGCTCCACAGCAATAAACCATGCCTTCTTTGTGAAGAACAACCTTACCCTGGACCAGACCCCTCAATCTATCCAAACTCAGCTGATTTGGTTTAACAAGTTCTTGGCGAGTCAGGGCTGTAATGGGGCCGTGTCATCAAGCCCTGAATGCAAGGCAGTATTTGATGATGCACTGATATGGGTTGGTGAAATCGGAGTCAATGATTATGCTTATATTATTGGATCTTCTGTATCAAGTGACAGGATTAGGGAGCTTGCGATCAGCAGCGTCACCAGATTCCTACAGGTAATAACTGAATTCTCATTCTTCTACAAACATGGCAACAACTACTCCATTTTAATCACTAAAATGAAAAATCAATTCAGTGATGGTAATGTCATTTCTTCTACTCAACCTGGTTTTATGAAATTGCAGACACTGCTGAAGAAAGGTGTGAAAAATGTTGTTGTTCAAGGCCTGCCTCCAACGGGATGCTTGCCATTGGCCATGTCCCTGGCTCCTGAAGATGACAGAGATGAATTAGGCTGCGTGAAGAGTGCAAACAATCAAACCTACACCCATAATGTTGTTTATCAAAACACAGTGCAGGATCTCAGGAACCAGTTCCCTGATGCCGCCATTGCTTATCTCGACTTCTGGAATGCCTACGCCATGGTTATGAAGAATCGGAAGAAGTACGGATTCAAAGAGCCATTCATGGCCTGCTGTGGAACAGGAGGTCCTCCCTACAATTTTGAAGTGTTTTCAACATGCGGCACATCTAATGCAAGCACTTGCTCAAACCCTTCTCAGTACATTAACTGGGATGGAGTTCATCTCACTGAAGCCATGTACAGGGCGCTCAGTCAAATGTTTCTGAGTGGAACATTCAGTCATCCTCCATTTAGTTCCTTGACGGACAGGAAACAACATGTGTGAATTGCTCTCCTTCTAACCAGCTTTAGTAACGCTCTCTATGATTTATGAGATATCTTTCGGAGTCTTTTGATGTTTCGTTCAATAATTTTAGACATGTATGAACTTGAGGTAGCCAGACTCTTGACTAGATGGAGATGAGGAAATGAATGAATGATGATTTACGCTTTCTGGAACTCTTGGAATTGAGTTCAAAACTCTTGTATTTAGAAATGATTTGAGTTTAGTTCATAAAAAACGAGCAAAAAACAAATCAGACGAGGGATCTCTAATTTACTACAATAATTCCTTCAAAGAATCAGCACTGAGTAATATTCCAGGAATCTTCTTCATGCATTCGATTTCCTTATATTTCATAGTCTTACTTAATAACTTAAGTTTTTAGGTGAAATTATTCTTTTAACATGGTATCAGAGCTTTGTTTACTCACGAGTTCGAATCTCACCACCCCATTCTATTTAATAAAAATCAAGCACAAAGTAATACGAGTCTATAAAAGAAAATACACCGTAAAAATTCAATTCAATCTGGGTCAGCCCAGCCCCACCAGCCATCGGCATGAATTCACTGCTGTTAAAGAAAGTTGAATTGATGTAGCCACAGAAAAACGTTATTGATCATGGAACTCATCGCCAGAGATCTTGCTGGATCTCCTTCAGTAAAATATCGACGTGCACTTTTCAGATTACCTCACTCCAGCCTCACTAGCTTCCTCCACCTTGGGGGCATTAACATTTGCTGTCTCTGTTCAATCAGTTTTCCTAAGCTCCTTAGTTTTCCTTGAATTTAGACAACCATTCTATAAATAAATAAAAAACTCTACTTTACAGAAGAAAAAAAAGAAGCAGCACATGTAACAGACCTTTCTTCAAAAAGTCTTCAGAAAGTTCACATTTTGGACCAAAAACTGCTCTGGTGAAGTCAAAGTTTCCTTTGATTGAGAATCAAAAACAGGGTTATCAGTGAGGCAATTTTCAAAAACCCACAAATAGTTCTTCACGTTATGGGCTTCGAAGTTGCTTCTTATCAACAAAATTTCCGTCTTTTTATCAAAAACATTCAAACAAGCTATTAATGGTCTTATATATCTCTTATATATTGTTTTAAAATAGAACGAAGGTAGTGAGATTCGAACCTACGACTATTTAGTTAACGAAGTTTTGGTACCATATCAAAAAATCATTTCATTTAAAAATTTAAAATATTAATAAAACTTCAAAACATGATTTATATTATTATTATTATGTAACAGTGGGAACTAATTAAGAATCACTAATTCCATGTGGTTCGTGGCAGAGATCATAGCCTTAGAAATAATGAGCGAGCAACCACTCATTGACTACAAGATTCAAAATAAAATGTGTAGTAATGCGATTAGTTGCTTTCACTGCTCGTAATTGTATACCTCCCAATTGATTTTACAGCAGTCCTCCTCTTTAAATTCGAGACTCGGATCTACATTATTGGCCACTCGATTGTGACCCGCTGACTTCCCAACTACTTCCTCGAAGGGTTGATTTCTGGGTTTAAAGATCATAAATGATGCACAGCACATTCTGGCTCAACCAATTTTCACATTTTTACCTTCAGATACAACAAAATGAGTCATCCCGACAACAAAGTGTAATATCAGCCAGAATTCTACCTTTTTCTCTACACCTTGCAACCCTTTTGCCCTCTCTATTCCTTGTATCTTCCATTGTGTTGAGTGTGGTTGTAGTTGATTTTGAAAGTGTTTTTCATTCAGAATTGCATCAAAATTATGTTTTTTTATTTTTTAAAAATAATTTTTGACATCAACACATTAAAATGATCTAAAAATACTAATTTTTTTTTTAATTTAAAGTAAAAAAAAAAAAAAAAAAATTTCAAAAACATTTTTGAAACGCAATGACAAACATTCCTAGAACACGCTGAGATCCTACTGGAAGTAACAGAAGCACTTACACACTCTATATTAACTTTGGGCATCTCTGACTTGAATAAAACACACAAGACATCTCTCTTTATCTGTTAAGAAACTATCTTACTGAAAAACTTAAGCTATTAGGTGAGACTCCAGAATATGATCTATATTATTCTCTAACATTATCAACCTCTATGACTTCGAAATTATTGTTTGTAACCTGAGTCGTTGATTGTGCAGGACTCAACATTTTCAGACTTCAGCTACAGTTAAACCTTCAGCAATATGCTGCAAACGAGAAACGCAATGGCTTTAACATTTTGACCAAGAAAAACTCACAAATGGTATTTACAGAAAAAGTTCTGGAACTCTCCATGTAGAAAAAGAAGAAAAACAAAGCGTGCCTCTCGATATCTGAAATCGGCATCAGTGTAATAGTTCTGCTCATATTTACTAACCAGATCATAACTATGTTTCCTCTATTCCTGTGAATAGAGCAGGAAATCATACCATGTGTGAGAATGCCACTAAACTTTCTGACACTTTCCACAAACCATGACCTTCTCTTCCTATAGATTATCTACTAACATAAACTGAAACTTCAAATATTGAGTTGACTTATGGTAAAGCATGTTGAGATTGAAAACTTTGATTCCAAGACTGCAACCGGAATGAAGTTACATTATCATTAGTGTTTAATAAGATCAAGTGTTGATCAAGTTCTGTAAGTAATTTACAATTTCCGAATTAGACTAGAATTTACAATTTCCTAAATAGACTAGAGTTCCTATTCATGTAAGGATTCAATTTTCTTCTATAAATAAAACTAAGGGATGACAGTAACCTCATGTAATTATGCTTTATATTTCTCAAATAAATTGTTCAATTCTTTGGCTACCATGGTTCTCAAGTTTCTGCAAATTGAAGCAAATTTTTTTCACTGATCTGAACAGTGATTGTTTTTCTAGGAATGAGACACAGTAACAGTTACTGATTTGAACAGTAACTGTTCGTGCCTCTGCAAATTTTCCAACAAAGCAATCAATACAAGGCGATAACAGAGTAGCAATTTTTTTTATTTGCGTACATGTGCTGAGAAGATGTAGACTAGTAGCTCCAAATTACTTGTTCATGATTACTTTTATGCATGTGATACCAGGAAACCATGGTATCATATTGTTTAACTCGTGCTGGGATGATTTGCATGGAGAATTTTACAAATTCAAGCCTGGCATGGGCAACATGAGAGAATGCTAAGCAATCATCAACTCGATATAGGAAGCACAGAAACAAGTTTCTTCATATATGAAATCTACACAGCAGGTCTCGAGTTCAAGACAGGATGTGCATCTCTTATAAGAATCTGAGATAGCCAGGATTTTACTCGGTCGCATGGGTCCACAAAGTACATTGTTGTCGGGGGTGGAGTTTACTCAAAATCCAAAAGAAAAAAGTTTCTTCATGTATCGAATGATTCGCCTGTCAACTTAACTGTAACAAAGGAATTCTTTTCAAATGCAGGTAAAATAAAACTGTGAACAAGCATGGAATTTACTCCTCATACTTATATTAAAAATTAAAACGTCCTTATCGTTTGAAAGATAAAGATCTAAAGATTTCTTGTGGCACAACAAAGTGCTGGTCTGGCTTTTATTCTTCAGCATATCATTCTCATAAATCAATCCAAAAATCAAAGTCAACTCATGATCATGATACTGCAACAAATCTGCCAAGAAATAAGCTTTTCAGAAAAATTGAAGAGGCAGATCTCACAGTACAAACTATCCCCATGTTCCTTTCGCTTTCATTCCACATTCTCAACGAGAGAAAAAAAAGTGCTGGAAAAATACCAGATTCGATATAATAACTGGGCTTTCTTCCATTGAGCATTTTAATTATTCTGAACAATCAATCAATTGATTTTCAATGTGGAAGCCTCACCATACTTTATGTCCATGTGATGGCATGGTATTTTTTCTCCAAATTTGACATTTCTTTCTTCATGTTCACCATATTAGACTAGGTACTCACAATACATCATGAACAGATCATCCGGGATATCCTTAGGCAAGTTCTTTATATACAGATAGTGTTGAAGATTGAAGAAGATTTTGTTTCCAAGTTTGCTGCTGAAGATTTGAAGATCATGAAGATTATTTAGTTACTATGTTTGTGTTTCAATAAAGACCAAATTGTATTTGATCATTGCAATTTTATCTTTCCTGTTTTAAGCATTTTTATTTTCCAGTTTTGATGAAGAAGTTGTAATAGTCTAGAATTACCATTCTTGTATTCAATTTTCTTCTATAAATGAAATTCAAGGGATGGCAGTAACCTAAGTGATTCTGCTCATTGTTGTGTGTCTTTTTTCATTAATTGATTGTTCTTTACACACTACAAAATCTGGGAAAATTCTGGGCAAGTTCATGGTTTTTATGCACTGATTTGAACAGTGCTTGTTTTTCTTGCGTCAGAAGCAATCTCAGACAGTGATTTGAACAGTAACGGTTCTTCACTGAATTTTGATTTTCCAACATATGGTATCAGAGCAAATAGGGATCTTTGAAAGGGATTGAGTGAAACACGAGTGAATCAAGTGAGGATTTTTTCAAAGTAAATTAAACTTTGAAAAGGGAAAGGAGAGTGAAACACGAGAGATTTTTTTCTTTTCTGGCAAATCTTTACACAAGGATTTGTTGTGTTAGCTTGTTATCAATTGCACAAAGGCCTCAAGGCAGCAATTGAAAACTATTGAGTGCTATTTTTTCAACTGATCATAGTTGAAATTTGCAGAATGGACTCAACGAATTTTTCTTCGAAATCACCAGTATTCACTGGACACAATTTTGGAATCTGGGCAGTGAAGATGGAGGCTTATTTGAGGGCCTTTGATTTGTGGGACATAGTGGAGAATGACAGGCAACCAAATCCACTGGGAAACAATCCCACACTTGCACAAATTAAATACTTCAATGAAGAAAAAGCCAAGAAGTTTAAAGCTCTCACTTGCCTGCACAATGCTGTAAGTGAAGAGATCTTCACAAGGATCATGGCATGCAAGACTGCAAAGGAAACTTGGGACAAGTTGAAAGCTGAGTTTCAAGGGGATGATAAATCAAGGAAGATGCAAGTTCTAAACTTGAAAAGGCAGTTTGAAGGGTTGAGGATGAAGGAATCCGAAACCATTAAAGACTTCTCCTCACACATCTCTAAACTTGTAAATCAAGTGAGATTGTTAGGAGAAGATTTTCCAGACTCAAGAATTGTGGAAAAAGTCCTTGTAAGCTTGCCTGAGAAATTCGAGCACAAAATCTGCTCTTTAGAAGATTCAAAGGACTTTGCTGAAATGAGTCTTCAAGAACTTGTCAATGCTCTACAAGCTGTAGAACAGAGACAATCCTACAGGCAAGAGAGGAGTGGTGAAGAAGCTTTTGTGGCTGGTTTTAAAGGCAAACATAAACCAAAGAATTCCTTCAAAGGAAACTATGATGGAAGAAGAGAGAGTGGAAAAAACTGGCAGCAGAGGACTTGGCAACCAAATCATGGCAGTCAAAGTTTCAAAGGAAAAGAGAAGAAAGAAACTTTTCCCCCTTGCAAATACTGTCAGAAAACCAACCACCTTGACACTTGGTGTTGGTTGAAAAACACTCAGTGCCGAAATTGTAAACAATTTGGACATCTGCAAAAATTCTGCAAAAATCCAGCAGCTGCTAGACAGGCTTATGTTGTTGAGGCCACTGAAAATAAAGAAGAGGAGTTATTCATGGCTATGGTTGAACAAGAATGCAACCTAACTGAGGTAAGAACTTCTACTTGGCTCATAGATAGTGGCTGCACAAATCATATGTCTGCAGATTTGAGCATATTTAAAAACTTGGATAGAAGTTATGTGTCCAAAGTAAAGATTGCTAATGGTGAATATGTTGAGGTAGAAGGTAGAGGGGATATTGAAGTTGAAACTATGGCTGGTACAAGAATTTTAGAGAATGTGTTGTTTGTACCCAAAATCAAACAAAATTTAGTAAGTGTAGGGCAATTACTTGAAGAAGATTACTCATTGTCTTTTAACAAAGGCATATGTAAAATTAGAGATTGCCAAGATAACTTACTACTTTCAGCTAGGATGGTGAACCGTAGCTTCAACCTTGACTGGAAAGAAGCCTACTTGAGCATGAGCACTAGTGACTTCACAAAATCCATATTATGGCACAAAAGGTTGGGACACTACAACTATGCTACCTTGAAGAGAATGGCTGATTTGAAGATAGCCTTAGGATTACCAGAAATTCAAGAGCATGGTAATGTATGTGAAGCTTGTGTGCTAGGAAAACAAACCAAGAGTGCTTTTAACAAAAGTACCTTTAGAACAACTACAAAACTCCAGCTGATACACACAGACTTGTGTGGTCCAATGCACAATGAATCTTTAAGTGGTGCTAGATATTTTCTCTTGTTTGTTGATGACTTTAGCAGATTCTGTTGGGTATACTTTCTAAAGAATAAAAGTGAAGTGTTTGAAGAATTTGTAAAGTTCAAAGCTGCGGTGGAAAGGGAAACAGGTTGCTTGATTAAGATGGTGAGGTCTGACAATGGTGGAGAGTTTACCTCTCAAAAGCTTGAAGATCACTTGACAAAAGAAGGAATCAAACACCAATTAACAGTCCCCTACACCCCTCAACAGAATGGGATAAGTGAGAGGAGAAACAGAACCTTGATGGAGATGGCTAGATGCTTGCTTTATGAGAAGAAATTACCCCTAAAGTTCTGGGCTGAAGCAGTCAGCACCTCTGCATACTTGCTAAACAGGATGGTGACCAAGGTTTTAGGGGACAAAACCCCTTTTGAATGCTGGTATGATTCTAAACCAAATCTTGAACATCTAAGGGTTTTTGGTAGTCCTTGTTATGTGTTGCAGCCTGATGTTAAAAGGAAGAAGCTGGATCAAAAAGCTGAGGTAGGGATCCTAATTGGCTATAGCTCGAAATCCAGTGGATACAAGGTATTTGATCTAAAAACAAACAAGGCTATAATTGCTAGAGATGTAAAGGTTGCAGAAAATAGCACATGGAATTGGGATGCTGAAGTGAGTGAAGAAACTAAATCTGAAATTCAGTATCCAACTGAATTATCAGATGACGATGATGATGAGATTGACAGCACACCTGTGAGAGGGACAAGGCTGTTAAGTGATGTTTATAGCAGGTGTAATCTTGCTGAGATGGAACCTAGTGATGTGGAAGATGCTATGAATTCAAAGGTGTGGATGGCAGCAATGAAGGAGGAGTTAATGATGATTGAAAAGAACCAAACCTGGAAATTGGTTGACAGACCTGCACACAAGAATGTAATTGGGGTGAAATGGATCTTTAAAGCTAAACTGAATGCAGATGGGAGTGTAAACAAATACAAAGCAAGGCTGGTGGTCAAAGGTTACTCTCAAGAACCAGGTATTGACTATAATGACACATTTGCTCCGGTATCTAGACTTGATACTATAAAATTGTTGTTGGTTTTAGCTGCACAAACAGGTTGGCTTGTGTGGCAATTGGATGTGAAGTCTGCTTTTTTAAATGGTACACTCAATGAAGAAATATACATTGAGCAACCTGAAGGCTTTGAAGAAGATATCACTACCAACAAAGTTTATCTTCTTGAGAAAGCCTTGTATGGGCTGAAACAAGCTCCTAGAGCTTGGTATAGCAAGTTGGATGAATACTTGCTAAGTTTGGGGTTTGAAAGGAGCATGAATGAACCTACATTGTATGTAAGAAGGGTTGATGAACATATCTTGATAGTGTCAGTATATGTTGATGATTTGTTAATTACTGGAAATCAAGAAAAGCTGGTGGAAGAATTCAAGATCAACATGAGAACCAAGTTTGAGATGAATGAACTTGGGCTGTTGTCATATTTTCTTGGCATGGAAATTACTCAATCTAATCAAGGTAGTTTTCTATGTCAAAAGAACTTCATTGTGAAGTTGCTGAGCAAGTTTGCAATGGAAAATTGCAAACCTGTCAGCACACCTATGACAGTGGGACTAAAACTGTCAAAGGATGATGGTGCTGCTCAAGCTGATGGGAAGGTTTATAGGAGCTTAATTGGAAGCTTGCTTTACTTGACAGCCACACGTCCAGATATAGTGTTCACTGTGAACTATCTATCAAGATTCATGCAAAGTCCAAGTCAAATCCATTTTGTAGCTGCAAAAAGGGTCCTGCGGTACCTAAAGGGTACACTGAATTTTGGTATGAACTTTGCTAGATCAAATGTTACTAATTTGATTGGTTTTTCAGATAGTGATTGGGCTGGAAGTGATGAAGAGATGTCAAGCACCTCAGGATTCTGTTTTTCAATGGGGGGAACCATATTTTGCTGGAATTCCAAGAAGCAAACAGTGGTGGCTCATTCCACTGCTGAGGCTGAGTACATTGCTGCATATGTGGCAGCAAACCATCTTGTTTGGCTAAGGAAAATATTGGGTGAATTAAGCTTTGAACAAGCTAATCCTACTGTATTATGGTGTGACAATATGGCTGCAATAGCCATATCCAAGAATTCTGTTTTTCACAATAGAACCAAGCACATGAAGATAAAATTTCATGCAATTCGGCAGTTTCAACAAGAGGGGGAGCTTGAAATGCATTACTGTCCTACACTTGAACAATTAGCTGACTTGTTCACCAAAGCATTAGCCAAAGAAAGGTTTGAAGATCTTAGAGAGAAGATTGGAATGATAAGTCCTGCAACCTTGGAACCAAGGAGGAGTGTTGAAGATTGAAGAAGATTTTGTTTCCAAGTTTGCTGCTGAAGATTTGAAGATCATGAAGATTATTTAGTTACTATGTTTGTGTTTCAATAAAGATCAAATTGTATTTGATCATTGCAATTTTATCTTTCCTGTTTTAAGCATTTTTATTTTCCAGTTTTGATGAAGAAGTTGTAATAGTCTAGAATTACCATTCTTGTATTCAATTTTCTTCTATAAATGAAATTCAAGGGATGGCAGTAACCTAAGTGATTCTGCTCATTGTTGTGTGTCTTTTTTCATTAATTGATTGTTCTTTACACACTACAAAATCTGGGAAAATTCTGGGCAAGTTCATGGTTTTTATGCACTGATTTGAACAGTGCTTGTTTTTCTTGCGTCAGAAGCAATCTCAGACAGTGATTTGAACAGTAACGGTTCTTCACTGAATTTTGATTTTCCAACAGATAGAACCTAAATATATCTTCCTTTAACACGGTGTTAGTGTCAACAACATCAATACTGCAAGTGAGAACCCACAAGTCTTCTGAATTCACTCTCTTCAGATTTCCCCGGCAAAACGGGCAAGATGCAGACTTTGTGTTCCTGCAAGGAATGGGCGTAAAATGTTAAACCTACGCACCTTTAAATGATGGACAATATCACAAATGGAGCTTTAAAAATCACAGACCAGTCACGGTAGCAGTTGATGCACATTGCATGGCAGCAGCTTGGCACCACCATTTTAGTGCAAGGTTCCAAGCAGATCCCACATTCGTCTTCCCTCAGCAGATCCACATCTGAAAGCTTCCTCCTATCTTCCAGCCTGTTCTTCACGATCATTTCCAAGCAGTGACCCTCTTCCCGAGTCATATCTGGCTCCATTGTATCACCATGAAGACGCTGAAGTGATGGTAGTATAACAGCTGCAATTTGAGAGAGTCAGGACTTGAAATTGTTAAACTAAGCACAAGAACAAAAAAACTCAGCCAACATAGGATGCCATGATATTCTATCCTATTCAGGATTTGTCAAGGAACCATCTCATTTAAAAAGTTAAGCTGTGTTAGGTGATACATCAGAATATGATTTATATTATTCTCTAGCACCCCTCCTTAAATGAAAGCCTTTTGGACTTGAAACTTGCACATAGACCCACACTACCTTGTGCTTAATTTTTTTTTATCGAATAGAATGAGAGTAGTGAGATTTGAACTCGTAACCGCTGGAGCAACAAGGTTCTGAAAACATGTCAAGGATTCATCTCACCTAATAATTTAAGCTGTTAGGTGAGATCTCCAAATATAATTTATATTATTCTTTGATAGGATTTGGCATGAAATCTTAAAAACATACAATGGTGTTCAAGAATGGATGCCGGTACAGCAGACAGCATCCTTAATCATTACAGGGGGGAAAAAACACAGAATCACGCTGAATGTTGTGTAAGCAATATCAGCAATAAATTCCATCTTTACATCCATGTACCATTTCTGTGCATTTAATTGACAGTCATTATATAGATATGAAAATTATAGAGGAAATACTTTTTCTTACACACCATAAAATTGCCTGATGGATGCTTTCCGTCTGCATGAAGAAATCTTCTGCTTCCTGTCTGAACATACCTGAAAATGGAAGTAATTACTGAGCACACCAAATTTTAAGAACTGTGTTCTGATTCTTCAAAAGAAAACAAAAAATTTAAACGACCTGATTTGAAAGAGTAAAGCACAACTAGCAGTAAAACAGCCAACCAACCTTATATACAGCAATGTGAAAAAGGTTCAAATAAGTTGAAAGCAGACATGTACATGAGCAATCCATCCATTGGAGTAAAAACAGAAAAATGGGTGTCAATTGATTATAAACCAGTTTCATTTGAAGGCAGGAACCACATTTGGCTCCTGGAATAGAAGCTGCCCTGCAAATATCAACCATCAAGTTAACTCAAACATGAATGAACCTCAAAGAAGTATTATTATAGATTTAACATTTCACAATGCAGCTATGCTCTGCAATGATCCAAACTCCATAAGAAATTATAGCAACTAAACTGTTAGCAGAAACTCAGGATTTTCTAAAATGAATGCATGCCCTTCAAAATGCAAAATACAGATAAACAGAGGAAAATGCATCTTTCTGGTATGCAAGCTGGATAAACTTCAAGCACAAACCAGAACTAAGAATGGACTGTGAACAAGCTATAATTTCCCAAATGAGTATTAATCATAAGAAAACCTTAAAATGAACAACTTGCTTATGTGATGATGAAAATCAAAACGAAAATTAATCATAAACCAAGGGACTTCCACAAAATCCACATAAGTCATGCAATATTTCTGGTTGCACTTCAACAGCAAAAGGATAGAGTTATAGCACAGACCAAATTTCGAAACTTTTTACAAAATTTCAGCAGCAGCAAAACATAAACAGCAAAGAAAACAAAGAACACGGAAAAAACTCTAAGAACACTGAGAGAGAAGACTCACAGCACATTAGCATGTTGAATATCAGCCTCAAGAACCGTAAGGGATTCTTGGCAAGATGACATAGCAACAAGGTCATGATAGTCCATCATCTCTCTTACTTGCTTATGGTCTAAATTTCGTTAAATAAACTTTTCTAAAATAGAAGAAGAAATATTACAAGAAAGAAATGATCAAAGAAAGGAAAGTGCAAAAAGTTTTTCTTGCTTGCTAAACAAAAACCAGAGAAAGAAAAGGAAAAGTTCTTTAAAGTCTAAAGTCTAGAAGAAGGGGCGAGAAAGCAAGCCTATGAGGCAACTTGGTCTTTAAAATACCACATATCACCTACTTAACATGAGAGATCTTTTAAATTGTTTTCAAAATTCTCAGTTGATCATTTAATTTTGGTGAACAGATAAGATTCATGGTTTGACTTTAGTTCTTGGAGTTGGACTGTCTTTTGGGGTACAGCTATGAGCAGGTGATTACTTCCTCCAACCAAAAACCATCTTTTTTGGCCCGAGGATTCGGGATAAAAATTATGTATCTAATCTTAATTAATTCTTCAGGATCATTGAGCTGGATGGAGCTTAAGCATTTTTTCTAATTTTAAGATTTAACCCTCGAAGGGCTGTGTCATTGCCAAGGCTAATGTTGGTCTGTTCAACCATGACTTATTCCATGGCAACAGCCTGTTTACAGGAATTTTTTTATTTGGCCTCTTGGAGGGGAAATGTGGATTAGTACTAATCAAAATTGCTGAACAGAAGAGAAAGAAACAAAAGTCAATCTTCAAATGCACCCAGAAAGAGAGGGAGGTGGAGACTTTGACTTGTAAACGGATCAGCAAAACACAACTACCTTATTTATTAAGGAAGCGACTGCATTTAATGTTGTAGAAACCTGACTTTTCCAAGGTAAAGCAAAAAAATATAATAATAATAATAATATTCCTCGTCTCAAAAATGTAAAATTTTAGAAAACACCAATTAATCCATTAATTAAAGTGTATTTTTCCTTTATTAGCTTATCAATTAATATTTGTCCTTTTAAATTGAAATAGTCAATGTTGATCAAATATTAAAGAATATAATAGGAAATCCAATCCTTGTAAAGTATTGATTTTCAAAATGACCAGAAAGTTGGTAAAAGTTTCATTTCCATATCTTCATGCTCCAAGACAAGATTTATCTATCTGATAAAAATTGTTTAGGAAAAGAGAATTTACTAGCTTTCTGATCAGAACCTGGTTGGAAAGTCGGGCCTCCTTAGCCAGGCAGCAAGCAAATGAGCTATTGGCTCTCCAGGCCTGTAAACTGTTACCATCCATCCCCACTCTTTTTAATTTTTCTTTTCCGTACTTTTTTATTATTTTGGAAATAATAAAGGCGGTTTTAACCCCTAATAAGACAAAAACAATGATGGGTCCAGGGTTATAACGGTGAGCCCTATTTTTCAATTTTTTAATCGGCGTCTGGGCGTGACGCGCCGGTTTTCCGCTCACGCCGCTCGAGGGCGGCGGCTCTCAGGTGGCGTCGGAAAATCCGACGTCTAGAATGATTGTCAGGCATGTTCTCCTGGGGTGGCGCGTGTATCACTATGGTGTCCGGAGGCGTGTCAATGGTCGCTTGAATTTCCAATTTCTCTCTCTCGCGCCAATGCGGAGAGTCTATATTTGGACTTTGTTCACTTGGTCCCTCGACTTTGAATTTGGTTTTTGGTCCTCATTTAATGCCTGGATATAAGCTTTGATTTTGTTCAATTGGGTCCTCCAATTTGAATTGATTGAATGTCAAAGTTTCATTTCGGTCCTTCCACTTTCAATTTTCGGATTTTAAATCCTTTAATATTTTGGTATCAAAGTTTTGATGGATTTCAATGTCATCATTCCATGCAAATTTATTATAAATCATTAATATTTTCGGTACCAAAGTTTGATTTCTTTCAATTTTATCCTTCTATGCAAGTTAATTATAGATTTTAGTTTCATTTCGGTCCCATTTCTTTTATTTCAGGTTTTGTTTTCAATTATTTCTACAATTTAATCCCTCCTGAATTTGTCAATTTTGTTCTATATAAACAGTGTATTGTTTAACACAATAATCATAATAATGATAATAATAATAATAATACTAATAATAATAATAATTATAATAATAATGATAGTTATAGTAATAGTAATAGTAATAATAGTAATAGTAATAGTAATACTAATAGTTATAATAATAGTAATAGTAATAGTAATAGTGATAATAATAATAATAATAATAATAATAATAATAATAATAATAATGACTTAATTATTTTTTGTTCTTACTCTTCTGTGTTTTTTTTCTTTCTCTCGATAATTTGATAATATTTTTTTTTCCCGGTTATAGCAATAATTATTGTTTTTGTTTTTTTTATCTTTTGTTAAAATTTCTTGCATGTTTTTAGTCTTTCATTGTTTTTTTCCTTTCATTATTAACATAATAATAATAATATCAATAATAATAATAATAATAATAATAATAATTACATTGTTTTGCGTGCTTGCTCTTTCTTTAATGTTCTTTTTCCCTCCGGATAATTTCATAATTTTTTTTGTTACAGTAATAGCAATAATAGTTTTTTTTTTTAATCTTTTGGTAAAGTTTATAAGATGTTTTTAGGCTTTCATTTATTTTTGTTTCTTTCATTATTAACATAATAATAATAATAATAATAATAATAATAATAATAATAATAATAATAATAATAATAATAATAATAATAATAATAATAATAATAATAATAATAATAATAATAATAATAGTGATTATTATTAATATTATAATAATAGTGATTATGTATTCTATTATTATAATAATAGTGATTATTTATTCTTTCAGAATAATAATAATAATAATAATAATAATTTTTTAATTTGTTTTTCTTGCTTGCTGTTTTGTTCATGCTTTTTATTTTTTTCCCTCGGTATAATTTAATAATTTTTGTTGTTTTTATTCTAGCGGCAATAATAATTTTAAATGTTAAGACTCCGATGTTGCTATTTCCCTATTTTTACTCTGTCTATTAATTGATTTTTTGAATTTTATTATCTGCACAATAATGATTTCAGTCATTTATTTTTTTTCTTATTCAAATATGTTGCTCTTTTTTTTAATGTTAATGCGCGCCCTTTTGTGATTGTGTATGACGCAATACCTATATTCTAAAAAATATAATCTATGCTTACGTGACAAACTTAATTCAAAATTTTAAACATTTTATCTTTTAATCTATAATTTTTATTTACTTATATCATATAAATTTATCGTTGTACATTTAATTATGTTAAATTATATACAAAAAAATACCCGCGGCAACGCGCGGGCAATTATCTAGTAATAATAATAATCCTCGTCTCAAAAATGTAAAATTTTAGAAAACACCAATTAATCCATTAATTAATGTGTATTTTTCCTTTATTAGCTTATCAATTAATATTTGTCCTTTTAAATTGAAATAGTCAATGCTCATCAAATATTAAAGAATATAATAGGAAATCCAATCCTTGTAAATTAAGTATTGATTTTCAAAATGACCAGAAAGTTAGCAAAAGTTTCATTTCCATATCTTCATGCTCCAAGACAAGATTTATCTATCTGATAAAAATTGTTTAGGAAAAGAGAATTTACTAGCTTTCTGATCAGAACCTGGTTGGAAAGTCGGGCCTCCTTAGCCAGGCAGCAAGCAAATGAGCTATTGGCTCTCCAGGCCTGTAAACTGTTACCATCCATCATCAGACAGAGTCATTGAAAACTAGAAGATATTGTATTATTGATCCAACGTTGTGTTTATATGAGAATAATTATGTATTTATAGACTGTCAAATAAAGTAAAGCCTAATTAAAAATGATTTGCTAAGTATTTTTTAGGCAATTAGGTTTTTGGTGTATATAATAAGATGTAAACCTTTAATGTGTAGAGATTAAAGGTTTATTTCTATTTTAGTGATAGTCTAAAATAGGAATAACTAAAATAGGAATACCAAAAGGTGAGAATGACAAAAGACATAAATATCAAAAGATACTTGGTTACCTATATATATGATCATAATTCTCAAATTACACGTGCTACTTCATTATCATTCTGACATCTAATCATAGAAAATTCTTTCAAAGAAAAACGTGTTAATCTGGAAGATCATTCATACGATTCTAGAGAGCGATTTTCATATATGAATTTAGATACGTTTCCGTTTTATCGTTTATGCGTTCTTAATAATTCAACATGAATAATTTCTTTATGCTATGAAATTCTAGATCTATCAGAATATCCATATTCTAGTTAGACATTGACTGGAAACCCGCTCCTAGTTCTGATCCCCTTCTTCCTCAATGCAAAAGCTTCTGTACTGTGTGGCCATTACGCTAAAGTAAATGGTTAATTTTTTTCTGCTACAATTCATGGGTACTTAGTAATAAATATACTAGATAATTCTCCTACTAGGATAGGAATAGGATGGCAGAAGGCAGCAGAGCTCGCAAAAGGGAAGTCCATGCTATTATAAGAGTGCATGTGAAAGGCTAGATTTTTCTGTGAGAAGAAATCAGAAGGAAAGGGCTGAAAATAACACTCAAAATCACACCA
Organism: Salix brachista; assembly: GCA_009078335.1. Lineage (NCBI taxonomy): Eukaryota > Viridiplantae > Streptophyta > Magnoliopsida > Malpighiales > Salicaceae > Salix > Salix brachista. The sequence continues at coordinate 15,074,943 of CM018586.1, forward strand.
CTGAAGATGGTCTATGCATCATAGAAAATAAAGGCTCAATGAGCCAGAATAGGTCAAGTACCTCTAGCTTTGCTGGTGCATGGGTTGAAGAATGATGCGGGAAAAGCCAAGATGGGCACACAAAATACTTCGACTAACAAAAATGGGACTAGAACAGAGAGTTTGTTTCTAAAGCAGAAGGCATTGAAGAATCGAAGGACATGATCAATGGAGATTAGTGATGAAAAAGGGAGAACATTGAAGAGTCACTATATGAAAGGTTACAAAGTAGATTTTCCACAAAGTGGTGACGAAAGCTTGTACAAATCTTTCCATTTCCAATTCGACCCGATCCATTCGTTCGTAGAGCTATTTATTCTATCGCAGACGTTTCTGCAATCCACAAAGGGAAGATATCAGTATCTTTCAACGAGATAGTGCTTTCTCAAAGAGTTGGGGGGGGAAGAGGGAGGATGAAGTTAACAGCTCGAGTTTGAGTATTTTTTCCTTCACACAAGTTTGAAGAATGTTTTATAATTGAGTAAACGCTGTACACCAAAATATAATTTTAACAATTCATTAAAACTTCAAATTATCGAATTGATTAGATTATTGGATTGACATTTAAGTTTGAATGATCGAGTGAATCTACGTTAATTATTTTTGTTAAAATAATATTTTTTTTTATCAATTATATATATATATATATATATATATATATATTCTAATTCAGTTTAAAATATAGTTCAAATCAAATTATAATTTATGATTTTTTTAGATTAACCCAAGAAATAACAACTGTATAGTTAATGCTGAAAGAGCTATGACCATCTTGAATATACTAAGGGTTAGAGATAGTGGTTGAAGTTGTTTTTCAAAGTATTTTTTATTCAAAAAAATATTAAAATAATATTTTTATATATTTTTTAAATTATTTTTGATAAACATCAAAATGATCTAAAAACACACAAAACATTAATTTAAATCAAAAAATAATTTTTTTTTTAAATATTTTTAAAATACAATATCAAATAAACATTAAGCTGATGGAAACCGCGCATCCATTTAAAATATGTTATTTCATTATTTTTCTCTTAATCGTGTTAGTTTGCCATTTTTTTCTAATTGCTGTGATATATTTCTTTAAAAAAAACCTCCAAAAATTTATGAAACGCTATCATCACACGTGTTTTGATTAATTAAGACGGTGACGGCCAACAATAGTTTAATGAAGGAACCTTGGAACCTTGTTCATATGATATTTTAAAATATATTTTTATTCCTTAAAAATTCATATGATATTTTATCCATTTTTTATATATAAATAACTCTATTAAAAATATGACATGCCTAAAATATATGCCAAAAAAGCCAAAAATTCATAAATAACTCTCTTTCATTGGATGGATTATCATGATTTGACTGTTCTTCCTTCGAGGCATGATATACATAGCAAAAAAAAAAAAAAACAGATGTGTTGTGTTTAAATGCTTGTTGTCTACATGCCAAAAATCATGATCCTTGGTTAGCACTCCTGAAACTCCAAATCATTACACCAATGTGTCGACAAGTGGGGAAACATACGCAACACTTGAAAAAAACATTGCCATTAATTACAACCTTAAATAACCTCAATCGCAAGATCTGCAGCAGCTGCGGCAGAAACTTGATTTCTCTCTTTCACCACCATTCCCCTCATTTTGATCACCCACGCCATCAACCTCACAATATAATCATACAAGCTCAGAGCAACGTACAATCCAATGCCACCCACAATCCCATTTGCTACAGAGTAAGTTAGTGGCATTAGAATCATGGTGATGAAAGCCGGCACCGCCTCCTTCATGTTCTCCCAGTCGATATCCTTCACCACCTTCATCATCATCACCCCAACTATCACCAGCGATGGCCCTGTAGCCCACGGAGGCACGCTCGTTAAGAGCGGCGTAAAAAACAATGATACCAGAAAATATAAGCCGACAGTCACAGCAGTCAATCCTGTTCTGCCCCCTTCTCTGATCCCAGCAGATGATTCGACATATGTTGCGGTTGTTGTAACTCCTAATGTAGATCCCACGATCGTAGACCCTGCATCGACGAGGAATGCCGTGTACTGCCCTTCGAAGCTTCCCTTTCCGTCCACGAACCCTCCGACCTCAGCCATCGTGTACAGCGTGCCGGTGGTGCCTAGCATATCTACGTAGAATAAGGTTGCAAGAGCCAGCCATGCATCGCTTGTGTTGAGATTAGTGAAACTTATAGCCCCGGCTGTGGAATGGATTTTATGAAAACCCACAACTTTCTTGAAGTACTTGTACTTGGTGTCACCGATTAGGGTTTGTGGAAAGTACGTCACAGCAGTTCCTCTAATCCATGATACTAATGTGACGAAAAGAATGCCATAGATCATGCTGCCTTTGATTTCCTTCATTAGCCCATAACATGTAATTAACAACCCAACTGAACCAAGCCAAAATGTGGGGCTCCGCATTTTGCCGGAAATGCATTCTCCAGTCGCCGGATTTGTGCTCGAGCATGCTGTCATCGTCACCAGCGTGGACTGATCAGGCCCCACAAGCCCCATTCCTTGATGGACTTGCAAGCCGACGAAAGCTATGAAAAGCCCGATACCAGCTGCGCAGGCGAGCCGGATCGGTTTTGGTATGATCCTAGCGAGCTTCTCTCTAAGACCGAGAGCAGAAACTATGAAGAAGGCACAGCCTTCAACTAAGACAATCGCCATTGCAGTCTTGTATGAAATAGGCCCGGAACCGTGAAACCCTACCAAATTGTAAGCCACAAAAGCATTAGGACCCATACCCGGGGCCAAGCCGAAAGGCAAATTTGCTAAAATTCCCATGGCAAATGACCCTATCATGGCTGATAAAACAGTAGCTACAATGAGGTCACTCTTGGTTTTGTCAAGACATCTCTGATACCCTTCATTGGGCTTAAGCATGCAGTCTGGACCAGCTGTCTGGTTCACCGGAGCAGAGCAGTCCGCAGCGGAGCAGGTACCACCGGAGTCGGCAAGAATTGTAGCGTTGACAGTGATGATATAAGCCATGGTGAGGAAAGTGGCCGTGCCAGCACGTAGTTCCTTAGTGAAAGTGCTCTTTCTAGCATCTAGCATGAAGTATTTGCCAACTTTTGTCTTTGAGACTGCATCATTCAGAGCTTTCTCCATATTTTCCCATGAACTTGACAATCTTGGACATAGCCCCCCTCCCATTTCCCCGGCCCCTTCTTCTTTCTAGCGCTCGATCTAGTGATGTATATGATGAGTAGTGTATGTGAGGTAGGTATGGTGTCTGCTGGTAGTGTATGTGATGGGGTTATATGGAGATATCAAGGGAATCCACATAAGATATTAGAGGACTCAGTGTGGGTGATGAAAGGGATGATGATTTGCCTGATTTAGGGGATACGCGTTCCAAGAAAGAAGTAATAGTTTTAGCCTTTAGTTATCACCTAAAGAAACTGTGTAGTTTGGATTAATAATATTAAATTAGCGTATATGTATATGTATATGTATATGTATATGTATATGTATATGTATATGTATATGTATATGTATATGTATATGCATGGGGATTTGGTTGTAGGAGAACCATATATGGGAATCACAAGCAAGATTCCTTTTTTGACTGATTAATTCTCCTCTTTCTCCCTTAAATATTACATAACAACATATATACTAAATCCTTTGAATATTCATCTCTCGAACATCAATATCTAGCTATATTTGTAGATTAATAATGTCCAATTTCTATTAAAAAGTAAAATATATATCTATAGATAAGATAGTAGATGGGTAATTACTGCTATATGCATGTATTTTCATGAAAATAAATATATTCTTTTAATTATCTTTACTTTTTTCGGTTTATAACTCCTTTTTCTTTAGAATAATAATACTTTTTTTTTCCATATAAAGGATTGTGATAGCTTTTTAGTAAGTAAGACTTTGAAAATCTTGATGGTGAGATCTAAGATAGAATGATGACACGCAAAATGATTTTATGGATACATAATGGGGCAGAAGTTCATTATTTTTCGACTAAAAAGGTATGCTTGAAGAACATTACATTAAGAGCCTGTTTGGCACGCCGGTACAACCGGTGTTTTGTCAAAATTCAATTTTTATTTTATTTTTTTGGTGTTTTTAGATTATTTTGATGTGTTGATGTCAAAAATAATTTTTAAAAAAAAAAAAAAAATATCATTTTAATGTATTTCTAAACAAAAAACACTTTCAAAAACAACTGCAACCACACTCCCAAACAGGCCCTAAATGTTTTCATGTTGAAGGAAGGTTTCTGAATGAGAAGTATATATCCCATGAATAATTTGAAATCAGGGATGAGTTCCTTCCAACCCAAAAAACCCGACGCCATAGGTTTTTTTTGTAGAAAATAAATATTTTTATTTATTTATTAGTTTATAAATTTTATTTTATTTTATATTCAATATTATCAAGCATTTCTAGTTTTTTCTATTTCAAGGGATCGAATAGTATTTTTATTTATTTATTTATTTATTTATTCAATACTAGAGTTTTCTAGTTTATTTCTATACAAAATGGCTATTTGACAAGCGAGACTTGAATAAAGAAAATTACATATTTTAATATCTCTATATAATTAATAAATAAACTCCGCTATCGCTATCTTGAGAAGATTGCCGAGATAAGTCCGAGTATATGGTATGCGTGCATGCCAGGACTCCACTGCTGGACGCATTCAAGCTTTAATTTTGAGAAGATAATCAAATTAATTACTTTCGGTATCCAATGTTTTAAAACAAAATTTAATGATTTAGACCCACTAGATTAGACAACCAATCTATACAATCCTGGGAAATCATTTCTTTAGTTCCACCTTCGAGATCTTTGGAAGATCTATTATAATTTTATGGTCATCGGTGCGTCAAACTGATACAGAGACCAAATTAATTGATCTTCCAATATATTAAAAAAACAAGAAAAAAAGATTACATATAAATAAGGCCAATAGATAATCGTACAACGTTAAAAAGTATTATCAAAGTATTTGTTTTGGATTGAGAAAACTTTACTCTCTTGAAAACGTATTTTGTGGTCCAGATAAGCGAGTAAAATTCTGGTTGTTTTATATTCTTATAAAAGATAAATATCCTGACTCGAATTTAAAATATATTATACAAATCACAGGTCATCTATCATCACATCATCACGAGCATTAGAGACATTGATAGTAGATTGAATGTTGTTTTATTGCAAATGCTAGCTGATAAATTCCCTTGAATCGTGTGGTTGAACAATCGATTAATTGTATATAATTTAAGTACATTTTGATAATTAATTAGCTTATTTAGCTGGCAAGACAAGGTGAATTTTAAATATATTTTCTGGCTTCATGATATATATTCGCCTGTCCCCTTGAACTTTTTCGTACTTTTTTTTTTTTTTTTTTTGCTTCCAAGACGACAAAAATCGCTACATAAAGCATAAGATATTGTGGTCACCCGCTGATTAATTTCAAATCTTTCTTAACTATAAAAGAATAATTCAATTGCTATGTGCTCGCTCAGCTCCTGTCCCTTTTCGCAACCCTAGCTAGCTACCGTATAAAAATATACACGCATGCACAGCTTTGATTTGATCAAAAACTTTGGTTCTTCTCTTGTAACTTGCAAGATTCCACCTAAACAAATTATATTATAAGAAATCAGCGACCTAGCTAGGGCTTTAAATCTCAATAATTCCTATGATCATAAGAGGTTGATTAATTTAGCCATGGTGGCCTGGCCGGTCCTCTTATCAGAATGCTGTTAACTGACAGACTTGCCTTTATGAGGCCACTTTCCTTAAAGAAAACCACACTTTGGATTTAAAAAACATGTATGCTCCTGCTTTCAACTGTGAATTTTTTTTTTTATTATAACCGGGGTGTCCGGGCCAGCTTGCACGCACCACAACTAAATCTTCGGGCCCACTGAACATCCTGCAAACACAATGAGCATGTAAGGCACCGTGTGGGTGACAGGCGTGTCTAGCAAAGCTTGAACCTGGGATGAGAGGAAGGGAGAAGCACTTCATGACCACCAGGCCAAGACCCTGCTGGCTTTCAATTAGTAACCCTTAAAACCCTAGAGGGGATGTAGAAATTTTTTTCTGTAGTGCTGCGAGCAGCGTGAAGATATTGCAGGTTTTTTAATGTTTTATTGGAGCTTCAATGGCTGAAGTGGGTTCTTCTTTTTAGAGACAAGCTGGGGCTGAAAGTAAGTATATTAAAAGAGGAAATTAAGAAAAATAAAAAGATCACTGGATGCTGCTAGCTAGTGTTAGATTTTGGCATTACTTAGGGGATGAACGTGGCGTTGCCAGCACTGGTAGGCTAAAGTGGTGGACGCGCGGGGCGGCTCTTCTTTTTAAGGGCTGCAACTGCTGTATTCTCACCCATCATTGCAGCCATTGCTCTATCTGGGATTGTGGTGGTGCACATGCTATAGCTAGCTGATAGCCTAGACATGGCGGCGGCGCCCCATATTTTCCGGTTGAAGGAGCGATCATGAGGTACTTGATGCCGGTTTTTTGCCTGAGTAGACTATCTAAATATTCACCTTTAGCACAGAAGTTGATGCCAAGAAATGAGCTCCGTTCCATCGAAGCCTCATCCAATCTGCACACGTACGTTCTTTATAATTAGGTCATCGTTGGACTTAAAAAATGGCGGTGGTATCGGGAAGGAGAAGGGAGGTTGCAGTTTTCGTTCGATTAATATATCATGATTGAAGATTTGGAGTAGATTCTATGATCCATCGGATGATTGGATTCTAGCTTATTAACAGAGTGCCTATGCTCCATTATTTGCGTGACTCCTATTAATAAATTCATTAGGTGAGTGTCCTTTGACTCTGATAAAGACAAAACGGTCAAGTTTCCTGATGGTTTCCGAGCACTGCCTGCGCGCTGCTACATGACAAGGAAGAGATCCGATCTACAAGAACACTTTTTACATCTGGAATTTTTGTGAAGTGGCCAGCTCAGAGCATCCAGCATCCAGATAGGTTTGAATTCCGATCCCTCCCTCGATAACAAGGATAAATTAGGCAATTAGCACCCATAATATAAATAAACAGTGAAATAGCATACGATAGAAACACAAAATAGCACCGTTTGAGGATTTCGCGGTTTCGAAACACGACATTTTTTTTTGGTATAACCATTCGGTGTCCGACCACTACCGATTAATTCAAATTCGAGCCGGGTGAGACCTTTAAAGGCGGCAAAGCTCTCCCACATAGCACCACTGCATATCCAAGGTCTCGAACTCGAGACACGACATTTAAATAGTATTGTGGTTCTAAACTATGATGTTTGACTACAAGTTGTGGTTCTGAAACTTGACATCTTCAAATAGGTTGTTTTGAGAAACAAATTAACATATGATAAAATTGTTAGATTGTATTGGTTATTTGTCCGGTTTTTGATAATTTTCGTGTTTTAAGCTTGAAAAAGTTCATAAAATCATAGTTTTTGCTATTATGAAATGTTATTGACTTTATAATTTTAAAGAGCTAAAAATTTAATAATTTTATCAAAATTGGTATAGAGTTTCCTTTATATAGAAACTATTCCTTGAATTTTATCCCGCTTAAAAAAACCTGTAAAAAATCATAATAGCCCTAAGCAACAAATTCTAATTAAACTCAACATATTCTCATATTCATAATCACAAGTAACCCATGAATGCAAAAAAAATCATATATACATTCAAAATTAACTAAAAATAATTCAATAGTACAATATCCAAGTAATTCTAAAATATAGAAAGATAAACAATCTATCTTTCTACCTCTAAATTGTCCATTGGATGAGTCATCAGTAACATGTTAGTTCCTACACGTGTCTGAGTGATCTCGTTATCTACCACGATATCATAAAGAGTTAGCCTCTCTCCACTGATTTCAAGTTCAGTGCAGTAAACATTTAACCACTGAGACGTTATAATGTTAACTTCAATTTCTTCATTAGTACTACGAAGATAAGATATGGTCTTTCAACCCTCACATGACAATAAGTAAATTTGATATTAAAAAAAATAAAGTTAAATTAAAAGATAAATATATAAAACTCGACGGTTACATATATTAATCATCAAAAGACTTGATTACCTTTAAATGTGATACTACTATTCACTTTAGGAACAATATTGTCATTATAATGACATAACATAAATATGTTATTAGATATTATATGTAAGGAAAAGAAAAGACTCTAGTCAATTTAATATAATTTTAACTAAATTGCATTACCTCAATCTTAATTGGCAAGATTCATAGCAAATTCAATCAAATTTCCAAATTCTAACGTTAAAGCAAACTAACCAAAAATCAAACATCATTCATGATACGAAGTCTAATTGATATTTTCATTCTCAATTTCATAAAATCAAATCCAAGTTCATAGCATATTAATATAATTCAAAAAATATATTAAATTCATCAACTTATCAACAATTTAATAGAACATATAATTCATTACAATTCAACTGCAATATGCCATATTACATAAAATCTTCAAGCGTGTTTAACTATATTATTAGTCAATTCCAACAATATACACAAAATCCCTAATTCAACAACTTAATCTAAATTAAACACAACACATGATTAATTTAACTTATTTTCATGTTTAATTATATCAAATAAACCCCAAATGATTATATACTTAACTAATTTATCATTGACTCAACAAAACCATAAATTCCTATAAACTCTAAATTTAACCAAAACAATTATTTGATTTAACCAAACCAAACACAAATTAATAAAAATATAATATATTTAACTTGCTTATAGGACTAGAAGAAGGGTCGGGGCGGTGGCGACAACAATGGCGGCAAGAAAAGGAATAATAGGTTCTCAACACAGAAACATCGATCAATGTTTTTTTATTGTTTAAAGGGTAAAATATAAGTGATTAATGGGAATTTTTATAGAGAGAAATAAAGGCATTGATGGTATTTTTATGAGATAGACAACATCTTGGTGCTGTTTTTTTATACGAGTTATTTAAATTTTAATTGATGTCACACTTTTAAATCGCAATAAAATCAAACCATGCTATTTCGCTCAAACGGTGTCGCTCCCTTGAATTTTTAAGTTTATTGTGTTAATTTCAAAAATAAAATAAAAAATAGCTTCTTTCAAGTTGATTTTTTTGTAGAACAAGGGAATAAACTAAAAGAAGTCAGAAACAGATGCCGGTCAAAATCATAACGAAATTTGAGCTCTCAAAAAATGTAAAATAACTTACTAAGCATCATACAGCAGATCCTGCTTGCATGTGATTGAAAAATTCAATTATCACTGCGGTTTGTTTGAATTCGAGCACAAGCACGTGCAAGTAGGAATAATCAATTCATTCTGAAGCATAATTTAATCATTGTAACAGCATTTTTAAAAAAAAAGTATAGCTGACATTAATTGGGAAGCTGTATATTATTTATTTTTCTTCTTGCCTCTCTTTTTTGAACTAGTTTCAGCCTCTTCTGCTTCTTCAGCTTTCTGCTCCGCCTCTAATATAGCCAACTGAGCGCACACAAAAGAAAAATACATCATCATGAAGGCCATAACTGTGAATAGATCTATATCTTTGGCAGACTCCATGTAAACCATCCTTGGATGTAAATAAAGTTGGAAGGATTACCTCGTCAAGAATTGGTTTAAGTTCCTTGTATCGTGTTTCGGCAAGATCGAAACCATCCTTACGAAGCTCCTGCGATGGAAATAGACAATTTATGTTGCGCATACTTAAGAACCTCCGGTTGTCACGTGTGTGCATGCACGTGTGTACGAGCATGGGAGAGTCTAATGAAAACATGGTTCATGGTTTGCAGGAGAGGGATCCTCTTCTTATTTTGGTAACACGACTCGATCACAAATTGTCTATTTCCATCTTTGTTTTTCATTTCAATGAAACCACTTGCCCTTCAGCCACTTCCTTCAAGATCTAAACAAATTCCATTCTTCAAACAGATAAGGGCGGTATTTGTTATGAGAAGACATGGAACCAGAGGCATACCTACGGGCTCACACTCCACGGTTCTCGGGAACTAGAAACAAATAAAAAATAATCGGCAACTACTTGAACAAGTGGATCAAAGTGTCTAATATGACTCCCTGATTCAATCCTATCCGACCAAAGACAACATAATATATTCTATCTATATTATTTACAAGTGAGCAAGAGCATGGTTTGGTCACTGAAACTTGGCACTTTTCTTTAAGGAACCAAGCAAGCCAACTACAGATTATTGAATCACAGAACAAGTCATTGATGAGTAGAAGAAACAGAAAATCCAATATCAACAGATTAAAAAAATCCACCAAAACTGGCTAGAAAATTATAAGATAAGGGAAAAGACCTTTCCAGTGTGTTGGGTATGTTCATGTGCTGCCATTTGCCAGTAAAGGTTGGTACGTTTATAGAAATCCTTCAAAGATTCTCCCGGCTTCAAAAACAAATGACAGTTGTTAACTAATGAAAAGAAGTGAACAAACAAAAAAAAAGGAAGTACCGTTGGAGTTCTTTGTGCATCTGAAAGGCCAAGATTGGCTCTGATCTGCTCTATCCTGGCCCGTTTCTCCTTCCTCCGTAGATTTTTCTTTTCACCTTTTATTATAGCAACAGCATCTCCCACTTGAAGTGATCCAGAACCATTATTTCTAGCCTAAATTGTCAAAAAAAGTGAAGTAGAGTTGAACAAGTCAGCAACAACATGGAATGAAATTAAAAAGGATATTTTCAGAGCAATTATCTTCAGCTCTCTTCTTCGCTTGCACAATACACACACACACAGACCACGCACATGCACACATTTACATGTTATTATATGAATGTCTCAAACAAAGGCAACCATCTGCATATACACAAGCATGATACGTTGAACCAATTTTTTTCATTTAATGAAAACAAATTAGATTGCAATAAATTTTGTATCTCCTTAGTTATAGCTTACAGCATACTGGGAAAAAAGGGGGGAAGAGATTAACTTAAATTCCAAGATGAAGTATAATTTTAGGATAGTTTGCACTTTATATCAAATGTCAAATTCATCAGCGTCTTCAAATTTAAACTGGATGGAAGCAAGAAAGGAACAGAGGAGAGGTAATAGGGAGTGTAAAGACAAAATAGGGCAAAAATTGCACAGGTTGAACAGAGTTAGAATTCAATCCTCCTCAGTCACAAAACCAGGTGAAGAAGGATGGAAGGAAGAACAGTAGCTCATTTGATTTTGCTGCATGAGAAGGGTAAGAAGTACCTCGACATCATTATCATCGTCTTCATCCTCACCATCATCAGTCTCATCATTGCTATCGCTGCCACCCTCACCATCACTTGCATCTTCATCTTCGTCATCATCTTCATCCTCTGATGCTTCAACCCATTCTGATTCAGATGCCTGTAAAAAGAAACAATAGCTTAGTAGAGCCAAATTCAACCAAGGTGAGGTGCTCACTACAAGGATCAATAACTAATCCAGCACGCAAATGGCATGAAACACTGAATTCCAGAGAGCAAAAGGTTATCATCTGATATCTGAGCAAATTGAACATGGGGAAGAAATTTCACAAACCGGTATAATGCACTTCCACTCATCAAGTTTGCTGAGATTGAGAGAATACAAATCATCGAGTGTAATTTCTTGGTCTCTAATCTCCATCATGCCACCATATATGTACAATGTATCTCTCCCCACAACCATACAAGAGTTTATACGTCCACATGGCTTCACTGTCTAAAAGTTCAAACTAGATTAATAAATCAACAATTGGACATGAAAAGGTGCATTAAGTTGACCAACTCTATCCATGACAAACCTCTGATAAAACAGAATTTTGCAGAATCTGTTTAGCTTCAGATGTTTCAGGTTTCCCATCTAATTTGGCGGTTGATGAACTTCCATCAATAATGGTAATTTTTGCAGTCAAATTGTGAGATATTTCATCAATGTTGCTTTGTAAATTTTCTGCTTCTTCATGGTGCTCTAGGTTCTCATCTGGATCATTTGGGTTAGGATCCTCCCCTGTATCATTTGAATATTTCTTATCTTTATCAAAACTAGTATCCTTTTTTTCAGAACTCTTTTTCACCTGCAAAGAACCAATGCAAAGCAATGATTATTACAGCAGAAGTCACCTAAAATTAACAAATTATAAGTTATTTATTCACAGGTAACATAGAAACGTGTTTGTAATAAATAGAAATAAGGAAGATCACTTCAGAAAATGAGAAGCAGCAAAAATTGAATAGGTGCATGGATTTTTGCAGTGTGATATTAGCTGACAAGTATTTTGGAAATTAGAGTTGAAGGACAGGGAACAACCAAAGAGTTCAAAAATTTTGGCAGCTGAGGATATACTTGGTGCGAATCAGAGTATTGTGAGTTAGGTGGTGAGTACAATGCCCAGAGCAATAAAGACAGCTAGCTAAGTGTATTATTGATGTTGTGGATGGCATGCTAGTTCTGGGGGGCTGTAAGAAAATTATAGCGACAATGAGACTGGAATGAGCCAAAAGCCCATCAAAGAGAAGCAAGGGATTGTTTGTAGTGGAAAAGGGTTTAGCCATCAATAATGAAGATTGGTTGTCCAGCAATTAAGTGACAAGTGGCATTGGTTTGTGATTGCATATAAAAAAGGACAAGTGTCAAGATTTGAGCATCCTATGTAAAGGTCAAAAAAGGGCTATTTATTGACTAAGCCTGATCCAAGCCACCAAACAAATTCTCTCTAGGATATCACATAAAGCTTTCACTAATTTCAGGATCCTACTGCAAATCCTTGATTAATCTTATTCAATTATGATAAAAAAAAAAATGTCACTAACAGTTATTTGAGAATAAGCATGAACATGATGGTTTTTATATGCAGTTATGTTGTCAACAACATCATTTACAGTTACGAGTGTGACCATACCCTATCTTTTGTAGACTTCTCCTTCCGCAGCTCCAGTGGATACCTATATGCAAATGCAGCATCTGATTATATGAAAATACACTGCACTACATGATGTATTTGTTTCCACATGCCAAACAAGCTGATTTTGTTTTCTAATTTTATTGCAGAATAATCAAATTTACATATATACAGAGAAGGGAGGACAGTCTCATGGCAAGAGGTAGGGGGTGGATCTTGCAACCCTCCATGTTGTTATGATATTATGCTGTTAGCACATAATTTGTTGTTCTGATTAAGCCTGTGCATTTTGGTGACTGGGTTCTTAGCAAATAAGCAAGATATATCCTGTAAAAAATTTCAAGTGCATGTCCAAAAGGGCATTGCAAACAACTAATACAGCCAATTGAAAATAACTTAAGATGGAGAGTACCAGCGACGGTTGTCTAATTGGAAGCCATAAAGTTCATTCAAGAATAAGCTCATCATTACATCACCTGCAATGATAAATAAAATTACTAGAAGAGGATAATGACTAACACAGGAAAAGCAAAAGTAAGAAGAGGGGCTAGTGAGTATAAATTAAAATCTAAATGTTTTAAAACAGGATAACTATAGATGCTGGACAAGCAGATTTCATTCATTTCATTGTAAGTGGTTGTTTCAATTAAGCAAGAAATATTGAATGGCATTTACTTTAACAGCATATCAATAACTTGTATCTAGGTGAACTTCTAGATGACCCCTTGCCTCTCTTCAAGCATAAATAGGGGGGGAGGTCATTACCCTACTTAGTTTAACTCAGCTTCACGGAATGAGAATGGCAAAGAAAGAACATTCCAAAAAAAGGTGTCAAATCAATGAGAGAAAAGATAATATCTGTTTTCCAGGATACATGCATTTTTGCTGCCCAAAAACATACACACCATGTTTGGAGGTTGAACCATGTCTATGACAAAAACAATCATGGGAAACATAAAAGTTTAAATTTAGGTTACTCAAATTGTAGACAAACTGAGCTTGATTCAAAGATGGTGAAGAATTTCAGAAAAATAAACAATAGAAAGTGAAGGAAGAAGATAGACCAAACTGAGCTTGATAAAAAGGTAAAAGGAGTGTCAATTCAAATAGTAGCTTGCTTACAAGCACATGCACAGTGAAAGAAATTTACCTTCCATTTCCATATCCACTACACCTCCAAATAACATTGCACGCTTTTTATGAACACACATGGAAAATCCAGCACGAGGACCAGGAGGCATCCCACTTTTCTTTACCTATCACCAGGAGAAAAAAATATAAAATACATTTACCATAAATTATTTCACAAGAAAAGAAAGCTCAAACTAAAGGAAGGTGGTTTGCACTTGTATAAAAAAGGTAAAGTATTCAATACTTTTTAACCAATTAAAGACTTTAAGAAATAACAAGTGTACAAATCAACAATTTTAAGGGGCTATCAATTTTATCACTGAAAGAGACAAATATTCTACTCTGAAGTTTTAGACTTTATATCACCATAGCATAAATGTAGATGTGAATAAAGTACTAGGTTGCCAAATATGAAAAAGGTTACCAAACACCCTCTTAAGTCACCAAACTTGCCTTTGTATTATAACCTGCCTTTTACCAACTCAACCACAATCCACAACACACTTTAACCCAAAATAATAGATTCACAATGACCAAATGTAGCCTCTTCAAAGGCAATGAAGTAAGACACCGATTGGATATGAAAAAAAGCAATAGTGAAAGCAGTTGCACAGGGAAACTTTGTTCTATTGGAGAAAATGAAAGAGAAAAAAATTAACCTTGTTCCATTCCCAGGTCCTAGGATCAAGGGACCACATATCTGAATGAACATTTCCTTTCTCTGAGATGCTCTTATCAGATGAAACTTCTTTGGAATAACCACCATATAAAAAAACCTGCAATGAAAAGGTATTCAGCAAAATGTATTCAGCTCCAACCCCAACCTTGTAGCTGGGAAAGTAACAATAGCCCCAAATTCATACAAGGACAAATATCAAGGAAAAAGCATCCAATAGAACACACTGTGCGTGATGTGCTAATAGAAAATCCAAGATACAGCATAACAAGGATATATGAATTCAAGCAGTCAATAGATTCTTGTTTTCAAGGCTATCAGTCTTCAGTGCTAGCAAAACACATCATAAGTATCAACAGATCAACAACCAATTAACAATAGTTAAACAAAGAAACTATATGAGAAAGTTTTAATCATTTCCAGCAATTATAGATATGGAAGGGGGGTGGTTGGGAAAAAATCCATACTAAAAGAACCTGGCATTGATCTTTTTACTCATCTCTACTTGTAATTAAAATCCTATGCGTGAAAATGAGGTAGCAAAATTTACTTTCTTAGGACTCTGTGTACATACATTAATTATCCTTATTCTGCAATTTAAACCTTTTTCTTTCTGCATATTTTCCTCACATTACTTTCAGAATTATGCACTGTACTTCATTTTTTTCTCAAATGCCAGTAGGTGCTACTCAATACAACCAGCTTTTGCATCTTTATCCCACCAAATTCACAAGAAGCATATTTTCTTCCAAATTTATTCATTTATATAATAAATCGAGACACTTTTTCAATATTTTCATTTATGTAAAGCTCAAGACATTTCACTGCTCGTCTTCTAAGATAAATATCACCTTGAAAGCAAATTAAATATGACAAAAAAACATGCCCAGGTAGCATTTGGAATTACCTCATCTTGATAAACAAAAAACTGAAAACCACTCCGCGCACTTGGCCACATGGCTCCAAGATTTGGTTTTATTTCTTGCCACTACAATGCCCCAATACAGAGTAATTTTAGCATAAAAACAAAAGACTATAGACAAAAATATCAAAAGTATAATATGAACAGATTTTTTTTAATTTTTTAGATAAAACAGTTAACCAGCAAATGAGGAGCCAAATATATTCACCTTGAATTGATCCAAGTCAAAGATGTGTAGATCATTATAATACCTGCACATAAGGAAAGAAAAGCTCCATCAAGTTATGTTGCAAATTGTTTATAATTAGAACATGTTCCATATCAAATTATGATAGATACATATAGAATCCTATACAGTGAGTTGTTATATAGACTTCATTCTCATAAATGAAGTATCTGCAATATGGCTTTATTGTGAATGGTATCAACAAGATGTCCCTTCAACTAAAGAAGATTTCTAGATAACTTCTGTTGAAACTTTTTCAAAGAACATTGAAACTCCAAACACACCAACCTATTTCTCTTAAACCCAGCTTAAGCAGCATGTAGAACAAAAGCCATTTTTCTATCTTAGCTTAGCTATCACGTGCTTGATTCTTTATAGATTCTGCAGTTAAATTGACCCTGTCTGGGTGCATCCTTTAAAATAATGGCAACGGAGGCAAGCAGCATGACAGCAGATCATGCATTTTAAGTTGCTAAAAGTTTATGAAGCTAATTCACTTCTTTCCCTAGCAAGGTAACCATGCAAAATAATCATAAATGGACTAAACAATAAACAGGTTACAAGCACTTAAAGGAACAGAAATATGTCAAAATAGAATTCCTCACAATGATGTACTGAAGAGTGTTTAATTCAAGCAGACAGATAGCACAGATAGCATGAATAAATAATTAACTGGCAAGAAAATAGTTCAATGAAGCAAAGACGTATCACAACCTCACTTCTCTGAGAGTGTCATAGAAGCCACCAAAAAGAATAATTTTGTGCTTGTATAAAACCTGCAGCAGAACCCCAAAGTGGGAAAACACGCCTGAGATGCAGACTATACTAAGATTTGTTTGTTAAGATAATACGGTAGCTACAAGATGAATAGTGAGATATTTCTTAAGGAAGAGAGGGCTATTGTATCAGAACAATGACAACCACATTTAGCACCTAATGTCATTTCAAGATCTTTAGCTATCATAAATAATGCATGATCCAAAATAAAAATCTCATTAATATGCTCCATAAGCATTGCTTGATACAAATAACAGACAAAGTAAATGTATGATAAGAAATTAACCAAAACTCAATTTCATACCCTATTTCTTGCCAAGTCAAAATCCAAGGAGTGTCATACATCCTTGATTATAGGAAAATGAAAGGAAAAAGAAAAGAGCTAGCCTACAAATAAATGAAGGTAAAGATGATACCCCTACTACTCTAATAAGTAGTGAGTGAATTTAAGTAGAGCTGAACCAACCATTCGATGACCTGAACGTGGACTTGGAGAGCCTTTGAAATTTAGTTGTTCCCATTGATTTGTTTTCAAGTCCAACATCCAGAAGTCCTACGACAATAAATAAAACCAAAATCAGAATTCTAGGTGAGCTAGTATATAATGCAAAACAGATGACCAGAGCTTCACCTTGTAGTGATGAAAGCGCTCCTGGTTCGGGGAAGTGAATTCACCACCTAACAACAAATAAATCCAGCTAAATATGCATAGTGAACATAAAGCAATCAAGCTTAAATCTTTTCCTATTAATAAAGTCAAGCTTTCAGATTTCATCAATTACCAAATATGTAAAGATAATTCTTCCAAGCAACCGCCTGGTGAGCACTCCTTGGAGGCGGACTATTAGGGCTCGATACTAACTTCCATTCTTGCTTCTCCACGTCATAACGATAAAGATCACCGTACACAAATGTCTACATCAACCCACAATCACATCATGTTATCCTTACCAAAAAAAATTAAAAAAAAAGATTATGTTAGAATATCTAACCTTGCTACCATTGTAGAATTCACCACCATAAAGTATCAATTCCGTGTCTTTCAAGGGATTAATGTTTAACTACACAAACCAATCAATAAATACAAAATATAAACAGTTCAACATGGAAAGACAGGATTCGATTGCTAAAGAAAAGAGTCATTACCGTGCAATTGGATCGAGGAGACGGTGCTGCTACATTCTCCTCCACATGGACTTCCTTCTTCTTAGCTTCTTCTTTTTGTATACTCAACTGTCAAAACACGAAAGAGATCATCTCTTCTGATAATAATTGAAGCATGAGCTATAAATAAAATCATCAGTGTTTTTCGAGCAGAATAAGATAAATTTGATGATAGTGATGACGATTATTAAAATAAGTTAATTAAAGGATAATGAATTACCAAAATGGCGTCGATGTCATCTTCAGGAGAGAGCTTTTTGGTTTCTCTGCGAGCTTTTTTTTCTTCGGCTTTTGCTGTTTTTTTCTCTGTTTTCTCTTTACCTTTACCTACTTTTTTCGTTTTCTTTCCCATTCTTTTCTTTGCTGTAGCCTTGAAAGCTTTTGCTTCGATGGCTGCTGCGGCTGCTGCTCTTCGGTGCTCACTGATGTTATTATGCTGAAGCAGGCATAAGTTATAAACTGCTGAGAGAGAAGAGATTATTATATTTGTTTTAACTTTTAAATCAATTATAACGGTGTCGTTTGTTTTTTCAGTGAAGAATTCAGACGCTATAAGCATGTTTAAATAAAAGAAAAGACCTACTAAATAAGATAGTTTTATCTAAATTATATTGAAAATACAAGAGACAGCGAGGGGGGGGGGAGAAAAAAAAAATATATATATATATATATACACATATATGAGAAGAAAAAAAAGCGATTAATGAGGACCAAAATGAAGAAAAAAACAATATACTATTCACTTCCATTGAAAAGTTAAATTGCTAAAAATTATTTTTTTATAAAAAAATAATAAAAAATCTTAAAAATAAAGATCAAATTGAATATATCAATATATGATAAAAAAAAAAAAAAAAAACTTGCAGAAATTTTCAGCTTATTATTTTACATCAAGAAAACTGGAAAAGTAAATCAAGAAATGTATGTACGCATCCAATCAAATAAATCATGAACTATTATGTAAATAAATTTAAAAAAAATTCATGAGTGATAAATAAGAACGTAATGCAAAAAAAATTGAGAGACCAATGTGTATCAAGATATTTAATATTGTAACTCATGTCATTTAACTAGTTGTGTTTAATAAGTTTGTTTATTGAAATAAATTTGTAATAGAAATAAACACACTGAAACTTATTGAAAAAAAAATATCATGCA
Organism: Salix brachista; assembly: GCA_009078335.1. Classification (NCBI taxonomy): domain Eukaryota; kingdom Viridiplantae; phylum Streptophyta; class Magnoliopsida; order Malpighiales; family Salicaceae; genus Salix; species Salix brachista. The sequence continues at coordinate 15,093,942 of CM018586.1, forward strand.
AGATTACATATATTAAAAATATGGAATATGAAAAAATATAAAAAAACATTACAAATGAATTATACAAATCTATTTAGAAATTAAATACACTAAATATAATTAAACAATAATCACTATTAAAAAAAGACTAAATAAGGCAAAAGAAATTCATAAAGTAAGGGTATTAATTAAAAAATAAATTTAGAATTTTTTTCACAAAAGACATGAAAAAAAGGTATTTATAAAAAAAAATGAAAAATGAATGAAACCCACTTATGAAGTACTCAAGCAAGGATATTTTTTTTTAAGTTAACCGGGTAGATGACATATCATATGCTCCAATACTTTGAAAAAGTAAAAGATAATATGTCATTTGAAAATCCCCAAATCTGATGGTTTTTCATCTAAACATTTATTTTTTACTCAAAACACTAGAAAAACTTTCTAAAAACCTTGTTAAACCAATTCATAGTCTCCAAAAAAGAAAAAGTAAAAGAAAACAACCTAAAACCCTAAATCAGCTAAAAATCAAAAATATTTTTGAGCTCGAGTATGTTTTTTAGGTATTTTTAAGATAGAGACAAAAACCCATCTTAACCTTCCCTCATCATATAAAATTATTTGGCAAAACAATTGACTGTTTTTGTGGTTAAAATCATTGTTAACAATAACTTTCTTTCTCTAAATTGAAATATGGCAACCTCCTCCACCAAAGAAGCACTTAAAAAAATAAAAATAAAATATGGCATCAAAATTTATATACTAAAATTTATTTTTAAAGAAATATTGGATCAATTACTTAATAACCAAAAAAATAAGAGACTAAATTGAACCTTTCAAATACATTTAAATTCACTATTTTCTTACTAGTCTTTTATAGTTCAACCTTATGTTTTTCAATTCAAATAGTTCTCCTAGAAAATATAAAATTGGGTTCAAATTTAGGCTACCAATGGCTCAATTACATGAAGTAAAAGTTCAAGAACCAAATTAATTTTTTTTTATAAAATGCACTTTGAAATCATATGTGAGATGGTGAATAGTAATTACTGGATTCTACTTTTTTTTAATGAAATTTAGAGTTTTTTATTATAATAATTTCAATTATTTTATAATTAATTTTATTTTTTATTCTCTTGTAAACAAGATGCAAGTTGTAATGGGCCTGATAATTTAATTTCTGAAAAAACAAAGGGAGGCACTTTATCCATGTCAAGATTTACAAAGCAGCGACATATCATTCAGAACCTAAGCCCAAGCCTTCCCCGACTTGGGAAAACGAGAGGAGAGAAGCAAAGGCTTAAGCAGCGACATGTCATCCAAAATCTAAGCCCGGGCCTGCCCCAACACTTGGAAAAACGAGAGGAAAGAAATAGGCAAGGGTTTGTTTGTCCTCTCCCTCCTCTACGCAACTTTTTTTATTTTTCAGTAGCTTCGATTTGATTAGATTTCCAATTAAAAATTAACCTAAATTGATTCATCCAGTAGAACAAAATCGAATAGAAGTCGCAGTAATCTGAAAGCAACAAAGAAAGGAGGAGAGCAGTAGTTTGATCAATTTCTTAAAGAAAAGACAGGTGAAGAAGATGAAGACGACAAAAGGAGGTAAAGTTATGAACCCTACGGATGCTTACCGTAAGGAGCTTCGTAAGAAGGAATTAAAACGGGTAATTTATTATTTTCACTTCAAATTCTATTATTATTATTATTATTTAAATTCAGGCTTTTGTTTGCTTTCTATCGGTACTGTTATTTGTAAATTTTGCAAAAAATCACTCAGTTTTTTTAAAAATTTACTCTATGAGAGTGTCAAACCTGTTTGATATATTAATTTTGCTGTTAATGGATTTGATATATTATTATTTTTATTATTATGTTATGGAAAATTAATAAATAATCGATTACAGAATTACTGCCATTTTAGGTTGTTATTTAGTGATTTTTAAAATTTTCTGCTCGTGTTTGAATAACAGAACAAGAAGGAAAGAAAGAAGGTGAGAGAGGTGGGAATTTTGAAGAAGGATCCTGTTGTGATCAAGGAGCAAATAGAGAAGCTGGATTTGATGAGTAAGTTGTTGCCTACTAATTATTTGAAAATTTATCTCATTTGATTACCTGCTGCTGTAGCGCAATTTATTAGCCGTGTTGAATAAAACTTTGCTGCCCTTGTATTTTTTTGTGGGTTAAATTGACTATAGTAGATTGTATTCATGTTGTTTCTAGCTAATATGAATGTTTAAATATAGTTCTTATTTCTAAATTGTATAGGCCATAAAATATTTACAACAGCATAGAGAGAAGATGCTACCTTCAGTTTAATCTTGAATGCTAGACTCCTCCAAAGCTATGCTCTGCTCTTATATTATGCTAAATGTACATCATTGCTGCGTAGCCAATTTATTCTTTCCCTTTCTGTTGCTCTCTCTGACATTCCATAAACTCAAGTACTGTTTTGGGCTGTTTAGCATCAGCTGCGTGACCCTTGCAATGATAATCTTTGTGTGGTTTTTGAGAATTTTGAGATAATAACTGTGCTGATCAGCTTATGGCTGTGAATTCCAAGATAGTGACCCAAATAGAGGATGCAAGAATAGAGGGGGTTGTGCAATCATTTTTGCCTGTGTGCTCCTATGCATATAATCAAATGCACTGAATGTTGAACATCGATCTGTTATGGTGTATTATCAACTCCAAATGTAGAATATTGACCTGTTATGGATTCTCTCTTTTCATGAAAGACAATTTTTGGGTTATTATGAAACACTGAAGCTTCTAGTTTGTCATTTGCTAAAAGACAGCATGAAGGAAGATTTTCTAACAGTATATAGTTTGGAGCCACTCTGTGGTCTTTGTGATAGCTTCCCTTTGGCATGCATCAGTTTCAACAACTGCTCTTCTTTTTGCTGCCTAGTGTGTGCTCTAGACTAGGCCTTTTCTGCATCTAATTTGAAAGTGAAGCTTGGTTTGGCAGCCTTTTCAATCTGAACTTGTTTGTATGCTGTTGATTGATGCAGAGGCTGATGGTGCTTTGGACAAAGCAAGAAAACACAAAAAGAGACAACTTGAGGACACTCTTAGCCTTGTTATAAAGAAGAGAAGGGTAATGGTTACAATGCCATTTTTTCTGCTCCTCCGCCATTCATTTTTAGCTGTTCAAAAAATTAAAATATTAGTCAGATAAGTCAAGTTTGAAATATTCAAGAAACTGGGAAATAACCTGCATTTGATGCATGGTTTGTATATGCAATCATTGCATATTTCATGATAGGTCAATGAATAGTTGAGAGTTTAACATTTCTATCTATATATGCATTTTTTAAATAACATCAGTTGTACTACCATGCTAACCAGTTTTCCGTACTCTCCTGGACAGGAATATGAAGATAAAATGAAGGAGAAGGGTGAAACCCCTGTGATGTTCAGGTGAATGAGCATCTCTTATCATATCCATTTCTGTTTTTGTCCATGAATCATTAGGGCTTGCACGTCTTCCATCTATTGACAAGCTGCATTTTTGTCCTCTGATGCAGTCATTTGGGCCCTCTTCGAAGAAGGACATCTGCAGAAGAAGAAGAAAGAGAGAAGCATCCAAAGCCTGAAGTATGTCTGTCTGCCTTTAGTTTTACTTTTGTTAATTAGTTCTATTTTGGTCTCATGTAATCACTTACCAAAAATTTGTTATTGCAGGACTCTGTGTACTATCACCCTACTATGAACCCTACTGGAGCCCCACCACCTGGAAAGCCTCCCATGTATAAATCATCCATAGGTCTTCCCCCCTCTCATTTTTCAGCTTTAAGATATGTTGCTGGAATTATGTGGAATGTGCCTTTTCTAACTTTACTGTTGACTTTGGCCTGCAGGACCCCGGATTCCTTTATCTGGTGCTTCATCCTCCACAACTGAATCAGAGGATGCTGCTTTAGTAGTACCTCCTCCCTTGCCAGAGAGCGGGGACTTAGGCCCTGGTGATGGCTCTGCTATACCTGCTTTGTTGCCCCTACCTCCTCCACCTCCATTGCCACCAATGCCTGCAGCGCCAAGCATGGGCATGTCATTACCCCCACCCCCTTTACCTCCACCTCCTCCAGGTCCTCCACCAAAGGACCAAGTTTCAAGTCACACCCCTCTTCCTCCACCTCCACCCCTCCAACAGTCTGCTCAACCGCCTCCACCACCTGGCACAAATGAAAGTGGGAGGGAGACCAATATATCTGCATTGTTAGATGAATCATCCTCCAAGGATAATGTTCAGGTGAGTTCTTTTACATTCTTTATGCATGCTGTTAAATGCAGCATAAACCTGTTAGAGACATTATACTGCATGGATCTCCTGCGGTACAAGTTTTCAGAAGTTAATGGACAAAAAAGAAATGATTTGTACTTGGTGAACGGAAAAAGCATATGCATGTACTTGGTTGGCTAGCAGGCACCGAGAAAAGGTGTATATACCTAGTTCAAATCTCTAACCAATCTAAAGATATAAAATGGATGTTCTTGTACTAATTTTAGTGTGAAATTAACTGTTTGTTTAGTTGTAAACTAGTTACAACAGAGAACTTCTAAAATTCCTTCACTGTTCAGAACTTACCAGTGCTCTGATTTCTCAAATGCCTTTCTAGAAGCCTTTTATTTTAATCTTTTGTATAGGAAAAATTGTTCTAGAATTTTATTATGAAAGATCATTCTGGTTAATAGGACATCTTATTTCTCTCAAACAGGTACCTGCTTCACTCCCTCCACCTCCTCCAATTGCAACGCAGCTGAAGTCTGCTAATAATCTTTCTGAAGTCAATTCATCCGAAGCTGATGCCAATACTGCAGCAACAATGGATAACCCTAAAATGGTTCCCCCCCCACCTCCTCCTAGGCAACAACCTCTAGCACTTGGACAAGCCTTGATCCCAACTTTACAGGCAGATGTTTTGCCCCCGGGCATATCACGTTTCCCCCCACCTCCTCCAAATGCCCGGCCACCATTATCTTCTCCTGGAATTCCTGGACAAGTGGCTCCTCCAGGGGTGATGCTTCCATTAATTCCCAGACCTCCATATGGTCCTCCACCTGGACCTCCTCCAATGATGAGACCACCTCTACCACCTGGGCCGCCTCCATTCTTACAAGAAGATGCTGCAAATAGGCCACATGTCCTTCAGAAACCATCTTATATAAAATCTGCTGCATCCACTGTTGTTAAACGGCCATTAGCACAGCACACTCCAGAACTTACAGCTATGGTGAGTTTGATTTTTCCTTATCAGTTCTCTTTTCCTTGTTCAAATTAAAAACTATGCTGCTCTGCCTGATCAGTGTACATTATAGACGGAAGATACTTTTGTAGTTGCAATTTCTTTTCCTGCAAAAGTGCAACCACAATGCAGCACACTCCAGAATATATGGCTATAGTGAGTTTGATTCTTCCATCATTTGTCTACTGTTAGAGCATCAATTGTTATTAGTTTTCAATCCTGGGACAACTACCTGATGTGACTGCTGACAAGTAACTATGATACGTTGATGTTTAAACCCTTTCCTACATTACATGATGACAGTTTCTATACTCCTTGACCATATAATCTTATAGCGCCAAGTATAATTCGCTAGAATATTGCCACACCCCTTGTTTATTGAAACAACCATTTATTTCTCTGGAAGTGTAAACCTCATTGTCTGTTCTTATCTAATTTCACCAAATTTCATAAAAACTCAAGCCTAACTTTTGGTCTGAATTCAGGTCCCTGCCTCAGTTCGAGTGAGGAGAGAGGCTGCTATCCCTAAACCAAAACCAAAGGCCGTAACCTCAACAACTGCAGTAGCCACCAGGCCAGCAGCTCCAACCACTGTGAAGCCAGATTCAACTTACTCATCGGCAGCTCCAAAGTCTAAGAGCATTGATGACTCGTATACGGCCTTTTTAGAGGACATGAAAGCACTCGGTGCGCTTGATAGTTAAGATCATTATATCTGGTGAGATCGGTGTGCTTGATGGTTAAGATCATCATATCTGGTGAGATCGGCAAAGGCAGGGAACAAACGTGTACAGGCTGCTGTGGTGGATATGGGGCTTGAGCAGAAATATTTGGTGTTGCCATTGGCCTTGGTTCCGACACAACTGTTCTGTTCCGGAACATCTGATTGTATCATCAATGCTTCATTTAGCAGTTTCTGAAAATATTAAAACATCTCGATTACTGAGGTGGGGGTATCTCTGGCCAATTTTTCTTGAGCGATGATGGATATGTTAACTTGGAGGATGGTGGAAACTGTACTAGATTTAAGATTAGTATTTGCTTTATCATTTCATTTTCTGCCCCTTTTTTACCTTAGTTTTCGTTTACTCTCTTCATTTGACAGAGGTGTATTTCAAATTTATGATGCCTCGTTGATAAATCAGTTGCAGCAAGGACCTTGGTAACCGCTCATGTTTTTCTTTTATCCCATTTTTGCAAAGAAATTACTAATAATTTGACTTTTGTTTCTGTTTTTTTTTCTTCCAGTCAAGGCAATATTTGTTATCGGTAGAGGTTGCTTTTTATTTAAAAATATATTAAAATAATATTTTTTAAATTAAAAAAAAAATAAAATTTTATTTTTGATATAAAATATCAAAAAATATGAATATATATATATATATATATATACTAGCCGGCCGATCAAATTGTAACCAGCTGTGACAGCAAAATATGCTTTGGCTGGCTGGTGGTGATGATTTTTGGACGTGATGTATAACAAAACTAGACCATGCCCTCGCGCTCCGCCGCGGGCGGCATAATTTTTTTTTCAATGTAAAAAATATTAATTGTGTGTATTTTTTATTATTATAATATAAATTTAGCTAAAATAACAAATCTGTACAGAATTTATGTCAAGTGCAAGTTTTCTATAAAATATATGAATTTCAAATCGATATAAATTTATCTGTTTAGTAGTTTCACACGAAATAACCAGCATAAATTTATCATCATCATTAAAAAAGCAAGAAAACACGGATATCTGTCAAAAAGATATCATCATTACTATAACAGTTAAAATATGAATACATAAATTGAAAATCTATCCTTATGTTATTGTTATCATCATTACTATAACAGTTAAAATTATTATCAACATTATTGTCAAAACAATCTCAATAATTAAATTGTCCTAAAAAATCATTAAAAACAAAGAAAAAGATTTTTGTATAAAAAAGAAAAAAAAACAACAACAAAAATTATCATGATAATTGCATAAATAGTCAAATCATTAAAATCACCCAATCAAAAGAAGAAGAAGAAAAGAAGAAAAGAACAAAAGAAATGAACAAAGAGAAAAAAGGAGCAACATTAATAATGAAATGATTATTATAATAGCTAAAATTATTATTAATATTACTGTCAGAAAAATTAAAATAATTAAATTGCCCTGGAAAATAATTACAAAAAAGCAAAAGATTTGTATTAAAAAAAATTAAAAAATAATAAATGAATTAATATCAAATATAAATACAAAATAAATTAGTAAAAAATTAAAAATAAACATTATAAAAAAAACAAATGAATTAATAATAAATAAAAAATTAAAAGAATAAGGACCGAAATGAAAAATAACATATATTAAATTAATTCCAATTGAAGGATAAAATTAAAGAAAAAAATTATTTAGAGGACCAAAAATAAATAATGAAAACTGCTGACATTTAATAAAAAATCAGAAGAAGAGGGACTGAAATCAAACTTTGTATATATTACCAATTTCAATTGGAGGACCAAATCAAAGAAATCAAAACATCCGGACCAGAATAATTGAAGGAATAAAAAATAAATACGAAATCAAAACTATAAGGACCAGAATAAAACTTGCTTATCTAATCAGTTTGAAATAAAGGGCACAATTGCAAACAATAAAACTTTAATTTGACTAAATCAGTAATAAAAACGAAATCCAAACCTCAGGGACCAAATGGAACTTCACACCAACATCAGGGACCGGAGCGGAATTTGGGGTGGCAGGAGAGAGAAAAGGGACGTCGGAGAGAAACTCGTCCGCCGCGCCTTCACCAGACATCGGGGGCGGGAACGCGCCGCGACGGAGGAGAGAGGACCTCTCGGCGCATCTTCTGGCATGGCGGACGTCAATTTTGGTCGGCGTAAAGACACCGCACGCGCCTGCAAAGTGGCGTGTCAGCGTGGAACCCCGCTGGCGCCTACATGCGACGCACCAGCCGCCGCGCGGAAATATAATAAAATAATGGGGTAATGACCATGACACCCCTGACCCCACCCATAATTACGAAAAAACCTGATGGGAAAGGACGTCCCTGCCCCCGTCTCCTGTTAGCTATTTTGTCGTTTAGCGAGCCCTTTTTTGTCTGCGCACTGTGCCAAAAAAGATGGAAAACCCGAGAGAGACCCTGCTACCCTGTGCACTATTTTGTCTTTTTCGGGGGCTAGAAACGCCAATACACTGTTCACAGGCGGAAAAGACAAAAAAAAAAAGGTAGACATACACCCGCGAAGCACCGGGACAAATTGCGAGTCCACAGTACACATGAGTCACGCACTACAGTAAACGGATGCACAGGAAATGTGGGACACCTTTTATTTTATAGTTAATATATATATATATATATATATATATATATATATATATATATATATATATATATATATATATGTGTGTGTGTGTGTGTGTGTGTGTGTGTGTGTGTGTGTGTGTGTGTTACGCGCCTGATTGGCGACACGTGGCCAGCCGATGGGTGACGCGTGGCAAGCGGTACAAACAGGCGGGATGATTGACATTTGGCAAACCAGGGTTATTCTTGACTGTGGTTATACAAACCATGGTTAGGCTAATTAAATCAGTGTTCAGTTTTATGTATTTCAGTTATGTATTTCGGGTTAATTAATACATTAAATAAAGCTTGTAATGAGTAATTAAAGGGGGGGGTTTATTAGAAGGATCGGTTATGCTTATGTTATGTATTTAAGTACTGTTTATTTAATGAGAAAGACATCTTGGAAAATCATCTTAAAATTGCCGTGAGCATTAGTAGGTCTCTGGAACCTTTGAATCCCAGACTTTGTTATCTTTTTTCATATTATCATTCCTCAGTATTATAATCTTTCATTCACAAAAATACACCCAAAAATCCAAAAACAATTAAAAACATAACAAGTGGTATCAGAGCATCCATCTAGCGACCATGGCAGAAGGCACATGAATGTCCCAACTTTCTGAAACAGTGAAGCAGTTACAAGGAGTATCCACAGCTCTATCCGAAGAACAAGCAAAGCAAGGAGTGCTAATGGAAAGAATACTACAACAGCTCAATAATTTGGCAACAAATTACGACAGTTTATTACAAGCTACACACAAAAGAGAGTCAGGAGAAGGCACTTCTCAAACTACAACGGTTCAGGCTAATCCACTCTTTGAAGGGCATGGGGGAATTCAAGCTAGGTCCCTAAGGCTGGACTTCCCTCGTTTTGATGGAGGGGATCCCAGTGAATGGATCCTAAAAGCACAACAATTTTTCAGTTATTTTGGAACACCAGAGGAGCAGAAACTAGAGATTGCGTCTTTTCATATGGAAGGGAAAGCACTTACGTGGTATTACTAGTTGAAGGAGTCTAGTCCAGTAACATCATGGGAGGATTTTAAGGAGGCCATGCACCTCAGGTTTGGAGCTTCAGCTTTTGAAGATCCGATAGGCGCCTTCACTAAGCTGAGACAGACGGGGAGTGTTGAGGAGTATCAATCTGCTTTTGAAATCCTGTCCAATAAAATCACAGGTTTAAGTGAGGAGTTCAGTATTAGCACTTTTCTAAGCGGATTAAGAGATGAGCTGAGAATAATAGTTACCATGTTCAGGCCAAGCACAATTTCAGCTGCTTTTGGGTTGGCCAAATTACAAGAAGAGGAGGTTGGAAGGAGACACAATCCTGTCCAAAATTTTCACACAAACCACAACAACAATACCACAACCAGCCACTACACAACAACCTACCCTAAACAAACCCCACTAAGATTACTTGCACCCAATTCCTTTCCAAAAATTCCAGCCCCACAAAATACATTCCCAAGACTTCCAGCCCCACAAAACACAGCCCACTACAATCAAAATTTCCAAAGAAAACATCCCCTACCAATTAAAAGACTTACTACCAGCCAAATGCAGGAGAGGAGAGACAAGGGGTTGTGTTATAACTGTGACGAAAAATATCATGCAGGACACAGATGCAATAGACCTAAATTGTATCTCTTGGAAGGTGTTGAAATTGGAGGAGATCTAGAGGAGTCAGAGGAGGAAATTGAGAAGCAAGAGCAGCAAATACAAACTGCAGAACTATTAGTCATTTCGGTACATGCATTATCAGGAGTTCCCTCTCCTAAAACAATGAGATTGGTGGGAAACATTGGGAACTATTCAGTTATCATTCTCATTGATACTGGCAGTACCCACAGTTTTGTGGATGAGAATGTAGCAAGAAAAATGAAACTACCAGTGGAAACTAGCCACTTGGCAGTGCAGGTGGCCAATGGAACCACTTTTCCTTGCCAAGGTTGCTGTAAGGCAGTGTTGATGCAGATGCAAGGTTTTGGAACAATTTCAGGGTGTATTTGAGGAGCCTAAGGGACTGCCACCTAGCAGGGGACATGATCACCACATAAGGTTACATGTTACAGCCACCCCCACATGTGTGCTGCCTTATAGATACCCCTACTTTCAAAAGGAGGAGATTGAAAGATTGGTGCGAGAAATGTTGCAGGCTGGGATCATTCAAACCAGTCAAAGCCCTTATTCCTCACCAGTTTTGCTAGTGAGGAAGGCAGATGGAAGCTGACGCATGTGCATTGACTACCGGGCTCTTAACAAGGAGACTATTAAAGATAAGTTTCCTATCCCTAACATAGATGAATTGTTAGATGAGTTAAATGGGGCTGAACTGTTTTCCAAGCTTGATTTAAGATCAGGCTATCACCAAATCAGGATGAATCATGAAGATGTGCCTAAAACTGCCTTTCGTACCCATGAAGGTCATTATGAGTTCCTAGTTATGCCCTTTGGGCTTACTAATGCACCCTCTACATTTCAGGGGTTAATGAATGAGATATTTAAGTCTCATTTGAGGAAATTTGTGTTAGTTTTTTTTAATGACATACTAATTTATAGTAAGTCATTAAAAGAGCATGTTTTACACTTACATATTGTGCTGGACATCCTAAAACAGCATCAGCTGTATGCCAAAATTTCAAAATATATTTTTGGTTGTCAAGAAGTGGAATACCTAGGGTATGTAATTTCTAAGGAAGGTGTGAAGGCTGACCCTAAGAAAATTCTGCAATGGTTCAGTGGCCTACACCTACCACAGTTAAGGCCTTAAGAGGATTTCTCGGACTTACAGGATACTACAGGAAATTAGTGAAGGGTTATGGAGACATTGCTGCTCCTTTGACTGCCCTATTAAAAAGGGACTATTTTTCTTGGTCACAGGCAACCACTCAGGCCTTTGAAAACCTGAAGGAAGCCATGGTGACTCCTCCTGTTTTAGGGTTACCAGATTTTAATAAAATGTTTATAATTAAATGTGATGTTTCTGGGGGGGGATTGGTGCTGTCCTAATGCAAGATGGGAGACCTTTGGCTTATTTAAGCCAAGCGTTAAAAGAAAAGAACTTGCTCTTGTCAACCTATGAGAAGGAGTTTTTGGCACTAGTCCTAGCTATTCAAAAATGGAGGCATTATTTGTTGGGACATCAATTCAAAGTGCGCACAGATCAGCAGATATTAAAATACCTACTGGAATAAAGGGTAGGAACACCCTTTCAACAGAAATAGGTTGCTAAACTCCTAGGTTTTGATTTTATTGTTGAGTGCAGATGTGGGAAGGAAAATAGAGCTGCTGATGTTCTGTCTAGAAGACTCACTGAGGAGTCCAGTACCGAGGAGGAAGAAGCCATTCCAACAGAAGGGAAGTTGAAAACCCTTAGTGTTGTTCGATCTAGTTGGTGGGAGGGGCTACTACAGGTTTATTCACAAGATCAGCAGTTACAACAGCTCATTAGCCGCAGCCAGCAGGGAGTACTTGATCCCAACAAATATAAAATTCATGGTAACCTACTGTTTTACAAAGAAATGGTACATATAGGGACTTTAACCCATTATCAAAAATTAATTTTGCAGTACTACCATGAGAGTCCTATGGTAGGACATGCAGGAACACACAAGACACATGCAAGAATCAAGAGAGAATTTTACTGGCAGGGAATGCGTAAAGATATCAGGGCATACATAAGAGAATGCGATGTATGTCAACGCAACAAGGTTGAAAATCTCAAACCAGCAGGGTTACTACAACCTTTGCCAATACCAAAAGAAGCATGGGTTGATATTAGCATGGACTTCATAGATGGTTTACCAATTTCAAAGGGATACACAGTGATCATGGTAATTATCGACAAATTCAGCAAATACAGTCATTTCATCCCTCTCTCACACCCATACACAGCAGCAAGCACAGCACAGAAGTTCATGGAACATATATTTAAACTACATGGCATTCCACAGAGCATAGTCAGCGATAGAGATGCTGTGTTTACTAGTTCTTTTTGGAAAGAAATATTTCGTTTAAGTGGCACACAGCAATTGATGAGCACAACTTATCATCCACAAACGGATGGGCAAACGAAAGCTATGAATAAATGGCTGGAGACTTACCTGAGATGTTTCACAGGAGATCGACCCAAGGATTGGGTCCGATGGCTGCATCTAGCTGAGTGGTCCTACAACACTGTTGTCCACTCTGCCACGGGTCTTAGTCCCTTTGAGATAGTGTATGGGAAAACCCCACCTCGGCTCCAACCCTTTGAACCAGGGTCCACTGCGAACCAAGCAGTAGAGAACGAGATGAGGAGCCGAGATTTTATCCTTCAATCAGTTCGGGAACACCTGCAAGAAAGCCAAGCTCGCATGAAAAATTTTGCCAATAAAAATAGAAGAGATAGAGAGTTTGAGGTCGGAGATTGGGTCTACCTGAGACTGAGACCGTACCGGCAGATGACTGTAGCCATGTGAAGGAACTTGAAGCTCTCGGCCAAATATTTTGGCCCCTTTCAAATTACCCAAAGAGTGGGTAAAGTGGCTTACAAGCTTGAGCTGCCCGAGAACTCGAAGATCTACCCGATCTTCCATGTTTCATGTCTCAAGAAGAAAATCGGAGCTCGATTTCTTCCCAACCCCAGCTTACCAGCCGTGATGTCTGACGGAGCCCTAGCTCCCAAGCTTGAGAAAGTGCTGGATAGAAGAATGAAGAAGAAGGGGAACTATGCAGGAACCGAGATTTTGGTTCAGTGGGAGGGAACGAGTGAGGAGGATGCTGCGTGGGTCGACGTGGAAGAGATGAGGTCAAAGTATCCAGAACTCGTGGGCGAGTTCTTTTGAAGAGAGAGACAGTTGTTACGCGCCTGATTGGCGACACGTGGCCAACCGATGGGTGACGCGTGGCAAGCGGTACAAACAGGCGGGATGATTGACATTTGGCAAACCAGGGTTATTCTTGACTGTGGTTATACAAATCATGGTTAGGCTAATTAAATCAGTGTTCAATTTTATGTATTTCAGTTATGTATTTCGGGTTAATTAATACATTAAATAAAGCTTGTAATGGGTAATTAAAAGGGGGGTTTATTAGAAGGATCAATTATGCTTATGTTATGTATTTAAGTACTGTTTGTTTAATGAGAAAGACATCTTGGAAAATCATCTTAAAATTGCCGTGAGCATTAGTAGGTCTCTGGAACCTTTGAATCCCAGACTTTGTTATCCTTTTCATATTATCATTCCTCAATATTATAATCTTTCATTCACAAAAATACACCCAAAAAATCCAAAAACAATTAAAAACATAACAGTGTGTGTGTGTGTGTGTGTTTTTCATTTCAATCTGACGCAGAACAAAATAACTTGTTTGTGATTATTTTCTATTGTTTCGCTCGCACAAATTTTGAACGGAAATGGATTCCCATCCCATTTCTTATAATGTAATGTAATTCGGCTAGCTAATAACATAAATTCGGTCTCACCGAAAAACATATCGTGTAGCATTTTGTGTTGTGGTTCAAATAAAAGTTGGTTAAATTTTATTTTTTATATATTTTGGGATTGTTTTAATGCATTGATATAAAAAATATTTTTATTTTTTAAAAAAAATAATCTTTTTCTAAATAAAATATAATAATTAGAAAAACAATCGTCTCTTCTAATTTTTTTAATTTAAAAATGAGCCAGGAAAATAATTAATATATCACTAAGTTTTTTCATCTTTTATATATATATATATTCACCTTTAATTGAAATGAAAAATGAAATGAAGAAAGAAAAAAATGGAACATCCTCATGCAAACATATATTTTTGCATTCAGCATCATCACTGTCCGGGCCTTGGTTCCGTGTTGGTTCTAAGAAAGAGGCCCTTCACATGGGCTGGGCCTGTAAAACAAATACATTTATCTATCTCCACCATGTCCTATTTGTGCTAGGATGGTTATAATCACAACCAGGAGCATGTTTCCTCCAATAGCCAAACAGACTTGGCAGAAATTTTTTCGCTGAGATTGCCTTTTCTGCATTTGGAAAAGAGAGAAGAAAAAAATAAAATTGAGAGATATGGGAAAAGCTTCAAAAATTACTCTAATTCTTCTCTTGGTTTCACTTTTATTCAAGCAAATACTATCCCAGGTCTTACTAATCCTTCATTGATCTCATAGTACTGTGTCTCTTCTGTGACGTTTTGGCTGTGAAAAAAGTGATTTAACGATCGGAAGAGATGTGATTGTTTCTGTATACTTGAAAGTAGAGCTTTGTTTGTTAGATATAGTCTCTTAATGGGTTTTTTTTTCTTCTGATTTTAACCACTATTAGTAGTGAATTATGGTCAAGTCAGTATTTTTAAGGCAATGTTTTTTTTTTTTTAACTTATGTGATGGGAAATTGAAATTTTCGAGTTATGGATTGGCCCATTTGGATTATGATATGATCGAGTTAAGCTAATTGTTGTTTGATTCTGTGTATGATCAGTGGAGATCGTTTTTTTATTGGGTTGGTACTGTTTTTGAATGCATTGATTAAAAGTTGTTTTAATGATATTAAAGATTGTTTGCTCATGTTGGTATCTCTGGCAGGATGTTGGAGAGCATGTGGCTGCGAGGTTTGTGGATTGTTATTATTTATATAGTCATTGCTGTAATTTTGTTTTGAAAGTACACGTCTAATGTTTGTTTTGATGCTTGTGTTTAGAACTGTTAAGCAAGAAGAAGAGCATGGACACAAAGTACATTGCTCCAGAGAAAGAAGTAGGGCTGCCTGGCAAGCTATAGAGGAGGTAACAGGGATTATTTAGCTCATTTGCTTTTTGCGATCAACACCTTGTGGAGATATCATTTGTGTAGCTTTTGTGATGTTGTTGTTTGTCCTTCCTTGTGGTGTAGTATTTGATGCCATTTGTGGAACGGGAGAGGTATCAGATTTTGAGTAAGTGTAGGCTTCATCCGAGCAATGATCTATTTAGGGACCAAGAGGAACACAAAATTCATGTGGACATAAATGAATGGAAGTGTGGATACTGTAAAAAAAGTTTCCGTGCTGAGAAGTATCTTGATCAACATTTTGACAACAGGCATTACAACCTCCTTAATATTGTATGTGGACTCTGGTCCCTTGTCTTCTTGGGTGAATTTGATGCTTATTTTGCACGATGCTTCTTGTCTTCCTCTTAACTGTAAAAAATATTATATTGTGGATGACATTGTTGGGGTGGAGGGTTGTAGAGGAAGGGGCATGGTGAAAGAAACGCACAGCTCTTAACAGAACTTTTAATGAACTCAGAGTGATAGCAAGTGCTTGGCTGATTTATGTGGAGCTTTGCATTGTGATTTCATGATGGATTCCAAGTCAACTAAGACCAAGTGCAATCCTGCCGCTGTTGCAAAGAATCGCCACCTTTGTGAGGTTGCTTCTGATTGCTGTGTCGTTTTCATCATGGTCTCTGATTAGTTGCTCTAATATCCATTGTACTCTGTACAGAGTCTTGCAGATAGCTGCTTTCCTCTCAGTCAGGGCCCTTCAGCAAGTCGCCTGCATGGTAATGAAGATGCTTTATAGTCCATGTGCTTAATTGTGATATCTTTTTTTATTGCAGACTGAATCCTTTTATTTGTTCAAGAACCATGTCTGATATTTAATACATGCACTGATTTCTCTTACTTCACAATGTTGTTCTCACTTGCAGAATTGTTTTTGCACCAATTTTGTGATGCTCACACTTGCTCAGGGAAAAGAAAACTTTTTCCTAAGGGTGGCAAGGTAATGCTTTTTCTTCACAATAAGTTTAAACTAGACAGGTCACCAAAACTTTTTAAGAAAACCTTTTGAAATGCATCCATGTTTCTAGCTGTTTTGTTCTTTCAGGCTGTATAACAAACTCTGAACCTAAAAGTGAATAAACCTAACCATAATCTGTGAGTCCTCGTTTGGATGCCAGAAGATTATAAACTATTGTAGAATTGGTTTATGTTATTTATCCACCAGAAAATTAATCTATCCTACATTCATGCTAGCCTGTCGTGTATTTTCTCCAAAAACAAATCTGTAAATTATCTTTTGGATGTCAGAGGTAGAAAACTTTTATGCTGAACTGTCTACTTACTTTCCTCTCCTTATTTCTGCAGAAGGAAACAAGCGTATTCTACCTGGCTATTTCAATTCTGACAATGATGATGATCCCCCTATTCTATCTCATTGTTTATTTGCATCAAAGGTACCATTCTTAATTCGAGTTTTTTTTCCACTTTTTCTGACTTCATGCAACAATTTCATAAACTTTTTTATCCCTCTGCAGTGAAATGAGGAAAGGAACCCAGGAGCTAAGGAGAATCCCAAAAGGTGGAAGGAAGACGAAGCCAATGTAGTTAGTGGTAATGTTTTTTTTACTTTTAGAGCTTCGCTGGGTAGAATTTAAGGTTCATGCTTTGATGGTTAAATCATGATTAAGGTAATGACATCATTGATTGTCTTTTATTCATAGGAGCTATATTTGAAAACTTCCTACAGTTGACTGCATAGATACATTTGTGCTGATGTTTTGCCCTCTTGTTTTGGCCATGGCACTGTTCATTGTTTTTGTTACTTTGCTAGCTCCTTTACTTAACAGGTATCTGAATGGCATGTCAACCCTTTGTCGTAGAGACTGTGACCTAGGACTCTTGCATTTTATATTAGCGTGCGTGATGATTTTGGATGAACATTTAGTACTGTGATTAAGTTTAGCAGCTTGTTTTAACTTTTAACAACGGGTGGGGACTGTATTGCCTAATCTCTTCTATGCCCTCCCAATAACAGGTTAGGCTCCGAGAATCACTATCTGTTGAAGAAATGGAAGATGGGGACACGAAGATGAATGGTTGTAAACAGTTGTTTGCTCTCCCCTTGAAGGGCCCTGTGTAAATTTACAAGTCTTCTGAAGGTCTAGACCGATGGAGAAATGAATTGCATCAGAATATCTGCAGAACGCTAAAACTCGGATGAATTTCCATAAAAATTCATGGTGGCATCCCATTACTCGTGATAGGGGCATCAGTTGACAAAAACATGAATTGTATACAACTTGCTATTCAAATTGATCAACCATATATTGACCTTTTCAGTACTTTTGAATTGCATCCAATACAGAAATGCCAGAAATTTGGACATGCTTGTATCATACCCCCCCTAAATATTTTCTGTTGATAAGGTTTAAACAAGAACGGGGTAAAATAATCCTTGGCCGGCGGATCAAACTTATTATTTTGAAATTATTTTGCATATCAACTGAAAGTTAGAAAGTGTAGCTTGATGCAAGCACAAAACTTGATTGCAAAACTCTCGAAGCTCCTCTGTAAAATGTAAACCACTTGTTCAGCTGCTTTTGCCCAACTATTAGCAGCAAGTGTTGTATTGGAGTTTTAGCTTATCTTGGACAGTTTTCTACGAAAGCTTCCATCCCCAGCAACCTGCACGTTTCTTTTTCTTTTTTTTTTATAACCGGGGTTCCTGGCCAGCTTGCGGGCACTATAATTAAATCTCCGGGTTCACTGAACATCCTGCAAACCCAATGAGCATATAAGGCACCACGGGGTGACAGACGTGCCTGACAAAACTTGAATCTGGAGTGAGAGGAAGAGAGAAGTCTTTTTTGACCACCTGATCAAGTGCATGAAAAGCTTGAATCTGGAGTGAGAGGAAGAGAGAAGTCTTTTTTGACTACCTGATCAAGACCATGCTGGCACCTGCACGTTTCTTGCTTTATCTGGCGTGGCAAGGAAATGTCATATCATGAATATCCTTTGCTGGTCCAATTGTCCCTTTATCCCATAAAACTTGAAGTGGTACTCTCTGCTTCTATTTAAGCTATAATCTAGCTGCTTTCTGCAAAAACTGAAGTAATGTGGAAAACAAAATAAAACGGCACCATTTTAATCAATATGATCGGCTAAAACCGCAGAGAAGCTTCGCAGAACTAGCACGTAAAATATGATACTGAGCGAAATTCTCAATTTGAATCAAGCTCAGTGCAGTCCATTTATTGCACTATCTCATATCAAGTTATAAAATCAACAGAGAATAGCTTCCTGATACTCTATTTGCACCAGTTAATCAAAATGAGCTACAGAATAAATAACCATCTTCTTCAATTAATTCACTAGTATGACACTATAAGTAATACAGCTTTTCGAAAAGTCGGAGCATAAATAATTTACAGTTCTGCTGCTGAAATCCTACCTAGCTCGAATCGCACGCATGCTTGTAGGTTCATAACCAGTATACGACTGCGTACTGTACTCGAAGTCTGAGTCCGGTCCACCAGGACAATACACGCAAATATTCCCCGTCGTCGCGATATGCGGGCACCGGTGAGGCTTCGACATGACAGCAACAACTTCAATTCCTGATGCCGTGCGTACCGGTTTGGCTCGGAGTTTCGGTAGCAATGACTCGCGGTCAGAATCCGGCAGCGCTGCGATCATCTCGACGAGTTTCGGAGCACGTGCGAGGCCGTATTTGCGACAGGCGGCAGATTTTAGCGCGTTAAGATCGACGGTTTGGTTTTTTCGTGAAAGGTCTGCCATGGAATTGACGATTTCGGCTATGGCTCGGACTCTAGCTTCTTCTTCGGTTAGTCCGTGAGGTTGGTAACCGCCGCGACCAGGTCGCGGGAGTTTTTTGCTCTCAGTAATTACTGCAGTTGCCATTGGAGGGAAAGGAGGCAGAGAAGAGAGGTGGAATGCGCGCTGATAGGAAAGGGAAGAGAAGCACTCGATTCTGTTAAGAGCCCAACCCGTTCGGCTGTGAGGAATCAGCTCCCCGCGTTTGGTAACCAGTAGTTAAAACGGGAATGATTTTTTTTTTCTTTTCAAAATAAGGATTTTACTGGCAATATTTTCATGGAAACAAGTTTTTTTTATGGATTATCAATATTATTTATATCTTTTTTAAAAATGGTGATAAAAGATGTTGAAATAAATTATGATGTTTTTTTATTCGATAATAAAAGATATTATTGTATCCATTTGTGTGTCTATAAACTTTTTTTATTGCGATACAATTTCTAAACTATGATTTTTAGGATGATAAACAAATGCTTTTACCTAAAAACATATTATTAAATTTTTTTATAATGTTAATAATATATATTTTAATTTTTTTTTTGTTTTTTTATACTTTTATAAAATGTAACTCAATATATCAATTTTAAACACCCATAAACTTGTTGAAAAATACAAAATCAAACTAACAAGAAATCTCATCTTGATCCTGGTAACATGCTTGTCCCTCTCTTTCAAATTATGGAGAGAGAAAAACATGTTATTTTTATTGTGTACCTATTGTAATCTCGCTCATGTCTTTTTAGTGCCCGTTTGGCATTGCGATCCCACCGGCTTTTGGCCGAAATTTGAAGAAGAAAAAATTATTTTAAATGAATATGTTTTTGTGTGTTTTAGATCATTTTGATGTGCTGATTGTTTTTGTGTGTTTTAGATCATTTTGATGTGCTGATTTCAAAAATAATTTTTAAAAAATAAAAAAACATCATTTTGATGTATTTCGGCACGATAAACACTTTAAAAAGCTACCGCAACCACACTCCTAAACAGGCCCGAAGGAATTATTCTTAAAAAATTTTTGCTTGGCTTTGAATTTAGGATATTTTTGTCTTTTAATATGGAAAAAGAATTATTACTGGTTTGTTTGGGGGTATTGTCAACTTTTTCATGTATTGATAAATAGCTAAATAACCAGAAAAAAAATAAACTAAAAAACCAACATTGTTAAGCAGAGCTATTTTTTCCTTTCCATTTCTCGTGTATAATAAAATTATGTGCATACCCTTAAAAAAACACATAAAGTCAAGGGTGATATGGTATTTTCTTGCATTTAAGTATTTTATTGATTTAAGTGATAGTAATAATGTCATTCAACATTTAATCAAAAAAAAAATCAATTCTAAAAGTTGATGATGCATTAGAGTGGTCATGCATTTTGGACAACATGTGTAGCTATTTTTTGTTGATTTAAAATGTGATTATTTCATCATGTTCTATTCATTGTCATTTTTTATTATTATGTGACGTGTGTCAGCTTATAGTGACTAATTTATCATCGGATGGCCTTTTTTTTCCACTTCATTTCTCACTCCTACCCTAAAAAATGAGTTATGGTTCTCCTTGTTATTGGTCTTTCACTTCCTTTTATTAAACTTTTGTTTGATTTTTATTCAATCATTGAATTCTAATTTGTAACACACAATGTTCTTCTAACTTGGTTCTTCTTATTTGATTTTTTTATTTCTTTTCTTTGACTTTTTTTTTTGAAGTTTCTATAGTTTTTAATTTTACCTGTCAAAATAAGTTTGCTTTTTTTTTTTCCAGATAACAACAATAACAATAGTATTACTAGAATTATTATTGTTTGCTATTGCTATTGCTATTAGTGGTGGTGGTAGCAGTTATAAAACAATGATGATAGTAGTAATGATAATAATAATGATAGTGGTAATAATAATTGTGATGATAATGATAGATTACAATGATAATAGTGGTATTAATAATAGTGATAATACCGACAATAACAAACAACAAGATGATATTATTGCTAGTAGTAGTAATTGTCATGACACTGATAGTGATTATATATATATTATCCTTCATATCATGTTTATAGTTTTTTTTCTTTGATGATAGTGGTGACGATGATAGTAATGATAACAATGATATTAATAAAAAGAAAGTATTGATGGTATTAATAACAATATTAATAGTATCGGTAATGATAACATTTTATTACAATAACACCGATGACAACAATAGTAACATTAATGTTGATAATTGCAGTAACAAAGGTGATGACAATAGCATTAATGGTGACGGTGACGACAACAACAACGATGATAGTGGCGATGATGAAAATGACAACAATAATGATACACATGGCAATGCTAGTAGAAGAATGGCGACGACGACAAGTTTTATCCAATGAGTTTTGTGGAATAAGATCAACTTGATCTCATACCATGATTCGCAAGTTTTATGTATTAACACGAGACAAACTTATTTTTCATTATCATATACACATGTCTACCACACTACCTTAAATTATTTAATCTTGTTATTTTCTTGTAATTCTTTTATCCAATTATATATTTCTAAAAGTTTTTATATATATATATATATATATATATTCCAGATGTTTTTTTTTATTATTTAAAAAGTATTGTCATTTTTTTCCACATTAAAAAAATACAAACTCGTTTACCGAGCATATCTAGTTTGATCCTATAGACTAATTTATTCGCATGGTGTGATAATCTAAGGTCGTAATGTGATCGATAATGGCAACAATGTTACATTCAATATACTTAACCTTGAGTGGTTTAGCTTTACTAGTCAGACTTTAAGTTCTCTCCTTATAAATCATTAATTTGAGTCTCACAAACCTCAGAGCTACCGAAAACTTACATGATATAATAAAGTACATCAAATAAAATTAATTGTATAAACAATACATATAAAAGTATAATTTCTGTAAAGTTAGCCCATAAAGCTTTCGTGTACACAAATTATAAAATATTTTAAGTAATTTTCCTTTTAAAATAAATTCAAAATGCCCCTATTAAAGACATCTAAAAAGTATTTCATTCACTTCAAATATATTATTTTTGAAAATTTTAATTGATATTCATTTTACAATACTTTAAATCCAGTTTCTATGGGTATTATGGTCACTACAAGTAATAAAAAGAAGGTCGATGGATCTGATCTCACCAGCGCTACTATAAATCCCGAGAGCGCCAAGACTTGGCGGCCGCTTAAAAAATTCAAAATTTCACCGAGGTCTCCATTCAAATTAAGACACCGAAAAACTCAAATTTCCTCAAACCCCTCTTTCCCTCTCCTCTCTCTCCCATCCTTCCCCCCCCCTCTCCCTCTCCCCTTGCGTGCGTGTCTAGATCTGGGGTGTCAGGATCGAACCAGTGAAGAGGAGGTTTCTCACTTTCTCCAGGTAAGACTACTCAATTGAAATCCTCCCTCTCATCTTCCAGGTATTTCCAACACATCTCGTCCCTTCTGTTTTCTTCCGCTTGTTTGATGCATTGAAATTGCTGACCAAGTATTCTTGCCCTTTTAAACTGATGCCCAATTCGAAGCACTTTCTGTTTAATCTCAAACCTGGGTCTACCAGTCGACCTAAAAATCATGAGCTATTGTTGCTTCTGGGATTTTTAATTTCAAATCTTTATTAGACCTGAAATAATAGTAATTATGGTTAGAGAGCAGAGGGTAGAGTCTTTTTACAGCCGCCTCCGCGAATCGGTTTCAGCTTCGTCTCTCTCTCCTCTACTTATATTTCCCTCAACTTCTGATGCAGACTCCCTCTGCGCTCTTAAAATTATTTTCCACATTCTGGAATCTGACTCTGTCCGTTACGCTTGCTATCCTGTTTCTTCCTTCCAAGAAATCCACAAAAATGCTAATTTGACCTCACTTTCTAACGAACCCATTTCAATCCTGTTAGTGAATTGGGGTTGTCAGCGTGATTTGAGGCGGTTACTCAATTTAGGCCCTGCTGCACGTGTTTTCGTGGTTGATAGTCACCGCCCCATCCATTTGCATAACTTGAATGACCAGAATGAGAGTGTGATTGTTCTTTACACGGGCGATGACGAGCAACAAGCTGATTTGGCTTATGATTTTAAAGTTTCGGAGTTGGCTAACGCGAGTGAGTTGAATAGTGATGACGAGGGGGAAGAGAACTCTGACAGTGAAGATGAAGAAGATAGTGAAAGTGAGGGAGATGAGGATGATGGGTCATCAAGGAAACGGAGGAGGGTTTCTAACGAGGATGAAGCTGACCCAGTTCAGCTTTTTAGGAAATTGAAGAGGGAGTATTATCGCAGGGGCACTTTTCATGGAAAGCCTTCAGGATGTTTGATGTATGATTTATCGCATTCGCTGAGGAAGAACACGAATGAGCTGCTTTGGCTGGCTTGTGTCTCGCTGACTGATCAATTTGTTCATGAGAGGTTGACGGATGAGAGGTACCAAGCTGGGGTCATGGAGCTTGAGCAACATATTAACAGTTCAGGGAATTTGGAGGCAGTAACTGTGGTGACCCTCAAAGATGGAACAAAGATTCGAGCACCTGAGTCTTCAAGGATTGCCTATGAAGATGAACCTAGACTCATGTTGTTGAGGGAGTGGAATTTGTTTGATTCAATGTTGTGTTCTTCATATATGGCTACAAAATTGAAGACATGGAATGACAATGGAATGAAGAAGCTAAAGCTTCTTCTTGCTAGAATGGGATTTGCCCTCGTAGATTGCCAACAAAAGTTTCAGTACATGAATCTTGAAGTGAAGAGAAAGATGAAAGATGAGTTTGAACGATTCTTACCTGAATACGGCCTTTCTGATTTTTACTACAGGAGCTTTCTGAGGCTACACGGGTACAGCTCGAGGGTGTCTGCAGCAGATGTTGTGTATGGTGTCACTGCTTTGCTCGAGTCATTTGTGAGTTCTGATGGGTCCTGTGCTTCTAAGCAGTTTGGGGTAGCTTATGACGCTCTGTCCTTGAACAATCTGGACAAGTTGAAAGCTGGAATGCAACAAGCGATCAAGGTCCAGAGGGCAATTCTTAGACAAGGAAGTGCAGCAATAACCAAGAGTGGTTCTATCAGAAGTGGAAGAAAGTTCAGGTGGGTGAAACTTGAGGATTCAGTGGATACAAAACTGTTGGGATACCCCCAGGCTTTGACTAAATTCTGCTATTTTCTGATGGATGCTTTGAGAGAGAAAGGTGCCAGGGCAAAGCCTTTGGTTTGTGCCTGCTTGTCGCAAGAGCCAAACAAGATGTTGATTGTTGGGGTTTGTGGGAAGCCTCGTCTTGGGGCAGTTCAAGGAAATGCCTTTGGGAATGCATTCAGAAATGCAGCTTTAGAGATGGGAACCGAGTTCTTCCATGAGTTGTTTGAATCTTCATGGATTGTTTTAGACAAAGGTGCAGTTAATAACTTTATGATCAGATTAACTGAGAAACTGTGATATAAAACTGTCAAAGAAAAACTTTTGTTGTATTGTTCTCAGGAGAGTACCTGTGTTTCTCTTAGTGTTTTTTTTCCTAGTGTGTTCCAAATAATTCGTAAATGAAAAAAGAAAATTTATTTTATTCTGTCAAGAATAGTTTTCTTCTTCTTCAAAAGCTGTTGTATTTTCATTTAAGTATATTGTATTTTGCGTTAGGTGATTGCACTGATGTATCAGATTATCCTTGCACCATCGTAGCTGTTAATTGTAAAGATTTGGAGATGTTCAAGTTAATGTTCATTGATCAAGAACTATGCTTTCGCTTTCACTTCCTTCTATAAGTAGCTTTTGAAGTAATAGGAGTATGATATAATGATAATGTTCATATAACATGATTTTGTGGAATGTTATTCAGTGATATTATAGTACTCTGCATGTTGCTAGTACAATGTACTCAACAGGGTATGGCCTCGCCCTTTTGCATCTTATTGCATGCTTACTTTCTATGCGATGGCTATGTTCGCGTGTGAACTGTAGCATGCGATTTGCATACAGATCATTGGCTGCCGAACCAAATGTTCAAAATCCTTGCTTCGGTTACTAGCCTGTCAAACCAAGTGCTCGGCATCCTTTCTTTGATTTTGTTTGAAGCCTCGTATCTGACTCTTTGAAATTCGGGAGTACCCTTGTACCTGATGATTAACATGAGCTTAGTGTTAGCAACATTTTATACACAACTTCTTATAAATTCTGCTTTTAATGTTAAAATTTTATTTTTATTTTTATATTGAGCTATCATACTCTTGTGACATATATTATAAGTTTGATGAATTAACTCAATTTAATAGATTAATTCATTTGACTCAAGTTTTTTAATTTCACTATTTAATATTAGATTGATTGTTAATTATATATATTTTTTTTACTTTCTATTATATTATTGTACCCTCATGACTAAAAAGATGCTTAACGGGTTAAACCAAGTATACTTGAATTATTTTTCGTGTTATTTTTTAATTGATTTTTTTTTCAATTTCATCATTTAACACTAGATCAATTAAAAATTGAAAATTCATATTTTTTTAATTTGATTTATATGAGGATATCTTGGTCTCTTGACCGCGAGTTTTGATATTTTAACCTTGGTTAAATCGTCATCATACTGAGATAACCTCATAAGTCATGGGTTGACAGATTGACTTAGTTTTTCTTCTTCTTCTTCAATCACAACCTTTAACATTGTGATGATTAAGAATTGAAATTTACAATTTGTTTTTATTTGTTTCTCATGAAGTTATCTCGGTTTTATTATCTAGATCGTGAGCTTAACATATTAATTGGGATACTTTTTTGAAATTCATTTTTAATTGATTTTTGTTGCAATTTCATCCTACAATATTGGATTTATTAGAAATTACACTTCATAATTTGTTTTAATTTGTTTTATATGGGGTTATCTTCAATTTATGACTCGGATTGTATTTTTGTGTTGTTAAGCATGATTAATATTAATTAATTTAATATGTTATTATCTTATATATTAAAAAAATCATCTTGGAATTTTTTAGTTAAATTAGATTTTTACAGGTTGAGTTGATTTTAAACCTATAAAATCAACCGGGTTACATCATATCAACCCTCATGCTATTTAATTTTTTTTATTAAAAAAATATTAACCGGATTTACAAAGTAACTTAAAAAGAAAATCGATGATCAACTCCCAATTCTTTTGAGGTGAATCATCTTGTATCTTTATATTGTGCTTCAAATTTGAAGATGTATTAAGGGTTATTTTTTTATAAATAAATTGATATTAATTTGATTTTTTTTTTAAAATAAAAATCAAATTAGATATTACCCCAATTTGACAGAGGTTGATTTTTCGTGGTGGTCTGACAAGATACACTATCCAATTCAATTCGGACGTGAAATTTGGGTTAGCTTCAGGGAATGTTGGGCCAAAAACTTGACCCGCCGGGCGAGGCCCGTTTTAATAACACTGATCTGTAATAAAAAATGTGTCTAAATTGAATTGCTATTTCCACTTCCACAGCGAGAAAGCATAGAGCAAGAGAGAGAGAGCTTGCAAAATTGCAGAAGTGAAGATGGAAGCGGAGGGGGGTGCAAAGAGAAGGAGAGAAGTGGAGAACAGGATTCTGGAGAAAGTTGGACAAATTATTTCAGAAATAAAATCTGCCAAACACGTAGACCAACTTATTTGCTCTCTCCACTCTCTTGCTCTCCTTCTCTTCCCTTTAGATTCATCCCTCATTTTACCTACTCTTGACCAGCGTTTCAAAGAACAGGTTACTATCCATTGATTTTTTCTTTTCTTTTTAACTTTATTTTATCGATAAATAAATGTTTTTTTTTCCAGATTCTTAGTGCTAAAATTCCTTCAGCAAACGAGAGGAAGGAGTGGTGGCAAGCATTTTACCGAGGAAGAGGAGCTCCGTTTCCTACATTTGCTAGGGTTTTATTACTTGGTAGTTAATAATAAACAGTATTAATCTGGAACTTTCAATTAATTATTTGTGATTGCTGATGATGAATGTATACTGCCGTTTGCACTTGGATGTAGATGTTGTGTCCGATTGGTTAGCTTGTTTTCCGGTTTCGGCGAAAAAGCTTGTTTATGATGTTTTCTTTGTTAATGGACTCGCCACGGAGGTTGTTCAGGCTTTAGTTCCTTTCCTACAGTACAACGGAAATGGAAGTGTTGCTGATGTTAATGCTGTTCAATCCAATACTGAAAGGTATAAATTTAGTTTGTGTAGAAGAATAATTGTTGATTTTATCCATTTAGGGATGATGGTGATGATTTGTGTTATTTAAAAGCAGCACTGTGATGAATGCATTTAACTGATGATAATTGTGGTTTCATTTTCGTGGTTTTGTTTTTGTAATTGTACATTTGATTAGGTTTATGAACTATTGTTGAAAGATTTTAATCTACTTGTTGACATCTTTTGTACAATTCTGTCAGGTTACTTGTGTTGTGTTTGCTTGAAAATGATGGTGTGCTCCAAATTGCTAGAGAGTTCGGCAGTTCTCAACTTTATGAAGATTTTTCAAATGTACAGCTCCAACCATTGGCGTCTAGGGTGGCTCAAATTGTTGCATCTATTCCTGACAAAGCACAACCAAAAGCTCCGGCGTTGCTTTCATCACAGTATCCTTGCTCTCTCATGTGATAGTTATTTTGTGGATTTGAGTATTTGTGCATATGTACATGTATTAGTTCCCAAATCCTGATGAGGATGACTAAGGCACTAAGCCCCAGTTCCAATCCCCTTATTTTTTTGATGTGATATTCGGCATCATGTGTGCTCATGTGTTCCGTGGTTCCATGAATCCTGTTTTAGCTTTGATGCTGTATACTTGTTTTATCACTCTCTCTTTATTATTCTCTCATGGTTTGCAAATGTAATATCAATACTTGATCAGACAGCAACTTCTTCCTTGAAACTCCTTCAGTATATTGTTTTGCTTTACAAGAGTTATATAGTTCATTCTTCAGGCAGATCACCTTTCAGCTTCTCCATGGAGCACAAGAGAGGGATAAGAATCTATCTGATGAAGAATCTACCTCATATAATTTTGAACTGGATGGTATACTGCTATTTACCGGGGAAACATTTTCTCGTATTTGTCGACGTGGGGCTTCAGGTAATTGAAATATTTCCAGCGCTGCAGTTTCAAACTCATGTTTTTGCTAGATGTGAATGGTTAACGTTTAACTTCCCATTCCTTAGAAGGAATCCTGTATTAAGTTATATTTAGCTTGCATTAAGTGAAAGAGAAACTGTCAACTATAAATCACATAGAAAAAAAAATTCTGAATGGAAACTTCTTATTTAACTCCCAACTAATTTGATCATAAGTTCATATTTTAAAGGGCTTAAAATGTGATCTACTTTCATTACACAGTACCAGGCCCCTGGAAATGGTTACAAATAATGTACTAGAGTCTGGCCATGTGGATTGTTACAGTCAATTTTCAAGCAGGCTCTGCATTCTATCTCCTGATTTAATTTTGTTTGCACTTGATTAGGAGTCTTTGATGAACTCCTTGCCTACAAGATTCCTATTCATGCTTAATATAGCTTTATTAGGAGTTTCCTGTAGAAGTGGTTTATCACTAAGCCATTCTGAGATGTTTCATTGATAGGATTTTGTACTAGAATTGATGCAACTGGAATATATTGTCATGGTTGCAGAAGTGCTACTAGGAGAATTAGTCTCTCATGTTCTTGGACACATCCGGAGCTTCTTATCATCAAGTATTGATTCAGTTATGGTAGATCTGCTTGAGTCAGATTCTGGATCTCAATTTTGGTTAAAGATAATGGGAGCAATTAAAGACCCCTATGCTGTTGAAAGAATCTCTGAGCAGCTTCTGCGTCAACTGTCAATTGAACACACAACTGATACTGAAGCTTACTGGATTCTTTGGATATTGTTTAATCGGATCTTTAATAATCAGCCAGCTGTCAGGTCAGCGAACATGATTTATTTTCCCTAATAAAAATGGAGATGATACTGTTATAATTTCAACCTCCACCTTCTCCACCACCTTCACCTAAAAAAATTCTCTCTTTGGTTCCATGGATGAATATTAAGTTCTGATGATGTTATATTCCTACTGCTGAGCTCATCGTAAATCTCCAATCATGTTCTGCACAGAGAAAATTTAATGTTATAATGATTGTCAATTTTTGTTTTTTCTTTTTGCAGGTCCTTGTTTTTGGACAAATTTTTACTATGGAAAATATTTCCCTTCTGTTGCCTACGATGGATCATTCAATTTGCTGTTTTTGAATGTCCGCCCGTTTCTAATTCACTTACTAAAGGGCGTGAAACCCATGGTCTCTTAGACACAACACAGCATCTGATGGCAGTATGGTCTAGACAGGAGTTTGTGCAATCAGCCCCAATGGAGCAGCAAGCTTGTATCCTTTCACTTATTTTTAGAGTTATTCATTAAATTGATCTCTTTAACATAAAGTTGTCAAGGGTTACTTGTTAATGAGAAAGATTCATTCATCTTGCAGAAGTCGTATATTACATGACAGGGTTTGATGCATTAAAAGAAACTCTGGATTGTTCAAGCTTGCACTTCCCTGGGATGTTAGGACCATGCTATTAATCTTATTAGTCTTCTTTGCCATTTTTGTTACCCTTCCATCTACAATTCAGATGTAACTGCTGCAATAGGTCTTTGCATGGAGAGGATTTCTAAAGAGGAGCTAGACAATTCCAAGGATTTGATGCACTCGATTCTTCAAGGAGTTAGCTGTATAATTTTGTTCTGCTTCAATTTCCTAAGAATTCTGCAATAAGCTCAGCCTTACCTTCCCTAACATCTTATATTTATTGCTGTCAGTTAGACTGGAGAGCCCTACTTATTTGATCCGGAAAATGGCTAGCAATATTGCTTTGGTGTTCTCTCAAGTAATTGACCCCAAAAATCCTCTATACCTGGATGATAACTGCTCTGGGGAGACGATTGACTGGGAGTTTGGATTTACTAAACCTGAGAAAGATACTCTGTCTACCCATAATCACACAGAGAAGCACACTGATGAAACAAAAAGATTATCCACTTCACAGGCAGAAAAGGACCTGAACTATTCTACAAATCAAGGAAGGGGCAAGAGTGAGAAGGCTGGAAGTAAGAAATTGTCTCAATTTAAGCTGCTTGATCCTGATGAGATTATCGATCCAGCTACTCTGAATTATGGATCAGCCTCTGATGAAGATGAGGACGAAGCTGCAAGTGAGAATTCTGATTCCTCCAGTGACTCATCTTTACAGCCATATGATTTGATAGATGATGACACAGACTTGAAGAGAAAACTCACACAGTTGGTTGATGTAGTTGGAGCCCTACGTAAATCCGATGATGCTGATGGGGTAAGTCAATGGAGTTCATTGTTGATTATGCCTTAAAGGTTCCAGCAAGAGTGGTCTCCACTTAGTTACTCTTTATCCATATGATTCACATGTCATGCGAATGCGAGATGTGAGATCTCATTTGGTGAAAATTTGACAATAAATGATTTGCCGTCATCTGTTTAATGAAACTACAATTTTTAACTGTAATGATTTATTCTTTGTCTCAATGGTTGGAATCTCCTGGGATATGGGGGGTTTCTTGGATAGTTCTCCAAGGAACTGCAATGACATCTGTAATTAGATTTTTTGTGAGTCCTTTAAATTGTTTTTATGAATAAGTGATGAAAAATATTTTTTCTTGTAGTTAGTGACCTTGTTTTATGTTACAGGTAGAGCGGGCTCTTGATGTTGCTGAAAATCTTGTGCGAGCATCACCTGATGAACTTACACACATAGCAGGGGATCTTGTTAGAACTCTTGTACAGGTTCGTTGCTCTGATTTGGCTGTAGAAGGCGAGGAAGATACAGCTGAAGAAAAAAGGCAGAGAGCCTTGGTTGCCTTGGTTGTCTCTTGTCCTTTCCAGTCTCTCGAAAGTCTAAACAAACTTCTATATTCACCAAATGTAGACACAAGCCAACGCATAATGATTCTTGATGTAATGAGTGAAGCAGCTCAGGAGCTTGCTGATTCTAAGATTATGAAACCAAAACATCAATCAAGGGCCCTCATATCAACTGTATCAGAGAGTCAAGCCTGGTTCTTACCTAGCAGCATAGGGCCTCTTGGAGCTGGTTTTTGGAAAGAGGTCTCAGAAACAGGAACTCTGCTGAACTATTCTAATCGATATGAGAGAGAACTTCCACTCAAACCAGGTCAGATAAGAAAAGGGAAGATTCGTAGATGGAGTGTCAGATCAGCAAACGTACCAGAAAATCAGTTGGAATGGACCAAAAATAAGTTTCATGTTTATTCAGCAGCGTTTATGCTTCCAGCGATGGAGGGTTTTGACAAGAAAAGGCATGGTGTTGACTTACTGGGTAGAGATTTTATTGTCCTGGGGAAACTCATCTACATGCTTGGTGTTTGTATGAGATGTGTTTCCCTGCATCCTGAAGCATCTGCATTGGCTCCTTCTCTTCTAGATATGTTAAGATCCAGGTAAATGAATAAAACTTATAATTGTGTTATCAAGCGATGAAAATGGCATCTTGGGATCAATGCTCCGTAACCAGGTCCCAAATTGAGTTTTAGTGCATATTTAGTGGTTTGTGCTGATCATTAGTAACAGTTCACCTCACATCAGTTTGTTATGTGCTTTCTTAGAGGGGGTAATATATGTTATTGGAAATTTAATGATACATACTTTATGCAGAGAGATATGCCATCACAAAGAAGCTTATGTCAGAAAAGCTGTCCTTTTTGCTGCTTCAAGCGTGTTGGTGTCACTTCATCCATCTTTTGTTGCATCGGCCCTAACCGAAGGAAATCTTGAAGTTTCGAAGGGGCTTGAGTGGGTTCGCACTTGGGCCCTTGATGTAGTTGAGTCAGATACAGATAGAGAGTGCTATACAGTAAGCAAGAAACTCTGGTGCTCCTAATAGGAATTTCTGTGTTGCTTCTTTATTATTATTATTATTATTATTATTATATGAACTCTATTTAGACTTTCATATTTAGAAGTTTCACGACTACATGGGCCATCAATTCATATAGTTCCTATATCACACTTTTATTTTTGAAGGTTC
The DNA here is from genome assembly GCA_009078335.1 of Salix brachista. Lineage (NCBI taxonomy): Eukaryota > Viridiplantae > Streptophyta > Magnoliopsida > Malpighiales > Salicaceae > Salix > Salix brachista. Next base: position 15,126,155 of record CM018586.1, read on the forward strand.
TTCCATGTTAAACTAATTATTTTCTTCCTCTTCAAATAATAACCATGTCCTGAACATATTGAATTCTTGAAAATATTAGCTGTCGAAAATGTTTCATAGATAACAAGGAAAATCCCTCCATAAGGGTTGAGCTTTACTATACTAGGATGATGCAAGAGTGAACATAGTAATACTGAAAGAACTTCTGTTGAAATGCATGCTTTGCATAATCATGGTAGCATGTTTGCCATACTGAAAAGGGCATGTTGTCTTGTTTCTTAATGGCGGTGACATCTGGATATCAATATATGTAGTTTTGGGTAATTTTGCATGCACATACTGGACGGGATAATCTCTGACCCATTTTTTCACACCTGCTTCAATAGTTGTAATGTGCACTAGCTAAAAATTGCTCATGAATATGCATACTATTGAAATACTTGTAAGTTCATGCTATATGCAAAATGCTCCGGAATATGATCTCTGGCGTATTATTTCAATTCATATTTGAAATACTTAATTTCGTTTCAGATTTCATACTATCCCGAATCATTTCTAAATCTAACACTTAAATTTTATCTCAGATGGCTATGTCATGCCTCCAACTTCATGCTGAGATGGCCCTCCAAGCTTCCAGGGTACTAGAGTCTGCAGAAAGTACATTGAAGCCAAAGAGCATTGGTGTTTCTTCCAACCTATCTAAGGCGACAATCAAAATCCCCTTCTCAAACTTCTCAAATGTAGAATACTAGATCTTTGATCTTTTTTTAATTATACACCATTTTCGTACAGTTTCTAGGTTGATTTCAAGTTCTTTGTAAAGTCATCACTCGTTTTTTAAAGTAGAATTAGGACATAGATCAATAACGAACACACAGTTTACTTGTCTAATCTCTCCGAGGCATTTTGTGAAATCCCATGTCAACCAGGCTATTTTTATTTAAACCAGGCAGCACAGATTAATGTTTGATGTCCAATGCTGGAACCATGTTCCATAGTATCAGGAATCGAACTTCATTACTGCCTGTGGGCAGGCCTGTCTAACTGGCACACCCAGCCCCCACTTATATTAGATTATTTTTTTTATAGTTTTTTTAGATTATTTTCATGTGAATATTAAAAATGATTAAAAAAAATAAATTATTTTTATATATTTTTGAATAAAAAACACTTTAAAAAACAATTTTAATTACATTTTTAAACCGGCACATGATGGTTAAGGATTGAGGTTTCCCAACAACAACAACAAAAAAGAGAATAGAGAGAGAGAAAAGGAAAGGGGTGTGCAGGATGTCAACGGACAACTTGTTGTCCGTTACTCCTTTCTTTCTTTCCTATTGTACAGCTGATTTTGTTAAGGATTCAATTGCAGGTATAGGTGCAGGTTACCGTTATGTGTATATTTCCTTTGTTGTGTATCATTGCTGCAGTCTAGGATGGCAAAGTAGTATAGTAGGTACAGAAAGTCTATTCTTTTATTGTATATATATTCAGTTCTGTAATCTCTTAGAGAGACACAATTTTTCAGACAATATTGTGTTATAGTTTGACATGGTATCAGAGCTCTCTCGGTTTGTAAAGTAATCTTTGTTAAGTACCTCTCGGTTTCAATTTGAAGAAATTTTTCTTCTCGGCACCTGGGTCTGTCAAAATCTTCAGGTTCTTCTTGCTCTCGGTTTCAATTTGAGAAAATTTTTCTCTCGGCACCTGGGTCTGTCAAATTTCCAGCATTCTGAGTTAAGTTCTTCTGGTGATTGTGACACTCGGTCTTCTCTGTGGTGGTCGCCGGCAAGTTCTGTGGTGGTATCTTCGGTAGCTGAGCATCGTCGCTGTGTTGAGGTTACTGTTCTTCTTCTTGGTCTGGCATCGTAGTGAAGAAGACAACTCAGTTACGTTCTGCGGGTTGGTTCCTCTTCTTGGTCTGGTTACTGTTATTGACTCTTTTTATTCTCTTTTACGTTCTGGGAAAATTTGTTGGGCTTCAATTGTGGGAAAATTTGTGGGCTGACTTGTGGGCTGATTCGTGGGCTGATTTTTTGTGGCTGTTGTGGGCTGATTCGTGGGCTGATTTTTTGTGGCTGTTGTGGGCTGATTCGTGGGCTGATTTTTTGTGGCTGTTGTGGGCTGATTCGTGGGCTGATTTTTTGTGGCTGTTGTGGGCCTCTTTTCCGTGGGCTTTCAACTTTGCAGCCCATTTTTTTTTGTGTATTTACTTGAGATGGATTCAGCACCTATATGTGTCAAATTTTCGGGGAAAAATTACTCTACCTGGGCGTTTCAATTTGAACTTTTTCTCCTAGGAAAAGATCTTTGGGGCCATATTGATGGCACTGATGCTGCCTCAAAAGATGATACAACAAAAGAACCTAAGGACTCTCCCTCTTGGGGTGTGCTTGATGCCCGAATTATGTCTTGGCTTCTTAGTTCAGTGGAACCACACATTGTTCCAAATTTGCGAGCACATCGTACTGCTCAATCTATGTGGAAGCACTTGAAGCAAGTGTATCATCAAGTTGATGGTGCTCGTCGATTTCAGCTAGAACATGCTATTGCCATGTTTCAACATGGAAATCTTTCTATTCAGGACTACTACTCTGCATTTTTGACCCTTTGGCATGAATATTCTGATTTGGTTACAGCGAATGTCCCTATTGCCACTCTTCCAACTATTCAGAGTCTTCATGAAAATAGCCGACGAGATCAGTTTCTTATGAAATTGCGACCAGAATTTGAATCAGTCCGGTCTTCTTTACTGAATAGATCTCCTGTTCCTTCTCTTGACATCTGTTTCGGTGAGTTGCTTCGCGAAGAACAACGGCTTAGTACTCAAGCTATTTTGGAGCACTCTCTTGGTAGTTCTGGGCCAACAACAATGGCGTATGTTGCTCACGGGCAAGGATCATCTATGCCTTCTAAAAACTTGCAATGTTTCTGTTGCAAGGGATATGGACATGTTGCTGCCAATTGTCCTAAGAAATTCTGCTCTTATTGTAAGAAAAAGGGTCATATTATTAAAGAATGTCGTATCCGTCCTCAGAATCGTCAGGCCAGAGCATTTCACGCCTCTCTTCATGTGCCTCCAGCAGAAAATTCTGTTACACATGCCTCTTCTTCAGGTGGTATCTCCACTCTTCCACCTCCAGCAGGAAATTATTGTACACCAGAAATGGTGCAACAAATGCTAATTTCTGCATTATCTGCCATGGGGTTGCAAGGTAAAAATTCTACTAAACTCTGGTACATAGACTCGGGGGCAGAAAATCATATGACACATACTCCTACTGTCTTGAGTCGTGTTCGGCCCTATGATGGTCAATCGGCTATTCAGACGGCCAATGGTAGTTTCTTGCCCATTACTGCTGTTGGTGATGCCTCTTCTACATTCACTAATGTGTTTCTTGCTCCTAAACTTTCCACGAATCTTATCTCGGTTGGACAATTAGTTGATGATAATTGTAATGTTCATTTTTCTGGTGCTGGTTGTGTTGTGCAGGACCAGGTATCGGGGAAGCCGATCGCGAGGGGACCTAAAGTGGGGCGCTTGTTTCCACTATTTTTACCTGTTCCAACATTTTCTTCCATTAAGTCTTTTGCTTGTACTAAAATTCCTGCTCTTAGTATGGTGTGGCATCGTCGTTTAGGTCATCTCAATAATCAGATTTTATCTCATGTATTGAACTCTGGTTTTATTGGTAATAAAACATATCCTTCTTTATCTCTTGAGTGTGATCCTTGCAAACTTGGTAAAAGCAAAATTCTTCCATTTCCTTTGCATGCTAGTCGCGCTTCCCACTGCTTTGATCTTATCCATAGTGATGTTTGGGGACCTTCCCCGGTCGATTCTCATGAAAAATTCAAATACTATGTGACATTCATTGACGATTATAGCAGATTTACTTGGGTCTATTGTCTTCGCTCTAAATCTGAAGTTTATCGTATCTTCACTGAGTTTTTAGCGTATGTCGCTAATCATTTTTCTACTACTATTAAAACACTACGCACAGATTCTGGTGGTGAATACTTGTCTACTGAGTTTCAGGCTTTCTTGGCATCTAATGGTATTATTCATCAACGTTCATGTCCTGCTACTCCTCAACAGAATGGAGTAGCTGAACGGAAAAATCGTCACCTTCTTGATGTGGTACGTACTCTCTTGTTAGAATCCTCTGTTCCTTCCATGTTTTGGGTTGAAGCTCTAAAAACTGCTACCTACTTGATTAATCGCTTACCCTCTCAAGCCTTACAAATGGAGTCTCCATTTTTTCGTTTGTTCTCCAAACAACCAAGTTATGATAATCTTCGTATTTTCGGTTGTGTCTGTTTTGCTCACTTACCACCTCATGAGCGACATAAATTATCTGCTCAATCTGTAAGATGTGCATTCTTGGGATATAATTTATGTCAAAAAGGCTTTGTCTGTTACGATCCTACTTTACGACGTACACGTATTTCTACGAATGTTATTTTTTTTTAGAATCAACAATTCTTTCCGGTGTCCTCTGTGTCCTCTCCTTCTACTGTGGTCCTCCCTTCATTTGAGTCACAAGTATCTAATCTTCATCCAGTCAACTCTCGCTTTAAACCAGGTCTTGTGTATACAAGACGCTCCCGCCCACAGTCTCCTCCAGCGGCTAACTTGATATCTGATACTCCCACACTCCAAATTCAGACAAATGATGCACCACCAGAACCCCGGGTACGTCACTCATCTCGAGTGTCTGTACCCCCGGATAGGTATAGGTTTCCCACTTCTGGTAACTCTATTTCAGCTCTTACTGTTGTACTATCTAATTTTGATATACCTACATGCTACTCACACGCTGCCAAGCATGATTGTTGGCGACAGGCTATGCAGGAAGAAATAGCTGCTCTAGAGGCTAATCACACTTGGGACATTGAGCCATGTCCGTCATCTATTATTCCCCTGGGTTGCAAATGGGTTTACTCAGTCAAAGTCCGATCTGATGGCAGTTTAGACCGTTACAAGGCCAGGCTTGTTGCGCTTGGGAATCATCAGGAATATGGGGTTAATTATGAAGAGACGTTTGCTCCAGTGGCTAAAATGACTACTGTGCGTATGATTCTGGCTCTTGCTGCTTCTCGTCATTGGCCGCTACATCAGATGGATGTCAAAAATGCATTTCTTCATGGGGATCTTAAAGAATGCATTTATATGAAGCCGCCTCCGGGATTATTTTCTTCTCCGACTTCACATGTGTGTAAGCTTCGTCGCTCTCTTTACGGTCTCAAACAGGCTCCGAGGGCCTGGTTTGATAAATTCCGCACCACTTTACTACAGTTCTCATTCCAACAGAGCAAGCATGATACTTCCTTGTTCCTTCGGAAATCAGTCGTGGGTATTGTTGTTCTTTTGGTGTATGTTGACGACATTGTGATTACGGGTTCTGATTCAGCTCTACTTGATCAACTCAAAACTCATCTTTCAGAAGCATTTCATATGAAAGATCTTGGGTCCCTCACTTATTTTCTTGGTCTTGAAGTGCATCGTAGCTCCTCGGGCATTTCTCTAAATCAGCATAAGTATGCTAGTGATGTGGTGGCTACAGCTGGTCTACAGGATGCTACTTCGGTTGATACTCCTATGGAAGTGAATATCAAGCTTCGTAAAGAAGAGGGTGACTTACTTGCTGATCCCAGTTTATATCGAAAATTGGTAGGCAACCTTGTTTATCTCACCATTACTAGACCGGACATCTCATTTGCCGTACAACAAGTCAGCCAGTTTCTTCAGGCTCCTCGCCATCTTCATTTGGCTGCTGTTCATCGGATCTTACGCTATGTTCACGGCACGGTGGCTCGTGGGTTATTTTTTCCTACAAACAACCCTCTTCGCCTTACAGCTTATAGCGATGCGGATTGGGCAGGTTATGCAGATACTCGTCGATCCGTCACTGGTTGGTGTATGTTCTTAGGAGATGCATTGATCTCTTGGAAGAGTAAGAAACAAGATCGAGTATCTAAGTCCTTTACAGAATCTGAGTATCGGGCAATGTCTCTTGCTTGTTCTGAAATCATTTGGCTTCGAGGGTTGCTTGATGAGCTTAATTTTTCTGCCACTGACCCTACACCTCTCCATGCCGATAATACGAGTGCTATTCAGATCACGGCTAATCCTGTCTTTCATGAGCGAACAAAGCATATTGAGGTGGACTGTCACTCTATTCGTGAAGCCTACGACGCTCGTGTTATTACTCTTCCTCATATATCCACCGACTTGCAAATTGCTGATATCTTCACCAAAGCCCTCACACGTCAACGGCATTGTTTCCTAAATAACAAATTGATGCTGCTTGACCATCCTGCATTAATTTGAGGGGGGCTGTCAACGGACAACTTGTTGTCCGTTACTCCTTTCTTTCTTTCCTATTGTACAGCTGATTTTGTTAAGGATTCAATTGCAGGTATAGGTGCAGGTTATCGTTATGTGTATATTTCCTTTGTTGTGTATCATTGCTGCAGTCTAGGATGGCAAAGTAGTATAGTAGGTACAGAAAGTCTATTCTTTTATTGTATATATATTCAGTTCTGTAATCCCTTAGAGAGACACAATTTTTCAGACAATATTGTGTTATAGTTTGACACAGGACATCTCACAGCCTAAAAAGACAGCAACTTTTGTCTCATCTTAACATTTCAACTGGTTCCATTTCTTTTGTTTTTGTTTTATGATCATGCTCATTGACACTCATGTCAAGAAGTTTGAAACTGTGGAATCTCTTATAATCTAGCTATTAGATTCTAGCCTTGACTGGTGTAAGACTAGTTATGCTGTCTGTGGACCTTCAGTGCAATGTGAAATCACAGTTGATTTTGAATGAAAAGTTCATGTTCACCTGGTGTTTATAATGCCGAATTAGACAAAGTTGCTCAGAAGGTTGGAAGGAAAGAGAATGACTGGGAACTAGCAGTCACAATCAGATAGCCAAAAATGCCAGCAAAGTCGCTTGAAAATGGACAAAATAATGCATCACAACTCAATAAAGATGGACATCATCATTTCTTTCAACCAAAAATATTTACATCCCATAAAAATTGATGAAATTACATTTCAATTGGTTCCAGTTTCTCAAAAAAGGCCTCCAAGCATTCATGGCTGAACCAGTTTTGTTTCATCTGCATTGCATCAAAGAAAGAGCATCCCGATCCATTAATGTTATATACACAGATTATGCTTCACAGAAACACGACGCAACGGCAAGAACTTACAAAGTAAGGGTAGTCATCCATGCTAAAATTTTCCGGAGCACCTTGAACAAACAAATTTATATAGTACAGAACATAATTACCACATTCTTCACCGCCTCTTTGCTGCGGCACCTGGAAAGATTTCAATAAGGAAGGTTTAATTGAAGAGAACATCCTCAGATTCTAGATGCAGAAAGTGACGGACGGATTATTGTCACCTTAGGCACCAGCAATGGGATTTTAGAAATAAGCTCTTTATTTTCAGCCCTGCCTTCTGATTTATAAATATCCAATACAAACCTGAAAAAAGCTCCCATGTTAAAGTACTCGATTAGAAATTACTTGAAAACAAAATCAATTGCAAAAGGAACTCGTACTTTCTTATATCTGGTTCAAGGCACCTAGGTCCTGCCTTTTCAAGTGAATCCAGCAACAGCATGCATGGTGTCCTGAGTTTTGACTGGAGACTCTCACCAAGGTGACAGAGTATCAAGAGGCTCCAATGACTCCTGGAAAGAAAAAAAAATCAGAGGTTTGAACATTATGCATTGACAATAGAATATACATCAAATGGCTTTGTTAGGAAGAGTCTTACCAGTGGACGATGGGAACAAGAACATATTTCTTTGAAAAAATTTGCTTCTTCTTGATCCATGTCAGGACCCTTCCTTTAAAGGATGCTTTAGTGTACAAGTTAAACCATAAGCAATCAAAGAAAGTAATGAAAGTCCTCTTATCTTCCGAGAAGTTCCTCCACATGTGTCTGCGTTTAATCAGACATTTTCAGACACAGTTGACATATTAAACAATTTAAGGCTCGTGTAGTCCTAGAAGTGACTGCTTACTCGAAGTAGGAGTCAAATGCTCCGCTGTCTAGCTTTATCTTTTCTCTTATCTCTTTTACAATTGCTTTCTTGCACTTAATTTTCCTCTTTGATCGGGCACTGCAAGGGAATGTGCCCAAATAACACCGGGATGTTAACTTGAGGCTCCTTAATTCTTCAGCTTCTTGTTTAGTTATTTTCTTTCCACGAGCATAGATGTGTGCTAGCATGTGTATCCAACATGAACGATGTTTCGCCATCTGCTCATAAGTCTCTGCCAAAGCATGATACAAACTCAAATTCAACTTAACAATACCTCAGTCTTGAACCAGCTGGGAACTTTTATGTAAATCTCTTCTATAAAATTTCTCAATCCAGCACCCAATATAGGTTGTTCCACTGGATGCTTTCGATTATTTTAACTACCAAACATTTATCTAATATTGTAAATGAACTGTCATTGCCCGAGAGAAACAGGTCAAACAACAATCCAGACACACTATTAAGCTTCCTGGTTAATTATTTATTTTTGACAATCACTCTTAATCTTTTCAATGGTAATTCTAACACTTTTACAGTGTGTTACCTAAAAGAAATTCCCTCTATGAATATTTTGATTGGATCCAACAAGTATTATTCACCCTAAGGAAAAGAATGACATAGAATTGTTAATTAACAGTCTTTTGGCGTGACTTTTGAATTATAATTTTTGACTTTGAGTCATGATCCAAAAATTGTTTCCATGAACAACTTAAAGCAAAAATGAGTTAAAATGACTTTAAATTAGAAGTATGTTTGGTAAAAATGACTTCAAACATTTTTTTTTGAAGGAATATAGTGTTAAGTTAAAAGTTGAAAATTTTAACTTTTGAATAAATCAAGATTCTGAATTATTATAACCAAACATACTTATGACTATTATTTGAGTTGAAAGTTTTTTTTTAAGAAAAAACTTAAATTAATTACAAAAGTGGTAGCAAACATGAACTAAATACAACACAGAGCATACTGAATACATCATGGAGCAAGTTAACATGGATCAAAACATCACCAGTCAATAAGATTAGACGACAATTGGAATATATGAGACCAAAAAAGAGTCCAAGAAAGATCATAACGATAAGAAAGACGACAGATTCAAGCAAACCATTCAAAATTACTCATCAAGGAATGAATAGAAACCTAGACAACAATCACTTTCTTTATACTAGAATTCGACAAAGAAAGTGAACTGGAAAAGGGTTTCAGGAATTCAAAGCAAAACATTGATCAATTGAATAACAAATGTGCTGGGGTTGGGTTACAACTGAGAAAAATTCCACTATTAAATAATCAAGCTCGCAAACAACAGCGGAACACTTCGACTTCTCTGATATTTTTCAAGTATCACGGACAAAATCAACAACAACGGTCATTGCCAATACATGAGAGGGGTTTTCAAAAGAGGAGACAAAATCAATTATGTTTTTACCTGAAAGAGGAGATTTGGTGTCAGCAGAACTTATTCCGTCTTCGCGTTTTCTCTTCGCCATTGTTGTTCCTGGAAAAAGAAAATAAATGAGATTTCTCTCTCTTTTTAAAAAAACACAGGAGCTTGTCTTCAAGAACCAAGTCATTCACTGGTATCTATTCAAAAGGTCATGCAGAGTGAGTTACTGTCCGTACTCCGTAGGTGTGACAGTTACTTTTCTTTCCGACACAGGAAAATAATAAATTAAAGAGAAGAGAGAATGGAAGAAGAAGTGAGGGGGAATGAGAAAGGGACGTCTTGTGAAGGAATGCAGGGTTTATTTTAAAAATAAAAATAAATCTATCATCAAAATTGTCAATTTCATAGTTAAATAGTCGAAAAGAAATTCAATGTATGTTTCACATTGCGATTTAAACGCGTTTTTTCTTTTTAAAAAATATTTTTCTTTTTTACATTATTTTTTTTAAAAAATTGATAGTTTTAGGCTAATGTTAGAGAAATAAAAAAATATTATTTTGATGCGTTTCTAAACAAAAAATATTTTTAAAAACAACTTATATACCATATAAATTAATGAATTTAAAACCAAATCCAAAATTAAAAGAATAAGGACCGAAATGAAAAAAACAAATTCATGATCAATTTCAATTGAATACCAAAATTAAAATAAATCAAAACTTATATACCGAAAACATTAAGAGATTTAAAACCAAATCCAAAATTAAAAGAATAAGGATCGAAATGAAAACAAATATCTTATCAATTTCAATTTAAGGACTAAAGTGAAATAAATCAAAATTTATATGGCAGAAATTAGGATGAAAAAAAAATCAAAAGCCTAAGGGATTGGAATGATAAACCCTTAAACCAAGAGGGCCGCCATGTAAGTTAGCCTGTAGGAGGAGAGAGGAAAGTGAAAAAAAAGAGATCAACTGGCCACCAACACGTATCTGACCACCATGAGACAACACGTGCACCACCATGTGGAGGGGAACATGGTGGCGCATCCGGTGAGAATATGAATATACCCCCAGATTAGGCAACTGCAAGTGCCAACGGAAAAGAGTTGTTGGCGCATTCGCGAGACATGCCTTCAGCTTTTCATTTGAAAAAGAATAAAATGAATGTGAAAATAAGAATATACCCTAGAGCTAATTCTTCCATTTTGTAGGGTACATCCGTAGTTTTCGAACGATAAATCGAAGTCTTGTCTTATCAAAGGGTATAATAATTATTTTACTGTTCATTGACAGACTAAAAAATAAAAAAACTTGTCTACTTAACATTGTTTTGTCCGATAGTAAGGATAAATTCATATTTTCACTGTGCAAAAATTGATAAATTTGTAGTTTCATTGTGCACAAATTGGTAAAAGACACAAATATCCTAAACAATTAGAAAATATGAGCAGATCTTATGAAAAAATCAAAAATACCTCCAAAATAAAAAAAATTATTTTTAATACACTCAGAAGTAAAATAGCAATTATACTATTATAGTCCACGATAATATGTGTATGCTGTTGCATTATTTATCCCACGTACTATAGCTTTTTCTTTAATTTAGTTTTTTTTAATTAAAAAAATAAAAAAAAATAAAATTGAATGAGCCATGGTCCAAACTCCAACGATTCTCCATCAGGACCATCGCTACAATCTGCTACGGGTAGCGCCCACTCACAAACCTTTCCTTTATAAATTGAAAATTCTCAATTCCATTTCACAGTCTATGCTATTTCTCGCTTTCTCCTTGCTTAATCGAACCCTTCCTTTCGAGTAAAATCTCTAGAAACCCGAATCACTACCGATCCAACTCACAATGGAAAACCAAGAGGGAACTCAGCAACCGCATCTCGTCCTCGCTAACAAGCTATTCCTCTTGACTCACCCCGACGTCCAAGACATCGAGAAGGTCCGTTTGAAGGAGGAGGTTTTGACCACTATCAAATCCGACGGTAATTACTCGCCGAGTCTCAGATCAGTGATTAATAACCTAAATCGTTTAATTTATTGTTTTTGTTGTGTAGATATGGTTCCGTTGTATGAAACCCTAGTGGCTGAGTCATTACTGGAGAAAGATCAGAGTCTTTTGGATTTGATGCGATCTAAGAATGAAGACGAGCTTAAGAAGCTCGATGAGAAGTGAGTTTTAAGGGTTTTTTTATTTTTAATTTTTTCCTCTCGGGTTTAATTTGCACTTGTTTCTAGCTTTATATAAGTTCAATCTATTTTAATTTTGAATCCTGGTAATTTAATGTGCTCTTTTTTAAGTATTTGTATCAGGGTAAAATCAGTGGCTCTCATTATTTTATAGAAAAAATCTGGGAACTAATATACAAGCTTAACTCTTTTTTTTTGTGTGTGCGCTAAACTATAATTGTTTTTATTTATTGGTATCGATTATTTTTTAATCTTATTGAACTGTCGATTGATGCGGAGAACTAAGTGAGGTACATTTTTGTGTGCTGCTTTTGAATACGAGTAAAAATTAGTATACGGAAACATGAATCTGCATGGTAACATGGATGTTCTACAATTCTGTCCTGTTTTGATTTCATGTTTCCTTCTTTTTGTTGAATCATTTTGGGGCTTATCAAACTTACTGATATCACTAGCTAGGGTTGTTCTTAGGTTTAGGAAACATCCACAACTGGAAGTTGTTAGCCTGACAAAAGTAATTGGTTCTAGATTCATGGCTGTATTTACGAGGTAATAATGTTGTTTAAAAGTTTGGCTAGGGTGGATTGGCAGGCTTGTTGTGAATGGGTTAATGAAAGAGGCGTGCAAAATGACACTTTAAAGATTCAGAGCATATATGTGGGAGTTTTGGTGAGTGTGGGTTAAAAATTCAAGAGGTTAGATAAACTCTTGTAGATTTTGGGAACTTGTTGCTGTGACGGGATTTGTTGGTTCAAAGCCTTCTGATTGTTTTGTGTTAATATTTACACTGTACATCTCAGTTTGTGATTAAATGATGTATGCCCAGCCAAAGGGAAAATAAACTTGATTTTGAGATTTAGAAGATGCTTTAAAGGGAGCCATTTTAATTATTACGTGAGACCCTTCAACCATTAAGAAGTATGCCTTTTATTGTAAGAGGTTGATTTAGGTTTAGACATGCATATGATGTAGCTCTCAGCCTGATTGTGCATAGCAAGGGATGCCAAGAAAAGAATGAATGCAATGAACAAGCTGATAAACAAATAAAATATTTATAAATGGTCCTGGTTTTAGGATTTAGAAAATATTTTTGAGGGAGGCATGTTATTCTGTGTTGTGAGTTTATTAAATACATGTTTCTCCTGGAAGATTTATTTAGTCAAACAATGCCAAATCAGATTTATGCTTATTTTGTGAGCTTCTTTTTTTCTTTTTAACTTCTATTCCATTTTTGGTGTGGGGTTTCTAAATAAATGTAGGAATGCTATGCTTTCTCAATTGCTTACACTAGAAGCAAGTTTTAAAACACAAATAAGCTCTCTTTTGTCTGCTACTAGTTTGGCAGCTGAATTCATCTTTGTATATGTGAGGAATAAACATGACATGGTTTAAATACTAGCTTGGGGATGGCAAATTTAAATATAATTCAGACTATTTTAGACTGGCTCAAAATTGGTGTTTTTTTTATTAAATCGAAACACAGCGGGAATTGAATGAAGGCGTTCAGTTGGTTTTTTGGCCCAGCTATTTAACTTTGTTTTTGGAAACTAATTTAGTTTTTGGTCCCTAATTTTATTTTTGATGGACGTGGAGATTAAAGTGAACTGTGTTTTTCTCTGAAATGATGAATATAAGCAGAAATGGATACGAGAAAACTTTAATTTAAATTTTAATATTTTTCTCTTAATTTTCCTAGTTATATTGTGTATGTATAGTTTGTGTTCATTACAACACCTATAACATCTTACAGTTTGTTCTTAATTTTAGCATGTCTTTCACAGTTGAGGAGAATATAAATGCTACTTTAATTTGGTGAGATGAAGAGTTAATTATTCTTGATTTAGTGGGTGCAATTGGGATGTAAACATATTGTTTTCAAAAGCTTGGTCTGAATGAATCAGGTGGCTTATCATGGATGGGCTTATGAAAGAGGTGTGCAAATTGGAGTCTTAAAAGGATTTGACATCTTTAGCATGCAGTTTTTCTGAGGGATAAAAAGCCAAGAGGTGAAACTAAAGATAGGATTGTGACATGATGATGTGATGGGACTAGTTGGTAGTTTGTGTATCTTATATGTTTATTGTGCAATTCAATTAGGTTTGAAGTTTGTTGGGATGTAATTACTTGATTTAGTGTGCATAATTTGCTTATCTTTCTGTTCAAGTAAATCATATCTAGAAACTCGAAGGGAAAATAGAGTTGAGTATTAGATTTCAAAGTCGTTCGTAAGGGAACCATTATTGTGTGCGATCCTGCAGCTAATGGAGGCATGCTTTATGAGGTTTACTTTGGTTTAGGCTTGATTAAGATGTAAGTTGCCAGCTTTATTTTTATTATTTATTTATTTTTATCTCGATCTGACTTAGCTTGATCGTATGGGTATATTTCTGTTTATCATAGAGGAAATGATGAGAAAAAAAAATGGAATACTACATTTATTGGAAAAGTAACGGGTTTTGATTATTTGAACATAGTCTAAAGATGAAGGCAGAAATGATTGTAGGGTAGCTACACCCCTGGGCTCCTCCACTACCTGTAAGCTTACGGTTTCATGTTCTATTACAGCGGGTAGTGGTGTCTTGAGCTAAGCCTTGGAAATCTTAATGCCATAATGCCTTTCAATACTTCCTAGCCATTAATTTACTTGACATGGCGTATAGCGTGGATAAAAACTAGGGTTCTCAAGCCCAAAGATTACAGCCCTAACATAGTAGAGGAATAGAAAAAATCTCTAATATATTATAAAAAGCATGGATAATCTGAATCTAAATGTTCTCAAAATAATCTAAGCATCCCTATTCATATTAGTTTAAGACCTAAATTCCCTTATAGGAAAAGGATTCCTAATTAGAGCTTACCTAACTAACATAATCCATCTAACATTATGATTCCTAAGTAGAAAAATACTAATTAAGTTAAGGCTCATAAGTCACTGTGCAGGATTATCTTTATATACCACCTTCCCGATCTGTGATCATCATGAATTTTTTCCTAATAGAAAATTGGGCCTTCAAAATCTTCTATTAAAATTTCAGCTCAATTCAATTGTTAGATTAAAAGTTATGTTTGATTTACTTAACTGCATCTTGGATCCTTCTTAATCTCAAAACCTAAAAACCTTGATGAAATAATTCAATAAACATTATTAGGCCAAGAATATTGAAGAAAGTCTCCACGTCACTACCGAAGTGTTCGTTAGGATGTAGAAGATGCTTGTAAAGGGGTCGTTATTGTCTTCTTTCTGTTAATTAGATATGGTAAAGTTTTGAAACATTTATTTAGTCAAAATATCACTTGCTATAGTGCTGGTGATGAATCTTATCACAAAAGGATTTGGGACCTTTTCTGTAGAATCTAAGCCATACAGTCTCAAAGATGAGACACCCTCTTGGTACAGTTGGCCAGGTTGAATTACTAGTACTGTCTTCTACTTTATGTAGGTTATTCAGATTTGAAATGTGTAGAGTGCTTGGTTACTGGTTCTTTTCTAATAGGTCAGTTCTGGTTGTTTTATAGGATTGCTGATGCTGAAGAAAATTTAGGTGAAAGTGAAGTTCGAGAAGCTCATTTAGCTAAGTCCTTGTTCTACATTCGGATTGGTGACAAGGTGATTAATGGTTGCTTCTTATGTTAATGTAATGGTTGTTTGTTTCATACATTTCCTTTTCAATGATATCTTACTCACACACCATCCTCCTTTGAACCAGGAGAAAGCATTGGAACAACTCAAGGTGACAGAAGGCAAAACAGTTGCTGTCGGGCAAAGGATGGACTTGGTGTTCTATACTTTACAGCTTGCATTTTTCTACATGGATTTTGATCTCATTTCCAAGAGCATTGACAAAGCAAAGAAGTAAGGAAAGACATAAATTCTTTTATTGCATTTTGCTTTGATTCTGCTTTCTCAAAATCATTGGAGATGTGTTTTTCATTTAAAAGTGCTTGTGTTTTAACGGCAGCTTGTTTGAAGAGGGAGGTGACTGGGAAAGGAAGAACCGCTTAAAGGTTTATGAAGGCTTGTATTGCATGTCCTCTCGAAATTTCAAGAAGGCAGCCGACTTATTTTTAGATTCTATCTCAACCTTCACTACATATGAACTTTTCCCATACGACACCTTCATATTTTATACTGTCCTTACAAGCATTATATCACTGGATAGAGTTTCCCTGAAGAAAAAGGTATCAATGTTTATGATTTGGTCTTCTGTTGTATAATATCCTAATTGATTATGCCTCAGCGTTTCTAATTCCATTTGAATTTTGGCAGGTGGTAGATGCTCCTGAGATCTTGACAGTGATTGGGAAAATCCAATATCTTTCAGAGTTTTTGAACTCTTTGTATGATTGTCAATATAAATCATTTTTCTCAGCATTTGGTAAGTAGATATCCACATGCATCGCAACCTGTATGAATCTATTTTACACATTTCTTGTTTCTGCTAGTGTTACTCCCCTGCAAATAACTGTCTATCGTGTAGCCTCCCCCCCTCCCCCATTACATCATATGAGGTAGGAGTGTCTCTTGGTAATGGAAACAGTTTTATTCCTTTTTCTTCAATTTTATTTGCAGCTGGCCTGACTGAACAAATTAAACTGGACCGCTATTTGCATCCACACTTCCGATATTACATGAGGGAGGTCAGAACTGTTGTCTATTTCCAGTTCCTGGAATCCTATAAGAGTGTTACCATTGAAGCAATGGCCAAGGCTTTTGGGGTGACAGTGGATTTTATTGACATGTGAGTGGCTGGATTTCATGCCCTTTTCTCACTAGAGTTTTCCAGTTGTGCTACATGGAAGGTTGTATAGAATTAAACTTTTCGGTGCCTGCAGGGAACTATCACGTTTCATTTCAGCAGGGAAGCTTCACTGCAAGATTGATAAGGTTGCAGGTGTTCTTGAAACCAACCGCCCTGATGCAAAGAACGCTCTCTACCAAGCAACTATCAAGCAAGGAGACTTCTTATTGAACCGGATCCAGAAGCTGTCTCGCGTGATTGATCTTTGAAGTAGGTAGACATTTCGTTGCGCGACGCAGACCTGACTCTAAAATTTGAGAATCCCAGAGAAAAAGGGAGCAGACGTTTGATTTTTTTCATTCGATCAATGTAATACTAGTTAAAATGCTCTTTGTTTGCCCAGGTATTATTAAGAATCTGAGCATACTGATCACGGGAGTCAGTTTTTAGTTTCTGAATTGAATTCCCTTTTCAGATATGCTTATTTGGACCGTCGGAGTTATCAATCAAGCGGCCTGAGCCGCCTCCTCCTCTGATAATGAAAACCAGGGAAGTTTTTTCCTCTATAAGTTTAGCATAGGTGTCACCTCTAAGCGAAGGGGTTTTCTCGTAAAAGTTTGCCACAATACTCAAAGCTGATGGTCAATGTCAATGAACATGATTCTAATTCTATTGATTAAGACGCATGAATTAACTAGGGTGCTACGTTTTCTCTGGCGTGAGGGACTAAACGTAGAGGGTGGATCAAGCTTCTTATTGAGCATGCTCTTGCTTGCCAAAGGATGCGTGCAAGCGTCGGGAAAGATATTTCTTCAAGAGCACTCATCTCTTAACTTTACGAGCATGCATTAGAAGCTAATTTCTTATAGGCTGGATCGTAATTACCGGACCTGTTTCGCCGCTCGCTCGGAAAAGAAAGTGGTCAGAGCACTTTCAACCTCAAAGTTTCATGTTTTCCGATCATTCGACTGGTCTCCATTATGGATGTACCGATCTTTTGAAATGGAATGAGATCAGGGTACTTTTTCTAACCAAATCCATTAATAGCCACAGATATCACAGTCCATCTAGGACGGGCACAAGGACAATGGCCCCCATGCATACACACACCCACACCCACACACCACCATGGTGTGGATTGTAACAGGCTAGCAGCAGAGCGAAAGGGAGACAAGGAAGACAGCAATGTTAAAATGGTAACGACAAAAAAAAATGATCCAATGATTTCCATTTCTCTCTGAGATAAAACGGCTAACTTCACCATCACTCTTTGGTTCCTCAGCTACAACCTTAAATACTCGTCACATTATCTACTAGTTTAGTACTATCCTTAGTAGCACATCCATTCTTTTAACCGCTTAACCCGGGAAAACTCACTCGGGGAACTGCCTCATGCTACTATGCCTCCTCTTATTGATTTTAAAGACATTCAAGAAAAGCTCTCTACTCAGTTTAGACCATGGCAACGCTCTTTTCAGTTCTGGGTTCGCGCTGCTGATATCTACACTGGCTATAAGGTTCCCCTCACTTCTTATCTTGATATCATTGCATGCTTGCACGTCTGATTGGATTTGGTTGATGGGTTTTGTGTAGGTGTTTCAACTGAGAGTGAGTTTGGTGAAGGATGTGGAAAAACAGGAGGCAATGTGGGAAAGACAGCATGAGTTTGCTGCCGACAAGATTTATGCTATGTGTTCTGATCTTGGTGGGTTCTTTCTCAAGGTAATTTGCCTTTTTGTAACTCTACTGTGTAGGGTTCTTTTGCTTTTGAGAACCTTTTGAACTTGAATTATGTACTGGAATTAGTCTAATTCCAATTAATTTTTGACCTTTTTGCCTCCTATCTATACAATTATCTTATCATTTGTTTTGTCTTGCTTTTTTTATTAGTTCTAGATCAGGGGTTTGATAGGTGTTCGTTTTTCTGCTCTAGAAACTGTTTTAGGAACTGTTTGATTCGATCCGTTATGCTCTTCTTTATCTTTTCCTTGTTAGTCAACCTTTTTCTTTCTGGTTTATTTTTGCAGTCCGTTTTGATTTTTGGGTGGTAATGATGTTTTATGCTGTTATGGTTTGAGACAAAGCTGCTATTTGCTATAAACCTTTTCAAATTAATTTACTAGACTTGAATTAGATTGCGCAAATCATTGGGAAGCCTGACTTGGCTCCAGAAGCATGGGTGAGAAGGCTTGTAACTTTGTGTGATAGAGCTCCAGCTACTCCATTCGATACTGTTAAGCTTGTGCTGGAGAAAGAGTTAGGTCGAAGCATCGAGGACATTTTTGAAAGATTTGACATGGAACCTCTTGGTTCTGCTTCAATTGCACAGGTAATGCATTCATTTAAAATCTCTGCCTGGCTAGAAGTGTATATGTTTCATGCTGTACATTGGTTTATTCATCAGGGCATTGCCTGGAATCTTGAAAGTTGCTATTGAGAGTTGCTTAGAACGGATTACAACATATTGTATCATGTGTATCTGACATGTTTTCCCTGCCAAATTAGGTTCATCGGGCGAGATTAAAAGGTGATAAGAGAGATATTGTTGTCAAGGTATGGATTCTTGGATGCGATCCTCTAATCTCTGTAATGTCTGCAAGATTACAACTTCAAGTGTATTATAGGTCCAACATCCTGGAATTCAGGATCTGATGATAACAGACATCCATAACCTTCAAGCATTTGCTTTATACATGCAAAAGACAGATATCAAATTTGATCTGTACTCTGTGACAAAGGAAATGGAGAAACAGGTGCCCATTATTTTTGTATTACAATTCTTGTAGATTATGTCAGTGCTCTTTCCTTATGTATTTTATGGTTAGATCTTGATTCAATTGGTAAAGTTGAAGGTTTTGGATTCCAATTTAAGATTCTGAACCAGTACTGTAGCATGAGAAAAATGCCAATCACTGTCAATGAAACATATTGCATAATAGATCAAGTATGAGTGAAATGTTTATTCTTCAACCACTAAGCTTTAGTTATCTCAATCAACAATCTGTGAACAATTAATATCAGACTATTAAGCCCAAGGAGATGGAGTTTCTCAAATTCATATTTTTGTGTTTTATCTAATTCCTTACTGTACATTCTTCCAAAACAAAGAATCACCCAAGTTGATCGAGTCCATATCAAAATTTGCTCATTTTCAGTTATCTTAATCATTTTACTCAGTCAACTAATCATCTTCACTGTTCTTCATAACTTGCTGAAATGGTATTTAAAGGTTGTAAAAAATGTTTCATTTTTATTGAGTCATCTGATTTTTAGGCCTTTGCAATTTTTTCTCTTGCTTTGAAGAATTGTTTTTAGTCTTTCTTTGAAGAGTTGGTAACAATATAATTATTTAACCTTTAAGAACAAGCAGATTACTTTCAAAATTTGAAATAAATTATGTTTCATTTTTATTTTGTGAATTGTGGGTTTGTATATTAACCAAGAGACTGTTGGTTTTTCTTGGTTAACATTTTTAAGTTAACTGTTGTTTCTTGATTTGTTTGTTTGTTTGTTTGACTCCATATACTGAGGTTTGTGGCTACTTCTGCAATAATACGATATAAACCTTGTGCTGATGGAATTTGATCCAGAAACTGTGAAGGGCTTAAATATTTTGTTTCTTTTTGCATGGCGACAATCAAATACTCCTTGTAATATTTCTTTGTTCATCTATCCTATTCAAGATTGGATATGAATTTGATTTCAAGAGGGAGGCTAATGCTATGGAAAGAATCCGGCAATTTCTGTATGAGAATAATAAAGCAAGTCCGGTTGTAGTGCCACGAGTAGTGCTGAAGGATATGGTCAGCAGGTATGTCTGTCCCACAAAATTTATAAGGTGTTAAGCTTCATGGTTACCTGTGTCAAGTTGCATAAAAAAAATTAAAGCATTGAAATGCATTCTTTCTATTTCATTTATATTTGCTACATTGTATTTAGGACATGAAATATTTAGAAGTGCTCTTGTAGCAGTTGCAGAATTTCCCTCTACTTATTTTTACATTTAAGGGATGGAACTAGTGGTTGTGTAGTCAAAGGTCCCAAACTGAGAGCAATATCCTGGTAATAAATTGCCGTGCTGTAGCTGGAGTTGAGAAAAATGAGATTGAAAACAATGAACAGGGATAATGGACTTATGGATTCAAAGTTAGATACCACGTAAGTTGTGGGAATGCTTCCTGTGACGAGAATAACTTACTGTGATCACTTTTTTACTGATTGGATGACAGTCTCTATGTAGATATTCTCGACCCAATTAGCAACTGCACCAATCTAATGATCTTTATGATTCATGCATGGGCCTTTCAAATAATTACTCCACTTTACTCGATCATATGCTGTGCCTTCATTCATATGTTATACCTCTTCTTTTTGCCCTAAACACATAGAATTAGGCTGCTTGTTTTGTGGTGCTTGTTTGTTACATTTTTTCTCTGATTCATTGCTCATATGACATCAATGTCTTTCTATTTGTGTAGGAGGGCCTTAGTGATGGAATACATTGATGGAATTCCGATTTTGAATCTTGGTGATGAAATAGCCCAAAGAGGAATTAATCCTGGTGGTAAGATTGCAGCGGCAGCAAAGCAGTAAGCCCCTAGATCATCCCAGATAGTATGGAGTCCTTCAGCACAATTTTTTGTTTTGTTTTAAAAGGGCTTCTTGCTAGAAATTATGACTTAAGTTTTCTTGAAATCATTTCATTGGTACAAAATTTGTCATTGTACTTCCTATCAAATTAATGTGATTTTTTTTTTGTTGCTTTACAATTTCATAAATTGCAGTCTTCCCCTAACAAATAAGAAAAGCATGATACACCTTTTATGTTTTTTGTAATTGCAGGAACATACTTAAAAGTTTGACACTAGCATATGGACAAATGATACTGAAGAGTGGTTTCTTCCATGCAGACCCCCATCCGGGAAATATATTGATTTGTAAAGGTTCCAAGGCGAGTAGGCAACTTTCTTTTGTTTCTTTGTGTTATACTTTATATTTCTTGAATTTTGGCATGCAATCTGTTATGTTATATGCTTTTGATTGGCTGTAATGGTGCCTATAGTTCTCTTTCTAGTAGTTACCTAAAGTTGATCATGAAATGATCTAAACAAGACGTAGACTATAAATAATTGATTTCTGTGAATTTAATGTTCAACTCTGAACCTTATTGGTGTGCCTCTTTCACCTCAAGTTAGGTTGCCTTGCTAGACTACGGGCAGGTGAAGGATCTCCCAGATAAGTTGAGGCTTGGATATGCAAATTTGGTACTTGCTATTGCTGATCGTGACCCAGTCAGAGCAGCAGAAAGCTACAGGTAATGCTTGTAACTACCATCTATACGAAAATTATCAATTACTTTCCAAGATGAGAGGAGAAAATAGGGCCAAAATTTATGTACTACTGGGTGCATATTAGTACATGGATTAGCAACGGGCTCTAAAGGACTGATGATGAGCAGGGGATCTTATTTGATGATTCCAATGCTAGCCTAGTTGCTTGCTATATTTCAGTCATTCATTGTTGGTAGCATTTTAGTGGTTCATTTCATGTTTTATGATTAATTGAGTTCAAATGATCTAGGATACAATTAAAAAGTTTAACAAATATTTTTGGATTGATTTTATGTTTCAACCATAGTAAATTCTCTTACTGCTTTCTATATTTTGTTCATATTTTGTTGTATATCCTGTTCTAGGGAGCTTGGTATAGATACCGTAAGCAAATGCAAGAATGAACAGCAGGAATTGCTTAGGTTGGCAGAAACAATGTTTGACACAAAACTACCACCTGGAGTGTCAATGTTGCAACCTTTCTCAGAGGATTCTTCCATAAAAAAGATCTCTGTTGAGGTAAGCGGTAGTTATAATGGAAGATGAACTGATCTATGCAGTACCATCCTGGTAATTGGATGGTATCCGAATTTTTCACTGAAGAACAGAAGAAAAAACTACTTTCAGTTTCATTTCCGTGTGGTTTCTTTAGGTTTCTTGTACCGTTTTATTGTTAATTGTTTCTTAGCAATACAGTGTCGGGTGCTGTTGTTCCAGTAATAAACAACATAATGTGTGAATTAGCATTATGAACTTGAAGAGTGCGATTGAACTTGGAACTGTAGTTATCATTTTTTTTCCACGGTGGTCTGGACTGGTGAACCAGTCACATGGCCCCTTGGGTCGCTCCGTAGTTTATTGAACCGCCTGAGAAAAGGAATTAGCCTGTAAACAAGCTGAATTACCTTTGAACCGGTGAATTGGTGATTCTACTTCATTGCTGGACGTGCTATCTGTGCTTTATAACCGATATCGGGAAATTAGAAAAAGATAAGGATAGGGTTTGATAACCTTACTTGGGAAAGCAGTGGCTTGAGCTAGAAAATGAATGAGGACAATCATGCTACTGCAATTTTTATTCATCATAAGATTCTGTGTTTTCGACATGCAGGCTTTCCCAGAGGAACTATTTTCTGTTCTTCGCACAGTGCATCTTTTGAGAGGTCTTAGTGTGGGTCTTGGTATCAACTACTCGTGCGCAGAACAATGGAGACCCATTGCAGAAGAAGCATTGTATCTTGCTGGAAGATTAAAGGGTGACTTTCTAAATCATAGCTGAATTTGTGAACACCATTTAACACAAGTCATTCATCTTTCATTTTTTTCATTTCAGATACAGATCTCAAGACTAAGAGTCGCAGACGACGTTTTTTCAGGAGATTTCTCTGAAGTGAGTGACCTAGCTATAGAAGAGTTAAGCATTTGCATCCATACGAGTTCATTGCCTATGAATGATTAGGTTTTATGATTGCTTATCACACCCCATTGTTCTTTTGTACTTGTCATTCACAAGTCCTTGTATGGCACTTGATTCCGCCATGTACAACAATATATAGAAATTTACTGATGATTTGATGCCAAACGTGTTCTTTAATGATCTGAGCCCTAGAGTTGTCTGTGTTTGGCATAAGTTGGAACTTGCGACCTACATGACAGTTTGTATCTCCTTTTGTTTTTCTCAACTCATCTTTCATCCTTTCAGTAGATTTTTGCTTTAGTAGAAAATGTTAGCAATCCTGAATGTTTTTTTTTGTATGTTAAAAAAAATTCAATCCAACCAGCGGCTGCGTAGCACGGGTCAAGGTCAACAATCAATTGTTTCTTGAGTTTTGGGGTGAAATAATTATACTACACTTCATTTTTTTTTCTTATAACTTGTATTCATATGAATTGTTTTTTAAATTTTCAAATATGGGATAACTATACTACACTATGCACCTCGTATTTTTTTTTTTATAGCTTATATTCAAATGCATTCCAAATATTCTCATTCAGAATATTAAATTTTCATATATATATATATATATATAGATTAATTCGAGTTGACCTAAAACCCAACTCTTTGACCTGGTCAATGTAGACCGGGTTTAACGACTGAGTTTTTGTAATAAAAGAAGAAAAGGGGGGAGACTTTTTATGTTTGGGCAGGCCTTTCTAAAACAGTGACGTTATTTATTTCAAAATATCAATTTCTCTAGTTAAACAAACTAAGTTAGTTGGGTTATTATCATTGAACAAAATCTCTACGAAGGGAGCCCAGCCCAGCCCATACCATCTCAGACCAGCCCAGACCATTCCAGCCCAGAAGTATATTCAATAGCCCATACAAGTTGAATAGTAGAGTGTCAAGTACGGTTCCCGCCCTTATGGAATGAATTAAGGCGCCAAAAGTCAAAGAAGGGGTCCACCCACCAGAGAAGCATCCTTTTTATTTTCACTCTCAAAGAGATTTGAGGTCTTGAGACAAAGCGTGTTAAAGAAAAGGAGGATGTTTGGGAGGGTAAGGGCTTCTTCTTCTTCACTAGACAGCTTGGAGAGACCGTCTTCCAAGATCCTCAAAGACGATTCTCTCTCTATCTACGGTACTCTCCCTCCCTCCCTCTGATAAAATCATCCGCTCTTTTATTTTGTTTTGATTGGGTTTAAGCCTTGAACTTGAGAAGGCAAATTATGGGTTTTGCAGATCACGTTAAATGATGATGTGGGTCAAATGAATCTCTTAAGATTTTTTTCATAATTAACAGTGCAGTGTCCAAAACCTTCAGTCTTTAATTAAATGTTTGATAATCAGCCTTTATACAAGTAGCCTTGTAAACAAGCAAGGCGGCCCTTCCCTTGTCGATCCAGTAACTGGCTTGATCTGGCACGGCTATTTCCAAAATTGTGGAGATGTCCCACTGCTTGTAGAAATATAAAATGGAGTAGCGTTGTAACTGTGGGAATCGCTCCTCGTAATTGGTCAAATTAAGTGATTGTGAGATGATTATTTTTTAAGTCATTTATTGGAAGAAATCTGGGTCTTTATTTTTGTTTAAGATTTAACTTTTATGCTAATACAATGGGCGATGGAGGATCGTTTTTGTTCTTTGAAGACAATTATGGGCAAACTTTGTGAATTTTGTTGTATAATAAGGACCTTTGATTGGGCTGTTTGTTGCCATCCTAGGAGGTAATAGAGATCGTCGTGGCAACTGCTTTGCGCTAAATCTCCTTTTGTTGAAAAATGAATTTTAGGATTATATATATGTATGCAGTAGTGCTATGTAAAGTTAGTGTTCCATCCATGTCCTTTCGTCGTTGATGTCTTTGTGTTTACAAGATGAAATGGTGCTGAATAAAATGCCATGGTTGCTGAATTATCTGTTCTTTGATGCAGAGGCTACATTAATGAAGCTTAAACTAGGTTCTCATCGTGATCAAAGTTCACCCTTTGAGGAGACTGTGGATATGGAAAGTGAGAGTAGTACTACTACGAGTGCTTCAAGTTTCATGGAGTCCGATAATTCCTCAACAACTGCCTTGAAAAGCTTACAGCATGTTATAACCTCACCTGATGAGGAGGCGATGACACTAGATTCAGATCGTTCTTCTGCCTGTGATCAGTTAAGTTTTAGTTCGATGCAATCTACAGGTGACTCAAAAGATCAGCGGAGCAGGAATGTTTCAGTGCTTTTTCTTTTTTCCAGATATACTAATTCTCGACAAGCATTGACCCCTTCTGGAGAATTAGTTCGATGCAATCTGATAGCAAGAAATTGTTCTACTAGCACCTATGCTAGTTGTAGCAACTCTCAATCTCCGGGCATCTCAAAAGAGCAATCTGAACATGAATGTCTTAGTTCCTCATCTGCTTGTCAGATGTAGGATTTGTATTCATGTATGCCTTTTTTTCATCAGTTTATCTTTCATTGTGAGATCCCTAGACGGGTATAAACAAGGGGTTGCAACCTGATTGATCACTCATCTGATTCTTGATTTGATTCCTTTTTTTTTTTCACCAAGTTTTTTCAGTGTAAAGAACTAGTATTTATCTTTCTTGGAAGACGGTGGCAGCTTATCAAGTTTTTCTTCATTTAAATGCCATCAAAATCGCCATAGATATAGGTTGCTGCAGGGGTTGGATTCACATTTCGTGGCAGGTTTCAAAAATGGATTGGCACTAATCTTAAGATTCCCTTCCCTGATAACATCAGGATGACCTTGTTATGGGGTGGATTCACATTTCTTTTGTTTCCTTGATACGATGGATGGAAGACGGTTGAAAAATAAAATTAAAATTTTAGTATGATTATGTTTCATATCTGCCTAGTAGGTGCACATTATAGAAATGTAAAATTTTAAGACAACAGATTTTATGGCAACCAATTATGGCCTCATGAAACCTCAACCAATTTATTCAAGAACTACAATTTTATTGGCTGCTATTTACTTAGCATTTCCAGCAAGAAGCTGCAATCATAGGCTTCGATTTCCAGCCAAGAACCAAGCACCCTTTCTCTTCAATAACTATGTATCCATCACAAACCTTATTCTTCACCAGCCAATCCTTTGCCTGAGCCATCATCTTTACGGGGGCAGCCTGAAACCCTGCACGGCTCATCCTCCTGCGCCACTGATACACCCTCTCATGCCGCTCTACTCTTGCTGGCCCCTCACAGCTCACAATGTTCTTTATCTCCTCTGCGAAATAAAACTGCTCCATCCTGGCTCTCCTGGTGTGGTGTTGTATTTGGGCAGCATGGCATCCAAGGAGTCAAAAATCACGGAAGAGTTGTCAAGGAACCATCTCACCTAAAAGTTTAAACTATTAGGTGAGATTCCAGAATATAATTTATATTATTCTCTAACATCCCCTTCAAGTGAAAGCTTCTTGGGCTTGAAACTTACACATGCCCACACTATCTTGTGCTTGATTTTTATCAAATAGAATGGGGTGGTGAGATTTGAACTCGTGACCGCTGGGTCAACAAGGTTCTGATACCATGTTAAGAAATCATCTCACCTTAAAATTTAAACTGTTGGGTAAGATCCAGAATATGATTTATATTATTCTCTAACAATAGTCATGCAATGCGTTCATGAATCTTCCGAGAAAGAATGGCCCATTGAGGCTTGAGTCTTGTTCAACTAGAACAAGAACCTTTGGTGAGAGCTCATGAACAATCTTCAGGACAGAATTCAGAGCTCCCCTACTTTCTTTAACCACGCAATGAAGTTGAAGAATGCTGTTGACAACTGAACTTCCCCTTCTTCGATTTTGATGTTTTCAGGTCTTAAGTTTTCCATGTTGCTTTCCACAACCGAGAACTCTAAAGCAAGTGCATAGAGTAATGGGAGTATTTCGCATTACTTTCTCCGAGATTTTTGGACTTCCTGTCCTGGAAATCTTGGAGAGATGCCAGCTCAGGTGCCCGCAAGTGCCATGTACGACGTCGGATTTCAAGCCGAAAAATAAATCCAACAAAATTATTTGAAAATAAATAATAATTTCCTCAATTCCAGACCGGAGAAAAATTCCTTATATCCCCATTGGCATCATGCTGCTTTCGGTTAACATTTTGAGCTAGTAAATATAAAACATTGCTGTTTCATTTTTTTTCAAATTGAAATAATAGTGTTTTTATTTAAAAAAATATATATTAAATTAAGTCTTACCGAGGTTTAACCATTGATTGGATTGTAGGTTGATCTGACATTTTACCATCAACTCCCAATCAATTCAACATAAAACCTAATTCAAGCATTTAAAATCTAAAAATAAGTGAGTCCCATTTGTAATTTGATCTTAAATATATCAATTAACCATATACATTTTTTCAAAAATAAAAAAAGCTTTGCCGGCTCATATGAGAGCATCCATAAAGTACAACACAGATTAATGTGAGCATACATCAAGACGGCATGGAGTTCCTGTACAGGATTAAGAATACAAATAAAATAGGTATATGCTATCTTAACTCTCGAATGAATGGATTATTAAGAGTTGCAAGGCTCATTCGTGACCGTTTCCAGCCTAGCTAGCATATTCTTGTTTAAAATTAATTTTAAAATATCAAAAAAAAAAAAAATAATCTTTTAAAAACGTTTACAATATCATGGTAATAAGAAATTAACATTAATAAACAAATATAGAGACATTCATGCCACTGTCGCACTGACAATGTCAACGTCACTGTCTAAGTCATGATCCCGCATTGGACAGCGGGGAAGGTTCCTTTTTGTAGCCGCATATGTGCTGTATGTGAAATACAAGGCACATCAGAGAAGACAATGGGCATTACTAGTTATTAAATATATCAATAAATAAATGAGAAATTTGCCTTGGACAAGAACTCGGGAACCTACGACATTGTTTTTCTTTTGTTTTTTAATTATTGATTTTTTTAATTTAGTTTTTATATGATATGTTTACCAGATGTAGAATTAATCATTTATTTAATTTATTTCTAATATGTTTATCACTTCATCAAAAGAAAATATTCTTGCATCACATTGGTATCATAAAAAAATTAGCCTCGTGTGGTATGATTTATTTTTTTTAAAAAATAGTTAAATAAAAAATAATTTTGAAATTAAGTATTTAGATAAAAAAAAATATGGGGAAAAACCGTGAATTATAATAGTAATCTACAATGTTGTTGGATTTTTTTGGGCATCTTGATCCTTTTTTTTCTCTTTGGTTATTACTTTTTTTAATTTAGTTCTTATATGATGTGTTTATAGTGATCTAGAACTTATAATTTGTTTTTTTTATATGGTTATGACGATATCAAAAAGATCTAAGAATCGGGTTGGTGTAATACAAATATTTCAACATTATTGTATGGTCTATTTTAAAATAAGAAATTGGTTAAATAAAAAATAATTTGAAAAAAAAACTAGATTAATGAACTTTATGACATGATTTGCGAGTTTGACAAGGTAATTATGGTTGCTCCAATCAACGGTTTTCAGCAAACAAACAAAAAAAACAAATCTTGAATCTGGGGGGATAATATAAATCAATAAATTCTGCAAAATTAGCCAGCCTTCATGTTCTTTACTCATGGATTTTTTTTTCTTTTCCCAATTCTAAAACAAAATAAAATTTCAGCTGACTGTATAAACCGAAAGATCTCTTTTTTAAAAAAAAAAAAAAACTCTAGTTGAAATGAAAATGGGCCTCATTGTCTGAAAGCATAACTGTTTCTGGCTTTCTGCTCCTGTGTTCGCTTCTTTATCCTTTGTTCTTGTCTTTAGAAATCTGTGGGCGTTACTCTGTACCATTGCTTCTTTTTTTGGATGATAGGAAACACTGTATCATTTGTAAACTGAGTTCATTGTATATGTAGAGACACCACTGCCTTAATTAATGGTTCATATGTGATGAAATGTTTAACATAAACCTTTTTTTTTATTGTCTACTTCTTCGTACCAAGGAGAGAATGATGATGGCAATGAAGTCCAGTATGGAAGACAGAAATTAACAGAAAAAAAAGCTTCATAAACTTACAGGAAAGCACAAAGAATATAAAAGTCCAGTATGTATCTAGCTAGCTAGCCAGTCCTCTTTGGCAGTCAATACGAGGGAGTGCAGGCAATGCAAGCAAGCAAGAGAATAGCTGAGGAAGCACCATCTTCTTCAAGATTGGAACTGCTTCTTTTGAACCTGCAAGTTTTTCCTTTCTTACACTGAATCTGCTTCTGCATGTGCTGCTGGTGCTGATTGTATTGTTGATAGCTGTAATTCTCCCTCCCCTTGTTCTGCTGTTCTTGTGCTTGCTGCTGCCTCTTCTTCATCACTCAATTTCTTTGTCTACGATCTTCTTCTTCTTATCAGACCTTGAAAGAGGAGACTCAGCTGTCACCGTGACTACGTGCCAACTTGTAGAAGAGAGTGTGTGAGAGAAGTTGTGCAAGGGATCAGGCACGCACGGCCTCGTTTTATAGCCCATAGCTATACCAATATGCCCTTGATTTCCATCCATAATAACCTTGTAGGACTAATTGCGGGACCTTGGGAGCTGGGGTATCAAAGTTGTTAATAAGATTATCTCATTTAAAATTTAAATTACTAGATAAGTCATCAAAATATGATTTATATTATTCTCTAACACATTTCTTCAAACGAAAATAACATGCCTACAATACTATCAACAAAGTCTTAAACTAAATCCATTAGAAGAGATGAACCTGAGCAGAATAAGATAGTCGTCTAAAAAGGTCAGGTTCTACAGACATTTTCATGATTCTTTTCAAAAAAATACCGATCATAGGACTAACTAATTAGTTTAGTGTTACTGCCATTGTAGAACAAGTTCGTATTATGATCGTTCCAGGTGGGAGTGTTCGCAATCGGGGGGGCGCATTGGATTCTCTTCGAATGCCCAATGATCATCATCTACTACATGATTAGTACGTAGGGCAATGATTTCTCTTAGCTGGTATGGAGTTTAACATGGATTAGAAGTTGGCTCTTAGAACATGCATTAAAAATATATTTATAAGAAAAAGACATCGGAGTAACTACCTAATCATAGATCACACAAATACAATGATATTCGAGTTGGATTTATATGCTAAAAGAGAGCAACATTAATCAAATTATGTATTCCCATGAAGATGAAAGTTATAATTGAAACTGTTGTTCGTTAAAAAATACATAAAAATGATGTTTTTATATTTTTTAAAAATTATTTTTAATATCAACATATCAAAATAATATAAAATCATCAATTTTTTAACTTAAAATAAAAAATAAAAATAAATATTTTAAAAACATTCTCCAAAAACATTCTCACACATATCCTAAGTTAAAGTTAGTGCTTGTAACTGTGTGCATGATTAAGAGGTCAGAGTGTAGTATTAGCAAACTCTAAGCCCCAAGTCCCGATCCAACGGATCGAGCTAACCCATATTGCAGTTTGTCGTTTTACTTTGGAGAGGAAGGAGTCATCATGTGCAAAGCCATGTGATCATGTGTTGATGTTCTTGTCCTCTCTAGGCCATCACTTTTTCACAGGACCCAGAGGTTACTGTTTCCCAGCTCTTCCGCTCACTTATTGCTGTCCTATAATTGCAGATTTAGGGTCTGTTTGGAAGAGCTGTTGCGGTAGCTTTTTAAAGTTTTTTTCGTATTGAAATACATCAAAATAATATTTTTTTTATTTTTTAAAAATCATTTTTAACATCAGCACATCAAAATAATCTAAAAACACCAAACCATATTCATTTAAAATAAAAAATAAAAAATTTACCAAAAGCTACGGCACAACAGGTGAAACGCCGCGCCAAACAGCTTATTAATAGAATAGTTTAGGGCTCAATCTTACTTAGCGTTTACTCTCAGTGGCTCCTAACCGAGTTACACAACCGATGCTAATTTCCGATCGCAGACATCTAGGTGCACACAGTTTTTGACAGGGCCGGCCGGCCGGGTGCATGAATTATACTTGTAATTTGTGCACTGACGAACGTGCATGGAATGAAAATGGGATTGTGTAGCAGTCCCACGATTGCTTGTCTCGGCATTGACTCAATCCCTGCAGGCCTGTTGATTTGTTTTGGCTAAAATATCTCAGAGCACGGAAATCAATTGATTTGTTGAGGTGAATGTTCAATTTTCCATACCAGCCCAAGCCAGCCTTCTAATTTGTTGAATCATGCAACTCGACTCAGCTACTGATCACTTTTCATCCGTGCTGATAATTTCATTTTGTATCGGCTAAACGTTTCGTACCAGTTAAAA
This sequence comes from Salix brachista, assembly GCA_009078335.1. Classification (NCBI taxonomy): domain Eukaryota; kingdom Viridiplantae; phylum Streptophyta; class Magnoliopsida; order Malpighiales; family Salicaceae; genus Salix; species Salix brachista. The sequence goes on from CM018586.1 coordinate 15,157,590, forward strand.
AAAAGATATAAAATAACGTAGTTTTTATCTCGTTTAAAATTTCAGCCTGTTCTGGAAATTTTGTCCAAATTTCGGTAGTAACGTTTCGGTTTCGTTTCGCTTGTTTTGTTTCGGCCAAATAGTATTTTGTTAAATAATGAATAATTTTATAATATCAATCATATCTCTTAATCTGACCGTTAGATTGTGGTGAAATTTTACGATGAGTCTTTTGACATATTTATATATATTATGTTAAAAATTCAGAGCAATCAGAGAAAGCAATGACCTTGCGAAATTGATGATGACATTCTCGTAATATTATACATGCTCATAATTATGTTCAGAAAAATCATTTTACTGCTTCCTTTTTTAGATTAAATTGCACATTTTTAAATAATTTTATTTTTGAATTTTAACTATTATTTTTTGAATTAATATATTTAATTATATATATATATATATACATAAACAGTTAACTCCGAAACGACACATCAAAACTGAAATATATTCTGTTTCAATTGACAAAACAAAGCACTAACCAAAACGGAATTAACAACCTTGCTTTTCATATGAGATTGCTTCACGTCACCCCCACTTAGAGGAAGCTGATGCTTCACCTTGTTCAATGGTTGGATAGTAGAGAGATAATTAAGAACTAGCTATAACATACGGGAGATGATTTTATACAGTAATTATAGCATGCTTGAAATCCACAAGCAATGTATAATTGTAGCTCTTTCGAACAAGGGACCCAAGCTTCGTAGCTGTGTTTGTTGTGATTGAAACAAACAAACAAACAATTAATGGATTGACGGAGGCGCAATGATCCCATAATTCCAAACATGGCAGCGGCCATGGTTTTAGAAAATGGGATGCTGGCCAATGGCCATTCTGAGAACAGGTCATCTTCGCTGGTTTGACCAGCGCTGCGGCTCCTTTGAGAGCTCCATTGATCTTATCTTTTCTTTTGTGTTGTTCAGATTCCATGTGTATATATATACTGATATTTATTTGCTGGGTCCCTAATCTAAAAAATTATTTTTTATTTTAAATTAAAAAAATTAGTATATTTAAATCATTTTTATATGCTGATATAAAAAAAAATATAAAATATTATTTTAATATAATTCTAAATAAAAAATATTTTAAAAAATAAAACCAGCCACATAAGTTTTTTCTTTTGTTGATTGTGTTTATGAATTGGGCTGAAATATAGATGTCGGGGCAGCCATTTTGAGCTTTTGATGGATGATGCTCCTACTAGTTTCCTTGGGCTGGTTTTGCTAGTTATGTAATTATCGAAAGGTTTGATCCATCTCAACGTGCACATTAAAATTAGTTTAGTATTCATTAAAAAACTATCTACAAACAATTATATCATGCACACCATTTTTTTCTACTGATCTTTTCAAAAACTTTATTTATATTAAACTTATATATATATATATATCATGGGTTTTTGTATAAATAATTATCATGATTTGAAAATCGAATTTAAATAAAAAATCAAGAAGAAATTACCCTTTCATATTTTTATGTTATAGTATATGAAAATAAAGGGATTGTTAATTTTAAAAAACAATGTAAAAACTTTATAATAAAAAAATTATGTTCATCTAAATTTTATGATATTTTTTAAAATATTTTTATGATTGTCTTATTTGGAAATGATTTTATTTTATATTATTAAAAAAAAAAGAAAAGGAAAAGGGCTAGCTGAGTCGAACTTCAGCTCTTAGACTTGTCTAGATTATTAAGCTCAGTGATGGGCCTTAAAAAAAGACAGGCCCATGCACACCTAGGGCTGGGGGCTAAGAGCCACATGTGTGTTTTTAATGGACAATAGAAACGACATGTCATGTATTATAACAAATTCAAGCACCTACAATTCCTAGAGAGAGAGAGAGAGAAATCCGTATTTTGGATTTTAAAGCACAAACTTCAACTTATTTTTCTTCTAAAAACCTCAATAATCTATTTCCAAAGTAAACAAGCAGCCTCAAAACTAAAAAAGATAAATTAATTAAATCTAGACAAACTTTGTGGTTTTTAATTTATGTTGTTTGACATTATTAAAGGCTCAAATCATTTCCATCAAATTTTTATTTTCAAAATTGATACGAAAATTAATCTTTTATTATTATCAAAATATGATCGCCCGAATCTTTCTCTACTTTTTTTGTTTTACTTTTTTTATCCTTTCTAAATATACAAGAAATAAAAAAAAATCAAAAAAATGTTTTTAGAGCAAAATATCAAGATTAAAAATTACAAGGATCAAATTTAACTTTTCCATGACACACGAGCAGTTTTAAAAACATTGTAGATTTACGCTTAAAAAATGACCGGAAATATTAAATTTAGACCAAACAACTGTTAAGTGAATTCTGTAGGAATAATTTTACTATATTTTTCTTCATTTTCAAACACACAATGAATTCTTAAAATATTATAGATTTGAAGAAGAAGAAAAATATGAAATAAAGAGAGGAAACTTGAAATAAAGAAAAATATAATTTTTATTATTTAATTTATAGTGAATTTGGATTTTTATTTTTAATTAACAATGTGAAAAAAAGTCAAGAATTAATTGAAAAAATATTTATAGTTTTACGTAAAAATCGAAATTTACAAAATATAAAATAATTTCAGCCATCTTTCTTAATAAAGGTAGAAGGAAGTACCCTATTAATATACAAGTAAAACATCAAAGAATAATCGATAGAGCAAACTTTTGGAAAGTGTATATTTTACTTTCTAAAAAATAAAATAAAGTCAATCGCATTCTTTCCGACAATCGATATGTCTTAAACAGTAATCAAGCAAGTGTATATTGTTTACGTCAAACAATTCAACAAACCCTAGTAAAAAACCAACATGGTGAACCCAGAGAAAATCTTGTGGCCATCGGCTGTTCCATCCAACCACCGCCCCCACTTGACCGTCCTGTTTCTCTAAATTAATCGTCATGGGACTGTCAGGTGATACCATCCACCGAGCCACGGAAAATTAATCGTCTTGGACCCTTGGTGAACATATTGTTTCGTGGGTGCGATGAAATCCCAACCCAATAACCAAAATCAGACTGACTACAAATATAAAAAGTTTGGATTAAGCAGTTTGTTTTAATATGATAATTACTAGAGATTTATATAATTTTAATTTAATATCTATAAAATTAGTCTAAATACATATAAATTGGCATGAAACCTGCTATTAATAAAAAACAAATGCGTACAAAGACAGGTTTTTGTTGGTTGTGAGGTGGGATATACTTGTCTGTCCACATGTTTCGGTCGCTGTCTAGTGTTAGGTGGTTCATGCACCAAATTTAGGTGACAATCAGAGTAGCTTTTAGTTAGAAGGACGCATAAATTGGAAATTCATGAAGTAGCTGGGGAAGGGATCACACTAGTGCCTCCATAAGCCGTTTTGGAATTGCCATTTAAACAGTGTATCAATAAAAAAACATCAAGTTTTTGAATCATTTAAATTTCATAATATCAGAAATAAAATTTATAAAATATTTTTGTATTTTAATATATTTTCCTGTAATAATTACTACACTCTTAAATATTTTCTTACAATATTAAAATAACAGACGATTATCCATAATATATCTTCTTTTATTTTTGTTCTTCCTTTTGTTGTCAGGCTAAACAATTATATATATATTACTTTGGAATACTATTTTAATTTTAAATAATATTACTATTATTTTATAGCTCATTGTAAAACACTCGATGTCAACTTATCAAGAGCTAATCTTTTTTAAAAATATAATAAAATCGGAAATCACGATGAATAAATAAAAATCAAGTAGCGAGTGATATATTGTTATTTAACAAAGAAGGTTTCTTAAATTCATCTTAAAGTTGTAAACACAAAAATAAATACCATTTAATTGAATATATTTACTTTGGAATTTATGCTGATTTTTTTCATTGTTTTTTTAATAAAAAATAATGAAATCTATTACCTGATGAAAAAAAATAATAGGACCTTTACCGTATATTCCAGAGTGCAAAACCACGAGATGACAGCGGTCTACTTGTCATCCACCCGACTCCCGTGCCCCTCAAAAGTGACGTGGCCACCAATCATCCCCCAGCTTTTTCTTCACGGATATAAACAACCCTAGGAATCACGCTATCTTCACTCAAATCAACGGCTACAAATATGCCGCAGCATCTCACTGTACCTAACAGTAAAATCAAACCGTCTATTACAAGATCAGAACGACACATTAAGACCGGCACATCACAAAGGTTGGACAATAAAAGTCCTTACATTTGAAGTTTGATCAAATAAATCCATTTGCTTCTTTTGATTTTTCAAATTAAATTTTATCATCTATATAAAGTTATAAACTTGTTGCCATGCGATCACACATGTAATTTATATAAGTGGATTAAGGGCTGTATGGGCATATTAGGGAAAGTCGTGACTATGACTTATGGTTGCAGTCCAAAAGTCAAAACTTACTTCTAAAAATATCTATAAAGTCATGACTGATTTAAAAATAAAATTAAAACGTATTAATAAATATTGATTATTTTTAAAATATCTTTTAATAGAAATATATTAAAATAATAATATTTTCATTTTTAAATTTATTTCCCACCTCAATAAAACAAATCAATCTAATATATATCAAACTAATTTTAAATAATAAAAAATTCAAACAAGAGGCAAAGGCTACTTCGGGAGCATGAGGGATCAAACTTTATTTTATTTAAAGTTATCGGATATTAGGGAACCTGGTTGGCTTCCTTTAAATATCCACAACACTGAGTCCTCACTTCTATACTCACTAATCTCTCCACTACTTCCTCCTATTTCTCGTACTGTTTCTCTCTGTGAGTCATGGGTAAGTGTTACTGTGCTGTGCCGTTTCATCGTCGTCTTTCTAGACTTCCACTTTTTTTCTACGATGATCTTCAGATCTGATTTTTGTTTTCTTTTTTTATTTTGTTGATGCTCAGCAAAGATCAAGATCGGAATCAACGGTAATAGATCTGATTTGGTTAGAATTAGTTATGTTTTGAATTTAAGTTGATCTGATCTGCCTGACTAGATTGGAAAATTCAGGATTTGGAAGAATCGGAAGGCTGGTAGCTAGAGTAGTTCTGCAAAGAGATGACGTTGAACTTGTTGCTGTTAATGATCCTTTCATTACCACTGAATACATGGTACAGCTGTTCATTTTTCTTAATATGTTTGGTTTTTGTATATGTGTGTTTTTGGATCTGATGTTTGTTTTGTTGTCTGTAGACATATATGTTTAAGTATGATACAGTTCATGGTCAATGGAAACATCATGAACTTAAGGTTAAGGATTCTAAGACGCTTCTCTTTGGAGAGAGACCTGTCTCTGTTTTTGGTGTCAGGTATGATTTTCTTCTCCTTTTTCTTCTGTTTATATACTGGTCAAGAATTCTGATTTTCTGGTTGTTTTTCTTTTTTAATTAATGAAAGCTCAGTGTAGTGTAATAGTGATTGGTGAAGTTTATGTGTCGCCCCCGTTTGAATTCAATCTGTAGGAACCCGGAGGAGATCCCATGGGGTGAGACCGGAGCTGAGTATATTGTGGAGGCAACTGGAGTTTTCACTGATAAGGACAAGGCTGCTGCTCACTTGAAGGTATATTCCCTGTTATACTTGATGGGATGCCTTTTTTATGGTTCCTGTGTTTTTGGTTTACCTTAGGTTTTAGTGTATTAATTTTGCGGTCTTCCATATTTGATGCATATGGATATCTGACTAAAATAAGCTTTGAAGTGTCATAAATGAATTATATTTTTGCGAGGCAATTATTATTCTTGTGCGTTTTTCATTTTTCATGTTTGGAGTCATCTCTCTTACTGATTACATGCCTTATGCAATTGTCTTCATTGGTTTGGATATGCCTCTGTGTGCTATGTGCTTGTTGAACAGTCTTATTTAAGTCAGTTGATGTCATGGTAATCATCTGTGTAATTGCTTTATTGATATTTGGAGTTTTCAATGAGCAAGGAGAGCTTTGTGTGTGGTGATTGGTGCAACTGAATGTGCAATAAATTTAGCCTGCTCGGATGTGCTGTGCGCCTCTAAGTTTGCAGTGCTGTTTGATTATCTTATTTAAGAGGGATTTCGGTTAACAGGGTGGAGCTAAGAAAGTCATCATCTCAGCCCCCAGCAAGGATGCTCCTATGTTTGTTATGGGAGTTAATGAGAAGAGTTACACTCCAGATCTTAAAATTGTATCCAATGCTAGCTGCACTACCAACTGCCTTGCTCCCCTTGCTAAGGTATTGCTATTGTCTTCTTGGTCATGGCAGGTGTTATGGAAACTACTGTTTCCTTGTACTGACTTGTCAAAATTGCAGGTCATTAATGACAGATTTGGCATTGTTGAGGGACTTATGACCACTGTGCACTCTATCACTGGTATTGCTTCTTCAAAAAAATAGTAATCATCTGGGAGGTAATGGAAGTGTGTACATTGTGCTTACTATGCCTTTTCTGATCTTGACCCAGCTACCCAGAAAACTGTTGATGGGCCCTCTTCAAAGGACTGGAGAGGTGGGAGAGCTGCTTCATACAACATCATTCCTAGCAGCACTGGAGCTGCAAAGGTAAGAACCATTTGGAGTTTTATGCAGATTTATGGTTAAGTTTCTTTGAAAAGCTTTGCTTTCACAAATCTCTTGACATATGTATTATCCCTTACATCTCATTTCAGGCTGTTGGGAAGGTGCTACCTGCTCTGAATGGCAAGCTAACTGGAATGGCTTTCCGTGTTCCTACCATTGATGTCTCTGTTGTGGACCTGACAGTGAGACTTCAGAAGCCAGCTAAATATGATGAAATTAAAGCTGCTATCAAGTGAGTGCGATTAGTTTGGTCTAGAATGTGCATGGTTATTCTGTTGTGTACACAAGAGTTGGAGAGTGAGATGTTAAATGAAATTGCTCAAACTTTACAATGATTAATTCTCTCATACGGCTTTGGATGAATGTGTTTTCAGTCTTGAAACTTTCCTTGTATTTTTAACAGGGAAGAGTCCGAGGGGAAGATGAAGGGAATCTTGGGCTACACCGATGAAGATTTGGTTTCAACTGACTTCATTGGGGACCAGAGGTAAGAATTTTTGAAATCCTAGGACATTTCGACCTTTTCTTTCTTTGCTTTGTTGAAGTGTACGTGTCTTGTAATTTGATCAATTGCTGTCTGTTTGATAGGTCAAGTATCTTCGATGCCAAAGCTGGAATTGCTTTGAATGACAACTATGTGAAGCTCGTTGCGTGGTATGACAATGAGTGGGGCTACAGGTAATTTCAATCCTGCTCTCTTTTTATCTCCTAGAGCTGTGCGTTTTGTTCTTTGCTCCGAGATAACATGCCTTTTATGCATTAATAATGTAATCCATCTCTCCGTAATAACTTGCAGCACTCGTGTGGTGGACTTGATTACCTACATTGCATCGGTTTCTTCCTAAAGTTGCAGCGTGATGGCGGAGTTGCTGTATACTTTCGGCGTGCCCACTTGGAGAGTGGAGGTGTTTGGTGGCAGTGTTTTGGCTGAACAAAAATAAAATAGTTTCAAGACGGAAATAATGAGCTTTGTAATATCACCAGGTTTACGATGGTCGTTTAGGCTTTTTGGCTTCTGTTTCGTGTTCACGAGGAAAGTTTAATTTCCTCCCAACTGGATTTTAATTACTTTTGCATTACTAGTTTTGCGTATCAGGTGTTTTCTCCGCCATCCTTCCTGCCCCCCAGTCTCTCTTGGTACCCTTAACGGTTAAAATGTGTTTTCTAGAGATAAAAAAAAACTAAAGCCTCTTTGGCAATTTGCGTAAACGCAATTATCGAAACAACCATCGTGCCCCCAAGTAAATTGCAACAAAGCGAAGTATGGAGATATTTAGGAATTTTATTTCTAACAACAAATGGTACCCGTAGAGGTATAATAAAATAATTTTATTAATGATAAAAAACAATAATAATAATGACAGTAAAAATAACCTAAAATAATTAAATTAAATTAGATTAAAAAAAAATCCCTACTCAATTCAATTCAATTCAAGATAACATAATTGACTTGAATCAACTTACCACTCATCCTTAAAAAAGCTATTAGAAAAACATTTTTTAATATATATATCAATTAATAAACCTAACTATTAAACAAAAATCACTTTAGATAAAAACAAAACCCATTAAACTAAACAAATCAAACATTAAAAATAAAGTGAGAAAAAAAGATTATTACGTACCACTTGATGATGATATATACATGCCTGGTTGGGATATAATCCGAGTAATTAATTTTTCTTCTTTCATTGAAATGTAATTATGATATTTAAATATTATTTTTTAAAATATTGTATTTTTTAATTATACAAAAAAAATAAATCTAAATCGATGTTTGATGTTCAGCTAATGACCTAGGACATAAAAGATCAAGACAAACAAAATTATTGTCAATTTATACATTTAAAACAAATAGTTATATATTATTTTTTATTATAGTTTATATTGAATGTTGATTTAATAATATGATAAACTTAGATGTAAAATCCAAACCTGGCAAGTTTACTTGGAACATAAGGCCTGGTTTGGTTCAGGTTTAATAAAAAATAAAGAAAGAATTGACTTGATCTTATATTTTCAAAAATCCTAGATAAAAAAATTGTTTTTATCAAAATAATATTATTTTGGTTTTTATAAAAAAAAAATAATCAGGGTTAACCTTTTTTTTTTCGATTTGATTTTTGAATTAAGTTTTAAGACTTTGATAATAATTATTTTTATTTTTATATATATTAGTTGAACATGTTTGAAATTAACTTTTTTACATGAATATTTTAAAGAGAAAATAAAAATAAATAGTTCTAAAATTCTCTATAAACTTGTATATATTTATTTTATCTTTATGACTGTTTAACTAAACATATTCATATATTTATATTTTTTCCATCTCATGCTAATAACCAAATTCTATCTAAATTCATACAATTGAAAATAAAAGTATTGTATAGTTGAACTAATAATTAATGTTTATTACTATTATTGTTGTTATAAGCTAAATAAATTTTTTTTTCTTGTGTTAGAAATATTTTTAATAAAAACTAAAAAAATAAAAGTAAACAAGAACTAAATGATTTCATTTATAAGTGTTTTAAAGACATTGATTAGGAGATGGTTGGATTGTATTTTTTTTTTATCTTAAAACAGTTTTGGATTAGTTTTTTTATTATTTAAATGTGCTGATATTAAAAATAAAAAATATTATTATAATATATAAACAATCTTAATCACTTAAAAAAAAAAAAAAAGTGAGGGTGCATTTGTCCGGGATGCGGCCACAGGGAAGAAGAGTTTGGACTAGGCTCTTGTTGGCTGACGTGTTTGTAGATAAACAAGGGTGTGCACCAGTCGTAGGATGCAGCCATGAAAAGAAGTGTATGCTGTCACTAGGAGTTACTTTCACACATTGTTTCAAAAGTCCAAAGTATTTTTAAAAATATTTGAAATTTTTTATTTTAAATTTAAAAAATAATATATTTAATTTTTTTTCATGTAAAAAATAATATATTTAATTTTTTTTCATGTACTTATGTTAAAAAATATTAACACAAAATATCATTTTAATATATTTTTAAATAAAAAATATTTTCAAAAACAACTTAAATTAAAATCTCAAATACTCACTGAGTGCTTCGTGGTCTACGAATAAACTAGAGCTGGATTTGGCAGAGCCTGGACTCGAGCGGTTTGTTTTTGCTATCTAATTGTTTTATAAAAAAAACAATAGTATATTTTTTTTGATTTTTTTGATATATTGATATTAAAAATATATTTTAAAAAATATATATTTTAATATATTTCAAAATAAAATTATTTTTAAAAATAACTACTGTCATATTTTCACTCTAAATATAAATCGACCGAACAAAAAATAATATAAAATAGATAGTCATCCGTTGAAGGCACCTAATCATGAAATATACTAATATAGAATTAATTTGAGTATATTAAAACGATTTTTATTATTATTATTTTAAAATTTATTTTTAATATTAGCATATAAGAATAATATAAAGACAGAATATTACTTCTGAAAAAAATCAGATTTTTATCTAATACCATTTGCGCCGCAATCAAGTATCTAAACGTGCTTAAAATGTCTTGATTTTTGAATTTCATCAGCTTGAAATTCGTAATTCAATTGTGTCAGCATTGATGGTTTGTCAGAAATTTAGAAACGGAGTTAGTGACGGACGCCATGACGCTGTTACAGAAAGATTTTTTTTTTTTTTTTGTATATGTATTGTTTTTAAAGATGCTTTTTTGAAACGTAAATAATTCGAACTTCCATCTATTTACGATCTCTCCGCCACTACTCTGAACCCACCTCCCTGTCTGTCTACAGTTCCTTTCCCTGCCATCATCTCCTCCTCGTGATTTCTTTCACATTATTCCCACCGAAATGTCTTAAGACACTAAAGTAATTGACTAATCTCTCAGATAAAAAAATGGCAACCTCGGCGTTTAAATCCACGACAAAGAGAACACCTATCGGCAGCGACAAGTCGTCTTCCTCTGCTCGCCTGCGTTCACGGAGTTTGAGCCGCTCCTCCCGACCGAATCCTCCCGACGAATTTTCCGATGACTACACGGTGCCGTCGAGAGGGAGGTTCGTGAGCATGGATAGAGGGTCGGGAGTTCCGGATATAAGTCTCGACGATCTCGCTATTCAGCTGTTGAGTTCAGGTGATCGAGGGCGGTCGGGTTTTAGAAGTGGTGACGTCAGTGACGGGGAGAGAGTTGTGGGCGGGTCCCTGCGGAGAGGTAGGTCCGTGTCGAGGCAAGGCAGTGAAAGTACAAATAACAGCAAGAGTTACAGTGGTGGTGGTGGTGGGAAGCTGAATTCGGAAGGTAGTAATTCGAGGAGGAGGCGGTCTGTTTCTGTGGTTAGATATCAAGTTAGTGATTCCGAGGTAAACAAATCATTGCTTGTTCTCAATATTAATTTGCCTCTTTTTTTGTGGAAATTTATTGATGATTTTGTTAAAAGAAAGAAGGTAGCTTTTTGAATGTGGGGATGGATGTTTAATTTACCTTTTTTGTTTAATTATTATGTTAAGAAAGTAGTGAATGGTTAAAGCAGTGAGAGCACTTTTCATTTTGTGTACTTTCTCACTTACAAAGTTACTGCAATGGAGCCCATGATGAGAGAGCTACCATTTTGGAATTTAAATATTATTTTTGATGGATGATTTTGGATGTTTCAGCTATATAGTTAATTTGATAGGCTTGAACCATGCCAAGTTGGATGCTTTCAGATTGTGTTTGCTGCTGTAAGTGACTTCATGAGTATTGGATCTCAATGTGAATGCTTCTATATAATGGTAATTTGTTGAACTAGGTTGTCTTGAGAAACCAATTAAGGATCGAATTAAATCATGTTTATGTTTTGCTTTTACCGTGTAGGGTTTTTTTAATTTTGTTTATTACTGATCCTGTTTCAATTTGATATATGGTTCAGGTCACAGATATTTTTTTAGGCTGCTCTGTTTCTGAATATGGTTGGTGCTGGTACACTCCCGTGCCTTTCTTAATAGATGGTCGCAAACTTTTTTGTTAACAAAAGCTGCTTAAAAAGTTCAGTGCTAAGATGTGTTTGCATTTATATAATGCACTTACTTAGAGAGTCATATGGTCAAAGCATGTAATAATGTAGTATTTCTGAGATTGATGCGCAAATTATTGAGTATATATGTGTGTGCCTGTGTGCTCACTTGCACTCTTGTCTTGTATATTTATTCATATAATATCTCTGCTTGAATTATTCATGTCAATGACTTTCTTTATTAATATTGTATGCTGTTTTTCTTGGCAATATCAGAGTGACCTAGAGCATTCTCAGAATTCAAGAAATCATGCTAATTCAAGACGTCAGAGCAATGGAAACTGCCAGGTCCCTTTATCAAATAAGCCACCAGCTTCAAATCATAGACCTGGACTGAGAAGGTCTCTTAGCCAGAAAGATTTGAAGTATCCTGATGGCTACTCTGTAAGACTTGTATCTATTCAAGCTATGTTAATTAAATCTTCTGCATGTTGTTGAATCTTGTGTTGTATCTGATAGGCGGAAAATCAATTCTTGTCCATTGCCTGGCTTGTCACACACACATGCACGCACATTTACATATATGTTGTTATTTAACATTCATTTAAATCCCTTTCATATTGAGTTGTTTCAAGACTGAATTAATTTTTTTTTCCTTTCAGAGCCATTCATCAAGCCTAACTGATGATGAAGGGAGGGATTCTTGTTCCAATAAAAATGGATTCGAGAGAACAATAAGAACAGTTTATGCACAAAAGAAGGTTGGATATGATTTTTGGAAAAAAATATGCAACGGGTGCTGTTCCAGTGCCCCTATCTCTCTGTGTCTGTGTCTGTGTCTGTGTCTGTGTTTTTGTGTATGCGTAAATGTCCTCTTCTCTTCAGATCAGTCACTTATTGGCCAACCTTTTCACCCTTTAGGCAGAGCATCCCACTGGCGATGATATGAATGGCGGGCTGTACGAAGCAATGAGAAAAGAACTTAGGCATGCAGTAGAAGAGATTAGGATGGAAATTGAACATGTCTGTAATTCTGTTTCTCAATAACTTGATTTGATTATCTGTATTCTATATTGCAATAGCATCCTTGATTTGGTTTGCTGATAACCGGGTTCCTTGAAATTGACACAGTCTATGGAGAAAACAAATATAGACTCCTTGCAATCTGGGAAATCTGATGGTTTTCATGGTGGTTCGACTCTCAGAAAGAACCATGCAACAAAATTAGAACAGGTAGGAAAAGTTTACTTGTGATCTTTCTGTTGTGACAGTTTAACCTGCTGCACATAATACTCTTAAATTGATTGCTAGTATTGAAAACACGCAAAAGAGAATATCTTCTCACCTGTCTTGTTTTATTTAATTTTCTTGGAACTGATTATCAATTGAGGACTATTTGATTCTGATAAATACTGGCAGCTTTTACTTATGGATTCTCTCATATTCATGCATAATTGTTGATCTAGGAGGGAGCTTGTCATGTGTTCGATTTATGTTGTTGCATAAAAATAATATTTTGTAGATTTCTTATTCTACACTGGTTTTGTGAGAGAATTGAGAGATTGATAACTCTGAATATAAACAGACATTGCAACTTGTAAGTTTTTTATCACAATGATTTAGTTAGAGATTTTACAGTGTAATGACACTGTGGTGGGATTATGACATACTGCAATTTTATGACTGTAAAAATGAAAACATGACTGCTTCCCTTCTTGACAAGCATCAGAAAGAAGAATAGTTAGAGAACAAGTTTAGTCGCTTTTTCCACTGACATTTCATGATGACTTGTTCATATATGGATTTTGTATTAACAGTCTGAGAAGTGTAGACAAGACTTATTAGCAAAACTATTGTCGGAGAAGCAACTTGGTAGAGATACCTCGAAGATTGTGAAAGAATTGCTTTCTGATTCAAAGAACACTGTTTCAGAAAAGCCATCACGAGCCAGAAGGGTACTTAGTCTCCTCTTCTATGCTCTTTCACAGTTTGAGACTTGCATATTGTTTGTTATTTGTGTAAATTTGCTTACAAAGGTTTCCAATTTGTGGTGTTCAGGGGAGTAATGACAGAAGTAGAATGTCTGAACGATTGACCGAAGAGGCAGAGAAATACTTTGAGGACTTCATTTCAAATGTTGAAGATACAGATATTTCATCTTTGGATGGGGAAAGGAGTGATACAAGTTCAACTTTAGGAGGAATAACAAAGACAGAAACTTTTCAGAGACCTGTGATATCAAAGTCTCGACCTGTAGAAATGGACGGGGTTGTGCTGCCCTGGTTACAGTGGGAAACTTCTAATGATGCTTGTCCTCTATCCTTCAAAAATAAGGAGCCAACATCGACTCCAAAAAGTGATTTATGGGATGCAACTCAGGTAATCCATGGCCCATTTTCTCTTTCAAGCAGATCTAAATAACAAATTGACAGACTATGCTTGTTTCACGTGCTTTTTTATGCATTCTATAAAGCTATCACGACTAGTTTTTTTGTTACTCTTTCTGTGTGGGTAAATAAACTGCATGTCAACTCCCATTATAGGAAGCATCCCTTGCTCAAGAGTTGATCACGCACTCCATCAGTAGCCGAGGAAGCTGGAGCCCAGGACTTGCGGATGGCCATTCAACAAATATTAGAGAACTTAAAGGGAGTAAATTTGGAGAACTTGAAAGCTACAAAAGACGAATTTCATTTGGAGGAACAAGGTCACAGTTTGATGTTGATGAATATTTGAAGCGACCCAGTGATGAAGATTTTCTCTTAGAAAGGTGGAAGCAACAACAGAGAATTCATTCAGGTGGTCTCCTGCTTTGCAACCGAATGTTTTTCTAGCTGTAATCCTTTATTTATTTTTTAAGATCATCTTCGCCAGCTCTAAACCTCATTGATTTTCTTCATAGATATGTAGATCCACAAATCTTCTTAAGGTAGCTGTTGGCCTTCATCTTTTCCTCATAAATCCTTCTCACAATGTCCTCTGCTTATAGGTTGATACTTAATAGTTAAGTGCCCAGTAGTCTTCTTATACAGATATCGTAGCATGCCCTTGTTTTCTTTAGGGATCATAGCAGATGCCTATGAAGATTTATCAGCTTACAGTTCAATCTCTGTGAAGGTCAAAAGAACTTACTAGTTAAAATAGATGGCAGTAATTTCGTGCAGGATTTCTTAGCTGACGTGTGTGCTATTATTTCATTATATTTACCATTTCTGTAAAAAAGAAATACTAAAATCTCATAGCCCCCCTCATTTCCACCAAAATTAGGGCTTGTAGTTATATACGAGTTGCCTTACCCGCACGTTGTGCTAGACTTTTTTGATGTAGCGAACTGATTGATTATTGTACGTGTTTTCATTGATTAACTAAAAATTTAATTTGTTAAATTATCATCGATAAAATCCATTTAAAATGGATTTTTTGTTTTGTGCATCGAACTGATTGAATGTTGCTTTTGTTTGAAATGATTGAATAATTATTTAATTGATGGTTTGTCTATGTGCATCGAAACGTTTATAAATAATTTGGCTCAACCAAATTATTTATTATTTATCAGCTTACAGTTCAACCTCTGTAAAGGACAAAAGGACTTGCTAGTTCAAATAGATGGCAGTAATTTCGTTCAGGATTTCTTAGCTGACGTGTGTGCTATTATTTCATTATATGTTCTTTAAAATGCCTAAACTTTTGTTGACGTGGATAGTTTAGAGACATTAAAAATGTGAGATTAATTGCTCTTTCTCGTGCCAAACAATTTTGATTTCAATTTCATTTTTTTTACTGTATTTTATTTTTAATTGTTCTCAGAACTGATGTTTTTGAAAATTCATGAATGTTTTGGGCTGTAATTAAAGATTTGAGTAAAACTCGCAGCAGAGTTTGAAATCCCAGTTTTACTTGCTAGGGAAATTGCTAGAACATATAAAATAAAATAAAATTATTTTTTATTCTTGATAACTGGAATATTTGCCGCTCTTTACTTGCATGCTCGTGTAAATGAACTTTCTTTTTTTTCTTTGCCGGTAGAAAAGATGACGTGTCAATTTATGATTAGGATTTTTTTAATTAAAAAACACTTTGAAAAAAACAATATATATTTTTTAATATTGCCTGAGAAATTTTATCAACCTGTGGGGGGAGTGTACAAACCACAAACCTCTTTCCCAGCATGCCAAGTTAGTCCAATTAAGCCAGCAGGGTCTTGGTCTGGTGATCATGAAGGGCTTCTCTCTTTCTTTCACCCCAGATTCAAGTCTTGTCAGGCACGTTTGTCACCCCCGCGGTGCCTTACATGCTCATTGGGTTTGCAGGATGTTCAGTGGGCTCGGGGATTTAGTTGTGGTGCGCGCAAGCTGACCCGGACACCCCGGTTATAAAAAAAAAAAAAAAAGTTAGTCCAATTAATTCAAAGTCATCTTGATTCAGGGAGACATGGAAAAACCCTTTGGACGACTAAATTCTCTATTAAATTCATAAATAAAGAACCTAGATATCACGGGGACAAAATTCTCAGCCTTCTTCCAAAATCACTCATGTTTGTCTAAGATCTAAGTGTTTCGCATACCTAGGAATTTTCCCCACAAAATCTAACGGCAACCAAGAACACAAGTAATAGATCATAGACAACACAGTCTAATTACAAGAACAACTCAACCTTTATTAATCCATCGATCAAAGGAATACGAATCAACAATGGTATCACTAGAGAAGCCTTGCTGGCCTGTTGCGGCTGCTAATTTTTTTTGTCGGCATTCATGTCATTGGAAGCTATCAGGTACGCTTAAACTGTCTGACTCTCTTTTATTTTCTTTATTTGAGATTAACCAGATAGGTTACAGATTATAAACTCACTGCAGATATTTCCTTAACGAGTCATGCACGTTTATGTATCCATTCTCTTTAATTCAGTAACCAAACTCAATCTCAGTAGTGATGGATTAGATTCTTTAATCCTGTGCTACATTAATAATGTGTTGCTGTTTTGCGTAATAAAGGTTTTTGCAATACCAGTGTTTGAGATGATGGAATCATTCCTAGTCTTGAAAATGAATTTGAAACCAAGTACTTCTGGTGCTTCGCTTCACAGCACGAACTTCATTCATATATTGGTGAGGAAATCTCCATAAGAACTTCCATCGATTACTGGTTTTTGTGTAAAAAAGGGAGATGATTTCGTGTTATTTTGATGCACGAATGACGATGTTCCTTGGAATGACATTCCTATTTTTGGTGGGCTTCTGGGTTTCTTTGGAGGATTTGCCTTTTCTCCCACCTCATACACTTAACCTTCTTGCTTCAATAAACAATATGCAAAACTCTAAATGTCGCAAATTGTTTGTAATCTCTTTGCAGCTCCCTTGCATCATTTAACTTGCTATATGTAAACCAAAGAAATTCATCTTGTCAAGGCTCGCAAATTGGGTATGTGCCTGTTAATTTCCAGCTCTTTTCTTTCGTGCTCAGGTTAATGTGGTCGTGGTCTTGATTTCTTCTCATCTTCTACAGACATGCATTATCCTTGGCGCTTGGCGTTGTATTGACGATTTTAGCCCCCGTCGGAGCATTAAGGGACTTCCAATTTTACTCTTGACTTCACTGCTTGCATGATGGATGTTGAAGTGCAGCAGCGTCCTCATCCTCATGCTCATGAACATTTCATTTTTATTTATTTCGGTTCCTGTGGAATAATCGGGATTCTAGCTCTGTTTTTTTATCAGCTAATTTTCTGTGTGTTTTCGTCGAGGATTAGTGGATTGGGAGAAGGGTATAGTAAAGGCTGCATGGGTTATTAGCATTCATTCTCAGCCTGAGTGAATCTCTTTTAAATCTTTGCATTCAAGAATTCTTGTCAGCTTCAAACTTTCTTTGTGGTTCAGAAATCAGGTTCTTCTCTTTTGTTATCTCTAAATAATAAAAAGGAGTGTTAGTAATATTTGACAAACATGACAGTTTGTTGAAACATGATAAGTGATATTAATTCTTCAGATTTTTTGAAAAAAAATAAAAATATATTTTTTAATTTAAAGTAAAAAAATAAAAATATTTTTTTTAATTTTTTTCAAAAATATTTTTGAAACACAATCTAAAGCACTATAAAACAATTTGAGCCACTATTAAAGACTTGGCCCTGGTTTAACAATGGAAAGATGCTTCAATAAATAAGTTTTTTTTTTTTTATATAGAGACTTGGTTAAAATTTGTTTTTATATTACACTTAAGATGTTTTCCAAAATATTTTAAAAAATATGAAATTAATATTTAATAGTATATTTATATTGTTATACATGATTATAGTTATTTTTAAAAAGATCCTAAACTTCGATCTTGATATAAATATAATGGAGATCTTTTCAAATAAAAAGGTAGCGTGATGTGGATACAGTATTTCTTTCTTAAGATAGCCTACTTGTGAAAATGAAAAAAAGAAAAAGAAAAAGAAAAAAGAAGAAGCTTTAACTTGCTAAAACAACATGCATGCCATCTCTTTAACATGAAATCTGAAAACATAAAAACAAAACTAACCAGTTAAATTGAAAATAAATCTAGACTTGGAGGACTAAATTGTGCTTCTATAGCAGGTAGTAACAACACTCATGCCATCTCTTTTCTAGTTTTGTAGAGCCCAGAATCAAATCCAGTTTTGTAAAAATAAAATAAGAAAAATTCTTACTACAATTTTAAAAAGCTTTATCCACAACTCACTTACTCTCCATTTTGCACACAAAAATGCAAATCCTTCGAGCTCCTTACCCTCTCTTCTCTTTCCCTAAACCCCTAAACCCTTCCCTTAAACCTCACCATAGAAACCACCTCCTCCTCCTTCCTCGGCACCCTCTCTCCACGACTCTAACACCTCCAAAATCATACAGCTCAGATGAATTCCCAGTAGACGAAACATTTCTTGAAAAATTTGCACCAAAAGACCAAGAAACCGAAGACGAAGCTCGAAGAAAGAACTGGATTGTCCGTGGCTGGGCACCATGGGAAGAAATCCTAACCCCAGAAGCCGATTTCGCGAAAAAATCACTAAACGAAGGCGAAGAGGTCCCTCTTAAAACCCCAGAAGCGATTGAAGCATTCAATATGTTATCTCCAAGTTACCGTTCACAGAAAATTAAAGAAATGGGGCTTACTGAAGATGAGTGGTATATGAAGCAATTTGAGATAAAAGGGGAGATACCGGACAGGTTGGAGACAGAATGGGCTAGTCCGTTGGTTGTTAGACAGGTGGCACCGAGGGACTGGCCGCCAAGAGGTTGGGAAGTGGACAGGGAGGAATTGGAGTTCATTAGGGAAGGGCATAAATTGCAAGGAGTTAGAGTGAATTTGGAGGATTTGGAAAATGGGGTCGGTGTTGATGAGGAGAATATGTGTTTGGAGAGGTATAAGGTGTTTTTGAAGCAATATGAAGAGTGGGTTGAGGCGAATAAGGATAGATTAGAAGAGGAGTCTTATGAGGTAGTGTTTCAAATGATGGGAGGGAGGGAATTTTTCATCTGGGCTTTGTTTTATAGAGGAGCAGACAAGTTTTTTAAAATACACTAATGCGTGTTTTTTTTTTTGTTTTATTGATGTTGGTGATACAGGAAGACCAAAATTATTACCCGGGTCGAAGAAAAAGAGGGAAAGACTATAAAGAGGGCATGGTTGGATAGTGCTGCAATATTTTTCCTTGTTTATAACGTCAAGTTTCTAAATTTAGTTGTTGAAAGATAGTTATAATGGTTTTTTATTATTTTTTCTTGCAGTACGAGCTTCCATTTTACTATCCGGGTCAGGTGAGTTCCTGAGCTTGTCCTGTTCTTTGCTGATTTTCTTCTTCTCTGGAGTGCGTAATGTGGTTCATGTATATAGCCATAATAAAGTTTCAATTGCTTGCTAAAATCTAATGCATAGGACAGGAAATATGCACTTATTTTGGATGAATATATCAAAGACAAGCCATACTTGTGTTAGCCTATTGAGAATTCTATATAGGATCATGGCATTTAGATGTATCTTCTTTGAGCTGCTGACAGGGGCGTGCATGGTTCTATCTATAAATTGAGGGTAATGTGCAGTTTGTGAAATGTCATTGCAGATCTGTGAAGGAAAAGTTACCACATTACATTTACATCAAGGAGCTTTTGTTGATGTTGGAGGGGTGCATGATGGGTAAGTATCGTCACCTTATACTTCCTAATCTGGTTTGTGGAAAGCTAGATCTTGTCATTTCCCAAGAGTTTACTTCCCATCCATTTGCTTGAATGTCTAGTTGGAGGTTTCTCATTCCAATTCACGTTCATGTCTATGAATCTCAGATGGGTCCCAATTAAACGAAATGATTGGTTTTGGATTCGCCATCATATAAAAGTCGGCATGCATGTCATTGTTGAAATTCTGGTGAGCAGTGCTCTTGGCTTACACAAATATTGGTATATGTGAATGTTCCAGACCTGTGTATCTTGCATGTTGAGTGGCCTTAACTATTTTGATCAGTTCAATTTTCTTGCAGGCAAAGAGAGATCCTTATCGTTTTCGGTTTCCACTTGAAATGCGTTTTGTCTATCCTAACATAGACCATCTTATGTATGTGACTCCTTTACACTTTTCCTGCTAGTCTTGTCCTCTTAAAATTTGCAATGCTCGATTCTCTTGTCTTACCCAATGTGAGTAGCTTCACATACTGGGTTACCATGTGGCATTGCACTGGGTGGCTGGTGAGCCATTTCTCCTGTTAGACAGAGTCTATGGTATTAAAGTACTTCTATCTATTTCTACCTGCTAATAAGTAGTTAATGGTGCTGTTTTAGAATTTATCTATATTAATGTGCTTACCCTATGGCTTTTTGACATTTTTCTTACTCTTCCAGCTTCAACAGATTTGAATTTCCTCCAGTATTTCATCGTGATGAGGATACAAACCTGGATGAATTGCGGGTCTGTAAGCTTCCTTATAAAAAATTGTTGTCCCTTCTGTTTCTCCTATATTTTTCCCATGATAAGCCTTTTCCATTTTAGTTCTATTCACGTTGCCTTCTTTGACGGCATGGATAAAGTCTGCCAGGTTAACCATGGCATAGCTTGGTGCATTATGAGTTCACATGATGAATTACATATCATTCACATGCTTGGATGGGCAACCCATCCGTGGCAATTTATATGGAAATGACATATTTCATATGCTACTATTAGTTTTATTAGATAATCTGACGGTAGGATCTTTGAGTTGCTCTCTGAATTGCTTAATACTGGACCCAACCTTATGGTCACTGAAGGGTATTTGGATACTGTTGGGTCTCCCATCTTAACCAGCTGAGTCATTTAAAACATGAGGAAAGTGGTTTTGAAAGGTGGTTTTTTGTTACATTAGGGTCTGAACAATCTAGTCTCAACTTCTTCATTTTGCTAGTAAATTCCCATATATATTGTGTTTTTTGGGAATTTAATGTTACTCTATCTGTCCTTCACGTGCACTTACCTTTGCAGCGTGATTGTGGAAGACCACCTGTTCCTAGGAGAGATCCTGAAGATAAACCGGAAGAGGAACCTCTATTGTCAAATCACCCTTATGTAGATAAGGTGCCTTTCTTTCTTTTGCATATTTCTCATTATTGCTTTTGTAGCCAGTTAATGATGGTTGATTAATGTCCAATGCCTTTGCTAATCCTATCTATTTTAAGAACTGTGCATTGATCCTCTTTTTATAATGGGTGAACTTGGGTATTTTATGCAGTTGTGGCAAATCCATGTTGCTGAGCAAACAATTTTGGATGATTGGGAGGCTAATCCTGAGAAATACAAGGGCAAAAAGATATCTGAGTTGACTGATAATGAAGATTTTGATGAAGAAAATAGCATTGAATATACTGAAGCTTATCATAAGAAAACAGTACTGCCTAAAGTGATTCTGGTGAGGAACATTCTTTGATAATGTACACATCTTTAATCTGTTGAATACATCTGACATCTTTTGTACCCATTTGCAGAAAACAAGTGTTAAAGAACTTGACTTGGAAGCTGCCTTAGCCGAGCGTGAGGTCAACGATCTTCTTGAGTTGTTTATTATCTATATTTCATTTTTATTGATTGTTTTAATATATTTGGCTTCTCAATTATGATTTAACCAATGTTTATATTTCATTTGTAGATAGAACTATCTTCTATGTTCATGTGTTCAATGTCTGTTTTATCATCAACCAGGTCCCATGTGGTTTACCTTCGTTTTGAAGGTCAAATCTAAAGCCAGCCATGTAATGTTTACTGTCTCAATCCTTAGCTTGGAGAAAACAGATTGAGTCTCTTTCTCCTGGGGCTTTACTTGCTATTTGATAGTTAGATAACACATGACCAAGTTTCCATTCTGTTTACACACCAGCGATATTCATGCAGGATTACCGACCCTCAAAATAGTTTTAATGGCTTGGCTTTTCAATCATAACTAGAAATCTATTTTATATATTGCTGTAACTTAACTTCCACTGCAACATAAACAAATCTCCTCGTAAATATGTCAAACTAAATTTCTATCCCTCTTATTATACTTATTTTTTTCAATATTTTGTGGATGCAGTTTCATAATAAACTAAGAATGGAAGCAAAGGAAAGAGGAGAGAAATATAAAATCACCAAGCTGAGACGAAATATAGAAATGGATGAATATGACTTGTTGCATTGGCGTCGATCATTCGAGGAAAGAGAAGCTTTGATCAGAGACATCAGCTGGTGATTCATCTGTTTTACTCTCTCCTTCTCTCTCTCTCTCTCTCGCTCTATGTGTGTGTGTTGGAAATATTTTATCATATTAGATTTAACATATCTCTGTTGGCACGAGCTCCTTCAGGCCCTTCCTGGTTAGGTTGTCTAATATAAAATCTTTAATTGAAGCATGCTAATCACCATGCTGATGTTATAAAGGATGGTGTTAAAATCATGCCCTCTGCTTTGGTTTTCTTGCTTGGAGTTGTTTGGTTCAGATTCTGTACTGTGATCGGGTTGCCTGTTCCTACCAATTGTCAGGAATCAGTTCCTTGTTTTCGTATGGTTAATAATTGTCTTTAGAGCAGCACATGAGCAAAGAAAATTTATTATTCCTATATTTCAGCGGGAGTTCCATTAATTTGATTCATGGAATCAAAACATGACTGATTGCTACTTTATTTATATATATGTATATATAACGCATTTACCCCATCTTTGATTTGCTGCATCACTTCCTCCTGTTTTCTCTAACTCAAAGCTGGACAATTTGCCGCAGCCGTCGAGCTCTTGGTCTGCCATTGGAAGAACCAGGAAGGTATAAGCCAGCAAGTTTCTTTGGTAAGGACCAATATGATCCTGAAAATCCTTTATACCGGTATGACTACTGGGGAGAGCCCAAGAACTCGGAAAAGAGCAAGCAAGAGAGGATTACCGAGATTCATAACAAATCTATTGTGGGAAAGGGCAACGTTTGGTATGAAATGTCTTACGAGGACGCCATCGCACAACGCATGCAAATGGAAGCCCGTGCGAAGGAAGAGAAGCAAGGAGTGGAAGAAGATCCAGGCAGAGATCATGATGATGAGGATGACGACGACGACGACATCGATTTTAATCTCTTAGGTGACTTTGGTGTAGACTTGGCAAATCAGCCAGTAGTTAATGGCACTGAATCTGCTGGACTATCAGATGAGGGTATGTTTGATAATTAACAGGGGATGAAGAACACTCACCCTAAATGAATTTCATATATTCTACGTTTTTTTGGAAAAGAAAAGAAGGAAGAACACAAATTAACTATACTTTTTTCCATGTTTATTTAAAGCAACCAAACTTCTGGCGCAGCATAAACTCATCGGTTAGGTATCCCACGTCAAAAACACCATAAATAGACATAAATTATATAAATTGTCAACTATCTAAGACTGTATAAAAGGTACTCTTATCCTACACAATACCTGTATATTTCATAACAGTTGGACCTTCAAGATCAACAACCCAGTGAAAGACATGAGTTCAAACACCATGCGAATCACTCTCGAAGTCGCAAAGCTTGAGAGCTGAACCTTCATCCAAGTAAAACAAATCGTTAGTTTATCAGGTAAAAGATAAATGTAGCACAAGCATCCCAACCAATTTCCTTACTTGTTTTTTCATAAATTTTGTTCATTCAACAAGGGCTATTTTATCATCATCCATTGGCTTCTACACTGTCATTTACTCTAAAACGTTTCCCCTTGAACTATTGACAGTAGTGTCCATATGCAAATCACTAGAAATATTTGGATGAACAAAGTAACCAGCCACATTGTTACAGAGTTATTGTTATCTTCTTATTCAATTTGCAGATTCATCAAAGATAAGGAGTGAATTTCTGTGGTTGAAATCCTTGAGCACCACTTCCCGTCAAAATCATCTAACCAAAAGCAATTTCACTCAATATAAGCCGAACTTTTCCTTGGATTCAATATACTCACTACTTCTCTTAAAAGTAGTGCAATCTCTTGCTCATTCAAATTCTAGCAACACAAAAATCGAATGTTCAATTATCACAAGCAAATACATTGTTAGTAACCCAATTTTTTAAGCCTGCAACCATAGAATAGCTAAGCACCTAATGTTGCCCATTGAAGTATTTCCTGCTCTAATCATATCGAGATTATCCTTCCAAACCATAGTGGCCCATCAATGGCCAAAATCTCATCATAATTTTGCCTAACAAGCTCACTGCTAAATAAGGATTCATCCAGCTGATTTGAGGAATAATAGTCCCCGCCATCAGTATTTCTAGAATCACATTCATCCCTAATTCCATCCTAATCTCTAGAACCACAAATCAAGTTATCCACACTCAATAGGCATGAGAAATTTGAATTTGCATATAAAACAGCAAAGGATCCATTTCATACACACCCACACAGTACGCATACTATCACGGTCTAATTATCCTCACAAGAAACAAAACAATTCACACAACATCATTCACTAGCACTAACAGTCTAATTATCCACACAAGAAACAAAACAATTTACATAGAGCACCACTCACTAACATCAACAGTCATAACTAGACAGCTCAAACTCGAATTGATCAGTGTCACGTGATAATGATCTTGTATGCGTCATTGCGCCATCTAGACAGCTCGTAATTATAGCAAGCGTCAGAGATAACTCTCGCCTTCGAGGGGAGAGATCCTCAAGGATGCAATTGAATACCTGAAGCTGAAACAAACTTCTCACTGCAAAGATTCTCGTCCGCTGTATTTCAAACGCCCAATCGTAACATGGAGAGTGCAGTTTAACGCTAATCCATGAGATTCGAATCTCTTGAATGGATCGGGAGTCGTGTTGTATTTCTTTTTTTCAAAGAAAACTCTCTCAGTATTTTGACTCCAAACCATTTGGACGAATGCATTGACTAAAACTAACCGATTACGACTTCAAGGATTTTCACACAAACGACTGGGGCACTTCTTCCTAATTTCCCAAAATTGTAGGCCCGAGGAGCAATCCAAGAGGGGAATGTTACTTGGGTTTTCAAAACCTTGAATGAAAAGATAAAGCTCGCTGTGTATTTATTCCGTATGGATAGGAAAACAGAGATTGCGCACTGAATCTATACAGGTTTCCCCACACTACTTGTGCGTACTCCAGTTCTCAGGGGACTGCCTTAAGATCTCTCTCTCTCTCAACTTCTCTGAACTGTGATAAGAGATTTCTTTCCACAAACTCTGACTAGACCCTTACTAGGATCAAATCAATGTGTTTCCCACCTCGTTTACCTGAAAGCTTTATAACTTAGAAGTGTGGTTATACTTGAATGTTTTTTTTATTTAAAAATATATTAAAATAATATTTTTTTATTTTTTTTAAATTATTTTTAACATATATAAAATAATTTAAAAATATCAAAAAAAATCCAATGCGGAGCCATAAAGGCGACAGTTAACACGCTTTTGCTAGCAGATCCTGGTGGTGCCATGCTGCTGGGGCCTTGGGGTGCTGCCCCTCTCTCTTTTACATCAATAAAGTCATCATCCTCATGTGTATTTTGATAGAAAAATAAAACAGCAAAGCCTGCCTGTTGCGAGGCCGGGCCTCAATCTAGGAAAATCATCCAGATTATGCCACAAATTACCAAAACAAATCACAAGGAATAGGAAATGCAAGGAGCACGAGCAGAAACTGAAAGGTTCCAGTCCCAGGTATCAGAAGAAACACGGTTGAAAAGGTTAAAAAAAATAGAAATGAAATGAATGCCATTAAAAGGTGCCTCAGCTTTGACTATATTACAATTTCTAGGTTAACTTGCCCCTCCCCTGCCTAAGCTCTTTCCGAGCTTGCTTTCCCCCGCCCACACAGCCCCCCCATAGAACCTAAGCCAAGTAACCCGGGGTTTCACTAACTCGTACAGACTAGTTTCTTTTTTTTTTACAAAACTATATAGTTGAATAAACAAAACCTCTCAAGACCCAGCAACATTTTCATTGGCAACCCACAAGTCTTCTCCATACGCTAACACTGACAAAATGTGGTTTAACCATATTTTGAAACCGCACTCCAAACCAGTAATAAGAACCAAGGCCAAAAACAAAACCCAATTAACAACTGCTTATCATGTTTCCCCCGAGTCCGCGGCTCATTCTTTCAAGTCAGTTTTACCACCAGCAGAGAGGTGAGAGTCATCCTTGTCATTCGCTTCTCTGCTGCTGAGCTACATCACAGAAGATTTATGTGTGCCCATAGTTCTTTGGATGCAGAAATAATCAAAGCTAAGACCTGATCAATCAATTTCTCCTTCCTCGACATCTTTTGCTCGCTCTGGTACACTTGGAGATGGTTCAACTACTTCCTCATCATCATCATCATCTTCCTTCATGTATAATCCTAGCTGCTCCAGTGGGTTATTACTTCCCTGAAGCTTGAAACTACCCAAGCGATTAAGAGATAGATCTGGGCTTGTTTCCTCTATGAAACTTGGAAGCTGTTCATCATGGGCTGCCCTAAGCATTTCTAAGTCTTCCATGAACTGACTGTTCTCGTTGATATCAACAGTCTTTTCCATCTGCAGAGAGCAAGAAAATGTTTGGTTCTATTCTCGAGAAGCTGTGGCTGGCTTTGCATACATTGATGCAATTTACCTGTAACAATGCCTGACGGGCCGCTTCTCTTTCCAGTTCCCTCTTCCTTTTCACTTCAGCAGCAGCTTCAGCTTCAGCTTTCCTTCGAGCCTCTTCAGCAGCCTTGGCTTCTGCCTTCAACCGAGCTTTTTCTGATATCACAGATTAAGAGATAAATCATTGATCCTGGAAAATAACATCTCCACTCAAAAATTAAGGATGATAGATTGCAATGCCAAACCTTCCTGTTGCCTTCTTTCAAATTCCTCCTTCTCCTTCTGCAATTTCTCAGGATCACATTTTTCACCCTGAATTCAACATATCAACAAGTGAATCGTCCACACCAAAAACAAACTTGAAAGCATGTAAAATCATTGCAATAGGTAGAATGATTGTCGATGCCAAGACCAACCTTTTCAAGTGCTTTTTCCCGAGCTTTAAGTATGGTGTCAGCAAAACGGCTCCTCAACAAAGCTGCACGATAGAGCTTTTCAGGAGAGACTTGCCTCTTGGATGGAGCACTCTCCCCTATAATAGTACACATGATGGATGAGATGAAGTCCCATATGTAAGACCAATCTTCATAACGAGTTGCTTACCCTCCTGGTGGCCATCTGCCTCAGCTGCAACTGGCTTACCCTCATTATCCAGCTCAACTTGGTCCAATCCATCTACAGATTCTGAACAAGGCATTGCAAGCAGAATACAATTGTTCAAAACAAACTCTGAGAACCCTAGAACATGAATAATATGCAACAAAACCTAAAAGCTTACGATTTCCAACATCTGAATCATCAGGATCACTTCTCTTTTGGTCTTCAGTTTCTCCAGGTTCCATTTTGCCCTATTATAAGCAATAATATAAGAGATAAACCATTGACATGCCTAAAGAGAGAATCACAAGATCACAACATATAAATCAACAATTTTCTGACTAAACAAACAAAATTTGTATAATGCATACCTTGGTAGCATTAATGGAACCAGACACTTTCACTGCATTAGATTCACTGCCAGATTCACTGCCAGAATCTGAATCTGAAAAGAGAATCACACGAGTAAGGAGATCATTATACTAACTATGAAGGCTTTCCCAGCTCAATTTAAATATATAACCTTTTGCAGCTATAGAATTTATAGAGAAAAAGGAAGGAATTAAGCACCACCAAATTACCAATTAGTTGGGGGCAAAATATAGGCAAACCACACATTCTTATGATTATTAAACATGAGCCTTGCAAATAAATAATGTCATGAGGGCAATGCACTGATGCCATAGCCAAAACAGAGCACAAACCAAACAGAAAATTCCAGTTCTGTACACCGGTCATGGAGCAAAGCTGATGACCGGAGTTAAATAATCAGGAGATAGATACAATGTGGAGCCTCTTACTCTCATTCTCATACCAGTCAGCTATTCAAGGAACAGGAAACAAATGCAGGATACGTTTTAAGGTTTTCACTTTTCACACCCATACAGTACGACTCTTAAGAAATTGAATATGAAGAGTATAAAATGTGAGAAACAGAGTTCCATTTCTTGTATCCTGATTTATTATCATGTCAAAAATCCATCATGTTAAGAAATTCATATATGATAGACATGGAATGACATGTGGTAGCATCTACCCGTCCCAATATAGCAAATGGGTTCAAAGATGTTAGTTCCAGTCACTTGATGCATAACCCACAGCAGTTCTATTTTAAACAAAGCACACTTTGAATTCATCTTCACTTATTGACAACAGAAAACACCTGCAATTGGACGATCCTTTCCTCAGGGAAACTAAAATTCATCAGAATAACTGAGCACATGGACTCTAAACAAAGTCCAGTGAGCCCACAGTTTTTTTTTGCAAGCCAAATATCAAAATCTGGCACTTTCTTCCCAGGAGTGTTTTGGATATGTATCAAATTTTCAATCTCAAAGGTTTAGCAGCACTTGGCCAGATATTGATATTATGAACCCCCACATCGTTGACATTGGTAGAGAATATCAAAAACTTCATCAGCCAATGTTTCTTGACTGGCTTGCCATTCCTGGGATTTCTCGCCCAATCAAAAATTTGATGACTTCCCCTGGCTCCTAGGACTTCAAAACCACTAATCAAACAGGAAAATATCATCTATGATTGAAAAGAACTGTGTGACTAAGTTGCTCTGATACTTCAAGTTACAAAGTTAAAATGAACCAAAGTAATTAAGCAGACAAAAAAAAATCCATCTTGTGAATTTGAGGGTGGAAAGAATAACGGAAATGACATTTTCCAGTATTTTAGTTCAGATGGATGAGGTGGAATTCAAGATTCCTAAAGAATCCATCTCTATCCAAGTAAAAACTGTGGGATAGACTTCTTTCCTTTCTTCAATTCCCTAGTGTACATCTTTAGTGCGGGTTTCAAAAAGATTGGAAGCATCTTTTGTTCTAGTCTACCTGTGTAAATCACCTTTTGTTCTTATCTATCTCTGTAACTTCTTTGATTCATAATTTTTCTTTTACATGCAAAACATTGGGCAGTAATTTTCCTGCTAGAGATTATAAGCTCACACCTAACCAATTGCATCTAACTGTTTGAAAAAACACTTCTTAACAGAGCAACTGTCCAGCAACCTCTAATAGAAACATGAAGGGCAAATGCCCGCATGAATGCACATATGATAAAGAATTGTTAGGAAAATAAACCAGTCCACCAAAATTGATCAAGGATCAACCCATTAAGTGCTTTTGTATGTTTAATGCACCAGAGTACACGGCAACATTTTCCACTCTTAAATCATATCAAAACAAGACGGGGCTTGTTAGATTCAACTATCCCTTATGTTTCATTATTATGCCCCTTCAAATCAGGGTGTAGCCCTGCCAAAGTGTTATAACAGATCAGATGTATATCTAGTAATTTCAGATAACCATTGAACATGTATACCTAACGCAAAAGCCAGACTGAACTAGTGTCAGTGAGCGTCAAATAAAAGGGTATCCTCCTAGATGAAGTTCATGAAGGGGAAAAACAAACGTGATATCTACAATAAAGGCAAGCCTTGTAGAAGACATTCACTCAAAGATAGCTAGAGGTAGCCCTTGGCAAAAAAAAGAGGGAAGGAGGTGATTCACCCTCACAGCATCCTTGCATCCACCAAAGCAAGCAGTAATGCCAGAGTTTTAGGTGGCAAGATTCTAAAAAGCTATTGACAGGGAACAAGGTGAAATGATATCTTATAGCTATATTTTAAATATTTCACCATCTTGCAATTTATGAAGACATCCAGCATATAACTATATGAGTTACAAAATATGCAATACAGTTATTGAATGGTTTGGCTAGCAGAAAGAAAGCAGAATCAAATGACACTATATGAAAAACATCAGGGTAAAATTTTAGTTGTCAAACAAGATGCAATGACAGCATGATATTCAAACAGCACTCAATCAAAGATGTGCGCTTTAAAATAACATCAAAAGTCCACATTCAGCATATCAAAAAACATCATACATGTATTCCAAAGTTCTAAAAAATCATGTTATGAGACCAATGTCTATAATTTATTTCTTCATAGAATCCAGGAATCAAGCACAGATCACAATGTTGCTTATTTACACTCCAATATCCAAAAAAAACTATAAACAAATTCTTCAAGAAAAGGAAAGGGTGACAATGCAAAGGTTTATAAAACACTAACCACTTGAAGATGAGCCTGATTCACTATTGGAGCAACTAGGACTGCTACATTTACTGTTCTTATTGGCTGCATCTTTTTCTATCTTTATTGGAGGGTAGCTTGAAATAGGAGGATCATTTCCGCCAACAATATCTATATCTTCTTCGATGGTATCATTGCCTAAAGAACATGATGAATGAGTATTCAACTGGCAACAAAATTAACATGCATAATGTGCTTGAGATGCCCAGCATCTATAGATGTGCAAAAGCAGTGTAGAAAGTTTACCTTTGTGTGGTTGCAATGATGAATTGCTAATCCCTGACTCGTTAATAATCTGAATCAGAAAAACCATCAGGCATCAGACTTTTATTGAATGTTTCCATAAAAAAGAGAACATCACAGCAAATGTAGACAAACATGACAGATATAGAGGTACCTCCATTTCACATGGTTCGGCTTTTGACTGGTTTTTCTGTTTCTCCAGTATATAATTATCTAAGAGTTTCCGTAAGTTAAACAATGTATCATCACCAAGAGCATCAATATCAATCTCAATCTCATCCTCACCAGTTTGGCCAGCATTACCACTATGCTCTTTTAGGAATTCAATAATGCTTTCAGGCAGTTCACCAAGCAATGCCTCCAACTCGATGCTCAACTTCTGCTTCTCCCCATTTGTCATGACCTGCCTAGCAGGTTCTGGCTTAACCTTATTGTCACTTGGTATAATTTTCTTCTTTTTAAAAGGTGGAGCACTAGTAGTTGTTTCTCTTTCTATATGAGCAGTTGTTTCCATTTCTATATGCGCATCAGTTCTTGATGGCATTGATTCCACACCAGTGGTAACAGGAAGCTTCTTTTCTATAGCTTTCCATCTAACTTCGAAGTATTTACTGAGGGTCTCAGCCATGATATGGACATCATTTCCAGGAGGGTTATACTTCATTGCATTTGAGAAAGTAAGTCGCACATCTGCAGCAAATCCCGATGGACTCGTATATTCACCAGAAACAATCTTGCTCTTCACTGTACCCAAATCCATCGGATGTTTAATGATGGTAAAATAATCCGGTATGTTCAATTTCACCACATCAACAGGAGTTTTGAAAATCCAACCAAACTGATGCGCCATTAAACGATTTAGTAATGACTCACACTGTTTCATCAACATAGAAGCCGAAATATCCAGTGGAGCAGCTGGCTTCACTGGCTCTAAACGTGCTGATGTACCCCTTTTTTTGTGGCCTCCATTTCGATCAGGTGGAGCCCGTTTCTTACTCTGTGGAGCTGATACAAATGACCTATGGAGACCTTCTAGTGGAGGCCTCTTTTGGCCATCACTGCAACTCCGGATATCACTAGAAGGCGATAATAAAAGTGTATTGGAGCTCAGAGAAGCCACCTTCCTCTGCAGGATTCTGACCTGTTCAAGTTCCTTTTTCAACCTCATTTCCAGATCCTTCCTCTCTGGCCTTGACATCTTTGAAAATGACAAGACTTGTGTTGTTACACTAAAAGTATCATAACTATCCATGTTCAAACTAATGCATTTTCTCTTGGGAGCACAGAAATCTTCAGATGCAGTTATCTCAGTGTCGACACGTCCAGAGCTCCCAGGCCCTTCTGATTCAGCCATGGTCTGAACAGCATGTCGATAATCTGAAACAAAACCAGAGGAGTGCCCTTTGGAGAACTTCTTTGATTTCCCCATTGGTTGTGAAAGCCAACACTTTTTTGATTCCTTCCGTCCAATAAACTCTATAGGGACAGTCGGTGCCATAGGATTAACCTCCAATAACTGCACATGTCATCAACTTTAACTGATTAACTTGAAACGCATGCCAATAACCCGCTTCCAGTTCACAATTCCTCTACCTCACTTTTTTACTTCAAGTAATCAGGTTTGATAAATAAATAATTACCCTTGTTTTATGTCTTTTTCTCGAAATTGTACCGAAAGTTTCAAGTTTTCCACTACAATTTACTGTAGTCCCCCTTTAATTATGATCAGCAATAACAGATCCTCGTCAAATTACACACTAATTGCATGTGTCCCCGAACCTAAATTCATCTGAAGTAAATCTTCAACAAACGAGCTTCAAAACCGACACTTCGCTGATCTGATTCAACCCTCCAAAAACAAAATTTAAAAAAAAACTAAAAGCCCGATATCATTATCTCTCTCTCTCGAAAATTCAAACAAAAGGAGAATTTTAAGAAATTAAAGAGCTTTATTTGAGAAACTAACAAAACACTCACTCAAAAAAAAAAAACTAATAAGCTCCTTTGAGCATAAAAAAAAATCAGGAAATCGCAAACCCTAGATAGATCGAAATCGAAGCTAGAAATAAACGCGTCGACACGAACACAATGTGACGGACATACAGACAGACACCCTAGAGAGAGAGAAAAATCAAGGCTTATTAATAAAACCAATTCAAAACCTGGATCTCCCGCTTTCGCCTTTGATTCCAACAAACCCTAGAGAGAGAACCCTTTCACTTCGCGATTAAGAAAGAGAGAGAGGGATTCCAGAAGTGCGTGGGATTTGATGGGCTAGTTTGGTCGTCTATTTAAAGGCCCAATCAGCCTTATTTGCCCGCCGCTATTAAAACAATCCTCACAGTTTCATTACTCACTCGGCTAGATCTAATGGTTAATAATTAATAATTTCTTATACCACCGCCATAAAGAGTTCGGGATCCAACGGCTCCGATTTACTTTCAATCGTTTCTGCGTAGATCGTGTTGGATTTTTATATATAACTAACACAACAAAAACAGAAGCGCCCCACGTCGATTAATAAATATAATCGCTTTAATATGTTAATACGTGTACTTTTACCGGCATTAGTACACGTGTAACGTGTTTTTATTGGTGCGTGTAGATCATTGTGAGCTAAGGAGCGTGGTTGATGTGGGAGGGAAAAGGCTATCAGTGGTGGGTGAACACATGTTTTTATTGACATTTTCACCGCCATGTGACGCGGGATGTGGGAGCTTGCGTTTCGCAGCTCCCACGTGCTTGATTTTTTAAGCTTGATTTGCTTTGGAAACTTCGGGCCTGTTTGGCACAGCTGTGGCAACTGTTGCTGTTGTGGTTGAGGTTGAAAAAAAACTGGTTTCTGAAAAGCGCTTTTAGCTGCGGTTCATAACTGAAATTTGTGTTTGGTTAAAACTGTGGTTGAGATTGAGTTTAATGAAAAGCAGTTTTGTGTGTTTGGTTACCATGCTTTTCATATTGCTGTCAACTTATAAAATTAATTAAAAATACACACATGTATATTTTTTAAATATTGTAGATTTAATTATCATAATAATAAAATGTAATTAATAATTAAAGTAAATTAGACACTCATTTTTATTCTCCCATCAAATTTCCTAAAATGGCAAAAATGATGATTTCGGGGCCTAAACGATGGAATTCGGCCAAAAAAGGCATGCATCAGCAGCAAAGCTCTGACTTCCTCCGGAAACGCCGAGACACATCAACTGGGTGAGTTTTTGCGTCATTCCGACTTCAGCGCCCGAACTGCGGAAATTCAGTTGCCTTTGAATTTTGGATACTCTCACTTGAGCATATACGTCTCTGCCACTTGTTCTACATCACTTTCATCCGAATTGATCTCTATGTACACAATTTTTAATTTTTTTAAAACATGATTTTTATATTTTTTTAAAAAATTGGACTGGGCTTGTCCCAAACTAAATGGGCTGGTACAACCAAGTTGGGCCAAAAGGGCCCACCTATGCTGGACTTGGGCTGGGCCGAGAGCAGCCCAGCCCAGCCCAAGAGTTAAAACAGGCGCAGGCAAAAACACACAAAACGGTGCGTTTTTGCCTTCGTTTTTGCATGAATTAACCAGGGCATGTTACTGTTCATGAAATGGCCGACTGTGACTAGAGGGTGAACGGCCGGTACCGACGGGTAGAGGAGGCCGAGGGGGTTCTCCCTGTCGTGGTGGCGTCGAAAATGGAGACCTGTGGTGGCCGGACGGGGTGTTGGAAGTTGTCGGGCACAACTGTCGTTCGCCTCTCCTGCTTCGTTGCTGCTTCCCGGAGCTGGAGAAGAAGGCTTGGGTGGTGGCGTGAGCTCACGGTAGAGCTGGTGCTGCTTTTGGCTGGGAGCTGATGCAGGAGTTGGCAAGGAGAGAGAGCTGGAGGAGAGAGAGAGCTTGCTGTGCAACAATGGCGAAGGAAGAGAGGGAGAGAGAGAGAGAGAGAGAGGCTGCTGTTGGGGGAGAGATAAGGATGAGCTGGCGCTGTCAACCTTGGTGGCCGGTGTTGTTGTCGCCGGAGTTGGGGAAGACGATGGGTTCTGCATGTTATTTTTCATTTGTTATTTTTCTTTGTTATTGTTTTTGTTTTGTAACTCAAAACGCGTTCTGAGAAGCATCTTACAGGTGCTTCTCAAATTGCGCCGCAGCCGCTATTTTTTGGGTGGGACCCACCACTTAAAAATCGATTGCTGTTTGGTAAAATGAGTTTTTGGCGCTGCGGTGAGGCGCAACGCAGGTCACACCGCAGCGCCAAACACCCACTTTATCATCTTCTCCGGTTCTCTTCCAAATTATTTATATTTTTTTAATATTTTTTATTTTAAAAATAATCTTATTTACAGAAAACTAATAATTTTAGGTAAAAAAATAAAATCAAAACTTACACCAAACAGCCCCTTACACTTATTTACTGATTGAGGAGGATTATTTTTTGGCAAGTCTGCACTGTCGGGTAGGAAAATGGTTGAATATACTGGGAACAAATTTTCGAGAACCAGGGAGAGAGCAGTAGCGAGGGATGGGGTTGAGATTCTTGTAGTACAGTTTGCGGCTATATTTTTTAAAATTAAAATCGGGAATTTTCAGATGATCTGGAGTTCATCAATAACAGGTTTATTACAAATTACAAAGAAACTAAACCGTGTGGGGAATTAACTGTAGCTCCCCACACAAAGCACTGTGGATTTCCACAGTGCTTCTCTTTCTTTTTTTTTTGCTTTTTTTTTTTTTTTGTTACGTTTCATTTTTTATTTATTTTCTTTCTTTTTTTCTTTCTTTCTTTTTGTTGTTTTTTTTTTCGTTTTTTTTTCTAATCATTTTTTTTTCATGAAATATTTTTTTTACTTATATATAATTTCATTTGTTTTTTATAATTAGGGTGTTTGGGCTAACTTAAGTACACCACAATTAATCCTCGAATCTAATTTTTTTATAGTTTTTTTTTTCATTTTTTTCTGTTTTTGTTTTATTTTTTTCTGATTATATTTTTTTTCCATGAAATATTTTTTTTGCTGGTTATACTTTTTTTATTTTTATTTTTTTTCCCACTTATATATATATTTTTGTTTTTTATTATCGAGGTGTCCGGACTAGCTTAAGCGCACCATAATTAATCCCCGGATCCAATTTTTTTTTAATAACCAGGGTGTCCAGACCAGCTTATGCGTACCACGGCTAATCCTCGGACCTATTTTTTTTTTGCTAAAGTGCTTTCCCGCTGATACATTTTTTTTTTCTTATACTTTTGTTTTGTTCACTTATACATTTTTTTTACAACCGGAGTCTTCGGGCCAGCTTAAGTACACCACGACTAATTCCTGGAACGAATTTGTTTTTAAAACAATATGGATTGCTACAGTGCTTTCACGCTTATTTTTTTTTCTTTAACTTATATATTTTTTTATAACAATGGTCTCTAAGCCAGCTTAAGCTTTTTTTATTATTGTTTTTTACTTATATATTCTTTTTATAACTAGGATCTATGGGCCACCTTAAGCGCACCACGACTAATCCCCGGACCAAATTGTTTTTTGATAATCAGGGTGTTCAGGCCAGCTTGCGCGCATCACGACTAATCCCTGTACCAATTTATTATTATTATTAATTTTTATTCCTTATACTTTTTTTTTTTCACTTATACATTTTTTTTCCTTATGCCCAGACCAAAAAAAAATTATAACTGGGGTCTCCGGGTCAGCTTAAGCACGCCACGACTAATTCCTGGCCGATTTTTTAAAAAAAAACAATATGGATTGTAAATAGTGTGTGGAAAGCACTGTAGCTCCCCACACATAGCATTGTTGATTGCAACAATGCTTTTCCCGCTACAATATTTTTTTCCCTGTTTTTTGCTTCTTGTATACGGTATTTAAAGTGGGGCTGTGATAATTTTTTAATATATTTTTTATTTAAATATATATTAAGATGATGTTTTTTATTTTATTTTTAAATCATTTTTTATATTCACATGTCAAAGTAATTTTATAATATTTTATTTTAAACAAAAAAAAAATATTCTTTTTCAAAAAGTACGCTCCTAATTGTTTGAGCAATTCCGTTCAGTAGTATTATTATTATAACAGTTATTTGTTAAGGTATTTTTATTTAAAAATAAATTAAAATATTTTTTTATTTTTTATCTTAGCACAACAACAAAAACCAAAAAACATAAAAAACTGTAATTTTAATCAAAAAAATATAAATAATTTACTTTAAAAATGTTTTTGAAACACAAAAATAAATAGGATTTTCGTGCAGAAAAAAAAAAGATTGGCTGGTGATTGTGTTCTTCTGATAGGGTGGGATTTTTATTTTCTTTTCATGGGTTTGTCATTTCTATGTTTTTTAGTTTTTTTCCTTTTTAATTTTATTTTTTGATATTGAATTTATTAAAATTTAAATTTCATTATTTATTTTGATTTTTTATGTGATTATCACGATAACAAATATAAATTTTTGTATAAAAAATGAATTTGAAAAATTTCAAGGCACCAAAATTGTATATTGAGCATGATTTCTAAACTTTGAGGAGATAAATATACTTTGTTTTATTTAAACTCATGGCAAGCCGCCCGTGTTTGATGACTTTTTTATTTTGATCCCTATCTTTTTAATTTTACAATTTTTTAAGAAATTAAGATCAATTGGTTTTTAAATAGGGTGGAATTGCTAGAAACAAGTGATTGATGACCATATTAAAAAAACATTCTGTATGCATAGTGGATGAACAGCTAAAAAACCATGCGTTTTAATGTTTTTATGTAATTAACAATGTTATTTTTAATATCCACCTAGACTTTTAATCCTTCAGTTATTTTATTAAATAATTTTTTTTAATTTTTTAACTTTCCGCCGCTACATAATATGTTTGCAATGACTACACTTTTTTCTTCGTTAATATATTTTTTTAAACACGCTAGCTATGATTTTGGACGTCGTTCCTTGTTTTTTGAAATCACACGTTAGAATCTTGCACACAGTTGACTACTAGTTTTTCTTTTAAATTTTCTAAATTATAATTGTTAAATTCAATTTTATTTTATTTTTGTATTATATAAACATATTTTCTTACTACAGAAAATACATTTTAGGTATTTCGTCTTTATGTCAGTACCCTTACTAAGTTCACCATTATTTTATTGTATTTTAAAAAAACTTTCCTAGATTACTTTTTTAATTTCACTTTTAATATAGATATAGTAGATAAAAAAATTTGTTTTACTATAAATGAATGATAGTTTAGGTAGAAAATAATTCAATTATGATGAAAAAAATAATAATGTTACAATCAAATTTGAAAATACTAGGATTTAATATATATATATATATATATAATTATATAATTTTTTTTAAAAAAAAAGAGTAAAGAGATTAAGTGTTTGTTTGCAAGTGTGATTGAGATTGTTTTTGAAAATATTTTTCATTCAAAATGTATTAAAATAATATTTTTTATTTTTTAAAAATCATTTTTTACCTCAACACATGAAAATAATCTAAGAACACAAAAAAAATAATATGTGTTTCTCTACTTCTTTGCAATCATTTGCAAATATTATTTCCAAACAAAAATCATAGCATGCATAAGTTAATGACATGTGTGTTTTTGTGGTTCAATATGTATTTAAATATATATATTTTTAAAAATATGAATTTAAATTTTAAATATTTATTATTATTTCATATACTAATATTAAATTTAAAAATAAAAATAAAATAATTTTGATAGAAATCATGTAGTAGAAAAATATTGGTGTCATTCTTCTCTTTTTTACTTCTATTTTTCAAAAAACAAAGTACAAGGGTAAAATGGGTAATTGGACCGGCAAAGTGCACAGGTCGTGCTATATCAAATTATCAACCTACTTTTCTTTCCACTTGTGACATGATCTACCATGCCTTGATCTTTTTTATCCTCTGCCGACATAGCCATAATCCATACCCGTGCGTTCCGGGCGGGCTATGTTAGCCCACGGAAAGTTTTTTTCGTATTACTGTTCTTCGAGCATGCATAGTAAGTGCATCGATATATTTTTTTTAAAATGCTAACATTGATTCAAAGAAAAAAAATTATTATTATTTAAAATAAATAAATTCATCTATATATAATTCACATATACAACGTGCAAACGCAAATAATTTTTTTCAGGGCTTCATTAAAATTTATCATGATCACATTGACATAATAGCTTTTATAAATTATTTTATTTTAAAGGATTTATTTTTTATATATATGAGATAAATATTAAAAACATAGAAATAAATAAATAAATTATTTCTTATATCAATATGGTTTTCCAACTATTATATATATTATATATGAATGTTTTGATAAATTTTGATGTAATTTATTGTTTTAAAGATTTTAAATATTGTTTTTAGTGGACCTATTTTTATGTATTTTTAGAGTTTTCATAAATAAATAAAATATTTTATATTTATAAATAAATTTATCTTAAAATATGTGATGATTTTCAAAATCTAAAGGTATTTGTTAAGAAGTAAAATATCTTGACATATAATAACATTATAAATAGTTCAACAACAACGAAACTCGTATTGAACAAACCCACCAGATTTTGAAGGGGCCGAGGCCTGGTCCATAAATCGTGTAAGCAGTTGCTTCTCATTGGTCACTTCAGATTTCTAAAGGCTCTAGCTGGCATAGCACCAATCGAAAGATGTATGGAGTACAGCATGTCAAGCATGGGCCAAACCCACGGACATAGCCTGCTATTATTATTATTATTATTATTATTATTATTATAACTAGAGTGTTTTTTTTGGACCAGAGCCAGAGCCGGCTTAAGATATGGGTCACTTGGTCAATGGCCCAAGAACCCTCCCTCTCGATAAGATATTTTAAAAATGAATAGGATATTTATCAATTATATTTTATAAAATAAAAATTGTTTTCGCTTAACTAAAGAATCGAGTATGAAATGAAGATTATAATTTAATTTTTTAAATATTTTAAAAAATTTCCTTTATAATTTTGTCCAGGGCACTCGTTCATCTTGAACCGATTTTGACCACAGCTTTGGGGAGGGAACTCCATTACCACATCCTTATTAGATATAAGTTAGAGGACCCTTTATTAATTACAACAAATTATAAAATTTACCCTTTTATAATTCAATAAAAAATAATTTTAATAATTTTAATAACAAATAATAAACTCTTAACCAGTAAAATACAGACTTCAATTCAAAGCTTATAAAATATCTTTTAAAATATCTTCAAAGTATTATTTTTTAATAAAAAATTATAAACTTTTAACCAGTAAAATACAGACTTAAATTCAAAGCTTATTAGTTTTTTAAAATATCTTTTAAAAAAGCTAGAGAACCCTGCTCGAGGATGATCAAACGGAACGCATCACAGAGTACTGCAGTTCTCGCTTTCACCAATCTAAACGATAGAAAGTTTTCAAAATATCACCCCACCCTGGCATGCACCCTTCAAGGTTAGCCCCGCCCGGTCCTTTCAAAAAACAGCTAACAAGCGAAAGATAAACTTGTACTTCAGAATAATATAACTTTATTTTAGAGAATAAAAAAACTTTTATTTTATCTAAAACCAAACACAACAAAAAATCTTTTATTTAAAGAGTTGTGTTCTAAAACCTCAAATAATAATATGATTTCTTAAATCAATTTAGATCTCGCTATGCTGCCATGACTAGAAGGTTAATGTGCTTTATAAGTCAGGTGGTAGCTTTTACTTGGACTGTTTGGAATTGTGTTTATGTTACTTTTAAAAATATTATTTTGTTAAAAAATATATCAAAATAATATTTTATTTTATTTTTTAAAATAATTTTTAAACTCATCCCATCTAAATAATTTAAAAAAAAAAAAGCACAGCACATAAAAATATATATAAACATCCCGCGAATAATTAAAGAAACGACTTACTAATTAATATAATTGCGTGAAACTTTACTTTCCAAAATGTTTCTCATCAACGAAGATTTAAACTTGAACAGTGACCAAGAACACCCAAAGAAAATAAAGATCAGCCCAAAGGAACAGACATCAGAGAGAAGCTGGACCAACCAAAACTATGCACAATTTTAAGGTTATGATCATAACCATCGTCATCATGTCCATGTTAAAGCCTCCGTTTAAGGGAATTAACAATACTACTCAGTACTATTACTCAGGTCATAAGATATTTATAATCATAATATAAACACCTCCAAAATCCACCGTGATCACAAGATAAGCTTGCTTGCCGGACGGCCCGGTTACCTTGTTTTTCTCTTCTTTAGTTCACCGGCCCAGACAAAGAGCGGCCTTGACGTCTAATCTCCACGCAAAACCACCGGTATCCATTCTCCACACATCACACGGCGCCGTAATGATCGAGCACTTCTCCTTCCCATCAACCTCAAACGTGTTATACTTCTGGTATCGCACCCTGACCCTGCACGTGAAAGCCTGCCGGCCGGCCAATGTTACCGTTACGGGCACTTTCTCCTTTATCGCCAGCCACACGAGCACCTCATGATCTCCTCCCTCCCCCTGGCCCACCATCTTCCTGTACGCCTCGTTTGTCCACGTCACTCGACCATAACCGTCTGATATAAACCCCGGGGACGAGTCCTTCTCCAGATTAACCCTCTTCTCCTTATCTGTACGCCCTAAACTTCCCAAATCCACCCACGTGTCAGTCAAGCATTCGAGTATCACACATGACCCCACTATATTCATCCCTCGTGGCATCACAGCCGTCGGATCTGCTGACACGCCAAATCCCACCGTCTGATGATGACCACCAGCATGATCATTCCCATTTCCACCAAAACTAAGCCACGCAGGCGTGCTTTGAACTTGCTTTGGCATAAGGGAATCCGAACGTACTTCAGACCTGAGTTCTTTCGCCGGGAAATCTTTCCGGCCAGGTGCTTCCGGCATGAGAGGCAGAGTTACAACAGAATCAACCGCTACCTTATTCTCTTCCCCTAAAACCTTTCTCTTTCTATTACTACCGCCACCACTATTACACTTCTTGATATTGTTACCATTACTGGTATTGTTGTACTTCCTCTTTCCTCTACCAGACCTAGGACTTACATCACTCATTTCTGGCGACGAGCCACCACCCGAAACTAAAGTAGCGGTTGAACGGGCCGAGGCCGGTTTAGGCGCTATTGGCCTGAACCTTAACATTATCCGGTCCACCTTGGACATGTCGTACGATCCTCCACCATAGGCGTATCTTGCGATACAGCACCCTCCTCTACCATCCATATCTCACTCTCGAGCTCAAAAATCACCTTATGTTCTCTCCCCCCCTGTCTTTTCGTTTTTCCTAAACGCAGGCACTAAATCCAAGGTGGTGAAGCGGTGGTGTTTTATAGGGACTGTAGGGACGACACGTACGAAAGTGAAGACACGTGTGATCGCAGTGAGTTTTACAGCGCAGGAAGGGGATTGGTTGGAATTCACAACGTGGCATTTGCAGCGGTCTCATGGGGCCCACTAACATGAAAAGATCTTTGGCATTGGGCCTGCCAGAACAACCAATTAGCTCGCGAGAAGTGTTGAGTTCTAAGCTAAAACAGGGGCACGTATGTTTTTTGACTTTTGTGCATGTGCAGCCTTCATTTTTGTGGGCTTTATTATTATTATTATTCTTTTTTTCTTCTTTTTTATTTATGGTTTGGGGAGTAAAGTATTTTCTTTTCAGATAGTTCGAGAAGGAGGACACGTGAGCCAGTGGAATTTGGATAGAACAATGGAGACATGTTGACGGGAGATCTTACCACGTGGACGGCGGATGTTGACCGTGATCTTTTTGAGTTAGAGATTGAAGTGAGCTTCGGGCTGCGATCGACTGGGAGGGAGGGAGGCGATTTTTGTTCCTGTCTCTCTAAATGGTGAAATGGAAAATGACCGCTTCTTCTCTCTCCCGTCTTTTTTTTTTGCATTATTTATGAGAGTGTATTTATCGTTTGTTTTAGCATTCCAACCACTTATTTGAAAAAGAATGTTATTTTAAAAAACTTTTTTTTGTAATTTTATATTCAAGAAATTATTGTTCATTTAGACTTAAGCATGTTTTGGAGTGTGGTTGAAGTTATGTTTTAAAGTGTTTTTCTCTCATAAATACATCTAAATAATATATTTTTTTAGTTTTTTAAAATTATTTTTGATATCATGATGTTAAAATAATTTAAAACTATATAAAGAAATTAAAACAAAAAATAAAGATTTATTTATCTTCAAAAACGCTTTTAAAATACATTGTAAAACATACATTTAAAAATCTACTTATTACAATAATGTTAGAGTGAAATTATAATTGACCTATAAAATTTTTGAATCAAGAATCAACAATACGATGGTTTTTTCCCTATATATAATTATTTTCTTCAAATTATGCAGGAGCATTTCATTATTTCCATTCAAAAAGAGTAGTTAGATAAGTTCAATAACTCAATCACCACAAAAGAAAAAATTCACTGAACTCTTCTCCACTAGCATTATGGTCATTTTAACTTGTTCTGTGGTTAATATAAAAGATCACTCGAGAGAATTTGTGTATTTAAAAAATTATTAAATGTTATTTAAATTAAAAGTCTACGCATTAGGAAGGTCGGAAATAGTTGGAAAAACACCTGAAGTAACTTGATATGTGAGTGCTTAGAAGAGTAATAACATTTATTTTTAAAAATATAATTTTATTTAGAAATTAATTAAAACATTTTTTTTTTAATTTCATAAAAAAAATACCTTTATTATATTGAAAAACCTATATAGATTATTCATTTGAATTTCTTTTAAAATAATTTTAAAACACCAAAACACTACTGTCCAGTGCCGTCCAATATCAGTGACCACCTTCTATAACTTCTTGTGTAGCTACTAGCTAGGTAGCGGAGTCCAAATACAAAGAACAGATACGAATCCCATAAGTTGGGAGTGTCGTTGAACTTCTTTCGATGCGAGTGCGAGCCAGCACTTAGCCAGGTAGAACCCTGGATAGCTAGCTAGGAGTCTATAACCGGTCCTCATAATTCATTCAGCTGGATTTTCTTTCCAGCCGAACACAACCAGGATAGTGTCCCTTCATTGGACAAACCCCACCAATAGCATTTACGCAGGTCATATGGATGAGCAGTGCTCTTCTCATTTCCCCTAAATATGAGGCAATTTCCACCTCAGCACCGCGTGTCCACGTGAGCGCTTCATCAAGTTTTTTACAATTGGTTTAAAAAATGATTTTTTTAAATATATATTTTTTTATTTCTTAGGATATTTTCATATGTTGATTTTAAAAATAATTTTTAAAAAATAAAAAATATTATTTTAATATATTTTTAAATAAAAAACACTTTAAAAAATAATCAGAAATATAGTATCAAACATACGGTTCAAAACTAGAAAATGAATTAGGGGGAGTGAGAGGGTGCCACCGTATGGCCGTAGCATGCTTGCTAACAGTAAGGTTATTCTTACAAAAATAAAATAAAATTCGAGGGCGATAATTTTTTTGATATCTAATTTACAATAATTATTATTATGATTTATAAAAATTAGAAGTTTTATCAATAATTCTTTAAGTTAAAATCCATTCTTTCTATAATATGATTTATAGTTAAATAAACACCATACTAGACGCATTGCACTTAATAGTAAAGTAAACCTAACACATTTATTTTTATTTCAGAATATTGTGAAATATGTGGGTGATTGTTGAAGATAATATACTTATTTCACAAGTTTTTACCCCAAGTTGAAAAACACAATTTATATTTTTGTATGCAAAGAATATATATAGAATTTTCTATCTAATATTGAAAAAAACAAGATTTTTATAGAGTGTTTATATAATAAACCTTGATATGTGATAGTAAAATACAACGAAAAGACAGTAGGCTTGCTCGTATAAAGTTGAGCCGAGTAAGAGAAAAATCTATGATTGCTACTCTACATGCGAAACAATGTTTATATTTTTTGAATTTATTTTATCACGAACATTAATTTATTTTGATGACTTTAAAACTAAAATTATATTTTTAATTTTTTTTTAACAATTATAATAACCAGAACTATTTCAATAATCTTAAGTATATTTATTGCTTGAAAATATGATTGTAGTTATTTTTTAGAGTGTTTTTTATTTAGAAATATATTAAAATTATATATTTTTTATTTTTTAAAAATTATTTATGATATCAACGTATCAAAATAATTTAAAAATATATAAAATAATAAAAAATATTTTTTTTCAAACTTGTTCAAAATCACTTTTGAAATACAGCCTCTAAGACCTCTGTTGACGTCTCTCATGTCATCAACCTCCTGCT
This sequence comes from Salix brachista, assembly GCA_009078335.1. Classification (NCBI taxonomy): domain Eukaryota; kingdom Viridiplantae; phylum Streptophyta; class Magnoliopsida; order Malpighiales; family Salicaceae; genus Salix; species Salix brachista. The sequence goes on from CM018586.1 coordinate 15,202,521, forward strand.
ACTGTCGCTGTGTAGAAGATAATATTGAATCACGCACATGCCGAGATAAACATGCTGCAAATCAGGATGGAGATCATGATGAAGGATAACTTGCAGATCACGCACCTGCACAAGAGAGGAAATCTGGGATTAGATTAGGCCAGTTATTGTGTATAATCTATTGAGTAAAATCAGGGATTATATCAAGGGAATTGATTGTATGTAATCGTGTGATCACAAAGATCTGCTGCAGTACATAAGCTATATATATATGCTGTCATATGTGCATGAACACCATGGAACAATTCCAGAAATAATATATTCAATTTCTATCCCAATCTCCCTATTCTATACGCTGTGTTATCGGCCAAATCATCTGGTGATATTTCAAAAATCAAGGTTTATGCCGTGAAGCTTTCAACCATCCATTGTTATTAAATATCCATCACCATCACCATCAATTTCCATATCCTACATCAGTAATATCACTTGTATCCCAAGTTCAACCAATCATTATATGACATGTCATATAACATATTCTTTAACTAACACTAATCGAGTAAAAAAAATAAAAAAATAAGCAATGCACAGTGGTTTTTAAGTGTCAGAAAGGGTATTATTACTAAGATATCATTGTAGTTGGCTAAATTATGTTCTTCAATCTATAATGAATAGAAATGGGGCTTAAATACACAAATGACGAGGACTCGCCTAAAATACAGAGGACTGAACTGAACTTTTACCATCCACGTGCCCCTACCAAATCTACCCACGTGCGACGGTGGCTCTGCGAGGGACACTCAGTCATTTCCGAAGCAAAAGCTTCCTTGGCCTCACGAAATTTCAGAGGCTGTTGCATCTTCGAGGGTCAAAAGACAGGCCCGGCATTGCAAATTTCCTGCGGACCTCTAGAAAAATTGGTGAAACAGTTGCAGCCATCCTGATCGCGATCTAAAACATGATCGAGAGGGTCCACCCATCAAACGTACATTAATTGACATCACCAAATCGTACGGTGCAGATTTGTGAAAAGAAATGTAATAATTGATTGCTACTTTGGGTGGCAGAAGCTGAGCCAGTGTTTTTTTATCTGACTCAGTTTTATATGATTGATTTGGCTGCCGGTTGCTACGTTTCGAGCTATGAAGGCTTCATTCTCATGGAATGGTTAGTGTGAGAAATAGCGAGCAATGCAGATCGCAGGTCAGCATCAGTGCTCTGCTGACGGATTATCCATCCCCTCGTCCCCACTATGCGACTGCTTGTAACTAGTTTTAAAATTATTTTAAAAAAAATTAATAATTTATTTATTTTATTTTAAATTAATATTTTTTGTTTTTTTTATAATTTTAATGTGTTAATGTAAGAAATAACTTTAAAAAAAACATAATTATAATACTTTCCTGAAAAAAATACTTAAAAAAATAACTTCAACCACACTATTAGACATACCATGTATGCTCTGTGATCATAGGCGCAATATTGCAATAATTCTTCCTTTTCACCAATCATTTTTGTGCTAATGGGTCTCTAATTTTGAAACATACTCACATGAAATTCATGAATATGCTTCCACTACGTCGAAAACTGACGTGCATCAAGCACAGGAAGTACAATAATCATGGCATTTTGCTTTCAAATGCCTTGTTTGAAACGATCCAGCAAGATTTCGGAATCTTGATCATGATATACAAATTCCATCCACTGGCTTGGCCCTATATATATATATATATATATATATATATATAGATTATTTAAAAATATTGATGTTAGAGATATTTCTTAAAATATAAAAAAATTGATGTATTTCTGGGTGTAGTTATTGATTTGTGATTATTTTATTTAAGTTTTGATTTGATTATTGTTTATGTTGATTTTGATATATTAGAGCTTGTTATAAATGAGATAGATTAGGTATAAATTGATACTATAAATAACATAATTAGGTAGAAACTAGATAAATTAGAGTTTTTTTTTAAAAAAAATATACTTGCGAGAGAGGTTATTATCATAAACTGATTGGAGCTGAGGGGACCATGCATCGCTGAATTCCTATCGCAAACCCCGTTTAGAAATTAAAAATAATGGGAATGAGTTGACAAGCATTTTATGGCCACGATTAATTTGAAATGGACGGTACAACTTAAAAACAGTTTTTTTTATCAATAAAATCATCTTAATTTAGAAATTTAAACTAATTAAATGATTCAATTAATAATAAAATAATTGTCAATTAACAAAAAAACAAAAAAATCTTTCTACTCTTTATCTCTTCCTTTCTGTCTTCTCCATCTTTCATAGGTTCTGCATACCTTATGCATCGCTTGATCGACGCAGAGGCCCTTGCTGGGTTTTCAACTTTCAACGAAAGCATGGTTCCATGATTACCTCATAGTCGTTGAAAATTGGGATTTGATTGACTACTTCTCCCAGTGGCGTCAAAGTGAAAGTGACTTCATCAGATTTCAGACCGACAAGATCTCGACATGTGTCTTTTCTTTTAAAATTTCTACCAATAGATCTAGGATACCTTCCAGCGAGGAGAAATGCATGAGAGTCCCTTCAATTCTTAAAGCAAAGAATCAATCAATTTAGGCCGCAAGTCTACATAATGCGAACATGGTGTTTCCCACCGTTTTCAATATCCTTTCACCGTACTCCTGTAAGTTGTATATATAATAATCTCTAGATTTTTTCCATATTTTTCCATATATATATATATATATATATATATATAGTCGCATGCTTCCAAGGTCTTCTGGAGACATCAATGGCTTCCAACAATATCAATATCTATTGGCACAGGTATGATCACTAGCAAATTAACTTGGCAACGAAAATATCTTGTGTTGAGATCGATTGATGGTTTAATTTATACATTAATTGGCGCAAAACTTGAACAAACTTTGACGTAGAGCGAGTCTCCACCACCCACGTGGCATGCTAAGAGAAAGATCGAACAATTCGATGAATTTGATTAAGCAACAATCTCAGAGCTGGCTTATTAAATTATTGATTCTGTCAGGTAGGATTGGATGAGGTTGAGACCAGCATTCAAATTATTCTGCGCAAGTAATATATATTCAAACTCTCCCTTTCATTTGCTGACGAAATTCACGATGAATTTCATCAATTCCTCCTTCACAAGTGATATATATATACTAGTTAGATGCCCGCGCGTTGCCGCGGGCATTGTTGTGTATATAATATAATATAATTACAATAATAACGATGAACTTATAATATAAAAGTTTAGAACTATAAATAAAAGAGTTTGTTTCGTTAACATAGGTTACATCTTTGGAATATTTGCAGCAGCATCAAAGATGATAAAACAGTGATAATTATACAATTTGTACATAAGTTCAAAAGAAAGGGATGTTCATGTGTGGACTGAAGCAGATCCCTTTAGTGAAATGAGTCATATCATTCTACTGCTGATCTTCCTGCAAAAAATAAAAGATAGAATGATTAAATAATTTAATTTGTTTAAATTTTGTAATTAGTAGATGAAGCATGAGAAGAAATTTTATTAGAAATTTCGGCAGAGTCTCCTTTATATTAGGAGATCCCAAATCATTCATTACACAACCTGTATTATTTTCCAAAAATCAAGTATCTCCATCGTGCATTATATATATAAAGTTAAATTCATGTATTCAAATGAAATCAACTAAATGCATGACTTGTGAATAAAGAAAAAACGTAGAAATCAACTAAATGATTAATATTTTGAAATAATAGTTGTGTAAATGGACCTCCGATGACGGAGAGAAGCTGTCTTTGTTCCTCTTAGTTGGTGGTTCATCCTCATCATTGAGAATGATTGATTTCTGTCTTAGATGACTGCAAAATTAAAGAGTACGAAAATAAAGGCATAAAATTGTTCAGTAATGACCAAAAGTACTAAATATGAGAATATAAGTACATGTGTGATAAAATGAAACTTACGTTTTTTCTGAATGAGGAGTGGCGAAATCTAAGCTTTTTTTAGCTTTGAGGCGGTAATTGTCTTCCTCGTGTTGAGATGATAGATTGATGTTAGGTGGCGTTAATTGAGTAAGTGTCTCTTCTTGAACTATTGATGATTCTTCATTAGCAATGGCTGCAGGAGTTGATGAAGAGCCAGCACCAAATTGTTCCGATTGAATCTCTGAAGATTGTGTGGTAGCTTTGTCAAAAACATTTGTGACAAAGATGTCACATCTGTTGATTGCTGATTTATAAGCTCCAAAACGCAGTTGAAATATTTTTATCTTGTTTAACACTTGCGTCATTTGTGGTGGAGCTGTATAGGGATCAAAGTAGTTCTTGTCGTACACCAGATGATGGGCCGACGTGTTAAAAAAGTTCTCGGCAGTTTTTCCAGATAAGAAGAAGTTGGTGACATCTTTTTCGTCAGTCACAATGCAATTCACTTTAAACCTGTATCAAAATATTAATAGTTATTTGCAATTGAGTGAAATATGAATGTATTAATTTTATGAACAAATAAATTAATAGGAAACAATAATGGAGGTATTGAATGTTTTTTACGATGGAATTGGTGCAGAGTCTGGAGTTCCATGCTCAAAGCATCTTAGGTTGTCTGATGGTCCAGAAAGTGTTTTAGTGCATCTTGGACATGTTTTGGACCACCATCCATTAAAGAGATCATAATCAGTAATAGATGCAGTGCAAGTGAATCGCATATTCTGCATTGGTAAAAGTATAAGTGAGAATAGAATCAAAAAAATATAGTTAAAAGAATATGGATAGGTGTCAGTAGTGAAACCTTGTGTTGATGTGGATCCATGCATAAGATCTCCCTAATTGTTTTCCGGTTTTCATTTATTTGTTGATCCAATGATACAACGGCATTAAAAGATGGAGGGAGTTTATGGACATCATGCGGTACTTGGCTATAACTGTATTTAATAGAATTTTCAATAGTTAATAATAAATATTGATTCTCTACGTAAAAATTAAACGGAAAATGTTTTTAGAGGAAAAGAGATGTACAATTGTTTATATGGCAGAATTTGTGGAATATTTGGATTGAAATACCAAAGTGATGCAACAGTTCCAGTTAAATTTGCTGCACCTGAATGCAAGTAAGTGAAAAATAAGTAATAAATATGAATGAGAAAAAACAGAAAGTGTGCAACAAATGAAAAAATGACTTGGTGTAAATGCATTAAAAATAACAGAGCAAACCTCGAAATTCTGTAACTCGAAACCCAGCGAAGACAATAATTATAGGAGATTCTTGCGCATGAACGATATTATCATCAAAGCTTCGAGCAATGTCGCCCCATAAAGTAACTCGGAGATCTTCACCTCTGTTTGAAACATGGAAATTTTAGATACAACAATGGAAAACATAAGCTAGAAATGCAATGTTAACAGCGGAAATACCGTATATTCTCAATGATGAACTCTTTTTTATCTTCAAGTCTATGACCTTGAATTAATATTTTTTCAAGTGGTTGGATGGCTTTAAGTCGACCCATAACATCTAGAATAATGGAAAGGTTAGTCAAATGATGTAGATTTTTTCTTATTGTTAATAATTTTGTTTTTCATACCTGTAAGAATTCTTGATCCCAATCCTTTCGTTAAGACGTGTCCAAAGTCAGTGAGGTTGAAATAGTATCGTGGCACATCATGTTTAAGAGAATCGAGATGCGTTATCTTGGTATCAGACTTTAAATCAATAACTGCCTCATGATCAACGACAATATTAGCAGCTCGATTTTCGTAAGTGTAGAAGTCTTTAATCTCGATATAGCAACCTTCGACTATGTTCAGATTGAAAAATTCTGCATCTCTTGCTTTCGATGATCCTTGTATAGCCCCGCCCTACGATGTGAAAACGTGTAGGAAAATAATATTAGAATTATAATGATATGGTTGAAATTGATGAATGTTAATGATATGGTGTATGCAATAGAAAAAGAGATTATGACAACATGTGAAGAAAATTAAATATGGTTGGTAGCCTATTTAGTGAAATTTATACATAGAAAGGAATGAAGATGATTTATATATATACTTTTTAGTAAAATTGCAAGGAAACAAACAAATATACATGCAAACAAATATAGTTGTGTAAAATTTGAGAACCTGGTGGTCAACTAAAAGACAGTTGAAGCTACTTGTGTGTCCATTTTGCATAGGTATCCAAACGCGACAAACTCTGGCTTGGATGAATGGATAAAAAAGATACTTCTTGATATTTTTCAAAGGTACCGCCATCAATCTGCAGAATAAAAGGAAAAATAAGCTTATATGGATGATAAAAGTGATATTAAAAGAATGCGCATAAATGTGTAATAAATAACCAATAAGTTGCAAAAACTAAACAATATGCAAATAAATGGAAATAAAAATCATATTGTAAATGTTGACAATATGGATATAAAAGATAATTAAGGTAGGAAAAAAAAAAAAAAAAAAAACCTTTTGGCAATGAACTGAGCACATCTTTGTAGACAATATTTTTAGCATAATCAAGTTGTTTTCCTTCTTGGTCACATGAAATGATTTTTAAACCTTTCTTGGATGTAACTCTTGAAAGAGCAACATATAGTTGGCCATGTGTAAATACTTGCTCCTTTAAGAAGACGCCAACAAATTTTAATGATTGTCCTTGGCTTTTATTAATTGTCATAGCATAGCATAACCGTACTGGAAATTGTCTTCGTTTGATTGTAAATGGGCATTTGTCATCATTAACTGGGAAGATAATCCTTGGTATAAAAACTTGGTCACCAATATGTGAGCCTGTTATAATTTGAGCTTCAATAATTCTATCAGCAAGTTGTGTGATGATTAATCGTGTTCCATTACATAAGCCTATCATTGGACTTAAATTCCTTAGCAACATAATTGGCGCTCCTATTTTTAAAGCAAGAATGTGCGAAGGAACACCATTGAATTCAAGCTGATTTATAAATTCCAAAGGATATAATAAGTTGATATTGTCATTTTCACTGGAAGATGCATCAACTGAATCACTGCTAAGATAAATGTGTTGAGGACCATGTGTAACTCCAAGTATGAAATTATTGATTTCAGTAACAGTAATGTTTTTTGGTGTGATGATAGCCCTGTCTTTAAAGTAAGTTGGTTCAAGAGTAGGTTGTTCAATGTTGGGATAAATAGCTAAAACCATAGATTTAACTGGATCATCGGAGGTATGTAGTTGCAAATCACATGGAATTTTAATCAAAGATTCATCAAACTCATCAAGAAAAGGTATATCACAAAGGTCTCCGTTACCTATCTTAAGAATCCATTCAGCAAATGCTTTAATTTCATTGATTTCATCTGGACTAAGACCATCAATTGATAATCTCATATTTTCTTTTAGTAACATGATTTCAAATTTTGACCAGAGTGGTGAACTACTTAATGAAGCATTAATAATATCTTCTTTTGTTCCTCCAGGTATAACAGGGAGAATTTGACGATAATCCCCACCAAGTAAAATAGATTTTCCATCGAAAGGTTGGTCATGATTAGAATTAGCAGTTTGCCCCATTATATCACGTAAGGATCTATCTAATGTTTCAAAACAGTAGCGATTATTCATAGGAGCTTCATCCCATACAATAAGTGTTGTTGTTTCAATCAATCTTGAAAGATGAGTATTTTTTTTTATTTCACATGTGGAGTTTTCATTTATAGCAAGAGGAATCTTAAATCTTGAGTGAGCTGTGCGACCACCAGGGAGCAGAATAGATGCAATCCCTGATGATGCAACAGCAAGAACAATTAAACCCTTCTGATCTAATACTATTAATAAGTGAATGCCACAAAAAAGTTTTTCCTGTGCCACCATGCCCATGAACAAAAATAAGAAGTTGTAGATTTTTTGAAATTGATTCCATAACTCGATCATAGATTTTCTTTTGGCATGCATTAAGTAATGAAATTGATGCTTCTTTATTGCTTTGAAGTTCTGAAATATCATAATTGAGTTCTTCTCTAAGGAGATTATTTCTAATTTCAGACATTAAACGATCATTTGGCAAGGGTAAATTGTAGTCTTTGAGGGATGTTGCCGAGGCATTGAAAAGTTGTTCAAGTTCATAAAGAACATAATTTTTAAGTTCATGATCATTGAAATGAGGATCATGCTGAGAAAAAGATGATAATTTGTTTATAATGTCGTCATGCATTGTATGCCAAAATTGATCAAGCAAATTTTGGGGGCTAGCAATTTGGCAAAATAGAGTAATACTGACAAATAGTTGTCTAAGTTGTGAGGAGGAAGCAGTTAAAACAGCTTCGGAAAAAGCTTCAGCCCATTCTTTGCCATCATCAAGGAGACCAAGTGCTTTGCAGGCAAGTTGAAAGGTTTCATAAACAATACCAGAGACAGAACGCAAATGTTCAAAACTTGTAGCTCCTTTAACATGATTTAAAAGCATTTTTAAGAAATATAATTCGCCAGCAGCAGGATGCACATATGTTATACGTCCAAGTGAAAAACCTCTTGTTCTATAAATCCATTCTTTTTGGCCAGCATCCCAAACATATTTGTTTGGAAATTGCGAGTAATATAACATTCTTGCTTCAACATCTTCTATGTTTCGATCAAACCATGCTGTAAGCATTGTCTTATTGAGACCAGGTTTTCTTAAAACAGAAGATAAGTTTTGATTTCCGAAGAAAACAATAGAATTTTGCATTGGTAAATGTATTTGAAGTCTTTCAACTGATGGGTTTCTTGAATGAATTGGAAATTGTAAGATTCGCCATACGGCTTCATAAGGACAAACAAATCTACAATTAAGATAAGCTTGAATCTCATCATTTTTTTGACCTTCAACAACAGCTCGACACCTATCAGATCCTTTGCTAACATATTTGAAAAGATATTTTATGAGCATTGATTGACAACAAACTTCAACGTTAACATGAGCATTATAACGGATTAGAAGCTCTCTGTTGTATGGGACAACAGAGGAATTAGAGAGAGCAATGCCATTTTTTAGAACAAATGAGGTAGGCAAATTTCGACGCTTGTAAAACACGAACCCATTTTCACCGAACACTGTTGATTGTTTGAACTTTTTAGGGAATTTTTTAGAACATTTATTTCCTTTCATGCATTGGGCTTTTGAGTTAGCAATCCCACAGGGACCATGAAGCATAAATTTCGAAACAATTGCGTAGCAATGAGGATCATCTGTGTTGTTTGGCAGTTCAGCCGAAATAACTGAATCGACGTCCTCAGGTGATCTAAATTTGTATTCAGAAGCTAGCCAAATCAATAAATGAGTGTGGGGCAAGCCTCTTTTTTGGAATTCAATAGCACAAACATCTACAAAGAGGGGAAAGAAATTTCAAACAAATTATATTGAATAAAAGCAATAAGAGGAAAATAATAGGTGTGGAAAAATACCAGCAATTGTTTTGCCGAAGGGCTTTCCCTGATTTAATGAATGAAATCATATCATTAAGTTTATATCGAAATACTCTTGCAATTATGTCAGGTTTGTCTTCAGGTTTGTAATTTCGGTTTTTTTTAATGTCTCTTTGAATTTCAGGCCAATTGACATTGCAAGTGAATGTAATAAAAAGGTCAGGGTTACCATAATAACGACATATAGCCATTGCATCATGATAATTGTTAATCATGTATCTAGGGCTTCCAGTTAAAGAAGAGGGAAGTATGATTTTTCCAGCACTTGAACCATGAAGATCGCCTTTTAAAACAGCCTCTTGGACATTTTTATAAGATTCAGTTCTTAGATTATCTTGGTTTGAGCGAATGAAATCTAAGCGTTCTTGTTCAACATTCATAAATGCATCAACTAAAAATTGTTGATAAAGCCTTCCACCTTTGCTAAGAGTATTACTATCTCCAAATCTTTCTTGAATGGTATAAGCATAATATGCTCTCATTGTAACTTTTTGACGTTTAGAAGGAGCATAATGCTCTTGATTTGTGAATAAAATGTCAGTATGATATCCATCTTCACCATATGGAAATAAAAGTGGATACTGAAGAGACATAAATTTTGGATGTAATTTAGAGATCCTGTGGAGATTTCTAGAGCAGCTTTCAATAATAATATCTCTATCAGTTTGTGATTCCCCAATATCTCCGACAATTAAACCACATACATCATTAGAGGAAGGATCGTCATATTGCTTTGAATCACCATATCTTTTTCCAAGCAAACGAAGTTTGAAATTTGAGGAATCATCATTGTTAAGTCTATGTCTAACTTGACGGAATAATTTGGCTAATACATTGGAAGAATCAAGCATGTTTATAAGTTCTTTGACAACATTGTCATCTAAAGATGATTGAGAATTATTATTATTGAAAGGGTGTAATCGATTAGAAATTTCATTGTCTGTGTCAAAGATGTATAGTTGTGCAAATTTTGGTGATTGATCTTCACTGGGCAGCAATGATCCCATAAGATGATGACATTGTCCATTTATTTTAAATATATAAGGACCTGGTTGAGAATTGACAGTATTATCAATTTGTGCTCCCATTGAAGTGAAAGCAAACATTGAATTATAAGCACGAATGTTATGTCGAAATTTATTGGATGATGAACCGTTGTTAGGATTTAGAAGATCATCTAATAATTGAGGTGTGTTAGGAGCAGTAGGCAATTTGATTTTACCATTAGCACAACATGATGTAAAGGAGGGGTTTTTCTTTGTTGAACGTGCCAAACGTTCTGCAAACCAAAAAAGAGCATTGCAATGTTGGCATTTCCATGATTTATCACCGAATCAAGGGGTTCAACCAAGGTTCCTGAGGTTAAGAGAAATTTTGGAAAGTAAGAGAGGATTAAAATCATAAAGTCATAAACCAAAGTTAGTTAAAAGTGAGGATAAAGAATGTTGAGGTAACTTACGTTTTCTCTTTTTTTGATAAGAACATTGACCATTGATATTATATTGGTTAGGAATGATTGAGGAGACATTAAGTGGCAGTTCTTCTTCAGTTTGATAGTTTGATACCAGAGAGGTCAAAATGTTTGAAGATGAAGGAGTAATTATATTTGCGCGCTCAGGTTCATAAGGTTTTGATATTAAACTTGGTCCAGAAGATGAAGAGGCAATTGTAGAGGGATCTTCGTAACCAAAAAGAGTTTGGGGGTTTTTTTCATTATTCAAAGAGGTGGAAACAGGAAGAAAATTTTCGTCCGCAATAGGATAAGTTTCATCCGTAATAGAATAGAAATCATCATTGAAAGTAGCTGAAGGATAATATTCTATGGGATGGTCAGGTTGTTCACGTTGACGACGACTTGTCATGATAAAGCCTATTCATGGGAAGTTGTATTAACATCCACACGAAAAATTGTAATGAAAATAAAGCAACTAATTTGAGTTACGTACTTGAAGAAATATGGATAACCTAAATTACAATTGCTGCAAACTTAAAGAAATATGGATTAACAAAGAATTATATAATAAAGATTTGAAGCTTATAGAGAATGGATTGGGAACTTAAGTTGTAATATTTGTATATTAGAAGCATGAAAGGAATTAACTTGAGTAATAGTCAACCACATTTAGGGGAAGAAAAGATGAGTGCTGAAAAAAAAATCAATAGCTAAAGCAATTGTGCGAATAAAAATATATGTGAAACACATGATAACATGTAATAAATATTATGATTGTTGTGGTTAAATGTGTGAATTTTTATATGTTAGCTTTTCTAAGAACTTCGATTATTAGTTGGTGATATATGAAATTGTTGGAAGAATTCTTGTGGTTAAAGGTAGGATTTTTGTTGTGTTAGGTTTGAATGTTTTATAGGTGTTTGAACGTATGCTATGATGTAAATTTTCTCGTGGTGATGAGGTTATTTAATGAATCTCACCAACAAATTCTTTTAATTATATTTTATACTTTAAGCATTTAAGTAAAATAACCTAAAATTAAGATTTAACTAAGAATTTAAGAGCTTAAAGTATGGTAGGAGTTGTTGTCGTGATCTATTATGGCAGCCTACGTTATCATATGCAATGAATTTATTTTTGAAATGATGGAAAAAGATGTCTAATATCTTAGAATCCAATTAATAATTTGATTACCTAGAGCTTGTTGAATGATGATGTTTATGAAGATAATTAAAAAAAGTAGAAGGTTAAAAAAATTTAAACAGTTTGTTTTGTTGTTGATTCGGAAAGATTTTGTTTTCTTATTGATTCGAAGTATATAAAACCTCAATTATTTATAAATTTGTTAGTTAGATATTTTTATCCAAGTATTCTAAATGAATGTTGATTAATAAATGTTTGAAGCTAGGTTTAACAAATTCTAACAAATTCTCATAGCAAATGTTTTTTTAATATATATATATATATATATATATATATATATATATATATATATATATATATATATATATATATATATATATACACCATGTTTCCAATAGCATTTACATTTTAAGTATAATGTATCTCCATATTATAATGTTATACTTTTAATTGGAAGTTTTAGGACTCTTAGAAAGTTCTAAATATGAAGTCATTCGATTTTTTTTATTAGAAGCAAAGTACAACACTCTAAATATGTTATTTAAATCAGCAAAGCAACATTAATTATTTTAACTTTTGTGTTGATATGTTGTTAATAATTGTTTTTCTAAACTTAATAGGGATGCTAATTTCTCTTCTTTTTACACATTGTATAAGCAAGAATGAAGATTTAAACTAAAGTAGAAGCGTTAATCAATAAGAATAAAGAGTCTATTGCAGAAAAGAAAAATCTAAAGACAGGTAGCACACAGTCGCATTTACAAAGTTAAAGGATTATAGAAGTATCAATAGTAAAAAAGAAATCGCCAATTTGAATACATCTGGAAAGACAAAAGAGAGGACAAAAGAAAAGAAAAAACAAAAGTAAACAACTAACCTGAAAAGTAGCGAAAGCAATAGGAAGATCGCAACGAAATCTTTGCAGTAAATGGTGACAATTCGAAAGTCAGGTCTTCAATAAAAAAAAGGCAAGGAATTAGAATTACAGACTTAAAAGCGACCAACTCACAATCAAACCAGAAATTATCCCAGCTTATTCAACCAAATAGTCTCATTGAACACTTATTAGAAACCCTAATTACTAATGTACAAACCCATTAAAATCCTACTAATATCCATTAACAATACCCTAAGTTCACATGTCAAATACTCAAGTGTCCTAAGAAAAAAGAAAAACAAACCAACAACAAAACAAAAATTGAACAACCTACCTGAAAAGTAGCGAAAGCAACAGAAAGAACGTGATGAAATTTTGCAGCAATTGGGGACAATTTGAAGATCAGGACTTCAATAAACTATGCAGAAATAATGTCCATTTATTCCAACTGCATCATTTTCTACACTACTTTAAAAGATTCTAAAACCCTAAACTCTCAAAATTTAAAAACCATCACAACCACCAACATGACAAACACAAAACCCATAACCATGCAAAATATAGGAAAATAGTCCACTGTTTTGAGTAAATATTGAAGAATATGAAAGATGTGAACCAAACCATAATAACTTGTTCGCAATAAACATTCTCACAACCACTAAAGAACAAACCAGCAAACAAACTATATAATATCAAGGTTTCCACTGTTTTGAGTAAATATTGAAGAATATGAAAGATGTGAACCAAACGACAATAACTTGTTCGCAATAAACATTCTCACAACCACTAAAGAACAAACCAGCAAACAAACTATATAATATCAAGTTTTTCGTAAAAGGCTTACTAACCTCAAAAGTAGGGTGACAAATGTTTCACAGAAGGTTTGTGAAGGGAATACCACAATCTGAAGATAGAAGAACAGAATATTGAAGATGAACAATGTATAAAATGCAAAGGAAAGCAGAAAAGAAAAATGGAAGAAAAAAGAAGCTACCAGAGGGGAAAAAAAAGAAGCAAGAAACACATGCAGGAGACAGTACGTAAAGAACAGGAAAGAAGAACTTAAATAAATTGCCTGGGACAGTAAGGCAGTCCGTGCAGCGCAGGGAAGAAAATATCCACAGAAGAAGTTAAAATTAATGCATGTCACCCTGCAAAATGAACAGGGAATGTAATTAATGCGAGGTGATATTTAATGGAAGACCAGTTGAAGAAATACAACCAGATTGCAACAGTGATAGCAAAATTGAACAATTGAACCAAACTGAAAAAAAAAAGACACGAACCGAGAGCATACATAAATCACCTCAATGCTGAATTGATTCAATTAATCAATGCTGAATTCATTGAATTCGGTTGCATAATCAAACCAAACAAATTTAAACCGAAGACCCACCCGAACCCAACTACACAGAGACCACCCGAGAGTTGAAGCCGTCGATTAACCCAACCCAGCCCAACCCGAACCCAATTAAACCCAAAACCCAGTCCCCAACATACACAAACGACCAAACCCAAGCACCCCGACCCCAAGAAGCCGAATGCCCAGAAAAAAAATTGAGAAACGAAAAAACAAAGAACATCAATCGAAGGTCAAAAAACCACAATCAGCTCAAAATGCAATTAATTAACAACACCCATACCAGAAAGAGCATCAATCGAAGGAGAAGATGGATGAAAAAAACCGAGAGAAAGGAGAGATTGACCCGAACAAAGGGTGAAAAGCATACCTCAATGACGACCCAGATAGACCCGAGACCAGCCGTCGAACCGCCATCGTCGACCGCCCGATCGGCCCTCACCACACAGCCCGTCGTTCGCTCTGTGGCCAGAGAGGAGAAGAAGTGAAGATAGGGTCGTTTTTTAATTTGATGGGAAGAGACAATGAAGCCCCGCGTAAGAGAACAAAAGGCAACCGTTCATTAAGGGTAAAAACGCGAATACACTGCTCCAGTCCACAGTGTTTACTGAGGGGAGCTACAGTAATTTCGGGACGCCGTTTATTGTTTGTGTAATATATATATATATATATATATATATTTTCTTGCTTGACTTAGAGAACAAAAACGATATACTATTTTACATTGTGTTTCAAAAATATTTTTTTAATTTTACATTAGTTTTGTCGTGTTTTTAGAGTATTTTAACATGTTGATGTTAGAAATATTTTAAAAAATATATTATTTTAATACATTATAGAATGAAAAATATTTTTAAAAACAATCGTAACCGCAACTACAATCCCAGACTGGGTGCATGACAAGGAGTTTACAACGTATGGGAGCTCTCTTTTTAGTCATAGTTTTCAAAATGGACATGAATTTGTCAAGAATATATATGCTCGGTTCTTCTTCTCTACCTTATCTATACGCAAATCATTAAACGAGAACCGTAAACCATGTAATAACTTTAATTATTTGAGCAAGGCATCACGTCGATTTGATTTCCATGGGAGCCATGACAAAAGCTTTACACTGACATTTCTGTCCCCATGCACACATAGCAAGCTAGAACTCGATAAATTATCACATTCATTCATTCTTTTTAGGTATAGCCATCATGGGAATTCCGTCCCCTCCTAATAATAGAACTTATCACGTATTTTAAAAACATGGGTTCATATTTAGGCAACAGTTGCGTTCTATCTATGGGATAATGACATCGATCATGCGACATGTCTCTCTCGATCCTTAATTAATTAAGAGAAAAAAACACAAAAGCACACTTTATTTGGTTATTTTAATTTCTTCTTCTATGTTTAGCTACAACGTTGGGAGGTTCCCTCCATGATTTGAGCATGTGTATCCAATGTAACTAGAGCAAGTCAAACACTGCTCGAATATTTTCAACGCTAGACCCCCTTCTCGATGCTTTTAATAATTTAATCCTAACTTAACTTGTAAACTAGTGTTGGATTCGTGCCACGTGTCGATGCCGGCCAGAGCCACACAGTGCTACGCCATCTAAAGCTTCCAACCCTAGCAAGTCTGGACGGATTAGGTTCACGCAACTTTCCCAGTCCAAGAAAGGATTGGAAAGCGAGAACGAACGCTTTCAGGGCAAAAGAGAGAGAGAGAGAGAGATAGCTATTTGCTACGTTTGGAATATCTTTTTATATGGATGTAATTTTGAGTAAGACTTACGTTTGGATTGGACCCATCAGCCTATCTCTTCTCGTGCCAACCCTGGCTAGCTTATAATTAATTTAAGCGAAAGAAACCTGTACTGTCTGGACTCGATGGTATGAAGGAAAGGGATGGCTATTAGAGAATAGCAATGTGAAAGATTGGATCTTTTTTAATTTCTATAAGATTTAACCGAAATTTAAGTTATTAGGTGATGTATGTGGATATAATTAATTTATTTTTAATATATACTCTCAAATAAAAACATTTTAGATTTAAATCTTGTGAGCCTGTAATATTTCATGTTTAATTTTTATCAAATAAAATGAAAGTAATACAATTTAAATTCAAGACCACGATATATAATTAATATTATTCTATAATAATTACCCATAAACTTGTATCAGCGATGTGCTATGCCCGATTCATGCATGTATCATTGGCTACGCATAGAATAAGCGTTATGATCCTTGATAGTTTATGTTGATCAGTACTAATCAAATTTAAGGAGATGGTCGGAAAATATTTTCTTAGTGCGTGTCGTGTGACTATAGACACACCCACACACAGGGTTTGGTTACTGTCTTGTAAATAGAGAAAACAGGTGCAGTGGATATAAAAACATTTTTTGTATTTTTAAAATAAAAAATACATTTGTTTTTATTATCTTCATATTCAGATAATAACAAAACATTATTATTATAATTTATCTAAAATGGCTAAGCTTAATTTATGGTATAGGAGGGTTTGTTTGTCGGCTCTGCAAGAACACGTGTCATCAAATTATTGACTGGCTTATCTCCAAACCAGTCTCCTCTATTTGATGATTCTTAAGGATAAGTGAATTCGGTTCTTTGTCTTTTTCTGACATTAATCGGTGCGACTATTAGGAGACCATTTGTAACCACCTGGATAATTATCTCGTGAGTTACGAGTTAGATAAAAAAAAAAAAAAACTTCAACTTATGAAAAAAAACTAGATATCATTTATGTTTTTCCTAATAGACAATGCTTTATGAAAATTGATTTGATTACTTTAATGAATTTAAAAACAATTTGAATAATTGATAAAAATATAATTTGGTTCAAAATAAATATTTATAATAAATGTTTTTTAATAAACATTAGGACGGCATATATTAAATTGATTTATGTCAACTCGTGTTGACTTATCAATCTACATGCTAAGTCATAAGATCATGATAATCTCGTAAAAAATAAATTAAAATAAATTACTGAGCTCAATTCTAAATAAACTCAATGTTGAAGAGTGAAACTAAAAAAAAAACAATTAAAAAAACATCAAAAGATAAAGACTTGAATAAACTCAAGTTAACCAGTAAAAACCGTGACCCAGTTATATGATTGAGATAACCCACTATGATAAAATAAAAAAATTATAAAATTCAATTTTTAATCAATCCAATGTTAAAAGATTAATTTTTAAAAAAAAGCAAAAAAAAAAAAAACTTGAATTAACCAAGGTTAACTTGTCAAACTCATAACTCGAGTTATGAGATAAAAATAATTTCATAGAGATTAGAACAAAATAAATCATAGGAACTAATTCAGAGTTAACTTATCAAACTCGCAAGCCGAGTTATAAAATAAAGATAACTTTAAAGAAATTAGACCAAAATAAATCACAAGAGTTAATTCTTAATCAACTTAATATTCAATAATAAATTTAAAAATAAATAAATGAGTCAACACTTAAAATTGACAGTTCAAATCATGTATCTAGCATTACCTAGAGAAAATAAACTAAAAGAATATAAAGTTTAATCTCTTGAAAGATATAATATTAAATAATAAAATTAAGAACAATACAAAAAATATTAGAAAAATAATTTATTCTGTTATATAAGGAGGAATATAGTAAAACTCTCATCTGCTTTTTTTTTTTTTTTTTTTTTAATTAGCTAAATGAGACAGTGCAGACATGCCTAAATCTTGTCATTTGGTATAAGTAAACCAACCAATGTTATGATTACAGATAAACAATAAAAATAAAAAAAATAAAAAAATAAAAAAATTTGAAAATCTCAAATACGCTAAATGGCTCTAATTAAACTAAAGTGAAAGGTTTTTTTGTTTAGAAAAATATCAGAAAAATATTTTTTTTATTTTAAAAAAATATTTTTGACATCAATATGTTAAAATGATATAAAAACATCAAATATTTTTAATAAAAAATAAAAACAAAAACAATTTTTTTTTAAATATTTTTGAAATACAGTACCAAAAACAAATACAACTTAGTGATCTTTTCATGTCTATACTCCATAGTTCCATTTATTGATTTTTTTTTTTTGTAATTTTTCGAATTAGTTTTTCCTAGCCGTTAACCAATGAAACCCCATGGAAAAATACTTTTTTTACCGTTAACTATTTTTCATGCAATATATGCGTGTGTAGCTTTGAAAAGGTATTTCATAAGAATAAATTATTATTAAAAACCATATAAACAATATAGTATATTCTCATAATATATAAAATATTGATTAATTGGATTTGATGCTTTTTATTTATAAAAAAACAATTTAATGACATAAATGTTTTTAAAAGTCACATTTTATCTTTAAAATTAGAATTTGAAAATAATATATATTTTAATTTTTTACTATAACATGTTTGTCTAACATACTTTCAACCTATAAACCTTTTTAAAATCAACTACATGTTTATTAAAGACTCAAATGTAAACCAAAGTTCGCAGCAAACCAAATAGATAGGAACAAGTAAGTTGTCATGCGCTTTGCTGTAGACAAAATTATATATTTTAAAATGTAAAAAAATAAATTATAGAGCAAGAATTGTTTTCATAATAATATAAATCTAGATAAAATAATAAATTTTTAATTTTATTATCTATTGTTTTCAAAATTATTATTATTTGAAAAAAAAGAGATGGAAAATAATGGGCTATAAAGGTAGGCCTATTTCGATCCCACTCGCTTAGCTCTCCAGGTCAAGAAGTCCAGTGGAGGTCAAGTCCAACTTAGTGCAACTACTTTTTTTTTTTACTTAACCATTTTGTTTTTAAAGGGCCTTTTATTTTTAATTTTTTTCATCTCCAAAATTTATAATGGGGCTTTTATTTTTATTATTTAAAATTAAAATAAAAAAATAAATTGTTCAGGTACAGTCTATAATTTACGTCGTGGGTCTCTAAAATGACTACATATTAATCAAAGAGTTGGGTCGTGATTTTTTAGCATTTTTGTTGTTGTCTGTCCCTTTATTTATTGTGAGATTTTTATTGATTTTTATTATTTATTATTGGATTGATAATAAATTAATCTTGATATTTTTTTATGAAATAATAAAATAAAATTTTAACTCAATCTAGTGGAGTTTAAACTATTAGAGTTTCTATATTATTTTTCATGGAATTGACGTTTTTCTTTGTAAATCATCTTAGAAATTGCTAGTGTGTATTAAGACAAATAAATAAATTAATTAAATTAAGTGCATATAAACGCTAGAACTCAAGTTCAACAGATAAAAAGGGTTTTATTCAAGGGCACGCATCAATCCCAGGAAGCGATGAAACTCATGACTTAGAGTCGGGACGATGATCCAGTAGGATGATGGATCACGATATTATTGTAGGCATTCAGTGTAAGAAAATCATCCAGTGTAGGTGCTGTGCATTGTCTTGCGAAGATCTTGCAGGCCTCCTTGTACATTCCCCTCCTGAACTTCTCTTTCCCAGCTTCCCTTTCAATCCTACACATTTCCTCTTCCACCACTTTCCCGAACAGATCATTGTTAACTTTCACTCCGAGGCCATCCCCGTCGAGTTCGGCTCCATACTTAAGCCATTGCCAGTTCTGAACTCTGCTGATTTCTGCAGTGGCAGCATCTTCCATGAGGTTGTAAAGAGGGACTGAGCCAGCTCCGGTTAGCCATGCGGCCAAGTACTGGATTCCTACACGGGTGTTCAGGCGGAGGCCGTCCAATGAACGGGACCCTCTTGGCCTCTGCAAGAGGTCTTCCTCGGTTATGGCCGATGCATCTTCGCGCTTCATGGATTGGATTTGGTTTGGCGTGTCTCCCATGTTGTTTGAGAAGACTTCCATGCAAACTGGGACAAGTCCAGGGTGGGCTGCCCATGTTCCATCATGCCCTGCTCGAACCTCTCTTAGCTTGTCCTTTCGCACGAGCTCTAGTGCAGCATTGTTCGCCTCTGGATCGTCTCTGATTGGAATCTGAGCTGCCTGTTCAATAATTAAGAGATGAAACATGGATGTAAAAACTACCATTTTCTTTAATCACCACCAAGTTCAACTTACCATGCCGCCCATCGCATGAACACCGCGCCTGTGGCATGTCCAGATGAGGAGATCAGAGTAGCTTTTCATGAAGTGCTGAGTCATGCCGACCTGAACCCTGTCAGGTAGAAGGCGATCCCGGTGAGCTTGGAATGTCTTGACGTAGCTGAAGATGTAATCCCATCTTCCACAGTTCAAGCCAACAGAGTGATCCCTTAGTTCGTAGAGGATTTCATTCATCTGGAAAACAGCTGGAAGTGTTTCGATGAGGACAGTGGCCCTGATGCTTCCCCTTTCAATTCCTGCCGTCTTCTCTGCTTTCTCAAACACACAATTCCATATCTTAGCCTCCCTGCCAATAGTTCAGTTCAGTGTGAAACCATGTTATGACAATTGGTAATACATATAGCATCGTCGATCGTTGTTCTAATGGAACATTCCATAAGGGAACCTTCCAACGAGTGATGACTATAATTGACTATAATTGAGGTGGGAGTTCTTGAAGATGGGAAATCGAAGCTGAAACAATCTGCTGAATTATTCTCAAAACTAATTGCAGAAAAAACTTCAAAGTTAAGATTGCTCGACAGTTTAGCTACTCTATTATCTCAGATGAGAGATTACCTTGAATTCTCCATCTTAGGGAGATAGAAGAAAGGCCCAAGCCCTGCACCCTGAGTCCGACGGAATGCTGCATGGTTGTGGTAAAAGTAAAGGCCAAAGTCCACCAGGCAACCAGTTGCAGGTTCTCCATCGATCAGAATGTGCGCCTCAGGTAGATGCCAACCTCGTGGGCGGACAAACAACTTAGCTGTCTGATTATTCAGCTTGTAAACCCTGTTCCTGGCCTTGTCGTGAAAGGTAATAGTCCCATCAACAGCATCCTTCAGGTTAACTTGTCCTCTCATAAGGTTCTCCCAACTTGGTGACAGCGCATCTTCGAAGTCAGCCTACCAGAATTTACTAGATTTTCAGTTTCTCACCTTGAAGAATTCTAAATTGCACAAGTTTAAAGGACACTAATCGTATATTTTCTTTATCTTATATTGCTTCTTGTTGCTCTGATTCATCACTAGCAACAATCTGCAGCTTGAGACTCTCACTTCTGCCTAACGCATTCTCAAAATGGAGCTTAATTTTCATTCCTGGAGAATTCATATATTTCGGAGCTTCCTATATGTTCATGCTTTCATTCATTCATGGATATATATTATATTTAGAAACCAGTGGCTTCCCACGAATTAAGTAGAAATACTGCCAAACTCACCATGAAAACTTTAGCTCCAGAATTGAGGGCATTGATGATCATTTTCCTCCCCACTGGACCTGTAATCTCCACCGTCCTATCAGCAACAGCTGGAGGGACAGGTGCGCATGTCCACTCCCCTTCCCTTATGTACCTTGTAGCCGGATCAAACCCCGGCGAGGCCCCCTCACTGAAACTCCTTTTGGCTTCCTCGCGACACTCCATTGCATACTTGATGCGGCTCCTAAACTCTCTCTGCAGGCCGGCAACAAATTTCAGAGCATCCCTGTCAAGGATGGCTGCGAACTCTCCATCATATCTGCCTCTAATTTCAACTCCTTCAGGAGCATCATAGCCAAACTTCATCATATCAGGCGGTGCACGGCGGTAATTCTCATACGTTCCAAGTCCCATTATTGATCTGCCTTTTTTTCTAGCAATACCACTCTTCTTTCTGTATGGTTTCTAACCTGTACAGGAATGTTTCAAGCTGAGGAGTAGAAAATATATAAAGGGAAAGTAGAGGTGAGTGGATAGGTACATGGAGCATTATCGTTATGGTTTTTATGTGCGTCAGATTGATCAAATGTTACGCGGGTTTTTTGATAAAATGAAGGGATGTGATGTTTTCTTTCCCGGTGTTTGTGCCTGCCTCGGGAGGTGCAATTTGTAAGAGGATATGGTGGTGGAATGCAGTAGTAATCGACACCTAGCGTAGCACATTGAAGCCGTGCTGATCAAGTCTCAAGACAAGCAAGCCAGCTGGTTGATGGCTAAGAAATACTTTATGGGCAGACATACTTTGTTTTTGGGTCTAAGAAATCCATCTTTTGATCTATCTAGTTCACTAGTTACAAGCCAGCTCCCATTTATTTTTTGGTAACATGTTATGTATAATAATATAAAATATATTTTGAAGTTTTATCTAACAATTTAAGTTTTTAGATCGGATCTTTAACATGTTATCAAATCCTTATTGACATAACGGTTTCGGGTTCGAATCTCACTATTCTTATTTTTTTTGATAAAAATAAAGTACAAGTTAATATGAATTTTTGTACAAGTTTCAAGCTCAAAGAATTTTTACTTGAGAAAATGTATTAGAGAAAAATATAAATTATATCTTAAAATCTCACTTAATAATTTAAACTCTTAGATAAAAGAGTTACTTGATAAAATTAGCCCAGTGAGGTTCTTGAAAGCTACAAATCAGACCTATTTCCATGCCACTGCAACAGCTGAAACAATTGAATGGCCAATTTCATTACATCTCACACATTTCGCAGAGCATGAATGAGCTAAAACTAAAGTGAGCTGCTTGCTCCGAGCCTAAGGGTAGGATTGCTGAACATGCTAGGCTTGCCAAATGGTAAAGAACCCAGGGGTGGAGCTCACTTCCTTGCGTGGCCTCGAACCAAACATTCAATTGAAACAAGGAAAAACGAGTTGCTAGGCAACATTATTGGTGACTTCTGTATAAAGTGATGTCGTTTTTTTCTTGCTGATGTTCATGAATTCTGCATGCTCTATGAAGTTGTTTGGGAGGGCTGAACAACCGCCGTTTCCTCTTTTTTTTTCTTTTTTTTTTAAATAAAATTTTTTTTGTTTTTAAATCATTTTGATGTGCTGATGTCAAAAATATTTTTTTTAAAAAAAAATTATTTTAATATATTTCTAAATAAAAACTATTTTAAAAAACAACCACAACCGTCCTCCCAAACAGCCCATATATATTGTGTGCGATCTACATTTTCACGTTAAGCTTTAATTTGTCGGTGCTATGGTGTTAAAAGCAGTGAAAGCAATAAAAGAAATTTAAGGAAATCTTTTGGTGGAAAAAAAATATTAAGATTTTGTTATTTGTTTATAGCGTGATGTTGCGAAAATAAAGCTTTTTTAAAAAAAGGGAATTTAATAAATATGGTGTGTTTGGATAATTGGTGATTTTTTTAAAAAAAATTATTGAACAATAAAGGTATAATTAAGTCATTTTATACATCAGCTAAAATTTTAGCTAGGTTCTTATATAATTTTAAAACTTAATTTTCAATAAAAAAAATAGAGAGAATAAGAATGTTAAGGCTTCGTTGGGTGGTGAGGGGACTCAGGCGTGGTTGAGTCACGATCCATTTTTTTTTTTTTTGGTATGGTTGGGTCATAACCCAACCAAGCTACTCTTAGAGCTTGTTTGGGAGAGCGGTTACGGTTGCTTTTGAAAGTGCTTTTCATTTAGAAATATATTAAAATGATATTTTTTATTTTTTAAAAATCATTTTTGATATCAACACATCAAAATGATCTAAAAACACCAAAAAAAATTCTATTTAAAATGAATTTTTTTTTTTAATTTTGGCCAAACGCCGGTTTGACCGCAGTGCCAAAACAGGCACTTAGTTTTCTCACCCACTTTTCTCTTGGTTAGTTCAAGCAAGCTTCACAAAACTTGGCTTGACTATAAAATAATTTGCATTTATAAATTTTATTGTAAAACATTTTATGATAACCAAACACCAAAACAGCATTTCCCATGAAATATTTTTATAATAAATAAATATATAAAAATTCAAAAAACAATTTCTTGTAAAATATTTTACGCAAAACAAATAGACCTGAGAAGAAGAAAAACTACACACCCCAACTCTAGCTCTATGTGTCCATTGTCTATTACAACCAAATAGGAGACCATTGGGGGTGGAAGAAGAGCAGGAAAGAGGCAATAGGGAGGTTTGAAAAAATACGGATGGTATTGTTAAGGGTATTTTTAAAATATTGTTTTTATTGTGAATTCTAAGAGAATTATGGCAGCAAATTAGAGGTTTTCCTTATTATTCGCCTTTGTATATATATATATATTACCAAACATATAAACGGCGTGGGATTTCCACTGTAGCGCCCCTCACAATACACTATAGACTCGAGCAGTGCACCCCCGAAATTGGCCCTCGGCCGCGCGGCAAAAGACCGGTGACAAACGAGGCTAATTTTGGATTTTCCTTTTTTTTTTTTTTAAATATTCAGATATGAACACTGTAATCACGCTTTAACCCCCGGTAATAAGACAAAATAAGGCATCCGGCTGAGGGGCACCAGCGTAATTGCGCGCGGTCGGACCGGCCCGGCCCGGTCCGCCGCAACTTTTTATTTTATTTTATTTTCTGAAATGGCGAAATACGGTTATAGCCCCTAATAAGACAAAAACACTTAATTGGGTGCGGGGTTAGAACGGTAATTGGCCATATTTTTCAAATTTTTTATTCTGTCTCTGGCAGGGCGTGAGGCGCACGCGCCATACGGTTTTCCGCCTTACGCCCTGTTCAGGTGGCCCGTGCGGTCTCCTCCGGTGGCCGGAAATTGTCAACCGGCGGCCAGATCGATGCGCCGAAGTGTGGTCTTCCTCCCGCGGTGGTGCGTGTAACCACCAAATGTCCGTGGACGCGGCGGAGGCCGGTTAAAGCCGCCGGCCACGTTTCTCTCTCTCCTGCACGTCAATGTGCAGGAGAGTCCCCCATATTTGCTACCTTTTCACTTCGGTCCCTCGACTTTCAATTTGATTTTTGGTCCTTATTTCTTTGATAGAAGTTTTGATTTTGTTCAATTGGGTCCTCCGATTTTAATTGATTGAATGTGAAAGTTTCACTTCGGTCCTTCTACTTTCAATTTCCGGGTTGGCTGTAGATAACTCAATCAATTCGGTACAAAAGTTCTGTTTTTTGCAATTTTGTCCTCTAATTTCAATTGACAATAAATGTAATTTGCATTTCAGCCCTTTGACTTTTAATTTTTTAATTTAATCCCTTTATATTTGATTTTCATTTCAGCCCTTACACTTTTATTTTTTTAATCCCTACTTTTGTCCATGTATATAAGTGTATTTAACACAATAATAATAATAATAATAATAATAATAATAATAATAATAATAATAATAATAATAATAATAATAATAATAATAATAATAATCATGATTTAATTATTTTTCATTCTTGCTATTTTGTTATTTTTTTTCCCTCCCGATAATTTAATTTTTTTTTTTGCCGGTAATAGCAATGATAATTTATTTTTATCTGTTGTTAAAGTTTCTGGGATATTTTTAGTCTTTCATCTATTTATGTTTCTTTCATTATTAACATAATAATAATTATAATAAGAATAATAATAATAGTGATTATTATTAATATTATAATAATAGTGATTATGTATTCTATTATTATAATAATAGTTATTATTTATTCTTTCATAATAATAATAATAATAATAATAATAGTTTTTAATTTGTTTTTCTTGCTTGCTGTTTTGTTCATGCTTTTTATTTTTTTTCCTCAGTATAATTTAATAATTTTTTTTGTTTTTATTCTGGCGACAATAATA
This sequence comes from Salix brachista, assembly GCA_009078335.1. Classification (NCBI taxonomy): domain Eukaryota; kingdom Viridiplantae; phylum Streptophyta; class Magnoliopsida; order Malpighiales; family Salicaceae; genus Salix; species Salix brachista. The sequence goes on from CM018586.1 coordinate 15,228,404, forward strand.
ATTTTAGATATTAAGACTCCGATGTTGCTATTGTGATAATATTTTAAATTAATATTGCTTCCTTTTCCCTTTTTTTTTATTTGCTCTTTCTATTAATTGATTTTTATAATTTTATTATCTGCACAATAATGATTTCAGTAATTTGTTTTTTTTTCTTATTCAAATATTTTGCTCTTTTTCTAATGTTAGTGCGCGCTCTTTTGTGGTCGTTTATGATGCAATACCTATATTCTAAAAAATATAATCTATGCTTACGTTACAAACTCAACTCAAAATTTTAAATATTTTATCTTTTAATCTATAATTTTTATTTACTTATATCATATAAATTTATCGTTGCAGATTTAATTATGTTAAATTATATATAAAAAAATACCCGCGGCAACGCGCGAGCAATTATCTAGTATATATATATTTCACGTATATCATTTTCTTTTTACTAATTTACCACACTAACAAATCCCACGATTAGTCGATGATTAATATATTTCACATATTTCAAATGATTTTTTTTTATAAATTTATTAAAATTATATATATTTTTTATTTTTTTTAAAATATAATTGATATTAGTATATTAAAATAATTTAAAAATATTGAAATTTTTTTATTTAAAAAAAATTAAACTTTTTCAAAAATATTTTAAAAAACGACACGAAAATAACCTAAAACATTCCAATTCTTTATAGGACCGAAACCATCACCATTGCAATAGGACGTGTAAACGCTGTCTCCATCCTCTCCTCTCCTCTCAACTCTCTTCTTCGGTCCCGACCACCGCGGCCTTTGCCCGTGTCTCTCTCTGGTAAGATCTTTGATACCAGTTTTTTTTCAAGGAGAGACACCGTCAAAACCAAAAATAGAAAAGAAATCACGATCTAGGGTTTCGATTCGTGATTTTTCCTATCAAACTCGTTTATTTTTTCAATTATTTTGTTATTATGCTTGCAAATTGTTCAAATACTTGTTTGTTTGCTTAATAGATTTTGTATACCTAGGGTTTTGTAAAAAAAAGGAGAAGAAATTGATTAGGGTTTGTGTTGGATATCTGTGAAAGAAGTTCTTTTGTTTGTTTCCTTGTGATTTTTTATATTGAGAAGAGTTGTGTGTTGTGGTTGTTAATAATATGGCGGCAGGCGATGTGTCAAGGAGAAGGGGTGGTGGCGTTGGTTATTTCGATGAGTTGAAGCGGGGTGGTGATCGTGGTGTGGTACGGAAAATTGGGTATCATAGCTCGACGAGTGTGCGTAGTTTTGATTTTAAAAGAAGTGGGTTTAATTGTAGAGATGAAGAGCGACAGCCAGGGGAATTATGGCAATTTAATGCCTTTGGTGGTTCCCCGAGGTATGAGGAAGGCGAGCTATCAGGGAATGAAGATGGGGTTCGGTTGCCTCTAGAGAAGAAGAGGAGGTTATCTCCTGTTGTATTGGGTGAAGAGGAGAAAGAAGCAAGAATTTTTCAAAGGAGCAGTACTCAGGGTTTAAATGTTGTTTCAGGTGAGGATGCCTTTAAAAGTTCTTTCAAAGGAGGATTGGAGCTTGAAGTAGATGAGGATCGTGTGGATGGAGGATCAGTTGATGGTATTGGATCTGAGTATCCAGTTCCTCTGTCTCCTTCATTGCCTCCAAAGAAAGATGGGGGTTACGACCAAGAGCAAGACCAGGTGGAGGAAGAAGAGCTTCCTGACACACGAAATTTAGCCATGTCCCGGTGGGCATCTGATGATGACTCTCCAAGGGATACCAATTTGGTTGATGATGTAGGCATGCATGGAGAAATTGTGCGCAGGGCAAATTCCATTGAGAGAGAGGGGTGCCCGAGAGAGGTATCAGATAGAGATAGTTCAAGTTCATCTCTGGATGAAAGAGGTTACAGCACCAGCTTTACTTCTGAACACGAATTGCAAAACGATGTCATGGATGTTGATATAGGGGATGAAAATGCCAGTGTTAATGAGATGGAGCAAACTGCTGGTTGGATTGATGAGCCCGCAACTACTTCCCAAAGGGGGGTTAATATGCTAGAGGGTTGTAAAAGTGTATTCAAGTATGAAAAACTCAATGAAATCAACGAAGGAACCTATGGTAAAGTGTACAAAGCCAGGGATAAGAAGACTGGAGAATTTGTGGCGTTGAAGAAAGTGAAGATGGATGTTGGAAAAGACAGGTACTTGGAAGAATATGGTTTTCCCCTGACATCGTTGAGGGAGATTAACATTCTTATGTCTTTTGATCACCCTTCAATTGTGAAAGTTAAAGAAGTTGTGATGGGGGACCTTGATAGTGTTTTCCTGGTAATGGAGTACATGGAACATGATCTCAAGGAGTTGATGCAGATGATGAAGCAGCCTTTCAGTACAAGTGAAGTTAAATGCTTAATGCTACAGCTTTTGGAAGGTGTCAAGTATCTTCATGATAATTGGGTGCTTCACAGGGATTTGAAAACATCAAACCTTCTGCTCAACAACCAGGGAGAGTTGAAAGTATGTGACTTTGGGATGTCACGCCAGTATGGTAGCCCATTGAAGCCATATACCTCTCTGGTGGTTACTTTGTGGTACAGGTAAACTGCAATTTACATGCTTAATTTATTTTGTGCTTTGAAGTGATGTCTTAATGTTCTGGATCAGGATAACTAGATGCTTTAAACTTATCCATTGTTACTTTTGCATTGCAGGGCACCTGAACTTCTTCTTGGAGCAAAGCAATATTCAACAGCCGTTGACATGTGGTCAGTGGGTTGCATAATGGCTGAAATGTTGACCAAGAAACCCCTATTCACAGGGAAAGGTGAAATTGATCATCTGGACAAGGTGTTTATCAACTCCTGCTTTGGTATTTTATCCATTTGATTTTTTTAAGATCTATTATTGTAGTTCTCCTCTTAATTTTAAAAAAAAAATGATTGCAGATCTTCAAAACTCTTGGAACACCAGATGAGACAGTTTGGCCTGGGCTATCAAAATTGCGGGGGGCAAAAGCAAATTTTGTTAAGCAACCGTAAGTATCTGTTTTGTCTATCCAGTTTATTGTTTTTTTTCTTCTCTTTTTTCCCCCTTAAAATATCCAAAAACTATTCACCCGGACATCTTATAGATACTGCTTTCCTTTTCAGGTATAATCAGTTACGAAAGAAGTTTCCTTTCACACCTTTCACAGGATCTCCTGTTCTCTCTGACTCAGGATTTGACTTATTAAACAAACTCCTAACATATGATCCAGAGAAGGTAATTGAAGTGCATATCATCCTCTGGGACTTAAAATATATTATTGTTACTACCTCATGGTTTTAAAATATATTATTGTTATACTAATCCGTGTTGCTTATTGCTAATGCAGCGAATAACAGCAGATGATGCACTCAATCATCCTTGGTTTCATGAGGTTCCTCTACCAAAATCAAAAGAATCCATGCCTACTTACCCCCCTCAGTATGCAAAGAAAAGGTAGCTGAGCAGACTGGATGACTCGAAGAAAATACACAAATGAGAAAAGTTCTTGAACCTCTTGCCTTTTGTTCACTATTTCCCAGAATAGGTCTTCGTGTTTTGCAGCTTTTTCTCAGCCTGTACTTTCTCCTTAGGCATAATCGAAGAACATTGAAATTCTAGATTCCAGGAGCAGTGAAGGCAGTACCGGGTGTTATCTGGCATGTACTGGTGCATATCTCCTCTGGGATTTACAGCCTTCTTTAGAATGATCCTATACCCTCCTTGACCTGCAAGGTCCTGAGTATCAACCTTTTTTCTTTGTCTTTGACTGTTCTCTTTGAATCAGATTGTGTTCTGAATGAGCACCAATATTCTCAACTCAGTTAAATGATTAGATCTATTTTTTTACTTATCTTTTCATTTAATGTTAAAACTATTATTCACTCGTTTTCTTTTAATATTCACACTTTGTTTGCAAGAGATAACTGATGTAAGACAATGGATTGGGGCCCTGATCTTTCTGGCTGCCTGTAAGGTACTTGACATCTTACTATTAACTATTCTGGTTTCTTTTGTATTGATCTAAATTAAAATTCCCCCAACAATCAGTTGATTCTACTGTCATGTTGACTCTTTATGATCTCATAAAAGACAAGAATTTTCTTGGTATGGTTACTTTGCAATTCATAGTCAACTTTCTGCTGATTAAATTCAACACATGAAAACCTTTCCTTTTTTATGTTTTGCTGGTTGGGTTTATCAATTCATTTTCTAGCTGGTATAAGAAAAATAATAATAAAAATAATGATAAGCTGCTGTAGCATTTTGCTCTCATTTGATCTGACAAAAAAGATTTATCATTTAACTAGTGAACTTCGCTTGGAAAGTCTTCTTTATAGTGCTTATTTAGTGTACTTTTTGAAACAATAGGGATTCATATCATCCTTGTGGAACAAATGGTGGTACATGTACTTCTCAGTGCTTCACTGGTGTTTTAGTAGCATGTGTCGGTTTTAATAGGTCTACAAGTTTTTTTTTTACCAATGTCAACATCACAACATGTGGGTATAATGTTTCTATTATTCTTTCACAAGTGTTCGTTGTCTACTCGTTTCATTCAATTTGATCCTTGTAAACATTTGAGTTACCAGCTACCTTTTAATGATGCCTTCTGTAGAATTTGCTACGACAGCTACCATGTTTCTCAAGTTCTTTTCGTTGGATATTCAGCTGGTATGTCCTTTGAGGGTTGCCCTCCTGCTCCATTATTTTTACACCATTAGCATCTCCATCCTTGGCTTGTGAGCCTGTTCAATTTTAACTGGATGTATTTCTTGTTCGTAGATTCCTTTTCTTCACAAAAGTGCATGCAGGTTTGGTGGGAACTTTCTGATTCCCTTGCTTCTTCCCCTCACCCGTGCTTGTGTGAGATTTAAAAGGGGTTTAATGTTGCAGAACATGAAAACAAGAACCGCATTTGGAATCGCATGAGGGTGTCCTGCTTTTTTCAGCCTACTTTATTAACTTTTGGATTCGTTTTTCCCCCCCCCCTCACAATTCTTTGGGCTATGCGTGTGAATTCAGGTCACAAAGCCTATTGAAGTAGATAGAGGATTTTTCGTGAACAAAGGTGGTGTTATTCCCAACATGTTTGAGTAAGCAAGCAACATGTTAGTGCCTAAATCCTAATTGAATAATTGTTTAGTTTGCATGTTTCAGTTCAACTTGATCGCCTTCCCTGCCAGGAGTAATGTTCTGGTTACCATGATGTGGTAAAACAGCTCAAAAACACCGAAATTTATGACATTTGTTCATACAGGTATTTTCCTCGGAAAATGTGCTTGATATTGAAACACAGGTGATTTTACTTTCATTTAACGCGCTACTTGGGACATGATTGCACCATCTTCTTCAAGAAAGTGCAATGCCATTTATCAACAATTATGCGTACTCTTATTCTTTTCCTGCGTAGCCAGTAAGTAGAGATGCAAGAACTCACCTCTCGACGTAGACGACGACGACAAACACCCATTGAGCTTTATGGATGGACGAGAGAAGTCAAATCCAAGCCCCCCCATGTAAGCCATGCATATCTGCGAACCGAATATTTTAGTGGCGTCTTGTTATGCACGGATGAATTTTGATGATCTTCCATTGTTAGCACACCATTAGTGATGTTTAATGATCTGTGTGAAAATGGAGCAGCAAATTGAAGAGTTAAGTCTTATTTGGCTTCGCATGTGTATGCACTAAAACAATAACCTTTAGGAGTGGGGTTTCCTGCCCTTGCGGGCTTTTTTTATATTTATGTTAGGAGTTGATGACATGTAATCCACAGTTAATTTTTAAAAAATACTAAAAAAAACTACATCACAAGCTGTTACTAAGATTTTGACCACCAATGATTGTTGTAATATTTTTTTTGTCATCCTTATAAATTAAAAAAAAACTAATTTACCAATTTAACCCCCCTATAAGACTCAGCATAATTTTTTTTTTCTTGACCTGAATATGTTTTTTCAAGCAAAATTGAAGTTCAAAACAACTATCATCAAATTTTTATTGTTAAACGGAACTTATCGACACAAAAATCAAGCTCTTTAGTGCTCAAAATTGATGATAACATCAAAACCCAATGACTTTCTCTTTCATTTATCAAACTCAAGGGAATGAAAAATAAGTTTTTGGACTAAAAATAATATTTTGAAAATTGTAGGGAGATGAAGGTTGTAAGGAGAGTAGGAGGATAAAAATGAATTTTGAATAAAAATCTTGATTGGTAATGAATTCCTCTATGTTTGACACCTTGGTCTCCTAGTTTTTAATTTGATCCAAACTTAACAAATTATACCTCTATCTATGCATAAAAGGACACGATTAGAAAAATAAATTGAGGATGAAAAACAAGGTGTTGCAGTGATTGTCCTAGGTATTCATGAATATAGTTGGATTGGGTTTGAGCCAATAATTTATTATACTAATAAATAGACAAACCCTTTTTTTGTTACAGTCAAGAAATCTAATATGAAGGTCGTTAACTAGAAATTTGGAGCTAAAATATTTTGGAATAAAATAAAAATAAATGATCAATCCACAATTTATTAAATATACAAATTAAAAAAATATAAGGCATCTAAGTTGGATCGGGTTGGGTTGACTGAATAAAATAAAAATAAATGAGCGGTTTGCCAAGATGGAGATGCATCTAACACAGTTACACAAACATGTCATAATGTAGAATGTAATAACAATACTGCCCATCTACTAACCCCACAAAAATTAGGGTGGAATATGCTCTGTCAAGTGGCATGCTGTGTGAAATCAAGAATGATAGATAGTTATGGTCTTCCCCAGAACAAAAAGAACCAGTGAGATCTCCAAAAAGAAGATGGTGTTGATGAGTGTCCGATCAACTCTCCATCCAAAAACAGAAAACCCACCAGGATTGGACTGCAAATACGTCACTGCAAAGGAAAAGGATGCTTCAGTAAACTCCCTGAGTAAGCAGAGGAAGAAATGATCATAAGAAGATGATAGTTTTATTACATTGATATCCATGTATCTACTTTCGATGTTCTACATCTTGATTATATGAATGCCAGAAATGTCTTGTTAGAAAATTGAATATGTCCAAGCTATCTAAATATTAACATAAGTATTACAATGACAATTAACTAAAAAAATCTGCTATCCCTTGGATAGACTCCTTAGAAAACAAAGGTTCGCCAATGCCCACCCTCATCTGCACCTGTATGTTTAACTGCAGAATCGGATGCGCTCCCTGCTATTCCTGTTTACTATCAGTTTAAGTATCTTTCATAAGAATCATCCATGGGAGCTTTTCTGTGTTGTGAGGATAATATGTACCAAATAATGAGATGGTTTAGACTGCTGCAGGAAACAAAAATGGTTGGACCAGGGAAAGTTCATGATGGGATTATAAATTTGATAGGGAGTAAGAGAGCAGGGCGTCAAAAAGGGATTTGTATGCATGATAAAATTAATTGCTATAACTTCGGTTTACTGTAAGATATGCCCAATTTGGCTTGGATGGTGCTAAACCTCCCTTACATTGTAAGAGATTCTTTACTTGTTCATGCAATGAAGTCCTCCAGTATGATGAGTCTACTAGTTACATGCTGAAAGACTAGGGTTGCGATGGATTTCCAATCAATTGGGATTAGGACAAACTGATAAATTACAAATATTGAATAAATTTTCATTTGCAGCTACAATTACAAAGAGATGACAATATTAGTGAAGAGAACTATTGGTGATTTAGATACATACCAAACGATTGTCTCTTGTGATATGTGGACATGTATGAAGCCAACTGGGTAGTGGTTGGCACTGGAACATAGTCAACTGCCTCCAAATCACTCTCTGAATAATTTATGTGTATCAAGTGGCCTGGGTTGGCAGCCTCCGAGCTTCCACAATTCGAGCCTGTCTCCACTTGAGAAGTGTCATCATAGGCACATGTAACTATAGAATGCCATTTAGCAGCAACTGATCCAGTGCCTTGAGCTCTATGTGTGATTTTTGCAGCAGCATGCAGGGAAATTATTAACCCGACAAGCTCAACTATAGACGAGATCTGCAAACATTGCAATATCGCAATCTAAGAGAGAAACACAAGTCCACGATTGCTATATAAACACTTGGAATTACTCTCACAGGTGTATTGCTTAAAAAATTCTCAGCTAACTTTGAAAGTTGTGAGCTGAATGGTTTACAGTTTGCATGGGAATGATGGTCAAAGTTTAGCCTTTCCTTTCCTATCCATTTGTAGCGAAAAGGATGATGATTTTGCACTGAAGGATGTTATTTACATATAATGCTTCAGCTAAGAGGTAAAAACATGATTAAACATGACACAAGTTTCTGCAATATACTGTAATTTAAATAGGACAAATAAACAACAAATTGTTCTTCACTCACCACAAAGTCTCCACCATTGATGAGATTGAGAATTTCACTATGCCATGTAGTTTGAAATATAGCCACGATCTGACTAGCTGTCACAACCAGGAGCTCAAGAACGAAAAATATTCGGAACCGATGACTTATCTTAGACAGATAATGTGTTAGACGAATGTGTTCCTCAATGTACTGTGTAATATCCAAATCCCTTTCTAAAAGCTTCCCATAGTTTTCGAAGTGAATAACTTGAAAATTGCATACTAAATTGAATAAAGCACAGCCTGATAAATATACAGTAATCGAATAGGTCCATGAGACAACCAGAGCTATCAGAATAGCAACAGATTGTCCCCAAGAATGGTGTGGCGCATAGACTACACGAACAGCCTCACGGATAATCTTCAGGACCAGGAATGGTAGCACCCATATAACCAACAAGCGGAAGAAACCCTGAATATATAGAGTTTTCAAATCAATAGCTTGATATCTATAAATCAAACATATTTCAATATATATATATATATATATATATATATATATATATATATTACATGAATAAATTTCAAAACACATCTATTCAATGTAGAATTAATGGAAACAACTACAACTATACAAAAATCTCATGATCACAACATAAGCATTTTTCAAACAAAGGAAGAATAATGGGCAGCATGGCATTTTATTGCATGATTCTGATTAACCTGAAACTGCAGGAGAAAAGTTACCTCTGTTAATGGACTCCAGTATCTTATTATTATTCCACAGCACAATTCTTCAATACCAATTATTGCTAATTTCTTAAACGGGTTTCTCTTCAAAACAGTATCTCCATTCAATCAAACAACCCAAAAGGATAGTGATAATAAATAAAACAATAAACATAAGACAAGTGCATGGCATAAACACAATCAATTGAACAAGCAGTTTCCAAATATTAATCTGAAATTATAGCAAAAGAGATTCCTTATTTAATGGACTCGTGTATCTTATTGTCAGTCTACAGCACAGTATATTATACTTAACTAGCCAATTATTGCTAATTTCTTATTTGGATTTCTCTTTCAAAACATCATCTCCAGGCAATGGGCAAGGAAGCAACTTCAAAGAGATATATTATAAATGAATGAATGGATATGGGTAGAATTAAAAACATTAAAATCACTCAAAATTCTCTACTGCGTCTAATGACTCGTGCCATGACTATTGATACCAAACATCAAGAACGAATCTTAAAAACCCAATTACAAAAAATTAACAGGAAAATCTTAGCTTTGATCACTTAAACAACCACAAGAAATTTAGAAAAGGTTAAGAGAAAGGGGTTGCTAACATTGATCTTCTTGACATATTCATCACGATACTGTGCTAAATGTCCATGATACCGGTCCACAAATAGAAACTTCCTGGCCCCATACTTCCTCAAGTTATGTGAAATACAAACAAGAGAAATGGTTGCAACTAGAGACTGAAACACCAAAACCTGAATCTCAAAGGTATTGATTTGGTACTTCTCACAGTCAGTACAGTAAGATAAATACTTGATCATGACAGCCGGAAGAGCAATACCAAGAAGCAGAAAAGAAAGCCATGAGAGTATGATACTTAAAAAGGAATACTGGCAAAAGCCAAAGACCCTTAAAAAGGTCTCTAAATGGTTTAAAGACCTGGAGAGATTGGCTTCATCTTCTTGGTCTTCAGACACGAGAGGGATTTGTGTCGTAGAAGACGAATTATCTGTTTGCGGGTAAGCCACTGCCATTTTTTAGTGAGGGAAAGGGAGAGTTACCTTTTATGGGTTTTCAGTTTTCTGATCAGCGACAGAGAAAACCTTAATGCATGTGTTCAATCTAAACTAGATTGTAGAGAGAGGGCTGAGTCTGTCTGAACTTTAGATAGACAACAATATGAATTTTATGATTATTCAGGAATAACTAATACTATTTTTATGAACTCACTTTCAACGAAGGAAGGAGAAGAAGGAAGTTTAGGTGAAGGTATTTTTATTATTTTGAGTGGGTTTTAAATTTTATTTTCTCAAATGATTTTAATAGCTAAATAAAAATGAATTCTATATTAATGAACTGACTTAATAAATGATAAAAAAAAATTTAAATAATTACTAAACATAATAAAACTCCTAGGCATTTTACTATTGCTACATTGACCTTCTTTTCCCTTATCCTCCACCTTTTTTATTAATCATAACTTTAATAGCCAAACTATTGATCAATTTATCAAAATATTTGAAGGGCAAACAGATTTAAAATAAAAGCAACAAAGTATAAAACAAAGAGAAATAAAGTAATCAATCTAAAATTCTTAGAAAAAGTTTTTTAATTTTTTTTAATTTGATCTAAAAGTTTATTTTTGTTGTATTTTGGTATATAAATTAAAATAAAAGGAGAGAAAGTCATAATGAAAATAATGAACAGAGATAGATTTATTCATTTGAATACTTTTCAACGACAAGAATCCTTTTTATTAGTATCTTTAAATTTGGTGTTGAGAATCTTCATTATTTATTTTGATCTAATTTATATGGAGTTATTGTAATCATATAACCTGAGTTATGAGTTTTGCGAGTTGGTTGTGTTGATTCAAGTTATTTTTTTAATTGATTTTTTTTAATTTTATTTTTCAACATTAAATTAATTAAAAAATGAGCTTCATAATTATTATTTTTTTTATATATAAAATTATCACAGTTTCATGATTCAGATCACGAGTTTTATGAGTTATTTGAATTGACTCAAGGACTTTTTGTAATTTTTTATTAATTGTTTTCCAATTTTATTTTTAAATACTAGGTTGATACATAATTATACTCTCTCTCTCTCTCAATAAACCATAAAAATATTTAAAATTTTAACAATTATTTATAATTTATATGGAAAAATACTATGCTGGGTAGTGAAGTATTAACTAACATAGGGAATGAATTTATTTATTTTCTAAAACATTTTCACAAGCAAAAAACTAGAAAACTATGGCTGACAATTCACGCGTTTACAGGTGGATGTATAATTAAGAGATGGAAAATAAGACGAACTAAAGGTTGAAATTAGGAGGTAATTTTGTAATTTTATGAGAGGGAGGGTATTGTTTCAGTATGGCAAGTGCTAGAGTAAGAGGTGTAAATTTTTGCATCCAAAGGTGACAAGCACGTCGTTGCGTACTGTAGCCAGACCCGACTTGAATTGGTAACATCCACCGGATCTCCCTCCACAAATGGCGTGATGACGACGCCAAACTCCAATCAGAAATATGTTTTCTGCACTTTTAATTTACTATTTCTTGCCAGAGACAAAGACAGCTTGAGAAGAAAAGAAAAGGCTTCGGCGGAGTGGCCCAAGGTCTAAATTTGAAACCTAACGGTCAAGGGATCAGCGCGGCGGCAATCGCTTTTGACAACCCCTGATTGCGATCTCACATGGTCGGTGCCACCCGCTGAACTTTTGAGTTTTAGCTGTTACAATAAAGGAAGAAAAGAAGCAAAAGAACCCTTCGTAGTTTCACACTCTTAGGCATAATTTCAAGAAGGCTAAGGATTCTCATGGGACCTAATGGAAAAACCCTAATTTTCCTTGAGAATCGTATTCGGGTCCTCGAGTGCCTTCTCAGCACCCTTCAAGTTAGATGATTCACTGTCTTAGAGTGTTTTCGAGATTGATTTTTCAAATATATTTTATTTTAAAAAATAAAAAAATTGTTTTTTTTTAATAATTAATTTAGATTAAAAACAGTAAGAAACTTGATGTTTAACAATTCACAATATATTAACAAAAGAGCTAAAACAGCTCGGGGTGGTACTGTAGCACCAGAGACGATTCACTGTGGACTGGCCATTTCTCGGCCGTGCGTCGCGGCTGTTCGTCTGCCTTTTTTTTTTTTTTATTGTGAACAGTGTAATGGCGATTTTAGCCCCGGTAATAAGACAAATTAGGGCTCGGTCAATCGGTAAAAACGGCTGAGTGTAAGGGACATTCCTGTAATTGCACGCGTACGGACCGGACCGGTCCGGTCCGGTCCGCCGCAGGTTTTTTTTTTTAATATATATTTAAAATGGCTAATTACGGTTTTGGAGTCGAATAAGACAAAAACATGGTTTTCGGCCCAGGGGCCGTCCAGTAATTGACCATATTTTTTAAATATTTTCCGCGTTTATTGTCAGCGCGTGTGTCACACGCGTAGTCCTATTTCACGCCCCACGCAATGTTCTGGTGGCGCGTGCGGCGTCGTACGGTGGACGGAGACGGGATTCCGACGGACAGAGCGGTTCGCCTGATCTTTTTCTTCCTCCCGCGGTGGCGCGTTGACCCTAAAAATTCCCGTGAACGCGCCGGGAACCGGTTAAAAACGCCGGACACGTTTCTCTCTCTCCCCTGCACGTCAAAGTGCAGGGGAGTCCCCCAATTTGTTAAATGTTTTACTTCAGTCCCTTAACTTTGGATTTTTGTTTTTGTCCTGATTTTGGTTGCATAAGTTTTGATTTAGTTCGATTGGGTCCTCCGATTGCAATTGATTGGATGTCAATGTTTCAGTTCGATCCTCCTTCTTTTAATTTTCGGATTCGGTATAAATTATGCAATCAATACAGTACATAAGTTTCGATTTCTTCAATTGGATCCTTGGATTGAAATTGATAATATATTGAATTTTCATTTTGGCCCTTATAGTTTTAATTTTTGATTTTCATCCCTTAATAAATTGATATTTGTGTCTTATTTTCCATTATTAACATCATAATAATAATAATAATAATAATAATAATAATAATAATAATAATAATATGTGTTTGATTTTCCATTATTAACATAATAATAATAATAATAATAATAATAATAATAATAATAATAATAATACTAATGATAGTAATAATAATAATAATAATAATAATAATAATAATAATAATAATAATAATAAAAATAAAAATAAAAATAATACTAAGAATACTAATAATGATAATAATAATAATAATAATAATAATAATAATAATAATAATAATAATAATAATAATAATAATAATAATAGTAATAATAATAATAAGAATAATAATAATAATAATAATAATAATACTAATAATAATAATAATAATAATACTAATACTAATACTAACACTAACAATAATAATAATATATTCTTTTTCTTTCTTACTCTTTTGTTAATGTTTATGAGTGTTTTTTTTTTCAGAATAATTTCATAATTTTAATTGTTTTTGCAATAATAGCAATAGTCATTTTATATCTAATATTACTGGAGATAAAAGACAACTCAAGAAAAATAAATAAACAAATTTACCTAGGTTATATACCATTAAAAAACGATACAAGTCACTTTTGTCTCGATTACACTGTTCCTTTTAAACGGCAAACAAGTCATTATTATATGTTTTAATATTTATTGCATATTATCGCCTAAAAGTATATAAAGAGATAAAAAATTTAGCTTAGATTTTTTTGATTAACAAAATTAGTATCAACATTCTTAAATTAATTTAATATAATAATATGATGAATAAATCTTAAAAAAAAAAATTTGGCTTTGAATTTTTATTTTGTGCTCTTTTGTTAAAGTTTATTTCTTAAAAAAAATCAAAAAGTTGGATTTTTAATATTTAACATCTAATATTACCCGAGAAAAAATACAACTCAATAAAACAAAAGGTAAACAAATTTGCCTAGATTATCTACAAGTAAAAAATATATAAGGCACTTTTCGTTTCAACTACACTGTTCTTTTTTAACGGCAAACAAGTCATTATTATATGTTTTAATATTTATTGCATATTATCGCCTAAAAATATATAAAGAGATAAAAAAAAATGACCTCAGATTTTTTGCTACAAAAAAATTAATATCAGCATTCTTAAATACATTTAATATAATAATATGAAGAATAAATCTTATAAAATATCCCTGTTTAAATTTATAATGCTTATCAAATAATTGTTACGTTTTTCCTAATAATTTTATTTTCCATCGATTTTTTTTCCTTTGATTTATGTCTGCCACTTTCATTAATTAGAATAATAATAATAATAGTTTTTTTTTCCTTGCTTACTCTGTTGTTAATATTTTTGAGTGTTTTTTCTTCCGTTAAAATTTTATAATTTTAATTGTTTTTGCAATAATAGCAATAGTCATTTTATATCTAATATTATTGGGGATAAAAGACAACTCAAGAACAAAAAATAGACAAATTTACGCAGGTTATCTACAATTAAAAAACCGAAATAGGTCACATTTGTCTCGATTACACTGTTCCTTCTAAACGGCAGACAAGTCATTATTATATATTTTAATATTTATTGCATGTTATCGGCTAAAATATATAAAGAGATAAAAAAAAAAGACCTCAGATTTTTTGCACGAAAAAAATTAATATTAGCATTCTTAAATACATTTAATATAATAATATGAAAAATAAATCTTATCAAATAATAATAAAAAAAAATTTGGCTTCGAATTTTAATTTTGTGCTCTTTTGTTGGACTGTATTTTTGAAAAAAAAAATTGCATTTTTAATATTTAAGATCTAATATTACCCGGGGAAAAATACAACTCAAAAAAACAAAAAGTTAACAAATTTGCCTAGATTATATACAATTAAAAAATATATTAGACACTTTCTGTTTCGACTACAATGTTCTTTTTAGACAGCAAATAAGTAATTATAGCACGCATAAAATATATATTCCTTTTTTGAAAAATATTGCAATTTTTTATTTATAATGTGTCAGATCTAATATTACTGGGGAAAAGAGACAACTCATATTATTATTTTTTTACAAATTTACCTAGGTTATCTACAATTAAAAAATATAAAAATCACTTCCCATTTCAATCACACTATATAATATGTGAGACTAAGTATATGTGTTTAATATTTATTTCATATTATCGCCTACAAATATATAAAGAAAGAAAAAAAATGACCTACAATTTCTAGAAAAAAAAATTGATATCGCCATTCTTAAAAATATTTAATATAATAATATGATGAATAAATCTTATAAAAAAAACTTTGGCTTTGAATTTAAATTTATATTTTAGACCCTTTGTTTGTTTCTTTTAATAAACGGTGACCTTTTTTTCACATGTATTTTTTATTTTTTACTGTCCAACTCTGTTGTTCTTTTTTAACCGGGTTTCTTTTGTTGTGTTGTTTTTTTAACCAGAGTATCCGTGACAACAAATTTCTTATAAATCATTTAACCTTCTTAGCAAATTTTCTAACAAATTTTATCAAAAGTTTTTTACCAATACCAATATTCAATCACATTTTGGTTGAAAAAAACCATTTCTAGCATATTTTATCAATTACAATTATAATAATTAAATATTAAAATAACAAAATACAACATTTATAAAATCAATTAATTTTCTACATAGATAAAAATGCCCAGCGAAGCGGGCCCGATCAACTCGTAATAACTAATCTCAATTTAATTTTATAATGAAAAATGATTTTTTTAAAATTAAAATGTTTTAGAGTTTTTGGAAAAGGATTGGAAAAAATAATATGGGAACAAATAACTCCCCATGTTAAGAGGGGAATTGTCAGTCAAAGTTTGTCACGACGGTTAGGTTGGTGTCGTTTTCAATCAGCATCAAAAAGATAGCGAGCACTTTCTGAACTCTGGGGCCGTATGACATTCGGCTACCCTTTATTTGATTGGACTAAATCATACAAAATATAATTTTTAATATTTTTAGATCATTTTCATAATTTGATATTAAAAATAATTTAAAAAAAAATAAAATTATTTTGATATATTTTTAAATAAAAAAATATCTTCGAAACTGTCAAGCTCTCTGAATCTTTGTAATCCAGAGAGCGAGATTTTAGGGCAAGTCTCAGATTCGTTAGGAAACATCATTTTTTTTTTTTTAATGAAGTGTCTCAAGCCCCTTTCAAAGAGAGCATTTTTAATGTGAAATCGTGCAATTTGAAAGGATTTTAATTCTGGGTATGCATGAGGGAAGGGAATTCAATTGAAAATTCAAACAAAAAGATAGAAACTAATAAAAGTAAAAATAAATTATTAAGTTATATTTTATATTATTTTCTAACACAAAAGTAGAAAGGAAAAGTGCTGCCACAGTAGTAGAGTTATGATTGAAGCCTCTCTTTTCCTGCAATTCTATAAAGGGTTTTTAACTTTCAATGTTGCTGTACCACCAGTTTGATGATGTGTTTACGGTCAAATCCTTGACGTTAACATGAAAATCACAAATGGGAAATCATGAATCTAAGCAGAATCCATGTCTGATACATGTGCCGCCAGTGCAGAAGATATTATTATTCAATGTGAAAAACAATATGCCACAGGCTCATGAACACCGGAATTAATGCTGGATTTCCGAATCAGCTGCATAATACAAGAAATATTAATAACCCCGAAGAGGTCACAGAACAGCTCATGAGCCTGAGTTGGTGTTTGGATAGCATGATATTATATTCAGCAAAGGATCAGTAGCCTTTGCAGGATCAATCCAAGCTCCGGGTGATGGTAAGAATTTTGCCTTCCAGCGATTATTGTTTTAAGAAAAATGGATCATAATTTAGACGAAGCACCAGAGAGAGCATGATTGACCAGCTCCCGCCTCAGGATCTTCCCTGCTGGAGATTTTGGAATGGCACTGATAAAAGCTACTCGTCTTATTTTCTTGTATGGTGCAACCTGCAACAAGAAATGATTAGTTTAGAGCAAGACATAATCTAATCATTCTTGACTGTAATTGTTGTGCTACTTGGTGTTAAGGAACCATCTCACCTAAAAACTTAAGCTTATAGGTGAGGCCCCATAATATGATTATATTATACTCTAACACATTTCCTCAAGTGAAAGTCCTTTGGGCTTGAAATTTGCACTGACCCACAAGCTTATAGGTGAGGCCCCATAATATGATTATATTATACTCTAACACACTCCCTCAAGTGAAAGCCTTTTGGGCTTGAAATTTGCACAGACCCATATCACCTTGTGCTTGGTTTTTATCAAATAGAATGGGGGTGGTGAGATTCGAACTCGTGACCGCTAGGTCAACAAGGCTCTGATACCATGTTGAGGAACCATCTCACCTAAAAGGTTAAGCTTATAGGTGAGGCCCTATAATATGATTATATTATACTCTAACACTTGGCAGCTCATTTGAAGGCTGTTAACAGGTAAGTTTCAATTTCAGTGCAAAAGTCTCTCAAAAGGTTACAATTTTGTTACATTTGCTGGAAAATTACTTCTATCAGGCAACCAGATTAGAGGCGGGGTAGAAATCAGGAGAGTGAATAATAAGCTGGAAAGGAGTCCCTGCGCCCAGTGTCGAGAAAATGAAAACATGCATCTTAAGTTCTAAGTTCGACTGTAAGAATTATGGAACTAAAATATCTGCGAAGCTTTCACACTTGTAGAAGTTACCATGTTGCCAACCAAGGAAATCAACCATATGATCTTGATTCTAGAAGCAGGGTATGGAATAGGTTATTTAATATTTGGGACAGTGATTAATTAATGTGTTTAAATAATTGGATTTCTTCTCTTTAGACTAAAGAATTCCTAGTTAATGGCAAAGACTTGAGTACCTGCAAAAATAATCCAGATCAGGGGATTCAAAGACTCTTTAATGATAAAGTCAATACATTTCTGGGAAATGGAATAAATGATTTGAAAGAACCTTAAATTCAATGAACAAATATGTTTGTTCTTCATGGTTAATGTTCTGAAATATATATAAATTTATCTTAAGAGATAAAAAGTTGTGAACTCTTACCTGGATAGTTCAAAGAAGTATTTATACCCCTTTGAACTTTGTTGTTTTCAGAGAAAGGAAGGACCAAAAAGTTCTATGCTTCCGATGACATTAATAAGAGACAAATATCCCTTAAAAAACCATTAATGAGGGACAAATGTCTCTTACATGTTATCAATGAGACCTTTGATATATCTATGGATATAGAGAATTATTAGTTCTGACATAAAACATCAAATTCACATTACCTTATGCTCAACTGATACTTGAACCTAAATATACCGGGTAACGGGTATGGCAACACGTCAAGCCAATGTTATATTGGGTTCAACCGATGCCTAAATCCAAGCGTATTAGATTTGACAGCAAGCTAGACTCGTAATATCTTGAGTTTAGCTGATGTCTGAATCCAAATATATTAGATCTGACGATATATTAAACCTGCATTCCCTTAAATTTAGTTGATGATTGAACTCAAACACATCAAATATTCCCTTGTTACTTTGAAGTTTCCTTAAGCACAAAAGGCGCATTTCATGCAGCATGTGGGCAAAGATTAGATATATCATAAGGATTCATAGATCACCTTCGAAAGGCGCATCATAAACAAAGAGGTACTAAATCATTGTTTCTTGTCAATGTTTAGGAACTGAATGATCACCCCTCTTGGGTGTCTTCTCCATTAAATAGAAATTAAATAGATTTACATGATTTTCCTATACTTTCGGGCTAAGATTGTAAGAATAAGAGTTCAACTAAAACTCTACTATTTACAGTTAATGTTCTACTTATTACATCATCAAATATCAATTCCCGTGACATCCCCCCTCAAATTGATGCTGGTCGATCAAGAAGCATCAATATTCAACTAAGAATTTATGCCGATGCCGAGAGAGAGCTTTAGTGAAAATGTCCGCAGTCTGGTGTTCGGTAGAAATGTGAGGAAGTGTAATCTCATGGCGGTGAACAGATTCACGAATAGAGTGACAATCAACCTCAATATGTTTTGTACGCTCATGAAAGACAGGATTAGTAGCAATCTGAATCGCACTGGTATTATCAGCATGAAGAGAAGTGGGATGAAGCTGAGGAAAACCAAGTTCCCCTAATAATCCACGGAGCCATGTAATTTCAGAGCAGGCGGAAGACATAGCACGATATTCAGATTCCGTGGAGGATTTGGAAATTCTATCTTGCTTCTTACTCTTCCAAGAAATGAGTGCATTGCCCAAAAACATACACCATCCAGTAACAGATCGACGAGTATCTGCACAACCAGCCCAATCGGCGTCACTATATCCTTCCAACTGTAAGGAAGATTCCTTAGGAAAGAACAATCCTCGTGAAGAGGTACCCTTCAGATATCGTATAATACGGCGAACAGCAGCGAGGTGAAGATGACGAGGGGCCTGCATAAATTGACTAACCTGCTGCACTGCAAAGGAAATATCAGGACGAGTAATCGTCAAGTAATTTAAACTTCCAACTAGTTGCCGATACAAGGATGGATCCGACAGAAGCTCGCCTTCCTCCTGACAAAGCTTAACATTGACCTCCAATGGAGTAAGAACAGAGTTACCCATTTGGAGACCCGCTAGTGAAATGACCTCCTCTGTGTACTTGTGCTGATGTAACAATGTACCGGTCGGAGTAATTTGAAACTCAAGGCCAAGAAAATACTGCAAATTGCCAAGGTCTTTCATGTGAAAAGAGTCTTGGAGATGTTTTTGCAAGTGTTTAAGTAACTCAGTATCTGATCCAGTAATCACAATATCATCAACATAGACTAGGAGCAATACAATTCCTGCAGATGTCTTGCGAAGAAACAAAGAGGAATCAAACTGACTTTGAATAAAGTGAAAATCAAGCAAAGTAGAGCGAAATTTATCAAACCATGCCCGCGGAGCCTGTTTCAGACCATATAAGGATCTGCGTAGCCGACAAACCTCGGAGGAAGGTGTTTTAAACATGCCCGGCGGTGGAGACATATAAATTTCTTCCTTCAGATCCCCATGTAGGAACGCATTTTTCACATCCATTTGTCTAAGAGACCACTCCTGTGACGTAGCAAGTGCCAATATAGTCCGTACAGTAGTCATTTTAGCTACTGGTGCAAATGTCTCTTCATAATCAATACCATATTCCTGTCAATTCCCAAGAGCCACGAGACGGGCCTTATACCGGTCTAGGGAGCCATCAGATCTAAACTTAACTGAGTAAACCCATTTACAACCAATAGGTTTGACTCCAGGTGGACAAGTCATAACATCCCAAGTGTGATTTTCTTGAAGAGCTTGAATTTCCTCTTGCATGGCCTGCTGCCAGCAAGCCTGAGTTGCTGCCTGAGTATAAGAGTGAGGAACAGGAATAGTATCGAGAGTGGCAGTAAACGAGGTATGAGAAAAGTCATACCTATCTGGCGGATGTATAACCCGAGTGGACCGTCGCGGTACCGGTAGTGTAGAATCAAGTGGCGAAGTGGTGTCTGGAAGGGGCACTGGAGGAGGACGTCTTTGATATACTATACCTGGTTTAAATCGCTTAGCAGAAAGAGGGACATCATCAAAAGGAGGAAGAGGAGCAGTAGGGGCATTAGGGGCAGTAGGGGAATCAGAAATAACATGAGATTGAAAGAAATATTGATTTTCAAAGAAGACTACATTCCAGGAGATTCGAAATTTATTTGCATGAGCATCATAACATATAAATCCTTTCTGAGTAGGGCTATATCCCATGAAAGCACATGTGACAGACTGGGCAACAAGCTTGTGACGTTCAGTAGGTGGCAGATGGACAAAACAAACACACCCAAAAGTATGAAGTGATTTATACTCAGGAGGTATACCAAATAAACAAAGATATGGAGAATCATAATTTAGAGTGACCGTAGGTAAGCGATTGATCAAATAAACAGCTGTAGATAATGCTTCTACCCAGAATTTGGTAGGTACAGATGACTCAATTAGCAAAGTACGAACAACATCTAAGAGATGACGATTCTTACGCTCAGCGACTCCATTTTGTTGAGGAGTGTAAGGACAAGAGCGTTGAGAAATTATCCCTTTTTGCTGAAGATAATTTTGAAAGGCATGTGACATATATTCCCCTCCTGAGTCGGAGCGTAAGATTTTGATGGAAGTGCTAAATTGTGTCTCGACAAGTGCCACAAATCTTTGAAAAACAGAGAACACGTCAGCTTTAGAGCGAAGAAAATAGATCCAGGTAAATCGACTGTAATCATCAATGAATGTCACAAAATAACAATATTGTCCATGAGAAGTAATAGGACTTGCCCCCCAAACATCAGTATGCACAATTTCAAAAGAGGCGGAAGCACGACTACCATGCATAGGAAAAGGTAAGGTTTTACTTTTACCAAGACGACAAGTAGCACAATCAAAGGTTGTTGAAGAATTATTATTATTGCCCAAAAAACCATGTTTCAAAAGATGAGTTAATACACCAAAATTAGGATGTCCCAATTTCTTATGCCATACTTCATTGTTATTGGCAGTAGCCATACAAGCAAAAGAAACAACATTAGGTATAGAAAAATATAGCGGAAAAAGACGTCCTAATTTAGGCCCCTTCGCGATCACCATTCCCGACACCTGATCCTGCACAATACAACCATCATGGGAAAAATGAACATCACAGTTATCATCCACCAATTGTCCAACAGAAATCAAGCTAGTAGATAATTCAGGAGAGACAAAAACATCTTTAAAAGAAGGACCCAAATCACCAACAGCAGTAATAGGAAGTGTACTGCCATTAGCAATCTGAATAGATTGCGTGCCGTCATACTCATGAACATCATGCAGATCCGTCTCATTACCAGTCATATGATTAGAAGCAGCCGAATCAACAAGCCAAGGTGTGGAGGTAGGAATTTTACCTTGTAGGCCTAAGGCCGTAAAAGCCGAGACAATCATCTGTTGAACCATAGCAGGTGTGAGAACAGATGAATCAGAGCTTACAGTGGGAGGAGCAGAGGGTGATGGCTGGACAGAAGCTTGAAAAGCTTGAGATTGTCGATTCTGAGGTCGCATCCGACAGTCTTTAACGAAATGTCCTGGTTTCTTACAATAATTGCAAATTTTCTTTTTACATTTGCGAGCAATGTG
Organism: Salix brachista; assembly: GCA_009078335.1. Taxonomy (NCBI): domain Eukaryota; kingdom Viridiplantae; phylum Streptophyta; class Magnoliopsida; order Malpighiales; family Salicaceae; genus Salix; species Salix brachista. The sequence continues at coordinate 15,250,633 of CM018586.1, forward strand.
ACCAAGCTCGTTGCAGCTGTAACACTTCAACCTGGGCGGTCCTCTTCCTTGCGCTGCATAGGCTACAGTAACAGGCTCAGAAAAAACCTTTTGAGAGGCCATACCCATATTAGTGGATAATCGTTGCTCCTCACGCAATAAATCCCCCAAACAGATATCCAAGGAAGGAACCGGATCACTGTTCAATAAACCAGCTCTAACATGTTCAAATTCGGGACGAAGCTTCATCAAAAATTGATCGCGTTGACTCTCAGCATGAACCGCTTGAAGAGCCGCGAGAGCCGTAATAGGAACCTTAGTATGAACAATAGCAGAATATTCGCTCCAGATATTAATAAAACCAGAATAAAATTGTTCAATGGTTAAGTTACCTTGACTGTAAGTGCTAATTTCCATCTCTAACTGGAATTTCCGAGCACTGTTATCTTGATGATAAATGCGGTGTAAATATCCCCACATATCCTTAGCCGTAGAGAAACACCGAAGATTAGTAATAAGATGAGGCTCAATTGTTCCCAATAGCCAAGAAATCACCTTAGCATCTTGGACCTCCCATTTAGCCAATTCATTTTCATCGGTGGGAATTTTAGTTGAATTATCAATATGATCAAATAATTCTTTCCCTTTCAAAAACATTTTAAACTGGAATTCCCATGTCGAAAAATTCTTTCCAGTAAAACGAATAATATTATTTTCCATGATGAAATTTTTTTTTTTTTTTTTTTTTTTTTTGGAAAATAACAGCCCAAATAAGAAGACCCACAAATGAATCTGTCAAGCAGTCCCGGCCCAGAATGAAGACCCAAAAGTAAGAAGCCCAAACTAACTCAAATAGCCCAGCAATACAGACCCACCCGGCAGAATAAATTCAACAATCACCGCCCAATTACACGCTCACAACCCAGCAAATTAATCTAATTCTACACTGCCAGCTCAGCCCAAAATGCAATGTTCAGTATCGGTGCAGCCCAAACGAAACTTCAACAATTAATTCAATAAGCCCAGCAAACAAGACTTTTGCTTCTGTGAAGCGTAAGCGAAAATTAACAGGCAACGTGCACACGGAAAACAGAACCAAATTTACGTGTCAACAATTAAGAGGCAGGCTGAATGCTTACGTGGCAATGGAAGAGATAAAATCTCGTCTTCTTCAACAGAGAGCGTCTTCGTCAACAGAGAGCAGAAGCTCTATCTTCTGCAACAACTCCGGCGATGGCTCCTGATTGCCAACCACCTTATCAACCACCACAGACCCTCCAGATATCACAGAGAACGCCGATGTGCTTGTAAGAAGAGCACACCAACACCCACGTCTCCGATGGCCACCACAAAGGAGCCCAGCCACCACAGAAACAGAAAACCCAGCAGCCACACCAGGAATTCACACCCGAGAGTCTCCGATCTTCACCACAAGAATCCAAAGAAAATCGAAGACAACCACAACCAAAAATTCCCAGGGAGCTCAAAAGTAGAGCAACAGCAGACACAGAAAAAAATTCTGTTTATACGCACGAACTCTCACAGGTCAGTAGAAGCTCTGATACCATGTCAATGTTTAGGAACTGAATGATCACCCCTCTTGGGTGTCTTCTCCATTAAATAGAAATTAAATAGATTTACATGATTTTCCTATACTTTCGGGCTAAGATTGTAAGAATAAGAGTTCAACTAAAACTCTACTATTTACAGTTAATGTTCTACTTATTACATCATCAAATATCAATTCCCGTGACATTTCTTTCATTTCATGAAACCATATGATCATGATCCATTAGATTGCATGGAAGTATCTGCATCTTAAATCAAAAGGTGTCAAACCATGGTTTCGACAAATATCCAGAAGCTTACCTGTTTCGCAATGGAATCCATAATTTGACCCTCGGTAGTATTGCTTCCTGGTTTCCTCACCACATAGGCCATGGGTATCTGCCCTGCCTCTTCATCAGGATAACTGCTCCATATAACAAAAACCAAATGATGAGAGGATATGGATCTTCAGAAAAGAATAAAAATTAAATGAAACAAATTAAATTCTGAAGGCAGGCAATTCACTACAAAATAATGGAACAGCTAGACAACTTACGGAATCACAGCAGCATCAGCAATTTCAGGAATGGACTGAAGTAACTTTTCCAACTCAGCTGGGGGCACCTGAAAATAATCAAATATTATGGCAGGACAACATTGCTGATAGTTCAAATTAGATTTACAATCCACATGTCCAATGCAGTAAAGACTATGCTAATATGATCCAATCACCTGATATGCCTTGTATTTTATCAATTCCTTTAGCCTATCAACAATGTTTAGGAACCCCTCCGAGTCAAAATAGCAAAGATCCCCGGTCTTCAACCAGCCATCTGGAAGCAAGGTTTCAGCAGTTGCCTTCTCATCTCCTACATAACCTGCATAACACCATTGTTGTGGTCATTGAAGAACAAGCTTGATTGATCTGAAAACACATTATATTCGAGTGGATTGGTTTGAGTATCAACATATAAGTCCCTGGAAAGTGTCAGAGAATAATATAAATCATATTATGGTGCTCACCTAAAAAATAGAGTAACAAAAACTACGTGAAATGCATTGAAAAAGTGACAACAACCAATAAGTCCATGATCACTACCTTTCATGACAGTTGGCCCTCGCAACCATAGCTCCCCTCTCTGGCCAAGACTCAGGGCCTCTCCAGTTTCAGGATCAACAATCTTGGCTTCCATATTTTCAGATAGGCGACCAACAGAAGCAAGCTGGCTACTCTCTTCAGGTCCTATAGTCCTTGTTGCCCCTCCTCCAGTCTCAGTCAACCCGTATCCCTAAAATTCCATGTAAAAACTTCCACACACTCCATTTAACACAATCATTTTATTTTAAAAAAAAAACTTTTCAAGTTGCAGAAACTTTTCAAGTTGCAATAACTTTTCTCAAATAATCCACTCAACTTTAGCAACCATTCAATTTTGCTTACACTGTTTACTAGCCTAAAAATGGGGTCCATTTTCTTGAATTGTAAATGCCCACCAATACCATTCAACTTCAATGACTAGATAGATTAACAAGACGTTGAAAAGTGACCAAACCCTCTACCATAAATAAAAGCATCAGCATCCTATAACATTGTAACTTACCCCACAAGCATTAAATTAATAAACTACGTGTTAAAGTGTTGCCAAGAGCTTTTTAGGTAAGAAAAAAAAGTAGCGGTGAACAAAAAACTGATTAAATTGAGAAGAAAAAAAATTAACTGGGAAAAACAAATAAAAAAAAACTTATTAAACCGATTAGATTTTTTAAAAAAAATCCGGTTCTATTTTGTTTTTGAAGTAAGAAACCGAACCGAATCAATTCCAATTAAACCAAAATATGTTATATTTTTTTATTCTTCCAATTCAATTCAATTTTTTTGGTTTGTTTTCATTAGAAAAGAGAAAACATGGTTAAAATAAAATAAAAAAAGCAAAAAAACTAATTTTTTTTCTTTTTTTGGTTAAAAAACTGAACCGGAACCGGTCGGTTTAAACCAAGTCTGGTTCGGCTTTTTATTTTTATTTTTATTTTTATCAATAAAAACCAAATCAAACCGAAAATTTCATTCTGAAAAAAAAAAGGCATGAGCATCCCTGCCAAAAAGCATAAAGGCATCGAATAAAACAAATTTCCACGCAGAAATTATTTTGCAGAAAAGCAGACATGCAATAAAAGTGGTCAGCACACCACCACCAACAGATTTTATCCATTCTGATATTGCTTCAATAATTTTACTCAAATTGACAGAAGTCTCGAAAAGGGATGATCACCTGCACTATTTCGACGTGTGGAAATTTCTCTTTGAATGCATCAGCAACCTCCTTCCCCAGAGGTGCGCCACCGCAGCCAAGCGTTTTTAAGGAGCTCAAATCATACTTTTTAGTCAGATCCTCTTTCACAAATGCCACAATAAGCGGTGGCGAAACGGGCATGTAAGTAATTCTATGTCTTTCTACATACTTCAACATGTGTACGAATTCAAATCTCTCCATTAATACCAGAGTCCCCCCTCTGGAAAACATATTTATCGACATAAAGAACCCAAAAACATGAAACAAAGGTAATATAAACAGCGAAACCGGAGGTAGCTCGGGTTGGTTCGGGTCGAGTACTGCCTTGCTATGGCGAGAACCGGAGATTAAAGCGATCAAGTTCCGGTGAGTCAATGCCACGCCTTTGACTCGCCCTGTCGTGCCCGAGGAGTAAAGAATCGCAGCCACGTCGGACTGACTCACCTCAACTTGGGGATGGGTGGTTTGGGGTTTTGAGTGAGTCAACAAGGAGTTGAACTCGGGGGAGTCAATGAGGACGGTGCCAAGGGGGAGAGAAGGAAGCTTGTGAGCAGTTTGGGAGGTGGCAAAGGCGACCTTTGGCTTACAGAGTTGGATTTGGTGAGCCAACTCTGAGTCAGAACTGAGTGGATTGGCGGGAGAGATGGTGACACCGAGGTAAAGAAGAGATAAATAAAGAATGGGGACGTGGAGAGAAGGTGGGCAGAGGATAAAAGCAACGTCGTTATTTTTTAAATTGTAGTGGTTCTTGAGAGATGATGAAAGAGAGTAAATTTGATCGATGGCTTGAGAGTAAGTTAGAGATTGGGCAGTGGAGGGGATGGTGAGGTAGGTGGTGGTGGTGGTGGGGATGGTGGAGGAGTGGAGGAGGGAGAGGACGAATTGGGTAATAGAGAGAGGTTGATGTGGTGGTGGACAAGGAGCATGTGGTCTGAGACTGTAAAAGGTTTTGGTTTCTTGGCAGAAACCACTTCTTGGGTCGATTGCCATGCTTTTTTGTGGATACGGAAGAGCTGCTAAGGAAGATGAGAGGAGGAGCTTCTCTGTGCTTTAATTCCGGTCAGTATGTTGTCGGTCGGAAGGAAAGACGAATATAAAATGTTGGGCGATTGAATTTCCAATTGCAGAATATATGCGTTTGCTCAAATGCCGAAAGGTATTTTAGAGGGAGAGGTTAATAAAATTAATTTTTTTGAATAGTATAAATATAATTTTTATTTATTTATTTGTATTTTCATGGTAAAAATTATTTAGAAGAGTTATTTTTTGTATATTATTTTAAATATAGTATAATTATTTTGTATATAATATAATTATACAATTAATATGAGTAATTTATATAATTAAATAATTGCTTTTAAAAAAATCTTCAGCATTATAATTATTGATTTTTTAATTTTATTTAAATAAAAAAATCGAATTTAAAATAAAAAAACTCACAATATTATCATAATTAATATACTAAACAATATATTTAAAGCAATCAATTTGAAATTAGTATCAACCATATATTGGCACATCATTTTTAATTCAAAAATAGACCAGAGATCGATGAACTCGAGAGAGATTTGCTAGAGCAAGCTTCGCATTACCCTTTACCAGCATCATAGTCGGTGCATTTAATCCTATTTAAATCTATATTTTTTTTCATTTTAAAAAACTCAAATATCTTGAAACAATCAAGTTAATTATAGAGTTATTCGAGTGTAGTAAAAAATATTTTTAGTCTAGAATTGAATTAATATATATATATATATATATATATATAATTATTTTAAAAAAATTCCTATAAGATAAATTAGCATATCTCTAAAAGTCAAATCTCAAATAACAACGTATACTTTCCTATTCATTTTGAACAATCAGGCTACTAGAAAATAGGTTTGGGGTGATCTATTCTTTTAAAAATAAATTTTCGTTAAATATTTGTAATTGAATAAAACTGAAAGAGTTCTGCACAACTACTTATTAATGTGCTTTGAAAGTTTGAAGCCTTGGGGTCATGAACTCTATAAAAATATTTAAAAAAATAGGATTTTTAGGTTAGATATTATCTTGTTTTGTTTCAAAATAAATTAAAATAATCAAATACATATATATAAACAATTTAAACTTAAAAATCTTTCAAAAAAATTAAAAGCATAATTAAATCAAATTATAAAACAAAACCTTAGGCTTGGATGATTCCAGACGTGGTGATTCATTAGTCGAGTAAGTAAATCCGAGGTGGTGAGGAAGATAATCACAACGAACATTTTTTAAGCTTTTCAATCTCTCCCCCACCCCTTCAAATTGCAGTTTTGAACTCGTAAACAAGGGCGCGCAAAGAAAAAGGAAGTAGAAAAACGGTAGGTATTTGCTAGAGAGTGTCAAATACCATGAACAAGCACCGCATCTCCTTTTCTCTTATCATATTACGGCTACAAAATTTCGAGCACTTCTCATTAATTGAAGCTGCATTTTGTTTTTTGACAACTTGCAAGTTTTCTGCTCAAAACTATTATATCAGACCATGCACGCAAGGTATTCGACTAAATGTTTCTGTTTGTTATTCCTTAACTGTATCTGGTGTCTCTTAACCTTGCAGTATAACCAATGATGTCGATGATCTATCATGGGTAAACGGTAGTCGGTAGTTAGAAGAAAGGAAAGCACCAGCCGGGGGGGGTAAGTAAATGTCCTCAATCATCCCACCAAATTCTTGGAATTAGCAATTCTTAAAAATTAAATTCCTTAATGACCAAAACAAACGAGTTTTTTTTTTTCCTTTTCTTTTACCATGAAAAAAGTAATGAGGTGAGTTTGAATGTGAAGATCATCTACAAGTCCAAAAGATGATTTAATTATATTTTTATTGCAGTGAAATAACTTAAATTAATTCTGGAGTAAGAAAATTTAAAATAAATCCATGAGCTTTTTAGTTATTTTAGTTTTTTTTAACACAAAAATAATAATTTGATTATTTATAAAAACAAATCTTCTAAATGATATTCCAAGTTTTTGTTTTCATCTTTTCACCCTTTTTTCTTGTAATTATGAAGTTGACTCACATATATATTTGTATTTTAATTATCATTGAATATTATTAAAAAAATATATATTAGCGAATATTGAGTGTTTTATGCAGTGTTGTTTGGTAACCATACACAACCTTCTATCATAGCTTTAAATCGTTTAAGAGGGTTCTCCATGATGTGAGTGTGTGTAGCCAATAAGCTTGTTGTTTGGTGTCAATAATATTTTTTCTCTCTCCTGGATTTTTATATTTAACCTTTTAAAATCTCAAAATAGCTCTTCAATTTATTTATTTTTCAGATTTAATCTTCTTTTTTTCTTCTACTATGACAGTTTTTTTTTTTTAAATCACAAAAAAAATTGATTAATTCATGAATACATGAATTTCTTCATCGATATTTACATCACCATCTTCTTAAATAACTTAGTTTAAAAACAACCAAACCTCTTAATAATTTAATAATGATTTAACTTTAAAACAAAAAAGCTAACATTTTTTTTATATAACTTAACCTAATTATTTCCCATGTACGATTTATAACAAACACTAAAAGAGATCAGGTTTTCACTGTGCACTGTGCACTGTGAGTGAAAACATTGTGGATTTCAATAGTGTTTTTTTTTTCGTTCTTTGAACAGTGATTTAACGAAAAAGCCCCCCGAAAACGACAAAAAACGCCGCCAGACCGAGGGGCTCTGTGGTCATTGCGCACGTCTGACCAGTCCGGTCCGACCTGCCGGTCTTCTTCTTATTTTATTATTTTTTGAAATTAGCTAAATACGGTTTTAGCCCCTAATAAGACAAAACACGTGCCTTTGGGAACAGGGGCATGACCGTAATTGACCTAATTTTTTATTATTTCTTTCTGCGGCTGTCAGTGCGTGTTTGGCAAGCGCCCGCCGGTGTTCCACCCCACGCCCTCTGTAGGTGGCGCGTGCGGCCTCATACGGTGGATGGAGACCCCATTCCGGAGGCCTACGTGATGCGCCTCCACGTTGTCTTCCTCCCGCGGCGGCGCGTATCACCTCAAAATGTCCTCGAACGCGGTGGCGGCCAGTTAAAGCCGCTGGCCACGTTTCTCTCTCTCCTACATGTAAAAGTGCAGGAGAGTCCCCCTTATTTGCACCTTTTTCACTTCAGTCCCTTCAATTTCGTTTCTGGTTCTCATTTCTGGTATATAAGTTTTGATTTAGTTCGATTGGGTCCTCCGATTGGATTTAATTCAGTGTCAATATTTCAATTCGGCCCTCCTTCTTTTAATTTCCGGATTGAATTGAAAAAGATGAATTTATTCGATACAGTAGTTTCCATTTCTTCAATTTCGTCCTTTGATTAAAATTGATAATATATTTTATTTTCATTTCGGCCCTTAGACTTTTAATTGTAGATTGTAATCCCTTTATATTTAATATTCATTTCAGCCCTTATACTTTTAATTTTTTATTTGAATCCCTATATGTCTTTTTATTTCTAGAATAATCTCTACTTTTGTCCATGTATATATAAGTGTGCTCGGCTTTGATTTTTAATTTTTGTTGTTTTATTATTTGTTGGGGTGGTATTTTTTTCCAAAAAAAGTTGTTCTTAAATTTTATTTTACATCTATGATCATTTGGAAATTGATATTTGTGTTTTTTTTCTCTCCATTTGTTCTTTCTTTTAGCTTTTTATTCGTTTTTTTTATTTTTATTTTTACGTCATATGACTTTTTTTACCTGATAATTTTTTTTTTATCTTTTGTTAAAGTTTTTATGGTTTTTTAGTCTTTTATTTATTTTATTTTTTTCATTATTAACATAATAATAATAATAATAATAATAATAATAATAATAATAATAATAATAATTTCATGTTTTTTTTTACTTACTCTTTTGTTAATGTTTTATAGGTTTTTTTTCTCTCGGGATAATTTGATAAAAAAAATTCTTTTAACAATGATAATTTTTATTTTTATTTTATTTTTTTGTTTGATGTTTTGTTGAAGTTTTTTAGGATTTTTTTAGTCTTTCATTTTTTTTTCCTTTCATTATTAACACAAAATAATAATAATAATAATTTAATTGTTTTTCTAGCTTACTCCTTTGTTGATGTTTTTTAGGTTTTTTTTTCATGATAATTTTATAATTTTTATTGTTTTGACGGTAATAACAATAATAATTTTTATTTTTTTTGTTTGATCTTTTGTTGAAGTTTTTACGATTTTTTTAGTCTTTCATTTATTTATTTATTCTTTCATACTAATAATAATAATAATGTTTTTTTTTCTCGGTATAATTTGATAATTTTTATTATTTTCAAGTGAAATGATTTTTTTCAGGTAATAATTTTTATTTTTGTTTTATATTTTTTTTTATTTGCTCTTATGTTAATGTTTTTAGACTTCTTTTAGTCTTTGATTTAATTTTTGTTGTTGTTATTAACTCATTAATAATATTAATATTAAGAATAATAATAATAATTTTAGTTTTTGTTCTTACTTGCTTTTTTCTCTCTCGAGGTAGTAATAGTGATGATAATTTTAGAAGTTAGCACATCGATGTTACTGTTGTTATGATAGAGTATTTTGATCTGTTTCATTATATCAAACTTTATATGTAGAAATATTATATTTTAATCTGAACAGTTGTAAAAATTATTTGTTCGGCCCGCAACGAAGTGCAGGCCATCAAACTAGTAAATATCTCAACTAACACCCAACGTCATGATTTTAATTCATTGTCCATTAATGAAGTTCATCTTATTAGCTTAAATAATTTCCCATTTCATCTCATCAATAAATAGACCTAATTGCTAACAACCAAACCTAAATTTATTAGCTAATGTATCAAATACCCTTAACTGCAAAAAATAAAAATAAAAATCCCTTAATAAATTTTATTTTTGACAAATTCCCTTATTTACTTATTTTCCAAAAAAATAATCTAATCCTCTAATTATTTAATTAATGATGTCACACCAACATAAAACAATCAATTCAACAATAAAAGTCAAAAGAAACCAATAATAAATCCAATAACAATTATGAAACACAATCACAAGTAGTAAGTGACATGAGAGTGTGGTTGAAGTTGTTTTTGAAAGTGTTTTTCGTTTTGAGATGCATTAAAATGATGTTTTTTTGTTTTTTTAAAAATTATTTTTGACATCAGCATATTAAAATGATTTAGAAAAATCAAATTTTTTTAATTTAAAAAATTTATTTTTTTTCAAAAATATTTTTCAAATACACTCCCAAACACCCTCTAAATCTTAGTGATTGCTACACGTTAAGGGACAGTTTTCTTAAAAAGGGAAATAAAGAAAGAAGGCGAGTGGCGAATCTTTTTTCCATCTGTGAAACAAGGAATAAAACGAAAAGCAATTTGCTCTTTACATGGATCGCTGCGTGGTTTCTTTTCATATCCTCATGGCATGTCTCACCATTTTCGTGAACATGGAAAGCATTGTAAAGTGATGTCTTATTATTATTATTATTATTATTTCATTGAGTGCATTCCTAGGTCGCCACTGCCTTTAAAATAGGTAGATGTTACTTTTTAAATTGTTGTTTTATTTTAAAATATATTAAAATATTGATTTTTTTATATTAGTATATTAAAAAAATTTAAAAATATTAAAAAAGTAGTTTTAAATAATTTTTTAATAAAAAGCTGGTTGACCAATTTTGACATTACGTTTCAAGAGTACTTTTAAAAAAAATGAAAACTTTTTATTTTTAGTTTTTACTTTAATTGAAAAAATTTAGTATTTTTAGATCATTTTCATGTGCTGATATCAAAAATATTTTTTTAAAAAATAAAAAAATATCATTTTAATGTATTTTCGAATGAAAAATATTTTCAAAAGCAATATCAAACAGACAAATAAGCACTATAGCAGTATGTATTCTCCATCCTTAAAATTCTAGTTACTAATGCATAATCAAGACCCTTTTTGTTTTAAAAATATTTTTTACAAAAAAAGTTTTTTTTTTCCAATTATTTTTTTTATATCTTTTTGATATATTGATGTTAAAAATAATTTTAAAAATTAATAAAAACAAAACTTTCGGGCAATGGTACAGTAATAAGTAAAAAAAAAGGGAGAATATAAAATGTTCATCAATTGCATATTGTAATCAAATAGTTGAAGTATCATGATAAAATAAATGTTGAGAAACTTTTAAATTATTCAGGAGAAAACAAGACAACTTTAAAGTTATTGAGTCGATATACAAAAAAAATAAGGATATCATGAGAAATAATAATAATAAAAAAAAAGTTGGAGACAATTGTTATGTAATAAAACCTATCTCTCATAAAAAAAATCACTCAAAGCAACAACCACGAGACATATGTTTTTTAATACAAAAACACTTCATCAAAGTTTTTTATTGCACCAAGAAAAATTACCAAAAAGGTGTCTAAGTAGACACCAATTTCGAGAGAAATAAGTAACAATAGTCATATTCTACAAACACCTTTTAATTGAGTTATATATATATATATATATATATATATATATATATATATATATATATATATATATATATATATATATATTTTTGTCAAGCCATCCAGTATTCGGAGCCACAGCTCCGACTAATCCGGATTCAAGTCGGGTGTGACCATAAGGGTGGCAAAACTCTCCCTACCAAGAATTTAACGCAGCTACATACTCAAAGCTCGAACATGAGACCTTGGTTAAGTTGGGACAACCCCCTTACCAGTCGACCCACACGCCCGGTGGTAATTGAGTTATATATATAATTGTGATATATAATGATATTATTAATTTATACATTAAGTAAAATCTATGTGTTTTTTTTAAATATATTATCTTATTAATTTAACGAATTATTAACTTATCATATTAATTCCAAGTTAAAATCAGTTATTTTTTAATTGAGATTATCAATTAAGCGAGATATTAGATATTTTTTTTGGTTTTTAATGTTGTTTTTATGTATTATTTAATTCACTTTTGATTCATTGAGGGAGATTTATTCATTTCTGTCTTTTAATTATCTAAGATGTGATTTTATTCAATGAATAGACAAGGTCCTTCACTTAATTTGACTCCAAAAACATCCAAAATTTTATGTCAGTAAAAGGAGTTGACTCCATAAATTTTATGTATTATTTATGGCTTTTATCACTGGAATACACATCAACAAAAAAACCATAAATACACTATTCAAAGTGCAGAGATTTGCCACTTCAAAATGGCACTCCCCGCTGGAGATGCTCTTAGCAGGTGGATGCAATGATTTGAAGACAATTATGGAAAATCAAGGGACGGGTTTGAACATTGAGGAAAGTAAAGGGGTACTAAAGTCTAAAAACAGAAAGTCAGGAACCCATAATACCAAGACAAAATAAGAATCAGGGGTTTAGGGTTTTGTATCCCCCCCTCCCTCTTCTCTCCATGTTTGTACTGGCGACGTGAAACTGACTACCGTAAAACAATGCCGCGAACTACGACATTAGAGTGTCCTGGTTGCCCTCCGCTTCGAGCTCTAACTTTTGACTCACTTGGTCTCATCAAAGGTTATACACAATTAATTTCTCTTTAAATAACTCATTGAAGTAAATAACTGGTTTCGATTCTTATTTGTTTTGATATTTGATATGTGATTATAGTGATCGAGTCTCGTGGTGAAAGAGGAATACCTCAGGTTGTTGAAAGATGGGGTGATCCTGATTCCTCCAAATGCGTGCTCGCTGCTTCCATTGATGACCGTAAAAAAGACCCTGTATGTGTTACTCTTTTTCTTCATATCTTGAGCTGGAACTTGTAAAAATATGCCACTTCCTATGTTTTGATTTCTGGGTTTTTCTTTTTAGTGGATTTAATGTGTCACAGCCATGCTCGTAATAGATGCGTTACGCATTTATTAAATTTACTAAAGTTATTGTCTTAATAGGGTGTAATTTTGTTTCTTGCAGTTATTGGCTGTTGCAAGGAAAAACGGAGAGGTGAGTTAAATTTATTATCTGAATGTTGAGGAAGGAATGCAGTCTAGTTATGGGTACTTAATAGTGGTTCTAGTGTCACTTTAGCTTTGCTTAGTTGTTGCTATGGATAATATGTTACAGGTTGCAGTACTCAACCCGCTCAATGGGGATATCTGTGTTGTGTTTTCTAATGTTGTCGAGGATGGTGTTCAACCTGAAGATGATGCTATTGCTGGCTTGCATTTATTCAAGAGAGAGAGATCAACCGGGTACGCTCCAGTGTTTCTTTTTCAGAGTCTAACCATTTGAAGTTTATGGGTATTGGTATTTATGACTACTACTAGTTACTGATACTGGTCGTGTTGATTATGTGCAGATCATGTGCTTTGCTTACATGTACAACAAAGGGAAATGCAAGCATGAGGTCCATTGAATTTGATAAATCGATGGCTGATGATGCCAATATAAGTGTAACGAAGACATGGAAAGTTTGTGGTTCTGGTAATGTCTTATGTTCTAAAGTGGATGGAAGTGAAAATTATGCAGTGTTTGGAGGGTGAGTATCTGCATTTGTGACTGTACAAAATAATATTCAGACTTGAAGTTTAAGTTCATTAGTGGCATGATGGCCTTTTTGTTTTCTGATGCAGGAAAGGTGTTGAAGTTAATCTATGGGATCTTGAGAGTTCTACTAAGATTTGGACTGCTAAATCTGTGAGCCATTTTTCTAGTTAAATAATCTAAATCAAGAGAGAGAAAAAAGTTATTCATATACAAGCATTTTTGTACTGTCCTCATGTCAATTTCAATATTATTGCTTTGTGCAGCCTCCTCAAAATAGCCTTGGAATATTCACCCCAGCTTGGTTTACATGCACAACATTCCTGAGCAATGATGATCACCGTAAATTTGTGGCTGGCACCAGCGGTCATCAGGTAATCTTTCCATAGCAAATACTCCCTTGGAAAAATATTAGAGTAAGGGTGTCATCCACAAAGTCACAATGCAAACTAAGTAGATTCTCCAGGAAAACGTTTATACTGAAACATTCTTACCCATTCTCTCTTGCTTTTGCAACTTTGCATGGTTATGAGGAGCCAGTGTCAGTTTTTTTATCTGGTTGCTGCAAAAAATGGTGATATAGTTAGCAATATAGGGATTTAGAGATAACTTTGGGTGAATTTGATAGTTTCTGCTTTTGCTAGAATCATATTATGTTTGGAATTGTCATTGTGCATAATTAGTCATTCACTAACAGCTGAAGAGTTTTCCAGACGACCTCAATCCTATATAACTTGATATTTGTGGTTTACTTAACAGGTTCGTTTATATGATATCTCTGCTCAGCGCAGACCTGTCCTGTCATTTGATTTCAGAGAGACCGCTATTAAGGCAGTCACTGAAGATCAAGATGGCCATACGATCTATATAGGAAATGGGTCTGGTGACCTTGCTTCTTTTGACATGCGAACAGGTACATGCATCTATTCGGATTTTCTGCACTTTAATGCAATATCTATTGTGTTCTGCATTCTGCACTTCCGGTTGTAACATCAAAAAATATCACCCTGAGTAGGTACTACCTCTTTTGCGATAATCCAATAGTTTCTTGTGAATGGGCCAAGATTCCTTTTGAAGAGGTTAAAATATGCAGTTTTCTTCCTAAAAGCAATGATTTTTCACGATGCTCTGTTTTGTGCTTGTGAACTGTGGATCTAAATAGGAGTTTTGCACTTCAATAAGAGGTGCTAATCAAATAATTTTATTTGACGTGCCAGTTTTATCAAAAACAGAGAGTTTTGCCTTTGCATTCTAGCACCTACATGAAGCAATCTTAGTGAGATAAAATTTATAATTAATCTTTTCCCTTTTCCCTTTGTATTTAATTCTATGCAATATGTATGGATTGAATGGTCAGAAGATGAGTATAGAATCCATGGTGTAGAATCTGCTTTGTCCTTTCCTTTGGTGGAAGTTGAATTTTGAACCTGTGAGTTTCAGGATGAACTATTAGCTGGGGATATTTTATTTATTGAACTCCTACATAAATGTTAAGATTAACATAACCATTATCGCAAACAATGACAACATCACCATCAAATACAATTGCGGTTGTACCATTCTCTCATTCTTGTCTTCATCTTTTCCTTTTTTTATCTCTTTCATACTTTCTACAATCTTTTTGAATATACCCAGGCTTGACACAATTATAACACTTAATTCCCTTCCCTGATAGAGACTTCTCTCTTGACTTCCATTTGCCTTTTCTATTGCCAGATTCTCTGTCTTGCTTACTGTAAGAAAACCTGCTTTGACTTCTCTCTTGACATCCATTTGCCTTTTCTATTGCCAGATTCTCTGTCTTGCTTACTGTAAGAAAACCTGCTTTGACTTCTCTCTTGACTTCCATTTGCCTTTTCTATTGCCAGATTCTCTGTCTTGCTTACTGTAAGAAAACCTGCTTTGACTTCTCTCTTGACTTTCTGTAACAAGTACATGAGACTCATAAGTGCTTGTCCTTTTCTTCCTCTTCTCTTCATTGAGAATGCTATCCTTCACTGTTTTCAAATTGATCTTTCTATTCAGAGTAGAATTGCCGAGTGACACCATCAAAGTCTCCTAACTATCTGACAATGAACTCAATAGGATCAGTGCTTGCATCTCATCGACTAACTCAAGATTCATCAATGACAGCTAATTCAGGAACCCTTGGAATTCATTTATATGCACTGAAGCATCTTCACCATCTTTGCACTTCAAATTCACAAGGTCTCTAATTACAAAAACCTTGTTTTGTGCACTCTCTTTAGCAAAGGTTTCTTCCAATGTCTTCCAAACTATATAGCAGTCATGTTCTTGAGAAATATGATTAATGGACTTAGAAAATACTCATTTTCTAACATTAATGGTAGTCTTTCTATTAAGCCCATTCCATTGTGCATCATCCATTTTATAAGGCTTTATTCCTTTACATTCAAGCAACATTCAAATCATTGCAATATAAGTGATCCTTCATCATTGTCATCCATAGAAAATAATTGGAGGAGGTGAGCTTTATCATGCCCGAATCTTCCTTTTCCATTATAACTGACAAAAAATTCAATCTACACAACCAATGCTCTGATACCACTTGTTGGGAAAACCAAGAACTACTGAAAACCAATTTTGCCAAATCACAACTCACAAGTCCCAATCCTTTTCCCTCTTTGTGCAATCAAAATTAGGATCAAACAATCAACAATCAAGTTTCAAAATTAGGCTACAACATTACTTTGTTGATTGTTTGATCCTAAATTTGATTGCACAAAGAGGGAAAAAGATTGTGATCTGGCAAAATTGATTTCCGGTTGTTCCTGGTTTTCCCAACAGTTTCCTCATGGAATGTGGTATTCTGACTCCAGGCATCATGTAGTTAATATAAACTGGTATTATCTAAATCAAGTTCCTGCTGCATATAGTAAGAGAAATTTATGTCATTTAAGTTAATATTTAATTTAAGCCTCTTAGTGTATGATTTCATCCATTAGTTTGGAGGATTGCATGACTGCCTTTACAATTGTTGTTATCATGGACACATAAGGACAGATACTCATGCTTAAATCTACCGTGGATGATTTTATACACATTTGTTTTATTGCAAAAACAAGGAACCCGTGATTGATTCCAATTTGTGTTTTTGTTAATATAGTTCTTTTATATACATTATTCTTTGTATAATTTGAAAATATCCATGAAATTCTTTTGTAGACAAGCATCTCAACACCATCAAATCAAATGGCTCACAATTTTGAATTATAATCAAAGCAAGCATAGGCTCAGACCATTTCTTGAGTTTTATGTCATGCCATTTTTGGCTTGCGTCTCTTTAAGAGCTCAGCTAATCTCAAGGAACATGCAGCAATAAACTAATTAGGGTTGTTTTAATATGTCTGGTTGTCTTGTCATGTCTGGAATCCACTAATTAGATCCTCTTCTTTTATGTTTTGATATATCTGTATACAGTTGTTTTGGTAACTATTTCATGGTTGTGAATTGGGCTGAATTTTGTTGTTCTCAAGCCAGTGTTGGTGCCTACTAGCTGCTCCTGTCCTTGATTAACTTTATCCTCTGAATGTTTCTTCTTCCCCATAATTCTGTTAACATGGGATATATCATTTTCTCAGGGAAATTATTAGGATGCTTTATAGGGAAGTGCTCTGGAAGTATTAGATCTGTGACCAGGCATCCAGAGCTCCCTGTGATAGCATCATGTGGTGAGTATATTGAAGATTTTCTTCGCTTTATCCTTCTTACAGACAAATTTTTGACTTGGTGCCCTGTGCTGTTAGATGTGCAGCTTCCCTTTTTACGGGGCCAAATTTTTCTTCACTTATCATTTTCTTTTTCTTAGGTTTGGATAGCTATTTGCGTTTGTGGGATATAAAGACTCGTCAACCTCTTTCTGCGGTATTTTCTTGAGCTTAAATCCTATCAATTCTTATCTAATTTACCTACTTTACACTTTATTGTTTTTTACTCTTTTCCATTTAGAATGATATTATATTAGACTTAACGTTTGTTTTATCTTAGGTAGTTCCTTCCTAATGGTAAAACTATTTGAATTAGAAAAATTCGAATTTATTTAGGATAAGAATGTTGCACATGGCTTAATTTGTTACGGTTACTTGATTTATAGGGCTTACTGTTACTTGAAAATTATTATATATTCCAATCATTTAATCAAACCATATTATATGATGCAGGTTTTCCTGAAGCAGCACCTCACAAATGTTGTTTTTGATTCCAATTTTGTTGACAAAGGTTGGTTTTCCCTTTCTTTGCACGGGTTTGGATAGTAGAGTAGTATCTTGAATATTACTAGCATGACCCCTCGTAAAACTTGGGTGATTGGGCATAAACAAGTCTGTATGGACTGTTTGCCTATTTGCGTAATAATGAATAAATTATGGACTAGGGCGAAAGAAAAGAACTATATTGCTTGTTTGATTTGCTTGAATTTAATGATTTCTGATTGTTGATGTTGCTCTGGATTAGAATGAAGTGAATATTTACCATAGCTTTCTTGGGAATGCCATTAAGATGAGCTTTCCAAGCCCCTTCATCACATGGGTTATTTGGGACTCTTGGTGCTAAGAGATTATGGTTCCGTTGGAGACAACGAATGGAATTTGAAGTGAAATGATTATAAGTCTAGGCCTTTTGTTTTCTTGGAAAATAGTTTTCTAGAAATTATTTTCTAAAATTTTCCATGTTTGTTTACTGTTAAAAAAATTGATCAATGAAAAACATGTTCTAGTCAAGAAAAAATTGGCTGCTTTTTCAAGAAAGTTTTTTTTTTGGAGGATGAAATTCAAGTTCCAAAATTCATTAAAAAATATCATGTTACTAGTTGATTATAACATATTTGGTCTCTATTTTTTTGATTGCTATACTGTTTTTTCAAGTTTTATCCCATAGAATTTGATTTTTATATCAAATTTAATCTTCATTGTTTTAATTGTTATTTTTTTTCTTTTCTTTTTCTTAACTGAGATTTTTTATCCATTAGATTTGGTTCCCACTCTTTTGATTGCTATTATTTTATTTGAATTAGTTTATGAAATTGATTATTTATTTAATTTCATGCTCTTTTAATTTTTTATCTCAATTCTTTTGATTGAGATAAAATTGAGATTTGATCTCAATTTGATTGCTATTTGTTTTATTAGAAATAATTTATGAAATTGAGATTATTTTTTTTCCATTCTCATATCTCCAATTTTTTTATCTGTCAGTTTTGATCTTTATTTTTTTTTAAAATAAAGTATTAATAATTATTTTCATTTTATTTTCCATGACATAATCAGCGAAAATGTTTTTAAATTTATTTTCCATAACTGTCAAATATAAAATAATATATTTTTTCAAAGAATTTGTTTTCCATGGAAATAACTTTCCAAAAGAAAACTACTTTTATTAAACAAACAAAGTCTTAGTCCCAACACCAGGCTAGCGCTTTGTCTATCTAATAAATAAGTGATATTTATTCTATCAGTGAAATGATTTTTTCTGAACACTGATTATATAGTCCTTGGTGTTCTAGCAGAAATTGCGGCAACAGCACAGAACGTGGATGGCATCCAAACTACCGAGATCAAAACTGAAGATGAGATTGGAACATTGCCTGTGAAAAGAAAGAAAGCATCTAAAGAAAAGAGGGAGAAAAAGAAGAAACCTGAAGTAGAAGAAGAGAGCACGGTGATGAAATCGAAGGAAAAAAGCCGGAAGCACAAGACAGAGAATGGCGAAGTAGAAGAAGAAAGCACGGTGATGAAATCCAAGAAAAAAAGCCGGAAGCACAAGTCTGAGAATGGCGAAGTAGAAAAAGAAAGCACGGTGATGAAATCCAAGAAAAAAAGCCGGAAGCACAAGACGGAGAATGGCGAAGTAAATGAAGAAAGCGCGGTGATGAAATCCAAGAAAAAAAGCAGGAAGCACAAGACGGAGAATGGCGGTGGCGCCTGAGAGGAGCGTGGTAAAGAGCTGGGATTATGCATTGCCATTTAGAAGACACGGCGGCATCAGATGGCCGCTGCCGCATGGCTTCCTGCTTTCAGCTCCCCAGGTAGAGACGTTGCTGTAATGAGAAAATCTCAGAGAGTGAGGCAGAACAAGGCCTATACAATTCTTTGCAGAAGACTTTACACAAGAAATTCTCAATACGAGACAAAACGAAGCTCTTTATTCGCGTTGCAGAGAATTCATTATGATTAATCAATTTTGTGCCATGATTTTACTTTGCAACGCTGCAGTTTATATAATCTCGTCAAACACCTTTGTAAGAGGGACCCAGAGTGCTTCATCAGCCATGGCCAACAAAAACAAATATGGGTTCAGAGATAAGCCACTACTTCTCGCCTATTACACTACTTCTCGCCTATTAGTAGTATGGTTGAGGTTGTTTTTGAAAATATTTTTTAATTTAAAAATATATCAAAATAAATTATAAATACTATTTTTTGTAAAAAAAAAATACTTTCTAAACACCGTTTTCCACAGTACATAAACGATGAAACAAAATCGGGACAAGGGGGGAGACCTGATAAGTCTAGAAAATACTGCTCCGCTCGAGCTATCCTGGTTCAAAATCTTTCGAAATGATGCAGCTAATGATTTCGAACGTGCAAATGATTAATGAACCATAATTTTATTATCCCTCCCGACCGAGAGAAACAAGCTGCTGCATGGTTATACACGTGGCAACCTCAGATGAACGTTGATCAAAGGGATTTGAAGCAAAAAATTACAACAAATTTCTTAAGAAATGACAATAACATTGACTGGAAACAGGGCAGCAAAAGCAGTTCCATCAGGTTACTGAGATTTGGTTTCCTCCTTTTTCTCCGACAAAAAGTACCTATTACAAAAAAATAAAGAAACAAATAGTGTTATGCCCTGGAATATTTACAAGTAACAGCAATGCTAAGAGAAGAAAAAGAAACTAAATTTTCCCCTCAAGGACCCTGCTCCTGCCAGACCATAATCGAGGGAATAGTTGTATTACTGTTTGGGAGTATGCTTCTCAGAGTGTTTTCATTTGAAAAATATCATAATTGTGTTTTTTTAAAAAAAATTTCAAAAACATTTTTGAAACGGAATACCAAAGGAATATAACTCCATGCAATACTGGAAGATGTGAGGATACATTGCAATTAAGAACAGATCAACTCAGTAGAAAAATCACGACCAAAGTGACTCACCCCTGACCCTTTGCCCAACGGGACAATTGATAGAGCTGCACAGTCTCATTTGAGGCATGGCATGCTAGAAGAAGATAGTTACGAGGCTGTATGATAAGGATGAATTTGAGGATGAACACAGAATTTAAGGGAAGAAGATAATATTGGAAATCAAATATTGCATACCTTGACTGACTCTATTCGGCTATATTTATAGCCTTACAATTGCGTAAATAAATCAACAAACAACTGAATAATAGGAAGAGAATAGCATCCACTACGCCACTCCCATGTTAACAGACCCATAAGCAACTGAATAATCGGAAAGGAGAGTGGCATCCACTACGCCACTCTTACGTAAATAACTGAAGACTAAGAACAGACTCAATTGAACCACTTCTACAATTAGACCAAGTCAATGCCTGCATATCACCTCCTTCTCCACGTCAGCTGCCACGCTAGTGCTGCCCACGTGTACTCGAAGTGATCACAACATTCCCCGCCACTTAAGGAACCTTGTCCTCAAGGGAAAATTGGGGATAAGCCTTGGCGAAACGCCAAGCATTTTCCCAAGTGGCTTCTTCAGCAGGAAGACCGACCCACTTGACCAGTAGCTCGGTTTTTGGACGGTAGTGGCCTTTTTGAACGACGCGGCGCTCCAAGATGGATTCAGGTTGTGGAAGGAGGACAGCGTCGCCTGAAACCGGAGGCAGCTGTAACGCAGGTTGAGGTAGAGAACCGACATGTCGTTTCAGCATACTCACATGGAATACATCATGAATTTGAGACCCAGGTGGCAAGGCTATGCGATAGGCAACTGGGCCAATCTTTTGAAGGACTTCATATGGACCAAAGAAACGCGGAGCCAGTTTCATGGAGGCACGGAAGGCCACAGACGACTGACGATACGGTTGGAGTTTCAAGTACACTCGGTCCCTAACTTGAAATGAGAGGTCACGGCGGTCCTTATTTGCTTGGCACTGCATGCGTTCTTGCGCAAGAAGAAGATTGTGGCGCAGCTCTTTGAGAATAGTGTCACGATCACGCAGGTATTCATCAACTGTGATGTCGTTGGATGTTCCAGGAACATAAGCTAGAAGGCGTGGAGGAGGAACACCATAGACGGCCTCAAAAGGAGTCATCTTTGTGGCCGAGTGGGTTGATGTATTGTAGCTGTACTCAGCCCAAGGAATCCATTCTAGCCATTTGCGAGGTTGGTCACCAGTAAAACAACGCAAGTACTGTTCCAGTGTGCGATTCATTACCTCAGTCTGCCCATCTGATTGAGGATGGTAACTGGAGCTCATACACAATTGGGTTCCCTGTAACTGGAAGAGACTACGCCAAAAATTGCTGACAAAAACCTTGTCGCGGTCGCTGACAATTGTCTCTGGAATTCCATGGAGACGGACGATGTTTGCAACAAAACTCCTGGCGACTGTTGTTGCCGTGAAGGGGTGTTTCAAGGGAATGAAGTGGGCATATTTGCTTAAACGGTCGATGACGACGAAGATCACCGTGTGACCATTAGAAGGAGGGAGACCTTCGACAAAATCCATTGAGATGTGCACCCAAATTCGGGTTGGAATTGGCAGGGGCTGTAACAACCCTGCCGGCTTCATACACTCGGTTTTGAACCGCTGACAGACTTCACATTCAGCCAAGAACTTCTTGACCATGGAGCGCATAGTTGGCCACAGGAACGTCTGTCTGATGCGAGAGAGGGTTTTGTGGAACCCAAAATGGCCTCCGACGGCTGAGGAATGGCACTCAGCCAGTATGCATGGGACGAATGTTGATCTGGGATTTAAATAGACTTTGTTTTCTTTAAACCAAACCCCATCGCGCTGAATCAAGCCCAATTGTACCGATTTGGTATAGAAGGGGTCGTGCTGCACCTCTTGTTGAAGTAGTGCCCACCATTTGACCACTGGACCTGAAATAGAGAGTAAAAGAGGTTCTTCCATGCGTGACAAGGAATCCGCACCTTGATTATCAGCTCCCTTTTTGTATTCAATCACATAATCGTACCCCATTATTTTTGGCAGCCAGCGGGTTTGTGCAGGGGTAGTGATCCGTTGTTCCAAGAGGAATTTGAGGCTCTTCTGATCAGTGCGCACGGTGAATGGCCTTCCCAACAGATATGGACGCCATTTTCTGATAGCTTTCACAATCGCCAACATCTCCTTTTCATAGGTGGATAAGTTGAGGGCTGCTCCTTTTAATGCTTCACTGAAATAGGCTATTGGCTGGTTCTGTTGCATCAAAATGGCACCGAGACCTTGTCCACTGGCATCGCATTCAAGCACAAAGCGTTGCGAAAAATCTGGGAGTCTTAACACTGGAGGTGACGTTAAGGCCAGTTTCAAATTGGCAAAAGCTTCTGCTGCCATGGCATTCCAACGAAATCCATCTTTGCCCAAGAGCTGGGTGAGAGGAGCTGCAATGCCTCCATAATGGCGGATAAATTTGCGGTAATAACCCGCTAACCCAAGGAACCCACGGACTCCTTTGGCAGTGGTCGGTGTTGGCCATGCCAGAACCGACTGGATCTTGGACGGGTCAACAACCACTCCTTGATCCGAAATACGGTGGCCGAGGTAATCGATTTCCGTGACCCCAAACTGGCACTTGGATTGTTTGGTGAACAATTGGTTGGATGACAGGAGATGGAGAACAATCTGCAAATGAGAAATATGATCGTCCCATGACCTGGAATACACGAGGATGTTATCAAAGAAAACCAAAATAAATTGCCGGAGATAAGGACGGAAGAGATCATTCATGAGGCTTTGGAAGGTGGCCGGGGCATTCGTGAGACCGAATGGCATTACGAGAAACTCATAATGACCCTCATGAGTGCGAAATGCCGTCTTAGGAATATTGATAAGGATGAATTTGAGGATGAACACAGAATTTAAGGGAAGAAGATAATATTGGAAATCAAATATTGCATACCTTGACTGACTCTATTCGGCTATATTTATAGCCTTACAATTGCGTAAATAAATCAACAAACAACTGAATAATAGGAAGAGAATAGCATCCACTACGCCACTCCCATGTTAACAGACCCATAAGCAACTGAATAATCGGAAAGGAGAGTGGCATCCACTACGCCACTCTTACGTAAATAACTGAAGACTAAGAACAGACTCAATTGAACCACTTCTACAATTAGACCAAGTCAATGCCTGCATATCACCTCCTTCTCCACGTCAGCTGCCACGCTAGTGCTGCCCACGTGTACTCGAAGTGATCACAACACTGTACCATCCCGTCCATGCAAACCTCATAAGCAATGCCGAACAAACACACATCGCTGAAGCGCCATTAACAGATATTATTAGAACCTCAACCATCCACACTACAATTCATAGAAATTCAACACCAGAATCCCTTTACCTCCTGTCATGTTTCCTGAAATCATTTCTGGGGGTTTTTCCATATCCACCAACCCCTGTCAAAATAGATCAGATACTACTATCATAATAAGTCACAAAGCAGCTAAATCTTGTATGAACATAAAGCTTATATAAAAGGGATATCTGTATGATCAAAACTGGAAAAAAAATAATTAATAGTAAACATACAGCAGCAACAAATCCCCAGTTGGCAACAGGTCCCCAAAAGTGAGTTGTCTTCGGACCAACAGGACTGTCCAAGAATGCTCTGAAAAAAGCAGCCATTGATTACAACTGCTTCCTCTCAAGAACCTCTGCAATACTTGCAAATCAGCAACAGCGACAAAAAATCAGATAATCCAACACAGCAAATGCGGAGTAAAAAATAAAACATCGTATTATCAAAACCCTACTCGGCCGCAAAACCAAACTGATAAAAAAAAGAAGCAAAACAATACTTTAAAAGACATCACTTTGGCATAAATAATTCAATAATCCAATGATTAAGAAACATCATAAAACGACATAAATGAAGCGATCGGTAGAGCTAAAGGTGATTAATCAGTAGCTAATAAAATCGTAAATGTAGTTTAAATTAAAAGAGTGAGCATAAGAAAGCGTACCGGAAAGAAGATCGCCAAAGAAGCTGAAGATGACCGGAGAATCAAAATCAAAGAGAGAGAGGGAGAGTGAGTTCTAGGCGTTGAAAAGACCAAACTTATATAAAACAGGCATTGATGCAAGCTAACTCAGTTAACTTGATTAAATAATTCAATAAAAAATACATAAAAAACAACGAATACAAGAATTTAATAAACAACCATTAAGTGATAAATTTAAAAAATAAAAATTATTTTGTAATAAAGAACTGTTACATTGGAAGTCAATCATGAAAACAACGACAAA
Organism: Salix brachista; assembly: GCA_009078335.1. Taxonomy (NCBI): domain Eukaryota; kingdom Viridiplantae; phylum Streptophyta; class Magnoliopsida; order Malpighiales; family Salicaceae; genus Salix; species Salix brachista. Next base: position 15,275,431 of record CM018586.1, read on the forward strand.
ATAAAATTACTTAAAATTTAAACAATGCAATATAAAAAAATAAAAAATAAAATGACGCGGAGGCCACACCTTGTTCCCCATGTGCCACTTGAATGACGCAGAGGCCATGACGCGCCGATACGCATCAACAATTGTTTTTAATAATATTTTAAAACATAAAATTGTCAAGTCATCCTTGATAAAATCTAAAAACTAACAACAAAATCATTAAAAAATAATACTAAAACACCATTGTAAATACTTTTTTTTTCAAATTACAAAGTTAATTTGTTATTCTAATGTTTTCTTAAGAAAAAAGATAGAGAATCTCTCTATGGATATATATATATATTCTTTTTATATATAATGTCCGATTTTTTGTCTTCAATCAATTTTTCAACGGGAAAAATAGTCCATTTAGTTTTGAAAATCATAAATCAAGTCTTTGAATGACGTCGTTTATTTAACATAATCGGATCAATAGCGGTTTATTTTTAAAATTGACATGAGAAATTGAAAAAAAGGACTGAGTTACAAACAAATATCAAAATACAGGCTTTCACGAAAATTTACTATGGACAAAATGGTAATACATGAGTTGGTGTACATTTGGAAACAAAGGAAAAGGAAAAGGCAATTACAACATCAGTCTACTTGTAGAGTAGCTCAAAAAATTGGTGTTCGGTGCTTGCACATGCACTCAGGAACTGGATATGCAATCACATCTCGGTCTCTCTTGTTCGTCCTTGGCTCAGGTTGGCCCTGAGATTTCCTGTGCAGCATCCTGATGATTCTTCCGAATTCATCAGATGAAAACGTGGAGTTTTCGAACACAGGAAGCATGGCTCGCTTGTTAGGCCTTATGTGTTTCTTATGACCAGCATAAGCACGGTGACCCTGTGAAGTTAATAGCAGCCAGGTTAAGTTTCCGAATTCATTTATGGAATTATTTGCATCAGATTTTGCAGGCGCTTACCTGCATGACTCGACCAAAGTTTCCCCCATGGGAAGGTATAAAAACGTTGCTGCTTAATGAGATGATGTAGTCTATGGCAGCCAGAGCTGAGGCCTTGTTCATAAATGGTGTCAGCTCACCTCCTTTGGCCAGTATCTCCTTTGTCATTACATTTGGAAATTCGGCAACCAGTGGCTGCAGAGCCAGGCTGCCACCAAACGGCTCTCCTCCAGCAATGTATATTCGAGCAGTGCTTGGTGCTCCTAAAGCCTTCAAAAACCTGCAGTAATTCATCTGTCTCCGATTAGAGTCTGAAAACGAAGTTCCCTTTTTAGACTTCAAACTTATGTTAGGTATTTTTACCTTGGAATTTCTAGTGCACTAAGGGGACATAGGCCAGCAAGTCTTCGCCGGATAGGGTTCATGTTCAACCTTCCAGTGAGGTATTCAGTTTGAGACTCCCGTGATTTGGCGATGATTTTGTCATATTCTGGGCCTAAACTGCTGAGACATCCACTTCTGACCCAGATATCCTTCTCTAACCTGAGATGGAGGGCGATATATGGACCTTCAATCCACATTCTCTTTGAAAGCATATTCCCAAGATCCTGTATTGGTGCTGCAAATCTCAATGCATGGAAGGCAACCTGCAAATCACAGGACATTTCCCTTGAAGAAAAACATGGCAGTTTCAGTGGTACTTATGGTTCAGGATTTTCTACCTGATGGGGATTCAATTTTGACCATTACCTTGCATCGCAGCTTCTGCAGATCGGGGGGAAGATTCTTGGAAAGTTTGGAGTCTAATGCTTTTAGTATAAGAAGACCTTCTTCATTCAGCTACAGGAACCATTATAAAAGCATAAGAAAAGAAAATTGTCTCTCTACTGAGGTATACTGCAGATTGTTATTCTGCTATCTTAACAATTTCAGTTGCAGAAACATATTCATTCTAAACCAGAAAATGCACAAAATCTTGGCATCATAAACTTCTGATTCAACTTCTTAAACCCATTGTCGTTTCAAATTGGAAAATAAGCTCTCATGGTTTAATACAGTAAAGGCGAGGCATTTTATGCTTTTTTAACAAAAAGAATAGCACACCAGGAGCTATACTGCCCTTACCAGTCTGGAGAACCTGGCACGGATCCAATATGGTGAAACACCATAAGGAATTTGGTTTTCAATGGACTGCCTTGACATCAAATGTGTGGAGGGAAGGGACGATACGATCCGTACATCAGCTCGTAAAACTCTCTTGAAATGTTCGACATCGAAAATCTCCGAGAATTCACTGAAATTTTGGAAACAGACAGGATCTAAGGACAGCTCATACCTTTTGGATTCATCAGAGTTCAAAACTGAGTGATCAAATATGAGAGAAATCAATGCCCTGTATGAACAGTTGCAGATACATCATTATCGCTGAAATACATTCACGAGGATATAAAGAATATTTTGAAGAGAAGAAAACACAAACCAGATACTTGGTATCAGAGAGAAATCCATAAACAAGAATGCTTCAGTGAAAAAAAATGAAGAAATGACGGTCACATAATCGACGAAGAAAGCAGGTAATCCTCAATTTCTCATTTAAATCAGCAGTTAATAATGTCTTAAGGAAATATACAACACGGAGAAATCCTGAACATTCTCCGAGTTACCTCTCGTCGCCCCAAATTGGATTAACCTGCAAAACAGGAACAACCAAAGCTGCTTCGAGAATTCTTGCAATGACAACAGCATCAACAATCTGATTCCTCTGCTGGTTCAACCCCCCTGAGGCTACCACCACCAAGAATCTCCTTCTCTCCTTTGAAATTCTCGCGGATGCCTTTCGATACTTGAGATTAAAATCCAAGCATGGCTTGTACCCTTCTCCATCTGGTTGCTCCCAAAACTCTTTCTCCTCTTTCGACACATTGCCAGTAACTGGATGCAGTGGTAATGGAGCCATTAAACTCTTTGCCATTCTTGGCTCACCTTCCACATTCTTGGGAGCAACAGAAGAGAGGGAGGTCAAAAGCATTGACGAAATGGACATAGATGGAAATGAAAGGGAAGGTGGAGAGTTTATAGAGCATGGATGTGAAGCTTGAGAATTGGGTGTGAAGCCAAGAATGGAAACTCCGAGGAGAGTGAAGGAAACAATAAGTGAAATTAAGCATAGAGCTGGTGGTGTCAAAAGTTTGTTGTGGTTTCTTGGGCTTTTCTTGGGAGAGAAAAGAAGAGAAGTGAACGGAGAGGCAGAGAGTAAGTGATAGACTGGTGATGAGGTCAATGTAAAGAATGGATTCCTGATGTTTCTTGATTTCGCCATTGAAGCTCTGCTTGAGCTAATTTCTTCGCAACTCGGAATATCTTGGCCCTTGCTTGATCAGGGTGACTTCTTTTTATGATTCTTGAATCAGTTACAAGAGTGGGAAAACTGCGATTAAAAGACGAAGACGCCTCCTATTTATTGCGGGATTGAGAAGAACATGAAAGGGGTCTTTCTGTCATTCTGTTAGCAGGTAGTTAGATTCTGTTATTTTTCGCGGGCAGAGCAGGCCTACAGTATACTATTTTTATTCCGTACGCTGCCATGTTATTATTAAACTAATTTAAATTTTATTGTTTATTAATTTTATCGTTTTTATTGTTTTTAATATTTAACTTGCAATCCTACTTATAAAATAAATAAACCATTGAAGAAGAAACTCACAATAGTGACAACCCTGATTTTTGACAAAATAGTCAGCTTATAAAACAGCAATCTCCAATCCATTCGTTTAGTATCAGGCCCAACAGAAACCTTCTCAAAAAAGCCCAACCAAACCCTCTTGTGAAAAGCCCAGTTAAACCCCTCCTTGAAAAATGCCCAACCAATCTCTCTCCCAGTAGGCCCAACCCAATTAAATATTTTGTGATTTTTTTAAAAATGATTTATCTTTTCAATGATTTTTTTTCTTTATGTATATTATTTTTATCCTACAATTTGTTCCTCCATTATGATAAAAAAAAACTTATTTTTGCAAGTATGGAAGAAGTAAGGCCAGGCTTCTTATAGCTCAGATCACAGACGTAAGAAGCACAAATCCAATCTAAGTTTTTCACAGCTTTGTCCATATCAAAACAACAATATTAAGGGTTTGTAATTATAATTAAGGTTTTTTTTAAGTATTTTTTGTTTAAAAATATATTAAAATAATATATTTTTTTTATTTTGAAAATTATTTTTCATATCAAAATAATTTAAAAATATAAAAAAAAATCTAATTTAAAATATTTTTTCTCAAAAACACTTCGAATACGCAATTCCAAAACAAACAGTCAATAAAATATGAAAGATTCAATGAACTTAGAGATGTTGCATGTAAACGGAGCATCATCATGTATGTGTATTGGGCCAAGCCCATGATATAATAACTTATTCTAAAACTTAACTTTAAGTTTTTGAAACTGTGTTTTCAAAATGTTTTTTAAAAAAATGACTTTTTAATTTATTTTTATTTTAAATTAATTATTTTTTGATTTTTTTAATTATTAATTACTAAAATAATTTTTAAAAAATAAAAAATATTATTTTAATATATTTTAAAAAACAAATCATACCGGATCCCTCAGCCCAGCTAGCATTCTCTCGCCATATTCACAGACAAATACATACACCCCGACGCTCAACACAGAATCAAGCTGATTTGCAAGCTACGAAGAAGGGAGTAATGGCAGATAATAACAAGAAGCAAGAATACTGTGTTGCCTCTGACCTCATCGACTTCTTAAACACTTCTCCAACAGCTTTTCATGCCGTCGGTAAGTAACTCTCTCTCTATCTGATAGATTCTGTTTGTTTTAAATCTTTTTATATAAATTTGAAAGCGAAATCCGTTTGATTGATTGATTTTGATAGAGGAGGCAAAGAGGAGATTGAGGAATGCAGGATACGAGCAAATCTCAGAGAGACAGGATTGGGAATTGGAAGCTGGAAAGCGTTATTTCTTCACTAGGAACCACTCTACCATCCTTGCTTTCGCTATTGGTAAAAAGTATGGCTCATCCTCCCTCTTCATTTATTTCTTCGATTTTTATCATAGCAAAATAATTATTTTGTAGCTGCTAGGTTAAGCTCCTTTATTTGCTTCTTTACAAATTATATAAGACTAAAAAGTCAACTCTATTTTTTTTTAATTTATATCCTTTTTATAAAAAAAACGTTTGTTTTTACTTTTGAGCAATAAAATGTATGTCATCTTTTATATTTTGTATTTTTTTTAGATTATCGATGGCTAAAGCAAGGTCCTTTGTTTTGCTTCGTTTTAGTTGTTTATGAATTCTGGTTGCTGTTGTTGAGACAGGAAATCGATTGCGTTAATTTTTATTTATTTATTGCCGAAATGTTTTTCATTATTTTGATTTTTTAGATATGTAGCTGGCAATGGATTTTATATAATTGGTGCTCACACTGATAGTCCTTGTCTCAAGTTGAAGCCTGTTTCCAAGGTGATATTCGTATTGATTTTGCTTTTGTTTAAATTTTGAAGTATTTGCTGGTATTGTTTGAAAATTGTGCACTTGGTTGTGTAAGTTACTGAATTTGGTGTTTTGGGAATGGATCGACTGGCCAGGTAATGAAAGGTGGGTTTTTGGAGGTTGGAGTTCAAACATATGGAGGTGGTTTGTGGCATACATGGTTCGATCGTGACCTGACAGTGGCAGGGAGGGTGATTGTTAAAGAAGAAAAGGATGGTTCAGTTTCCTACTCACATCGGCTAGTTAGAATCGAGGAACCCATCATGCGTGTCCCTACAATTGCAATTCACTTGGATAGGTTTGGTAGCTAGACATTTTACTTTCTTTACTTGTTTGATCTTGTTTTATATGATGCTATTAATTCCTGGGGTTATCATGGGCTTAGGATGGGGTTGTCTCATCTTTACTTTGCTTGGTGTTATGGTATTTCATGCTGTTATGTTCTGAACAGGACTGTTAATACTGATGGATTTAAGGTTAACACACAGAGTCAACTTCTTCCTGTCTTGGCAACATCAATTAAGGTAATCTTTGAATCACACACATTTTATGCATTTATTTTAGTTTCCACAATTACAGTTTGAATTATGTTTCTTGCTGTAAAACAAAATTACGATGAATCAAAATATTAGTTATAAACATAACACTCATATAAATTGGGCATTAAGCATGATGCTCACAATCATTCATGATTTATGAAATTTTAAAATAGATTCACTGAAACTTATCATAAAAAATCTTTAGCACAAACCTTGAGAAAATTGTGTCCTACACTACAAAGGATTTTTTTGCTTTAGTTAGTTGCTAGAATAAATTATTTCCATCCAACTTTTTCTTCAATATCTGTGAAGAACTATAGATTTCTGTGACACTCTAAAATATGTGTCTTAATATGGACCATACCTATTTTTTACAGATTTAACTTGAACTTGAAGCCACATAATGCATTTAAAGAATTGATACTAAGAAAGAGAAAAACTTTTTTTGCCTTTTGAGCTCAAAGATTACTGCTTGACAACTAATTATTGCTTTACGAACAGTAGTTATATGCTTTTCAGATTTCCGAGCAATAAGGCTAGATCGCTAGTAAGCATGCAATATTTTGGTTGCTTAATTGTGAGGAAGTGGATATTTGTTTAGAATACTAGTGTATGAGATGAAGTCTCAATATTATTGCGATATGTTCTGTTCTCTATTAGCAAACTTCTTTTTATAGGCAGAGCTCAATAAAGCAGTTGGTCCAGTTAAGAGCAAAGAAGTTCAAACTGATGGGAAGAAATCTGATAAAGGAGCGATTTCCTCAAAGCATCACTCACTTTTACTAGAGGTTAGGCAAGAAAGTATTCTCTCTTTTATCCTTTTTCTGTTTATTTTGACAACTTTGATGTATGTTCCGATGGCGCTTCTGTTATTTCTTTCTTGTCTTCTAGATGATTGCAAATCAGATTGGGTGCAACGTGGATGATATATGTGACTTTGAATTACAAGCATGCGATACTCAACCAAGTGTAATAGCTGGAGCTGCAAAGGAATTTATTTTCTCTGGAAGGCTTGATAACCTCTGCAGCTCATTCTGCTCTCTGAAGGTATTACTTGTTACACGGGCTGTTGTTAGGTTGCAAACCATGATGGTTTGTATGAAATCAGGTCCTGCTTGCCATTCTAATTACTACTAAATTGCCTTTCTATTATCTGACCACAATATTTTGCTGTTATTCTATTGAATATAGAATGCCATCTCATGTCGGATTGAAGATATCATGCCGGTTTATGTGATATAACGTTCCATTGCCCCTGGCTTTCTATCTCTCAACTACAAATTTGTATGGTGCCTTTTGCTCTACTAAACACAGAACCGTGTAGTGATTGAATCAAATTCAAAAGTTCTTTGCTTGTGCTGAGTTTTAGGCATTGAATTGTATTCATTTTTGGCTAAGTAAAGGGATTGTGTGGATTTCATTTTCCAATTGAAGTTTGAATTTGTCCTACCTGAATTTCAACTTCTTTTATATTTTGGAAGTTAGTATTGGTTATGGTAGAATGAGTTTCACTCTAGATAGTAAGATTAAGTTTGAATATGAGGTTTAGTGCTGTTTGTGTTTAAGCTATGTTATTATTTATATTGGTAGATTTAATTTTTTCCACTAGCTTTATCTTTCTTTGGGTGGGCGAGGTACTGAATTAAAATTTTGTTAATAATCAGATCTGGTAATCATCTGAACAATTGTTACAAGTCCCGTTGACAACCTACTTCAGTTACATGTAATCCAGCAGCAAAATGGTTGCTATTATCCCATCTACATTTATTGATACTTTTTTCTTTTGCACAGGAGAAATGCTGGTCTTTGGTTTTAGAGTGTTAACCCACACAAACTGATTCTTGTTTGTGCCATGTCAATTTAATTTCAGGCACTGATAGATGCAACATCTTCTGAAAGCGAACTCGAGGATGAGAGTGGTGTGAGGATGGTGGCATTGTTTGACCATGAAGAGGTAGGATCTGACTCAGCACAGGGAGCCGGGTCTCCTGTCATGTTAGATGCTCTGTCACGAATCACAAGCGCATTCAACCCAGATTCCAAGGTGCTCTTTTTTCTGACTGACTTCTGCTTCAGGGAGAAAAAAGAACTTAATAGTCACTATTTGGGGGGAGTTCTGGGTTCTGAGCTGAGCTTATTATCTGAATGCTATAGTTTTAAGGGGATTAGTTTTGGTTTCTATTTTATTGGAAACTATTTTATCCATTCATCTTAATTAGGAGTCTAGGTCGCAAAGTTAACCAGCATATTAGTGTTTATTTCAAGTTTCACCTGTCTGGTTAATTTGGATAAGTGTGCAATAGTGAAATGATTCTTGTAAATCTCACACCTAAGATTTGTGAGTTATGTTGATGTTAGTCCATCCTTGTAGAGACGGGCTATCACAATTCACATCAATTAGACTTATGGGTTTGACCTACGTGGCCATGTGGAGGAACAAAATTTGGGGATGCTTGGTCAAAGGGAGTGGTATATTAATCTTGAAATTAAATCTTAGTTTGATTCATATAATCTGTTAGGGAATCATGTCACATAAAAGCTTAAGCTATTAGGTAAGGCCCCAGAATATGATTTACATTATTCTCTAACACACCTTTTCAAGTGAAAGTCCTTTGGGCTTGAAACTTGCACAGATCCATACTACCTTATGCTTGATTTTTTTATCAAAAAGAATGGGGGTGGTGAGAATTGAGCTCGTGACCGCTGGGTCAATAAGATTTTGATACCATATTATGGAACCATCTCACATAAAAGCTTAAGCTATTAGGTAAGGCTTCAAAATATGATTTATATTATTCTCTAACAATAATTGTTTCTTTTCTTTGATTTCTTTTCAGCTGCTTCCAAAGGCAATCCAGAGGAGTTACCTTGTATCTGCTGACATGGCACATGCCCTGCATCCTAATTATATGGTACATTGTCTCTTTGTTCATTTAGATGGGGTTGTTCTTTCCGACTTTTCTAACATGGGATATCTCGTTTCTAGGACAAACATGAAGAAAATCATCAGCCCAAGTTGCATGGTGGGCTTGTAATCAAACACAACGCTAATCAGCGCTACGCCACAAATGCAGTCACTAGCTTTTTATTTAGGGAGATAGCAACGAATCATAACCTTCCCACCCAGGTCAGTTTTCTCTCAACTTAAATTATCATGATTGTGAACAATTATAACAAACCGAACTTCTGATAAGCAATGTTATCACTTGAATGAGATGAATCATTTTATTTTCTATAAGAATATGGACAAACATGGTTCTGTTCAATCTGTTCCCCATCATTTCTTTCTAAACAATGTGATTTCAAGCATTGATGATGATTTGATAGTCGAATTGACGGGGGGAAATTGTCACCAGATACATTCCCACTGATTTTTGAGTCCTTAATTCTTTCTACTCGGGGAACAGAATATATCCGTTAGGAATCAAAAACAACAAATGGCTGCTCTGACTTGTGCTATCATTCTTCTCTTGGCATTTTGGATTTTCTAATTTTTGCCTGCAAGGAACATGTAGCCAATAAAATAGAGATTGTATGTTTCCAGCCTGGGTAGTAGTAATTCAGTAATTGGTAGTTTAATTAATTATCATGAAATCACTTCAATTGCAGGATTTTGTGGTTCGCAATGACATGGGCTGTGGTTCAACTATCGGTCCGATCCTAGCTAGTGGTGTCGGGATTCGTACTGTTGACGTTGGTGCTCCACAACTATCGATGCATAGTATAAGAGAAATGTGTGCCGTTGATGATGTCAAGTATTCCTATGAGCATTTCAAGGCATTTTTCCAGGAGTTCTCTCATCTGGATGCCAAGATTACAGTTGATATATAGGTCAAACCACCTCATATATGCTGGACATTGCTAGCTTCATGAAGGAAACATCTGTCCAGAGTACGTGTGCCCAAACCCTAATGTCGACTTGTAGTAAGTGATATACATTGTTGGATCGAATTGCGTTTTTTGAGGGGTGTTGTATTTTCAATGGCAATTAGACGATCTGCTCGTTAAGTTATATTTTCAGGGGTGGCATTTGAAAGAGGATGCTTCTGCATTTTGGCAGCTTTTGGAGGAAAGTGCCATGGAGAAGCACTTTCAGGGGCTGATCAAAACTCATCTGGCTTTAAGCTCTTAACTCGGTAAACAAGTAGCCTTGGGTTTCTTTCACTTCCTAACCCCAAACACTAATCCTAACTTTACCAGCTCTGAAGGCTGCATGTATTTGAATAGAGCCTTTTCGACAAGGGTGGTTACAGATGCTTGAACAATACTCGAAGAAGTATATATATTCTAAGCAGACAGGAGCCCTGTTGCCAACTTTTTAAGGGAATGATGTATCTAATAATAATATATATTATAAATATTTTTTATAAATATATCAATAATCATAAATTAAATTATCGATAATATAAATATTTAAAAATATAAATGCTGTATGCTAATCATAAATATGTTTTTTTTAACTATATATCATTAATTTCAGCTAATCAATTATATTATATTAAAATCTGATAAAGAGAGTTAATAATATTATAATCAATTAGTTATCTAAATAAATAAAAAAAGATAAATAGTATAAATTAAAAAATCAATGATATGAAAAACTAACATATTTCAGAATAATTTTTTTTAATATAGGCAAATCACTAAATGGTAGTAAGTACACTAGAACTCGGTAACAATTTGATATATAAAAATCTAAATTAGAAATAATTATTCGAACATTAAATAAATAAAATATGATATATAAAAAAAGTTTTCAATCCAATTTTTTTTCTTGTAGTCCAAATCTCTTTTTTTCAAAAATTCTTGGTAGATTTCAGTTATGATTTCAAATACATAGTTTTCTCTCGTATGAATAAACTATTTAGTTTATCATCTATACTTGAAAATATTAAGATGTCTAGTTTTTCTTTTATCTAGAATCGCAAAAAAATTACATTTGTAGCTCCATGCGTCCAAAACAATACCCGGATGTCTAGTTCTACAGATTTGACAAAATTCATCTAATAACTTTGTAAATCCATCTAATCTAGCAATTTATCATGTATCTAATAAGAAAAGATATAGTTTGAAAGATATGTTTTATGTCACAAAATTGATTAACAAATATTTTAAAGTCAAATTCAAAACTAGCTTGTTCATATCATAAATTTAGGGAAGTCCGATTTTACTAGTTTTCAAGGTTTAACCCAATTTATTATGTAATCCATGTCGGCTCGTAAAGTCATAATATTTGAAGAGTTATACTTGCTATTCTGACAATCTTGGTCGACTGATAAAGAAAGAGAGAAAATAAGGCAACCCTGTAGTATCTTTTATTTCTATGTGAACTCTGTTATTACCTCAACGGTAATGGCAAAAGGCAGCCGGCAATTTGCAAACAAAATAAAAGGGAAGCTAAATAATCAGCTCATGTGAAAACATGTTTAGAACATGAGAAAACAAAATCCGCTCAAGTCCCAGGGGAAATAAAAATTTAAGGGTCGAAAGGGGCCCCGTCTCACGAGGAAAGCACTTTCTTAACCTCTGTTGCAACCTCCTTTGGAGGTTTCTCTGCATGAAGCTCTGCGACAGCACCTTTCTTCTTGTAATAATCGATAACCTGCATTCCAGCATCCAGAACACCATCAGATTTCATCAGGGCAGAACTCAGACATGTCAATGTGGCAGGATTAAAAATGGAGATGAAATCTAGATGCATAGGCATGTCGTATGGCTAAAACCGGAAGAGGCGATTCACGTGGCTTGATACCGTCCAGACACTTGGTAATCATCCTCCCTAAATGACTTGATATTAGCAGCAGTATTATAGGGTAATTGTTCCCAAAAACCTAATTGCCTAATTGAACTTCAATGGGAGTTGTGTTATTCCCGTGGTTCATGACAATGGGAGAATTATAATTTTCCCAAAACAATTGAGTAAAAGGAGGCCCGAGAATTAACGGCAGCAAGCACTAGTTGCGGTCAGAAATACCATGTGATGCCTGGAGACTTGGCACTTGATAGAATTGAGTGAGAACATTTTTATTGTGTTCATCATATGAGATGGCTTGTAAACTGAACATGCCAGGCACAGAAGCTTTCTCAGCCAAGAAGACCTTTCTGTGCCTTATAAAATAAAAATGATACCAAACACAAAAGAAAATAGTTGTCCAATAAGTAGGGAGAAGTGGATACTATTAAGAAGAGCTGGATCGTCATCCCTTTTGTTGCGGGTGACCAGGTGATTGAATCCAACCCCATCTCATGTCATCAAATGTAATGAAATAAAACCGGAAAGCTTACCGGTTCAGTTTGCTTGTGAAATGCCTCAAGCCTTGACTTCAGAACAGCTGCGGTATCATCTTTGCGTTGAATCAAAGGTTCTCCAGTTACCTTCAAGAAATCAAAAGAAGGAAGCAAGTTTGTGAACATACTTTCATCTACTGACTTGCAAAATCATTGACAAGGCAAGCACTATGGAAAACATGTATAAGAAATAGTCTCAACCATATTCAAATAACCTTGATTATTTAACAAATTCACAAACCAACACACCCCAAATGCGGGTGGCAACTGGATTCCCTGTGAACAATTTTCTTCTACCTCTCTTAAATTACCTAATCCCACACCACTGATGTCTTGATCAAGGGTTTTAGTCAAGATAGATAATTGATGGCTATATTACCTTCCCTTGACATATCCAGCCCCTTGTCAACATAAACGGACAGTATTCTCTTGTTTAAATATTTTTTATGAATCACTTGTCCATAGACATTCTACAGCCACTTAGACTAAATATTGACAAGTCAGATCCATTGTTGGCCTAATCAACCTGTAAGAATAATATCAAGTGTAGGAGACCATAATTACCAAGAACTATTCACAATTGCTTTTACAGACTAGCATATTTTGAAAATATTGATATCTACAACAAATGTAACACCCTTTTCTTTTCCCCTACATTCCCCGTCATCAACATAGACATCTGAAAATCCAATTAAATAAAACGAGATAACAAAAAAATGCAAAAGAAGGATCAGTCATGTTCCCTTACATCATCTACACCAGGAGCCTTGGGAGGTCCAAATTTTGTATGGTAGGTTCTACCACTTGAAGGATGGATCCAGCGGCCTGTGATCCTCTCCTCCAAAATTGCATCATCAATTGCAAAATTAAGTACCCTATCAATTTTACTTCCCTGCTTTTGAAGCATGTCATCAAGCTGTGCACATAAAAGGTAAACAATTTATGGTTAGAAAAATCTACAAAAGAGTCAATTGAATATGTCCAACACTAGAAACATACAAAAACACACATTGAAATGTTTATATTTATTCAAACTCACATATATATTATACAACTAGACAATGATACCTTCTGTGCTTGGACCACAGTCCTTGGAAATCCATCTAGAATGAAACCTTTCTGACATGAAGGTTTCTTCATGGCTTCATCTATAATGCCAATAACCAAGTCATCAGAAACAAGTTCCCCCTGAGAAAACCATGCGAAGCACTCCATTAGCTAAATCCAGCAGAACTATGTAAAAATACACGAGGATGAACCGCGAATGATAAGAATGGTTGAAGATTCAACCTTTTCCATTGCCTCCTTAGCCTTGATACCAAGAGGGGTTTTAGCAGCAACAGCAGCTCTCAACATATCACCAGTAGCCAAGTGGCATAAACAGTGCTCGTCCTTAATGATTGGTGACTGAGTACCTTTTCCAGATCCAGGAGGGCCTGCCAAACACAAAACTAAAAGATTACATCCATGGAAGCTGATGACCAAAACCAGGGTTTGATTGACTGAATGGTTACAAACAAACGAACTGGTATCAATAGAAAGCTCTCACCAAATATTATGAATAAGCAAATATACATTTGTTACTACATGAGTGTGTACTGAGCTTGTCAATTGCAGGGGCATTATGCAGCACACACGATATTATCATGGGATACACCATGGATTGGAAAGTTTATCCAAACAAGTAAATTCAATATTCACAAGTTTGTTCAATTCATTTCTCCCCCTAGTTGAATCAAATTCTAATTATTCACCGCACTTGTTTCAAAGTAGCTGTGTTAATTTGAAATATTAACTCCCAACTACGCCGACAATCTGAAATCTTTTTCTTATCTTTTTTTTAAAACAAGCAAGATGCTAAAAAAGGCAATCAGATAGAAACAGAGAAGAGGATGCAATTGGTCTGTTAGGTGTTTCTGAGAAAGTTAAGAGATAAGAATTTTGGAGGCAAGAATGAAAATAAGCCGAGACTAATTTTGGAGAAAAAATTCTTCACACAGAGTTATCATACAAGAAAATAAAAAGGTTTTGAAGCAAATAAATCAATCAAAACCTTTATCTACAAACGAAAAGAAAAAAGATGCTCATGCCATTGTCTCAAAGCATTTCAACGGAAAGGAAAGACGTTAAATTTACAGATTAAACATACACAAGATGGTGAGTGAAGATCGATGTGGTGAACTCTCTGAATTCACAAGGAAATTTTGCAATACATCATTTTAGAAATGGCCCCCTTTTAACAAGAAATGTCAAAATTCCATCTTGTGAATCTCAGAAACATTAACTATTGTCATAAGCACTGCAAATCTTCTTTCTACCACGCAGCATAATCAACCTTCAATTCAATTTTGAAAATATAGTCAAAGATTGAAATGACTTGACTGATGAAACAAGCGGGCTCAAAGTATCTTTGAAAAATAATTCGAGTTTTAGATTCACTTAACACCGCATCTTAATGTAATCAAAAGCACAGCAGCCTGAAAAATCACTCCCACGTCTAAAATGGCCCCGTAAAGAGGGTTTTTTTTTTAATATGTCTTCAAATTCCCAACTCTATGAAAAAGCAAAAGCAAAAACCCACTTCTCAACTAAAGCAACAGTAAAAAAAAGCTCTGATCTTTTCTTTTTCCTTTTCCTCAGTTACCTCCGCAACCAAGCAAACAGTTCATAATAAAAAACAAAGAGAAAAGAAAACTCTTAACACAAAAAACCCACGAAGAATTCTCGGATCTGAATGCACCCTGGAATTAAAAACCAAGAAAGTCCAAAACTTTAGGCATTGCAATTCATGCTACATAAACAAAACATGGTGCGTAGTTTACTTGTAATGTGGAGAGAGAGAAAGTGGAAGAGTAATAAATGAGACAAACCGATGAGTACGAGACGCTTGTCGGGTTTATCAGAACACTTCATGCGACGGAGGAGCTCAGTCATGAGATCCAGTGATGGCACATCTTCCAAGTTTGATGCTGCTGCACTGCCTGCCATTCTTGTCTGGTAGAGAAGGGGTGTTAGGCGTTTAATTGTAGTGAAACAGAAAGGAGGGGAAAACGGGTGTATAAGCAGAGGGGTGTGGCTGTGAATGTGAGAAAAGGTAGGTGTGTTCTGTGTTACCCGATCGGACCTTCCTATGCTTCAACTTCAAGTAGTTCTGGTCTACTTTTAACCACTTCTCTAAATTACTATTCTGCCCTTCCTTTTTAATAATTAGAAAATTATGTTTAAAAATCTATTAAAATAATATATTTTTATTTTTAAGTATAAAAAAATCAAAGTTGTTGATATTTTTCTTATAAATGAAAAGGATATTTTTGGATTAATTGACATTAATGAAGAATAATTTTTTTTAAGATCATAAAAGTGGTCTTATTTGAAAATATTTTATTAAATTTATGTATATGCTTGCCTTAGATCTTAAACCCAAAAAATCAAGAAAAAATAGTCAACTTTTTCAACCACTAGATCAACTCCTCTTGGAATTGTAGTATTTTTCCTTAATACCTTTCGTGTTTAATAAAAAAAATTAATCTTGTTGAAACCAAAAAAGTAAAAAATAGGGATGCTAATTCTATGGTGGCCAGAAATTCCAGGCGAGGGCTTTAAGCTGTTTCTCCGATTGAATTGACTTATGGTATGTTTGGTGGCGTGAGATGTAACTTTGATTACTCTCTATTAATAAATTAGTATATGACAACTTCTAATGTTGAACTGCAGTGATCATCACGTTTTAAAGAGAGAAATATGTTAAGAGTTATCAAAATATGATTGAAATCAAATAAATAATTATATTTACATGCAAGTTCTCGTAATATTTTCCATGCAATAGGCATCACAACAGTATGGTGGGGTCTTAGACATTGGATCTCGAGCCCTGCAAATTGTATTATTTTTCTCTACAGAGAATGCCAATTGTTTCAGTTCTCTTTCGAGGCCACAGCCCCCGACAACTTCCGGTTTAACAACGCTAGCAACGCAGCTGTGCAAGGCGGCGGTCCTCCTGGAAAGCCACCTCCTTGACGCCAAACTATAAAGAAACAGCAGTGGACAGCTTCAAGCTCGCCTGCAAAACGTGGTGCCGATGCCGCAAGCTCAACGACAATCAGAAGTCAACACTAATTATTAGTTTTTTATTCCTACCAAACTGAGGCAGTTATGTTGCTTTTGATAGCTGCAATGGTAGACTCACCAACCTCCGAATCAACCTTTTATTGTTGAAAACAGAGGCCACTCAACTACTCAATGTAGACCCTAAAGGGAGGTTTGACAATACATTTTAATAACATTTTTGAAAGAAAAAAAAAACAAATTGTTTTAAATTTTAATTTTTTAGATCATTTTCATGTCTTAATATTAACAAATATATATATATATATATATTATTTTAATATATTTTTAAATAAAAAATACTTTTAAAAACAACACTAGCATAAAACCATCTGGGCTTAAAACTACTAAAATATTATCTCCAAGGCCGCAAACATATTGTTCCTACTACAACAATACAGATACCCGGAGGGCAAAAAAGCAAGACAATTCAGATTCATAAACACAAAACCAAAACTGGGGCTAGAATTCGATATTTGTAGAAATCTAAAGGCGTTTAATAATCTTAACATAATTTGAGGAGAGATCACAGTGAACAGAAGACCAGTTCTACAAAATGAACAGCATCTTGGATACATCAACAGTTAGCAAAACCCACTATTCACCTTTTGACTTCTTCTTTTTCTTTTTCACGTCACTGGCATCTTGCAGAACCTCTCCATCTTGATCTTTATTCTTCTTCTTCTTCTTCTTGGAAAGACCATCCTCCTCAGCATGAGCCCCGTTAGTACGATTTGTGTTCTCATCAGCCTGCTCCTGTTCCAATTTTCTCTTATCCTTTTTCTTTTTCTTCTCCGATTTAGCATCCTCTGAAGCACCTCCATTTACTGCTGGTTTGTCCTCGGCCATGTGATCACCATTCTCTGCAGCATCAGATTTTGATTTCTTTTTCTTGCTTTTCTTTGCAGAAGGAACAGCAGGTGCTTCTTCAGTTTCCATATCAGTATCTAGAGAATCCAACAGTAAAAAACACAAAGCAAACCATCAATGCCAAGAACTGAAAGCTGTGAAAGCACAAATGTCAACGAGTTAAACAGGTCATTTTTAAGGAATAATCATGAAATGGATGTGGCAGGTAAGACTTCAAGCCAGGAAAACACAAAGGCTGTTCATCAGAATCATGTTTTGCATGTTAACAATGCAACTGAAGATAATATGGAAACACTTCCAACAGAAAACCAATTTTTTTTAAGGTATATTTATATAAAGAAAAAAGAAACAGAATCATTTTCACTCAGGTGCACACCTTTATTTTCAGCTCTTTCAATTGCATCTTTCATCACATCAATGTTTTTACGAGGTGCGACACCCTTGTCGTAGAAGTCCAATCTCTCCTCAACTTGTTCTCTTAGTTTCTCCCCAAAAACAGTTGTACCATTCTCTGCAACACAACATACAAAAATAAGCTAATTCTAGAGAGTTGAAATAGTAACCCAATTTACAGAAAAAAGAAATTTACCAGAAAAACAATCAATGCGAGATGCAATAGAGCACTTGTTTGCAAGATAGCGAGCCATGCGTCCCTTGTTGCGAGCAGATGCGCGCCCAATAAAAGATGAATGGAAAATCAAACCATATTTTGGTGTGTTTCCACGAGTTTTAAGTGCCCTAAGAACAAAACATCATAAAGGTGAACATTTAGAACTCAAAATCTACATAGAGGAATGTTTTAGTGGAAAAAGATCAACAAAACAGTTAGGAGCAAAGATCTTTTAGATGAGGTACCCGATAGAACACAAGCCCCAGAGGGAGCAAAACTCTAAATACTATTTGGAGTTTTGTGAAGCAATAGAAAAGGACAAGTGTTACTCATAATTATATGATGCAGTTATGCCATATTCAGAGAATAGAAGCAATGGAAAAACACCTGAAGAGTGCCTTCTCTGCACCAAGGATCTGAAGGGTGGAAGAAGGGCACTTGGCCAGATTTGTGAGACTGCCAGCATGAGAAATCAGACGAGCCCCAACCATTTCACCAATCAAGGAAGCCAAATTGGGAGCAATATCATTCATTTTAGTAATAAGATATTCATGGAGCTTCTTCCTGTACTCGGAGAGGTCCATTACCCTCTGAGCAAATTGCTGGACATTAATCAAGTCAATGGGGGACAAGTCTTGCCCTGGAAAAGGGAAAGAAAAAGGTGAGTCGAAGATGAGACAGGATTAAAAATTGGCTGACATGTGATAGACAAATAAGAATTCTACCCATTGATGCTTTGGCAGCTTCTACAACCTCCTTTGCTTTATCTTCATCTCCAAGTAAGTCGGTTAGTTCTGAGAGTTTGTCTTCAGACAACTTCGACTTGTCATCAATGAACTTTGCAAGTTTGGCATAGAGATAGTTGTCATTGACGATCTTTGCTAATTCAGGGAAATGCCAAGAATACCATTCTCTGCAGGAAATTAAGCGTTAGAGGAGATACAGCTAGGCTGATACAAATTCCAAACATGCAAACAGCACATGGGTTTAAAAATCAATCACAAACCTAACTCTCATTGCAAATGAATTGACATCCTTATCAAGAGTATCGAGAAGGAAAATTGCTTGAATAACCATATTGTCAACTCGGTTTACATTGAACTTCACTTTTGCTCTGCTGTAACTGTGTCCCAGACCAAGTTGGGCTTTCTCCAAGTCACCAGGCTGTATAAAGGATTGGAGACGAGAGGAAAAAAATTGTGATAAACATACCTCACGAAAACAGACAACAGGAAAGCTTTACAAAAAGAAAAGTACGGATTTGTAGGAATGCAGACCTTTAAGTCCTTGATGAACCTTTCAAAATGTAATCTTACACCGCGAAGAATCTCGTGAACAAAGTCATTGCTTTGGCAAGGGATTTTAGTCACCTCAAAGATATGTGACCCAATCTTTGGCTCAGCAACTCCCAAACTAAACTTTGCCTTCTTTCCCTCCTTGACTTTTGGGAGATTAAGCTCCAAAAAGTTCCTCAATTCATCAGTCATGATCCCTGCAAACAAAGACCGATGACAAATCAGACATAAATTTGAAGGTGGAACCAAAGAGAGCCACTTCCATCTCTAACATCTGCCATTTTATATCTCCGATAACACAAAACAAGCAATTCATCCAGTGAAACCACAGCAAAGCTAATTACTCTTATATTATCGATGACTGAAAGCTATCAATTACGACATTTGCTACCCGTGAATTGCTTTCTTTCATTTGACAGTTTTCCCCCAACCAACCAACCAACCAAGACAGGACCTATCAAGAGCTAAAAAGCACCTTGTTTGAAAGCAAAGCCAGCACAACTATCAGAACAACAACGCTGTTTCTCAGTTCATAAAGAGTCAACTGACCACTAAAACAACCGAAAAACAGCAACTACATAGATTAATTAAGTTTATTCACAATCAGAACATATAAGAAAAACCTAATTACTACTTAAAAAAGGCAAAGAGATTAACTTATCTCGTTGTTTTCAACTTACTTCAAGTAAAACAAACTACAAAAACTAACAGCTTCCAGGATACCAATTAACATAGACATGTATAAACAAACGGGCCTGAAAAAAGCTATACCTTCAGAAACAGAGTTAATCTGATTAAGAGCATCGAGAGCAGACTCGAACGGGAGAAAAGCAGTGAGCTGTACTACCTTACCAAACCGGTTAAGATCCGAAACAGAATTCCTAACAGCCTCAGTGTTTTGTCCAATTTCATCAAGACCACCAGCTTGGAAAAGACTGTATCCTGATGAAGTCTCGTATAACAAGTACAAAGTCATTGTTGAGGAAATAAGACGTGTAGCGGCCTCGATGGTGTGGTGGCAGCGGTGGCTGTGTGGTTAGGGTAGGGTTTTATGTGTTTTAGGGTTTATGGTGAGGTATAGCTTTGTGGGATATGAAGAGTTAAAAGAGGGAGGGAGAGTGTGATGGGTCGATGGTGGCCATGGGTCGGGCCTCGTCTAAATTGGTGATGTGGATTTGTTGCGAGTTATTCGGGTTCAGAAAATACCATTTGTTATATAAGCAAGAAAATTATTCAACTATTTTCATGAGCTTTTTATGATTTCATTTAGTAGTTAACGAGTTGGTATGCCCGCACGTTGTGTTAGTTTTTTTTTGACGTAGTAAACTAATTGATTGTTATATATATTTTAATTGATTAAATAATATTTTAAATAGTTAAATTATCATCAATAAAATCTGTTTCAAATGAGTTATTTATTTTGTGTATCGAAGTTATTGAATGTTGCTATTATTTGAATGTTTGGATAATTATTTAATCGGTAGATTGTTTATGTGCATCGAAGCGCTTGTAAATAATTTGACTATACTTTTCTATCCGTTTTATCTATATTTGATTTAGTATATTTTTTGGTTACATGATATTGAATCTTAAATATTATACATAAAAAAGTTGTGCAGGTCAGTTTTGAACAAAAACAACATCGACTAATGAATTATTTCTATTATTATTATATTTGAATCATCATGATTTTTAAATTATCATAATTATTATAGTTGCTATTATAATAACTGTTGTAAATAATTAATATTATGATTATTATTGACAATATTGTTATAATCGTTATAATTATTATGACAATAATTATAACGATAACCAACTAAGTTGTTTTTTTGGATATTATTTCAATTATAATTAGTATTATTATCATTAGTATAATTGTTTTTGTTATTATTGATATTTTTATATTATTTTATGAGTGACTGTTATTACTACCATCAAAATCATCGTTAGTTATATCATAAGCACCATAATTATTAGAATAAATTATAATTATTATTATCATGATAATTTATAATATCACTATTATCATCAAGATTATAACACCTTAAATTATTATTATTAATATTGTTAACATAATAAAAAATATTAATTTATCCTAAAGAATAAAAAAACTTAAAAGTTTAACAAAAGAGTAAGCAAGAAAAAACACATCTCTAATTATTATCATTATTATTGCATATATAATAAATAAAAATGACCTCGAAGAATAAAACATACTAAAAATTATTAAAAAAACAAAAAAAAAGCAACAAAAGAGAAATAAATATTATTAGCCTTAACAAAATCATTTGAAAAAAACATTTCAAATGATTACTATTATTATTGTATAAATAATGAAAAAAAAAAAATTACCTTGAAGAATCAAGAAACTAAAAAAATAACAAAAGAGTACGCAAAAAAAAATAATGACAAAACAAAACAAAAATATTAGCCTTATAAAAATATTTTGAAAAAAACATATAAAATAATTCTTACTATTATTGCATAAGTAACTTTAAAACCTTACCTCGAAGAATTAAAAAACTCAACATTATAACAAAAGGGAAAGAACAAAAATGAAAAAATAAAATAAATATTATCAGCTTTAAAAAAATAATTGACCTGAAGAAAAAAAATAATTTTTAAATGATCAGTAATACAAATTAAAATTTAAGGATTAAATAAAAAAAGAGACAACCCCAACAAAAGAGAAAATTGGAGAAATGATTCTTACTATTATTGCATATAAAAAAAAAACTAACCTCGGAGAAAAAGAAACTCAAAATTAAAACAAAAGAATAACCAAACAAATAAAATAAAATAAAAACAAAAATAAATATTATTAGCCATAAAAAAATATTTGTTTTTTTATTAAAAAAAAAGAAACATGAATTTTCAAATGATCACCACCACAAATTAAAATTTAAAGACTAAATTCAAAAAATACAACCCAAACAAAAGAGAAGATAAAAAAGGATTCAAAACTAAAACAAAAAACATATACACATAAACATGTACACTAACATATATATATATATATATATATATATATATATATATATATATATATATATAATAGATGAATTAATTCCTAATAGAACAATTAAAAGTATAAGGGTCAAAATAAAAATAAAATATATGATTGATTTCAAGTAAAGGATCAAATTGACAACAATTCATACTTATATACCAAAAATATTAACGGATTTAAAACAAAACCAAAATTAAAAGAACAGAGACCGAAATGGAAATGCAATATATAATGAATTTCAAATAAAGGACAGAATTAAAAATAATACAGCTTGTTGCACCAAAAAGACTAGGGGGGTTCATACAAACCAAAAATTAAAAGAAAAAGGACTGATATGCAAACAAAATATATAATCAATTTCAATTAAAAGATAAAATTGAAACAAATCAAAACTTCTATTACAAGACCAAACAAAACAATCAAAAGCCAGTGGAGGGAAATGAAGCCACCATAAACCGAGGGGACTAGAGTGTAATCTGGTGTTCAGGAGAGAAAAAAGGGTATAAAAACATTCAACTGACTATTTACGCCTCTCCGGACATCATGGTAAGCCACGCGTCACTCCATTCGACCGAGAACATGGCGGTGCATCTTCTGAGACACCGGATGGATAATTTTCTCCACCGTATGACGCTTCACGCGTTACCGGTAAAGAGCGTGAGGAAGAAATGTGCTGACACGTCTGCACGACGCGTAAACAGTGCCGTCAGGAAAAAATATTTAAAAAAGAGTCAATTACCTAAACACCCCTACAATTAATTTTTTCCTTTTGTCTTTTCAGGGCTTATATACGTATTAATACATTTTCAAAATTTGTGTAATGTCTTGAAGACTGTCGTTGACTGTTCTTTTGTTTTTTTTCCTTATTGGAGGACTCAATCGTTATTTCACTGTATACAGATCATTAAAATATCAAAATTACCCCCGGTTTTGTTACTGTACAATGCGTGCGGGGAGGGGTAAACCGTATTTTTACTCTGCAAAAATACACGAAAAATATTGAAATACCCCCCAAATAATTTGGTAACGGCCCTATGGAGAAATAAAAAATACCCCTGATACAAAGAAAAGGGCTAAGGCATACTGAGGGGCAAAATCGTTAATCCACTATTGCAATCCACAATATTTTATAAATGCATGTACAATGTTTATCCGAGCTCTTTCAGCTTTTGTTTTAATAGCACCCAACAAAAAAATATCTTGAGTAAAAAACATAGATTAATGTAACCATGGTGGGAGTTCGTTTTGCACGGGCATGGCTTGAGCCTAGTGGAGATGATCCAGCCCGTTAAAGTGTCTGTTTGAAAATGTGTTTGCAGTTATTTAAAAAAAAATCAAAAATATTTAAAATAATTTTTTTTTAATTTTTTAATTTTTTATATTAGTATATAAAAAATAATTTAAAAACATAAAAAAATTCATTTGTATAAAAAATTATTAGTACATAAAAAATAATTTAAAAACATAAAAAAATTCATTTGAAAAAAAAATTATTTTTTTTTACATTAAACTGTTTTTTTAAAACCTCAACCACAAAAGCAAAAGCAATACCAAACACACCCTTGATCATTCAAAAATCTTATTTTTAAACATATTGAATTTTAGAATACCATCAATAATTTTATTATGGGATAAATAAAAAGGGGTTGGGGTTGGTGGGAAAATCAAGTTAAAATTTTTAGACTGATTCAAGAGTCCGATCGTGCCTCTATTGTGCCCAAAATACAAATTCAAGGCTAAAATAATTTATTATTGGATAAATTTGCATAAAATTAAGTCGAAAGGCATAATTATATTTTATAAACCAATTTTTTGATTTAATTGTGGGCCAATTTAAAGCATAATTATATTTAAGAATTAATTTACGGTCCAATTGAAGGATTTAATTAAGTGTAGGGACTTAATTATACTTCAATTAGTCAAATTAATTTTAGTAAGGGCTTAATTGGTAAAAAAATCAAGTTCGGGAGCCTAATTCGGGTTTAATTGAAAAGGTTGGAATTTTTGGAGACCAAATTCAATTTTTGTCAAGGTAATTGGATGAAATCAGTAGTGAAATTCAAGAAATTGAGAGTTTAATGGTCAATTAAGGATAAAATTACATAAATTCAAAACCAAAGATCGAAGTAAAAATGGCATGTAAAGTTAAGATTGTTATTGATTTTTTAGCGGGATAAAATTGTATAAATATAAAAATTTAAAACCAATTAAAAGCATAATTAAAATAATTATAAATTAAGAACCAAAATGTAGTTGTGTCACTCTGCGAGATTTGCCTGGACGTCATCCCAAAAGTTGAAGAGATCACCTATGTATGCGTGCGATGAGCAATGGAATCGTCATCCTCATTCTATAAATATCAAGAACTGGAACATGCAGACAAGAAGAACTCAAGTGGGGGGAGAGCACACAAAATAATCGAGGAAAAAAAAGAGAACAGAGAACATAACGCAAGAAGTTGTGAACAACCCCTCAGCAACACTAGTTTTTTTCTCCTCTCCTCGTTGTCGATAGCAACCTTGTCTTCTTCACCTCCGGCTGTAGTAGTGGCAGCAATCCAGTTTTCTACTTTCCAATCGGCAGCAGCTGCAGCCCCCGACAATAACCTTTCCTCTCCCGCAACAGTTGCACTTCTTGTTTGCAAGACCTACAACAACTCATTCTTCTTCCCTAACACCGATAACCTTTTCTTTTCCTTTGACATCAACTTCTTCTCCTCCAACCACACAACAACAACCACGCGCAGTGCCAGCAACCATTGCAACACCTTCCTTCTCTTCCTGCAGCCACCATTCTCGGCGCCGCCGCCACTGGTAACATCGGCCCGACCTCCTTTACACTTTGGTCTATTTTTAACTTTAGAGTTTTTTTTATAGAAATAAAAGACTAAAATATAGTATTGTCATGATAATATTAATAAGAAAAATATCATTATCACAAAATATCTTTGACATATTAGAGTATAAATATATCTTATTTATAACAGAAAAAAATGTTGGACTTGTTTTAGTATCAGACATAGTGAGTCTGAGAGTTTACTAGATCCATAAATATCTGAGCTGAATGCATGACTAAGCCTAAAGATGATGAGTTGTCATTTTAAATCTAGTTTATTTATTTAGAAAAAGGAGGTTAAAAAAACAGAAAAATTATTAATTTATCAAATATATATATGAATTCATATATTATAAATTATTGCAAACAATCCAAAACTAATAATCCTTGGCTTAATTAGGGGTGTTTTTAATTTTGTGATTTCACCCAATTTTCAAAGTATTATACAAATTGTTTTTTGTTTGGAAAACTATTAAATTAATATTTGTAAAAATACTTTTTTGATAATTTTAATGTGTTAATATTAAAAATAAATTTTTTAATGTGTTAATATTAAAAATAAATTTTTTAATGTATTAATATTAAAAATAAAAATTTTAGAATATATTTTAATTTATTTTTAAATAAAAAATACTCCTATAAAAAATCTGGTAATAAATCGAATCATAAATCGAGAGATATATTTTTCCCCCCAATAATGCTCCTGGTAAAGAGGTTTAACATCTCATATTTCATTTTTATTGAATTTCAAATTTATTTTGCAAGAAAAAAGAAAAAAAGCCCAGGAGAAAGGTCAAACAACAGAATAGAAAAGAAAAGGCGACAAAAAGAAAAATAAAACCTTCATTGATCTTTTATTTATCACCATATTGATAATGGAAAATACATTTCTCCTTGCAGTCTTCTCCCTGATCACTTCTCTGTTAATCTATATCTTAACAATCACGTCCCTCAAGATAATCAATGGTAGAAGGACCAGACAAAGGGCAGTCGGATTCTTCCATCCATATACAAACGATGGTGGCGGTGGAGAAAGGGTGTTATGGTGTGCCGTTAAAGCGATCCAAGAAGAAAGTCCTGATCTCGACTGTGTTATTTACACAGGAGACCATGATTCCTCTTCAGAAAGCTTGATGTCTCGTGCCCTTGATCGATTTGGCGTCAAATTACTTTCTCGACCAAAGGTACCAACTCCAATTTTTTGATAGAATCCTTTTTTTATTGGATAAAGACTTGTCATGAGTTGCTTTTAATTTTTGATTTTTCTGTCTCTTTGATGTTACCCTTTATTTATATGATGAAAACTTAATGTGAGCTGGTTTCAAATTTTGTTATTTTTGTTTATTTTGTGTAATGGGGTGCTGCAGGTGGTGCATTTGTATAAAAGGAAGTGGATTGAAGAAACTAGTTATCCAAGGTTTACTATGATTGGTCAAAGCTTTGGTTCAGTTTATTTAAGTTGGGAAGCTTTGTGCAAGTTTACTCCTTTGTATTATTTTGATACTAGTGGATATGCTTTCACTTACCCAGTCGCTAGAGTGTTTGGTTGCAAAGTTATTTGTTACACGCATTATCCTACGATCAGTTTAGATATGATTTCTCGTGTTCGTGATCGGAGCTCCATGTACAATAACGATGCTTCAATTGCCAAGAGGTAAGATTCATGTTCAAATTAAAGTTGTGATTGATTTATCTGCTTGCTTGTTTAGTACTGTTTATAAGGTTTGTTTAGAGCACTGTTATTCAAGTCTATTAACAAATGCTTGTTTTGAAGGCTTTCTCTGTATCTTCAAGTTTTTTTTTTTATGATCAATGAAGAGGTTTCCGGTGTAAGTGAGAGGCAGAGATTTACTAACATTCTGCATATCTTTTTCAAAAACTTTATTACTTGATCAAGGAATGAAAGTACATGGATCTTTACTGAAAATGGGATTTGGGTATGGTTCGATGTTAAGTAATGATCATATAGCTATGTATTGGAAACATGGTAGAATGGATGTTGAAGTGTTTACTGCAGTGTTTGATAGAAATGTTGTTTCAGTGAAAGTGAGGCAGAAAGATGTTTCAGTCAAAAGCCCATGCCAAATGTGAGTTCATTGACAGTTATGATCACTGGCTATGGAAAGCATGGTTTAGGTGATGAGGCAATTCGTCTCTTTGACAAACTGCTTTCAGATAGCGCTGGGGTGGATGTGATTTACTCGGTTGTGGTCTTAGCCCATAGCCATTCAGGACCAGTTGAAAGAGGACGAGAATACCTCTCAAGGTTTTGTGGTGACATAGGATTGATGCTAGGGTAGAGCATTATTTTTCACGATGGCCAAGCTGGTTTCTCAAGTAAGAATGTCATTGACCTAGATGCCTTTAAAGCCAAACACAGCGATATGGCAGATATTGCCAAGTGCTTGTAGATGAAGACTTGAAATTAGGAAGAGAAGTACATGATCTCCTTTTGAGATTAGACAGTGTAATCCCGTGAACTATGTGATGCGTCCAATGTCTGCTATCAGAATGATGTGAGAGAATAAGGGAATTAGTGAGGAAAAAGAGATCAATGAAAGAGGCAGGACATAGTCTGGTAGAGATTGACAAGGCGCTTTTTGCGAGGTAGATTTGTGCAGATTAAACATTGATTTAGCTTTGGTTTGATGACACAAGTGTAGACCGAATCACTTTTTATCCATGTTTATTGTCAAATGCTTGTTCTGAAGCCTTCCCCTGAAAGTTAAATTTAGCTCTCCAAATATTCGTTTATTCTGGGATTGATGCTTGCTGGAAGTTACACTGTGGGTTTGGGAAAGAAAGGAAAACTAATTTCAGGGAAACTTATGTGTTTGTTTTAGCTTAGGACTCTTATGAAAAGTAAAGAACTCTTCATTTAGATGTGGCTGCTACCATGGCAGCTCCTTCATGGAATGATTGGAAATTTTGTACTCGAAGCTTAACAATGCAGAAGAGAAGTCTCACCTTCTTTCTATTGCTGCTGTTTTGATTTGGCAATTGTAGAAGCATTTTAATGGTGTTGTCTTTAATGGTATTTTACCAAATTCTCAATTTACTGTCAATCTGGCATGAATTCATGTCTTGGAATATGAGCTTTCTATGGAACATTCACTTAGCACCGGCTGATTGTCCAAACACAGTATATCATAGCTATCATAATTTTAATTTGATGCCTCCAGCTCATGGGATCAAGGAAGCTTTGAATAGGGACAAGGAAGCAAGGGTTAGCTTAATTTGTGCTACAACAGATTGTTAGGATCTAATGCAGATTTTTTCAACAGAGGACCTCCACTTTTGAATATGGAGATTATTCTGCATGATGATTTACAGCTTCCCAGGAAGTTCAAGTGGTTCTGTTTTGATATATTCGTAACTTGTAATAAGGCTGCTCATTTCTTGCCAGGGAAGCTAGCATGTGTGGAGTTGATGACATTTCGGATTGTAGTCCACGTATTCATAAAGTTCTGTTGGATATAACTTTACTCTTGTATCTGATGGAAGGTTTTTTTTTTTGGTCAATGAATCCATTAGCTGTACTGGCAGAAAAGAGAAAAGGATAATAAAGAAAGCTTTTCTCTCAAGAACTTATATTTAGTTGAAACAAAATGGAAAACTTTTGGGTTCTGCTGGTCTTCTAGATTTATGTTTGGGATACTTTATATGCTCGTGTCCTTATTTTTGTAAATAACAAATATTTTTTCTTGTGGCAGTGGTTGGCTATCACGGT
Source organism: Salix brachista (assembly GCA_009078335.1). NCBI lineage: Eukaryota > Viridiplantae > Streptophyta > Magnoliopsida > Malpighiales > Salicaceae > Salix > Salix brachista. The sequence continues at coordinate 15,304,161 of CM018586.1, forward strand.
GCAAGATCTTCTACTATACATTATTTAGTTGGATGTATGGATTTGTAGGTTCTTGTGCGCACCTTGCAATGGTGAACTCTTCATGGACTCAATCTCACATTGAAAAGCTTTGGAAGATTCCAAACCGTATTATGCGAGTATACCCTCCTTGCGATACATCAGGGCTTCAGGTTTGTTATATTATGTATTGTATTATATATTGTGTCATTGCTCTTCTCCTGCCAATATCTTTATCACTTGGGGTTCTAAAATGTTGAAGTCCAAACAGGTGCTTCCTTTGGAAAGACCTGCAAAAACTCCGATATTTATATCCGTGGCCCAGTTTCGTCCTGAGAAGGTGGGCATACTTACATAAACCTAGTGAACACAAGGTACTGCAGTTTTTGCGGCTCGTTCCTGGGGCCTTTGTGGGCTTACATTCATCTTTACAGCCTGTGTTTCATGTCTCAGGCACATCCACTTCAACTCGAGGCCTTTTCAGTTGCCATTAAGAAGTTAGATGCAGACATGCCGAGACCTTTGTTCCAGTTTGTTGGTAGTTGCCGAAACAAATTTGATGAGGACAGGCTGCAGAAATTGCAGGACAAAGCGGTGGAATTGAAGATAGATGGGGATGTACAATTCTACAAGAATGTGATGTATAGGTTGGTGCAAGCACTTTATAAAATTGCTCTTTTCTTATTGAAAGTTGAAGAGTTTAATATGAGCGTGTGCACATGCATGTGTACATGTATGTTGGCAAGTGCATGCACATGCACGTGCATGTGGCACTTCATTCTACAGTACTGTGTGCATAAATTGTTTTTTTATACATTTATTCTAAAAAATGAAAAGACACTGGAAGGATGTTATGTGGAGCATATGTTCCATACGTGGAAGAAGATGATTAATCATACTCTGTTCTGGCTCAGCTTGTTGACCAATTTGATATTTATTTTAGTGGCTCACAAGTAAAAAAAAGGCCTTTCATTAGTTTTTTTTTTGCTTTTGTATGATTCATGACTTTATTCTGACCATGCCAGGGTACTCGTGTGACTATAACTAACTTGACACAGGACTTCATTTGGCTGAGGAATTGCAAGTTGTGCCTCACTGTTGAATTATTATTTAAACCATTGTTTTGAGGTAGGATATGATGATGCCTGGTCTAGAAAAATTGATGAGAGTTCTGTGGAGGTGATGGAATAATCTAAAAAAAAGGATAGTGTGCTAATTGATACAATGAGTCATTAGGTTTAAGAGTTTCTTTCGTGTTTGATGATTTGTAGTTGATCACCCCACCTCAAATTTCAGGTTTGTTTCAGTTTTATCACCATTTTCTTTATCTGGAGTTCTTTAGGCTCAGTTAGCTTTATCCTAATAAAGGTATTTGCCTTTTCTTTCCCCTTTAGTATTTCTTGTGTACGTCCTCTGTCTTTGGGTCTGAGGCATATTTTCTCATGAACTCATCATATACTGAGAGATTATTTCATTGCATTTTGCTTTTACCTGAAGAAATAGAAAGGGAAGAAAGCCCTAGTGTTTTGATCCATGTCTGCACTTTTAACCTTGGCCAATTGACAGGGACTTGGTGAAACTTTTGGGAGGTTCTGTGGCAGGAATGCATTCTATGGTAGATGAACACTTCGGCATTAGTGTTGTGGAGTACATGGCTGCAGGAGCCATACCAATTGGTGAGCATTTTTTTTTTCTCATTTAAATGATGATACTTCTATTTTCTGTTATCTTGAGAATGCTTTGGGTGAAATTACGTTGATTTTCTTACTTTCCTCTCTTCAGCTCATAATTCTGCTGGGCCAAAAATGGACATTGTTCTAGAAGAAGATGGACAGCAAACGGGATTTCTTGCCCAGAATGTAGAAGAGTATGCAGATGCCATCCTCAAAGTTTTAAGGATGCCAGAAACTGAGAGACTCAAGATGGCTGCAGCTGCAAGGAAACGTGCAGGCCGATTTTCCGAGCAAAGATTTTTTGAAGATTTGAAAGCTGCAATTCGACCAATATTAAACCATGTTTCCAGATGATGGATTAACACAGTGAATAGTTATAGCAATTTTCTAACTACAGAACAGAGGAGCACAGCTAGTGTCAAATGAACTCTAGTTTACAGCCACAGCCGTTCCAAGTTAACAATGGCATGTTGCGCTAACACTGGAAAAATTTTGGATTGAAAATTCTCTAGCATGTGGCATGCTGGCTGGATGAATGGCATCTTCTGAAGGATCGTGTAGTCCTTCTGAAGGTTTTTCAGGTGTGATGTTTTAAGATTGAACTTCAAACTAAATTTTCAGAGCTGTTCATTGTTCTATCACTCTTTGGGCATAATTTCTCCCCTTTGTCTTCCGCGCTTCTCACCTGGACATATTGTTGATTGTTTTATAAATAATTATGTAATAATATATAGAATTTTTAAAATAATTTCCTCATTAATATAATATTGAATGAGGATAAATTTACTATTTTTTTTATAAAAAAAATCATTGTATTTTTTTGAATATTTGTTATTTATAAGGGTGTGTAAAAATAATTGGTTCATGATTTTTACATTTTTTAATCAAAACTTGCTTTTACAATCATAATAAGTTTTTACTTGAAAAACAATGCTTCTCATAAAAAAAATATATTTTTTTGAAAAAGAAATGCAAGAATTATAAAATTAGGTTTCTTATTAGACAATCATGTCTCTTCCTTTTTTAGTTTGTTTAGTTTTTATTTATTTATTTAATGAAGTATGCTACTATTAAAAAACTAAATAAAAAAATCATGGATCTAAAAAAATTATCTATTAATTAATAATATGCAAAAAACATTCTCACACTTATATATTATAAATATAAAGCAAGCTTTTCTGTGCAATTTTTCAGATTGTCAAGCATTGTACAAATATAAAATCATTACCTTATCTAGTGATAATTATGATAAAGGGCACGACTGGTCCACAAAGTGACAAATTTCCAACGTATGATCTGATTGCTGGATTTTTATTTTTTATTTTTTATTTTTATTTTCTGGGTTATTAAATTTAAAATAACAAAAGCAAAGGCAGCGGTGGTCTTCACTCATAAGTCATAACAACATCATCATGTCGTAGGAGTCATTTGCCTGAATTATTTGATTCAGACACACCATGATCCTAATCAGTGAAAATCATGTCACGGTAGCCCCCTCTTTTGCGCCTAAATAATTGGGCTTCTAGCCCTTCTTTTTTTTTTAGTATAAAAAATATTATTATTACATTAATGTTAAGAATAATTTTTTAAAAAATAATTTTTTTAATAGTTTTTAGATAAAAACAATCGTCACTATAATACCAATTAAAATTCACTCTCATCATTAACATTGATAATTAATTATTAGTGGTTAATGATTAAGAATTGGAGGATGTATCGGCTATTAAATTAGTTATTTCTTGTGAGCTTTAAGGTTAATATATATAAATATATATATATATATATATCAAATTATTTTTTAAAAGAATTATAAAGAAAAACCTAATCCCAATAGAATATATAAATCTCAAGGTGATTTAATTATTTTTTAATATGGATTTTTTTTTCATTTCGATCTTCTTTTTTACATGGATATTGAGATGACCCTTTCATGCCGATGGTCCCATGTGAAGCATGAACGCATAAATTCCATCTCCATCCAGTATATCTGATTTCTCATTTATTACATCATAAATGCTCCTCTGCCCTGTCAAGCTAACTCCGTTGCTTGCTCCGGTGCCGGTGGTCAAATATGCCCTTAAAACTGGAGTGGGGTACAGATGGCGGTGGGGGGAAAGTCTTCAGTCCACTCATTGCTGTTCTCTCTCCTCTCATGGCATGGCCTACTGATTTTATTATCCATGTGGGGCATTTTTTATTTTATTTTTTAATCTCCATTCTAGTTTCAAGCCATCTTTATGTAAAGATCGAATCTTTTCTTAAAGTAAGAAGTCATATCCAAATCATGCTGAACGATACGATGATTTGTTATTAATTATCCACTCAGTATTTCTAATGATAAATCAATGCCTATTATTTGCATATTTAATAATCCACTAAGGAAAATCATTCGAGGCTTCTTGCTGCCATGGACATGGATAATACAAGAAAAATCTGTCTTTAATTTGAAGTAGACTTGGATTCTAGAATCTTTTGAACTCGCACTTGATCTTTCATATTTGAAAAAAGACAGGGTTTTTTTCTTCTTATCCCCAGCCTTGAGCCAATCATAGGAAAGTTTCCTTCTTAAAAGTAAAAATTCTGTTCTTTTATGTATATATATATATAAAAGAACAGAATCGCATGTGCAAAAGGTTTTTCGGCCATCTTGCCCACCACAGCCTGTCTATCTATGGTAAGTAGCCATCACTGGTTCCAAGGACATGCAAGGTTATTACACTTCAGCCCTCAAATTGATTGCAGTTTTTTTTAAGCCCACCTTGCCAACTTGTGTGTACTGGCAATGAAAGCAGCATTTTGTGCTTAGGATTCTGCGTATATTTTCTTATAAAAACCACCAGATGTCTAAGTACAAGGGCAGTTGAGAGTTGAGACACTTGGATTAGCGAGCAACATAGAAAACTCCTACTCTAAGTTCGTGTCTGTTTATTTATTTTCAGTTGGTTTTTCTGCTAAAGCGTTTTCACTGCTAACCGTGTCCATTACCAGAGAAAGTGTTTCAACTTCCAACTGTGCCAAATCTTTTCCCATTAATTTTTGACAAAAGCTCACAATCTTGGAGGAAGACACCATGTGGAAGCAGTAACTGCATCCACTCCAGGTACCCCCACCACCCCAAATCCTAAGCTTTTCAGCTAGAATGCAAAAAAATCACTGTGCTATCATTCACTGGTTGGTGTTTCATCGGGAAGGACAAACTTTCATAGCAAACTTTTCCAATTGCTTGTTCAATAGCATTTTTAAGTCCTATATTGCTTCTTATAAAGTGGTCAAGCAAATATCTTTTAAACCTCTCTTTCTGCTTATCTCCAGAGATCAGTTTATTATTTGACTCTGTTTTCTTTGTTTCTGATTAATGGGCGGTTTTGAATTGTTCCAAAGCTCAGCATTACATGTTCCTTTTCGGGGATTTGAGGTAAATTTTTGAGTCATTGTAACTGTGTCACGTGTAGTTTTTAAACAAAACCATACAAAAATCCAACAGTTCATGCTGAAGTTGTGCCAACTTATTTTGATCCTTCACAGGTTATTGTCTGCTTCAACTCTGTTTTAGTTCACTAGCAAGTTCGATTGGCAATCAGTATCTTTTATTTGTTTCTTTCAGATGCTTGAAAGCTTCATAAAGTGCGTGGAGTAATAAGAGAGTTCTTCCATGGGGCACTGTTGTAGCTTGTTTCTTCTGTCATGTCTTCTGTGGAGTTTTTTCATTGCTGGTACTCATCAATTACAATCCTCACAAACACAAGTCCTTCTTCAGATAAGGAAGCATTTAGAGTATCCAAGTCAACTAGAAATTTGGAATAATCATGGAATGGATTTATGCTATCTATCTCCATCCACGCAAGTTAATATGACATGCCAGAACAGTGTCGTCACTGAGCTTAGAATTGCAGGAGACAAGCCTGCCAAGGTCAATAACTTTGTGGGATTTGCAATTCCAAATCAAACTTTATCAGGGAGCTTCTCTTTGGATTCTTTCGTGACCACTCTTGCAAGGCTAACCAGCTTGCGAGTTCTTAGTCTTGTGTCTTTAGGCATTTGGGGGCCCCTTCCAGACAAAATTCACAGGTTGTCTTCACTTAAATATTTGGATTTGAGCTCAAATAATCTCTTTGGTTCCATTCCCCCTAAGATTTCTACAATGGTGAATCTTCAAACTCTTAACCTGGACAACAATTTCTTCAATGGTACAGTCCCGAATTGGTTCGATTCATTGTCTAATCTGACAATTCTAAGCATAAAGAACAACCAGTTGAAAGGTACATTTCCATCTTCAATCCAGAGAGTAACCACACTTATTGATCTTATTCTTTCCGGCAATGATTTATCCGGGAAGTTGCCGAATCTTGACAGGTTAAGTAAACTGAATGTGCTAGATTTGAGTGGAAACAGTTTAGATTCTGATCTACCTTCAATGCCTAAAGGGTTGATCATGGCCTTCCTTAGCAACAATTCCTTGTCTGGTGAGATTCCAAGGCAATATAGCCAGCTGAGTCAGCTTCAGCATTTTGATATTTCATTCAATAAACTAAGTGGCAAACTCCCTGATTCCCTTCTCTCATTGCCCAACATCAGCCACTTGAATTTGGCATCAAATATGTTGACTGGTTCACTTCCAGACCATCTAAACTGCGGCAGCAAACTCCAGTTTGTTGATATATCTAATAACAGATTAACTGGTGGACTGCCTTATTGTTTGAGTAATGAATCTGGAAATGGAGTGGTAATGTTTGGTGGAAATTGCTTATCTGTCGATTTACATCATCAGCGTGCAGAATCATCTTGTGTTCCCGTAAAAAGGAAACCATCTGGAGAGAAAAATATTGCAGTATTAGTTGGCGTGATTGCTGGTGTTTTTGTCATTATAGCTCTCCTGGCTTGTGGTCTTCTCATGGTGGGCAAAATATGTTGCCCTCGGGGGATATCGGAGCAGCATTTGTTGCACAAAGCAGCACAAGAGAAATCGGTGACAGGATTCTCCTCCGAGGTCCTCTCCAATGCAAGTAGGTCATCCTCTAAAACAACTCCGAGCAGAAATTTGGTTTTTGTTTGCAGAATTTAGTCTAAAAAGCTCTTCTGAGTTTGGTCTATTGACTTCTAAAATATATTTGCTTAAAGTTGATAGTTTTCATTTCCAGGGTATATTTCTGAAGCAGAAAATTGGGGTATACATGGTTTCCCAGCTTGCCGATCATTTACACTAGAAGAGTTAAAGGAAGCAACAAACAACTTTAGTAACTCTGCCATTCTAGGCGATGGTTCACATGGAAAGGTATTGTGTCTAAAACTTCCAAATTACTGATTTTTTAATGAATGTTTTCAGTAAAAATCTCACTGGTGATTCCCGTGGTTCTTATAAATCTGCTGATCACTATTTTGTAACCTTAATTGTGTAGCATATCGGAGGCTTTAGTAGGATTAATCAAGGAGGTGTAGAAAAACTGTGAAATTAAAGTGAAAAACTCAAACAGAAGATCTTCCCATTCCCTATATAAATGAATACATCATGCATATTTGAGTGTATTTGCTTATGAAGATCGTATCTTTTAATCACCAAAACTTTTATTAACATAATTCCTGATCATTTTAACCATTTCTCTCCTTTTTATTCTCAGCTTTACAAAGGAACATTAGAGAATGGAACCCAGGTTGCTATAAGGTGCATACCTTCATCGAAGAAATATTCAATGCGAAATCTTAAACTGAGGCTGGACTTGCTTGCAAAGCTTCGCCACCCGCATCTGGTTTGCCTTTTGGGACACTGCATTGATGGTGGGGAACAAGATTACACTGTGAACAAAGTCTTCCTCGTATACGAAAGTGTTTCCAACGGCAACTTCAGAGCTTATCTCTCTGGTAATTTTCGGACATATTTTTAAGCAATCTTCTTGTAAGTGATTTAAACTTGTAAGCAATTCAGAAGCATGATATCCATACACACCATGCAAAGATAGAAGAATCTTGATTTTCTTGGTGACCCCATTTTGGCTTTTATAGCAAACCATCCTCTAAATTCACTCTTGTTCATAACTTACAAATCTGTTAAGGACTACTTAGGGCCGGTATTTTCACAGTTATTTATATGTGGCGGTCAGTATAAACTTATAAATTCTAATCATGGCGCCATGTATGTGTAGAGGACATTCCTGGAAAGGTTCTAAATTGGTCAGAGAGATTGGCAGTGCTAACTAGTGTCGCAAAGGCTATTCATTTTTTGCATACTGGAGTTATTCCTGGGTTTTTTAACAATCGATTGAAGGCAAACAATATCCTGCTTAATGAGTATGGGATAGCGAAGCTGAGTGACTACGGACTTTCCATCGTCTCTGAAGCAGCTGGAAACTGTGGGGTAAGCTCCTTAATTATAGCTCAACCGGCCATCCCTGCAATGAATTCTTGAATGAGTAGTTTATGAGTCTGTGACTTTGGTTTTATGTTCTTCAGGAAAATGGGGAAGGCCCTAAATCATGGTAAGAATTCCCTTTATCTACAATAATACCATCATGGTATGATCCACAAGGATTCCAGTTCAATTTATCTAGTTTCAGAAATCATGAAGTGCATGGTTTGAACTAACTTGACCATAAACAATTTACAAATTCTCACCTATGCATAGATAATTACCTGCTGTAATCTTCTTTTTTTCCAGGCAAATGGAAAGATTAGAGGATGATGTTTGTAGCTTTGGCTTCATATTACTTGAATCACTCATTGGCCCTTCAGTATCTGCCGGAAGAGACAAGTTTTTACTAGATGAGCTGGTAGGTGCAGAAACTCTTGAATTAAAGCAGGACATATCTGCCACGTGCATTAGTAGCAATCACTGATAAAATACTGAATGGCGACTATTTATAGCTACGCTTATGTCCATTTAGCCATTTTTCTTCAATATATGCTTGATGGTTTAAGGTTGATGGCAACTTATCAGACATTGATATCAACATTCTGCAATTTTCCAGGCATCTTGTAACAGCCAAGAGGGGCGCCAGAAATTGTTAAATCCAATTGTTCTGGCCACATGCTCGCAAGAATCTTTATCAATTGTGATTACCATAACGAACAAATGCATTTGCTCTGAATCATGGAGTCGTCCATCGTTTGAGGACATTCTTTGGAACTTGCAGTATGCAGTTCAGGTCCAGGGAACAGAAGGTGGCGAACAGCATCGATGAGTTGCACGTCAGTTGCTCCAAGAGATTGCCTCCCCATCTTTCGTTTCGTCGCAGCACGAGTTGCACAGCACAAATTTGAAGCTGTTTACCTCAATCAGAGCAATATTTATTTCCTACTTACAAGAATTGTAGCGTACGAGTTTGTATCAATTGTAAAGACGAACCAAAGATCAATTAGCAAGGAAGAAATTTACACAACTCATTTTGCTAGTTTACTATTGTTGGTAAAACCTGCAACAAACGCCAGTGCTTCTCCAATATTTCATTCAGAGATGGGGATCTACTGTCCATATCACAATTCTTGGATAATACTCTCCTAATCTCCCCTTGGTTTTCATTCTATTGCCGGGGAGGTAAGGCTCTATTCCGAGTTTGACACTACATTTTAAAAGTATTTTAAAAAAATATATATATTATTATTTTTCTTTTTCATTTTAAATTAAAAAAATAATGTTTTTAGATTATTTTTATGTGCTGGTATCAAAAATATAAAAAAAAATATTATTTTGATATATTTCCGGACAAAAAACTCTTTAAAAAACAACTTCAACCACACTCTCAAACAGGCATATAAATATTTGTTATTCTACAAGAACATTGATCTTGTCATATTCAGCATTTAAAAGACTATATATTGCAGGACTTGAATCGTCAAACTTTCTTCAGTGCTTTCGATTAGTAAGCAAGACAGTACAAGGAAACTTGCATTTCCCATCTCATTCGCTATAGAAATTTCCTCCTAGTGACGCTATTCACGTTACTTATATTTACAGTAAAGTTGACATCTCATCGTAAAATCGGGTGATAGAATTTTAGAGCATGCTTGATGGCGCGGTTGGTTTCTTTGAAGAGCACAAAGCATTTATGTGTTGCAGATGCAATGCAGCCAACAGCCCCTGCCAATTCTCTGCTGGTGCACTGCCCACTTGAAAGTCAAGAAGCCTTTTTTGTTTCTGGTAATAATCTTCTAGTGGCTTGCTCTGAGGAGACAATAAAAAATTTAATGATAGAAAAATCCCAAGGCAAACTGTACGGGTCCTGTCTATAAGATATGTATAATACAATTTTTAGCAGAATCACGTATTATCTAAATTGTTAGTGCAGTAGATCAAGAACCCTGCTTTAAAGAAAACTAATTAATTCACAAAAGAAAGGGTTATGAGTAAAAAAAAAAATGGACATATGAAAAATCTCCAGCAAAACATAAAGGGAAACTAAATCCTCGTTCAGCCCTTTGTGTTTGCGTGCGGGTTGACAGTTATCCAAAAATAATCCACCCAAAAGGAATACCATTCAATAGGATTAAATCAACGAAATGACAAGGAAGAAGATAAAAGCACAACCGTTACCTGTTCAGCATAGACTCTCTCTTTCCAGACACCTTCTGCAATGAGTCAATGACAGTGGAAGAGAATTATAATTTCTATGGGGTAATATTTAGACCACAGGAAATGGTCACTTCACAAGATTTGGAAAAGAAACTACCTTGTTGGTGTTTCACCAAGTAATCATCAGTGCATCTAAAATTCACAACCAAATCAATCTCCACAAGTTGATCAAGAATCTCCTTCACAGATTCGAAAGAAAATGAAAATAGATCAGATAAATCAGTACCAGGTAGTGTTGACTCTAGCAGATTTATACATCATAAGCAGCTATCCACCTAAAAACAAATCCCAGAAAGTGCAAAGGACTACAATACTAACCTCAACAGCATAAACTACATTTCCTCTATACCAAAGAAAAACTCCAAGAAAAAGGTACTTTTCTTAGCATGCAAGTGACAAACGATGTCAAGTGAATTATCTTTTAATAAAAGAAGAAGGTCGGTATGTGAGGGGGGGTCCACCCCACCTCTCCCCCCAAAATTTTCAAATATCCAATATTGCTAATTTTCATATTGACCCCTCCAAAAATTGAAGTCCAGTAATATCCTAAATTTCATGAATCGTACAAAAGAATCCGGTTTTTGACAATGAAGACTCACAGCTTGTAACCGTGAACGAGGAATTCCATCCAGAATAAATCCAGTTTCACCTTTGTAATACCCATCTTCCAACCTCTTTGATAACAGGCCAAAAATTATATCCTCCGGAACAAGCATCCTACGATTCACAGCATTTGCAATCTACAATCAACAAGCAACCAAAGATGAGGGCTTACCACTGTCAAATCTCCATTAAATTAAAAATATCCTTTCTATAATACCACTCAATATAAGCAGCAATCTTCAGGGCCACAATTTTCTACCGATTTCATTTTTTTGATTTCAAAACTAACGATAAGCAGTTTCATATTTTAATCCACAAATTATTCTCAATGCAAATAAAATTTGACATAATTTGTCAATTTTGTGTTGATTTCTCCCATTCACTTCCTTTTTGTAAGAGTTTTCACCTTTACCATGATGAATTCACTAATAAATAATCCAAGTAAATAAATACGCGAAGGATTTGCTTATTTAATTAATTAATTTCGAGACCTGTTTATACAGAGAAGAGCGAGGGTTAAGTTCTTGGCGAGCGAGACTAGCCATGGAAATGCAAGGTACTTCCAGAAGCTTCGAGAGTGTCTCTGCATACACGCGCTTCTTCGCGCGTGGGCTTCCTATAAACGCCCACTGCACTCCTCTTCCTGGAACCGAGTTTTCCGTGTCAGCCATGGCGCCAGGCGGATTGCGTCGGGGTGGCTCGTTATAGTAGTCGAGGTCCAGCTGCGCCTCAGCTGCTGCGCCTGCAGTGCTGAAGAATCTGCTCATGGTGATGTTAAACAGGCGGTAAGCAGCCGGTGCAGCCGCTTTGGCGTTGGGAAAATGGCGGCCCAGCGCGATCATGGCGGAGGAAATATGTCTTTTGAGGGGGAGCAAATAGGAACGGTGGAGGCCTGAGACTCTCAGTGAGAGATGTGGCAGTGGGTTTTATTGCTGCCTTAATGACACTCGCTTTGCCTGCCACGTCATCATGAACCCCACCCCCTGGGATATTTTCATATTTTTGACTTTTGATATTTTTATTTGTTAAATTGCACTCTGATTATAAACTTGGTCCTTGAAGGTTTTCGAGATTATTTTATAGTTCTTATAGTATTATAAATAATTAGGCAGTCCCTTGATTCTCTCTCCTTTATTCTATTTTTCAAGAAATAAAAAATAAAAAAATTATAAACAAAAATAAAAATATAGAAATTAAATTTGTAATTTCTAAAACTAAAAGGAATAATTATAAAATAAATCCAAGTTATTAATTTATTATTATTATTATTTAAAGTGATTTTTTGCTTGAAAATACATTGAAATAGTATCTTTTAAAATTTATTTTGATATCATTAAAATATCAAAACATTCAAATAACTAAAAAAATGCCTGTTCATTTCCATGACATGATTTGTAGTGGTGGTTAACCAGGGGGCTGTGAAATCTTCTCCTACTGTAGTGGTGGTGGACTTTCGATCTTCAGCTTCATACTCTTTCCTGTAGCACGCGAATCATTTCCAGAAGCTAATAACAATCGAATCAAATCCACAGGTGCCTGATGATCCTTGGGGGAAGAACATGTGTGAAGGAGAGTGAGAATTCCATTGGATGAGTTGGCTGGCTGAGGACACTTATTGAGCACTGAAACTCGGAACTGATTGGAAACTCTTCGATGGTTTGATGCTGACCGTGGAATCACTACAAGATTGGTTACTGCCCCTGATTACAGATGAAAACAATTGATATTGTTGTTTGAGAAAGAACAGGATCGCTAAAATTTCAAAACAGGAAAACTTTGCAGTCAAACGTTGTATAAAAAACAAGAAACTTTACAGATGAAACGATTTCATTCCTTTCTAGATCATCCACTTAATTGGTACCAGAACAGAACAGTAACATAAAAATCAATGAGTTCTTGAGATTGAGAAAACAAAAAGGGTTATGCTTACCTTTATGATGGCTAAATCTTCGTATGATCACCTTGCTAATGACATCCCAGAGACAGACAGTGCAGTCCTCAGAAGCAGATATCAGACCCACTGAACTGAAGGTCAAAGCCGTTATAGATCCACTGCATTGAGGCCAGGAACATCTTAGAATCATTCAATATAACTATCAGAAGCTACTGGGACAAGATATGAGAAGAATCATGCTCAAAAAACAAAATAAATGTCTTCTTTTTATGCTTAACCAGTCTAACAATTCAGCTGCACGTTTCAGGAACTTGAAGCAATTGGAGTTTTCATGTTGTTCTAAAACCAGATTTGTTAGCTGCAAACAGTAACTTTACTACATGGTAAACTTTCAGATTTTCCTTTGTTTTGCTCTACCATTTCTATAATATCGAGTTTATTCTTCAATAAATTTCAATGAACTTAATTTATCATACATTACTTGTGTCCTTTCAGCACAACTGGTTCATCTCCGGCAACAGCAAAAGGATCCTCCAGGAGTCCAATATCAAGCACACTAACAAATATGCTTCCATCCACACCTCCAGCGAACAGGAGCTGCTCTGCTAGATCGGTGACGATTGCAGTTATCCCTAGCGGATAATCCTGAGTTTGTATAAGCCTGCCCGAGACAACGTCCCAAGCCTGGAAAAATCGAAATTATACCCTGTCCGGAGCATAAGAAATTCCAATACTAAATTTATATGAACTGTAAATGAAAGCTAATACATGTCCAGGAACCTTGCATGTAGCATCAAGAGAACTTGATATAAAAGTTGAGTTTGCAATGCCTGATGTTGTCAACAGACCAGTGACGGAGGATGTATGCTCCGACGAGTAGTGCAGCAATGAAAATGAGCTTTCAAGATCTTCTGTATCTAGCAAGCTTCCATCAATTTGATAATCAGTATGATGCATAAATCATTCATATGATTTGGTCCTTAAACTTTTTTTCTACGAGTGATAAAAGGAGCTGGCAATAGAGATTCAATCTTTACCTAACCATAGACCACACACAGACCACCCCATCTTCTGAACCAGAAATAAGAAGAGAGTCATCCTTAGAAAAACTCAAGCATTTCAAACTCTTGGAATGCGCACGCCAGGTTTTCAGTAATCTTCCATCTGCAACCTACGAGTTATAACAATCTATCTCATTAGAATCTATTATTCAGAATTGGGACAGCATATTATGAAGTCCAAACTCTAATTCTTACCATCCAGTTCAACAAAATTAAAACAAGAATCAGTTGTGTTTATCATAGAACATGAGAAATAATGCAGTGTAGATAAATTTTAAAAGAACTCGTCGAAAGAAACAGAGTTTTGACTTTTAACATGTTTCGTTCATGTACGTGGGCACTTTTCATTTTTCTTTTTCCTCCTCTTATTCAAAACAACAAGCAGGCGCTTAGAAAACAGACCTCCCAAAGGTAAACATTTCCAGATGGAGAGCCGCCTGCAAGAAACAGGCCATCCTTGGTGCAGCCAAGTGGCCCGATGGCTTCAAGAGGGTAGCTTCGAAGAGGTTGTTGAGGCTGAAACATCAGAACATAAAATGAGCAACATTTTTATAGCAAACAGGCAAAATCTCTGGAAAAAAACCCCCTGCAGAAACAAGTTCATTTCATAAAAAATAATGCTGTCATTTCAAGCATATTAGTATTCTGCCAATTCCAGCAAGAAACTTATTACATCAAGTAGCAAAGAAAAGTAAATGTGATTGATGTATGAAGAAACTTTTTACATGATCTGCTTTATGCAAATAATTCAATTTTGTGTCTGGGAAGGGAAATTGAGGAAATTATAACAGAACTCGAAAACTATTTGGAAAATATAAGTTCATCTGCAGACATCAATTAAATAAACAACGTTATATTAATGCAGAATCATAATTCAAAATTTTCAAAACCCAATGCAGCTCTTCAACTACCCTCCTTAATATAAAAAAGAAATCCTCGATAAAATATAGAAAAAACTATAGTAGCTGAAAAGGAGAAGCAGCCCATCTGATTCAACTCTTTAATGGATACACGCTTTAGGGGCAATATCCACCAAATCAATGACGATCAAAAGAAAATCACAAGAAATTATTAAGTGAAATTGATTCATCGCTAAAGACTACAGACCAATTACGACAACAAATATTAGTACAAAAACAGTTTTGAGGTTTTGCTACCTTATTCAATGCCCAAGTGAAGATAGCCCCACCACCAACAGACCCATGTTTGTTAACCTGAGAAGCTACAACAAACTGATCTCTCAGACACAATAAGCCATGGAGAGGAGAAGCACAGGTCGGTATATGCACAATACGATCTCCTGTTTCCATATCCCATATTGCTATCCCTGTCCCCATGTTCCTATCACTACACACCACCAAAACCTCATCACTTCCATTTCCCCTCCCCATCCCTCTATCACTACGCTCAAAATGGAGTATATTTCTACACATGATATGAACATGTAAAAGTATAAATGGGGGAGAGTATGGCGGTGTCTGGTGAAGCTATGCATGCAAAGGGCTTCTTTAAGGAGCAGGCAAGGGTTGATTGACGCGTGGCATGCAGGGCTGTGAATGAGACAAAGCTAGCTGGGCATGGGTGGTAATATTCTTGAGTATAATTGCAGCGAATGAGTTGGCTGGGTCTGATGCATGATGACTCGTTAGGTGCTGCCAGTGTTAATCAGACATGTAACGGTGAGTTGGTTTAAAAGAAAAAGGACAAGACGTAGAGGTGTTGGGTTTCAAAGTGACGAGGTAGGTATGAATGAATTGGGTTCGCCATGTTGAAATTCCATCTTTAATTTTTTTTAATTAGAATTTAAAAAAATATATGTTTATTTGTTGATAATAGAAATGATTTTTTTATATAAAAAAATGAAGGTTGCAATTATTTTTTATAAAAAAAATAAATTAGTATATTCATGATGATTTTGTAAGATACAATAAGATAATAAATTTTTAAATGGCTTGATAAATATTAATGCTAAAATCTTTCTTGAGAGGTAATTTTCAACACGAAAATATTGAAATACTTGAAAAAAATAAAAGATTACATGTTCACATAATATTCAAATTTAGATTTATTTTTAAAAATATATATATAATTAGATGCTTGTTCCTTTGAGTTTTTTTTTTGTCAAGCCATCCAGTATCAGGAGCCACAGCTCCGACTAATCTGGATTCGAGCCGGGTGGGACCACAAGGATGGCAAAGCTCATTGTACCGAGAATTTAACGCAATTGCATACCCAAGACTCGAACATGAGATCTTGGTTAAGTTGGGACGACCCCCTTACCAGTCGACCCACATGCCCAGTGGTCTTGTTCCTTTGAGTTGGAGGATCACTCTCACATAAAAATGTGAACTAGTCTATTATTGATGCCTCCACTATAAAACTTGAATTTGTGGAATGTTTTGAGGTCATGGATGATATGGATTACTCGTGGAATTTTATTTAAAGTGTAACAACCCCAAAAATTTTTTTCTCCTATTTATTTATTTGTTTCTCTTTACCCCTATAAAAGGGTAGATGAAGCATGAAATTTTTTTTTTCTCTCGCTGAAATTTCTAGCGAAATTTCGGCAGAATCTCCCCTATATCGGGAGATCCCAAGTTATCAATAACACAACCTGCACACAATTTGGATCACAGCTCACCCATAATCACATTCATGTTTAATACAATTAACTGCATAATTCATTTCAGAATATGCTCAGGACCATATTCATTCTCAAACTTCATCTTACATCACACGCATAAGATAAAAATTAAAAAGCCAGTTTGCACATGAAGATTTCACATATATATACATATACATAGAACATAACATAGTTTAATATTCTAAGATAATCTAGTACTTTCTAATATCCGGAGCATAGGTGGATACATTTAATATTCCAGAAACAAAATTTACAAAAATATTATTCTATACAATTTACATGTTCTTCTACATATCAAAATTTCACCATAACTCTCTAAGTTCCTAACTTATACAAAAAGGAATTAAGGTTTAAAATCTATTCCTGACGAGAATGGGAAGAACCTGCAAAATATAGATTTTCCACATAAGTAAAACAATTTAGTAAATACTAGCAATTTACAGAAAAATTTATACAACATATCCATCAATCTACTTAGATCATATGAGATTTTAAATACAACCATATACACCATTTTTTTTTAGATTATATAAAAGAAAAATTATTTCTTTTAACTGCTTCGCTTTCATCTCAGAAAGCTTATCAAGTCTATTAATTTTGCCGATATCGACTTCATCCGCCGATATCATTAACTATTCTGAAACCGAATAGTTAATCAAGTTTATAAATCATGCCGATATCGACGTCGCCCGCCGATATCATTAACTATTCTGAAACCGAATAGTTAATCAAGTTTATAAATTATGCCGATATCGACGTCACCTGCCGATATCATTAACTATTCTGAAATCGAATAGCTAATCAAGTTTATAAATCATGCCGATATCGACGTCACCCGCCGATATCATTAACTATTCTGAAACCGAATAGGTAATCAAGTTTATAAATTATGCCGATATCGACGTCACCCGCCGATATCATTAACTATTCTGAAACCGAATAGCTAATCAAGTTTATAAATCATGCCGATATTGACGTCACTTGCCGATATCATTAACTATTCCAAAATTGAATAGTTAATCAGGTTTATAAATCATGCCGATATCGACGTCACTTGCCGATATCATTAACTATTCCAAAATTGAATAGTTAATCAAGTTTATAACTTATGCCGATATCGACGTCACCCGCCGATATCGACCAGCTTGTTTCTTTCTACACACACACATATATATATATATATATATATATATTTTTCCATCCCCTAACCTTTCCTTTACCCGTTTTCTTTTCCTCATCAATAAGCACCAAATTATAACTTATAGTTCAATAACTAGTAAGAAAATAATTATTAGATAAAGCAAATATAGGTACCAAGTACCTACCTGCTGTGAATGTTTGACTTGCGTTACCCTGTTGTTGTTGTTGTTGCCCTTCACCCGCGGTTCTTCCTGAAACCACAAATACCCACCATTTTTTTTTTATATTAATTCACATATCACACACAACAATAATAAAAATGGTAATAATATTCATTTCCCTTTTACCAATTCTTTTCTTTCTCACTTATATTCCTCATTATCATCCTTTAATTTTTCAGCTCATTTATAGTCCAAATGGACATCATGAATTCAATTTTTTATCACCATTTATTCTCTTCTTTTATTTTCTGAAGATCAAGACACATTTTATGAAGGGAAAGGGACAATTTCTACCCTTAACATGGTTAAATTTTTGTTATTTTCTCAACTTGGCCGAAATTGTCAACACATGTGACAGCTTGACCTCTCTTCGGAGTTTTACCCATATCTGGAGTTTCAGAACTCCAAATTAGACGGAATTGGACTCGTTGGAAAGCTAACACTCCCAGCTACAACTTATATGAAGGGACCCTCCCTGAATTATGTATTTTTCAGGTCCAAAAGTCCCTAACAAAAAGGGCAACGAAACTGCCTAATTTTGAAAAAAAAAGGAAAGTGTCTCCAATTCATCTTCAATCCTTGATTTCTCATCAATAACAGTCATGTCTTCCCTTTATTCATGAAATCCTACTCATTTATGCATTTTCCTAACATTTTGTGTTAAAAACCCTAATTCCCAATTCAAGAACAATCATGAACTTCTAATCAAATTGAAGTTAATTTCATAGAAATTGGAATTAGAACTCCTTACTTGGATGAAATCTAACAATTTTGGAAGAATCCTAGCCTTCTTCTCCTTGAAAATACCCAGCCACTCTTCCTCCTTTCTTCCCCAATTTCTTCACTTTCTTCTTGTTACTTCTCCACCCAATTGTGCTCTTCCACTTTAGAAATCCAAGGCTTGTATAGGTTTACAATTTTTTGGGTGTTTACTCTTGGTTTTTATGAGATGAATTTCGAAATTCTCCCTCCCCGCTCTCTTTTGTTTCAGCTGGACATGGCTGAGAAGAGATGGGTATTTATAGTCAAGGTAGTCAAACTCGCGAGTCAACTCGCAAACTCGAACGAGTTTGCGAGTTGGCTCAGCAAACCAGGTTAAACCGGAAGAAAAATCGAAACCGGTCAAACTCGGTCAAAATCGGGTTGACTCGTAAAATCGGACCGGATCGGTCCGATTTTACGAGTTCATTATATTTTACTGTGCACAATGGGCGAAGGGAAAATGGAGAAGAGAATCAGGTAAACAGTTGAAGTACCAAAGAGCGGTCCCAAGGGACGGAAGAAAGGAAGCAAACTAAGATTCCTAAGAGTTGTTTCCTACTAGCAGCAGGAAAAAGAAGAGATATAACAAAGGAGATCAGACAGCACCTGACCCTCTGTCTTTGTTAGGCAGAAGAGAAGCTTTCTCAGATTCCTCATCTCTTGAGCTTTCCCCGGTTGACGTTGAAGCCAAAGAAACGGGGGCACAACCAGTAGTTCCCACACCCATTCCCATTCAATGATTGATTCGAATAGCTAAGCGAAGGCTGAATTGAATGGACGAGTAAGGATGGGAATACGAGTAAACTGGGAGTGGGAATTAGGGATTTAGGGTGGGGGAGTGGGAGTGGGAGTGGGAATTAGGGGACCTTTTATACTTAGTTATAAATTATAATAAAAATAATAATAAAATAGGTAATTAGGTATATTACGGGGGGTTATAAATTTATAATAATAATAATAATAATAATAATAATTGGCATAAAAATAGTTAGCATAAAAAATATTTTTTTTAAAAAATCCTATTAATTTAAGATAATAAATAAAATTAATTAATTTTAAATACAATAACCATAAAAAAAATATACAATTGCTTCAAAAACATAAAATAAGTAGTTTAAATTTCAAATCTCAAATATTGTGGGTCTTTTAATTATATTTAAATTCATTTTTTTTAATTTAAATATAATTAAAAATGATAATTTTATTGTTGGAGGGTTTTTCAAGGATAATTATTTAATTATATAACTTACTCCTATTAATACTGATAATCCTTTCAATAATAATGTTTTTGATGAATGTATTAAAAATAACAAAGAAAATGACGGTCATGAGACTGATTGTAATTTACATATCACATCAACAAAATATTTATTTTTAGTTTGTTAATTTTTACCTAATGAAATTCCATGGACATAATTATTTTGTAATGTGTTTTGAAGTTATTTTACATCATGTATGAACCTAAACTAATTAAGTTTTATGTCCATAATTATGCTATTTTGTATTCAGAAATATTTTACAAACGATTTTACGATTTTTCTTCTCACGCGATTTTAGCTGTGATTTTACGATTTTTGTACGGACATTTCGGGTACGATCTTTCTACGATTTTACGATCCGATCTTACGATCCGATTTTTCGGAGTCCTTTCCGATTCGTGTCAAAATCTCGATTTTGACTACCTTGTTTATAGTCCCATCTCTTCTTAATTCTATTTTGACCCCTTTTTTTTTTAGCTTTTTCTTTTTCTTTTCCTAAATTTTGTATAATAAAAATATTTTAAAATATATTTTTTTAAATCTCCTACCTCTATGTATACTTTATTCTCGGGTTTCACATAAAGACTTGGAATAATCAATAATATCAGTGAGTGGGCCATTAAAAAATTACTGTATTGATTTCAAAACTATCTTATTACATGATATGTGTCTGAGAGTGTGGTTGAGATTGCTTATAAAAGTGTTTTTTATTTATAAATATATTAAAATTTTATTTTTTTATTTTTAAAAATTATTTTTGATATTAGCACATGAAAATTATCTAAAAACACCAAAAACTCTAGTTTAAAGTAAGAAATAAAAATATTTTTTTTATTTTTTTAAATGTTTTTGCAACGCAATGTCAAATAGGATCTTTTTATGACAATTATGTATTTTATATTCTAAGGTTATCTACCAAGTCTGTAAAAAAATATATGTTTTTATTGATTATACATTATTGAATTCGTATAATGATAATAATAAAAAAAAAGATTTTAGCAAAATGACATTATTGTTATACCAATTTTATATTTCTCATTTAAAAGTTATGTTGTGTACGGAACAACATGGTAGTGCATGAATGGATCATGTTGAATCAATGACATGCATTCCTATGACTCACATTAATTCTCTTATTTAATTATAATATATGATGTGATCAATGCATATAAAGTGTTACTTTTATGTGAAATTTTCTAATATATTTATTAAATTGTGAAGAAAAAACAATATCAATGAGCCAAGTGGAAGAATATAAGATACGAACTCGAGTAAATGAGACGACGAACTCTTAAAAGATTTAATAAATATTAATGCTAAAATTTGTAATTTTCTATTTAGTAATGAATGTGTGATGCATAAAAAAATTATTGAAAAAATTGATTATCTCTCTACTCCCATAATTGTAAGTTTCATTTCTCAAGAAAGAATTATAAAAACAAATGAGGGTTAAAAAAAACATATATAAAAATAATTAAGGATTAAAAAAACATAACTTGCCTCGTCAAACTACATTCATAATTTTATTCAATCAGAGGCTTGCTATGAATCCAGGTAAGCTCTCATTAAAGTATTATCTGGATATGAAGATTATGAAATTCTAAGATTATAAGCATTGTGTTTTATACTTTATTGTTAATGTTTATAATTGGAGAATTACTTATAATAGTCATCTTAATATTTTATATTCATGATAATATAACTATAAAATATTTATTTAAATTAAAATTAAATTAAAATTAATCTAGAAAAAGTCACAACTTTTATTGGAGAATTACTTATAATAGTGATGGATATCATTCAACCATATCCATCCAACAAATGTCACAACACATCATGCCCACTTTTATCATTCTCATGAAAACGATTTGTAGTTCATTGGACCAAATTAACTAATCAACTAATTTTTTGCTAAATGTTTTTTTTTTTAAATCATTGTTAAAACACATCATATTTGCTACAAACAAGTTGACTTTATTTATTTTTGCATAATTTAATTGCATACAATATTTTTATTTCTATGTTATGATATTTTTTAAATTAATCCTAAACTTTGAAAAATATGATTTAAATTTATAGAAATTAATAATTTAACTAGAAAACAACTATCAATTAATAATTCATTAACAATAAAAAAACTTAATTGATATTAGAAAAATTATCAATTAATAATTCATTAACACAAAAAATAACATAATACAATAATCTCACACTAAAACCATTACAAAACAAAAACATTAATTAAAAATAATATAACAATCCCACATCAATTCCATTATGAGAAACATTAATTAAAAATATAATGCAAAACACACACAATCCATTAACACTATAAAAAAATCAAAAATTTCACACCAAAATTTTTATTTTTTATGAAAAAATGATGTCATGTTTTAATACTTTACGGGATTTTGCTGTAGGTTTGATAATTGTTTTCCGATACATTTTTTTGTAGATTTTAAAAGCTTTCAATCTTAGACACACATCTAATTAGTTAAGTTAATACTTGATCAAGAGATGACGAATAAATAATTAAAATTAATATATTTGATGCTATAATATATGTTATGTATCCAATTATGTTTAATAAATTTATTTATTAGAATATTTTTTTAATTTAATCAAACAATTATCCATTCCAATAAAAGATGAGAAAAGGTCATTAATGAAAGATAATCGAGTAAAACTATGAAACTCTCGACTATAAAACAACCTAATGTTAGATGACAAAAAAAATAATTAATGTTGATGCATGAATTGAAAATAAAAATATCAAAAAATTCTTTAAAAACAAATTCAGCAAAAAACCCTAAGATAATCTAAATTATTTTTAAAAATAGTGAAGATACTATAGAAAGCAAATAAATAAAAATAATAGGGTCTGATGTCCAACCGAATAAATGTTGGAGCCGAAAAAAATGAGTTTTTGGTTTTAAAAATAAGACAAGAATCTGCTAAGGCTGAGTTAATTTTTAAAACTCGCAGCTCATGAAACCGTGGACTCATCCTATTTTATCAAGAAAGTCAATCACAGACTAATTGAATATTTAATGATGAAATAAAAAAAATAGTTTTTTTTTAAATAAAAGTGGAAAAAACACAATAAAAAACACGAATTAAATTTGATAGAAAAAACCGAGGATAAAGTCGTGAGAAATCAGTCTAAAAAATCATTTTAAACAAAATAAATAGCATTAAAACCAAATTTGAAAGATAAAAAATAAAGATAGATGAAATTGAAAAAAATGAACTCTAAATTTATAAATTAAACCATTTAAAAAAATAATAATAAAGATCAAACCTGCATGAAAATAATATTTTTATCCAAGAGCATTCCTTCTTCACTGCAGGAAAGAAAAAGAGATCGGAGAACACATGGGCATGCATGCATGCATGGAGAATTGGAAAAACTAGAGAACCCGGTCGGGTCACTTTCACCATGCATGCTTTGCTGACCCAAGTGGGCTAAAAAGGGAAGCTCGCGTGCTGGTTCAAGCTGACCACTGGCACAGGCAGCAAGCTCTTGAAAGCAAATTCCTTTTTACCACTTTTATAGACCCGATGCCATTGAGTTCTTGACTCGTTTCATGCACCCAATACATAATATTATCTCCACCTCATCCCAGTGTGGAAGATGGAAAGATCCCTCTTTTTATTTATTTATAAAACATAATTACTTTTAATTGCCATTATTTAACTTCTTAATCCCATTTTCAACATGAACTTTTCAATTAAACAAAATCATTTCCGGTCAGTTTGGAAAATTCCTATTTTAATATGTTTTTTTTTCTTGTTATTATTAAGCTGGATTAATTAACGGTAATTTCATATTTTAGTTGATATATAAATGTTATTTAATATTTTATTTACGCTCTCTAAACAACGTACGCGAGCTTTCACAGTAGTGTTTGAATCTTTGTGCCCGTCACATTGCGATCCCACCGGTTTTTGGCCGAAATTTGATTATTATTTTTTTCATTTTAAATGAATATATTTTTGTGTGTTTTAGATCATTTTGATATGCTGATTTCAAAAATGATTTTAAAAAATAAAAAAACATCATTTTGATGTATTTCGGCACGATAAGCACTTTGAAAAGCTACCGTAACCACACTCTCAAACAGGCCCTTTTATGATGATCCCTTCTCCATTGGATAATTTGGATCACACATCGC
The DNA here is from genome assembly GCA_009078335.1 of Salix brachista. Classification (NCBI taxonomy): domain Eukaryota; kingdom Viridiplantae; phylum Streptophyta; class Magnoliopsida; order Malpighiales; family Salicaceae; genus Salix; species Salix brachista. Next base: position 15,328,150 of record CM018586.1, read on the forward strand.
TTCAATTTATCAGAGACGATAGTTTCTTTTCTTTTTTCTTCTTTTCCCCCCTTCTCCCTTATTTTTTTTTTATTATTATTAAATTTAATCTCAGTTTTTTATGATTTTTTTTTCTATCTCGTCCCATCCTTGGTTATTAAATTTGTCAGGAGTTGAGGTCGTGGATCAAACTCAAGTTTAAGATTTCAAGGATTACAATTTCATCCACTTGAGTTTTTTTCGTCAAATTTGAATTATATTTTTTTATTGCTGTATTTTATTCGATCTATATTAAAATTTTATAGTAATTATGAAAATGACCACGATTATCCGAGTTCTTTTAATTTATTGTTTTTTTATTGAATTTACTTTGACAAGTTTTTAAATTGATATTTTTTATCAATTTTATTTTTCAGTAATAGATTGATTGTAAATATATTTTTTTCAACATATTAAACTACTATTTTTTTAATTTTTTTCAGCATTAATATATTAAAGATAAACTAGAAACATAACTATTTTTTTTATTAAACAATATTTGACCACAAGTAACATAGATAAAAAGAAGTAAAGAAAGATTCCACAATGGTAGAGAGAGTGGGAGAGATACTCAACTCAAGGCATTCAATTGAGAGTAAAGAGAGTCAATCCATCCAATCGATATTGTACAGAAACATGCGTAAGAATAGCAGTCAAAAAGCTGATACAAAAGAGTGTTCTTCCATGTTTTTATCCATACTTTAATTAATTAAATTATATTTACCATCATTGCGAGGAAGAAGTGCAATTATCATCACCATATGGATTTCTGGACTTTTCATCAGAATCACATTGTAATAATTATGAGATCCTCTTCTTTTACACGCAAGCAAACACATCATTCAGTGAATGTTTTGGTATCTTTGGTTTCTGTTGTTTTTTTATAAATGTTTTTATTTTTTAAAAATATATTAAAATAATTTGTCATTGTGTTTTAAAAATGATTTAGCAACATTGTCCTCCCAAAAAGTAATTTAGTGACATTTACGAAGAGAGAAAGTGATCATCACAAAACAAATTTATAGATTCAAAGCATATAATGCCTGGTTTTACTACATTAATTATATTTAGGACTAATATAGGGTGTCATTTCCGAGGAATACACAGGAAATTAACTCTTAGTTTCCATGGCTTGCTGTTATACATTGATGGTTTTTTTATAATCTATAATTTGAAGCTGGAACCTAGAAGTAATCAAAATGACAAGGGATCTGATACGGTTCTTGTCTCTCTTTCTTGCTCAGCTTTGGAATGCGAGCTCTACTTCTGAACCTGCAAAGATCACCAGGAGACTCTGGTGGCTTGATTGACCTGATCAAAGCCCAGTTCACGCCTTTGAAGAACTCGTGCCTCTTGATTTCAACAGACCCCTTCAAGCTCCCGATTCTCCTTTTGGGATTCTTCACCAGAAGCTTGCCCACGAGGTCTTGAAGTTTCATCATCTCTTCAAACTCTTTGCTGCTGTTTACACCGATTCTTGGAAAGATCAGGGGCTGTTTAAGAATGTTAATCAAGGTTTTCTCGTTGTTTTCGCCTTTGAATGGTGTTCTTCCGTACAACATCTCATACAAGAACACCCCAAGAGTCCACCAATCCACCGCGCTTCCATGGCCTTGCCCTGAGATCACCTCTGGTGCTAAATACTCGTGGGTCCCGACAAAGGACTTTGATCTAGCACTGATGGGCTCGGCCACGAATTCTGTGTCAGCTTCATCGTCACAGCCCTGGCCATCAATATGTTCTCTGATTGTAGTTGTGATTCTAGGTTCCTTTTTCTTGCTGGAAGATGAGAAACAAGACAGGACAGGGTGAATAGGTGTGGCGCAAAAGGTTAAGGGTGCGAAGCTAGTGGTTTCACTCCTGTGACGATCAATGGCTTCCAGGCTGGGTTTAGACCTTAAAAGCTTCGGGACAAAATCACATCTGAAAGAAAGATCGAAATCTGAAAGCATAATGTGACCATCTTCTCTGACAAGAACGTTCTCCGGTTTAAGATCTCTGTAAACAATTCCCATCATGTGTAGATACTCCAGGGCCAGGAGAGTTTCGGCAGCATAAAACCTGTAGAAGATGATCATATTGATCAGAACAACAGACTACATTATTAAGGAAAAATGAGAAAGAAAAAACCTGAAAAATTATTACTTGGCAGATGAGATGCTAAAGCGCTTCCATGGCTGGCGTTGTCTTGCAGCATACAAATCCCCACCAGGACAGTACTCAGTAACCAGGCAAGAGTAGTGAGAAGCCTCGAACTCTGCATAAAGAGTAGGCAAAAAAGGATGATCAAGCATACCCAGAATTTCTTTCTCCATTTCAGCTCTCTGGAGCTTGTTCCTTATAGCAAGTGCCTCTTTATCCACCACTTTCATGGCATAAAAGCACTGTGGCAAACCCACCACAGGGTTCCTTATCTGGCAAAGATAGACATTGCCGATATCTCCGCTGCCTAGACGGCGAAGGAGACGAAAATGGTCGAGACCAACTCGGCCCGTCGCTCTTTGTATCCGATTTATGGCCTCCCATGCGACTTGGTTAGCCTTGTGCGGCTTCATGTGGGCAGTGCTGCAGATTGAAGCGGTATCAGCTACAGATGAAGAGATAGAGATAGAACTTCGACGGCTACCGAAACTGCGGTTGCTCATCCAGCTCCGGCTAGAGTCGGGCACAGTTGTGGAGGAGGAGCAGCTATCATAGTCGGGGAGGGACTCCTCTCTGTTTGTCTTGGTAGCCATTGTTGTTTTTGGTGAAGAAAATGCTTCTGGCGATGCAGGAAGCAGCCCTTCCTTCAATATATATAGCCGTATAAAAAAGCAAGAGGCAGGTACACAAAGCACCCGTGCCTTTATTGATTACCACCTCTAGTCATCAAAGAGTAGGTGAAATTCTGGTTTGATCTTGGAAAAAGAAAGCCAGACAACTTTACCTTAACTTGGTACTAGTAAATAGGTCTAGACTTCTGTAACTTGGCGCAGCCAGGTAACTAGAGGGGAATAAAAGTAATGACTTTTTTTTTTTTTGGAGAAAATTATAAATTTATGAAATAAAATTTATTATAACGTCATGAAAGAGGATAAGTGACTCTTTAAAATGTCGTTAAAATTGTTTTTTAAAGTTTTTTTTTTCAAAAATAATGTTTTTTTTTTGTTTTTTAAAATTATTTTTGATATAAATATATAAAAACATCAATTGTTTTTAATTTAAAATTAAAAAAATATTTTTTTTCAGAAACGCTTTGAAACGAAACACTGCCTAAGTTAGCAACGAGATTAAAAACAAACATATTCGTGAGACTTTGAGACTTTCTGTTTGTTTGATAACGTCATTAAAATTATTTTTGAAAGTGTTTTTTATTTATAAAGTGCATCTAAATATTTAAAAAAAATATTTTTGACATCAGAACATGAAAATGATCTAAAAACACTAATAAAATTTAATTTAAAATAAAAAATAAAAATAAAAATAGCATTTTTGAAACGCAATGTAAAACAGATAAAATAGATTATGCATGCACACTAAATTTAAAAACAAATTATTTTTTACTTTAAATTAATTTTTTTGGTGTTTTTGGATTATTTTCATGTGCTGATGTCAAAAAACATTTTAAAAAATAAATAAAAATTATTTTGATATATTTCTAAATAAAAAAACACTTTAAAACATAACATCAGTCACACAATGAGAAATGCACAAATTAGACGTTTTTGGCGTAAATTTTTTTTTTCTATCAAGAAATTTTTTAAACACCATTGTACCATACAGATAGTATTTCCTTATGTGTTTTTTTGCAAAATTATCTTCAATTAAAACTCCGTTGTTCTTTTATAGAAACATATTCTTTTATTTATGATTTTTGAAATAAAAAATTATATTATGATTGGAAAAGAAAGTCTAAAAAAACACATAACTGTATATTCATATGTAATAATGTAAGAAAATATTTATTTTTTTACTCTCACTGAATAATAATGATTAATTTAAAAAACAATTATGCATGTTCATATGTAATTATCCATGAGGTCATTGCTAAAGTTATCATACTAACTTTAATTTTATTCGAAAAGAATCATATTATTATATGATGTTTTAAGACATCATGTTATTTTAAAAAATAAAATTAGAGAAGAGTCAACAAAGTAAAATCTAGTCAAACCTGGGCATATTAAACCATGCTTGTTTTCTTGGCTATTTTTTAAAAACAAACTAGCAAACATGCATGGCTTATGCCTTCTTTGTCATTGCGTTTCAAAAATATTTTTGATAAAATTTTAAAAAAATATTTTTTTTAATTTTATTTTTTTGGTGTTTTTATATTATTTTCATGTAATGATGTCAAAAAATATTTTTTTAAAAAATATTTTTTCCTGTTTTTTTCCAGCATCATTTAAGATTTAAACAACCTCTATTAACTCTCATATTCTAAAAGCATTAAATGACACCAACTACTAATAATTTATTGGTTTTAATGTGACTAAAATGTTTCTCCTGCCTCTTTCAAGTTTTTTTTTTTCAACTACTAATAATTGAAGGGATAATAGTGAGAAGAAAAAAAAAGCACTCTCGTGAATTGAAAAATGAATAGTCAGTGAAATTTGATGTAGATTAAAATACTATTTTATTTTTAATTTAATTTCTAAATTAAACAGCAAAGACACTCAAACTGTTGGAAAGTGTGACAACAATTGTTTTTTAAATTAGATTTTTATTTAAAAATATATCAAAATGATATATTTTATACATAAAACTATTTTTTATACTAGTAAATCAGAAAGATCCGATAACATAAAAAAATAATTGGGAGCAATTTTTTTTTTAAATCACTTTAAAACGTAAAAATAAATACTCTTAAAATCATTAATCCCAATGGATTAGCATGTGGGGTCAATGATAAAAATCACTAATAATCTTAATCATGATCAATCACAAAGCTAAACCTATCTAACTGTCCCGAAAATAAAAGTATTAATAGACAGATAGGTTTTGAATATCATGGTAAATCATCTCCCCCCTATTTCATGGGATTTAAACTTTCTGTCTCTACTTTGAGTCTTTGACCTTCATAGTTCATAATAAATAAATAAATAAATAAATAAATAAATCGTTTTCTTCCTTCCATTGTTCCACTTTCCTGTGCAAAATCTTATCATTTCCACTTTTTGTTGCAATTTCAGGCTGCAGACCCTACAGATTTCGCACTCCTGTTGAGTGGCAAATATATTGGAAAACTCAAAACTCCACACTTGCCCCATGCATCGTTACCCCCACAACTATATATATATACTTGTAGGTGAGATGATTTCTTAACATGATATCAGAGTCTTGTTGACCTAGCTGTTATGAGTTCGAATCTCATTATCCTCATTCTATTTGATTAAAAATAAGCACCAAATAGTGTGAGACTGTGCAAAGTTTCAAGACCAAATGGATTTCATTCAAGAAGGTATGTTAGAGAATAATATAAATCATATTCTAGGACCTTACTTAATAGTTTAAATTGTTAGTTGAGATGATTTTTTAAACACATGAATATCCTTACACGCATACTGTTTAATCAAAAAGAATTTTGAAATTAATGATTAAATAATATTATAATAATTATTATATTAACAATTATAATATTCTTGAAACATCAATAAAGCAAACTATAGTCACCTACTACATAGTTTTGAGAGGATTTGTTGCGTGAACAAGAGAGATGCTGAGATATGTAGGCAAGTACAGCGCAGACACTGAAGCAACCAGCAAGAACACAAGAAGTGAGAGAAATGAAAAAAGAAAACATGCCCTCTAAATTGTACACAAAGATGGCCAACCTGACAGTCCCAACGCACACCGCATCGGTGTAAATGACTTTTTTACCCTATATTTTAGAAAAAAACTGATTTTCTTAATTTTAAATTAATATTTTATATGATTTTAGAACATTATATCCAAAATAGTTTTAAAAAATAAAAAAATATTTATTTAATATATTTCTAAAAAAAACATTTTAAAAATCAAACTAAAGTCCTAACCTAACAGATGTGATTGTTAAAGAAAACATTGATCTGTACACCATAAATTTCAACGTCATGGGATAGCACTGTACGCATCTCATCTGCTCTTCTTCTTTATAATATGTATATATATATCTGTCCCCGACATTACATCATGGGCAGCTCCAACTCATGGGGTCCAAAACATGTTTGTGGACTCTGGAATTACAGTGCCCATATTTTATATATATATATATATATATATTTTTTTTTTAAAAAAAATATATTCCTTTGGAGACAAGGATTGGAGCAACACAGGGGGGGGTTTATAAATCCTACCGATATTTTATATTCCGCGACTCTTTTTAGTGCTTTTGAAACCTTTTTTTGTTGTCATCTCATGAATCCATAGCCGAGCAAAGAAACATGGAACGAACTCTGTGGTGGTTTGGTGCAGAAAGCAGCGTAGACAGTGGAAGGAACCACAACTAGCTTGGTCAGCCCTGCCCCTGCTTGCAGATCAAAACATTTATTAATATTGTTGCACGACAAAGCTCTGGATCGCATAAATTTCAACGCTTACCTTTTTGGAGTGTGTAATGGGGTTGAAATCGCTATTTATTAAAATAATATTTTATTTTAAAAAAATTATCTTTGACATCATGCATAAAAATAAATAAAAAAAATAAATTATCTTTGACATCATGCATAAAAATAAATAAAAAATTAATTTAAAATAAATATTTTAAGATGAAGTGTCAAATTCATAATAAAATTTAACTAGTAACACTAGGAGTTTAATTAAATCACAAGAGAAACTCAACGAGGTGTTTCACTATGAATTGCACCATAAGGAAATATACGAAAATAGTGGTGGGAAATTTATTTTTTTATGGGCTTTTCAATACAATAGAGAGGAAAAATAAAAAATAAAATTTTCATTGGCAATTCCGTCAAAAAAAAGCCTGACGCATCGATTATATTTTTAGATGAAATTGCCGACAAACATTTTATAAATATTTTCTCAACAAATTTAAATGAGTTAGAACCCGACAACTCTCTCTTCCCCCTTTCTATCTTCTTTTTCTTCTTCCGTCCTGTTTGATAATAAAAGCACTTTTAAAATAATTTGAAAATTCTTCATTTTTATTTTATTTTTATTTTAAATTTGATTTTTTTTAGTATTTCTATATCATTTTCATATAATCACTCCATGATCATTTAAATAGATAATAAAAACAAAAAAAGAACACTTTTTAAATAATTTGTATAAAAACAATAAAAATCAATTAATAAAAATACAAAATAAACATTATAAAGAAAATGAATTAATAACAAATAAAAAGAAATGAAAATTAACATATATTAAATTAATTTTGAATAAATTAAAGAAAAAAATATTTGGAGGACCAAAATAAATAATATTTTAAAAAAATAGTGTTTTTATATCATTTTTATATATTAATGTCAAAAATAACTTTTAAAAAATAAAAAAAATTATTTTAATATATTTATAAACAAAAAATCACTTTTAAAAACAATCTCAACTATAGTCTCAAACATAATATTCTTCTTATTCTTCTTCCGTGTATAAAAAGGCAGCCCTTTCCTAATTTTCTCATAGATTCAATCACCTCGAACTTGCCGACGTCAACCTATATTTAACATCACGACTCTAAAATTTAAACACTAACATTTATAAACAAAGCTTTAAAGAGTAATTGCACAATATATATATATATATATATATATATATATATATATATATATATATATATATATATAAAATAATAATTTACAAGAAGTGAATAAAAAAGATACTACAAAGAGCATCTTTCAACCCACGTATTTAAATTCCAACACACAATGTACACCATATTCACACCATTATATTTACCTGTGATAAATAAATTATTTTTTTATATAAAAATAGCAAGTATCAATTTCCAAGTGATATAATCCATTCACGATTGCACTATCAGTTTTATATTTATTTTGTTCCCATTCTTTTATTTTCACACATATTCTATATTTTTTAAACCTTTTATTTTATTTTTTTCTTGAAAATATGTCGGAAGTTATATATATTGAAGGTATAAAGAGACTGTTTAAGGTGTCTGAAATTATTTTCAGAATGATATTTTTTTTATAAATTATTTTTGACATCATCATGTCAAAATGATCTAAAAACATAAAAAAAAATTAAAATAAAAAAAAATATTTTTAAAACACAATGATGATAAACAAGCAGAATGGTTAATCAAATTCTCTTATTAAGTTTTTGCTTTTATATATTGTCATGAATGCTAAATGTCAATAATTGGATGAATATATCTCCATTCAATGTCATTTTTATTAAAATTCAACTTAGAGGAAAATTGGATTTTTGAATTTGATTCAATATTTTCATATTTTTTTAGTGATTTGGGTATTTCTTTATGTTTTAAATGATTTATAATTTTTTTTTTATGGTTTTAAGATGTTTTTAAATAAATCATTGAGAAAATAAATACAAGGGCTAATAAAGTGCCTCCTAGAGTTCATCTATTAATTTTTATATTCAAATATATGTTTTTATTTTAAAAATATATATTTTTTATTTTAACATTATTTTAGTGTATTGATATAAAAAATAAATCTTAAAAAATAAAAATATATTATTTTAATCTATATGTATTTTAAAAAATACCATAAAAACATTCTTTAACGCACCAATAAATAATGTGCAGCAATTTTTGATCGCCATATTTGATGGGGAAAAAAGGTTATTTGGATGTGACATCATTAGCTCTCCTTAATTTTTTTTCTGTTATTGGGCCGCGCCTTGCAAGCCTAGGCGCAGCCCTGGCTGGCTCTAGCCCCTGCGCCTAGGGCCTAGCGTGCCCAACCTGGTTTTCTTTTTGTACCTTTTCTATTATTTCTTTCTTTATTTCTCTGTATCAATTTTCCTCCAATAATTTTTTATTTTTATTTTTCATATAGCATAAAAAACGATAATGACCTTCTGTAATTTTAATTTTCTTATTTATATATTAAAAACAATCATAGAAATTCTTCATTCAACCTTACAAAATTGAGGTTTGATGATCAATGATTAATCAAATATTAAGAGTTTTGAAAAACTTATTACCTGTTTGAAATTGTGGTCGATTTTTTTTTTTAAAATTTGTTTTATTTATAAATATATTAAAATAATATATATATATATTTTTTAAATTATTTTTTAGCAATAGCACTTGAAAATAATATAAAAATAAAAAATATTTTTTTTTAAATATGTTTGAAACGCAATGGTAGAACCTTAATCACATAATTTTTTTAATCAATAGCCATGGACTTATTTAATAAGATAAAGCACAGTTTCAATATAGACTGTTCAATGTCTTTTCATTATTGATTTTTATCCTTTTTTTTCATGTTTATAAATTTTATTTATTAGATTAAATATATTTAAACTAAAAAATAAGAATATGCATAATATTAAATATTACGATATAAAAATTAAATTGCAAATAGTGTGAACATGGCGGAAGGAGACAAAATTAAATCTGGCAGTATCGGTGGATAAAGTGCAGCTCCTTCACTCTCAGAGTCCACTCTCAAGAACCCAGATTGCAGAACACGAAAATCGCCAATCGTTTTAGACCCAGGTTCCAAAAATGGGCGGTAAGACCGAAGAATCCTCTCCGAACTTCATATCTTTTGTAACGATGGTAATTGTGTTGTCATTGATTGAAATTGTTATTTGTCAATGCACAGGTAAAGAGTCATCAGATAGTTCTCGTTCTAGTCCCAGTTTATGGTTGGCTCCAGACCCTAGTAAAAGATGGGGAGAGATTTTCTTTCTTTGTTATACTCCGTTTTGGCTCACTCTTTGTTTGGGAATTGTGATTCCTTACAAGCTGTACGAGGTAATCAATTTAATTCCTCATGTTATGCTCTTGGTTATTGAGAGAATTATAGGTAATTTCGGTTAAGACAGTTTTAAGCAATGCTACTACTGTTTAAGTTATGGGCTCCAACTGAGCTGTTGGTGATGAGAAAACTGAAGTGAAAAGTTTTGAATTGATCGGAGATGAGTGTTAGTAGGCGGGTTTATGTTATTTTTTCATGACATGAGAAAAGGAAGCTACTTTGGACACAAATGTGTAGGCTGAATAGGATCTGCACTTTAGTTTTAGGAAGGTTTTACAATATTAGATTTTGATTATAGCTTGAGTGGTCATACATTTTGAGTTTTTTTTTAAATTTATCTCAATCGAATTTTGCATATATAATATAAGTGAATCTGAGTAGACGAAGCCAATTTGTCTGCTTTAAGCTTAATTTAGTTAAGGTGAGCTGAGCTTAATCAGATTTTGCAAAAGCTTGATTAGTTCGGTAATGGGTTTTTCATTTTTTTCTCCTTTTGATCATTCTCACTCTATCGTTGTTGTTACTGGCAGAGCTTTACAGAATTGGAATACTTGCTCCTGGGTTTGATCTCAGCTGTTCCTTCTTTCTTGATACCAATGATGTTTGTCGGCAAGGTAAATTTCTTAAGTATATTGCTTCCATTTTTTTATCTTTTCCTTCCTTCAAATGTTTTTATAATCCTGTCTGAAGGTTTCATATATTGTATTCATCTTTCTTTTTTACTTGCATCTCCTTCTGTACCATTGGTTTTTCTTTTTCAAAAATAATATAGATTTGGAGTGATTTTGCAGGCTGATAGCAAATTGTGTTGGAAGGACCGTTATTGGGTCAAGGTAAGTGCTCATTATAATGTTATCAAATATGAAACCTGATATATGGATTCTTAATTTATTTTATAATGCTTCTTTCTTGCTGTTTTTCTTACTCATTTATAACAGTTCTGAAAAAGTATTTTACACCTTCTTTTATCCAATTTCTTTGGATATTCCTAACACCCTCACTACTTCTATTTTCTAACTATTTCAGAAAAGACCTTTTCTTTTCTTTTCTTTTCTTTTTTTGCATCCCCAGTCCATGGATATTTCTAACCCCTCCACAACTGTTGAATTGCATCTGCTTAAGCAGATTTTGTTCAGCTTTTTCCTGTTAATTAGGCTATGTATACTCTAATTACTTCCTCTGTATGACCTTCATTCTAGTGTTAACTTTCTCCTGTCTTTTGGTGAGATAGCCTGTTGTAGTTGGTGAATAAAACACTGAGGTTTCACTTTCCTAGATTGTAGGGCATTGTGAATCCAAACTTTATTAGTTTGCTCCATAAAGCTGAGTGGGATTTGAAGCCCCTTGCAGCCTTGAGGATGGGTTTTTTAATGTGATTCTATGTTTGGTTAATAATATGGTTTGAGGACAGATTCTACCATGAATACTGACAAGTGATTGTTGAGCTGGTAATATGTTATATAACATTTCATGGGGAGGTATATCTACTGTTTTCTTGTAACGTTTTCCTCCATTCTCTTTTATTTTGAATATGCTGGTGAAATTTTCACCAGCTTGACAACATGTGTGGAGAAATCTGTTGATGGATGTGAACTATTTTAGCGACCCCCCCCCCCGCCATCTTAGACATAATTGTCTCTACCTTTATGTTCATATTACATTTTAAATGTTGGCTATTGCAAAAATCCAGTTTTATTTGTATCTGTTTTTTATAAAGTTTGAATTGAAAGGTGGTTCAAGGTTCTTAGCCTAAACTCTAAAACTTGATGTTTTGACAGGCCAGTCTATGGATAATCATTTTTAGCTATGTTGGAAATTACTTCTGGACCCACTATTTTTTCACAGTTTTGGGAGCTTCTTATACATTTCCATCTTGGAAGATGAATAATGTAAGCCACAAAGCAAAAAGTTCTTATTGATTCATGTACTGTACAATCTGCTGACTTTCACCTGTTATTCTCTGTAGGTACCACATACAACCTTCCTTCTGACACATGTTTGCTTCCTGTTTTATCATGTTGCCTCAAACATGACAATTCGCAGACTAAGGCATGCTGTTGCTGACTTGCCAGATAATCTTCGATGGGCTGCTGAGGGTGCATGGATTTTGGCTCTTTCATACTTCATAGCATACCTGGAGACTTTAGCTGTTTCTAATGTGGGTGGTAAAGTGATTGTGTGTCTATTGTTATTTACAATATGTTTGTTTAGCCATGCATAAATAACCTGCAATGCTGGCCAATGAACAGTCAAGGCAAGATAAAGTGGCACTGTCTGTTTTTAATCGTTGAATATTCAGGATTGTCTTTCTCAATCATATCATGGTACTTTCTATGGGGCCCTTTTTCAATGCTATTCAGAAGCTAGTTCAACATCAGGTAGCCTCTAGTTTGGCTTTAAGAAGCCATTATGCGCACAAGTGAAAATTTTGGTTCTGATGAGTTTGTGGCAGTTCATAAGTTAGATGTTTCTAGCTGTATTTGGAAGCTGACTTCAGTTTGAATGGTGTCAAGTCAAGTCTGCTATATGTTCACACAGATGTTCTCGTTCTGAATGATTTTGTGATAGTTTAGAACTTTAGATGTTGTATCATTCCATTATCAGACTCCATAATGTGTGAAAGCTAATCGTATAATTTACTGGAAAAGCTGATGGTTTCTACAGTCATACTCGTACCTTAGCTTCATCCACAAGTTTGTAACTTGTAATTCACATTTGTGCGATTCTGTCTTGCAGTCCTTTTTGTGCTGCAGTACAAGTCATGGCAATTTTTTTTATGTTACTGTCAATTGCTAATGTTGCAGCCGTGGCATAGCAACTGGTTACTAACTTGTGAATTAAAATGGTGATAATGATGTGTTTTTGGAAATGTGCAGTTCCCTTACTATGAGTTTGTGGACCGGGCATCAATGTACAAAGTAGGTTCTTTGTTTTATGCCATCTACTTCTTTGTAAGCTTCCCAATGTTTCTGAGGTAAGCATTCAACCTTCAGTTAGTTTTGGTTACTTGTGTTAGTCTACAAATTATATTTCCGTTGCGGTATATGCTTGATAATGGGTATTGCAAACATGCTAATAATGTAGTAATTGTTTTCTGTTGAGTGATATTTCACATATTGATATGCTACTCTTACATTGTGCTTGCATGCGAGCGCCATCATGTTCTCGTGGCTCATTTGTGATGTATTTATTGTTCTAGAAAATTGCAATGCATTGTTTCTTTCAAGCACTCATCTCATCTGAAAAACAAGATGGTTAAAGAACATCAGATAAGAAGAATTATAGATTATGGAATAATTGAAGTGATTTTATAGATGTGGTTGGATCAAAAGAATCATTACAGCTTTTAGTCTTCTCCCATGCTGAAGATATTTAACTATTCTATGGGGACTTGAATGATATACAGGATTGATGAAAAACCTGGCGACCTATGGGAGCTACCGAGAGTGGCTGTTGATTCCCTGGGTGCTGCAATGCTGGTTACGATAATACTCGACTTGTGGCGAATCTTTTTGGGGCCTATTGTTCCACATCCAAAAACAAAACAATGCCTTCAACAGGGACTACCCTGGTTTCCTTGACATGCCACTCAAACATTACAAACTACACGGAAAGCGGGCGAAGTTGGCCGGCAAAGGTGGCCGCAGAGGCAACACCTAAACGTGGAATTTCTTGTACTTGATGTTGTAACATTAGCTGTACTTTATATCATGCCAATGGTTTTTTTCCATTTTATTGACATCTAAGCAGAAGCATAAACTAGAGATTGAAAGGGCACATTCTGTAACTCATGATATCGCCAGTGTGACCCTGGGTGGTAACTTGTTTGTTAGGTCCTGGAAAAGAGAGGGTTCTTCTGTTTTGCGAAAATCTCTGCACCCCTTACCATCTTGGCTGGGCAGCATCTCTCTTTGGGGGCTCGCTCGTTCTGATCTTTGATTGTGAGAAGGCATTGGCTTATGATAAGAAATAAACACGAAAATGGATGAGCTATATTTTATATTGTGTTTGTAGGTATCATCACACACTAGCTGTTCCTGTCGTCAAAATAGGAAACGTTTTTGAACTCTGGGTTAGAGTTATTAGATTAGATCATGGAGTTTAACTTTTGATAAATTAAATATTAAAAAATAAAATTGAAAAAAAAAATCATGCAAAAGGATTTTAAAAAATAGCAATTCAAATAATAACTATCAAAATTACTATTACTACTATTATTAATAAATAATTTATTATTATTACTATTATCATTATGACTACTAATATTTCTATCATTATTAAAATTATCATCATTACCACTATAATCATATTGATAATATCATTATATTAGTAATAATAATAGCAATTCTATTATTATTATTATTATTATTATTATTATTACTAATTTAATCACCACCACCACCAATTTAATTGTTGCTATTATTATCACTATTTTTATAATCTTTATTACTATTATCATCTTTATTATTACCACCATCACCACTATTATTTTTTATAACTAACATTATAATTATTATTATTATTAACATCATTATCATCATTAATATTATCATTATTACTCTTATTGTTGTAAAAATTATCCAAAAAAAACTACCAGAAAATACTGCACGTACCATCCAAAAAACACGCGTGCCTCTCACACTGACACGTGAGAGCAATGCACCAATAACCTTCTGGTTTAAAAATTAATTATTTTGTAGAAGCGTGTGGTATAGGGAGGCACGTGCGAGTGTTTGTCTCGCAATCCAGTTTTTTGTTTCTATGAAAATAAAAATAAAAATGATAATAGAAGAAGATATTTATTATATCCTTGCCTTACAAACGAAACTATCCCCTGCCTGCACTACTCCCTCGCTAGCACTGGCACTAGCTCATATTTCCCGCTACAAGAAGAAGAGCCTAGCCTCAACTCAACCGCTCTCTCCATAAATCCTAGGTTTTCAGTTCTTGCAGTCAGGGCTTCCCGGAGGTTTTTCTCTCTACTGCACTTCTCAAAAACATGGCTGCTGCTTTCAGTGCTCTCTCCCTCTCTCCGTACACTCTCGTATGCCGCCATAACTCTACCAAACATTCCATTGCCTGCTCTACTGCCTCTCCTACTACCACTACTATAGGTCTGATTTCTTTCCTTTTCTCTCTCTTTTTGAAATAATTAATAATTATCACTTCTCTTTAATTCCTTTTCGTGGTTATTTATTTAGGCACTAGAGGAACAAAAGCGCCGCCGCGGAATAAGAGGAGTGGAAGAATGGAAGGGGCAGGGAAAAGTATGGAAGATTCGGTGAAAAGAAAGATGGAGCAGTTTTATGAAGGGTCTGATGGTCCGCCGTTGCGAATTGTTCCAATTGGTGGCTTGGGTGAGATTGGGATGAATTGCATGCTTGTTGGGAATTTCGATCGATATATTTTAATTGATGCCGGTGTTATGTTTCCTGAGTAAGTATTCTGCCGCATTTCGGAGGATGCTTTAAACAATATATGCTCATTTTTTAATGCTTAACTGACAAGGGGATTGAATGCATTTTGTTAAACATGCGGCCGAAAAAATGCTTCTTTCTGATGTGATGACTCTATATTGTTTTTGTGATGATATGTTCAGTTATGATGAGCTTGGAGTGCAAAAGATTATACCTGATACCACATTTATCAGAAGATGGAGACACAAAATTGAAGCAGTGGTTATAACACATGGTCATGAAGATCACATTGGTGCGTTGCCTTGGGTAAAGTTTCCTTCGACTTCTCACAAGTGTCTTCTTGACCTTGCTCTTCCAGATTAAATTACTGTTTATATGACCTTTTTAACCATATCAAACTTTCGGCTATTGACATTTGAGTTGTAGGTTCTTAATGGGGCATAGTTGAATGGAAAGTTAGATTCAATTAAGGGTGCACACTAATTACTGCTTCGTTAATGTAGCCATCGGCTTATGGCTGCAAAGCTTGGCTGAAAATGAATGTTAGTTTCCATTATTCTCTGCCCTTGCTGAGGATCCTGGTCAGTGCTTTGGGTAGCTGAGTCTAGGATCTTCGATAATTAGCATTTGATGCAGTATTTTATATGATGGACCTTGCCTGTAGCCTGCCTAAGGATTGAGGGATTTTCTCGGTACTGTTCCAATGCTAGTTGCAGTACATCTATAGTATATGTTGACATTAGTGTGCAATTAGATGAATGTGTTTATCAGTTGAGTACATTCCCCATGACCACTGTGTTGTATATTTTGAGCTTGATAAATTGATACGATGGTATCAGATGGTTTGCCATGGGATATGTGATGTTCAATGAGCAAGTTAACTGGCACTCCATCGATGAAATGTGTTATTGATGATGATGCCATGAATTGTGATGGTGGAAGTGGTGGCAATGAATTGTTTTGATCAACAGTTTGACTGGATTAACTAAATGAAGTTACAAAGAATTACCAGAAGAGAACTGATTTGATACATGAATAAGCAAAAATAAACTCTGAAATAATTTAAGGGACATGGAAAGAGAGTGCCATTATGACCCATATATATGGTGTCTACATCACACGTTTAGAAGGAAAAGAAACACCATTTTGTTACTCTTGAAATAATATTTGGCATGTGTGCCTTTACTTTCTAGATGGCAATATAAAAATGAAATGTGAGATTATTTTTTGCCAGGAACTTTAGATAAGCAAGCTTAGTTAAAATACAGAACCATAGCAAATTTGGAAACCAGATTTGGATGATCAATTTTGCTAAAAGTGTGAAGGATTCACATAGGAAACATGAATCTAAACTTAGTTTAAGGCTTTAATAGTAAGTGGTGTTTGCTGATTTAATATTTATTGTAAAGGTGCAGCTATCTGAGCTGTATCGTTTGGTTATTGCTGCAAATGGTTAGTCATGTTTTGATATAGGTATTTTGCTGTGGTGTTTTCACTATTGATAATTCTCTTACTGTCTAAGCAGGTTATTCCAGCTTTGGATCATCACACTCCAATTTATGCATCATCCTTTACAATGGAGGTATTTTGTTGTGGTCTTACTTATACATGTGCTGAAAATAAAACTTATTTTGGTTGGAGCATGCATGTATAAATAAATATGTACACAAACATGCATTTAAATGCACCTTCATGAACTGAAGTAGCCCAATATTGCTTATGGGGACTAACAAAATAGCTCATAGCATAAAGTGCTGACCTTTTATTTTTCAGAAGATTGATATTAACCACAGTCATACTCTTTGTCAATTTCAAGTGGCGTTTTAAAATTTGCACTCTTGCATGGCAGCACTCTAGACTATCTTTCCGTGTTTTATGTGATGGCAAGTCACATTTTCTGGTTCTGAGTCTCCAAGTGCTTCCAAAATGATTTATGACAGCTCATCAAGAAACGTTTAAAGGAGAATGGGATCTTTGTTCCATCAAGACTTAAGGTGTTTAAAACGAAGAGGAAATTTGCAGCTGGGCCTTTTGAAATAGAGCCTATCAGGGTGACCCATTCTATTCCAGATTGTTGTGGACTGGTCCTTCGCTGTGCTGATGGTACAATTCTTCACACTGGGGACTGGAAGGTAAATTTGTTTATAGATGCATTTTCTTTTTCCATCTCTCAATGAGTTTGTACACTTTAGAAGAGGTTTATATTCTACAGATTGATGAGTCACCAATGGATGGAAAAGTTTTTGATCGTGAAACTTTAGAGGAACTCTCAAAAGAAGGAGTTACATTGGTAAGTCTCCAAGATTATGTAATTTGTTAGCATATTGACGTGGTTGTACATGGGAACTTAATTGGTTTCAGTTTATGGAAGAGATAATGGTTTGTGTGGGACCTACAAATGAAAATATGCCTTCTGCGTGTATGTGACTGTGTGTGGGAATGGAGAGAAGGTGCGTTGTAAATTGCACATGTCTTTCATGATATAATGCTATGGCAATTTTGGACTTTGTTTTGGAATGCTTTAGTCTCATGAAGAGTGACTCTTTCAAAAAAAGGTCAATGTTCAAGACTTCATGGAGATGATGTGCATGACACCTACATGTTTGATATTTTATGTCCAAAGACATGTTCCATGAGACATGGGTAAAGGATTCCATTAGGTAGAATTGAGAAAAAAAGAGTTTAATGTGGAAAAAGTTAGCACTTTCAATATTTTGATGATGATCATACATTTTATGCTGGACAAAAAATTGAAGGAATGAAACTGCAGTGACAGTGTTGGTAGGCTAGTTGCTTTAGCCTTCTTGTTTAAGCTTAGACATTGTATGATTTGGTTTGAGCAAAATATTTTTTAATTACAGTTCTGAGGTTGAACATTTGTATCTGATGCCTCATATTTTTTTGTTTTGGTATCCATTTGAGTTTCTCATGTCATTTTATCTTTTTCAATAATGTTTAATCTGAATTATCTATGATGCTGATTTTACCTGCGGCTTCATCATTAATGCAACTTGAGGTTTTAACAAGCACTCCTCTGCTTAGATGATGAGTGACTCAACAAATATACTGTCACCTGGAAGGACAATTAGTGAAAGTGTGGTAGCCGATGCATTATTGAGACGTATTTCAGCTGCTAAAGGAAGGATTATAACCACTCAATTTGCATCAAATATACACCGTCTTGGAAGTGTGAAAGCAGCTGCTGATTTGACTGGTAGAAAGATGGTATGATTTTCTATTCTTAGAACTTATAATATTATCACCTTGCTCTTTGAACGGAATTTGCGTTTTTCGTACTTTAATCATTGTATCAGGTCTTTGTTGGCATGTCATTGAGAACATATTTGGATGCGGCGTGGAAGGATGGAAAGGCACCGATTGATCCATCCACTCTGGTAATTTATTTGCATAGACTATTTATCTGATGTGTTTCTCTGAGAGTTCTAAATCTCCAGTGATATCTTCCACCTCACTCCTGTAGACCTCGTTACAACTTCTGCTGAACACTTCCAAAATTATACAGGTCAAAGTGGAAGATATTGATGCTTATGCCCCAAAGGATCTGCTTATTGTCACAACTGGATCACAAGTAAGTTAATCCAGCTGCCTGATTCCATTTCTGTTTGTATCAATTGGCTGGTTTGTTGCTGTTGTGTCAGGCAGAGCCGCGTGCAGCACTCAATCTTGCATCATATGGAAGTAGTCATGCCTTAAAACTGAACAAGGAAGATGTTATTCTATATTCAGCTAAGGTATTATGATATATAATATGCTTGGATTCATCTTTAACCAAAATTTACTCACAAGTTGATTTTTGATTTGCTTAACTAGATGTGTGTAGTTGAATTTATACGTCACTTTATCATTTAATAACTCAGGCATTATTCCTTTTAATCTTTGATTTATTTCAAACTTCCTTTCAGTAATCCCTCTATGCTAAAATTATGTAGTTGGAAGCGATTTATGGTTTTCTACAGAGTATATAATAAACCAAGATGTGCTGTTAATGATTAAATCTCACAGAACTTAGGATTCTCTCATTATCTGATAATGTCCATGATATTTACGTGTTAGAAGTAACAAAAGTGTTGCATAACCTGATGGAAATTTTATAAGAGGTTGTTATATTATGGAAGATGGCTAGCAAAGGTGCTCCATTTTGTTCTCATTTCTTTTGTTTTTTTTCTTCAGAATTGATGATTGCATGTGGTTGGTCATGTTTGTACTTTGAATTTGAACTACTCGAATTAGGCAGACTTTTGGTTTTATGCTCAACTATGCATGATTTTAGGTGTATGGTCATAATGCTAATCTCTTATGTAGTTTCTTGCTGAAACTACTTCCAATTAGTAGATATGTTTTCAGTTTATATATTATTTTCAGGTAATCCCTGGCAATGAATCCAGGGTAATGAAAATGATGAACCGCATATCAGAGATTGGCTCAACTATAGTAATGGGTAGGAATGAGCTGCTTCACACGTCTGGTCATGGCTATCGTGGAGAACTGGTGAGATCTCATATACTTTTCCTCATAGTCTCACTTATTTGCTGTTATTTAGTTATTTTGTTTTTATACCATGTACTACAAAATATCAGTGATGGTTCTGTGTCAAGAGTGTAAAAAGAAAAGAACCTTCACATACTGACTCATTGTATGAAGGTTATTTCTTCCTGTTATTTGTGTTACCTTTTTGTTTTGTCATTGTTATATGGAGAACCATGTAGATAAGCCGTGAATATTAGTTACCTGTTCAATTCTATATTTACTGTTATTTTTGACAAATTTCTGGAAAGTGGATCTAAACATTGATTTCAATTCTTCAGGAGGAAGTGCTTAGAATTGTGAAGCCACAGCATTTTCTTCCCATACATGGAGAACTTTTGTTTTTGAAAGAACATGAATTGCTTGGGAAATCAACTGGCATTCGGCACACTACTGTGAGTTTAGTCTCTACATTCTTTTGGTAAACTACTGTGAGTTTAGTTTCTACATTCTTTTGGTAAACTACTGTGAGTTTAGTCTTTACATTGTTCTGGTAATTAGTATGTATAAGATGATTGAAGTACTATGTTTGTCACGACCTGAAGCATTTAGTGAGAACATAGAATCTTTCAGGATAAGGAATCATTCTTTTTACGGATACAGGATTGCTGTCCTATAGGTGTTTTAGAAGATCAATAGTATTCATGTAGAGAGGCTGGAGAGCATTACTGTTCTAATATTGGTGCTCTTCTCTTGTATACTGTCAGGAATAATTCTCCTTATATACTTATGTGTCCTTAATAAATTTTCTTCTTTATAAACAAAACGTGTGCAATATGGACAACTGGCTCTTTATTTCTCACTCTATTGTATCCTATTAATTATATGAATTCTGCCAATTTCCATGTAAATGAGAATGGGTGAACTCTTGCGATGTTCTGCCCACAACACAACCTCTCTGAAAGTGTTTTTGTTGGTGGGTGTTGCATGGTTTAACTTGAAAATCTATTACTGACTACTCGATCACAACAGGAGAAGACTGCTATGTCTAACTCCATTGGCTAATGACACATATGATGGATTTATTGTACACATGACATTATATGCAATATTGTCTTGTTGCTATTCTGCAAATGCTTCGAGTTGCAGACTATGTTTTGGCTTGGTAAACGTTACAAGCACTCTATAATTCTGTCAGGTTATTAAGAACGGAGAGATGCTTGGGGTTTCTCACTTGAGGAACAGGAAAGTTCTATCCAATGGATTTGTCTCCCTTGGGAAGGAAAACTTGCAGGTTGGTTGTGCTAATGGTTTTATTTAATCAATTATTGGAATTTAATTGAGATACGTTCCATGAAATCTTGTCTGGTATTGCAGTTGATGTACAATGATGGGGATAAGGCATTTGGCACATCAACTGAGCTTTGCGTTGATGAGAGATTAAGAATTGCAACAGATGGTATTGTAGTGGTCAGGTAGATTTTGCATATTCTGAAGTGACATCTTGACATTTCCTTGTGACACAAATCTTTGTTATTACAATAATGATTTCCTGACATTTCTATGTTACAGCATGGAAATTTTACGCCCTCAAAATGCAGATGGGCTAGTTGAAAATAGCTTAAAAGGAAAAATAAAAATCACAACACGCTGCCTATGGCTGGACAAAGGGAAGCTTTTGGATGCACTTCACAAAGCTGCCCATGCTGCACTTTCAAGCTGTCCAGTGAATTGTCCTTTAGCTCACATGGAAAGAACAGTATCTGAGATGTTGAGAAAGATGGTAAGGAAGTATAGTGGTAAAAGGCCAGAAGTCATTGCCATTGCTGTGGAGAACCCAGTGGCTGTTCTTTCTGATGAACTCAATGAAAAGTTATCTGGGCATTCACATGCTGGCCTTGGCATATCAGCATTGAGAAAAACAGCTGATCAACATCGGAAAAAAAATCAGGTGGACAGGAAGCAACATGGTGGAAATGACTATGCACATTTAGAGAAAACATCAGCAAAAAATTCAGAAGGTCCTCATATCTCTGCATCTCTGTGTCTTCATTGAGTGTGTGTGTGTGGTCAGGTTGTGGATGGGCCATTTTATGATTGGCTGTGCATGAGCACACATGAGAAAACTAGCGTGGGTGCATAACTCACATCTTAAGGATTGGGGATTTTTTTCATCTCATGCCAATCACCCAGTAAATGACTGGTATACAAAAAAATGAACAAGAATAAAGTTAAGGCTGCATTTGGAAACAGGGCAAGCTGATTGTTTTGGGTGCTCAAGCTTGCTTGTGCTGAAAAAAAAGAAGCAAACTTGGCTTGAGATGTTGGAGTCACAACTCACAATGCTATAGAACTTCAATGTTCAAAAACAGTAGACAAAAGTAGCGATTATTTTCTCAATTTAATATAATCTTGGATACATCTGCCCTCTAAGTTTAAGTTGGCAAAGGCTGGTTTCTCCAAGGTGAGAGGCTCCCACTAGTGTCGATGCTGTTCTAATATCACAACTAGGTGGGAAGAGGAAGACCAGGAACGAAGTATTCCCTCTTCCCCTTTGCTTTGGTCTCTGATGCAGGCTTCTATATTGTGTGTTCATGAGCTCTGCTAGTTTACATATCTGAGCTAAACATAACATGCTTTCAGTATCTGTTCTCGATGAGCCTCAACATCATCTAACTTATCACCAGGCAAGATTTTCCTGAACTAAACTTGGAACTGTTCATGACTGAATTGATCAGTTTGGTGATTTATAAACAACTTCTCATTCTCTGTTTTCATAGTTTAGGACCACTAGTTTACTTGCATATGATCTCAATAGCTTCTTGGTGCTGTGATTCAAACTCAATTTCTCTCATTAGAAACTGTAAGATCATTTCCTCATTGATTGGGGAAAGACCTCTTTCTATCCTTCTCCGGTTATGTTATGCATGTGAGTTTTTCTTTGGAAAGGCATGGTGCCAGCAGCTCAGCATGCATATATATATAGATATATATATTGTGTTTTTGACCTTTGCTTGATTTCTATGTTCTTGAAAGCAGAAGTATTTTTCTAAATCTTGGGATTTTATAACCAGTACACTTAGAGGTGTTCTTTTCCCCCCCCTACATTGTAATCATGCAGTTGATGGTTTTAAATTTGAAAGAGAGCTATCCAAGGAAGAGGAGACTTCTTCAAGTCCTAGCTTAGCTGAAGGACACTCCTCCAACTCCAAAAATCAAGATGATTTCAGGAAATCATTCGTTCCACCATCCTCAGTCCATGAATTGGTAAAAAGTGATGAAAATTTGGTTCCACCAGGGGAGCATGTAAATAAGCTCAAGAAAGATGGTACCATAAGCAGCGATGATGACTTGTTGGAAAATCAAAATTCTAGATCGAAGCGTTCCGAACCTGTAAAAAGGACCAAATGGAAGCCTGAGGAGGTCAAGAGTCTTATTAAATTGCGCGGGGAATTACATAGTAGATTTCAAGTTGTAAGAGGTAGAATGGCTCTGTGGGAAGAGATATCTACTAACTTGATGGCTGATGGAATCAATCGTAGTCCAGGACAGTGCAAATATTTATGGACATCTCTTGCTCAGAAATATGAGGTTTGCCCCTCCATTTCGTACATTTAAAATTCTGGTTTTGCATTTTGATTTCTACGTGAAGCTCGTATTTGCATGTGAATACCACTGCTAGTATGGATTTTTGCCACAAGTAATCTGTTTTCCCGGACCAGAGTCACACAGAAATGGAAATCCAGATCATTGTAGGGGTGCTATCTGAATTTCACTAAGTGAAATCATCTGTTCATCCTTTCTTTATCATGTTGCTTAGTGACAAGAAAATCATCTGTTCATCTTTTCTTTATCACGCTGCTTAGTAACAACCATTCCTCAAATGAACAGGAAAGCAAGAGTGACACGAAAAGCCAAAAAAGTTGGCCCTATTTTGAAGACATGGATAATATTCTATCTGATTCAGAGACAATGGCAACAGAATGATCGGAAGAAGGAGAGAAACAGTGCATTGAGTTTTCTGTAAGAGCTTTCAACAGCCTCTTGCTCAAGCAAAGCCAGGCAAAGATGACCGCAGCGGTCGACCAGAATAATCATTGTCAGGGATTTGCAGTTATGACCAATGTGCAAACTATTTAATCAGAGAGGCCCGAGATGACAAGCAAGAAATGAAATAGTTTGTACCCACAAGCTCCTCCAAGAATTAGTTAGCAGATATACTAAAGAATTGGGTTGGTGATATTTTTGACTCTGGAGGACGTTTAGCTTTTGTAAGATTTGATGCAACTCAACATTTAATTTTCTTATTAGCCAAACTTACGCAGGTTTAAATTCCCAGAAGTTTTTCTCAACTTCTGGTGTGTTCTCGTCAGTTTCTTTAATTCAATTCAAAGAACTTAGCTCCTGTATACTTTTTTTTTATATACTTTTTAAAGGTTTTGGTGCAAGAAGCAATAATTTATGGATTCTCAAGAGGCTAAAAGGTTGAAAACTATGGGTGATGTTTGGTTCCATACCAAAATTTTCTCTAGAAAAAATATCCCATGCAACTAGCAGATGAATGGCTTCAGTTCAGAAGTTATTTTTTGACCATGCAAGTTCAAATATAGATTTTGTTTTTGGGGTGGGGGTTAAGCACTATTAATTTGATGGCTTCAAGAACTGCAAAGAATCCTGACTTGTTCAACCCTTAACAGGCAAGAGACAAGCAAGAGGCATGATTATAAACCATCCATTAGTATGCAAATTTACAAGAAATTAGTAAACTGATATGAATTGACTAATGGTTTTAACTTAATTAGACTGATTGCAAACTTTCCATGGAAATTTTTGGTGTTTATTTACCTAAAATAACTTTCAACTTGTGTGGTTTCCTTGTTTTCATCAAAACCCTACGCCACTTCAGGTTTATATAACGAGCTCCCTACCAAATCCTTCAATCTCCTCGTCTTTGTTTTGTCCTGCAGAGTTTCTCTATTGATCGGTCCTAGAGAGAAAATCTGCTAGATTCTTCGTATAAGCAAACATGGCACGCAAACTCATTGTTCTTGCTCTTGTCATTGTCACCATTGCTGGGTTGGCTGCAGCTGCGGCTCCTGCTTCTTCCACAACTGACGTTCCTGCAGCTGAGGCACCTTTAAGCGATGATTTTATCGGCACCGATGACGGTGGTGCGGCTAGTGCACCTTCCGATGATGGCACCACAGTTGTTCCAGGACCAATGGGAAGTACTACAGTAGCTGGGGGTCCTTCTTCTGAAAAAGATGGTGCCGCCACCCTCAAGTTCTCTTCCGTCGCTGGAGTTGCCGCTGTTGCTGGCTACTTCTTCTTCTAAGCTAGCTAATTATAAATCTATAACACACATATTTTCTGACCATTCTTTTTTGTTTGAATAAAGTGTTGCTAGTAAGAGTAATTATTTGTGGATAAACACAAGTTCTTTCGATATGCCAAGGAAGAAACAGCACTGTTTCATGCCCCCATCTCATCTTCCTCGCAAGGTGAGCAACTATCGTTGTTTATGGCTTCCTGAGTGCCATGTGTTAAAAGCCAAAGCTATATCTTTTGCTAAAAACTGGATTTTCGAAAACTCCAAGAATCCGATATAGATTAATTATACAATATTCAAAATACGATGTTCATTTCTGCATTTCAAGTTGAATGTTTTTGGATTTCTCTACAGGGCACCTGAGAAACTTCCCTGTAGTTTTTTTTTTTATCGGAAAGAACTTAATTCAGAAACTTCCTCGAAAAAACTTTAGCCCAGAACAGATCCTTATCTAAGTTTTCTTTTGTTCGTCTTTTCCAATTTCTTTAGTCTTGGATGACCGTTTTTAATCCTTTCAAGGGGTTTGATGTAATTAAATATTAATTCCCAGAAAAGATCCCAAGCTTTATTTCATTGGCTGGAGCATGCTGAAATTTTCTACATTATATAGAATTTGACCTTACGTACGTGTGTGAGGAGAAGAAGCACACAGCCCCCCTCCCTCCGTATATTAAATGAAATGAAGGCCAAAATTAACATATTTTAATTATAAACAAATCCAGCTAGAGACGATTTCAAGGTCTGTAATAATGCGCAAATAATTAGATGCAAATCCTGTATTCCAAATGACAGCGTGCTTGAACTTCTCTTGTTGTTGTTAGAGGTATTTTTTTAAAGTGTTTTTTATTTAAAAATAGATGGAAATAATATTTATATATATATATATATATATTCCACTTAAATACTAATTTTCAAAAAAACTAATTTCTAATGCATTTATCAATTTAAAAATAGATCATAGTCTATTCTTAAGATATTACATGTTAAAACATATATCAATTTGAATATAAAAAATAATGATAATGGGGTGTTTTTCTTATTGAAACGAACAATCCTCCTAAATGAAACATCAATAATAATGTACAATTATTAAACTCAATCTAGCTTATTATAAGCTAGTTAAATCAAAATATATAACCCAAAAATATTAACTAGATAAAATTCAATTAACTCGGTTAATTTTTAAAAATGATCTAGTTCATCAAAATAAGTTTGATCAACATTATTTATTATTTTTTAAAAAAAAACACCCACACTATATTATATGCAAAAAATCATCTTTTACTTGTTTGTTCTATAAAGCTACTTCCTTTTTATAGAAATGTACCCTTGAAAGGATTAAAGAGAAATCATCTCATCTTTAAATATGTGGAGCACTGAAAGCTAAATCATCCAAAAAGTTGAAGAATTGGGATATGGTGACTGTGGACTTGCATTTCCACCTCTAATGTTAACAGTTTTTCTGGTTATTGGCCTCATGAATCGAACACAACATGCTCTAGTGTTAAGAAATTAGACCCAAGTTTATTATAAACTCAATCTAGCTTATTATAAGATAGAACACGACATGCACTTGGAACTCTAGTGTTCAGAAATTAGACCCAAGTTTCTCTGCAGTAAAACATAAATTGTCAATGCAGATGTTGACCGTTACCCTTTATTCTTTTACACACCGAATTCTCCGTGTGCGGTCAGGTTCCTCCTCCTTGCCTGTAAAATACTAAATTATTGCAGCCACGGCATTTCTTATTCTCTTCTCACCACTTTCTATAGTCAGTCCAAAGACCTTGAGCGGAACGCCGCCTTCAAATTATAAAATAGGAATGGTTAATCCTCCATTTTGTGTCATAAATCAAGAAGTAAGAAATCTGTCATTTGCTTGCAAGACAAGCTAATCTGTTCGCTGTCATCTTAGGTCGATACTCCAACATGGATAACGCTGGAAAATTTGAAGTTGTTTTTCGCCACCTTGATGAAAATGGTGACGGGAAGGTTTCACCATCCGAGTTAAGTCGTCGTCTAGGTTTGATTGGAGGAGATTTGCTCATGAAGGAGGCAGGATTTGCTGTGGAGTGGTTGGACTCAGACGGAGATGGCTTGTTAGGATTGGAGGATCTTGTTAGACTAATGGAAGCTGGAGGAGAAGAAGAGAAGTTGCATGATTTGAGAGAGGCTTTTCGCTTGTATGATAGAGATAATTGTGGGTTTATCAGAGCCAAGGACTTGAAAACAATGCTTGGTAGACTTGGAGAGTCGAAATCTATTGATGAATGCGAAGTGATGATAAACAAGTTTGACCTTAATGGGGATGGTGTTCTTAGCTTTGAAGAATTCATGGTTATGATGAAATGATGTTCTTATGTATTGTGGTATTGCATATCATGTAAACCAATTGCTTCTTTCATGGGATTCTTAGGTTCTTCGTATATTGTAAGATGTAAACATAATGAAAGTTTCTTTTATTGTTTGGAGTTCACATTTTTCATGAATTTTCTTTTCACAATTCATTCGTAAAGGAAAATAGTTTTGACTGTATCGATGATGGTAATTGTGATGTTTTTGAGAAATGAAGGGAAAGAATCATAGGAAAAGGGAATCAATACTATTAAAGGCTTGAATTAGGTGTAAATAAACAAGGAGTATTGTGTTAATTAAATAAAAAATCGATGAGTATAAATAGTTAAAAACAAAAAAAAAGATGAGAAATCTGAATTTTTAGAGAGAGAACCGGGAGGGGAGGGAAAAAAAAGAAGAGGAAGAGGAAAGGGAGAAGGATTTGGAAACTAAGTTATCGTGGTAAGGTTTGTGATTTAATCCATATAATTGATGTTATTGGTTAAAGTATTGGGTTTTGTTAAGATTGAGGGTTTGAAATTGTATTTTAGAGGTTAATTGATGAATTGGATATAAATTGATGGGTTGATTATAATATAATGAGTTAATTCAAGTGCTATCGGTTATTTGATATGAGTTTAGTGTATGACTATAGGTTTTTGAGATTTTGCCATTGTTGAGACTAGTGATAGGAAATCTGGAATCCTGATAAATTGGTCACTTTGTTTAGTCTATTACTTTTTAATTCACTAGCTAGGTTGAAATGGTAGATCATTTAGGTTAGATCATACTTTTAGGTTTGGTAGATTCAAGCCATGTTTGCAATTGGTATTCCAGTTTATAATTAGAGTTAGATACTCTTGATACTAATTGAGCATTAGTAGGATTTTCTTGGATATTTGTTTAAGTGTTTGTTATGCTTTTGAGCTAAGTGAGAAATTATATAAATATCTGAAATGCTAATACGAATTGGATCATGCTTCTTGATAATATATATTGATTATCTTTTATTAGGATAAAATATGATTAATTATTAAATCTGAATATACATTTTTGAATTGACTTTGAATTGATAGCTTCTCGTTTGATTGGTGTTAAGAATTAAACCTTGAAATATGAATCTGTTTGTTTCATTATGATATGATTATTTGGTGCTCTATGACTCTTTGATATGCTAGTTAGAATACTCGTGCTAACAAGATACTATTAATTTTTTTATACATCATATTTGAACTCTAGTTGGTCATGAGAGTCATCAACGAAATAATCACCCCACTATCTAAAGCCAAGTCACATATTTATTGCATTTTGATTTTTTGACAAGCTTTTATCTAATAATATTCTTGCTATGATCTATTTGAAAAAAATTACTATAAAAAACTAAACCAAAGCCATAGGAGTGTTTGTATTCTTTATTGTTGTAATCTCTCGTATTATATATATTAAATATTATCTATTAATTGAATTGTTAAACTCATCCTCTTAACGAGTTGTTTTTGTTGGACTTTTAAAACTTTTTTGTTGTAGTTAATATCAATCATGTCTAGTACAGAATTTGTATTAACTCTTGTATTAAAACAATCAATTTATATTATAAAGTTAATTATAGTGTCATGATGCGTAGATTTTGTTGTTTTTATAGGAAAAAAATGTATATAAGTTTAGGTTAACATAGGTAATAAACCTGGAAAGAAACTTTGCCTAATTTAGTTGATGAAGAGAGTTGACCATGATATTAAGAATTGCCTCATTAAACACCACGTAAGAAATCAAAGTTGCCAGTACAAAATTATCTCAAAAAAGAAGGGGAAAACAAACTAGCAATGAATGTCCAAGAGGCTAGGATATTTCTATGGAATAAAAACAAAAAGCACTTCAATCTGAACTCAATTTACAGAATATATATATGTATATTGAACTGATAAATGAAAGTAGGGGTGAGAAACTGCCAGCAAGCAGTGCCAACTCTCACCAATTAATCACATTTTGTCTATCTGGAGGAGCTACACAATGCCACAAGGATTGATAAGCTGGAATTTCTTTTGCATCAACCCCAAGAGCGGAGAGGTTGCGTCCATACTCCTGGTAAATTTGCATACACGTAAGTCCAATAGGGCAAGACCATTTTATTTCCAAAACAAACACCAGCTGTTCCTCTAAGTGTGTGTAAGTGCCTGGCTGTATGCCTGCTCGTGCTTATAGGTGTGTGAAATACAATGGACAATGCTCACCTGAATATCAAGGAAATATTGCATACATAGCTTGTCCGTATCTGATACGGCGGGGTCTGAGACATCTGAGCTTACTCCAGTTCGTCTTTGGGCACCCTTCTTTAATCTCTGGAGTGAAGATTCTGTCTTCTTAGCCTGAGCTTGGCAAACACACATATTAAAGTCGAGAATTTCAAAATAAAGGTTGAGTCGGAGAGGAATGATTTATTTTGGACACTAACCACACTGACAATCTCAGCGACCATGTCATAATAACGACCGGTAATTGCAGTAGCAGCACCATGCCGTAACTCATTCATAGTCTCCTTAGTCAAATATGGGTTATGTTTCTCCATATCCAGAAAATCCTAGAAGCAGAGTGATGTGGTCAATGCAATGCAATGTTTATAATAAAACTAATCCACGACGATATAATGTTAAAATTTATGAAAATTGGACAGGCTACATCTATGGAAGGCTGAAGCCAGAGAAAAAAAAAAAGAGTCAAGGCAGGATGTGTAATGACTGAAGAATTATACAAAGTAGAGATCAAAATAGTAAGTACTTTAATGACAATAGATCTAGCAGTCAATATCAGTGAAAGTGATTGAATCTTTTTCTTAGAATAAAAAGTAAATGAGTTTATCAAGCCTTGAAAGATCAGGTACTACTTTGGAATGATCATTTGTGATGAGCAACTGACCCAGGCAAGCATTTGCATGTGCATGATTATTAATTTAGTGGGAGTGTTGTGTCCATGGCCAACCATGCACGTATACTTAGACAGTATTTAAGGAGGTCAAATACACTAATGAGTTTACCAGCCACGCCTAAGGAGTGCTGTTTAAAAGGTAATACAACAGTTACAAGCAAAGAAGATTATATAAACCTTCTTTAAAGGAGTTGACAATCCTGATACATAGAGTGAATGTCTGGCAGGAATAGGCTTATTAGTCATCCTGAAAGTCGTAGCAATTGCCTTCACATCTTTCAAGCCCTGAGGAAAAAACTTTGTTACTAAATATTCAAAACACTATTGAACAGGGCCGGGAATAATGTTTCAATAGGTTGAATTACCAGTAATGAAGAACTTTTAAGGAAATATTAAATCTAGAAAAGATTCAATGCAGAAGGAAGCCAGGCATTCTCAAACGAAGTCAATGGCAATTACAGCTCACCTTAACAGACTCATCAACCAGTGCCTCCGTGATTGCATTGATCGCTAGAGGTATTAAACCATTTAATGACTGCCCACCTTGTAAAATACTTTTTTTTACTAGATCAAGTACGTCGATGGAACATGAAGATAGAAGCTGAAGTACATGATCAAGGTAATCTCCACAAACCTCTGTGACCAGACAATTTATATCATGAATAATCTGCAAATCAAAGAACCTCTATAAAAATGGTGGTTAAGCTCAAGCATGATCACTCATGTATATGACCTTAATACAGCTAATAAATGTGGCACTTGTTATATAGGAATGTTTTCTAAATCACAGTAACAAGACAATTAACACATTTCATACGCTACCATCAAAATAAATAGTTATAATATAATATGGTGCAGGATGCTACATTAGCTGGTAAAATAAACTAAGTAAAGAAGTTAGTTCCATAGTGGGATGATAGTTCACATAGAGCAAGTCTAACTTCATGTCTCACTTGAGCAAGGCCAAGCTTTATCTGTGTACATGTAGGGGTGGTTTGTATCAGCCAGGTTTGCACTAGACCGCAAAATGGATCAGAGTGGGATGTGTAAATCTATGAGATATCAAGACCTTTGAAATACAGCATTCTTTTGTTCATGATTTCAAGGTTCATATTCATGCCAAAACAAAGACAAATAGTAAAATCATGACATGACACTTACATAGAGAAAATCATTGGGAACAGCTGAAGCTGCCCATTCATATCCAGAGCTGGAGCTGGTATTACCCGTTTTACGTGCATCCAGACCAGATGACAACCAATTTGAGAATCTGCAAAACATTTGCGAGTAGTTACTCAACACAATGATTTTTGGTATTCTTTTAAAAATATTAAAAAAAGATAAGTACTCAGTCGAACATATAACAGCAGTCAATCATTGATACATCATCTGAATGGACACCTCCATTCTCAATCAAACTGACCTTGAAAGAAGTTGCAATGTTAGGCGAAGAAACTTGTCAGCACATGAGAAAATGAGAACATCTTCTCTCCAGCAAGATCTCAGGCTCTCCAAAAGAGTGACACTTTGTTTCAATGTTAAATCTTGGGAATTCTGATGGCCAGAATGTGAATTGTGAACTGGAATAAGACTGGTTGCTGCAAGTGCAGAATCCAGAGCACCAGCTATTTCCTGGAACCTGTCTTAGTCAGATGCAAGATCAGCCTTGTGACAGGTTGTACTAGTGCACAAATAAAATTTAGATCAACAGCGATGTCGGCTCAAAATAAACTTAGAAAGACAACTTCTAAAAGTCATGTTGCATACCTCAAGGAGAAATAAACCCCGACATTCCATTGCTTCATGAACTCATTATAGATTGCTTCAGCTCGGAATTTAGTAACAGAAGATCTGGATGGACAATAGCCTTGCGTGACAATTGGACATTATAAGTACAATGAACATCATATATTTTTGAATAATCAAACAGTATAAATATACCAGCCTGAAACTTTCTCAATCTCGAGGGAGTAATATAAAACAGAACTACGTGAGAGAAAAGTGCCATGTGCTACCTTCAAGATGGACCAAGAAGTCTAGACTTGATTTGTAATTTATCAAGAATTCTGTTGGTCTTCCAGGGGAAAAAGCACCTGGTTTTCCCTTTTGAATTGCAGAGAGAACCTCTTTCAGAATTGAATTAGCCAAGAAGTCAAAAACATGCAACCCTGAGTTTTCTGAACAGAAAAAAAAGGAAACAATAAGAGGCATTCAAAGTGAGTATATTTATGTGCATATCTCCAGGATGAAGGGGTACAAGTTATGTAAAAAGTATAAACACCAAAATAAGAGCAGGATAACTTGCAAGTATACAAGTAAATAGAAATTGTTCATCAGGGGCTCAACAATTTCAATGCTTGATGTAAAATAACTGTTCATTGAACAGGCATGTACCTAGAGCATGCAAGTTAAACAGGGTGGCTGCAGAGGAAGAGTTGACACCAAAAAAATGACACAAACTCAGACAAACTGGCCTTCCATGCAATTGAGACCAGTGACTATGATAAGAAGTAATGCAGCTTGGACCAGAGGCACCACAAGAGAAAGATGTTGGCAAGGATCAATAACTCAACTCCAGGCCCAAACAAAGCTACAAACATCAACGTTTTTCATGACAAGCCAAATAGTTAAATGAGGCTTCACCAGGTTGTAGGGTTAAAAGTGATAAAAAAGATATAGAAAATACCCGCAGAAGATATTTCCAAAAGGAATTTACAGCCCTCGTTAATACATGTCTTGATTTCTTGATAATCATTTTCAAGTCCATCTCCAGATGCCCCAGCAGCCACTCCTGATGATCCATGTGGAATTATCTTCTGTACTAATGGAGCCACAACAGTCGTGCGGAAGATTTCTTCTGCACTGCTGGTATTGTCAATAGCAGCATATGCACGTAAACAATTATAGATTACACTTTCATCCCGGTGCTCCAGCCCACCTACAAAACAATGTCCCAAACTTGCGTCCAACAAAAGGCTCGCACTTTGAATCCTCTTCTCCATGTTTTGAATGAAAGGGAGGTTCTGTACTGGCATAACAGAGAATAGGCATGAGCACAAATTGTA
Source organism: Salix brachista (assembly GCA_009078335.1). Lineage (NCBI taxonomy): Eukaryota > Viridiplantae > Streptophyta > Magnoliopsida > Malpighiales > Salicaceae > Salix > Salix brachista. The sequence continues at coordinate 15,361,610 of CM018586.1, forward strand.
CAACCTCCAACGAAAATATTACTGACTTCAATGCATTTTATAAATTCTATAACCTTTGCTTCGACAAGCAAAAGGAAAGAAAGAAAGAAAAACATAAGAATGAGCAAAGACCTGTGCATGAGCAATGTAGAACTTAAGTCGATTCATCTCGCTGGCAATTCTCTCCAAAAGCATGCTTTGAGTCTCTCTCACATTCGTTCCATTCTCAATGCTGCCATTGCTCACAACACTCTTTTGCGCCAAATTTACATCTCCATTCGACCAATCAGCAGGAACACTAGGTAGCTCCTTTATCAATTTCTCAACCTGCACTCGTCAAAATAAAGAACTTGGAATTAATAAAAAACGAAACAACAATTTAGCATATTGAAAAACTTAATAAGCAAAACAAATCCTTTAATTATCAATTCCAAGTCTATGCTTCCAAGATCAGGATGATATATATAGTTAGCTTCGCACTCATTCTCAAAACGACATTCCAATTCTACGCAAATTGTCGTTGGATCTAATACATTTCACAGTATTTCCAAAACAACGGAATCCAATCAAACAAAACGACCTTATACCTTGGAAACAACATGAAACGTATCCAACAGCAACTCCAAAACCTCTCTAGTGGACGCCGCCTCCGATCTCTGCTCCAATCCATTCTTCAAAGCCACAAGAGACGAATCCACACTCCCTCTAAACCCTTCAATCTTCTCTCGGAGCTCCAATAACGGAGCCCGCATCCGAACAACAGCAGAGTCCACATCAACAAGTTTGGTACTTAAATTAACAAAATCCGTGTAATCACGGTTGATTAAATCGATTAGTTCGTGGTTAAGGGAAGTCAAGTGTGCTTGGAGTTCCGATCGGAGAGTGTCGAAGGGGACAAAAGTTCGGAGCTCCGAAATGTAGGAGTCGGAATCAAAATTTGGAGAGAGGAAAAGGTCCGGTTTGAACCATAACGGGTGGGAATCGAGTGGGTCCGAGAAGAGATAGGTATTGGATCTTGGTTGTGGCGGTGGTGGTGTTTGGATCGGATCCACTGCCATTTTGTATGCTCATAGAGAGGGACAAATTTCGTGTGATTTGGTTATTTATATAGCGAGCGAGAGAGAGAGTGGTGGTGGGTGTTCGTTTATTTTGCAGAAAACCAAAACGTAATCCTCCAACTATGTGTCTATTGTCAATGTAGTCCCTAAATAGAATAAATTTGTTTTTCTTCTCGTGATAAATGAGATGATTGCAAATTCCTCGTAACAAAAACTTCTAAACCATCGATCATTTCAAAATTTCTTCAAAGAGGACGTTACGTGAGAGGAGTTGAAGGCATTGTCCATACATTTTCTAGAATTTCAGAATAAATTTTTAAGGACAAGAATCTCAAAGGGGAAGGTATTGTTACACCAACAGATAACACAGATGAGCAAAAAAAATTAAAAAATCGATTAAACCAAGAAAAAATAAATGAAAAAAAAACTATTAAAAAACCTTATTAAACCAATTAGAATATTTTTAAAGATTTTCGGTCTGGTTTGATTTTTTAAGGCTAAAATCAATAAACCAAACCGGTTCATATTAAAAAAAATATACACTATAAAAAACTATATATTCTTTCAATTTAGTTTAAATTTTTTGGTCTGATTTTTTTTTGGTGAGATAAGAGAAGGGAAAGACTTGGTTAAAGTAAAGCAAAACTTAAAAAAACCAAACCAAAACCAGTCATTTTTTTATAATTTTAATTTGATTGTTTTCATAAATAAAAATCGAACCGATCACCCCTATCAAATAATAAACCAGCATTGCAGAGTTGGATCCATTAGGAATGTAATAATCAAGTGTAAATAAGCAATAACACGTGTAATAACTGAGTAGTTAACACGTGGTTCGAGTTCTTAGAAATCACTGGATTCTAGTAAATTAGTTTCTTTGTATATATAGTGTGATGAGAAAACACGAGGGAAAAATAAAAATAAAATAATTTTTTTTATTTTTAGCAAATTCTTTATTCTCTTCTTTTCTTTCAATCCTTCTTGTTAAGGCTAAGGACAGAACAGCTTCACCTCACAGGCAAAAAAAAAAAAAAAAAAAAAAACAAGAAACATGTTGGGGGAACATCAAGAAAAGTGATTTATATGTAGTTTTACTCAACTCTTATTTTTTGCGACGGTGAATTGGGATTAAAAGAAAATCAAATGAATAAATGAGTTTTGGAGAAGTATAGATGAAATTATTGTAATTATGAATTATAGATGATGGTTTTGTTATTTTGAGATTTCAAGAGATTGATAGTTATTAAAACAAATATAATACTAATCTATAAATATTTGAATTTTTTTTTTCTTTAGTTTTTGCGTGCAAGGTTGGAGATAGGAACTTCCATTTGACATGGAAATTTTTAGATGTAAAGTGTAAATTCTTAGAGAAAAACAAATAAAATAAAAACATGGTTAAATTATGTATTTTTTTTGTAATTATCCCTTTAAAAGAAAAAAAAAAGGATAATTTTATTTCAAACTTTTTAAAAAAAAAACTCCTAGAAAAGTAGTTTTAGTACTTGTTTGAGATTGTGATTGAAATAATTTTTGAAAATATTTTTCATTAAAAATACATCAAAATTATATTTTTTTTTTTATTTTTTTTAAAATATTTTTGATATTAACACATGAAAATGATCTAAAAACATCAAAAAATATTTAATTTAAAATAAAAAATATTTTTTTTTCTTTTCAAAAACACTTTTAAAACACAATGATAAATATAATTTTATAAGATTTATCTAAAAACAGTACAGATTGACTCGGTCAAGCTCCAATTATATTTTTTAACTGTGGTTTGACATGAATTAACTCGGTAAACCTCAAGTTATTTTTTAACTGTGGTTAAAAGTGCTAAGAATATCAAGTAAACCTCCACCAAACAAACAATTGGACAAGTAGCATGCTTCATGGTACATTTACAACATGTTCGTGAACAAATCACATGTGAAATTGAGTAAAATCCCAAATGTGATTTGAATTCTATCCATAACCTTTTATAATTTTTGTGAAACTGAAAGGAGATTCTCATGAATATATTTCAAGTTCAATAACACTGTTTTAAATGGTTTCTACAATTGAGACATATAAATGTTAATTGAATTTAATTCCTAGGATTTCTACGTTAGAAAGAGGGGGAGAGGTTTGTGAGAAATATTAAAAAATCCCACATATCTCTTGATTGTTCAATCAAAGACAGCATAGAGCATTCACTATAATTAATGGTACAATTTATTGTCAAGGTCTTCGGTTTTTCTACTCTCTTCTCTATTTCAGATGTGAATAGCTTAATAAATGATAGCTCCAATGCAAGGGGGAGGGGGGCAGGCAACAGGACATGATTTAGCGAAACCTATACTTCACCCTACAGACAAAATGGCTACTCGACATGTCCTAATTGAGAGCGGCGAAATTACTGAAAGAACCCACTTTAGGAGAACAAAAAAATTTAAAAGAAAATAGGAGGGTTTTGTACAGGGAAAATTTACATGAAATAGCTGAGAGCCTCCTTTCTTCTAGAGCCGCCTTCGCCGTACAGTTCATTCCATTGTAGGAGCTCTGTCATGTTGGCTGACTCTGATGAAACACTTGCGCATACCTATTTAAATACAGGGAAAGTATCATAATAACACCAAAAAAAAAATGGATTTTTTTTCTTTGCCTGTTCATAGAAAAAAAATCAGTCAATAAAATTTGGTCATCGTTTTTACCTGTTCATGAGCGTCTTTAAAGTCAACCATGCTCAGGGGCCGGATATCAGAACTCCCACTTAGTGCAGGGGCAGGTTTACTTTCTGCTAGAGCTGCAGCCCGTTCCTATAATCAATTGTACATGCTCGATCATGGACGAACTAATCCTAAAACAATATATCTCTGCCAATAATAATAATAATAATAATATAATAAAAAAAAACAACAAGAAGAAGGGCATCCGGCCAGTAGCAGTAAAACCCTATACTAGCAACCACCAAAGCAAATTTCATTCAACATAACTGAGATCCATGTTGTACTTGCCTTGTTGAAACTTAAGTTGAAGACTGCATATTCGTGGGTACTTTATGAGAAAATGTGGTTATATAAATACACTGGACACCTTTTTTTTTCTTTTTTTTATAAGAACACATTACAGAGTTACAATAAATGTAAATGTAAATGCATCCAATTTAATCTAAATGGTCTTTGATGATGAAGAAAAAAGAAAACACATACCTTCTTTTCCTTTTCCAATATCTCTTTAATTGGTCGGTGAGCAGCAGCTACGCATAGATTCTGCCATATAACATGTGTAGATGTAAGACAACCACCAAGTTTGACAAAAATCATTTCTTGTATCAGCTTATTAAGGGAAAGAACAAAAGCTAGGGACCTTGAGGTCACTTCCAGAATATCCATCAGTCATAATAGCAACCGCATCAAAATCAACATCAGGAGACAAATCTTCCTTTGCTAAAATGACTTTGAGTATCTTCGCTCTATTTGGTACGTCAGGCAAATTTACCATCAATCTGTTAAAGTACATAAAAATGAATTGCATTATAAAAGCACAAGCTTGTAGGTACAAATTTATCATACACCAAACGGACTCACATACAAGATGGAAGTTCTCTAAATCTAAACAAGTAGTAAGCTTGTTGTGGGAGAAAAAAAATCACCTCCTTGGCAACCTTCTAATGACAGCCTCATCAAGGTCAAAAGGCCTATTAGTAGCTGCAAGTACAAGAACTCGTTCTGCATCTTTTGTTCGTAGACCATCCCAATTCACCATAAATTCATTTTTCATCTTCCGCATGGCCTCGTGCTCCCCCGGATTTTCCCTCCTGCCCAACATGCTGTCAACCTATACAGCACATCCAAACCACAGAAAAATATTTGAGTTAATATTTCAAAGGGAAAAAACATTTGCAAAATGCTGAAAGAGTTATATGAAGCTTGCCTCATCAACAAAGATAACACTGGGGGCAATTTTACTTGCTAGTGAGAATACAGCTTTGACGTACTTTTCACCCTCGCCAAACCACTATAGCATATGAGATTAAAATGAGTTATGGTTCAGATAATAAACTCCACATGGAAATTGAACAGTGCATACTATAATCTTAACCTTGGATGTGATGCTGGACATTGAGATGTTGATGAAATTGGCGCCAGCTTCAGTTGCCACTGCCTTTGCTAGCATAGTCTTTCCAGTTCCAGGAGGTCCAAATAAAAGTATGCCCTTGCAAGGCTGCACATGGAAGATCACCGCGAGCATATAAACCTTTCTTCATATACATATCACATCCTAATCCTATTACTTCAAAACAAATATCAAAGTTCCTTAAAATGAAATGACTCGTTTCACTGAATACAGAGGTATGCAGAAACCTTGGTTAATTGTCCCTTGCAGAAAAGTTCTGGCCTTTGTAAAGGAAGCATCACCAACTCTTTCAAGGTGTCCTTGACATTCTCAAGAGCTCCAATATCATCAAACGTAACTCCAATGTCATTGGGCGGAATAACATCACCTAAAAGCCTTTTCTCAAATTCATTTTCTGTCAGGACATCCTGATTGCGACAAAAAAAATTCACTACGGAGATCAGCTCATGAAACCTTCCCAGATAGGAAATTAGGTAACTATTTATAGCCCCATGCTTCAAAACATTGGTACATGTGAATAAATTTGAGAGGTGTAGTATCTGCAAGTGAATCTACATATTACCTTCAGTGACTTCTTCAGGCTTTTAGATTCATTTTGGATAGCATGCAAGATTCCAATCCCATACTGTATACTGCCAGAATTGCAAAACAGCATTACAAACGTGTAATCAACACAGTAACCAATACTTTGAGTCAGGATAATGACGCAAAAAAAATATCAATTACCTCTCGCTGGACAAAACAAGCTTTGCATCCGCATCAGCATTAGCTTCAGAATTCTGCATTAGATGATGACTCAGTCCCCACCCAACTACCTTCTCTGCACCTGCAATGCACACCAAAACATGAGTTTTTGGAAAGATCACAGGAAATTGTTAACATTGCAATGTGGTAAATATAAAACTTACTTTCATTCGTGAGTGTTTGATCCTTGATGCATAACATCTCCAGTCCTTCACATTCCATTCTACACCGGCTCAAAACCTATATATGAAACGGCACGCAATTAGAAAGATTCCATCTCCAAGAGCCTTGCTTTTAACCATGCACCACCATTTCAACATCCATCATAGAGCTTTACAAGCACAGGAATTAGATAGTTGTTAAAGAAAAGGTTTAATTCCATAAAACATTTACTGATTTTCCTCATCCAGATTGAACTCACTAGTTTCCCCTTCTTCAAAAATATCATTCAAGAACACAAAAATAGAGCATTACAAAGAAGAAAGGGAGCAAAATAGCATATATGACTTAACATTTATCACAATAAAAAAAGGCAGCTCCATGTCCTCCTTTCTCAATATATGAGAAATCAGAAACTTCTCATACAAACAAAAAACTTTTAATATCTTAACGTTTTAGAACACAAGAACTAGACTTCAGGCCATGCCATTGGATGCATTAGAACTTTCTTAGAGATATACTACATATTGCCTTTCTAGAGAGCGATGGAACAAAGAACGATAAAAAAAGACAGGAAATGAGTAGAGAAATCATAACTGAAATCAAGTGAAACAAGCACAGCATATAAATGCCTGCTAATTTTCCTTGAAAAATGTGCTGCAAGTGAGTCTGTAATGTAGCCACCAGTAGGATATTATTACCCATCTACATTGACTGATATAGAATACCAGGTCACTCTGTATGACATTTTAGTAGATACAATAAAACCTCACAATCCATTTCCTCCAACTATCATTGACCTCCATTCTCTTAAGAATTCTCCAAGTCAAACTTATCACACAATCCACCACTCACTCATACAAATATCCAAGCCTTATTGACTACTACCATGGCATCAATAATTTGACTTCATTCCACCTAGGCATCTCTCACGGGACAGGCAATACACCATACCACCTTCTCAGAACAAGGATAGGAGAGGGAAGTTGTGGATAGAGAAAATTATGTTTGGAGGAACAGAGTTTGTATGAAATTGAAGTGAAGAAACATAAAGTGTTATCCTTCCTCTTGTGTTAGAGGAAAATTTACATCCTCTCCACTTTCAAGATTTTGGTTTTTGGTGGGCTATATAGGTTAACTTTTCTTCACCTTAACCTTCTCTTCTTCTAACAAAGATTGTAAAGTAACTTCAATCCCTTATTTCCTGCCCCCTGATTTCTTCCCTCCCACTTTCCACCCTCCCAAACATACTTTAAAGCCAAAGCTAGGATATAGTGATCAAACATATGAACTTGAAAACTAGAAGACAATGAACAGTTGAAACACTCTTCACAAACTGTGTTCAACTGTTTGACATGAGAATCAACATGGAAAGCACGTCAAGACTATCATTCTAGTTTTTTCCCCCCAAAGACAGGATTGATATATCTACTGAAGGCTGATGGTTATTTTAGGGACTGATTCATCACAAGGTCCAAGCAAGCACCTCTTGCAACAGTGAATTATATAATAATACAGAAGGATAACACTATCGCATGCATGAATCACTGACTAGTCAATTATATACAAAACACCTGAGTAATCTTGACAAATGAAGCACGTCAAGTAAAAATCAGCCGCGGAAACTGAAGCTATAAATGTTGATCAATAAACAAAACAAAGCAGCTGCAAACTATGGTATGGGGATTGATATCTCACAGTGCACAGGTTATTTAGATTCCCCTTCATTTTAAGAGTTTCGGAATCTTGACCCAACTGATGCTTCCAAGATGCTAGAAGCGCTTCATCCTGCATCAATTAACAAACTTCCTTAAGAAACTGCACATAAAATTTTGATCTAATAAAATAAAGAGAGAGAAAATACAACCATCACACAGACCTGTGGCATATGAATAGCTACTTTGTTTGGAAAGAGCTTAGTCAGAAGTTTTGTTGCCTTTGGCACTTCTTTCCCCCTGTCACCAAGTCTTCCAAAACTATCCTGAAAATATCAAAGGCGCCAGAATCAATCATCAGAAAATCAACCGTATAGATCAGTCATAATATAATTACTTACCATTAATTGGCCACATATATGCTTGTTGGTGAGAGATAGAGAGAGTAACAAGGTGAGGAAAAGAGAGAACTTCATACAAGAAATTTTATATAAATGATATTTAATTCCCAGAAAAAGAAGTTCAAAATTTCCGTCCCTTTCCACAAGACATCTGGAAACCAGTACTGAAATGAAAAGGACTCTAAACTGACTCAATGCCCCTCCCTGTTATAAAAATATCCCCGGAAGTCTGATGGAAGCATAAAAAATTCGCTCCAATAGCATCTTTCTTTTTTACCAGCAAATTTTTCATATTAAAAAACTAGTGAAGTACTATAGCACGTGCTGGACATTAAACCTTTTTTTAGCAAACATGACAACTATTATAGCTTGATATAAATGGAATATATCAATGATGCTTAAGACTGCTATTTCAAACAAACCTACACCAAAGCCAACAGGAATGAATTTCACATAATGCCAATCATCCACAAAAAATAAAACTGCAAGCACCTTTTTTCAATGCATACCACTCAGGAGCATAGAAAAGCTCCAATATAACTTTCAAGCAGCATTACTAATTTACTTTGCATAGAAGATGAAAATTTCCCTTTTCCCACATAAGTAAAAGAGCCACACACTGTAAATACAATTAAAGAATGAAAAGTTGAGAGAGAAAAGGAATACTTGTTGCAACTTTAAACAAAAATAGAAAACAGAGTGGGAGAGAGAGGGAAAGATAGTCTCACTGGAAAAGCCAAGTCAAGCAGAGCTGTCTGATTGCTGCCAAATTTTGTGAAAAGAAGACCACCAGGATGTGACTGCAAGGGAAGAAAACACTGTAGCGTAAATAAATGATAAGATTTGTATAGCAGGACCATAAATAATACAATGCAAGGTTGGAAGCAAAATCCTTTCCTGTGCAACATATAGGATCAAATTTTACAAGGCTCCCCTAAAGTCCATCACTCACACCATGAAATTGACAACATACAGTGTGCTACCAATTAGTTGTTCTTTTAAAAAAAATGGAGGAACAAAGGATTACCCTGTGATACCAATAGCTACTAGGACCTAGACAAATCAATCTGTCACATGCAGCATGCCACTTTCTCCACCTGTTATGAAATGGAGCTAATCTCATAGAACTACACGCATTGCCTTGATAGCACCTTAAATTGGAAGAATAGTCTGTGTAACTAAGTACATCTAAGGCTTTGTAGAGTTGAATTAACTCAACTATAACAATTTCCAAACATATTTTAGAAATGCATAATGCCCTCAATGTACTTGCCAAACATATGAATCTTCATTAATCAGTATTGGCTCATCATTGTTATTGATGACAGGCCTTTCATCACCCATAATTGCTAGTATCAGACTCAATTTTAGTAAACAAGGGCACCCATCAAAGCACAATCATTCCCATTTGAATCCATGACTTTTAAAATGATCAAGTGACCATGTTTATATACTTTGTTCACACTTTGAAATTTGTTTTTATCTAAGTTGCAGTCAAACCAAATCCCAATTGCGAAATTTGGCGACCAGCCTTTCTTTAGACTTTAAGATAGATTTACATGTATCGGAGTATAAATATAGCAGTAGAAGTGTAAAACCTATACAAGAAACGAAATATTCATATTTGAAAAAATCTATTATTAATGGAATCTTAAAAGATGATTAGTTCGGACTTTTCAATTTGTTGCCTTAAAAAAAGACAGTTGTGTGCCTGGAGAAGATCAAAAGGCTTTTGGGGAGGTGATAATCTGTATGCTATTTTAAAGAACCAAGGATGGATAATATCTTATTTGGAAGTTGTAATCTACATGCACCCATAAAATACTTCTATCTTTTGACTGAATTTGAAAGTAACAGATTGCATGATTATCTTAATAAAATAATCTAATGTTTAATAATTAAAAGAGTATTAATAAATACTTTAATGCACGAGCAAGTAGAAATGTACCACAGCCTGAAATAGTGACCCTACTAAGCCTATCCCCCTTGCACCACGGGGTGGGGCATGAAAGGGAGGATGGGGGTTAGCAAACTGCATGCCACAACACAATGCGGGCAACAGTGGTCAACCCATAAAAGTTATGACATCAGAAGGAAGCCCTCAGCCTCATACATGATACAAAAATACAAAAAAACACATGCATATAAACAAATAATGTGGTATAAACTTTCTAATTTCTATAGCAATCTCAAGTTTATTGACTTTATTTAAAAACAGAGGAACCTAAGACTGAGATGCCTCAACTTCCATCTTTGTACTTCAACAAACAACACCAGTAATTCAAATGGGAATTTAGACTCGGCACCTTTATTCTTTAAATAGATGAAATTTCATGCATGCAAAAAATAAAACAAGTAAATAAATATTTGCATTAACATTACCTTTTCTTTCCGATTGTCAATTTGCGTGTGGGAGCCAATTACTACAACATTATCAGGAAGCTTTTCAAGTCTGCTTTTGAAAGTAGAATATGAATCAGAATTGCCTACAATAGATTTCTCTGCATCTTTCATAAACAAAATGAAAGGAGAATTTCTGCTCTCACTGTGTACAGCCTGAAGAAAGAGTCAATAAGGTTTATAAGACAGTGAAATGGGATATAAGATGCCAGAACAAAATGAGTTCAATTACTTAATATCTAAATGATTGCTACCTCAAACAATGTGTTGATGAGTAACTTGTCCAAATCTTCCACAGCAGTGCTCTCCAAACAAAGATCAGCAACTGGAGAGAAAGTGAAAGACATGTTCAATAACTTAAGAGCTGAAAAGGGAAGATAAGATAGAACCATTTGCCAAGTCTATACACATGACAATGTTTATGACCCAGTTCAACATACCATTGCAGAAATATCCATGACCTCCCTCACAAACATCTCCAAGATCAACACCATCAGGTATTGGTTTGTCAAACCTCACACCAATTTTTGACAAAGGATTGTCCTCAAAAAGTAACACAACTTTTCCACGAATCCCATTAGGTGGGCCCCTATATCAAAAATTAACAGGAAATCAATTGTTAAACATCATGCTGCATCACCGACAAAAAAGTTGAGAATAAAAGGATGACAAAGGAAAACTATGGCCTGGAAAGATAATGAATACAAAAAGATATGATGAGTTGCCTATCTCAGTAAAACATGTGAAGATCAATCACCGAGGAGATAAGACCAGGCAAGAGGGGAGCAAGGGTTAAGATGCCAGCATGTTAATCAGATTATACCTTTCCTTCTGCCTTTCTCACCCATAAATGATAATGCTGTTTCTACCATTTCCATCTTTTTTCTTTTAGTTTCCTTCTTTTCTTTTCTTTTTTGTACATGCTGGTTCCTCTGTATTCCCGAAGGGAATGCTGATCTGAAACATTGGATATAATATAGCTCCAATTTTACCAAAACTGGATACACTTAGCCATGTTTGCATTTACATGAGCCTTGCTTTTATAACAGCTTGTTATAGCTATTATTGATCATGAATACTTACAACCATCCGAGCCTTAACATAATACAACTCCAAAAATAGTATAGCTCTCTCAAATATGCACTTCTTTTGTTCTTTCAAATATACACTCTTGTATTTCTGAACACTTCAACTCCTAATCAACTAGGGCTCATGTTAATGTGGTAATCAAATCCAACATCATCTCTAGTCTCAATCAAAAGTAAATTCAATTCACGATCAGTTTCTTATCAATTTTGTCAATGCATGTGTTTTAGGCATCTATGAAGTAAGAGTAACCTGTTAAGTGAATAATAAACTTCAAACAACTGAGCAGAACCATCCTCAAAGCTTCTTTATCTGTCCATTTTATCTCAAACACAGCTCCTAATTAAGCCAGCTGCTGGGGCTGCTCCAATTATCCAACAAGTATGTGGGGCTGTTTATTTGGTTATGCAAAGGTAAATCATCCTTTCTTCTAGGAAGACTAAAATTTTATCAAGAAAGAACACAAACCACAAGAAAAGGAATAACACCTACTGCAAAATGGAAGACAAAAGATGAAAGAAAAAGAATAATGTCTGCTGCATAATGCAGAAAATCAAAACAAAGAGTTTCCCAACACTGAAAAATATCACAGCTAAGAAAAGATCTGAAAATCTCAAAGCCCAGACACCAAATAACTATTCAATTCCATATTAGCAGCTTAAATATAAAACTATTCTTGAGAACTCTAAAATTTGTTTCCATCCTTAACCACATCAAGTGCACTATAACAAACATCCACCCAACACAAAGATATCTATGGCACCACAAATACCAAAATGTTTATCCCCAACCCCTCCTTTTTTTATCTATGAATTCTATCATCTAAACAAATATGTCAGTTTCAATAGTACTTGAATTAGAAGAAGATGGCAATAAAGGACCAATAATTGCAAATTTGTTATATGAGAAATAAATGGTTAGGGAAGCATTATAAATTGATCAGGAGAAGTACTGAACCTGTTTGAATATCAGGGAAGTTTACATTCAAGATACCACAGAGCAATTGATCAAAGTAATAACAGAGAAGAAAAGGGTGAAGGAACTGTTCACAGTGATTGTACCTTGATGATGATGTTGTTTGATATAAGCCACTAGAAGATGAGCTTGTGAATTTCACTCTATCACCTACATGTTAATATTTGGAGCATTTTGCAACATAAGAGCTCAACAAAAATCAAAAGATCTAGAATGTTAAAGAAAAGTGGATGGCCAGATAGAAGACCTCTCTTGTGATAGCGTATATACCTATTTTAAACAAGAGATTCCCTGATGCCCCAAAACCTGAAGAAGAAGGCAGGGTGTCTTCCATCTTTGTTTGAGATTCTGGATTAGCAGGTGCATTTAAAGAACAAAGTGTGTCTGTTTCACTGGCTGATAAAATCACACTCTTCGATGCATCTGTGGTCACAGGACTTTGTTTAGCACAAGTGCAGGATTTTACTCCATTAAATCCATCCTTCATAAGTTCAGCTTCCTTAGAAGACAAGCCCTACATATTCACAATTGAAGATTCAATCACTGGTTATTCTTCATAAACTACAGATGGAGAGCTATAATAGTCAAGCAGATGAGTTTTAGCTTACACCCAAAAATGAATGACTATCAAATACGAGCAATTTAGCACCAAAGTAATTGGCAAGTGCCTTTGCCAACATCTCTTGATATATCTCAGAACCTACAAATAGCATTCAAGAGAGAGAAAAATCAAGTTAGCAGTTCATCTCTCACAAAAGTTAAGCTTTACAAACTCTAAAACATAACAATGGAAGTAAAATAGCAACGCACCCACGGGACCAGAAAGCAAAATCCGTGGATTTAATGTAGTTAGTTCTGAGGTATATCTTGCATGTTTTCTGTGCTTCAGGTGTATAAATGAAGCTGCAATTAGCACATTTTTTGTATTCTCACTGCAAAAGAAAGATGACAAATGTAAGGTCATTGACATGCAAAAAAACAAACAAATATACCATTCATAATTCCAGCTAAAAGATTTGCGTGCTCAAATGAACAAATTTTTCTTCCCACTTGAATAAGATTACAAAATTTATTGGCAGCACCAGATATCTAAGGTAAAATAACCATCTAATCAAAATTACATATGAGGTGGTAATCACGATTGAATCAGAATCACATGCAAACATGTATTGCATTGTTTATTTTTATACAGCGCAAAGCAAGACATTTCACAGAACACAGAAATGAAGGATAAATACAGCCATATCAGTCACAGCATCATAGAGGTCACACAGCTCTGGATAACAAGAAAACGTGGAACTTTTGCTTTGTGCAATTTAAACCATCCATATCACACGACCCATGACCACAGGCAGGGAGACCTGTGCAATGCATGCACTAAGTTGTAATATATATCACCCTGAAAAACAGATTGTGCATGGCAAGCCAAACAAATGTTCCTTTCACAATGGATGCCCATCCCTTTCGATTGGCCCTTCTTCTAAGGGATTGTTCGTGCAAGGTATCCTTAGTACCAGTGTCTGAACAAGGTACTTGTCCAAATATTCAACTTTTTCAAACCCAATACCCAGGTTTACAAGGATGCATATTCAAGCTGGATACAAGTGTGGGATCTGTTTGTTTATTTCAGAGCTTTGTTTCTTGGTTACTTTATTTCGTCAGGTTTATCAAGCTCATAAGTTGGGTCCCCACTCAAAAAGGAATAGCACCCATGTTTAGCATTATACTTGGCTTCTCTCAGTTCCAGACATCCTAATCACAAAATGCCCATGGATCTATTCATGTTTACTTGGTTCTTCTTGTTCCCAGGACTACCATCCCTTCCTTTCACTATGAGACATTCCAGATCTCAAATCCTAGTCTTAACATATACTGAATTCCTATATGCTCTATCCCCAGAATTACACGGCACCATGGATAGATCCATCATTTTATTGGCAATCTACCTGTGAGACCTTGGGTTTCTAAGCCATCTAACAACAAGGGAATTGGTTTTTTCACCCTTTCAGTTCTACCATGAATTTCCATAATAAACAATCATTGGCATGAAATTATATTAACAAATAGAAGGACATGAATAAGGAATACTCCATTAGCAGACTTTTGCAATAGTGTCAACAGTGATCAATAAAAGCCAACGACATATGACCATTAAGAGTCATGCCTAAAACAAATGCAGCACCAAGCTGAGCTAAAACCGCAGCTTTCCAGATTTCAAGACTCAAATCGGAGTCACATTCTAAAATCAGGAGAATAGACAGTCTAAATGCACATAAAACAGCCAGGTACCGAGCAATCATTTCTCTCTGACAGCTAGCAGCAACAAGCCTATTAACATGCTGTGCTAGCAAGTAGAAAGTATGACAATAGAAGTTTTAACATAAAGTCATAACAGGTATCTAAGAAATGAAAAAAAAAATGCCGTCTGGAATACTGCAAAAAATAGCATGAAATTGTACATTAAAGATAGCAAGAGAAAATTATACCTTAAATAATAAGGGAAATTATCGAATGAAACTTCTATGTTTTTTCCATCAAGAGTTCCAGCAAGAAGGTCTTCTTTGAATACCGCACATCGCAATGACATACCTGAGGTCAATGCTAGCTGTGAATCCTTTGCCCACACGTTCCTTTCTTCCAATACCTGTTTACAGACATTTTTGCTCAATTTTTGTTTATAACTAGATGTTCGAGCTAACATCCTGAAGAAAGGCCCTATCAAATCATTCATCCCAGAGATTTTTACATTGCCTGCCTCTGTGCCAGAGTCCTGGCTGCAATCATGAGGAAGATTATGGTTGATTGCTCCAACTTCAGCAGCTTTATCACTCCCTAAATTAGGAGTTGAATTGCCTTCCATGCCATCAAGCTCAACCTCCGAACCATCATGAATGACAGACTGAGCAGGCAAATCCGTACCATGGTGTATTTTACTGGTAGTCTTTCCTGGAGATTTCCGGCGTGATAAATCTGGCCTCAAGCTTGAAAGGGATGCTAATATCGATGCCCCAGCAACATCCGATGGATCTCCTGACCTCCTTTCGAGTTGCAAAAATTTTCCCATGTTACTTTGAACCTCGGTGCTCTTAACTGCAACCTCAGTCAAGAGTTGCTGAAAAATCTATTTTCAGCAGATATTAAGGAAATTATCAGATGACAATGAAACAACAAAGTCTATTGTCTAACAATTGCAAACAAAAGAACAAGATGAGACAGAAGGTAAGTAGGCTTAAAGAATCCACAAGCAAGAAAGATTGAACTGCTAAAATGAAGTGAAGGATACAAAGGCATGGTTCCCCAGCACACCAAAGGCAACCTCATCTCCAGAATTAAGCACACAGATAGCACCCCTTTTGATAGCTGTCCCATTTACTTGAACTGTACCCTTATTCCCTGAGGTTTCTAGCACAGCAACAGCACCTCCCTCGCGCTGATCATGTCCACAAACAATGAGTACTCAAACTGCATGTACATATTCAGGAGTTCACCTCCACAAGAACTATTGAACTATTAAATAAACAAAACACCCGCTTTAATTATTAATCCAAAATCCTGCATCTAACAAACATGAACACTGCATTTGCCAAAACATCCTACAAAATACCTTAACACATAACCAATACCTGTGCGTGTTTAATCTTGCATTGAATCGTGCCCACTGCATGATCCTTCAGCAGAAAATCACATTGTCCGGTTGAACCAATCAAGTAGCTCGACTTGCAAATTTTTATATTCTGATTCTGCAATCCAAACACAATCAGCATTTCTAGTCAAACTTCAAAATCAAACGTTTTGCACATAGATTCTCAATTTCAACGTTAAAAACACACACACACACACAATTGATACAATTTAGTCAGAAATAATCGCAACTACCTGAGCAGACTGTGACAGCAGCTTACACCATGGCGTTTCGAAACCTGAATTTTGCTTGTGATATAAACTCCAACTGGAAAACGAACTCCTTGGCTTCTCTAGTACAGCCGGGGTAGAACCTTGTAATCAAATCCAGAAAAAATCAACCAAGCAACACTTCAAATTCAAATTTCACACACTTATAAAATCCAAAATTTAGCAGAGTTTACCACTTAATTGAGAAAAAAATGAAAGTAAACTACCCTCAGCGATCGGTGTGACAACAGCCAACGCCGGCGTCAACGTCTCTTGAGCTTTCCCCGAAATCAAAGCGCCTCCACCACCACCATTATTCGGAGCATCTCCAGGTCCATGGTCGTCGGGGTCCTCCTCCAGTGGACTCAATTCCTTAGAATGCTCCGTCGTCGGCATCGGCTTCTCTGTCACTCCACCATTCTCTCCCTGAAATCCAGAAAAACAAATCAAAAACGTTTTCCAAAACAACACCAAAAAAATATTTTAATTTGTTTTGCTTTTGAACCTTAAGACGTTTTGGTGATGGTGGCTTAGTACTGTGATTATCCTCAGAGGAAGAAGATCTCTTGCTATTACTGTTATTATTGTCATCTGAATAAGAAGATCTCTTAGCAGAAAGAGATCCACTTCTTCTTGTGGAAACCATGATCTTTTTTCAATTCTTTTTTTGTCTGTGTTTCTCTCTCTTCCCCTCACAAGCTTTGCTTGAGCTACTCGAGAGACCAGGACCTTCGATGCTGAGCTATTATTATTATTACTACTACTCTGATGGTACAATATATTGACACACACACCAGACGCCACCATGCATGTGAGTGTTTTTTTTTTTGCTTTATTTTATTTTATTACAGCTAAAGGAAAAACAATCATTTTTTAATTTTTGGAAAGGAGGTATTAATAAGGTGTTGAGGTTAAGAATATATTTTGATCCCTAATATTCTGTAACGTTTCATTTTGGTCATTTACGTTTTTGAAATATTTCAATGTCAATCATATTCTAAACAAGATTTAATAAAATGATTTGAGGATTTGCCATAGAATAGTCGAGGACAACTAATGAAAGTTTCCTTCTTAATATGTTTTTAGTTTTTGAGATTTTTGTGATTTAATTACATTTAAAGAAATTTAAAAGGGAAAGATGAGAGAAAAAAGAGAGAATAAAAAAATATTTTATCCTGTTACATTTGTTATTAAATATTATTTTAAAGTAATTTTTAAAAAATATATTCATAAGAAATAAAGGCATAGTTATTTTTTTGAGGTTATTCGAATTATTCCGCTCAATACCCAAAATTAACTAAATAATATGTATTAAATAAATAATTATTAGAGCAACAAAATCGTGTGTGAGTGTGTAAAACTGCTGGCTTCAAGGGCAATCGAATACATTTAGGGTTTTATTTTCTATTTGGGGATATAGTTTCTCTCTTGTTAAAACTAATTAATTTCTTTTCTGAATCAATGACAGAGACTTTAAAATCACAGGGGCCAAATTGATCACATTTGAATCTATAGGGATTAGATTGTAGTATATCCAATGAATAGCTTAACTCCTCTTTCTTCTTTGTTTTTGGTTTGGAGCACCAAAGTTGTGTGTAATTTTGCAGCGTCAGATAGCAACTCCCGCGTGTTTGTTTGTTTCCTGTGCAGGTTAGCAGCAACTTACCGCAGCGGCTTGGAGGTTTTTGAAAGAAAAAAAAAATATTTTATTTTAAATTATTTTTTTAACATTTTTAGATTGTTATGATATATTAATGTGAAAAAAATATTGTTTAAATAAAAAAAATATTATTACAAACGCGTTTTCTTCTCAAGGAAGTAGTAATACAAGGCAAGTTTAGGCAACATGCACTTTGCGTTTTGTCTTTTGGCTAATTTGTATTTGATTTTTTGACTCCTAATTTATTTCTCTTTCTTTTTTTAACTGCGGTGAGACTTGACCTTTGATGGCTGTTTTTACTTTGGCAGGTAAATATGTATGTATATGCGATGCAACGTGTCCATTAAGTACCCGTTTAAAAATATGTTTAAAAATATAATTGATGTTGTTTTTTAAAATATTTTTTTATTTAAAAATATTATTTTTTATTTTTTAAAAAAATATTTTTGATGTCAGCCATGAAAATGATCTAAAAATATATATTTTTTAATTTAATATAAAAAATAAAAATAATTTTTTTAACGTGTAAGATTAAAAAAGGGGAAATTTTTTTGAAAGGAAGGTGAAGGGCGGGGTGAGGTTATCATTTTTTAGCGTGCGTGTAAAAAATAACGGTCAGCTCTTAATTATAGAATGATTTTGTAGTTTAAATAGTTGTTGAGCGGATAAAGGGAATTTATGATGGGTTGGCTTTTCTTGCATGCAACTAACATGAGAGTTAGGGTTAAGTTTTTCGGTGGTTGTTTCCTGCATGCGTACACGTGGATGTGGAGTGTGCTGACGTCAGAGGCGGAGACTTTATTTTTTAATTGCTTGGGTTGACGTTCAGTCCTACCAACAGATCTGAATTGGACTGGGCGCTAGAAGGTTGGATAAAAGAAGTGTGGCCCACCCGTTACAATTGCGATGGTTAACAGCTTTTACTGGTTTGTTGGGAGTTTATGTTTTTTAAAATATGTTTTTTTATAAATATATTAAAATGATATTTTTTTATTTTTTAAATATTAGTATACAAAAATAATCTAAAAATATTAAATTATTTTAATTCAAAATAAATAAATTTAAAAAAATAAATTTTTTTTCAATAATATTTTTAAAATACAGTGACAAAGTGTGTCTTGTCTAGGGGAGAAGGCTATGGAAATAGATTTTTTTTTTTCGTGAGAGAACAGGGCCTAAAAAGAGATTGGACTCGTGAGCCACGCCACTTGATTTATTTTATGTTAAAAGGTTGATGAGATTTTATTTACTTCTTATTTGTTTTTTTTTTTAAATTGCATCGAAGATTCTTCCAGTCTAGAACCTAATGACTGAAAGGACTGAAAAATAAGAAAAATAAAATTTGAAAAAAAATATTTCTTATAAACTAAAGGGGTTGAAAAAACATCAATTGAAACTATAAGGACCGATGTGATTTGTTTTTGCAATAATTTTAAAATTCTCGCCTATTTGTTTAGTGTTTTTCACTTTGATTCTATGGTCTTTTCTAAACAAATTATAAGCAATTCCCCGTTAATTTGGCCACAAAAGATCATGTTGAAAAAAAAATAGGTTTGAGGATTAAATCCATGATGAATTGTGAGAGCACACAATAAATAAGGATATTTTGATTCTTTATTAGATTTAAAATTCTTTATTCACTCGTAACACAAACTATAATCTTCAAAAACTCACCATAAAAAAATACAATTTTGACCAAACTAGTTTTCAAAACTTGGTTGAAAATGTAATTTTGACTAAATTATAGAATATTAGGAGTAATTTTTCCTTAAAAATATTGTTTCATAAACCAATAGCTCCACTTATGGTGAATATATTTTTCAGCATCATAATTTTTTAATTAAAAAATAAATTATAATTTTTGTGTTTGATTAATAAAATAGATTGAAAAATATAATAACTAATAAACTGAATAAGCTTTGTTAATGCTGGTTAAAAATCTAAATGGAAAGATGATATTCCTTGTAAAAAAAATAAAAGATAGATGTATTTGCGAATGTTCTGTCTTGATTTTTTTAATTTTTAATTTTTTATATATTCTTAATTTTTCTTCGAGGTTAGTTCAACTGGCTAAGTATATATGAATTTTATTCTTTTAAATTAACCGGGAAAATACAATTAATCCATCTAAGATTTAAGATGGAAAAAAATTAAAATAATATCTTCAAATTATTATAAAATTATAAAAAAATATGATTTTTTTTAAAAAAAATTAAAAAAAAAATTTATATTGTTACACGACCAGTCTAATATGAGTGTGTAGCACTACGATGAGATTTTTTTTATTCTATATTGTTAATTAAATAATGTTAATAACCAATCTCTCTTTATTTGATTCATTCTAAAAGCATTTATTCTTTCACATGGTATATAATATCTTTTTAAATAAAAATATTGAAATAATATATGTATTTTCTTTTTAATATTAATATATTAAAAATAATTTTTTAAAAAAACTTTACGTCCCCAAGAGTGGGCTACGTTGGGCCTAAAGAAAGGGTACCGATAAATAAACAAGTAACACTGCTCATAATACACCAGATCAACTCTCCCTTCTATATAATATAAATTCCCATGAAACCCTAGACCTCTAAACGCCCATCTCCTCTCTTGCCGTTGTCATTACCTTCTCTCATCCAAAGCACGAACGAATCCACGCAACAGGTTTTCTTACACTGTCATAGCTTGGCGATTTCTCTTACCTGTTATCATATTTGTATTTGATCACCATCTGTTTCATTGTTTTATATCAGCTTTTAAGCAATGGCAGTCACTTTCTACGATCTCACCTCAGCTGCTGGCCTCAAGAAACTCGATGATTTTCTCCTTTCCCGCAGCTACATTTCCGGGTATCCTTTTCTTTTTATCTGGGATTTTTTCGCGGTATATCGGCTGGGCCTTGGCACATCCGGAGATTATGTCCACCTTTTTGGTCCAGTCAAAAACAAGCTGTCCATGCCGGGACCAAGGATCCCTCCTTACTAACCGTTTTTGGTTTTCTGCTCTTCTCAGGTACCAAGCTTCCAAAGATGATCTGACTGTGTACTCAGCTCTTTCAAGTGCCCCATCTGCTGAATATGTTAACGTATCTCGGTGGTACACTCATATTGATGCTCTCTTGAGGATCTCGTAAGTTTCCGTGACTTTCTTTGTCTTTTGTTTGTGTAAATTCAATACTTGTGATAGCGGGCTATTTAAATTTTTTATTTGGGTTCTGTTGTAGTGGTGTCGAATCTGAAGGATGTGGAGTTGTTGTCAAGGGATCCGCTCCCATCACCGAGGAGGCAATTGCCACTCCTCCATCAACTGAGACAAAGGCAAGTATTGATTTTTCTTGTGAATTGGCGTTTGATTTGTCGTTTTTATCAAGTAAATTAGGTGGGGGATTTGCTCTTTATTGTTGTATTTACTTTCTTTAAATTTGAATTGTATGATGGTTTTTAGGCTGCTGCTGCTGAGGATGACGATGACGATGATGTGGATCTCTTTGGCGAGGAGACCGAGGAGGAAAAGAAAGCTGCCGAAGAACGCGCAGCTGCTGTTAAGGCATCCACGAAGAAGAAAGAGTGTAAGCTTCTTTTCATTCAGTGATTGGCAAGGTGGCCAATGTCTTTTTTTTTTAAACGAGGCATTGATAAGAAATTTCTTGGATATATATTGATAAATTTTATTCATGTGGGAATAGTTTGACGTGTTTCTTTCATGTTAATTTTGGGTCCTCTATTACTGTGATTGTAAACTTCCACGAACTTGATTTCTGTTTTCTTGTATACTGTTCTCAGCTGGCAAGTCATCTGTTTTGATGGATGTTAAGCCATGGGATGATGAGACTGACATGAAGAAGCTCGAGGAAGCAGTCAGAAGTGTTCAGATGGAAGGACTTCTTTGGGGAGCATGTAAGTTCTTTGGAGAGCCATTTAATGCCTACCTTTTTGTTTAGATTATTAAGGCAGATATAACTCTTCTTTAGGCTTGTATTTCTTTTATTGCTCATACATCTATAGGATATTCACCAATCCCCCATTCCCAATGAATTCTAAAAGACTAGAGAAATGATTATTTTAAACATGAACTGGTCTGCGTTATTATATCTGTTTAAACCTTTAAGCACAAAGTACTCATTTATTCAAAGCAAGTTGTTTGGCTTATATAAGCGTTACAAAGAGATAGAAATGCAACAAACAACCCATGTTTTATCTGGCAACTAACAAAGGAAATATTCCAACTCCATCTACATATCCCAAATAATAGGAATTATCAACTGAATGAAGTCTGAGAACTTCAACTAAACTCTTAACAGTCCCAACAATATCCATTTTATCCATAACTAATGCGCATAAGCTGTTCTCCTGGCGCCTTCAAGGAAAAAATGATAATTTTTAACGACAGAATAAGATGGTCTGTGCTGCTCCTGTAATTGTCTTCAAAGTTGAGCTAATGCTCCTCTCAGTCATTTGTTTTGATGTTTAGAGTGTTACTTACACCTGTTTATAGATTCTCTTAAGCTAGCGCGGGCCTTGGTCTTCTCTATTGTTTTTTTTTCTTGTTACTGTAAGAGGGGTATATAATTTTATTATTCGTCTTGAAAGGAGTACTGTTGATTTTTGCATCTTTTTTCTGATGCTTATCTCTGGTTTTCTATGGCAGCCAAGCTTGTACCTGTAGGATATGGCATTAAGAAATTGACAATTATGCTAACAATTGTTGATGACCTTGTCTCTGTGGACACTCTCATCGAGGAACGTCTGACAGTTGAGCCCATCAATGAGTATGTCCAGAGCTGTGACATCGTGGCCTTCAACAAAATCTGTAAGTGCAGATGATATTTATGGGTGCTATATATATTTTGCTATAATATGCAACAACATAATGTTTACATGCTGCTTTTTCTTATTGCAGAATCGAAGCATCCGGTAATAATGGGCGCAGGAGAGGTTTCTAGGAGTGCGAAGGAGTTATAAATTTTAATTCTTTCATGACGGAGCTATGATATTATATTTATGTTCCTATTTTTGTTGCTCAAAACTGAGTTTACTGTAGTCCTTTCCCATTCGTTTGAGTCTCAGTAAAATGAGTGTCAACTTGTTGTTTTGGATGTCAACCATTTTCGCGTTAGCCTTTGGCGTTTAAATTCTATTGCAGCCCGTTTGCTGTGAAAATGGATTTTTCATATTCAGTTAAAACCAGGGCAGCCAGCACGCTGCTTGCTTGGTTCAAGCGATTGATGTCCCGACGTCGTATCATGTCTGTTAAGAGTTGAGATTGTAGTTAAATGGGACGACAGTTTTGTTGATGACAGCGAACAGGCTCTTACTAGAGCACTTGCCAAGCTGAGCCTAAAAATTTCTGAAAAATTGAGAAGCAATATGAGAAACTTGTTCACTAGGCACAGACTGCTAGCATTGCAAATTTGCCAATTCAAAATGTTAATTCTCTATTTAGTTGCCAAAAAAGTTCGGAGGATCAAATTGTCCTGGTCTCCTTTTGACGGTATATTCCAAGGCAACCAAACCAGTATTGATGTTAAACAGCATCCCAAACCATGTTTTGTTTTTGTTTTTCGCGGAAATCTATGTCTTACCTTGAAGTTTAAACAGCTAAAAATGAGGGGTTTTGTGCCCGCAAAAGCACGAACACAGCCACGCACTAGACAAACCACACCAAACTTCCGAGGATTGCATGCCAAGATTTGGGACAATCTTGTAGCAGGTCTTAGGTGGGTTATTGGAGATGATGGCGAGTCAATCTCATTCTGGTATGATACAGGTCCTCATGCTCAGTACGACGCTACTCGCAGTTTAGATAGATAATTTAAAATTTTCTATTTCAGATGCCGCAATATTCTTCGATTGCAATGGACAAGACTATCCTTTAGTTTCATATCAAGCTCTCTTCAGAATGTGCAGATAAATTTTATATTGTTTATTATCCTTTTGTTACCAAAGTCGTTCTGTGGTTACTGGTTTGATATTAAAAGACGACACCGTGTTGGAGCCTTAAAGGTAAAGGCTCTACTTTCTTTCTGTCTTTTGCTCCTCTGTGCACTCTGGATTTGATTACTGTAGGGAGGATTCCTAGTTGTCCTCGACCTAGACCTAGTTTTGGGGTAAGAGAGAGAAAGAGCGATGCCGAAGAGAACAACGCACACGTACTCAAGCGAGAACGCAATTCCCGAAGGACCGGACTCCGATCTCTTCGTCTACTACTGCAAGCATTGTGGCTCTCACCTCCTCATCACTGGTTCCTCCCTCTCTCCCAACCTCTATACTATTATTATTATGATGATGAGGATGGTTTCCATTTTGTTAAAGTTATGAATGATATTTGGTTGAT
The DNA here is from genome assembly GCA_009078335.1 of Salix brachista. NCBI lineage: Eukaryota > Viridiplantae > Streptophyta > Magnoliopsida > Malpighiales > Salicaceae > Salix > Salix brachista. Next base: position 15,386,073 of record CM018586.1, read on the forward strand.
TGGTTATTGATTTTAGATACTGAAATATGTTTGTTTGTTATAAGATACCCAATTGCAGAAAATGCCGAAAAGGAAGACTGATCGAGCTTATGTGTTGGACAAGACGAAACATCTTGCAAGGCTCCATATGGACGAGGCTGGAAAAGTTCTACTGAAAAGGTTTGATTTTACTATCATATTTACTAGCTTTCTGCTTCTTAACTTTGTTTTTTGTTTTTCTTATTTTTATGGTTTTTCATTTTCTTTAAGGGTGCAAAGAAACATGCTGCTGGATTTATTCTACTTGTATAGCAGCGCCAACTGAATCCATCGATCGCTCATTTTTATGTTGTTTCTCCGTCACAATTTTATGGGTATCGGTGTTCTGTGTAGTTAGTATCCTGTGGTGTTGGTATAGTCAGTGTAGGTGAATGAATGTTATTGGAGAGGAGGGTTTTGTATTGAAAAATATGGAGCTTGGGAGGTTGTTTTCAGTTAGTTTTGTAAAATCAAAGGGAGTCTGATATTGACTTCTCTGTTACTGAAGTGATTCTTTGAGGCTGAAATGGAAAAAAACTTTTTATGCAAGTGCTACCTGGCCATTCTTTTTGTTTTTGGTGGGAATTTTATTTCAAGGTGCCTCAGACCCTGTTTTTTGGCAGATATTCACATGCTTTCCTGTTATGGTTTCTTGGGAAGAACCACAATTGCTCTCCAGGAGTCATGACCTATTTTTTCAAATTATTGGAAATACTCTAGGCTGTGCTGTATATTTGAAGTTAGAAATGGTATATAATCTTTAAAGCTAACTGTTAAGATAGAAGTTGTTTACTTGTCTATTCATTCACTGGCATCGATCCATCATATGATTTGTTTCATGTCATATGTTGAACTGCTAAGGTAGTCTATGTTTGCAATTGTTCTTCTTCTTGCGTACACGTTATTTCTTGAGCTTTCAGTGATAGATAGTTTATAATTGCATTAGAGCTCATTATGACTCTGGATCATTCATGTCTAGAGGCGAAGGAAAACTGGAGAAGCAATTTCGCATGAACTGCATAGGCTGTGGGCTATTTGTTTTCTATCGAGCAGAAGAAGATCTGGAACTTGCTTCTTTTATATATGTTGTTGATGGTGCCCTTAGTACAGTTGCCGCCGAAACTAACCCTCAGGTACAAATAACTGCTGTTTAGAGTTAAGACTTAGAGTAGTCAAATATCCAGGCTTTTGTTTAATGAGTTATGAGATTTTATCCAATGTTCATTGAGCATATAAATTCCGCCTTTCTACGTGGTTGATATTCATGCATAAAAATCATAATGAACGTGTGCCCTGGAAATATCTCATATGATCTTCTGGCATATGCTGTAGGATGCTCCTGTGCCCCCTTGCATATCACAAGTAGGAGGACTTGTGCAGGTGGCCATCGAGGTTGAAGACCGTGCACAAAAATCAGCAATAACAAGTAATGTGATGTTCACCTAATGTTTTGATCTGCATATTTTTGATACTGTTTGGCTTGCATCTCCTTCTTGGCCCCAATTAAAACGGACATGACCTTCATTCTGTCACTGTTTAAACAATTATCAAATGAAGTGGTGTTAATCAATTAACAGTTGCTGATATGTCTGTAGTCTGTTGGCTCATGTGTCTACCTGCTTTACAGGTTGGATGCAGTCGAACTAAATCCAGCATCCAATCCATATACCCCATGGATGTTGAGTTCTGTCCATGCATAAAGTGGCACATATTATGTCTTCATTTTTGACAAACTCAAGGAGATGTGCATATGCAAATAGTATAAATAGATGTATCTCTTTGGTGAAGAGGAAGAGAGAGTAGCAGGGATGGAGAGAGTTGAGTTCTCAACCTTTAGAAATATTGAGTGAAAAGGCCCTGTTAATGTACCTGTGACAAAATTGGAGTGACCTATATGGAGTTCTGAGCTGACTGTAGAATTAATAGTTTCCTCGTAGCCCACTACAACCCCTTTAGTTATATTTACTTCCTGGATCAATAAGAAGTGAGTACATGCTTTTCCAGTTAACAAATGTAGTGTTTCCTCTGTTGTCATCCTGCATCTGTGCAACACCATCCAAACTAGTTTGTGCTCCTTACATCACTTGTAATCCAAGGTCATGTCCATAATCTTTTGTTAGAATTGAGGAAATTCTGGACAGGCACAAACCACCTATGTGTCATAACCGCAAACAGTGATGTGTATGAAAGCATATGAAATGTAGCATACAAAAACGCTGATACTACATAGAACACTTTTTTTTTTCAACTTATAGTTCCATGGAAAAGGGGGCAGAAGTTTCAGAATGGTGAAGGAAAAGAACATCATAATTGTCTTATCTAATACTTTTTGTTGCATGATGATGTATTGCCTTTCTTAACTCATGAACCTTACGTTTAATATATTTATTTTCAGGAGTGAATGCTGATGATGTTCGGGTTACAGTAGCTGCACCTGCTGCCCGCGGCGAAGCTAACAATGAACTTTTGGAATTTGTGGGCAAGGTCTGCTCTTCTAGCCCTATCCTTAAATTGTTAAGCTAGTAAAATTAGGCATGGAATCTTATACCATCAATTTGGCATGCCAAAGTTAACATGATCCTCCATCTCACAGGTATTAGGTCTGAGACTGAACCAGATGACTCTTCAGAGAGGATGGAATAACAAATCAAAGCTGCTTGTTGTAAGTAAATTGAAAGTTCTGTTCTTCATAAGCCTAGGTGTGAATGTAATCCAAGATGGAAGTTTTGTTTGAGACCCAGTTAAATACATCCACCTTCTCGCTTATCTGTTGGAGATTAACGTGTTATGTGGAACATAATTTCTGATACTGCGTAGACCATCATCATTTCCCTTTTGGGATTCGTTTTTTTTTATAGATTTCAAGCATATGTGAAAAAATAGAACTAGTAATACTAAGTTTGATATAATTGATAAAATGTGAATTTTTTTCTCTCCTGTGTTCAAATGAACTGATTACCATATAAATCTTATCAGTTGGTTGCCTTTGATGACCATTCAATCCAACCTAGACCAAATTAATCTGTTGTTTCCAGGAACAGTTGCCAGTGTGAACAAGAGAAGAATTGTAGGCATTATATTTGGCAACTACTTGATTTTCCTCCAAATTGTCAAAATAACGGACATTTGGAGAAAGCATTTACGTATCATTGATTCTGATACTCCAAGTTTGTTTCCAGTTATATCAACTTTCTATTATATTTTCAGGTGGAGGATCTGTCTGCTAGACAGGTGTACGAGAAACTAATGGAAGCAGTACAACCTTGAAGCTGCTGTGTTTTTAATACATCATGGATTTGAATGGTTTCAGCAATTTCTCTGTCTGATTAGTTTGTAATTTGAACTTGAATAATGGAGATTGAGCTCATCAACTGCAGTAATTGTATAATTACCTGAAATACTGGACCAACTTTCAACTGGATTGATCCGAGAAACCATTTGCACAACCAATATCTCCAAATTTTCTTTCTCGGGATCTCACCTCGATGGCATTCTATTACTGGTTTCTGACCTCATACTGGCCCTCTTTGCAAGGTGACGCCGTTAAGCTGAACAGGTGGGATATGCTGACGAAAGTTTTTGCATCAGCAGAGAACAAAGCTTAACATGCTTTGGTCTGGTTCTAGATGGATGGAACTATGAATGTCCCAGCTTGTCAAGAACTGTTTTTTTTTCAGCGTCTATTTGTCAAGAACGAGGGTAAATAAATATTTTTATTTTAATCGCAGTAATAAAAAAAAAACTCTTATAACCAATAAAAAAAGTGTTCGAATATTTCTGTATTTTCACCAAATATAAAAATAATGAACAATAAAACTGCAAATACATTTAAAAATAAAAATTTAACTCAATATTAGTTGCAAAGTTAGTTCATGGCAATTCTGTATTTGATTAAATAAATAAAATAAAAAAAGCAGGTTTGCATGGGAGGCTCCGGACCTTTCAGACAATGCGTGTGGTGTTTCCTAAAATTCAAAAATAATCTTTTGTCATGTCATTTAAAGTATGGTTGTTGTTTTTTTCTAGTGATGTAACAATTGTCTTTGTTGGTGATTCTTTTTTTCTTTTCTTTTCTCTCCTCCCCTTAAAGGCTTAAACATTACACAAGCCCAAAGATTTACAAACCTAGTTCCGTAACTTTTGGTGTTTTGTTTTGTTTTGTTTTTTCATTCTAAGCCGGATACATGTTTTTAGTTTCACTAATACAACATCAAAAAAACAAACAAGTCTTTATAATTCTTTAATATTTGTTTTTTATATATATTTATAAAAACAAAAGGTCAGTTTGCTCTAACCAACCACAATTAACATCTGTAATAAAATAAAAGAATTAAAAAAATACGTTCATATACATTTACAAATAGTTTTAATTCTTTATTTATAAATTTGCATATATTCTATAAAAAATCTTTTAATTTGAAATCCTACTCAAAAGTTGGATGCGTAAAATTTGCAATCTCAGTACTTTAGTCTCACACGACGGGCTTATTTAAATAGTGATTTTTGACAAGCAAAATCACACATCAATTGGGCGGTTTTAGACGGCGCCTCGTACCTCTGCCATGCAGCAGCAAAATGATCCTTTTCACTGGACTTCGATTTTCGTTTACGGAGAGTAAGAAAACAAAAACAAAATCCTCATAAAAGCCAAGTACAAAGCACTACTGTTCAAGGGGCGTTCTGTGATTCCACCATAAAATACCAAATTCATGAACAAAATCTTAGCAAATAAATTCATAGTTTGATAAGCTGCTTCAGCAGAAGAAAAACAAAAATGTTCTCACGGTGCAGCAATCCAGAATCTGCCCGAAGCTTTTCAGGAGGAAGCTCCACTACGAAGAGCACCCTTAGGCTTCCTAGGAGCAATCTGAGTATCAGCCTGCAAAGAAGACAGTATAGGTAAGGCAAAATAATAAAAATAAAACTATGAATCAACAGAATCAACATTTTTCAGAGCATTACCTCTTTCTTGACAGGCTCTTCCTTTTCTGACAAAATTAACTCAATGTGACATGGCGATGACATGTAAGCTGCCAAAGCAATCACACATCATTATTAAGTGCCCATGTTTAAATAGAGAAGACAAACGGGAAACAATGAACTACATGGCTTAAGGAAAGGACTCACGGTTTATCCTTCCATGGGCACGATAAGTACGGCGACGCTGTTTAGCTGCTTGATTGACTTGGATATGTGATATGTAAAGCGTATCAACATCCAAACCTTTCACCTAAATAACAAGCAGATAAAATTTACAAATATTAGACAAGATATCCATGAGGTCAGGAAGCAAGCATCAGTGAACAATATAACCGAAATAAAACCCAGGAAAAGTAACTACCTCAGCATTGCTCTCAGCATTCTTTAGCAAATCAAGGATAAATTTGGCGGATTTAGCAGGCCAGCGTCCTTGTCCATTTGAGTGGCGGTTCTTAGCTTGAGCTGTTCGCCCAACACCACCACAGAAGCGTCGGAAAGGAATAGCTTGCTTGTGTGCCAAAACATCCTCCAAGTACATTTTGGCCTTGTCCAAACGCATCTTCCGGATTGAAAACGCTGTCTCTCTTGTGTTCTGAGATATAGAATAGTAATACTGGAGTCAGCACAGATAATTTGGTGATTTCAAAAAAGTGAATGTTATCGCATCTTCAGCAAAAGATAATTTAGGTACCAGAGCCAATAAGAGCTCTTTATAAAATCTCATATGATATAAGAAACCATAGTGAGAGCACAGACAGTATCATACATTGAAATGCACAAAATAGAAAAAGATAATTTCGTGGAAAAGAATGGAAGGCCAGGAAGATTATTGTATTCTCACAAGCTCTATTAAAGAAAGTTAACAAGATTAAATTCTATGACTTATATCACTCCCATCCATATTTGACCAAATCCATTAAAGCTCTGAGCACCGTGCAATTAGTGAACTATCTTGCAGTAAATAACAACTCATATAACGGGGATTGCGTATCTTCCGAAGTTCATAAGAAGTCCATTCACAGCAGTCAATAGATTCATATAATCAATTCACCTTCCCCAGTCCTCCACATCAACTATCACAAAAACTGAAAAAAAGCAATATTAAATTGGCTTACATTGCATGGCCAACTCAATTACAAGTCCCTCTCTATGTGTAAAAGATCTCAATCTCATGCGAATTTTAATAAGCCCAGATCCACTATCTAGGAATTTGAACTGAAACAGGATAATTTTGCATGACAAAACAATAAATCAAAAGAGCTATTGAAGATGTTCAAATTTCTTATTAGTCACCAAGAAAAAGGAACCAACCATTCAGATCATGGAAGGAAATCAGATTTGGTATATCATGAAATTTTAACTATTCACATTCTGACTATTTCAGAGTATAGCTACAATCTATTTCAACTGATATCTTTACATAGAATCTGCATAACGATTTTTTCCAACAAAAAAAGAAAGACATGGCTAATCATGCTAATGAACTGGAGATGCCAAATTCAAATGGTGGCAGCATAAAACAGTGAAGCAGTGGGCATGCTTGCTTATGAAAACATATCAGAAAACATCAACAACCCATCAGTTCGTGACAAATCCATAACAAAGACACAGGGCAAACTGTATACTATGGCAGTACGCATGGCCATATTAACAAAGCATTGTTAGCTAAAACTACCGTCAATTAGACACAGCAAAATCAGCTACACCACATCAAATCCCACATCCAAGACATTGAAGTAATGTATAGCATACAACATACCTTAAAGTGAACACGAAGATCACTTCCCCTAGCTTTGCAGGCTGAGAAAATAACCATAACATTAAAATCAGATTTCACTTTCACTAATTTAAAGGGAAAAAAAGAAAGAAACTTCATGTTCTTACACTTGGTTTGGTTATCTGGTTCTCTTGAATACTTCACCTGAAAAGTTTAACAAAACGGATCCCATTACATATCGAAAACAAAACAAAAATTTGAACTTTTTCCACTAATTCTAAAAGATTATCTTCTTCATGTTGCCCCACAAGAAATCAAAATGCAAGGATCTACGCTTTATCATTGCTTGAAAGAGAAAGACTTTTCCTTTCTTCATCAAAATTAAGAAAAATGCAAAGTTAATCAAACCCACCATCGCTGCAGCTTGAGTCTATTCTTCGGTGGCCACAGCAGGAGAAATACCGCAGTAATATGATACACGGAGTGTTTTAGCTAAAAAACCCTAATAAAAGGGAGCTAGGGTTTCTCTTATCTGGGCCCTTCAAATATGAGCCAGGGCCATTTTACATGGGCCTAAGTTATTTAAAACGGGTATTTACGTCCTTGTGTTTCCGCAAAATGAATAAGCACAATATTGGAGAGGAAACTGAAAGAAAACCAGAGTTTGGCCTCGGATTCCAGAGAAATTGAAACTTTAGCCAAAAAAAAGCAGAAGCAAATCAAGTCCGGTGCAAAGCCTCTCTATTTTATTATTGTAAGCCTTTCCTTTTAGTTAAACATATATATAATTTTGTTTCTGAGACTTACACATTGCTGAGCTAGTGTCTTGAAAGAAAACCAGAGTAACATGAAAGCAAAGTTATGGACTTTGTTTTCCTGTAATTATGTTTTAACTAGAGATTTATTTGGTGTTTGTTTAGTTTAAAGCTTGTGAGCTAGATTTGGGGTTTGATTGTGGAGCTAGGGTTTTAAAGTTTTGTTTCAAAGCAAGCTATTTTTCTCGTCTAAGCTTGTTCTTACACTTTAAAGGCGTGGACTTTTGGGCTGTTTTTGAAAACCCAGAATTAGATTTTTGTTTTATTAGGGTTTGGATGGGGTTTTGTTGTTCTTGGATGTAGAATTGATTATATTGAGAGATACTGTGGCCGCATGAGATTAGGGTTCCAATGAATAATAACAGTAATAATCCTGGAAGAAGTATTGGGGCGCCAACCTCGTTTGCAAATCCTGGTGCAATGGTGCAATCTACACACGTGAACCACCATCCACCGCAGCTGCTCTCGCAGTCACAACCTCAAACACAAGGCGGGCCTGCATTTCCTGGTCACTTTCAGCTGTCTGAAACACAAGCTCGGGTGCTAGGAAACACTCAGTATGCACAGGCAGCTCATGCTCAGTTTCAATCTCATATACAATCAACCAACCATTCTGTTGCTCAGTTGCAAAATTCTAATTCTGCTAATGTTGGTGCGCAACCACCTCCTGTGCCCACACCCAGCAGTTCCAGTGCTAAAAAGACTAGCTATAAACCACCTTCAAGGCCTTCAGGTGGTTCGTCAAATGCCAACATGGCTTCTCTGTTCAAGACCATGGAGTTGGCTCCAGCTGTTCGTAGGAAGAAAAGGAAGCTTCTTGAGAAGGAGATACCTGATAAGGTGGTACCTGTTTTGCCAGAGTCTGCGATTTATACTCAGCTGCTTGAATTTGAAGCTAGAGTGGATGCTGCTATGGCAAGAAAGAAGATGGATATTCAAGAGTCACTTAAAAACCCACCCCGTGTTCGAAAAACACTTAGGGTATATGTATTTAACACTTTTGAAAATCAGGTGCAAGGGTCTAATGAGAGGAAGAATGCTGAGCCTCCTTCTTGGTCATTAAAGATTATTGGGAGGATATTGGAAGATGGGAAGGACCCTGTGCTGACTGGATTGACCCAGAAACCATATCCAAAATTCTCATCTTACTTCAAAAAAATTACAATATACTTGGACCAGAGCCTCTATCTAGATAACCATGTAATTTTATGGGAGAGCACACGGTCACCTGTACTTCACGAGGGCTTTGAGGTGAAGAGAAAAGGAAATAAGGAATTTACTGCAAGAATTAGACTAGAAATGAATTACGTGCCTGAGAAATTCAAGCTGTCATCTGCTCTATCAGAAATCCTTGGAATCGAGGTAGAGACTCGCCCTAGAATTTTGGTTGCTATATGGCATTATGTGAAATCTAGGAAGTTGCAGAACCCAAATGATCCCTCCTTATTCACATGTGACCCCCCTCTTCAGAAACTATTCGGGGAAGAGAAGATGAAGTTTTCTATGGTTTCACAGAGAATAAGTCTGCATCTAACTCCTCCACAACCTATTCTCTTGGAACATAAAATCAAGCTCTCAGGGAATTGCCCAGCTGGAACTGCTTGCTATGATTTCATAGTTGATGTTCCTTTGCCATTGCAAAATGACCTTGCTGCATACTTGACCAGCATAGAGGGGAACAAAGAAATTGATGCTTGTGATGAATTAATATGCAACTCTATAAAGACAATACAAGAGCATCGACAGAGGCGGGCTTTCTTTCTTGGTTTCAGCCAGTCCCCAGCAGAGCTTATTAATGCTTTAATTGCTTCTCAGAGCAATGATCTGAAGCTTGTTGCTGGAGACGCTAGCCGCAATGCAGAAAAAGAGCAGCGGTCTGGTTTCTATAACCAGCCATGGTAAGCCTTTATCCAGTTTTCTTACCCTTACTATTAATCTTTTTATGATTCATTTTTAATATTTTTATTAAGTTTACTTTTCTTCTCTTTGAAACCTGCCAAAGGAGTTTGGTTTTGCCCAGGCAAAATGAAAACAACAAGTTATAAACTCATAAATGGGGTTCTTTTCTTGGTTTGGTGTAGGGTTGAAGATGCTGTTATTCGATACATAAATCGCAAGTCTAGTGTAAGTGATGCTCCTGGAAGCTCTTGAATGAAGGATGGTCAGATTGTCAAAAGGGTGGCACGAATTCAATTGCTGTAATACCATTTTGATCTCCATTCTACTCCTGTTCTTTTGCATTGATTTAGTTTGATTTCTGCAGTTACGTAGAGGAGTTTTAGATCCTATTTCTTAGTAGCCTCATGATGGGAATTCATAATCCGGTTGAAGAAAGACACAATCTCATGTTACATAGTATTCATAAATGCTGAAAGCTTGGAATGGACGGCATCTGTAGTTATCTGGCATGGTTCATGTCATCTTGACTGCATTCATTATGGATACCAGGATGTAAATCCACTTAGTTGTTTATCATGAAAAATTCCGGATACAATTTCACTATCCTGAAAGTACTGTTAGTTCAAACCACACTTCTGTTTCAATTCCTGTTGCTGTCGTGCTTAGCTTTTACCCAGTTCTTCGTCCCGCTTTTTTTTTTTTTTTTGCACGGTTCAGTTTATTTCTGCTTCAGTCATTACACTGGTTTTGTAACATGTCCTTGAGTCATTTAGTTGCCCTGTTAAAGGAAAACTTTCCTTCTTGCCCTTCCCTGTTAAAAGAATTGGTAACCTTATTCGTATCTTTCTGCTTATTATTTATTCAGGTATTTCTTGTGTGCGCCTAAATTTTGTTATGTGCTCCTAGTTTGAGCCCTAAGTTCAATAGTTATTTAAGAATTGAGCAGGGCACGAAAGTCTTTTCACATTTTCCTTCACAATAAAATTATTTTAAAGCTCTTAGAAGTAAAAATCTGAAATGGCATCCTGGTATTTTTGTACTTTCACTCGTTTAAGCATATTAAAATAACTCGATTATATTTAAAAACAATTTTTTTTTTAAAATCAAATCTGGTGGTGGGGCGGTGTCCGCAACGGAGCAACGTCAAGACTGCATGCAAAGAGTGTTTATTCTATTTTCAAGTATGGTATTGACAACTCATTTTATATAGTTAGTTGTGGCTATTTTTTGTTCGTTCTATTTACTACTGATTTATTTTTTTGAAAATTATAATGTTAAATTAACTGAATTTATTGAATTCAGTCAATCAGCAACCCGTATATTTGTTTTTAAATGCCACAATCCCCTAAACAATTTTATTTTATTTTTTCATTAAAAGAATTTTAGCTACACTACGGGCCACAGAATTAAGTAATATCTATTCACGTTGCATGAAAAATAGCCTTAAAAAATCAGGATGGATCTTTGCGACCCTCCCTGTATAGTTTACTTGCTAAATGCACCGATGGATAAATGAGAAGAGACAAGAGTAGGAAAAGAGTTTTGTTTGAGAGGTGTAGAAGTGTTGAAGGAATGAAGAGATTAGAGAGAGAAGGTAAAACCCTAGAGTGAAAAGCATAGTGAGAAAGATGAACATGGCTAGTTTTTTTTTATACCATTCTACGTAGTTTAAGGTTGCGCTAGGGACATGGTGAAGAACAGTTATATTTACACTTTAAAACTATATTTATTTCTCATTTGCCGCAACAAAATGATCAAGCAAAATCTTCCTCTCATATTTGAAAATAATTTTAAAACTTGATTTATTTCTCTTATTTGTTAGCTTTAATTATTTTTTAATCTCTAAACCCCTTAAATTCAAACTAAGTAAAAATAATTTTAGAACATATTGAAACCGGGATTCCCTCCCGCATGGAGTGCTTTTACACACACACACACACACAAACACGCGAGAGCAAGACTGAAATCTTTAATTTAATTCGAAATGAATGGAATGGAAGGATAAGAAGAAGCAATGGAGCATCACATGCTCTTTTTTCTAAATATGAGAGAATCTGCTCAAATTAGGGTTCGTACCAGCAAGAACTATCTCCTCTTGGATCGAATCTGTATGATAGCTAATTATGAGAATAACAAATACAAAAAGTTTTTCACAGGGCCCACTTAGTCAATCAATCACTAATATTAGTGAAAAAGCTTTTATAGAATGGCTGTGATATCTCAACCACAATTATTCAAAGCTAGCAAACCCATAATTATTCAATGATAAAGGCGTATGATAAAGGCATGGTGTGTGTTGCCGCGCGCTTAGCTATAGGTTATTAACGGTATAGTAATTATTTTGATTTAAAAATTTAAATGTAGATGAAATTCTAAAATAATTTAAATTTAGATGAAATTCTAAAATATAATTTATTATCTTCAAGTGAAAGTTTTTTGTACTTGAAACTCTTACAGACTCATATTATTTTATACTTAATTTTTATTAAATAGAATGAGGACGGTAAGATTCGAACTTGTGACCGTTAGATCAACAAGGCTCTAAGACTATGTCATGGAACCATCTCACCTAAGAGCTTAAGCACAAGGTAGTGTAAGCATTTACAAGTTTTAAGTTTAAAAGACTTTCATTTGAGGGGACGTGTTAAAAAATAATATAAATCATTCATCACTATAATGGAGGGAACACCTTGGACACCGAAATTTTTTAAAATTATTTTGACATCAGCATATGAAAATGATCTAAAAACACCAAATTTTTTTAATTTAAAATCAAAATTAAAAAAAAATATTTTTCAAAAATAATTTAAAAAAACAAAACGGTCACGAAGTCATTAGCTGATTGCAAAATTTTAGGCAACCACCTCCCCCAGAAGCCTGGCTGGAAGAGGGAGAATGAAGATTTCAATCCCTACCACGCCTTCTCTTCTATGGCCTACAGCTACGCTCGGTTATTAGCTAATACTAATAGCAAAATTTAAGGCCATCTACTGGATGGAATATATTTTACCTTTTTTTGTTCTCATATTTTTTTTCCATTTATTTATTGTTGTTAAATTTTTTATTCGTATTATATAAATTATTAATTGAACAAATAGCTCAAAACTTAATTATTTTTTACACAAACGGTTGTTTTTACATACAAAAAAATAATTTCAACTCTTAGCTAATCACAGGGAACAAATTTAGTTTGCTACTAGAGTAGCATAGTTTAATTAGGTTCTCTACTCTTAATAGCTCGGCTAATTAAATTTCAATTGGTTAAATGGTTGTGTTGATGGGAGTGGAGCAACGTGTGTGTGTGTGTGTGTAAAGAGGACTGCACAACTGATTATAGAGCAACACTTCAAAAATAAATTTTAAAAAAACTAAAAACAAAATTAAAGGTTTTTTTCTACTAGGAGTAGCGCAACCCTTATATCTCACCACATTTATCCATTTATGCAGAAATTTGACACAAATGAGATACTAAGAAAATTAGGATTTGCATTATTTTCAGTAGCACAACCTTTAATTTTTATTATTTTTTATATATTTAAAGGGTTGTGCTGCTCCTAGAGGCACAACCCTTTATTTATTTATATTGGTAGCACTAACGCACCCTGAGTCAGAACCACCAACATAAAGGGCTTAGTCTGACCTAACTTGAACCCCCTAACTTTAGTTGTTTGGGTTTGGGTTAGTGAGATCAAGACCCAATCCTAGTCCCTCATTAGGCGCAAACCATAAATGTGGTGGACTTGAGTTAGCCTGATCTCAACCCACCACTTCAGTTGTTTGAGGTTAGGTTAGTAGGACCTTAGCCCAACCCTGGTCTCCCCCATAGACATGGAGTGATGACTCGTTTAGGAGTTATAGACCTAGGGTGATGGCTCGTTTAGGGTTATCCTAAGCCCAAACTAGGAATACGGTGGGTTCAAGTCGTCCTAATCTAAGCTTATTATCAATTAGGGTTCAGACTTTTTCAAAGTTCATGTTCATCAATTTAGTATCTACCGTATAAACTAAGACAAAATGATTTAAAAAAACAAATACACCTCCTTTATTTATGCCAGTCGATCTTTCTCTTGCTCGGCTCATTGCTTGTAGAGAGTTGCATCATTCATGAGTTGTAGTTGACGTTATGCAGAAATTTCAGTTCAGACCAAAATCTTACCATCCGAGGAATATCGTGAGCTCTGTCGGGCATTGGTTCAAGTTCCGATATTAGAGCTGCCAACATGTGAAACCTACAAGCTGCAAACAAATTTCCTTCAGCAAGACCACCCCCTGCATCCAGGGCAAAATTTGAGGAGTTTCTCATTTATCATAACAAAGCTAGTTACAAGCTGTGAGACGAGTCAACATACTACCGTCAAATTGCTTTTTGACTGGCTTGCGGCTTTGGCTTGTGAATCTAACATGGACCGTTTGAACAGCCCCCGAAAACATAAATTGGAATGCTTCAATCTTGGAAAAATGTTAAGTATTAGCTCCTTGGATCCGAAGAATCAGCTTGCAACTAGCTAACTTGATTTACCATACAATAAGCTGCAAGCTTGAATACGAGATTAGGAGTACTATATCCTAGACTATATTTATCACATGCTCAAGTTTTTAAACACGGCCTTAGATAGATGAGCTGACATTGAAAATCCGAAGGATTAGCATTTGAAGCAATTGCTCGATGTTGAAAACTAGACAATGGTATTGGAAATAAAAAATTTAATTCAATCTAGAGACAATTGAGACAGCCAAGATTGTGCAGATAGTCTTAAAGTTTATAATGATAAGACTGCATGGACCCTCATGAAAATAGAGGGTACCTTGGAATCAAAGACCAAACCCGCTTAAAATACAAATCCATACAAAATGCAATTCTCAAGAAAAGCAGCGAGCTCATTCTTCTGCAAAAGTTATTATTTAACTACTAAGTTAACCGTTTTTGACATTTTCTAAGTTACATGGAAGAAAAGAAAATCATCTTACTATCCGTATCCTGGATGTGGATGGTACACATGCAGAAATTATATTCAACCTTGCACCTGAACAATCAACCATCTACATTTTACAGACCTTTCAACCTTGCAACCAGCTCGTCCTGCACATGCAATACCACTAATCAGTAGAGGGACATGCAAAATGAGAATGATGGTTTTCATTTCTTGTCAATATGAGAACACCCCAACAACACCCCGACTGATAGTATATATAGTTCATTGGCTAGTGAAAAGGAGACCCTTCTCCTCCCTTCATCCCTCCCACCCCCCAAAGGCAAAGGTTCACCTTTCAGCGGTTCATACCTATTGCCTCCACCTTATGAAGTGGGAGGAGATGTACCACTCGAACTAATGGTGCAATACAAATCAGAACCATTGCATCTAAACTACCAATGAAACATGCACTGTATGTAGCAAGTAACCATTACTCTCTTTCAGCATATTAATTAGCAATAACACCCATATGACTAGATAACAAAGAAGTCTAGATTAGATTCGGATAAGCTGTATACTTGCCTTCTTTCCTTTGGGTGAAAGGCCTTGCTCTTTCAGGAGAGCCCGAAGCCTCTCTACTGTCAAGCTGTAATAGTCCTTCTCTGATGTGCGGCTGTAAGAACCCTCTGCATGCTCAAAACCTTTTTTAAGGTTCGGTCAAAATAGATGACATGAGGCCACTAGTTTATATTTAAGATGAAGATGAACAGAACATGTCCAATAAATATAAAAGATCACCTTGTCGAGAACCAATCTGATTATTGCCTCTCTTTGCTGATGCCCTGGAATCTAAAGCTCTCTCTGGAGCCCTGAAAAATTGTTGGCAGCAACCGGCAAGAACCAACTGAACACGATCAAATATGCATAGAGATTTGCCAACAACAAAATTTTGACAGCTAAATGAAAAGGAGCTTAAGAACAAGAAAAGAAAAGGCATAAAAATAAATGCTCATGTGGATCACTATAGACAGCAGGGACAGGACAGGATTGAAGCATGAAAGCCTTTCTTCATTGAAACACAAAAATATGGTTGCAACATCATCGAATAATGCTTACAAGAGACGCAAACAGGCAGATCTTTTAAAGGCATATGAAGCAATACCTCTTTCTAGAACCCTCGGTTGCAGTTAAGCCCTTCACACCCTTCAAACTGGAATCACCCTTATGTTTATTAAGCTGGAGTGATCTTATCAGAATGTTTGTCTGATTAGTCTTTATTTCTTGCCCCTCTGAATAAACAGGGAGAGGAAGTCAGTTCTTCCAATATCCAAATATGCACTCTGTTAAGGAACCATCTCACCTAAAAGCTTAAGCTTATAGGTGAGGCCCCAGAATATGATTATATTATACTCTAACACACCCCCTCAAGTGAAAGCCCTTTGGGCTTGAAACTTGCACACAGGCCCACATCACCTTGTGCTTGGTTTTTATCAAATAGAATGGGGGTGGTGAGATTCGAACTCGTGACCGCTGGGTCAACAAGGCTCTAATACCATGTTAAGGAACCATCTCACCTAAAAGCTCAAGCTGTTAGGTGAGGCCCCAGAATATGATTTATATTATTCTCTAACACACTCAAACTCTTTAAAAAAATCCAGGAGTTTTGATTGCATAACATAAAATAATACATAACAGTATAGCATAATCTCAACATTTATTTCTTATACTTCTTTTATCACATGATATAGGCGAGAGAAAAACCCAATACCAAAACATGATAACACATGGCATGATTCCTACACTGTTTATAACAACTAAGAAAAACTAATATTATAGACAACATATGATTATAACAGTATAAATAAAGGATAACACATGAACCCAATCTCTATGTTCATGCTTTTATGGTTCACATAAAGGCAAATTGTAATCAACTCACGGTACATTTAAGACATCAAGCATTTGAAGTTTAATTTAATACATAAAACTGGTAAAATCTAATAAACTTTGGAGTGCTATGTAACCAGTCTTGTAAAGGCTATTTAAGTTCAGTCTAGGGACTTAAGAATGAATCCAAATCGCAACAGGAAAGGGTGGTTTTGGGAATAAAGAGAAATAATCCTCAGTGCGTATAGCCTGAGATAGGGCCCAAAAAAAAAAAACTTTGAAGAGTATCAAAGGTTTTGAAATCTTCAATCCAATCAAATTTCAAATTTTTGAGCAGCTTGAGATATTAGTTTATTTCGCTTCATGATAAACTTTTGTATTCCACAACACTCTCCAAATTCAAATACCTAACCCGGGCAGAAACAGCTCTTATCAAGGACAAAAAACCATTGTGAAATGTAAAAGGTCGCACGTGGCAGAATCCCACAAGCTCCATTTCCTCCCTTTGTTTCCCAAAAAGATTAAAATTAAAAAAGGGCAGAGAAAAAAAATGAGAGAAGTTAAACATAGGAGAAAGCAGTCATATTTTCTATAGCAAGTGCTTTCATAATTTTCAAACTGCAATCAAAGCCACCAGAAAATCCACTGCTTTAAAAGCTAAAAGATTCTGCTTGCTTATTCTTCAATTCCATATACCATCCAAGTAAGAGCCTAGCTTCATAAAGAGCTTCATGATGCCTGGAATTTCAGCCAGGAAGGAAAACTCATGTTGCTACAAATCTAACATGTATAAAACTAAACTAGCAGACAACAAAGACTGTGCAGTAAAATGCACACTTTCTCTATCCTAGGGAACAACAAGAGCTGCTTCTCTAAACATGAAACTCAACGAGCCAAGTGAGACCTCAAAACTAGAATCAGAAGAATGAAAACCCAGAAAGAAAAAGGTTTGACTTTTTCCTGTTGCAGCATTGGATACTGCGTAAATTCAGGGCTACAAATTGCCTCAAGCACCAAAGTTTAGAAAACCAAGAAAATTAAAAACATAAATAGACCTGGAGGTGATGTGTCATGCTCGCAAATATAAACCCGCATCCCACCCTGCATAAAATTACCAGCATTCAAACAAGCTCTCAGCAAACTAGAAAAGAACACTTATATTCACATAAGAATAAAACCACGACGCCGTGAACAAAACTAAAAAACACTAGACACTAATAGCAAATAAGCCAACCCTGAGAACCTTTAATTACATAAATGACATTCTCTACACCAACATCTTATGCAACAAAAATGCAACCACTAAACCCTACTCCAGCATTCGAGAAATTCAAGATTCCTTCTCCTCGTTACCACTAATCACAATCTCTAGATCCTCATTAACGGTAATTACCCAATGTAAGAATATCAAATTACAACTAACATTTCCACAATTCTAATAGATGCAGGCCCAGTCAATAGCCCTAAAACCCTCATCACAATGTGTGTGTGTGTGTGCGTTTATATATATTAAAAAAAAAAACTATTTCAACTAAAATATTAAAAATAATTAAACACCAAACAGTAAAATCAAATGTGAGGAGAAACATAATTTGAAAAGAGAAGAGAATGACCGGGTTGGAGGAAGAGACGGTGGAGAACAAGAAGCCGTGGGAGGGAAGATTGGAGAGAAACTCGGAGGCACCAGTGGGCTTTGGATTTGAATCGGATGGGCATGAAGAAGAGCTCTCCATGGAACTTCACAGCAAAAGGAAACCCGAGAGAGAAGGGGCAGAGCCGCAAGTATGACAGTCCAAATATTCGAACAATGTCGCGGGCTTGTGCTGACGGCACTGTGTGTGTGTGTGGGTGACCGTTCGCTATATATATGGGAAGTGTGGGTTTCGCCTAGATTTATTTTCTGATTGCTGAGAAATCGGACGAGAAGACAGCAAGGAGGCAACAACCTTAAACAACAAAACTGGTCCCTCTTCCTTTTCTTTTGTACTAATTCTATCCTCTGTACTTTTTATTTATCTGTTTGACACGGTCTTTAACCCGCAGTTGAGTGCATTTTAAAAATATATTTGTTATAAAAAATATTAAATTATTTTTTTCTAGTATTTTTTATGATTTTATGTGTTAATATAAAAAAAATCTAAAAGTCTGATTTTGAAATATTTTCATGCGAAAGATATTCTGTGTCACAATATCAAATTGTTTGAGATATTAACATAAATATTGTTAAGATGTTTTTTTTATTTAAAAATATATTAAATTAATTTTTAAAAAAAAACAAATTACTCTTATCATCATCACATCAAAACAATCCAAAAACAACATAAAAATCAATTTAATGTAAAAAAATTTGTTATTATGCTCAAACATTAATAAAAAAATAGACATTTTTTTATTTTAAATTAAATTTTTAGAATAACTAGGTAATATGACCCCAACTCATGTCATTGATTTATCAAAAAATAATAATTAGGTGAATTGATCACACACATAATATTTTGAAGAGTCAAATGATGATATTTGAAACTTCTAAACCATAGTTGTCAATTCTGTTTCGTTCCGGCCGGAACGTTCCGTTCCATTAAGAAAACTGAGATGAAACGGCGCCGTTTTTATCTCGGTTTGAATTCCGGCCAAATTCTGGCCGGAACGTCTCGGTATCGTTCCGGGTGTGCAGTTCCGGCCTTAAAATTCTCTTTTTCTTTTTAACTTTTGATTTTTTTTTCTAATTTTGAGATTATATTTGTTTGACTTTGTGTTTATATTGTATAATTTAAAGTTAATTTATCTTGAATTTTAATTATGCTTGTTAAATTAATATTTTAATTTTATATATATATATATAATTAATTATATATGAACAGTACAACCCCGAAACGGTACGCCGAAACACCCTGAAACCGGAACGTTCTGTTCCAATAGAAAAACCGGAACGACGACCGGAACGATATTGACAACTTTGTTCTAAACTAAACTACGGGAGGCCCACACGTCTGCCCTGTGAATTTTTTCCTCCCAACTTTTTTAAAAATAACAATAATAACACAAACGACATGTAGCTTGTGTTTGTTTTAAAGGAAAAGGGTTGCCCATGAGAATCAAATCTGCCACCTCTTACACTGACGACATGAAAGCAGTATAGAATGGCTACAGAAATATTACATAAAAAATGAGACTCGTGTTGAATTTATCATTTTACTATTTCAACAAAAAATCAACTTGTCATTAGAGGTAATATAAATATTATTATAAAATATGCTGTAACAGCCCAAATATTTAGATATAATTTACATTTCATTGATTAAAAAAACATATAATGTTTTATCATGATTTAAAATTCAAAAATTTATTGAATATTCAGCAAAGATTTCATAATTCATTTTTTGTCCAATCATCTTGGACTCATCGCAACACAACGTGGCTATTTCTAATTTAATGATGTCATTTAACTTGTTTTTTTTTTTTTTTTTTAACCTGGTCATTATTCTATTTTTAAAATTATTTCTCTAATTTAATCTTGTTTTTAATTTTATCCCTCAACATTTGATTTTAAATTATTTTTAGATAAAAATTAGTCTTAATTCTTTTAATTTTTATTTATTTTGTTTTTTATTTTTTTATTATATACGTTTTTCAATTTCAAACCTTATAATTTTGATGATTCAAATTTCTGCTTTGTAATTATTTTAGGTTTTCCTTTTATGGGGTTAATTTTGGGCTCATGAACAAAGTTACGAGTTTTAAAAGTTTACATGGACTGACTCTGATTTTTTATTTATTTCATCATTTAATATTTGATTTATTATGAATTGGTCTTCTTGCTTCTGTTTTTCAATTCTTTTTTTTATGAGTTGATCTTGTACACATGGTCATAAAATTAGAAAATAAACTCAGTTTGTCTCAGATTTTTTTTAATTTTATTTTATTTTCATTCTTAAACATTAAAATTTTAATAATTGAGTTTAATAGTTTTATTAAATATGCTTTCGACGAGATTATCTCATTATTTTGACCATGTTGCAAATCTATAAAGCTAAACTAAGGGCCTGTTTGGGAGTGTGGTTGCGGTAGCTTTTCAAAGTGCTTATCGTGCTGAAATACATCAAAATGATGTTTTTTTATTTTTTAAAAATCATTTTTGAAATCAGTACATCAAAATGATCTAAAACACACAAAAACATATTCATTTAAACTATAAAAAAATAATTCAAATTTCGGCCAAAAGCCGGTGGGATCGCAATGCCAAACGGGCACTAAATGGACCTGAGCCAGGTTTCTTGACATTGTTAATTTTTATTTATATTAAATTTCCAAAATATTGGATAATATCCGCAACACTTTGATGAATAAACTTGCACAAAAGACTATTCCTAGATGTAAAATAAAATTTGTAGTGTGCAAAACTGGATTATACAGAGTTAGAATTTGGTTGATAAAAATATATATTCTAATTATCATTAAATTAAATAAAAATAAATTTTGAAAATGACTTCCCAACATCACATGACTAGAGATTATCTATTACTATTTTCATGAAATGATGTGCATGAACGCTACCAAGAGGCAGTTTTGCTAAACCAGAAACAGGGTAGGTGGCTTTGGAGTGCTAAAATTCTTTTTGTACAAAAAGATAAAGTTGCTAACTTGGTTAAAATTATTTTTATTTAGAAATATATTAAAATAATATTTTTATTTTTAAAAAATTATTTTTGTTATTAATACATGAAAATAATCTTAAAAAAATTATTTATTTTTAAAAATATTTTTAAAATGCAGTATCAAATACATATAATAACAAAACATTAAACCTACACTACAAAAATAATTTAATATGTAAGGTGCAAAATTCCATTATTTGTAAACACAAATTCTCATAAATTGATTAAAAGATGAATTAATCACAATATATAAAATAAAGTCCAGTATACTTTTAAAAATAAATATTTTACTCGGAAATAATATCACACAATATTTTTTATCTTATACTAAAAAAGCAAACCCTACAATAGACTACATAACATACTAGCACTACCATATAATATAGCGACTTGCTTACTATAATGACCCATCATCAATTCATTGAAAATAACTCAATCGCTTTACACCCTCCAATTATTGAACAAATAATTATTTGTTTTTGCGGTTAAATTGAATTTTTATTAAAATTGTTTTGATATGATATATTAAAAATAAAAAATATGAATTAATATATTTTTAAATAAAAAATATTTTGAAAAATATCAGCAGAAGCGAGGTTCAAAAAGTTTTTAAAAAAAAACTGAGTTTTTTTAATATTTTTTAGTTTTTTCATGTACTAATAATACCAATAATATTTTTTAAAAATATTTTAAAATACAAATTCTAACACATTCTCGATCAGACAGGGTACAAAACACTGCTCAACTAGAGAAGCGAAAACTAACGGACACTCCAACTACTTTGTAATAGACACGTTTCAAAATCAACGCCACGTCTTCAGTAAACGTCAACCTTTCATGTGGGGCGCCATGCACGCTTTGGCGCAGATTAGATTGCCACGTAAGTGGCCGCCACGAAGAATCGGATAAGAAAGGGCCCTCCTTCCTTCCTTGAACAAGAAACAAATTTATAGGATCCCCATGATGAGCTTAGCCCCTACAATTTGGTCAAATACTTTGACCACTCTCCTCCATTACCATCAATGCTCCTTCACCCTTCCCTACCCTCCACGTGTTCCTAGTCACAAATCCACGTTTTTACCCCTAAAATATATTACCATTTTCTTTTTAATTAACTTGTACTTTATTTCTCTTATTTATTATTTCACTTATTTAATTTAAAACTATCTACAAATTAGTATTTTTTTTTAATTTTGAAAGTTAGACTTAAAATATATCCAAGCCAGCTCTTACAATTAAAACTAAGTATTTCTCAAATTTATTTATTTAAATAAAATTTGAAGATCTATTAAGGAATTACTTCGAATTTAACTAAATTTGAATCTTTTTTAAAAGTTAAAATTAGTAATATTTTCTTTTTGTAAGAAAATTTAATTTTAAAAAAAGGTATTGATTTTAAACGGTGTTAAAGTGTGGGAACAAAGAGAACAGAGGGAGATGAGTGGCAGGGGATAAAGGAAGAAACTTTTGTCGTTATTTAAGATGGAGATGCCATCATTGTCAGTAAGATAATAAAAAAAAAGAGTGAGTGGAAAGACGACACTGCCTTGGTTTCCGCACACAGAAAAAAAGATAGAGACTTTTATTTTATATACAGGGAAGAGAGATCGGATAGTGGTGAAAAAATGGCAAGCATGCAGCTTATGAGAAGGGAAAGTGATACTGTTCATGAAATTATGCAAGATAGTCCAAAAAGTCCAGAGGCAAGGCTGGGAATGAAAGTAGAGGATTTATGGGATGTTCAAGAACCACAGTTAAGTCCAACTGAGAAACTTAACGCTTGTTTTGAGAGTATCCCTGTCTCTGCTTTCCCTCCTGCTCCTTCTTCTCAAGGTAAATAAATTACAGATACCCCACTTGAGTTGAAGCTGTAAATTGTATGTGTAAAGCTGTGGATTATGATGATCATGATCGGTTCGGTTGTTTGGGTGTTGTTTATGATCAAGAGTGGAACTTTTTTTATACCCTTTTTTTATGGAGTTTTTCTATAGAAAAAAGATTTCCTGGTGATTTTTTGTTTTGTTTTGTTCTGTAGTGATCGAGATAAAATCAGACACCAGTCTCGCAGAGGCTGTTCAAATACTTTCAGAACACAAGATTCTTAGTGCCCCTGTGGTGGATGTCGATGCTCCTGAGGATGCTAGTTGGATTGACAGATACATTGGGATTGTTGAGTTTGCTGGGATTGTAGTCTGGATTTTGCATCAGGTTAGTTAGCTAGCTGGCCAACCTTGTTTTCTGTTTTGATTGATGAATTTGATTCAATTTCCTTTATTGTTCTGTTTATTTTATATTAGAATTTTGGAGGAGGAAAAATTAATGAAGGCAATTTTGCGTATTTGATTAGTTGTACAGTTTCTAATGGTTGATAATGACTTTGATCATTAACAAGTATATGTAGAGACGGATCAGGAATCATGTGAGAATGGAATTGATAGGTTGCAATCAAAGTCGTTGATAATATATCTTTGGGTGAGAAATAAACCACAGATGAAAATGGAAATTTGCTTGTCCTTTATTAATGGACTTGGCTGTTGTATATATACACACACACAATGCTAACAACCTTCCTAACTTTTGTCATAAATAAATGACTGATATCAACTAACAAAATGCAACAACTTTGTCATATTTTAAAGCAACTTAACGTTGGGCCTGATCCATGTTTAACAGCAACATATGCCTATGTAGAACATGCAGCTTTAACCTTAATGCGCATGTCGATTCATCCTGGTTCAGGTTACATTGCATGGAGCCTGGGCTTGTGGACTCTGTAAGAACATTGTCGCTTGTTACCAGGGATAGACAAAAGTTTTGTTTTTCTTTATTCATTGATGTCGCTTATGTTCCTGTTTATGCTTTGTTTTTCTCAATTCATTGACGTGGCCTATGATCCTGTCTGTGCTTGTATATAAGGCGGTAGAATTTGACAATTTCTTCTCTTTTTAGTCTGTCAAACTATGAGAATGGGATATGGTGCCTTTTGTTTTTTATTCTTTTGTTCTGGAGATCTTGTATGAATCGGAATTGAAAATGGGATTTTATGGGTTTTTTTTTTCAGTCAGAACCTCCATCACCCAGGAGTACAACCCCGGAATCAGCTCTTGAAGTAGCTGTTAATAGAGCGACCAATGCAGCTAGTTTCGGGATCTTAGGCCCTGAAGATGCTCAAGCAACATCTGGAAATTTTTTTGAGGCACTGACTTCTTCTGAATTCTACAAGAACACAAAGGTTTCAGTTCTTTCGTTGCTGATGATGTAAAGCATGTTAATCTTTATGTTGCATTGGATCTTCCATGCTAACTCACGACCATACAGGTTCGAGACATTGCAGGGTCATTCCGTTGGGCACCGTTTCTTGCTTTACAGAAATCAAACTCCTTTTTGACCATGCTTCTGCTGCTTTCAAATTACAAAATGAAGAGTGTTCCAGTGGTTGATCTGGGTGAGGCGAAGATTGACAACATCATTACTCAGTCTTCTGTTATTCACATGTTAGCAGAATGTGCTGGGCTTCAATGGTTTGAAAGTTGGGGGACAAAGAAACTTTCTGAAATTGGTCTTCCCCTGATGACCCGTGATCATGTAGTCAAGGTCCGTCACTTTCCCCACCATTAAGTATCGTTATGTGGATTCATGGTGACTTGCTTTCATGCTTTACTCATGCATTGGTTATCATATGGCGTTTAACAAAGCATGGGAGGAATCGTTTTGCTGAGTCTATTTATGTTGACTATTGAGCCATTGAATCTTTGATCTGGCCATGCAAATAAATTGAGGTGGTAATGGCATACTTGAAACCTTTGTCTTAACCAAGACCAGATTTTTCTTGTCGGCAAGCACTCTCCATTTTCTCTTAGTGTGTTTTTAAAGCAAAATGATATGTTGTTTTGAAGATTTAGAGGTTAATGATAGTTACCTGAATTGTCATTTACCTGTTTTAGGTGTACGAGGAAGAACCAGTGCTCCAGGCATTTAAGCTGATGAGGAAAAAGAGAGTTGGAGCAATACCTATTGTTGATAGTAGTGGTATAAAGGTTGTTGGCAACATAAGTATAAGAGATGTCCAGTTCCTCTTAACTGCACCAGAGATCTACCACGATTATAGGTTTGTAACTCCACATTTTCTCATCACTGTGGTTAGTTTTATAGCTCATTATCAAAATTTCCTGTGTTTTATAGTTCGAGTTCTTAAGGAGCCTACAATATGCTTGATCATATTGTTTTTTTAAGGATTTTGGTGGTAATAATAAGCTGGCATTCGAAGTCAATCTGGAAGCTGACGAAATTGCCTTTCATGAAGATTAATTCTCAACAAAGCATTTTTTGCAGAATTTATTTGGTTGGGCTAGACCAATTTATTTATTTATTCTTTTTGCCAAGTCATACGTTGGTGAATCCACGAGTATCTGAGGTCTAAGGAGTGAAAAACATTTCATAATTCTTTAAACTGAAGTTTTTTGGATATTAGTTTAGTGTCAATCCTTTTCCCATTTACTCGTAACACTCGTTTGAATTACTTTGACAGGTCAATCACAGCAAAGAACTTCTTGACAGCAGTTAGAAGCTACTTGAAGAAGCATCAAGAGACCTCACCTTTTGTGAGTGGCATGGTGGTATGCACAAAAAACTACTCTGTTAAAGAATTGATTATGAAGCTCGACTCTGAGAAAATTCAACGCGTATATGTTGTGGATGATGCCGGGAATCTGGAAGGGGTGATCACATTGAGAGACATAATCTCAAGGCTTGTACATGAGCCCTATGGCTACTTTGGTGATTTCTTTGATGGAGTGCTGCCATTACCTTTGAACAGTAGAGTGTAAGAGGTATTATAATGACACCTTGTCATTCTCTAATAATTGACGGTGTTTTTCAAAATGTTTTCCGCTAATCTCTTTCTGATTGTTAGATGCCCAGTAAATGTGGTGGTTGTAACATAGGTCTCACCCTTGTAATCAGTTATCCTCCACTCGGCTGTCGAACTCGAACTCGAGCTCCTTTGTGTTAAAATCAAATAAGCAGGACTTCTTCTGCTTGTCCTAATTCAGTTCAATGCTAAGTTTTCCAGAGAGTTGATTGCATGTTTTTTACAGCTACTTACAAGTATATGTTCTGTTTTGTTCCCTCTGTTTTTCTTTCCATTTATGTTTCGGGTGGTGTTTCTTATTCTTTGCAATAAAGCAGCAAGCATCTAATAAGTTTAAATTAATTGTTCATGGGAGTTGAGATTTTCTTCCTTGAAACAATTCCAGTGAGCTATGTTAGGTGGTCTAGGAGATACACTAAGAGCCCGTTTGGCACTGCAGCTAAACCGTTGTTTTGCTGAAATTCAATTTTTTTTTTATTTTAAATGAATATGTTTTAGTGTTTTTATATCATTTTGATGTGCTGATGTCAAAAATGATTTTTAAAAAAAAATATATATATCATTTTGATGTATTTCAGCACGAAAAGCACTTTGAAAAGCTACCGCAACCGCTTTAGGCCCAAAGAAAGGGGGGTGGGAATAGCTATCAAAGAGCTGAGAGCTGGAAGCCTTCTGATTCCTGCAATATCTTTTTGATTCTTTAGTGGATCATGATATTTCCAATTTTCAAGCATGGAAGTTGTGCGATAACATTCCTTACTCAGCTCTGATTGTGGACGCTGATAAAGCGGAATTCATGCTGGACAAATTCATCGCATCGCCGACAGCCGACGATTGACTTTCCGGCGATGCATGATGCAAGGTGTTCTGTTTTTGTGTGTCATGTTGTTGAACTCAGAGATAAGGTCTCCTTCATTGGTATCATACTGACGTAACTTGTCGAGTCAAGGTTGCGCCAAGACTAAGCTATCCAGGAGCCATGCCAACATTTTGTAAGGGAAATTAGAGCACATAATGATCTGGTCCCCTGATCCTATTCCAATCAGTGTTGTTGGTATCGTTTTGTTTCGGCCAAAATGTTTTGTGCTAGTTAAAAACACGAGATAAAACGACGCAGTTTTTATCTCGTTTAAAATTTCTGCTCGTCCTGGAAATTTCGTCCTGAACGTTTCGGTTTCGTTCTCCTGTTCTGTTTTGGCCAAATAGTGTTTTTTAAAATAATAAATAATTTTACAATATCAATCATATCTCTAAATCCGACCATTAAATTGAGATGAAATTTTATGAAGAGTCTCTTGATATATTTACATATATTATGTTAAAATTTCAGAGCAATCAGAGAATGTAATGATCTTGTCAGATTAATGATGACATTCTCCTAATGTTTTGTTCAGAAAAAATATTTTATTGTCTTTTTTTTTAGATTAAATTACATAATTTTATTTTTAAATTTGAATGAATTTTTTTTGAATTAAAATATTTAATTATACATATATATATATATAAACAATATAATCCTGAAATAGAATGCAGAAACATTTCAAAACTGAAATATCTCATTCCTATCGAAAAAAGAAAACATCAATTAAAATGGAATTTGACAAACTTTGATTCCAATCGACAAGCCACGTTTACTGGTCACATTTCTTTGTAAGCATGGGGGTTATGTGCACTTGCTCAGGAACCTCGTGCCCCCGGTAGGTTGAGTTCAGATAGGTGACAAAAGGCCAACCATGAACCTCCTGCCTAAAACCATTAGTGAATGGGGCCTTGTTAGTTTAATATACCTTATCGTCAACTGAGATTTAGTTTATTTTTAATATTTATATAATATTATATCAATGAATTTAAAATTTATAATTTAGAGTAAAGATAAAATTTATGGGACAAACATATTCTACAAAGAAAATTATAAAGTTGTTATAATTATAAGATTTTAATTACATCAAAACATTGTTTATAAAATATTCATAGTCGATGCTTTTTTAAATATTGAATATTTATTAGTCGTAAGAATTTATGTATATATTTTTTTTTTATAAAATAACAATTGTTCTTATAAAATGAGGTATAAAGGATACCTAGAACTAATATATAGGTGTTTGTCGTAAGGCATATACACTTAACTGGTCATCATGAGAATCTCATATGGATAAATCACCTATGTCTATGAAAAGATTCACATGATGATTATGTAACTGATCTTTAAACTCGAGATCACTAAATTATTATATATAAAGAATGATATGTTTTAATCATTTAGCAAGTTATCTTAATCGAGTTAGTAGAGGAGCATATATTGATATAGCATGAACTATACGAGAACTATATGAAGATATTTGAGCAAGAAAGGATTCATTACCTAGGTCAATTAGAAAAAATATTCAATTTGTTATCAAATAATATTGACTGAGAAATCCTTGACCAAGATGGAATGAGATTTGAAAAGAGTTTCAAATCTTATTCAAACGATCAATGATTACTATGCAGAGAACAAACATGATTTAACTTGGAAGACATATTTCATGTTTTAATGTTAAATTATAATATTATTGATGAAAAAATATTAATTACATTGAAAAATTGATCATTGAAAAGTTAAGTCAAACCACTAGTGACTTTCATAATATTTTAGGCTTCATGACGCGTTGCTAGACAATACACTTGATCTTTAAATATAAATTAATGTTGATAATAAATTAGATTGTTTAATTTATTTACTTATAATTATAATTTATATTGGGCTAACATATTGGAAACCTAATAGATCACACACATTAGGAACTATTGGTCAGAAATAAAATCACGATGATTTAATGAAGTATGACTTGATTAAAATATATTTAAAAAATTAAGACTAGAATATAATTAATACAAGAATTATATTTTTAAACCCAGAAAAATCAAATATAGACCTGATTGAGTTCATTTCTAAAAAACAATTATAAATTAAATATGAATATTACTCAATGGACAAATTGATATTTTGTTAATTTATAGTTTTTAAAATCTTTTTATAAATAGTAAGTTATATATTTTATTTTTGAGCCGTCGTAAGTCTTAAAATAGAAAGTTAGCACTCTGGAATCTAGATAGCAATCCTTCCCTTTTAAATATAAATTTAGAAGAATTATTACTTGTTTTTCTTTGTGACAACACAATTTTTTAAAAATTATTCAAAACTGACGAATAAAAAGAGAGCACGTGCACTTGAGGAGCTGACAGCTGAACTAAAATTTCCTCTTGGACAGTGTGTGAAAGCCAACCAACGTTTTCCTCCTTTCCTCTGTTGGCCTTGCTACAAGCATTAGCTTATGCTCAGAAATGACCGAGAATAAAAGCTAAAGAAAGTTAAGGGCGGCTATGATACATTAAACTAGCTAGAAAGCTTTGTATTCTCAGTAATGATTTCTCCAACCTAATCACTTAGCTGCAGCTATGTTCGTCAGGAAAATGTCTGTAGGGATTCCTTGAACAGAAATGTATGGAATCTACCATAAGATTGTGCCAATCAACAATTTATCATTCATAATTTAAGACCCTATTCTCGAATCATCAGTTATTACGAAAGCCTGACAGAATCAACCTCCAGAACAGAGTAAATTCAATCAACACTAAGGGAATATTTATTTAGACAACATTCTAAATAAAAGATTTACTTGTGTCTGTGGATTTGATGTACTATCCATGCATTGATATGTATTGTCACTGGTCCAAATTACATAAACGCGTCTAAGGAACTCTGAAATATCTAATACTCTGTTTGACCATTGCATATTTTCCAATAGAAAACTTTTTCAAATCTGTCAATCTCATTACAATCCCTGAAGGAGATTTTCACGTTTTCAGCGCTGCCATCTTTCAATGGCAGGCACATTCTAGGTTCTACCTCAGGACCTCCATAACCAAAATAAAAGGTAGTTGCAGGAGCCTTTAATCCCACTTTCATTTAACACTTCATTTTTCAAGTGCAAAACCTAGCTCAAAATTGCCGACTTAATATAATCCCCTTATCCCATCATGATATTACATTCCAACCATTAGCAATACAAACTTTGGCAAGTAAAATACAATAGACTGCTCAATCATTAAGAGTTCTGAAGTGATACTGATGTCAGAACAGAAAGATAACATCTCTTAGCTTCGATTCATTACTCTCCCTCATGAACATTCCATAGACATTGAATGCTATAAAATTCCGATAGCCAAACAGTGCGTGCCAATTAGAAAAGCTTGCTAATGGTGATTTGGTGACAGTAAAATACATGAACAAGAAGGAATCCACAAGTAAGAAAAACCTATGTTCTTTAATACATGTACAAAGTTTTATATAAAGGGATAACTGTTCAACTCAGAAACCTGTGTTTAAAGCATTACACTAAGAAAATCCGAAAAGCATATGATCCAGATACAGCAAATAGATAAACTCTCTCCTCTTCTAATCCTTATGGGAACGAGTGCTTACCTGTTAAAAGAGTCATGAAGAACTCTTTCTTCTTAGGTGGTGAAGAACAAGAGGTGTCCCTTCAAACAAATCAACTAAATAATTCTCTAAATCATCTGGTGTGTACTTTATGTATTTCCCAGCATGTCTTCCACTCTCTAGTTGACTCCCAAACCTCCCCATAAATGATCGATAAGCTGGTAACACCTTTTCAGATATGGATATTCGAAGCTCCTCACGAAGTTGTGGGTCCGGAACCTTCCAGCCAGTCTGAATCCGATATATTTCCTCAAAGCATGCATTAAAATTCTTGAACCGTTCCTTCAAAGCCACTTTAGAGGCGCTATTACTACTCCCACCAATCCCTTCATCCTTCAAGCATGACAGGGCCTTACTCCAAGCAGCCCTGAGATAAGCCGTAGCATTCTGGCGTATTTGGCCACGGTGATTGCGGACCCATTGATCTCCCAAAATCTTTATGAGTTCTGAATCCTTGACTTTTTGCACCATGTACAGAATATTATTCATAAGAAATATATACTGCATAGCACCATCCTCATACAGTCTCGATTTCTCCTCAAGATTGGACTCCAAAGTCGATAACAAGGCCAGCAATCTCCTTGTTATAGGAGCCATGCTTGATAACTGCAATCTCTCACCATCATCATTTTGCAATCCATTTAATTCATCATCATCACCATCGTTCTCCAAAAGCAAATTCAGGGTGTCACTATAGTCCACAAGCAATTTCACATAATTCATCACATACCGAGTAAGCGGATGAATCTCTCCACCTGACGTAGGTTTCCTGGAAGTCTCACTTTTCACAGCATTCTCAAACTCTGCAAAAGTCCCTCTCGCTGCCCCTCCCAATCCAGCCAACACTCCTTTTGCCTCACCATACACAAACCCATCCATAGCCATGCCCTCCAAATAGGGGAAAACATTTGACAAGGCATCGTACATATCCAATATCCTAAACAACTTCTCCGATGACCTCCTCCCAATAGACACTGCCTCCGCAAAATTAAACAGCTGCCTTAAACACCCCTTCGCAGTCTCGTTAAAACAAACCTCCCTGGCTGAATCCGACCCATAAAAAATCACATCACAGAGCCTTCTCTCCCCTCTCAAAAGAAGCCGAACACCAATCTTAACCGCCTGGACCCACTTCTTCATCTTCTCATTCAAAGACTTCCACTCTATCTTCTGCACTTCCTCAATACTCAACTTCTCAACACCCAAAGTAGCCAAACACTCGTCCAAAGCATCCCTTCTCACACTACTGTAAACCTGCACACACTCTTTCTCATACCCGGATCGTATCATTCTGTCAGCAATGTCTGTCAAATTCGCAACCGCCTCGCTATTAATCAAATCAACAAACAAATCATTTCCTAAGCTCGCTCCTCTCTCATGAGAGCGGACACTCTCGGTTTCCACTTCTTCAAAACTCGCAAACTCCTCATCAATTTCCCCTTCAGTTGACGCAAATGAAGGCGAAAACCCCCTAATAGATCCATACAATTTCTCCGATTCAAGGGGAACTTTATTACTCATCAAAATCTGCCTAAACTCATCTTCCAATCTCGACATAGCCACTTGAACCGCAGTCTCCGCCCGGTCCAAAACCTCCGAATCAGCCTCAACTGATAAATTATTTAACAAGTCAAGAATCTCATCAACAGCAGATAAATACTCCTTAACCTCCACCGGTGAATCATCCCAAGGCACGGCGGAGGAGATGCCAGAGTCTGACCGGAGAATGATCTTCTCAGCGGCGTCTAAAACGGAGGATTGAGAATCAGAATCGGTTTTGATTAAATCCGATATGTTCGATAAACGGTTATCGAAACTAGAAAGGATTAATAGCATGTCTTCGCGCACGTTTTTTGTTGTGTTTAAACTGTTCACGATCTGCTGTGCAGTTGCCATGACGCGATCGTCTGCTCCGCCGCCTTCTCCTCCGCCGCCACTGGCTGTACTGCTTGTGGTGCTGGTGGTTGTCATTTGATTTTTGGGATTCAGTGGAAAGGGGATGGTATAGAGATTCAAGCTAACTTATTTTGGAGACATTCTTTTTTGAAGTGAGGGAAGTAGTCGGGTGTTGGTGGTGTTCGGCTGGCCGGATTTTTTTTATTTTTTATTTCCTTGAGAGGGTTTTATGGTTTTATTTGTAGACAGGAAGAGAGAACCAAGGAGAAGAGAAAGTGCTTGTGTTGTTGTGTCGAGTGGGGTTAGAGAAAGGAAGACTTGTCGTGCCCATGGAAGATTACTTCTTGTTAATGTTGATTGGGCTGTGTATTTACCTAATCGTCCCTGTAAATTCCATAATATTTCACTTCAAAAATCCCCACCGGTCTTGTCTGCCCTCGATCCATCTGTGCTGCAATTCTTTTACGATATATTTGATACATATGCTCTTCATCCAATCAACATAAAACATCGTTAATAATATATTTTCTAGAAATAAATAAATAATATATATCAATTAACTTGATATGAATACTGAATTTTAAGGTTTAAAAACAATCCAAATACATGATATTATAATATAGTTTGAATAGAAAAAAAAACAGGATAATATTATTTTTTAAACATTGAATATATTTGGGTTGACTATAATTATTTCATAATTATTTTAATTAATTCAGGTTAACTTGTCAAATTTTTAATCCATATCATGAAACCTTGATGATCTTGTAATAAATAAATAAATAGATCATTAAACTCAATTTTCAATGAATTCAAAATTAAATGATAAATTAATATACAAAAAATAAATGAAGGCAACCCAAACTATTCATCAGTATATTAAAATGTTAAAGTGATTTAGTAAACAACCTTAAAAAGATCAAAATATAGGAAGCCAAAGCATTTCACTATTAATTAGTTTGCATGTTAATAATTATTATTAAATGAGTTAGGTGTAAATCTAGTCCTTGCATTTTAAATAAAATTATAGCTTAATAATTTTGTTTTTATAATCAATATTGTAGCTCATTGACTTTTTTTATTGTATGATGCTTTTAGTTTATTTACTTCAAAACCTAATTTTTAACGACATTTGACCCAAAAAAACCTAGTAACACCCTAGAAACTTCGATCAACCTATTCACTTTAAAAAATCATCTTAAACTCAAATATGTTTTTCTAAGTACTTTGAGGATAAACAATGATGTAATATAAATTTATCTTATCAAATGGAGTTATTTGACACAAAGATCGACGTTGAGGTGCTTTAAATTGATGTCAATGACACACATTAAATTGTTTGAATAAAATAAAAGGGGAGGGGGGTATTTTGCAAGAACGTATAAGAAATATCACGTGAGAAATAATATTTCTATAAAAAAGATGAAAAAAATATAAATGAATAAGATAACCCTCTAAAAAAATTAAATACATGCAAAATAACTTAAAACATAATTATAATTTAAAAGAGGCTTTATAGGCATAATAAAATAGAGAAAGAGTATATGTATGACTTTAAATATAAATAAAAAACATTAATTTTAAAAAATAATAATTTTAAAAAAAATATTTGGACGCTTGAACCCTTTTTTCCTGTTCCATTTAAGGTAGATGACATGTTGTCCGTTCTATTTTTTTTTTAAAAAAAAAACATATAACATATCATTTAATTTCTCGAGATTTTAACCACTATGGTATGCTGAAAATCAAGGTAGAAGATTGTTTTTTATTTAAATTCCCAAATCTTTATCCATTTAGATCCAAGACACTTACAAAAACAAATTTTTGTACAAAAAATTATTTGAGAAAACACTGAGGTACATAATATTTATGGTGTTTAAAGTATGGGTACTAAATTAAGCTTTTTGTGTGAACTTTGAAATCATCACCCATTTATGGTTTCTTTTATGATTTGGTCATTTATCTTTCAATTTCATCTTTACACAACAAATTTGATTCAATTGCTCTTGAATTTGGCCAAAAAAATGCAATCACAAAAAAAAAACTCGAGAATCAAATTGAAAAGAAATCTTGAATAGTCAATCCATAGTAAAATATAAAATATAAGAGGGTGAATAGTAAAGCTATGTTACAAGAAAACTCACACGTGTTTTAGATTTATATTTATTATTGTATGTGTTGTCTTGTGATATAAGATATTTTATAAAAGTGTATTTTAGTTGAAAATATGTTTTTAGATTTTTAATTTTAATATTAGCACGTTAAATCCATAAAAAAATTAAAAATAAAATAATATAATACTTTTTAAGACAAATATATTAATTTAAATCAGATCTACACTTCAGGAGTAAAATATACTTCTACACTTGCTGTCTTTGTTTGTTTGGATGGTGGACAGCTAGGTGAGGGCCGCAACATATTGCAATGGGCTGGGCCTGTCTCGAGTCTTGCAAGCCGTCTTCTCCTCTTTAAAGTAGTCTCACGGGCCCATGTTGACTGGGGAGGAAGTTGACACGAGCAAGACGTATGAGTGATGTATAATATTTGTATGCAAGAGAGAAGACTAGTGATAGATTTACTTTGACTTTTTGTACGGTTGTATGTGATAGCATTTAGAGACGTCGAGAAAGCTGACTGTGCTTGAGTTTTGAATTCGCTGTTCATCTTGATTGATTGGAATTATTTTTGTTGTCTATTCTCTTGATCTGGCATGAAAAAGGGCGTTCACATTTTGTTTTTAGATATTTAAAAAAAAATATTTTTAATTTTAAAAGTAAAAAATTGATGATTTTTAATGTTTTTATTATAATATTGATATAGTAGTGTCAAAAAGCAAAAAAAATATAAAAAAACTATTTTTAAAAAATTAGCAAGTGTAATTTCAAAAAATATTTAAAATTTTAAAAAGTAAATTAAAATTTGTCTACAATACAAGAATAATTGCTATATTCCTATACAAACACTACAAGTGATAATTTTTATTTTAGACATAATTATTTTTATTGTATTATCTCTTCAATTGTAAATACTTTTTTAGATTTTAAGATGGTTTAGAGGAATCTAGCAAAACGACCATAATTTTTCATATTCACTAGAGGGAAATTAAATTGATATTTTTTCTTAAAATAATTAAAAATTCATTATTTTTCGCTTAATTATGATATAGGTACGGAGAAATTGAAGTTACTAATCATTCCAAGATGTTTAGCCTATAGTCACACAGTATCAAAAACATAATTAAACACTTTTTTTGTGTAAATAGACCATTCTTGAAAATTGTATTTTATAAAACGAGTGAACGAGTGAAATCTCGATTATAAGCTCTTATAAAAGATATATATTGTATACTCTAACTCGAATCTGAGACTTATTATACAGATCACAAATTCTTTATTATCACATCATGATCTTGAAAGCAACATGTGCCATCGTCAATTTTTCAGTTTTTTTTTGTGATTAGGTATCCAATTCTAGAATAAATGATCAATTATCAGTTTTTTTTTGTGATTAGGTATCCAATTCTAGAATAAATGATCAATTATCAGTTTTGAGGAGCTTGAAGAGTTGTGAGATTAGACCAATAATATGCAAAGAATAAATCTGGAAGCCTACTGTTAAGGAACCATCTCACCTAAAAGCTCAAGCTGTCAGGTGAGGCCACATAATATGATTTATATTATTCTCTAACACATCCCCTCAAGTGAAAGCCTTTTGGGTTTGAAATTTGCACAGGTCCACATCACCTTGTGCTTGATTTTTATCAAATAGAAAGGGGGTGGTGAGACTCGTGACCCCGCTAGGTCAACAAGGCTCTGATACCATATTAAGGAACCATCTCACCTAAAAATTTAAATTTTTAGGTGAAACCTCATAATATAATTTATATTATTCTCTAACACCTACTAATGAGCTGCAGGTTGCCATTGTCAACTGGAAACCCACAAAAGCTGACCCTTTCCTAGGCAGAAACAAAATAAAATTATGTTCATCATTGCCCATCCACCACCCTTTCAACCACAGATATCGGCAAATTACACTAAAAAAATTGAAATAAGAGAAAGCTGTGCCTCCTGTCAAATCACTCTCGTCACCTTATATGGTTGATGGATGTGGGTTCACACTTTGTTTAACCGATTGATATGGTTCGTGTCTTGACGAATTTGGGTTTTTCGATCTCTTTTAATTTATTTACAAGTGAATCGTTTGAAACCATGAACTTAAGCAAGGATTAGGTTCAGGACAGGAGGAGTTTATCAACTTTGATTTCTCATAGTATTGTGGTTCTTATCTAATTAATCAACTGAGTTAAGATATTGTTTTAGAACAGAAAACACGAGAAATATGTTTTTTTTTTCAAAAAAAAATACTTAGAAATATATTTATTTTCACGTCGATGTCCATGTTTTTTAAATTAAATCTTCTGTATTATTATTATTATTATTTTGGTATTATGGGATGCTAACCAAATGCTCTTATATATATATATATATATTATTTAAGTCAAGTATTGGATTTTTTAAGTTTTTCCTATTCAAATGTTGAAAATTAAAACTTGATTCACAAGATGAAAACCACCCAAAATCTCATAATTAAGTCTTTGTTTGGTTTTGTATTTCAACATTGTTTTTGCAAAAATAATATATATATATATGAATTATTTTAAAATTATTTTTTTAATGTTTTTATATCATTTTAATATATTGATGTCAAAAATATTTTTTAAAATAAAAAAACATCATTATGATATTTTTATGAACGAAAAACACTTTAAAAAACAATCTTAATAACCCTCTCAGCCCTAACAAACTTAATTACTATAAATTCTGTATTTCTTTCCACGCTTTGCTTCTTGTTTTTCACCCCCTATATCTCAGCATTTAGTTTATTTTGATATTTGGTTTGCCTAAGCGGGTCACAAACTCCATGGATGACGGAAGAACGGCCACAAAACTCGAAGAAGGAAAGCAGATTTCCCTGTCCATAAGCCAACACTTTCTCCTTTTGTCTTCAAGTGCAGACTCATTTCCAAGTCATTGATCATAGCCATTGATGGCTCTGATGACCTTTCGCTGTTGAAGTCATTTACCTGCCAAACTAACTAGACAATATTTTGATTAAGAAGACGTCGCCCCTCCCCGTCTGGTCAAAACAGGCTACAGTAATCGGCTCGGCTCGCTCGCGCAAAGCCGTGGAGATTTTCATTGATATCATCATGGTACGTTGAGTTCGTCTCCTAGTGCTCCAGTCAATAATTCTGAGGATTGAATCTGTAAAACCCACTCTTGTGTGGTGAAAAGGAGCTCGATAGCTGTTTCCACGCAGCGCTCAAATCCATGCAGGCCAGCTCTGGTCCACGAACGAACATGTTAAATTTGCATTCCTTTGACTGCAATCAGATTGCGTTTTGATATGCTTGATCGTCCTCTACCTGCCACCACTTAAATGGATTTAGCTTCAGGGAGATTCCAAGACTTGGTTTATGGCAGATGGACATTGAAATACCAAACCTTTTTTTGGCACCGAATCTCTTCATTCTGCAACGAAGATGGTGAAAGCTCCATCGATCCTGCATGCTCTTACCATGTCATGTAAAATATATAAAAAACATAGCAGAAGAATCTTACACCAAATAACGATGCGAAGGTGACATGATCAAGGGTCTGAAACTGACCCTACCAACTGCGTTAATTGCATCTTAGAAACGATAAAACCTATGCCGGATGGACGTCACAAGGGACCAAAAAAAGAAAAAAGGATTCATTCAGGTAAGAAATTCTGGCGAAAAAAAGAAGCAGAACGTTGCAGCAAGTGCTCCACAGTGCCCAGCATTCACGAGAGCTAACTTTAATGAGTTTTTCTGGCTCAACCCTTTTGTGGTGAGCATTTCGCAAACTTTCATGATCTAAAATTGACGTAGAACAAGTGGTGGATGTGTATATGTTGAAGAGAGAATATCTTAGATTCAAAGACAATCAATTCCACTAATTCGGGCGTTGAAGTCGGAATGACGCAAAACTCGCACAGTTAATGCGTTTCGGCGAGACGTCAATAGTCAACAGATTTGCTGTTGATACATACCTTTTTTTAGCAGGATTTCATCGTTTAGGCCCCGAGATCGTCGTTTTTGTCATTTTAGAAAAAAATTGTTTTAGCCATAACTTTTGATTTCCAACTCCAAATCAACTTCTGTCAATTCCGGCTTGCTTAGGATTTCTAGCGGTTTTAATTTCCGTAATTATTTTAGTTTTGCTATTTTTGGTAATTTTTAGTAAATAGTCCCGTTTTAGGCTAGTTGTTCAATAAAATTTCATTTTTTCTTGAGAGTTTCTATAGTTTCTAGGGAATTCCAGAGAATTTTACCTTGATCGTATTCTTCTTTTGTGTTTTTCGCTGCGTAAAAATTAATATTCTCCAAAAGAGTCCCGGCGAGTCTTGCTCATGATCTACAAAAAGGTTTCTCTCTTTCAATCTGGGGACACTGCACGTGAAAATTAAAGAATGCCCAAAGTGTAAGCGATTCAATGAGATCTTCCAGAAAATCTTGACCGTCACAGGCAAGATAATGTGCTCCCAGCAGCTAAAACAAAAGAAAATTGTTATATCTTCGCATGATCTGTGAGAGTTCAGCCAATAAAACAAGAGATCACGTGAAATCCTGAAGTGAAAAGATTCCAAGGACAGGACAGGGTTCATAGTACCGTTCCATTTCGGGCATTGCTGTCAGCAACAGTTGCTTGCTGGACTATGTTGGTTCGCGGAGATTACTGCCTGTTTGATGCCGCACCCTGCTAAGGAAGATAACAATTAAATAAGAAGAAAATCCAATTACAAATCCCAGATAAAATTGCACCTCATTTCGAGCACAAAACTTGCCAAGTAAGACAATTGGTCTCTAATTGTGCAGTAAATGGACTTAACCATTGTTTCCGGGGAATCTTTACCTGATCGGAACTTCACTTCCGACTGAGACTGCTCATCATTTTGAAGCTGCACAGAGCACAATCTCAACTGATTAACATATAATCACATCATGATCATATCCATTCTCGACCTTTTTAACTTATACACCTACCTCTATCCGTCGTTCAAAAATTCAGACATCCGCTAATATGATAGTCACTAGAGGTTTGTATGGTTATTAATTTCTAGATCCGTGAGATTAATTGAAATACACACGCAAGCTAGCCGTACACTCATGTTAATTAAAAAAACAAATCGGACATCAAATTGATACCTCTTCATACTGATAACAGCAACAGGATCGATCCCCTCTATAGATTCCTGGTTTCATTGCCTTCAACCGCGGAAAATCAACCTGAACATCATTCAATAGATGTAGGATTCAATCTTGGTGATGACTTTCACACCTTAATGATGGAGCGATTTGAATCTTTGGTTTTTTGAAAATAAAAGTTTGCTAAAAAAACATTTGTTTGATGTTTTCATGGTGAATATTGACGGTTTGTGATTGAGGAGGCCATGCACCATGAAAAAAATAAAATTTAGATGCATTTCCTTTCAACTTAGAGAGATTGATGCAACAACTTTTTGGAAAAAAATATTTTTCTTAATTATTTTTGTTTCTTCCTTTTAAGTTAAGTAATTTTATTTTTATTTTTTTCTTATTATATTATTAGGCTTTTCTATTTTTTTTTTATATTTGAAGAGAATAGTTGTGATAAATAAAATTAATTATCTTGAATGTCTTTCTACATTCATGATGTTCTTGATTTGTGGGCTTGTGCTACATCGCGGGTATAAACAAGAAAGTCTTATCGGTAAGAGAATGGATGCCCCCATTTCCTTCCAACAATGTACAATTGCAGGGTGCAATTGAGCACCCTTTTTATACCTTCTTCACCTAAACCATGCGTTTTTTTTAAAATGGTATGTAATACAGTTCATATATATGTTGACTAATTTAATATATATCTTGACTAATTTAATGTCTTTAAAATTAATAACTTGTTAAAATCTATAATAATTCTGAATGATATGGGATTCGAACAACCTTTTTAAATCTTTAATAATTCTGAATGATATGAGATTCGAAGAAATGATATATGAGGGAGCAAACTCATCTTCAAAAACTTTTGATGAAGATTTTTCTTTTAACAGCTTCTTTAACCATCTCATCTTCCTCAGTGTCAGAACCGCTTCCCTCGCACTTAGCCATCTTCCCCATCAACCTTCTCATCACTAGGACCATCAGATGAAGGGAAAACATGTACATCTTCACGAAAACCTTTTGATGAAGATTTTTCTGATGAACCAGTTACTCTTTTGCTACTTCTGTAGTTTGATCAATTCCCCAAAGACTTCGTTTTCTTCTTCCTTTTGGTTCCACCCTCAGCATTAACCTTCAGTTCTCCATCTCCTGACTTTTTTTTAATCAAACTTGAATTACCTCTATCATATTCTATTACACTGTTTTGGTTACCCGTGGTCTCAGCCATGATTTGCATCGATGCAGCCTCTTGAACAACACCGTGCCTTTTCTTCTTCTCCTTCTTTGAAGCCTCTACCTTTTCCTGAATAATTTCTATCGACTCCTCTCTTCTAGCATCTTTTCCACCAGCTACACTTTTAATTACATCAGTATCACCACCACCATACTTCTTCTGTTTCTTCTTCTTTTCCTTCTAGTGATCCTGTCCTTCCCCATTATTCATGTTAGCAATACCTTCACTCTGTCCTCAATGGTCATGATATAGTATTTGCGATTTGCATAATAGGTCTCGAGTTCGAATCAAAACGTGTGTCTTTGTAAGAACCTGGAACAATCAGGATTTTACTTGCTCATTGGACCGACAATGCATGTTTTACAGGGTTTCTTGCATCCAAAAAAATACCTTCACTCTCAGGGCATTTCCGTACGTCAACCACCTCTTCCCTTCTGTTATCATCAAGGATGCTAACCACAGAGGCAACAGTGCTTGTTCTATCTTCTATGTTCATCTTCTCATTTAGATTTTTTTCCCTATGTCTTCTCACTTCTGACCCTGATTTTTCTGATCCAATCCACCCGGACATTCTTTTGCAAGCCCATATCATCCTCAATTCGCATTCGGGTCTCCTCCAAAACCCCTCCTGACTTCACTCACCTTATTTTTCTTCCTGGCCACCTGAGATTCTTTCTCATCGTTACCATGATCCATCTTTCTCTCCTTCACCTTCTTCTCATTCCTGCCTGCTGCATTATTGACATCCACATTACCCTCACATTCACAAGAGCTTACTGCAACATCCTCATTCCTCTACAATTCTTCTTCTCCATACTTTCACTACTTGAAGCTAAACTCTCCCCTCCACTTGCAATCAGATTGCGAGTTCAAGAAATGGGCTTGCTAATTCCCTCCGCCATTGACAAAGAACACCATGAACAGAAAAAAGAAGAAAAGGAAAGAAAGAAAGAAGCAAATTCTAACCAGCCGGCTTCACTTTCCTTGAAATTTGAAAACCATCTCAACACCAAACCTCTTCCTATCTCTGTTAAGCCCTGAACCGATTTGACGATGAGGGGGGAGTTTGAAAAAAAAAAGCTTTTGAAAATATTTGATTTTTTAGTTTCAATTATTTATATATATATATATATTTTTAAGATTATTTTAATATATTTTTACATCAATAATACTTTAAAGTCACGAATTATGATTCATCCTCGCTTAATTTTTCTTTCTTTTCAGCAAGTCACTCGCCCTTATAGTCCGAAGTCCGAACTGTTTTTTTTTCTTCTTAAGAGTAAATTAACAATTCTACTGTGCAATAAAAATATGAAGAAGTCGATATACCCCGTTAAATTTGTTAATGACAGTTGAACTCCTTGAAAAGACCATTTCGCCTTTAAGTATGCACTTCTTTGGCTTGCATTGTGGAGGGCAGAAAAGGGCAGAAATATAATTATATTATATCAGTCTACAATGCAATGAGTTCTATGAGGTGTTTGATAATGCATTTCATTAATATTTTTGAAAAAAAATTGATTTTTTTTTATTTTTAACTTTTAATTAAAAAAATTTAGTGTTTTTAGATCATTTTATTATACTGATATCAAAAATAATTTTTAAAAAATAAAAAAAATATCATTTTGATACATTTCTAAACAAAAAACATTTTAAAAAAAAATCACAACAACACTCCCAAACAGGCACTTACTCCACAATGTTTTTGAGCACTCTTTGTTTTTTTTTTTTAATCTTTGAAATCTCAATTTTATCCTCGGACCATTATCTAATTCTCAAATTCATCCCATGCAAATTTTATATGCAAAGATCTATTAACACGACTAATAATTTGTTCTTCTGTCAATTCATTTAAAGAACAAGCAAATATTAAAACAAAACAACATAACATGGCTGAAAGAACATGGTTGACAAATGATTACCTTCAAGCCTAGAAAGAAGTGAATGAATGGATAAAATGCCTAAAACCTCTCCATAGCAACGCTGTTGAAACTAGATTTTAGTTTCTATTCATAAGATGAAAAATATAACAATTACAACTCGTGCTCAGATTATTGTATATTTATGGAGGAAAAAAATAGGTATAATCACCAGAATCTTCGGTGGTTGAAGAAGAATGCTTTTCCTCTTCACCAGTAGTCCTCGCAAGAACAATGCCCATGTTTGAAATGATGGAACCTGCTGGCATCCCTTATGACAATCTCCCTTTCAGTTACCCTAGCTATCAACTTGATTGCTTCGTGACAGTCACCACAAATCCGGTGCCCCTGCACAATTTGCAAAGGCACCCAATACGGAGTGCTGATGAGACCAAAAGCAATGGCCAGTTTTTCACTATGGTAAAAACGTACACGCTCTTCTTGTTCATCCACATCAGGAAGCAAAGTTTTCTGATTAGGAACATAGCCATACTTGGAAATTTCTAGCATCAGCTTGTCCACTTTTTGATAAATCTCATTTCTCTGGGGATGGCGATTGTCTCCGGAAAGGAAAACATGTGGCCGTCTCTTAACTTCGATCCAGCTGCACACGGGACGCATTCTCAAACCCTTTCTCTTTAAGGTATGGACAACATCGGCAGCTTCCTTTAAGTTGCCGGCACTGTTGTATATATTCAAAAGCACAACATAGTTGTTAAGCTTATCTGGTTCCATGCCATAGAGTTTCTCAGCGGCGAATTTTCCAAGCTCCAAATTCTCGTTTACTCGACAAGCTGTTAACAGGGCAGCCCACATATTAGCCGTAGGCTTAAAGGGAGCACCTCTTATCAAAGCCAAAGCTTCGTCTAAAAGCCCTTCTCTACCCAATAATTCAATCATACATGCATAATGCATAGCTCGGGGCTTGATC
Source organism: Salix brachista (assembly GCA_009078335.1). Classification (NCBI taxonomy): domain Eukaryota; kingdom Viridiplantae; phylum Streptophyta; class Magnoliopsida; order Malpighiales; family Salicaceae; genus Salix; species Salix brachista. Next base: position 15,429,518 of record CM018586.1, read on the forward strand.
CTGTTATCTCTACCCATAGAATGAAAAATCTCCCACCCATGTTCTGATAGACCTGAATGGCTGCAAGCAGATAAAACAGCTAGAAAAGTGACATGGTTGGGATTCATTCTTTCTTGAAGCATCTGCTCAAACAACTCCACAGCCTCAGGCCCCCGACCATGATTACCATATCCACCGATCAAAGCATTCCAAGAAATTACATTTTTGGAAGTCATCTTGTCAAAAACATGTTGAGCATCTTCTATCCTTCCCCATTTGCTATAGAAGTCAACAAGTGCTGTATTTGCTACAATGTCTGATCCAAAACCATGGCGAATTAAAGCAGCATGAGCTTGCTTTGCATGTTCCACTGAAGCTAACCTAGCACATATTCTCACAATCATGGAAAATGTGAAGTGGTCCATTCTGACACCAGAATCACGCATCTCATAATACATATCCAGTGCTTCCTCACTGTACCCATGAAGCGCATAACCCGCAATGATAGTATTCCATCCTACCGTAGTTTTCTCTGGCATCTCCTCAAAGACAAAACGAGCATCTTCAATGCTCCCACACTTACTATACATATCAATCAGAGCACAAGACACAAATATATCATCCCCTATGCCCATCTTCAAAGTGCATGCATGCAATTGCCTCCCTATGGAAATCAATTCCAACCCCGCGGATGCCCGGATCATCACTGCATATGTGAATGACCCAGCATCCGAAAACTCCTCCCACATAATTAAAAACAACCTAAATGCCTCCATAAAATCTCCTACATCCGCAAGCCCTGAAATAATTGTATTCCAAGAAACCAGATTCCTCTCTGGCATCTCATCAAACAATCTCCGCGCATCAATCATCATCCCACACTTAACATGCATAAGAAGCACTCTATTCCTCATGTACTGATCAAATTCAAAACTATTATTAATCATATAATTAAACACCCTTTTAACTCCTCGGACTGATCTTAACCCAATACAAGCATTCACTACTGCATCATAAGTACTGATCCCAACGTCAAACCCACCTTCAATCTCAAAAATCTCAAACAAATCAAGAGCTTCTCTATACCTAGCAAACAAAACTAACTTCTCTATCTGACTACAAAGTCCTACACTTGGTCTTCTAACAAAATTACTCCTTCCACTAACATCAATGTCAACTTTCGCCTGTTTCAGCTTTGGACGAGGTTGTAACCCTTGATCTAACGAACAACACTTGATTTTCCAAAATGGGTTCTTCTTCCATTTTGTTTTTTTGAAAGAAAAACCATATCCAGAAAACAAAATTCTTTGCTTTAAACACTTGGACATTGAAAACAAAGAAGGGAAGCCACGGTTATTATGATTTTGGATTTGATCCAGTTTCAAACTTTGGAAACGCAATAATGGTACCTCCATTTTGCAAAATGAAAACCAAATCAGTGAGCGCTAATAATAATAACAAGAGCCCAGAAAAAGGCCGTACCTTTGAAAGGTAACGAGAATATTGAAAGGCAAGAACGGGAGAAAAGGTCTCGAGTTCGGAGAACACGAGGAGAGAGTTGTGGAGTGGCAGTGCTGTTAACGATCTGTTGTTTTGTCTCTTCTTGTTCATGTTTTGCAAGAAAGAGAGCCTGTCGTGTGTCTCTATACTTCTGCTGCTTGATGGTTTAGCATCGAAATATCCGCGACCCTCAAAGTAGTTGTGGTAGTTGCATCTCGCGACTCTCACTGCCACGTTTTAATTAAAACAGTAGATAAAGTATATTTTAGCTTCTATAGATTAAGCATTATTGTATTTCGGTCCTCGTTGTTTTAAAATCTCTAGTATTTAAATTTTATTTTTTTTAAAAAAAATATTTTTAAAATACTATACCAAAATAGACTCATAATGTTATTAACTAATGGTATATAATAATTGAAAAATATATTGGCTTGCGAGGAAGTTTTGATTTTTGGTTTGTATGATAATATTTCTCTTAAAATTATTATTTATTTAATTATATAATAATAAAATAGACGCGAGATTTGAGATCATGATAATCCCATATAAAAAGGTCATGAAGACCAATTTAAAACTAATCAAATATTTAATGATAAGTTAAAAAAATAATTCATAAGATAAATAATGAAAAATCCAAATTTAAAAGATAAAATTAATAACAAATTATACCTTGGTAAGTTTAGGTGAGATATGATCAACTTTTTTGTTTAATTGTTTTTTTTAGAAAATAATATTATTTTAAACAATAGTTAAAAAGAATTATTCACCTTAGCAATCTGCTAACTCAAGGAATGACACGCACAACTCATAACTGGAACCTTTGATCTCATCAGGACCTGGCCGAGTTTCGGAACCATGGGGGCCAAATTATAGTTAGTCAAACGTCGCCGTTTAACACCTGCTAAAAATACCCTCAAAACGATTTCTCAAGGAGCCAGAATTCAAAACTTCAGAGAGAGTAATATCTTTTCCATGGCACCACCGCAAGATACCCGCCGTCCGTTCAAGAGACTGGCGATCTCCGATCAACAGCGCCGTCGAGACATAAGTCTACAGAGGCAAGCGCAGAGCCGCCGAGACGCTCAACATCAAGCTCGATGCTTGGCCTCTACTGTCCTCTCTCTCCAATCCCAAACCACCCCTGAACCCGTACCGGATATCGAGCTTGAACTCGTACCGGATATCGAGCTTGAACTCGTACCCGAAACCGAAGAATCTGGAGCTCCATCACAAGACCTCGATGTCCGTCACGCGGCGAAGCTTAAAGGAGCCGAAGCTCGCAAATGGTTCGCTAAACAGTTGATGCTACCTGAGTGGATGATTGATGTGCCCGATCGATTAAGCGACGACTGGTCGTTTTTCATTCTCTTAAATAATTTCAAATTCTTATTATTTTTTATTTGTTTTTTGTTTTATTGAGTTGAGTTAAATTGTCAATTTTGTGTCGTTTTAGGTATGTGTTTGCAAGGCCAGCCGGGAAACGGTGTTTTGTGGTGTCAACAAACGGAACGACAGTCAGTAGGCAGCGAAATGGATCAATACTACATCGTTTTCCTTCTGCTTTACCTAACGGGGCTAAGAAAAGAGACGGCTCTGGTCCCAATCAGTCTTATTGTATATTAGACTGCATTTTTCACGAGGTAATAACAATTTAATTAAATTGTTTTCATTAATTAAAAGATTAATTACCAAATTTTCTTAAAAAATGTTTTTTGATTGATCTCTGTGCAGTTGGATCAGACATATTATGTGATTGATATGGTGTGTTGGAGGGGATATTCGCTATATGATTGTGCGGCAGAATTCCGTTTTTTTTGGTTGAATTCTAAGCTTGGAGAGACTGGAGCTTGTGACCCTCCTTCCTTTTATCACAAGTACAGGTTCAGTGCCGTTCCAGTTTATAATTGTGATCAGAATGGTTTGTTCTCTGCATATTCAGGAGCTGTGCCGTATGTTAAGGATGGATTGTTGTTTTATAACAAGTAAGAGTTTTTGATTTAAGAAAGTTATCGATTTATTATAATGCCATTTTTCATCCGTTACTTTTATGTGTTGTTTGTGTTTTAGAGAAGTTTTCGAGTTTTGTTGGGATAAACAACTGCATTGTGTAGATTACTGGTTTTAATGCTGGTAGAGTTATTTATGTGTGGTGCTGCTTTGAAATGAGCGTTAAACAGTACTTTTAAGCGTAAGCAATTATGTTGTTTTTTGTGAAGTGGATGTGATTCATACTTGAAGAAAAAGTTGATGCAATCTTTTGGGTTTGGTCCTTTGGTCACCTAGAGAATGAGGTCCTTCCTAGGTTTGATTTAATGAAGTGTAGGGTTTTAGGTGTGTTCTTTGATGAAACGTCTATTCTCTTTTAAATACTGAAATGAAAGAATTGTTTTTACCTTTTAAGATTTTTTTATCATGATTTAATCCATTGAGATTGATATTTATCCTTAGGCAATTGTCAGGTTGTTTAGGACTATTTTAGAGCAATTTCTTTGAAATTTGAATGCTGCCTGTCTGGCCCCTGTTTTGGAGGGAAGGAGATGCTCTCAGAGCAGGTGCTTAAATGAGAAAAAGCTCCTGGATGATATAAAAAGACCATCAGCGTGTCAAGATTATGATAGTTTTTTAGTTGTGCAGAGCTAGGATTTCGTATTTTGTCTAATAATATCGATGCAATAAAAACTAGTGAAAAAAATGATCTATGCACCTGTCATTAAATGTTACGATGACTGTTGAATTGAGATCGATAAATGATCATTGGGCTGGTCTGAATTTAACAGAGAGTATGCAAGTGCAAACTTAAATGATTAAACCCCTTTTACAAAAACCACATTTCTTTGTAATTTAAATTGCTTTGCAGTAAGAGAGGTATCTCTTTTAGCAAAGAGATATGCAAGGATTTCTGACATCAAATTTGAAGATTTGGAGTTGGTGTGCAGGGATGTCTAACACTCAGTGTATTAATTTTCTAGGATGCCTGCTTGTGCAACATTTACTTATTTTCTATTTTTACTTTGTTGACTTTTAGTAAGCAAGACCAACAATGTAACCTTGATTGGAATTGATATGCTTCATAAGAATGTTACTTTGTAATTGCATGTTCTGACCCATCTATCTTGATTTTCAGTGATGTATTTCTTCTGTATTGTTTCTTCTTTGACATTAGTATTAGCATAGTGGATGATCCTTGAAATTTGACTTGTCCAATTTTTTCTTTTTCAAAAGTTTTGTGATGATGTTTACTTTGATTCTTTCACAGGCATGCACATTATCAGACAGGAAATACACCACTAGCGTTAGTCTGGAAGGATCAGAACTGTAGCCAATATGTCATTGACACTGACAGTAAAGGGCAGGTTCCGACCCAGCAACAGGTATTTGATCTCTCTTTTTTTTGTCCCTTTGTCAACCTTGCTATACTTTGGTTCCTTTTGTGGGCACGTGATATTTTGCTTTGCTGATAACCCTATTATTTGTACGAGCAGGTAGTTTTAGAGCTACAAGATGATGGAAAACTGGTTACATCAGATGATCCTCCTGTGTTATTTGGCGGCTTGGATTCAGATTTTATCCAAAAGGTTTGTGCAGTCACTTGGGTTTTTTTCTGCATTTCCCCCCCTGTTTCCTCATTTTATTTTCAACTTGATAATTTCCTTATGATTTCTATCTTCTTGCCACCCATCCTTCAGTCAGGATTGTGCACAGGAAATCTTCTGCGTTTTGCTATTAGTGATGGTGGGCTGAGTTTTTTGGATGGGAAGCTTGTGAAGGCTGACTTGCATTATCTCGAGAAGCCCAATCGAGCACGTGCATTTGCAGATAGTTTCTCCAAGGTTAGCTGAAAAATTTATGCCCTGCACACAATGAATTTTTCTTCAAATTGATTTACTATTTGGACTGAAGTAGACACTGACATCACGACCTGGTCTGTGAATTTTGGTAATTGTTTTATTGGTATTTATTTGTGATTCTTTTTCATGAAAAAGGAGAATTGACTTGTCAATTACTGAACCACTGCCTTTATTCAATTAATCTGCTGTTTTAATTCTTTGGCCATGCTTTCTCATAAATGCATTCCTCAGTGGGCCTATATTTGGTTAATACCAGCTGATAAAACTGATACGAATGGGCAGGGGTTTGGATTCATTTCCACTGTTGTTTCTCCTTCTATGCATTTTGAAGTTATTTGGAAACAGACATGCTTTGGTCAGTGAGAATTGGGAGGTGTAACAATTTCATTAATCTGTTGGCATGAAATCACAATCCTACCATTGTGGGTTCCAAGGAGGGTCAGACAGTCTTACTCTTTAGTTTTTTTTTAGCATGAACTAGTTACCATCAACACTAGGATCCGTACGCATATGATTGCATGTTGTAGCTGCATAAATGCATATCCATATGGGTGTCTGCCTGTGTTTCAAAGTATTTTATAGCATTTTGTCTGGGTGTGCTTTAGTTTTGGAGCATTTTGACTTGCTTGTGTTTTACGGGTCATTTCAGAAGCTTGCTTGACAAAATGTTAGCAAAATTCACTTGCAGATTATGTTCCAGCACACTGTCCGGCATTGCCCTTTAAAAATAGATGATTTACTCGCATCTATTCCCTCACCAGACGATCAACAAAACAAACCTTGCGACATTGATATGGTTAGCTGATTGTGATTGTTCATGATAGCGAAGGGCAGACTCATGCTTTCCAAACCTAATTATCCAATGTGGTGCATAATTCATGAGAAGGTCCCCATCAGTTCCATGTCAGGACTTTCTCCAATCCATTCAGCTGCCTGTAGAGATACCTATCGAAGCAAATCCTCATCTCTATCGGCTCTGGATTTTTTCTTGCATCTAGTTTGGGAATTTAGGTGCAACTGCACAACTGGTAAAGAGTACGAGGCTTGACTACTTTTTACAAAATATTGTGCATAAATGTCGTTTTATCCTGTTAAATCTCTTTTTTTCCCATGTAATTTTGAAACCGGCAGTCATGCCTTCTGTAACGTCACGATACTCTTTTCCATGTGAGATTTGAAATTATTGCATGCTATTTCAATGGGCCTCAAATTTTTGGCTTTAGCAATCTCTATGCCTTTTTAGCATCATTGTTCCACCCTAATGTTTATCCCAGGTGCGATGAAGCAATTTCTCATGTAAACCTGACCTGAGAACTCCATTTCATGATGTTTTTCTTTGTTTAGATCGACGAACAAGGCATCTGGACTTCGGTTGATCTGATAATGGCTTCTTGAAGCACGAAGCTGACAAGTTAACTGAGTGCTGAGAAAGAGGAGGCCAAAGGTGGATCAATAAGTAAGGTGAGCAGGCTTGAATTCCTTTGATCATATTATTGTCATATTCACTGTAACAATTTATTCATGATGAAGATCTAGGTCTGATCAAACCCTAATCATCTGTCGCGGATTCTTTGAATTGCTTCGGACGGGGTGTAGAACTTTCTGATAGGCCTAGACACCTGATTGGGAGGGAAAAAGGATCACCGATTGATTATACTTGAAAAACTAGGGAAACTTAATGTAGCTCATTGCCCATATAATTAAAAGGTGTGGGTCGGTCGGTTTAACTGTTTGCATGAGCAATTAAACAGGTTAATATGTTCTTTTATTCGTTTGTTAACAACTCTGTGTCCTGTAATGAAATAAAAATAAAGCATAAAAAAATCAGTTGAAAGTTGAAGCTCCGTCTCTTGGTTTAGAACCACGGTATGATCATACCCCCAGGTGACCTGGTAGTTTTCGAAGAAGCTTGCATTTGCATTGCGATTACTCGATAGTAGTAGATGTAGTAATTTATTTATTAATTAATATTTAATTTATTAAAAATTGATTTTCTTAGTTTTTTTAGATTGAATGTTTTACGTATAATAATTTGAATCAAGAGTTTAAGATTTAACATTTAAAAAAAAATATATAATCTCTTTATTTTATTTTTTATTTGGTTGATCCAATTATATAGTTTAGACTGCCAATTTGACAAGATACCTGTTAATTTAACCCTAATTAGTGTTATTTATTTATCATGGATAAATCTTTTTTTATTTTTTTATCCATTTCAATATTATCTTTTATATAAAGAAAACAATTCAGGATCGTGACAATATACAAACAATGCTAGTTACAACCAAACGACAGCTCAATCTTTGGCCAAGTATACATGACGTTGGCAATTTTATAAAAAATAGACAGTCAGGCGGGTAATGTCATTGTAAATGAATGTTAGAAAAACTATATTGTTCACGTGCACTCTATTACGAGTTGGATAAAAAAAAATATTTAATATTTTTCTAGTAAATACAAAATAAAATTATATAAAAATTAATTTGATATGACTTGTTGAAACTTGAAAAGTTAAAAAATAACATGGATGACCAATATAGATATTTTTTAACTCATAATAAATTTTCAAGATAGACTTTTTTCTATAAATATTAAGACAAATTCAAATAAACTTGAGTTAACTCATCAATCCATATGCTAGGCTATGAGTATATAATAACCCTATAAAAAATAAATAAAAACAAATAATAAGATTCAATTTTCAATAAACTTAATGTTGAAGAATAAATTTTTAAAAAATATCAGTTAAAAAAATAACCAAAAAAATTGGACCGAAATCAACATGGATTAACCTGCAAACCCGCAATCCAGGTCAAGAGACAAGGATAATACAAGTCAAATTTAAAATAAATTATAAACATCAATTCTCAATAAAACTAATGATGAAAGATGAAATTGAATAAAAAAAATTGATTACAAAAAGATATATTATAAAGAGGAAGTTAAATAAAATCTCTTCCTATTTTAGTTTTATTTTAATATATGAAAATTTTAAAATCATCCAAAAAGCCCACAAGGACATTAAATTGATATTTAAACAAGAAATGACTAGAGTTATCAACAAAACATAAGATCCACTCCCAACATCCAACACTCGCCATAGAACTTTTCTATGACACTAAACTACACAAAAAGAGTCGAGTAAGTCCCGTGCGAGATGTGTGGCTTTTCAAAAGTTTAATTGTTATTGTTACTACTTCCAAGCTGGCTGCCCATCAGATTTGTGAATTCATTTGAATGCTGCTGAACTGCAACAAATCTTAAGAAACAGACAAGCATCGTCCCCACCAACAGCAGCTATATCAGTTTTTTTAAGAAATATAATATTTTATTAAGGTAGTTTGCTGTTCAACCAGCATCAAATGCAGTGGCAGGCAAGTACCAAGTTCTTATCCAGCCTAATTCAGGTAAGTTGGACGTCAGTCCTGGTTGCGTGACTTCATATAACAACTCAATGTCCTTGAGCTATCAAACCAGCAATATAGAATTAGAAGTATCGGAGACAGACTTACCAGGAAATTAATAAATTTAAGCTGGGTGCCACTGCCAAAGTCCGCAATGAAGCAAGGCACTGTACGGATATCTTCACCAACGATATCGCATCTGAAATTCTGAATCTAAATCTTCATCACACTGTCATTCATGTCCAAAGCAGTCATTTTCAGACATTGCATGAACTATACTAAAACAGAAGCAAATACACCAAGATAGATTAAAAAAGAAAATATAACCACCTATTCTTGAAAAATTCAACATTGCTACTTGGACGAGTCACAAAATGAGAAAGAACAGAAAATTCTCAAACTGCTGTTTACTCTTCATCCAGGCCTGCTGCTTCACCAACATCAACTGAGAAGTTGTATTCCTGGTCACAACCAAGATAAGAATCACACATGAAATAGAGAGTATACGACTTCCTTCCAGTATCTGCAGGAGCAGCGAACTCCAGCTTCACCTTTGACTTCCTCTGAAGGGAAACCCTTTTGATGGCAAGCAGCTGGTTGCTCTTGGTATCACCGACAACAAGCCACCACCCTTCTTCTTTGGCTTTGGGATACCTGGGTGAATCAACAGGTCCCACCTCTGTCCTCCCCTCTAGATCCCTTTCAAGAGTGACCAGCAATGTGATGTCTTCTCCTGCCCTCACATTATCACCATCCATCACCTCATAAGACATATCAATGTTGGGAAATCGATTGCAAAACCTGACAATATCTAGCAACTGTGAATCTGACATCTGCAGAAGCTCCCGCCTCTCATCATCTTCCATCTCCACCAGATCAAATACTGTCTCAATACTCTTTCCAGGGTTCTCCTGACACTTCTTAGCCATGTCCTTTGTGAAGTGTGGAAGCTGTAGAAGCATGGAATCACGCTCCCAGATCCCTTGTGTCACCATTTGGCTAACTTCCATTGCAAGGAGAGCAAGGCTCAACCAGCCATTGCTTGAAATGACATCAACCATTGCTTGAAGCAATCTACTGCCAGAAAGGAGCACCTCTCGTTGGTCCAATGCTAGGTTCCCACCCACGGATTGCCTAGAGAAATGGGCTTGTAGCAACACATTAGCCTTCACATGTGGATCAGCATATCTAGGATTTTCAAATGAAAACCTCTGGTGATTTATTAATCTTCGAAGCACCTCGTCCTCCCCAGGTCGTATTGGCAGTTGTGCATACTCTGAGGCTGAAGAAAGGATTTCCAGAAGACCCTTCATCTTCGTTTTGGGAGTCAAAGAGGAGCTAAAACGTTCAATAGTAGTATAGCTGATGTAGTAGTAAGACGCTATCATGCCAAGATTCAGAGGAGAAAGGTCCATGTCCTCTTCTATAGCAACACATTTACTCCGCTCTAGGTCAGTCAATGTGTTCTCAACTAGCTCTGAAAGGTGATCAGAAAGATGCCTGTGACTAACTCCCTGGAGATTGTAGTAGTTTGGATTCTGAGTGAGCCTCCTATACGTGAACGTCCATGTGAGATAATCAACAGCATCCTGCTTGTTTTCAATAACTCCAGCAACAACTTCAGCATTAAAATTATCATGTAAGAAATGGTGCAAATGACTTTCCACGGGAAATGCTTCATATAAGAATTTCTTGTAATATTCTTTGCGAGGTGCATGGCAAAAGATGACGCACTTCCCTGAATTATCTAGAAGAGGTCGGCTAGCATGACCCATCATCTGCAGAAGATCTGTAACAGGATAATCTGTGTGGGCATTTTCTTGCCCGTCGTAGTACTGAGTACCCATCACAACCACCAAATGTGCTGACAAAGGTACTCCCCAGCACATTGAGCTACTCATGACACAAACCTGAATCCACCCAGCTTCAAAAAGTTGGGACACAACTTCTTGATCCAAGCTGCTCAAGCCCTCATGCAAGTAGCCAACACCATGGTGCAAAGTGGCTCTCAACATTTCTTCCTGAATCTTTCCAAGGAAAGGCTCCATTTCCTCAATGGACCTTAACAGAAAAGGTGGCTTCTCTCCACCATCCATACTTGAGTATGTCATCAGATCTACAGCGGCAAGTCGCACATGCTTTCTCGTGGGGACAAACACAATCGCGGGCTTTTCATTCTTTGCATGCTGGACAATAGAAGTATATGTTGGTTTCGTCATGGCTTGCATCCTTGCCTCAAAATTGGCAATATCTACACCTTGAATGTGTATTTCCAGGGGCACAGGACGCACACCAGGAGGAAAATTGAAAAGGCCATGAGATGTAGCTCCTATCCATTCCCCAAGATCCTTAGCATTTGCTAGAGAAGATGATAAAGCCACAATACGTATCTTGTTCTCTATCTGACTAGCAATGTACCGCATCCTCGAGACAATCACCTCCAAGACAGGACCACCTTGACCCCCAATCAAGTGAAGCTCATCAATGATAAAAAGACTAACTTGCTGCACATACTTTCGCTGCTTCCAGCGTCGAGACAAAGCATCCCATTTCTCTGGAGTGCTTATGATTATTTGACCCTTTTCAAGCAGCTTCAAGTCTGTGGCTGTTTCCCCGGTCAATTCAACAACCCGCATGCCAAGACCTCTACCGAACTTTCTCTCCCAATCACGATAGCGTTCCTTGGCAATTGCTTCAAGAGGTGCAATATACACTGCCCGCATGACACTCTCAGGTCCCTTATGGTGATTCCTAAGTATTGCAAACTCCGCACAGATAGTCTTCCCACTCCCAGTTGGTGCAGCAACCAAGACATTGTCGTCAGTATTATAAAGAACAGTAAAGACCTGAGTTTGCACTGGATTAAAATGCTTAAAATCTTGATAAAGAGCTTCATATGATGGATTTCTCAATGCAGTCACAGGCAGCGGCTGCAAGTCCAGCAACTCTGTTGGAGGTGGATATTTTTCTGGCAAGATAAGATGCCTGAAAGAGACAGGCAAAACGGTTTGTGAACCGAGCCATTTATCTGACACAACACGAATGAAATACTGAGGTGGCAATGGTTCATATATCGGAACTGTGAAATTCAGTGTGAGGTCCACAACATGGTGCTCATCAACATACTGCTTTTTCAGCATAAAGTACTCATGATGAAGAATATAGTCACCATCATTATCCTCCACGATAACCCAAAAAGGCTCCACATAACCATGTACATTGTCCTCCCATTGAAAGTCTGCTGTTATTGTAAGTTCAACCCTCAACACAGTGCGTGTGATGGGCTGAACATGTGCTGCAAGGTTTAGCTTTGGGAATTGGTGGATGAACTTGTACAGTGTTCTGCCCATCTTAGGAAATCGGATGAGTTCACCAATCTCCTGTGGTTTAAGGTCATAATATCTTTCCCAGGACAAATCCTTCTTCTCCAACTTCATCAGAATTTCATTTGGGATCCCATGGAATTGGCGAAGGGGAGTCTGGACACTCCACATTCTCTTATTAACCATTTTACACAAGTTCAAAGCCTTCTCAGCTAACTGGGCCCATCCTCTTTTCAAGACAATCTCGAAGAGAGCTCGCATAAGACGGCCAGCACTCTACAAGGAAAACAAAAAAAATGAATAAAAATAGTATGCAAATCCAAAATCTAACTGTAAAAAAAGGAGTAGGAAGAAAGAAAATGAATGCCAATTAGATGAACACAAACCTGAGTTATGAACACCATGTCAGATGTCAATGAAAGCCCTTCAAGCTTTAGCTGAGAAATATATGCTTGCAGCAAAACATTAATTTTGGCACTAGGCTCCTCCAGGCTTTCCTTGATTGGAATTGGAACACGGTCCAAAAGTTTGGCCAATTCCATCTTCTCATCTTGTCTAACTGTAACATATTTAAATTCTTCACTAAGTGAGAATAGACGACACAGCTCAATATCCCCCATTGTTGGCTTCAAATGCTCGTTATATGTGGATATTGTTCCATGAGTAATATAGTAGTAGCTAGCAATACGACCCAGGTCAGTCCCCTGAAAATATCCACTCTTCCTGTCATACTTGACCAAATTATTTTTGTCCAGGATAGCAGCAGCAGAATGTATCTGCAAAGAGAACAAACATCCATTAAAACACATTTAGACTTTTGAAAAATGATTTGGAACATTACTTTTAGCAGATTAAACAAGGTAACATTGCAGTTTATATTAGGAAACAGCAGACATATGTCAATACATACAATGAAAACTCACTACAAAGACAACAATTGGAGGTGGAAAGAATTGCATGAAGACTAGACAGATGCAAGGAAAGGAGGACAGAGAAAAACAATCACACTATAGTTTATCAAAACAACGACATACTTGAAACCACAATTCTTTTGAGGCCATGGGAGTTATACATAGACGCTTATTTGTTTGTAGTGTTTCACATCATCTTCAGTGCACGAGCACACAGTTTATGATTGGAAACACTGTCCTCTGCCAGTCATTTTAAAAGCAAGATTACGAAATAATGTTGGATGCGCTAATTTCTGGACCAGTATACCATAACTTGATATGGTTTCTGATAGTACATTATGTCAACAGTTTTTTGCTTATAGAAATGCATATTCTCCATAACACATCTTCACATGTTAAAACAAAGTTGAGTTGCTAATTATATATGATTACCTATACCCACTCAACTATTGATGTCTTGGGCTAATGCATAACTTGACATGCATTAGCTTATCAATACTTTCTGATTGGAAACGCTGTCCTCTTCCAGTCATTTTATAAGCAAGCTTACAAAATAACGTTGGATGCACTAATTTCTGGATCAATATACCATAACTTGATATGGTTTATGATAGGACATGATGTCAATAGTTTTTAAGTTAAAAGAAATGCATATTCTCCATAACACATCTTCACACGCTCAAACAAAGTCGAGTTACTAATTATATACGATAACCTATCCCCAGTCAAGTATTGATGTCATGGGCTAATGCAGTCATCAATCCAAACACCTAAGGTTGTATCACACAAAATGAAATGATATTCAGCATCCATCAGACATGTTTTTGGAGAAAAAACCAGTGATGATGAAGACATAATGGGAAGACATTAAATATACAAAATCCACATGATAAAGAACAATATTCACATTATGGACCCTTGTGACCTAATGACAGAAGATGAAAGCCCATAAACCAAAAACCAAATCTATCACAACAGGGAGTATTAGCACATTTGGTTCAGGAAACTAAAGAACAATCGAAGAAAATGAGACAAACTCTCCACTACCCAAAGATAAAGCAGAAAAAAGGCCACATAAACAAATGTTATCAACATATGTAACTCATGTCAACAAGAAACAGAAAATAAAGAAGCCCAATAATTACAAAAACTAGAAGAAAGAATTTAATACTTACCAGATCAGCTCTCCTCTCCTCCAATGTAATATCTCTTGTAAGAACATCTGGTGTTAGGCCATAGAGTGTTGGGTTTCGCAACATTCGTATGTACAAGTATGTATAGCCAAGCCAATGGCAGGCTTCCCTTGCATTTTGAACTGTTCCTAGAACAATTTCTGCATTCAACTGATCAGCCAGCTTGGATATGAACTGACTTTCAATGGGAAGTTGTTGGTTCATTAAAGAGAGATAGTACTGCAGCTCACTATGGCCAGTGATGATAATCCCTTCCCCATAAGAATCATACTGGGGCCTTCCTGCACGACCCAACATCTGCATAACATCCAGCGGACTTAGTTCAGTCCATGCTCCCTTTTCTGGATTGTAAATCTGAGTCCCTTTGATAATCACAGTGTGAGCGGGCAAGTTAACACCCCAAGCTAGAGTCGCGGTAGAAACCAATACTTGCACGTGGCCATCTGCAAAGAGGTCCTCAACAAGTTGGCGATCGGCTCTTGTCATCCCAGCATGATGAACAGCAAAACCATAGGGCAGAAGATCTTTGAGATCATTGCTTTTCACCAATTCTGTGTGAGTTTGGAGAATCTCACGACTTGCACTGTCCTCCCTCAAGAATCTACTTAGAGTATCATTACCAAGTGCAGTATCCCTTATTGCTCGAGCTGTTTTGGATGTTTCCTTCCTTGAGTGGACAAAGATAAGAACTTGATGCTTTCCTGCTACATCCATTACCTTCTCATAACAGATATCATTCATCAACTGAAACCTCTGCAGTGGCTTCTTTATATTGATTCCGATATACTGTTGAGATAGAGGAACCGGCCGATAGCTATTGTCAAAATGGAAGAGCCCCTTATCCAGATCAACCCGTAGAAACAATGCCACATCCTCAAAATTAGGAAGTGTAGCTGACAACCCCACCAATCGGATATGTTCCTTGGTGGCTTCAATTTGCCTAACAGTTCTGGCAACAATACTCTCAAGCACAGGTCCTCTATTATCATGAAGAAGATGGATCTCATCGATAATCAGTAGTTTCACAAGCTGAGTATAGGTGCGATCACCGGATTTTCTGGTGATAATGTCCCATTTTTCAGGGGTCGTCACAATTATTTGAGTTTCCTCAATTTGTTGGCGGGTCATTGATTTGTCCCCACTCAGTTCCTTCACCTGGACACCATACTCCTGAAGACGGTTGGACAAATTACCCACAACTTCTGCCACAAGGGCTTTCATCGGAGCCACATAGACTATCTTATAATTGTTATTGTTGAATGAACCATCTGGATTCCTATTCAGAGCAATTTGCTGAAGTATAGTGAGGACTGCAACATTGGTTTTTCCTGCTCCAGTAGGGGCACACAAGAGTACATTATCTGCCTTGAAAAGGGCGGTCTCATAGACTTTACTCTGCACCCTGTTCAACTGCTGCATCCCCTTAAAAGCTGGTTGAGCCCAGTCTGGCATTTCTGATATCTTCACAAACCTCTCATCAGGAGGTATCGGCTTTTGCTTCAATGCTGGCACATGAACTTCTTCATAACCTTTTTTCTGATGTTTAAAGGAACCAACAGGAAGATCACACTTTTTATTTGCCATCAAAAGGCCACCCTGTTCAAAAGCAATGCTGTCCAAGTCAAGCAACTGGGGCTGGCCTTTGACCCAACCACTTTCGGCATCTCTATCAACAAGTCCTCTCCTATCCCTATCTCCATCTCCACCAGTCTCATCCTTCAGCCGGCGAGCCTCTTCTCTTATACTCTTCTCCAAGTTCTTTTGCCTCTCTTTAGCAGTTGCCCTTGTGGCGTGCAGTTGCTCCAAGATTCCTGCCAAATCAGGACCTAAACCCATCATTTCCTCCTCAATCTGCTTCCTCTCCTCCTGGTCCTTGGCCCTAGCTAAACGAGTACACCAGACAATCTTCAGCCTATTCCTCAAAAGAAACTTAATGAGGCTGAACTTATCAAACTGGAGATGTACCAGCAACTTTGTTTCAACTTCCCGGTCATCTCCCTCAGCAAGTATCTTAAGCACTTCTTCAGCTAGCTTCTGGCACTGTTGTGGGTCAATCTGCTGTTCATAAGCTTGGGAAATCTTCCTTTGGAGCCAATAAGCATCAATATCCTGAACATTAAGGTTCATTCCCTCGTTTGCCTCCCCTGTTTCATCATCATCAATTCCGCCACCCATTTGCATAGCCCCAGAACCACCTGGTTCCACCACATCATCTTCCTCCTCTTCCTCCTCTGGCACCATATCCAGATCACTATCCTCTTCCTCGTCTTCATTGTCTTCATCAAACTCTACAGCGACACCCACACCATCATCAAGGGCATCATCACCATTAGCAACAGAGGCCCCAGCACCATCACCTGCATCTTGGTAATCAGTGACAAGCCTACCAATCGAAAGAAGCTGATCAAACATATTGTTGGGAATAGGATTCAACAGCTTCTCAATATCTTTCCTCTTGTCCTGGGTCCTAACAGACTCGTTCTTGAGAACAGCCAAAATCTCATCAGCAGCAGCACTAACAATATTAAGAGGCTGACCACCCAATTGCTGCTGAATTACACTGAGCATAGCCTCATAGGCAGCTCTAGTTTCCTTAGTCTTGGGCTGGTAAACTCCCTCCTCGGTAGAAGTGAGAACACTCTCCTCTCTAAGGCGCCGTCTCTTAGCTTGACGAGTTGGCCCAGCTTCAGAAACAGCATCCCGCTCCTTCTTCTTCCTCTTAGCCTTGTTAATCTTCTCATCTAACTCAGCAGGTCTCCCTCTATAAGCACGGTCACCAAAACTTCTAGGGTCAATCCTGCCCCAGAGAGTCTCAGGTTCACCAGTAGGCTCATGAGTATCACGTGGGCGAGAATCAGTAGTAAGTACCAGACTAGAATTGGCTCTATACTCATATTGTTTAAATCGGGCGTGTGCCTCAGCGCCACCACCCAGATGCGCCATTTCTAAATCTCCAAATTAAACCCTAATTTCAACAAAAGCAAATGGAATAACAATAAGAAATCAAAAACCAGTTCGGAAAGTTAAGGATGACAGACCCTAACCAAGCATACACCTCGTATAGTCTCGCATACTAAACCCTAACCCTAACTAGGATGGATGGGTAAAGTTACGGATTAAGAGAGATAAAGCCTGAGTTCAACGAAACCCTAATTAGTTATCACTGGTTCGAATCGAAAGTCAAAATGGAAAAGGGATAGAAATGCTCACAGTAGCGGCTCTTCTGATTTTCCTTGAGTCGCTGCGGCTGCTAGTGCAGTAGTGCTACACTGTGTTTTGAGGAGGGATGGTTGTTTCTTTCTATTAAATTAAAACTGCAAAATGCAAAGACCACGGAACGGCACCGCTATGTCGGTTTGGGCTCTTCGGACTTGTGGAATTTCTCTTATTTATTTATTTGTTTACCTTGTCAATTACTTGTGCAGAGTTTTTCGAATTCGAACTTAAATCAATATCAATCTTACTTGACTTGAATGATTAAAATGTTTTTTTGAATTATAAGTAAAATATGAACATTGATAAAGCTAACTTGAAATCTAATTGCATCCAATATGAAATATATATTTATATTATATAGATATATTTGTAGAACATTTTGTTTTTTTAGCACAATATGATACATTAAAATTAAAAAGAAAAAAAAAGTTAAATCACATGGGAAAATCATTGTAGCTCTCTTTATATATTATTGTGAATTGATATGGTATAATTACTCTTATACCCTTGGTTTGTTAAAACCTAAGCCTTTGATTTAGGGGTTTTTTAATTTTTTTCTTCTAGTTCGGTTGTCATTAAAAGATTGTCTTGGCGTCTATGAGTTTTTTCTAAAAATTTTACACATTGAAAAATACTCTTTTGAACCCGAAGCTAACAAAAATTAAAATTATTGACTATTGGCTTTCTTGATTTTTCACAAGTTTTGTAATAGTTAAAATATTGTTTTACTCCCCAAGAGTTGAAAAATATTGAGCCACCACACAACAATACTTTGGGTTTTTCAAATTTTATGTACAACAAAATAACAACTCTAACCTTATAAAAGACACAAAAAAAACTCCTTTATGGATATTTTGGTATTTTTCAAATGGGTTTTTTGTGTGATTAAGAGGATTTGGGGGGTTGTTATTTTCATGTGTTTTTTATTCAAAAAGTTGTTGACGCGTGTTATGGACGCGTCATCGATAAGGAGATGTTTGTGCCATATAGGTGACGTCGTTCGATGACCAAATCTGGTCATTCTTCGTCTTAATGGATGCATTATCATGGTCTCTTCCACATGTTGTGATGTTAATAGTCTTATGATTGTCGGATTATCGCTGGTGGTCGATTTTTCTTTCCTTATTTTCTCTCTTGAATTTGAAATACATGGATATCCTCTTAGTTTGTTATATCAGTCCCTATTCTTTTAATTTTTTATTTTATTCGAATTCCTTTTATGAAAGTTTTGTTGTTTTCAGTTTTGTCATTCAATTGTAAATTCTTATATGTTTTATTTTTCATTTCAGTTCTCATTCTTCTAATTATTTATTTTATTTTAATTTATTTTTATAGTTTTGTCCTTCTAAAATTATCCCTATTTCTTTATGTTTCTTGATCTATCCTCTTCGTTTTGATTTTTTATTTTGGTCCTTTTCTTTTTTCTTTGAGTCTTATTTGTTTTTAATTTAGTCTTGCTATTCTAATTCAGGCAAATGATGTTTTTTGAATTGGAACTTCTTCTTTTAATTTCTTTTTTTCCTTAGTTCTTTTTGTCAAAGTTTTTATGGTTTTTTATTTTGTCCTTTAAATCAAACTTATGATTTCTTTTAAATGGTGATAATATCTATTTTGATTTTTTTTCCTTTTCTTTTAATATATTTTTTCTTTGCCTTTTTATATAAAAAAAAAATCTTTTTTTTATTTTATCCTTTAAAACAGGTTTATGATTTTTGTTATTTCAACCATAATAATAATAGCGATGGTTGTAACAATAATAATAGTACTAACATTAATAATGATATTAATGATAGTGGTGGTAATGATAATAATTGTTTATTATAATGGTTAGAATGATTATGATATCAATAGTTATGATGATGATAGTAATAATAACAATATTTTGAAAATCAGCAATGATGAAAATAATTACAGTGATGATATTAATGATGATAATAACAGTTTTAATGATATTAATAGGAATACCAATAGTATAATGATAGTATTATTATTAATAATAATAATAATTGAGAGTATAATCGTGATAGTAGTAATAGTAATTATGACTATAATAACGATGATAGTAATAAGAATAAAAATTATGGTATTATTAGTTATAATATGATGATAATAACTATAAAAATTATAATAACAACAATAATAAAGATAATGATCATGGTAATAATATAAATAATAATTAGGATATTAGTTATTGATAATAGTGGTAATGATGATAATTGTAATGATATTGATAGTATTAACAATGATAAAAATAACGACATGGATAGTTATTGTTATCATAATAATTGTGATAATTCATTATTCAATGTTATATTTGCTAAAAATTGAGTTTCACAACTTTTTAATGTGTGATATTTATGATCTAATATCCTGGATTAATGGTTTGAAAAACTTAAGTGGCTCGATGATCTCTTTTATTTATTTCTTATTATATTTTTTTAATTTTACCATTGAATATTAGTTCTTGAAAATAAAAAGGGTCATCCATATTTCATTTAAATCATTAAATAAATCAATTTACATCAAGTTAACTCTTATATATTTAATTGAAAACTTGCACCATACAAAAATCCGAGATAAGAGATGTAAACTTGCATTAATGCTACGCGAATTGCCCTTGTTCCTAAAAAAGAGAACCCGGATAACTTCAAAGATTATCGTCCCATTTCCTGTTGTAATGTAGTCTATAAATGCATTTCTAAAATCATTGCAGGTAGGCTCAAGTTTGTGCTGGGTGAAGTGGTGGCTCCTGCCCAAGCTGCTTTTCTCCCGGACAGACAAATTTCAGACGCCATCCTTCTGGCCCAAGAGCTTTTTCATAACTATCATCTGTCTTCTGGTCCTCCGAGATGCGCTGTTAAGGTGGACCTCCAAAAGGCTTTCGATACGGTGAGCTGGCAATTCATCATTAAGGGGCTTATTGCTATTGGTATGCCGAGTTGCATGTTAAAGTGGATTGAGGCTTGCATTACCACCCCTTTCTTTTCTGTAAGTGTGAATGGGGAGCTAAACGGATTCTTCAGCAGTTCTAGAGGCATTCGGCAAGGGGATCCCATCTCGCCCTACCTTTTCGTGTTGGCCATGGAAGGTTTGAATGGCTTTCTAAAGCTTGCCCAAGATAAGGAGGGGTTCCGTTATCATTGGAGATGCAAAAAGAACAACATCACTAATATTTGCTTCGCGGATGATTTATTGTTGTTTTGTCATGCAGATGAGAGGTCCTGCAATATCATGAAGTCCTCTTTGGTTTCCTTCTCAGAGTTGTCTGGGCTGAATATTAACCACGCGAAGAGTGCTCTCTTCCTCTCAGGTGTTAATCCCCAAATTCGAGAGGCCCTCTCTAGTATCATGGGAATCCAGTTGCAGACCCCCCCTATTCGATATCTTGGTCTCCCTCTCATCACGACAAGACTCACTTATGTTGATTGTCTGCCTTTAATCAACCGCATCACAACAAGAATTAGACTGTGGACTTCGGCCTCCCTCTCGTATGCTGGGCGTCTCCAACTTATCAAGGCAGTCCTTTTTTCGATCCAAGTCTACTGGTCCACCTCCTTCATGCTTCCCGCAGCAGTGGTCAAGCGAATTGAGGGGATCATGGCAGCGTTTCTTTGGAGTGGTGCTTCTCTCTATTCTAAGAGTGCGAAGGTTGCTTGGCAAAGTCTCTGTTTCCCCATCGATGAGGGGGGCTTGGGCATCAAAAGGCTAGGTGTTTGGAACCAGGCAGCCATTTCAAAGCTCATCTGGCGTCTCCTAGCCAAGCCTTCTTCTATTTGGTCGTCTTGGGTCTCCTCCAACTTGCTTCGGGGAAGGTCTTTTTGGCAGATTATCATGCCCATTAACCCTTCTTGGTCTTGGAGAAAAATTCTCCAAACTAGGGAGTGGTGCAGAGGGAAGATGATTAATTCGGTGGGCAATGGGATCAATACCTTTTTGTGGCATGATTATTGGATCCCTCAAGGTGGCTGTCTTAGGGATTTGCTCTCGCCTAGGCAGATAGCGGCCTCGGGATTGCACTGGAATGCCAAGGTGGCTGATATCATAGCCAATGGTGGTTGGAATTTCCCCAATACAAATTCGGTCCCCCGGGATATTTGGAATAGCATTCAAATCTCTCCCAAGGTTACTAGAGATGATACCATGGTTTGGACTGGCAATAGCTCAGGCAATTTCTCTACTGACAGTGCTTGGGATCTTCTTCGGCAAAGCAGGCCCTCTTCCCCTTCCCATAGCATTCCTTGGCTCACTGGTCACATTCCTCGCCACTCCTTCATTCTCTGGTTGGCCATGCAGTGCAAATTGCGCACGAAGGATCGTTTGTGGTTTGTTAATGAGATGAACCTTTGCGTGCTTTGTGGGCTGGAAGAAGAATCTCATGCTCATCTTTTCTTCAATTGCCGTTACTCCACTGCTGCATGGGGGGCTCTTAATCAAGTCTCAGGGATTCGGTGGCCTAATCTTCCTTGGAATGACCTCATAAGTTGGGCTGCGTCTCATTTCTCTTCTAAGAACAACCACGACCATATAATAGCTCGCATCTCCTTGGCCACAGCTGTCTATTTCATCTGGAACGAGAGGAATAACAGGTTGTTCAACCAAGCCTTCAAATCTTCAGCTTCATTGGTGGATGACATCATTCAGCTCCTCAGACTTTACCTCTCCACCTTCAAGTTGAAGACCCCTCTCTCGGATAGCTTCAAGGCCCGATGGGGGATTTTGATTAGGGGCTCTCAAGGTCCAGCCTAGGCCTTTTGCCTTTCGTGTCGTTCTTAGGTGGGTTGGGGAAGGCTTTCCTAGGTGCTCCCTCTCTTGGCGCTAGCTCCTTTGGGTTGGTTCTCCGCAGGCCTGTCAGAGTGGTTTTTGAGGTTCCGTGGCTTCCTCTTTTGGTTCTTTCCCCTGCGCCCTGTCCTTGTAGGCCTTCGGCCGCTAGTTTGGGCTCCCTTTTCTTTTTTAGTTCGGCTTGCTTTGCTTTTGTTTTGGGCCCCTTGTAGCCTTTGTGCGTGGGCTCTTTCTCCTTTGTTTTGTTTCTTTCCCTTCGTGCTGGGCCGCTTGTGGCCTCTGTGCGAGGGCTGTTTTTTTTCTTCTTTTAGCTTGACCAGCTTATAGGTCCCCCTCTTGTGCCGTGGTTCCTTTTGTTTTTTAATATACTAATTTCCAAAAAAAAAAGATGTATCATCTTACCTAGTTTTATAGCATTGCAAAAAAAAAATCTTTGTGCTCTTGATAAAAAAAAAATTATATTATAAAAAATATGGTTCAGCCTGCAACGAAGCGTGGGAATTTAACTAGTAAAAGATAAAAACATGTGGCGTAAACAAGGTTGTCAAAATCATTTTTTTGACACGACACTAAAATGTAAGATAGGCTCGAATCGTAAAATTATATCGTAAAATCGTAAGTAAATTTATTTTCTCTACTTTAACATTGGTATGCAAGAATAAACCTCTACAATTATAAACAATAATACATGCATCTTGCATAACACAAGTCTACATTGGATTCAATTCCGATCCAAGAACTCTCAGTTAATCTATGCAAAATTTGTTGAAGGTCATGCCAAGGAAGGATTATGTTCTCATAAACTTTATCTCTCCCGATTTTTGGTTTTCCATTACATCTAACAATAATTAAGATATCTAAACACAACATGCCCACGTTAAGCATAGAAGCTGCCACAACAGTAGAATCTCCACCAATGGATTCCTTTGTGATCATGTCGATTTACATGAAGTCATGAATTCATCATTACAAATAGAATATATAAAATTAAACCATTTTAACTGTAATTGAAAATTAAACTGGTTATGGATGGAGAGGGCCTGTTTGGGAGAGCTGTTGCGGTAGCTTTTCAAAGTGTTTTTCGTGCCGAAATACATCAAAATAATGTTTTTTTATTTTTTAAAAATCATTTTTGACATCAGCACATCAAAATGATTTAAAAATACCAAAATATATTCATTTAAAATGAAAAAAAATTGATTTTTTTGGAAACGGCGTTTGAAACGCCGTCCCAAACGGGCACTAACTCACCAGTAATCAACCACCGCACGATCACAAAAATGAAGAACCACTAGAAATGAATAGCCTCTGCAAGTCGAATGCCTTCTACAGTATAAGGGAATAAGAGCCTTGAAAATCATATAGATCCAGTAAAAATAAAAATAGAAAAGCTACATGTCATCCGCATTCGACACCCACGCCACACCCACTATAATCACTGTGTATAGTTCAAGTTAACTGCTCACACCTCACACATTATAAAAACACATTATCTATGATTTTGATTTATATTTGGCTAACTTATTAGGAATTCTAATGGATCACACACATAAGAATCATTGGTTAAAAATTAAACTAGGATGATAAATCAAGTGTGACTTGATTGAAAATAAGTTTTAGAAATTAAGAATTAGAAAGTAGTTTGTACAAGAAATTACAACTCTAAACTTAAAAAAATCAAGTAGGGATTTGATTGAATAATTTTTTTAAATTATCATGAAATAATATATATTATAATATTTAAGTGGAAAATGATATTTTTATTTATTTATAAGGTTTTCAGGTCCCCTATAGATAGAATGATATGCATCTTATTTTTATATAATATAAAAGTACATAAAACCTTGAAAAACATGAAAAAAGAGTTGGTATTAAAAGACACAATAATTCCTCTCTTCAAAAAGGGTTTAATTTTTTTTTATCGATGGTTTACTTGCATTACTGTTAGAGGTCGGATACTCGAACGACTTGTTATGTATGACAACCTAGCCTTTTTAAGTAATTATTCAAAGTCGAAAATAACATATGATGTCTAGGTAATCTTTGTATAAACCATAAATATTTATATATCTATCTAACAAGATCTTAGAACTCTTAAAACAACTTCAAACTTACTATTTTTATTATGTGTATATGCTAAGAGAAACCCAACACAAGCCACATAACAATTTGTGAATGACATTCTTGAATGGTGTTTGCTCTGTAACTCCATGAATATAACCTAGAGTTTCCAAAACAAAGAAACCAAAACACAATAACGGTTGATGGTGTCAAGAATTTTAATGCAAATTGATTAACCTTTTGTTCTATTTTGTCTAAACTTTTTTTGACGCACGAGAGATAAGGATGTGTTTGTTTGTGTGGTAGGTTTGTGGTTGAGATTTAAAAAAAAAATAGTTTTCAAAAATCACTTTTTATTGTGGCGTGTTTAATTTAAATAGGTATTCAATAAAACTATGGTTAAAAATGTTTTTCAAGAAATAGCAAGTTGCAAGTGTTTATTTAAAAACATGGTTGAATTTTATGACACATGTTAAATTACCAAAGATGACAACAAATTTATATATTAATTTGCATTATATTTAAATATACATTGTCATAAGAACAACTAAAAAAAGGATACGTATTTCTTTTACATCCATTACCCTTGTTGCAATGCAATCACGAACATAATCTACATGTGAAGGCTAATGAGATATTTGCGTATGCGATCCTAGGATGACACAACACAAAACCTGGATTTTGTTTTTTCACCACTTGTTAGGTTGTTAAATGGTTCCTAATTCAAATTTTGGAACTTCAATGTGACAATTAAAAAAAAAAACAAATAAAGTTTAGTATACAAGTAGTATTTAGCTTGATGTAATCGATGAAATTTCAAGGCATCTCAACTATGCATGTAAGATCATTGTTGTGAAGTGCTCTAAGTTAGGAACTTAGTGGGGTTAGTTGAGATTGTATTTTAGGTATTTTAGTATGTAAGTAGTATTTTTTATGACAATATTAAATAAAATATTTGGAAGGAAAATAAGGACCCTTACAATAGGAAAAGAAAAGTAGTAGAGGAGGAGGATAAGGATAATTCAGGGAGTGTAGAAATTAACATGTCTGCATAATTAATATTTTTGTTACTGGGCAGGGTTTGTAGCTTTTAGTGTCGGTTTGTTTTTGTGTTTTAAATGCACTTTGAAAAAAAAATTAATTATTATTTTTAGTATTTCTAGATTATTTTGATGAGCTGACATTAAAATAATTTTTTAAAAATAAAAAATATTAATTTAATATATTTTCAAATAAAAATACTTTAAAAAACAAATAACACTCCAAACATCCTTTTAAATATCTTACAAGGTAGGGTTTTTTTTTTTTTGGATAACCGAGGTGTTCGGGCCAGCTTGCGTGCACCACAACTAATCCCCGGCTCACTGAACATCCTGCAAGTCCAATGAGCATGTAAGGCACCGCAGGGATGACAGGCGTGCCCGACAAAGCTTGAACCTGGGGTGAGAGGAAGGGAGAAATCCTTCTTGACCACCAGACCAAGACCCTGTTGGCTACAAAATAGGTTGTTGGTTCATGAGGTTGCAGTGTGAACACCGAGGGTCCAACGATTTTAAAACTTATTTAATCATTATCAAACACATAGGCAACCACACATTCAAAAAATACCAGACGCGACGCTAGTCAAGCCCGCCAGTTCTTAACAGACATCACGAAAGGGCCATGCAACCCCTTCTTCGGTCATATATTATTACCAACTTGTTTGTCACCAGGTTTTACAAATATATATTTTTTTTAAATAATTTTTTATTTTAAATTAATATGTTTTTGATGTTTTTATATTATTTTTATGAAAAATAATTTTTTAACTATATAACAGTTCTCAATTTTGAATTAAAATATACATCATTTATAAAAATTTAAAATAATTAAAATTTTACTTATTCATCTAAACTCACAAAACATACAAAACATGTGAACCATTTCAAAATCCGCTGTCCAGCTCAAAGTTGCCGGATACTAAGCACCCGTTTGGCGCACCAGTGCGTTTAACGTTTGCCGTTTGAGATGAAGGTTCAGTGTTTGGTAACAACAAAACGCCATTTAAAATGAGTGGGACCCACGGTTTTTTTAGTCCCGAACGGCGTTTCAAGAAAAGCACCTGGGAGGAGCTTTTCAAACGCCGGTCGGGACTCCGTTTTGATTAAACGAAAAAAAACATCTCTCATCTTCCCGAAATGTAACCGTTGAAAAGCAAAATCCCTACCTTATCCTCTCGTCTGCAACCTCCCATCTCAATTTTTGTTCTCCTCTGCAACTTCTACAACAACCCACATCTCCCTTCTCATCTAACAAAACTCCTCATCCCTGGAGTTTTGAGGTACAGCAAGTTCGAGGTTAAGGTTAGCTTGAGATCATCAAATTAGTGACAAATATTGGTGCTTTTTTTCTTAATTGCAGCGGAGGCAATTTATTTGTACCTGGTAATTGTCATTTGGTAGTGAAACTGGAGCTGCGTTGCGGTAGAGCATGTGAGTGGAGAAAATCCAATTTTTTTGTTGCTGGCTGGAGAGGGCCAAGGGAGAGTGGAGTAAACGGGAGGTGGAGAAAATCCAATTTTTTTGTTGCTGGCTGGAGAGGGCAGGGTGGGCGGCTGGTTGTGTGGGAGAAGAAGATAGGGTTGGGTTGGGGTGGGGACGGGTGGGAGGTGGGTTTTATAATTAGTATTAATAATTATAATAATAATAATTATTAATTATAATAATTATAATAATTATTAATTATAATAATTATAATACTTTGCACAGAAAAATAATTATGTTAAATTAATAAAAAAAAATCCAGTTAGCTTAATTACATGCTATAAATTTTATTTTGTAATTAATTTGATTGAATTATTTGTAATGAAGTGTATATTAATTAATTATGTTTGAACTTATCTTAAATAAATAACTTAAAAAACAAAACAAAAATGTATTTCTTAATTAACATTAAAAAAACGAGAGAGAAAAGTGGGATAAAAAATAATTGATAAAATAAATTTATTATAATTATTAAATTTACAATATTTAAAAAACATTATATATATATATATATCCTTTTAAGTAATTTCACAAGTTAAAAGCAGTTTGTAAAGTTTGGAAACCAAACACCAAAACTCCTTTTTCTTCAACCTTCAACTCAACCACAGTTTTAACCAAACACTTAACTGCTTTTTTTGAACCACAGTTGAAAACTCCATTTTTAAAACTTCATTTTTTCAACCACAACCACAACCGCTACCGCTATACCAAACAGGCCCTAAATGTAATGTCGATAATTTTTCTTCTAGATTTGTGTGTTACAAATAGCATGAGAGAGATAGAAGGGGAAGGGAGTGAGGTTAGAGAGAGAGAATGAGAGTTATGGTAACGATTAGCTTCTATAGGGTATTATTATCATCACATTAATTTTTAAAATTTATCTTAACGTAATATTTAATAATTAATTGCAAAATTAAAAAAAAAACTAGATCAGAATGAATTCTCCTGTAAAACAATAAAAATATTAATGTGCTGGGTTTTTAAAAAACAAGACAAGTTTTTTACGTCGAGTATTCATTTACATTGCGATTAACGTACCACCTTTTCTCTCTAGCTACCTTACATGACAAATTCTATTGTTAGATGATAACATACGAGCATGCCCACATGGCCATCAAAGATTATTTAATAACTCGTAAAGAATTTATGATGATTTGTATAATTCGAATAGTTTTATTAAATATATATAATAATTAATATCATTTGTTATAACTTAATATCATTTAATAGTGTATAAGAAAACATTTAGCTCAACCAATTACATAGATGATGTTGATAGTGAAGAGGTTATGCTTTTTATACTTGGGAAAAACTATTATTATCCTCTTTCAAAAAACTCTAAAATCTAGTCTTTTTGTAATTTAACTTCACTAAATGCAATCTCCCTTTTTTTTTCTTCATTCATTGCTTTAGATTATCTTTCTTTTTTTATTTATAAATATATATTTTATATTTAGATTTTTGGATATGGTTGTGTGTTGACTATATGTTTTCCTCGCTTATTGAGGTTTTTCTCCTTATGTATAAAGATTAGCTATTGCCTAAAAGATCATCACACGCCATTGATATTATCAATTATTTTCTAAATAGCAAGGCGTGATTTTTCTAGATGTAGTACGAAAATAGTAATGTATTTTTACTTATTTTAATATAATGAAATATTTGTATTTTCTTTATAAAACAATTAGCTTAAGAAGAACAAAATTCTTATCTAATACAACTATTCAAGTGATTGAAAAAAAATCATAGGTCAAGTTAAAATAAATTTTGATATATAAAAAAAACTAACAAATAATATAAACTAGTAAATCGAGACCACATTAATTTTTTAGATGCAAGATTAGATAAACTCTTAGCAAATGTTTAATGCTTAATTATAATAAAAAATTTATGATATACATAACATGTCTCGAATTTAAATCAAAACGTGTATTTTTTATAAAAATTTAAAACTACTCAGATTTTACTTAATCATTTAATCTCATAAAATTTAAAATTTAGAGTTTCTTCGCATAAAAAAAATTAATTAGCTCAACGCGATTGGTAGTTAAAGAAAAGTCGTGGCCTTCGAGGATGCATGGAGGAGAATAGGATTCTTGCTTGCAGATAATGGAAGGAACACTGATCTCATTATTTTTCTCTCACCCTTCAAACCAATGACTGGTCCTCGTAGATTAATTATCCATACTTATATTCATTTTAAAAATAACAATTCAAATTCTTCACCTTTCTTCGCTAGAATTAATGTGTGCACTATACTAATACCTAATTATTCATAAAATAATTGATAATATCATCGTGAAAAACCTCTAATCATTTTAAAAATAATTAAACAATTGGATAATTGCTTACACATATCATTTTAATGAATTTATATAATGAGAATCTTTGTCAAGAATTTAAAAAATAAATAAATTTTAACCCTTCCTTTCCCTTTCCCTTTCCCTTTTAGTTTTTTTAATTGTTTTTGATAATCCAGTAATATTGCATGTCCAAATGCTCATTTTAAGGTCATGATATCAGAATTTTGTTAATTAAATAGTCACAAAAAATTCTATTTTTGTTGTTGCCAACACTACTAAAAAAGGGGGCTGTTTGCAACGGAATTTTGTTTAGCAACGGATTTTCCGTTGCTAAACAAATTTCGGAATTAAAAAAAAAACACATGTGTTGCAACGGAATATCCGTTGCAAGTTAATTCAATTTGCAACGGCTTATCCGTTGCAACGTAAAATTAACTTGCAACGGATTGTCCGTTGCAAATTTAATTTGCAACGGCTTTTTCCGTTGCAAGTAAAACCATTTGCAACGGATAATCCGTTGCAAATTACAATTAAATTGCAACGGCATATCCGTTGCAAG
Organism: Salix brachista; assembly: GCA_009078335.1. Lineage (NCBI taxonomy): Eukaryota > Viridiplantae > Streptophyta > Magnoliopsida > Malpighiales > Salicaceae > Salix > Salix brachista. Next base: position 15,459,116 of record CM018586.1, read on the forward strand.
TTCAAGTTGCAACGGAAAATCCGCTGCAATTTAAAACCATTTGCAACGGATAATCTGTTGCAAATTAAAATTAAATTGCAACGGCATATCCATTGCAATGTAAAACAATTTGCAACGGATTATCCGTTGCAAAGTAAAATTAAATTGCAACGGATGTTCCGTTGCAAATTTCAAAATGCAACGGCAGATCCGTTGCAATCGTTACTCCTCACAACGCACTGTTTTAAGCTTGCAATTAATTATCTGTTCGTCTCTCTTCCTCGATCTCTCGCACCTTCATTTGCAGTGTTCATAAAAAAAAAATTGCGCTCCTTCTCTCTTTGCTCTCCGTCGTTAACGACGCACTACTAGAAAAGGGGCAATTTAAAATTACTTTGCAACGGATTTTCCGTTGCAATTTAAAACCATTTGCAACGGATTATCCGTTGCAAATTAAAATTACTTTGCAACGGATTTTCCGTTGCAATATAAATTTGCAACGGAAATTCCGTTGCAATTTAAAAGCATTTGCAACGAATTATCCGTTGCAAATGAAAATTACTCTGCAACGGATTTTCCGTTGCAATATAAATTTGCAACGGAAATTCCGTTGCAATTTAAAATCATTTGCAACGGATTATCCGTTGCAACTGAAAATTACTTTGCAACGGATTTTCCGTTGCAAATGAAATTTGCTTTTCAAAATCCTTTAAATACCTGCAGTCGCCCATTGTGTTCTTCTCTCTTAATTTTCAGAAACAAACCTTGTCGGGCTGTTGAGTAGAGAAAAGGAAGGAGGACGTCGTTGTTGCTGGAGAGGAGAAGCTCACGGTTGAGAAAAGCTCTCGGTGGAGAAGAAAAGGTGACAGCAGGGGTGGAGGAGCAAAGAAGAAAAAGATGCAACGGGGGGAGAGAGAGAAAAGGTTTCGGCTCCGAGTTCTGTTTTATGTATTTTATGTTTTCTTTTTCGTTCTTCCTCTTTTCTAGTCTCTGTATTTTTTTCCACTCCGAGTTCTGTTTTTGTTCGCTCTCCTCTGCTAATTAAGGTAATTTCAGAGTCTTTTTGTTCATTCTTGTTGATAGTGCCTTTGATGATGGCTTGAAATAACAATTTTTTTTGAATTTTTTATTTTATTAGTTATTTGAAAAATAAAACATCAACTTCAAATTAGTAAAATTGATTAATAATTTTAAAATTTACACACTAAGTTGTCTTAAAAAAATTAAGACTTTTTTAACACCACGTTGAAAATATAAAAAATAGCGCAAATATATAAAGAATTTAAAAAAAATAAAAAATAAAAAATATGGAATCAAAAATCAAATTATGACGATATGAATGAAGAAATGGAAATAAAAAGATATTTTTGATCTTTTCACAACTTCTAAAAGTATTTTCGGTTCAAAATAAAAATAAAAAACATTTGAATTTGCAACGGAAATTCCGTTGTAATTTTGCAACGGAATGGCCGTTGCAAATTTGAATTTGCAACGGAACATCCGTTGGAAATTTCCAACGGAAATGCCGTTGCAAATTGAATTGCAACGGAATTTCCATTGCAAGGTTGCAACGGCATTTCCGTTGGAAATTTCCAACGGAATATCCGTTGCAAATACATTTGCAACGGCCATTCCGTTGCAACCTATTTTGCAGTCGCTTATTTGCATCGGAACATGTCCGTTGCAAAATCCGTTGCTAATATATATTAGCAACGGACTCCTTTCTTGTTTGCAACGGACACGTCCGTTGCAAACAACTCCCTTTTTTTAGTAGTGCAACGTTAGCTCTGTCTACTACTGTTGCATCGAATAAAGTTTCATTGTTGTTGCCACCTTCTTCTACTGCTGTATCGATTAAATTTTCATTGTTGTTGCCACTTTCTTATCTTCTTCTTCGTGGTTACAAGTGATTTTTATTATCTAATTATATTTTTAGACCGATAATACTAGAAAATATTATAAATTATATTATGAGTCTTTATTTAATAATTTAAGTTTTTAAGTTAGATGATTTATTTACATAATATTATAGTTTTATTAACTCGGCGGTCACGAGTTCAAATCTCATCATTCCATTCTATTTTATAAACATTAAATATAAGATAATACGAGCCTTTATACAAATTTAAAGTACAAGGAGATTTTATTTGAAAGAATATATTAAAAAATAATATAAATTATATATTAGAATATAACCTAATAGTTTAAAAGCTGATAATTAAAATTGTTCATTGACATATGAAGATAAAAATCTGATCAATGTCGGTTGAGCTATTTAACTTGATCCCTTATCCTCGTGCATGCATATTGGTGGCATGCAGGCTTAATAAAATTTGATACAGGGAGAATTAAAAAAAATACTTTCATCCGTTTCGAGAAATAAATTACAATTCTCTTATATGGTTAGTGAAAAAAAAATCAAATTAGATAAAATTATATTTTTATCCTCATACAAATAAGTATAAATCTATATAATTTTTCTATAAATCTGATTTGTTTTTTCCAAACACCATTAATTACTATATAGCTAAAAGAGGGAGGCCGTTTGAACAGTAATATTTACTGTTCACGCACACCCATATCCACTGTGGACTGGGGTGCGCGATCTGGTATTTCAAATGTCATTTAAGTCTAATGACTTGCCACACCCCTTTTCCCTTATTAGCGTATTTAATTGGAACTGAACAAACCAAGTCGCTTGGCTGAGTGTTTCAAGCGCGTCCACGCGGAGCGGGAGTTCGAATCTCTCTAGCAACGATTTTTTGGGACACTTCAATTTATAATTGTAGTATTATAATTTGTATCCTAGAACTACCCAAGGAAGACGCTTGACCGAGCGGTTGCAGCGGCGTCAGCGCAACGCGGGGCGCGGGAGTTCGAATCTTAGGAACGAAGATTATTTTTGAGTTATGAAACTGTCCAAAAAAGTTTTTTTTTTCGGGTCAGCTTCCGCGCATCAAAATAAATCTTTGCCCTTACTTTTTTCTTACAATTTTTATTTTCATTACTATTTGATAATATTCTTTCCTTTTTTTTTAATCGGGCTTCCTTTTTTTGGTTTGTTTTTTTGATAATCGTGGTATCCGAGTCAGTTTACGCGCAACATGATTTTTTCCCACGTATATATATTTTTATAACCGGGGTAGCTTAAACGCGTCATAAATAATCCTCGAACCTATTTTTTTTCAATTTTTTCCTGTTTTTTCCCGCTTATAAATTTCTTTTTATAACTTGGGTCTTCGGGTTAGCTTAAGTGCACCATAATTATTATCTTATAGATAGCCAAAGGAGATCGCAATTTCAAACAGTAATTAACAGTTATTTGAACTTTGGTTTTCGTTGTTCATTACTGTTTGAAAAGATGAATTGAACTGTGATTCTGGTGAGAGATGGCAAGAGTGTTTGGGAATGCGTTTGGAAATCGTTTTTGAACAAATTTGAAATTTTTTTATTTTTATTTTAAATTAACAAAAAATTGGCGTTTCTAAATGATTTTAATGTGCTGTTGTTAAAAATATTTTTTAGTTTTAGGAAATTAAATAAATAATATTTTGATGCATTTATAAACGAAAAATATTTTCAAGAGAAACCTCAATCACACAGCCAAACGGGCACGGCATGTGGTTGAGGTGGAAGGTAAAAGGCGAATTAAACTACTAGCTAAATTTTGTCCTTTAAATGACATTTATTATATATGTGTTTTTCATTTTGGTCCTTATATTTTTAATCTTGGATTTTATTTTAATTCATTTATTTTTTTATATATATTTCTTAAATGGTTCTTATTTTGTCTATGTTTATATGTACATGCTCTTAGTTTTTATTTTTTATTTTCATTATTTCCACTATTATGAAGGGTTTTTTTATTTAATGTTTAAATTTTAATCTGTGTTGGTGATCATTTGAAAATTGATATTTATTATTTTTCTCCTTTTTTTTATATTTTTTCTTCAAGTCAAATAATTTTTTAAAATGTAATAATATTTTTTTTCAATTGCTTTTTTGTTAATATTTTTAGGTGTTAAAATTTCTAATTATTATAGATAAGACATTCAAAATAATGATTATTTTTTAGTTTTGTTTTCTTTTTAAGTATGTCAAACTAATTATATATTTGTATATTTATATAATATTAGCGTCTTAAAATATATATATATATATATATATATATATATATATATATATATATGTGACCTAGATTTTCTTCACGAATGTTGATTTCTCCGTCGGATCTGTTCTTCTTTACCGCTGCTGCTGTTTCCTCCGGCGGGGTCTTCCCCGCTCGTTTGGATCTGGATCTCTTGTGTGTTTGCAGCGAGGAATTGTTATTGAAAAGTGAAGAATGAACAACACCGGAGGCAGCGCATGCATATTTCCCCCCCTTTTTTTTTAATTATTAAGGGCACTTAAGTACTGAAAATCGTATTGTTTAAAAATTTTAAATTGAAAATAAAAAACAAAGCATAAAATTTGTATTATCCTTTAAATGTATTTTATTTATCCAGGGATAATTGATATCATAATAATTTTTAACTGAGGTTTAAAAGATCCGATTCTTTTAGTTATATACCAGCGGTATACCCGCGCGATGCGGCGGTTTTTTTTTATCTATATAGAAAATTGATTGTTTTTATATGTATTGTATTTTATTATTTTGATATTTAGTTAGTATAATTATATTTAAGAATACTGATATGAATTTTTTTCCTTCAAAAAATCCAAAGTCATTTTTCCTCTCTCTCAATATATTTTTAGGCGATAATATTCAATAAATATCAGACATATTAGAAATAAAAATATTGTGATTTGTTTTTAAAACATAAACTTAATTTTTTTTTGTGCTATAATTATTTATTTGCCGTCTAAAAAGAACAATCTAATGGAAACGGGAAGTGACTTGTATATTTTTTAATTTGACTTGTAGATAATGCAGGTAAATTTGTCAACATTTTTTTTTTGAGATGTTTTTTTTTCCCAGTAATATTAGATCTAAAATATTAAAAATGAAAACATTAGAAATTCTTGTAAAGAAATCAACTTAAATAAAAGAGCACAAAATTAAATTTTGAAGCCAATATTTTTTTTATATAAGATTTATTAATCATATTATTATATTAAATATATTTAAGAAAACATGATATGAATTTCTGTCCTTAAAAAAATCCTAAATCATTTTCCCTCTCTCTCAATATATTTTTAGGCGATAATATTCAATAAATATTCAAACATATAATTAGTTTTACATATTTTAATTTGACATAAATATACAAATATATAATTAATTTGACATAATTTCCATAATATATTTAATTTAAAGGATAATCTTAGGCTATTTTGTTCTCTCTCTATATATTCTTAGGCGATAATATTCAATAAATATTATAGCATATAATTGGTTTAACATATTTTAATTTGATATAAATACACAAATATATAATTAAAAAGTCAAAACACTGCAAATTTATTTCAAGAAATAAACTTAAACAAAAGAGCAAAAATTAATTTTGAAGCCAATATTTTTTTTTATTTTATAAGATTTATTCATCTTATTATTATATTAAATGTATTTAAGAATACTGATATGAATTTATGTCCTTAAAAAAATCCTAGGTCATTTTTCCTCTCCCTCTATATATTTTTCTTGAGTTCCATTTTCTCCCTAGCAATATTAGATCTGACACATTAAAAATAAAAATATTTACATTTTTTTCCAGAAATGAACTTAATTTTCTTACGTGCTATAATGACTTATTTGCCGTCTAAAAAGAACATGAATCGAAACGGGAAGTGACCCGTATATTTTTTAATTGTAGATAACCTAAGTAAATTTGTAATTTTTTTTTGAGTTTAATTTCCCCCCCGGTAATATTATATTTAAAATATTAAAAATGAAAATATTGCAAATTTGTTTTTAAGAAATAAACCTAAACAAAAGAGCACCAAATTTAAATTCAAAGGCAATTTTTTTTTTATAAGATTTATTAATTATATTATTATATTAAATGTATTTAAGAATATTGATATTAAATTTTTTTTAAGGAAAAAATGCTAGGTCATTTTTTTCCTCTCTCTATATATTTATAGGCGACAATATTAAATAAATTTTTTTATGTTATTTGAGTAATTCATTATATTATTATATAAAATGTATTTAAGAATACTTATATTAAGTTTTTTTTATTCAAAAAATCCTAGGTCATGTTTTCGTCTCCCTATATATATTCCTATGCGATAATATTCAATAAATATTAGAACATATAATTAATGATAGACTAAAAATATTCAAGAAACTTTAACAAAAGATAAAACAAAAAAATAAAATAAAAATAAAAATTAGCATTGCTATTATTATTATTATTATTATTGTTAGCATTTAAAAAATATTTGTGATTTAAAAAAAAAGATTATTATTATTATTATTATTATTAATTATATTATTATATTATAATTAATTTAAAGTGAAGGATTAATTTGACAACAATTAATACTTTTGTACCAAAAATATTCAAAGATTTAAAAGGAAAAAAATTTAAAAGAAGAGGGACTGAAATTAAAGTGCAATATATAATGAATTTGAAATGAAGGACAAAATTGAAAACAATATAACCTGCTGCACTAAACAAATTAAGGGATCTAATAGAAAACCGAAAAATTCAAAGAAGAAGGACTGACATGCAAATTGCATATATATCAATTTGAATGAAAGGACGAAATTGAAAGAATTCGAAACTTGGATTACAGAAATCAAACAAAAGTCAAGGGACTTAAATGAATGCACAATAACTCGGGGGACTGATATTGATTCCGGCGCTGAGGAGAGAGAAAAGAGGACATAAACGTTCAACCGACTATATGAGCCTCCACGTCGATATTTGAAGAGCACGCGCCACTCCATGAGATTCAGGGAAGGGTTGCGAATCGTTTTGACCGGCGGAGGCAAAATTGTAACCGCCTTATAAAGCCGCACGCGCCGCCTGAATCGACCGAGGTCACGAAACGCGCCGACGCGCCCGTATGGCCTGCTGACAGTGCTGACGCAAGTGCACAGTAACGTAGTGGTCAATTACTAAACCACCCCTGCGACGAATTGATGGATTTTGTCGTTTCGGGGGCTACGAATGTCATAACACATTTTCAAAAATATTAAAAAAAAAGAAGTTCCGGTGGACCGGACCGGTCCGTACGCGTGCAATTACAACCGTAGCCCTCAGCCGAAAACGTGTTTTTGTCTTATTAGCGGGGGTCCGAGCGTCATTACACTGTTCACATCAGGAAAAAACAAAAAAAAATAGGGTGGACGAACTCGCGCGACGCACGGAGGAGAAAGCTCGCGTCCACAGTGACTTTGAGTGTTTGTGAACAGTGATATCCGTTTTGTTTTAGTGTATTTGTTAATATATGATTATAAAAGATAATCACATCAAATCTATTATAATTTGATTATTTTTTTATTTTACCTTTATTGTTTAGAAAATTATATTTTACATTCTCAATTAATTTAAAATTTTAAGCCATATAAAATGATATTATTATACATGAGAAATTTGCATAAATGACATGCCACCCAATCACAAACACCATCTCGTCTAGAAGTACTCTCTCAAAGTAATTTTCATGGGCTTTTTAAAATATAATTTCTCAAATAATAAAATCAAAGTGAAAAAACTTGATGTAATTGTTTCTATTTATAATTATAATTTTAATATTTTTAACCCTATGATATCTATTATTAAGACTTTATTGTAATAAAATCAAATATTCTAAATCATATTAATAACTCTTAGATGGAAAATTTACTTCTTATTTGTCACAGTAATTGTATTACTTTACAAGATTTACATTGCTATTTTTATTTTAAGAGTTACTTTTAAAAATAAAATTTTATTAAATAATTTGTTATTTATAAAAAAAAAACAATTCAAAATTTATCATTACCAAATATTTATTTTTACCGCAACCAAGCCTATAAAGATTTATTCATGTGGCCAACAAGGTCTTGCCCTGGTGGTCAGATATGGGGTCTGTCTTCCTCCCACCACAGGTTCAAGTCTTGCCAGGCATGTCTGTCACCACCGCGGTGCCTTACCTGCTCATTGGGCTTGCAGGATATTAAGTAGACCCGAAGATTTAGTTGTGGTGCGCACAAGCTGACCCAGACACCCCGGTTATAAAAAAAAAAAAGATTTATTCATGTGTTAACTATCTAGCAGATAGTCATTAAGAGTTTGAAATTAAAAAGTTTACTCCCCGTATGGTTTCAGGTTTGAGCCCTATGAATGATAATTTGTTCTTATGTCTGAACCCTAAATATTCATTTTAAAATATAGTGCCCATATAAGATACAAAGATTAAAAGAAGTGAGATCTTACTATAAAAATTAAAAGTAAGGTGCTTGGATGAATAAATAAAAAAAGTACATGCTCTAAACTTGCATTTGTACTCCGTTTATCTCAACTCTCCCACACGACAAGTCGTTCTAAATATTAAACGTCACAGCATCACCTTAAACCTCATAGCCTACACACTAAAACCCTACTACAATCCATCACAACCGCAATCACCACCATCCATGGCGCAGAGACGGTGTCTCCAAAACGTAGCCCGCCATGCCCTACTTCTCATCTCCTCAAAACCCACATCCTCTCTCAAACCTTTACCTCACCTTCTAGCCCCCATTTCTCTCAAATCCCTTCTCTCTCCCAAACCCCTTCAACAATTTCTATACACTGATCTCACCTTGTTCCACACTCGCAGTTTCTCTTCAAATTCGCGCGACGACAGCGAAAATGAAGAAGATGACGGTGAAGAAGGAGAAGAAGAAGAAGAAGATTACGATAGTGATAACAACGAGGCAGAGGTTACGGTGTCGGGTATGAAGAGAGAATATTCAGCAGAAGAGAAAGAAGCGGAGGCTGCCGCAATTGGGTATAAAGTGATCGAACCGCTCTTGCCATCAGACCGGTTTTTTAAAAACCGCGAGCCGGTTTTCGCTGTTGTTCAGGTTTATTTCATTTCATGTTTTACTGTATTTTGAACTTTTTGAGATTATGCGGTGATATGTATATAAATATATATGTACTTTTTTTGGGGGGCGTGTAGGTTGGTTCTCATCAATTTAAGGTGAGTAATGGAGATTGTATTTACGTGGAGAGATTGAAGTTTTGTGAAGTAAATGATAAGGTAGAGTTGCCCTGTTTTCCTGAAAGTTGAAAGCAAATTGTTTTCCTTTCATATTAAATACTTTCGGCAAACTGAATGAATCATGCTTTCATGATTGTGTCCATTGCTATTGCAGTTGATTTTGAACAAGGTTCTCATGTTAGGAACAAGTACTCAAACAATCATTGGTAGGCCTATATTGCCAGATGCAGCTGTTCATGCAGTTGTTGAGGAGCATGTAAGTGTCCCTCCTTCTCTTTAACACTTTCATAAACACACACACAGATCTCAATGCCTTTGTGAAAGTGGAAGACAACTGACGACTATGTTGTTATGTCCATACGAAGATACAATTTACTTTTGTTCTGATTATTCCCGTTGACAAATAAGTTTAAATTTGAAAACCTGTGCTCCCATATAGCTAAATAAAGTAATATTAAACTTATCATAGCTTCCTTCATAAGGCAGAGAGAATCAGGTTCTTTATGGGTAGCTTGGGTTCACGTATTTGGTGTCTTAAAGACCCAACTAACTATACTTGGGCATGGGGGAAGGTTCTTAAGCTAAGAAGAATAGCTTGGGATCTTATTGATCTAGTTGTTGGTAATGGGAGGAATGTTGGTTTGTGGTGGGATAAAAGACCCTTAGCTAAAGTTTATGGGTCAAGACTTATTCATGAGTCTGGCTTAGATTTAAATTCTAAAGTGGCAGCTGTTATTGTCAATAATGAGTGGTGTTGGCCTAATGCTTGTTTGGAAGCTATGGTGGAGGTTTAAAGGGCTTGCAGTCTTGTTCACCTTTAAGTGATGATTTTTTAGTTCATAATCTTACACTAGATGGTAAATTCTTATCTCGGAGTGTTTGGAAGTATCTCAGGGTTAAAGGCACCAAAGTTGAGTGGTTTGATCTTGTTTTGGGGCCTCTTCACATTTCCAGGCATGGTTTCATCACTTGGATGGCTATCCAGAATAGACTGAGTGCTAAAGTGAGAGACCTAAGAGAAAACACTCTTCTCTTAGGTTTCTTCATCTCACAGCCATGTTAAGAGGGGGGAAAGTGAGAAAGACAGGGAGGGAGAGCAGCATCTTATTCTTTTTCACTAAAACTCCACTTCCAGATCAGAAAAGCATTTGGAACAGGTTCAGTGGTCATTTTGTTGGCAGAAACGATCCAGGGGCTTCAGGGAACCCCAAAACAAAGTCTCCCGACTTGACAAATAGATGCTATAGGAAGAAATATCAGCCCTGTTCTCTTTGTGGAGTTGCTGATGAAAACAGGATCACCTATTTTTTGGCTGCTCCTTTTCATTTGTTGTCTGGAGGAATATTATGCAGTATGTGGTGTTGTAAGGAATATAGGTGATTGGGTTAATGAGTTGCAATGGGCAACAGCTATCTTCAAAATAAGTGTTTTCTTCTCTCTTGAGATTAGCTTGGTGTGCTGTTATATATGGGTTCTGGAAGGAGTGTAACAGTAGAGTTCATGACAATAAATGATCTTCTCCATCTGATGTTACTCCCTGGCTGTCTATTTAGTGTAATGTAGACTGCTTCATACAAAGATTCCCCCAAAAGCTATTGTTAATGCTTGGTACTCTGCAGTTTGTATTAATTGGGGATTTTGTAAAAGCATTGTTTGTTTCAGCTTTGGCTGATATGGTTTCTTTAATGCTTTTTAGTAAGTATTAGCTCATGCTTTGGTTTCTTTTGATCATAGAAAAAGCCTTCATTTATCAGGAGAGAAGGACAGAGAGAGAGTCCTATAGCTTAATGGGAAATATTTCTGTCCCAAACTTGCTGACCAATATAATTACAGAGCATCATATGTCCTCATTCTGTTTGTTTTCCTTTTGTTCTAAGTATATGGTTTTTACAATCGGTGATTTGTTTTATTGTTGAGTTTTATTTCTTTTTCCCTCAGGCATTAGATGCAAAGGTAATTATCTTTAAAAAAAAGAGAAGGAAGAATTACCGTCGAACGAAAGGACATCGCCAGGTATACAAAGATCATTTCCTGAATGGTTCTAGCTTTCTCTCTCCAATTGGGCTGTTCATTTTTCCCCACCTATGTTTTTCTCTTTTTAGGAATTGACTAGGTTGAGAATAGCTGATATCCAAGGAATTGAGAAACCAGAGCCAAAAGTTGACCCAAAGCAAAAAAGGGCAGCTGTTAAGCAGCAAGAAAAGGTTGCAGTTGCTGCTTGAGAGGTATTTTTTCTTTGATTGTATGTCCACAATTTCTGTTATCTGGAGTTGACTTTCTATGCTATTTTACCAAGCATGATTTCCATCCCGGCTCATCCAATGTATATTTTGGATGCCAATTGAGGAAGCAAATCTTATTATCTTACCATGGGTGCCGAGGAGTTGGTACACTGGATGTATGTTTTTTTTTCCATGGGAAACTTTTGTTTTTGTAATTCTTGTTAAGTTTATTTGCATTTACTTTCATAGCCAAGACTCATTAGCACACTCTTGTTCTTAATAGTGTTATTTTCAAGGATTAAATTAATTATTACTCGTTCTAGTCTAGCTTATTGGATTTTTTTTTTAAGAAAACCTCCTGCATTGTGATTTGTTTAAAAGGGCATTTCTCTTCAGATGATCCACAGTACAATAATTGCTACTAATTTGAGCTTCGTCTTTTGATTGCTAGTTGATTCTGATGGGGCAAACATGTTAATTACATGCTGTGCCTGTTTATACCTCTAGTTTAGCCATAAGACTGTAACATTGCTCTGAGAAAGTTGGCTGGGACACTATATAATGACAGTCTTGTAGCTTCCAGAAGGTTGTCATGCACTTTTGTTCTGCGTTTTTATTCAACTTTTTTTGTTTGAACTGTGATATGCCAACCTCCACAATGATATCCGAAAAACTTCAACTTCATGTTTGTAGTTGTGAATGAAAAATTAGGTGATGTTTTAGGGTGGTTGCGTGTCCGCATGTGAATGTGCATCGTGTAATCCAAAACAGTAATGCTATTGATCTTTGTAGAATTAAGTTTAAAAAAGCGCTGACAGCTGCAATGAAAAGTGTACCGAAGGGTTTATAGATCTTGTTCTGCCATATATAGAATAAAGTGTTTGGTACTTTCTAGGATTGTCTTTCACTCTATTTCAGTCAATTTTGGAACTTTGAAAGTTGTATTTTGAGTGAATTGCTGTCATTGTGGTAAAGGTATTGTTGTCCAAACTGTCAAGATTATGATGGAAACTCTTCACTTCTGGTCGTTAAATTTATTGTCCTTCTCTCAAAGCATAGCGGCTTTTGCTGTGCATGCCAGTAACTTGCTTAGGGGTCAACACATAGGTGAGCCCAATCATGCCCCCATTATAAATTTTCTAGTGGAAGGGGTTGTATATATGAATTTTAAATCAACTTGTTTATTCTCTAAAGATAATGATAATAAAATATGTCATTTTAGAAAAATCACAAAATGTTAGAAACTTTATCTTAACTTGAAAACGAAACAAAAATACAAAGAAAATAAACATAAAATTCAAAATAAGTAGAAATCCAAAAATAATAAAATGGTCAAAGGAGTTTTGACAAGATTTTTTATATATAAATATCAAATAGTCCACGTAATAATGTAAAAACTTGAGCCCGGTCTAACGGTCAGATAAAAAGTTATGGCTCTTTTGAGCCACCATTCTAGCATGATGCGACTAAACTTCCTCTTAAGTCTAGACCTATATCATTGATCTATAAATGCATCAGCTAGGCTATTCATATAATATATCTAGAGCAGATCCTCATCTAGCTATAACAGATCCATACTTGATTACTTGGAATCATCTGTTATCGCAGACCCAAGTACATCACAAAGCATGCATGAATACAGAGACTAAGATTAGTAACGACGTAAATTTTTATTTATTTTTATCTTTGTCAATGAGAAAATATGGTTAAAACAGGCAGAACAATTCATCCATCTTCAAATGCGACTGTTCTTTAGGGCAAATATTCTGTGGCTAAGTTTCTGAAGTTCCTCTCACTGGCAAATTAACCTGAAAGTGAATCGGATAGCTGTAATTTAACATTATACACCAAGGATTCAGGAGAATAATGTCGTGATTATTCTCAAGAAACGATAAGTTATTGCGGTTTGCAGACTGCAGCACTATGAATTGTAAACGCACTTGTGCTTAGAAGTAGATATAAGCAGCAACAACTGGCATTAGGATGATTAAGAGAGCACGGCAACAATGAAATTAATTTCAACCATTGAACGATTGATTCAGGGTAGATATCGTCGTTCTTTGTACATATTGCTCAAGCAACTTTTCCTACCAGAATCACCTTAGCAGAAGAATGTTAAAGCTCGTAGATGAGATAGTGCGAGAGTTTTTTAAGGGAAAAAAGAAGATTGACTAACTTGGAATCGACAATTTTGGCAAGGAATGCCAAAATTAATTTATTATTTGTTTGAAAGCAAAAATAGAATCCGATTTGTCTAAAACAAATCCTTGTCTAAAAGGATTTTTGTTCAGAATCCTTCAAGTAGATATACTAACAAAAAGCATAGTCGTTCCACAAACACTCATTTGTGATCTTGCCATGATTGCATTAATGATGGAGATAATATTTTTTAAAAGAAAAACACAGTTTAAACGAAAATCAAATGGGAAATCAGGTTCATGGAGCCAAAGTGATTGGTTCACAGCCATCGTGCACACAGGCCAGCACATCTCTGTAGTCCCTTGATATGGTGTATGAATCATAGACCTTTCCATCACTGCTCTTCTTGTATTCAAAGAGAAGAGATGAGTGATTAAATGCTGTAAGTTTGACAAATCCAAAGTCTGAATCTTTGTAACTCCAAGTGGTCTGCACTGGACCAAATTCTGATAAATGGCTCCCTCCCCCACCAACAACAACATGGATTGTTCCATTGACAGTGCCTGAATAATGGGATCTTTCTGTATTCACACACTGATTCTGCATTGCCACGATAAACATTACATTATCAGACCTGGCAAGCAATTACACAGACTTGGTTTAGGAGAAAGGTTCGAACGAGATTCAGGACTCGAACAAAAAGTCATGAAACCCAGGAATGAAACCCAGGAAAATGGCGTGATTACGCTATAAATTCTGGGGTGTTTGGGAGTGCGTTTGGAAAACGTTTTTGATCATTTTGATGTGCTGATGCCAAAAATATTTTTTTAAAAAAACATTATTTTGATGTATTTCTGAAAGAAAAGTATTTTCAAAAACAACCTTAACCATGCTCCCAAACAAAACAGACAAGAAAACAGGCACAAGCATACCTGGTAAATTGGGCACGTTCTTTCATAGTTATGGATATGTCCAAAAAATGCAACGTCTACTTTATACTTTTGCCAAAGCTTCTGCAAACTCTCCCTTCCCATTGGCTCTCCATATGAACCACTCTTCCAGTACGAGGAGGAATATCCAAGAACACGATGAGCAGCAAATATCAGCCAAGGCTGTTTTTGCCTGTCTGCTGATGCAAGGCATTTCTCGATGAATTTGTATTGTTCAGAGCCTTCCCTCCAGTCATGTTCACTGTCAGCTATGCAAAAATGGAACATCCCATAATCTGTTGAATACCTGCAGAAAACAGTGTTCATCTCGATGGATCGATATATTGAATGCAGAACTGGCCAGCCAGGGATTTGGATATTTTCCTAGCTAAATCTAAACATAATCTAGACATGAAATTTTAATGGATTAATTCATTAAATAATTCTTATAACTGATTTACTTGCCAGAACTTCGCTCTGTTTTCGGCCGGAACGTGAAACATGGTCTCTGCCAGAACACCGCATTCACCACCGGAGTCATTGCCATCATAGAAGGATCCTGTCCCTGGCGAGTCTCGCTCATGGTTCCCACTATACGAGAAAGTAGGTTAAAGTATCTTGGAGCAGCAAAAACTTTTACCTGTTAACATAATCATACATGAATTTCAACAAGCAAGCATTGCATCCATTCAAACCTCGCGATCATGTATGGAACAGTCGAGGCAATGGGCTCTATTTGTGAGGTAAACTGGTCCCACTGTGAGATGTATCCATTTGCATAGGTGATATCTCCTATATGAAAAACTATGTCAATGGCATCTAAGTCCTTGATTAGCTGATCTGTGGTGTTAAGGGAGCCTGGCTGGTAATTATTAAATTCATTTGAACCATCACGCTCTGCCTGAAACATAAATAAGAAAGAAATGGCGGGTGTCTTTAATTGCATGAGCTACAAACAACGTAGTTTCTTCAAATCTGCATACCTAAGTTCTTTGATCTAAGCGAAAGTACAACTGGTGTCGAGGAAAATAGTGTGTATATATATATGTATATCAAGTAAACTAAAGCCTTAAACCAGAAGGCTATTATTATCATGCACTATACCACTTCATAGTACCTTTCCCATGTCGCCGAATATTACAACACGCTGTAATGATTCTTGCCCTGGATATGGTGATGACTTGAAAGAATAGGACTTGCTCCAGATAAACGATCCATTAATTAACTTATGACCAAGCTTGTACGAGTACCTGAATAAACAGTTATCACTAAAACCATAAGAATAATTTCCATATATGCTCCTTGTCATTGTTATAATATGATTCTTAGAACTTAGATGCATACATGGAGTTTGGCCACAAATCTCTTAAGAAACTTGTATGGATAAAACCGGGATCACGCCAGCCAACTGTTCGAGCTGGTATACCTGCAGCAATATAACTAGTATTTACTACTGTAGTTTCTATCAGCTAATTTCCTGGAAAAATTTATCCCAGTAAGCGGTTCAAATGCAAATAGCAGAAGAATAATTTTTCCTCTAAACAAAGCTTCCTGTCGTCTTGTTACAGAAGAAAGTTTGAGATACTTCCTGAAGTTCAACATTTGCTACTGAATGAACATAGAGCATGGCTAGATTTTGAAAACAATGCTGAAACAACTTTGTTTTTTAGTTATTTTTCACGAGTTGATGCGTTTGAAAGAGGATAACTGGGCAAGAAAAGGAATAGAAGTAATATTTCTAACATTGTCATTATTCCAAGAGGATATGGCTCATACCACATGCTATTTTGATGAAATGTCAATGTCCCAGCAGGTGATCGAGTTTGAAATTCTCCCTTGAGACCCCACTCAACCATAGGCACAGCTTCTGTGATGTCGTAACCACTTGTCCAGGTAACTGTCATCTGCATGATACAATAAACAACGCCATCTTAAAATGAAATCTCAAAGCTGATAAGAAGCATGTAAAAACTGCAACACTCAGGAAAGGCTAAAAACTAATCGATGGAATGAATTTTCAGACTCCATGGATGATTATTAATAGCACAACCTTATCTTTATCTCTGATTCATCCGTGAGAAATGTTACATCTTTGCAAATTTATATTACAAACTATAAATTAAAATATTTTGAAATCAATCAGCATGGCTAATATATAGCAATGTCCCCAAAAGTGCTCTTCATCGTTCTCACTAGCTCAAGCTTGTAAATAAGCCTTCGATTGATGAAACTGCTGGTTAAAAGAAGTATGTATAGAATTTGAATGGCATAAACTTACTTCATCCCAAGACTTCCCGTGAGAGAGTCTTGGATAAAGGGGTGCCTTTGGATTTGCGAACTTTATGAAGTTAGAAACTGCCACCAGCTTTGGCTGCAATGCATAAAATACATAGGCAATCTAAGGGACTGAGCAACCAGATTAAAGTAGTGAAACAAGAACAATGTAGAACCAAGTAAGAAATTTGATACTAATATTCAAGCCTAACTTTGCATATATAAGCAATAGACTACGAAAATAGACTTGGACGCACATTTGACAACCCGCCTGAGAATAAAGCAAACGAGAAATCTGCCCGCTGATTGATCAATTGAAATTTCAAAGACGCTTTGCCTGTCTTTGTGTATCCAGCATCAGAATCGTTGGCAAATTTGTACTGAGAAAGAGAATCATTGGTCATGACATTACTCAAAGCAAGTTCAAAAGGTTACACATTTACAGAATATCAGTCATATTGCATTAAACTAAGGCAGACCTTTATTGGAGCTGAACATATATATGGCTCGTTTTGCCTGTCGTCATCAGATGGACATGTTGATGAGCTGGCAAAGTAGAATGAATTTCATTACTCTATAAGCTAGAAAATTAGGGGAAAAGTTCCAGCAATAGGCAGTTCTTGACGATGATGGGATTGTGATTTGTGAGCATAATAGTCAAGAAAACTTCTGCAGAACAAAATGAACTTTTTCCCCATGTATACAAGTAATGATGCGCAAGTGGGCTCTTGGCCTAGAGGAGGAAGGGATTTGTTTCATTCCTTTGTGTCAAAGTTCAAGCCCCATCATGTACGCCTGTCACCCCCGCGGTGCCTTACCTGCTCACTGGGCTTGCAGGATGTTCAGTGAATCCGAGTGCGTGTAAGTTGGCCCGGACACCCCGGTTATCAAAAAAATAAAAAAATGATGCAAGAGACAACCAGTTTTTCCCACGTTTACAAGTGAATTATGGAAAAGACTAGCAATCTACAAGAAATTAGGAATTTATGCTCAGGGTTTTATTCAGTCTGAGCAGAGTGTATGTAGATGTTTGTCCAGTATTCAATCGTGCTAGAAATGGAAACAAAGCAATTAAAGGGAGGAAAGTGATTATACATACTTGAATTTTGCCGGAGAAAATACTGCAACCCAGTCATCTTCAGCAGGGTTGGGGCATTCAATTTCCACAGTTATCCACTGGGAATTTCCCCCCTGCACATGAATAAAAACCAGATAATGATATTTCAAATGGTAGCGTGAGGAAAAATACCATTGTTTATATATATAGCAGCTATCTTAACTTTGCAGTGCCTTGCATGGTTAGCATCAAACTGTTATGGGATGGTACCATAAGTTGATTTCAATTTTAAGCCATAAATCCACTTCAAGTAGACTAAGAGCTTGCAAGTCAAATCACTCTAACAAAACTAAAAAGACTGTGTTCCAATAAACACACATGCACGCACACACGATATGAACAATGAACAAAATGAAAATGAACCACCAAGATTATTAAGTAACCATCATAAGTTATTCTACTCAAATGAAAGTTCTTGTGCTTAAAACTTAAACACGCTCATACCCTGTGCTTGATCTTTATTAAATAGAATAGGGATAGTGAGATTCAAACTCGTAACTACTAGGTTAACAAGATTCTGATACTATATTATAATTTATATTATTATCAACAAATATGCTATTCAATATTCAAGGGACACTGTAAAACAAAAGGCGACAGGTTGACAAGAACAAAATATTACCTTGGCACCAAGAACATGAGGGTATGCTGTGATAGAAGCATTGTCATGAAGAGAGTAAACAGCCCTGTGAATAGCAATCTTAGACAGTGGCTGAACCCCAATTCCATTCTTGCTGTGAGCTGCTGCATCAACACGACCCAAGTCTACACATACGCATCCAGCTAGCAGTATTATCAGAATTTGAAGAGATGAGAAACTCTCCATTGGTATTATTTTCTCACTCTCACTCTCTGTGACCACTGACTTCGAAATCCCCTATTTAAAAAGCAAATTGTGAACCCGTGACATTAGCCGCCCATGGATATTTCTTGCCATTTTCTCTAGTCAACAGTTGCCGTCTTTTCTTGAATACGTTGTGGTCATGGAATTCAAAAATTAGACTTTGTTGTTATTGTATATTACATTATTAAAGATGTTTAATTTATTTTAATAAAGCATGTTAAATATAAAAATATTTTCAAGAACGTTTTGGTGTTCATACCACTTAAAATTTATAACTATCTAAACTAATAACTCATGACAAACATATTTTCAACACAAATATAATTAAAAAAATATGTATATCAAATATATATTTAAGCTTGTAATTGATATGAAATTAAAGTCTGACATGCATACTAATAATAAAATTAATTATTCTAAATTAAAAACAAGAAGGTTATTATTAGTTGTTGAAGCACTTAAAAATAATATTAGCATGCATGCTAAGTATATATTCAAACTTGCAATTTATATAAAATTAAAATCCTAGCATTCATATTAATAAGAAAAACTACTTGTTGAAGCACTTTAAAGTAATAAATAATATGTGTTTTTTTTATATAAACACATTTATGGACTTCTTTGATTTTGATTGCAAGCACAATTTTTTAAATAAAAACTTATCATGATTTAAAAAGCAAGGTTTAAAGTAAAATATCAAAATGATTTTGGATATTTTGTATTTTATTGAAGAAAAAAATAAGTCTTAAGATTATTTCAAAAATCTATTAAAAATCTACACATAAATTTTACTTTTATTGAATTTTCATGAG
The DNA here is from genome assembly GCA_009078335.1 of Salix brachista. Lineage (NCBI taxonomy): Eukaryota > Viridiplantae > Streptophyta > Magnoliopsida > Malpighiales > Salicaceae > Salix > Salix brachista. Next base: position 15,478,573 of record CM018586.1, read on the forward strand.
CATTTTTTTTTTGAATATTAGGTGAAAAATAATAAAAAACAATAAACTGTTAACATTCTCATAAAACCTATAATATTATTTAAGATCCATGGAATATTTTAATAATAATTTAAATACTATTCGCTTAATTAAATCTCATCAACCATTCGCTTAATTTTTCCTTCATTATTTTTTGTGACTCTTCCAGTCCGTCTTACCTATAATTTTTTTTTTCCCATTAAATCTCATCAACCATTCGCTTCATTTTTCCTTCATTATTTTTGGTGACTCGGTAAAATGTAAGTTTTAAATTAAAAAAAAATATATATATATATATAAAAAAAAAATTAGAGAGGCTAAAATCTTTAAAAGGGCACTCCATGAATAGTTAAAAAAAATGCAAATTAGCCTCGCTATCAATTTGGGTCCATGTGTTTTCAAACTTTTGCAAGAAATGAAACCAAATCTTCTTCCTTTTATTTGGGAAAAATCCATCATAAACCTAGTTTTGAAATGTTTTATTGATATCATAACAACTTCATAGAAAAAAACAATAATAACTTCAAAATAAATTATCAAATTCAATTCATATTTAACGCAAGATGAAAAGATGTAATTAAAAAAAATACAATAACTAGAGTAGGAAAAAAATGAAAACCACCATGAGCTACCATGTTGCTCCCCACATGCTACACGGAATTTAATGCTCTAGTTCTGTTGTATGAACGCTTGGCGTTCTATGCTCTGATATATACATTTAAAAATTACACTCCCAACGTCCCGATACTGGTAACAGCATTACAATCTTGGCGTTTTATTTTTAAATTTAAAATAAAAAATAAAAATATTTTTTTTTATTTTTTTTTCAAAAATAGTTTTGAAACACAATGTAAATCATCCCATAGAGCAAGCTTTCAGATATGCTTGCAAGTGAAATTGGTAACAGCATTATAAATATCAAAGGGTTATCTTAATTCTCTAAACCTATAACTTCAGAAATACTTTCCTTAACGCTTTATCAGCAGCAGCACAACCACAAACAGCAATGAAAAAAATTGGAAAAAAATTGAAAAACGTAACAAAATCATGACTATCTTCAAACGTGGGAGCTAGCTGCTAGCCATCACTAAATCGAAAATACCCCATGCCTTTGTTAAACTAGAAGTAATCCGACCCGCCATGCATGGCCCTGTTGTTTCTCTCTCTTCTTACATTTGCCCTTGCTATGAAACTGGAAGGGTGCCAGTTGGGAGCGAGGTCAAACCCATAGGTTCTCCATTCTCAATTGAAGATACATTCTGCGGGAGTTTTATTTACCAGTTTTGCAGCATGAAAAGATGGTAAGCTTTATTTTCTTGCAGAAAGTCCCGATCCTGTGCCAAGCTTGAGGGCAAGTGAGCAAAGGCTCTAGATGTTTGCACGTCTGGGCAACTCCTAAAATCAAATGGGTATTATACTGGAAACCAATTACATAATTAATTTTTTTTGATATTTTTATATTATTTGATGTGCTAATGTCAATAATAATTTTTCAAAAATTAAAAAATATTATTTTGATGCATTTCTAAACGAAAAACATTTTCAAAATCAACATCAACCACACTACCAAACAGTCATTTGAATTCAGTGACACAAATGCACTCGTATAACTAGATTTATAGACAACATGTATAATGAAAGGATAAGAGAGGATAGCTCGTACAAAACTTGAGACAAGTTTAGTATATCATCCACCAGTCAGTTATTTACAAAAGAGAGAGAGAGAGAGAGAAGAAGAAGAAGAAGATTCATAGTTAGTGAAAAATCATTTGCAACACCTGAGCTATTTCACATCTGCTTAGGAGAAATCTGATTCAAGACTTGCTTCAGTTGTTTAGAGCCTGGTGTTTTGAAAAGTAGGGGGTAAGCTTCTTCTCCAACTCCAGCAAACTGAAATGCCATAAACAATAACTAGCAATGAAACTAAAATTTGAAAAACAAAAACGCTAGAATGCAATTAAAAATTAACAATGAAACACTTACATCTCATATTTCTGAAGAGCCTCATTTCGTTTTGAAACATACAATTCGCTGTCCTTGGGTATGTTGTTCAAAGGATTGATCGCTACAATAATTAAGAAATACAGTTCACAAGAATTACATTCAGTTTTAGATATGGGCATGGAGGAAGATTTGGACATCAAACAGAAAAATTCAATTTTGTGTTCAAATTTATGCATGATCTGGATATAGTGGCTTTAGGTTGTCATGGCAATAAACTCGAGGGGTTCCAATGTCTTTACAAGAGATTATTTTTAACAAACTTCAAAGATCGTTCAGTTTTTTTAGTTTGATGTTATATGAGGATCCATCAAATGAAATGCAATGTGCCCTCAAAGCTGTGCAAGGTGCAAAATCCTTCCATTTCCAAAATTCATAAAACATAAGCTGTGAAGAAGCTGTACTTGGAACTGGTGCCGGTTCTTTCACCCCCACATTCTTCTGAGATTTTGGAGAGGTTGGATTGTCAGTCGCCTGCACACCCTGTTCAAGCAAAGTCATAGCTTACTAAATTAACATAAAAAGGTCAATTGCTATCGGTAAATGCAATTGACAAATAGTGGCAATATCTTAAAGGTCAAAGCAAACAGTAGCAATTAAGACTCCCACGTCTTTAATAATGAGCTAGGTCTTTGCTACCCAGGACAGGTATTGAGACACTTCGTTTTCTCTCAATTAAGCCTCTTTTTTTCTTCATTTCTCTCCACCTTACTTATCTGCTCACTCTCCTTTTCTCCTCTAGATAGTTATGTATTTGGACACCAATAGATTTTTAGACAAAAAGAGCAGAGATAATGAGCAATTGTTACCTTCTTCCTTTCCCTTCTCTTCAGAATCTTTACATGGCACTTTTTAATGTAGTGCATCAAATGATATCGAGAATGTCTAGAGAACAACTGTTCTCTAATCTCTGGATTCTCAGTCAGCCAGTCAGATATATCTTTGGACTTAACTACCTCATCTTTATCCAAAGATTCCAACCAGGAATAAACCGGCAGCCATTGATCTGTACGTTGAAATCGAGCATGTGGAACATCAGCCTGATTTGTCTCGGTTACCTGGTGCAGGAGAAATGGCAACTATTTAGCACATAACGCATTGAGATTGAAAAGGGGAAAAAATCAATCGCACAGCAAACATAAAAATATAGACAACAAGATCAGAATTTGAACACCCAATATCATGCATTGTAAGGCATGGGCAGGCCATGCAATGTTTTCTTTTGACAGACTATTTAACACTTCATAGAGGGTCAAATTTAGCTAGCTATCTGTCTAAAGACAAAATTCTTAACACCTAAAACAGAAAAGGGTACCTGATTCTGAGTGGGAAGTCTCATGTATTTTTGAATGGAAAGCAATCGATCAATGAGATCGGAACGGTGCATGGATTGTAAATCAGAAGGTAAGGATGAGTAATTAGAATCAATCCATGTCTCCACCTCCATCGTACTCACTGCTTTCACTCCAGCAAAGGCACTTAGCCAAAGTCGAGCCATTGTTTCCCATTCTTGTGATTGATTAGGGTTTTGTTCGCTTCCTCTGTTGTTGTTGCCTTCTCCTTCTAGGGTTTGTTCCATTGAATTCGACATTTTTTTTCTTTTTGTTTGACTAGTCAGTCGCTCCCACCAGCCCTCGCACCAGGGGTTTGCTCCTGATATTGTTCTTTAAATGGTGTCGTTTTTGCATAAGCTTAGGGACTTTTTGATGACGTGTTCTATTGTTTAGTAACTGCTAATTAGCTCAGGAGTATGCTAATTAATAATATTACAACATAATTATAATTGTTTTTTTAAATAAAATATTAGTTCATTTCGAATAAATTTAAGTAGATTCACTCGGAGTATTACAAAGAAAATATTTTATCAAAAAATACAAAAACCATAAAATATTATTTTATCTCCATAATTTAAATAAATTATCTATAATAATAATAGTGTTAAAATTCAATATAAAAATATATATAATTGAAAAATTCAACCCTAATTAAATTTAGTTAATCTTAAAAAAAATGCTGTTTTGATTAAAAAATATTTTTAAAAATAATTAAATGGTTTGAGTATCAAAACAATAAGGCGAAGTTGAAGCTAGCCAGGTAAACAAGACACCCAAAGCTTTTAATTGAATCAATTAGGCTTTTTATTTTTATTTATTTGTCCCAAATCAGATAGATAAAGATTAACCTGCAACATAATGATCATAACTAGGTTGTGGTCGCTCTTAAACTCAATTTGAGCATTTCCCAACCCAGCTAAATTATTTGGGCTTATATTTTGGCCCAATTATGGTTTAATAGGAGCTTTTGGTTTTCAAATCTAGTGCATGCTTAGCCCTATGTTTTAAAAGCATTTACAAAAAATATAAATTTTAAATTTTTTTGCTTTTTTTTTTTTTGTATTTTCATATGATTTTAATGTCTTGACATCAAAATTATTTACAAAAAAATATTATTTTAATACATTTCTAAATAAAAAATATTTTAAAAACAATTTCAACTACACACTAGATAGTCTACCACTTAAAAAGAAAAATTGATATCGTTTTAACAAAAATATTGAATAAAAAGAAAACATTGTAGCTGTAGAAGTCCAATGACTACTTGAAAAGATATCTGATTTTTTGGTAATTATTTTTTAAAATATTGTTTATTTTTTAAATTTTAATTTTAATATTAATACATTAAAACGATAGAAAAACACTAATTTATTTATTTATTAAAAAAAAACACTTTAAAATGACAAAACTGGCTCTGGAAAAAGGTGTCCTAAACCAATTCTTATTATTGATTCCGAAGGAGAAAAATACTGAATCTTATTCTGGTTAAAACACAAATATTTTTGCAGATGCAATGCAAGGAACATGTTTGTGGTATTCATCATTGTTAATCAAATTTTGACTGCTTAATGTTTTTTGGATTTTCTCATCTTCTTTCAACACAAACATGTTAGATAAGTCAAAAGTTAAAAAGTAAAATAATAGTTTTCAGTTTGTTTATATATATCTTTCTAGAATAAAATCCAAAAATAGTAGATGAGAACTGGTAATCACTGAAGCCACCAACATCCATATACCCTCACCTGATTTCCAAATCCCTCCCCATCATTAACAAGAGAGATGATAGGCAATTCATTTGGAGGTTCCAACCTCTAAGACATGGGCAAGAAATAAAAATAAAAAAAAACACAGGCCATGATGCTAACTAAATAGTAAATAGAGATTAATAAGGCAAGATCATCTTACCACAAGATTTAAATAAAACAAATGGTAGCACAGGGGTTACATTGTTATCTATTTGTAGATAATAAATCAATTTCTCTAACCTGCTGCTGGCTCTATGAATGAACTGCATGCTTAAATTCAAAATGTTACTACTACAAAAAGTTTACCTAGTCTTTTTGGCTTTGGCCATTTTCTTTTTTCTTTTCTTGATAGCCTTGGGAGTTTTAGTCTTTCGAGCTTCTCTCTTCTCCTCCTTTACCTTCTTCTTATGCTCTTTTCTCGCAGCTTTTTTATCAGCAGGATCCTGTTTCTCGGTTTCTGATGATGAACCACTCCCATCTGAATCAACCGAGTCCTCTTCCTCGCCATCTGTCCCAGGGTCAGATTCACTCTCAGGAGAGTTTGAATGCCCATCCTGAATGACAGAAGACTCTTCTACTGGGTTTGCATCCACTTGCCTCCTTTCTTGTTGGGCTGCAGAGGAGCTAGAAAGAGCCTCCTTTAATCCAGTAATAGTCTTGTAGTACATGTCTCCAGTATCGTTGCCACTTGTTATCCGCATTACATCCTCCTCGGCATGCTTGACATCATCTAATGTCTTTGGAATATATGACTACATAGAAGCAACAAACACACTTCTCAAAATTAGGATCCATCCCAAATATATATATGCATGTGTACATTATGATATCATGTTTCAAAGATTTTTGTATCCTCAGCCGCATGAGGTATCCCAAATATTTCAAAAGTCAATCCTCCCAAGACCAAAATAAATTTCACATTTGTGTAAATTACTGAAAAAAGAGTTGTGAATTGGTAAATTAGAAATTCAGATTGAGATTGAATGCTTCACTTGCAAGACCTTTAAAATTGTTAAACTAGGCAAACATGATAAGAACCAGAACAGATACCCCTTTTTTTACAAGGGAAATAAAATCACAGTTTTCTCTTTCTATAGGAAAATAATAATAACCTGAACAAATACAGAGTCAGCAATTTCATCCTCTGCAGTCAAATCTCTTGTCAATATTTTTTGCTGAACCTGAAAAATGAAATAAATGGTCACAGCAGAGATCTCCATGATAGTCTTTAAGAAAACCAAGCAACTGAAAGGACATAAACCTCTTCCAAGTAACTGTCAATGGATTCATCATTAATAGTCGGATCCACTATGAAGTCAAACAGCTCCCGAATAGTCATGACTGCTACACCATGTTTCTTAAAGAAATCCTGTGAGCACAAGTCTTGATTAATTCACTTTCTTAAAAACAGGCAGGCACTGTGTTTTTGCTAAAGGCAATGAAAGTTAAAAACCACAACCATTCATCATGTGGATAGCACTTACAGAAACATGAAGACAATCTTCACGTAAAAAGTCAAGGGCATGAGGATGGTCAAGATCAACTGCTTGAGAGACATCAATTATATACAAGCGACCCTAACAAACAGGAAAAATCATTTTGATCAAATATCCACAGGAACAGATGTGATCAGTTCAATATTTCTAGAAAGCTATGCAAATTTTAATCATGTTCTGTGATCACACATTCAATTGCATTTTTTTATTAAGTTGTTATTGTTTTCTCCCATGTCTTAATAAAAAAAAATGCCTGGTGAAGACATGATATCTATTCAGTGGGGAAGCATGAGATGTTCACCTCATAGTAAAGGATGTTGTACTCACTGAGGTCTCCATGCACTAGCTTACACTTCTGATATAAAGTCCGCATAGTAATAATCATCTAGCAAATACACCACAAGAAGTTATCGCAATCACCAAAAACGAAACAGCAAAATACAAACATTAAATCCTTTTCTTCTTGATTCTAAATGAAGTGACAAGAAGCATCTATTGTCCATGTGCCACGGTCCATATCATGGCATCCTAAGAGAAGTTATGTTTTATGCTCCTCCAAATTGATCCACACAAGGATCTGACGGCTATTATAATTATCAGCAGATTTAACTTAGACTATGAAAGTTATTCAAGCACACCAGAGTGCCTATGAGATTCTTAACTAGATATATTTTTGCTGCTATTTCAAACTTCAAACCAATAATGATGATAATATAAAAATCCAAAAGCCTACACACCTCCATATAACTTTCACGCAACTTATCCATAGATAAGGCAGCATCCTTTAGACGAGGAGCGGCCCAACCAACTTTTCCTATAATGCATAAGAAAACTCTCATTACCTCCACAGAGTAGTAATATACAGGAAACAAACTTTATCCTCCACAAGAGGAACTTCAGGTAAACAGTTTGATGGGTTTGATATATAAAGCAGATTATCTTTCTCCTGGCCTGTTGATGTGGAGATGTCTTGAAAAGACACATGCACACAAACAACAAACACAAAAGAATAAAGTACCTATGAATTCCATGACCAGGACATGAAGTCTCAAAAGTATGGGTGTTGGGCACCTGATTCCTGCTGCTTTTATCCTGTAGCTCGCAATGAAGTTGAAAACACATAAAATCCCAAAGTAATTTGCCGAAATAAATTAGATTTGAAGTGTATTTATAAGATTATTTTCTTCCTTAGCAGGATTGCAGAAACAAATACTAATTGATGACCAAAAATAGGGTCTGTCTTTAAAGTTTGAACCGTGTATGATAGGCAAACAGATTTTGCAGCAATAAATTTTTTTAGAAAGAAGAGTCCTAACCTTGCAGTGTCATGAAAAATGTAGAGGTAAATGTTGGTCTTACCTCAAAAGATTCCTCATTTCTTTTTCAGCCCACGTCTTTACCATTTTTCTGGGATTGTGCTTGCAGTATCCATGTCGGAAACGGTAGTCACCTTGTACATACCGATCTCGATCTCTATAGTTGTTTAAAAGAAATATGATAAATAACACGGTAAGCTAGAGAATACAACACATCCAGCCAGTAAATCAAAATTTATTTTTTGTCAAAGAGAAACAAATATGCGTAGGTATAAGAAAGAAAAAATGTAAGCAAATACACAAGGGCAATCTATGAAGCTATTTCTGGCGCGACATCTGCCACCACTGACTCAATCACACTGGCAATCATTAAAGCACTTGACTGCTATTTGAGAAAACATTTATTTAAGAGACAATAAAACCAGGAAATCAGAAGCTAAACAACAGTATCCTGATTCAAGAACATTTTCCAAGGTTTTTCTACTTCCAATTTGTTTGCATCTCCCGTAAACGGTTATCTGTGTAGCACCGTATTTTATATCTTTAGCATCAAATGCTATAATCACTCCTTTCTTAACAACTAAATCCACCCTGGACTTACTTAAAAACCAAAACCGAAGTTTTGTACACTTTGATTGCTAGTTCCTGGCCATCAGTTTTTGTTGCGTGATAAACATTTGCCTGCCACGAATCAGAAACAAAAAGTTCAAACAACAACACGGAACAGAACTGGTACAAATAATATGAAACCAATAATGCCCTTTACTACCTCTTTTCCTGTCGAAATGCAGCCATTGATATCATTAAACACACCGCGATTCAACATTTTAAATAAAACCATACGCGTTCTAGGATCGATAGCCTGCACAACAGCACACCAGATTACACACTTTCCTTGCAATAATATGTGTGTGTGTGTGTCTCAAAAAAAAAACCTTTGAACATATTCTAGCAAATAATCATCACCTGCTCAACTGTAGCGCGATCGGCTTTCTCAGTATTTCTAGTTTTCCCAATAGCCATATCTCTCACACTATGGCGAATGGCAGTCGTAACTGAATTCGACATTCCAACTTTCACTCTCCCTTCCCATTCCTACACGAAATCAAAATCACACATAAGCAAATAATAAAATTAAAAAGAAAAAAAATAAATTAATACCTCTAAAGGAGAAGCACGAATATGATGCGAGAACTTCTGGTTGCGATTAGAGAGAGGTTGAAGAGTCGAAGAATTCGGACGCGAGTGAAGGCCGCCGTGAGCATTAGGACGGCGTGAATTGAGAGTAATCGCGCTATCAAATGAGTCGTCGTCGTTTTTGGTATCTAACCAGTCTAACGCGTCGGCAATTTCAGAGTCTGATGACCAAGAATCTTCCTCCTCGGATTCTTGTACTTCAACCTCGGGCCTGGCTTCATTAGATGATGTTAGAGGTTCCAATTGATCGATATTTTGTTGTGTAACTGACATTGCTACGGTCGTGTTCAGTTACTGAGCTTGGAACGGTGAACAGGGTGGGTTCTTCGGGTTCCTGTTATACTTGTTGTGAGCTAGGGTTTTAGCGTTTTAGGAGGAGATCCTTCCTTACAAAGGGGACCCTTACCGGTTGCCACGTAGGATACAGTTCTTATTACCCCCTGGTATACTATCCGCACTGCCACGAAGGAGTTTTAAAAATATTTATTATAATTTGTATTTTAATTATATAAAAATTAAAAGAAAACAATATAAAAAGAAAAAAACGATTTAAATTCTGAAAGAAAAAAACGAATTAAAATTAAATTCTCAAATAAATATAATTTATTTTTAAAAATAATATGTATTTCTACTGGCAACAAATTATTGAATAAAACTTAATGACAATTTAAAAGGTATTCCTAAGAGTCTTAATAATATAAGATAAATATAAAGAAATTATATATTTTTAATATAAAAGAATTATCTTATTCATGTATTTCTTTTTTTCAAATAATATTTAGAATTTTTTTTTAAATAAAAAACTTATTGTCATTATAAAAGTAAATTTTGATAGAAAAAAAGTGTTTGTTAAAAAAAAAAACAATCTTGTTCCTTTTAGAGAATTATGTAAAACATTTAAATAAAAAATAATCAATTAGAGAGTTCATTCTTATTGACAACTTATAACCTTTAATATCTGCTAGGTCGGGCACGTAACTTTTAATGAATTAAGATAAGAGAAATTAACAAGCTAATTATCATTTTAAATTATCATAACTCATTTTTAACCCCCAATTGTTGTTTCATATATTTTTTTAAATAATTAAAATATACATTTTCATGAAATATAATCAATTTTCATATGTCGTTTTTTTAATTCTTTGCACTTTTTTTATTTTATGGAAAAAATAAAAGCGATTAAAAATATAAAAAAATATAAAAGAAGAAATATAATTCAAGGGAGTGAAACGAGATGTATTAAAAAAGAAAATATATAAATGAGAAAAAGAAAAGTAAATAGAGAATCAAGCCGGGATTACAAAATAAAAAAATAATAATTTAATAAATCAAAACTTGTTTTTATTTTTATATTAATTTAATTTTTTTAATGAAATCAACATCAACTACATGTATCCATCGGAATAAGGGGATTAAAAACATTAATTAAATTCAGAATTGGATTTTCATGGGTTCGAGAAAGCGGTGGGCCACAAAGAATCCACCCAGAAATTTCGTTGGTATCACGTGGCCTTTACCGTAGCCACGTCAGTTGGGTCGTTGGAACCACCTTGCTGCGGAGTGCTGGACAGTCCCAAAATCCTGACCATACACTTTCCAGGACCTTCCCTTGAAAAAACATAGCAATCACTCACAAAGAAAACAACAACATGATGTTTGTTCGCCAAAAATAAAAAAAATAAAAAATGAATTGAATATCTCTTCACTACACCGAAAAATTAGATATGTCGGAGATTTTTTTAGGGGTGCTCGGGAATACAGTTAGACCGTGATTTTAGTCCCTTTTGATTGGCTAATATCAAAACTATATATTTTTAAAAAATATATATTACTTTAATAAATTTTCAAATAAAAAATAATATTTATCATCATATACAAGACTTTTGGAAATCTCAGGGATAAAAATGGTAGATTGACAAAAACATATTGTCGGCTTTTAAATTTCTGGCCACGAAACACCAAGAAAATGCCAGTTGAAAGAATTCAAACAAAGAATTTATCAGGTTGAAAACCTAGCCCAATAATTAATACATGTGGCTCTGTTTAAGCTTTTGCTTCTAGGTACTTTTTATTTTTAATTATTTTTAATATACAATACAATATATAATTATTTTTTATTTAAAAAAAAAATTAATATCAACATATCAAAATAATCTAAAAAAACAAAAAAATTCATTCTTTTTATGAAGAAAAAATGGTTATCAATGTATGTTTACCTTCAAGTGATCATTAACCTTTAATTAAATATTCGAAGGACATGGGAGTAATGATATTTTTTATTTTTTTAAAATTATTTTAAATATAAAAAAGTAAACACAATTTTTTATAAAAATGATTTTAAAACACTGGTCGTAGTGTGTACATCTCTGGCAGCTCTTCTTCGGCCGATAACTTTCGAACAACTTTGGGCCCTCTTTTTGTCACCTCTCATGAAAAATGAATGCTAAGCTCAGGAAGTTAGATGGCAATAATGAATCCAAACCAATTCACACGACATGATTGATGGTTCCACTCTGTTTAATTGATTTGAAGTTAGCATCATGCACCGCATTAAGAATGTCCTCGCAATAATTCAGCAATTACCTTCTCTCTCGTCAAATATTTGATTTGAAATAATAAAAAACAAGAGCTCCGATCCAGAAAATTGATTGAAGCGCCGGCAACCCATCTGTGGATTGCGGTGTCCCGGAAACTCCTTCAGATGACAAGACTCTACTCATTGATTCTTGTATCAGTTTCTTGGCACCTGTTTTGTACGTGTGTATACTCGGAGACATGCGTTAAATTATCTTTTATAATTTAAAACAGTAATTATGAATTCATATGAACCTGTATTTTAGCATTCATTTTGGAAAATAGCCTTTTCATTAAGAATTCATATTTTTAGTTGAATTGGTGTTTTTCTTAATTAGAGATGGGTTTTAATTTCTTTTTAAGTATTGGTAGTATATCAACATTTATTGTTGTAGCAAGGAATAATAATCAATTGCATCAAATCTCTATCAGTAAACAATAAAAACAATATTATTTTAATATATTTTTAAATAAAAAACTATTTTAAAAATTTAAAACAATTATATTCCTCCATTTAACTTGTTTTATGCCACATGAAATAATCTCCAAAAACTTTCACATATGTACATAAATAAAATGCAATATATATATATATAGAGAGAGAGAGAGAGAGCGAGAGAGAGAGAGAGGAGGGAGGGAGGAGTTACTATCGAGAATTCCCGATTCCAAAGGGCAACATTTCTTTTTCATAATTTGCATCAAATCTCTATCATTCAACAATAGCCACATCTTCACCTTCCTCAATCTCCACCATCCCTCCAAATCCATGATCTCCACCGTCTTCCACCATTCCCTGCCATTGCTCCGACGGTACACATTCCACTTTATGCCTCAACTTCCAATCAAGTGCTTGACATCCTCTTGAGCAATAATTTACCGCCCCACAAACCGAGCACCGGCGAAACTCATGTGGCCTTGTCTCGGGTCTCCCGCAGCCACCATGAGAGCACAGCCTCAAACCATGATCCAACACCCCACGTCTCGACTCGAACCACTCTTTCAAAAACCCGTTCACCGGATGCGCCTCTCGAGCGGGCACGTTACATCCAAAATCACTTAGCAATGGACATCCAGTGATAGCAGGACCCCTTACCGTACAACCGTAGCGGAGGTTTTGTTGTTCTTCTACATGTTTTTGCTGGGGTTTCCATGTCAGCATGGACCGCAAGGATAATGCAAGCTCCTGTGCGTTAGCCTGGACTAAAAACCGGCGACCCTGAACAATATTCCGGGGGACGCCGTAACCATCTTGAAGGCAATGGCCGAGCTCCCGAAGCGCGTCAATATGACCCAGAACAGCTGCTCGAGCACATAGAGCCACGCCGGCTCGTAGATTTTTATCATTTTTGGAGCCTCCACTCCCGTTAAATTGTATAACCGCAAGAGAGTAAAGGGCCAAGGCGTGAGATTTGATAGCAGCTTTTGCCATTAAAGAAGCGCCACTTCCTCGGTTTTGTAAGCAGTAAAACCGGATCTAAAAACACCAAAAACTTGAAACTTTCAATCTTTGCTGGTCAGAAATATAATACTGGCCGTCTTTCAAAGAGAAAAACTCGAAACTTTCAATACAAATAGAATATACACTGACCATTCCTAGAGTGTACAAGGCTTCTCTGTTGCCTGCGTTAACACACTGCTTTAAAAACTGGTGGGCCGGATCCGACCACCGTTCTGCTTTCATGGCGAACGTTTTAACTCCAGCTCTCGACAAAACAAGAGGATCTAGAGCAAACTTCTTTAATCTTTTACATCTGTCGAGAACATATATGTTCAAAGTATAGCATGTCAATCACTGGAACAAAAACCCACCAAGAATAACAGCAATAAATCCACAAAAACTAGACTTACGTGATAATAATGTTTATAAAATCTGAAGGGCGAGAGGCAGAGGCGCTAAGCTTGGAAAGAATATGAAGAACAAGATCGTCTGGTAATTGATCAAAGAGATCAGGTTTCTCGGAGATTGTACGTAATCTTTTCCTCTGAGCAGTGCCCATTTCACTGAAACTTGAGATTTGGAAAGCTGGGAACGGTACTGTCTCCTGATTGTGGTATTAACGAGACGTTGCGATTGCTGGCTCGTTTATAAGGGGGCTCATCATGCAAGATGGTAGCACTAGCAAACAAAACGATTTTTAAATAGGACCCACTTCCCGTCAAATATATTAATGTCTCTCGAACACCTAATATAGGACGTAGTTGAAGATTTCTAAGTTTTTTACCGGCTATTCTTAATTATTTTCTGTACACTAGTACTATATATATATATATATATATATATTGCCCTAGAAGCAATGGATCATAAATTTTGAACATGATTCAGTTGGTAATTAGAAGACTCGTGAGCGTCTAGTTTAAGATTTAAAGTTAAAATTCTATTATTAGTTATTTGAAGAGGTTGTTTTAATGAAGCTACTCTCATAAAGTAATAGGTGAACTTTATATCTATTCATATTTTTATTAGTAGACTATATATCTTACTTTATATTTATTGATATTACTTTATATTAATTATTAAATTCAATAGTTAATGCAAATAAAATAAATAAATACACAAAAATTGAAGTTTTAATAGTTTTGTTACTATGCTATACATGTGAAATAAATATTTTATTGGTGAATAATATTTAAAGTGGTGCTATTTTTACAAATTGTTTTTTAGAGTTCACACTTAGAAAAATATCAATAATTGGATCTACTTTTAGCTATATATTTTTCAAATATAAATGTAATATGAACATTTAATGTTCTTTTTAATGAAAAATATAATATTTTATACTATTTTCCAGTAAAAAAAAAGAAAAAGGGAAAGGGCTATGATGGACGATGGGCATGGCATGTAGCGGTCAAAGCGGCCACATTGCAGGCCACCTGCCAGGGTAAGCTACGCATAGGGTTCTGTGAAAATTATGCTTTAAGTTGTTTTTAAGAGTACTTTTTATTTAAAAATATATTAAAATAATATTTTTTATTTTTTAAAAAAAAATTAATATTATTATGATCTAAAAGCATTAAAAAAATTAATTTAAAATAAAAAATAAAAATAATATTTTTTTTTTCAAAAATATTTTTAAAATACAAAAAAACAACAGAAGAATTAAAAGTTAGTGTGTGTGGATGGGGGTGCTGGAATTCAAATAGATGCCTTTGTTCAACTAGTGACTTCAATCGAGTGTGCAAAGGCATTGATGCGTTGCCTACTTGAAATTTAAAAATAAAAAAGAAAAAAAGAAGAAGAATGAATTCGAAATCTGATCCCATGAGCTGGTTTTGCACTGATCATCGAAGGAGAAATAATAAATTCCGAATCGAATCCCATTAAGCATGTTAGCATTTCAAAATCCTCAGGATATTTGTTTCTAAGAATCTCAATTTCACTTTTTATACATTAATTATTTTTATTGATTTCTTACCTTTCGGAATAACAAAATCCTGGAATGACGTGTATAATACTATGTATTTTCTTACCAAATACATTCACACGCATACAAGGTATACACACACACGCATAAAATAGTATGTCTGTAAATTATGATTTTTTAAAAGATTAAATGCGTACAGTGCTTTACTAGGGTTGGGTAGATGTGATATACGGTGGGCTAAGCTAACTAGCTGTAACTTAAAGGACAAATAACTCTAAATAAATTAATATTAAGGTGTTTCATTATAATAATAAAATAATTAAACAAAGTCAAATTTTTTTATTGAAGAATGGATCTGTCTAAGACAGGATAAACGTGTAGCTGTTCATCGAAGCCGACTCTGCCATTACACGAGTGATGGGAAAAAAAATAAAAATTGAAACTTTCAGTTTATATATATTTGATTAATTTTATAATTTTTAAAATTAACAATCAATTAAAATATTTAATAATATTAACTGATGTGAAACTCAAACTGATAATATAATTATAGGGGCAAGAATTATACTATAGTTAATACTATTTCTTACCCTTATAAAATGGACCGACCCATTGCAAATATACATCAATTCCATAAATAAATACACTTAGTATTAACACATCAATTCCTCGTATTAATATAGTACTTAACATAGTATTAGTTCTATCACTTGTATATACAAATCAACGTTTTGAAAATCAAAATACGATATATTATATATTATTTATTTATTTATTACATGAGTTACCAAATATAAACATGAGAATTCTTTTTACATATATAATTAAATAAACATATTGTCCCCATGTATTTATTTGGTTCGTGTTTCTCCTACTGTCTTATAAAATGTTTAATATGCAATGTACCCTCAGAAATGTAAACAATAAATACAGAAAGCTTTTTTTTTTCTCCTTAAATATCATGGAGAAGTAAAGCAAATCTCTTGGACATGTGTTTCAATACAATCGGTTGTTTATATATCTATATATTAATCCTTTTTTTCTCGAATATTCTCTTTTATTTGTTTTTACGCGAGCAAGATTCAATATCAGACATGTTACATTCCTTTATGATCTTACGTGCTCAATTAACTTAGCAACCATATTTTGAAAAATCCCGAACACAAATTACTCGTTATCTGTATAGTAAATTTTGAGTTTAAGTTAGAATATATATTCTTTTTGAGAAGATTTTTACTTGTTTATTTAGATCCAAAAAATAAGATTTAGTTTTGTATAAAAATATTTTGAAGAATCTTTATTTTATAACTGCATCATCACAAAGTCCCTACTCACTTGTGATGATAAAATACTTGCGATCTGTATAGTAAATTTTGAATTTGAGTCAGGATGTTTATTTTTTATAAAAACTTGAAATAATTAAAATTTTACTCGTTCACTTGGTTCAAAAAAACATATTTTCCCTACTCACTTGTGGGAAGCAAGAATGATTTGTTTATATTTACGCATACTTTTTTTCTGAATGAAGAAGTAATTATTAATTGGATGAAAGATGTAGGAAGTAACAATGATGGATGGTGGCAGGAGATCGGCATCTTAAACTTGTTCTACACACACTTTTATATCTCTACGCATAGTGTGTGCAAGTTGGGGATCGCAAGTTGCGAAACTTGTGAGGTATAAAGTTTTGCACATCAAGCTAGCCCTGGATATTTACGTGTAGGGACATTAAAAAAAAAGAAAAAAAATAATTTTCTGACTTCTCAAGTTGGATAATGAAGATTGAGGATAAGGTCTAGAGAGAGTTGGTAGAACACTTATCCCTTTCATTACCACAAAAAAAAGAGATGAGCCGTACATGGTTTGGTACAAAATGAGACACACCCTTTAACATTCATAGTCTTATTTGTCACTATTTTATTTAAAAAAAAAAATTAGGTGTTTTTATATCATTTTCATATGCTGATATCAAAATTAATTGTAAAAAATTAAAATAAATATTATTTTGATATATTTCTGAACAAAAAACACTTTCAAAAACCATCTTTACCATATTCCCAAACAATTACTAAACCTTTTGCTCATCACTTCCCCCCCCCCCCTCTGGTAGCATTATAGAAATCATAAATTGGTTCTTACGATATCAAATCAAAAGTTAAAAGATATTAGTCTTTTATTGTGCATCAGGACACACTTTATAATATACTAGACAATGCCCCCGCGCTTCGCCGCGGGCGGCACAATTTTTTTTTCAATGTAAAAAATATTAATTGTGTGTATTTTTTTTATTATAATATAAATTTAGCTAAAATAATAAATCTGTGCAGAATTCATGTCAAGTGCAAGTTTTCTATAAAATATATGAATTTAAAATCGATATAAAGTTAAATAAAAAAGCATAAATTTATTATCACCATTAAAAAAGCAAGAAAACTCGGATATCTGAATTATTCAGTTCACTGTATTAAGATTAGTTCATTTTATAATTCAATTTAAATAAAACAAAAATATAATTTAAATTGTGAAAATATCCACAATAATAAAATTAATAATTTAAATTTTATATTTTTATTTTATATTTTAAATTAAAAAAATGATGTTTTGAGATTATTTTGATGTGGTAATGTAAAAAAAAAAAAATTAAAAATAAAAATAAAAATATTATAATACTTTTCTGACCAAAAACACTTTAAAAAACAAACTCAATTGTACTTAAACAAAAGATTTATAAAAGAAAGTAATAAAAAACCAATAACTAAAATTATCATTATTATTGTGTAAAATAGTAAAATCATAAAAATCATTCAATCAAAAGAACAAATAAAAATAAAAGAAAAGAAAAAAACAATAAGTAAAGGGAAAAAGGAAGCAGTATTAATTTTAAAATGACTACCAATTTAAATTCAAATCTCATGATTGAATCGATCAAAAACAAATCCCGAAAAAAAAACCGATAAAAAAAACTAAAAGTATAGATGTATAAATACGAATAAAAAATATACATTGTCTAAGATTTTTCAAAAAAAATTAAATGAATTAATATACAAAACCCTCAAATAATCAAATAAAAAATTAATAGTTAAATTTCTATCAACAAAAAGATGAATACATAAATTGAAAATTTGTTTTTATGTGATTGTTATTATCAATACTATAATAGTTAAAATTATTACCAACATTACTGTCAAAACAATCTCAATAATTAAATTATCCTGAAAAATCACTAAAAAAACAACCACTGAAATTATCATGATCATTGCATAAATAGTCAAATCATAAAAATCACCCAATCCAAAGAAGAAGAAGAAAAACGAAGCAAAAAACAAAACAAATGAACAAAGAGAAAAAATGAGCAATATTAATAAAAAAGCAATTCAAATAATTAAATTGCCCTGGAAAATTATTACAAAAAAGCAAAATATTTGTATAAAAAACAATAAAAAAATCAATTAATAAAAAATACAAAATAAACATCATAAAAAAAATGAATTAATAACAAATGAAATCAAACTTTGTATATATTACCAATTTCAATTGGAGGACCAAATTAAAGAAAGCAAAACATCCGGACCGGAATAATTGAAGGAATAAGAAGTAAATAAAAAATCAAGACTATAAGGACTGAAATAAAAACTTCTTATATAATCAGTTTTAATTGAAGGGCACAATTGAAAACAATAAAACTTTAATTTGAATAAATCAGTAATGAAAACGAAATCCAAACCTCATGGACCAAAATAAACTTTACACAAACATCAGGGACCGGAGCTGACTTTGGGGGCGGCAGGAGAGAGAAAAGTGACGTCCATGATAAACCCGTCCGCCGTGGCTTAACCGGACATCTATGACGGGCACGCGCCGAGACAGAGGAGAGAGGACCTCCCGGCACATCTTCTGGAACGGCGGAAGTCAATTTTTGAAGGCGGTAAGACACCGCACGCGCCTCCAAAGAGGCGTGTCTGTGTGAAACCCCGCTGGCGCGGGCCGGCCACGCGCCAGCCGTCCGCGCGTAAAAATAATAAAATAATGGGCGAATTACCGACACGCCCCTGACCCCACCCATAATTACGAAAATACCTGATGGGAAAGGACGCCCCTGTCCCCGTAACTGTTCTCTATTTTGTCGTTTTCTGGGCCCATTTTCGTCTGCGCACTGTGCAAAAAAAGATAGAAAAACCGAGAGAGCCCCTGCCCCCCTGTGCACTATTTTGTCTTTTTCGGGAGTTATAATCGGTAAGACACTGTTCACAGGCGGAAAAGACAAAAAAAAAAAGAGGACATACATCCGCGAAGCACTGGGACAAATTGCGAGTCCACAGTGCTTTGTGTCTTGTGCTACAGTAAATTTTGCTACAGGAATTCCTCGACGCCTTATATATATATATATATATATATATATATATATATATATATATATATATATATATATATATATATATATATGCGGGGACAATAAAATGATCAATTTATCATTCTAAAAAAAATCATTTAACTAGCTAAAAGTAGAATAATATTTTTCATAGAGTTTATTTGTTATTAATATATTGATTGAGAACAAATCGGTACTTTAACATTTAATTTAAATACACATGGAAATGATTTAAATACGTTTAAAAATAAAATAAAATAATATAGCCCAAGAGCTTTTCAGTCTTTTAGCATTTTGATTACGCAGTAAAATGATTTCATCGCTCTTAATAGCAATAAATAAATAAAAATAATACTATTAAGCTTATTTGAATCGATGATCATGTTCTGGGTTTTTCTTGTTTCTTTAAAAAATATATTATTTTAATGCATTTCTGAATGAAAAAACAATTTCAAAAACAATATTAATCACACTCTCAAACAAGAAACAGACAAAGATCTACTCATCTCTCAATGATTTTTGGCCATGCCTCCTCTCTTTTAATTCGATTCATCATCTTTGATTTCTTCTCAAAACGACCTGTTTTTATCAGCAATCAACAATATAAACAAGAATATGAGCAGGCCACCAACAGGGGTCTGTCTCAGTGGTTGTTGGAGGGCGCCCCCCTTCACGGGACCAAGGTTTGAGAGTCCCAGCGGTCTGTGGAGGGCGTCCTCCTTCATGGCTCCCTGGTTCGCTCTCTGTTTGGTACGCCTGTCATCCCCGTGGTGCCTTACATGTTCACTGGGCTTGCAGGATGTTCCGTGGGTCCGGGGAATAGTCGAGGTGCGCGCAAGCTGGCCCGGACACTCCGGTTATCAAAATATATATATATATATATATATATATATATATATATATATATATATGAGCAGGCCTTCTTATAATTAAGTTATATGGACCTCAATTTTATACACTTTTATAATTTTCAAATTCCATGGGTATTTACGATCAAAAAAGTATCCCTCGTTATATTCTTCCCTCGCAATCTTGAAATGCAACCTTGGAAAAATTATCGAGTTCATCGAAATATCAATAGATATGATTTATAAGAAAAGGGGGATTTAAAAAAAGAAAGAATAATCAAGGGTGGTGTTGTAACTATAATAAATATAAAATAAGTATGACTTAGTTAATGAAGGAATGTGACTAAATCGGAAATTAATTAGATTATTTTAGTATATGAGCAATATTATATTTATTATTTGATTCTAATCAATTTATTCTTTATTTTAATTATTAATGTTTTTTTTATATTATTTAAATAGTAATAAGAGCTGGACATTCTTGAATCTTGGAATTGTTTTGATGATATCTTGATTGCATATTATTTTAAATAAATTATTATAATTTATCTTCACATATATTCAATAGGAGAAATTTGCAAGTGATGTATTCACATTCAAATATATTGGTTACACATTTATGATGACGTTATTCTTTCACGACGCATCAAAGCATCGATTCAGAATTTATTAGAGCAATATATTATATTATTATTAAAGTAAGAAATATTTATTTGAATAATGATCTGTTCATAAACACCTTCGTAAAGCATAAATGCATAGATTTATTGACCATTGATAAATAAATAAATGAGTCAGTGATACAAACTTGGGGTTTACTCCTTCTATGATTTCAAATTCGAGATTTGTAATTGCTAATATTATACTTATTTGAGACTTACATGATAATTAACTTAATGTTTTGTGAGATTAATCGAGGTACACGTAAATTAATCCGGACACTTACGTTAATAAAAAAAATCTATTTACTAGAGTTATTTATTTGAGTTTCTTGTGTATAATCTCATGTATATGAATATGAATCACACATTGTTTAACGACACATGTATTTCTTCACCATATATTTCTTGACGTCCAAAAGAGAGCAAAATAATCAATTGTTGAGCTATTTCTTTTTTAAAAAAGAAGAAAACATTGTTCACCTAGTTCATTGTTGATGAGAATGGTGTTTTCTCTTTTTTTGCGTAAAACAGTTTTTTTATTTTTTATTATTATTATTTAAACTGATATACTTCTTGAGCTCACCCGTCAATATGTATTTAGTTGGAGATTCTGATATGTATTTTTTAATGTTATTCTATGACCTTGTTTTTCTTAATTTTTTTATTTAGTTGTGTTACCTCATGTTAAGTTTATTTTTTAAAATAAGTTTTATTCTTAAATTAAATAGAGTTCATTTATTAAATATTGATGAATGCTCACTTTATTTTGTTTTGTTTAATTTATTTTTCAGAACATTGCTCTAATGACCCATGCGACATCTTTTTATGTTGCCATCCATAATTATAAAGTCAGGTTTGAAAAGTCTTAGTAAATTTTTTTTTTTATAATTCGTTTATTATCATTTCCTATAGTTTAAATTATATTATCATACTACCCAATATTATTATTAATCCAACCAAATTAATAACTCGATTATTATTTTTTTATAAAAATTGTCGTTGTTCAAGAAAATTTGTGTGTGCTAAATTTGTTTTTGACCTGCCCAAGGACAACGTGGATCATTAATCTAATTATCTGTATAGAGTGATTTAGTAAATAGGTCTTCGATAGAATAGTGATTGTCGGACTCGATCCTGCTGTATATACTCCACAAGTTAAGTATTTCGTGCACTCCTCGTAAGTTTTCTTCAAATTAAATTGATGTTTCAAAAATTAATTGTGTCCAGCCGTGGCGTACAAAGACATAATAGTTATCTTTGTATTTTATTTGACTATGATAGATGAAATATAATAAAAGTTTATTTTATATTTAATATGTATTATTGTCAAGATTATATATTTTAAAAAATAATTAGATATTAATTTTTTTACTCTAGTTTTTATTGAGTTTTAAAATTAATAATAACTCTAGTTATAAAATCAATACTTGCCTAGCTGATTTTGAAATAATAATAATAATAATAATTACTTTTATTTATAGGATGATTGTAATCAACTTAAGTTGACCCTTTAGCCTCTAACCTGAATCTTGTTTTTGGTTGACTCTCAAGCTGAGTTTTAAAATTATAATAATAATTATTTTTATTGTTATGTTGACTTAGTCAATGATCAACCTAACATGTGATTAGAGTTGAGTTTTAAGTTAATTTTGAGTCGTTTTTAAGACTATGATAATAATTATTTTTATTTTTTCATTGACTCGGATCAACCCGGGGTGACCCTCATTACCCGTGACTTGAGACTTATTATGGGTTGACTCCGAGTTGGTTTCAAAACCATGATAATAATCACTTTTATTTTTACATTGACTCAAGTTAATCTGAGGTAACCCTTTGACCTTTGACTCAAGCATTATTCACGAATGACCCTTCAAGTTGAATTTTCAAGTTATATTTTAATATTGTGATAATAATCATTACTATCCTTACATATTTTCATTATATAATTTAATAATCAAAAGTTTCTTGTGATAATATTTTAGAAATAAAAAAATAGAGTCTTTGGTGATATATTCTCTATATACCTTATGTTTTAAAAATACAAAAAATCACTTTTTATGTTTTAAAAATAAAAAAATTAACTTAAAAGTTATTATTTATCTTCTTAACAAAATATATTTCTATCTTTACTAATTTCATCTCTTTTATATTAAAATAATAACTAAACACCATCTTAAATGTATTTTGTTTGATAAATCATTGTGACTCACGTGCTCGGTGATTTAATTATATATTATACCTTTTGCGTGTTTATTTATACCTTGTAACTTTCATCAATCTGTTTTTTCTTTTTTCTTTTTTCTTTTATATATAAAAAAGGATTAATTTATCAAAATGCATGAATGCAACACTTAGAACTGATTATTATAAGTTAACAAATATCTTTATCCTGACATGAAAGGCACTCTGGGTGTCTATGTTATGCAAAAGACTAAGCTACTAATCCCCATGAACTGTCGTAGAATAATTTGCCATAATCACAAGCAAAGTACTCGCACAATCGTAGATATAAAGTATAAGTCCTGGTCGGTCACTAGTACTATTGGTTGAATAAATACACAAATTAGCTAGCTTTTATTGTTTTTCTTATTACCACGAGTTTCTATGTCAGTTTACGTGTACCTCGACTAATTTCACAGATTCTATAATTAATAAACATGTAACCTTCTAGTGATCATCATATTAATAACCATGGAGTTGGAACTGAGATCACAAGAGAGCAAACTGTTTGAGAATAATATAAATCATATTCTGGGATCTTACTTGATAGCTTAAGCTTTGAGATGAGACTCCAAAATATAATTTGTATTATTCTCTAACACACCCCTTCAAGTGAAATCCTTTTTGGGCTCGAAACTTGTACAGACCCACACTATCTTGTACTTGATTTTTATCAAATAGAATGAGGGTAACGGGATTTGAACCCATGACCGTTAGGTCAACAAGGCTCTGAAACCATATTAAAGAACCATCTCATCTAAAAACTTGAGCTATTAGGTAAGACCATATAATATGATTTATATTATTCTCTTACACACTCCCTCTAATAAAAGCCTTTTGCGCTTGAAACCTACACACAGACCCACAATACTTTGTGCTTAATTTTTATAAAATAGAATGATGGTGGTGAGATTCGAACTCGTGACCGTTGGGTCAATAAGACTCTGATACCATGTTAAGAAATCATCTCATCTAAGAACTTAACCTATTAGGTGAGGTCCCAAAATATAATTTGTATTATTTTTTAACACAAACCTCTTGGTCCAAGGTTTTACTATATGTTTAGCTGTCATTGTTCTTGACCTTTCTCCATGAGCCGGTCAATAATGCTGAAGAAATGTTCACAAAACATGGCTTGTTGACCTTGCAACCCTAGCAAATACATGGCCAAAATGTTGTGGAGCTGTTCTCCTGCAGTGATTGATGATGGCCCCACGTCGTCCCTTCTCGTGCCTGTAAATCTTCAGAGCGAGAGTGACATGCCACCTTCCACAACATGTTATCGAAAGCACTGTGTGCATGTGTTTACATGTTTCTGATTTCAATTGAGTGACATAATTACAGCACTAATTGGTTTCACGTGCTTTTCAGCAAGAAAAAAAGAAGAAGAAGGCGTGAGAGCCCCGCAGAATCAAGAGATCTCCAGGGGAAATTGATTGAGAGAACGCTCACTGTGCAAGGATTGCCAAATCGATCCAAACACCTTTTGAGGTTGCTGTTACGCATGAGACACCAGGAAAAAAAGTTTGATTGGCATGTTACTGTTATAACATCACGGCGGTGCCCTAGATTTCTACGTTCTGCTACTTCATGGGGAGGCAGAACTAGAGAATTAGCTCATCAACCACAGAATGATAGGAGGAACGACGTGAAAGATCTGTACCAGATGGTTTGTTACATCTATATATCTTTTGTTAGAGAATAATATAAATCATATTCTGTAGCATCACTTAACAACTTAAATTTTCAGGTGAGATGATTATTTGACATGATATCAGAATTTTATTGACTCAGTGGTTACGAGTTTGAATCTCACTATCTTCATTCTATTTGATAACAACCAAGCACAAGATGATATGAGTCTATGCAAGTTTCAAGCTCAAAGGAGTTTTACTTGAATGTGTGTTAAAGAATAATATAAATTATATTATGAAACCTCACCTAACAGCTTAAACTTTTAAATAAGATAGTTCCTTGACATGATGGACAATAGCTCATGATCTTGTGCTATGACCCTAACTAAGACTTTGATTCTCCTGAAGCTAATTTACTGGTGAGGTCAATGCTCAAACAAGGTTTCTTGAACATGGGCACGTTAAAATGTTCACGTTTTGACTTCTTCTTTTCCAGGTGAAATGGTTATCAAATGATGGTTTTTGCGATTGAGATTTGTAATTTATTATTATTGCTTCCTTTCTTATTTGCCCATATAAATATTGTCGACACTAGAAGAGAATCAAAGTCTATCAAACCCTAGAGTTACAAAACTACGTACAGTCTTGAAATGTAGAAATAAAATAAAATAAAATAATATATAAATTCTTTAAATGATAGCTCCAACCAACCTAGTTAAATCAAATAAATTTAGGAGATATAATTAATAAAAAATCAATTAATATATGCTATGATTGTTATTGTAAGAAAAAACTTAGTTAACTTATCCAATAATTTTCTTTGAGTTTGACTTGGATTTATCAATACACCTATATATCATATCGTGTGTGAAGAGCGAGCGATGGGCGGCGTTTAAAGCTCTTTATTCTCAAAGAATTTCTTGGTGTAAGTGGTGATATTAGCATATAATGATGGGATTTGAATTTCTCTTCTTCTACGTCCCCACTTGTTTTTTTTTTTTTTTTTTTAATCACACGTTTCTTGCAGACCGCATAAATCTGGGATAAGGTCGAAAGTTCATGAAATGGAAAAATCAAGGCTGTGCAAATTGTTTAGACAAAGTTTGGTGTGGTAGATATATCCTTAGGCCCCACCATTTTTTCGATGATTGGTATAGTTTCAACCTTATCCAACTTTTATCCCTGTATATGGCTATGTTACTAGAGAATAATATAAATAATATTTTAGAGTTTTATTTATTAGCTTAAGTTTTTAGGTGAAATGATTTCTTGACATGGTATTAAAACTTTGTTGACCCAACGGTCACAAGTTCGAATTTCATCACCCCCATTTTATTTGATAAAAAACCAAGCACAATGTATTGTAGACTTGTGCAAGTTTCAAGCTCAAAAGACTTTGACTTGATGAGGGGTGTTAGAAAATAATATAAATCATATTCTAGGGTCTTACCTATCATTTTATACTTTTAGGTGAGATGATTCCTTAACACTTGTTACCCTGGATCATCCCTTATTTTGTCAAAAAAAAAAGTAAGTTTTAACTGAAACTTTCCATGAATGCTATAGCTTGGAAGAGTCATCACTTCTTCATTGATTCCTTAGGTACAATTATAATACCCTTTTGTATTTGAAATTGTATTTAAGAACATAGTTGGTCTGAAAAAAATGTTAAATTGATATTATATTTTTGAGTTTTTCAATGATTTTGACACGCTAATATAAAATAATTTTAAAAATAAATTATTTTAATAAAAAACCTGCATCACAATTTCAATCCCGCATGAAGTTTGATTAATCAAATCAAATCATCATGGATTTTGTATTGGATGTGTGCCATCTTTACCATAAATCAACATAAAGTTGCGTGGGGTTTGATCATATATTCTTTAATGAATGTAAAATGGAAAGTGGATAAAGGCATAACGGCTATGTTGATGTTGAAATATGGGATATGATATTGATTCCATCTTACCAAACATGAAGATTTAAAAGAAGAATCATTAATTTGCAATTTACTTTCTATATGTCTATTATTAGTTTTTTTTAAGATTTTAATTAATGTATTTTTTAAATATAACAAAAAATATATTGAAAAACATTTCTATAATATTACTATACTTGACTCAATTAATCAACTTTAAAATTTCATCACTTAACTCTTTACTTGGACCGAGTTTCAGATTAAACCAAATGAGTCACTCCAATATGAGTCAATTGATTTGGTGATTTCAAGTACAATCCAAAAAAATGATAAAAAGTTGTTCACTTGAAAAGAAATTCAATATAATATATATATTTTTTTTGATATCAAGACAATAATATATTTGATTAACACGAATTAACTCAATATATTTGCAATTTGGATCATCGACGTGACCTCAATGAGTTTACTCAATTTAGCAACTTGTCTATTTCTTTCTCATGCCTTTTTTTTTTTTTATCTTTTCTACTATGCTTATTGAGATCAAATGGGATGAATATTGGATCAAAGTTTTAGTAAATAATAAGAGACTAAATTAAACAAAGAGTATGACATGTGCAACACATGTATTATCATGTGAGAGAAGTCACCACATTACGGTTTGTTTTGAGTATAATTGAGATTGTTTTTTAAAATGTTTTTTGTTCCGAATATATCAAAATAATGTTTTTTTTTTAATTTTTTTTTTAATATTAACATATCAAAATGATCTAAAACATCCAAAGAAATCTTTTTTAAACAAAAATAAAATAAAAAATCATTTTTTTCAAATATACTTTTAAAATACACACTAAAATTTTTGATGCTTCTTACTCCAATCTTTTTTTAATACCACTAGGATCTTTGCGTAAAAGAATTTCTTTTATGACGGTGCATGGTAATGATGTAGCGCCAATATGGCTCCCATGACCCATTTTTATTTTCTTTCATTTCCTCTATTTTTTGGGCTCTATAAGTAACCACTTCGAGTTTATTGCAACTAACTATCAAATATAAATATCGAATAAAATTAATATAAAAATATTAAATTAAAAAAATAAACCTCACAAATTACACTATATGAACTCATAGAATAATTGAGCGAGGGTTACATTAGATGAAATAGCCAATTACTTAGCTTTTTTTTATTTATTATCCAAATTCTCTCTTCGTCAAGTTATTTTAAATTTACCCCAACTTATTTTTTCTATGAAAAATAATATATTATCAACAAGTGATTCCATTCATCTATTTACTTATAATTAATGTATCGTTTACTCTTCCATGGCCTCTATTAGTTTTAAAAAATAAAATAAAACATTTAATCTTGATCAAATCTCTTTATTGATTTAAAATTAAAATTTATTTTTTAGAAAAATAGATTGCATATTTTATAAAAAAAAATATAATATTTAATTAAATAAGAAAGCGAGTAAGAAATTTATCATATGATCATTATATATAGTGTCCGTTTAGAAGTGTAGTTGAAATTATTTTGAAAGTGTTTTTTATTGAGAAATGAATCAAAATGATATTTTTATATTTTTTAAAAAATTATTTTTGATATCAGCACATAAAAATGGTCTAAAAACATTATTTTTTTTTTAATTTAATATAAAAATAAAAATATTTTTTCTTCAAAAACACTCTGAAATATAATATGAGAGAGAGAGAGAGAGAGAGAGAGAGAGAGATGTTCTTAAAGGTTAACATGAGAATAAGAAGGAAGGTCCATGATCAACAACACCAACCGGTTCATTACAAATCCATATTAAAAGTTAGGCTCCATTGCTATTGGGTTTTGGAATTTAATCTAAACTCAAAAGCCCATAATACCCAGTTTGGAAAGAGAGAAAAAAAGGAAAAAAATTGCAAAAAGAAACGCTTGCAAAGAAGGAAATCAGATTACAGAAGTGAATACCATTTTAGCTCCGAAGAGAGGAGAGAAAGCGATTCGCAGTGGCAGTGGCAGTAGCAATGGAGGCGGAATTGAAAGAGATGCTTAACGATCTTGATTCTATCAAGCAATCACTGCCTGATCCTTCAAATCTTGCTTCTTCAATTCTCAAGGTAATGAAATTTTGCTTGATTTCTCTGTATTTATCTACCTCCTTCTATTCTTTGATCGTTTTTTATTAATCAAAACCTAATCGGTTGTTAATTGATTTTTTTTAATTTAATGAAGCTGCAATCGCGTGTTGAGCATCTCACGAAGCTGGCAAAGTCTGCACCTGTTCGGCGTACGAAAGTCCAGGTTTTTATTTGTCTTAAGGGCTTTTTGAATTGCTGGCTCCTATATAGGTTTGTGAAATTGTTTTTGTTGGTGGTGGTGGCAGGATATGAGCGCGGAGGTGGTAGATAGTAATCCATATAGTAGGCTTATGGCACTTCAGAGGATGGGTATTGTGGACAATTATGAGCGCATTCGGGAACTCTCTGTTGCCATTGTTGTCTGTATTTATCTCCTCTTCTTTTACCCTTTTAGGATTTAATTAGACACTGAAATTGAAAAATGTCTCTCGTAAACTATGATGATCTACCACCCCTATAAGTAGCATGCATAGACGTTTTTGTGTTGATATGCCTTATGCTCTATTTATTGTTTGTTTTCATACCATCACAGGGAATTGGTGGTGTTGGCAGTGTTGCAGCTGAGATGTTAACAAGGTGTGGCATAGGTCGTCTTTTGTTGTATGATTATGACAAAGTAGAGCTAGCTAACATGAATAGGCTTTTCTTCCGTCCGGAACAGGTTTTTCACCTTCACTCGCTTCTTTCTTAGTTAGTGCCTGTTTGAAAGTGTCGTTAAAGTTTTTTTTAAAGTGATTTTCAATGCATCAAAATAATGTTGTTTTATTTTTTAAAAATCATTTTTGACATCACCACATGAAAATGACCTAAAAACACTATTATTTTTTTTTAATATAAAGTAAAAAATAAAAATACAAAATTTTCATTTTTTTTCAAAAGTTTATTATTAACTCTGTTGATACAACATGCTTTTCAACAAAATTACTCAACTTTTTTTATTTTTTTTATCATATGAAGAAGCTATTTTCTTTATTCAAGTAAATGTGTCGAGTAATATATTTGTTTGAAATTGTATGAAAAATCATGTTTGTAGCTGTTATTTAGAAAAACTTTTGCATTCATAGGTTGGCATGACAAAGACTGATGCTGCCAGTCAGACCCTTTCAGACATAAATCCTGATGTCGTCCTTGAGGTGAGTGTCTTCAAAAAATTGTTGTCTTGTTTTGCAATGCAAAAGCTCTGTTTTTTTTAGCCCCCTTCCATTCTTGTGTGTGGACTGGGGCTGGGGCTGTCATTGCTCACATATCTAGGGACTTGGAAGTGGAAAAGACATATATAGGGTAAACATTTATTATCTAGCTTTGTAATCTGGTGGTGTGTTGCTTCATTTCTTCTGATAATTTGCATTGGAAGTGGAAAAGACATATATAGGGTAAACATTTATTATCTAGCTTTGTAATCTGGTGGTGTGTTGCTTCATTTCTTCTGATAATTTTCATTGCCTGTCATTGATTAATTTTCTATCCGAGTTCTCTGAAAATGATAACAGGAGAAAGAGTAATTGATTATATCCCTATTATTTCTGTGTACTGATTGGTACTTTCTTTTTCAGAGCTTCACAATGAACATCACGACAGTGCAAGGATTTGAAACCTTTATGTCAAGTTTAAGAAATAAATCATTTCACCCAAATAAAGAAGGCAGTGGAGTAGATCTTGTTTTGAGCTGTGTGGATAATTATGAAGCAAGGATGGCTGTTAACCAGGTAAAGAAGTCTGATATAATAAGTATTCATTTCCCATTTTGTGGTTTTGATTTGGCATGTAAAAGCCCAATAACCTACCGTGTAATGTTTTTGTTCTGATGCTTGACATATTCAAATTACTTTTCATTGACTTGTCTCAAGTTCATTTTAAAAATTCAAATTTAGTATTTTATTGTCACCTTTTATGAATTTAAAATTCTTTTAATTATTAAAGATTCCGTATATAATTTTCTCATGTATATGCAGGCTTGCAATGAGTTGAATCAAACATGGATGGAGTCCGGTAAGCAATATCATTCTTAAACACTGATTAATTCGAAAAACAAAAGTGTTATGTGCATTCACTGTACTCTCAAACTACTTTTGCATAAACAAATGTGTACTAGTGTGCCGTATAAAAGGGTTTCAATACATGCTTCCATGAAAAATTTGTTTGGGATCCAGTCCAGAGTAGGCTTAAGCTTCTCCTGGGTCTGTCTCAATTGATCTGAGGAAACAAGTTGAACATGACAAAGAGGTGCATGATAGCTAGATTTTTATAACTTGCTCATGCTGCATAATGCCTTTGGATCATTGGATGCTTTCCATGGAGCTTGAATTGTTTCTAGTACAATTTGTTCTGAACTGTTGAGCCTCATATGCCAGCAACAAATATTTAGGACACCTTTTGGATTCCTATGCAACAGGAATGCCTGTGTTCAAATTCCATGCATGAAATATAAATGGAGTTGAAGTCACGAGTCTGAGCCTCGTAAATTCTTGTGCTTCTAGTTTTTTGTTTGTCAGAGCTCATATGATTTTTATACCTTGCGTTGTTTGGCATACCTTCTTGGCATCTGTCAATGAGATTAATGAAGAGTTTTCTGCTACGGTCCCGAAACTGAGATCGAGTTACAGGGCGATTGATTGCGAAATCCTCCTGTAAAGAATGATGTTTGCCGGACTTTCTTCCTTTATGACCATATTTTTAAATATGGAAGGGATTTTTTAAATATGGAAGGGATCGTTCAAGTGAGAACCCAACGATCTCAATGCAAATAAGAGTTTGAGATTTTTCACCCCTTTTCCTTAACATTCCAGCGTACAATATAAAGAAATGGTTCAATAACCAACTCCTACAAAGTAGGCAGCACTACTGCACTATCTAAATTGGCAACTAGGAAATAACAATATAAATTGAAATGAAATATGCAAACTTAAATCAGCAAGCTGGAACATCATGCATTGCTAGACACTCCCATCTTCAAGCTCCTACTTTTCAGCTTCGCCTCTGATACACCTGCCCTTTAGAAAACTTGTCCACGTGGCTGCTCATTACATTTTCTTGGCAGGTGTATCTGAGGATGCAGTCTCAGGTCACATACAACTGTTGATTCCTGGAGAAACTGCTTGTTTTGCATGTGCACCTCCTCTGGTATGTTCATTTACTTATCTGGGTATTTTGATTAATGGAGTTTCAGTGTAGGATTAGTGACCTTAATGCAAGATTCTGAAGTTGTTTTTTAATTCTTATTGTGGCTTCATAATTTTATAGATAAAATCAAATTGGGTTCAAGATTTTGTTGCTTTATTATAGAATATGAAGAAAGGATTTCACTTTTATTAGGTTGTGGCATCTGGAGTAGACGAGCGTACTCTCAAGCGTGAAGGAGTCTGTGCAGCATCTTTACCTACTACCATGGTAATTCCCTCACAAACTTTGTTAAATGATCTCATTTCTAGAAGTAACTCCGATACAGTGATGTCTAGCTGGAATGCTGTTCTAATTGCGAGGAATATTATGTAAAATCTTGGATTGGCATAATGGCTCCTGGTGGTGCCTTTACATAGAAGCTTTTTTTCCCTTGTCAACAGATAGGCATAATTTGGTACATGGCACCTGATTTTATTTTATTGCATTGGATATAAATGGCTTGTGGTTTTGAATTTTTATTTCATGTTTTAATATCCGGTGATATGAATTACTTTTCAGGGAGTTGTTGCAGGGCTTTTAGTGCAAAATACGCTGAAGTTACTGCTACATTTTGGACATGTGTCTCCTTATCTGGTAAATTTCATTTTAAAAACCGCCTTCCCCCCATCTTTCTCTCTCCTTTTTTTTTCTTGTAATGATTGTTCAAGGCTTTACACAGAATCTAACAAGGTTATAGAACTTTGTTTCTCTTCTAACCTACTTTCTTACCACGTTAGCAAATGCATGATGGTTGCAGGGTTACAATTCCCTTAAAGATTTTTTCCCAACCATGGAAATGAGGCCAAACCCTCAATGTTCAAATGCTGCTTGTCTGGAGCGCCAGGTATCATAAACAGATCTGCCTTGACTTGCTACCAAATATCTTTCTGGAAAAATCTATTAGTTGGACATATTTGATTTTCTTGGTGATAGTAAGAATCATACTTATTGTGCAGAAAGAATACCTCCTTGTAAAGCCAGCTAGGGACGCTGCAATTAGAGCCAAGATGGAGGCAGAAGCACTATTAGTTCCAGAAGGCCCACTTCATACTGATAATGAATGGAACATCAGGTGGTTCTTAGGATGATATAGTGGTGTATATACTTATGATATATAGGTCCATAGCATGTAAATGAAACATTTTGTGTTCAAATAATGTTAAAATATGATCATATGCAAGTACCAACTGCTTTAGGAGAGAAGTCACGCATGTTTTGACAAGAGTACTTTTCCTTGATCACTTATTTATCATGTGATTTTCTTCTCTTTTCTGCTGAGCTCAAGCAAAATGTTCATTTTTTTTTATTCTTTGGTGTTTCTTCAGTGTTGAAGATGATACTGAGCCAGAAAGGACAGATGCCACAAGTTCAGGTGATCTTTACTGCTCAAGCTTTGAATTTTATGACATTTCGATGCTACAAATCACACCTAAAACAAGAACAGCTGGAAATAAATTTCAAGCCTTGAATTGGTGGGAACCTACCAATAACTTTCACATTAGTCATGTGATTGGATGACTCACAATTTTCCTTGTAGTCTATTCTTGTAATTTTTTCTTGGTGAAATGACATTACTCTATCAGCATTTGGTCTTAATTTCCTTGCAAAATTTTCAATAAACTACACTTATTCGATCTAGCCTTGAGGCCCAAGACTTTGGACCCTGAAAAGCAGCCATCTCCTGGCAATTGCTGGCTCGTGGGACACCCAGATTCGCACCTCGTCTACAAATAAATAATAAAATGAGCAGTTAAATGTGCACACGTCCCCACATCCATAAGGAAAAAAATATTTTATTATATTCTTATGCATTTGATTGTTGTAGAGAGGCCTAAAATTCCAATGTGTGGTCTTAGAAGCATTCCATGTTTGCATTGTGTCTGAATCTCAAATTTCTGGTATTGCATTTTTATCCAAATGGTGTTCTCCTATTCAACATGTTGATTTTCCTTTCTTTTTTTGTCCATTTTAGATGCTCTTCCTGAAGGTCTTACTCGGGAGCTTCCAACCGCCGACGAGTTTCAGAAGATCCCTGTTACCGAACCAGCCACAACAACTTTTGATGACATTGAAGAACTTAGGAAGCAACTTGATGCCCTTAATGCTGATTAGGGTCCAATATCTGCATTTAGTGCACATACAGCTACAATGTCAGGTAAAGGAAGAGATTCTATTTGACCAAGCCCTTTCTTGGGCGAGTGAGAATTTTAGCCTTCGAGAAGGGAGAATTCAGGCTGACCATTGCTGTTGTTCCCTTTGTTTTCACATTATTAGGATTCACCAACACCCCCTCCCCTTTTTTTGACCATGCCTTTGTTTCCGACGTTGTTGTGTGCCAGCCGGGCTAATTTACTCAGTTTAAAAAACCAAACCAAAATTTACTCGGTCGAACTCAATTGTTTGGTCTATACTGCAAGGCTTAAATCACCCAATCAGGTTTATCCAGGCTTCAAGGGAGGGTTTTGTTTTAATAATTTTACATGCCCCAGGCCAAGAACATCGACAGCGTTTCACTCAAAACTAAGAATTTCATTCGGACGCAACAGTAGAAAGCTAAGTCCAAAAGCCAATTAAGAGTAGTAGAAAGGGTGATCCACTCGATAAGCAACAGGACGGGATAACAGCCCAACTTAAGAGCAGTAGTCATTACCTCGTACAACTATAACTTATAATCAGGCTTGGCAAATGAAGAGCATTATTGTCTAGGGCTATTTGAACTCGATCAAAATTTGGTCCATCCGGGGTTGATGTTTTCTGACCTGCCATTGAAAGTGCAAAAGCAATTAAAAATTTACTATGAAATGCAGTTATACTAGTGTGACACAACATTTCAACATTTCAAAAGTATTTTTGAGAGAAAAAAAAAATCCTTTAAATTATAAATTTTTGATGTTTTTAAACTATTTTTGTGTTGATGTTAAAAATTATTTTTAAAAATAAAAAAAATATTATTTTAATATATTTCTAATCAAAAAATATTTTCAAAAATCATTCTCTAATCAGGCACGTGTGTTAATGTGCGGGTTGAAGAGTTTGTTAATACGCGCCTTGGGGCATGCTTCACCTTGACATGCCAAGATGGTTATCAGTACCAGCTAACGCTAGATTTGATGTATCAAACAGAGGAAGTGTTTTTGGTCATACTAAACTCGGTGGGAGTTTCAGGATAGATTAACTGAGCAAAATCAGGGCAATGCTCAGCACAACTTCCATGAAACAGCAAAACTTACTTTAATACCAGCCATGGACAGCAGCTTGTGTGAAGCAATATACGCAATATCTGAACTGTTCAAGTTCTTCTCTATAAAATATATAACTTCAGAGACGCCAGACTGCAAGGAAGAAGGGATGCTACATCCATTTAGAGATTAACGAATGGCAGGAAAGAGGATATTGGAAGACAGCACTAACACTTGGATGAGCACATATCAAGAACTTAAAAAATAAATACCAGCAAGATGGAAAAGAGTCACGTTCACTGAGAACCAATTTTTAGCAATTAAAGAAAGTTTATTTAGATCAACATATTCTAATAATATACTAGTTCCATGTTACATTCCAAACATTTAGTCAAAATCATGGGGATCATATCGTGCAGCTATAGTCGAGCATTGCAGGTTGGTTAGGAATTTCAGTACTATACACTGTAAATTTTGTGTATATTTATAGTTGAGCACTGCAGGTTGCAACCTAATGTCTTTTTCAGCCTGGTTGGAAAGATATCAACTGAAAACATAAACTATGAAGTTCTTATCCATCTATGTTTCAGGTTTCCAGTATGCTTTCAAGTAATATGTTGATATTCAAAAGCATGTACACATCACTCTGTAAACAGAAACTGTATTAAAATTGTAAAGGGCAGGTTTAAACAATGGAAATGACCCTCAGTTTTCCAGATTAACCAAACTCTAATGGAACTCTGACCTGCTTCTTGGCAAAGGAGGAACGGAAGCAGTACATTCTACCTATTTACCTGCTCATAATGTATACAAGGCACACAGAAAAGAGAAGGAAATCCTCAATGAGGCACTCATATAGCATATAACATGAGGAAGCATGGATAACAAACCTGAATGATTATCTTGGCACATTCATTGCAAGGGAACATAGTCACATAAAGCCTCTGCAATAATTATAGAGGGAGAGACATTTCTTAGTTCTATTGGTGACAAGCAGCCTTTATTTTAAAGAAGGATCACTAGAAAACTCAGAAAATAGTATCAACAATTACACACGATATTGACACACCTATACTTGTTTCAGAACAATAATATATCTTTAATACTGGTCAAACCATATAGCGGAAGAAGAGTTTGTTTGTGGGAGTTCAGGGTGGGGGATACAAATTGGATATAATAGGAAATGAGACAATTGCTTACCTGCCCAGCAGCTGAAGCATGATTTGTGTTCAGAATAGCATTGACTTCAGCATGACAAACATAACTACAACAGACAAGTAGAGGTGTTAGCTCGAAACCAGAAGCTATAGATATTAGCCAAGTCAAAAGGCAATTCAGTCAAAATCTCAATGAAGCATGAGTATTGGACAATATGATATTTATAGTGGTGGCAGAGCAAACATTCCACTTCTTTCCCCTAAAAACAGCTTTTCCTGGCACATCAACTAATTAGCAAGAAAAAGTGAAAATGTAACTATGATAACAGAACATGTATCAAACGAAGCAGCGAGATCAAAAGTGGAGTCGATAAAAGCACAGACACTTACGGGTACTTTGTCTCCAGAGGATCCCCAGAATTGGATTTCTGAAACAAAACAGGATAAGTTTATTACATGTAATTCCTGGGTGATATGATAAATGTAAATGTTATATGCCAACCTTTGCCCAGGGAAGCTTGTCATCTGAACAACCTCTTGGAAATCCATTATAGCCAATGCCTAACCAGAGATTAACATGAGAATTGAAAACATCACAATGTGCATGAGTTTTATTATTATTATCATCAAACTCAAAAACAACCGCATAACTTCTGTTCCAGCATAACCAGAAATATATTATCAAACTAGAGTTACCATTTCTTCATCTTCTTGAGAGGGTAATAGAACCATTGATGTAAAAGAAACCAGAATAACAATAAGCAAAAGCAATTGGTTTCGCAATCTCAAAGAATGAAATCATTTTACTTTAAATTACTAATCTCATGGCACCATTTCTTATTTTTTTATTAGAAGAATCCAAGTGTTCACTTCTGTAGATGCCATCAATCCTTGCTATTCATACCCATACTCATATTCTCACTCTCAATTCACTTTGAAAAAGAAATTAAAAAAACAAATGGAGTTCAAGATTCATAACTAAAAGGTAAAGAAAATTACATACAAAATCAACTTACCGAGAATTATGCCATTTTGACTAACCAAACACGCCCCAACCTACAACACCAAATACATATTATCAAACACCTACAGTATAAAGTATAAACCAAACAAAGCATTTCAAAACTTCCAATAAATAAATAAAGTATTAATTAATGCATAAACATTAAAATCAAAGTCTCTCAGATATTAAAAAAGATAAGAGAAATAAAAATTATGACCTGCCTGTTTGGATCTTTAGATCTTTCAGCTGATAAAAACGCAATTGCCATGAAATAATCATCCCATGATAAATAACTGAAACCAAATCATATTTAAAAAAAAACACTTCAAACAGTGAAATTAAACAGTGAAAGCTTCCATCTTTAATGGATGAAAAAAAAATCAGAGTTTGAAATTCGACTAACTCTCTGCGTTTGGAAGGATCAAACGGGCTCTGAGAAGAGCATATCTTCGAAACGTCACCGTTAGGAACCGAATT
The DNA here is from genome assembly GCA_009078335.1 of Salix brachista. Taxonomy (NCBI): domain Eukaryota; kingdom Viridiplantae; phylum Streptophyta; class Magnoliopsida; order Malpighiales; family Salicaceae; genus Salix; species Salix brachista. The sequence goes on from CM018586.1 coordinate 15,516,375, forward strand.
GGTTTTGGATAACAACCGCTTCCTGGAGTTGCTGATGTGGAGGAAGCGAACAGCAAAAGCAGAAGCTAAAGCTCCGAAGACTGTGGCTGTGGAGACAAGTACGAGCTCTCGAGAATTCATTAGAGTTTGATTTAACTAAAAAAGCGCGAGAAAATGAGAAGGAAAGTTTCTCTCTCTCTGTTTTTTTTTTCCTTCTCTTTTCTGCGTTTGTTTCGCGAGAAAATTAGACCGGGAATCGGATTGGCTAAATCGTTAAGATTTTAGCGGGAAGAATTTACGAGGGAGATTCCATTTCCCTCGCGTGGAAACAGACGACAGAGGGGCGAGTAAGGGATGTTAAGTGATAGTATTTTGGATACGGGTCGGATAGTAAGGGTTATACAATCAAATCGGGCTTAGCCCATTTCATCAAAAAAAAAATCACGTGTATAATTTTTATATCATTGCCGTGATGGTATTCTTATTGTGTTAAAAATTTAGTTCGGTAGCGAACATATTTTTTCTTAGAATTATGAATAAATAATTTATTTTTAAATAGAATTTTTTAATTTTTGAATCATTTTATATATTTTCTCCCGCTTCAATTCTAAACATGGAAAATTCACTGTGAATTCGGATTTTAAATTAATAATTAATTTTTTTTTATTAAATTTCTCTATTTTAGAGATTATACTACTAAAAAAAATTTAGAGAGAAACTTGATATCGAATATTATTTAAGCTATCTAAAATTTTAGAGATTAAACCTTTTGTTTTAAAAAAAAATTTATCTAAGTTTGTTTGTTTGTTTGTTTATCTCTCTCATGTTTCTTACTTTCATTTGTCATCATTTATTTAATTGAAGATTAAGTATGTTAACACACACAATTTCTTTAAATATTTTTATTGCTTTTAAAAATGACTTAGGCTATCTTGAGTTTTCTTATTTGTCAATTTTAAACCTAAGTTTATCTTTTTTGAAAGAGATTTTGTTTTCAAACTAAATTAAATTAATTGATTAAATAAAAACATGAAAATATCACTTCATGGTGTATATTTTATTTGACTCGCTTTTCGAGACAATACTCGGACAATACATGCAATTTTTTTTTACTTGTCTGATTTAGAATCCCCTGGCCTGGCTTTTACTTGCCTGACTTGGAATCCCTTGGCTATGTTTGGCTATGTTGTTCTTGGAACACACGTCCTTGAAGCGAAGCTCTTGAGTGAGTTTAAATGGTCTGAATTGCCTCTCCGTTTTTTACCCGGTGACCAGAATATTTATAGACATTGACACGTCAAATTATCTTCTGGAGAGTGCAAAGTAATGTTACATACACGTGTATGTATATGTAGATATGTATGTATGTATATTTGTTAGGTCTCACATGATAAAGTAAACGAGGCAAGACTGCACATAGCATAGGGTTATCAATGTTAGGCAACTTTAAAGGGACCTTTCCTTTTCTTTTTTTATTAACTTAATTGTTTGTATTAGTTTGCTCGTACCTCGACTAATTTCACGAATTCTAAAGTTAATGGCCATGTAAGCCTCTAGCAGCTATCATATTAACAACCACATGACTCGAACTTAAAACCATTAAAATAGTAAACCCTTTAATTTCAAAAACTGTATCATTGGAGCATCTATTAGGTGGTTTTGAATATACTTTCTAGGTCATAAATGGGACCCCTAGCTAGGAACAATGGTGCTTAGTTGTAGTCCATGAAATATAAATCATTGTCCTCGGTGACCTCTGTCGCTAAACTGCTGGCCTTGTTGATTGTTATGGGTAGGTAAGTTCTTTATATTGAAGCTGAACGTGGATTAGATATTAATTAGCCTTGAATGAATTAGAGCCTCTCACAGTTTCTCAGTGGCTCTCTATGCATGGTTTCACTTATCCAATTAGGTTAATTAGGAGGTCAATTTAAATATATATTAAAAATAATTTGATGCTGAGCCGATTGGAATATTTTAGCTAGATCTTACTGGATCATTTGAGCCATTATTTGTTGATATTTAAAATGATTTTAAAAAATACTCCCTGGTGGATCCAATTTCTAGTAAATAGGTCATCAAATCCAACGGCTACCAGTTAATCATGAGATTCAGACTCCATGATTTTAACTGGCACGATCTAGATGGGGTCCAGAACGATTAGATATAATGCTCTATCTATGGATTTGGTACTGAAGGACGAGGGTCCAAATCCCATCTCCACATTGTTTTATTTTAATTTGATTTAATATAATATAAAGTTCCAAAGCTAAGAAAAATAAATTATTACTTGCACTTTTAAGATGGAAAGAAAACTTAATGTTCAAAAGGTCTGGAAATAAAAATATAAATTCAAAACATCTTTATTTTTGTTGGCTGGAAAGGTAATAGTGCAAGATAAAATATAGAGATGCATGCAACTTGTTCATGATAGCATATGTAGTCGAGAAAATCAACCTTGCACGTGCAGCAGATGTTTTAAAAGTTCTCATCCTCGACTCAAAATAACAACTTATATAAATTGTTGTTGTTATAGGAATAAATTAAACCTTAAAATAATGTTTTTTTATTATATATCTTGTGAAGATGCAAACCAAATAAAGCTAATCAAAATTAAATTATTTTTCTTTATTTTTTTAATGTTGGTCTTAAGATGTATTTTTTCTTAAGGAAAATGAGTATATTTTATTAATGATCAAACGGGTATGAACTAGTTATAATTTTTGGGGTAGAAGAGAGAGAGAAAAAGAAGTTTGTCACCGATAAATCTAAATCACCGACGACAACAGATGTCACTCTAAAAGAAAAGGAATATGAAAATGCTTTCAACAACATGTTGGAAAAATTGTTTTGGATAACATTTTTTTTTTTTTTTGGATAACGTAGGAACCACATGACCCGGAAAGCACACTTTGTGGGCCCAGGGCATGCGTAAACCCCCGGCTGTCCCAGGCTCTTACAGGTTTGGGATAGGGCGCTAGGTAGGGCTCGAACCTCGCTCCCGTGTATGGGAGCGAGGCCTGTTGCCGCCAGGCTGCCCCCCTGGGGACGTTTTGGATAACATGAGACTCCACAAGTGTCTTTTAGTGGTATACGCACACCTGTCTTTTTTAGCTAAATACCAAATTTTCTATAAGTTGACATAATAATAGTGAAAAAGCATTATAAAAGATGAAAAGGCCCCTTGACTCAAGGTTAATTTTTTTCTTTAAAGGACATTTTGGTTATTTCTTTGTGATATTTAATTGTTTATTGTTTTTTATATGTATTTTTTCAAACACCAAATTACCCCTCATATTATATTATAATAATGAAAAAAACACTATCCAAGTACAAATAATATCCTTTGAAGCCCTTTTTTTCTTCTTCCAAAGGTGTTTTTAATAGTTTTACTATATAATTAAAATGAGAAAAAAACTTATTTATTTCCAATAAATTTGATAATAACAAACAAATCATGTATAAGGATGGAATTCTATCTTATACAAGTCACCTACTCTCGTATGATAATACATGGATATTTTTTTCTTATCATTTCTCTTAAAATTTGACCTCAAACCATAATAAGATGAACATACTCTACTATTAGCTTTTTTTTAAAATTATTATAGGAACTTGGTCCATCCTCTAAGACCATGGACCAAATCAATAAAAAATTTATGTGTTTATACACATTATTTTATAATAAAAACAATAACAAATATTTTATTTTTATAATTAAAAATCAATTTTTTATTTATATTAGACGTAGAAAGATTCATGATCTAAATGTGATTTACAAAACATACGACATGGATAAATCTAATTACTTTTATAGTTCCAATTGGGTCGGTCCATGATTTTAGATTTATATCAAACTTATATAATAATTTCCGAGCTTTGCAATATTATTTTCTTGCATTCATGACATAAAATATGAAAAGACAATCCCTTTCCAAATGTCGGCACAATAACAGGAAGAAGGATTTGCAAAACCTTCAAATAGGATTTTGCATATTCCGGAAATCCAGGTTTTATGTTGAAAATCACCATTATAATTCACTTTAAGGCTCAACAATGAAATCAATCACATCTTACTTTATTTTTTTTATTTTTTTTTCTTGGTGGGAAGTGGCTCGCATCTTCTCTTGGGAGATTTTTTATTTTTAATAATTGAATTAGGTGTCATATCTTTGATTTAAAATGCAATTAGGACGATTTTAAATTAATATAATATTAGAAATTAATTATAAACTTAGTCAAACATGTAACATGCCCATATGCTAAATTAATTAGCATACCACACTATGCAACTTTAACCTTGAAAGATTGAAGTGATAGTTAAATAAGTTTGCTTTATTTCTTAATCTCTAAGATTCAAATCTTGAAATCATCACACCACTTCTAATCTTAACAATTTTTCTATACAAAAAATATATTAAATAATTATTTTTCTTATCAAACTCGTATTGTAGCTGCAAATCATGTAGATTTTCTTAAGTCATTTATTTTATTTTATTTTAAGATATTAAAAAATTAACTTAACTAGCGGTGATTGCTAAACGGAATAATTAAATTTTAAAAATTATTTTTAATATATTTTAAAAAACTTGATATTATTCCGTTTAGCAATCATGTAGATATCTTAAGAAAATCTACATGTCAAAAAAAAAAAAAAAAAAAAGACTCATAATGTAAACAAAATGATTTATAAAATATCAAGTCATTTATTTTATTTTAAAATTTTGACATGTAGATTTTCTTAAGACAAGACAATATGTTCATTATTTATCAATAAAGTTCTTTCAAATACAAAGAAAAAATAATACAATAAGCTTACATGTTTTTTTTTGTGAAGTTAACTTTGTATTCATCAAAACCATGGAATCAATTAATTAAAAAAAAAAAAAATACTAAATACATAGTTTGTACATGATAAGAAAACTAGTCGGGATAATTATGATGATAATAATTTTTTTCAAACCAAACATGATATGGATTTAAGATCTGTTTGTATTTTTTTTTAATTTTTTTTGCTCATATATGTTTTAACATAATATCATTTTTAAATTTATTTTTGATAACAACATGTAAAAACTATCTAAAAATATAAAAAAAACCCATTAAAATAAAAATATAGTGTCCCAAACACGTGTTAATCTCGACATGTACAATGGAGAAAGAAAAAATAAAAAAGAAATCAAGTGGAAGCACTAACTTGGAATCATGCAAGGTGTGAAGAGAGAGCATGAAATTCATTGATACCCACAAGACATTGGAGGAATAAGAAAGGGGAGGGCTTTGCCTTCACAATTTGCCCACAGAAAACTTGGTTGAGAAGTGGAAGAGTCGGTACCCACAATCATGGTCAGTCTGCCCTTACCACGTGCCAATCCCACCGCGGAGCGTGGGCTGCTGATTTATAAAGTGGAGAGCTTTTTGTACTCAGGCCCGACAGCTTTAGGCCTACCATAAAGCTACTTATGAGAAATCCATATCCTCCAATAAAAAAACAAATAATTTAATTTAACTTCGTTGATAAATAAATAAATAAATTAAATACACATAATCAAAACAGATATAAAAATTTCATTCTTAGATTGATATCATTACTTTTAATTTATTTCCTTAAAAGTTTTTTAAAATAGCTTAGATTGGTATTTGTTTTTAAAAATTAACTTTAATATTAAATTTTCTCTCTTTAAAATTGTAAATTAGATCGTTTGATCTCTCATATTTTTTTATGGAATTTTTAAATAATAACTCTTGATACAAATTTAAATATAAAATTTCATTAAAATATCTAAATTGAATTCAATTCAGGAGTCCAACGTATGCGAAGTTGTATTTTTCCTTGCAAATTCGGTATTAAAAAATATTTTTTTATAAAGAGTTAAACAATCCTAACTAGTTAGCTATAATGATTAAAAAATTAATTCTAACTTTTATATGGAATTAAATAATTGTATAAAATTTATTGGTACATAAAATAAATTAGAACGGTGTAATTAGTTTGGTTCAGTCAACTAAATTCATGTAAAAATTTATTAATAAAAAATATCATGTTTTGTTTTGGATGCGAGTAAACTCTATTCTCTTGAAAATGTATTTTATAGATTTAGATGAGCGAGTAAAATTCTGATTGATATGAGACTCATTGCATATATTTAATAAATACATTATGAGGTGGTTTATATATTTTTTTTAACTAAAACTTTCCGCCATATAACTGAAACTATGTTAAATTTTAAAATTTGAAAATAATTATTAATAAAATCGTGAAGAACAAAAACCCCTAATGCACGTGCGTGTCTAATTATTTACACTCCCACACCCCTCCATATCCTAAAAAGATAAAATAAAAGATTACAAAGTCAATAAAAAAAGTTATTTAATAATAATAAAAGTAAAAAGATGTGAAAAAAAGAGAGAAACCCTTCACCGCAGCAACAAAAAGCTACGCATACCTCACAAATAACGTTATCCGTTATTTCTTTCCCATACTTTTGGCTCTTTCTATAACGGAATTTTCAATCTTCATTCCTTATTACCAATATACCCTTATATCTTTCCTTCATTTACCCTATGTTATTGGACAAGAAAGGCAGTCACTACACAAAACTACAGTGGGTTCAAGGTAGTTAAGTAATTTTGCAAGAGTACTATGGGTTTAATGGTAATTTAAGAGATATATGGGTGTATATATTGGCAGCTGTCTCTGCCACCCCGCAAGTCTCCCCACTGCCATCACCGTACTGTGGCTTAAACTTCAACCTCTCCTCTCCCCTCTCTCTCTCTGTTTTTTTTTCAGCATGGAAGAGGGAGACCAGAAGGAGCTTCAGCTTCTCCCTTCACAGCTTTCGATAGCTTCTTCTTCTTCCTCGTCTTCTTTATTGGATTCTTCATTGAGGTACAAATCAGTGGTGTCCGATCACCACCACCATCAAAATCAGTTTGGAGGGCCATCACTGGACCTGCAACTATCAATAAGTGTCAGGCCAATCCAGGCACCATCTAGCTGTGTTTTAACAGGTCCCATTTGTGATTTCAGCGATGTGAAAACGGACACGAGCTGCGTGGAGGCCCTGAAATGGCAGGCTGCTGAGCAAATTAAATTGGCAGCAATCGAAAAGGCTTATGCAGAGAGAGTAAGGGACCTTACAAGGAGGGAGATGGAGTTGGCGCAGTCAGAGTTTGCAAAGGCTAGACATATGTGGCAAAGAGCTAGAGAGGAAGTGGAAAAGGCTGAGAGAATGAAAGAGAAAGCTACAAGACAGATAGATTCTACGTGCATGGAGATCACTTGCCAGTCCTGCAGACATAGGTTCAAGCCTTGAATCGATATCCTATCATGCCTTTATGAGATTGAGATGAACCTTTAAACCTTCGTGATGAAGAAAAGCTGGAGTTATTCTGTAGACAAAGTTATTCAGTGTGAATTATATTTGCGTATTGGATTCCTTCTGTTTCTTCTTTCAACAATGGAAGGGATAAGATTGATAAAAGCACACAGCAGAAGTGGCAACCGTTCTGTATCTTGTCATTTGTGATGTGTATGTTGATTCTGATAAATTTATTTCAATGATGGGATGTTGCACTGCTTTTCAAAAACCAGATTGGATAGTAAATCTGGAGAAGAAAATAATAATCAATAATCTGTAACTCGTAGCAAAAGCAAGATTTTGTCTCTAGCCATTGATGTCCATTTTTGAAGCACTTAACACAGATTGATTCTTAAGACAACAGACAGCAATCATTTATGACTTTGGTTTTAAGAAACTCAAGTTTGATGTCCTCATGGATCTTATTTTATTTTATTTTTGTTTTTAAGGTTCCATGTACAGCCTGAATGAACCTGCAGGAAATTTGGATCCATAACTTGTCACAGTTTGATGTTTCCTTCAATTACGAGCAACCATCTCCCAGATTGATTGACATATGAATGCACCGAGGATGAAATTGCTACAGAAAGATTAGAAACTTCAACAGGAAATTACGAAATCAACCCCTTTCCCTGCACCTGCTTGAATCAAGAGTCAATAAAATCACTGGATTTTCCAGTTTGTTAAACGTTACTTACTCGGTGGAAATTCTCGGTGCATGATAAGGGATGCTGGATAGGCTTCCATGTCCTTTTTACAATTAACAAGAAGACTCCTGAACCAGCTAATCCATATATATTTTATATTCTGCTGATGATAAATCAAACACGAGAACCAATAGCAACCAGAGGATTAGATTTATGGAGTTGGACTAGACAGCTTGCCCTAAGATCTTCTGCTACAAGCTCAGAGAGAATCAAGTTTTTTCTTAGCTGTTCATCAGTTTTTTAGCGAGTTGAAATGACCTGGGACTTCACAGCCAAACACATTAGACCTACTAAGAATAAGATCAACTCAATAATATCTGTGCAAGAAAGGAGGGAATTGCGAGGCAGAAAGAAAACAATAATTTATTATCTGAAAGTTCTGAGCAGCAGCCACCAAACACCAAAGTTGTGCTTGCAAGTAGAAGAATTGTAGTGGATGCTAGTGAAGCTCTAGCACATAATGTGGGCTAAATGAGTCAAAACTAATGGCGCACCAGTCGAGTTAAGAACCTTGATTTTGATAGAAAGGCAAATGAATCAGAGCAAAAAGCAAGAAATACCACCAAGATCAAGACAGGATGTGTGTAGCTAGCTCCATCCACTTGTATAGCTAGCTCCATCCACTTGTATTCAACTTCTTAACTTTTGCTGATCAGAAACCAAACACCCACTATCTCTGTCTGGGATCCAACACAAAAGAAACAATTTTTTTTGGACAGGATGACACATTTCAATTGAAAGCATCAGTCAGGGCAATGAACAGTGCCACTGCCAGCCCTTTCAAGATGTTGTGAGAACGAAAACTAGCTTAATTTGTCAGCAACCTCCAAACATATTTCTCAAATACAGTTAACCTTTCATGGCTGGCCTCAATAATTCACTGAATTGGTTCTTTGCTGAGGTCAAAACATAATCCAGTGGGGTCAGAGGATCTTGAACTTTCAAAACTTTGGTCCTTCTAAAAAGTACATCTGCTCAACAGCAAGGAAAGCATGGGGAGGGGGAAAGAAGGTAAACACCATCGATTAATTTATTGGCCTTAAGTTGCAGAATCTTGTGAAGAGTTCATCCTAATTAAAGATCAAAAGTATACTCCCCCTTTTCACTTTCTAAACATCTGTGGCCTTGCTTTAATGCTTTTAGGGCTAACCACTTCTAATACACCTTCAAAATTACAATCAGTCAATCCTTTCAACAAGATATTATAGAGCTCACACTCTTCCTTGATGCGCTTCTTCATTTTCTTTTGATAATTGTAGTATAATTAAGAACCTGTCATTTTCGTCAGGACAAAGTGTGTGCACATATATATATATATTTGCAGTTTCTATAGACTAGAATCAATGTAAAAGGAAGGAATATTTGCATGGGAACCAGCTGAAGAACCCCCTTCATTTTCCTTCTTTTAAAATCTACTTCTGAAAAGGATAAGAATATGAGAATGGCCAATATCTCAACATTGACTGTCCCTGTCCAGTAGGAAACTGAACTTGTGTTTTACAAGTGGTGCTCTGCATAAAGGGGGATGCCAATGATAGAAGCAAACATTTTCGGGCTGGAAACTAACAAGAAAAGTGTTCATTCACTGTATCCTAATCGAGTTTCATAATTACTAGATAATGATCACACTAATCAAAGATCCATGCTCCTCCGACACATGACCACTTGCATTATGGGTTCCTTGTCTTTTATCTTTTATTTGGATACAATCAGAGAATTGCAAGAGCTATCGATTCCATGAAAAGTTGACGGCAAGATAAAAGCTGTAGGACATGCCTGGGGTGATCAATCAAACTAGTCATTATGACAAAACCTTAACATTTGTCTTTTCAGATTGTCCTCATGTTATGGTGAAATGATACTGTATTTCTACTTCAAACTGATGTAGATCTGTCGTGTCGAATCGTACGTCCAGCACTGCAAAAATGAATTCTTCAGAAGAGTGACCCTTAAATTATCCCATTACCAAACAGAAAACATGGCTGTCCCTGAGTATCTCCAGTACCATGTCCTCTGAAATCACCTCGCCTCCATCAGTTTCATTAGTGCTAAGTAGCCCATTTCATAATATTGCACCCAGCAATCCACAGCTCGAACAGCAGATTACTGCTATTAGCAGTAAAGAATCTACTGGTGTAGATCCTCTAAAGGGCATCACCAATCATTAACATTTAAAATTTGGCAGGAAGTGAGGAAGAACTATTGCAAGTAAGAGGAAACAAAAACTGGTGGAGTTTATTTTCGGTCTCGTGAGAATTCATTGAGTAAAAACTTTTGCTAGTACCATATGGCACTAGTGATAGTAAATTCTCCACAAACAATCAGACCATTCACCATCTTTTTCAAGGCAACAATAAGAGCAGAGTATGAAATGTTTCGTTAAATTGGTCAAATCTAAACCAACCAAGAAAAAAAGATCACATATCTTTAAAAGTCAGGAAAACTTAGCTCATGGTGGGACTCATAACTCTTAAGAGTCACACCATGTGGGACTGAAAACAATCACACCATCTTATTACTCTACTGAGCTAACAGCCGGGATGGTGAAGCTTTTCATCTTTTTTCAATAATGAAAAGCTAAAAGGAAAGATATGAACAAGAGTGGACATTGTACAATGTTTCCATTTGCAGTTCACATCAGAAAAATAAGAATTGGTCATCCTATACTATGATGTTCAACCCGTATAATATAAACATAGGCAGTTATTGTTCTTTAATTCAAAAGTGAAACCCTTTTTCCTGTAGATCCGAAGTTTAAAATTATTTGTCTTATCTGATCTGATATTACGTCTACTGACACCAGCTTCCAATTGCTGTGCTAGCAGCTCAATCCCGCATTTGATTTCTGCAGCTGACAAAAACATGTTTATCTGCTGAATTTAATGCGTTGATACTGGCTTCAAACAGCGGCGATGGCTTTTCATCCTATTTCCTTCTCTGGACACTTGCTTAGCGTAGTCCAACGCCATTAAAAGACTGCAAGTGGTTTTTTAAAAAATCTTTGGATGTTCTAGTTCTTAGTAAAGCTGCTCCATTCCAATCAAGAATGGAAAAAAATTACTCCCTCTGAATTAGAAACTGGCGAGAACCCATTTTGTTAGAAACAATCAGTGATCATAAAAATACCCTCACCTTAAAAAAGGATTCTTGCCCTCACGAATCCATAAAAAAGAATCTGAATTGCAACTTGATCTTGTTATGTTCTTCCCATATAACATCTTCATGGAAGGGATTAGATCACTAAATCAAACCCACAACCACCGCTTTATTATCTTTCTTCATAAGTTTTCTATCCAAAATTGGAACATGATCAAGCTCTTACCCTTCTCGACTCATCCATTATTAGCAAGGTAGAAAAAAATCACAGCTTTTTCTCATACTTTCTTTTTAAGCAATGAATGTTCGTAATTGTAGCTTATAAGCCACAGCTCCAATCTTTTAGATGATCTGATAGGGACCATAACATATCTTGTATTGATCTTGAAGTTCTTCCCAGGTGCGAAGCTTCCTTGCCTATAAGGTGTTTGAGATAGTAAAAACAATTATTTTTTAAAATATATTTTATTTTTTACATCAAACATCAAAATAATTCAAAAATTAATTAAAAAAATGTAAAATCTCTCAAGCTCCGGTTGAAACTTGAAAGACCCTGAACTGTTGAGATTAGTAAAAGAGTGAAGAAATTGTGCAGAGAAGAAGAGAGATAGAGAGTTCGGAGAGAGAATGGAAATTTAGAATATAATCTGTTGTAATGTTTCTGCACACACATGCTGTGTGTTTAGCATCTTTATATACACATTTCAAATACCATATACTACTATCATGTATATTCTAGAATACACTTTCATTATTCTAGAATATGTAGAAATCAAAAAACAAAAAGTCAACAAAAGTCAACAAAAACAGTTTTGTTAGTTAAGAACTGTCACTGTGCAGATCAAAATCTGGAATTGCCCAGAAAATGAAGAACACCAAGAACACTTGCCCAGAATTTAAGAACAAGCAAAAAACAGAGAATTTCAGAAACAATAAGCAGAATCGAGGTAAGGTTACTGCCATCCCTTTTCTTTATTTATAGCAAAAATAAAATGATTACAAGAGTTCTAGTTGATTACAACTTCTTCTTGCACTAGATAAGTCCTAAAATTCAGAATGCATCCTAAGCTAGAAAGCATGATCAACATGATCTTAATTAGATAAAATGCCCTACAGCTAATTCCATACTAATCTAACATTAATACTAGAAACCACATAGGACTCCATGCTCTAATCTTCAATCTGCTGCAGCCTTGATATCCATGATCTTCAACACTCCTCCTTGGATGCAAGGCTGCACATTCCTATCTTCATCCTTAATTCTTCAAACCTGTCTTTGGCTAATGGTTTGGTAAAGAAATCAGCCAATTGTTCCTTAGATGAGCAGTATTCCATCTCTAACTCCCCTTCTTGTTGAAATTGCCTCAATGCATGGTACTTGATCTTCATGTGCTTGGTTTTGTTGTGAAAAACTGAATTTTTCGAAATGGCTATGGCTGACATGTTGTCACATAGCAAGACAGTAGGATTAACTTGAACACAATCAAGATCCTTAAGCATTTTCCTCAACCAAACCAATTGTTTTGCTGCCACATAAGCTGCCACATATTCTGCCTCAGCTGTAGAATGAGCAACAATTGATTGTTTCTTTGAAAGCCAGCTGAAAACATTTGAACCCAAAACAAAACAATATCCAGAGGTGCTCATCATGCACTCACTCCCTCCCCAATCACTGTCAGTATAGCCAACAAGGCTGACTGGTTTGGACTTCATAAAATTCAAGCCGAGAGACTTAGTCCCCTGCAAATACCTTAGCACACGTTTGGCAGCCATGAAATGTGATTGATTTGGATCCTGCATAAACCTTGAAAGATAATTAACAGCAAATACAATGTCAGGCCTTGTGATGGTTAAATATAATAAGCTCCCAATCAAGCTTCTATAAGTCTTTCCATCACACTTTTGAGTTCCATCATCTTTCACCAATTTCAGTCCTAGTATCATAGGAGTAGGAACTGATTTGCAATTTGTCATTGCAAAGCTATCCAAGATCTTCTGAACAAAGGATTTTTGACAAATAAAACATCCTTGTTCTGATTGCATTACCTCCATTCCCAGAAAATAAGACAACAAGCCGAGCTCATTCATCTCAAATTGCTCTTTCATGTTCAATTTGAACTCTTCTATCAGCTGCTTCTTGTCACCTGTGATCAGCAAATCATCCACATATACTGACACCATCAATACATGTTTATCAACATGCTTAACATACAAGGTCACCTCATTTGCACTTCTTTCAAATCCTAAGCTCAACAAGTGTTCATCAAGCCTACTATACCAAGCTCTAGGAGCTTGTTTGAGCCCATACAAAGCTTTCTTCAAAAGATACACTTGGTTTGAATTATCATTCTCAAACCCAATTGGTTGATCAACATAAATTTCTTCATTCAAAACACCATTAAGAAATGCAGATTTAACATCTAATTGATAAACATACCAGCCATTTTGTGCCGCAAGAGCAAGCAAGAGCTTCATTGTGTCATGTCTAGAAACTGGGGCAAAAGTATCAATATAATCCACCCCTGCCTCTTGAGCATAACCCTTAACCACCAATCTTGCTTTATGTTTGTTTATCTTACCATCATCATTCAATTTTGTCTTAAAAATCCATCTTACCCCAATTATCTTCTTATTTGCAGGTCTGTCAACAAGTTTCCAGGTCTGGTTTTTTTCAATCATTGCCAGCTCCTCCTTCATTGCAGCTATCCACACTTGAGATTTCAAGGCTTCTTGAACTCCAACAGGTTCAGCATCAGCCACATTGCATCTGCTATAAATCTCAGCCAATGATCTCGTGCCCCTTGCAGGTTGGTCATCACTGTCTTCCTCATTTTCTTGCTCATAAAATTGAACCTGTTTAGGCAATGTTTCAGCTGTGCTCTCCCAATTCCATGCTGCATTTTCTATCATTTTCACATTTCTAGCAACAATAACTTTGTCAGCATTTACAACATAAACCTTATAAGCCTTGGATTTTGAACTATAACCAATGAAGACTCCCATCTCAGCCTTTTCATCCAATTTCTTCCTGTTAATTTCAGGTTTCAACACATAGCAAATACAACCAAACACCCTTAAATGATCAATACTAGGTTTAGTTTCATACCACAATTCATATGGAGTTTTATCTCCTAAAACTCCTCTGCCCAGAATTTTAGGGGCATTTGTTTCTCAAACAACAAACACCTTGCCATCTCCATAGGTGTTCTATTTTTCCTTTCACTTACCCCATTTTGCTGTGGTGTATAGGGTATAGTTAGCTGATGTTTGATACCTTCTTTCACCAAAAAATCATCAAATTGCCGAGAGGTATACTCACCCCCATTGTCAGACCTCAGAATTTTTATCTTGCAACCAGTTTCCAATTCAACAGCAGCCTTGAATTTCAGAAACTCAAGAAACACATCAACCTTTGTCTTCAAAAAATAACTCCAACAGAACCTACTATAGTCATCAATGAACAAGAGAAAATACCTTGATCCACTCAAGGATTCATTAGACATAGGCCCACACAAATCAGTTTGCACAAGCTGCAACTTAGATGTGGATCTAAGTGTATTATTAGGAAAATCAACTTTTGTTTGTTTCCCTAGCTGACAAGCTTCACAAAACACATCCTTATTCAATATATTTGGCAAACCATGTGCCATCTCTAGGTTAGACATCTTCCTTAAGGCTGCATAATTAAAATGCCCAAGCCTTTTATGCCAAAGTATTGACTCATCCTCTCTACATGCATTAGCTTTCAAATATGTTGAATTCCAATCAACATTAAAGCTTCTATTCACCATTCTAGTGGACAATAACAACACCCCTTTATCATCTTGAATTTTGCATATTCCATTCTTAAATGACAATGCATATCCATTTTCTAATAATTGTCCCACACTCACAAGATTTTGCTTCAATTGAGGCACATACATAACATTCCTTAAAATTTTTTTCGTACCTGTCATAGTGTCAACCGCAATTGCACCTCTTCCTTCAACTTGCACATAATCTCCATTAGCTATTCTTACTTTGGACAAAAAATTTCTATCCAATTCTTTGAACAAATCAAGGTCTGCTGTCATGTGATTTGTGCATCCCGAATCAATGAGCCAAAGTGAAGATTTTACCTCAGTTATGTTGCATGTAGGTTCTGCAATTACCATAAATAATTGCTCTTCTTTCTCCTCCTCAGCATCATCTTCAGTCTGTGCAATTCTTGCAACTTCAGTTTTCTTGCAAAATTTTTGCATGTGGCCGAATTCTTTGCATCTTCTACACTGGATGTTTTTGAGCCAGCACCAAGAGTCTCGGTGATTCGTCTTCTTGCAATACTTGCAAGGTGGAAAATCTTCTCTCTTTTCCACTCCTGAGGTATTCCCTTTCCTGTTGAATGACTGCCAATTGCTTGGCTTCCAGTTGCTGCTCTTTTCTCTTCTATTTTCAAAACTGTTTCTGAAAACAGGTTTGGCATGGTGCTTGTCTTTCACTTTTGCCACAAGTGCTTCACCACTTGACTCTTGATGTCTATAAGAGTGCCTCTCCTCCACTGATTGCAGAGCATTAATCAGCTCTTGAAGGCTGATTTCTGAGAAATCTTTTGAATCTTCAAGGGAACATATCTTATGTTCAAACCTGTCGGGTAAGCTCACTAAAACCTTCTCCACAATCCTTTAATCAGGAAAATCTTCCCCCAAAAGTCTCACTTGATTCACAAGCTTTGAAATTTGGGAAGAGAAATCCTTAATCATGTCTGTCTCCCTCATTCTCAAGGCTTCAAATTGCCTTCTCAAATTCATCACTTGCATCTTCCTTGATTTTTCATCCCCTTGGAATTCAGCCTTTAGCTTATGCCAAGCTTCTTTGGCTGTTTTACAAGCCATAATCCTTGTAAAAATCTCCTCACTTACTGCATTATGAATGCCAGTAAGAGCTTTAAACCCCTTGGCTCTTTCTTCATTAAAAAACTTCATTTGAGCCACGGTTGGGTTGTTGTTTAAAGGAGTTGGAACCTTGTCTTTCTCCACATATTCCCATAGATCAAAAGCCTTCAGGTAAGTCTCCATCTTTACAGCCCACACACCATAATTCACACCTGTAAATGTAGGTGTTTTGGCTGGAAAATTTGCACCAGAATCCATTGCACACAGCACACAAAAAGTGCACGAAAAAACCCAGAAACTCTGTTTTTCAAGAACCCTTCAAAGCTGTCAAGCTTTGATTTTTAATTGACCTCACAAATAATTCACTCGTGTTTCACACAATCCCCACAAAGAACAACACTGCTCTGATACCAATTGTAGAAATCAAAAAACAAAAAGTCAACAAAAGTCAACAAAAACAGTTTTGTTAGTTAAGAACTGTCACTGTGCAGATCAAAATCTGGAATTGCCCAGAAAATGAAGAACACCAAGAACACTTGCCCAAAATTTAAGAACAAGCAAAAAACAGAGAATTTCAGAAACAATAAGCAGAATCGAGGTAAGGTTACTGCCATCCCTTTTCTTTATTTATAGCAAAAATAAAATGATTACAAGAGTTCTAGTTGATTACAA
Organism: Salix brachista; assembly: GCA_009078335.1. Taxonomy (NCBI): domain Eukaryota; kingdom Viridiplantae; phylum Streptophyta; class Magnoliopsida; order Malpighiales; family Salicaceae; genus Salix; species Salix brachista. The sequence goes on from CM018586.1 coordinate 15,533,061, forward strand.
CTTCTTCTTGCACTAGATAAGTCCTAAAATTCAGAATGCATCCTAAGCTAGAAAGCATGATCAACATGATCTTAATTAGATAAAATGCCCTACAGCTAATTCCATACTAATCTAACATTAATACTAGAAACCACATAGGACTCCATGCTATAATCTTCAATCTGCTGCAACCTTGATATCCATGATCTTCAACAGAATATACATTCATTTACACTCTAACATCCCCCCTCAATCTCATGCTTTGATAAACCAAGCATGAGATTGCAACAATGAAAATGAAATACAAGAGTACTTAATTCTTTTGACAAACAGTATGTAAACGAGAGAAGAGAAGGTATTTCATTGGTCTATTTCTTGACCAGAATTTCATTTGTCTCTGTAAGACTTTGAGAAGAGAGGGATGAGAAAAAAGAAATGGGAGGTAAGAGAGGTGATAGAATGGGTTTGAATTTCATTTATCTACTTCAGTTTTTTTTTTCTGAAGGATTTCATTTGGCTTCTTCAGTTTTTCTGAAGTTTTTCATTTGCCGATGAATTTCTTAATCTGTGTAAGAATTCATTTTCTTCTTCTTCTTCTTCGGATTAAGTTTTTTTTCTTAATCTCTTTTTTTTTTTTCATTTTTTTTTTAATCTTTAATCTTTATCATAACGGGTTGGATGAGAGACATAAAACAACACACAAAACACAAAGCACACAAAACACAAACGACAGTAGCACACACAGACGACATCACGACACTAAAACATAAAATCTAGGTTTCTTCTTATACATCTCTCAGCAGCCGCTCAGCCACTACACTGTTCATCTTCTTCCTCTGAACGCTTCTACATCCTCTTCTGCAAGGAAAGTATGCTGAACGCCTTGGTGCTGGTGCTCCTGTCTACCTCTCCACTGTCCTTGAATACCTTAAACTCTGATCTCGAATTCGCATTCAATCTCCAAATGCAAGAAGCGATGACAGCCTCCCTTTCCATCCTCAATCATCCTCCATCAACATCCTTGGCATCCTCCTCAACGAAAGCACCAAATGGAGAGTGGACTCCTTCTGGATGTTGTAGTCAGCGAGCGAGCAGCCATCTTTGAGCTGTTTTCCAGCGAAAATGAGACGCTGCTGGTCTGGCGGGATGCCCTCAGGCTTAGCAAGTTGCAGAGTGATAATCTGAATAGGCTTAATGTTTGATTTGTGGCTGACACTGCTGCTCACTTTGCGATGAGACTGCCAACCATCGATTTATAGTTCTTGTTGTTGCTCTCTGCTTTCTAGAAGGCGATGTGAACTGGATCTGGAACATAGAAACTTTTTTTTTTTTTTTTGCTGCTCTGTTTGAGCTTTAGTTTTGTTACACAAAATTTGAATACAACAATTTGATGCGCAGAGACTGAAGAATTTGAAAAAGTATGCTGAAATGCAGTCTTACGGATGAACAAGACAACAACTAAATGAGGAGCAACAACACTTCTTATGCGTGATGAATGGAAGGAAATTGCATTCTACTGGTTTGTATTAGCTTAATATTGAGACTAGGAAGATTATTACTGAGCGAAGGTTTGAAAGAAATGGAATTACCATGAGGAATATTGTAAATGAGGAGCAGCAGCGGCATGGATCATCTTCATCTTCTTCAGCTGCAGTTTACGTTTTTTTTTTTTTTTTTGAATGATCCATTGAAGGATCACATTGCGGAAGATTGGATCAAATCATGCGCTAGCATAAAAAAGCTCTGATACCATGTTGAGATTAGTAAAAGAGTGAAGAAATTGTGCAGAGAAAAAGAGAGATAGAGAGTTCGGAGAGAGAATGGAAATTTAGAATATAATCTGTTGTAATGTTTCTGCACACACATGCTGTGTGTTTAACATCTTTATATACACATTTCAAATACCATATACTACTATCATGTATATTCTAGAATACACTTTCATTATTCTAGAATATACATTCATTTACACTCTAACATGAACAACCCCCTAACTACTAAACTGAGTTCATGCCTTTTCAACTGCCAAGCTGATCACAAAAGCCACGTGTAACACTACTGCTGGCTATTTCACAAGAACAATCAGTGATCGCAAGAATTAACAGCAAGGAAGAATGAAAGGAAAGGACTGGAGTTTTTACAAAGTATGCAATTCGAATAACGATGAAGGCCAAAACCGTAAAACCCTCTCGTTTCCAAACCAAACTCGTCGAAGTTCGATTTTTTCTCAAAAACCCTACCATTCTCCGACCCGAACTCTCCTCTCGCAACCGCATCTGGTACGTCTTCTGCGATTTTTCGATATCTACGAGACCGGCAGCTCCTTCGCTTGGTAAACAATTTTTTTTTTTTTTTATTGTCGGTATTTATTTTAACTATCCACTGTTTTGTATTTAGTTGGTAGTGCAAGCCATGAATTGTCTTTTTATTCTCTAAAAAAAAAAAAATAGCGCTGATGCGACGAGTCACTTGGCGAGTTTGGAGCATTTGAAGAAATTGAAGCACTTTATGTGGAAATATGTTACACGCCCAGAAATGAAGAGAAGAATTAGGGATTTTCCCTTATAAGGGGGGATCCAAAAACAATTATTAATTGTTGTAGGGGGGCCAGATGCAATTATCTTTATTTCAGTACAAGAACAATACTTTTTAATTATGCATTTAAGTCTGTAATGGGGGGGTTTACGTTTCAGTATTTAATTTCATGGTCAATTAATTATGTAATGGGGGGGGGGGGGGGTTACGTGAGTGGGTAGTTAATTAAGAAAGTGGGTAGTTAATTAAGAAAGTGGGTAGTTAATTCTGTAAGTCTATTTATGGTCCAGCCATGGATGGATGAATTAAGCATTTTCTGTATTAAGATCAATTATCTTGTGGAGGTTACTGGCTCCTTCAATTGCCAGATATCAATTTCAATTACAATCTATTATTTCGAAAATTATCCCAATTTACAGCAATTAAACTAGATTCAAATCAGGCTCCTAACAAAATAAGGTGGTGGGATGGGCTGGGTGGATACTTTTCGGGTTTTAGAAGCTGATGTAGCTAAGATGATGTGCCGAGTCGTTGTTCAATGGTAGATTAGTGTTATGATTGGATTTCTGTAAATGAATATGATAGTGTTGATTTGAAAGATGTGTAATACTCGAGACTAATTCAGGTTTCGTGTTTCGGTAATTGTAGTGGAGAAGAAGTGCGAAGCATTGAGGAATGAAGGGGCTGCGTTGGGTAACGATGGATCAAGAGGGGACCTACAATTTGAAAATAATAGTTTGTATAATGATTATGCAATCCTAATGATTTAACCGGTAAGAGTAAACTGCGTATTTGATTTCCATTCCTCCAATGAAGTAGTTCTCAATGGAGATATACTGATACTAGTTCTGTTGTTTGTCCTGTGCTTGAAATTTGCAGCTAGCTGGAATAGCCATCATTCTTTCCATTATAATCGTGCACCCGATCTCGGTAATGGGCAGGTGAGTTTGGTCCTTTACACTCTTTCTCTACGAAGCTCATTTCATTTTCTCCAAAGTTGGAGATTATTTTCTTCTTTTTGTAACTTTTCACTATGACTAATGTTTTGTAGTGATTTTTATATTATGCAACTCATTAGTTTAATAATAGCATTTGGGTTTCTCATGATTAGTTTGTAGAATATATGGTACATGGCTGGCAGTGCCTTTGAATTTATGTGTTGCTGTGTTGATATTTATCTTTAAGCGCTGCATTTATTGTTCTTAACCGATGGGCTAAGCATTTTTCAAGGCTGTCTCACGAGGGTGTGCAGCATTTTGGTGTACATCTTTGGCTAGGTGACTGTTCTAGGCATGGTATGAAAAGTGACTGCTTATGAAACTAGTTGTGGTTTCCCACCCCTTTCCATTGTTTAGGGGTGGCCTTGATAATTTCAAATCTATATTAAGCGGAAGTGTTTTTCCTCCACCTGTGAATACTATTTTCTGATCATTCAAATGGGGGTAAGATGGATATGTCAAGTGTATAAATCTGTGTAGATTTCTAAAACATTTTTTAGGAGTTATCCATTTAATGTTAGGATGTGCAAGTTGCCATACTGTTTTGTGTATAATCTCCTTCTTCCTTCTCTAATTGCATCCCTGTAACAAGTACCCTTGGACTTCTAAATGCTGTCAAGGTTTGATTTTTGCTTGATGCTCAGTGATGTCAAAGGCTCTCAGCAAGGCTTTCTTTTCTGAGTATACTTGTTTTGGAGATAAAATATGTTTAAACTTACATTTGTTTGCTATAGCTGTGCCAGGTTTATCAGGGTGAAAGACCTATAAATGGAGTGAGCAGTTTAGGGGGTAATCATTTTTTAACATCTCATTTCTGTTATTATCTTATTTTAATTTAAAGCTAGTCATCTGGGTAGTACATGCATAATTTGAGTAGCATGGTGGATGGGTCCTGTTACCATTGTTCCATGTGATGTCAATCCTCATCCTGTAATTGTCCTGTTAGGTTCACGCAATAAACCTAAAGTTTCTCTTATGGCTCTGCAATTGGCTGGAGTCATTCTAGTACCTTCCTTGACTCCACAAACGGCTGGAGGAAATGTACATGCAGGAGCTCTTCCTCGGTTGAAGCAACTCAAGAAAATCAACTAAATATTCTAGTAACACCGATTTCTTCTAGACCTGTTTTGGAGATGGAGAAGAGAGGGCACATTGTCAAGAGCGATTGTGATGCTAACTGGCTCCCCAATTTTGGCAGAGTTTGGCATCCAAAAGGAATCTAGGAAAGAATTTGAGAATGAGAAACAAAAATTACCCAATGTTGAGATTCATAATGAGATGCCAGTAAGGACACAGCCTTGTATCAGCAAACAAATGGTAATCTCCAAACTCCAAGTCCTTGTGTATTATACAGTTCTTACTATGTCCCATCGTTTTCATTTTCAGGCCTGGCTCGGAGGTGATTGAAATATACATTTCATGTTTTAAACATCATTATAATACAATGTTTTCTTCTTACGTGATTGTCCATGTTAGTAGATAGTGACGCCTCATCACATAAATTTGACTCAAGTACTTGTGAGTTCTTAGATGCAATCTATCATGAATTGCTGTAGTAGGACACCCGTGTACTTCAGCATAATGTAATAAAAGAAAGTTGGAACTATATGCTGTGTAAAAGCTGTTTCCTTATTGTAATAAAGTCTCGCATGAATTTCATTGATTTGTGGAACTTTATGTGATGTGGGCTTAAGCAAAATTAGTTTCCTTGACTTAATGAATTTTTATTTTGTCCCCAACACAGAGGAGGGATGCATTTGAATGATGTCTGCTGTGGTGATCATGACGTGAGCTTACAATGCTTCCGGTGACAAACATGATGGGAGGTTACTTGTATATTCCTCTGCCACCCCACTCTTAAATTTCAGATTTTAGATCAGAATGCATATATTTTTGTCAAGGGGCAGCAAGGGATCATTAAAAACTTGAGCCCAGAAATGGCAGATCACTTGTTGGGTCCGTCTTGTAATCATTATATTGTGAGATGCGAGGGCTGTTGATGCCCTTTTTAGTATACCTGAAATTGCAGTTCGCAGACTTCATGTTAAGGATCAGATTCCTTTTCTGTAATGTCAGATTTTACCTCTCACCAAAAGCTTTAATCTAATTATTGTGTTATGTCTAGTGCGAGCAACCTTGCCACCACTACTTTGTGTTCGAATATTAGAATAATAAGCAATGGAACCAAAAACAGAGAAATGATTTTTTTAAGAACATAGTTAAAATATTACATCATCTTCTAACAAGAGAGCCCTTTCTTTGATCATATAGAAACAGCTGTGGGACATTGACTTCCGAGCAAAACACAAATTTTCTACAACGCTGGTTTCATCTGGCAAAAACTGTGGCAGCATTCGATTCTTGGTGCTCCTACCTTGAACTTGAATCAACTTTAAAATAATGGGACTGCCAATGGATGACTGGAAATACTTTTCGTGGGTGTTGGATGGAAAGCTGCTTATATTCACTCTTTGTACTTTGAATTTGCCTCTGCAAGAAGACAGTGACCTTGATTGCCAAGCTCTTGACTTGTATAAGGATGAAAACTTGTCATGACATCTGAAACAATCTTCAAGATGTGCCTGGAAAGAATGATCGTGAACTGTACAGACTAGGTTCTGTTTACTGTTTACTGTGCGCATCAAATCCATCACTCTATAGCAACTATTTGGTCTGAGCAAAATCCTGAAGAATTTGATTTACCTGGGATCCTAAAACTCCAGAGTTTCCCCTTTGAAGCAACCAAGTTCTCATCACACAGAAACTCCCAGGAAAACCACTTCTCAATTGTCCGATCAACATCATGTACCAGTACATCTGTTGTGTTCCCAGCTCTTGCTATCATACTAGCTGTGTAGATTGCGCCCATTCTGCCTGGTGCCTCTGGCGAGTGTCCACTTGGTCCATCCACCACCACCACATTCCATTTAATCTCATATACTTCACGTGGCAGGTTTTTCAATGCAAGTTTGCAAGATGAGTTCTGAAGCATTTCTGGGTTTGGTGCACAAGCTGGACTTTTCCTTGCATGCTCAAGCAGCTTGTAAGCCTTCTTCGCAGGTGTCTGGTAGTCAATCTTGTAGATTTGAGTGCTGTTGGATTTTTCTCTAGCAGCACTTATTTTGTCAGGATCATCCTCTAGAAAGATTGTGGTGCCACCTGAGTTGATGGAGGACAGTTTCAGGTACTGGGGCTCTGCTCCAAAAACAAGAAGGTTGCAGGGGGCTTTGCGTTTAATGAGATCGGATAGAAGTTCAAACTCCTTTTTTGTGATACTAGGAGCTTCGGCAGAGATTTTCTGCTGTACTTTTTGGCTTCCAGGTGTGTGAGATGGAGCCTTGTCACAGGCCGGAGAAGGAGTAGAACATGCATGTTGCAGAGCAGGCAGCGGAGGCGCGGAAGATGAGGTAGTGATAGCAATTCTAAGCACCCGTAGGATGGAGATGCTTGCCAAAATGAAGACAACATAAGGTATAAGTTTTCTTCCAGGAATTGCCATACTCTTATTTGCTCTGAAATATTTGCGGCCAACGGGAAGATTAAATTGTGATTCAGGCGAGCTTGGAGGTGAAGGCTTCACAAGAGGAGTAGCAAGAGAGCGGTAATGCGGTACTTCTGGGGGCATTTTTTCCCCTCGCCTAAACCCTCTCCGCAAAACTCCTGCTATAATAACATCTCCTCTTAGCAAGGGATTGATCGAGCTGCTGGTGGCCTTTTTTTACGTTTATCAAGTAAGCTATCGAATTATCTTTTTTTTTTTTTGAGTGTGGCAGAAGAAAAGGATCTTTTGCTTCTGTTTCAAGTTTTTTTATATTTTCTCCAATCGAGCTGTCAGCTTGTCACCTAACTGTTGTGGTTAAGCGTTGCAATTTGCTAATCAAAGTTGCCCGTGTGTGTGTATAACTTGGTGTATATCTTTGTCAATCATCTCCATCTGGGCTCGTTTGGTGCTGCGTTCGAGTGAAGTTGAAGGAGGCAAAGGTGCACTTACTGGTTTGCTGGAGGGTTTCTTTCAATCAATTGACTTCATGGTATGCACCAATCGTTGAAGGTTGTTGATTCCTGATGTGAAGGCCTGTGGACGTGGGGTGTGTGCTTTTTGGATGCCAAATTCCAATCTGTCAATTCATTACTACGGTTGCTAACAGATCTATAACCTAGTAATTGCTCCTAATGGGTCCTGATATGGGACTCTGATGGCGTGAGGCTTACACCAAGGAGATGAAGATTAGGGTTTTGTTTTTACAGGGACGAAGCCCTTCACGATTCTTTCTGGTTAGCCACATACCAGAGCCCTGTTTTATGGCTAGCCATCCATTTTTAACCCGCAGTGCAGCCTGGAGGTTACCATTTTGTAAGAAACCAGGTCTGCAATTTTTGCAGAAGATACTGCACCGTCTACAAAAAAAGAGTGTTGCTAATTACTCTTTTTTTTTTTTAGAAAATGGTGAAAATATATAGATATATAGATATATAGGAAGGACAAAAATACTTTTTAATCTACTTACTAATTTGATTAATTTTGATAAGATTAATGATTTTACATATAAATACTTCGGCTAAGAAAATAATTAGGTTGTTCAAACTATTTATCAAAATAAATATCATCCAAGCTCATTAATTAATTAAAATCATCGTCAATTATAATATTAAACCTCACTATCTTGTAGAAAAATAAAATAATTGTTTCACTTTCAAGGTGGAAAAGAAGAACAATAATCAGAGGGAGAGAGCGTTGTTTAAGTTTCGCAGTCCTTGTCAACCTGAGCTTCGAGGAAAATGGTGTTCTGATTACTTTAATATCTGGGAAGAGTTGTTTAAGGATTCTTTTTAATTAATATATATATATATATGGAGTCATCTGATTACTTTAATATTTATTTATTTTTCTTCAACAAAATAGATGGCTCAACTGAAATGGTGGGACTGGCAAGCTAGCCTGGAAGTACAAGATTTTCCACTAATTTCATATTTAATCACGTAATTAGAGGAAATCTATATATATTTCCACTTGCAAATTATTTTAATTTCTCTTTTCTTAGGACTTTGTCTCCATGGAAGCACTCCTTTCAGGCATCTATGGCGGCATATTCTACCTCCAATCACATTGAATATACCGGGTTGGTTGTAGGGTATCAAAATATATACTTTCTTCAGCTCCGAGGGTCTCCGAAACCCTACATTTTTCTTGAGTAACTGTTCATCTCAGAGTTATCAATTTTGTTCTGTTTTGACCGAAATGTTTTATATCAATTAAAAAAAAGATAAAATAATATTGTTTTTATCTCGGTTTAAATTCTGGCTCATTCTGGATTTTTCGGCCAAATATCAGCAAAAATGTTCTAGTTCCGTTTTGCCTGTTCCGTTTCGGCCATATAGTGTTTTTTTTAAAAATAATAAATAATTATACAATATCAACCATATCTCTATCCGACTGTTAGATTGAGATGAAATTTTACAAGGAGTCTCTTGACATATTTATATATATTATGTTAAAATTTCAGAGCAATCAGATAATGTAATGACCTTGCGAGATTGATGATGACATTCTCGTAATATTATACATGTTCATAATTTTGTTCAGATGAATCAATTTATTGTGTCTTTTTTTATATTAAATTGCAAAATTCTAAATAATTTTATTGTTAGATTTTATCTATTTTTTTTGAATTAATATATTTAATTATATATATACACACACATACATAAATAATATAACCCCGAAACAACACCGAAACACTCAAAAACTGAAACATTCTATTCTAATTAAAAAAACAAAATAACAATCTAAATGGAATTGACCATCTTATCCATGAATGAGCATAGGAAGTGTGGCTCTGGCTAGCTGCCACCTAGCTAGGGCAATAGCAGAAGGCTACAGGCAACACTAACTTGGCTGATATCGATAATTCGATAGGCCCCTATTGCTGGTTAATGTTAAATAATGATTTATGATCTTTTTCAACCCTCACAGGATAGCTGTTTGCCATTAAAAAACAGTACCAAGCTCTAATGAAGGTCATCAGAAACTTATAGATTTAAAGTTTTAAACAACCATCTTATCTAAAAATTTAACTTTTTAAATAAAATTTTTAATTTTTTAGGTGAGATGATTCTTTAACATGGTATCAGAGTCTTGTTAACCCAGCGCTCACGAGTTCGAATCTCACCATCCTCATTCCATTTGATAAAAATCAAACACAAGGTAGATTGGGCATATGTGCAAGTTTCAAGCACAAAAAACTCTTATTTAAGGAGTGAGTTAGAGAATAATATAAATTATATTCTGAGATTTTATTTAAAAACTTAAATTTTCCGGTAAGATGGTTCTTTAATATAGGATTCAGATTCACACCAAACGACTTGTATAATTCCACCCAACTCAGTCGCTCTGGAGGCTGATGTTTCATCCCAATTAAATATATTTTTGCAGTTTGTTGCCACTCTATGCATCATCATTTGAGCATATAATTTGTGTCCCACCTCCTGCTTATTTCTAGGACCTTGAGTTGGGTTGATAGAGGCGAGGAAGTCAAGAAAAATTAATGGTATAATCAAGGATTATTCTAAATACTTGTTCTACCTGATGATCACATGACATGTATTAATTTTGCATAACATCATACAATTACAATTTATTATTAAAATACCAATTGGGAACAACTGCTGATGATGGTTTCCAGTTTTAGAACAGTAATTGCTCTCGTCATTGTCCGCATGCCATTCATGACTCTTTTTTTTTTTTTAAATAAATAAATTCTTTAATGCCTTACATTCTGATCCAAGTTTGCAACAAGAAATGTTTTGGACAGTTTGGCTTTTGTCTTCTCTTCACACCTACCTCTAATTTCTGACACCAAATCTCCTACTTGCTCCTCCTATTCCTATACTGATCACTTTGGTTTCTTCAATCACTTTGATTTATACCACTTTGGTTTCTGATTCTAACTCTCCCTGTCCTTTCTTTCCTTGATTTTCCTTGTCTGCGTATTTTTTCCTTATTGACACATACTTTACCATTTGTCTCTCAATTTTTCCTCCCTTGTCTCTCTCAGATATTCAAGTTTTGGGTTACTGGTCCAGAAAGAAATCCTTTGCATGTTTAAGATAGAAACTGGTTTAGATAGTTGGTACTGTGATGGGGATGAACACTGAGGGAGAGGTTCTTTACAGTGCAGGATCGAAGGTAAGTAACTTTTACACTGTACCAAGTTGTTTGATCATACAAAAGTTTTAGGGAATCAATCCTGATTTTGGATAGTGAAAAAAACCAGGCCATGATGGAAGGTCAACCTAAAAAATCTCTTTTTGCATCTATAACAAACCATGAAGTCGAAAATAGCAGGCCAAGCAGTATGGTTGTGAAGGTATTTTCAATCTCTAAACCATCTCAAACAGTCTTTATAAGCTCTTCATACATATCTATCTAACTATTTTTGGTTTTTGTTATTAAATCTGGGATGAAAACAGAAAGTTCATTCTGTAGTTCCTGCACATATCTTGGCAGAAGCAATATCGACAATCCGTGGTCTCGACCTCAGATGGTCAGGTCCAATAACAACAACAGAAATGCAATATGTTGAGCAGTATGTCTTGGCGAAGTACCCCCAATATGCTGGATTTATCGGGGAGAAGGTGGATCTCTCTACTCTTTGTATCAACGAAGAGATCTCAGAACCTTCACCTGACGACAAGAACAAGTCACCCAGGGCTAGTCTGAGAGAGGTCTCCACACCATCCTTTGGGAGCAATCACCCTGACTTGGATAGAACCCAGTTAGAGCCATCTAGACTGCTAGATATTCTGACAGAGAAATCCTCGTTTCCTGGGAGTTTTGTATCCATACCTGAAATCCAAGCTCAGCACAAGGTTCTGCGGCACTGCGGATTACCTGATGATGAGTATCTTGTTCTGTTCACTCAGAACTACAAAGATGCAATGATGTTGGTCGGAGAGAGCTACCCTTTCTTCAGAGGGAACTTCTACATGAGTGCTGTCGGGGAAGAGATGGATTACGTCAGGGAATTCGCCAGTTACAAGGAATCAAAAGTGATCCCGGCACCAGAGACTTGGTTGAATCTGAGAATCAAGGGATCACAGCTTAGCCAGTATTTTAGAAGGAAGTGTAAGCACTGCCCGAAGGGGTTATTCTCGTACCCGGCTGATGTGAATGGAACTCGATATTCGATGCATTGGGTGTCGGAAGCTCACCGGAACTCATGGCATGTTCTGTTGGATGCTACCGCCCTGGTCGTCGGGAAGGATAGGCTGAATCTTTCACTTCACAGGCCTGACTTTGTGCTGTGCAGTCCTGACAATACCCCTGCTAATCCTTCAGCAATCACATGCCTTCTTGTCAGGAAAAAATCTTTTGATACTACAACAGCGTCGTCTTAGCTCAGAGATTAAGAAGAGGTGTTCGTTTGTGAATATTGAACATGTTTAGACTGGTTAATCAAGGCACATCATCACATGAGTCCGCCTTGGTATCTGAAATTAGTAATCTGATCTGATTAATTACAAACCTGTAATCATTGAATAATCTTTCATTGTATGAAAAATCCTAGGCATCTTATAATGGAAAATAAAGAAATTCAATTTTTAGTTGATTTATTATAGAAAGCACAATTCAATTAATTCCCTTCACATGATTCGAATTTATTCCAAATATGTGATTTTCATTGAGCAGAATTCTACTTATAAAATCAAATTCAATTCCATTCCAAACAAGCTATTAGAAGATGGATCCTATTTTATTCCATTTATATGCCAAGTAAAGTCCAGGAGTGCCTAGCATTTTCTGAATTGCTGCTCTATAACACCATCCTTTCTTGTTACATGGGAAGCAGGAATTCCAAAAGCTTCTGCAAATTTCCACATGTCAGACAAAATCTCAGATCCTTCAATGGATCACCTACAGATGAGTGCACCCTGCGAGTCTTGTAAAATAGATCCTCTCATTGTGCCACCATCCCCAAATATTGACCATTCAAAATCACAATCTTGACTCGACAGGGATACGAAGTCACTAACCCCTGAAAATTCATTTGAAGAATTCATAACCATCCATATCCACAGCAATAGCATCAGGATTTGCAATAGCAGCCCCCATAGCAGCAGGAAATCCAAACACCATAGCTCCCAATCCCCCTGATTTCAACCACTGGCGTTGTCTCTTACACTTGTAAGACAGGGCAGCCCACTTTTGAAGCTGCTGCTGTGCTTATAATTGTATTACCATGAGGTAATTCATCAAGAACGCATGCTGCAGAAGAATTTCTTCTCCAGAGGCGTTAAAAGTTAATGGACACTTCACTTTCTGCTCGTTCAACTCTTCTCTCCATGCCTTAAAATCCGTTCCATTTTTAGTTTCCCTACTATCCAAAATCATGTTGATCCCTTGCAAGGCCAACTTTATATCTGCAAGAACTGGTTGAGCTGCTTGTTCATGCCAATCTCGGCCGAAGGCATATCAATTTGAACAATCTTTGATCGACTCGCAAAGTCTTACCTTTCCAGTCACACCATCATCAAATCTCAGTCCAAATAAAATTTATACAGGAAAAACTCTTGATGAAATTCCCGGCCCGCAAAGCTCAATCTTTATTTTCATTATTTAGTTGCCTATCGTTAGTATCTGGTTGCATATTTGGTGCATACATTGCTATCAATCCTTGCTTGTTCATCCTTTCCTGCAGCTATCGACATTTATCATTTGAATGTGAACTAATTTTTGCGTAAATATAGACCCTTTCAACTCTAGATCATTATAAAAGCAACCTATTGATGTCATCTCTCAACCCGTGAGATTCTTCTTGCCGTGTTTTCGCAGGCAAACTCTCTCCAAGTAATTTTTAAGCCCCTGAAGAAGAAAGAGAGAAGAATAAAGTTCACTGGAGTCCGATCACTACTCCTCCATGTACACCGCCGATACCAATCAAAATCTCATGGCGAGATGCTCCAAACACAGTCCTGAAAGGTAGTATTTTAACCTGTAATGGTGCCATGTGTTGGAAATCAAAGAAACAAAAGTCAACATAATTCAAAACTGGAATTGTGCTAAAATAAAGAACAATGAAGAACACTAAGAAATTGCAAGAATGAGCAGAATCAAAGGTGAGGTTGCTGCTATCCCTCTTCTCTTATTTATAATGAAAATATGAAGTGTTACAAAATAGGGTTTCCCCATTTGGTTACAACTTCCTCTTCTATAATCTAAATAGGAAAATACTTAAAATAGAAACTAGAACTTTGATCAATCAATATGATCTTATTTAGGAAACATAATAATTTAAAGATAGTAAAAATCCTGACATTAATTGTAGGCTTGGAATCAATCTTTAGTCTTCATTTTTCAACACTCCCCCTTGGTTCCAAGACTACTCATTCCAATCATCTCCCTAAGCTCCTCAAATCTGTCTTTAGTTAGAGGCTTGGTGAATATGTCAGCAAGTTGCTCTTTTGAGGGGCAGTACATCATTTCCAATTCCCCTTCTTGCTGATATTTTCGTATTGCATGATACTTGATCTTCATATGCTTGGTTTGCTTCACTAATTGACAAGTTTCACAAAAAAACAGCTTCATCTTGTATATTAGGCAACCCATATGCCTTCTGTAAATTTGTCATTCTTCTTAAGGTAGCATAGTTGAAATGACCTAACCTTTTATTCCAAAGAATAGATTCATCTACCTTGCATGTGTTGACATCCCAACATGTTTTTTTCCAATCAACATTGAAACTTCTATTCAACATTTTTGTAGACAACAATAATACTCCATTTTTATCTTTGATATTACACACTCCATCATCAAAGAGTAGTGAATATCCAGATTCCATTAGCTGCCCCACACTAACCAAATTATGATTTAGTTGAGGTACATATAAGACATTGTTTAGAATTTTTGTACCTGCCTTTGTCTCTACTGCAATGGCTCCTTTACCTTCAACTCTGACAAAATCTCCATTACCAATCTTTACTCTTGATATGTAGTTTTTGTCTAAGTTCCTGAATATGCTGAGATCTGCTGTCATGTGGTTAGAACAACCACTATCAATGAGCCAAGATGAATCATCTCCATTTGTTGTATTGCACATCTGTTGAATTGTGGCTACAAATAAAAATTCATCTTTGATTTCTGAAGTGTCCTCTTCTTGAGCCTGTTTGACTTCATCTACTCTGGTTTTGCAAAATTTTGTATGTGACCGAATTGATTGCAATTTCGACACTGCACATTCTTGTACCAACACCATTCCTCAAAGTGATTTGTTTGTTGACAATATTTGCATGCAGGGAACTCTTTCTTTTCTTTCCTTATCAGGTTGTGTTGCCAGTTACTAGATTGTTGATTATTTGGTCTCCAGTCGCTTCCTTTTTCCATCTTTCCATTTTGGTTATTTTTGGAAAAATTCTGAGTGTGATTCTTCCCTTTGTAGACAGCAACAAGAGCATTCTCACTTGTTCCTTCCTGTCTGTAGGCTTGCCTTTGCTCCACAGCTTGTAGAGCATTCACAAGCTCTTGAAAGCTCATCTCAGAAAAATCCTTTGAATCTTCTAATGAGCAAATATTATGCTCAAACTTTTCAGGTAAGCTCACTAGCACTTTTTCCACAATTCGAGATTCTGGAAATTCTTCTCCTAACAATCTCACTTGATTCACCAGTTTTGAGATGTGTGAGGAGAAGTCTTTGATTGTGTCAGATTCCTTTATCTTCAACCCTTCAAATTGCCTTTTCAAATTCAAAATCTGCATCTTTCTTGATCTCTCATCTTCTTGGAATTCAGCCTTTAGCTTATCCCAAGTTTCTTTGGCCATTTTACAAGCCATGATTCTTGTAAAAATTTCTTCACTTACTGCATTATGAATGCAAGTAAGTGCCTTGAACCCTTTAGCCTTTTCTTCACTGAAAAATTTCATTTGAGCCACGGTTGGATTGTTTCCAAGAGGTGTTGGTTGTTTGCCATTCTCCACAAACTCCCATAAATCAAAAGCCTTCAAATATGCCTCCATCTTCACTGCCCAAATTCCAAAATTCTAACCAGTAAACACTGGTGTTTTTGGTGAAAAAGATGCATAATCCATTCTGAAAAATTCAACCGTGATTCGTTGAAAAAGAAGTTTAACAATTGCTGCTGTGAAGCCTTTGTGCAATTGTTTTAAAGGATTTGAGAAGAGTAACTAATCCTTCTACTTCAAGATTTTGCAGGAAAAAAAAGAACTCTCGTTTTTCTCTCCCCTTCCCTTCAAAGTTAATAACTTTGAAAAATTTCACTTAAATTCTCTCGTGTTTCACTCAATCCCTTCAAAGATCAAAATCTGCTCTCTCAATTTTTTCTTTCAAAAAACCTTCAAAGCCCTTAGCTTTGATGTCCCTTTTAAAACCTCACTTTTAATCTCTCATGTTTCACACGATCCCTTCAAAGATCCTAATAGCTCTGATACCAATTATTGGAAATCAAAGAAACAAAAGTCAACATAATTCAAAACTGGAATTGTGCTAAACTAAAGAACAATGAAGAACACTAAGAAATTGCAAGAATGAGCAGAATCAAAGGTGAGGTTACTGTTATCCCTCTTCTCTTATTTATAATGAAAATATGAAGTGTTACAAAATAGGGTTTCCCCATTTGGTTACAACTTCCTCTTCTATAATCTAAATAGGAAAATACTTAAAATGGAAACTAGAACTTTGATAAATCAATATGATCTTATTTAGGAAACATAATAATTTAAAGATAGTAAAAATCCTGACATTAATTG
The DNA here is from genome assembly GCA_009078335.1 of Salix brachista. Taxonomy (NCBI): domain Eukaryota; kingdom Viridiplantae; phylum Streptophyta; class Magnoliopsida; order Malpighiales; family Salicaceae; genus Salix; species Salix brachista. The sequence goes on from CM018586.1 coordinate 15,549,333, forward strand.
TAGGCTTGGAATCAATCTTTAGTCTTCATTTTTCAACACCATGCACCACCTAAAAAGCATCGACGTGTGCATGACTTCTTTTTTCTTCTAATAATATCTTTGATTATCAAAAGATCAACTCACTTAAAATCTAACTTGTTAATATCAAATAAAATTGTTTCAAACGACAAAAAAAGCTCCTAAATGCAAGCATGACAGATTTAGCTTTTACGAGTAATAAAATATTTTTATTGTGCTTTAAAATTTAAATTTAAAAAGAACAAATATTCTCCTACTAACTTTTTTAACAAGTTTGCTTGTAAGACTAATATACTCTTTGAATTGTGTTTAAAGAAAAGAAAAATACTAAATTATCTGTAATAAACCCTTTAAAAAATCTTTGCTTGCAAGAGTAATTAATCTTCACACTTTCTATCTAAAAAATCTAAATATCCCTAATCAATCCTATAATATTTAATAAATCTCATGGAAAGGAAAAGACCATGTTACTCTCTATAACAAGATCAATGGTTTTTTCTTGTAAGGGCAAAAATTAGCCTTCTGCCAATCAACTTCTTCAAGCAAGAAATATCATAGATATTACCATTCAATCTGCTTAAGAAATTCATACCTGTCAGCTCAATCACTATCCCAGTCTCTCTATCCAACATTATGATTAGTGCACACTGCAGAGACTCACATCGCTTACTTTGACTTCTATCTAGAACCTTGTGGGGGTAATAAAAAAGAATAAACCCATCACTTTCTGTGTATGGTTATGAATCTGATAAAACCAAACTAGAGAATAGTTGATTCTTACAATTCTATATCAGAAGATCACATTAGTAAAGTAATTATCTTCTCTAAAAACTTAGTTGTTAGTTAAAGTCTTAAGATATAATTTATATCATTTTCTAATACACCCTCTCAAATTAAAATTATTTTATACTTGATTTTATTATATAAAATAGAAAATTAATGAGATTTAAACTCGTGACAATGGTCAAGAATCTCTACCTTGTTTGTAGCGAAACAGAAGCTCGATGACAGTTGCTTCTTCCTGCAATCCTCCATGAAAAATAGCATCGACCAAAGAATTTGTCAGAAGGACTGAGGGTCGCTCTGGCTATCTTCCGTATCCATTTTGTTGAAAAATTTCATGATGAACAAACAAACACTGTTCAGATCACTGTCAGGAATTGTGCCTCTGACGTGACAAACAGACACTGTTCAAATTAATGTCAAGAACAGGTCAATTTTCCAGAATTGCTTAAGAAATTGCAATAAAAAACAGAACAAGGGACAGAATTTCTTGTTGGGTTACTGTCATCCCTAAGTTTTTATTTATAGAAGAAGATCAACATTACAAGAATGGTAATTCTAATCTATTACAATCTCTTCTATTAAAACAGGAAATAAATCTTCTTAACTACGAAAATAAAGCAACAAGATATGATCAATATACTTTGATCTTAATTAACTTAAACACAAATACTCAAATTAAAACGTGCTAAAAACATAATAAAGGAAATCTTCAATGAACTGTTCTTCACGGTTCTGCCACTTCTTCTTTAGTGTGCATTCTTAGAATCAGCTGCATTTGGACTTCAATCTTCAACACATTTGACCCCTCTGAAACCACAGAAGATCATCAAACTCCGTATCCATTTGGAAAACCCAGTTAATCATCAAATAATTGCCCAAATCAATACTCAGAAATCAATGCAGACATATCTGGACTGCTACGCAACAGGACACTCAGAAACAGTACTTGTGCCATCACGGCCACTCCTGCCTTTCCTGGTACCAAATGTCTGATAAATCTGCCAGTGCAGACGCACCACCAGCACTCCACCCCTGGGACCTTTTTTCCTATCTCTAACATTGCAGGTGGCAGGCTATCTACACTCATCAAAGTTGTAGCACATTAAAATTCAAGCCCATCATCTTGCTAGCGAGGAATTCTGTTTGCTTCTTTCCATTATCATCTCTCTTTTTTCTATCAAAGTGAATTGCACAGTTCAATTGACATGAATGACTTTAATAATAATTGTAGATTTTAGCACAGATAAAAAGCATAGTCACTCTAATCTAATAAACTACTGCGAGTTCAAATATTTGGACCCTTTCAAAGAATATTGTTGACCTACATGAACACTCATGAAACATAGAAGTCCCCCTATAAGTAGAGCCTAGAAGGTCAAAGCAAGCACATCCCTGCCACGGAAAACTAATCCTATTTTCTGTCAGCTCCCTTTCCATCCTTACTATCGAGAGTTAAACAAAAAAAACATTATTTTAAGCTTCTTTATCCATTTTTTTCTTTCTATTGTGTAGATACATTCATTAAGTATTGTTTGGGATTACAATAGCTTTTCAAAGTGCTTTTCGTGTCGAAATACATCAAAATGATGTTTTTTCATTTTTTAAAAATCATTTTTGACATCAGCACATAAAAATAATTTAAAACACACAAAAAAAAATTCATTTAAAATAAAAAAAAAAAAAGAAAATTTTTCAAATTTTGGCCAAACGGCGGTGCAGCCGCTTGGCCAAACAGGTTGAAATACCCTGAAAAGGTAGTCTGTTTTATCACTGCCTCACAACCTTCAGCACAGGATTTATACACTTGATACGATGGAAAGCCTGGTCACATGACATAAAAACCCTGCCACCTTTGCTTGATGAACTTGCAAAAGATGAGTTACAGAGAAGCAAAATAAACCAGTTTTGACCTGACAAGAATCATCTCACTCAATTTCAGGAAATCGATCACTGGATACGAGTTTTCATCCAGTGATCACTAATCCTACATAAGCGCAACCTGACTGAGAAGTGCCCCTTTAATGAACTAAATTTCAATACAGAAAATTTCAAAGTTGAAACTCATCCTCAGTGTCATTATCTAAAAGCAAATGCAAGATTCAAATAGAGCAAAACCAAACTACTTAATGACATTGGCAATAATAATACAAAGTAGTAGATGAGTACGGTTTAGTACACACATCAAACAACACTACATCAGCACGCCCCTAGAACCAACTCCTGAAAAGTAAAAAAAGAGACCCTGCCACAACTTAAACATAGCAGTCCACATGACATACACATAGCATGGAATAACACAGAGCATGCAAACAACTCCTTAAACATATCTTCTACAGAGAAAGATCAGTATTTCCTTCTTCCATCACCCTCGGTTATCACATCTTTAAAAGCCCCTCCACTTGGGATCATAGGCAAGACGTGTTCTTGGTGAGGCACAATCACATCCAATAAGTATGGCCCGGGAGTGTCCAGCATTTTTTTAATTGCTGCTCTAAGATCATCCTTTCTCGTCACACGGGCAGCAGGTATTCCACAAGCATCTGCAAACTTCAACATGTTGGGGAAAATCTCAGACTCGTTTGATGGATCCCCCAAATATGTGTGAGCCCGGTTAGCCTTGTAAAATCGATCCTCCCACTGTACCACCATGCCCAAATGCTGATTGTTCAGAAGCATTATCTTGACAGGGAGATTCTCCACACGAATAGTTGCTAACTCCTGGACGTTCATGATGAAGCTTCCATCACCATCAATATCCACAACAATTGCATCAGGATTTGCAACAGCAGCTCCAATAGCAGCAGGCAATCCAAAACCCATCGCCCCCAATCCCCCTGATGTCAACCACTGCCTTGGTCTTTTATACTTGTAAAACTGAGCAGCCCACATTTGATGCTGTCCAACCCCAGTACTCACGATAGCATTCCCGTCAGTCAACTCTTCAAGAACCTGAATAGCATACTGAGGAGGAATTGCTTCTCCAAAAGTCTTAAAACTCAGCGGATTATTCACTTTCTGCTCATTCAACTCTTCTCTCCATGCCCTAAAGTCCACTTTCCATTTAGCACCTCCGCTCTCCAAAATCTTGTTAATCCCTTGTAATGCCACCTTGACATCCCCACAGACCGACACATGAGGCTGCTTATTCTTCCCAATCTCAGCTGAATCAATATCAATATGCACAATCTTTGCTCTACTCGCAAAAGACTCAAGCTTTCCCGTAACACGATCATCAAACCTCACACCAAAAGCGAGCAACAAATCACTCTTATCCACAGCATAATTCGCATAAACCGTCCCATGCATACCAAGCATCTGCAAAGACAGCTCATCCCCTACAGGGAATGCACCGAGACCCATCAAAGTACTCGCGACAGGAATCCCCGTTAACTCAACAAACCTCCTCAACTCCTCACTTGAATTCAAACACCCTCCACCCACATACAAAACTGGTTTCTTACTCTCCGAAATCAATCTCAAAATCTGCTCTAAATGCAGCTCGTTCGGATTCTTAGGCAACCTCGACAAATAACCAGGCAATTTCATAGGCACATCCCAATTAGGAACAGCCAGCTGCTGCTGTATATCCTTGGGAATATCAATCAAAACAGGCCCAGGCCGCCCAGAAGTAGCCAAAAAGAAAGCTTCCCTAACAATCCTAGGAATATCATCAACATCGAGAACCAAATAATTATGCTTCGTAATAGACCTTGTTACCTCAACAATCGGTGTTTCTTGAAACGCATCAGTACCGATCATTCGCCGCGGAACCTGACCTGTAATGGCCATTAGCGGGACGCTATCTAGCAGCGCGTCTGCCAATCCACTCACGAGATTTGTGGCGCCAGGACCTGACGTTGCAATACAAACGCCAGGCAAGCCTGACGAACGCGCGTAGCCTTCAGCAGCAAAGACACCACCTTGCTCGTGGCGCGGTAAGACATTTCGGATTATGTCAGAGCGCGTGAGTGCTTGATGAATCTCCATTGAAGCGCCGCCAGGATAAGCGAAAACATCTTTCACACCTTCACGTTCGAGAGCTTCTACAAGGATGTCGGCGCCTTTTCGGGGTTGATCAGGGGAAAATCTTGAAAACGAGAATTTCTCAGTTGTGGCAGGGGACGCTGTAGTGGAGGAGGTGGAGGCGGGTTTGGAGCGTGAGTTCGAGATGTGGAGAGAGCGGGGTTTCTTGGGGTTAAAGGCAAAGGGAAGGGTGAATTTGGAAATGGGTAATGGGGAAATGGAGGAGGGTTTGCGGATGGGTGTCGTGGAGGTAGAGGTGGCTGCTGCCGCCGCCGCCATATTGAACGTTCAAGGAGAGAAAAGTTTGAGAGAGTTTGTGGCCAGAGGTGAGCGAGCGTTTTGAACTACTGATTTAAAAGGAGGTTGAAGTTTGAAGCGGGTGTGGACGTGGATAGTGGAATTTACGTACGTGACAAATCTCAATATAAAATGATATTTTTTGTTGATTCAATAATTACCTGTAATATAAATCGTGAAGAGTTTTTATGGCTGTTATTATTATTATTATTATTATTATTATTACCTTGTATTATAATAGTCAAAAAATTAAAAACTTTAATTTGATTTATGAACTTTAATTTTATACAATTGAGAGCCGAATTGCTTATTTTTTTAGGGGATAATGATTGAATTTAAAGAAAAAAAGATTTGAGTGCAAATTAAAGGCAGCATGAGTGGTTACTTTGCAAGATGTTTAAAAAGTTTATTTGAATCCAGTTTATTTTAGTCCCTCAACTTTTAAAATTATTATATTTAGTCGGCCCCTAAAAATTTTAAACATTGTATTCTGATACTATACTTTATTTCCCCTTTTTAATCCTTTTTAAATGAATGAGATAGAGGAGTAATGTTTTTTTTGCCACTCTAGTGGCTAGATTCTGGGCAATTATAGATGATGAGTCGTCTACAAAACACACGATGTGTAGCTAATTTTTTTAGCAAAATAATGAGGTGGAAGACCACTCATATGCCCCTATTAATTCAAAAAATAATAATAAGGCTCACGTACAAGCTCGCATAATCAGGGTGTCTGGATCAGTTTACATACTACAATTAATCATTGGATTCACTGAACATCCTACGAGCCCAGTGAACAGGTAAGGCACCGCAGGGTGACAGACATGCATGGTGGGGATTGAACCCTGGTGTAGAGGAAGGGAACAAGTCCCTTTCACTGCTAAGTCAACACCCCACTTGTCGTACAAGCTCTTTCTTTGTTGGTCTAGTGTTAAGACCATAGTTGTTAGTTTTGTTATGGTTAAAATGACTGAAACGTTTCATACCAGTAAAAAAAATGAGACAAAACGGCATTGTTATTATCTCGGTTAAAAGTTTGATCCATTTCAGATTTTTCGGTTAAATACCGACCAAAATGCCTAGCCATTAGGCTAGTAATGGCTATGGCTACTGCAGTGAAGGGCGTTTGCTTTGCTTAGTATTTTAAATGGATGTTTTTAATTTTTAAAACATATATATTAAAATAATAATATTTTTTTTTAAAAAAAAATATTTTTTACATCAATCATTAGAGTAATATAAAGATATATAATTTTTTTTAATTTAACAGAAAAGTAATCTTTGATAAATTTGAATTATGTTTGTTAAATTAATATTTTAATTTTTTCATATACATAGTTAATTAATTATATATGAATAGTATAACCCCGAAATGGCGCGCCGAAATACTCCGAACCAAAATATTTCGTTCCAATTGAAAAATCAAAACACCAATCAAAGCGAAACTGACAACTTTGGTTAAGACTAACTTACCATATCCATAGCATTTGACCTTTTTTTTTTGTTTATATATATATTAAAAGAATATTGTTTTTTAATGTGTTCTTAAAAATATTCTTTTTGTTTTTTTATTAATATGCATTCTCTTTTTTTGGCTCATTTAACCTTTTTGAAATAGCAATTATTTTTCATTATATTATGTTTAATTATTTTGGTATTTGATTTTAATGCAAATACTTTCTTTTTCTCATCTCCCTATCCTAGTGAGCTTATTCATTTCTTGATTTCCAGAAAGTGAAGGCACGTTATTTCCTCTCAAAGTGCTTAATTTGATGGCAGCAAAACCTGGCATGTCAATTCTGATGCCTTATTATTGCTGTAGGAGTTGTGATGGGCAGCAGGAGATGAGCTTTGTTATGATGAGGTTAGTAGCATGAAAGATGACTCCACTTCATCTTCCAATCCCTAAGCACTGTTCTGCGTAATAACTCGTTTGCAAGTATACAACAACCTGCAAGAAAGTCCTAAATTAATGGAATTGAATTCTATCTGGCCAAATTCTTGTGTTTATTTACCTTTTGATGAGGGGCTGAACTCTATGCTCGAGAAAATTGAAAAATGACAGATATTGCGATTAGTATAGACTCTTTGCCTTTCTTTGTCCCTCATCTTCATCTCTTTGCAGCTGCTGCTGCAACTTTTGTTTTCATCTCTCTCTGATTCAGAAATCGAAAGTGACAAAAATGCGTAGCTGCTGCAGAGGAGTCACAGCATCAGAGGAGGTCTACTCTCTATCAAGAACTGTGATTGTTTTACTTCTGTGGCCCTGATGGATAAAATACTGTGGAAGCAAAGTGGATGCTCGTAAATCATCGACTTTCTTCGCAAGACAAAAATGGAGAATTCTCCATTCCAAATATTTTCTATGTGGCGTTTTTCATCTTCTGATAACATGATAGTTTTTTCAGCATTCTAAGTTGTCACCTACATTCATGTGGCTTCAGCGAAAGAGTGTATGGAATTCTTTTTTTTTTTCTTCAATGTTACTTCTGATTCTGGCATAATTTTCCAACAAGTTTCCAATCTGAAACATGATTAAACACAAAAACACAAGGCTGGTATTAAATTCTCAATGTTCAATCCAGACATAAGATCTGTAAGTCTGGAGTTTCTGGATGATATAGTTGATTTAGCATTTGCTAGTCCCACACTGTAAGCAAACATATCAAAATGGAAATTAAGCAAGTTAAAAGCTAAGCTTCTCATTAAAAACAAAATTTCAGCCAGACTGCCTTCATATTCTAATTGTTGAGGATCCACACGACCTGCAATTGTAAGGGAAAAATATAATCAGCCTCAGATCAATTTCATACCAAAAACAATTCAGAAACAATTTAAACAATAGCTTAATAGGACCACATGACCATTTTCAATAACCAGAAGGAAAAATAAGTACGCAAAATCAAGTGAATATGAAGTTTATACACATCAAGACATGACACATGTCATAAATTCTGCAGAGACAAAAGGGCCAAAACAGCTTGCATTATTTTTGGTGTTCTATAATAAATTAATCATAAATGCAATATGATTGCGGAAATTGTATGACTCTAATTATGTTGTCTGGGTACCCTTTCTACACATAATAGAACATGATGGAGATAGAAACCTAAAACAAGAAGATTAGATGGACTGGTAACTACATTGATAAAATGACAAAGTAACAAGTATATTGCAAACAAAAATAATCCAAACCGTTATCAAATCATGAGAATAATTAAAGGATCTGCACTAGTGCCTCCAATTCATAGTAAATCCATTCTGACTGCACAAACGATGCATAGATAACTTAATGATTTTCAAACCGATATTGTCAATGGCTTTCACACAGAAACCAATGTATATAACACAAACAGGTATTAAATCTTCGTCAACTACAAAACAAAATTCAATTCTTAATTATCATACAAGCCACAACTTATCAATCCAACTTATCAATTCTTAATTATCAATCCAACTTATCAATTCTTAATTATCAATCCAACTATAAAACGATAAATCCATTTATCAACTTCATATTTATCCCAATTGCATTTCATAATCAAGAAAATAATAACAATCGACTCACCATGCATCACCATTAACAAATATCTTAACCAGATAAGCAATAAAAAACACCATCAATAAAAAACAAAGACTTGATACTGAAATCAACAGCATTACCTAAGAAGCCCCAACAATGATATTATTAATTGGGATAAAAATCAACTTCACGAAGAATCCAACAAATCCCATAACCACGAATCCAATTGCAGTACGAGATGCCACCTTTGTGAATTCTACAAAATAAAATCAAGCTTTTAAAAATCCCTATTTTTTTCCCTATAATAATCCAATCAAAAATTGAAAGAAAAAAAAACCTTTTTGATCGGGTTTGTGACAGCGTTTAACGAGTCGGACGCTGTCTTTTGCGAATTCTCTGAGGGGATCGACGACGGAATCTATGGCGTCCATTTTCTTTGAGGAGTGAATGGGAGATCGAGAGGCCCTAGGTAGATTGAATTGGGATTTTTTTTCCTTCTTTTTTTAGAGGGCCTTTATTACGAGAGTAGTTGACGGGTTAAGACACGTTTTTATGACAAGTGTAACGGAAAACGGAGACTTTCCCTGGGTCAAAGTTAAAAAAATAATAATTTATTTGTAGTTATTTATTTTATTGGACTGATGCAAGCCTTGAATAATTTTGACAAAAATATTGATAGGACAAAAATAGAGCGTGTAGCACATGTGCATGACACGTGATTAGAATTACGGGTTTCGAACTTTTTTATTTTATTTTAAATTTATCACTAAATATTTTGTTTTATTTAGAATTGGTCTCCATGTTTTATTTTATTGAGAAATCCAACTAGATAGAACAAAAAAAAAAAAAGGGCGACTTTTCAAGTCCTTTATCTCGTATAAAAGCAAAATCAAATTAAAAGCAAAAAAACCTCAGCAAAGATCTTCCAGGAGAGACATTCAAATGGTAGCATATGATGCATTAGAATCAGTAACAAATAGATCATAAATTTATACACTGCACATCAGATAAAGTTAGCAAGTTATGGCAGCAATTGCAGAGCTGCCATACACTGAAGTTGAAAAATTTAAGAAGTCGTCTCTACAGCTACGGACAGCTTTTCCAGAAAACAATAGCAAGCAATTACATTTAGATATCATATGCACTCAAATTTCCCAGTGATACTAGCCAAGGTCCATATTTGCCTTCTGTCGGCACCACTCTGCGTCTGAGAAGCTTAACTGCAGAGAAAAAGCAGGGACAAATTGTTGGACAATCATAGAGAAAGCAATGGTAAGACAATCATATTAAAAGAACGTATAGTTGTTGTTTAGATTCTCATAAGCAAAAGACAATTAATCACATTGAGTCTAGAGATCCTATAATATTCTCTCTTTTTTCGTAGTCTCTGGGATACTATGAGTACGAGCTGAGATGGCTTGAGCATGTCCATGGAGACAACAAAACAGGCTGTCCCTTCAGATGCAATATAAACCCTTGTAACAGAATAAAGCAAATCATGAGAAGTTGAAAATTAACATATTATAAGAACTTCGGAATTTTTCATGGGTTGGAATGTCTGTAAACTGAAACTTTTAGAAGTAGAGTTTAACAATGAAGTTGAAAGGACCTTTAACGATAAATAGAAGCATCCTAAGATTCACATTTCATTTTGCCTAGAAAGTAGATAATTTGGAGCCTTTACATCCCCAGTGATTGAACATAAATACTCAGCACCTGGTGCTTATATGAGAAGGGAAAACGAAGAGGGACCTAAAAAACATAAGTTTAGTTTGAGAGGAGAGAGAAATCACCAAAGCTTCAACACACGTTGCACACAAGGCATCCACTTTAACAATATGCTGAGTTACTGACAGCCATAAAGATGGGTTGGTATGGTGCACAGGAATACACAAACATGAGTCAAAAGGAAAGAAATACACATAGAGAAACATAATACCTGTATTGGGTGGTAGGATGGAGAAAATGAAACAGCTCAGAGATAATAAGACAAAATCAAAGGGTTTTACGTGAAATACAATTTTATGACAAACACCAACAACAAGAAAGGAAACAGTTAGATAATAATATTGAGAAATTTCCCTATTAAGTTCTTCCGATAGGTATGATCTATGGTATGCTCCGAGAAGATCTGAGAATTTTATAAACCAAATACAATCAAACGATTTTTCTACGATTTTTCTACGAGTTTGACCGAGTTTGACCGGTTTCGATTTTTCTTTCCGGTCCAACCAGGTTTTCGGAGCCAACTCCAGTTGGCTCGCGATTTTGACTACCTTGCTTGTACCCAACCATCACCCAAGAAGAAAGGGAACTAGAAACAAAAATCAGGCATTTCCACGGTATGTTGCTACTCAGTCTTCCAGGTAGCAAAAGACAGCCTAATGTTTATTCCAACTTTAACAGAATCTAAATACAAAAAAACTGGAAGTGAAATAGCACGATCCCACACAGCACACCTCACATATAGAATAGAGAACAAAAACTAACCTCGTAAATTACTCATCAAGTTCAAAACACATAAAAATCAATAGCTTGTAACATCATTCCACACATGTTAGGCATAGACTTTACACCAGCACTTAAAGAGAAACTCCCTTGACTGAAATCCCGTCAAGTGATGTTGATCAAAATCAAGGACTATCAGAACAAACCGGTCTCTAAGTTTAGGTAAAGCCTTTATTTGACAAAGGACAATCCTCATTCTCTAATCCTTCCTCTAAGAGAGACATTCTAATCAAAATGATTTACATTGCACCCATGTGGAATCAAACAACTTGAGCTCTTATAAACAACCATTTGATGACTGCATGACACGGTCTCCATTTTTCTCGACCTCAAATGCTTCCCATGGAAACCATCAATGTATACAGCCTACTTCAGTTGCAGGTAGTGTCCATTTGCTGTAGCCCAGAAGGGATTTAGATGGTAATAACACAATAATGACAGGCTATTTTATAATTCCAGCCTCCATCCTAGAGGCCAAAAGGAAAGAAATACCAATGCCGTGACATTAAAGTACAAGTATGTGAAAGTAAAAGGAAGTTCATAAACTGAACACAGTTACTAATACAACAATTTCTCAGCGAAAAATAATTTTCAATGAACCACCAAACAAGAAGATAGACAAAAATCAGGCATTTTTAACTTAATTTACTCATGCAAGCTCCTACACAGACTTGGTGTGCCAAATAACAAAAGACAGCCTAATATTTATTCCCTTAACAGAAATTCCAAATACAAAAATTCTACAACTGAAACAACACGGTCCTGCAAGGAGCACTGCACATGTAGCATAAACGACAAAGATTAACCTCACTAGTTCTAGAAAATGTACTTATACTTGTCAAAAGAGTACAAAATGACAAATTATTAGACAGTAAAGTTATTCCCACAAGTTAGCATACACTAAACACCACCCTTTTTAAGAAAATCACTTTTGATGGAAATGTCCTTAAGCAGTGTGATCAAATTACTGCCAATCTGAACAAGCTTGTCAATTATTATAGAAAAGTATTTTTTTTTACAACGGACAGAATCTTACTTCTTTAACCCTCTCCTCAGACATCCATGGTGATTAAAATGACTGGCATCGTACCTTCATTGAGAATCAAACAACTAAAGCTTTCATTGACATCCATCCTATGTTTCGCCATCCATTCTTTTCTTAACCTTAAGCAATTCCTCACGGAGACCATCAATGTGAATAGAATACTTAAGTCACAAACAATATCCATTTGTTGTGGACTACAAGGGATTTAAGAGATAACAACACAAATATGACTGCTACTATATAACTTTTCTGGCTCTAACGGGTTAACCTATATTTATTAAAAAATGATCCATCAAAAGTTCTTCATTGTCGTGTGCTTGAACCAACCAGCATAAGCGAACAAAACCCACCAAGGTGCCAACAAGTAGCTAACACCTTTAAGCATGGGCATGTTTTGAGCAAAACTCAGCTGCATTCAACTCAAATAGGCTAAAAGATTGCTTCTTTACCTTAAAAGTGATATCTAACAGCCATTAAACCACTGCAGACACAAATCTACCATATTCTAACTAGGAGGAACCACCAAACCACTTAGAATTTGCTTCTTTTCTAGGTTTCATCTATCTCCTTTTAAAAAATAACCTAAAACAAGCCAGGACATTAATTGCAAACAACAGACTCCAAAGCATCCCCTTTGAACAAAACCCAGAAATCATCTCAAACAGTCCCCTCACTACGACAAAACCCACGTTCCAAATCCAAAAACAAAAGTAGACATAAATGAGAAACCAGACACCAAACCATGAAAAATGCGAAAACACTTAACATATACATTCATATATATATAAACATACCCTTGTCCATCAAGATTCCCTTGTCCACCACTCGCACCACCACTCCCATAAGAACCATCTTCGGTGGCGCTTGTCTGCCAAACAGACTGCCAAGCCTGAGAAGGTGGTTGAACATACATCCCAGTGGCAGGATCCATAGCTGGCCTTCCGATCATCATCCCTCCAGTGGCAGCGGCAGGCTGTCCCATTGGAGGGTAAAAATAAGGCACCCCGCTAGCAGTAGCACCGACAATCCCACCAAGACTAGCAGCTTCCTCTTTGATCTCATCTCTAGGTACAATATCAACCAAGAAATCAAAAATGTCAGTTCTTGTAATAGCAGCAGCAATGTCATTCTTCTGTAAAGTCCTTCTCTTGTTTTCCTCAGCATGAAGCCAAGAACGAATTGTCAGTTCTAAAATGAAAAGTTCACATGCTTTAGCAAAGAGAATAGGTGCTTCAGCAGAGATCATGCGCACATCCTCATCAGCTTTCATGATTTTCTTGATTCTCGCTAAAGGGAGTTGATGGTTCTTGAAATCATTAACTTGTTCAATTTCTTGACGTTGGTAAGACCAGAACATTTGAAGTTGTTGCTGTTGCTGTTGGAGGAGGTGGTGGAACGGGGTTGGGGATGGTGCTCCACCTGGTGGTGGGGTGGTGGTGGTGGGGTGCGGTGGGTATGCCGTGGGCTGAGGCTGGTGATTGGTGGTGTTGTTGTCCATTGTTGGAAACAAAAGTTGTCGTGTTTTGTTTATTTATTTATTCCGAGGGTTGGAGATGCGATGAATGGGGGAGATGAAGAGATAAGGTGAAGGGTTTCCGTGCTTTATGTCCCTGTGATTTGCTGATTTGTCCATTGAATTGAATGACTTTTTCTGTTCCTCTTGTTGGATTCCCTGCTTCTTTTGTGTCATTTATGTGTTTTTATTTTAACAGCTAGGATATCATTTCTTTTTTTAATGTAAACTAACCTAGATAGATAATTTGAATATTTATCTAATTTTTTTTATTCTAAAACAAATATTACAAGTATACTTGAAAAAAGAGTTAAAAGACTTGAGTTGTTGTCTAGATTATATTTAAATAGCTCGGTTAATTTAATTAACACTAATAAAAAAAATATACAACAGGAAAAAATATAACATTTAGGCCATTTGAATTTTTCTAATGAGGTGATAAAAATATGAGACCGGGGCCATTCATTTGACTGGGTTAAATAAATTTGGTTAATCTAATATTTATTTAATTAATATTTATTTACTTAAAATGACCGAAGTGCCTCTAAATCAATCTGATAACAATTAAAAAACTCAATTAAAAAACTCAATTCGAGAAACTAGTTTAACATTTTTTGTTTTTAAGAGATTTACAACTATTTCAATGTGAAAATAATAATTAGAAAGATGGATTTTTAATTAATTTGATAATAACTAAAAAATTGAAGCATGAATTTTTTAATCCACCAAACTCTATCCATTATTCTTAAAAGAAATCCAGAGTTTTTTTAATATGAAAATACAAATAATAATAATAGTTTCTTTTACCATTTTGAAATGAAATTCAAGCTACAGAAAAATAAATTGCTTATGGTAAATAAGAGTGACGGGAATGTCATTACGATCATTACCACAGGTTTAGCAATGAAACCATATACTATAAAGTTTATTTTATTTTATTACAAAGTATGAGTGCCGCTATCTTATGGTTTCTTCTTACGTTAATAATTAAGAAAGTCAAATCAGTTACGCTGCAATCAAGTTTGGTCAAATAAAACGTCAACTTTCAAGCTCTCTCGACTGGCACGAACAAATCACAGTTCTTTCACAGATTACAGCCCCCTATCATGTCTAAAATATTTATTTTTCATATTTGCATGTGTAAAAGTTTCATGGCTAACACACTTTTAGTAAACTTTCATGAGATGGTGGGAAGCGTTTTAGAAATACTTTTTTTTTTTTTTAAATGATTTTTTTTTAACTTAGATTTTTAGTGTTTTGAGTTTATTTTGATATCAAAAATATTTTTTTAAAAATAAATGTGAAAAGGAATTTTTTTTGTAGTCCAACCCTAATCTTTTGAATGAAGAATAAAATAAACATCTATCACCCTGTCAATTTCACTAACTTACTAACCAATTACACAAAGTAGTGCCATCACATGATGCTTCGCATCTTTTCAAAAAGCTTATCCTTTTTTTTTTTTATCAGATGGGAAAGGGCATATTTCATTGTTGCTTAATCTGTCCCTCTTGGTGGTGGGAGGTTTGAATTTTTTTTTAATTAAAAATTCTAACATTTTTAGATGATTTTTATGTGTTGGTCTAAAAAATAATTTTTAAGAAATAATAAAATATTATTTTAATGTATTTTTAAACGAAAAACACGTTTAAAAACAATTTCAACTAGATTCTCAAACATATACTGTTTAACCACTTGCACAATCCATCTTCTACACCCTTTTTAACTGCTCCTTTTCAGATTCCTCCATTAACAACACAATACTATCGCACGAGTCTTGACTTCTTCTAGTTTTTCAACTTTTTTGTGTGCTACATAACTTGCAATAATGTATCAGTGGGGTGCTCCACTTTGAGCTATAGCATAATGACTAGAGAAATAAAATGGAATGCTGCCAGTATTTCCATGAGAGAACAGGTAAATCATAAATGAGTGTAGTTAGAATGCAAGATTGGATCATAAACTAAATGAGAATTTATTCACTTGACACCCCCAAAATATAAGAGAAAGAAGAGGGTGGGATTTTGTGTCTGTTCTGTGTATCAAAGAAGAAACAGATTCTGGAGCCTTTCTCAGGTGTAAGAGAATTAAAAGGTGTAGTTCCTATAGCACATAATTGACTAGCTGTTAAAAAAATATTCTTTTGGAGGGTATCCATAAAATATTATTAAAAGCATCAGCGAGCAGGAAAAAATGATGTCAAGCTATAAACTCTGCTACCCTGTGTGTAAGTTCAGCCCTCCAAACTGTCTTCAAGCTACAAACACAGTTAAGATAAAGTCTTTAGGGCATCCTGTAACTTCAAACAAAATTGTAGTAGTAGTCCCACCAATGTATAGAAAAGGAAAGAATTGCTGGATCAATTTCTGTATTGATGACTCCCCACTAGACTTTGAAGGAATTCTAAAAAGAAAGTCTTCTGACAACATGGCTTGGAGTGATATCTATCTTCAATTTCTTCTAACACTCTACTTCAACTACTTGACAAAAACTGTTAAGTGCTTCAGTTTTAAGTACCTAACAGAGAAACTTCTAGCCTCTCTTTTTTCCCATTTCTTTCATCACCTCCGTTTATACACCATTAACGTGTCTTCATTTCCTTCCTTCCTCTTATTCTTCCTAGCATCAGCTACATCTCCTCTAGCAGCCTTTCCCACCACACCTTTTTCCTCGACTGTGTTGACATATTCAACAAACTCTTCTTCATTAAATTTTGTCATATCACCAGATAAATAGTTTTCCTTATCTTTTTCAGCGGTCTCCATCATTCCATCCAGCTGAATTACTGATAATACCTGAAGTAGCTCCAAAGGAGTAGAAGCGGGATCAAGTTCCCAGCAGCCCTTAGGAGAATTTTGACCTTCTTGACCTGTGAGGAGAACTGAAGGAACCTGGTGAGAAAACCTAAACATCTCTTCTCTTGGGATTGTCCTGGTTTTGCTTGAGTCAGGATGCTGGCGAAACACTGTCTTGAAACCAGCAACTTTGACAAGAGGAGTAACAACAACTCCTCTCTCCTCTTTGTAGTCCTCAAGTACTTCTACCATGTCATATTTGTGTATAACTTCATCCGGGGTACGCTCATTCCAACTAGGAGACCAGTTTTTATAAATGGCCCAAACATCACCCTTTCCAGGATAGATTTGAATGGCCCCTCTTGAACTCTTCACCCACTTCACTTTGTGAGAGAAAGAATTAAGAGATTTATTGACTTTATGCTTCCCTATCCAGAAGTCTCCACTGGTCTTGTAGAATCCAGAACCAATCCAGTTTAGTGGGCCCAATTCACGGTTGCTTTTGGTGTTAAGCCAACTAATCCGCATTTTGAAAGGCTTCCTTGATATCACACTGTGAATCATGGCATAATACCGAGGCATCCCATCATCATCATCATAAGCAGCCCAAACCTGGTTATCACCAAACGAATTCTCTGTGCGATCCTTGTCAAAATCATGAAAATCTGGATCCGGAACACTCATGACTAGCCTATCACTGATGTTTGTATCTGGATCATCATTAGCATTGATTGGTGAAGGCTCAGTGGTGTGAGCTCTGCTATTAGAATCTAGAAACTCTGGACATTCTTTCACATCAGCATTCGTGCCATCCTTCTGCTTTCCTCCCTCCTCCTTGATACCCTTTTCTGAAGTCTTTAGAGCAGTAGCCACACTGCTCCATTCCTTCACCTTCTTGGAAATGTCCTTCTTAGCCTTCTCCATCAACATCTTTCGAATTTCTATTTGTGACAACTCACATGTGCTATTAACTTTATGGATGCCAGAACTGTTCCTCCTTCTGGCTACTAAACTAATCTTTTGAGAACCGGATTCACCATTTCTGTTAGCCACCTGTTTAGCTGTCTCTCTTCCATGACTGTTTGCCCTTTGCTCATCAATGCACCTTCTCCTCTGCAGCTTGTCTCCTTTCAGTACAGAACTGGAACCATAACTACTGAATCCAGAAGCTCCATCAGCAACTGTTTTTGTTTGCCGGTAGAGTAATTCCTCTTCATGCTTTCTTTTCAGTTTCATAGATTGAGCACCTGACAATGTTGACGGAGCACTTCCAAAACCGCCATCTTTAGAAAATGCTCCTGACTGAAACTTAGGTCCCATATTTGTGGGATTTTCAGTCCTTACATGCCGAGTAGAATTATGTTCCTGGCTGTAAGAAGTCCACATAGGGGATGGGTCATTTCCATCTATGGACGGGGGAGGCCTCTCAACACCCAAGAAGGGCTGATGGCAGTTCTGACAAAGAAGGCTGTGGTTGAGATAAGTCCTAAGGAACTCAAACTGTGTTTTACATGCATTGCAGATTGTCCAAAAGGTATTGGGATTGGAAAACAGGGGAGGGGGTGCAGGCTTCGGGTGCATAGAACTCTTCCGGCTCCGTGCATTGAAATTATTGTCATGACCAGTTGGCACTGATGATTTCCAATGTGGAACTTTTTGATCCATATCTGTTACATTCCGCTTCCGGTCATAGGCAATTCTCTTGGCTTTATTGGACAACAGATTCCAGGCTTCAGATATAATATTGAATGCCCCATCTGCTCCAACTGCTTTATTTTTATCAGGATGCAGAATGAGAGCCAGTTTCCTGTAATGGCTACGGATTGTGTCCTCACTTGCTGACGGTTCAACATCAAGGACTCTGTACCAGTCTACTTCTCCATTTGCTCTGTTATCAGCAGCCATGTGCACATCAAGAGTTGCTAAAAGTTGTGGAAGACCATCAAGTGCAGGATACAGTTTTTGAGCCTTCAGTGCAAATCTTCTTGCCCCGGCAATGTCCCTCTTTGTAAACTTCTTCTCTGCGATCTCTTTGACTCTAAATGCCGCCTCTTTATTACATTCCATTTTCAACAGGTCACACTATAGGCTGTCCTTTGTAAGTACAATGCGATGTTGTTGATATCTTAATCACAAATATCAAATCCAAAACCTGAATTCCCTACATGCATCATCAAGAAACTGCATTCAATTTGGCAACAATGATACAAAAAAACAACACAATAAGGAAACTATCTCTGTAATGAAGGAAATAAAAAAGTCCGAATTTCCCCACGTGCATTACCAAGATGCTGCCTTCAAATGGCAAGTCCTGATGCATAAAAAAGGAATCTATCTGAAAAGAAGAAAAATAATGACTGAGATTCACACCAAACAACACGGCCATGATTAATAAAGACCACAATGACAAAAACAGAATAACAAATGACTGCTTCTTGTGATCCATCAATTACATTATTTCAACATATGTTGATCTTAACTTCTATAAATGATCCCATGGAATTACCGGAAAACATTAACGAACTTTCAAGATAAACATAACGGATTTGAAAACACAGCATTCCAAAAAAGTATAATCACAACGCCATGCACGATTCTCAATTATGATAGGACCGTGAAACAAATCAACAGTGGGAGATCAAACAAAAAAATACCAACAATCTGCTTGACCACTAAGAAACAACAAGAAATGTGAGAGCAAAACTCAAGGTGTCAACAAGTATCCCATTCAAACAACTCTCCCAAAAACACAAGTTTCTTTACCATATGAACAAAACAACACAAACCTCAATCCATAACTGAACACAAACACAAGTATTCAACAAAAATCAAGACAAGCAAAAACTATTTGCTTATAAGATTGACATAAATTTCCCAAAAACAAAACATACCCAATATTTAACACACAATGAGGTATGAAAATTCTAACAGCAAGAAGTAACTCACGTTCAAAGTTAGATTCCCACTAGAAACCTACATATCATTATAACACGATATAAACTACCAAAGCAATGATTAAAATCCCAAATAAAGCATAATGTAAGTGCAAATAAGCAAAACATGTTAAAAAATATCAAAAGCAGAGAAAAAAACTACCCGTTATCAGATACTTGAATCAAAGAGACCCCATTGACGAATTAGCTGCAAAATTGTTGATTTTGGTCCCTGGATCAAATAAAACTAAGAGTTTTATTTTTGAGAGGCTATGAGAATTTAGAATTCTCAAATAAAATAAAATACTAGTTGTTTTATATTAATATTAATTTTTTTTTGAAAAAGTGGGGTGGGTTTTCTATTATTTATATGCAAAAAAATGGAATATTTTGTGCATGGTAAGAGTTAAAACCTAACCATGATTTGCTTTTAACTCTGGCAAACAGTATTGGCAGTTAGCTAAATATGGAAAAACTTTAATCTAGTGTCCATGGCAGAAAAATAAAATAGAATGGTGTAAATTTTATGAGTAATATTTTTCTTTTTTTATATTACATGTCTATTTTTAATTTCATTTTTAATTTTTTTTTTTCTAAAATGATATCTTTCTAGTTCAGAAATTAGGAGAAGGCATTATTTACAAGCAGAATTATTGAGTTTCTAATGGGATATTATAGATTCTTTAATTAAATTTAATAATGGACCTTGGTTTTTTTCATCTTCAATTTATAATTTATTGTACTAAATCAAAATGCTCAGTCAGTGATATCTGAAGTAATAAATTTAGCATGGCATACATAGATTTGCTTAACCATTTGAACATTTTCGATTCTAGAGTAGGAAAATGGCAATGCACCAACTACTCATCCGAACATGGTAGCTACGCTTTACTTAAATGGCAAGTTTCATATTGGAAATTTCATGTGTTCAGGCACAATGTGATGGATGGATTGGCTTGGTCATTTTGCGTTCAAAGGTTGTATTTATCCATCATTTCGTTGCTAATATAGATAAGATTTTGCTCAGCTATGAGAATCCAATCCTGGATGACTGTAGGGGTGAGAAGAGTCGTGAAATTCAATCTGTATATCATAAGTGACTTGCCCTTTTTCTTATATTCGTTTAGGAAATTACAATCCAGCAATTATTGGCAATTTCTATGTTAGTCCTTTGGTAAAATAAGATATACATGAAAGATAACGATCCAACTTAGGTGCAGTATGATCGAGTCGCAGATAATAGGTTCTGCATTTCACGAGAAGAGTGTTTCATTAGGGAATACTATCTTTACAACTTTTATGGTATGAAAAAACCAGATTATACTCAATCAGAGCTGTCCTCTTCTTTTTTCTACTGCTTGACAAAGTGATTAAGCTTATTAAGAAGATATTATTCGCTGCTGAGATCAGACATGTTGGTTCTTCAGGCAAGTCCAGCATGAAAGAATCAGAAATTAGATCCCACAAAAGAAAAAAAAAAGATGTTAGAATGATAATTTGATGTGATGTTAGCAATAAACAGGCATAGGGGAGAGCAGCTTTTAATACTAATTTTCACCAACCTGGTTTTCTTCCCATCAAAGAAACTGTAGATGTTGTGGGGGCAGCTAGAAACAGATACTAGAGAGTGCGTGATTGTTTTTTGATTGGAATTGTTCACTCGTTCACCATTGAAGATCTGAACATTCACTCTACTTTCCTACCTTGAAAGACAAAACACTTGTCACTTGCATCCAATTCACATAATGTGTATGGAAGAATATGGTTTTGAACATGAGGCTAAACATTAATGAACCTTAATGCAAAACCTTCATGCAAAGGTGACAGTAAGTCTCTGTCTTGTAACTTTGCGGGCTTATTTTCAGAATTTGGAATTATTAACGAGTGAAGAGAACAGATCTTCCTGTCGGATAAACAAGTTTTTGCAGATAAAAATTGTTTTTCCTTCTATCTGATAATTTCGGTCGAATTGGCCCACCAACATTATAAAATTTTGCACATGTTTGGTTATTTTGACAAGCATGAACGCCTTGGAATTTGCAGTTGAGAAGTCCAATTTTTAACCTCCAAGAAAAGGGTTGCAGGCATTGCCATCTGCTTGTTTTCCTACAAATTTCATCAAATTTTTAACCTCCAAGGCATAGGCCATAGAGGTCCTTATAATCATTGAAAAAATAATTTCACTTTCTTTCAACAAACTCCATCACCTGCTAGACAGTTAGATAAGTGCAGATACAAGGGGATAACCATATATCCATCACTTTCCATGAAATTATCGAGCACTGACCACTTTGCAGTCCTGAAAAGCTTAAGCCATTGAGAAAGATGCGTGAGAAATTTATAAGATGTTTGGTCAAGAGTGGATATTTGGTAACCAGATTTTATGTATATTACTTGTTCATACTTCATATAAGCCTCACTATCATTCAACATGAGAAAATTCAAAAGTGACAGGGACAACTGTCCTCCTTGCACAAAGGAAGAAAACAATAGCTTATGACTCAGAAAAGAGCATTATGGTAATGAAATTCACTTCTAATGGTGACCCAGTTGGGCTCTTAGGCTCATGCTTTCAAAAACATTTAGCCATTCGCAACTTCTCACATATATCGAAGCAACACAGTAGAAATTTTTCCTGATGTTCATTTCCCTCATTTCCTCATCCTTCTAAATGTAGACATGATAGTAATTAATCAGTAACTCAAACAAATATAACCAATAAATTGGAGATTAATCATGTCTAGTTTCTTCACCCTAGTCATTTTCTACCTAAACAAAATATGGACAAAAAACTTGAAAGTTGGATCTTCCAAATCAAGCCAATACTCTGTAAAAAAAGCAACAGCAAACTCATTGCTAGGCCAAGCCATTATTAGAAAATCAACTTTTATAAAACGAACATAACAAATAATGATAATATTGAATCTGAAACACAAGGCTGTCATAAAACCTCACCCAAGCTTTCAAGCAAAATATCCTTGTTGCTTGCACATGACAATGAATATGCTTTACAGCACTCAAGCAAGAGATGATCTTTGCTGATTTTGCCTGAACTTTAGTTGTGGCACATGTCGTTTCTAGTAAGAAATGATCTTACCATTTTTTTTCACCTACATTATGCATAATGGATTGTAATTGCAACTGCATACCAAATGATCTTTCATTTATTCCCCTCATCATGACCTTTTTCTTTCACTTATAGAAGTTCAAATCTTATTTCTAATCAAAGCTACATGGAGGTGCTTTTAATTTGCCACTCATTCTAAAATGGAGTTCTATCAACACTTGAAAGTGGGTTTTCTCTTCTTTTTTCCCTCTTTCAGCTAGATATGAGCGGCAAGATGGATATGAGAAGGTATTATTACGAGTTACGCAAATGTTGGTCCAAAATGTTTTCCATCATCATGGTCTTCAAGATAATTTAAGACAGTAATTTTTATGATCAGAACAGACTCTCCATACAATAATTTATAATATCAGGTGCTTAAACAAGTATGAAAGTTGATGGATTCAAATCCTTATGTTGTTCTAGTACCAATCGATTAATCAGAGCCAGTGAAAACCACTCGATGAAGGCTTTCACTGATATCCCGGACAACATCCACAAATTGTTAAAGCACATGCAAAACTGCAGTCTCTACTAGCCGAGACTTGTATCTTTTGCAATAAAATATCAGGTCACTAACAACAAATCTTCTGAATAAATATTGTGTAATTGAAATGACTAAATTTAATTATGTTGTTTCACAGAAAATATAACATAAATCTAATCCATGGAATCAAAACTTGGAGCATACCAGCCTAATTCGTTCAAGATTTTCTTCATTCTTTCTTCTTGTCCTTTTGAATCCCCAAATGCTGTTGTGAAAGGGTAGACATAGGTTACTTTTGTGGCCATAGACCTATACGCAACAACATCTCCTCTTATCAAAAACTCAAGCACATCTGGATCAAACCCTCCATCAACCTCAGCTTGTAAATATTTCCCTGAAAGGACCAAAGAAATGACTCATAGAAACTAAAATGAGCATTAGTCAATGCAGCTATCATCACAATCACATCTAAAATGCACAATGAAGAATATTAAAGGCCTAAACTTGTTTTTGTGTCTCTTGTGTCCTCTTTTTTCTTCCACAAAAATCCATCGGTCATAGTGTTCAGTGTCTTTCAGAAGTTGTTACATGATATGGCTGCATGTATATGGCGTACTGTAGATTTACCAGTTTACAATTTAGTTTAGTCTAAATACCGTTTGGAGTATCTTCAATGACTTGAATCTTGGCATTTTTCTGCGTTTTCAGGATTGCTTCCTCTAACTTCTGCAATAGTAAATTGTAAGCCAAATTAGGGATAATTTAGCATAATGGAAGATAAGTAAACATATATTCAACTTTAAAACCTGAATTGCATTCCCTGTATCATTCTCAGGAATACTCCAAGGGAATGCAAATGATGAAGATTGCGGATTCGTTGAAACACAACCTGGGTTTGTAGACGGGCAAGGCCTAATTTTCCTGCAACAACAGAAAATTGCATCGAATCAAAAGTTTCGACTCAAAACAACAAAGCCATACAAAACACGCCATGCAAAACAAACCACCCACATTTAATCCCATAAAGTGGGAACAAAAAAGAACCCTTTGAAGAGCAAATAAAGTCTGATACATACCCATTTTCTAGCCCAATTTGCAAGTTCTTGGATTGAGAAAACGGGGTTGTAGGAGAGAGAAGGGGAGGCTGAGAGTTAAGAGAAGGGATAGCCAAGGAAGGCAATGGAGAGTTTAAGGTAACAGTGAGGGCTAAGGAGATGAGATTGGTGAAGAGAATGGGTTTTGGAGTAACATTTTGTGGAGTGAAGTTGGTGATTTTGGAGGTTGAAAGATGTGGAGGGAGAACATGACCAATCAAACTCATGCTTGTCATGATTGTTATCCTTTCCTTCTTCCAGCATTTCATATTGTGCTCTTGACACAAGACCATACAACTAATGGGCATTCGCCATGTCATGTTACAAATATATATTTTAACATTCCCGCAACATGAACAGAAATCGTCGATATGTCCGAGTGGTTAAGGAGACAGACTTGAAATCTGTTGGGCTTCGCCCGCGCAGGTTCGAACCCTGCTGTCGACGTTTTTTCAATTTTCTTTCGGACAAAATAGAAAGCAGAGAGAACAACAAGAGAGAGAGAGAGAGAGAGAATTTTTATTTGTATATATGATTTTGTTACAAAAGAAAAAACAATCCAATTTTCTCAGATCCCTGTGTTTGGTTTCTAAGAAAAAACTAGAGACAAAAGGGGGGGAAATCCCTGTTTTTTCCCTAAAACAAACGGAAAATGGAAGACAATTCAAATCCCATGTCACCAGCAACACCACAACACTCAAAAACAACACAAGAACTAGCAATAGAAGGCCAAAAACATATAGAAGAAACAATCCAAGCTGCTTACCAAATTCTTTCTTCTATGAATGATGAGCTTTGCAACCCCACTTTATGGTCCACCACCTCCACTGCTACAACTGCTGTCATTTCTCCTATTACTCCTAACAGTGCCCAAAACGGTGCTGTCGTCATTACAGTCAATGGTGATGCTAATGCTGCTGTCTGTGATTCCACTCATGAGTTGAGTGCTGGCGGTGGTTTGGGTAATGGGGTTCTTGATGAAGCTCGGTTTCGGTATAAGAATTCGGTTGCTGCTCTTCGTGATGTTCTTGAGGCAATTCCTAATTCTCACAAGGTTTAGTTTCTTGGAAACCCTAACCCTGGTTTTCTTTTTTAGTGATTTTCTTGTTTAGATAGTGCTTGATTAAAAGGGTCATTTCTTTTCTAACACTTGAAGGCTTTTTTTTGTGTGTTTTGATTAAATGTTAATATGATGTATAAAGATAGAATTTGGGGGGATATTGGATAGTAATTGATTAAAAAGGAACAATTGTTATCCTAGAATTTTGAGACATTTTTGTGTTTTGATTGGAATTTTGTTATTTAGTCTCAAATTGTTAATCTGATGTATATGATAATTTAGGAGTCAAGTAGAAATTGCTGTTAGAAATGCTTAAGCTTTAATACTTGATAAGATAGTGATCTAGACTATGATTGTTTTGGGTTAAGTGGAAATGTTTATGTCTTCAAACTGGGAAAATTGTCTCTGTGAATTGGTTTTCAAGCTAATAGTGTGGTTCTTTCATCTTCCAAAATAGGCAAAACCTTTTGAAACGAGTTCTCCAGCAGATGAAGCTGAAATTAAGAAGTTGGAAGAGCGGGCCTCCAACCTAAGAAAGGTAATTTGCGGTGAATTGGGAAGTCCTATTGGGTAATAGTTTTGTTTAGGCTATGCAGTTACTATTCCCTGTCTCATAATGGTTGCAATAGTAAAGCTGTATGTCACTGGGCCGATTCTTTGGATTACTAAAAAAAGCAATTTATCTCATATAGTTATAATGGTTTCTGAGCTTCTTTGAAGTTTTGTCTGTGTTTTCCCCCTTATATCTGCATGAGTTAGCTCTGAACTTGAATTGTTTTCATCATAGGAACTTGCAAAGAAGAACACATATGTCAAGCTACTCATAGATCAATTACGAGAGATTATTATTGACATATCTACATGGCAGACTGCTTGTTCTGTCTAAATCATTATCGTGGAAGGGGATGCCTGAGAATAGAGGACCGGGTCTTTGTGAGGTGATAGTGTCTATCTTGACATTTCCTTTCTTTGCGACACTGATATACATCAACTGTAGATCTCTTGAGCTAGATAGTAAGAAGGTAATTCTGGGTTAGCAGAAGTTAGTAAACCCAAAGAGATTTTGAACAAGAGAGCATGAGTTGTATATCTTGACAGGAATTTCTGGTACAAGCAACTTTGATTCTTTTTTCATACGCAATTACATTCCCTGTTTGATCACTACATGAAGTGATTTCAGACATTGTTACTTGTAATTTGTAATGTCTGATTATTATTTTTTTCACTCTGAACCCCATAGGAAATTGTAGCTGCATCTCATGAATTAAACAATTCAATTCCTTCACATAGTAGCCTTACAATTTAAATAAACTCAATCCCCAACATGTTATAAATCAGATTGCCAAGAAATTAATTTGAAGTTGCTTTATTTGAAAGCACACTCTAGCTGTAATGCTTTGTTAACAGAGCCCCGATACTAACTAGGCCAAACATTGTATCAAGGCAAGGTGACCTTCCTAGAAACTGGAGGGCATATACAGGTAAGACTTAAATTTTCTGTAAAAGCCTGTTCATTGCACTGTTTGAGCAAAACCTTACAAGTGATGCAAATTTCTTTGGCAGCGTCATTGATGGCATATTTATAGAGAAATCGTGGGTGGACCTTTTTAGCAGAAAATGTTGATTCTCTTTTAAGCAACTGGTGCTGAAGAACATCACCACATGTCCTGCGTGTAGGACAGGAAGGCCTTATAAACCTTTTTCTCGCAGAAATTTGACGCGTCATTTTTGCCTATGCTTGTCTACTAGCCACCGGACAGCACAGACCAAACAGAATGAGGTTCCTTCTGCATTTAAATGTGGGACTGATCTTTGCATCAGTATTGATATTGAATGCCAACCAAATTTTGTGTAAAAAAATAAAGGAGGCCGCGCCCAGGCTGCAAGCTGAGTTAACATTCAACGCGCATATTCTTTTCCATTTCCTACCGCGCACATCCCATGGTGATGATACATTATATACGGAAGTAAAAAGAAAACGGGTTTTCCCCTGTTTGTGAGATCACTTTAATGGGTTCGTGAGTTGATGTGATTTTTGGATTAAATTTATGACAGTATCTCCCTGTCGGAACTAGTGTGAGAATGGCATTTTGAGGGTTTAATGAACACCACAAATTCTGTACTTCTGTATCTGAAAGTCTTTTTCATAGGCAAGTATCGATCCAAGGTAAACAAAAATCGTTCTGCAGGAGAACTTTCCTTCTGCTTTTATTGAACTCTACTTTTCACCAATTCAATGACAAATGAAGCTGCACACGGTTTTGAACAGATATATAGAGGGAAACCCCCCAGATGATTAACAGCTAATTGTGAACTGAAGATCTAGTAGAGAGTGATGATCTCATATCTACAATGACAGATTCATCTGCTCCTAAATTGATAGCCTCTCTGCTGGCTCTAATGAACCTTGTAACAGAACCTTCAACATAATCTCGAGCTTCTTTTACGTTCATTTTCTTGCTTATCTCATCTGGGAAACTGCTCAAGAAGTGGTCACCGTTAAGAACAGCAGCCAGTTGAACTAACTCGCTCTGGAATTCGGATAATGAACCATCTTCTTTTGCTTCTGTTCTTCTCAGAGGTGCTACATCTGGCAAGGTCACTGCAATGAATTTGGAAGGGAGAACTTGAAAAAACAAAAATCTATCTCCATCTTATGGTTTACCAGTACACAAAACTGAATAAATAATCAATCTATCACTAATTAAATCTGAGACATTTATGCCAATTGTGCATTGATAAGACTCTTACCTGGGCAGTCAGTTCTGGGAGAGGTTAACTCCCCCACAACTCCTTCAAACGTGCCGGCCCATGCATCTCTGTGCGTCAAGAAGTTTGAGGAGAGGTTGAACATCTTCTTTATGGTTGCAGGAACTGAAGAGTGCTCGAACTCTGAGCTTGGAGTAGGTCCCTCTGGGCTACTTATCACTGAAAAAAGAAACAAATAATGATAACAGCATGACAGAAAATGAAAGTGGGAGCATGAAACAACAGAACATAACGTCCGTGCTTCAAAAGTCAAAGTGCTCAAGATCATAACTTCACGTGAAAGATAAAATAATTAAGCTTACCAGTGCCTTTCTTGATCCAGGGAGAGACCATAATTGTCGGCACACGAACTCCAAGCCTATCAAACTTGAAAAAAGATGGAGCAGGGCCACTGTTCCCATCTGGGCTAGGAACATTGACACAGGGAGTCTTGACATGGTCATAAAACCCCCCATGTTCATCGTATGTAATGACCAAAAGGGTCTCATTCCATTGGGGACTAGCTCTCAATGTCTCGTAAACCTCCTTAACCAGCTTTTGACCACTAGCAACATCATGAGATGGGTGGTCATCATTTGCAGGCATTCCTATAAGATCAAAATACCTTGGCTCAATCACAGTTAAGCTTGGCAACTTCCCATCTCTAGCGTCTTTCTTGAACTTCAAATCAAACAGATCGAACTTAAAAATATACTTCAATTTCCTCAAGTTCCTATAGAACAAAGTTGTAGGAATGTTCTGGAAGTAAATTCCAAAGCTCTTGCCGTTCTCATGAAGTGAATCAAAGATTGTCTTCTGAGGATACCCTGTAGCCAATTGCTTCGTAACATGGCTTGTTGAGCCATGAGAAGTAGCAGAATACACAAACAGCCTATTGGGTTGTGTTGGACCAGGGATGGAAGAAAACCACCTATCAAAGACTGCAAATTCTTTCACAAGTGTGGCATAAACTGGCACAGCTTCAGGCCTAAAGCCTTTCATGACAGTTTCAGAGAGGTTCTGTGAAACAGTGAGAGCTTGTTCAACAAAACCACTCATTGAAGGAAAAGAGCTATTGCCAAATACCTGCTGCTCCACATCTTCAAAAGAGTGTCCAGGATCTGGATCCACAAACTCAGCATCATCTGAGAAACAAATGGATTGTGGGCCCGCACTCCTGGTCGATACAGGATTGCATTCCGTTCCAGTGACACCATTGATTGCTGGATTGATAGATTTCTTCATCCAACCAAGCATATGATCAAAAGATCTGTTTTCCAACATCAAAACCACAATGGTCTTGATGGGGTTTGGTTGTTGGGCTGTAGAAACACATGAAAGTGTAAGAAACAGCAAGAAAATGGAGGGAAATGAAGGCGGCTTAGTTCTGAACCTTCCCATTCCTGTTTTCTTTTCTCTTGCCAGGAGATAACCCTCTTGGCAAAAGTGGGCTTGCTTTAGTTTTTGGCTTGGAAGCTTATCTGCTTTCTTGTCTTTATAATCAAATAAAATAGATTTGGTATCTTATACAGTTATTGCTTGAGTGGATAATTTGGAGTCAGAATGAGATGGAGATGGAGTTTTCCCTGTGACTAGTTTTGGCCACAGAGAGAATAAAGAAGCTTCTGTTTTTTTCCCTATGCTTTTGCTCTTCATAATTCTACCTAGATTCTTATAACCATGTTTCAAAAAATTATTTCTGTTAATATAGAAATATTGTTCAGTATCAAATATAATAAATAAAGATATTTAATCTCACAAATTTATTAAGTGAATGGGAAACAGTTGAAATTATGAAGACTGTTTATGGTAAAATCTGGCGTTCTTTTCTGTAGTGGAACTATTTTTATAAATGGAAGAATGTCAGCATGAAGGTATCTTTAATTCTCTCTTTGGTTTTTTCTTTAGAGCACATAGTTTTCTCTGTGCTGGCTGCCTGCCTGCAAGACTTCTCTGTATAAACTCCAAAATTGACAGGTTGGATATCTTTACCTCTTCTGTTTGTAAAAAGTATATATATATATATATAATAAAATTATTTTATTATTATTTTTTAAAAATTATTTTTGATATTAATATATCAAAATGATTTGAAATACATAAAAAAATTAATTTAAAACAAAA
This sequence comes from Salix brachista, assembly GCA_009078335.1. Classification (NCBI taxonomy): domain Eukaryota; kingdom Viridiplantae; phylum Streptophyta; class Magnoliopsida; order Malpighiales; family Salicaceae; genus Salix; species Salix brachista. The sequence continues at coordinate 15,579,393 of CM018586.1, forward strand.
AACATAAAAATATTTTTTATTTTAAAAAAATAATAATGTGGCGTGTTTTTTACCATCGAGATTGTATGGTATCATCATAATTCCAAATTCTTTTGAAAATTAATAAAAAAAAATATTTTTTACACATCATCAACAAAGAATAAATGACATATCCTTTAAATACTTCAATGCACCTAAATATAAAGAGAGGTGAATACTCTTGACCTTAACATTTTATGCTAAAAGTTAATGGGGGAAAAAAGTGAAGTCTTGTGACTCAATAGGAGATCTAGAAAGATCATTAATTTACATCTATATGGGCTTGACGAGATGCTCGACATTAAAATATCGGGTTTGATAGCTTGCTAAACTCGTAAATGTTTAGACTCAAAATGAAATTTGAGCCTAAAAATGTTGAGTCTAGCAACTCCCTAGATATATCAGGACTTAGCAAGTAGCTTAGCTCACGAATATTGGATCATCATCTTGTTTTAGGTATTTTTTAAAACATGATTTTTAGACAAAAATAACATATACAAAACACGATGATAAAATAATAATATTCTCAAGTATATTTATTTGATGTTTAAAAAATATTTTGAAAAATAAATTATAAAACACTTAATAGAGGGATGCATGTGAGTAAGCTTGTCCCCAGGAGGGGTAGCGTGGCGGCAACGGCCTTACTCTTGATGTTTCAAGAGCAAGGTTCGAGTCGGGGCGCGCGCACTTTCCTGTAAGAGCCTGGGACAGCCGGGGTTTTACTCGCTCACCTGGGCCCACAAAGTACGCTTTCCGGGAAGTGGAGTTTCCTCGAATCCAAAAAAAAAAAAAAAAGTGAGTAAGCTTGGTCTAATGTGTGACACGGCCACTAATGAGTCACAGGTGAATAAATAGTAAAAAGAATTGAAGAAGAAGAAGAAGAATGCTCTGTCAGTTCCTGCCTGCTTGGAACATCTTATTTTTTTCAAAACAATTTACTCTCTCGCTGCTGAATTGACGTTCACCGCCTTAAATATTTTATAGTTTTCTTCGATTAAACAATTATTTGAAAAATAATTTATTTATTTTTTATAAAAAAACCCCATTTTTAATATTGATATATCAAAACAATAAAAAAACTAAAAATATTAATGTATCGAAACTAAAGAAAAACTAATTATTCGAAAAGAAAATATGCAAGAAAAGAAAAGGGTAAGGATCAAGCACGCAGAAGAGTAAAAGAAAAATAAATAGGAGAATAAACCAAATATAAAAAGTTGTTGACAGAGATCCTACGCGATAGAAAAAAGGAAATTTAATTAAGTAGAAATTCATGATATAATTTTCCAATATAATGTTTTTAATTTATTTTTTTTCTATTTTGAGGAGATCTTATTTAAATATAAATAAGTTATATTTAGAAATTGAAAAAACAAAACAAATATAAAAGTTGACACCACCAACCAGAAAGAAAACTATTTACTAGGTGATCTAGTAATAAAAATTTAAAATTAAAGGGTTTGTAGCACCTGTGATCTCAAGTCTAAGCTTTGTGGTTGTTAATATAATAGTCATTGAAGACTTACACGATCATTAACTTCGGGCTCATGAGATTAATCGAGCTGCTTGTAAACTGACTCATACATCCACACTAATAAATAAAAACATAATATTATCCCATCAATATTTTTGTCAAAATTATTCCAGCCTTGCATCAGTCCAATAAAATAAATAACTAAAAATAAAAATATATATTTTTCAACTTTGACCCAGGGAAAGTCTCCGTTTTCAGTTACACTTGTCATAAAAACGTGTCTTAACCGTCAACTACTCTCGTAATAAACGCCCTCTCTGAAAAAAGAAGGGGGAAAAGTCCCATTTTAGTCACTCGTAGGCCAACCATGATCATAGCTTATGTCTAAAAATCGTACCTTATTTTAAAATTTCTAACCGCCATTCATCTGTTAGCTAAATCTTTTGCTGGACTGCCTTGCATTGACCTACAAGCTACAAACGCTTGAGAAAAGCAGCAGTAGGGTAGGAATCAGAGTTGAATTCAAGTAAATTATAAACTCGAGGGTAGAGTGAAGGTTTCTTCCAAGGATAGGATTATAGAAATCAAGAATAACCAGCAGCTGCTGTTCTTGCAATGTCTGTATTACATTTGAAAAGCAATCAGAGTTGATAAGTATTGGATCATCATTGAATGCTGGATGATCACTGTAAAAAAAAACACAGAAAAAGGTGATTTTTAGCTCAGAAGATGTTAAAATTGAATGAACTCGTTACTTTCGGAAGCTTCAGAAACCAGATCTCTTCATGTATGCTAATACACCTAGCCCGGCAACCAGAGAAGCCCCGGCAGCAATGGTGCTGTACGCAGATGCCCGTGCATTCGCTTCGGCATTAACGAAACCTTCTGAACCAGAACCCTTCCTTCCTGAATATTCTAAGTGCAATCTCAGGCTCTGCAGAGTTCAGATTTCAGAGTTCATCAATGAAATTAAGAATGCTGAGCTTAACAGATCCTTTCAGAAATAATAATTGCTACAGCAAAACAGAAACTTATCATGATTCCTGAGGGCTGTTTCCATTATAGTTAGGATTTATTTATAGTTTTATATTATTAACAAACAGAATAACACCTTTGAAGCTAACATTCAAGGTTCCTTGTAAGAAATTCTAAAATCTGGGAAAGATCAAAGCTTAGGTCTGTTGAAAATGTATGATCAAAGTCAACCAAAGTCAACTGATTCCAAACCTGCAGACATGAAGAACTGGTGCTGCGAAGATCATCAAGAATTTTCCTTTACTGTTTTTATTTTGTTTTAATTGAAGAGTTCATGTTTTAGTTAAGTATGATCAAATAATATTTGATCATATCTTGTTGCTTTATTTTCGCATATTTATTTCCTGTTTTAAGTAGAAGAGATTGTAATAGGTTTGAATTTCCATTCCTGTATTTTTGATCTTCTTCTATAAATAAAAGTGAAGGGATGGCAGTTTCTTAACAAGAAATTCTGCCCCTTTTTCTGAATATTTTTCGTTAAGAATTTGTTCTTTAGCCCTTAGAATTTCTGGGAAAATTCTGGGCAGATTCTTGGTTTCTCAGCACTGATTTGAACAGTGCTTGTTTCTTTGCGTCAGACACAAAATCCTGACAGTGATCTAACAGTGGTTGTTTGTTCTTCAGGAAATTTTCCAACAATTGGTATCAGAGCGATTCTGATCTTAGAAGGGTTGTGAGAAACACGAGAGAATTGTGAGATTTTTTCAAAGTTATTAACTTTGAAGGGAAGGTGAGTGAAACACGAGTGTTTAGAAATTTAATCAAGAAAATTATCTTGATTTGTTCTTTAAGAGATACGCAATTGATTGTAATCATCAACTGCTACTCTTGTTCTTTGTTTCCAGTACAAGGAATACCTGCAAGAAGAAAAATCTGTTTTGACAGAGATGGACTCCTCATCATTTTCGTCAAAATCACCTATGTTCACAGGCTCAAATTATGGTGTGTGGGCTGTGAAGATGAAGACTTACCTCAGGGCATTTGATCTGTGGGAGGTCGTGGAGACTAACAGGGATCCAAATCCCTTGAACAATAATCCCACCTTGAATCAAATCAAGTATCACAATGAAGAAAAGGCAAAGAGATTCAAAGCACTTACCTGCATCCATAATGCAGTAAGTGAAGAGATATTCACAAGAATAATGGCTTGTGAGAGTGCTAAAGATGCATGGGATAAACTGAAAGCTGAATTCCAAGGTGACGAAAAATCTAGAAGAATGCAGATTCTGAACTTAAAGAGGCAGTTCGAAGGGTTGAAGATGAGGGAGTCAGAAACAATCAAAGAATTCTCCTCTAATATCTCCAAATTAGTCAACCAGATGAGAATTTTGGGAGAAGAAGTTCAGGACTCTAGAGTGGTGGAAAAAGTTCTCGTCAGTTTACCTGAAAGGTTTGAGAACAAAATCTGTTCTTTAGAAGACTCTAAAGACTTTACCGAGATGAGTCTTCAAGACTTGATAAATGCTCTTCAAGCAGTGGAGCAAAGGCAAGCTTTTAGGCATGAAAGTGCAGGTGAAGAAGCCTTCGTGGCAGGATTCAGAGGAAGATCTCGAAATCAGAATTTTCCAACAATTGGTCATGGTGACAGTAGAGAAATTGGAAGGAATTCGCAAAACAAAAACTGGCAACAAAACCAGAACTATCCCAACGAATTCAATGCAAGAGAGGAGAGAAATGATCAATTTCCTGCTTGCAAATACTGCCACAAAACTAATCATCTTGAGTCAAGGTGTTGGCTCAAGAATGCTCAATGCAGAAGGTGCAAACAGTATGGGCACATTCAAAAGTTCTGCAACTCAAACGCAGAAGCTAAAACTGGAAAGCAAGCGTACATTGCAAAAAATTCAGAACTGAAAGATGAACAATTATTCATGGCTAAGGCAGAACTGAATTACACAGAAGCTGGAACTGGAAAGCAAGTGTACATTGAAAAAAATTCAGAAGTGGAAGATGAATATTTATTCATGGCTACGGCAGAACTGAATTGCAGCAAGGTTGAGGTAAAAAGTTCAAATTGGCTTGTTGATAGTGGATGCACTAATCATATGACTGCAGATGTGTGGATGTTTAATACTTTAGATTCAAGTTATGAATCTAGAGTAAAATTGGCAAATGGTCAGTATGTTGATGTGGAAGGCAGAGGGGATGTTGACATTGAAACTATGGCAGGTATGAGAATTTTTGATAAAGTGTTGTATGTGCCTAAAATTAAACAAAACTTAGTGAGTGTTGGACAATTGCTTGAAGATGGTTACTCATTGTCCTTTATTGATGGCATATGCACAATTAGAGATGATAAAGGAGTCATATTGTTTTCTGCTAAAATGTATAACAGAAGCTTCAGTCTCGGTTTAAAGTATGAACATCAAAAAATGAACATCACTGACAGTTCAAATTCAGTGTTGTGGGATAAGGGATTGGGGCATTTTAACTATCCTACCATGAAGAAGATGACAGACTTAGAGATGGTGATTGGATTACCTAAAATTCAAGAGCAAAAGGAGAAAAAAGAGGGAGTGTTTGATACCTTTGACACAATCAAAGTTGCAGCCGAGAGGGAAGCTGGAACCAAGATGAAAGGTTTGAATTCTGATGATGGTAGTGAGGTCTCTACTCATAAACTTGAGGGACATTTAGAAAGAGAAGGGATTAAGCATCAACTTATACTACCATACTCACCTCAACACAATGGTGTTAGTGAAAAGGAAAATAGAACTCTAGTGGAGATGACTAGATGCCATGTGTATGAGAAGAAAGTACCTCTGAAAATTTGGGCAAAGACAGTTTTTTTCTTCCTAAATCAAATGGTTACTAAGGGTTTGGGAGAGAAGACACCTTATGAAATATGGCATGGATACAAACCTAATATAGAACACTTGAGAATATTTGGGAGTCCATACTATAATCTGCAACCTAAGGCAAAACGAGAGATGATTGGAGTGTGCAGCTATGCAGTCTTGGAATCAAAGGGGAGTGTTGAAAATGCATGATCAAAGTCAACCAAAGTCAACTGATTCCAAACCTGCAGACATGAAGAATTGGTGCTGCGAAGATCATCAAGAATTTTCCTTTACTGTTTTTATTTTGTTTTAATTGAAGAGTTCATGTTTTAGTTAAGTAAAATCAAATTATATTTGATCATATCTTGTTGCTTTATTTTCGCATATTTATTTCCTGTTTTAAGTAGAAGAGATTGTAATAGGTTTGAATTTCCATTCCTGTATTTTTGATCTTCTTCTATAAATAAAAGTGAAGGGATGGCAGTTTCTTAACAAGAAATTCTGCCCCTTGTTCTGAATATTTTTCGTTAAGAATTTGTTCTTTAGCCCTTAGAATTTCTGGGAAAATTCTGGGCAGATTCTTGGTTTCTCAGCACTGATTTGAACAGTGCTTGTTTCTTTGCGTCAGACACAAAATCCTGACAGTGATCTGAACAGTGGTTGTTTGTTCTTCAGGAAATTTTCCAACAAGGTCTCCCTAGAAATAAACTAAGGATGATAGGGTCTCTCCAGGATTTTGACATGACCTGAATGAAAACAAAGGCAGTTTGAAGAAAATACAAATCACTAAAATATAATGAAAACATCAAACAAAACTAATGGTAGCAATCCTTTCTTTTTCCCTTTCTTAGACACATTAAACAAGGGTTAAGGAAAAAAGAATGACAAAAAAAACATTCCTCGAGTTGATCAAAATTATTCTAGAATAGAATCCTATGTTTCATTTTTCCAATGGCTTAATTTAAACATTCAGATCAAAATCAGATAAATCATTCTTAATTACAAGGATAAACGGGAATGAATTACGGTTTTACTTGCACTTCATGAATTTTTATATTATTTAATGATGAACCACCTAAGAATGACGAACTCAAAACAAAAGGAAACTTGCCTTTCATAGGATTTAAAGGGGGCAAAATTATTCTTATTGCAGGTTAGGGATACATTTAAGGTGGGAAGTAAAAAATCGTGTGAAGAGGATTTTCATGTAACAATGTTCGTATTCAACAGATTGGAAAATAGTAACTTCATAGTCTCTTTCGTGTCAAGAGGATGATCCACAGAAAACTACTATCAGAGTTTATTGAAAAAAATGCCACTGCCACCAATAGCCCATTCTCAAGGTAAGTTTGTCTGTTAATTTAGCTAATTTATCCCACTTTTCGATAGAAAAACATCAATGACAGGCAGAATCTGAAAATACCTTCAAACCAGCTGATCTTGCATGCTCTACAGCTGTGATGAGATCACCATCTGATGCCAGAACAACTTTATCATGGTCTTCATCTTCATACTTTAGAGTGCGACCACAAGTTAGTATGAAATCAAGAGAAGGAAAATAACTAATTCAGGCTATTAATCATAGTACTAAGTCCATAAAACATACTAGAATCTGAGGTATGTTGTTGCGATTAATGCCATCCCCTAGCCTCTGAAGGATTGAAGTTATTATATCAGTCAGATTCTTGGTCTCTACCTCAAAAGAAAGCCATAAACAAAGTCAGCTACCTTTTATATGTGAACTGTATTTTCGTTAAGTGAGCCCAGCATTTCACAGCATTCAGCCATTCACATCTCCTAAGCCAAAGAAGCCTAACTTAACGAGTATAACAAATATAACTTTCAATGAAATGCAAATTCCATAAGCTACATGCATGCCAGATGCAGCGGGGAAAACCAAATTCGTGACTATCTAAAAAGGCCTAGTATTAAAAGCAAAACAAATATCCTACCACAGTTAAATCTGTGCATTCGCCCCCTTTTGTCTTCAATTTTAAAAGAAAACACATTTCGATACGCTGATGATGGATAGAGGAAAGATCTCCCAGCCTCTGTTCCTTCGGAAGCCAATTTCAAGGAACCTTCACTGGCATGTCATCAACTACATGTAAGTAAAACCAAATCGAAGAATTCAAAATGCGAGCATAATATTAACACCAAAACATCTAACCTCCGTGCCTCATCGTCATCATCATTAGGACCCCAAGCCATGGTAGAGTCCCAAAACTTCTGCATCATAGTGTTTGCAGTCTCATTATTTGTGGCAGCAGCGCTCCCAACCTGATAATGAAGGGCACATGAATTTATTTTCTTTTTCTTCTCAGAAATAACCATAGAATCATATATGGGGAAAGGCACTACATGGTCCAAGAAAGAGAAAGGCTTGGCTTACTGTGGCCACTGCAGCGTGCGCGATATGAATCACGTCAAGGACAGCAACTATGTTCTCATCTGCATCCAACCATCCAAAGTCATCAAACACCAAAATGACTAGCTAAAAAGCGTTCCACTCTTTATCAAAGACGATGGTACCTCTATCTAGCACAGGAAGGTGCAAAAATTTCCCATCATGCATGGTGTGCAGAGCATCAACAATTGGTGTATCGATCGTTGCACATTCCGGATTGGGAGTCATGACCTGTAGAAAAATCCAAAGATGGCTGATTCCACCGCTTTCTTCCATTTATCAGAGAGAAATATTATTTTCTATGTTAAGGGTCGAAGTCTAAGTTTTGTGAGTCACTGCTTCATTTAAAATATGCTAAACAAGTAATCTTTTTCCCAAATTCTCACTATGAGATCCACTTGAAAACATAATTGGATATTAGCTTTCATAGAGGGTAGATATACACATTCTCCTTGGAGTTAACAGATTCTATATCATTGCAAGTAGGAGGATACAGGACATCTACAATTTTCTTTTGACGAAATCCCTCAAAAAGCATACTACACTGTCTGAAGACGAAAGATACCTGCTCCACAAGAGTTGAATTTGGAGAAAGATTTTGTGTTATTACTCTCATCAGGATATCCTTTGAACTGAGAATAAAAAACAAATATGTGTATTAATAATAACAGCATAACAAGAAACTTCCTGCTATAAGATTTAGATGCAAACGCAAATAACAAATGCAGTTTTAACTCTATTCACTTGCTTGTTAGATGCAATATAAAAATTAACTCACGTAAAAATTCCTCGGGCTTTTTTATCCACTGTCACTACTGCACAGCTTGATGCAGATTCAAACATCTTTTTTGCAACTTCCAAAACAGTTTCTGTCGGTGATACAGTTACAATTCTGAAAGAGGCAACGACATATCAAATTAAACAACTTGCTGTCCGTTTTGACCACAAATCCTCTACACAAATAGTGATAGAAATAAGAATATCCATGATAAACACTCAAGAAGACAGATTATTACCTACTTTGAATTCTCTGGAATTATCGTAGATATAGCAGGCCTAAACATCTGCTCTCGAAGTGTCTCAATGAACATATTGGCTGCTGCGTGTGAACCAAAAAGATAAAAATAAAAAATAAAACAAAAGCATGAAGAAAAGTAAGGAATTAATTCAACACTGCATTATGCAGTAACAAAGTAGCCGGAAGGACAAGTAGTCATAAAGGTTATTCAAAAGAAAACTTTCCACTGACCAGATATGGATGTCCCCCAATTTTTTTCAACAGCTGCAGCAATGGCTTTTCCTTTTTCTGCTGCCCTTTCCATACGAGTTATGGCATCGTATAAACACTTTGCTATGTCCAGTATGGCAATAACCTCTCCATTGTCAACCACCGGTAAATGTCTAAATTTTCCTGTTGGTTATTAATATCAGGACCATATTCAAATGGTAAGATGTAACAGGGTTGCAGGGTTGACATGCATCTCAATTCATTACAAACCTTGAACCATCTTCTGGAGAGCTTCCAGGGCAAGAGTTTCAGAAAGAACAAAAACAGGGCTCCTGGTCATAACTTTAGAAACGGGTGTTTCCTCGAGATTAAGCTCACGAGCAATTACTCTTGAAACAAGATCCTACAGAAAGAGAAAATAAGACAAAAATTCCTTCCACTAGTTTCTTTTGTCCTGACAACACAAGACTTTAGTCTTACCTTATCTGTAAGGATTCCACAAAGTAACGAATTTGAGTCAGTTATCAACAAGGCATCAACTCTATGAGCAGCCATCCGACAGCAAGCCTGGTAGATGCTTGTGTTTTCTGGTACTGTCAGGGCCTTCGACAGTCCCAAACGTTTTACTGTGCGCTCTCCAGTTAGTCCCCTGTTTCAGATGAAGTTGTATATGGAAGGTTACATTAATGGTGATATTTATCATGTGAGCTGCATGCCAATCTATCTATCTACATAATCTGAGATCACTATTTTCTTTTTCCTTTCAGTTTTCCCTAATTATTAGAAGAATCCCTCGTGATCGCATTCTGTAACTCAATCAATCTACTCACTGTCATTGATTCACAGATTTTCTTTTTCCTTTTTATTTGCTAAGAATGTCATTGATTCGCAAATTTTCTTCATCCTTTTTATTTGCTAAGAAAAGAATGAATCCATTACCAGAAATCCAAATTCATCCTACTAGGACACACCTCTCCATCCTCAAACAAAGATTGTGTTCCTCATCAACCAAACTTATATTCATTGAATCATTTCAATAGCTCACAATTGCAAGCAACAGCCACAATACAATTCAAAGCTCTTCTCTTTTTATCCCACGATTTATTGTGGTCAAATAATCCTTTTTTTTAACCCCACCAACCAAAAAGCACACTTTGTGAACCAGGTGAACGAGTCCAAGCTTTTAAAGAGATGCTCGCCCTACTATACTTTTACAAATCACAAGCCCTCTGCCTCAACAATACTCCAAACTCATTAGATTTTCCCTTCATTGCTCTTATTATTAAATTAAGAAATAGAAATAAAAGTGATTTTCAGAATCAAACATATAAATACATAAAAACAAAAAATGCCGAGAACACATACATGGAGCGGGATGAGGAGAGAGATCTCCTTGAACCATCAGGACCTCCTCCTCCAGTCTCACTAGCCTTCTTCCTTCCCTGGAACGACGAGGACGACATGCATTTCCTCAACGAGCTTCCTCGACTCGCCATCTTCACCACCAGTAATAACAGTATTCAGAATCAAAATGCGGATGTAACTTGATAGTTCAGGGAATAATCACGATAAGGGGAGATCAGTTTTCTTTTTAAAATATTTACAGAAAAGTTCTCGCGAGGCCGGGACTTGCCGGGAAACTGGACCGACCAGAGAGGTAAGGAGGGGAGGGGAAAGGAATACTTAAAATTGGAAATGGGGAGAGAATGGGGAGAGAGGCCAAAATGTTGAAAACGAAGAAGAAGAGGCGTGGATTGTACAAGTGTCAGAGAGTTTCAGAGTTAAAACACTGGCTGATTGAGGAAGATATTTCAATTGACGTCACGTAACTAGATTTTTATTTATTTAATATCAACAAAAGTTATTATTGTGTATCTCAGCATGGTTATTTTTTATATTTTATTGAGTGGCTTTATTCTGATAATATATTTTTGGAATCATTTAATTAAATAGAAAATTATTATAAAAAAAACCAAGTAATTAAACTTGATCGGTCAATGACATAGATCGTGATTTTAATTCAAAATAGTATTCTTTCAATATTAAAAATATATATATAAAGTCTTAAGATGTTTATCCCATCTAACATCAAAACAATTTGCGTGAATTAATTAATTTAATTTTATCATTACCCATGATCGCATCAAAAGAAAAATTGGTGCAAGCCAAGCACACCAGATCCTAGCATATTCAGCTGCAACAGTTATGTTTGGTGGTGCCGCCGTGATTGATGGTGGTTTTTCATGTCGGAGAGAGACTGTTTTGAGCTCGTTTGTTTATGCGGATGCTATTGGCCACTAGCAGTGTTTCAGGTGGTTTCGATGGCGCGACACGGTGGTGGCTGTGACTGTAAAATTTGTGGGGCCGCGTTTAGATTACTGATGACCCACACGTTGCACCACTTTACTTATGACATGTCAGCCGACCTCCAGCTCATTTTGTAATCCTTGTTAACTGACAACTTGTTTCCCACTAATCTTTTCTCAAAAACACAATTATTAAACCTTAATCCAACGGATGAACTGACCTGAAAAAAAAGGAAGTTAGACAACCATGTATCGTCAACAATATATCCTTTCTTTTTTTCTCTCAATCTTATTAAATTTTTTGTTGATTGTTCAAGATTTTAGAGTTGTTCTTTTATTTATTATTAAGTCGGTTATACTCGATAAGATTTATTTTATTTTATTTTATTCAATTTTGTCCAAAAGCATTAGGGGTTATCTTTGAATTCAAGTTTGTGAAAATAAAATCTTTTGACAAACATTCATTTGCTTCTAATTATCGTTATCATTTTTCTCTTAAGATTCAATTTATTTACTATCTTTGTTTTTTTTCTAACCTATAATCGAATGAAAACAATTTTTTTGTATTTTTTTATTAACGTCGGTGTTTGGGTCAACTTACACATACCTCGTCTAATTTTACAGACTCTGAAGTTAATGATTATGTAAATCTTCAATGGTTATTATATTAGTAATAATAAAACTCGAACTTTTGTATTTTTTTTAAAACATGCTAGGCTAGTAGTACCCAAACATATTTTATTTACATAAAAAAAAAAAAGTAACCCGCCCATGGAGAAGCCCTGGCCACCTATTTAGTGGTTTAACTCCATACCATCAACGCCTATCCAAATCATAACTTGGAATTTAAAGACTGTTTTGTTCGAGACGTAACACACAAATTGTACTATTAAACAATAGCAGTTCATCGGCAAAAATGCTATGCACTGATCTCAGAACCACCGTCCAATAACTTCGAAATAATAATAATAAATGTAAAAATTATCGTAAAGCCTGCCCACGTTCGATTACCAATTTGTTTTCGGTCAACACTTATCATAAGGAAAGGCAAGAATTGATTGTTTGATTGTCTATCGAGAACTATGGTCAATTTTTTCGATCTCTGCAACGAAGGACACGCATGCATGCTCAGTTACTCAGCCATCGCACTGATCAATCCTGATTAGAACACAGCAATCTATTAATAAATCCACCGACGACGAAGACCATTCTAGAGGAGAATATGCTTAACCCCGGCAAAGAGGTACCCATCTCAGATCGTGGATGATGCTCTGAACTCTGATCTCTTTTAAAAAAGGGATTCTTTGCGTGGAAGTGAAATATATAACATCTATAAAGGATCTTGCAGAACTGTGAAATACTGATCAGATCAAGAAGAGAATTCGTGTTCGCATTTCTTCAGTTGATCTCGACGGAGGAGAAGGTCATTGAGAATCAGAATCCTAGCAACAATGGCAGACTGGGCACCTATATTACTAGGGTATGTTCTCTTCATACTGCTCTCTCCTGGCTTGTTATTCCAAGTACCGGGGAACACGCGCCGCCTGGAGTTTAGCAGCTTCACAACCAATGGAAAAGCCATTGCTGTCCACACCCTCATATTCTTTGTTATCTTTACCATCCTCATTTTAGCGTTGGGCATTCGCATTTACACTGGCTAATATGCTTCAACCAAAATCGTCGTCGTCTACATGATCAGTGCTTGGAAGTAGGGTTTGTCTTTAGAATATTCTTTTTAATTCTTAAGAGAGCTGCATTTTTTTTTTATCAGTGTGGGAGATCGATCTCCATGCATGTTCATGGCAATTTGATTTAGACAGCTAGATTAGATTTTGGGAGCGGGTGGCTTTTCTTACCTTATTATCCAGTAGTTGCATTATAGCATGCATCTATTTTCTCCCCTTGATTATTTGATTATAATTGTATTTAAAATATAATTATAGAAATCCTTTTACCTCAAACTTTGTGAGTTCTCCGAAGGGATTGTCAGCACTAATTATACTTCGTACAACTACTCAGTGATCAATAGAATTATGGTGTGTTATAGTATTGTTTGTGGGATTATTACCTTTTTAATGTAAAAAAAATACATGTAGATGTTGATAATGTTTTTTTAGTTGAAAGGATTTCTAAATTATGTATGGGTTGATCTGATATGACCCAATCAATTATACAATTTTATAATTAATCAAAACAATTAGTAAAAATATAGTTTGATTAAAAACAATTCAGGGTGGTATGGAAAAAAAAATATTGAGATGGGAGCATATTTGATCATACTAGTAACGAGAATGTAATAATCTCATATAAATCATATCGAAACAAATTATAAAATTTAATTTATAATTAATATAATATTGAATGATAAAATTGAAAAACAAATTAGATCATAAAAACAAAATAACTCTATATAAAAAAGAACCGGTAACATAACATGTCATGTTAGTACATGAAACCTAAAAACCTTCCTATGTTATTATTAATTTTCACTTTAATCAAGTTCTTTTCTACGTAACTCTAAAAAGCATTTGATATATTTACAGAAAAATCACCCACACACACACCCACACACCCCAAATAAATAAATAATAATAATAATAATAATAATAATAATAATAATAATAATAACAACAACAATAATAATAACAACAACCTTAAATTTTCCAATGCCCGATGGAATAGAGTTACTTTTCAACATTAAATTTAACGTAATTAACATTAAACTTTGTTCCTAATTTAACTTGGGGTTCTATCGTAAAAGAAATCATTTCATTTAATTGAAATAACAATTGAAGCCTATTCAGTGGTCTATTGTTAAAGTACAAATAAAATATATATTACGCTTCTCTCAACAAGCACCAGTGGTCTAGTGGTAGAATAGTACCCTGCCACGGTACAGACCCGGGTTCGATTCCCGGCTGGTGCATTCACTAGCTGTGAGGAATCCTGTGCTCATTGTGATGACAGGGGTCTATCACTACCGTCCGATCTACATCAGACGACAAAGAGTGCATCTGAGCTTGTTTCATTTTTACTTTTAAGAGTTATTTATAGTCCTTATTTGAACACAGAGTGGCAAAACAATATGGAATATATTCTTCTAGTTATATAACCTTTAGTTTATTATACTAATTAACCTAAGGGCATCTATAATGAGAGAGTGATAAATTAAAAGGTATATTATTTTTTTTAGCTTTTCTTTACTGATTTTGCGGCTCAGTATATATTATTCAAATATGTTTTTTATTAATTAAACACTCTTCAATAACTTTTACATATAAAAAACAAAAGGTATTAATATTAAACATATTAACATTAATATAGATTGTTAAAATGATTTTTTTCTCATTGGAACGTACTTGGGAAAATAAATCATATATAATTATCACACACTCCCATGCTCATTAAAAATAATTTTTTTGGCATAATTTAAGAATGAATTAATATAATAATTTACGTAAAAGTGAATCCATAAAGGTAAAAAGTCATTATTTTTTTCCATATATACATTCATTTGTTTTGAGTTAATAAATGTTTTTAAAGTACTATTTAATTTAAATATTTTTATAATTCTTTTAAAATATAATTTGAATATTAAAATAACTCAAAACAATAACCTCGTAAACAAACACGCCATTAATTACGTTAACCTCTTGACATGCCATGAAGATCCGAGCCGTTAAAAAATAATCCACAAAGAGAAAAGTACAGAGACGTTATGCAAAGAAGGTGTTTGTATCAATACCCGCCCCGGCCCCCTCCCTCATCGAACTCCATTTCCACTCTCTTTTCAACAACCCACCATATCTCTTAACTCTCTCATATAATCTCTTTCTTTTCTCCCTGTTGATATGGCAGATTGGGGGCCAGTGATAGTAGCAGTGGTGCTGTTTGTGCTGCTGACACCAGGGCTGCTGTTTCAGATGCCTGGAGGGAACAGGGTGGTTGAGTTTGGGAATATGCAGACAAGCGGTGCTTCCATTGTTGTGCACGCTGTTATCTTTTTTGGGCTCATCACTATCTTCCTTATTGCCATTGGCGTTCACATCTATGCTGGCTGATTAATTCTTGTTACTAATCCTGTACTCTCTCTTCTTCTTCTTATCGCCCTTTTCTTTTTTCTCCCAGGTTTGTAGAGCTTCTGTTATTGTTGGTATGGCTCTTCGGGCTTTTGTTTTCAATAATTTGGTGGTTAATTTATGGGATTTGAGCAGTGATATAGATTATCCATACAGAATTCACTTTACCTTTTTGTGATAGGCCTGGTTTGATTTCTGCGTCTGGTCTTGATTTCTATCGGAAATCATGGTGATCATCATTTTGGAAACGAGCAGATTAGGATCAAGATTGAGATGTGAATCAGCACTTACTTATCTTTGCTTAATCACGGCCTTAATCGATCATTTTTATAAAAGTATAAATTATGAGCCAAGATTCCTCGAAGTATATCTCGGATTCGCTGTCTTTTTTGTGTACGGGAATCTTAGCGTGGATAATTTATTTGAGTGGTGTTCAGTTGATGTTCAATTTTCAGAGATGAGTTCTAACCGACACTTCACTGTTCTGGAGTATAGGTCTTGTTTGGCACTTGGAAAAATGTTATCTGCTGTGTGAACGTGTGGATCTAGGATCTCATCTTGGGGGCTGAGCATAGAACTGTTATGTCAGTTGTTTTTTGTTTCTTTTAATGATTTTCGTAAAAACAATACTGTGTTAAAAAATTATATTTGATGATTTATGAATTAATTTAAAGTAAAAAAACTATTTTGTTTTTCAAAACCATTTTTCCATCGCAAAAATAAACATTTTTTTGTAATAAAGTAATTTTTGTTTTGACATGTATTAAAATAATATATTTTTTTATAATATCAACATATTAAAATTATATATATATATATATATATATGTTTATATAATTTGTCTTGCAAAACTACGTCGGCAGCAGATACCCACTAAGTGATAAAATAGAATTTTGTTGTGACGTGCTGACTGGAAAGAGGACCACCGAGAAACGAAGGGGCAATTTCATTTTCTTGAGTCAAGATTGGTCGTTGGTGAATGTGGTCCAGAGGATAGATAAAGATTTATTGCTTGGTACTTGTGTTTCTAAAAAAAATTATGTTTTTAAATCATTTTAATTATTAAATCTATTAGATTGAATTAATTATTTTATTATATGATAAAAAATAGAAAATTTGATATCCTATCAATCTAATATTAAAAAACTCAATAAATAAAGAATATATTAAAAAATAAATCAAGAAAGAGCGGGTAAAAAAAATTCAGCCACGCTAGACTAGGCTTGTCACAAAACAGCCAATCACGCGGGTTCAAGGAGGGCCCAATCTCCCGGCCCAGTAGCTGATTGTCACCTAAATGAGAATATTAGCGCCCATAATGATGCTTCAAACTCATGATCTTTGGTTTTGACCCCCACTGAGCATTTGAGGTAGAATACAAAATTATTGTCTATTGAAATCCGTACGTCAGTGGATCCACATCTTTTATTGGAAAATCCATCGGAGGCTTTATTCAAAATTCAAAGCAGATAGCAGCCTCGATGAATTGACATATAACTGTTTTTCAAAAGTTTTTTTTGAAATTATTTCAAAAGTTTTTTTTTGGTATATGATGATAAAAATTAATTTTTTTAAAATAAAAAAATAAAAAATACTGTAAAAAACAATCTCGTTAGATAATGATATAAATCATATCTTAAACTTCACCTAACAATTGAAATTTTTAGGTGAAATAACTTTTTGATCTGATATTAAATCTTGTTGATTTAGTAGTCATGAGTTCAAATCTCATTGCAATCATTTTATTTTATTAAAATTAAACATAAAATAGTTTCGACTTGTATGCAAGTTTAAAACATTAAAAAAAAAATTTAAATACAAAAATATATATCAACACAATAATTATATCCTGATTGACATTGCGTTTTAAAAATATTTTTGATTGAAAAAACTTTATTTTTTTTAAATTAATTATTTTAATATTTTTAAATTATTTATACGTAATGATAAATATAAATAAAAAAATATTTTTAAAAATAACTTTTTATCATAAAAAACAATATCTAATCATGATGGCAGCCCCACCTCTCCATTTCCATGACTCATCGCTGGAAAGTTCCTACCTCGCATCATCTCAAAATGTCACCATTCATGATAAAAAGTTATCTACGTTTCGAATTCTGATTGAGTATGCATCGTAGGGATGCCTTCCCTATTGTATAGCTGCGTGCATCATCAACCCTAGCTTCGGCACAGATTTGTTTATTTTTGTGGACTTATATGGGGGTTGACATTTTATTCGCTTATTATTAACTTTTTTTAACATAAAAAAATGCCTAGTATATATTAATTTAAAAAAAAATCAAGAAAACTCAAGATCTACACTAATAATTGATTTGCAGGATTTATGCTTTTTTTTAAATATGGTTGAAATTATTTTTCAAATTATTATTTTTCAGAAATATATCAAAATGATATTTTTTTATTTTTTTTAAAAATATTTTTTATATCAGCACAACAAAATGATCTTATAACATAATTTTTTTAAATTTTTAGTTAAAAAATTATTTTTTTTCAAAAACAATTTTAAAACACATACCAAACCCTATCTCTTTAATTATAATAATAAAAATATTGATGAGGGAGGATAATTCTATTGTTTTGAAATAAAATGAGTGTTATATTTTTCTACGGTCTCAGTTTTCAAAAAAGCTCCACCAACCACCCTCCTTTTATTCAAAAGGGCATGATTACGAGCTTCACAAGGAGCTGATTTGGCAAATTATGAGATTACTTTCAATCAAAATTACTTGAAAAGGGGAAATCAAATCAATCAAATTTCTGAGGCTCGTGTCAATCTCTCATTGGATGTGAAGCAATTATAAATCGACTCTCGGAGAGTATTTGAAAAAGAAATCATCACCTCACACTCAGAAATCACCAGTTTCTTCGAGGCCCAAAGCAATTATTTAGAGTTTATTTGAGATTATTTTGAAAATATTTTTTGTTTATAATTGTATTAAAATAATATTTATTATTTTTTTAAAATTACTTTTAACATCCGCACATGAAAATATTTAAAAATATTTTTTTTTAATAAAAAAATAAAAATTTAAAATATATTTTTTTAAATATTTTTCAAAAATATTTTTGAAACGCAGTTACAAATATGACGGTAAGAGCAACTCCAATACAAAATACTATTTCGGAAAGCTAAATTGATAAAATAGCTTGTTGAAGAATAAAAATATAATTTTTTTTTTGTGTGTGTGTGTATATATATATATATTTCAATGGTTAAAACCATTTAGAATAACCAAATATATTTTTAAATATACCAACCAATAATATAAAACAAAATTTACAGAAACAAACAATATTATAATTTTTTCATTGTTTTTTATATTATTTAAAATGTTGCTGATAATATTATATAATTTTTAATTTTTTTTTAAAATATATCTTGTTGTAAAATATCATGAATTCTTAAATATAAATAAATTATCTTAATAAATAAAAAAATATTATAGTTTATATAAGATTAAATGTAAAAACAAATACTATTTAGCAAATCAAATAATGTCTTATATATAATTGAGCAAAAAATAAAAAACTAACTCAATACTAAATATTCTTTTATAATTTAAAGACTCCATAAATCCATTAAAATAATTTTATGACGGTTTAGATAATACTTGATAATGGTTTTTTTAAAATATTAAAAATATATTAAAATAATATTTTACTTATTCATGGAAAATATATTTTTAAAATCATATTTGAGAATAATTTTAAAAAATAATTATTATTGTCACAGATCATATGTTTGCTTGTCAACTATTTCGTCTAGTCTCAAACAATATTATGTAATTTTTTAAAAAAATAGCTTTTCTACCTGAACATGTAAAAATGACATCTCAAAAAACAAAAAAACTATTTTAACTATTTACATAGTTATTGGGCTAGAGAAATAAAAATCGCTTACACTAGCTGAAAACAGATTTGACCTCCTCAGATAATAAAGACAGAAATCTCTGTAAATGCATGCTGTAATAGTAATGAAATAAAGGGCCTTTTTGCCAAAAAGAACACCTTAGTGCTGTCCTGTCTTCGGTGCCAGAAAGTGCACCCATTACTATGTTCATCTTATTTTCTTATCATCCTTCCTTATTTCTTTTTATCCTCCCTTCTCTTTTGCTGTATAAAAAAGGCAATCCACCTAGCAAAAAGGACATTATTTCTTACATGCCTTAATTGCAACTTGTTTCTCACATACATACATACATACATACATATATATATATATATATATATATATACATACATACATATATATATATATATATATATACATACACACATATATATACAGAGAGAGGGAGGGAGAGAGAGAGGCAGACACACATGTAGACAAGTATGGGGAGAGGGAAAGTGGAGCTAAAAAGAATAGAGAACTCAAGCAGCAGGCAAGTAACCTTCTCGAAGAGAAGAAATGGGCTTTTAAAGAAAGCTTTTGAGCTTTCAATTCTCTGCGAAGCTGAAGTTTCCCTCATTGTTTTCTCTCCATCTGGAAAGATTCACCAGTTTGCAAGCCATGAGTCAGTACTTCCTCCTCCATCCTCTCTCTCTCTCTCTCTCTATATATATATATATATATGTATATTTACCATGGTTTTTCTGGGTTTTGAATGTTTTACAAGTTATGTACGCAAATGAAGTGGATAAGTTTATTATTACGATGGTTGCAGCATGGAGAGGAGCGTTGCTAGGTACCGGAGTGAAGTCGGCCGGCCAGGACAAAACGACCAACGATCTAGATCCTTGGAGGTAATGGATATTGTCGTTTGATTTCTGTATAGAAACCCAAATTAAAGCATCATCTTTTTTATTTTCTTGTGAATAAAAAGTCTCTTCGATTTCAGTCAACTGTTGAAGTAACACTGCTTTAAAATTACATATGACGTTGACCGCCCGTCTATCGCTTGACAGAGATATTCCAGAATGGGTCTCCTGCACTGCTGTTGCTTGACAGTGTCGGCACCGTTTTAAAGGGCTGTTTGGTTTTGTTATTGAAACTATTTTTAAAACTATTTTTTAATTGAAAAATATTATATACTATATACTTTTGTCCCATATGAAAAAAATCAATAGCGTATAAAAAATAAATTCTTACTGGATGATTGACGTGAACTTGTTTTTAAAATTATTTTTATATTATTATACTAACATAAAAATAGTTTAATTATTTTTAAAAGTATTTTTATTCAAAAATATATTAAAATAATATGGTGGATGATTGATATCAATTTTTTTCTTCAATTTGGACTAGTTTAATTTAATTAAATTCTGAGTTAACATGTTGTACTCATCTCAGCCATTCAGATTTCGAATTAAAAAAATAAAATAATGGGTAACCTACATATCTTGTGAAGGATTTCCCAAGTTTAAGAGAAAAAAACAATGGAATTTCGATTTTTCATAAAAAGGAAAATAAAAAGAGAGAAAAAGAAAAGAAGTAAATTAATGGCCATGAATCCGGCCAAAAATACTATATAACAAAAGCTCTTTTGCTAGTATTTCAATTTTTAGGTACAAAAATTAATGTATAAATTTTTACCCGAAACTAAAATATTTCTTATTTAGCCGAGAAAATATATTTATTATAAGATTATTTAAAATACATGTAAAAAATGTTTAAATTGTATGTAAAGTATTATATATTTTTTTGTAATTTTCTCTCTCGTCTCCTACCACAAAAAAGAGATAAGATCAAAAAAAATTATATGGTGCACCTTCCCAAATATTGATATATTAATTTAAAAAATTAAAATTATAAAAATTATTGGGTAATCAATAATTTAAAAACATAACTAATAAATCATTAACGATTTGTTGTAATCTGCTTGCCATATTTCTAAATCTATTAACTTTGATGAATAATTTTATTGATTTGTTATCTAATTATTTGTTTATTGGCAACAGTATTTTATTAAAGGGTGTTACTCATTATTTAGTCCTTGTACTTTTTCAAATTCATTGGTTGCAGTATCATATTTTGTTTTTTTTATTGATTGAGTCCCTCCACTCTTCGTTTTGTGTTAAATTATTTTGCAGTATCACTATACGTTTACGTGGCACCTGTCTTTTAAAGTATTTATAATTTTTCTTTTAAAACAACTATTTTCTCAATAAACAAATAATTTAAATGAGTATCCAATTATTTTTTAAATGATTTTCCTCCATAAATATATTAAAATATTTTTGAAAATTATTTTTATATCATTACATCAAAATAATTTAAAATAAAAAATAAAAATAAAAGTTTTTAAAAATACTTTTTAAAATCTTTTCCAAACATTCCATAAATAACTTTCCTTCAATATATAGTATTTGTTTGGAATTGTAGTGTTTGTTTGAAATTGTGGTTGAAATTATTTTTTAAAATAATTTTTATTTAAAAATAAATTAAAATGATGGTTTTTTTATTTTTTTAAAAATTATTTTTTACATAAAATAATTATTTTTTTAATTTAAAATAAAAATAAAAAATTTAAAATATTTAAAAAGCACATTTTAAACGCAGTTAAAAAAAAAGCCATAAGTAACCAATCTTGTACTTGCCTCTGGTTTTCGACTTTTGTTGTCCCTTGTTTTTTCATTGGCCTCCGTCCTGTATTTCTGGCTGTCTCCCATCTCATAATTAAAATACCTTTTCCTTTCTCATAAAAAAAATAGAAAAAAAAAGTGTTTGATTTGTTGGTCACTCTCCCTAGCACTTCCATACATGTACAATGTGGGCGTCGTGTTAGCCTTGCTAACTCTTATGTTTTAAAAATATTTTTAAATTAATTATTTTGATGTATTATTATTAAAAATATATTTTAATATATTGAATTCAAATAAATAAAACTTTAAAAAACAACTATATAGCCAATATTAGAATAAAGTAAAAGGAGTTCCACGCAACGCTATTAGATAGTTTCCGATTAGGGAATTTATAAAAGAATTTCCATGGAGTAAATTAAATAGATTTCATGTGAGCAACATCAAATTTTATGGTTACCCTCTGATTTTGCTAGCATCTCAGAATTTTCTACCCCGTTAAACAGTTCTGGAGATGTGAGATTGAAGAGCTACGGAAAACAATAAATAAAACAGAAGCACAACTTAGGTATGTTCCATGCACCTCCTTCATTTCATTATACCATCATTATAAATTAATTTTAATGGATGCCCTCCTCCTTCTCCTCCTCCTCCGCCTCCTCCTCCTCCTGATAACTGATCGGTGCTATCATCAAACCATTGGTTTATAAGGCACTTTATTGGAGAGGATATAGAACTTCTGGGGTTGAAAGAGTTGAAGCAACTGGAGCGACAGTTGAAGACAGGGGCTGAGCGTATCCGCTCCAAGAAGGTGAATCATTTTCGATATTTATTTATTTTTCTGCAAATTCTTGCGTCGAAATGTTATTTTGATTCACGTACGTGTGATTGTGATCCGCAGAAACGAGCCATCTCAGAGCACGTCAGCTTGTTGAAGAGCAAGGTAAGATATATATTTCCCCAGTGATCTCATACGCTCCTGTATATCTTCAACCAGCAGATCAGCTCATTTTAAGCTGATTCTTTCTTGTTTTCTACGATCATCATCTAATTTAAATGGAGGTTTCCTTTTCTGATTATACGATAGCTCGAGTAAAATTAAAGTAGAAATCCAAACTTTGTCGTGTTGAAATGCAGCTAAGCGACCTTCAAAAGGAGAATGCTCGTCTTCAGAAAAGAGTGAGATTTCAAAACTGCCATCTTATTTTGTGTGTGTGTGTGTGTGTGTGTCTAATAAAATCATATGCTCTCCTGATTTAGCTAGCTTTGGTTAAATTAATTAGAGCTGGAGTTGAAATTATTATTATTATTATTTTTTATTTTTTTTTGCCTATACTTAATTTTTGGGGTTAAGTTGCATGAGCTGCCTGATGCCAATGTAAGCTCAAGGATTCCAGAAGCAAATGAGTGTGATGCTTTTCATCAGAGAAGGTAATCAATCAATCGATTTTACTAATTATTAATCCATGCAAATTAAAGTTTTTCTTCTTCTTCTTCTCTTCGGTTCATCACACAAATCCAGTTATTTTTTGTTTTTGATTAATGAGGTTGTCTTTAAACTTCAAGCTACATAGAACAACTCTTTTTCTATTAACATGAGTGTCCGGGTCAGCTTACGAGTATCTCGACTAATCCCATGGGCCCTGAAGTTAACGACCATATAAGCCTCTAATGATAAATATATTAACAACTACACGGCTCAAACTTGAGACCACAGGAGAAGCAAAACCCTTGGGTTCCAGCTCTTATCACTAAACTACCTACTACATGATTCATAGAACAACCTTTTATCATTACATTAAAACTGAGATAACCAGATCATCGAATTAGCACCTACTTGACTAAGAAACAACAAAATATAAATACCTTGAGTCTTATAAGAAATTCATGTTTAATCCCTATATTTGAATTTATAGCTCTTTCCCTTTATTAGTTATTTATTAATTATAAAAACAATGGATATGTTAATTAAAAAATGGGCAAAATTGGTCAAGAGGGTAATTTATGATTTGTGAGATCAAAGACTATTTTTTAGTTACTAAAAATAAAAAGAAGGGATAAGCTCTGAATCACAATTTTGTAGCCTTCTTTAGCCTTTCTCTCTCAATAAAAAATATGGGATAAGTTAAATAACTTTGAAGTTTAAGTTTGTAGTTCCTTTAGATAGCTCGGACAATTCTCAACTCTCGTGATCATAGGCATCGGGTCGATTCCTAAAAGGGATAATACGATTTTAAATGTATGAAATTACATGATTTTTACATTTGAATATCTGATATTTATCGATGTCTCATATAGAGTGCCTGCGTGCGTACGTGCAGGGTTATTATTTTTTCAAGCCCTTGTTTATCTGAAATCTGAAACATGCTGGGGTTTTTCAAAGCAGATGGCATCCTAATTAAATTGCAAGCTAATATATTTAATTATTTGGCTATATATATATATGCCATCAATGTAGAGTGCTGAATTTTCGAAATTAATGCAGGATTTTTCTTGATGGATCTCACCAGTGAAAGGTCTTTTACGAGAAGCTGTGATCTTCAAAAATGAACCTCACGGGTTGTAGTTGCGTTCGTGGTGATAATAATTAGCCTCTCTTTATTCTCCCAAAGCTTCTGAAGTTGATGCATGCCCGCTTGGTATTTCGGTTGTTTTCTTTCGACTTATGGTGCATAAAAAAAAGTGTCGAGCTCTAAGGCATCGAGCCTTTTCTATTTGAGAATATAATGTAAGGAAAATTGTAGATAAGAAAAAGTATCGCATTATTTATAATTTATAATTTGGTTAAATTTATTATTATAGTATTCTTGTTATAAAACAATTTCAACCAAAAAAAACTTAAGCTTTAGGTTAGCTTCTCTCATTCTAGGTTCCTTCTCCGCTACATCTTCATTCTAGGTTTCAACCACCTTACCCTCCGCCAGGACAGCAAAATCCCTACTTCTAAACAAGATGCGACAACCAGGAGTCGCCGGAGTGGAGGTCCCGCAACCGGATCACCAACAGCAGCAGCAGCAATGTGAATCGGGGATTTGCAGCAGCGGATGGATGAGAAATATCTTCTTAATTTGCATCTCCTCTGACACCGGAGAGATTGTTCAAGCTAAGGTTATTCATAATAAGCAAACAGGTTATCCAAAGGATTGTGGTTTTATTGAGTTTGTAAGTCGTGCTGCAGCAGGGAGGATTTTGCAGCCATACAACGGCACGCCATTGCCGATCGAACAGTGAGCAGGCTTTCCGGCTGAACTGGGCAACCCTATTTTTTTCCTATTCTGAGAACGTGTTTATAATATTTTATTTAAGTTTAGTTTTGATATCATTCAACCGAGCAAGTGGAAACGTCATTTGTAGAAAATTCTATGTTTCAAAAATTATTTCATTTAAAAGGTTAAGCTGTTAGGTAAGATTTTAAAATATAATTTATATTATTCTTCAACACATCTTCTCAAGTGAAATATTTTTGAACTTGTAAGAAATATTAAGAGCTGCAGTTCATGAAGAAGATGAGAGAATGGGACGAAGAGATAGTGAGGTTCTGGGATAAACTCGGGACCCTCTGCTTCTCATTAATTTCTCTACTATTACAAGTTGAATATAGGACTCTATTGCCTCTCACCTTGTACCAGCCCATGAGGTGTGCATGATGCACAGCCCACATTACACCAAAAGGCATGTCAGACGAAAAAGAATAACAGAAAGGGGAAGGAAAAGAATAACAGAGTTACAGCGGAAAATAGAGAAAAAGTTATCCTTTCTCCTCTAACAACTTTTTATCTTTTTCATTCTTCAACAGTCCCCCACAAGATGGAGCATAGTAATTCACAATGCCCATCTTGGATAAGTGAGAAGACAGCAAGTTCGCAGGCATGGCCTTTGTAAAAACATCAGCCAACTGAAGCTTTGTGGAAACATGAGCTGTCCTCAGAACACCTTCTTGAATTTTTTCGCGAATTAGGTGACAATCCTGCTCAATATGTTTGGTCCTCTCATGGAAAACTGGGTTCAAGGCAATATGCAATGCAGCTTGATTATCACAGTACAACTCAGCAGCATGAGAATGAGGAACTTGCAAGTCTGTGAGCAGGAAACGCAACCAAGTAATTTCTGAACTAGTAGTGGCCATTGCGCGATATTCAGCCTCCGCTGAAGATCGAGATACAACTGATTGTTTCTTGGATTTCCAAGAAATTAAAGAATCCTGAAACAGAACGCCTGGTATCAGGGCAAGATGCCCAATCAGAGTCGCAGTAGGCTATTAGATTCAAGGAATTATTCGAAGGGAAGAAGAGACCCTGTCCTGGAGTCCCTTTAAGATATTTCAGAACTTTGTATGCTGCTGCCAAATGAAGGTCTGTAGGCTGATCCATGAATTGACTCAAATTTTGCACACTATAGGATATATCTGGTCTGGTTATTGTCAAATACAAAAGCTGACCAACCAATTTTCTGTAATATGTAGGATCAGACAATTTTTCACCTTTTTCTCGGCTAAGTCGAAGATTCTGATCCATGGGGAGTTTTGAAGGCCGAGACCCTAGAGTTCCTGAATTGGCTAGAATGTCTAGAGCATACTTTTTTGGCATATTTGTATCACTTGTGTTGTTCTGGAGATTTCAATCCCAAGGAAATATCGCAGTTTCCCCAAATCTTTGATCTTAAATTTGTTGTTGAGAAAGACCTTGATCTCTTCAACAACAACAGGAGAATCACTTGCAACTATAATATCACCAACGTATACTAAAAGTGCCGTGAAAGAGTGAGCATCATGCTTAATAAACAAGCTGTAATCAGACTTGGATTGATTAAAACCAAATTCAATCAAAGAGGTGGAGAATTTAGAGTACCATTGTCGCGATGCTTGCTTCAAGCCATAGAGACTCTTGAGTAATTTGCAAACTTGATGGGGAGATCCTTGAGTGTACCCAGGGGGGCGTCTCATGTATATATCTTCTTGCAAATCCCCATGAATGAATGCATTATTGACGTCAAATTGATACAAACCCCAACCTTTCACAGCTGTTATGGCCAAGAGACAACGAACCGTGACCAGTTTCGCAACAGGAGAGAATGTCTCCTGATAATCCAATCCCTCTTGTTGTGTGTACCCCTTTGCGACCAATCTCGCTTTGAACCTCTCGATGCTACCATCTGAATTGTACTTGATTTTATACACATATCTGCAGTCAATAGGTCTTTTCCCAGGAGGCAAATCTGTCATGATCCATGTCTGGTTAGATTCCAATGCTTCCAACTCATTCTGCATAGCTACACGCCAGTGAGGTTCAAGAACAGCCTGTGCATATGTTTGTGGTTCTACATGGGAACAGATAGAAGCAAAAAATACTTGGAAAGGTAATGAAAACTGATTGTATGAAAGAACATTACTCAAGGGAAATTGTTTACCTGGAGGAACCTCAACTGTCGTGAGCTGAATTGGATCGAGTGAATTGAGGGAGGCCTGTTGACAATGAAAATCTTGCAAGTATTTAGGGGCCTGCTTTACTCTAGCAGATTTTCGAACTGGTATGTGAGGAGAGGAAGAGGTGGAGATGGGTGTATGATCTGTGAGTGAAGGACTTGATTGCAGGTGAAGGAGTGAAGGACTTGATCTTGCAAGTATTTTGACCCTATTCTTCCTTTTCTTATAATTATTATTTTAAAGGTTATATATATATATATATATATATATATATAATTGTTTAAAATAATGAACCCGTTGAGTCTATGATCCGGAATACAGGTTTGACGAGTTAAGCCATAACATCCCATATAGATTTGGTCGACATTCCTGCCTTCTGTTCATCATGACCCTGATATACGGGGTAAAAAGATGCCAATGAGTCCCCCGAGATTCAAAGAGCCAAGAAATCACTTGGCATCATTTTCCCCCCATCTGGGATAGGTCCTAGAATGTGTGCTGGTAAAAATTTAGCAGTTATGGAGGTAAGAATTGTCCTGGCCATCATTTCTTCTCTGTTTTTTTTTTTTTTTTTTTTTTTATTACTGTTAAGCTACATCACTCAATTTATTCATTTGGACATCGGGAGCAATCATTTTTTCTTAGATTAATTTCACCTATTTTGTTTTTTTGCCAAATAAGAATAATATATTCAATATTTTGTCATCATATCTTTTGATGACTGTGTCGGAAATATACCACCATGAGTATTAAGTGTCTATTTAAGATTGTGACTGTGGTTGTTTTTAAAAATATTTTTTGTTTATAAATATATTAAAATGATATTTTTTTATTTTTTAAAAATTATTTTTGATATCAACATATCAAAATGATTTAAAAACATCTATTTTTTAAAATAAAAATTTTTTAGATATATTTTTAAAACACAATATCATACATCTAAGAATCGTGGAATTTGACTGCGATGGCTTCATCTATCCACAAGCTGTGGAGGTTGTTAGAGGTTTTTAGTCGTAATCAATTATTAAGAATTACCATTTAAACACATTAAATACTGTGTTTCGCATCCTTCAACCAGCAAGCACCAGTGGTCTAGTGGTAGAATAGTACCCTGCCACGGTACAGACCCGGGTTCGATTCCCGGCTGGTGCATTCACGAGCTGTGAGGAATCCTGTGCTCATCCTGATGACAGGGTCTATCACTGCCGTCCGATCTACATCAGACGACAAAGAGTGCATCTGAGCTTGTTTCATTTTTACTTTTAAGAGTTATTTAGCGGCCACATCTCGCTGCATTGCAGACAATTTAATTAGTACGAACTGTACATAAAGTTAAATAAATAAATAAAAATTCTCACTTCTTCATAAATACTCACAAATACAAATGGACTCTACTTTCATATGAATTATTAAATATTTCAAATATAATTACCCATAATATGTTTTTTTCTTTATTTTTTTTGACACTTGACTTTTTTTTTCTTTTTTTCCATTCCAATTCTTTCACAATAAATTGAATATAAGACTCATAATATTAAGAATAAATCAAGACATTAAGCTAATGCTTAATTTGATAAAATAAAACTCGTTTTTTTTTTTAATTCAATTAAAAATTTCTAACTAAATCAATTCAAATTTAGTAATATATATATATATATATATATCAAATATTAAATATTAATGTCTTTATTTAATATTTTTTACTAAATCAAATATTAAATATTTTTTTGTAATATATATATATATATATATATATATATATATATATATATATATATATATATATATATATATATATATATATATATATACCATAGCTGCACAAATTTTTTTATTTTTAGTTAAAAGTCTTCTTTGATAATGAATAAATATTAACAACCTCTATACGTTTTGAATGTGGCGAAAAAAATTGGAGGGTGAGAAATCAAGCTTGTTACCTGTAAAACTAATTGAATTAAAGATCAGCCCCCACTTCTCATCCATCAGAACCCAAAAGGAAAGAAAAAAGCCCATAGGCCCGTTCCACAAGCCCGAATATCATTTTTCATTCCATCACTTTCTCCATTTTTGTTTTTGTTTTTTTTCAAACTCAAGCTCCATACAAACAGTGATTAAAAAAAAATGGCAACTACCCTGGCAGGAATCGCTCGAAAATCCCTAAGCTCCATCACCACACTCTCGCTTAACCGTTACTTCGTGACGGAGGCGGCTGCGGATTCGACTGTGTCTTCAAAATCGATAACGCCATTAGCAAGTGAAGTGGGACTACCGAGGACAGAGACAAATAATCCCGTTAGGTCAATGGCTACCAAAAGTAGCTGTGGATGCATACGTGGCACCAAATGTGGTGCTCGCGGGTCAAGTTAATGTGTATGATGGAGCATCCGTTTGGAACGGAGCTGTCTTACGTGGCGATCTTAATAAGATCACCGTCGGTTTTAGCTCTAATGTTCAAGAAAGGTGTGTCCTCCACGCTGCCTGGAACTCTCCTACAGGTTAGGTTTTTTCTTTTCTTGTACAATTAGTTTATTTTTAATATTTTAATAAATTTGAGCTGGATTAGGGTTGTTAATGTATAATTTTGATTGATTTTTTATAATTTCATGATTTAATTGTAGAATTGTGATTGAAGTTTGAATTGATTTGTGAAATGTGGCTTTTTAGGGGATTTTATGTTTTGGGAAGCTGTAATTTGAAGCGGATAATTTGGTGATCTTATGATTTCATGATTCGAATGGATATAGTAATTGAATGTGATTTTAGGGTTAAAGGGTTTTGGCTAGAATTAACTAAATCAGATTAGGAGGCTTTAAGCAGGGTTGTTAGTTTCGTTCTGTTTCGGCCGAAACGTTTCGTACTAGTTAAAAAAACAGGACAAAATGGCGTCGTTTTCACCTTGGTTTAAATTCTGGCCCATTCGGGATTTTTCGGCCATATACTGGCTGAAACGTTCCGGTTTTGTTCTGCTCGTTCCGTTTCGGCCAAATAATGTTTTTTTAAAATAATGAATAATTTTACAATATCAATCATATCTCTTAATCTGACCGTTAGATTGAAATAAAATTTTACGAGTCTCTTGACATATTTATATATATTATGCTAAAATTTTAGAGCAATCAGAGATTGTAATGACCTTGCGAGATTGATGATGATATTATTGATGATGATATTCTCGTAATATTATACATGTTCATAATTTTGTTCAGAAAAATCATTTTATTGTTTCTTTTTTTTTATTTATTAAATTGCACAATTCTAAATAATTTTATTTTTAGATTTGAACTAATTTTGTTTTTGAATTAATATATTTAATTATATATATATATATATATATATATATATATATATATATATATATAAACAGTACAACCCCAAAACGGCGTGCCGAAATGCTCCGAAACCGAAACATTCCGTTCCAATTGAAAAAACGAAGCACCAACTGAAACGGAATTGATAACCTTGGCTTTAAGTGATTGAGAGTGAAAGTAATTGAAGTGTTGATTTATTGTTGGAATTTGAAGTTGTGTTTGATCATCTTATGTTGACACGCCATGCATGATTATTTTTTGTTTTCAGTTTTCTGTGATTGTCATTTTAGGTTATTGATAGTAGGTGGTGTGAATTAAGACTGACAATCAGTCTCTTTTTACAGGATTGTAATCAGATTTGGGTAAATTGATGTTCGTGAATGATAAATTTGTTGGTTCATTTTATTTTATTTTTCTTCCTTCTGGTTTCCTTTTCTTTTTCCTTTTTTTATTCTATAAATTATAAATGGTGAGTTTTAATTGATTTTTGGTTTTTGGCTGGGATTTTGGATATCCCTGCTCAAGTTTCATGTTGTATTGCTTATAGGAAGAAGGAAGTAGAAGGTGGGATCTGAAAGTGGGTATGGGAAATGCTAGCAACCATCGCCTTAAGCTGTTGCCTTGGATACTTCATTCACCTAAAAACACTGATTGCAACTGGGGCAACTGGTAACTTATCATTCATAGTTGCAATATGCCAGAAAGATAGCACCCCTCTTATATTCCCCCCTCTCTCTCTCTTAGTCCTCATTGTATTTTCATACCATTTTACCATATTGCTTCATCTATCAATCTCAGCCGCATCCAATATCCAACCATACCTGATGTTGTTCTACTTTGTTACTTTATTTTCCTGATTAATGTACATGTTTCTGGGATTTTACATATTCTTCTTTGTATGCAAAGACATGGCTATTTGTGTCCGTGTTCTTGAAAATCTACAGGTGTAGTTTTCATAATCAATTCCTGAATTTTTATGTATAGATTGTAAATCGTAAACCGAAGATAATAGAGAGGGATTTATATTCTCTTTGAACCAGACAAAGAGGGAAAATGTTTTTTCCTGATTCAGTGCATGACTTGTCTGATCTTATTCATGTCCTTCAGCCTCAAGTGAAACCTTTTGTTTTCAACATAAAAGAAAAAAAGTAGAAATTTTGTATTAAAGAAACTTAAGTTAATTGGAATGACATGTGAGCTGTGAAAAAGCAGTTATGAAAGAGACACATCTTTTAAATATACATAACTTTTGATAGAAAGTTGAGGGCGATAGACAGAACAACGAAGTGAAGAAAGATATGGGAATCGTTTGATGATAAAGTTGATTACAAGAAGGAAAAGAAAAACACTAACAGGAATAACTGGTGAAATTTTTTCTAAATATATGTGGCTTCATGGAAAGTGAGTGTCAGAAGGTCAGCTGCTAGAATGACCGCCTCTAACATTTCTCATCCTGGTACTGCTAATAGAAAGAAGGAAAACAGAGGTGTTTTGAGGAACAAGAATGAGCTGTAGCTTTGAAGACCTCTATTTAAAGTTGGGTGACACTTTGAGGTCTGACCTTCATGTAATGGATACATCATTAATAAAGGTTGTTGTCGCTGAACAGTGTAGAGACTTGATCTATTTATGACTTTATATTGTGGATTTTGTGCATGAGTATCGTGTAAGCTTTCAGAAAATACATGGTGTGGTGGGAAAGGAAAATAGACTAAACCTCCTCTTCAATGAACAGAATCACATTTTGAAGATTTTTACTTGAGCATGTTCAGACTTTTTCTATGCTGACATGTGATGGTTTCTGGAGCATTTTACAATTTTCAATGTTGATACTTTATGGTTTATCTGTACAATTACAGAAAAATGATGTTCACAATCACATCAATCCAACAAAGTCATTGCTTTAAGCTTTTCAACTACTTTTGTTTTTTTGGCCAGGCACTGTCAATGTAATATTAGGTGTTGAAAGAATAGGTGTGGAAACTTTGACTTTATACGCATCTAATTCTGACCACAAACTAAACATAAATTATTCCCACAAGGAAAGTTTTTTTTTTTTTAATATATGCGATACTTCATTGGAGATTTGAGTTATAGACTATATCACTGCTCAGTATTCTATGAGCTTAATTATCATGTTCTATGCATGTGTTTGTGTGTTCATGTCCATCCATGTATGTGTTCTTGCACGTGTGAAAGCTTCCTGTCCTGTAATTTGTTGATTATTTGCGGCTTTAGATTGGTTCTTGCCTAACAGGTTAACAAGCTAATTAGAATTAGAGAACTTTGTATTTGAAACTAAAGAATTTGTCGTGTTAAATTTTTATGTTATTTCTATTACTTGTTCATAAGAGATTAAGATTTTGGCAACTCCAAATTCAGTAAACCTAGTTATTACAATAGGGTCTCTTGCACAATTTAAAATGTGGACACCAAATATAATAGAAAGTTGTGGTTGATAACACTTGCACTTCATGCTGAAAGAACCTTAGCTTAACCAAAAGGTCCTTACGTTTGGTTTTTGTTTTCTTGCTTTTCGCTGCTGTACTTCCTTTTGTTGTTTTCTCATGTTTGGCTGTTTTAAAAGAACTGGTATGACTTGTTTCTTCAGCATTTTGTTTGTATTGAAGTTAAAAACCCAAAATGTTTCAAAGCACTGTTTACCATTTAGATATTAACTATTGGATATCCATCTTGCTTCCTGCTCTAGCTGTCATTTTTGGCTTCCTTTCTCTAATTTTTTGTGGCCCACATGTTGAACCCATTAAAGTTTTCTTATCATCTCTGTAAGTATCATGCATTCTGAAAATTATTTATCCACACATATATGCATGTATGATAGTCACTGCTTGAATTTATCGACCAAAACTTCTTTATTTTCCCCAGGCTCTACCCATTATGTTTTATGACCTGTCTGATCTTTCATTCTGCATGCGTCCATAGCATTAGGGAACTGTACCAAATATGTTAATAAGTGATGGAACTGCACTGGCATAAATTTTTCGTGCATACTATGGGCACGCACCTTAGCGTGTTATGCCATGGCTCCCTGTCATTGATATCTTCATGTAGTGGTAAATGTTATAGCTTCTGAGGTTCAGGGTGAGCTTGGTTTGAGGTGAAAAATTGGACGTTAATTGTTGACTGTGTAAAAGTTATATTTTTAAGATGTTTGGCGAGTTAACAAATTGGAAGGTAAATTGTTTGTGGTGAGAGTGTTAAATATACAGTGGTGATATATAGAAAGACTAACAAATTACTGTTTTTTTTAGGAGAGGAGTTTAATAGCTGAGAGGTAATTGTTGCTCCCACTTTCTGAGTGCAAAAATTACCCTTAAAAAGTTTACACTCCAAGAAATGTTGCCACAGGGCTCCAACAAAGACCTCTGATTTTATTTTTTGTGTATTTTACATGTGCCAGGACTCCCAGCAGAGACATCTATTGAAAGGTATGTTACCATTGGTGCATACAGTCTCCTGCGGTCCTGTACAATTGAGCCAGAGTGCATTATTGGGCAGCATTCTATCCTTATGGAAGGATCATTGGTGGAGACACACTCTATCCTTGAAGCTGGGTCGGTGCTTCCCCCGGGAAGGAGAATTCCAACAGGTGAACTTTGGGCAGGAAATCCAGCAAGGTTTGTCAGAACTCTGACCCATGAAGAGATACTAGAAATCCCTAAACTAGCTGTTGCGATTAATGATCTCAGCAAAACTCATTTCACAGAGTATCTCCCTTACTCCTCGGTATATTTAGAGGTTGAAAAGTTGAAGAAGAAGTTGAGGATTAATGTTTGATGCTTTTTGCCGTCTTCTTTCCATTGTTAAC
Organism: Salix brachista; assembly: GCA_009078335.1. Lineage (NCBI taxonomy): Eukaryota > Viridiplantae > Streptophyta > Magnoliopsida > Malpighiales > Salicaceae > Salix > Salix brachista. Next base: position 15,613,825 of record CM018586.1, read on the forward strand.
TGTGTTTTTCCATGAAATAAAGAGCTCAGAGAACATATTGAAGCAAGCTTCTCTGTTCTCTGTTTGTATTTGACTTGTTGAAAGAGCCGGTTCTGAATTTCAACCAAATTAGGTTTATAGAAATCACTAAAGACCCCATTTCAAGTGATCCTTTTGATTAGCATAAACTTTTGTATAAACCCACAATATCTACTCTCTTTTTTCTCCTAAAAAACAAAAAAATATCCTTGTTGAATACAAGTGAAGATGCTCCAGTAGACGAAACAGCATTGCAAATGTTCATGTTACCTGCCCAAGACAGCTAATGGTGATGTTGATTGGTGGGTTTGTCACAAGGGGGGCAAATGATACGACATTTTCCTCTCTTCTTGTTGTGGAAGAAGTATCTGGCCAGGACTGGGATTATGGAATCCAGGGTTGGTGGAAAGTTGTAATGATAGTTCCATCAACCCTATCCTTTTTGGTCTGTTTCTTGCACGAATCTGGAGAACCAACCATTCCTAGCCATTTTGTAAATTATTAAGGTATTGTATTGCAATTGTAGGATTATAATGCCTGAGCTATTTCTGCCACTCTTTACTCTAGTGCCGATGTGTAAATATGATAAATAAGATTGAGATTGCTTTTAAAAATCATTCTCGTTCAGAAATAGAAATGTATTAAAATAATATTTTTTTAAAAAAATATTTTTAACATCAGCACATTAAAATTATCTGAAATTACTAAAAAATAAAAAAAATAATTTTTATTTTTAATTTTTTTTTGAAATGCAATAACAATTACTCTTAAGGCAGCGGGTCCCACCCTTCTCTCCTTTTCCTCTCCTGTATTTAGGTCAGGTCAATGATGATCAAGATAACACCAAGGGGCATAGATTAATGATTTAGGTAAACAATGAGAGGATCCTAGGCTTCTCTAATAAAACAAGGCAAAGAACCGAGGGAGGGAGGAGCTTCTCTTCTTCTCAGTTCTCATGTTGCGGGTGGTCAAATTTTCGCTCTCTTGAATGGTGCGCAAGATTGTGGGGGAAATTAGGACAAGAAATTAGGTATGTGGTCATCGGGTAAAGAATCGATGGCAGCCTAGCATCTTTAGTGGAGAGTAGGCGAATCATTAAGTATAGGGTATAGCCCACCTTAAATATCTAAATAATTAACCAGCAAGTTGATGGATATCCATCGTCAAAACCACATTTTTATTGGTTTAATTATTTAATCTGTTTTATACACTTTTCAACTGCCCCCCTTATGGTATATATATATATATATATATATATATATATATATATATATATGAATGACAAACACAAAATAATAAGGCCTAAACATACATATATATATATATATATATATATATATATATATAATCACAAAATAAAGAAATACTAGTAGCAAATTCACACACCAATTAAAATTGTTTTGAGAATAAAATCTATCTTTTTCATTAAAAAGGGCAGTGACATCTCTAAAATTCGAAATGGTGATCATGAACTGAAGTTTTGACCCGGTCATGGAGGTTTGCCAACTCAGGCTCTCCTACATTTGCCTGTTCTTTAGCATTAAATTAAGAATTCATGTTACATAAAATTTAGACAGGGAGCTTGTTAAGTGGCATATAAACTCTACATATATTGTGAAGCTCAAAATCATTGATGTCTTTTGTTTTTATTAAGACAAGAATTGCCGTTGTCTTATATATATATATATATACATGTATGCATATGTATATGTATTTATCTTTTTCTTAAATATTCTTTGCTTCGATTAGTTTTATTAAATAACCAGTTTATATTGAGTGATTTGTTCATCCATGGCCACGATAAGGTTATTAATAGTAACTAATATAGCAGTAATTGATCCATTAATTTTAAATACTGGATGTTTTTCCAAGTATTTCCCTATCAGTGAAAGCAACTAATCATCTAAAAATATTAATATGGATGTGATTGAATTTTATTGATGATTAAGAAAGAAAGTTACGAAATCCATAGAGGAGATGAAAACTCAATTAAACAAAAAATCAACCACATTCATCAAAGAATAATCCAAATCCGTTTGAAGCAGGAGAGCAGTTCTTCTTCGATTCTTTTCAAGGTTTGGATGCTAATTCAAATGATTCTGAGTGAGGAGCGTGATGCCGACGATGCTCTTAAATAATTTATTATCGAGCTACCAAGTAGTTGCTATTATTATGATTTGATATTAGCGATTACTGTTAGAAACATCAGCTTGGAAAATTAATTAATACTACTAAGGTGCTGGTTTTTTTTATATATTTTTTTCTTGTGTGTATGCTTATATAGTCCCAATGTCATCAAGCACTAAGCAAGTTGTGGGAAGACCTAATGGGAATTTTATATAAATTATAAATCTTCTAACCAAAGCAAAGATTTTGACATCTCAACCATTTTGATTTCTTGCCTGTACCTCCTTCATAACTTTCCCACCTTCTTCTTTCAATCAAGATAATATACTAGGATTACTATTCAATCAAGATAACCATGTCGAGACTCTCTCATGTTGATTGCCAGCACAATTCTCTGCTGTTTCCTCTCTCAGATGAACGGCAGGATCATCTTGAATGTCTACGAGATCCAAGGACATTGAGCGGCAAATACTTGAATATGGATCTTAATCAGCCATATATGTTGCCAGTATGTGTGGTAAGTTTGGAGAAAGTGGGGGATGTTGGAATGGCTCAATCATATCAAATCTCTCAAACTATGATCTTGGGTCTTTTAATCTGATTGAGCCGTGCCAATATCACACTAACTATGATCCTTTAACTCTCTTCTTTTCTAGGGCTTTTGATGGCATATTTATTTTCTTTTTTCCCTTTACCTTCTCAACAATGAATCGACTGCTATGTCATGCTGATATCTGCCGAATCCTTATTTATATATGTTTCTCTTTCAGGGTTTATATATATATTGCAACGTATAATAATTTTGTTAGGATTCTGGAAATATTAATTATTGCCATAATCGATTAAATGATGATTCACACCATCATTATATTCTGAAAAAAGACAGATATAAACTGGTTTTCACTAATATCTGAAAGCACAGTAGAGTCAGGGATAACTTGTTGGAGAATATGATTCAGCCTATAGTACTTAGCATTCCATATATATTCAAAAGTTTTCTTGTTCTGGCTCATCTCTCCTTCATAAACTTCTGCCCGACCAATTAGTAGGCTGCTGCTGCTGCTGTAATTAGAGAATAATATAAATAATATTATAATAATTTAAATTCTTAAGTGAGATGGTTCCTGACCCGTACAATTCCAATGCTTATCTTCCTTAATAAATCTTGCATGATCTTAAATCTCATGGCGAAACTACACACATATTATCATAAACCTGCAGATATCAATTTGCATATATTCGGACGCTATATATAGGCTGGTAGGTTTGCTTTTCTTTTCAAATTCAGACAAATGTTGTGTAAAACGAGTAACAGATAAAAGGGTTTCATTGCCATGTAGGTTTCACAGCACATGAAGTGTAAAGGCTGCTGTGTTTTGGAACTATCATAGTTATCATGAATCAGCCTTGGCTTATCCGATATATTTGTTTTTGCTAAGGAAAAAGATCGATGTTTGGCTAATTCACCACTCATTTTACATTCCCTTTATCTTTTACTTATTCGATTGGATTTGGGTTTTAAATCTTCTGTAATTTTTCTTCACTTGAAACTTTCTTCTTCATAAGCACCATTTTAATTTGTTCATCTGTTTAACTCGTTTGAGTACTGTAAATTCTGTTTAATTTAAGGGTCTAGTCGAATGAGCAAAGGAAATCAATTTATAAAACTATATATCTAAAAGTATATAATATATTCAATAAAGAGTTAATAAAATAAATAAGAACAATGAAGTTATTTCTTCTTTCAACCATGCATCAATTTATAGACTCACATATATATATACTTGCAAGCTCAAATGGGATAGAAAATGTAGATTCAAATGAACTTAGAGTGATTCAAATGAACTTGAGAATAATAAATGATTGTAATAGAAAGATATGTAGACATTGACGTATATACTGTATGATTTTATAGCATATCATGAATACTGTCAGTAGGGGTTAATCTTTGCTCCCAATCTTAGCTGTATAAAACTTGAGACTGTTTTCAAATTGAAAGGTGGAACAAATAACCTGCAGAATTCCTTTAAAATGGGGTTTGATCTGGTCTGGCAAAACTATAGCCAGCTGATATATATAGCAGGGAAGGGATCCCGGAGAAGATATGCTCCACCCCACCTTTTGATGACTGTGTCGGAAATATACCGCCATGAGTCCCGGAGAAGAATTGCCGTTGTCTTATATATATATAAATATATGCATGCTTCTTGCATGGATATTAAACGCATTCACGGGCTGATAATTTTGTGTACTGCTGTGCATGCATCAGTCGAAGCAGCTTCTTCTTTTCCTTTAGTTATTAGGTGCTTAATTAATTATTTCCCTTTTGTTTTTATTTATAATTGGTGTTGATAATTATGATTTCCCAGCTCCTCTTTTGTTTAACCTATATAATCTTTCTTTACAATTCGATTTTGGACGACTAATTCATTCATCATATATATTACTGGTTATGATGAAATTTAACAACATCTGCGGTACTTGTCTTTGTATATTTGCTTACATTAAAATATTAAATCATTCAAAAATATTGATTTAATATTTTTTATGGTGAAAAACAATTTAAAAAGTATTTTGAAAAATAGTTTGCAAGGCAAAGTTTTGTATAGTTCATTATAACACCTTGATTCACACTAAACGAATTGAAATTGTGTTTTTCACTTGCTCTTTTTTTTTAATTCACTTAATTTATTTCAAGAAACCTTGTCACAAGTAGAATTTCACAATTTTCATCACCTAGCTAGCTGTCATCTGAAGTTTTTTTTTTTAGAATATATAGCAGGAAATATATATATATATATATATATATATATATATATATATATATATATACAGTCCACCCACAAAATTGCATTACCCCCACATATGCTAAAACATTTGCATTGTACTTTGTGTATATAGGCATTTAGCTAGATGGAGGGGGGAAAGGCTGGAGAATGGATTTCTTTTTCCTTGTTAAAAAAAGCCGAATTGATCTGTCGACAAACTTAACAAAGAATTTTTAGTTTGCACCATTACAAGAAAAAAGGTGAAAAAACAAGAAATTTCTTTCAGTGAGAGCAAGATAACACCATTGAAAACAAATTTGTCGAAACATGTCAGCTTTAAGTAATGGTAGAACAGCATTAAATTGATACCAGAAGAATTTAGAAACTGTCGAAGCATGCTATTTAAGATCTCTTCTTTTTTTACGTGTACTATTTGTTTTTCTATCAAAGAGTATGTTAACATTGTCGAATGGCATGGCTTGTTGTAGGAACTACGATATGGAAATTAATATTTATGGGTTGAGTTTTTTTATATTTATTATTTATTGAGTATTCATATAAACATCAATTATAAGATTATTTTTTATTATTTAATATCAAATAAAATTGTTGTGTATATATTTGAATTGTGTGTGTATGTGTATTATATCAATATAAAAATATGTACATGTTGTATTGGATTCGAAAATTATATTTGTTCTAATATATATTTATATAATACAAATATATATTTCAAATCAGGTTTGATAATATTTATTATTTATTCTAAAAAAAACTACCAACCTAGTTCGGTTTGGATCGGTATTTATTATTTTCAGATTAAATTGTTATGGGAAAAAATAAAGGCACCCTTTTTTTATCCTGAACAATCATGCAACTCTTAGGAAACAAGTCTTTAAGACAGACGAGGTCATATAGATAAGGAGTGATCCTCTCCAATACAGTTCCGTACATTATTTTGCGTACAAACACCAAGCATCCACTGCTTGTTAAGGTTGATGAAACACAGATGACAAACCAAATAGCTTCAACTAGATACCTGCTAGTCCGAACTCTGGAAACACTTCATACGAGAGACAGCGATACATTTCCACGATATGGTAACATATTTCGGGAAATTGGGATTCTTTTCGCTGTTACAGGATTTATTCAAGATCAATTCCTAATAGAGATTAATTGTCTGCGGGTGGTGGAAGATATGACATTACCAAATATATTGTGCTGTAAACATGGGGACAGCACCTAGGGGAGTTTTCATCTTCGTCTTCCTCATTCATCAAGCTTTTGGGGCCCCTTCCAATTTCTCCTCTGCAGAGTAATCCTGCTACTGGAGCCGTGGGAAAGCTGTCAAAGAATGGAGAGCTATCAACAAAAGGTTCCCCAAAGAATGACTCGCCGCGACGATCGCAAGAGAAAATGAGACCACCGAGTACTTTTTTCTTTTCATCCTTGTCAGCGAACTTGCTCAAATGAAGATAATTTTTGCTTTTCATTTCTGCCTTCAGGGTTAAAAGTTTGTTAAAGGCATGATCACATGTTGATGAAGCAGTTTCAGAATCTGAATGGTAGAATAGGAAGGAATCACCAGGTCGGATGTCAACACCATGGAACATTAAAGTAAAGGCCTCCTCGTCTGTTGAAGGCCGGGAGAAAACACAGTTAATCTTCATATTTGCTGCTATGGATGATCAAATTAATCCCTAACATATAATCTGGACAAGACATCTTTGTTACCAAGTAAAAAACATAATGTAAGACAGTACAGATGGTAACTGATCACTTATCTTACCCTCTTACTTCGTAGAAATCCAAACATCTTCCTGGTATCAAAATTCCGGAATCATTGGTGCGTATAGTTTCTTTTGTGACACCAATGTAGATATCAGCAGACATATCTGCGTCCCTAAATTGCAACAGATTCATTTGATTACGTAAGGAAGAAAATAAGTTTTAAAGCAATATACTGATGAGACGCTTCCTTCAAAAGCACAAAGAAATACTCCATTTTTTAATTAGATTTATCGATAACAGCAATTTCGTTAAACTCAACAGCAAAACCAAGAAACCGTGAAGAGATAGTCAGATGCAGACTAGGAGGCAAATCAACCTTAATTAATACCAGGTTCAATTTAATATTCATGTAATTTCATCTACCTGGTTTGAAAATCAAAAAATGGCAATTAAGCAAATCTAGTTGGGAAAAACAAGGTGGTTCAGCTATGTGTATTAATGTGAATTAGTTTATCACAGAACTCTTAACACGGATCTTTCTCAAAACAATAGAAGAGGAAATCCTGTCGTTTCTTCACTTATCTAGAACAGTAAAAAGACAAAAAAGAAGAACCTGTTGTTTGAGATCATTTAAAATCTCCCCGGCAGCCACAATGCCATTCTGTCCTTCCAGTTATGCACTAATCCATGAACACTCTGAATCTTTCAGAAGAACAGAAGCTGCCTCAAGTTTGGGACCAAATGGCATTACACCTTTTGACATTGTGATGTGGAATTGAATTTCTCCTATACCTGCTAACACAAAAGCCCAGAAAAGACATCAAAACACATGTATGATCTTGGGCAAATACTGCAACTGCAGAGATGTAGACTGGTGTATCTAACATATTTTGGAGGCTTCAAAATTTAGAATTTAAGATACCTGCTACATCATTTTTACTTTTAAAGTGCAGCACATTGTGATTGGTGATTTTAGAATAATTTGCTTCAATTTAAACAAATCGTCAAGTACCTTCAGGCTTGTATCTATCCCTAGCAAATACAAGAGCAACAGCTTGAAAGTAGCAAGTATGAGCAAGATGGATTAGAGAATTATCCCCATTTCTGAAAATGAAGCTGGTACTTGCATCACCTACAATGACTGTTTTTTCTAGCATGGCTCAATCTGCAAAGTTGAAATGTCATCAGCTACATATATAAGCTGTGCCACAGCAAGAAATGCAACCAAGAAATGAACCAAGCCGCCATCTAACACAATTGCGTATGCGGTAACAAGGTACTTACCCATCTTTGAAACAACAGGTTTCATGTCAGTGGTTTTATCCTAGACAATCAACAATGTCACATGTTAGCAACCAAAGAAAATTAATAGAATTGATTAAAACCCTATGCAAGGATGCCAACTTACTCCAAATATTATGATCGCAGTAGGGGCTTGATAATCTGAAATAGCAGATGTGTAATGTAAAATATCCATCACAAATTTGTCAACCAAGGCATTGAATTACTGATGGTGGTGGAAAATATTGCAAATCGACAACCCATTATGCATACAAACAACGAAAAATAGCTCTCATACTTTTTTGTTTTGCACATTCAAATCATTTTATGTCTAAATTAATAGTTTATCGATTCATTTTTTTGAAAGAGGCTAAAACTGAAAAATAAATGATTAAAGCAAAAAGCACAAGCAAAATAGATAACATATTCTAATTTCTTCCAAAGAATTTAGTCCAGTCCTTCATATTTTTCAATTAATAGGTGACTAGTCACTTAAGTTTACTGAAATTCAATTTTGGCACCAAACTTTATTTTCATCTTTTTCAATCTTTTTTTATGAGAGAAGAGAGTGCTCGCTAGATGTCATTGCAGAGAGAGAGCTCATTCTTGACATCTATTATGACTACCAAAATGGTTAGAATTGGTGTTAATGGATTTCACTAGATGAGTCCCCGAGGTGGTGGCCTAGCGGCTGGTGCTTGGGATCTGCTTCGGCAGACTTGGGTTCGAGTCTAGGAAACAACCCCTCCTCGTAAGAGCCTGGGACAGCCGGAGGTTTATGCATGCTCTGGGCCCACAAAGTGCGCTTTCCGGGTCATGTGGTTCTCCCGTTCCTATATGGATATCCAAAAAAAAGATTTCACTAGATGATGGAAGTCTTATAATGGTTGTTTTAAACCTCAATATAGCCTAAAAACCAAAACTAAGTTAAGGATGACATGTTTTGTTCGATTTGATTTTTTGGTTTAGACAATTTTTGGGGTTTATCAAGTTGATGTGTTGTTTTATTAATGTTCCAAAGGTGTTTGTACAGTATTTGTGGGTTGAAATTGATTGGAAAATAAGATTTTTTGATAAAAACAACTCGTAACCTGATTTTCCAACCACCAAAGTGGTGGGCATAATCTAGAGTGGTGGAGGACATGACATCTACCTATTTATTTTTAGAAAATGAAGTGGTCAATGACATTTCTATCTTTTTAAATAAAATAATAACAATAAATAGATTTAGGAACACAAACCAGGATTTGAAAGCCCACGTTTTTGGGCTTTCCCCTTTAAAGACTTGGGTGTTTGTATTGTTGAGCTCCTTTTTCAGTTTTTTTTTAATATTTTGAGGTTATATATATATAATCCAATTAAGTTTATGTCTGAATCACAATTTTGACGGGTTAAGCTACATCACTCGTGTTATTTTTTTCTTTGATGTGTTTTTTGTTCCTCAATTTAAAAAATGTAATTTCTCCTCTTGTTACCGGTAAAATATATTTTTTTAAGTTTAAAAAATATAGAATTTTACCTTTTTGTTATCAATGATATGCTTTTATTGTCTTAGTACCACGCACCTATCAAGGGTTTTTTTGTAAAAAAATCAACAAGCATTTTATTTTCATATAAATACATTAGATAAAAAATAATTTATGGGATAAAAAATATTGAATTTAATGGCATGGATGGTTTGCATCGCATATTTGGTTGGTTCACCTAACTTGTATTGTTTTTTTTTTACTAGTTTTATGCTTGAACATTAAATTACTTGGAGATTCATATTTCCATTTTTTTTCCAAGATTATCCACCGCAAGTTTTGCATGTAAATTGGCATTGATCTAGATAGATCAAATGTATTTCTGTCTCGATATCAAAATATATTTCTTTTTCCTAAACAATGTTTAACAAACTCAAAAGAATTGTATTCAATGTTGTCCACAAAAATCAAACATAAGATCTATTTATAAGGGAAAAAAACATAAAGAAATTGAGCTTAAAACCAGAAGAGTTAAGCTAAAAAAAAGATGATGAAGAGTGTAAGATTCTGCAAAAACAAAATTGTCCAAAGAAGTGTAGAAAATCCCAACCCCGAAATACTCTTCTTCATCCCCTTTTATAGATTATTTTAGGAACTAGAAAATTGATAGAGTTCACCCATTATCAGCTTTAATTTCCCTCCATAAAACTAAAATTAAACTTGAGTTTTTATTTATTTAAATAAATAAAAAATTGAGCCAGAAAATCTGCTCAGGTTATGTAAAAATAAATCATGAAATAATTGATTAGTTCCTAATACTGGAAGATAATTATTTATGGACTAGATCCAAGTTCAAGTTTAAATTGATAAATAATATTTCTTATAACAAAAAAAAAATATAAATCTAAACTCAAGCTTAAACACAAGCCGAGCATAGGCTTAAACTCAAAACCTACTTTGCTTAGAGATCTCTCTTCCCTTAAGTTTAGGTATCTTTTCAACTCAAATTTAACTTTTTTAATTTTCACTACATAAACACCAAAAAAAAATATTTATTTATTTTCTACATAGAAGAGAATTTGGTTTTAGAGAGTTTCAAATTTCACCTAAGCATATCAACCATGAGTTTTTTAAATTTAATTTCTCATTTACCCACAATATTTAAATCATGTTACAAAAAACCCATGTCGAGGATAAAATTCTAACAAAGTTCTAACTCTAAAAATAAGCATACCCCATTTTTAATTTGATTTCAAAAATATCCATTAACCATGCTTTAAACAAATTTTCCAACAAAATTCTTCCTTCAATATTTGTTTCTTCTGTTTTGCATTCTAGACATGCCATTCTAGATCAGCCATCATGCTTAACTTGTTCATAGTTTATGACAGCAGTCAAGTTGTATGATACAAGGTTTTGTAACAATTAAAGTGGTGGGGACACCAGACCCACACCGCACATTACTCGAGTATATGGACGAAGACGACGTAGGATGACTCAGCCTGTCACGCTTTGGTTGGGAGACTAAGCCCATTTAGGCCCATATCATTGTTATTTATTTTATTTATTTGTGTTATGTTGAACATTTGGATTTAATGGGCCGAACCCAATAGTGGATGTTTAGGGTTTACTATTTATATGTCCTTTATTCATTTTGAGAAGGGAATTTTGATGAATATTGATAAAAATACAGACTTTGCAAATCTCCAATCTTCTTTTTTCTCTTCTTTAGCTTCTTCTTTTCTTTCAAAGCTTCTCTCTTCCCTCTTCCCTCTAAGCTTCTTTCTTTTTATTGTTTATTTCATATTGTTCTTCGTGTTCCGCATCATAAAGGATAAAAATTGAACCACTAACATTTTCGATTTGCTGCCAGTCATTATGAAAAGAACTTGAACAATCCAGCATTCTAGGGAGTAGAGATGAAAAACCCTTGAAGAATATTTCAGCAAGAATCCAAAATTATTGTGCATCAAAATGGAAGTCCAGGAGATTATTACTCCCAGTTAAATGGAAGTGTTTGAGGGGCTCTGTTGCAGGAGGAACCACCAGACTGCGGTTGAAACGTTCCTGGAAAATGGACATTAGCATCCCTGTTATTGAAAACCAAAACTGAATCAATGGACCCTAAACCATGATCATGTACTGATTGGCCAATAGGATGCGATAAAGGGACTGAATTATGTTGCACCATGAGGTTCCCGGATGCATGCGTCTGTGTTGATGACAGAAGAGAGAGAGCACAATCCGAGTCTTGTATCTGTGTTGTTAACCTGTCACAGAACATACTATGACTACTTGCCCCGCTACTTCCTGGCAAAGCAACGACTCTTGGAAGCGGCTGGCAGACAGAAGCTTCCGGAGATGTCTGGCTGTTGAGGCCAGTGCCGTGACATTGCAAAAAAGGGAACCGCTTCCCTCCTTCGCAACTGCTCGACGATGATCCAAAGAACAGGTTCTGTTTGTCAGGAAGTTGATGCAGATTCTGGTGCCTACCATCTCCCTCAGTATTAGCAACTCCAGACCAGGTGGGATTCAATACAGTAGAGGATGGATATACATGGGAACTAGAGAATGGAAATAATTGGGTACCTGAAAAAAGTGATGAAGATATGTTCAACTATTTAATTGAAAAAATGTCATTTGCAAAAAGTAGTGACATATCTGATATTCTAGCATATAGATCAATATGAATAGGAGAAAGCCTTTAGAACTCTTTCAGTTTGGTTCTGTGCATTAGAGGAAGCAACTTTGAAATGACAAAATCATGCTAAATAGTTTAAAATTCCTTTGACAAGCATTGATTTTAAGCAAATTCAAGAAAGAGGGCAATTTCAATGTTCAAAGTCCAGTCTGTATATTTGGATTCGTAGATCATTAGTATATTTCTGCGACGGCATGGGCAAAAAGTAAAAGTAGGATGAATATTGCCCATGGAAATTAGCTATAGTGGCCACTAGATCATCATCATGTAAGTGACATCATGCATGCAAGTTGATAAGGCACTCAACTAGTTAAAGTTTGAAATGAAGTATGAAGATCTGTGATTGTAATCATTGCCAATGAAGTAGTGCAACTGAGTGTGTGCCAGTATCCAGATGTAGAGCTGAAAAAGATTCCACTGAACATTGTTGTAACTCACATTGATAATTGGAAAAAATACTTGGAGGACGAGAATGGGGATCTGGCTGAGGCTTCCTTCGCCGCCGATTGTGCCCATCAAGACGTTTCCTGCAACTTCTTTTCCCTTCATCAAATTGCTCCAGCGAATGGAACCTAGTAAGAGAGTGATAAAAGTACAAGACTGCTATGAAACCACAGGTGGGCAGAGGCTTTGATGACGAAGAAAAAACAAATAAAATGCATCTTATAGACATGAAGCCTGTTTTATTTACAGAACAAGGAAGGAGCCAGGCTAAGTGCAATAGTCATCAACACAGGTTCCACAAAATCAAGAGAAACAATTCAAAAGAATGCTGCTATACATGATTTCAGGGGCAGAGTTCATAAGACTGTGAGACGTTCACTGTAGTAGGCTGCAAAATAAATTCTGCATAGAATTAACAAAATCTCGTCAAGGTATTACCATTTCTGTTCAGAACAATGGCCTTTATATGTTCCTCCGCATACATGCTCAAACCAAATGGCAGTTCCTTACAGAAATCACACTGTGAGACGTGCTAAAACCATGTCTGAAAATAAATGCAGCATAATGGTAAAGAAATTCTATTTTGATTTTCACACTGTGAGACGTGCTAAGACCACGAGCCTCTTGAAAGATGAACAGAAAATGACTCTATCAGTACATTGTTTCCTAGAATTATATGAAAATATCTGTCAAACTCAGAAAAAGGAAAGCAAAGTACAATAAGAGGATGAAATTAGCTCACCCCTTTAAGAACATGAAAGCAGCTATGGAAAAAGATGGAAACTTGTAATCAGAACAAGATTTAAATCAAAATCAGAACAAGCACAATTAGAATTTGAGAAATTAAGAACACGATACCACAATTCATACCTGCTACATTGCTGGCAGAATCGCTGCTTCTGACCGCCAACTGTGACCTGAGGAGTCTTGGAATGAAGCTCACAGACCTTATGGCGCCTATGATAGTCCCTGCAAGTACTGAGGTCTGAATTGCAACCATCAACAAGGCACATAGCTACCTGAGTTCCACTGTTAGCTCCACGAGCTCTCTTCGTTGATCCAGAAGGTAAGGGCTGTAGTTTTGAGACTCCAGGCTGCTTCCAATCAATTATAGATTCATCACTAGAATTACCGACCCTACCAAGTTTCAGATCAATAGAAAACCCCCCTCCACTCCTGTTAACTCCGAAGTTAGTTGACCTGTCAAATGCATCTTTATCTATGCTTATGCTTGGAACAGGTCCTTGCTCAAATTCAGACAAATCCCAGGAAGTTGCCTTCAAGTCCCAGTCCATAAAATCTACCACTTAAGAGAGTTGCTCTCCTCGGAGTTATCTTTCTATGGCTCCACACCACCTCTGCAAAGTCAATTAAACTTCTCTTTCACTGTTCACCACCCTTGCAGAAGAAATTGTTTCACACTAAACCAAATAAACAAATCAAGCGACATCCAGATATACAAAATTACACCAAATTTAATCAATTAAACCTCAGCACAAGTAAAAGACCAGCAAAGAACAAGAGCATAGTTGAACAACCAAGCCCTTCTTCTCTCATAACCCCCATTTTATACCCTACAAACAACAATTTAATCCTCGTATTTGCATTGGCGGCTTAAAAAACTGTCAGATTTCAAGTAAACAGAATTGTAAATTGGGATTTTTTTTGGTAAAAACAAGAAATGCAAGAATGAGCATCTCGAAATGGTATTCTTTACTCAACCAAGTAGGGTGGGTGGAGGGAACAAGAAACCCCCAACAAAAGGCTTTTCCTTTTTGTTTAGAGTGCAGCAATACAGTTTGCAGAGATATACTTCCAAGAAGATTGGAAGCTTAAAAAACGAAAGCTACTAAGTACTACTAACTATAAGTAAAGAAATAGTAATAAATAAGTAGAGAAAGAAAGAGGTGAGAGAGTACTTACAGACAGGTTCACTAGAAGAAGACTCAGTTTGATCTTTCCACCCATTCATTCACTGACAATGATTCCATTAAAAGTGATCGACAGTCCAGGGAAAAAAATATATATTTATATATATAAATATATATAACATAAAAAAATACATCAAACTGTAAAGGTTGAGTGTGCGGTAGGTTTGAAAAATCACTACCTGTCTGTACACCAGTACCAAAATGCCATAAAGGGCTGATTAAAATAATGTGTTGGAGGTGGGAAATTTTATTAATGGTGAAGAGTGAGGTTACTGCTTGCTTACCATGAAAGGCCAGAAAGAGCTAAGATATGCTCTTTATCAAGTCACTTTTTACTTTTTTATATATTATATAATTTATTTTTGCCATATTTAGGGTTTGAAAAAAATATGAACAGGCTGTTGGCTGTTCCTTTCAACTTTTCCTCGGAGCCAAGAAAAGAAGTACAAGGATATTGATGCTAATTGGGACAAAAGCATGTGACCTTGTGCTTCACATTTCATAGCATGTTTTTCCTTTTGGATTTCTTTTACTTTCAGGGGTGTGGGTGTGGGTGTGGGTGTGGGTGTGTCCCACTGCTTTCATTAGAGAGTGGGGAACAAACATTGTGAGGCTTTGCCACAACCCTCCTCTCTGTTTTTTTTATTTTATTTTATTTTTCTCTCTTTTGTTCTTGGCAAGGAGGAGGATTTTTAAATGGAACATTGTGTGTGGAATATTTTCTCCTTTCAGCATCATTGAAAGTGATAGCTTCTTCTTGTTCAGGACCACCAGATTTTGCATCTTCAATCATTTGCTTGTTGATTCTTCTCTAGCATAGTGTAATTCTTGTTTTTGGGAAATCATGATTAAACAATCAAGGGTGGAACATTTTTTATTTTTCCCTTTAGCAAGTAGATTTCACAAGAATAATCTTGATTCTTTCACCATGTTCTTGAGAAAAAAATTGATATTAATTATGTGTTTTTATATAAAAAAAACATGATAACTAGTTTAGATTTTTCACAGTTTAGCATGATTATTTTTATAATTATAAAATTCTAACTAAGATTCAGTACGGGAGCAAGACAAAATAAGATGATTAATTGGGTTAACCTTAAAAGAAAATTAATTTTTAAAAGTAGTAAAAACCATTGTTTTGATTTAGATAACTTAAGGACTGTTTGAGAGTGTGGTTGAGGTAGCTTTTCAAAGTGCTTATCGTGCTTAAATACATCAAAATAATGTTTTTTTATTTTTAAAAAATTATTTTTGAAATCAGCATATCAAAATGATCTAAAACATATAAAAAACATATTCATTTAAACTAAAAAAAATAATTCAAATTTCGGCCAAAAACCGGTGGAATCGCAATGTCAAACATGTCAAACAGGGTCTTAAAAAAAAAAGGGAGGAAACAGAACACAGCCAAATCTCATGAATAAAATCTTTGAGGTCAGCCAATAACAAAGATAGAATCATGAGTTGCAGGTGGTCTTGCACCTAATAATGATAATCTTTCTTCACTACCAACAAAAATTTCTAATGCTTTTTTTTTTTATTATTATTATTACTAAAGAATATTTTTACATTATTTTATGTAATTTAATTTTTTTAAGGAAAAATTAAGGATAAGTCTGTTTATAAATATAGTTGTGCTTGTTTTTAAAAGTGTTTTTTATTTAAAAATATATTAAAATAACATTTTTTTTATTTTTTAATATCAATATATAAAAATAATTTAAAAACACTAATTTTTTTAATTTTAAATAAAAAAAAATTTTTTTTTGAAAAATATCCTTAAAAAACTAACAAAGAGAGATGACATGTTTGCAATAATTAAAGCGTTTTTTTTCTTAAAAAAAAAGATAATATTCTCTTGAACCAATGACAAGAAAGAAAAGCATTGCGTGCACGAAATGGCTCCTGAGTCCTGACCACATTTCGGTAGAAGGGGTGCGCGTGGGCAATGCAAACAACTAAGAAAAGAAATAATAAAAACCTTAGTTAAAACAAAGGAGGGTGGATTGGAGAAGTAAATAGAGAAACGATGGAGGGGTAAAATAGGATACATCAAAGGAGGGCAACCACCAGAACCAATGTCAGTGGTAGCTGTAATTGCTAGTGTCAGTAGTAGGGACCAATCTCTATAATTGTAGGCTGGATAGATTTTCTGTGGGCTTTTTCTTTGGTCCATCTTTCGCCATGTCAACCATGCAAATCGAAGCTCGCACTGTTGCAAAAATCTATATATATAACTGTCGGCACACTTTCTATTATTATTAACGTTAGTGCATGAACGTTTCATGCAACTCGGTTAATTTTATGAATTTTAAAATTAATAATTATATAAATTTTTAATAATTATTATATTAACAAATTACAAGATTTGAACCTAAAATTATAAGAAAAACAAACTCCTGAATCCCAAATTTATTAATATCTACTGTATAGTTACTTTCTGCACCCTTTAATATAGTATCATAGGGGTTATTTAAATATATTTCTTTTGACATTATTGGAAAATTAATTACCTGGTTTAATTAATTATAAAATACATTCACTCCCACATGATAAAATTGGACAGAAAATAATCTCTCTCTCTTATTAATTTCATGTCAAACATTTTATTCAACTAAAATAACTTTAATATTAGTTTTACAGCACGAAACTTATCATGTTAGAATCTTTAGTTTTATTTAATAACATTTTTACTTGTCTCCTTGAATTAGCGTTGACTCTTTTACACATAAATACCCTTTAATTGTTTCTTTTGTTGCAGAGAATAATATAAATTATATTTTGGGTCTTATTTAAGAGTTTAAGTTTTTAAGTGAGATGATTTATTAACATGAAATCAGAACCCTGTTAACCCAGCAGTTACGAATTCGAATCTTATCATTCCATTTTATTTCATAAAAATATCAAGTACAAGATAGTGTGGACATGTGTAAGTTTCAAACTCAAAATATTTATTCTTGAGAGGATATGTTAAAAAAATATATAAATTATATTTTATAATTTTAGTTAATAGTTTAAATTTTTAGGTGAGTTGATATGATAATTAATTTACATTATTTTCTTACAAAAAGAAATGTGATTCGACGTTTAGGAGCCACACAGCTGGAAATCATAAATGCTTGGCCCCAAAGCAATAGAAACCTAGTATTTCAAGCCTTAACTCTATGCATAAGCAATGTTTTTTTTTTTTTTATAACCGAACTGTCTGGACCAGCTTGCGTGCATCACAATTAAATTCTCGAGCTCACTGAATATCCTGCAAACTCAATGAGCATGTAAGGCACCGCGGGTGACAGACATACCTGACAATGCTTAAACCTGAGGTGAGAGGAAGGGAGAAGCCTTTCATGACCACTAGGTTATCCAGCGAGCTATCAACATTTCAACCAATAATACAAATAACATCAAAACTCTCAGCTTTCTGTAAGAATATTATCTCTCCGCCGAGCATGAAACCACGTCAATAACTTAATTTTCCATGAAAATATGTTCTTTCACCATGAAGTTTGCTGTTTAAGGGATTATTAGGTTTATAAATGCATCCGGTCACCGGAGGAGGAGTAAGAAACGAGAGTCCTGGCCATGCAAAATACAAATTTATAGACCATATAGATTCCAAGTCATAGCAGTTCCAAGTCTATCGGTGGCCATGCAAGGTCATGAGCTCCAGATCTTAAATCTTGGACTCCACACCCAGCCATTGAAATCATGGCCATACCATGAACTACCCTGTAATTCCAGCAATCTTATCACGAACCTCAAACACCCACCTAATAAGTCCTAGAATCATAAACAATCACCCAACTCGTACAGCATCGAGTTTCTCTTTACTGTATTTTCATTTGTTGTACGTTAGATTTTGGAATCCCACACACTAATAACTCATGCTAGTCCATTCCCATTTTGGACGGAAGATTATCGGAAAAGACTGACCTCTCCTCTCTCTAACAGTAGTTATTATATGAAGAAAGTTTGTTAATTCTGTTTTTGTTGGTGTTTTATTTTTTCAATTGAAACATAATATTTTGATTTTAGAGTATTTTGGCGTGCTGTTTTGGAGTTGTACTGTTTATATATATATTCAAAAAAAATAGTTCAAATTCAAAAATAAAATTATTTAGAATTGTGCAATTTAATATGAAAAGTACAATAAAATGATTTTTCTGAGCAAAATTATGAACATGTATAATATTATAAAAATATCATCATCAATCTCACAAGGTCATTACATTCTCTGATTACTCTATAATTTTAACATAATATATAAATATATCAAGAGACTTCTCGTAAAATTTCATTTTAATCTAACGGTCGGATAAAAAAAATAAATGATATTGTAAAATTATTTATTATTTAAAAAAACAATATTTGACCGAAACAAAACGGCTAAACGAAACCGAAACGTTTCAACTGGTATTTAACCAAAAAATCCAGAACAGACTGAAATTTAAACTCTAATAAAAATGATGCTATTTTATTTTATTTTATTACCTGATACAAAATATTTTGACCATTTCAGACAGACAAACATGATCTAAAGTACAAATCTTATGGAGTTTTATTTGAATGAAATGTCACCGTACGTGCTCATAGCAAATCGTTGGAATGACTTCTTAGATCACTAAGACTATCACCTGCGCTCATAAATTCGGTTTGTAGAGTAGTCTGAGAACAAGGCCGTACGCTTAAACAAAACCTAGTTGCTAGCTGTACTCTCCAGCAAGAGCCGGTCCCCGTCTCATCGCATTGCCTGTTCTTTGCTCAGAAAAAGGATTCTCTGCGTCCTTCATTGATAATGTGATCCAAGACGTCCTCTCTCTGTGTCATTAAAATCTCAAACTTCGAAACGACTCCTCACTTGTTCTGGCGAATACTATTCATAAAGTGGTCGACACTCCACGTTTCCATGGACTGCCATTACAGAATTTCAAGGTTAACAAAAGTCCCCACGTCGAGCCATTGAACAACCAGATATTCTTACAAGCTCGGCTGGAAATCTTGTGATTTTGGAAATTCCAAAAGAGATTGAGGTCACTTCTATAATGAAGTGCTGCTTGAAGCCTAACATTTATCATCAAGACCCAGGTATGTTCGTCAAGGTTCAATGTAAACAAGCAGTAAGAGTCGCTAATCGTATAAGTAAGCGTGTGGGTGGGTGGGTGGGCGGGTTTACGAGTTCATGTTATTTGTGAAAAACTCGGGGTTTGTTCATGATATCTTGATTATAAAGTCTAGACCTTTTTCAATTCTTTCTTGATTAGTTATAGAGACATGTGTCTTTAAATGTCGTGATAGTAAAAGATTTAAGATTTGTACAACAGGTCTCGAGTTTTTGAATCATAACGTGTATTTTTTATAAGAAAATAGGATAATGAAGGTTTTATTCATTTACCTGACTCATAATTAATGGAGGTGCTTGTTTACACTAGCTTGAACATTTATATTAATAAAAAAAATGAAAATAAAAGAGTCACTGGTTTCTATGTTTTGCAGGCATGTAATAGTTGATGACCTAACTCTTCATAATAATAGTTGATGTACAGCTAAATTAATTTATTGTTTTTTAAAATAATTTAATTTATTTTTTTTATAAAAATATTTTCCAACTGAAAAATAAACAGGCGAGTTGTTGTACAGAGAAAGAAACAAAAGGCAGTGGGAAATTTAAAAATCGTAACAAAACATTTTTTTTCTGTATTTCCAGTTTGACTACAAGTTTTACCTCTTTAAGAAATACGGATGAAGAAAGAATCATAGGCTACTAAACTTGGCCCATGTATTTACCCACAGCCCAAGACCATCAATATGGATCAACAACGTCACTATTTGTCTTAGACCCGAACAGCCTCTTCCTTAATTCTCTCGAACTCTGAAACTTGCAAAAACTTACTTCACCTTGTCGGGATTTTTACTCCTCATTTTTTGGGTCTATAATCGTTTCCCTTTTCATCAAAATAGAACCCTTTTAAGGGTGTAGTCCAAAGCTGAATCTCGTTGTTTGATTAGGCTTAATCTGAACATGGTAGGGGAAGAGTTAACAGAGCAAGAAACTGCATTGTATGATCGCCAAATTAGGGTTTGGGGTGCTGATGCTCAACGAAGGTAAAACCTCTTTTCATTAAACTTTTCTATTTGATTTAGAACTTACTCTCTTAAGTAACCAATGTTTTTTTCTTAGACTAAGCAAATCCCATATATTAGTATATGGAATGAAGGGCACTATTACTGAGGTACTTACTACCACAACCTTAAAACCCACTAAAAATGTGCTCTTTTTAATGTTGATAATAGTGATTTTGTGTTTATTTGTGGGTAGTTTTGCAAGAACATTGTTTTGGCTGGAGTTGGAAGTCTGACACTAGTGGATGACAGGGCTGTGACTGAAGAAGCATTGTCTGCTAATTTTTTGATGCCCCCTGATGAAAATGTTTGTAGTGGGAAAACTCTTGCTGAGCTTTGCCGTGATTCTTTGAATGAATTTAACCCCATGGTTCGTGTTTCGGTTGAAAAAGGTTTGGTTTGTCTTTCCCATAACTCTCTCTTGTTTTTATTGTTTTGTAACTGTTAATGCTTGGCTTTGGTGTTGATTTCTTTAATTTAGTGATTGGAATTGGTTGAGAAATGTTTGTGTTTGCTCATTTTAAATTTTTTAGGAATTTTGTACATGTGCAATGAATTTGAAATTATCTAATGGAATTTTGAAATTGCAGGTGATTTGACAAGCTTTGGCGTTGAATTCTTTGATAAGTTTGACGTTGTAGTTATAAGTTTTTGTTCCCTTGCAACCAAGGTACTGGTCGATCTTTTTTGTTTATTAATTTGTGAAGATAATTGTGCTTGTTGGTAGGATTTTTCCTGCTCTGTGATTTAATGCCTGTATTTGTTCTACTTGCTATGTTTTTGAATCTTCTGCTTTTAATGCAGAAATTGATCAATGAGAGGTGTCGGAAGTTATCAAAGCGTGTATCATTTTACACAGTTGACTGTAGAGATTGTTGTGGCGAGATCTTTGTTGACTTGCAGAAATATAATTATGCAATGGTAAACCATCTTCAACCTTTCCATTTTCACAGATTTTCTGCTTTCATGTGTTCACGTTGTAATTGGATCATGTTGATCCAAATGTTTCTTTTTTAAATCCAAGCATTGAATCAGTTTTGTTCCGAGTGGCAGATTTTTTATTTCTTGTTTTAGCTCATGCTGACTGATAATCTCATCTGTTCATGTCATTCTTTTTTGAATGCCCCGTGTGCAAGATACCAGTTTAACATGTCATTAAACTATAGATGTACCTCTGTCTATTCATGAACCTTGATCATGAATGGCCTTGTTGTTAAAAAGTGTAAGTAGAACTGATTACTAATCTTTTTGGCTTGTACCGAGTTTGGTCTGCTCTCCTTTACTTAATTTTGACATCTATTGTATGAAGTTGCAACTCACATGGGATGCCAAATAGCGTGATCTGTTGACTTGGGTTTTTCCCTATTTCCTGTTATTGACAGAAAAGGCTAGATGAAACTACTGAATGTGAATTGCAATATCCAAGTTTTCAGGTATCACTATGCTCTCCCCAATGAATTTGATAGCCAAATGTGTGATCAGATCCAGCCTTGTTCCTTCAGTACAAGTGCATAATATATATTCAATCAAACATGAATTTATGTAACATTATTGTAAAAAAAAAGATAGCTTCTATTAAATTAAGCGAGCTCTATAGCTAAGCTAGCTGGTCTGTAGTCTTTGCTACTAATTGGTGAGATTTGTAGCAAACTGATCAATGCTATCTTCACATGTATGCCAATAAGGGGACACCAACAAAGAATGAACCAAGTGGCCAGCTATAGCAATCTACTTGGACTAAAATATGGTGCAGCCAAGGAAATAGCTTTGTAGCATTCATTTAGGATAGCTACCAAGCTTATGGTTAATTAGCATTGATTTGAAATGAAAATCTGAGCTGATTTTGATAGACATAAACAATAAAATAATGCATGTACTATGGTGACCATTTTACTGACAAGTTGTGTAATTGATCCTTTATTTACAGGAAGCTATTTCAGTACCTTGGAGATCACTTCCCCGGAAAGTCTCGAAGCTTTATTTTGCTATGAGAGGTCTGGCTAAATATTATTCAGTATTGCTGTTTAGTAGGAAAAAATGGAAAATAAAAAGGTGGTCCAAACTAATGGTGAATGTAGAGTACTGTTAAACTATTCACAGCTCACGTGCACCCATTGCCTGGTTCTTGTCCCGGTGAAACTCCACTACAAAACTGAGGAATATATAATGGTCCTTTCTGTACTTGTATTACAAGAATGAGTTGTTTCTTAATTACAACTTAACTCATGCATCTTCATTCTAAAGTGCACGAATACTGATTTCTCTTTTCAGGAACTGGGAATCTAATGAATGTTTTGTCCATTTTGCAATGAAAAAACTGAAGTCCTGTTTCTTTCATAATTTGATGAGTTGGGATTTCAAATAAATTTGGCAGTGTTTTTAAATTGTCTCCATTGTAGAAGAGATGACCTGTTTTATT
The DNA here is from genome assembly GCA_009078335.1 of Salix brachista. Lineage (NCBI taxonomy): Eukaryota > Viridiplantae > Streptophyta > Magnoliopsida > Malpighiales > Salicaceae > Salix > Salix brachista. Next base: position 15,636,831 of record CM018586.1, read on the forward strand.
CCTTACCTTTTGTAGTGATTGAAAGGTTTGAAGAGGCTGAAGGACGCAAGCCAGGAGAAATTTGTATTGAGGACCTTCCTGCTGTTCTGAAGCTGAAAAAGGAAATTTGTGAGGCGCAGGTATGCATGTAGGAATCAGTTATTTGTGTTTGTTTATTTGAAAAAAGAAAGAAAGGCAGCCTCTAAACCTTGCTATCACAATCCCTTTCAGTCACTGAATGAATCTCACATTCCCAATGCCCTCCTTGAAAGATTGGTTACGGGCACAAGAGAATTCCCTCCAGTTTGTGCCATCATTGGAGGAATCCTTGGACAGGTGAATTCCTAATCTATTTATTTACTTGTTTTCATACAAAGTGTTCAAAATACTTTAATTTAACGTGGCATTAAAACTTTTAGGAGGTAATCAAAGCAATATCAGGCAAAGGGGATCCCCTCAAAAACTTCTTCTTCTTCGATAGTGTGGATGGGAAAGGCATCATAGAGGACATATCAGATCCTACCCCAAAGCGTTGATCACGGCATGTTTTGAGAAAGCTTAATGAACTAAACTGAGTAGTGTATGGGCACTGAATACTGACAACTGCCGTGTAGGAGATTTCATACTTTTGTTTTTTTAATCTTTGCCAGGATAAAAGCTAAGCTGATTCTGAAGTCCAGGAAAGTTCGGAGCTTGGTTATTTATTTGTTACTGGTATTTAGCCGTAGACTGTTGCTAGTGGTTCGCTGGTGTTTTATTTGTACCATAGATTGTTGCTAATCAAAGTCAGTGACTTTTAACAGTTCACGCTCCCGCGTATATTTAACTAACTGGCTACCTAACTAATGTATGGCTGCAGAGGCGGGGCAATATATAGCCAAGAATGGCTGTGGATGATCATTCTTTCTCCTCTGAAAGGCCAAACCTTGTCATTCCTTTTGCTCCATGAAAATATTACTATTATCGAATGATTCAAGTGATTGTGTCCCTCATATGAGTGCGTTCCACAACGCAATCGCCACGGCCATGCTAGATAATTTTAGAGAAGACTTGATGATATTTTTATTCTTGGATGTGGCCCATGGAGCTGGTTGCTGGAAGATTGATTGCTGGCGCGTGCAAAATGTTCTTCTGATCATGGTATGTATGTGGGCTATAGGCAATTAGTTTGTCTTGTAAAATTAGAGCAGAATATGAAAGGTGGCCATCGTATGTGCATTCCTAAAGCAAAGGGAGAAAAATAAGTCGCTTTATTTGTGGTTTACAGATGTACGACATGATATTGGTGCCTCATCGGTCCCTCAAGAAGCTCTGGGAGAAAATGAAAATTTGGAAAGATAATTTTAATCAACAAGAACTATAAACTAGTTAGTGGTATTGATAAGAATATATTTAGTGGGTCAGGAGATTTATCTGGTCATCATAGCAGTATCAAAACTACATAGAAACATGATGAGCAGAAGGGGAGTCAGGAAACGCAATGAATTAAATTGAATGACACAGGTGAAATATGCCTTCCTGTAAAAAAAGTGCAAGTCATTTAGCCCTTGTTTGGGGTTTAATTACACAGCCAATCTCATGGGACAGAGGAGGAAAAAGGTCATCAACATTCGACTATTGAATTATCTAGATTTATGTTCTGTAATAATGATAGTAGTCCCGAGCAAGATTCAGGTTAATCTTACAAGCTCCAAAACGAAAATTCAAAAACAGAACATTGGTGGTTGTTACCCTCTGTAATCTAATCCAGTAATTCACGTTCAAATCAAAATCCGCTAACTTAAACCTCTTTCTTGATTCAAAAACACAACAAAATATTCCATGTCATGATGAAATGCGAAAAAGAAACAGACCCCACCATGGAAAGACCTGGAAAAGAAGGAAAAGAAACAATAATTTAACTGTAGCGACAGTAAATGCATTTGCAACGAGGATTGACTCCATAAAACAATCAAGACCAAGAAGCCTACGTAGAGCATCGACAGACTCAAAAACTCATGGTTAAAACTCGTAAACTCTTGTACAGCTCTCCAAGCGACCTTAAATCTTCACTTCAAAATGGGAGGTCTCCACAAGGAGGAGGAGGTGGTGGTGCTAGGAAGGTTAAGAGCAATGACATGGTAGTTGATGAGATATTGAAAGAGAGAAGGGCAGCCATTGAGAGTGGCAAGTTGAAAGGAAAGAGGCTTTTTGAGGCAATGGGGAGTAGTGTGAGTGAGATGGATTTTGGAGGGATAGAGGAGATAATATGTCATAATTTGGATGGTTTAGTTCAGGAGAGTGAAGTTAGATCAGTGTTCTCTTACGGTTCTGATAATGAAACTGAAGATGTTGAAGCAAACAAAGGAGGGCTGTCTCCATTTAGTCATCATTGTTCTTATTCACCATCATCCTCCTCGTCGTTTTCTTTCTATATTTGTGATAACGGTACTGAGAGAGAGGAAGAGGAAGAAAAGATGATGGTGGAGGCAAGTGAACAGGAAGAAAAGAGAGTTTTGAATGGTGATCAAGAAAGATATGGGGCAAGCTGGATGGTTGCTATTGGTTGGCTTACAATTGCTTTCATTGTGTGTGTATTTGGGATCATCTCAAAGGGGAGTTTTGGTAATCATGGGGTTGGCAATGAGGTGATTAATTTCCCAACATGATATTTTCTCTGTTTACTTTCTAGCTTGGTTCTGAACTGAAAAGGTCATTCAACTGATGTTTCCTTGATATTTTTGTATGAACGAATCTGTCTTCTGATTGTTGGAGATTTTCGTGCCTTACTATCATGAATAATGCAGATATATATGAATTTTCATACTACTACACTTATGGTGATGATACATGTAGTAAGCAGATAGCTGAATCTATGATATATGGATCTATTATCCCAATATCTTGCTTACATGGGAACGATCTTGAACATTTAAGAGATTTTGAAGAATGAAATTAAAAATAAATAAATTTTTGCCCTTTAAAATCTGCAGAAGAGCATTAATTTAATGTCGCATCTAGAACAAAAGGTGATCTGAATTCTGAGTTCCCAGCCTCTTCATTGGAGCCCTTAATAATGTGTAGGATATCTGTTCTATCATATAACAGTTAAGAAATTAATGCTGAAGAATAACATGGATGCAAGTAAATTCACACACAAGGTTTCTCGTTGAGTTTTTTCAATCTGCCCCAACATGAATCCAAATCCAATCCCAGATTTTAAATAGAAATAGGTTATCCAACCATTTGTATTTACAAATTTGACCACAACTTCAATAATGACACTCTTTCATCCAACCTTCTTAGCATCCAATTTTGCTCCTGCTTTTGACCAAGAATTATGAATCAGAAGAGCTGAAGTAACGAGTCTTGAGAATTGCAGAAGTAACCATGCCAATTCTAAACATTGTATGGCTACTCGATATAATGAATCTGCCAAATCTGTCTAGCATCATCAGAACTACTCCATAGCTAGAAGGAAAGTGGCTTCCAATGTTTTCTGCTGTTGAAGATTATTTATTTTCCATCCCCAATTCAGAATTAAAGTAGACTGTGTGCAATCCAAACATTAAGGAAAAAGTTGCAGCATAATTTAGAAAGGAGTACAAGTTTGGATCTGTCTCAGGATGTCCTCAAAGTTTTCAGAGGACCTCTCAGTTGCATGGTTATGCATCCCTTCATAGGTGGTCACAACAATCCCTTCATCTTTAGAATTGCGTTGGACTTGCTTCTTGACATTGCACCCAGTACTTGTACACCTGTAGTAACTTCTGCAGTCGAAATTGAATATTCAACAAACAAAACTTCCCATCGGATGATGATTTTGGTTCTGTTTTATGATCAGATCTAAATTAATTTTCAATAAGCGATGAATATATCACATGCTTTGTCCAGTCTTCAAAGAATTTAGTCACTTTTGTTCAACGTGTACTATAGATAATGCTTAGTCAAAATGATCACAAAGTTAGAATGAAAGAATAAAAAAACCTAGCTTTTTGGAGGATATGAGAGCATTTGTAAATTTTTGGCAAGAACTAACACTAACCAATATAGTTAATTCCACCCACAACAATTAATAAGGCGTTTAAGCAATCATCCCACAAAAGAACCAACAGATTTTTAAATAGCTTATTAACAGGACACTAACCTTGGAAACCTGCTGCTCTTGACAGTCTTTTGCCCATATTTCCTCCATCTATACCCATCATCAAGTATATCAACTTGGCTTCTCGTTTCAAATGCAAATCTATGCTTCCAGCAATCATCACCATCCCCTCCTCTCTTTCCTGGTTTCACCTTAAGCTCAGAACCCTTACAGATTCTACTAGACTGAGAAACACTGTTTTTAGCATCCAAATGTTGAAACCTACTTTCTGGCCTGACCTCATTTTCAGTACTGTCACCATGAAAATAGATTAGAGGATTCTCCATGCTTAGTGATGAAGGTGAAACTGAAGGGCTTGATGGGCCAGAAACAGGAAGGAATATTTGATACTTCTCCATAGACATGGATGGTTTTCATGTATAAACAAGACCTGAGCTGCTACGACCTCTCACATAAGTCCACACTACTTCGAGAAGAAGAAGTATACAAGAAACTAAGGCAAATATAAAGGCAAGACCATGTAAGAAAAAGGTGGGCTGCTACTAGGCAGCGGCCGATTCACTTAGTACACCAAAGAAATTATCCATAAACATTATTAATGTATTCATCCTCCATATCATATATGTGTGCGTGTGGAAAGAGGAGTCGTAAACGGCACGTAAAGACATGGACAGGGAGTAAGTGCACAAAGACGACAGAAAATTAAAGGCATCTCACTATTGCAGTAAAGTCACATCAGTGTTTGGATTTACGATAGTTATGGTAAAAATGTCTTATGTTTTATGTTCGCAAGGGTTAGAGAAATCCACAAGCTATTTAAGAATACAATTCAAACCTAACTTTCGTATTTTCCATGCTAAATCTCAGCCACACATGCTAATGAATGACACTTGTGAATTCTGTACGTTCACAAATAAAAAGAAATCACCCTTTATCGTGTGGAAATGGTCAAGAGTATTTTTTGCGTTATAAACAAAACCAGGTTGAGGCTGCAGCATCAGGTTGAATTGATGTTTTAGGTTATGATTCTTGAAAGAAAACAGCAAACTTCACCAAATTTTCATATCCGCAAGCTACATGGAAAGGTCACGTTCCTTTGAATTGAAATGAATGATAATGATATCCCGCATCATGATTTGGATAAAGGAAACAAAACGTTGCTGTTAAATACACATCCAGCTAGCTCAGGTAGGCGACTAGGTCCAGGCCGCCTCACGATTTCACATACTCACAAGCCAGAGAGAGTAGTGCATCGACCATATACACCCACCTTATATCGTGCTTGTGCTCTAATTGTAGGCTGTTAATGTAGAAGTGGGAAGTTATAGGTATTTAAGTTTTTAGGTAAGATAATTTCTTAATATGGTATTAGAGTTTTGTTAATTGTCATGAGTTTGAATTTCACCATCATCATTCTATTTGATAAAAATTAAGTACAAGGTAGAGTGGGTTTGTGTACAAGTTTCAAGCTCAAAAGAATTTCATTTGAGGAAGGTGTTAGAGAATAATATAAATTATATTCTAGGATCTCATCTAATAATTTAAGTTTTTATGTGAGATAATTACACGAGATTTCTGGCGTCTTCCTACCTTCAGGGATAATAAAGCATACGAAATTTTCGAGTTACTGCACCAATTTGGTATTATTATGGCATTAACTTTGAAAAACATTAAAGGAGGAGACAATATCTTCTGAAATGCTTGTGAGTGTTGAAATCTGGAAATTATGATTCCAGACCTGCACAGGATTACAAGCTGAAGGAGATGATCACAAGCTGAAGGAGATGAAGAATTGAAGTATCGAAGACATTGTAATCACGTTTATTTTGTTTTGTTCTTAACTCATTCTGTAATAGTCAAGTAGTCAAACTTTGTTAGAGGTTGACTTTGTCTTATGTTGACTTAGTCTTCTCTTAATTTCAGAATTATAGCCGTTGTAATGTTTTGATGCTTATAAATAAAGTTCATGGGATGGCAGTAACCAGATGGAAAAACCATTCTGCCAATGTTTGATTGTTCTTTCTGATCAAATTGACAAAAATCTCGAGTTCTTATTTTCTGGAAATTTTCTTTCCCAGTTCTTGATCTCTACAGTAACAGTTCTTCACAAATTTTACAACTTGTCCGTACAGATTTGAACAGTACTTGTTCATATCTGAAATTTGAGTTTTTCTCCAGAATTTCAACATGGTATCAGAGCAGAATAGGTCTTAGAAAGGGATTATTTGTGAAACAAGAGTGAATCAAAAGGGTGTGATTGTTCAAGATTAAAGAAAATCTTGAAAGGGAAAAAGTAGTCGTTACTCAGAAAAATTCCAGAATTCTTCAACATCAAGAAATCAGTTTTTTGATTTGTTCTCAACAAAGGGGTAATAAATTGATATCCCTGTTCTTTGTTCTATAAAAGAAGATCATCAAGAAAGAAAGGAATCCGAAGCTGTCAAGAATGGACTCCTCATTCTCATCAAAATCTCCAGTCTTCGCAGGCACCAACTATGGTGTTTGGGCAGTGAAAATGGCCACCTACCTCAGAGCCTTTGATCTGTGGGATGTAGTGGAAACAAATAGGGATCCAACTCCCTTGAATAACAATCCTACAGTAGCCCAGATTAAGTACTTCAATGAAGAGAAAGCCAAGAAATTCAAGGCACTCACATGCATTCACAATGCAGTGAGTGAGGAGATTTTTACCAGAATCATGGCGTGTGAAAGTGCAAAGGAGGCATGGGACAAATTGAAGGTTGAGTTCCAAGGTGATGAGAAATCCAAGAGGATGCAAATTCTGAACTTGAAGAGGCAATTCGAAGGGTTAAAGATGAAGAATTCAGACACAGTCAAGGACTTTTCATCAAGCATATCCAAGATAGTGAATCAGATGACAATGCTTGGAGAACAAGTTCAAGAATCTAGGGTGGTTGAGAAGGTGTTAGTCAGCCTACCTGAGAAATTTGAAAATAAAATCTGCTCCTTGGAAGACTCTAAGGATTTTAGTGAGTTGAGCTTGCAAGAATTGATAAATGCCTTGCAAGCTGTAGAACAAAGGCAGCAATTCAGGCAAGAAAACTCTGGTGAAGAGGCCTTTGCAGCAGGATTTAAAGGAAGAACTAGGCAGCAGCAAGTGTTCTTCAGAAATCCAGAAAACGGGTCCAGTTCTGGAAATTCATGGCAGAGGAGAAATTGGCCAAATAATCAAACACAAGGCAACAACTTCAATGCAAGGTGGAAGGAAAGAAGAGAGCCACTTCCCACCTGCAAATACTGTCAGAAAAACAATCATCTTGAGTCATCTTGTTGGCACAAGAATGCACAATGCCGAAAATGTAAGAAGTTTGGTCACATAGAAAATTTTTGCAATGAAGACAATGCAAACCAAGCTCAAGTTGCTGAAGTGGAGGAGACCAAAGAGGAAATGCTATTCACAGCCACTGAAGCACACAAATGCAAAAATGAGGTAAACATACAAACTTGGTCTATTGATAGTGGTTGTTCAAACCACATGTCTGCAGCAGTAAGTGAATTCAAAAACCTAGACTTAAGCTACAAATCTAGGGTTAAAGTTGCAAATGGGCAGTATGTAAGTGTTGAAGGTAAAGGAGAAGTTGAGATTGAAACTCTAGCTGGAATCCGAGAGTTTAAGTGTGTGTTGTATGTGCCAAAAATTGACCAAAATTTGATAAGTGTAGGTCAATTACTTGAGGATAGACACTCTTTGTTGTTTATAGATGACAAATGCATGATCAAAGATGATCAAGGTACTCTATTATTCAGTACAAAAATGTCAAATAGATGTTTTAGTTTTGAGAAACAACTAGAACACCAAAGCAACTCAACTAGAAGAGATTCTGTTGAAGAGAAAGGCTCTCTGAAAATGGCTGGAAAAGATGATGAAGAATATCAGACCATGACTTCTAGGGGGAGTGTTGAACTTAGAGAAACACAGCCTTTGGATTCAATTTTACAGGATGTAAGGTCTTTGTATTGTGATAAGACTTGCAAGTCAATCGAAAAGATAGGGATCTCATCAGCTGCTCTAATGCCTGATGAAAGCTTGGAGTCTCTGTTTGATGATGCAAATAAAGAAATAAAAGGCTCATATAGAGATGACCATGCTGTTGATTTAGATTCAACATATGAAGAAGGAGATTTGGAAATGGCTGAAATGAGTGTTACAAGCTCATATTACTTTGATCATGAGTGTTATGATGATCCTGAGCATTTGAAAGAACTTGGTGATATAGATGTTGGGAAATATGTTGCTAGTCCTAGTGGTGTATTCAACCTTGATACAGAACAAGTTAAGAGGAGTCAAGAACTAGTTCTTGTTGGGACTTCATTTGGCTTGTTCTATGTCCTGGATTATCATGGAAATACTAGAAAAAAATTCCCTCTGAGAATGGCTGAAACTCAAGGTGCTGCAGTTGCAGCTGATATAAATGATGCTGAATTTAGAACCAATATGAAAGGCAAGTTCGAAATAAATGAACTTGGATTTTTAGCTTATTGTTTGAGAAGAAAACAATGTAAAATGGAGATGAAGGATTACTGCTCAAGAGAACAGTGGACTGACTTGATTACTTTAGCAAAAGAAAGACTTGAGGAGCTAAGGAGAATGGTGGAAAATGTGCAGCTCAGGAATCAAGGGGGAGTGTTGAAATCTGGAAATTATGATTCCAGACCTGCACAGGATTACAAGCTGAAGGAGATGATCACAAGCTGAAGGAGATGAAGAATTGAAGTATCGAAGACATTGTAATCACGTTTATTTTGTTCTGTTCTTAACTCATTCTGTAATAGTCAAGTAGTCAAACTTTGTTAGAGGTTGACTTTGTCTTATGTTGACTTAGTCTTCTCTTAATTTCAGAATTATAGCCGTTGTAATGTTTTGATGCTTATAAATAAAGTTCATGGGATGGCAGTAACCAGATGGAAAAACCATTCTGCCAATGTTTGATTGTTCTTTCTGATCAAATTGACAAAAATCTCGAGTTCTTATTTTCTGGAAATTTTCTTTCCCAGTTCTTGATCTCTACAGTAACAGTTCTTCACAAATTTTACAACTTGTCCGTACAGATTTGAACAGTACTTGTTCATATCTGAAATTTGAGTTTTTCTCCAGAATTTCAACAGTGAGTAGCCACCTTAAGGGGTGCTGGACATCATGCGAGTTAGGCAGCACACAGTAATGGAATTATTTTCAATTTGTAGTAGGGTTCGACAAGGATGATACACTGAAGCCACATCAGCACCTTACAAATTCTAGGCCGCCACAAAACCTAACCTTTGGATCTAAGATCAGATAACTTCACAGTTTGCACTACTGCAGCAGATGTTTCATATATAATGTGGCCTTTCCAGACAATCTCCCACACAAAAAGGGTACCAATGGGCTGCAATGGGACCTAATTCAACAAGTTTGAAATATATTCTAGTTCACTTAAGTAAATAGGCCATCAACTCCAATCTAATAAACCAATGATGTCTTAAAAGATCAGTACAATGTTCCTACCTGGAACTAAATCAACTGTTGACAAGTTAATTTAACAGATAGGAGATTAAAAAAAATTTACACCCTTTTCACAATATCTCATTAGTTGAATAAGAAAGCAAATGAGATTTGGATTCAGATTCACTAGATTGATATCCAGTCCAAAAAACCTGAGAAAAAAGCTGCATCCGAAATTCAAGATCATATATAAAATAGAGATCCAAAGCTTTTATGAAGGCTTCTTGTGCTGATGAGTTGTGTTCGTCCCAGGCTTCAATCCATGCAACCATGGCATCACCAAGTTTCTGAAAGTAACCATCATCAGGGCCAAGCTTTTTCTTGACTAGTTCGGAAAGGTCAAGGTAGCATTGCTGCACGGTTGTACACTCTTTTGGTAGGCCAACAGATCGGAAGAACGGGATGATGTCTTCCTGCCAGTATATTAAACTTGAAGTTATCATATTTGAAACTTTTAAATTTGGATTTGTATTTTTTTTCTCTTTTATTTAAATAGAATTCTTGCTTATAGAAAATCAAGTGAGAAACTTGAGGGGACATTCTATATGTCATAGGAGGATTGGACAACCTCGAATATACTTTTATGAATATGCTCGGAAACTATTTTTATCTTTTTTTCAATCACAACTTTATACTAAAAAATATTCAATTTAATAAAATTACTATTGTTATCAACCTGGATTATCAGGTTTGTTACATCATGCCTGCCCTTGTATTCCTTCTTCAAGTTCACAAATGGATTGGTTGCCTTGCTATGCCAAATGTACGGAAGCCCTGTCTTCATCCCAAGTTTCAGATGATCATAGATCACCTGAAATCCACATCAAACAGAACATTGGAAAGGGTCCTCGTATGATCAACATTTGAAGCGTCAAGGTATACAGAATCAATCGACGCACATGACAGAATCACTGCCAGGACGAAGAATCAGTAAGCAATGTGAAAAAATTGATGTCAGCCACCAATGTCTTCAAAAATCACTTAGATCCTCGTTGCCCATGGTCAATCCCCGCTAGTGCTCATCGTCCAGTTTTGCTCCATCCATAATTTTGAAGACACCACTTGATTCTTGTTTCCTTGCTCACTGACCAGTGAGATTTGCCTGACCCTTTACGTATTTTTCTTAATCCAAAAGGCAAAGGCACCTGGTGATTGGCTGTCAAAACTTGAATAATGGTTTTATTTTATGGGGTCAAGTTTATCTCCATGGTCAGCCACTCCTGTGTATCAAATATCGACTTCACTGAGCTGCTTGCTTTTGTTGCTATTCTAAAATTATTTATTTTCCTGACGCTTTCATGTTTTGCAATGAATTGAGCCCTGGAAAAGAGAGTTGAGGGTGTAATGCCCAAGGTAGTCAAAATCACGAGCCAACTCGCAAACTCGTACAGCAAGCCTGATTGGACCGGTAGAAAAATCGAAACCGGTCAAACTCGGTCTAAATCGGGTTAACTCGTAAAATCGGACCGAATCGGTCCGATTTTACGAGTTCAAGAATTCATTAAGAAGATAGCAGAATATGTCACTCAATTGCGGATGGTTGGAAAAGGCCATGGTATAGAACTCACATTTTCAGTATCTTGTTACTTTCACTAAGCTAGCCAACTTACTTTGATTCTCCAGATATTTATAATTTTGGGTTTTAAGACTAGTGTTTATGAGCTTGCAGGAGTATGGCACTTCGATCAAATGCTCCTCAATTAGGGTCATGCTGCAGGATGAGGAGGAAGAGTGGAAGACAAAAAAATGGAGAAGGCTCAGAAGAGGATGAGGAGATGAGCGGCGGCGTGAAATAGAGAATTAGGGATTTAGCCTTTAGGGTTAATGGGTTATGTCTGGGGGGAGGCTTTTATAGTAGTTATAATAATAATAATAATAATAATAATAATAATAATAAAGTAGCCAAGTAGGTTTATACTTTATACGGGGGAGGAGGGGTTATAATAATAATAATAATAATAATAATAATAATTAGCATAAAAAATAATCTTAAAAAAATCCTATTAATTTAAGATAATAAATAACATTAATTAATTTCAAATACAACAACCATAAAAAAAAATATACAATTACTTGAAAAACATAAAATAAATAGTTTAAATTTCAAATCTCAAATACTGTGGGTCTTTTAATTATATTTAAATTCATTTTTTAAATTTAAATATAATTAAAAATAATAATTTTTGTACGGACATATTCGGGTACGATCTTTCAACAATTTTATGATCCGATCTTACGATCCGATTTTTCGGAGCCCTTTCCGATTCGTGTCAAAATCTCGATTTTGACTACCTTGGTAATGACTACTGTTCATGAAGCCCAGAATTACGCTCCATGTCTGACTTTTAAGCCCAGAATTTCCTGACGCTTTCATGTTTTTGTGTTTTTTAATGTTTTAAAAGTGCTGCCAATCACGCATTTCTACACTTCCAAACACAACGATCGAAATGCATTACCAAAAAACACACAAGTACCATAAGATCTCTTGATTGATCGCAGCAAAGATTCGCTCATGATCGTATCATGTTTACAAACACCATCATTGCTCTGAAATCTTTCGAGGAAGTACATCCTAGCCCGTGAAATGATCTGGGACTGGTCACCTTTCAACTCCATGTCTCCAGCAATATATTACTTTATGTCTTCATTTTGTGATAAATCAAGAATAAAAACCATCATTAACCTTAAAAAATCCAAAGCTAGATGTCTAAGTCAAAGAGAATTTACTAATTTTTTTAGGAGGTAATGCCGTGTGGTTGGAAAATATTTTTTTATATGTTTTTAGATTATTTTAATATAAAAAATATATATTATTTAATATATTTTATAAAACAACTATTATGAATTTAAAAACAACTAAAATCATATAATATTAAAATCTTTTTTATATATGAATAGCATCCTTTTAAAATCAGATGATTTTTTTTTATCGAGCTTGCTGTAAAAACTAATGTGAGAATATTTTATTAAAAACAAATCACTAAAATGGAGTGAATGTTGCTTTATAAAATAGTTTTTGCTTGAAATTATGTTAAAATAATATATATTTCTTATTAATAACATGAATATATTAAAATAAAAAACTAAAATAATATTAATTTAAGAATAAGAGAATTCAAAAAAATAACATTTCCTGAATCAATGCTACCTCTAACATAGCAAAATAATTGGGACCACATCCAAGCCATAATATTGTAATTTTTTTTTTCACTTCGGTAATTATATGCCATATGAATAATCAAAGCACTGGAGAATTTCCCCCAAAATATTTTAGTGCTAGAGATTAAAGATTTCCACCACGCAAAAGTAACAATCGTCTTCCTAAATGAACCAAAAGCCAAACATACGTTCCTTACATGCCAGGACTCCAAAGATTACTCCATAAACGAGAGATCAGTAAACCCATTGCGTCCGGTAAGACCTTCCTAGACAAACCCTTCTGGTTGCTATCATCGTAGCCTGAAGCATGTCCAGTCACCACTTCCATTTCCAGGTCACTAGTCACCTCCTCACTCACCATCTCCTCTTCATAGACAACCTCATTTTCCTCGATCTCTCCACTTTCAAGATGCTCTTGCATTATCATCACTTCACATTCAGTTTTAGGCGCTGCTATTTGAGGTATATTAAGCAAAATATTATCAGATTCAAAATGGCCCATCATCAAGACCTTACCTTTCTTCTTGCCTCTGCTTTGCTTCTTTGAAGACTCGATTTTTTGCACCAAATGCTCTTCAAATGCTTCAATAACTTGGTGGATGAAATCCCTATTTGGAGACGAGTCCCATCTATACCAAAACACAGTGTAGCAATCAAAACACCCACATTGAAAAAAATGAACTTTTTGGTCACAGAATTTTTCATTCGTGTTGGCAGTACTCTTGGTTTTACACTTGCTTTTCGGATGTTGGGTTACAAGTGAAGATGGGTTTGGCGCGGTGGTGATAAGGATGGACCTTGCTATCAAATAAGCTAAAACCTCACGGTCCTGGTTAGGAAGAGAGAGGGCTAGCGCTAGAATAGTTACTGGTAGAAGCTTTAACACTGAGTCAGGATCTTTATATGAGGATTTTGATGATGATAGGGACGATGCTGAAGGTTGAGATGGGTAGGCTTTGCCTTTTCTCTCAACCTTCATTTTCTTGGCTAGCATAAATACCGCTGCTCTATCCTCTCGTTTGTGCATCTGGGGCAAAGATTCTTAATTAATAAATGTGAAGGAGGAGGAGTTTTTTTTTGTTTATTTTCTCGAGTCCCAAGAGAGGGACGATAGGAACGGGTCCTAGAGGTGCTGTACTGATGCACTGTTTGCATTAACGCGAGCTCCTTTTATCAGTCGAGAGAGAAAGAAGGAGAGAGTCTGCATTTTGTTTTGCTCCTTGGGAGAAGTTGAAGGCTTTTCTTGGCAGCTAGCGAACCTTTAATTTCATGGGTTGAACCAGCAGCCAGGCTATTTCTCTCTGGTGTGACTACGGTATTGTTTGATATTTTTATGTGTCCAAACAAACCCTAAAATGTTATGCTTTACCTGATTTCTCTCTCTCTCTCGGGATTCAAAGATAAAACAACAGGCAAAGCCAGTTTTCTTTTAGTAGAGACGAGCGTATGCCCGCAGGATATGCCGGGGCTTTTTTATCTATATAGAAAATTAATTGTTTTTATATGTATTATATTTGTTATTTTAATATTTAATTAGTAAAATTATAATTGATAAAATCTATATAATCGAGATGGAAAGTGGTTCGTATATTTTGTAATTGCAGATAACGCAAGTAATTTTTTTTTTATGAGTTGCATTTTTTCCTCAGTAATATTAGATTTAACACATTATAAATAAAAATATTGTAATTATTTTTTTCCATAAATAAACTTATATTTTTTTCGCCCTATAATTAGTTATTTTAATGTTTAATTACTGAAATTGCAATAGATCAAATATGTTATAAATGAGTTTTTTGCGTTGTATAATTAGTATGCTTGCCCGCGCATTGCGTTAGGGTTTTTTCTATTTAGAAAACTATTTGATTTTTAAAATGCTGTAATTAGTTGTTTAAATATTTAATCAGTAACACTATAATAGATAAAATATGTAACATATAAATTTTTCCCCCGCCTAAAATGAATAGTTTAATGGAAATGGGAAGTGGTTCGTATATTTTTAATTGTAGATGACCTAGGTAAATTTGGCAAAAAAAAAATTTGAGTTCCACTTTCTCCCCAGTAATATTAGATCTTACACATTAAAAATAAAAATATTGAAATTTTTTTCAGAAATGAACTTAATTTTTTTACGTGCTATAATGACTTATTTGCCGTCTAAAATGAACATGAATCGAAACGGGAAGTGACCCGTATATTTTTTAATTGTAGATAACCTAAGTAAATTTGTAATTTTTTTTTTAGTTTAATTTTTCCCCTAGTAATATTAGATTTAAAATATTAAAAATGAAAATATTGTAAATTTGTTTTTAAGAAATAAACTTAAACAAAAGAGTATCAAATTTAAATTCAAAGGCAAATTTTTTCTTATAAGATTTATTAATTATAATATTATATTAAATTTATTTAAGAATATTGATATTAATTTTTTTTAAGAAAAAAATCCTAGGTCATTTTTTCTCTCTCTATATATATATTAATAGGCGATAATATTCAATAAATATTAAAACATATAATTAGTCTCGCATATTTTATAGAGTAATCGAAATGGAAAGTGGTTTGTATATTTTTTAATTATAGATAACCTAGGTAAATTTGTCATTTTTTTTATGAGTTGCTTTTGTTCCTCAGTAATAGTAGATCTGACACATTATAAAAAAAAATTGTAATTTGTTTTTAAAAATGAACATAATTTTTTTGCGTGCAATAATTATTTCTTTGTCTTCTAAAAAGAACAGTATAATCGAAACGGGAAGTGACTCGTATATTTTTTAATTGTAAATAACCTAGGTAAATTTGTCATATTTTTTTTATGAGTTGTCTTTTTTCCCCAGTAATATTAGATCTGACACATTGTAAATAAAAATATTGTAATATGTTCTTAGGAAAAAAACTTTTTTTTTTGTGTTATAATGATTTATTTGCCATCTAAAAAGAACAGTGTAATTGAAATGGGAAGTGACTAATATATTTTTGAAATCTAGGTAAAAGTGTCAAAATAAAATCTTAGTTGTATTTTTTGCCCAGTAATATTGGATCTGAAATATTAAAAATCAAAATATTGTATTTTTTTTAAGAAATAAATTTTTAAAAAAGAGGAAAAAATTAAAATTCGATGACAATTTTTTTTTATGTTATCCGATTTATTCATTATATTATTATATAAAATGTATTTAAGAATACTGATATTAATATTTATTATTCAAAAAATCCTAGGTCATGTTTTCTTCTCCCTATATATATTCCTAGGCGATAAAATTCAATAAATATTAGAACATATAATTAATGAAAGAGTAAAAATATTCCAGAAACTTTAACAAAAGATAAAACAAAAAAATAAAATAAAAATAAAATTATCATTGCTATTACTGTCAAAACAATAAAAATTATTAAATTATCCGGAGGAAAAAAAATATTAACAGAAGAGTAAGCAAGAAAAACAATTAAATTATTATTATTACTATTATTATTATTATTATTATTATTATTATTATTATTATTATTATTATTGTGTTAAGTACAAAATTAAAATTCGAAGACAATTTTTTTTTTATGTTATCCGATTTATTCATTATATTATTATATTAAATGTATTTAAGAATACTGATATTAATTTTTTTTATTCAAAAAATCCTAGGTCATGTTTTCTTCTCCCTATATATATTCCTATGCGATAATATTCAATAAATATTAGAACATATAATTAATGAAAGACTAAAAATATCCCATAAACTTTAACAAAAGAAAAAAAAACAAATATCATTGCTATTACTGTCAAAACAATAAAAATTATTAAATTATCCGGAGAAAAAACAAAACATTAACAAAAGAGTAAGCAAGAAAAACAATTAAATTATTATTATTATTATTATTGTGTTAAGTACACTTATATATACATGGACAAAAGTAAGGATTATTCTAGAAAATATAAAAAAATAAAAGTATAAGGGCTGAAATGAAAATCAAATATAAAGGGATTAAATTCAAAAATTAAAAGTCTAAGGGCTGAAATGGAAATCACATTTATTATCAATTTAAATTAAAGGACAAAGTTGAAAAAATCGAAACTTGTGTACCGAATTTATTGAGATTTTACAGCCAAGCCGGAAATTAAAAGTAGGAGGACCGAAGTGAAACTCTCACATTCAATCAATTAAAATCGGAGGACCCAATCGAACTAAATCAGAACTTATATAATAGAAATCAGGACCAAAATCACAATTAAAAGTAGAAGGACCGAAGTGAAACGTAACAAACAATGGGGGACTCTCCTGCACTTTTACGTGCAGGAGAGAGAGAAAACGTTGGCAGCGCCTTTAACCGGCCACCGCCGCGTCCACAGGCTTTTTTAGGTGACACGCGCCGCCGCGGGAGGAAGTCCACGCGGAGACGCATCGAGAATGACGACGAAAGATCATTTCCGAGCACCGTATGACGCCGCACGCACCACCTAAACAGGGCGTGAGGCGGAAAACCGACTAGTGCGTGCGCCTCACGCCCTGACAGCCACGGAATAAAAAATTAAAAAATAGGGTCAATTACCGGTCTGTCCCCGTAATCAAGTCAACGTTTTTGTCTTATTAGGGGCTATAACCGTATTTAGCCATTTAAAAAAAAAAACCTGCGGCGGACCGGACCGAACCAGCCGGTCCGGACGGGCGCAATTACACTCAGCCGGAACCGTTTTTTGTCTTATTATCGGGGGCAGAAAATATATAACACTGTTCACACACGAAAAAGACAAAAAAAAAAAAGGGTGGACGTGCACCTGCGAAGAAGGGAGACAAATTTCATGTCCACAGTGCTAATGAGTGTGTGTGCACAGTGTTTGAACAGTGAAATCCATTTTGTTTTGGTGTATTTGTTAATGAGAGTCCCGAAAGAATATCCATTCAAAGATTAAAAAAACAACAACGAGATAACATTATTTTTGTGGTGCACGCATGTTTATTGCAAGAAGTTGTCGAGGGGTGAAATCACCGAATGGAAATTATTATACATTCTTGAGAACATTTTGGCCAAATTCATGAAATTCAATCCACTTGCTAGGAATAAAGATCAATCAACCCAGTTTGATCCAAAATGGCTGAGCATTCATCGATACATGTCTACGAGTTTCATTCCTTTGTCAACTACATTCAGTCTGATAGAGGGAAATTTCACGATCACAGTCCACTTGGTATGGTATGATTCTATGATGCACTTCTCTGTATATGATATTTAATATGTGTTTGGCTATGGCAAGCATCTCTCATTTATACACAGATGTTTCCGGCGGCCATCAGATTGAATAGCCGCCATGAACGCATCTTCGAGATTTGAATGTTAAAAATGGCTAAATAAAGGATATGCCTTGTTTGAGTCAATGATATTGGAAGGAGCTTTTTAGAACGCCAAATTCACCGCAACTTTTTTAACATGAAACAATTGGGTTGAAAGCCTGAAACTATACAATTCACTCGTGGCTCTTCCATGCCTAGAATTCATCATAAGCTTGCTTTCATGGCTACTCCTCATGTTTTCCAAACCTTATTTTAAACCCAATAATCTCTATATGCCTTACGACAGCGCTTCCCACCCAATCGTGTGAAAAAAAAAGGTTCAGTACAACTAAAATTCATGTAATTCTGACTTATTAATATCCTGGTCAATACAAGACTTTTTCATTCATTTAGTTTTCTTCTTCCAATAAAATTGTCTTCTTCCTAAATTATGGAACAAGATGTGTCTTCCACTTCGAGCCCAATCAAACCCATGGTATCATGCCACCATACACTACACTTTCAATGTCCCATTAGATTTAAGGAGATTTTTTACATATATTTGTAATTATTGTAAAAAATAATAATAAGATTTTTATATTTCTAATTTAATTTTTTTAATTATTAAGTGCATGTTTGGGAGTGTAGTTGAAGTTGTCTTTTAAAGTGATTTTCATTCAAAAACATATTAAAATAATGTTTTTTTTAAATCATTTTTGACATCATCACATAAAAATATCTAAAAATATCAAATTTTAAAGTAAGAAAAAATTATTTTTTTTCAAAAACATTTTTTGAAATACAGTGTCAAACACCCCTAGATAAAAGCTAATTTCAAAATAAAATTTAGTAAATCTGATTTGATCTTATTAATTCTTACAGATTTAGCATGAGATTAGTTTTCAACTATTTAGTTTGATTTTGCATCTTAGATACATGTTGACTTGAAAAATTATGTAATTTTACTCGTGATTTTAACAATAATAATAGTATAGACATGCAATAAAGAGGAAGAGCATTGAGCACAGTTTTGACCATGCAGACACGACCTGCATGCTTATAAGCTTTCCTTTCCAGGTGGCGCTGAACTTACTCGCGATGGGTTTCCAGGCGGGTAGTCTTCTCGGGTTCGCATCTAAAGGCATTCCCAGATACTAAATCTGTAAAGAGTCATGTCGATAGAATGCTGCATTGGCAATCTCTGAACAATAAGATGTATCGCCACCATTAACTTCCACTTCCGAGCTCTTGAAAAAAATCAGTCGAATCCTTGAACATATCTCATGTCATCGAAGAATCCGTTTCATAGTAGCCAAACAATCCATATCTAGAAATTAGTGTATCATCTGCATATTGCAAATGAGTTAGATAGTCTCCGTTTCCTAATTTAATCCCCTTGAAGAGATTCACATCTGGAGCTCTTTCCATCAGCTCTGATATTATAATATAAAAAAGAAATATGTAAAGGATTTGAAGGTACACGGGTAGAAGATGAGAAGATGAGAACAGAAGAGTTGAGATCAATTGCAGTATTTTCACTGTCTATTATTATAATGTTTACTGCCGTATATATAGAGATACAATGTATAGACTTAGGAAGTCTATTAACCGAAGATTAGCAATGCATGGTAAGGACTTAATTGTCCTGTTTTACATAAGGAAAGGTAATTAATACAAAAATAGCCGTTGCTTGGTTTAAGTGTGAGTATGGGAATCAGCAGCTTGCATGGGATCATTAATATCCTCTTTACCCCCCCTCAAGCTTAACGGAGCAACGCGAAGATTCAGCTTGGACATAAGAAGACGGAAACGGTCACGGCTGAGGCCTTTGGTGAATATATCAGCTAGCTGATGAGAAGATGGAACATGGATGGTACGGAGTGCGTTGCTGGCAACTAATTCCCGTACAAAGTGGTAGTCAATCTCAATATGTCGAGTGCGTGCATGGAAGATAGGGTTGGCAGCCATGTGAATAGCGGAGAGATTATCGACATAGATGCACGGTGTAGATTGAAGAGGTATACCCAGTTCTCGGAACAAGAAGCCAAACCAGCGGAGTTCAGCGGCCGTGTGAGCAAGTGCACGATATTCAGCTTCAGTGCTTGAACGAGAGACAGTGGACTGTTTCTTGGCAGTCCACGTGAGAAGATTTGGCCCAAGGAAAATACAAGCACCTGTGGTGGATCGTCGATCATCTACGGAACCGGCCCAATCAGCATCAGAAAAGCTGCGCAAACTGAAGTCATTGGATTGGTGAAATACAAGTCCTTGCTCAACTGTACCCTTAATGTAGCGCAGGATACGTTTGACAACTTGAAGATGAGAGGAGCGAGGGTTGTGCATGAATTGACATACTTGATTGACAGCAAAGGAGATATCTGGCCGTGATAGGGTAAGATATTGGAGACCACCCACCATGCTGCGATAGGTAGAGGGGTCAGATAGAGGATCGCCATCCAAACAAGACAACCGAGTGTCAGAAGGTAATGGTGTGGGACATGGTTTACACTCAGTCATATTAAACCGTTTGAGTAGATCAACAGCATATCGAGTTTGAGAGAGGAATAAGCGATCAGCAAATCGTGTAATTTCCATGCCGAGGAAAAAGTTAAGCTCTCCCAAGCGACGACTGTCAAATGTGGAGCATAAAAGATCAAGGAACAGGTGGATACGCTGTAGGTTAGATCCAGTGACAATGATGTCATCCACGTAGACAAGGACATAGACAGTGCAGGCAGGAGAATGATGAATGAAAAGTGAGGCATCAGATTGACTGTGAGAGAATCCCTGATCAAGGAGGAAGCCACTGAGGCGTTGAAACCAAGCTCGAGGAGCCTGCTTCAGTCCGTAAAGGGCTTTATGGAGCTTACATACATCTTGAGGACGTGAGGGATCATGAAATCCAGGGGGCTGTTTCATGTACACGGCTTCTTGTAGGTAACCGTTCAGGAATGCATTCCGGACATCAAGTTGCTGAAGAGACCAATTGTAAGCTAGAGCTAGAGATAGAATGGTGCGAATAGTGGCCGGTTTAACTACTGGGCTGAAGGTTTCTTCATAATCAAATCCTTCTTGTTGATTAAAGCCTTTGGCTACAAGGCGGGCCTTATAGCGATCAATGGTCCCATCAGCTTTTCGTTTTATCTTGAAGACCCATTTGCAGCCAACGATGTTCATCTGCGATGAGGCAGGAACAAGAGACCATGTTTGATTTTTCACCAGAGCATCATATTCATCCTGCATAGCGGTCTGCCAATGACTGTATTTGGAGGCCTGGGTGAAGCTCGTGGGTTCTAGAGACATGGGATCAGAGTGAACCGCAGAGAGAGCATGAGGTAAAGGGTGTGGGGTGGTGTGGGATAGGATGGTTTTAAGGCTTTTAAATTTTTGTGGAGGGTTTGGTGTATCAGGGGAGTTAGGAAGGAGAGAGGGGTCAATAGGGGAAGAGGGAGGTGGTGTAATGGTTTGGGAATCAGAGGAAGGGACAACTTCTGTGATACCAGGGGAGAGATGGTGTGTGGGGGTAGATGGTGGTGATGGAGATTGTAGTGGACTAACTAGGGAAGATATAGATGGGGGTTCAAGGTTAATGGGTGTATTGTTGGTTGGGCTTGGACTTGTAGGGTTGTGGATTGGTTGAGAGTGCCGTCCAGGTCCAACATCAGTATGCTCAGCAGGTGTGGATTGGGCAGCTGGTGGAAGCTGGGGTTGCTGGTAGGGGAAGCTCGCTTCATCAAACACCACATTTCGAGAGATGTAGATCCGACCTGAAACAGGATCAAGACAACGATAGCCTTTATAATGATCATCATATCCAATAAATACACATGGAACAGATTTAAAAGACAATTTGTGTTTGTTGTATGGAACCATATGTGGGAAGCAGGCACAACCAAAGCTTTTGAGGAATGTGTAGTCCGGTGTGCGTTGAAGTAAAATCTCATAGGGAGATTTTTGAGCAAGTGTAGGAGATGGTAGGCGATTTATCAGAAAAACCGCAGTGGAGAAGGCTTCAACCCAAAAGCTATGGGGCAAACGAGACTGGGCCAGCAAGCAGAGTCCCATTGCAACAATATGTCGATGTTTCCTTTCTACCACTCCATTTTGTTGAGGGGTGTATGGACATGAGATCTGATGAGATATTCCTTGATCACGCAGAAATGTTAGAAAAATTTTGCTGGTAAATTCACCGCCACCATCAATCTGCAGTTGTTTAATATGAGAGCTAAACCGATTTTCCACCAATTTTTTGAAGTGAATGAATGTAGTAAGAACATCTGATTTCTTAGCTAAGGGATATAACCAGGTAAACCGAGTGTGGTCATCGACAATAGAGAGATAATAGCGATAACCAAAATTAGAAGCAATTGGGGCAGGACCCCATAAATCAAGATGTAATAATGCTAAGGGAAATTGAGCATGAGATTGTCTATCTGCAAATGGTAAGCGACAAGATTTTCCCAACGGGCAGATATGACAATTTTTATTAGAAATAATTGTGCCATCAATTGGTAAGTGACACTTATTCAACAAGGTAGTAAATACGGAATGAGAGGGGTGTCCAAGTCTGGCATGCCATACGTCTTGTGTTGTGCGCTCTCCATAACAGGCAATTCGGCGAGCAATGAAGGAAGAGGTCTGAATATAATAGAGGCCATCAAAACTACTGCCAGTAAGAAGTACCTTCCCCGTTTTGTTGTCCTTCACAGAAAAACCATTAGCATCCATTTTAAAGTAGCAATCATTATCAAAGCAAAAACGACGGATAGAGATCAGATTTTTTCGAATAGCAGGTACACACAAAACTTCATTTAGATTTAATGATTTTTGTAACCCGTTTAATTTTGCATTACCCACATGAGTTATTGCTAATTGATTGCCATTACCAACAATAATTTTATCTGTACCTGTGTATGGATGAGCATCGGGAAGGGAAGTGGCATTGGATGTCATGTGGTGAGTGGCACCCGAATCAAGACACCAATTAAGGTCTGCCACGTCAGCAGAGGGTGAGTTGGCAAAATTGGCTGGTGAGTTGGCAAAATTGGCTGGTGAGTTGGCAAAATTGCCTGCCACGTAAGCTTGAGGCTTACGGTCTGGACAAAACCGGGCTATGTGCCCCGGTTTGTCACACCTAAAGCACATTACCTGCTCGTGGTTTGCGCGGCTGTTGGGTGCTCTGCCTGGTGGAGTTGGGAGGAGTGGAGGGCGACCGTCGGAGAGGATTGCAGATCGTGGGTCGCGCGGCTGAGAGTGGCGGTCTGGAGTCCAAGCACCTTGAGTTGGCTCCCACTGTCCTGTTCGTCGTGGGTCACGCGACTGAGAGTGGCGCTCTGGATTTCCATGTCCGTGGTTCCAATTTCTGCCACGGCCTCTTCCAAATCTGTGATTAGGGTTGTAATTGGGGCTGGGTAATCTGGAATTGAACGTGTGGTCGTTCGGCACCCTGTCAGCAGCCATGGCAACGCCTGTGGTCAAGGTGAGTGACATTCGCTTTTGTAGATGTTCTTCTCTTAGAGCTAGATCGTAGAACTGATCAAAATCAATGTCGGGATGCAGATGAAGGGTTGTGGCTAGTTCCTTGTATTCAAGTCCCAGTCCGTCCAAGACATAGCTGATGAATTCATCATCGTCCATTGTTGCTCCGGACTGATTGAGAGAGTCTAAGAGTGATTTGGCATAGTTGAGGTAATCTGCTACTGTTGTGTTGCTGTCTTTCCTGAGGGTGCGAATTTGGTCTCTAAGGATCCTTACACGGGTGCTAGCCAGTGGTGACAGGCGCTTGGCCAACATTTTCCAAGCTTGATTGGCGGTGGTGCAGGGGATGAGAAGTGTTTTTATGGAGGATGAGGAAGTGGCCTTGATCCAACTCAGGACCAGTTTGTCCTTCGCAAATTCTGGGTGCACAGAACCATCTTCTTGCATCTTTGGTGGTTCTGTGTCATTGTTGATTACTGCTGTGAGGCCATGCATCTCCAGTATGTCCTCAAATTGAGATTTCCAACTTGCATAGTTGGTGCGGTCCATGGGAACCGTGAACAGAGATGAGATGTTGAAGGAGGTGGGTAAGTGATAGGATGGGAATGAAGGTGAGGATAGTTTTGACATTTCAGAAATTAGCTTTGATATATCAATGTTGCTTGATTCTCCTGATTTGGGTGTTTCTGCCATTGTTTGACTAGGATCGAAGGATGAGGGTTAGCTCAAGATAGCTCTGATACCATAAAGGATTTGAAGGTACACGGGTAGAAGATGAGAAGATGAGAACAGAAGAGTTGAGATCAATTGCAGTATTTTCACTGTCTATTATTATAATGTTTACTGCCGTATATATAGAGATACAATGTATAGACTTAGGAAGTCTATTAACCGAAGATTAGCAATGCATGGTAAGGACTTAATTGTCCTGTTTTACATAAGGAAAGGTAATTAATACAAAAATAGCCGTTGCTTGGTTTAAGTGTGAGTATGGGAATCAGCAGCTTGCATGGGATCATTAATATCCTCTTTAATATGTGTCTCCCTGTCATAACCCACGCTGCATATGAAATTCATGAGTCGGTGATGCATGATCAAAAAAGATAGTGTAGAGGAAGACAAGAATGCAGTGACAAATTTTCCTTTTGATGTAAAATCCCATATGATACATTCTCATCCAAATAATCCCAGAAAACCAAATTGAAGCTTTGTGGAAGTCTACTTTGAAAATCATACCTCATTCTCTACTCATTTTCAAGTCATGAATTACCTCATTAACAGGCCATGTTGCAGAACATCATTCACCAGGATGAACAAGTCATTCTTAATCAAATTCCAAACTTTCCTGTAAAAGTGAAAGTTGTAGCCGTTCGGACCTGGAGCTCTTAAGACATCAAAACCCCAAACTGCATCTTATTTCTTCCATTGAAGTATTGTTTTCTAGTGAGGCTGCTTACTCTTGATCAACTTCTTGAACACCTGGCCTCCCATTTTTGCTCTTTCACTAAATGACCTACTAAACAGATTAGAAAAATCTGAAATTGCACCGGACTTGATCGAAGCAGGCGATTGATGAACCACAATATCCTATTGAGAACTGCATAAATTGTTTTTGCTGCTTATTATGTTAGCAACAATATGGAAAGATTTTGTGTTATGGTCCTTCGTTTTACACCAATTCTCTCTAGGTTTCTGTCTTCAAAAGCTCTCCATATTTTTACTGATATTCCATTGATATGAAATAAGCCTATCTAGCTTGTTCTGATCTTCACGTGATAATCCTGGGGTTTCATTCTGAAGCCCAACGTTTTCAATTTGCTTCTTAATATCTGCTAGCTTTGTTTCCTGATCACCATATCCCACACGATTCTAAATTTTAAGCTGAGCTGCCATGTAACTTATTTTTTTGAGCAAAGAGTAATCACCTGGAAAGTTATTGCCCCGCCACTGCTTCATAACAATATCAGAAGAATGATGGTGAAGCCATGAATCCATGAACCTAAAGGGCTTACAATTCCATCGCCAACGCTGCTACCTACCACCAAGCAAAAGCTTACAATTATATGAAAGGCCTCTTGGCATCTTCCTCGAAATTTAAACCTGTAAAGTGCCGATAATTTTCTGAACAAGCAAAGGCCCGATCAATACGGCTTGTTAAAACTCCACGAAACCATGTGTATCGATGACCAGTAAGAGGAAACTCAATAAGATTACATACTGCCACAAATTGCCTAAATACTATTTATGAACCGGCCCGTTATTACAGTCACCACTATCAAGCACTTCATTGAAGTCTCCCATAATCACCCAGGGATTGCCAATAATGTGTTTTTCAAGGTCTGCTGTGAAACTGGTTAAGATGTGTGAACTGGGCTGAGCTTGTTTCTAAGAGTTCCTGAAAAAGCAATTTCCTTGTAGAACAAGAGACTTTTCGGTGTTAAAAAATACAAGGGAGAAGAAAATATAGCTGGCTCTAGTGAACCTATGGAGGTTGGGAGTTTACGTGGGTGCAGAGTTTGTGTCTCCAGAGGTGATCTTTCTCTCTTGTAAGACTAGCTGTATTATACACCCAACTTGAACTTTTCTTCATCTAGGAGGAATTGTGTCATTTGCCAATGAAGTCTCATGAGTTCTACGTCTAACTATGGATTGATAACAAAAACTTGAAAAACATATTAAATCGATAAAACTAAAAACAACTAATTGAGAAGAAAAAAATTATTAAAAAAATTGATTATAGTATTTTTTTAAAAAAAATTGGTCTGGTTCGGTTTCTTAAGACTAAAACTGATGAACCAAAACTGAAACGAACCGGTTCAAATTAAAAAATGTATACTGTAAAAAATCTTCTATTCTTCTGGTTCGGTTCAAATTTTTTAGTTTGATTTCATTTAGATAACATTGGAGAAGGGAAAGACTTGGTTGAAGTTCAAAAAAAAAAACCTAAAAAATAATGTGCTATTTTTTAGTTTTTTACATAAAACAAACTGAACCAAACCGAAACCGGTCAGTTTAAACTGGTTTCAGTTTGGGTTCAGTTTTTTTCATAATTTTAATTTTGTTATTTTTATAAATAAAATCCGAACCGAACAAAACCAGAAATGATCACCCCTGTATGTAACATGCGAATCTAAAAATTGGTGAGTCATGGGTTTAGTGTTTAGCAAGTGATCGTAAGAGTTGGTGTGTTGTTGATTTTATGTTTAGCACGTCATTAAAGAAGTTGGTCTGCCATATTATTATGATGAAGTATATTTATTTTCATTGCTGTTCATGTCAGTTGGTAGGTGAAGCAAAAATATTAGATATTAATAATAATAAATAGTGTATGTCTGCAAGGCAAAGTATTTATGTGTTCAACATTAACATTATTAATATCTGGAAAAAGAAATATACAAGTGTAAGAGAGAAAAAAAAGAGATAATATATATATAGAGAGAGAGAGAGATTATATTGATAACCTCTTGGTCACCCTCGACTAGGGGTGTGGCCCAGTGGTTGAAGGGGAGCTCCCTCCTTCACAGAACACAGGTTCGAGTCCCGTGGGAGTGGGAGTTGGAGGGGTCCTTCCCTCTTGTTCCTGGGTCCATCCATGCGCGGTATGTCTGTCACCTCTGCGGTGCCTTACATGTTTACTGAGCTTGCAGGATGTTCAATGGGTCCGGGGAATAGTCGAGGTGCGCGTAAGCTGGCCCGGACACCCCGGTCATCAAAAAAAAAAAAAAATATATATATATATATATATATATATATATATATATATACAAGGGTCTATATTTTATTGCTATGCTCATGAATATTTTTTTTATTTAGTCTTGATATTCGAAATAAATTTCTTGATGTTGCTCAACTCGCCCATTTAATTTATTATTGATTCTTAATAACATATCATAGAAAATGAATACGAGTCTAATATATATCATATATGAATCCTAAAGTGATTAGTCATCGATGCTTGCCATTATAACTTGGCTATCCCCACCTGCTTTAAACGAGGCATGCACATGGCCGAACTGAATGGTCTTCGGCCTTCCAGTTGGAGTCCACTGAATTTTAGGGAATACCCAAAATCGAAGCCCGATCTGAATTTCCATTTTGGTGTTTTTTTTAAGCTCTCGATGCTTCGTATATATAGATCTACTTTTCAGATTTTGGAACAAATCATGTTTTTTTATTTTAATTCGAAAATATCAACAACAAAAAATGGAGAGTGATGTCCACACCAGTGGTAAAAAAGAAATATATGAATACTGAATACATTAATTCATAATTCTCTATTTGGTTTGAGAAAGTTATGTCAAAAACAGGGAAAACCTCGCTTTGTCATTTGAGTAAAGATTTTGCATGTCATTTGAGTAAACACTTTTTGTTAATACCCTTTTAAATAAAGTATATACATGGTTATATGTTTGTGAAATACTTTATTTAAAAGGGTATTAACAAAAAGTGTTTTTTTTCTTCCACAAACCAATAAGAATTTGCCCCACCTTGGTGTGCTTACGTATTTCACACAAAAACAAAGTTTGAATCTTGAACGGCATACTATGAAACAATTTTATTTTATTTTAATCAAGATTGAATAATTTTAAAAACACAGCCTTCATATCTGTATGACAACTAGTAGATGATAAAGCTCGCTTGCAATATCAACAAATAATGATCAATGATAACCTGCTAGAAAAAAAAAACGTATATGAATGAGTGACTATGATGAGGTAACTAAAATTGATTGATCTGCTGGTTTATTTACTCGTTTTGCTTCCTTCTCAAATTGTGATCCCATGAAATTTGAAGATGTTGTTAAGAAAAAATTGCAAAAAAATAAAAATTATAATTGATAAGATCGATTGCATTGAGAAAAATAATACATGGGAGTTGATAGAGATTTCAAAACAACAAAAAATAATTGGAGTGAGATGGTTGTATGAAATAAGATTACAGAAAAGTCATTCATTTTTAAATTGAGAGTTAACGATATTGGTTTAAGGATAACACGAATCTTTCAACATCATCATGGAAAGGGGAATTTAAATGGTGAGAGATGATATATATGCCACCAAAAAAAGTCTGATAAAGTCTGATCGCTCTTATCTATTTACATTTACATTTGTATTTCATGTGTCAATCATTTTTTTAAAAAAAATAATTTATATTTGTTATAAGAATAATTTGTTCTCATTCACATTGTTTATTTCATAGCTATTAATTTCATTTTGTTTCGGTTAAAACAGCTGAAACGTTTCGTACTAATTAAAAAAAAGATAAATCAACGTTGTTTTTACTTCGGTTTAAATTTCGGCACGTTCCGGATTTTTCGGCCGAAACATACCGGTTTTGTTCTGCCTGTTCCGTTTCGGCCAAAGTGTTTTTTTTAAATAATAAATAATTTTATAATATCAATCATATCTCTTAATCCGACCGTTAGATTAAGATGAAATTTTACGAGGAGTCTCTTGAAATATTTACATATATTATTTTAGAGCAATTAGATAATGTAATGACCTTGCGAGATTGATGATGACATTCTCGTAATATTATACATGTTCATAATTTTATTCAGAAAAATCATTTTATTGTGTCTTTTTTAGATTAAATTGCACAATTCTAAATAAATTTTTTTTTTGGAATTGGAGTAATTTTTTTTAATTAATATATTTAATTATATATATATATACACATAAATATTACAACCCAAAACGGCTAGTCGAAACACTCTGAAACCGAACCTTTTATTCCAATTGAAAAAACAAAACACCAACCGAAACAGTATTGACGACTTTGATTTATATATTAATGTCATGATGAAAATACAAAGAAGCCCTTGGACTTCTATTTTATTTAACTTTGCTTTTAAGGATAGCGTAATTACCTCCTTATTCTAGCAAAACAAAAAAGACTGAAACACTCATAGGCCGTAGTTTTAAACATTGTGCTTTCTATGGTAATTAAAATGTTAAAAAGATTGCATATATCAATTTATACTTAATTAATTTTGTAACGTATAACAAGCTTTGTTCGTGTTCTAGAATGACAAGAACATCAAAACACTATTACAACCATGATGTTTTGGTGTCTAGTGCCATGTTGTTTTCCTCATGCTTGTTGGGTTTTTGTTAATAATAATAATAATAATTTCATGCTTAAAATGTGAATGGGGAAGGGTTCTGGCAGTGGAGGAATATGTAAGGAACAAGTAAAGAAACCATATAATATGTTTGGTGTCTGTTTTACAGGCGAAGCCTGAAACACTTATTCCTCGTATGCTAATTATAACGTTGAAGGCTAGATTTTTAGAATGATGATGAAGGCATTGTCACTCGGTAGGTCTTTGACTAATCTGCTTTTCACCAAATTTATGTTATTATCTTACTTTTTAAAATAAATAAATGTTATTATCATCAGGGTTCTGGCCGGATGGTTAGATTTTACACATTATGAGATTATCCTAGTCACATGACTTGGATTGTGGGTTTCTAACCTATATTAACTCAAGTTGTTGTTGTTTTTTTATTCCATCTTAAAAAATAGATTTTATGATTTATTTTAATTTTTTTATATAGAATTATCCTAGGTACATGACTTCAATACACAAAAATAAACGGGTTGTGAGTATCTTTTTGTTTTTTTTACCAGTAGCTATCTACAATTTATTTTTTTGGTTTCGTTATAATTATTGTCCACGACTTCTCCCGTCCAAGAATCTAGGCATATGTGCAAGTATTATATAATGCTTCGTATCTTAAGAAGTCAGCATATCCTAATAAGAGTACTGTTCGAAAAAGATAGCAATTGTCTTTTGAGTGAAAATTTTACACTTAGAAATTGTTTATAGAACGTTTTTAGAGATTTTTTTAAAAAAAAACATTTAGCATACTTTACCATTTTGAAAGAATCACATGGATTCTAGAAAATATTTTAAAATAGTATAATTTTTTATATAATTGATATTTTGAATAACAATTGTATCTTAAAATATGTCTTTCTATATCGCCACTCTTAGTTGTTTTGTCAATGTTTTAAAATACTTTTTTTAGTAAATTAATTAACCTAGACAAAAATCAACTAAGTTTTTTTTAAGATTTAATAGCTAAAAGATAAAATTCAAGATCCCGAGTAAAATATGAGAGGAAATAAGTTGGAATTACATAATAGAGAAATGAGAAAGAAAATAACAACTATCCAAGCTAAAACTCTTTTTTTGACACATCTAATACGATTAGAAAAATCTTAATGGAACGATTATAATTACACCTTAAAAGAACACTAAATGATACCATAAATTAACCCCAACACATGTTACAATCATGTTTTATATCTTTTAAGGTGCGGTTAGAATTATCCTGTCAAGATTTATCCTGTCAAGATCTTTCAAATGATACTAAGTGTGTTGAAAACACAACTCTAATGATGCTCGGTGATCCATACTTTATTGACCATTCAATCTTAAATCTTATTTTTCAACTATTGAGTTTTTATAAAATTTGAAATTAACTTCCCACACATTATTAGCTAATTAAATTAAAAGGGAGATGGTTTTAAGAGCAGCCATTATTCCTAGTGCTGCTCACTATTAAACTTTGCCTTTAAAACTTTGTTGGAATTCTGAAGTATCCCTTTCGTAGGAAAGTGATTATTTTTACTTGTTTTTTTTCCGAAAAATAGAGAGGGAGCATCAATACAACGTCATTAGTGGTCACAAATATTAAATGACCTACCACTCAGCAGTCAGCACCACATGCACAGAGCACTGCTGTCACAAAAAAATAAAATAAAATAAAAGGCACGACGCTAAAATCCTCGTGATTAATCATCTACTGCTTGATCAGTAAAATAATTTGATGCCATGCTACACTTGTATAATTTTTAAATTTCACTCTCGAGGTTTTCCCAGCCGGCACTGCTGAGCAAGATTCAGCATGTACTTGAATGGCATAAAAAGTATTTATTAGCAATTGAAAATAAATTAATATGCTGCAAGCTCTGATTCAACGTCTTTAATGGCAGGGAAAATGGAAGTATGGAGAGAAATTTAATGCTGTCCTTGTCTGGGAAGTGCAGATATCATTGCTCGACGGAGCTTGAGCATTTATTTATTTTACCTAACCTCGCTTTGTGTTGATGATGGATGGAAAGGTTTGTAGACGGCAGCCATAGCCATTTGCCGTAGATAATTAAAATCGTGGTTGTAAATTCCGTTTTTTGGTTGGTGCGGTTGGTGTTTCTATTTTTTTAATCGGAATGATATGTTTTGGTTTTGAAATATTTTCGTGTTTTGTTTTGGAATTATATTGTTTATGTTTATATTATTTTTTTTTAAATATATCAATTAAAAAAATTTAATCCGAATAAATTATTTAGAATTATGCAATATAAATTTCAAATATAGGTAAAAAAATGAGTTCCAAACTTTAATTTTCAAAACTAAATAAAATTCTGAACGAGATAAATTTTAGTTTGTTTTTTAAATTGGAACAAAATAAACAGGAGAATTCCAACGAAACTGAACAGAATTAATAACTTTGATTAAAATACATCGGAATATTTAATTAATTTAATGGAGGTAACTGCAAGACTGGAAAAGTGTTTGCTTTACCTGTTGGCGGGATATACCGTGGGCCTCATGCAACTGAAAGAACACCATCAACCAGCGTTAGGTTTCGATGAATATAAAAATGGAGTAATTTATGAGTCTTTGAAACAAAAGAAAAGGAGGGGAGTGTAACCCTATATTCCTGTTACTATGATGAGAGCCCTTTGACGATGTATCCGCACCCCCAATGCTGCGGGTAAATTTAATTTATTTTTAATATGAAAATGTGTTTAGGTATTATTGATGTACTTGCTTAGGTATGATTAACTCGACGAGTCTAGAAAAATTCAGATGATCATTAGAAATTCACGATGAAAATTTTTGATCGAAGAAACATAAAGAAAAAATAAATGAAATGGATCGAAGATGCATTGTCTTGTCACCTTATAAGGAAAGCCTCTAATCTCAGCATCTCAATTTAGTCACTAACTCTATAATAACTTTTTAATTGAGTCCACTTTCAATCCACTTATCCCACCGTCATTTACTCTCGATCCCATTGGCGAGGAGGAGGACGACGACGAATGGAGTTGAGTGAACGAGAATCCAAGTCGAGTCTCTACCGAGATAACCTCTCCGAGAGTTACAGCACCCCCACAGCGTTACATTTTCAAGCCCACCGGTGTTGATTTCGTGGATGTTTGGCAGTGTAATTTATGTTGTTATTGAGAATGTTTTTTACTTAGAAAAATATTAAAATAATATTTTTTTAATATTTTTTAAAATATTTTTAAACACTTCATTTCTCTGCAGTGCAGACAGATGACCCACTTCGAGGAACTAATTAGGCCAGCACATCAGCTTTAGCAATTTTCTGAAAGAATGGCGATAAGATGATGGAAATCGCATCCAATAACAGGACCACGAGAGAGGAGAACAGAAACAAAAGGCAGTAATGATTTGGGGAAAAAGGAAAAGTCCAAGTAGCATGTAACTTCCGGACACCATTTGTCTCTCAGCCAGGCCCTTCCTCCCCTGCACGTGCCCTCGTATTAAAAGCCACGTCATGTTGCGCTGCTGCTCGCTGCTGCTGACGATGATGATTAACTTTCTTAGATTTCCTACCGCTGCCCTGCCTCGTAAATAAAATAGCTGCCTCCTTCCCTTCTCATCAGATCTGATGGTCCTCGAGGCTCTCGCGCTACTACTATTTACATAGAAACATAAATCAAAGTCAGTAAGCACTTAGTTTTTAACAAATAGAAAAAGAAATTAAACCCCACACTTCAAGGCTTATCTCTCTGTCTATCTATCACTCGTACAAGTCTACTTGTGTTCTTGCAGAGCAAAACCCTGGGCTGATAATGGGGGAGGTCTTAAATCTTTTACAAGAAGAGTCTTTTTTAATGTCATCGTTTGCTTTTTTCATGCTTCTTGATTTTGTTTTACTTTTTTTTTTAACTAGGAAGAGAAGAAACCTGCGGCGGAAGAGGTGAAGAAACCAGAGGAGCCGAAGAAAGAAGAGAAGCCGGCGGAAAAACCAGCAGCTGAGGAGAAAAAAACAGAGGAAACGAAAGATAAATCACCCCCACCTCCTCAAGAAATCGTACTTAAAGTGTACATGCATTGTGAGGGCTGTGCCCGGAAGATCCATAGGTGTCTCAGGGGCTTTGAAGGTCAGTGTCTTCAATTAACTGCTTTTGTTCTTAACTGATAACCCCACTTGTAATTAAATGTGTTCTTATTCTTTCCATTTATTTTACTCATTTTGTGTTTCTGTGGACGAGTAATTAATTTCAGGAGTTGAAGATGTAACTACTGACTGTAAGGCCAGTAAGGTGGTTGTGAAAGGAGAGAAAGCAGATCCCTTGAAAGTTCTTGAAAGAATTCAGAGAAAAAGCCATAGGCAAGTGGTGCTCATCTCTCCGATCCCAAAACCTCCGTCGGAGGAGGAGAAGAAGGCCGAGGAGAAGGAGAAGCCTAAAGTTGAGCAGAAGAAAGAAGAGGTGTTCAACCCTGCTCTTATTTTAACAGCACTTTTGATGTCTTTTTCTTTCATTTTTCGGTATTTAATTAGTATCCTTGATTGAGTGCAGCCTCCGGTGATCAGAGTGGTGGTGCTGAGGGTATCCATGCATTGTGAAGCTTGTGCGATGGAAATCAAGAAACGGATACTAAGAATGAAAGGCATGACGATTTTTTTCCCTTCTTTTAGTTAATTAAAAATGCCTTTTTTTCTTCTACCTGGGTCCCTTCGCTCCATTTTTTATCTGCTCATGCAATTGTGGTTTCATTCTCACTTAAAAAAAAATTGTTAGATAGATTAATCGGTTACTCGCAGCTTTTCCCTTTTTTGATTTAAGATAATTTCTCCATCACAAAAATGAAAAATCAATCTTACCCCCCATGCTCTTTTGGTACCTTTTGAATCTTTTGAAGAAAAAGTTTATTTCTTTATCAGTCCTTTATGATGAACACATTCTTTCTAGTTATTATATTATTGAACTTGTTAGATTGCATTGAATTTGGTCCAATTGAAGTCAATTCAAGAACCCTATATCAAATGATTAAAATCCTACCAGCCCCATATTAGAGTTGCTGAAATATTACATTTCGATTTCGATGTGGGGCTGGCTAACACTAATATTTGGAATTAAATTTGGTATAATATGAACAGGTGTGGAGTCAGCTGAGCCAGATCTTAAGAGCTCAGAGGTGACAGTGAAGGGAGTGTTTGAACCTCAGAATCTAGTTGATTACGTGCACAAGAGAACCGGCAAGCACGCAGTGATAGTAAAACAAGAGCCCGAGAAGAAGGAAGAAGAGAAAGGAAAAGAATCGAAAGAAGAGAAAAAAGGCGGCGGAGGTGACAAACAAAACAAAGGTGGTGATGGTGGCGCCGGTGAGCAAGGAGAGAACAAAGACAAGAAAGAAGGCGGTGGTGGTGACAATGAGGCCAAAGCAGAAGCTAAAGCGGCAGCAGCTGAGGAAACTACAGACGAGACTACAGTGGTGGAGCTCAGGAAAATGGATTTTTACAATTATTACCCACCAACAAGATACGAGTACTATGCACCTCCTCCTCAGATCTTCAGTGATGAGAACCCCAATGCATGTTCTGTGATGTAAAAAACCTAAGAAAAGGAGGGGCAGGATGGGATCAAGGATAATGAAAATGGCTGATAAAATGCTCCATATATATATATATATATATTTATATATATAAAATCCCTTCCTAAATGTGAACCCTCTTCTAGTCTTCTGTGCTCGTATAATCTACAGATAAGCTGTTCAATTTTTGTGAGGCTTGTAGTTTTTTATTTTCTTTTCCTAGTTTTGTCGTCTATAAACTAATACTACATTGCATATATGGATTTGAGAAATCCTGTGGGTTTGCCCTAATGTTCTTTATAACTATATAGTTTCTTTTATTCTAGGTGAATTTTAAATTAATTTATAGTGTTAGGTCTTCTTCTTTGATTTTTATGTCATAACAACTGCGCAGTAGGTTTTATGTTCAAGTTAGAGGTGTATTTTTTATAAGAATCTGGAACGGTTAATAAAAAAAAAAGTTTAAACAAGTGGGAGGAAATGTGAGGTGGGGGGGTCTTAGGATATGGACCCAGATTTTGTTTCCTTCAGCACTTGCACTGGTTGGTGCATTTTCCATGGCATTCACCCGAAATCATTATAGCAAATGAGAAAATTAATGGACGAAAGAATAAGATTATGATCCCACCTTTTTTTGTTTGGACCTATTTTTTAATTACAAGTGGGCTAGTCTCTAGGGAAAGAGGATTAACAGGGTAATTACACTTTCTTGTTACTTTTGAAATATATGGTATCTTTTTGCGACAGTTCAGTGCTATTATTTAATGAAAGGTGATGAGGACAAACTGTACTGCCATCGAACTATACTGCATGGGTGATGGGACTGTGGAGAAAGCTCGGCATGGCGATGTGGATTTTCTCTCTCCATACTTTCGGATATGTTTTTTATCTGAAAAGTCGATGTTTTTTAAAATATACTAGTTGAATGCCCGCACTACGTTGCGAGTGTATTGCGGGTTGAACAAATAATTTTTACAGTTATTAAAATTAAAATATAACATTTTAATATATAAAGTTTGATATACTTAAAGGGATCAACATTGTCTATTATACTAATAATAATATCGAATTCTTAACTTCTAAAATTCTCATTACTATTACTGTCAAAAAATTAAACATTATTGAATAAATCTGAGAGGGAAAAAAATATCAATAAAAAAGCACGTTGGAACAAAAACTAAAATTATTATTATTATTAATATTATTATTGCTTTAATAACAGGAAGAAAACGAAATTAAATCAAAGGCTAAAAAAAAGCTTAAAAACATTAACCAAAGAGCAAATAAAAAAATAAAATAAATGATAAAAAATAAAAATTATTTACTTGAAAAAATCATTTGATTTGAAAATTTAAAAAATTTATCACACCACGTTGCGGGCTGAGTAAGAAGTTTTTATAATTGTTGGGATGAAAAAAATTAATAGGATATGTTGGTCTAAAATTAAAATATAATATTTATATATGAAAAATTCAATATAATAAAACAGATCATCACACCCTATCATAAAAATAGTAACATCGAAGTCTTAAAATATAAAACTATCATTGCAGTTGTTGCCAAAACAATAAAAAATATCAAATTATCTTGAGAGAAAAAAAACAAAAAAAATTAACAAAAGAGCAAGTAAGAAAAATAGAATAAAAATAAAAATTATCATTGTTATTACTGTCAAAACAATAAAAATTATCAAATCATCATGAGAAAAAAAAAACCCTAAAAAACATCAACAAAAGAGTAAGCAAGAAAAAGAATTAAATTATTATTATCATTATTATTATTATATTTTTTTAGTTTTCTGTTAACAATGAAAGGAAAAAAATGAAAGAGTAAAAAAATCCTAAAAACCTCAACAAATATCAAACAAAAAAAAATTACCATTGTTATTACTGTCAAAACAGTAAAAATTATCAAATTATCCCGAGAGAAAAAAACATAAAAATATTAACAAAAGAGTAAGCAAGAAAAAAATTAAATTATTATTATTATTATTATTATTATTATTATTATTATTATTATTATTATTATTATTATTATTATTATTATTATTATTATTATTATTATTATTATTATTATTATTATTATTATGTTAATAATGGAAAAAATAAAATAAATGAAAGATTAAAAAGATCAAACCAATAAATAAAATAAAAATTATCATAAAAAAGTCATCTAATATAAAAATAAAAATAAAAACGAATAAAAAACAAAAAAAAAGAACAAATGGAAAAAAAAAACACAAATATCAATTTATCAAGGGATTAAAATCCAAAATTAAAACTATAAGGGCCAAAATGAAAATTAAATATATTATTAATTTCAATAAAAGGATCAAATTGAAGAAATCGAAACTTCTATATTGTATTTATTGAACTATTGAAACCTAATCCGAAAATTAAAAGAAGGAGGACCGAAGTGAAACATTGACATTCAATCAATTCCAATCGGAGGACCCAATCGAACTAAATCAAAACTTATCTAACAAAAATCAGGACAAAAAACAAAATTGAAAGTTAAGTGACCGAAGTGAAAAGTAGCAAAAAATGGGGGACTCTCCTGCACTTTTACGTGCAGGAGAGAGAGAAAAGTGGCCGGCGGCTTTAACCGGCCTCCGCCGCGTCCACAGACATTTATAGGTGACACGCGCCACCGCGGGAGGAAGACCACGCGGAGACGCATCGCGAGACACGGCGGCAGCTCGTCTCCGGCCACCCGAGGACGCCGCACGCGCCACCTAAACAGGGCGTGGGGCGGAGAACAGGCGGGCGCGTGCTCCCCACACACTGACAATAACCGATAGAAATTAAAAAAAAAAGGTAAATTACCTGACTGTCCCTGTACTAAATTCACCGTTTTTGTCTTATTAGGGGCTACAACCATATTTAGTCATTTTAAATAATATTTTAAAAAAAAAGGTTGCGGCGGACCGGACCGGTCCGTACGCGTGCAATTACGTGCGTGACCCTCACCAGGCACGTTTTTTACCCTCAGCCCGAGCCTCTGTTTTGTCCTATTACCGGGGCTAAAACAGGTAAAACATTGTTCCGAAACGAAGAAAAAAAAAACACTATTGAAATCCACAGTGTTTTCACTCACAATACACTGAGCTCTTTTAGGTAGTTTTATAATTATTGATTTTTTAAACAATTATACTGAATACTATTCTCTTTTCTCCATTACATTAAAGTTGTTTTATAAGAGCAACGGGTAAAAATAAAATAAAAAGTATATTTTAAACTATTTATCATACTTTTCTTCTTTCCAACGGGAAAACTATCTCTACATGAACTGATATTTGTACAAAGCTCAAATTAAAAAAAGTCATTAACTCAAATAATTTTCAGAGTTAAATTCGGAGATGTTAAAGTGGATTGAACGGCGAAAAGGGTGCCACAGAATGGCTAGCCTAGCCTAGCCCCTGCCTCCGTGTGATTTTAATGTGATTTTCTTAACAGTGATTAAAATATAATCACTTCGCGGATTTTTTCAACATTTTATATTTTTAAATTAATTTTTTTATTTAAATATAATTAAAAATTATATTGTTGGGGAGTTTTTTAAAAGCAATTATTTAATTATATAGCTTATTACTATTAATTGAATAATTAAATTATATATAAAATAAAGCATTATATTTAAAATGATATATAAAAAAAGCTTTTTTAAATAACTTTTACCATTGGAGTAGACATAAACAAAAAAACTATATTTACACTATTTAAAAAATTATTTTAGAGATTTAGCCCTCTAAAATAGCTTTTACCATTGGACTTGCTCTAATAAAAGAAAAGGTGTCATTAATGTCTATATTGCATTTTAAAAATATTTTTTTTTTTTAAATATTTTTAAAATTTTAAATTAAAATATTTTGATATTTTTAGATCATGTGATGATATTAAAAATAAATTTTTAAAAAATAAAAAAATATTTAAATGAATTTCTAAATAACAGTAGGAGTGGAATGAGAGGGTTATCATCTCTCATATATCCTGTACTAAAATGTCTAAATAGCAACAAAATTTATGTGCCCAATCATACATGGATGGTTAAATTTTCTATCGATGCAGGAAGAGCACTGATTAATAAAGTTCCTATCTAGTAGAAAAGAGTGATACTTTTGGTTTCTTTTTTATAAATTTTACTTTCTTGATATGCAATTTGGTGTGATTGATATTCAACTTTTCCTGGCCGCCACCCATAATCATTCTAACCTAATTTCTAAGCTAAGCAGAGATGCATGAATGGTGAGATTCACAACATGTAGATTAAAAAATATTTGTTAG
Source organism: Salix brachista (assembly GCA_009078335.1). NCBI lineage: Eukaryota > Viridiplantae > Streptophyta > Magnoliopsida > Malpighiales > Salicaceae > Salix > Salix brachista. Next base: position 15,676,219 of record CM018586.1, read on the forward strand.
GAAATACAGATAAATACACCAAATTAATATATATATATATATATATAGAATCTTGAAGCAGATAAATTTGATAAAAAGTATTTGCTTGATTTAAATCTCCAATTCATCCCCATAGAACTTTTCACCTTGATCTTGGGAAGACCACGAGCTTCCTCAAATCTTCAACCCTAATTAACTAATAATTTTGATTCAACAATTCATTGTGCTGTTCAGCGTATGACCTAGAGCATCACCTAAATAATCTTGTTATTCCTCGAAAAAAACCATCCAGACATAAATAGTTTAGCAAAATCAAATAAAAATTAAGAATTGTGTAATGAATCCGACAACCGATTCCATGAACTGTTCTACCACGCGATGAAGTCAACAATTCTTGCTGCCTTGGAATGTTGCATCGTTCAGAAACCCACTAGAAGAGAATTTTTGTGCTCCACGAATCAACTGTACAGAAATCTCAAGCAAAGATTTCAGAAACTATATATATATATATATATATATATATATAATTAAAATTTCTGAAGCTACACTCAATCATTCTTCTTTTCTTTCGATATAATTAAGAAGCCAAGGTAGTTCGTGGCCTGGGAGTGGGGAATGGAATCCGATTTGACCGGGTCTCGCTAGCATATCATGGTTTTTGCAGAAGGAAGCGATTAATATAATAATAAAAAAAAAAATAAGAAAGTGTGATGACAACGTAGGATATCAACTCCTTGCCAGCCAGACAGGTCTGATAGTGGGAGTGGATTTAGGTTCGGAGGGTGGGCTCAGATGCAACTCACAGATTGATTCTTAATTACGACGGCCATACTTGCCAGGGATATCGTAGCACATGCATTGCCCCTTCGGTGCTAGTGTATGTCGAGAGCTGTCTACACTGTTTTATATAGTTATTTCACATTCCGATTTAAAATTATTTTTAAATTTTTTTATGTGATTATATTACTTTTTAAAAAAATAAAAAAATATATTATTTTTATATATTTCTAAACAAAATTTACCTTAAAAAAACAGTCAAATGTATCCGTCCATGTTAGACTAGAGAAAGAGCACTAGCCACTAGCTAGCTAGCTAGCTAGCTAAATTCTCTTTCCAAAAGTTCTTATGGCTGCTGCTGTGAATGCATGAGATTCGACCATCACATGCTAAGCCATCATTCCAGCTAAAGGGTTTTTGTTTTTGTTTCTTTGGGGGATTTCCACATTCCCTGAAGAAGCTTTTCTCAACTACACAGAGATTCATCTCAAGCATCTTTCTCTCTTAGGTTATAAAAGTTGGAAAGCTAGACTTTCTTCATTCCATTGGTTTTGGTAATTATATAACCAAACCCTAGTTGGAAAGCTTGTGTTTTTATTTATTTTTATCGAATTATTGAATTATAAACGAGTTTTTTCTTTCTATCTATACAATTTAGAACAATAATTTTAACATCAATTGGTACAAAATTAGATGGCGGAAGTATTTTATATGAATTCAACAATGAAACTTCAGTATCTTCTCTCGTTCTTGATATCCGAGATATGATTTAAAATTGTTCTCCGTCATGCTAATAAATCTTTTTTCTTTTTTATGATATTAGCTACAAATATTGAACCCAAACTCGGTTTTTTTTAATATATATAGCTAGGTATGCTTATCTAAGACCGCTCCCAGCAAGGATACTCATTCTAATTTCTCTAAGAGAATTAATTAATTTTCGAAAGAAAATAAAAATAAAAATAGCAGTATCTTTTATTTTGGATGAGAATCGATTCAATGTTATCCTCTCAAAGCCAAATTGGGGTGGCTAGACATTTTTATCGGTCCAAATTCCCCAATGAGCTTTATTTTCGCCAAACAAAATTGTGCCATGCATGGACACTGCAGTCGTCAGAGGAGGATTCTGATATGCATGGATGTTTAGCCGACGTGTGATCAATTATTGTAACTAAGAAACTCGTTGACGTTTTTTTTTTTTTTTGATAACCGGAGTGTCCGGGCCAGCTTGCGTGCACCACAACTAAATTCTCGGGTCCACTGAACATCCTGCAAACTCAATGAGCATGTAAGGCACCGCGGGGGTGACAAGTGTGCTGGCAAGGCTTGAACCTGGGATGAGAGGAAGGGAGAAGCCCTTCTTGACCACCAGATCAAGACCGGCGTAGTTGACGGGTTCTGAACTTACTGTTCCTGGACAATTAAATTTCGTTTTCCAAAGAATAAGGTAGCTACATAAATAAAATAAAAACTAACTAATTACGAGCAGAAAAGTCAGGTGGAATCTCGAAAACGTTGAAACATGTCTTCAGAGTCCTGTACTCCTCCTAAAAAATAGAAACTGTGCTACTATCTCTTTTCTTTTTAATTTGAATAATCAAGGATTTTGATATCATTTGCTCCTTCTGTGAATACAACTAATCCACCCCATTCACATGCCTCAGGTTAAGTTTGGATCGAAGTTCGTGAATTTAACTTAATTATTAAATTATTTGCATTAAAAAGTACTGAGAGGAATTAATTTAGAGATCTTCACTCCATTTCATAGTACGGAATAAATCGAGATGAGCGTTTGAATGTTCACATAACATTACAAACAGCCCCGGTGCCAGCCCTAGGTTTATTTTAAAACCGGGCAATAATGCGGAAGCATGTGAAGGGAAACAAATAAACAAAACAAATCGAAAGAAAAAATTTCTCAATCCTCGTGCGTCGGTGCTCCTACATCAATGCCATAGGCCAGCCCTTCGGCCCTGCACTCTCTATCTATTTACAGAGAACAAACACTTGGTGAACAATAACAGCTTCACTTTGTTAAATAACCAGCTTCACTTTCATTTCAAACTGTTTGAGACTATAATAGTTATTGTTTTTTAATGTTTTTTTAAAGGTATATTTATTTTCCACGTGTTTATATAAAAAAATTTAAAAACTGTTTTTCAGAAATAAAAAAAACTTAATAAACATTATAGATACCTCATTAAATTAATCTCTTCACTCAGAACACTCATAAATTAGTTTAAAAATAAAAAAATATTCCCTTAAGCCTAAGCTTGTTCGTGCTAGAGATGAATGCGCTGTTAAAATCGTCTTAATTCCCGCCATTAATCTACCCACCTACTCTTCAGCCGACAATGCTCGCACTGCCTGCCCCATGAAGGTGTTATTTTACATTCTATTTCAAAAATATTTTAAAAATTATTGATTTTTTTTATTTTAAATTAAAAAATATAGTGATTTGAGATATAATATGTTGATATCAAAAATAAAAAATATCATTTTAATATATTTTTAAATAAAAATTATTTTTAAAATTAACTTTTTTTATTTTAAATTAATAAATTTTGTGTTTTTCAAGTTATTTTATGTGTTGTTATCAAAAATATTATTTAAAAAATTAAAAAAATATTATTTTAATATATTTTAAAATAAAAATCACTTTAAAAATCAACTTTAGTATCCAACAGTCGTCACTAACAGTCACGAAGTCATGAAAGGCCCCATTTACTACCTGATTCTCTACTAAATTCGACTGACAGCGCACTACGGTGTCGTTTTGCGGTCAGTCTCTTACGAGTGATGAGTGAGGGAAGCGAATCAGTGACGGTGGTGAACGGCCCTGCCACTGATCAGCATAAGCTCGCATTTTGATGCATTTTTTTTCTGAATTTCTCTGTACCACTTCTTTTTTAAACTGCTAAGGGGCAGTGGTGATGACTATTTTATTACGTGTACACGCCGCAAATGCACGCATTCTATTTTTAAGTACTCTTTCTTTTTCTTTTTTCTTTTCCGAGAAGGGATTTTTTTTCTAATATTCGTAGAGATTAAAAATTTGATTTTTTGTTTGTTTATTATATCTAAAAAACATTTTAAGAGAGATTAGGAAGCTGTTTGGGAAGCCGTTTGAAACGCCGTTTTTTTTTTTTCCTTTATTTTAAATGAATTTTTTGATGTTTTTAAATCATTTTAATGTGCTGATGTCAAAAATAATTTTTAAAAAATAAAAAAAATATCATTTTAATGTATTTTTAAATGAAAAGCACTTTCAAAAGCTACCGCAACCACCCTCCTAAACAGGCCCTAGATTCCATATCTATTTATATAAAATTAAAAAATTGTAACAGAATATATTTTTCAAATAAGATTTTGTAAGACCTCTAAATGAGTCACTATACCTCCATTTTTTCTTCTTATTTTTTTATAGTTTTTAAATGTTGTTTAAGTTGTTTTTCAAAATATTTTTATATAAAAATATTTTGTTAAAAAATATTTTTAAAATCCAGTGATAAAACTCTTACCAGCAATCTCGTCCAGCTTTCCAACTACAACAGTGGCAGCCAACTATACTGTCTTAACTCTCCTGCCTCTGATTTCTAGCTACGTGGAATACTATCCGGATTCCTTCCTGGCTTCAAGATTTGAGTGATTCTTTTCTTCATACGCAATCACCTTTTATCTGTTTTTTAGTGTAACGGAGGCTGGACGGGTACCTGATCTTGATGGTGATGGTTTGGTACTACAACGTGATGGGTCCGATTTGGTATTCACGGCCGAGCCCACGTGACTGCCCCCACTCCACTCTCTCTACTTTACCATTTTCGTACAGCTTGGCTGCCGTCGTTGTAATTTTGCTATTTTTGAAAATATTTTAAATTAAAAAATATATCAAAAACATTTTTAAAATACAATATTAAATAACCCATAAGAGATTTTATAATAAAGTGCAACGATATTATCTTATATATAAAGTGTTCATAGATATCATGTCACCATAAGAGATTTTATAATTTCAGGAGATATTCTGTATAGAACGCCGTTCCCCTAGACTTTAATTATCAGATACATAATTATGCCAACGATATTATCTTGTTACACCTGCATTCGATTTTTACGTACCATCCAGATATATATATTAAACTGAGGGAATTCTTGGTTGGTGGAGAGTCAATTCAAACATTCGCATCAAAATCAACCATACACTTGAAATACGTTGTGCGGTTCCTGGAAGCATAAAGTAAAAGACAATTGAGAGAGAGAGAGAGAGGAGCACAGTGGCTTAAGCACGTCCTCCTCCCATGGAGCTATTTCTTCTTCTTCTTCTTCTTCTTTCACTGTACGTGTGCTCCGCAAGAAGTTTACCTTAACGAGGACCTCCATTGGTGGAAATATATTACGGGCAAATCCGGGGCCGAAACCTAACTCCCCAACTAAGTTCCGACCAAACATTAAGGGATGTTTATTATTGTGTTTTAAAAATATTTTTTTTTTTAAATAAAATTTTATATTGATATTTTTTTATTTTAAATTAGATTTTTTTGATATTTTTATATCATTTTCATGTGTTAATATCAAAAAAACAAACATTATTCTAATATAATTTTAAATAAAAATTATTTTTAAAAACAATCACAACAACCATCCTTAAAATATTAATGAAGGTCAATTTTTTCAAAGCCCTAAGCGGGCAGGGTGGGGCGTGTAAAAAATATGCATGGTGCCAATCTATGGGGGCGTACTTGTGATGCAATGGTGGACGAGCCCTTAGACTTCAATCTCAATCAATTCCAAATATGGCCCGATGATGGTTAACCAATGGCCTTGTAAATTAGATTTGTATGGGCCTAAGTTCTAAATGAGAATTTATAATGGGCCTGGAAAGATCTGATGTAAGCGAATCATTATCTGCCCGTTGTTTTTGTTGGGAGGGTACCAGAAGAGAAGTTAGCTGCTGATATGGACGAGGACGACAACGTTTGGTAAGGAAACGATTGCATTTGTAGACAAGGAAACGACAGCGTTTTTAACGAGACTTGAAGGTCTTACTTCGGGTGACTCGGTTCTCGGTTAAATTGCACGATTGCAGGCAGGAATGGTATGAAGATTGTTTAGAACAATCCTGTTCGTCGTAGGACTCAAACATGTCCAAAAACTTTTAATTCAGTGCAATTGAGTCCTATTGGTTGCAATTAAATTCAATAAAAGTCCTTCAATTTCATCTATTTTTTTTTAAATTAATCACGGTTATTACAATTAGCATTAAAGACCAGCAAGCCCGGGCAAATGAAACCCAAATGTATCGAACCTGTTTGATATTACATTTCAAAAGAGTTTTTTTAATTTTTTTAATTTATTTTTTTATATTATATTAATTTTTTTTGATGTTCTTAAATCATTTTTATGTGCTAATGTCAAAAATAATTTTTAAAATAAAAAAATATTTAGATATATTTCTGAATGAAAAACACTTTAAAAATAACATCAACCACACTCTCAAACGGACACTACTCAAGGAAATAGGCTGACAACTGACAACATGATAAAATGTATTTACTACATTGATTATGATTTTAGACCATGCATGAATTTTATGGAATATATTACTAAAATTATGAAAAAATAATATTTTACTATTTATAGGTTTTTAGGATTTTTTCTTACTGGTTTTGTTAGTGGATTGCTTGTGGTTTGTGATAATCAGTTCTAGAAGCAAACATAAATCCTAAAACAACTCAGTATTTGTCTACCATGATCCTTGAAACTCTCAAAAAATTCTAAATTTATTGTTTTTGGTATGCTTACATGTTTCAAGAAATCCAACAGTCGAATCATCATGCGAGATCATGACAATTAAAATGTTCGAGAACCCTTCTAATCATCACGAGAGTTTATGCACAATCAATAACATGTGATTGCAACAACATTTAAAGCAACAACGGTTAATTTTCAAAAGAAGGAAGCAACTTAAATAAGAAAAATAAAATAGATAATGAGCTGTGGTTGAAAATGTATGAAATCGCATCACTTGTGCTTTAGTTTAGATTTCCATTCTGTTCTTGCTCGAACTATCTCTGCCTTGTCGGCTTGCATGCGCAGCAGATGCGTGTATTCCATGTCTGCTTTGCGATTACTGGAATTGCTGTTTGAATCTTCGCTCGTGCTTGTTAAAGACTCGAGCAGGCTCGATTGGCGACACTCCCGTCGGTACTCGAGGGTCATGCTTGTCAGATTGTAATGTTCCAGGACATGCATTGGCACGCTCTGTGTACATAACATCAAAATAAGATGTAATGATAAATGATAATCTTGTTGCTTTCATCAAGAAATTATTTTATTTAAAAGTTTAAGCTATTAGACGAGATTCTAGAATATAATTTATATTATTCTTTAACACATCTCCTCAAATGAAAACTTTTTGAACTTGAAACTTGCACACAAGTCCATGCTATCTTGTGCTTAATTTTTATCAAATAGAATGAGAGTGGTGAGATTCGAACTCGTGACCGTTGGGTTAACAAGATTCTGATATCATGTTAAGGAACTATATCATCTAAAAACTTAATCTGTAAAGTAAGACTCCAAAATATAATTTATATTTTTCTGTAATAACATGCTTGTGATTTTCTTGTTGAGTGAGGGAATAAAGTAATGAAAACTGTGCTTGAACTATTGAGTTTTTTTTTTCTTTCTTAATTACCTCCAAAATCCATCCAATGTATTTGACATTGTTTACATGTTGATTGGCATCCATGTCGCTCCATCTTGGCTGCATGAACACAAGATTCAAGGATTTAATAGACAAAACTATTTGGAAACAAAGTAGATTGGTAATAAAGACAGGCTACGAATCAAAGTTATCTCCGCTTACAGCTAACCCGGATTGAATTCTGCCTGCTGTTTCATCAGTGAGTTTATCAATCTTTTCAACATCGTTGTGCTCGGCAGGGATTGCAAGCCTGTTTATGTAGAATGGCTGCAATTCTTCCCTGACTTCACCTGGGATTTTGGATAGCTTTCTCGTTTCTCTGTTCATGATCACCCATGTGCTGCATTGAGATAATTAATAACAGGAGTTAAGTTCTTCTCTCAGCAGATAGAAGTTATTGTAAGATGGATGTGGAGAACCTTGTTGCTCTTGTTATAATCTCCTGGGTTTTGTAGTCTCGAATTATCCAGTCCCTGCGCATGCCATTCTTCCCTGTTGCATCAACCCAAGTATCAATCTCAACAACGTCTCCCCTGTCAAATTGGATTGTCCAGAAACAGTAAGTTCAAATCACAAATTTTAGCAATTCAGAAGTTCGTGTATTTGCAAAATTTTCACGTCCTGTCGTCCAATCTTTCTTTGCAGAGTTATCTAAGAAGAATTTTGGAGTTCAAGAAGATAACATACCAGCAGTTGTATCTCTGTACTTGAACGTGAATGCGAGTGACTACCCAGATAAGTTTCCTGAGGCTCATCTCTCGGGTGGCGCCAAAGCCGTCTCCGGCCAGTCCAGAGCTTGTCACATGGTTCAGTGCAGTTTCCTGACGTGAATGCATGTAGATAGAGTCAACTCACTGGGTGATACATTAATCAATCATAAAAACTTGATTAATGGGCACAGATTGTGTAAAAGCTTTGCAGGAAAAGGATAAACGCCATGAACCATGACAGGATAACAGAATTAACTAACTAACCTGAAGGAGATTCATCAGTGTTTCCATGGTGGCCGTTTTGTCAGGTCCAATCTCGTAAGACCTGATACTGAATGTCTGCCTGTAAACAAACCGATCCTCCACGAACCTCCCCAGCAAAAATGTTTGAGGCTCGACGACATTGCTATCGATTACCAGCCCACTGGGATTTGTATTGCCTATATACGGAGACGGAGTCTCCTTTACATGAATCCCGTTCACCATCTTCCCATTTCTCATCTCCAAGCCTGGTGGATTTCCGGCACTTGCTATGGCGTAAAAGCTTCGTTTTTTCGCTGTGATCATGTGCCAAGAACAAGAGAATCCTGCCTTCGCCATGGCCAACACTGTCGTGTTATTCCTTTTCTCTAACCTGTACAAATTTCCTGGAATATATAATCCAGATGCACCCTGTGTCGTCAATGATGCCATTGCTAAGTGATCAGAACACAAGCACATTAGAGCCCCACAAAAGTTTCTAGTTTGATAAAGGAAGAGGATGAAGCGTCTAGCTTATAGATTGGTCGATTCCTAGAAGATAAAACTTTTAAAGTTTTTTGTTGGTCTAACTGCATGCTTGTCCACAAAAGATTTAAACAAGAAGCCTAAACCAAAAGAAGAAATAGAAGTCTTTCTCTTCAATTAGAAGGAGAAAATCACGAGTAAAAGAGGTAAATGAGACTAATAAGAAGCTCACCTACTTCGAGAATTTGGAAAGGTCTCTATTGTTAGCTTGCACGCAAGTGTATAGGGATTTGAGTGGTGGTGTTTGCCTGCTTTTAAGGGCTCTGTTAATTCTTAATTACTTGATGTTGTGGTAATTATCAATAGCTACTTAGACCACTAATTTGTTTCAATAAAATAAAAAAAGTGACACCTTCAATCACAATAATTAATAGCATCGGGTCCAACCATATTAGACCACTAATTTGTTTCAATAATAAAAAAAAGGGACACTTCAATCACAATAATTAATAGCATTGGGTCCAACCATATATTAGGTGTCTAGTGGTAAAAGTTTTTCTTATGGTTTTATGTTCGATTCATATGGTTGACAATATGATGACCACTAAAGATTTATAAGATCGTTAACTTCAGAGCTCATGAGATTATTCGAAATACATACAAGCTAGACCGGACACTCATGTTAATAAAAAAAAAATTAATCGCATTTGGTCCATATTTTTACGGTTAAATTACCACCCAAAATTAAAAAAAATCTAACCTATGGCTTGTGGCCCATAAAATAAAAAAATTGAAAAAAAACTTTCATATACCATATAATTATACCATTAGAGGTTTTGGTTAGAGATCCACTAGGAAAAAAAACTAAAATATATCTTTAGCAAAAACAATTATTATTTCATCGTGTTAAATGACGAAATCTGGTTTATATTTGATTTAAGTATAATCTATGACAGCTCTCTATCTGTTTTTTTTTTTTATTATTAATTTTTTTTACTACAACTATCAATTTTGATGAATGTGTGAAAACTTTCATAATCTATATAAAATTATTGTTCCAAGAAGATTGGTGGGGTGGTTGAGTTGCTTCTTGGGCAGAAAATAAGATTTCATAAAATTGATAACTTGTTAAATAATTTACTTTCGGTTGAGTGATTCTTTGGGTCAACCACAGAATCGGAAAACAAGGGTACATGACAATGACATTTGACAAAATGATTTCATAGTATTTGCTAGAATTTGTGAGAACATGAGCTGGGCCTGCCTCTCTACCCGTAATCATTTTATTGGGCTTTAGCCCATTTATCCTATCCTAGATCAATCTCCTCATGGTATTGGCCCAGCACCATTTCTTCAAAAATTATTATTAGCCTGCACAAATCTTCCAGCATCTGTCTTGATCCATCCGCCCATGAAAATATTATAAAAGGAGGAACCTGTCCTAATATATACAAAACCCGATGCCTGATGACAAGTGTCACCGACCCCATCGTTCATACCTCAAAAACATGAACACGTGGCTCTTGCTTGGGAAAGGGGCAAACCCATTAAATCTTGGTCAGGCCTTGGAAAAAGTCTTGATTGAGTCCCCAAATAATTTTTCATATGATCAACTGGGGGTCTCTGATGTTAATTCTCAATCGAGTATCTTCTTTCATATCTGCACAGTAATTCCATCCATATTTTACCTTTTTTGATTTATTTAAAAGATTATAAACCTTTTAAAGAAACGAAATTTATTTTAACTTGTCAGATTTTGTTTTTAAAAAATAATAATTATGACTTAGAGAAATGCTGTGATAACTATTTTAATTATTGCTCTGACTTCTTAGGATTGTTGTTATCCTTTTATATGTTTCTGCATGCATCAGAAACTTGATTGAGAATCCCTGAAAGTACTTCGAGGATTCAATTGAGACAAAACTTTCTTTAACAACTTGACCAAGATAAAGTATGTAGTTAGGGTATTGGTTTTTAGTTTTTTCCGAAAACATTTTTATATGAAAGAATATGAGATCAAAGTAACAAAGATTATGATTTTTAAGATTAAAATGCAACATGATGGCCCTGAATGCACCCCAACTTATTTATTGTTTACTGCCAATCTGGACGGTGCTAAATCTAGTTCGACACGTTTAAGGCAGAATCTGATGCTTACTCCCTTCCTGTCAGGTGTCTTCAAGAACACCATTTAAGGAGCCCTTTACTTTCAAGTCTTTGTCCACTTGTCGTTACGATCTCTAAACAGTTTTCTCAGTCTCATTGATCGGTTTCAACTTCACCCTTCTTTCAGTTTCAGTTTACTCGGTCGTTTCTTTGAGTTTTGCTGTCACTAAGAAAACAGGAAGTGCAAGATCAGCAAATATGGGTCGTTTTTGGACTTTCCTCACTCACGCTCACACACTATCTGGGTTAGTTTTTGAGTGATCCCACGAAATTTCTTTCTTTATTTCTTTCTCTTAGGCCTTAATGTTTTGGTTTATGATCTGATTGATGTCTGTTTAACAACATGCAGGCCCGTCGTGATGTTGCTCTACCCCTTGTGAGAACCTGAACCATTTCCAAAAGTTCCAATCTTTTCTGCTGTGTTTCTGTATCTTGCTTTCATTTAGCGTGTGCGCACAGAATGATCTATTAAGCAATCATTTTTTGTAATGACCAGGTATGCAACAGTAATTGCTATAGAGAGTTCATCAAGGGATGATGATGAGCAGTGGCTTGCTTATTGGATCTTATATTCATTTCTAACTCTTACAGAGATGCTGCTCCAATCCATTTTAGAGTGGTAATTAAGAAGATCATGTTCAAAATTTTCCTTTTTGGGTTATTAGTTATCATTATATATACTCTCTTCTAAGATGGAGTATGTGTGTGTGTGTGTGTATTCTCTAGTTAATGGGGCTCAGATTACTATATTATTATTGTAGGATTCCTATATGGTACTCTTTGAAATTGTTGGCGGTCGCGTGGTTGGTTCTACCACAGTTCAAAGGGGCAGCTTTCATTTATGAAAGGTTTGTGAGAGAACATGCCAGGAGATTTATAGGGGAAAAAGATCATCCCCACCCCCATCACAAGTCTACCGGTGGTGGTGGTGGTGGTGGTGCTGGTACTAGTGGTGGTGGTGGCAGAGGCAAGAACAAGTTTGTTCACTTTATATCCCCCAATAAAGTAAGCAAACAAATCAATTCAACCTATCATTTTTCTTTCTTTTTGGATGCTGTGAATCCCACCTCTGTAAAACATATTTTGTCGGTCTAGAGCGATTAAAATCCCTATTGTTATAGATTTTAAAAAAAATATATATCCTGACTCGAACTCGAGATCTGCTATGCATATCGCAAGTTCTTTGTCATCACGGCATGACCCTTGAGAACAATTCAACCTATCATTACTTTTGCTTGAGCCACAATTTTTTAGGCTCTTTTAACTAGTTCCTAATGATCTTTCTGATGAAATTCTTATAATTTGTCATGAATTGTGCGTGCACAGGAAGAGCATGAAGTTTACTGAAGAGGGAAGAACTAGAAAAGAAGACCGGTAAAGACAGTCGGCAGCTTGTCTTTGTGGATCTTCTTGTCTTCACTTTTACTGTGTTGGTTGTAAATCTTTAACCCATGTACAAGTTCGAATGTTGTGGCTTTCCTTTCATATCATTAAATTTAAGTTAATGAGCTATGTTGAGAATCTATGATGGAAGATAGAAACGTTTGTCCCCTTGACGATGTTGATGCTCTGACTATTTTTTCTTCAATAATCTTACATGTATATCATCTTCATAATGCTGTGAAATTGACTGTTTGGAAATGTAGTTGCGGTTGTTTTTTAAAGTGTTTTTTGTTTAGAATTGTATCAAAATTATATTTTTTTTATTTGTTAAAAATCATTTTTGATATCAACATATGAAAATGATCTAAAAACATAAAAAAAAATTAAAAATAATTTTTTTTTATTTTTTTTCAAAAATATTTTTGAAACGTAGTGCCAAACACTCCCTAAATCCCCCTAAATCAGTAAAGTTAGCTGTTATCTGTTTAATTAATGGAATCAAAATACGTTTACACACACACACACCTTTGCAGTCGTTGATGGTTATGGTAGCTAGAAGAAATTGGAAACCATGTTTATCAGATTTTATTCATAGGCCTGCTCATGCAAACTCAAATTAAAGGATATGTTGAAGAAAAACAACAGAGAGCCTCCATTTATTGCTTACGGCTATAGATAGAATAGGGGTTAATTCGTTAAAAAAGTCTAGACTTCTAGTCCATTGTTTCCACAAGTAATGGAATATGAATAAATTTTTTATATAACATTTTCTGTCAACTCATGTAGCGTATATATTTTTTTGTTTTCAAGGGACGTGACGTGATAACTTAAAGTTTGTGATTTACACAGTAGGTCTCGAGTTCGAGTCAAGACGCGCATCTCTTGTAAGAATTTGAGACAACCGAAGTTTTACTTGCTTATTTGAGCACTTAAAGTACGCTTTCCAAGAATGAGGTTTTCTCGCATAAAAAAAGATACATTTTTTTCTTATGAAAAAAACTGTTATTGTTACATTCATGAAATTAACTCTTACTTTAAATAAAAATGAAAAGATAATTATTTAATATTCATCAAACTCATATTTTATTTTATAGAGATTAAAACGTCAATTTGAGTGAAAAAAAATTATTTTATTATTTTGATCCTCATCCATTGTTTCCACAAGTAATGAATCGATTTTATTTTTTTAGGGTTTCACTGGGGGGGTTCTCGATCATAAACCATTAATTAATAGTTAGTTGGACAAACGACCTCTTTCCCCATCATTCCCTAAGAAACAAAATTCTGAAAGATTATGTTCCACTCAAGCTAAGGATCCATTTTTCAAGAAATGTGTTTGAAAAAAAGAATATATATTTATATACAGTAATTTAAGGTTTTTTACACGATGAAAATATACTATTCATCATATTTATTTATTTATTTATTTATTTTATTGGAGAAAATACCTCCCTGACGTATCAAGTTTGGTGGATAGCCTATCGGATAATTTTGCAGTCTCTTTAATCTTACGTTAACTACTGGGCTCCCCTGGAAATGGTCGTTGCGGAGGTATAAAAGATGGTTGCGAGCTCAGGAAGTTGAGCTCTGGGCAAACTTTGAACCCTCTTATCAGCTCAGTAACTCACTAAAATCCACAACCCAATGGAGATTATTGTTGTCGTTGTTGTTTTGGGCTCAGAAACAGACCAAATAAATGTACATTGGAATCAAAGTTATTAATTCCGTTCTGTTCCGGCCGGAACGGCCAGAATATTCCATTCCGTTCAAAAAACCGAGACAAAAAGGCATCATTTTTATCTCGGTTTTAATTCCGATCCGTTTTAGAAATTCCGGTCAAATTTCGGCCGGAACAACTCAGTTCCGTGCCAGGTGTGCCATTTCGGCCATATTAAAAAATCATTTAACTTGCACACATCTTATATCACTGACATCATGTTAAGTGAGCAGATATTATAACTTTGTAAGTCAAGTTGATAGACTTTTATAGAAGAAATTTTTGCCTTGACATATTATTGTTCGATGTGGGATAAGTGAATAACATTTAAAGCCACGGATGAAAACTCCTTTCATGATTTCACCGATGTGGGATACTGGGATATTGAGATTTGAGATTTCACCTTCGGCTGTACATGACTACATATATATATATATATATATATATATATATATATATATATACATATATATATATATATTAAAATTAAAAATATATATATTATAAAAAAATAAAAAATATATATTATAAAAAAATAAAATTATTGCATCAATTTTGATTTTATAAAAAATAAAAATTATATTTATTTATGTTTGTTTGACTTTGTGTTTGTATTGTATAATTTAAAGTTAATTTATCTTGAATTTTAATTATGCTTGTTAAATTAATATTTTATTTTTTTCATATATATATATAAAAAATTAATTATATATGAACAGTACGACACCGAAACGGCACGCCGGAACGGTCCGAAACCGGAACGTTCCGTTCCAGTCGAAAAACCGGAATGGCGACCAGAACGGTATTGACAACTTTGATTGGAATAGCTAAGATTAAGATTATTTTATTTATTTAATCAAATGATTATAGATGCCAATAAAAGGTAAAAAAAAATCTTTGATGAAAGCAAATCTAATAAAAATTGCTAGCCCCCATAATCATACACACAGTATTAAGATAATCCCATAAAAAAGAGTAAAAAAAACAAAGATAAAAAATATTAAAGAATAAGATCAAAAACATTCTAAAATAATATTGAGAGGTGAAAATTAAAAAAAAAAACAATAATTAAAAAATTAACAAAAAATATTGAGTTAAACCATCACCTCATGCTATGGACACAGGAATGAGATAACACCATATAAAAAACCAATAAAAAAAAGATAAAACATCGAAGAATGAATTGAAAAATAAATCAATTTTATAAAAAGACTAAAAATACCAAATTTATATCATGCTAACCCTCTAAACCCATGAAATTAGTTATGAGACTGAGATTATCCCCGTAGAAGATAAAAAAATATCTAAAAGTATTAATGGATGAAATTGAAAAAAAAAACAATAAAAAAAATGAAGTGAATAATTAATAGGGACCAAACTTGATATTAAAATGAAATCAAATGACGAGGCATGAAATTGAAAATAAAATTTAATTAGTAAAAGGGTTAAGAAAATGGGGTCAAAACTTAATATAAAATCAAGTTAGATCAAATGACATGGACAAAATTGAAGGGAAAAAGTCAATTAAAAGAAGATAAGAAACAAAACAAATATATCAATAAAAAAATGAAAATCAAATTGCATTTAAAAGATAAATAATAGAACACAGTCATACTAAAAATAAGAAGTAAAGAGAAAACACCACTCCTAAATTGTTTTTTATTGTTCATCAAAAAAGAAAATGACCACGAAGTCCTAAAAATAAAAATATTTCTCACTTGAAAGGCTAATTTGGTAATCTCACTGTTGGATCAAAAAGCAAAAAGACCTTAGTGCCCAAGAGTTTTATATATACATGTGAAAAGACAGAACTACCCATCATATATATCTGGGTGAAGAAAGGGGAAATACCATCCAAATGTTCTTTGTCGTACGGTTTAGAATTCTTCTTCTTCTTTTATTTGTTTTTTAAGAACATGAATTAAACAAGTGCCCTTTTTGACTAAAAAATGCCTTCGCTAATAAGCAAGCCGAGAAAGCCTGCAAGAAGATATGCCAGGTGGCATTTCTTTAATTTATATACAGAAAAACGTGCACGAGGTCGGCTTCTTTCGCTTTAAACAGCACTGATGGCTTTGAAATTCCCCCTCCATTGTTCGATATAATTTAATCACCCTGTTTGTTTAATTATATTTCCCTCAAAAGAAGGTGCATACCATTGCTTGTACCGTGGAGTACATTCAACATCCATGCTTTTTAAAACAATACATACATACATACATACATGCATGCATCCCATTGCTTGTACTGCGGAGTACATGCACGTACAGATACAGGTATACAGCATCCATGCTTTTTAAAAGAAGGTTTCTGATATTTGTCGAAGGCCAAGAAAGTCTCATCTCCAGTTGGTCTTCTCTTTATGATTAGCAGGACCACGTGCTCTTTAGGTTTTTTCTTTCTTTGTTTAAGCATTAAGGTACCGAGTTGGGGTAGAATATTTGATACCAAGCATGCTTTACCGAACCTTGTTAGGTTTTGGTTCGGGAAAGAGCTAAGATATTAAAATTCTAATGTTTTGATAGCCGTTGTCCTAAATCCTGCAATTACATATTAAATTTATTTTGTATTTTAATCGAGATTTTATTTTTTAATTAATATTCTTTTAATTATTTTTATTTTTATTCCTCATTATTTAATTGATTGAGAAATGAAATTTATTGTTTTTCTAGATTAAGTGCTTCAAATCTAATAACTCCGGTCACGGTTTGAAAAGTCAACATGATTTTTTAGAGAGAAAATGCTATAATTCTTTTTATTTTTTTAACTGGATTATTCTAATCATATAATGTAAATTACTAATTTAATAAAATATCTCAAGTTGACCCCCACCTGAATTATATTTATTTTATTCCGTTTCAAAACTAGAACATTACTTTTATATATAAAAAAAAATCTGAACCGTGATGAAACGCAAACACCAAGGCTAGTGTGTGCGTAACTCTTCAAATGCTCTATTAATTAATACTGATATTGGTTGAATAAAAGCTACTTTTACATGCTCGATTAGGACCTCGTGTCCACTAATAGCTGACAGAGACAGAGTTTAGGCATGTAATGTTCCTGATCTCTTTTAATATAATACAGGAAAACAGGTAAAGGAAAGTGTCCTTAGGGGAAGAGGTTTTATGACAAAGTATTTGTAATTTGTACAACAAGTTTCGAGTTTGAGTTAGGACGTGTATTTTTTATAAGAATCTAGAATAATCAGGGTTTTACTCGCTCACCTAGATCCATAAAATATATTTTCCGGAAAGTGAGTTTCTGGAATTCAAATAAAAAAAAGAAAAGGAAAGTAAATCAATGACCTTAAAATGCATGCATGATGAGATTCTAATCCACAGATGGGCTATTCCCTCCTTAATTTCCTCTCTCACTTAAACATACAGAAGCTCAAAATTTAAATGACTCGATTCCTTTTGGTGAAATCATGGGATCTTGCCTTTGGCAAAAGCATGCTTGTTCTTTCCATCTTTACACGTCCACAAAAAAAAACTAAAAAAAAAAAACTTGAATCAAGGGCAACTCGATCTATAGTTGTGTGGTTGAGGAAAAACTAAAGGCAGACAATAATTACTTTCGAATTTCGAAGAATGGAACATCTGTCTCGAGAATCAATAGTGCACAGTTACCTTACCGAAAGCAAATTGCAAAAATAGCTTCTCTAGATGCATCTAAAGGGGCCCTGGAGCTTTTTCTACCCAATAAAGGTAATTGAATGACTGAACTTCGAAGCAAGATTGCACACTTGTTTGCTTGAAAAATATTTACTTGATACACCGCACGTATTCATCCAATATAACAACTGTGTTTAGCCATCCCCGATTATTACGTGTATTAAAAAATCATCTTATATAGAAATTCAAACTGTTAAGTGAGGCTCCAAAAATATAATTTATATAATTCTCTAACATATCCTCTCAAGTAAAAGTCTTCTGGACTTGAAACTTACACAAACTCATGTTTTCTTCTGCTTGGTTTTTCATCAAATAGAATGAGAGTGGTGAGATTCGAACTCGAGACCGTTAGGTCAACAAGACTCTGATACCATGTTAAACAATCATCTCACCTAAAATATCAAGATTTTAGGTGAAGTCCCAACAATATAATTTATACTATTCTCTGACAACTTGTTTGCTGACAGGTAATTGGGGAAGGTGTCTTCATTATGCTGCTGCAAGATATCAGTACAGGCGCGGACAGGTCGAGAGCTAGCGATCCCCAATGCCACAATACTTTCGTTGCCAAGCAAAAAGAAAAATCACATTAGACACAAGGAGATGAATATGTTAATTACATTTTCTTATTAAAGTAATCGTTCCCCTTTTCTTGCCAACTTCTTTTACTGTCAACATGGAAATCTATAGTGGATCCGTTCATTATTCAACTAAGCTTGTATAGACTGCCAGTAATAATGATACCTTAGAACGAGAGATGTATATTATACTTGTTTCTAAATCCATCGTGGATCTTAGCAATTTTACCAAGACCAAGCATGCAATTCTTTTGCACTGTTCAATGCCAATAAGCTAGAGAAGTGTGCGTGCATGCCAGAGGCTGCTAATTATTTTGTTTATCAGCAACAAAAACAAACTACTGCTAGCCAGCCAGCAACCAAAATATACCTTGCTTGTCTATTTTCAACTTTATTTTACATGAAAAATGAAGATGCATAAACAAAGAGCACAGTTCTCGATATCCTTTAGCTGCTATCCAAGAAGGACCTGCCCTCTATTTCTATGCCCTAGAACCACTCTAATGGGTTAATTTGTATATGATATCTATAATTCAAGTCATATAACACAAACCAATTAAGTCTTTAAATCTTTCATTAAGTAGGTATTTGTTGTGTGTGGATGTGTAGGCATTCTGATTTTATATCCACACAGGCCTCTATTCTGCCAATAATTTTTGAAAATGCCCCACCTCCCAGGAACTATGCCGGCTTCCCTTTTTCGTTCCACTAAACTACGTGCCTTCTACCGGTAGAATTATGCAAGGAAAAGCTTAGCAACTGCTCTATGAACCCCACACTTCTCTTCCACTGAGCACTGACGGGGAAAAAATCTAATGCTTTTATCAGTGGAGTTCCTGCATTGATATGCTTGGTGCGTATTACTCTCTCAAAATCCTGGAAACAAAAAAGCTTCATGTTTATCAACACTATTAAGAAAGTGTTTTGTAGATGTGACAATGATTGTTTTTTCTCTCTCTTAAATATATTAAAATAATGTTTTTTTATTCTTATACATAAAGAGATTAATTAAAAAAATATTCAAACTTTCATTAAATTCAGTTTGGAACGCAATTCTAAACGGCACTAACGTGGTTATTGAAGCAAATCTCCTAAGACAGCAAACATTTTTAGTTTGTTACTTGTAAGGGACACCGCGCTTCCTTGATCCTAAGCAAACATTCTTAGTTTTCTATTTCTGATATTCGTGAAACATGAAGCACTTCTCCTATCCCTCTAGATCAAAATCACTAAGCTAAAGTTTGTCAGTTGATGCCAGGCAACAGGAATTATGTAAGAAAAGATTTCCACTCTAGAAAGAAAAGGAGAATGTTTACAGCTTACACAGTTCAGATAGTTTTTTACTATATTAATCAGCTACAGGAAAGCAGGTAGCCAGAAGAGAAAAGTAGCCAATGAGCACTAAGCAATCTCCCACAGCTTTTCATAAAGTCATATAGCCATTCCAAAGCAAAGTAAAGCAGCATGTGTTTGGTTTTACCAAATTAACCTCCTTTTCCCTTCTATATAATTCCATGTTTACAAAGCCTTGTGTCCAGTCAAATGGCAGTTCTCTTTTAAAACTTGCCTACGAACTCTTAATTTTCAGAATTGTCTCTCTTCCTTTAATTTCCTGGTGGATAGAGTGAACCTCTTCTACACAAAATCAAGAAATGGATCTCATTAAGTTGAGAGAGATTCATGCAATTAACAAGTCCAAGAAGCATAGACTTCTTGACAATTGTTTCCTGTATTCTTGTACAGTGTTGACTTGTACTCTTTTCTGTTCTAGCCCTTTCTGGTTTCCCTCCCTATTTCATTCCATGAAGCTCTTTCTCTTCGTCTCCCTTCCAAAACTTTGTTCTCTTTTACTCAGCCCCAAGTTTATTTTCATAGTTGGCAACCTCATAATCGTCGTCCTTGTCGGAGAGTCCAAGTACTTCACTTCAAGCTCTCCATCGGCGACTGATGTTTGCTATGATGAGTACATCGACCAGAAAAAGAGCCTTCAGGCAAGTTCAGCTGGCGTGGGAGAGAAAAAAGAGGTGAAAATGGAGAAATCTTACAAAGAAAAACAGAGCAAAACTTGCGAAAGCATGAAGGAACGTAAGGATTTAGACGGAGAAGAGTTCAGTTTGCCGACAGAGGAGTTGAAAAAAAGGGCTGATGATTTCATTGCAAGAGTCAACAGACAAAGGATGCATGAAGCTTGGCAGGCTATTAGTGTGCTATAGTTAATAAAACCAAGTAAATTAGTGGGCATGAACTAGTAGTTTGGTTTTTGTGGATTAAATCTGGGTGAGTTTAAACTATTGGATGGTCCTGTACATGACCCTCAATTGAACTAGAATCTTAGCTTGAAGTGAATATTCCTCTATCTAATTATCCTAGTACATAAACATCATGTAATATTCATGGTTTCGGACAACATAGAATACAGTCTATCCTTTCACCATTCTATGAACTTGCTTCTGACTAATTTTGAAACGAATACTAGCAAGTCATCCATGGAAAACGGATTGGATCGCTTGATGATACAAATGATGAACACATGAACCAGATTTCACAGGATCCCAACATGTATAATCATCCCTGAAATATTTTGATGAATGGACTAGACAAAATATCCTATCTTCCTTCTATGCGTGAAACCAGAAATCAAAAGATTATGTGCTGATCGTCTTGTGTTAAGAAAAAACCATGAATGAACTTAGCTGAATATTTGTAGCTGAAGTAACTCACTCGATTCAATCTTTAAAATTGGCAGCACAAAAATGGCAAGTTTTTTCCCGTTTTCCTGTTGGTTGTTAAGGTAGCAAGGATGGGGCCCTGTCTCTGAGTTCTACCATGAATGTAGTCTCAGATGGGTTTTTCTGATCAGGATTATTCCTGATAGGTTGTCTTGCAAAAGAGAGTGGTGCTGGACGACTAAATATCGATTTTATGGCAAGTATTTCTATGGCCCAATTATTAATGCGAATGGAGAAAAAAAACAGGTTAGTCAATACCAGTAAAACAGAGAGATTTCTGACAGGAAACAGAATTTGTAAGGAAAACGCTGAGGAGAAAAAGTCATTAAAGAAGCAAAAAATGGACCTTGGTCAATCATGGCAGTCGGGTCAGTTACTGTCTAGGGGTGAATAAACCCTCTGCTTTCCTTTCTTTCAAAGCCACAAGCCAAGAGGATTCGCTGTTCAATTCTCTGTTCTTCAGCGAGACGACTCCTTATCAAACCCCTCCAGAGAGTAAATTACACGCGTCATACCTGTACTACGATAGGATGATTACCTAAGTCCTCACTTTAATCTTTATATTATAAATATAGATCCACTTCAGGTTCTGACAAGAAAAAAAAGTTAAGGTTGCTGGGTTGTCAACTCACAGGTTCTTTGGTAAACTTAAATTTTTATTCTTTCTTCTGAACCATGTAGTTTACGTTCTTTTGTTAAGGAAAATTTATTCGGGTTAATCCAGTTAGTTTTAACTAGTTCAACCTGGTTACAGGCTAGTCAATTTAAAATCGAATTAGTTCATTAGTAAAAAATATTGGTATGAAAAAATTAATAAAATTGATAGGAAAAAACTTTTTAATTTAATTTTTTGTTTACCTCAGTTTTTAAATTAAATTATATGGAAATTGTTTTGATGTAATATAATCAACGTGGTTAACCTAAAAACAACTTAGCTGACTAATAATTTTATTTATTTATGTTTATTATGATTATGATGGTCAGATTAATTCTAATGGATATTATTCGACTCTTCTTTTCTTTTTTTTATTACTAACAATCAATATAGCTGCTTGTAAAAAGAAAGTGTTTGAATTATTCGTCGTGCCTAGCAAAAGACTTCCTACGTTAATTACTAGATTGTGAAGAGATAGAGTGTCGTTCATATAAACAAGACATGTTTATACGTTTTTGTTCTCCCAATATTTGCTTAAGAACCTTGAATATGCCTCGAAAATTTCCCTATAAAAAACAAATTGAAAAAAAGATAATCAATTAAAAAGAGATTAAAAAAGTGAACATAGTCGGTCCGTGAATTTCATGATCCAAATCATGAGCAAAGATAACCACATAAAAGCAAATAGCTGTTTTTTATATATAAAAAAAAATCAATTTTTAATCGATTCAATATTAAATGATAATATCAAAAATTGATTTTAGAAAAAGCAGCAAAAAAATACAATTTGAATTATTATAGATTAACTTGTTAAACTTGTAATATAGCCATGAGATCAAAATAAGTGCATAGAAAAAAAATAAAAAAAAATCCTTATAAAGCTACATTTCCAACAAATCTAATGTTAAAATGGAGAAAGAAAAATATAAATTCTTGAGAGTGATATACAACTCAATATAAAAAATTGAAAAAAAATGAAGCATAATTCTCAAATTAATTTAATATTAAAGGATAAAATTAAAATTAGGTCGTTGAAGGTTAGAATGTTTTTTTTAAAAAAAAAACACTACACAAAAAAAATAAAAAAAACAAAACAGTATTTCAATTATTATATGGGTGTAATTTCAGTAATTTAGCCATACCCTAATGTTTATTATTTTTAAGGGGAATATTGTTATTATTTATTTATACATGGCAACCAAGGTCAGGACGAGAAAAATCATTGATTTCCCCCCCCCTCTTTTCCTAAATACAGAGGAACTGGTAGAATAACAGTTTAATGCTTCCTGGTATGTTGCTGAGCTTACTCTAGCTCCTCTGTTTTCGTTTTATTTTGATTCTCAGTTCTTATCCAATGCTTCTCATGAGCTAATGTCACTACTGGATTATATTTATATCTATTAGGATTGGTTCTTTTGTTTTTTTTCCTCTGCTGATGTTTGTCTCTCTTTTTGTTTTAGGAATAACTCTTGGTGTGGTGGGAACGCAGTTTGGAAAAAAAGTTGTGTTTGGGTGTTTGATAAAGGTAAAAAAACTGGAAAATTGATGCGAGTCCCACTTGATAAAATCAGTAAACCTCCAATTCATGAAAAGCAGCTTTTCAACCTGTGGTTTATCAGCTGTTTCCTTAAGATTTTACCGTTGTTATTTATTAGAAATTAATCCTTCCCAAACCCTCGTCATCTGCCTCTCGTCCCTCACTCTCCCCCTTCTCTTTCACCCTCCCGTCCCTCACTGCCTCCAAAAAACGCAGAACAGGGACAGATCATGCTAAAAACAGAAGAAGAAATTCAATTAAACGAGAAATAACAGAGGAACCAGATCTAAGAAATAAAGAGGTGAGGAAATAAAGAGAGATCTAAGCATGGTTGTCAAAATCGCGATTTTGACACGACAGGGAAGGGGCTTCGGAAAATCGGATCGTAAAATCGTACCTAAATTTTTTCGTACAAAAATCGTGTAGGTAGAAAAATCATAAAATCATAAGTAAAATATTTTTGAATACAATGCAACATAATTATGGCCATAAAACTTCATTAGTTAAGGTTCATGCATGATTCAAAATAACTTAAAAATACATTACAAAACAATTATGTCTATAGAATTTCATTAGGTAAAAACTAACAAATTTAAAATAAATATTTTGTTGGTGTGCTATATAAATTAAAATCAGTCTCATGACTGTCATTTTCCTAACTATTTTTAATACATTCATCAAAAGCATTACTATTGAAATAATTATCAGTACTAATATTGATATTAACACCGATGTTACTAGTATTAGCTCAACTCCAACAAATTATTTTGATATCAGGACATAAAAATAATTTAAAAACATCAAAAAAATTCAATTTCAATTAAAAAATAAAAAAATTATTTTTTAAAAAAAAATTAAGAATGATTTTAAGTTAATATTAATGATTTTTAATAGTGATTATATATATATATATATATATATATATATATATATATATATATATATATACACAGAGAGAGAGAGAGAGATATATAGGTAGGGGGGGCAGGGCATGGCCTGGCATGACCTATGGCCTAGCTGGGGGCAGTGGCAGCTTTTATTTAGATGTGAAAGGATAGGAAAATCGGACTGATTCGGTCCGATTTTATGATTCCATGAGTTTGATTGAATTTGACTGAGTTTGATTAAAATTGATTTTTTTATCCAAGTTAACAAAGTTTGATGAGTTGACTTGTAAAATCGTACGATTTTATAAGTCAACTCGCGATTTTAACAATCATGTATCTAAGAGAAGAGACCATCGCCGTCCTTATCGAATAGGCTGAAAGCTTCTTGAACTCGGAGATCTGGTCGTCGGTGCCATTTTTGTTTGGAGAGAAGGGAAATATCAGAGAGGCAGATAAATGTATAGAAAATAGCAAGAAATGTGTTTATTATAAGTAGAGGACGGTCGGTGATATTTGATGGCTGGCTGGTCTTTCTCAATCTGACTCTTGGCTTTGAAAAATAAATAGACAAAGGAATGCGTCCACGTGGGGTCTTTTTCTTTCTTATTATAAATGAATGTGCTCTCATTGGTGTTGTTCTGCATCTATTCTATCTCCTTCGCACTTAATTAAAATATATATATATATATATATATATATATACACATACATGTTGTCTATGATATTTAAAGTAATTTCACAAGTTAAAAAAAGCTTGATAACCAAACACATGAAACTGTTTTTTATTAACCTCAAACTCAACCACAGTTTTAATCAAACACTTCAAAAATTATTTTGAACCGCGGCTAATGTATTTTTCATGAAACTATTTTTTTTAAACCTCAACCACAAAAACAAAAAGAATACTAAACACACTCTTGATAACGTTCAACAACTGCAGGAGAAGCTGAAAGTGTTTAGAGTGTTTTATTGAACAAGTAAAGACAGATTTTGTGCTGTTTTATCGAGTGAGAAATTGAAGAATTGATTGCATATGTTCACTGCAAACTGAAATGCTGAATTATAGCAACAAAATATGCCATGTACAGCCAACAAACTAACAAACTCCTGATCAAGTCCTTTATTGCAGCAGAAATATCATAACAATGACAGCAACTTAAGGCAAAACTTCAACAAAACCTTTCAAGCCAAGGTTTTTAAATTGGCAACAAATCTTTTCGACAAAATAGAAATTGCTGTGTTTTGGTGTTTTCTCTCCGACCTTAATTACTGAAGCACGCCATGGATTTGATTCACAAAGTCCTGAACATTGTACTTCCTCCTATAACATTGATTCTGCTACTTCTCTTCCTGCCGTCTTTTCTTTTTTTCAATTTTATAAGCCGTATAAAAAGATCAATAAATAGCGAAGTGGTGGCAGGAAAAGTAGTTCTAATCACCGGTGCATCCTCAGGCATTGGCGAGGTTGGTGTGCTAAAGATTTGGAATCTTGTTACGATTATTACTGGGATTCTACTTGTTTAATGCCCTAATTGTGTTTTGTGATCTTTGCAAGTATCTTGCATACGAGTATGCTAGGAGAGGAGCATGTTTAGCCCTAGCTGCTAGAAGGCAGGAGCGTCTTCGAGCAGTTGCTGATAAGGCAAGGGTTCTGGGTTCACCAGATGTTATATTCATCCCTACTGACATTTCGAAGGTTGAAGACTGTGAGCGGTTTATTAACGAAGCAGTGGATCATTTTGGAAAGTGTAAGGATCTCTTCTTATCTTCTTTCAATTTCAATCTATGTGCAAGATTTTTTCATAAAAGTTGTTCTACTATGACTCACGGGGTTTGTGCATCAGTGGATCATCTGGTGAACAATGCTGGTATTGTTCAAATTGACATGTTTGAGGATTGCAAGCCAATATCAGATTCTGCAACACTTACGGTACGCTTTTTGGTGCACCAGTTGATATTCATAGGCTCGAACGATGCTCTGTTAAACAGCTGACACTGTATATAAGGTCATTTAGATATAGGAAAATTAAGTACAACACTATAATTTTCCATCAGAAGCTGTTTAACTTGAGTGAATCAATTTGATTTTCCTTGACAGAAAGAGTTTTCAGCTCACGTCTTATCTCTTTCTAGAGTAGGGTAAAATACTTGCCAACTTAAGAGCTCAAAGCTATTCATGTTTATGATATTTTGCCATGCCAGAATATTTTCTAAAAGGATCCATTTCGGTGCCTTTCGCAGAACACAAATTTCTGGGGTTCCGTTTATGCCTCCCATTTCGCTATTCCACACCTGAGAAAAAGTAAAGGGAGGATTGTAGGGATTTCTTCGATTGCTGGATGGTGCTCGGTGCCCAGGATGAGCTTCTATAGCGTAAGAAATGTCCTTGAAATATGCTGCACTCAGCCATTTTAGAGTAACTAATGAATATTACAATGTCATCAGGCAAGCAAAGCAGCCATTACAAGTTTTTATGAGACACTGCGTGCTGAGTTTGGTTCGGATATTAGAATAACAATCGTCACTCCTGGTGTAGTTGAGTCTGAAATGAGCCAAGGCGATTCTGCGTCGAAGGTATTTATGAAGGAACTACATGGAGAAAATACATATGAATGCCGTTTTATTTACTTCTGAATCCTCGCATGATGTTCTTTCTTTCTTTCTTTCGGCTCATAGGATTTCACCTTAAATTGGATTTAGGAAACATTATGTGATATAAGGAGGACATTTCCCTTGGATACAAGTATTACCAAAATCGATCCACACAGTTTGATTTTCTAACAATTCCTTAACCGGAATTTTCTGCAGGCCCAGTTAGACTTTGTTCTGGCCGAGTCGACTGAAAGGTGTGCTAAGGCAATCGTGGACAGCGCTTGTCGAGGAGACAGGTACTTGGTAGAGCCGTCTTGGGCGAGGATTACGTTTCTGATAAAAGTCCTCTGTCCTGAAGTGATGGAGTGGTGGCTCCACCGGGTATTGGTTGCTAAGAGGTCAAAGAAAAGTAACTAGCATGAGCATCTGTATCTCAATAAACAGGCATCGAGATAAAGCCAGGTCTCAAGCAGTGGTTCTGTTTCAGTTCTATTCATCTGAAAACGCAGAATGTTTTCCCCTTTAATAAATAAGCCATTCTTAGTTCGTTCTACAAGTAGAATATGGTCTTTGATATGTTTTGCCGTTCAATATCACGGCTGCTCCAATGACAACAGCTGTGAATGATGTGTTGAATTCCTGCAAAACAGAGGTGCTCTCTCATTTAAGGATTCTTTAGTATGCGACTGAGAGGGCTATGTAAGGATTTAGGGTTTTTCTTGGCAGTGGTGGAGAAGGAAATAATAGAAAACAAGGGTTGGAATTAGTATTCCCTTGCATAGAAGAGGCATTTTCTGTATCTTGTCAGTGCCCTATCTGTGTTTGGTAGTCAATAGGAATGAATATATTTTGAGCATGGATCAAGTCATCTCTAAAGGTGGTTATGTGTGGCTTGTAGTAGTTGAGATTGGCCAAACCATTAACGGCCACGCAATTTAATGTGAACTTTTTTTTTTATACAAGGAAACCTCGCTCCCTGGAAAACGTATTTTATGGATCAGGTGAGCAAATAAAATCCCGGTTGTTCCAGACTCTTGCAACGGATGCGCATCTTGATTCGAACTCGAGATCTGCTGTGCAGATCACAACTCCTTTGTCATCACGATACACCCCTTAGAGACAATTTAATGTGACTATCAACTCAGTAGCACGAAATCTTGCCTGCAGGATTCAAGCGTCAGCTGAACTGAAGGGTTGTTGTTTTTTGTTTCCTCGGGATTGACTGAGAAAAAGAAGAAACGCAGAAGAGCACTGATGGATTTTGCATAGACATTCGACTTGCATATTTTCAAGACATCAACCATCTTCATCTCATAACATTACAAATAAATCAAAACATCATTGATGCTTTTCACAGGTCTGCTCAACTTTGCTCGTCAGGATTGGATCTTTTTATGCTCAACTCAGCAGGGATAACACAGCCTCTCTTGACAAAATAAAAAACGATTGTTCGCGGTCCTCCTAAAGCGGCAGCAGCATCTTGGAGGATTAAATTAGTTGGAAGAATTATTGAAACAACTTGGGAGAATGGTGTCAATGAAAGATTTAGCATCTCCTTCGATGGAATTTCTCTTTTCATGTAAACTTTAAGGCCATATGAACAGCAGGGTCATTTGCATGAGCTAAAAAGTACCTTAAACACCAAGTCTAAAGCATCCTGATCAAATGCGCCATCAAAACTGATTTTGATTGACTCAAGAGGTGATGCTAGCCAGGAAGATTTGAGTGGTAGGAAAATAGATACAAATTAGAAGCCAGGAGGTAATGATATAGCAATAATGGAAGAAACAAATTGAGATTTTGAGCGAAATAAAATTTATTTTGTACTGGTCATTCCTGACAGAACGGAACATAATAGAATTGACAACCTTATTTATAAGAGTGTCATGCTATCTTGTCTACGGGAAAAAAAAAAGAGAGGGTAAAATCTCATCTCCATAAAGGAATTGTTTTGTTATATCACATTTCAAGTCACCTGAATATATTTAAAAATTTACGTTAATTTCTTTATATGATAACGGAAAATCACATTGAACAGCAAAAACAAGAAAGTGGTGGAGGGATGAAAAGAAAAAAGAAAGAAAAATGACATCGGGTTTACATAAAAAAAAATTAAGAACAGAGTTTGTAATGCTTTGACTACCTGTCAATAAAAGCATAAAAAAAAGGTTTGTGTTTAGATTTTTTATTGGCTTATAATAATTCAAATTTATGATCTTTCTATAAATATAAGGATCTTGTATGCAGATATAAAACTTGAGGTATTAAATACTTGAGTCTTTTAGTGTTTTCAACCTGCCCAGGAGGTCTGAATCCAGATTTTAGGATCAACATAAAACACCTCTTCCTTT
This sequence comes from Salix brachista, assembly GCA_009078335.1. Taxonomy (NCBI): domain Eukaryota; kingdom Viridiplantae; phylum Streptophyta; class Magnoliopsida; order Malpighiales; family Salicaceae; genus Salix; species Salix brachista. Next base: position 15,705,389 of record CM018586.1, read on the forward strand.
TTTAACATATGGGAGATAAGCTTATTGTTTTTAAGGAAAATGTTGTTATTATATACTTAAACGGGGCAATCAAGGCCAGGATGAGAGAAAAAAATATTGCTTTTATTTTTTATCGCTTTTCCTAGATATGGAGGAATATATATATATATATATATATGGCAATAGCTGTTATTATATATTTATACAGAGCAACCATGGCCAGACGAGAAAAAAACTTTGATTTTAATTCTTATTGCTCCTCCCAGATACAGAGGAGCTTATAGAAGAGCGGTTTTCTGCTTCCTGTATGTGCTCTCTCACTCTCACTCTGTCTCTGTTTTCATTTTGTTTTAATTGCCAGTTCTTGTCCAAATACGAGGTCGAGCTATGTTTCTGATGTTAAATTTTTGTTTTCATAAATTTCTAATGATTTTATGTGCTTGTGTGTTAGAATCACGATTGTCCGTTTAAGTTTAACTCAGGATTTTTGTTCTGTTGTTTTCCCCTCTCCTGTTGTTTGTTTTCTCTGTTTTTTTTTGTATGAATATTCTTTGGCTATGGCATCCACATCTGAGTAGTTCATGTTAATGGCGGTTTAATGTATGTGTTTGGTACTTTGGTTATCTGTTCCGATCTTATTGGAACTAGCAGACAGGATATAACCTAGTGGTTAATTTGTGTGTTTGATAGGCGGTCCATGCATTTTGAAAAGTATTTTTAAACATTTAGTTTTGTTTGAAAATGTGATAAATTTTGTTTTTTATAATGTTTTTTTTGCTTGTAATATCAAAATAATATATTTTTAATTTTAAAATTTTATTTTTAACGTCAGGACATCAAATCAATACAAAAATACTGAAAAAATAATTGAAAAAAATCAAATTTTCATGAAAATAAGGTTGAACTGCAGCCCCACCAAGTGGACAGGATTTTTAGAAGCATTGCTCACTTGAACACAATTGCATGAAGGGTCAAGGTTCATATTATATTTTTAGAGTCCCTATTTTATATTTTGATCTTGGAACCTTGAGAAACCTGATTTTAGTTTGATTGGTAATCATGTTCAGCTACAGCAACAGAACCTTTCAAGCCAAAATTTGAAAACTGGCAGCAAATATTACCGATCGAGAACCTGAGCTCAGCTACACAAGAAACAGAAATTAGAGTGTTTTGGTCTTTTCTCTCCGACCTTACTGAAGCACAGCATGGATTTGATACACAAGGTCCTGAACATTGTTCTTCCTCCTATAACATTGATCCTGCTACTTCTCTTCTTGCTGCCTTTTCTTTTTTTCAAGTTTATAAGTCGCATAAAAAGATCAATAAATAGCGAAAAGGTGGCAGGAAAAGTAGTTCTAATCACCGGTGCATCCTCAGGCATTGGCGAGGTTGGTGTACATTCTCTGCACAGAAGTAAATGAGGAGCGTCTTCGAGCGGTGGCTGATAAGGCCCGGGAGCTGGGGTCACCGGATGTTATAGTCGTCATCACTGACATTTCGAAGGTTGAAGACTGTGAGCGGTTTGTTAATGAGGCAATGAATCATTTTGGCAAGTGTAAGAATCTTTTTATCTTCTTTTAAATTGAGTTTACGTGCAAGGTTTTTTCATAGGATTCGTTGTTTTACTATGAATTCCTGGGGTTTGTGCAATAGTGGATCATCTGGTGACCAATGCTGGTGTTGCTCAAATCGACATGTTTGAAGATTGCAAGCAAATATCAGATTTTGCAACAACTATGGTATTTTTTTTAACCGCAACCGTTGATGTTTCTGACATTTTGCCAGGCCAGAATATTTTCTAAAAGGATCCATTGTGGTGCCTTCTGCAGAACACAAATTTCTGGGGTTCCGTATACGCCTCCCATTTCGCTATTCCACACCTGAGAAAAAGTAAAGGGAGGATTGTAGGGATTTCTTCGATTGCTGGATGGTGCTCAATGCCTAGGACGAGCTTCTATTCTGTAAGAAATTTCTTTGAAATTAATATGTCGCCCTCAGTCAGTCGTTTTTAGAGTAACTAATCAATATTACAATGGCTTCAGGCAAGCAAAGCAGCCATAACAAGCTTTTATGAGACACTACGTGCTGAGTTTGGTTCGGATATTAAAATAACAATCGTCACTCCTGGTGTAGTTGAGTCAGAAATGACCCGTGGTGATTTTGTATCAAAGGTATTTCTGAAGGAGCTAAATGGAGAAATTACATATGAATGCTCCTCTATTTACTTTTGAATCCTTGCATGATGTTTTCTTTCCTTTTCTTTTTTGGGTAATGGGATTTCACCATGAATTTAATTTAGGAAAAATTATGCGATATACATGATAGTTAGCAATCCCACGTTGCATTTGATTAGTTCTTCAAGATGGAAATTACAATATAAAAATATATTTGGTTGAAGATATAGAAAATATTATGTAAAATAAATATGTTGGGCATTTCCTTTTGATAACTTTTGATTTTCTAACAATTTCTATAACAGGGTCAAATGGACTTTGTTCTGGCCGAGTCGACCGAAAGGTGTGCTAAAGCAATCGTGGACAGCGCCTGTCGAGGAGACAGGTACTTGGTAGAGCCGTCTTGGGCGAGGATTACGTTTCTGATAAAAGTCCTCTGCCCTGAAGTGCTGGAGTGGTGGCTCCACAGGGTATTTGTTGCTAAGAGTTCAAAGAAAAGTAACTAGCATCAGCATCTGTATCTCAATAAACAGGCATCGAGATATGCCTCAAGCAGTGAATCTGTTTCTTCTTCTTTTTATTCCTCTGAAAACTCAGAATTTTTGCTCCTCTGATACATAAAGCGATTCGTAATTCATTCTACAAGTAGAATATGGTCGTTGATATGTTTTGCAGTTTTAATATCAGAACCACTCCATTGACAGAGGCTGTGAATGATGATTGAATTCCTGTAAAACAGAGAGGTTCTCTCATTTAAGTATTCTTCAATGATTCAGTATGAGACTAAGAGGGCTATATTGTTAGAGAATAATATAAATTATATTTTGGGACCTCACCTAATAGCTTAAGTTTTTAGGTAAGATGGTTCTTTAACATGGTATCAGAGCCTTGTTGACCCAGCGGTCACGAGTTCAAATCTCACTACTCTCTTTCTATTTGATAAAAATCAAGCACAAGTTGGTGTGGACCTATGTAAGTTTCAAGTCCAAAAAGCTTTCACTTGAGGGGGTGTATTAGAGAATAATAAAAATCATATTCTGAAACTCATCTTAACCTTTTAGGTAAGATTGTTATTCAACGTATATAATGATTTAGGGGGTTTCCTTGGCAATAGAGCAGCTTAATCTGTGCATGTTAGACTCGCGTGCACAAATGGTTTATATGTAAAGATTGAAATTATTTCCTTCCTGCTTAGTACAGAAAATCTGCGAGGAATATATTATCTTGTTACAGGTGAGCTCGCACAATGATGGCTCGTTTCAGCTTAGTGGATAATATGACTACATCTTTTATCACGAACAGAGCATGACCACTCATTAAAGACTATTATCCCACGTAATTTCTCTTAAATTAAGTCATACGATGCTTTGATATTTATGTCCCCTCTCCATGCAAGATAGTATGTTTCAGAAATATAAAAACCTCCATAGAACATGAGGTAAGGGGTCGTTCCCATTCATTATAGACGTTCATGTTTTCCCAGCATCTGCATTTATCTTCTTCAATTCTCATAAGCATAGAACACACAACATGAGGTTTTATTCCTCTTACACCCGTGTTAACTCAAGTAGTGAAAGAGTTCTCTAGATTCAATAGAAAACTTGTTTCTGTTTCTTCATTGTGGAGGAAGCCATGGATTTGATCCACGTCCTTGTGAACCTTGTAGTCGCTCCTGCAGCCTTAATAGCACTCTTCAGCTTCCTACACGTTTACCACTTTTTGCAGCCTTAATAGCACTTTGGTCTCTGTGAGTGAAGCACTTTGGCCACTGTAAGTAGACCGTCCAAGGTCTGAGCTAGCAGTATCAATCGATTCCGATTTTCTTTGGGAATTTTAATGCAATGGAAGGATCTTAGTAATTGCTTCAGTTGCCCCATTTCTACCTATCCCAAGACTAAGCTTCTATGATGTAAGATTTTCCACCTACTTTCAAATCTGTCTGTTCAATTAATATCCATTCTGTTTCCACAATGTTTATAGGCAAGTGAAGCAGCTGTATATAGCATGTATGTGACAGTAGAATTAGGATCAGAGATCGGAATAACAATTGTTATTCCTGGATTGATCAAGTCAGAAATGACACGAGAAAAAATCCTAAACCAGCAGGTCAAATTGAAATTAAAGAAATGAGAAGGGTAAATTTCCATTCCCATGATATAACAGGATTGAATTGCTTGTTAGGCAATGATAAATCCGATGGCAGCGGAGTCCACTACAGAGCGTGCCAAAGCAATTGCAGATGGTGCATGCCTTCCATAATTTATTTCAAGTACTTTTGCCCTGATACAGTAGAGTGGAGCAACCGTTTATTATTAATCTTGACAATATCAATCTGAAACAGATGGAGTTAAGAAGTACTGAGAAGATCCTCCATCTAGCAACTAAATGAAGGTCGGTCTTGCATCTATAGCATTTTAACCTTAAGCCCTGAACACATAATGGAAGCTTCTTGCATCGTGTCTCAGGTTGTAGCACAGAAGTTTTCCTCAACTAGCCTGTATTGCATAATTATATCTGTCTCAAGAATTAAGTGATGAATTTATGGGGATATCATGCATGATTTATTTTGAAGCAACAGTAGAACTTTACTTGAAACCTATGATAATTTTACAGAAATTTATATCCATTCACAAACATGGCATATTACAGAGAATGTGAGGAATTATGCTGAGAAAACCAAAAAAGAAATCCAAGAGCCATAGAAAATAAGAGCAAAAGGAAAGTTAATGGAGTCGCGTGAGTGTACCTCGTCTAAAAGTTAATGAAGCAAACAGTGGCTTCTCCTTGTCTCGTTAATATTCGTTCTCAGGGATGATCCTCCCCCCTCCCTTGTATACGAGTGGCTTTGGATTTTTACATAGATAAAATTTCATGTACATCTCTTCTGGGCACAATTGGTAAATCTCCAGTTCATAGTTTCACCCATTCGTAAACAAATGACTTGATGTGATGACCGTCTTTGCCAAGATCAGCAGCAACACACAAGTGTCATGAAAACCACATGACTCAATTTCATGCTTAAAGTGTCATCAACATTCACCTTCTCAGCCATATATACATGTGGCAAATAATCTCAATCGATATCAGGCTGGACCATGTTTTTTCTAGTCGCTGCAAAAGAATTCAGGCTATCTTATAGTGCCTGGTGAGCGAGCAAGAATATGATCTAGGAATCTGCATAACCATACTGAGAGAAGGTTCCTCATTTGACCAGAAAAGGCAGCAAAAAATTTCGATCATAATCAACTTTCATTTCCCTATAAGCAATCGTTGCATGTGAAGCCATTATGGTGATATATCAATGGGTGCCATGGAGGAATGCTGCGATGTTAGGGCAGAAGAAAAGGACTTCAGTCTTCTCATGAGCAACCATGCATCAGAAGAAGGACAGCCTTGGTTCATCTCAAGAGTAACAGGAAGTTTAGAGGCTCCATTTATCTCTACCAGCATTGTTCCCTAGACCAAAGTATTTCCAGATTGAGTGAAACTAAAATAAACCGTGCTTAAAAAATCATCAACATGACATTTAAAGAACATTGAAGTCTTCCTATGAGGAGAAGTTGACTGATTCTTCAATTAAGCTCAACTTCATAAATAATTAAGGGTTTAACATATAATACCTCAAAATTCACTAAGAACATCTGAAATTGTCTCAGGGTCTCCTTCATTCCACCAACTCTCTTTGTATCTGACGAAGAAAGAGCAGCAGTAACCTCCACAGGAGAACAACCTATTCCTTTTAGCACTACCTGAAAGTAAAAATGACTGGTAAAACTATAAAGAAAAATTCTACCCCGTAGCATCAAAGGGTAAAACTCCAACTAGGAACTCACATTGTGATCGATTAGGATCTCAGAAATGAGGCTGCCATCATCAACATAAACCTGAAGCTCATATGTCGCCCTCTGCTTATATTGGAATCCCTTTACACCGGTCAAGAAGCACTGCAAATTTTTATGTTAACATATTAGAAAGCACTGAAGCAGTAGAAAGTATGGATACTATATGGGTTTGATATGTTCTTTCAATTATATGCTCAAATAACATCAAAATGAAAACTCATTGTTTTCATGGGAATTTATTCTGATATGTAAGACTGCACCACCATATAAAAAGTTCTTTGGTTAATGGAGTTAGAATAATTCACATTTCCGTGCAACATAATAAAGGTGTTTAAACTATTATGGTCACTATTTAAATATAATCCCACCAAAAACGAGATCCAGAGTCTCACACTTTGGTATCCATGTGAAATAGTTCTTAAAACTCATATCATTGTGGTTACAAAGTGCAAGTATTCACCATTACAGCAAAAGAAGGCCCGCGAAAGTCAGGAAACTATAAGCATGAAATAAAACAATAAACCAGTAGGCTGCAAAGGAGTTACACCATCCTTACCACGTTCCTTCATCATTCATCAGCATAAAAATCAAAGCATACTCCAATATATTTTTTCAAAATATTTCAGCAAGTGAATCTGTCATTTTTCACGGGCATAGAAAAAATTATATAAGATTTTATACATAATCCAAAACCTAGTAGCAGCAATAGAAGTTAGTAAAAAAATTTAAAATAATAGTAAGAAACTATAAAACAGAAAAAACTCATTCATTCTGTTTGTCTTTTTAAAATAATATTTTGTTTTCCATAATACCTATGCTATACACACTATTCTTTGCACCCTACCCAGAATACTGAAGTTAAGACTTCTGCTACTTGCACCGAATTCAGTTGAGAAATAAATGAAGCCGGTCAAAATCCAAATCACAGTCTGTTTTAGGAGAGCACATAATTCCAATGTGCAAAGATAAGCACTAGATGAGTAGCACATACTTGCACACATGCTCAAAAAGAGAGATACTACGCACCTTGATCTTTCCTCGAACAGAAGGTTCTTTCTCCTTCATTGCAGCCCATTTAGCTGACAGACTAGCCAAATATGTGAATGGGATTTCTCGGTCTCTAGATAATATGAGGGTGTGTTCAAATTCAACAGTCATTCGGACATCCTCTTGCTCCAAAGTACCATTAGAGTGTTGGTTAGACACAGAACTCGCCCCACTTATAGGAGCATTGATATGCATCTCCCCAACATCAGAAACAATACTAGATGGTAAGTTAGACATAGTGGTTTCTGCACTCATTGGAACAGCACATTCTTCCACAGTCCTTTGACTAGTAACAGTGCCAGATGCCACCAAATTGGCGCCTAGAAAAAAAACATTCTTCTTATTAGACGAACATTATGTAAACTCCATCAGACAATAAAAGCTATTAACAGGCTTGTAATCCACCAAAATGTGAACCTTTGGTAATTATATCCTCAAGCATGAAAGAAATAGTTAATTCACGAGTTTATTTATTTCCTATTCTACATTTGAAGACAGTAAAATGAAAACACAAGATTACTTCACGTATGGTGTAATACACTCTTGACATTCTCCCAAAAGTTTGCTAAATCACCATTTATGTATTAAAGCAACATAAAACTACAAGAAGAAAGAAAGAAAACCTCGTCCATCTTCCTGAAAGGAGGTTGCAACTTGTGATATGGATCTATCAGTATGTCGAACAACATTGACAGAACTATTGGTGCGTCCCAGGGCATTACCAGAACCGTTGTTGTTCTGAAGATCATTCGCTGAGGTATTTGTATGCCCAGGAACATTACCCGAGTTATTGGTGCCACTGGGAATATTGACTCCATTAGGGGCCCATGCAGCCTGAGTTGCTCTAGTTGCTAAAGGAGGAACCTCTCCAGTCCTTGATCTGCATCACAATAGTGCAAATCAGTTGCATTTAAAGGAGACAAATAGTTGGATCTCAAGTGGTCCCTTGAGGATCTGAACTCAATTCACCTAACAGACCAATTAAAAAGAATTGAAACTAAAATAACCAGCAAGATCAAAAGCCTACACTTGAAAACAACCATTCTAAAACCAAAAAATAAAAATAAAAATCTCTCAGTGTAACTCAATCATCAACTCTGTTAATGATTATCTCTGGAAAAAGATATACAATAACCTCCAAATTTTCACCTCCGGGAATGCTATGAAATCAAGAATTAGTCCTAGACCAATTTTCTGCACATGCCTCTGCTTAAAGAAGTCTTTCATATGCAAAGCCTTGCAGTGGGTAATCCAATATCTCACCATAAACCACTCTCAAAAGTTACAGCTAATTGTGTAATAAGAGCATGGTCAGGCAAAGACACGCCGAGAACATCACTCCACAATAACATTTAAAAGCAGATTTTTCTTTTTCAGGGACAGAAATAGAAAAACTGAAATGCATAGTAATAAGAAAGGCATAATGCTGTAAATCTTCAGAAAGCTCAATACATCCTAAAGCATACCTTCTTCCCCTTGGTGGTTTGCTTATCTCATCAGCTAGACGTTGACGTGCTGCTTCCAACTCTTCAACCACACCTCCTAAAACTTCTAAAGCTTCAGGAACCAACATTAAAAGCCCATGCCGTATATGTACATTACAGATGGCAACCTGCAACACAAAAGAATTATGTTTCGAAGTTTTCTGATGAAACTAGCACTGATGCATAAACATGAGAATAATATCTGCACGCCAAAATTAATGTATCAGCTTATTTTCTCTTTAGGTAGCCATTCAAACATGAAACACCTTATATCCAGGTCAACAACTATAATCATGCCACATCCAAACACCTTTAACAGAATCCATCAGTATTTTTGCCATATTTCTAAACCATCCTCGCAACTACCAATGCAGATTACTAATTAAATATCTCAGACCTTCCATATTATCATCACTATTTATGACAAAAGACACCGACAAAAAGATACTCCAATTCAATAAAACCATAAATCATCAGGAAAAAAAAACCTTGAATCCTGCAGGAGCTAAAACTTTGAGATCCTTAATAGGCCTGTACTCCATTCCATAAACACGTTGAACACCATCCGTCATAGACAGCTTAACGCACCTTTTCACTCCCACATTCGCATCCTGGTACCTTCCTTTAAGTGGACAACTAATGTTAACAATCTCATCAACCTAAAAAAACGAGAATTCATCGCAAATAAACAGTCACGAATTATAAATTTATCTTATTTAATTTAACAGAATTTGTAATCAAATTGAATAGGCCACCTGCAACACAAACGGTCCGGGGAGATCAGCAAGGTGCATAGAGTCAACATTTGGAGGAAGCACACCAGCACCGCATTGATTCATATCTGAAATCAAAAACTGAGCGAAACAAAGCTTTGCCTTTGACGCTATGTCAAGCGAGTTGTCAATTTGGCGAAGACAAGAATCAAGCCACTCTCTTTTTAAACTAAGTCCCGTTCTCAGCAGGAAATCCCCAGTAGGACAACCAGATATGGGTGGGTCCACCGAAGGAGGAGACATTGGAGTGAAGTCATCGGAGGCGTCCGCGAAATCAGCATCGTCGGAGGAGATTGGAAGCGGCACTGGTTGTTCGGTGAGGCTAGGGTTAGGGAAAGGGTTTGGTAATTGGTGAGATTCCATTTGATAATCTTGTTGTTGGCTCTGCTCTTCATCATCTTCTTCGTCGGAGTAAGAGCTGAGTCTGAGCCGTCGTCTTGTCATTTTTATTGGGAGAGGGAGTTGGGGGGGTCTTGTTTTTTTGGCCGTTTGGGGTTTCCCTCCACATTTGTGATATAAATGTTTTTTTCTTCTTGTCAAAAGTGGAGGAGTGAAGGTGGTGAGATTGCAATTTTCTCAAAGTTTAAGGTCCTTGACCGTCAGGAAAATAGATTATGGGCCTTACATTAATCTAGTTAACAGGTGGATAATGGGCCTGACACCAATCTAACCAGCAGACATAATTAATCTCATAAATTAGTTCATTAAAATCTCAAGACCCTCTAAGCTAGGATGTGATTCAAACTCAAATAAACAAGAAAACCTTTATAATTAATGTTTAGTTTTTTTATTCAGTATACAAGATTAATAATTGTCTCTTTTAAAATGCAGCAGCTATCCGTATAAAAGATTATTTTGATATATTTTTAAATAAAAAATATTTAAAAAAAAACATGGTACGGTTCCAAACACTTGGCTTTTCTTTCTTTCCTTCTTTTATTTAATTAATCAGCCAATCTTAGATTATTTATTTATCGGCATGTGAATCCACCTTCTGAGAATATATATAGTGTGACTCCACTTTTGTTTGTCCATGAGAAGAAAAATCGAAATCAATTCCCTAGTTCTCACCTCCATTTTAAAAATCTCGAGTAACCTGGGCTACGGATCAACCTGTCAGTTCCAAGCCGAGTGGCCTGAAATCTGCGGCAACTTCTCACCTCCAAAACGGTGAGTTCTTAAATGCTGCAATGCATGAAAGTGAGCTGAGCTGAGCTGCTGCCCATGTAGAGATATCCATCAAGTATGAAACTTCAACAAACACACCTCCATATTTGGCTGCAAAATTTAATGTCTGGCAAGCTGTGAGAGGTGAATAAATGAAGAATTTGATGTACGAATTGAGCAGACAATACCATTAAATTTTACCTTGGACCATCGCTAACCTCCCTGACATGCTAGAGTGAGCTGTAAGACCTAACTCCAGCTCGAAAACCAGGAGATGTTAACTCAGTGTCTCGGTTGAAAACTGAAATGATCCCCCTCTCTTTTTCTCATAATAGGGTTCTGAGTTTTTTAAGATTTTCTTAGTTCAACCCCCATTTAACTAGCTTAATCTATGACCCGGTTCCTGTATCGTAATTGTTAGAGAATAATATGAATTATATTCTGGAACCTTACTTAATAGCATAAATTCTTAGGTGAGATGGTTTCTTAACATGGTATCAGAGCCTTATTTACCTAGTGGTTACGAGTTCGAATTTCACCATCATCATTCTATTTAATAAAAATTAAGCACAACATAGTGTGAGCATTTGCAAGTTTCAAGTTTAAAGTGCTTTCATTTAAGAGAATATTAAAAAATAATATAAATTATATTCTGAAATCTCATCTAACGAGTAATAACTTAAGTGAACTGATTTCTTAGCGGAAATACCGTGGATCAGATTTACAATTATGAGTTTTTTCTCGAGATTTTCATTTTGCTTCGAATCAAAACCCAGTCCAGATATTCCTAGGCATTGGTGCCTGGAGTTTGTTGCCATATACCCCCACCTCAGCTGGAGCTGATCGAGTGATAAAGATTGGCAAGCTGATGAAATGAATTCCAAATTTTCTAGCGGTGTCGGTGCACAGATGGGATGCAGCTCTGATTTTGCAAATGGTTATTTAGAATGATTTATTGTTCGGACGGCTTTAATTGCGGAGGCTATGGGTTTGATTATTAGCCTCGAGCTATAATGTGTCCATGCTTGGAGCTAATGGTGGATTTTCAGAAAATAGGACATTACAAGTACAATTACACCGTCAAAAATTAATAAGAGGCAGAGATGTTTTTTTTTTTTTTGGATCATTCCTTATGAGGGAAACCCACCCCCTGGAAAGCGCACTTTGTGGGCCCAGGTGAGCGGTTAAAACCCCCGGCTGTCCCAGGCTTTTACGAGGAGGAGTGTGCAAGGCAGAGGCTCGAACTTGGGTGAAACATTCTGCACCCCGGCACTTACCTCTGCACCCCACCCTCGGGGACGGCAGAGATGTTTTCTATAAAGTGTTTTTGGATAAGTTTTGTTTTGCATAAAATTTTGGTTTTCAACCGAAAGTGTTTTTGGATAAAATAATCGGTTGAAAACCAAAATTTTATGCAAAACAAAACTTAATGACTAATAATTTAGCTAACTTTTGGTCACCAAAACACTAGTTTTTCTGTCTTGTAATTGAATATTTTTAATTTTATCATTCAAATTAATTTGGTGGGAATAATTGCAAAAGGAAATTATAGGCTCTTAGATTATGACTTATTCTAAAAACATTGATTTTTTTAATTATTAATATTTTATATAGCAAATCCTAAAAGAAATTATGGGAAACTAGCACATCTCCAAAAAGGTTCAAGGATATATATATATATATATATATATCAAATCTTCAATTATAATATTAAAATTAATGATCTATAGAGAAACATGAATCCAAATCATATCCCAATCTTTTCTTAATAAATTTATTTCATTATACATTAACTAATGATGTAGAAAATAAAAAATATATTTCGTTTTTTTATTATTCTCAATATTTATCTATTTTTTAACCCTTACCTTTCCTTAACAATATTATTTCTCTACCGGAGAAAAAAATAGCAAAAACTCTCAATTTTGCGATTATTCCCACCAAAATTTCTGTTGCTGAGCTAAATCTCTCAATTTTAGCAAAAACTCTCATTTATGCTTTCACATTACTTAAACCAATTAATTAATTAAATTCAACACTCAATCGTACATTTTTTATTTCCATTTCAAGAAGAAGAAGAAAATATCGATGATGGTCAAGGTTTGCTTGTTTTTTGTTGTAAAAGTGTTTTTTTTTTTTTTTTAAATCTACTCTAAATTATTTTTTTAGTATTTTTATATTATTAAAATAACAATAAAATATTATTTTAATAAATTCCCAAGCAAAAAAACATTTTTAAAATGCAATTATTACCATTCTGTTAAACACGCTCTTGTGTTAATGGTTAAATTATAGTATTAATATTGCAAGTGCTTATTAAATATTAAACGAAATATAATTAATAAAATTTGATATTTTTTATCAGCTTGGGAATGTATACTGTAATGTGTATATAAATTTTGAATGTAAAGTATTTTTTTAAAAAAAAAAACAAAACAGGAAACTAAGTTATAGTTTTTGTAATTATCTCTAAATTCAATGGAGAATAAATCAACTTCAACTTGTCCACGGGGCAACATTTCAAGAATGTAAGCTACCTATGTCCTAAAATTCCAATAATGGTACGGCAATAGAATCGCTCTTTGGAATCTAAGAAATTTCTTCTCCTTTTTTTTATCATTTCCCATCTATAATTATTTAACAGGTAACAACCTTAACTGTTTCTAAATGTAGCCAGCTAGTGTGCTTGTCGTTGGTATTCTTTGAGGTTTCTGTCTATAAATGGCTACAACACTCCACTCTGTTTCTCACTGTGGATTTAGGCCACTCTGAGAATTTTGGCGGATTGATCTTTAATTTCTATTGAAGATCAAAGAAACCCAGAAATGGATGACCATGATGTTGATGCATATGCTAAGCTTTTGAGGAGAGTGAACTCTCCAAGGTACTCTCTCCCCCCCCCCCAAGTCCGACCTGTTCATTTTGTAGGAGAAAGTAAGAGTCCTTACATGACACCTACTTTGTGGCTGCAGAGTTGTGGTTGATAATGATGCTTGTGAGCATGCAACAGTCATTCAGGTAAAACACCCTGGAACTTTCATGCTGTCAGGATTTAGAATTGTCTGATGATGAGGTTTATCCATCAAGAATTTTCCTTTTCTTTTCTTTTTTATACATTTATTTCTTATCCATACTTGTTTATTAGTTGTTTTTTTTCCTATTTAGGTGGATACTGTCAGAAGGCAAGGTGCTCTACTTGAAGTTGTTCAAGTTCTCACAGACCTAAACCTTGCAATAACAAAAGCATACATGTCTTCTGATGGAGTGTGGTTCATGAACGGTATAATAATTTGAAGCCTTCTCAAGGAAATGAAGAAATTTACTCCTCTTTGTTCCCTTAATTTGAGTGTTTATTTCAATTTTCAGTGTTTTATGTGACTGATGATCATGGAAACAAAATTAGAGATGAAGGCATCTTCAATTGCATAGAGAAGGTATTCACTTTTTCGCTTATTCCTTATTCACATTGCAATGAGATTGGTTTTGAAGATTACCAAACTATAACGGGTTTTTTCGGATTGATTTTTCACTACTGAGTTCTGAATTTGGCCGGTTTTCTACAAGAATAATCTGCACAACTATTTTGCTTGATTTGCAGGCTCTTGAGAGTGATGCATGCATGGTTAACTCAACAGGGAAGATACTGCTTTCTAAAGATCACAATTTGATTGAACTGACCGGCACTGACCGGCCTGGTTTGTTGTCGGAAGTATGTGCAGTGCTGACCGACCTGCGGTGCAATGTTGTCAACGCGGAGATCTGGGCTCACAATGCTAGAGCAGCAGCAGTCATTCACATCACAGACCAGTCAACTGGGACTGCAATCGAAGACCCGCGGAAGCTTTCCCTGATAAAGAAACTTCTTTATAATGTCCTGAAAGATCATGGCGATTTCAGGACACCAATAGTTTCCATTTCTGCCCCTGGGGAAATACATACAGGGAGAAGGTTGCACCAGATGATGTTTGCCGCGAGGGATTTTGAAAGGCCTGACAGTGAGATTGACGGCAGTGTAAGGCCTGACGTGACTGTCCTGGACTGTCCTGGTCGAGATTACACTGTTGTTACAGCAACATCCATTGACCGGCCGAAGTTGTTGTTTGACACCGTGTGCACTCTAACAGACATGCAGTATCTGGTGTTCCATGGCGCAGTCGTCACAGATAGCAAGAAAGCTTACCAGGTATCTACTCTCTGCGTATTCGTTGACTTCTTTAGTGCCTAAGCACGAGGGTTTCTGTAAAACTGGATCTTGGCAGAAGTTAATTGTATGATTGCAGGAATACTATATCAGACATGTGGATGGATTCCCTACAAGCTCGGAAGCTGAGCGACAACGTGTCATTGAATGTATCCAGGCAGCCATTGAAAGGCGAGCATCAGAGGTATTGCTCTTCCTCTTGTTGTGAGTACAATTTTCCCAGTCCATGTGGCACATTTTCACAGGTTGTTTGATATCTTGCAGGGTCTACAACTTGAGTTGTTCACAGATGACCATTTCGGACTTCTCTCCTATATTACAAGGATACTTCGTGAAAACGGTTTGTGGGCCAAAAGTGCAGAAATCTCGACAAGAAACGGGAAAGCAAAACATAATTATATTGTCACAGATGTGTCTGGCAACCCTGTTGACCCCAAAACTATCTTTCTGATTCACCAACAAATGGGACAAACGGTGTTACAGGTGAAAGGGAGTTTGAGTGTGCCACCGAAATTTCCCCGGGAGACACCAAGAAGTTTCCTCTTTCGGGGCCTTTTCAGATGCCCAAGTTTCCAGAATTTTGGACACAGTTAAATCCCATTCATGATATGCTTATAGTTTGTTGACATTGCAAAAGACGACAGAACAGACTGTTCGATTCCAGTTCAGTGGGACCATAAGTGACTTGAAGCGTATGAATACAGCAAAATGCACTTGAAAGCTTATCGTTGTTTTTTCATGGTTTGTGTACAGCTAGTGTACAGATTGAAATTGGTTTGTAATTGTGAAAGAAAATGACTGTACAGATGGAAGCTCTTTTCTGAAAAGAGGCAAATATGTTTTTGCAATGTTTTTTTTTTATCACAGCATTAGCTCAATGACATCTTGCTAGCTTCAACTCGTTTGGACAAGAATCTTGCCTGCATATTCTATGAACTGTTTCTCTAAGCTGCACCCAAGGTAGGCTTGAAACTATTGACGCTAGTAATGGGAACTAGATTTGTCAAATGACTCAAATAAGACTTGATCATTAAACAGGTTAAGAAATCCCCTGAGCTGCCATGATCTATGTCGTCAAATCTCATGGGATATCATCATGCATGCTTCCTCATCCAGCCTATCTCAAGGAATCTTGCAATATCAATAGGAAAATTATGACGCTGATATCAAATAATGCACAAAGAGATCACCTGGTCGGGTGCAAATAAAATGTTCTAAAACTCAACTGAACTATTAGCATTCCAAAAGGCTACAAGCAATCAGTGGCGCACAAGTTAATGTTCAGCTGCCCCAATTGCAAATTCAATTACAGTTAGCTAAAAGAAGTGATAGCTAAATAAATCGGAAATCTAAGGTGTAAACTGGAATAGATGAAGCTTAAATCATGTGCATTCTACCACTTTTTATGCTAAATTGATCTACAACTCCTTCAAACTGCATTTGACAAGTGAAATTTTATGGAAGCATGATCCCTCGATTTAGATATGCCTGCACGAATTGCCCTTTGCAAGACATCAATCCGCTCCTCAGTTAAGGACTCTGTTAGTTCATCTAATTCGGCATATTCCTTCTCCATTATCAGCTCCAGATCATCAAAGTGCTTGATTTTGTGGTGTAGTTTCTTCATCTAATGTTGCATTCATTTAATAAAAAAAACATTAGGAGCTGCATCCTCTAAACTGGAAATTTCTTCAGCATAAAATGTATATGTAGGATACAGAGATAGACAACCCGACCTACCTGTGTCTCAACTATGGTTGCCATTAAATTTTCAACTTCTCGGTCTTCCTGATCTGCCAGTAATTTGGCATGAGCAGCAGCTGCCCCAAGAGTTGTTGAAACAGCAGCTCTAAGACGCAAAGATAGAGGTATGTCATTTTGCCAAGCAGGTGCCTCCTCAGTTCCTGTCAAAGATAGACATGTGAACAGACCAAGGGATTGGTAATATATATTCACTATATAAACACTAGGAGAAAGCTGGTCAGCATAAAGAAGATGGTGATATGGTTGATGTGGGTTGTTAGCAAGTTACATGCAGGGTCAGTGCAAGCTAAACTATTAGCAGACTAGAATGCCATGCTATCATGCACGTAGCAAAGTGGATATGCCCCTACCCCTCCCCACAAAAACACATGCAGACATTCACAAGAAAAATGGCGACTGTACCTAAACAAGCATGTTGAGCAAATGAAATCAACAGGTGAACAAAACATAAAGAAGTATATGATAACATTAGGAACAGGCAGATAGCCCTCCAGCAAAGTTCTTAGGATATCATCCAGTCGATTTTTTGCACAGTTGCATTGTATCAATTACCTGACTGGGTGGGTGCTTGCTTCACCTCTGGGGCATCAACCTCGTCAACTCTAAAACAGAAAAATGAACAGAAAACTTCAGCATGTATCAGCATGGCAGGGGCAAAACAATAATCTCAGGAACAGCATGGGATAAAAATCAAATAAATAAACAACCTCTCAGACTTGGAATGGGAGGAGGGAGATGAAAACCCATTAGATGGAAAATCCTCCTCGCCATCAAATATCTCCCTTGGACATGCAGTTTCATCACAAAGTGCTGCAACAGCAGCCTCAGCTGCAGCAGCTATGATATCTGGGCCAACCATGGTTGAGATAAGAGCTACCTAATGAAAAAAATCACCAATCGCATAGTAAAACATAAGCTAAGATGAAAAACACTACAATCAAAACATATCCTAATTAACAAAATCAGATAAATCTATTGAAGTTGTGTCAACGAGAAAGTCTGGTAAGAAGTTACAGGCAGTGGGATTATGTAGCAGTGAATCCTACCTGTTTCATCAGAGAGCCACCAGCGTCTGAAATAGAAGTGATGTGTCTTCTTTTCAAAAGGGGACCATCATCCATAATATCTCCATTCTCCTCATTTGCATTCATCTGCTCATGCAATTGATCTTCATATTTTGTATCATCTTGATGTTCAGATGGAGCTGCAGGAACTGGTTTTGAGTTGTTTGTGCTCCCACTTTGTCCGCTAGAATTGGCCTTTCCATATGCAGAACTCAATATAAGATCCCCGAATGGCAGCTCAATGAGCTTAGAAATACAATCAAGTTTAGTCTTGGTTTTAACATTTTGAGCAACCAGATCCCAGTCATCCCCATGCCTCAAAACAGATTCTAAAAGATGCAAAGTCTCCTCCTCAGTCCACGCAGCTGCATTGCTAACATTGTTTTCGGCACTGTCATTAAGCTTGAAATCATCCTTAGACTTGTTCTCGCCATAAGTTCCATCATTAAAGCATTTTTGACAGATCACATAATCACCCTGCTAATCCAACCATTAGAACAAGAAAACAAAATCAGCATCCCCACAAAAGAAAATAATAGAGAGAGATCATTCCTGAATATAAAAATAACAAAAACAAGGAGGGTTGCACGGAGGGTTGGTAAATGCCTAATTGAAGTGAATGGTTCCAGAGATTTAAGAGAATTATGTTCAATCTCACAACGCATCTAACAAATCCACAATGCCACAAAGTTCATATCACCTAACTTAATGGCAGGGACAAGAGAACAGGTTGTGTCAAGTCCGAAACATGAACCAGTTTGTCAGGGTAAATAAAGCTTCTTTCTAGGTGACCAGGATTATCTCTCAGCATACCTAAACACAGTTATTTAGCCACTCTTCTCTTTAACTAGCCTAGACACAGAACACCAGACAATTCAGTAAAGTGAAATCTACCGAGTCATTGATCTGAAGTCCTAACCTAGTATATACTCTCAGAATCGCAATCAGATTACAATATGAAAAACAGTCAACGCACCGAACAGCACAAATGAACCTACAGTCGAATGATGAGCCGAAAAAATCCATGGCAAAAATGTGCACGTACAGAATTTTAGCAAACAATGTGATAATGAATTCAAAACTAAGACCCCATAAGACATACATCCCGAACACAATAAACCAACATGAAATCAAATGCCAGAACAATCAAACCCGAATTTCAATTACCTTACTATAATCGTATTGACCGGAATCACAGCTTCCACCACAATTTCCACAGATAACCCCTTTCGTCTTCCCAGCTAACTCGCCAAAAACATCCGAATAGGACGCCAAAGGCGGCAACTTCAACCCACTCCCACCATCTCCACCACTACCCCCTGCGCTGCTTTGCACCGACCCCACCGAAATTGGTTTCAACTTATCAGGCATCTCCACAACTCGAACACCGTTCGGAGCCCCATCTTCAACCCGAACATCAACATTATCCGAACCCAAACCAATTTCCTCATTCTTTTCACAGCTAAAATTAATCAATCCCCAATTATTCAAAAACAGAAAAACTTTATTCAACAAACTAACGTCACCAACCAATGACTTTCGAATCTCCGTGAATGTTAACTTCCTAGAAGGATCTTCACGGTACTTATTGATTATGAAGTCTCTGTATTCTTTGTAGATTTTTGGAGTTCTCGTTATTGAGCTCCCATCGAAGAATTCTCTTAAAGCGACTCTCTCTGTCTCGTGAATATCGTGCCATGAAAACCAACCTGGAAAAAATATAAGGAAAAAGAAGGGAAGATTTTTTAGATTTTCCGGGAAAGTTTATATTTTTTTCACGGGAAACAACAGAAAATCAGGGTTTTGTAACACAGAGAAGAATCAGAAGATAATACTTACTTGAATAGCTGGGGATGGTGTAGAGGTCGAGCTCTGGTTCGTTTTCTCGGATCGGGTTTAGATTCGGGTCGGAGTGTGTTGTAGGCTCCATAATTTTGGACATGAGTGGTTTTGAGTTTGGTTTTTATAAATTTGTGAGATTTTTAATTTCGAGGGACTGGGTGTTCTGGCGACAGGAGGTGATGGTTGGTTGCGTAACTGGCCAATAGGGGTCTGAAAAGTGGAGGATTATAGAAGAGTTTTTTGGGAAAGCCTCAGCTGTTTAATGAATCTCGATCTAGGATCCACACTTCCTAAAACTTTTCAATTGAGACCTTTGATATAAATTTATCTCAAAATTCGTGAAAAAAATAAAATAAAATAAGCTATAAGTACTAATTAAACACTAAAATAAAAAATCAATATTATTAGGAGATAAACATGTAAATATTTTATCAACACAGGTAACAAAGAGCTATGTTATTCAATAGTAATATGGTTATAATGTATGTATGTATGTATGTATGTATATTCTCTGGTCAAAATGTCTTATTTAGTTAGAATAAATTTAGATAAAAATACTTACGTTGCGATTATTTTTTGATTAATTTATTATTATTAATTTAATGTACTCGTGGCACCATTCAAACTTTTTTATCTGGGATTCTGGGTCAATCAACAGCATTTGGTCAACTCGATGAAAGTTTATACTAATTGAGGGTATTCTAGAATCACATTTAAGTATTTAACTAGATAGTAGAAGTTCGATTGATCTAAAATATCATTAATGGTTTAATATGAGTTAATACTGGAAGTAAAGGGACCAAAGGTAACTTTCCCCCCTTTACCTGCCATTTGTGTCGGGCCTTGACATGTGGGCCAGTGGTAATGGGCAGGCCTCCACACACACACTCGCGTATTATCGGCCAATTTATGGAATTGAATCGAGTTTAAAAGCATTTTCACTCTGCTGGCTTCGGCCACCAAAGCATGCCATATGTTTTAAGGCTCGTGCTCAGAAAATGGAGAAGAATGCACAACGCTATGTGCATTGAAGCAAAACAGTATTCTACATCGGGTTCGGAGGGGAAAAAAACAATCGAGAAAGCTACAAAAATATATTAAACTAATTATAAATTTATTTATTTATTAAAAAATGATTAAACTAATAATTCCTTCTATGTGCACGAGTCTAGATAGCTTCTTTCGTAGCTAATGCTGGTTCAGGATGGAGCAGATAATCTATGAAGGAAAAGTTTCATGAATAGTCGAACCTCGGATAGAATGCTGTATGCCTGTATCAGGTTAAAATGCAGTTCCAAGCAATCTTTCGGGTGTGTTTAGAAGGGTGATTGAAGCTATTTTTTATAGTGTTTTTTTATTTAAAAATATATTAAAATATATTTTTTATTTTTTAAAAACTATTTCTAATATCATCACATCAAAATATCTAAAAATATAAAAAAAATATTTAAAAAAAAACTTTTTTTTTTCAAAAACTCTTTTAAATCACATATTAAAACAATCAATTTTAAAATGTGTTTGTTTACGGGATATACAACACATCGAGTGAACAAATGAATCCTTGATCGGTCTTAGGTTTTTTTAAAAAAAGATAAACTTATTTCGACTCTAGTCTATTTTTTTACATACCCCGTTGATCGTAGGTGTTAGCTCATGTCATGCATGGAAATGAGTGTTGTTTTTATAGGTTTTCATTTTATATATAATTTTAATTAAAAAAAATACCAATGCCTTTTTATTTTAAAAAAGATTAGTACAATTAGATTTTAAGAAAATAGTTAAATGATTTTTTTAACTATTTAATTACAAAATAAGGATCGTGAATGAAGATATCTTGGGACAATACACGTAGCTCGAGTTCTAACCATTTTCTTATTCCACACGTCTCCATCCTCTTTTCAATGTCTCATTCAAAGCAGGTTTAAAATTGTTTTTTAAAATATTTTTTATTTAGAATGCATTAAGATAATATTTTTTAATTATTTCAAAAATTATTTTGATCTTATCATATCAAAATGATCTAAAAACACAAAAAAACTTATTTAAAATTATAAGAATATTTTTTTTTTCAAATTTTTTTTTCAAAAAGCAATATCAAACAGAGTATTATTCCAAAGGTTATATGTGTGTAGCATTATACCAATATTTCTTTTTGTAAACACCATGACCAATTAAGGGTCTGTTTGGGAGTGCGGTTGCGGTAGCTTTTCAAAGTGCTTTTCGTGCCGAAATACATCAAAATGATGTTTTTTTTATTTTTTAAAAATTATTTTTGACATCAGTACATCAAAATGATATACAGAACACCAAAACATATTCATTTAAAATGAAAAAAAAATCAAATTTCGACAAAACGCCGGTTAAAACGCATAGCCAAATGGGCTCTTATTCACATTTATATTAACTGTCTGTTTAATAGTTCTGGAAAAATTGTTTTTTTAATTTAGTGTTGACATCAATGTAATAAAAAAAATCAAATTAATAATAATTTAAAGTAAGGAGAAAAATTCAACCCAAACACACCCTGACAACTGCCTACAAGCAATGACCTGCATTTTTTTTGTAATTATGATGTAATGATTTTTTAAGAAACTAAATCACAGCTGACCCATGTCAGAATGATCAGCACGAAAAGAACAAATCAAAACCAGACATTGTTTCGATACGCTACAAATTCGTTACTGGTGGGAAACGAAACATGGAGTCCACTTCCAAGTTCCAATCATCAAATCGAAATGCAAATCAATAGCACCGCCGCTTTAACCCTTACCCTTTGGTGGTTGTTGTAATTTGAAAAAAATTGATTTTTTTTTATTTTTTATTCAAAATTATTTTTTTTTGTATTTTTAAATTATTTTATGTTGATGTTAAAATAATTTTTAAAAAATAAAAAAAATATTATTTTAATACATTTCTAAAGCAACCTCAATCACACTCCAAAATAAATACTTAAAAATATTTAACATGGTGTTTCAAATTGACTTTAAAAAATTATTTTAAAAAATAAAAAAAAAATTATTTTAAAAAATAAAAAATACTATTTTAATATATTATTTAATAAATAATACTTTAAAAAATGAAAAAAATAATTTTTAAAAATAAAAAAAATATTATTTTAATATATATTTTTTAATAAAAAATACTTTAAAAAACAATTTCTTATTATCCCAATAGCTGATCCAAAATAGGCAGCTTAACAGCAAAGACAGGCCAGCCACTACAGCACAAGTCATGCATGCAAGTCCATGTAGATTAATGACTATTTTTCTCCCGTAAAGCTAGCAAGCACAAATTTCATGCGTGGGGCATGTTTGATATTTTGTTTTTTTATTTATAAATATATTAAAATATTATTGTTTTATTTAAAAAAAAACTAACATCAATATATTAAAATAATTTAAATATACGAATTTGTTTTTCAAAAATATTTTTAAAATATAATGTTAAATAGATTTTTTTATGGTAAAGATCGGGGCAAATCGCCCTTCTAAATTAAACGAGGAAGAGTAGACCCAATCAGGTCGTAATACAACAAAATATAAAGCCCTGACGGAGGATCAATTATAATATCCGATCCCCTGTCAAACAAATCCCTAGTTAACCCAAAATTAGCTAACCAATCGGCCACACAATTGGCCTCCCTGTAAACATGAATCGTTACCACCTCCCAATCCCTCCCCAACATTTCTTTTATTTTCATAACCAGGTTATAATTCCTATCTACCCTCGCACTATTACCCTCAATGAGCCCTATTACAACCTTGGAATCTGATTCCAAAACTACTTTCCTAAATCCTTTATCCCATGTACTTTGTAACCCAATATAGATAGCCCAAAGTTCCGCAGTCACCGATGAACAAATGCCAATGTTTTTAGCAAATCCCCCTATCCATGACCCCATATGATCTCGAATAACTCCTCCCGCACCTGCTATTCCTGGATTACCTTTACTGCAACCATCTGTGTTGAGTTTGATCCATCCAACTTTTGGATACTTCCAACTTATATGCTCCACCACCGTACCGTCATTCATACCGCCACTTTCACTCAGCTGTATCATCCTATTATCTTCTACCATTCTTTTAATAGCAATCGCCGTCCCAAACCAATTACCCTGGTCAACGCCAAAAGTTCTATTGCATCTCTCCTTCCAAATATACCATAAAGCTATGCCAAATACTAGCCGCCAATCTCTGTATTGCCCATGTTTATTTCCTGAAGCTAGATTTGAAATCAACCATACATACCAACTTTGGCTGAAAAATAGCTCCCTTTCCTCTATCTTGACGAACGCCTCCCAAACTTTTCGTGCTTTAGGGCAATCTCGTAAGACATGAACTAAAGTTTCCACTTCAGTAACACAATGCCCACAGCATTTGTTATCAGATATCCTTCTTCTCCATCTCGTTTCATTAGTCATAATGGCGTTATGAGCTACAGTCCATAAAAACACTCTGACACGCTCCATTCCTTTCCACTTCCAGATAATTCTCCATAAAGGATCTCTATCTATATCTCCCCTCTCCTCGCGGACCATATAAGCAGTTCAGACTGTTAACTGTCCATTCGAAGATTGGTCCCACACCATCGAGTCCTTAATCGCATCCTGAACCGGAGGGATGTAGCCAGCAATGCCCATCACAATATGCATCGGAAGAAGATGAGCATGTTGTAATTGTTACAGAAAACGTGTATATTGTATTGAATGAATTGTTCCTTATATACACAAAGACTTAACCATGAAGGTAAACTAACTTCAGCTAAACTAACAGACTTACCATTAGTTAACCTTAACTGCAGGTTAACTAACTCTACTGCTAATATCTAACTCACTGACTTACTAACAATATCAGTCTTATAACTTGACTAATATTGTTCAACACCCTCCCTTAAACTGAATTGTATTTAAGCAATCAGTTTATACTAGTTACGCTACACATTCCCAGCTTGTTTCTCAATTTCTCAAATGTCTCCAGCTTGAGTGGCTTAGTCATGATGTCCGAGAGCTGCTCTTTAGTGCTGCAGTGTATTAATTCGATTATTCCATCCTTTGTGAGCTCACGTAAGAAGTGGAATCTAACATCAATATGCTTGCTTCTGCCATGTAAAACTGGATTCCTTGACAGCTTGATAGTAGAGCTATTATCACAATAAATTGTTGTGCTCCTTCCTTGTTCCTGACCCAAATTCTCCATGATTCTTCTCATCCATACACCTTGGCATGCACATGAAGCAGCTGCTATGAACTCTGCTTCTGTGCTAGACAAGGTGACCACTGGTTGCTTTTTAGATGACCACGATACAGCCCCTGTCCCTAGCATGAACACATAGCCGGAGGTGCTCCTCCTGTCATCAACATCTCCTGCGTAATCGCTGTCAGTATATGCTGTCAGCCTTCCTTCTCCACCCTTCTCATAGCTGATCCCAAAATCTGCAGTGCCCCTTAGATATCTTAATATCCTTTTTGCACTTTGAAGATGCATTTCAGTAGGCTGATCCATATACCTGCTGATCATACCCACTGTGTACATGATATCGGGTCTAGTAGCTGTCAAATAAAGCAAGCTACCAACTAACCTTTTGTATTCAGTGGCATCAACCTGTACATCACCATTTCCCCCCTTTTGCAGCCTACACCCTGGGACCATTGGGTTTGCCACTGAGTTGCTTTGAGCCATACCAAACCTCTCGAGAATGTTGAGAGCATATTTGTGCTGGCATATGAAAATCACATTGGCAGATTGCACTACTTCTATGCCGAGGAAGTATTTCATTTTGCCAAGGTCTGACATATCAAATTCCTTTTTCATGGAATCCTTAAACTTTGTAAACATGATCTCATCATTTCCAGTGAAGATGAGATCATCCACATACAAGCTAACAATCAGTATTTCTTCTTTGTCCCCAGTTTTTATGAACAAGGTATGCTCACAAAAACATTTATCAAATCCTTCCCTTATGAAGTATGCCTCAATTCTGCTATACCAAGCTCTAGGGGCTTGTTTGAGGCCATACAAAGCCTTCTTCAATCTATAGACTTTGTGTTCTTCTCCTTTCTTCTCATATCCTTGTGGTTGTTCCACAAAGATTTCTTCATTTAATTCCCCATATAGGAATGCACTCTTGACATCCAATTGAAAAACATGCCACCTCTTATGGGCTGCAAGAGCTATGATCGCACGAATTGTGTCCCATCTAGCTACGGGGGCAAAAACTTCTTTATAATCAATCCCCTCCCTTTGTGAATATCCCTTCACAACCAGCCTAGCCTTGTGTTTGTCCACATTTCCCTTTTCATTCAACTTGGTCTTAAAGACCCATTTTACTCCTATTGGTTTTGCTCCCTTAGGCAGTGCAGTGAGTTCCCATGTCATGTTTTTCTCAATGGCCTTTATCTCCACATCCATTGCTTCTCTCCATTTCATCATCTTCTGTGCTTCTTCAAAAGTAGTGGGATCTTCGGTTGAGATGAACAATGCTACATTGTCCTCTTCTTCTTCTGCATTCAGTTCCTTATTTGTGACATAGTCTTTTAACCAAGTAGGCTGCCTTCTATTTCTTTCAACATTTGTTCTTGCTGCTTCAGTTGCAGCTTCTAGTACTGGTGGGGTGCTACTGTCATGTCCCAACTCAGTTTCATACCCCTGCTCAACTTGTGATTCTTGGCCCTCTGTGTTAACTTCTTCTTCTATACTGTTTGTGTTTCCAGAATTTTCAGCTGCATCTTCATAATCAAGCCCTGTGCAAACTGTCTCATTTGCATTTCTTCCCCAGTCCCATTTTTCATCTTCAGCACACACAATGTCTCTGCTAATGATTATCTTTCTGCTAATTGGATCATAGCATTTGTAAGCCTTGGATTCTGCACTAATCCCTAGCAGTACACACTTCTTGCTCTTGTTGTCCAGCTTTTTCCTTAGGCTGTCAGGTATGTGCACATGAGCAATAGACCCAAATACTCGAAATTGATCTACACATGGCTTTACACCACTCCATGCTTCTTCGGGAGTGATGTTTTGGACAGCTAGGGTAGGGCTTCTATTCAACACATATATTGCCCAATTGACTGATTCAGGCCAAAATTCTCTCGGCATTCCCTTCTCTGACAGCATACTTCGCACCATATTCATTATGGTGCGATTTTTCCTCTCAGCAACCCCATTTTGCTGAGGGGTATATGGAGTGGTAAGTTGCCTGCTTATACCTTGCAAACTACAAAAATCATTGAATTCGAGAGAGGTGAATTCTCCCCCTCGATCTGTCCTTAAACATACAATGTTCTCTCCACTCTCCCTTTCACTAAGCAGTTTATATTTTTGAAAACTGGACAATGCTTCAGACTTCTGACTTAGGAAATAAACCCATGTTCTTCTACTGTAATCATCAATAAAAGTGATTACATACCTCTTTCCACTATTTGAGGTTGGTGAGATGGGACCACAAATGTCTGCGTGGACTAGCTGAAGCCTTTTTGTTGCTCTGGTTGAACTTTGTTTTGGTATGCTTTCCCTGTGATGCTTTCCAGCCATACAGTCATCACATATTTCTGTTGCTTCAGTGATCATTGGCAATCCAGTGACCATCTTCTTCTCAAACAAAGTTTTCAACCCTTGAACACTTAGGTGTCCATACCTTCTATGCCACAGGGATGAAATATCCTTAGCTGTGACTTTGAAACAGTTTGGGTTAGGGGCAATTACCGTGGCAGCTACTGCAAACATTCTGTTTGCTGACATTCTAGATTGCATGATCAATCCTTTCCTTGGGTGGAAGACTTTGCACACACCATTCTTCATGAGGACTGACAGGTTTTTCTCTTGAAATTGACCAATACTCAAGAGGTTGTTTCTGATTTGAGGTATATAGTATACCTCAGTGATGATCTGGCTTAATCCATCAATGACCAGTTTAATGTCTCCCCTTCCCAATGCCATTATGCTCGAGTTGTCCCCAAGTTTTACAACTTGTCTAAATTTTCCATTTCATGAACCACTCCTTGCTTCTGCACATATGATTGCTGCATCCTGAGTCTAAGAACCAGGTGATTGCATCTTCTGATGCATTTGTTTCTTCAAATGCCATCAATAGCATCTCTTCTTCTTCATTGAACTCTGCATAATTCACATTTCTTTCCTTGTCAGGACACTCATACTGAAAGTGCCCCAACTTTAGACAATTATAGCACTGAATGTGTGCTCTACTGTAAGATTGTCTACTTCTCCCTCTGCCTCTTCCCCTAATGACTCCACGGCTTCTTCCTCTTCCTTCAAATCTTCCACCAATTCTTCCAGTGTTGATATTAAGTGCATGTTCCTCCTCCACTGGTCCTCCCATTCTTTGTTCATGTACAATTAAACTACTCTGCAGTTGATCTATACTCAAAGATGACAGATCATTTGATTCCTCTATGGAACATACAACATAGTTGAATTTTGTGGTCATTGACCTCAAAATTTTCTCAACCACTACGATTTGTTCCATCTTCTCCCCATGTGCTTTCATTTTATTTGCAATTGTCATGGTTCTTGCAAAATATTCATTCACGGTTTCACTTTCTTTCATGCCAAGAAGTTCAAAATCTCTTCTTAAAGCCTGCAACTGTGCACGTCTGACTTTAGAAGTTCCTTGGTATTTTATCTTCATTGAATCCCAAATAGCCTTTGCACTGTCCTTGCTGAGAATGGTCTCAATAATTGTTCTATCTATGGCTTGGAATAGATAGTTCTTGACCTTCAAGTCTTTCAATTTCTCCTCTTCTTTTGGTTCTGCACCTTCCTTGACAGAGAACCCATTCTCTATTAATCCCCAATATTCTTTTGATCTGAGGAAGTTTTCCATAAGCATCGACCAGTGATCGTAATGTCCATCAAACCTTGGTATAGCTGCTTGAACAAAGCTGTTGCCTTCAGTCGTCATTCTCTCTATCACTCTTTTCTTGATTGCTTAATTTTCTTTAACTCTCTCTTTCTCTTTTCAAGAAACTGCAGTTTCTTGTATAATCTTTCTTTAGTGTTTAGGATGGCTCTGATACCATGTTGTAATTGTTACAGAAAACGTGTATATTGTATTGAATGAATTGTTCCTTATATACACAAAGACTTAACCATGAAGGTAAACTAACTTCAGCTAAACTAACAGACTTACTTAACTGCAGGTTAACTAACTCTACTGCTAATATCTAACTCACTGACTTACTAACAATATCAGTCTTATAACTTGACTAATATTGTTCAACAGAGCAAACCCTTCCCAATTCCAATTACCTCCACTATCCACCATTTCAGCCACTGTACAATTTTGATTCTCTACCTGCTGTCCTGAATTTAGGTGATTGATGAGGGGCCCATAGTTCTCCAACCACCTATCCTTCCAGAATAAAACCTGCATGCCATTTCCCAAGCTCCAGCTGACATTCTGATTTACTACTTCCCATTCCTGACATATGGATTTCCACAACACCGAGTCTCTTGAGTTTGCCACCGGATGGTTACCTCCTCTAATAGAGTTCATATATTTATCTTTTAGGAATTGCACCCACAAACTATTTTCCTGCAGCATTCCCCAAGCCAATTTCATTATGAACGCCTTATTCATCGCTTCCATTTTCCTTAGCCCCAAACCACCCTCCTCCTTAGGTTTACAAATTGTGTTCCAATTTATTAGGTGGATCTTGTCTCTGCCCTCTTGCTGACCCCAGATAAACCTTTTGCAAACTTTCTCTATCTCCCTGCATGTCTGTTTAGGAATGGTTGCAGCTTGCATGGGGTACAACGGAATAGTGGCTAAGACAGCCTTGCACAAAGTGATCCTTCCTGCCAGGGATAAATTGCCAGTTTTCCAACCAGCTAACCTTTTTTGCATATTCTCTACCAAATAACTATACGTTTGTTTGGTGACCCGATGATGAAGCAATGGTACTCCCAGATACCTCCCCAAATCTGTTGTGACTTGAAACCCACTTCTTCTACTAATAGCCTCCGCCAAGGATGATGACACATTCTTAGAGAAAAATATTCTTGTTTTCGCCACACTAACTTTCTGGCCCGAAGCTGAACAAAAAATATCTAGACAATTACGGACTCTCTCTACTTGATCCATACTTGCCTCTGTGAACAGTAACATGTCATCCGCAAAGCATAAGTGAGAAATCTTCAACCCATTCCTTCTCACCCTAAACGGCTTCCAGCTATCTTCCTCCACCCTCCGATTTATAAGCTGCGATAATCTTTCTAAACATAAGACAAAGATATATGGAGATAAGGGATCTCCTTGCCTTATGCCTCTTTTGGGATGAAATGTTTGAGTAGCATTCCCATTCCACAAAACACTAACGGATGCAGATTCAATACAATGCATGATGATACTGACTAGCTCACTGGGAAAACCTGCCACATTAAGAGTATCTTTAATAAAACTCCAGCTTAGGCGATCATAGGCTTTTTCCAGATCCACTTTGATGCCCATAAAACCTTTTTTACCTTTCATTTTACGCATGGAATGAATAATTTCCTGAGCAATAATGATGTTGTCTGTAATGTGTCTTCCCGGCACAAAACTACTCTGAACTTCACTAATCAGCTTCGGCATTAGATCTTTCATCCTCCCAACTATCACTTTAGTTACCGCCTTGAAGAGCACATTACATAGACCAATTGGCCTGAATTGGTGTAGATATTCAGGCGTTTGAGTTTTCGGGATCAGAACCAAATGTGAATGGTTAAGCCGAGTCATGTCCATCTTACCCGCAAACACCTCTCTATTTTTTTAAATAGATACGTGGTGTGTGTGCTGATAGAGTTTATGTTGACACTTTGTTTCATGAATTTTTTTTTGAAAAAAAATGAGATTTTTTTTATTTTTTATTTTAAATTAAAATTATTTTTAGACTATTTTGATGGATTGATATCAAAAATAATTTTAAAAAAAATATTATTTTAATATATTTTTAAATAAAAAATATTTTAAAAAACAATTTCAATCACACTTCTAAACATACTCGAAAATAAAATCAGCTCCTCTAATTTTGGATGAATAGTTTTTTTTTTAAATATTTTTTTTATTAAAATAATATATATTTTTATTTTTTAAAATTTATTTTTCTAATCAATATATCAAAACAACATGAAAGAATTAACATAAAAAAATATTTTTGAAAAATACATTTTAAATGCAAAAACAAATGAATTCTTTATTTGCAAGTTCAAAGCGATACACAATTTATTTTTAAAAATATTAAACTGATATTTTTGAATGATTTCAATGAGATGATATAAAAAATAATTTGTTTTTAATAAAATTATAGTGAAATTATTTTTAATTAAAAATATATTTTTAAAAAATACCATGAATTACATAAACTATGTTTGACACTGAGTTTCAAAATCACTTTTAAATTTTTTTTTTTTTACTTTTTACTTTAAATTATTATTTTTATAGTATTTTTAGATCATTTTAATATTTTAATATTAAAAAAAATTACAAAAATAAAAATTTTTATTTTAATAATATAATAAACAAAAAACACTTTAAAAAAATAAATTATTACAAACATAATCTTAAAACAGAAGAAAGAGAAAATATAGAATTCATTACAAAACTGATTAAGAAAGGAATTTATTTAATATTTTGTACTATTGTTTTTTAATTAAACACGATTTTATTTTTTTCATGGGATATATAAGAAAACAAAATCCCCTGATTTTGCCTCCACTTTTTTTAGAGTGAAAAAAACCAAAGTCCCAAAGCCCGCTCTCATTTTTTGGCATCAAATATTTTTGAACCCCCGCCTTCCTCCTTTTTTCTCAATCAAATCAGCCCGCCCTCTCAAAAATCTCATAATCCCTAAGTCCCATCTCCCCCACCCCCCTCTCACTGTTCTGTACAGAAAAATTCACCTTCTCGTGATCTCTGTCAAAACCTAACTTTTTAGGGTTTTAGTGTTGTGTTTTGTTTCCATGGCGAGTGAAACCCTAGAAGAAAAGAAACCAGGGGAGGAATCTCCTCTTGCTGAGGATTCAAAATCAGATCCACAAAAGGAGCAAACTGAGAGCGAAGGACCGAGGGAGGTTACAGCGAATGAAGCAAAGGAGGTTACAGCGAATGAAGCGAAGGAGGTTACAGCGAAAGAAGCGGAGGAGGAGGATGCTGACAACGAGGAAATGAAAGAAGTAGAGGCGACTGAGAAGGAGGGAGCTGAAAAGAAGGAGTCTCTTGGAAATGATGAGAAAGAAGGAGAGAAAGAAGAGGAAGAGGTAGGGAGGAAGAAAGCTAAGCGAGGAAGCAAAAAATCGAGTAAAGATTCGGCTAAGAAGAAGGAGAAGGAACTGGCGAGTCCAGGTAGTGAGAGGCCTACCAGAGAGAGGAAGATGGTGGAAAGGTACTCTTCGCCTGAGGCTGGACGGTCAGCCACCAAGCCTTTGTCTATTGAAAAGGTAAAACTACTCAAACCTGTACAAAAAACGATCATGTTTCCTTGGATACAAAAATTGGTTTTTGGATTTGGAGTTGTGAGATGATTTTCTTTTTTTGGTTGCAGGGACGAGGAACACCGCTTAAGGATATTCCTAATGGTATGAGTGGTTTGTTTGCGGATCCCATGCTATTGTTTGTGTTTGTGTTTATATATTGTGTTCTGTTTTGTTTGCTATTTTGTAACTATGCTTTCTAAATCCTCTGCAGCTACCACGAAAGAATGGAGTAGAAAACGTTTAGGGTAGTTGCAATTAAGCAACGACAAGTTTTGATACATTTATGGTTGATGCATATCTATATGTTGTGATTTTGTGTGAAATGAGATTATTTTTTAATTTAATGTAGTATGGGTATGCAATCAAATAGGTTTCATCTTAATTTTGGTAATGTTATGTCTGTGAAAGTACCATATAGACGTTTTGATATCGTGGGTTTCTAGTGAATAGTGTGGAATTCATCTATGTTTTGTTACTAACTTGCATTGCTAAGAAAAGTTAACAACTGTTTAGAAGGGAAATGTATTACTGGTTACTTGCTTCTGAAGTGTTAACCATGGAGCCTATTGTACAATGTATAGTTATGAAAAAAGAGGGGGAGAGAGAAGAAAAGTTTAGGTATGCAGTATTAGGGGATGGTGATTGTTTTGTAGGAATTGGGTTCTAGCTTTGTTGAGAGTTTTAAAAGTTTTTACATTGCATTTGCTGGCTTGCCTGCCAATTGTGTTAAATGAGAGTAAATCCATTCATCAAAGGAGGAAATTATTTTCAGCTCTTCCTTCTGCACACTTGTTCAACTTGGAGGAAAACAAATCCAATTAAGTCTGCCTTCTGAACTAGCTGTCATTGTTTTCATGGATCACTCTTTTCCTCTTTT
The DNA here is from genome assembly GCA_009078335.1 of Salix brachista. Taxonomy (NCBI): domain Eukaryota; kingdom Viridiplantae; phylum Streptophyta; class Magnoliopsida; order Malpighiales; family Salicaceae; genus Salix; species Salix brachista. The sequence goes on from CM018586.1 coordinate 15,738,070, forward strand.
CTGTTCCATTAAATTTATGGCCTAACAAAATTTTGGCACTAGTTATCTATGACATTACAATGTTATTTGTATAGAACTTTGAAACATAAACAAGAGCTTTGAAATTATCTATAACATTACAACGTTCTTTGTATAGAACTTTGAAACATAAAAAAGAGCTTTGAACTTGCATAAATATGTGTGGTTTTACCCTTAATGGGTTTTACTGTTCAAAGTACCTGCTTACTGGTGCTGGGTTCTCACTGTTTTAGGAAAACTGTCCTGAAAGTAGAGGTTGTCATCCATTTTCATAGGTGCCAGGAATGTGAATGCATGTAGATTTAAAGGTTCCACAGACAAGAAACTCGTGACAGCTTGTTTGAACTCTTTGAACATTGTCCACATGCTTGAGACTTGATCTAATATTTTGATTGACTTCCCTTATTGTTTCCTGGCATTCTCTTTGCATTGTTTCTGGCATTTTTATCACTATTATTTTTGTTATTAGTGTCAAGGGATGCACAGTTATTTTGTAGGAAGGGGGATAGATTCTTTGGATCTGGATTTTATTATTCACGAAAGCTGAATTTCCATAATATACTTAAAAGGAGATTCTCCTGTACTGCAAGTGGGAACATATTTTCCTATCCTGTTGGCTTGCAAAAGCTTTATCTTACCTTTGTTCAACTTTTTCGTTACAACAGAATGGCTTGTTTTTTTGTCTGAAATTGTGAACTTTTCAGTGGCTTTCAAGTTGTCCAAGAGAAAACCTGATGACAATCTACAGATGCTTCATATGATTCTTTTTGGAAAGAAAGGAAAGGTGCTTGTCTGATAGTCTTTGGAAATGGTTGTTTTAATTCATTTTGCTTTGTTATAGCTGTCTTGGCTATTTAGTTTATCATTGCTGATTAGTTCATTTATGTTTATGACCATCCTAAATCATGCTAATGTGATTTTTTAGGTGCACAATCTAAAGAGAAACATAGGCCAATTTTCAGGCTATGTGTGGGTTGAGAATGAGGTACTGAAGTTCTTGCCTTATATTTGTTGCTGCATGTTTATGCACACATTATTGTATTGAATATGTTGTTGCACAAGCCTGTGCTCAGGTAAAAATAAGATTATATCCATGATTCACTCATGAATGGTACAGTGTGTTTAGCAAAATTGCATATTTGCATGTGCCTTGAAACTATTTTGATTGGTTTCCTCACATCTTATCAGGATAAGCAAAAAGCAAAAGTAAGGGAAAAGCTTGACAAGTGCTTCAAAGAGAAGTTGATGGATTTCTGTGACGTGCTCAATATCCCTATAAATAGGTCTGCTGTGAAAAAGGTTTGTATTGACCATTTTTAATGTTCTATTTTCATGTTATTCAAATCCATCTAATACCTGTTTGATTAGTCACTTGGTTGGGCCTTGTTTTCAGGAGGAACTCACTGTAAAAATATTGGAATTCTTGGAATCCCCTCATGCCACAACTGATGTTCTGCTTGCTGACATGGAACAGGTTATCTATTCTTAAAATATTTACCCGTTACAGATTGTTAGGTTTCCTTTCACTGTCAATTCAAGAGTCGCTGATGCTTGCTGCCTATTTTGAATTCAGAAAGGTAAGAAGCGTAAAGTCTCAACTGGAAAAAATGCAAGTCCTGTAGAAGCATCAACTACACCAGCAAAGGTTGTTGTTTGCAGCATCATTTCGTATAAAACATTTTATGGAGCTTTTCTTTAATAAAATCTTTGGATGGATGTGTTTTCTTGGTGCACACAAATAGATAGTGCCCTTTTTTTTTCTTTTTTTATCAAGACTCCTTTATGCTGCTTCTGATGATATTTGAATATCATGATGGCTGTGTCATAATGTACCTCTTACAAGTGCTAAGTTTCTTAATCCGAAATAAAATTTTGCAAGCGCTGATATTTTTAGATGTAAAATCATGAATATTAAAAGCAGAAACTAGTAGTCTCTGTGTTTTCTATTGGTATGGAATTGGTACATTTTAAACTGACATTGCTTTTAGGAGTGTGCAAGCTATTATGCTGTTCTATACTAGGGAAGCAAATGTGCCTGTAACTGATCCCAACTGTTGTGATTGTGGTTGACATTATGTGAAGCTGCATAGTGTGACATTCCTGATTTCCATATAGAAATAAGACAGTTAAATGTTCATCTTACTTCTAGTCTCTTTCTCTCACAGACAAACATGCACACCCTCATCTAATCCCCCACAGGGCACATGCCAGCTCGGTGCCTGCACAGACACATGTATACCTCAGGAATGCTTACATGATGTATTTACTTTGTTTTTCACCCGCTTCATTATTCTGTGTTGAGTTTAATCATCCATGAATTCCAACAGACATGCACAGGATGTCATTATAATTGACAATGTGAACCATTGATCATATATTCAATCTATTATTTTCTTGTCTTTCATCTTCCATACATTTTTGCTATTTCTCAAATGTTTTGATTAGCTGATTGGGCCTTGCCTAAGCTGTCAGGATCTATTTTCTAGACTGCACATGCTCTGCAGATGGCTGTCTTATGATACAGTTCTTTGCAGATGGTGTAAATAAGGAAAGATAGGGCTCTTACCCATCACTTTTTTTAAAATTTGTCTTCAATATGACATGATGCATCTCCTTTGTCACTGCTTGTTTTGTTTTTTCTGATTTTATGCTAGCTTAATATGAATTCTGTACTTCATTGTTCCACAGAAACAAAAACAAAAACCCCAAAGTGGACAGAAAAGAAAGGGTTCATCCAAAGATGAGGAAGATGATGATGAAGATAAAGTTGAATCACCAGTTGCTAAAGATGATTCGGAAGAGGATAATGAAAATGAGGCAGAAAAGAAAGAAGAGAGTGATCACGAGGAGAGTAAATCAGAGGAAGAGGAAGATGAGCCCAGGGAGCAGATACCACCTAAGAAATCAAAAAAGTCCGTGAAGCAGAGTTCGGCAGTTAAAAGTTCAGAGAAAGCTACTCCTAGCAAAAAGAGTACCCCTGCAAAGCCCGTCAAAAGTCGAGTAAACTCCACCAAAAATACTTTGGGATCATCATCGAAAAAGGGTGCTAAGGATACCGATGGAAGATCCAGTTCTGTTTCTAAATCAAAGGGATCTGCATCTAAGAAACTTAAGGTTGAAAAGGAAAACCCAAAGGACCGAAGCACTTCCTCCAAGGACAAGATAACTGGCAAGAAGCAGTTGACTAAGTCCCCATCAAAGGATACTGCAAAAGATCAAGGTGAATGATTTTCCTTCTATTTCTGATGTTTAAAGCTTTCAGTTTAAAATTGTGACTGTTTTTAGAAATTAATTTATTTGTTTTGCATTTTGTATGCGCAACATTCTTTTTTGTACCTGCATTTTGGTGATTATTTGTTCTAGGGCGAGTCTTTTGTGAGTTGAAAAGGCAGGGGTAAAATATTATCCAAGTGTTAATGTGTAAATTTTAAGGGGGTAAATATGTTGAAGCTGTAAATATTGATTGTGAATGGTAGGATTCACATATCCACTTGCACCAATAATTTATTGATTTTGTAGGTACTGTTGTTGTTCCTTAAACACCAATTCTCTTTCTTCCAGTTTCTTTTGCACATCAAAATGGACAGAACTTGGATTAGTCCCCTCCCCTTTCATATCATTTGTTTTTTGTTGTGAGCACAAACATGTCAAATTTGGAAGTTTATCATTGTTGAAGGACTTTGAATCATGCTAAGTGACAGTGGTTTGGTATAGGAGACCGGGATAAGATGGAGCAATAATTATAATGTGATTATAAGGTTTGTGTTGTTAAAGAATATCCAAGAAATGTGGTTGGAATTGTATTTGAGAGATCCATAGATAATTGTCATAGCTGGAAGTGGGGTGCTAATTTTGAGAACAAATTACAAAGAATGTTTGCCACATCTAGTGGTTGGTGAGTAGTGTTTGAAACGTTACCCTTAACAGTTTGTCTTACTGAACATAATTCGAGGTGATAGTTTGCATGGGCAATTTTTCCACTCCCTTTTAACTGCTTCCAAAACCCTCCTTAAGAGTATCTATATCAATATCCTTTTTGAAGATTATGTATGATAAAAAACGGCAAAGGAAAAAAAGATTTTTCTTTCTAATTAGAATGAGTGCATAAACTCCATGGTAAATCATGAAGGACTTCTTTTGAATGTTGCAGAGTTTTGGAGAAAGGACAAAACTGTTCAAGCACAAATCCTTTTTTAAGTTCATGCACGTCAACTCTTTCATTTGCAGATAAAAAAAGGATGAATGAAGTAAAAGATGTTATCTTGAAGAAATAAAATGACGAGTAAGATGGTATCATTGTCACAAGTTGCAGGTTGAGAAAAATAGGATCAAGTAAAAGATGTTATTTTGGTGAAACAATAACAACATTCATGGAGTGCTTGTATTTATGGCATGAAGAAAAGATTTTGATGCCCATATAATAGATTTTATCTGTTACATCTCCCTGATTTAATCTGTTGTGTTTGGTGGATATTTGATGAACAATAAACAGGTTGTCAGGATCTCCTTTTGTTTCAAACTCTGTTATTAGAGAATTTGTTCACCTGCCTTATGATTTTTTTATGTTGGAAAATTAGGTAAAGTCAAGTCTAACAAAAAGGCCAAGGCAGAACCTACCAGACAAGAGATGCATGCAGTTGTAGTAAACATTCTGAAGGAAGTGGATTTCAATACTGTAAGTCTTGCCTGTGATTGAGCTTTGTAATTTGCATAGTAAGGACAGAGTGTCTTGCTAGTTATACCATCCTTGAGCATCTGTTTCTGGTGATATGCAGGCAACTCTATCTGATATTCTCAGACAGCTTGGTATGTATGGCTTATCTTTCTTCTATTACTTAGATGTTGACATATTTCCATTTTGACTTTGCACATCACACATAATTTTGGTCATATTAGGTACCCACTTTGGCATCGATCTAATGCATAGAAAAGCAGAAGTGAAGGATATTATCACAGATGTGATAAATAGCATGTCTGATGATGAAGAAGAAGGTGAAGGGGAGGACGCCGAGGATAATGCTGAGGGTGGTGATGATGCAGATAAAGATGGTGATGAGGATGATGATTAGTTCATTTTATTACAAATGCTTTACATGACTCTTGTAGAACTTGAGGTATGTGGTGTATTCTCCAGATATCATCCCTCACTGGAGGGGTTTCAACAGCAGATACTGATGATGCACCACTGTTGCAATTTGGATCTTGTTACCATTTCAGATGAAAGCACCCAACCGGGTTTCTTTTGTATCATATGCTTTAGTACATTTTGCTCTTACAAGTAGTGCTGAGCTGACTTTAAATTCTTGGTAGTTTAATTTCTCCATTCCTACCTCCACCCCCAACTTAATCCCATTCCGTTTAGACTTTGCTTTTAGATTTAATTTCTCCATTACCATCACAGTTGAAAGTTTCTGTTTAACTGAAATTTCAATATAGTGGAAGGTGCTTTCCAAAAGTGTTATTGGGGTGAAGTTTCCTAACCGATGCCTCTTGTTTTTTTATGGTATTACAATGCCCATGGCACCAAGAAGCTTCAATCAATGTCTCCAGCCTACCAGAGTGCTGTACATGCCACAGTTGCTTTGCTAATAAAGTAACTACCACGAGAACATATTGAATTGGCAATATAGCATCCCTCGGGATTTTCTTACTATGTTTCTGATTTAGTAAAAGCTGTTTGTTCTGCGTGTTAGCATTTGGTTGATGAAATTTGTGTTTTATAGTGTGAAATTGAAGTTTTAATAAAGTTTGCAAAGGGCTCTAGTTACCAAATGCAGGCGATGCTATTGCTGAAAGTTCTCCCTGGTATTCCCATTCGATCTACAGGTGCTGATTGACAAGTTTACATACCTCAAACCAATCAAGCTAAGATCTTTATTTTTATCAATGGAGCTGCCCCAGACTGTCAAATGCTGGCTCCGAATTGGTATCCAGCCTTTGATTTGGATCTCACTCTTTTTCATCCCCTGAACCTGCATCAACAGAGCTGCTATTTATAAGCTAATACTGGGCTCAAATCTGGTATCCATCTTCTTCTTTACTTGACTCGGTGTTGTCTCAAGGTCAATACTCGGCTCTGAGTTGGTATCCATCTTTATCTTTGAAGTTGAAGTATTTCTCGTTACTTGAACACGATAATGGAGGGTTTTCAAACCCATGAAAGAGGTGATCATTTCAGACGGTGATTTAACTCTCAGTCTTATTAAAAAACTATTGCCCCGTGGGATCTTCTAAGTTTCGCACGAGACAGGATTTGCAAATATATTTTGGTCCCCTAGCTAAAAAAGTTAGATTGAAATGTTTGAACCATCAAGCTACCAATCGATGTTTTTTTAAGCTTTCTTGCTCAGGCCGATGCCAATCAAGCCGATGCTAATTTCACTGGTTAATAAAGCTAGTGGCTGCAAATTTATCGCTATGTCGAGGATCATAAAAAAGACTGGGCTCCAGAGCGAAAGATGGATACCAAATCGGGACATCATCGAAACGTTAAACAATCAATTTTGCTTTGACAAGTGTACAACATTATAGAGCATCGAGTTGGTGTATTGAATAATCGGCCGGCTCATGGGTCCATAACTTGTATCTCTGTACCATGAAAAATAAAATCAAAGTAGGTTGCAGGTAATAAACACATAATTCTATCTGTAAAAGCTTCAGACAAAGGAGCAATTTTGTATACAAGAGATCTTATAAAATCGAAGTGTGCAAGTTTTGGACGCCAACCCCACCAACCAACCCCGAGATAACTCTTCTCTCTCACGCCAATTTTGATTGCTGGTAATGTTTTGGTTCCTTGGCCAGTAGCCTACCACTACCCAATATATGACCTCTTCTTAATCTGAAACAAGGACTATGTGGCGATGTCCAAAAGAAGACTCAAAAGGGTTACAGTTTTCAATTTCGTATTGTAGGGTTCCTCCATTATCACAACTTTACGTGCAGTTTTTGCGATACCAAGAATCACCGTCACCTGTCCCTATCACGCTGTAGTGTATTTTTATGTAACCAAAACGAATGTATTCGATGTTCATCAGGTCCACTCCATCCTATATATCTTCACCATTATTATACACATAGCTATCCAGTTGTTTCCAATTCCATACTCTAGCTTTGCAGGTACGTATTTTCTTCTTACTTTTCATGAATTGTATGGTCTGTAATATAGGATTTTTTCATTGTTTTTTTTGTTTTGAAGCAACTTTCTTCGTTTTTTTAATCAGGTTTTGCTTTTGAAGGAGTCTTACCTGATGGCAGATGGTAGTAACGATGGTTTAAAACTTACTGTTAAGCAAGGAGAACCGACTCTGGTTCCTCCGGCAGAGGAGACAGAGAAGGGCCTGTACTTTCTCTCGAACCTTGATCAGAATATCGCAGTCATAGTTCGTACGATTTACTGCTTTAAGTCTGACGTGAAAGGAAATGAGGATGCTGTGGAAGTCCTTAAGAATGCCCTGTCAAAAATTCTTGTGCCCTACTATCCATTAGCTGGGCGGCTAACCATTAGCTCGGAAGGAAAGCTGATAGTTAATTGCACTGGGGAAGGTGCTGTTTTTGTTGAGGCTGAAACTGAGTGTGAAATAGCCGAGCTCGGAGACATAACAAAGCCTGATCCTGTGACTCTTGGGAAGTTGGTTTATGAAATTCCTGGTGCACAAAACATACTTCAGATACCTCTTGTAACGGCTCAGGTTTGAAGAATCTTTGACTATTTATGTTAGTTATAACCTTGCAGGTTCTATATAGTTGTACTACTGTAGGGAAGTTAAATCCTTTTCGAAAGTCTGCCTAAAAGAGCAAAAAGTTTCATTTTCGTACAAAAAATTGCTGTTGTTTTCCAGGTGACTAAATTCAAATGTGGAGGATTTGTTCTTGGGCTATGTACGAACCATTGTATTTTCGATGGGATTGGTGCTATGGAGTTTGTGAATTCATGGGGAGCAACTGCTAGGGGTTTGCCTCTTGATGCACCTCCATTTCTAGATAGAAGCATACTCAAAGCTCGAATCCCACCAAAGATAGAGTTTCCACACCATGAATTTGCTGAGATTGAAGATGTGTCAAATACCAGCAAGCTTTATGAAGAAGAAATGCTCTACAGATCTTTCTGTTTTGACCCCGAGAAACTTGACCGACTCAAGGAAAAAGCTATGGAAGACGGAGTTTTAGCCAAGTGCACAACATTTCAAGTTCTCTCAGCTTTTGTGTGGAAAGCCCGAAGCCAGGCATTGAGGATGGTGCCTGATCAACAGATAAAGCTCCTGTTTGCTGCAGATGGAAGGTCCAGATTTGAGCCACCAATTCCAGAAGGATACTTTGGCAATGCGATCGTGCTGACAAACTCTCTGTGCACAGCAGGAGAGCTGATGGAAAACAATCTGTCCTTTGCGGTAAGGCTAGTTCAGGAGGCAGTTAAAATGGTTGATGACAGTTATATGAGATCAGCGATAGATTATTTTGAAGTTACAAGAGACAGGCCTTCTCTTGCTGCAACTCTTCTGATCACAACCTGGTCCAGGCTATCTTTCCACACGACAGACTTCGGATGGGGGGTGCCTATTTTATCAGGGCCTGTGGCTCTGCCGGAGAAGGAGGTAATTCTTTTCCTTTCTCATGGGAAAGAGAGGAAAAACATAAATGTTCTTATGGGCCTGCCAGCTTCTGCCATGAAAACATTTGAAGAACTCATACAGATCTGAGCATCAAAAGACTCATTCAATCCAAGTGGTGAGGATCTAGGGTCTGGATGAAAAATGGCAGATGAACTGCAATTTCATTTTCCTTTCTTCCTCTCTTATTTTTCACATGCACACGTGTCTGAGCCTGAGGCATCATCGTCGTGCTGGTTGTCGTGAGTCTAAAACTTCGACAGCACGTAACTCTTAGCTTTGAATTTGGTTTTATGTCGCAGCTGTTCTATGTATTATGCTTTCTGTCAACTCTATTGAAATAAGAATAAAAATACAAGCAGTGAGAGGCGTTCCCTTCTGCAATAAGAAATGCACTTTCTCCAATCTTTTTTTCCGGCTGCTCTCGTCGGTGTCTCCAAATAATCATCGGAGAATGTTGCCCCTGGAATTCTAATGGCTAAGCATTTTCATCTGTATATTTGCAGAACAATTCAAAAATGTTTTTAATTTTTTTTAAATAATTTAAAGCTTTTTAGGCAAATAGTACAGAAAATAATACATTCACTTAGATTATGATTGATATTGTGGTAATGTCACGATCATAATAATATTAATTTTGCTTTTGTCCTTTAATTTTATCCTATAATTATTTTTATTTCTTTTAAGGTAAAATAATATTTTTTTAATGATGTTGTATTTGTTTTTTCTTTACCTCTGACCATAATAATTACAATGAGAATAATAATTCAATCAATTTATCATTTAGTGTTATATTTATCAAGAATTAAGTTTTGCAATTTCTCTATATAATCTCTCAAATATAATATATCGGATTAATGATGTGGAAATATTTTGTGGCTCAATATTGTCTTTAATTTTTTTTTATCTCATTTCGTTAAAATTGTATTATTTAACATTAGTATTAAACAAAAAAAATGTTTTATTTAATTTCTATTTTGCATTTCAGCCCTTATTCTTTTAGTTTTTAATTTAGCTTTGATTTTTTTAATTTTCTCAGTCCTTCTAGGACAATTCATATTATTTGTTTATATTCATGTACTATACTTTTAGTTTTAATTTTTGATTTTTATCATTTTTTTTTATTGGGGCTCTATTTTGATTTTGTCCCAATAAAAATACATGTATATATAGTAAAAAATATATTTTTTACTGGCATACGGACAAAGCTTCACAAAATAATATACAAAGAAGCATCGATCAACATTTTCATACTAAAAACCAAACAAATATGTTTTTGCATGATTTGAAGATTTAATACCTAGGTTATTAAATCCCCGAGGATTGGGTCTATCTTTAAATATTTCACGAACTTAATTCACGAGTATTAATGGTTAAATTCAGATAATAAATATTGAAAATACAAGGAGGGTAATATTGAAAAATCTAGAAACGACCAAAAAATTCTCAGAATTATTCTGCGTGTTGATTGATTTTTAAGAGGAATATTTTATGATACATGAAAACTCATCCACTTTTCGGGATAACCGGTCCTTTTAAGACATCTACATAGATTTTTTCATGATATTTTATGTGGATACATGAGCGCACAGTAAAATCTCAAAAGATAGATTTATTCACATGTATAAATACTACCTCGTGTAAGGCGTACTGGAAAAGCTAATAACTTCCATTTACACAACTAGTCTTCTACCATTGAATCTTTGATCAGACAAGAATAAACCAGGTTTTCTAATGACCTTCAACAACTAGGTGGTGACTACTCGACTCGGATAAGACTCCTCCCAGGACGCTTGTGGTGACATGTGACATCTGTTATTGTTATTAATATTATTAAAACAATCGTTAGTATTATTATCATTATTGATATCTTTATATTATTATTTTCTTTAATTTTCATTTGCGTTTTGATAGACGGAGACTGTCGTGTTGATGTTGTGGTCTGGCCAGTGACCGTTGCTTTGGGCCTCTGAGTATGAGTTGCTTGCTCCATTAATGAACATAAATGGGCTCAGAAGAGGGTGGAATTTTTTTTTAATTTTTAATTTTTTATTATCGATTAACCAATCTCTCTGTATCCCTCATGAGCGTGAACCCTTCACACAGCCAACTTTTTTGGGGTGTTTAAAAGCATTCTGATGAGTTAGCACCAGTCAAATTTCTTTTTCATTTATTAAAAAATAATAATAATTTAGACAATACCTTTGTATTTCAGTTACGGCCGATAAACCGGCAAATCCCCCTTATAATCCACCGGTTCAGGCCGATGGAGGGATCGGGTCAACCACTAGGTCCATGTTCACTGACATCGTGGCTCAACACCATGTTTGCATGATGGCATCCATTTGCTGCAGAACATGTTCATCGCGCCCTCCACTATCTCCACGCGATCGCCCCCTCACCAGGCCTCTGCTGCAGCCACCATGTGCAGGGAGCCATACCTCGCATGCTTAAGATGCAATGCAGGCACTAAAGGCAACAAATTAGGTCACCTGCCTGCTTTACGAGGGTAAACTATTGCTCAGGCTTGTTCAACCACCACCGTGATGTTAGTCAACAACCTAATTATTAGACATCAAATATCTCATATTTAAAAAAGATATCGAAACTTAAATTAATGTTTGAGAGTGATGTAACTTGTTTTGATAATGATTTTTTTTCATACAAATATTTAAAATAATGTTTTTTTTAATATAATACCATACATTATATTAAAAAAAATGGTTGCTAGAATCAAGAATAAAAATATATGAAAAAATTATTTTAAAAAGCATTTAACACCACGATATAAGATACTCCAACGTGTGTTTATTGAGGTGAATAAAAATATAACAATTTAAAACTTATTTAGTTAAATAACATATATAATAGTTTTAATATGCTAATATTAAAAAAATAAAAATAAAAAACCATTTTAAAAAGCATTCAACACCAAGATTTCAAATACCATGTTTATTTAGGTGAACAAGAAATATAATAATTTAAAAGTTATTTAGTTAAATAACATATTTTAAAGAGACATATATGTTATATGATAGATGTACATTATTTTATCTTAAAAATATTGCTAATTTTTTTTTTCTAAAATTTTTTATTTATAAAGTTTGTGTAAAAATAGAACACCTACTGATTGTATAAGAATAAAATTTTATTTATTTTTTCGGTAAAAAATTTAAAATAACTTTCAAAATTGTCTTTTCTATTTTTATAACAAGCTCGCAGGTGTCATATATAGGAATTGCTAAATAATACTATTTTTTTTAACAAGTTTTTAACTGTTTTGTTTATATCAATTTGTTTTTAACGTATAATAATGAATATTTAAAATTTGAAAAATAATATATTAATCTTTTATTTAATTAATAAAATATAAATGTGAAAAAAATTCGATTCATGGACCCAGCCATATCAATCGAACAAGTCGACAAAAAGAAACTAAAAGTGGAAAACGATCCGGCCCCTTTCCCTGTTTATTTCTCTCCAACGCTTCACATTCTGCCGTAGGAAAGAAGAACTCCTTTTTCTTTTTTAAATCTCATGCAAAGCGAAGAGAAGGGGAAAAGCCACTGCAAAAAGATCCTGTCGAATCTCTCTGTTTAATTTCTAATCATCATGGATGGTACCGGTAATGTAAAGCAAGAGGTTGTGGAACCGTCACCTAATCGACAAAACGCCACCGTTTCGGGCGTTCCAGACGTTGTCATCGAACTCAGTAGCAGCAGTGAAAGCAGTAGCGGCAGCGACAGCGAGTCGGAAACCGAGTTAGATGGAAATAGCGTTGTCTCTAAGAGACGGAGAGACTCTAATGGTGGTGATGGAGGTTTTGAGACGAAGAGGAGGAGGAGGAGAAGGAACTTGGATGATTTAGGTGTTGTGTTGCCGCTGGGGTTTCTCGCTCCGCTTCCGCTACCGCCGTCTTCAGAGCCGCCCACTGAAGCAGAGATGGCGGTGGTGGAGTCGACGGATAGTACCATAGTGAGTTTGATCGGTCAAGGCAGCAAGCAATTTTGGAAAGCGGGTGATTATGAGGGTGCTCCTCATGCTAATTGGGATTTATCATCTGGTAATCTCTTGCTTTCTCTGCATGCTATATTTGCTGTTTTCTTACTATTATATAATGAAGAGTTTTTATTGTTAATGGCAATGTATGTTGAAAGTGATTGTGATGGTGAATGTTTTTACTTTATGTAGGTGGAATGGATCACGTTAGGGTTCATCCAAAATTTTTGCATTCTAATGCAACTAGTCATAAATGGGCACTTGGAGGTAAACCTAAACCTACCTAATTTGCTTGCTCATGCAACATGATTTTCTTTTTTCTCTATTTGCACTAGACATGACATGAAACTGATTAGTTTGCTTTGATTTCGTTTATCCTTCCCCTTTTTATAGCATTTGCGGAACTTTTGGACAATGCATTGGATGAGGTATTTTAGTGTGGGTTACTTTTGTATTTTGAAGCTTCGGAAGTAGAATTGGTTTTTTTTTTATGGTTTTATTTGTTTTTGTGTTAGTTTGGAAATGGAGCTACGTTTGTTAACATAGATATGGTTGAAAGCAAGAAGGATTGCAGCAGAATGCTTTTGTTTGAAGGTATTTGATACTTAGCTGGTGGTTTTCTTTTGTTGGTTCTAGTTATGGTAGAATTATATGGATCACTGGTGATATAGTAGGTGTTACTCTGACATATATGCAATTCTATGTTAGCATTGGAGGGGCTTGTTTTCCTCGAACATAATTTTCATACTCACAGACAGCATCGTGATATAATCTTTTCTGAGAATATTTTCTGAGGCTTCCTGTCATGTTTTTCTCTCCTGAGATTGTTTTCTTGATGATGCTATTATATTCATAATATGTGGTATCTTTCGGATGTTTCTGTACTTTGTTGTAGATAATGGTGGCGGAATGGATCCAGATAAAATGCGACAATGCATGTCCTTGGGCTATTCTGCAAAAAGCAAATTGGCGAACACCATTGGACAATGTAAGTTGTCTGGAAAAGATGCATCCATATTATTTTTTGTTTTGTTGTTTTTTAAACTGTCTATGTTGTTGCTATTCAGATGGCAATGGGTTTAAGACAAGTACCATGAGACTTGGAGCAGATGTCATTGTGTTTTCACGCTGTCCAGGAAAAGATGGAAAAAGGTTTGACCTCTATTTTTTTTCTTTATAATCATGTCATTTGTGCTGCATTTTCCTCATATGGATGGTGAATGTTGACTGTTTTTCTGTTTGGTTTTAGTTCTACACAGAGCATTGGATTGCTATCATACACTTTTTTGAGGAGCACAGGGAAAGAAGATATTGTGGTGCCCATGGTACTAAAATTGAACGTTATGATGCATTTGAAGAATTTATATATAAATTAAACATTGCCATCTTATCCACATATGCAGCTGCAACTTGGGATTTCTTTACGGATGATCAATATTTTTTCTGTGTGATCTTTTTGATTGGTCCTTTCTTTATGCAAAAGTGGTTGGCTCCCTTGGGGCCACATTTTCCAATGGCTTCACCTTCACAATATCAAATGCTATTCTGTATAGTTCTCAGTTATCAAAATTGATCAGTTGCTTACAGTAGTAGTTAAATTTTTCATGTTCGGTACTATGAGATAATTGTGGTGCAGTTTGGTAAAACTTTTCATTTTCTTCCTTTAGAATCACATTTTGGTTTTGGAGGATCTTTAATCTTTACAATGTTCCTAATTGTGTTTAAAATTGCATTTAAGAAAAACTATTCATTTTCATACTGTGGTATTAGATTTTGGTATCTTCATGCGTCATTTCAATTAGAGAATAAATGAATTCCGGGCCTTCACTATATTGCTGTCTTTTCTTTTGAGCTGTGTACTCTACGGTGTTGCATGCATAGCTAACTTATCTGTATTGCATATGATTTCCAATTGAAGTTGTTGACATTAGGTTATACTAACAGATCTTATTAAGAGGAATGCCAAGGTTTGGTTCTTGTACTAATTTGTTTCAATCTCGTTGACAACAGCAACTGTGCAGTCTCAATTACATGTTAACGATACACCCTAGTCACTGTTGAAGCTCCCAACTTTTCTCCATTTATGTTTCTAATGGTTCTATGTGTTAACTATGGAGTGTGGATCACAGTTTTCTTGTAAATAAATAAATAGAAGCCTTCAATGAAGTCATGTGATTCTAATCTATATTGGTTTTTGAATTGTTATGAAGCTTGACTTTGAAAGAAAGGGGCGGGAATGGAGCGGGATGATACGGTCTTCTGCTAATGATTGGAATAGAAATGTGGAGACAATAGTTCATTGGTCTCCATTTTCCAGTGAGGCAGACCTTCTTCGTCAGGTATTTTCTGCAGATGAACTTTAAAACAGAGAACAAAAACTAATGTGCCCTTGCACTTCCTCTCCTCTTTTGTCATCTGTCTTTGATTTGCATGATTACTCTTTGGTGGTCTACTTTTTTTAGTAGTGTCGACTTGCTGCATATATCATTTTGCTGCTCTCTTTTTTTTTTCCAATTATGTTTCTCTCTCCTTTTCAACCTTATACACGCGCAGCTCGAGTGTGACCAATTGTTTTTGTCATGTTCTTGCTGTAATTTTTTTATTGACTTCGTGTTTTTGTACTTTATAGTTTAATCTTATGTCAGATCATGGGACACGCATAATTATATACAATCTTTGGGAGGATGACCAGGGGTTGTTGGAACTTGATTTTGACAGTGATCCTCATGTATGTATTCAATGTCTTAACACATTTTAAATAAGATTTTTAAAATGATCATTTGGAGAGTATTTTTATGTAGTGTATAATCTGACAGGATGTCCAATTAAGAGGTGTCAATCGAGACGAGAAGCATATCAAAATGGCGAAAGAGTTTCCCAATTCCAGACACTTCCTTACTTACAGGCATTCATTAAGGGTAGCTAATCCCCCTATATACTGTTTTATATGATTCTAATGATTAATTGTTATTTGATCAGAATTTTGATTTCTTTTACTATTCATATCTTTTAGATTATCTGTGATTTATCTGACCGATCAATATTTGGTTCTGTAATCCATGTATTTCTACTTTAATAGAATGATTTAGCAAATCCCTCCCATTATTTCTATGCTTTTGTGTTTTGTACTTTTTTTTTGTTCTTGTAATCGATAACATTTCTTCCATATAGAACTAGTTTTGTATGAGTGCCATGCATAGGATTTTCATTTTTAAACTTGTGGATTTTTATAAAGCATGGTGATTAAAAAAATCAAACTAGCTACAAATCTACCATATTTCTATCTTTCAATGTAATCAAGATTTATTATTTGAGTCTTTGAAAAATTTGATATGAGATTTTTCATATGCTTGAAAAAACACCATTTGTTTCTGCTGAAACAATGTATTTTGAAAATTCTTATAGAGGTAATTGTTAAGTTCATAAGTTTGGTGTTGCATAGGTGGTTTTTACATACATTTTACTTATAAAAAAAGAACTGGAAATATGAAGAATGAATGATAGGAAACAAAGTAAAACAAAGTGGAGATTCTTTAATGGGGTCTTGAGGGTAAGGAACAATTGTGATGTTTGATTGCTTAATAATTGAAGGATGGATTGTGAAAAGATCTTAGTTTCAACTTAGGTTTTATAATTTTTGGTTATATACTTGTATCAATTCATCCTTCTTGTTCTGTCACGTCCCATCAGCCTGGGCTTCATATTAGGCTATCATTTGACCTCTAACGATGCATTGAGTAATCTAAATAACTCCATTTGTGACTTGTTTAACTTTGTGGAATTAATATGGCTTGACTAATTTCTGTTTTATTAAAGAGGCCCAACTTTTTGGTTGCATTAAAGATACCAGATCTTGCTTTAATTATCTTATTGATTGATGCTTATCCTCTTCCATGTCAACCTTCAGAATTATGCCTCAATTCTCTATCTCAGACTGCCTTCCAGCTTTCGAATAATTCTCCGCGGGAAAGATGTTGAGCACCACAATATAGTGAATGATATGATGCTATCACAGGAGGTAACATATCGGCCACAGCCTAGTGCAGATGGTGTCCCAAAAGACACAAATGTAATGCAGCTGAACTTATTTGGATAGTTCTCTTCTTTTCTTATTCTGGTGCTAATTGCTTGCATCTATTGTCAGCAGATGACTGCTGTGGTCACTATTGGCTTTGTGAAGGATGCAAAGCATCATATTGATGTCCAAGGGTTCAATGTTTATCACAAAAACCGACTAATTAAGGTTTGTTTTGCTTTAATATAAATTATCATTGATTTTAAAAAAAAACTTAAGTGATAATGTGACACTCATTGCATGGTGTTGCATTTGTATATATTTATTATTATTGTTATGCTCATTTATATTTGATGCTTGGCTCATTTTCTTTGTTAAAACTTTTGTGTGCTTGTGTATTTTCCTGAATGGATGAATGAATATGCTTAGAATATGGTAGGCAAAAAGTTCCGACCTTGCTCCATCTCTCATTTTGTTAATAAACTATGGATGGGCAAGTTTATTTGAACTATTTGTAGATTGATTAGTGTCCCATGGAAAGAGCTAGAGGTGTTAACAATGTGTTTGAACTTTTACTTTGTTTTGATTTGAAAAATCATGTGAAAGTTGGACAGTGGGCAGACATATCTTGGGACAATGAAGGATTGTGGAAAAAATGAATTACATAGATCATTGGATGTGACATTTTTGAGTTTTGCTACTTACAAAAAATGCCACCCCAAATCTTACTGTTCCACTCTTAAATTTGCTATAATGCATTTTAAATACTGTCCTTCTGTAATCAAATCATCATGTCCTTTAAAGCATGCTGATGGGAAGTAATTACCATGTTAATACCTCGTAGATGTATTTAATAGCATGCATCTGGATTATCAACAAACATTTGAATCCCTATGTGTTTAGTTGCTGTGATTCGAGTTTGCCAAACAATTAATTGATTTCAATTGCTCTTAATGAGCACTGCTGTCATGTAGCCATTTTGGAGGCTTTGGAATGCCGCAGGAAGTGATGGACGTGGAGTAATAGGTAAAAATATGCATTCCACATCTCCAACTATCAATGACTAGCGATTGTTTTTGTAAACATGATTCCCTCTCTTCTGACAGGTGTGTTGGAAGCTAATTTTGTTGAGCCAGCTCATGATAAGCAAGGATTTGAACGCACAACAGTTCTTGCAAGACTAGAAGCTCGATTAGTACAAATGCAAAAACAATACTGGTGTGTTGTTTATGTCTCTTAACTGATTGTTGTTAATCGCTCCTGTATATGTGAGGTTTGAATGTGATTAAGTTCTCTTAACTACTTTGTTAGGAGCACGTACTGTCACAAGATTGGCTATGCTCCAAGGCGAAATAAGAAACTCATAAATGAGTTTTCAGATATAGGTATATTTTGGGAGCCTTTTTAGTTTCTAAGTATATGGTCTTTTGTATCAGGCATTGCCTTGTTTTAATTGCTTACTAGTTTTGAATGTTTTCTTATTACCCCCCCTACTAATCTCACACAAAGTTGTCTTTCCTTTGCAGAAACTTCTCCTGACTATCAACCACCTGCATCTTCTCATTCTAAAAAGAAGTATACTTCCTTGGGCAGTAAGATATCCCCTTCACATTCAGACCATAGGTATGGAGATGGACATGCTTCCAATAAAGTGAATGTTAGAACAAATACCCCAGCCAAATCTGGAAAAAGCACCATATCGCCTGGACCATCACCTCCTGCTCAGGATGTTAGCAGTGAAGATGATGAGTGTGCTGCTATTCCCTTAAGAAAAGCAAATGGGAGCACTCAAAAGACCACTCCTACGTCTTTTGAGAAAGATGGGTTGCGTACAACTCGACTGTCTTCATACATGGAAGATTCTGGATCACAGCATGATTGCATATCTGGAGGGGGGACTGTTCATACCGTTGCGAGATCCCAAACAAAGGTCATTTCTCTTGCATTGTTTTTGTTAAAAAGTTTGTGCTTTTAGTTGGTGACATTTTCGTATGCTATCCTTTTTGTCTCTCTTTGCAATGTGGGACCTTATTCCCGATGGAGTCCAGGTGGTAGTTTTAGAGAAAGAAAACTACTTTGATGAGTTCCCTGTCTGAAGTTAACTGGAGGTCATTAAGCTATCTAATTTTGTCATACTTCCAAAACTATTGGAAGAGAAGCAGACAATTCTAATGATAGCTGTGAAAGATTCTCATACTGTTGTAAACTGAGTTCAGACAATTCTAAGAAAGCTACTTATTTCCTTGTCATTCATCTTTATTCAATGATAAAACTGAGAATGTAGGTTTTGCATCCCTTCTTTAGGCTTGTGAAGTTTATAGAAATCATATTAAGGCTATTCAATTGGCAGGTGGGTGATGTTGATAAGATGGACTGTGCCTTTTCAGAATCTGATATGACTGCCCTTGTTCATTTGAAACAAGAGAATCGTGGGCTAAAAGAAAGGTCGGTTTTCTCCCTGTTTTTCAAGAGCTGTGCGTCATTTTATTTTATTTAACTCCTTTCGTTGTTTGCAGATTAAAAAAATCGGAAGGAGAGACCCGAGGGGACTGCATGAATGGTTCTCAGTGTGAGAAGTGTACATCTCTTGAGATACAGGTATGCAACATCTTCACTATAACTGGTTGCTGTGCTGAATGGGATATTGAGAATACATGATTCCAAGTGAAATGCTGTTGGTGCTATTGTTTTCTTCATGGCTAGATGAATTTGAGTTCTCCTGAAACTTCAAATCTCTCTCTCTGCTTCTTCAGCTGCAGGAAGCGCAGCAAAAGCTTGAAGAATTGAACAAGGAACAGGAAAGTCTGATTGATATATTCTCAGAGGAGAGGCTTCGGCGAGACCAGGAGGAGGAGAATTTGAGAAAGAAGCTTAAGGTTATTTTGCGTCACCTTTCCCCCATGTCACCACTGGGAGGAATTTTGCTGTCCGTTCTTTTTGAACATATTCTTATTGATCATAGATGGACAACTCATGAGTTGTATCCCTGCAGGAAGCATCAAATACTATTCAAGAGTTGCTTGACAAGGTCAGGCTGTTGGAGAAGATGAAATCTCCTCATCTCAAAGGACGTTGAAAACTCTTTATATGAAGCTCTTCCATCAGCTATTTTGTGCAGTCTGTGATCTTCCTCTATTTAGTGTCTGGTCTTCATCGTGACCTTAAGCAGCAGACATTTTTAGCTTTCAAAATTTGCTAACCACTGACCATTCCTTTCTCTTGCACCTGGCCCTGTTTTCCCTCTCTTTTCAGCTATTGCTTGCAAAGCTGTAGTATTGGTGTTGGCTACCAAATTTTGTTCAGGCTCATGTCCTGCGATTCGATGAAATCGTAGACGATCGCGGAGCTCCCTCCATTTATGATGGTGAGAGATCCCATATCTTAGCTCTGTTCAGTGCTGCATTGAATGAGTTTTGTAAATTATGTATATACAAGTCCTGCATGCATCCCCTGTTAATGGAGTTTGTACAACCACAATGGTAGATGAGTCACTTGCCATGTTACTTGCGCGCATCTCACCAGTTTAAGTGTTTGCTAGCATTTCCTGGTACCAGCTGAATTGATCTGAATTTTGCTCCCCCAATATAACTGTTCTCCAGTTCAAGGCCCCTATTGAACTCGAAAATCCCCGTAATTATGGAACGAGAAATTGGGTTCGATCATCCTGGGAAGCTGGCTGTAAAATAATCAACTCAGATTTTTATTTTTATTTTTATTCAGTCCATGACCACGCCACCGTCAAGCACTGATTGGTTAGTAGTGGGCTAGTTAGCAAAGAGAAAAAACAATCATATAATAGCCCATTTACTACAGAAGAAGGCATTCATGCGCTGGATTTTGGGTTTTATTTTTTCGATTTTTAATTGGACATAAAATACTGTTTGTTTAATTGGTGATTTTTATTTTACTGAAAGTGCAAGACAATTAAAAAAACATGATTTTCAATTATTTATTTAAGAAAACAACGGTTTTGTTTGGTTTACCTTTTGATTTCTCTTTTTTTTTTTATGATTATTATATATACAATCCAACGTTTTTGATATAGTAATTACTTCTGTTTTTGGGTACAAGTGCCATTACTCGTTAATCGTGTAAAATGTATCTAAGGATTCAAACTAGATAATCAATGAAATATACATGTACCTTTTTAACCACACCATTTTCTTGATACTTGACAATGATTTTTCTAAAATTTTACCAAGTTAATTATAAAAAATCAAACCTGTAATCTCAACATTAAAAATTAAAATTAAAATTTAATTACGGAGACTACTTATTGGGCTTAAAAAACAAAAGATCCCTTGTAAAGCAAACACATAGTGAATGTCATGATTTATTTTTAACACGATATGCTGGTATCTAACCTTTTTCTGATGCTTTGGACATCTCCATGGCTCCAAGCATCCCACTTCAGTAGCTTCCTCTAGTCACCATGCACGAATACCCAAAAGCATAAGACCCATTTTATCGCTTCAATTTGCACACATTTATAATGTTAAAATTTACTTTTTTTGTTCTAGTACCACTAGGTTAATTTGACATCTTAAAAATAACTAGTAAAAAAAATATAGTTTGAATTTAAATAATTTTTTAATAGGATATATATATACACACACACACACACACACAAGAAATTGAGATGACATATTTGATGGACCGAAACTTATGACCTTAATCATGGATCTCATTAGATTTAACAACTTTGTTTTTTGTATGTATTTCTCACTTCATGATATGATAAAAAAAAATACTAGTATAATTGAGCACCAACCATGTATCAAGATGTTTGTATGAGATTGTAATAATTTTAAAAAATAAAATAAATTTTAGAAATCAATTAAATATAGAAGGATAAAGTTAATAAAAAAAAGCAAAAAGGATTCAATCAAAAGAAAAAATAATTGAAAGATGAATTTATTGTTTAGTAAGGAACTATTTGAGATTGTTATTAAACTAGACCCAACAGATCAAACTTGAGATCTCATGACCCGACACCTTGTTTGACCCGTTTTAACTAAGGACAACTTTGACAACCAATTAAATCGAGGTTTGATTTTTAAAAAGTTCCAAGATAACATATATGTTTTTTAATATTGAGATGATGACTTTATGGCTTGCAAAACTCGCAACTTGAGTCATGAATCCCATTAGGTTTAATTTTTTTTTTTTCAAGTTATCTTTTATTTAATGATACGATAATAGTAATAGATAAATACAAGAATTGAGTATGAATTAAATATTAGTATATATGTTTAAAATTACGATAATCATATAAAAAACTCAAAAATAATAATGATGAACAATTCAAAATCAATAAATTATTAAAGTATCGAACTGGAAGAAAAATAAAATTGGAAGGAATAATTTTATATTATTAAAAAGAAGTTTAAGAACTTAAAAAAGAAATATAAATTGAAACCCTTCACTGTTCATAAATTGCTGCATTATTTTTCAATTCTTTTGGTTGAGAGAGTAACGGTAGCAAAATCATCTTTACTATTGAAGATTTATGAAGTGGGTTTCCTCTCCAAATTATCTTTCAGATTTCGAATCTCAGCCGATTATTGTAAGAATAATAAAAAAATTAAATTAAATACATAAATGCTGGTCTGAAACATCATTAGTCTAACAAAAACCAACGGCACTCCAATTCCTTAGGCATGTTTGGGAAGACGGTTGTGGTTGCTTTTGAAAGTGTTTTTCATTTAGAAATATATTAAAATAATATTTTTTTATTTTTAAAAATTATTTTTGACATAGCACATAAAAATAATTTAAAAACACTAAAAAATATTCATTTAAAAAAAAAAAAACAAATTTGAAGGAAATAGCGGTAGAACGGCCGTCCCAAAGAGGTACTTACTCTCCAATTTGAAACCAAAACGGCAACCGCAAACCAGCTGTCGTTGAAGCATTGAACCACCGGCTTAACGTCGTAGTTAGATTCTCTTACCTGTCTAGCCAGCAAGAAAAGGTTGCCCTTTGTCAATGGCTATTAAATTTATAGATAATATCAGGTATTTACGGGCCATCTTTTTATTTTATTTTCATACCGCATTCATTACCTATTAAATAAAAAATGGAATATTTATATTTTATTCTTCAAGTTTCCAGTATTAGATATCTAGTGTATTTACTATTATTTATTATTCAGCAAAAAATAAAATAGTAATATATATATATATATGTATATTATGTCAATACTAAAAAAATGTGTGCATCATATTGGATTAAAAAATTATAAATTTTCCAAATATATATTGGATTTAACAGTATTATTCATATAATGATTATTATATAGAAAAATCTTTTTATTTGGACTGATTCGTGTCGGAATCCGATATTTTTTAAATTAAATTATCATCTCCAATTCAATCAATTCTCCATCTGCTCATGGCCTTGTCAGGCCATCTCTCACAAATTTATTCCCCTTCATCGTCCAACCTCTTTTTTTTTTTTGGTAACCGATTTGTTCGGGTCAACTTGCACGCAAATCGACTGTTCCCGAACCAAGTGAAAATCCTACAAGTCTAGTGAGCAGAGCATGTAAAAGACCGCGAAGTGATAGACATACCGGACAAGGATGGAACAAGGATGTCATGAAAAGGACACCCTCCAAATACCGCTGGGACACTCGAACCACGGTCCCTTGAAGAGATACACTCTCTAGATACCGCTGAGATACTCGAATCACGGTCCTTAAATAAGGACGCCCTTCAATTACCGCTGGATAGACCCCTGCTGGTTTCATCGTCCGACCTTGATATGCTAGTGTCGGGTCAATGACAATTTGCATCAGTATATTCTTCTGGACGCCTGCCCTGAACCAGCTCCGTCACCATCATAGAATACCCACAAAAATACAGCACCCATCGTTAATCTGAGCTTCATTCATTATCAACAAACTAAAAAACTATTTTTTTAATTTTAAATTATATATATATATATATATATAGATTAGAATCGACCCGACAGTCTCGAGTCGGGCCAGTCAGGGTTAACCATGGAATGAGCAGACCTATGAACCCATTGCTAGGAATCATAATTACATTCTTTTTAACTGTCCACCCACACGAGCAAATGGTGTTTGTCTCTTTCCTCTCACCCCTTGCTTAATTAATCAATCATCGTCATTATCATCAATATCCACAGCTACGTGCACATTTTAACCTCAGTTAAAAAACCACGTTCACTCCACACTCTAACACTAACCCTAGTTAACTCTTAAAGCGATCAATAAAAAAAGCAGAACAACAAATCCACACAGCATTTGCTCTCTCTCGCCATCTCTCTCTCTACTAAAAAGCCGAGCCTTCAAGCCAAACCCTAATCTCTCTCTCTCTCTCGAGATCTGTCATCGACAAAACGCACGCGTTTCGGTGTTGATTGCTCTGCATGAATCTCTCCGGGGTGATGGAGGAGGAGTCAGTGAACTCCCTGTAACTTACGTACGTATACTGTACACATACACGCCTTTGCATGGATGTACGAAATTGTATACGGTGTATTTAAAGAGTATGAAGTATAAATGCAGTGTTTAGAGTAGGATTCTGATGTTTTGTCATTTCTGGCTTTAACGATCCTCTCTCTGTCTCTGCATTTTTTGTCTCTCAAACCTCCCTCTTTCTCTCTCTGTGCGTTTTGTCTACACTGTTGTAGCGCAGTAAATTCCGCTGTTTCTAGCAGTAGCTGTCATGGCTTTGTTTTTTTTTGTTTTTTCAAATAAATTTTCCTGGAAAATGTAAGTTTTCCTTTTCTATCACAACCAAACACCTTTCTCTTCCTTTAACAACAACTTAGTTTGAAAACTCTTGTTATTTTGTTCTCCTTCCTTTTTGGTGCCTATTTTGCTTTGTTTCCAGCTCTGCTGCAAATAGCCGTCGTTTCGGCCATTTTTAGCCTTGTTTTGAAAAGCATCTTCTCCCTCCCTCCTGAGACTGCGACCTAGAAAGGTTTTATAGGTAGTAGTAGCCGTCGTCGTAGCTGTATCTTTTATGTGTTTTGAAAGTCAAATCTGAACCATTTGTTTCTTTTATAATCTGACGGTTGTTCTTTGATGTGAAACACACACACACGAGACACGACGACGACTAATGAATTATAACATCTCTCCCGTTCTTTGATGCAGATTTCAGAGAAAGACACCGAGAGAGAGAGAGACATCTTATCAAAAACCAAAGCTATCTCCGAGGCACACTCACTCGTTTTGTTTTCACCAAGTTTCGAGTTGTTATTATCACTTGTCAGTCTCTCTCGTAGTCTTTGACTTTTTGGAGACGCCTTTTCTTTTGAGAGTTTCAAGAAGAGGAAGAGAGGAGAAGCTTTTGGTTCCTTTTTCTTCCTCTTAAGCCTCGATGACTTTCTCTTCTCCGTCGATAACAACTGTGGTTTCGAAGATAATCGGCGTCGTCTTGGTGATGATCCTCTTGCTCGCTATGCTACTATCCACGTTTTCATTTTCCCCTGGTTCGTTTCTGATTTTTTATTTTTATTTTTATTTTTATTTTTATGGATTTCGACGAAACCGAATGATCTTTAATTATTGGCTTGGTCGGGTTGCTTTGTTTGGGGGTCTCTTTCTGGGACACCAGGGGTTCTCTATGTTTCTTCCTTTTGTTTTATTGTCTTCATTTTTTTATTTTTTTAAATAATCCAAAATACCTGATCAATCATACCTATTTTCATTCTTCTAATAAATTAATTGTTTTTAACAATTTCCAGGTTTGGCCAAAGACGAAGGTGGATTCATGGGTTCGAGCCACGTATTTCTTCACGAGGAAGGGAACTACATCGTCCCTGCTCCACATCGCATGCTCCTTGTTCGCTGTAAGGTTTTTATATTTTGTGATTTTTCTCTTCTTATTGCAAATTTAACGTGGGTTTTGCTCTCTCTTTTTCTTTCAAATAAATAAAAATTAGATAGATTATATTTTTTTATAATATCGAAATGAAAATAAATGGGAATAAAATTAAAAAGAATGCGGGATATTGGGGGGGCGGGTGACACTTGTAGGTTTTTGAGTGTTTGATGTTATTGATTGATTGTCGTGAGGGGCCGGTTCTGTAAACATCAGTCCTTTGATACCCATTTGTTCACAAGTGAAACAACTTTTATTTATTTTGCCAGCAGCAAGTAATTATCGTCGTCTCATTATTCAGATGTGCGTACGATCTATTTGTCAGGGGGGGCACGTCTGTGTTATTTTTTGTTACGTCTCATGCCAGCGTGCACCGCTGGCGAATTGTGGCCCACCCACACTACGCCCTTGTTCTACAATTAGGTTCTCGGGCGTATCTTCTTTTGATGGAATTTAGAATCGCTTCGTGTTTCTGTCACCTTTTCTTGGCAAATTGTTTTGGGACATGTCTGGTTAGATCGATATCTCGCATGGTTAAAAACTATTTTGATGTTTCTTACGAAGAGAGAGAGCCAAAAGTTTTGATTGAATTTTCAATTCCAATGAAAGTGGATGTATATGGGGAAGGGAAACTTTGAATAAAGGAGGCATCACGCACTCCTGCCCTAATCTAGCCTTTTGAGTTAATTTTGTCTGTTCTTTTTCCTATATAATTCCTGTGATTCACCTCCAAAAAGTATTTTTTGTCTGCTGACGATTCCCTTGTTGGTGGGTCAATTGGTTGAGTTCACATTACGTTTTAACGAGTCTGCCAAGTGTGCGATCACCTTCAAATATACATAA
The DNA here is from genome assembly GCA_009078335.1 of Salix brachista. Taxonomy (NCBI): domain Eukaryota; kingdom Viridiplantae; phylum Streptophyta; class Magnoliopsida; order Malpighiales; family Salicaceae; genus Salix; species Salix brachista. Next base: position 15,764,412 of record CM018586.1, read on the forward strand.
AAAGAGAATATAGCTTTCACTATCATGGAATTTAATAAAAAAAACTTCTTTTCTTGTTTGCATCTGCTTTACGCAGCAAAGGCGACGGAGGAACCTAACAGGATCGGAGAAAAGTGTACCGGCGCTGATATAGTGGTAAGTCAGGGACCCACGGCCCCTCTTTCCAGTGGCATACCTACTTACACTGTTCAGATCATGAACATGTGCTCTACTGGCTGTGACATCTCCGGAATTCACCTCAACTGTGGCTGGTTCAGCTCCGCTCGCCTCATCGACCCCAAGATATTCAAGCGCCTCCGCTACAACGACTGCCTTGTAAACGACGGAAAGCCTCTGGTAACAGGTGGCACTCTCACCTTTCAATATGCCAATACATTCTCTTACCCTCTCGCAGTCTCTTCTATAGTCTGCCATTGAAGAATATACAAAGACCAAAACTTAGAACGTAGCTAGCAATAACAAGCAGCAACCCACAACTGGATTTTGGTCAGACACTCACTGCCCTTGGGAGAGGTTTAGGATACTACGGTATAGAGGCCTGGAAGATGATGATTTTTTGTTTTAGGGTTACGACCTAGCTGTATATGGTTTATATACTAGTTAGTATATTGTAGTTAACATTGGATGGTGAGGCATACGAAAATTTTGGAAGTGTGATTAGAGAATGCCTTGTCTTGCTAAATGATTTCGGCTGGCTGGCTCATATACATCTGTTGTCCCATTGTTTCTGGATATAATTTCATCACTGCAAGCACACTGCCAAGTTTTATCGTCTACTTATATAAATAGCTTGATTTTTGGTATTTCTGCTTCTTGTTTGACTGTAAAGAAAAGTTGCATCTCCAGACCTGCATGGTGTGTTATTTAGAAAAAGGTAACAGTCGCATGATTAGTAGGCCACTGGCATTAATTTCGCAACCTCCTCAGAGACGAGACAATTCTATTTTCATTTTGTTTTTTTCACGTGGAGTGTAAGCTTATTGTTAATAAAAAGAGATTAAAAGGAGGGAAAAAAAGGAGGTGAGAGAACACGGTTGGATCTACTTCTAATCAAGCTTCCACTGTATATATTCATCAGCTTCTTTCATCTCTAAGTTTAAGCGTAAAACGAATGTCAATAGGGGCAGGCACCCAGCACAGGTACGCTCCATTACTCTTTTTTGTTTGCTGTCTAACTTTAAGGCTAAGTTTCAAAAGAAATAAATATATGTACATGTATATGTGTATATATGTATATGTGTATGTGTATGTATATGTCAGTTAACAGAATAACGAAACTTGTACCCTCTTTCATCTGGTTCCTTCAAGTTCAACTTAATTAGTGTATTAAACTCTAAAGCAAACCGAAAAATATATAAATATTGATGTGTACTTTTGATGTTCTATCATTCATCAACAACTTATTATATAGAGTCAAATTAGCAAACAAACGTTTACTACTGTTTGTTGCAGTAGAAATAAAATTTTTTATTGTTTTAGAATTGTTTTGATATTAAAAATTCAAGGGCCGAGTCGACTTGGTTTTGGTTCAACCCATTAAGTCATTCCTGATTTTATAATTATGGTTATTGTAATAATATTAATTTCAACATCAAATATTAAATAAATTAGAAATAATAATATCTGACTATTTTTTTTAAATATGTAAGTTTGACAATGACATATACTATGAGTAAAATATAATTTTTCATGTATTTTGTCTTGTTTTTCATAAACAAACATAATATAAATACAATCATATCTCCATTTTCTTTTCTTTCTTGACTTTTTTGTCTATTATTTTTGTTTTCTTATCTTGAGATAATAACCAAACACTACCTTAAAGTTAGATAAAAAAAAAAAAAAAACAGTACTTAATTATCAAGCTGATTTAGGCAGATACAAACATAATATAGAGACAATTACTTTGTCTTCTACATCTAGGAGAGAGAATAAATTAGGAGAATATATATTTTTATTACTTTTGGTGGATCATGAATTCTATTTTTTTCTCACACTAGCGTCTAATCTCTTCCTTCACGACGGATTCCATGGAGTAACTAATAGGATATTAATAATTGTAGCTTGAATCGATTTATCAAAAAAAAAGGTAACAAGTTTTCTGTTAAAAAAAAATTAATGTTTTTTTTAAAAAAATTCACATCAATATGTCAGAACAATAAAAAAAATAAAGTAAAAATTAATTCAAAGCCAAAAAAAATCAAAGGTTTTCAATAATATTTTTGCAACGCAAAACAAACACACTTTATGCTAACACCAGGGTCTTTTTAAACACGGTAAGATTACTATTTTTTCTCTCTTAATTTTTTAAAATTCTTTTTATTTAATTATTTTATAACCTGATTAGGTAGAATCAGTTTTGAAATTATTATCAAACTACCAAACTAAAAAGAAAAAAAGATTGAATTGTAAAACAATTGGAAAATTTATGTATAATCTCAAATTCTTGATAGTTTTTATTTTGATTTAAAAGTTTATTTTATTTATTTCTAGTCATTAATTTTCAATAAAAGAAAGAAAATTATCTAAAAACTATAAGGACAAAGAAAGCGGCCGGTTTGGCCCTTTTTTAACAACAAAACTCGTTAGTATTGGTTTCAGTGAATCTCATTTAGGGTCTGTTTGGGAGGGCGGTTGCAGTTGCTTTCGAAAGTGCTTTTCATTTAGAAATACATCAAAATGATATTTTTTTTAAAAAAAATTATTTTTGATATCAGCACATCAAAATGATTTAAAAACACCAAAAAAAATTCATTTAAAATGAAGGAAAAAAAAGAGAAGAGGAAACGGCGGTTGTACCGCCCTCCCAAACAGCTTCTTAATGAGAAGAGTTCAATGACAACGGGGATTTGATATAAACATATATAAAAAAGATATCAAGTTTCATTTTGATTTTCTTGATTCAATTTATATTTGTTTGTGGGTTAATGAATGGTTTAAAGAGATTTCTATATTATCTATTGGTTATTTTAAGGTAAAAGTAGGTTGAAAGGATTTTGAACCAAAAAAAAGCTCATCCTCAATTTTCTTGCCACTAGAGTGGTAACCATATTCTAGTAATAAAAGTCAATGCATCACCTTTTTTAAAAAAAAATTACAATATAGCTAAAAGAGCTCGGAAAATTACTGTTGAATGTGAGTGATTTTACTGAACTGGATATTTGCAATTTGTGATTCGCGGGCGTACGTTTACCTCTTCTTTTTTTCTACCCGTATTCCATCTGCACATCCCCTCTCCGCTTCTATAATATGAACCGTGAAGCACCACAATTTCAACCAAAAAATCAAAGCTCTCTCAACGAAAAAAAATCTCACTGGACACCTCTTCCATTGAGAAAGTTTAAAGAGATCGTATGGCAGAGAATTTCATCACAGCTTTCGTTTATTACACTTCGCTTTCTTCTTCACTTTGCCTTCTGCTTCTCTCCTACACTCTATTCTCTTTTCTTACACTCCATAAAAACCAGCTAGGAGTCGGATGATATTCCTTTTTTTTAACAATCCAAAATCATAAATCAGTAAATCCAACAAAATCCCTGACCTATCATTACCAGACCAAAAATATACAATTTCCATTTCTAAACACAACCCACCACTCCACGCCCAAATCAAATCAAGCCAAAATCGCCACCTCCTCCGACGATCTGCTACATACTGCGACAAAGGCACAACCTTTGTTACAATTTCCATTTCTAAACACAACCCACCACTCCACTCCCAAATCAGATGAAGCCAAAATCGCCACCTCCTTTGACGATTTGCTACATACTGCGACAAAGGATTATGGCTCATGAATCGGTTGGGTTTTTCTTGACTCACTGCGGTGATAGCTCAGTTATAGAGGCACTCTCCTTTGGACTTGCTTTGATCATGTTACCATACGCCACGGACCAAGGATTAATTGCAAGGGTTTTTGAAGAGAAGAAGGTTGGGATAGGAGTGCCGAGAGATGAGGAAGACGGGTCGTTTACGAGGAACTCGGTAGCTGAATCACTCTGGTTGGTTAATGATGACAAGGAAGGGCCCGCTTTGGAGATAAGAATATCCGCGATCGATGCATAGACCAATTTGTTGCTTTCTTAGGAAGTAATAGAAAATTGCATTCAGTGACTCACAATGACATGCCCACGCGCTTGCAAATTTGACACGTGCCGGTGATTATGTGACGGCAAGTATGTTTAGATCCTGGAGTGCTTTTTCTTAGAAAATAAAAATATCATGCAGTGTAATTGAGTCCCCAAGAATTCATGAAAATTTATTGACCCTTCTTTTAGCATTGCCTCCAGCCACGTTATTGAAATGGTGTTTTTTGATTTTAATTAATTAATTTAAAAGAGAGGTTAAATTTATATCCATGTTCATAGTTATATGATCTGTTTCTCTTTGTGTGGAAGTACACATTTAAAAAAACTAATAATTTACTATAGTATTCTAAAATATGTTTAATATAATAAAAATATCTGTCTTAAAAAATAAAAAATTATAATTTCTTTTTCAAACAATAATTACAGTGTCATCGATAGTATAACTAATAATAATTAGAATATTCATTATGTATAATAATATTTATAATGACAACTATAATAATTGTGACAAAAATTCATTGGTCAATGTTATTTTTTTGAAAAATAACTTGCGTGTTTTTTTTTTATGTACGATATTTCAAATATCATATCACAAAACAAATTTTACGAAACCACACATAGACAAGACATGTAGAAAAATTGTGCAAACTTATCTACAATAATAAAATAAAAAATTGTCCTGCATTTTGCCACAGTCAACACCAAATTTTTTAAAATGTAACAATTTGTTAATGGTCCTAAATTTTTATATGTATTATTTTTGGGTCTTTTTCCTTAAAAAATAGGAGAGGGTAATTATATATTGTGATATTTTTTTCATATTAACATCTTAAAATATATATAAAAAATTGAATTGATTTTTCTTTTAAAATCTAACATTAATTTAATCTTAGTGCTCTAGATTTTTTTAATATAATAATATGAAAAAAAAATCTGAAAAAATAATCGTTGATAAATTTTGGCAGTTGTATTTTTGCTATCTGTCAAATAAATTATTCGGCAAATAGTTAAAACATGTCCAACAAACAATTAATATGTTGCACACAACAAATAATATATCTTTAATCAATTTAATCAATTGTGGTTAAAACAAAACCATCAATCAAATTGTTTGCTGCATAAAATAAATCACTCATCTGTGCTACAATTCAACGATTGCAATTTTACTATATGTTAACGAAAGAATTTATTAAACAAATAAAACCTACACAACAATCAATCAGTATATTACACGGAGCACGTGGCTCATTTTAACATAATTTCTTCGATTCTAATTGTATATTCTACCGATTAAATAATTATCAAAACAGTTTTAACAGTAGCAACACTTAATGACTTTTAGGTAGGAAAAAAAAACCTATTTATAACAGATTCTATCAATTATAATTTTACTAATTAAATATTAAAATAATCAATTATAACACGCATAAAATCAATCAGTTTTCCACATAAATAAAAGCCCAGCGCAACGCGCGGGCAAATTCGCTCGTATATAACTAAAGTGAAGGGGTAGATGACATGAGAAAAAGAGCCACCATTGTCATTTTTATTTATCTTATCATTCATTATTTTATTTTTATTTATTTATCTATTCAATTTTATCCTTCAATATTTAATTGATTTTTGATTCTTCTTCTTAACTTGCCTTGCTTTCAATAAGGTTATTATAGTCTTAAATAAACATCACAATTTTTGGTTGATGTTTAGTTTTGCAAACATCAATTTTTGTTACAACACAACTAAATAAGATTCTCTTAAACTCATCGAAGTCCAAAACCCAGGTCATAAATTTAGCAAGTTAAGTTGTGAAGCCATAGTTTATCAATTATATAATTGACTTAATATTGTTTTTTTTATAAAAAAAATATTGTCTTGAATAGTTCTTAAAACCAAATTATGCTTTTATCAATTATCTGAGTTGCTTTTTGACCTAATAATTTGATGGAGTCAAGTCAATACAACTCTAGGTAAAAAGATGATTCAAGAATTTTTAAGTATGACTTACTAGGTTGGGTTTAATAATAATGTTAAAGAATTCTTCACAACCTAAACATTGTTTTTTAATATTCAATTTGTTTTGTCCCACCCGTTGCTAAAACGGACAATTTGCTAGTGTAATCCTAAAAGACTCACTTCATTCCCAAAAATTCAGCGCCCTTAATTTTTTTTTATTTGCATCAATGTTTTTTTTTTTTTTTTTTGCGTTTTAAGAAATTCATTTTCAAAAAAGTATTTTTATTTGTTTGCTTCAAATTAATTTTTTTTTAGTGTTTTCATTTGATGAGCTAAGATAAAAAAATATATTTTTTTAAATAATAATAAAATATTATTTCAATATGTTTTCAAATATAAAATATTTTAAAAAACAACTGTTAGTATAGTAACAAAAAAATTCTTAATAATTTCAACACCAAATTATTATAGGGCAAACTAGGTTTAATAAGTTAATATATTTTTATTTAATCAAAAATCTAATGCGAGTCGAGTCATGAATTTTTTAATTCAACATGCTTAGACAAAACCTAACGAGGCTTAAGAAACACGAAGCATGCACCTAACTAAACACATTTGTCATTGAAATTAGTGATTTCTTAAAAATCAAACACGATGTGTTCAAATATACTAGCTATATCGCCCGCGCGTTGCCGCGGGCATTTTTGTGTGTATAATTTAACATAAATAAATCAACAACGATAAATTTATATGATATAAGTAAATAAAAGCTAAATATTAGGAGATAAAATGTATTAAATTTTGAGTTTAGTTTGTTACGTAAGCATAGATTATATCTTTTAGAATATAGGTATTGCGTCATAAATGATCACAAAAAAGTGCGAACTAACATTAGAAAAAAGACCGCAAAAAGACCGAAATTTTTTAGAATCAGAAAAAAAAAAAACTGAAATCATTATTGTGCAGATAGTAAAATTATAAAAATCATTTAATACAATGAGGAAATTAAAATAAAAGAAATAAAGGGGAAAATGAAGCAATATTAATTTAAAATATTATAACAATAGTAACATCGGAGTCTTAAAATCTAAAATTATCATTGCCGTTAGTATAAAAACAATAACTTATCAAATTATACCAAGGGAAAAAAATAAAAAGCATGAACAAAATAGCAAGCAAGAAAAACAATTAAAATATGATCATTATTATTTTATTATTATTATTATTATTATTATTATTATTATTATTATTATTATTATTACTATGAATGAATTAATAAATGAATGAAATATTGAAAAATTAAAAAAAAAGGATAAAACAAAAAATACAATAAAAACATAAAATTATCATTGTTATCACTTTTAACACAATAAAAACAATGAAATTGTCTTGAGGGACAAAAATTCTCAAAAGCATAAACAAAACAGTAAGCAAGGAAAATAGTTATATTATTATTATTATTATTATTATTATTATTATTATTATTATTATTATTATTATTATTATTATTATTATTATTATCATTTATTTATTTTATTTCTGTGTTAATAATGAAAGGGAAAAAATGGAAGAGAAAAAAAATCCTAAAAACTTCAACAAAAGATTAAACAGAAGAATGAAACAAAAAAAAAATTATCGTTGCTATCACTGCCAAAACAATAAAAATTATCAAATTATTCCAAGGAAATTTCTTTGAAAAATATTAACATAAGAGTAAGCACGAAAAACAATTAAAAATTATAATTGATGATAAAACAAAAACAAAAATTATTAGCTGAAAAAACATTATTTAATCTGAAAATTTTAAAAAATATATGTTCTATGTTGCGGGTTGAGCAAAAAAATTTTATAGGATTTGCTGGATCAAAATTAAAATATAATTTTGATATATGCAAAATTTAATATAATAAAATAGCTTAACACACCTTATAATAACAATAGCAAAATCAAAGCCTTAAAATCTAAAATTATCATTGCTTTTACTATTAACACAATAAAAATTATTAAATTATCCTGTAAAAAAAAACTCAAAAACATTAATAAAAGAATAAGTAAGAGAAACAACTAAATTATTATTATTATTATTATTATTATTATTATTATTATTATTATTATTGCGTTAAATACATTTATATATACATGGACAAAAGTAGGGATTATTCTAGAAATATAAAAAAATAAAAGTATAAGGGCTGAAATGAAAATCAAATATAAAAGGATGAAATTAAAAAATTAAAAGTCAAAGGGCTGAAATGCAAATTATATTTATTGTCAATTGAAATCAGAGGACAAAATTGAAAAAATCGGAACTTGTGTACCGAATTCATTGAGTTATATACAGGCAATCCGGAAATTGAAAGTAGCAGGACCGAAGTGAAACTTTCACATTCAATTAATTAAAATCGGAGGACCCAATCGAACTAAATTAAAACCTATATAACAGAAATTAGGACCAAAAACTAAATTAAAAGTAGAGGGACCTAAGTGAAAGTAACAGAAAATGGGGGACTCTCCTGCTCATTTACGTGCAGGAGAGAGAGAAACGTGGCCGGCGGCTTTAACCGGCCTCCGCCGCGTCTACGAACATTTTCAGGTTACACGCGCCACCGCAGGAGGAAGACCATGCGGAGGCGCATCGGGAAGGTCTCCGGTAGCCAATTTATGTCCACCGCATGACGCCGCACGCGCCACCTAACCAGGGCGTGAGACGGAAAACCGGCTGGCGCGTGCGCCTCACGCCCTGACAGACACGGCATTAAAAAATTAAAAAATATGATAAATTACCGTTCTATCCCTGTACCCAATTCAACGTTTTTGTCTTATTAGGGGCTAAAACGGTATTTAGCCATTTCAGAAATATTAAAAAAAGACAAAAGTTGCGGCGGACCGGACCGAACCGGACCGGTCCGTACGGGCGAAATGACGCCGGTGTCCCTGCGCCGGTGGCCTTATTTTGTCTTGTTAGCGGGGACGAAATTGTCAATACACTGTTTACAACTAATTATTTAAAAAAAAGGAAATAAAGAGGAAAACCCGAGAATGACCCCATGAAATCAGCTGATTTGGCCGCGCGCACGAAGGAGAAATTCGGGCGCACACTGCCGCAATCCATAGTGGAGTGTGAGGCAGTGCACAGTGTTCCGAACAGTGTTTTCTCCACGCCTTTTAGATGTTTGGTAATTATTAAAGATAGACCACTGTGTTCTCTCTGGCTTACAGTTTTTCATGATTTCAATTATAGTCGTGGAGCACACACAACTAATGCCGGTAGAAACAGTGGCCACCCAGCCTAACCTATATTATATAAAAAGTATAAAATATTTTATAATTTAGAAAAACTTTCGGTAAAAAAACCCTTTCCTGACTTGATTTAATCTGATATTAGTTAAAAATAAAATAAAAACTGAATTTATCTACAATTCCAATAAAATACATTTCTTTGAGTTGAATTAATATTAACCATGGTCAACCAGGAGAAGCTGAATTCAAGAAAAGTCACTGACCCGACCAGGCCCGGCCCATTCGTTGTTTTCCCCTATATATACTTACAAGTGAAAGATCCATTGGCTGGTCTCTCTTACGGTATCTTTATCATCATCTTGACCACAGACAGCCTGAGAATGGCTTCTACAATTACAGCTGTTAGCGTCGGTTTAGGACTTTCATGTTCCTCTACAAGAAAGCTGACTCAGACAAGAAATCCTTCTTCATCAAGGTTGTCTTTTTGCAGCATTAAAATGGCTGTCTCTGTTGAAGAAGAGAAAAAGAAGAAGAGTTTCACTCTTGAAAAGTCTGAAGAAGCTTTCAGTGCTGCTAAGGTAAAAATCAATCACTACTCTTTTGATTTTCTTCTTCCTTTACAGATGATGGGTTTTGATTGTAATGTTAATCTGAGGTCTCTAGTTTCCAATTTTGACCTCTTAAGGCCAAACGTTTGTGGTTCTATGAACATGATAGTGGTATTTGTAGATTTGGGTTTGTCTAAGGTGTTGAAATTGTTTATTGTTGGTTTGAGTTTGATTTGAGAGGGAAAAGTGTTGATTTTGGAAAAACGTGTTTTGGAATTCTCGGATTTTTGGCTGATGCAAGCATTTTTTTTTTGTGTGCAGGAAATGATGCCAGGAGGTGTGAATTCACCTGTACGTGCATTTAAATCTGTTGGTGGACAACCTATTTTGTTTGATTCTGTCAAGGGTTCTCACATGAGGGACATTGATGGAAATGAGTACATTGATTATGTTGGTTCTTGGGGGCCTGCTATAATTGGCCATGCAGATGATAAGGTTCTATTCTTCTCCACTGCCATTTGCATTTTCAGTACTTATGAACGTTTGTCTTTCCGTGAGAGTCTTGGCACTCAAGATTGTTCATATTCCATTTTATTAGAGAAGTGGCGCATCACTAAAAGTAGAGTATGTGTTAGCCGACGTTTTTTTTTTCATTTGGAAATATAGGAATGAAGGAAAATGGTGATTTCCATCCTTAATTATCCAGAAATGATTTTCTTTCTCTTGCCTGAATCAATGTAAAATATCCTCCTCATGGTTGACAGACCATTTCAATGTTTTTTGCTTGTCATGGAAGGCTGCTGGATATTGGCTGTGAAATATAGTATACCCTTTTGGTTTATTTTCCAATTTCCTGGACTAACATTCACCTACAGGTACTTGCAGCCTTGGCTGAAACAATGAAGAAAGGGACCAGCTTTGGTGCCCCTTGTCTTCTAGAGAATGTTTTGGCAGAGATGGTGATCAAAGCAGTTCCAAGCATAGAAATGGTACGATTTGTCAACTCAGGCACAGAAGCATGCATGGGTGTGCTTCGCCTGGCACGTGCCTACACTGGACGGGAGAAGATTATCAAGTTTGAGGGCTGTTACCATGGCCATGCTGATCCCTTCCTTGTCAAAGCAGGCAGTGGTGTTGCAACCCTTGGGCTCCCTGACTCTCCCGGTGTCCCAAAAGCAGCAACCTATGAAACTCTAACAGCCCCGTATAACGACATTGCTGCTGTGGAAAATCTTTTTGAGAACAACAAAGGAGATATTTGTGGAATAATCCTTGAACCTGTTGTGGGAAATGCTGGTTTCATCCCCCCTCAACCTGAATTTATTAGCGCCCTTCGCAGAATCACGGAGGAAAATAATGCTCTTCTAATATTTGATGAAGTTATGACTGGATTCCGCCTGTCATATGGTGGAGCTCAGGAGTATTTTGGCATAACCCCTGATTTAACAACACTAGGGAAGATCATTGGTGGTGGTCTGCCAGTTGGTGCTTATGGTGGGAGAAGGGAGATTATGGAGATGGTTGCACCTGCAGGGCCAATGTACCAAGCTGGAACCTTGAGCGGGAATCCCTTGGCTATGACTGCAGGGATACACACACTGAAGCGGTTGCAGGAACCAGGAAGTTACGAATACTTGGAAAAGATTACCAGTGAACTTGTTCAGGGCATTATTGATGCTGGCAAGAAAACTGGGCATGCAATTTGTGGAGGCAATATAAGTGGAATGTTTGGGTTTTTCTTCACGGAAGGGCCTGTTCACAACTTTGCTGATGCAAAGAAAAGTGACACAGCAAAGTTTGCCAGATTTTACCAAGGAATGTTGAGGGAGGGTGTATACTTTGCACCTTCACAATATGAAGCTGGGTTTACAAGCTTGGCACATACTGCTGAAGATATCCAAAAGACAATAGCAGCAGCTGAAAAAGTTCTCCGGCAGATTTAAAGCTTTTGTTCCTGTATCTTGCTGTGTGATTGTTGACTTGTTCCTCATTTCATGTTCCTCTTTTCTATTGCATGATTGCCCTTTTTGTAGATGACGAATAGGTAATTATTACTAGTAGCTCCATCTATTGAGAATCAGTATTTCTGTAACTTGGCAAGTCGAGTTTGTCATTTTACTCTTAATAACAACATTTTCCCCACATTTGATGTAGTCATCTTGGGTACGTGCAATTTAATTTTAGCAAAATGATCGAACTTGATGTAGTCATCTTGGGTACGTGCAATTTAATTTTAGCAAAATGATCGAACTTGTAGGGCAAAATTTGCCATGTAGAAGCACTGCAAATCCAACCATAAATTGTAAATTTGCATCATCATTAACACACAAGTATTTCTCTTTGATATATGATAAAGGTTCTTGTTTTTACATCCATGGGTGTATACAACTTTCTATTACTGGTACGAATCTTCACCTTTAAAGAACAAACCACGAAAAAACAGGAGAAGAGAAACACATCACCACCGGACGATGTTACAAATACACATGAACATTGCGACAACAAAACACAGGATGCTCAACGAAAACAACTGCTGTACCTAAAGTGTTGGTACCAAGGGTACACTTCCCCAAGTATCTACATGTTTGCCTTCACATTATGGAACATGAGCACGCAATTTGCTTCGGTGAATTATCAATCTTCTTTTCTGTACCAAAAAAGCAATCGATTATTGTTTAAAATAAGAAGCTTTTAAGCAACAATCTTAATGAGAATAGGGATTCGTGCAATAATTCTATGAGTGCATTATTGTGGGGAAAATGTTGTTATTAAGGAAATCATCACAATTGAAAAATAAAATGGGTGTAAGGTTTCGGTGTTACTAAATTTAACTTAAGAGGATACCAACCAAGGGAAATTAAGTATTACTGGTGTTTTGCAATATCAGAATAGGTTCAGGTCAATATTCAAGGCTGAGAAATGCTTAAAGGTTTGGACTTGGAATAAGAAGTTGAGCAAATAAGCATACAAATAGTTACATACAATAGTGCCGAGCTAATGAAAACCTTTTATTTTTTTTTAAAGATTGAACTATAGAAACCTAAACACATGCATGTGATTATTACATAATCCTCGAACAGAGAAAACTTCTAATCTGTCTAAAATTGACCAACTAATCGAATAATTTGGTGAAGAGCCACTTTTCTTTGTTCATTACTTGATGGAACTCAAAACCGAATTTTTCTGACCGTTAAAACAAGAAATATGAAGTTTTTAAGCAAAATGAGACCCCCCTACAAAGAATCTACAATTGACCATAATCCAATTTAGAATTGTCTAACAGCAAACTTGGAACATCTAGTTAAAATTAACTGTTATTTCATGGTGAATCATATCACCATTGGTTTGATGGACTAAAAAGAAATTAAACTGGCGGAACTCAAGTCTGCAATTGATTTCAGCCCGATATAATAGGGTTGATGGTTATAAATCTAGGTTTTTTCCCTTCATAAACAAGATCTCCAAGGAAAAATATGGAGGCGCAAGCAGAAAACACACATGTGCACCCTGAAACATATAACGGTGTGGAACTCAAGTCTGCAATTGATTTCAGCCCAATATAATAGTGTGGATGGTTATAAATCTAGGTTTTTGCCCTTCATAAACAAGATCTCTAAGGAAAAATATGGAGACACTAAAAGCGCAAGGAGAAAACACACATGTGCACCCTGAAACATGCATGAATAGATGAAAGCAGTCTGTTTATAAGTTCGATTAGGATCTACGAAGACAAGTACAAACTAAAGGGACCATTTCAGACTTCTACATCTTCCACATTGATGTAACTATAATATCTTTAAAAATGATTTTGTAGTCAAGTAACCAGAGGATAGAAACCTCCAGCAAAACAACAGTTATCACCATGTGCACATCAGAGTACAAAATCTGAAAGTTTTGACTAAAAACAGGGTATCATTACAGTTAAAATCTCCAAGCTCTCAGCAAGCAAGGGTCACTACTCTATCGAAATCCAAATCAGGTGGTGAATCATGTCAGTCAAAGCCATGGAGGTCCATATATAACCATCAAGCAAATCAAAAACACAATTCAGGAAACAAAGAAAAAAGCTGTTATGCTGGACAGATGATTTAAAATAGAAATTACCTGTTTTGGTTTTTGCTAGAGAGGGCTGTACAACAACATGCATTATGATAACTCCCCCGGCCACTTCCCCAAAAGGTGTTCTACATTGTCCAACGGTCTTGTTGTTATCCAAAACCTTACCAGAGCTTATCAGCTTGATTTCATTCACTACCTTGGGAGTTATAGTTTTGCCTAAAATGGAAAGGAAAAAAAAACATTTAGAAAAATATAACCAAAATAACATAAAGAAAACCCCATTGGATGAAAGAGATTTCTGTCCTGAAAGTAGATAGTTTTTTCAAACAACAAGAGATCTTTATCTTTCTTAGCTTAGCTGTCAATATTTCTAAATTTGGAATTTGATAAGATGATGTTTTGCCTGGTAAAGAAGAAGAATTGGTTGATCAGGGTTCACATAGAGAACATCATCCCTTAGGATCTCTTTTGCATTTTAGGGGGCTTGTAGTATCTTGTTGATTCCACAAATGCTCCCACCCTTGCCATCTTAGGTCACATACCCCAGATTGAGCTCAACAACTTCAAATTTACTCCAACTGCAACAATTCTATACTGCAACGCTATCATATGTTCCCGATCCACACCAAAAAGGTGAAACTTAATCAAGCAGCAATAGAAGCCATAACCAAATACCAACAAAAGTCCAGCGAATTTCCCATGAGTCATTTCCGATAATAGCCAAAACAACAAGCCCCACAAACAAAACCTACTACTATGAAGTCGAACCACGAAAGCCACGACGACAAACACAGACAACTTTACAGCAAAAAAACATCTCTAAACCATCGACTTGTGACAATATTACCAGATAGGTTAATACTCAAACTTTCCACAGCAATAATAAAGCTCAGTTAATTGGGTTTACCCATTTTTTAACTTAAGTGTAAATAATTACCATTTCCATCAAATTATTCGAACCACTTTTTCAAAGACTTCCGAAATAAAACCCAAAGCACCCGCTTTGAATCTCCTAAACGCGGCCCTAAAAGTTTTTTCCAACCAAAGCAAATTAACCCAATTTTAGAATCAAATAAATCCTCCAAAATTAGGCAAACTCACTAAAAAAAAAGTATATAAAATCTTTTAAAAAATCAGACATAAAAATATTTAAACAAGTAAAAATTAAAATCGAAAGAACTAGTGATAAAAAGTGAAAAGATAAAATAAAACCTCTGGGCCAATCAGAAACAACTCGCTGCTTGAGCATATCAACAGTAGATGTTGATGATGAGCACCGGAAAGGCCCGATATCCGATCCGTCGTAAAGCCTAAACTTTATATCCACCAAATCCTCCTCCGGCATTTCCCCTATCTCCTCCAATCAATTTCTACCAAGTGTAAAACAATCCCCTCTTGATTTCCACAATCACAAAACACACCTAAGACTCGCACACATAATACAAAAAGAAATCAACTAAAAATTAACAGATCTCAAAAAAGAGGAGAGATTTTACAGAAATTAAAGTAAATCACACCTCTTTATTATTTTTTTAATTTCGTTGGGTTTCTATTTTTTCTTGAAAAAAATAAAAAAGAAGTGATTGGTTTAATAGTGAAGAAGGAGCAGTAGGTGTTTTGTTTATTATTTTGTTGGTGAGCTGAAACAAAGAAGATGAAGGAAAGCCAAAATCAAATCTCTCTGTTTTTTTTCTCCATTGCGCAAATTTGCATCGAAACGACGCTGTTTTCACTTTTCTTATTTTCTTTCATTCACATGACGCGTCGTTTTGTTTTTTATAATGTAGAGCAAATGTCGACGTGTCGTGTCTTTGATAGCAAGATTCTATGGAGCATATTGCATTTGACGGCACCGTCATGCAAGTAAATCTACTCGAGCGAAACCCTAAAAACCCAAATTAATTGAGAGAGATGAAGAGAAAGAGAGGAGAAAAAGAAGCAGCAGCAGAGAAGAAGATGGAAATCGTGTGGCAAACACCGACTAATCCTCCTGAGAAACACGATTACATCTTTCGTGACGGTAATTTTATCAAAACCACACTACAAAAGCAGCTTTTCTCGAAGATACAAACAACAAAAGAACTCTGATTTTTTTTTGTTTTTTTTTGGCGGGAACTCTCAGGGAGACGCTACGTCCGACCTTACTACTTCGAGTTTATCTCCCATGTCAGACACTTTAATTCGTCCACTCTCTTCTTTGCCGAGCTTAATAAAACCCTGATCATCATCATTTCGGTGTACAGGTAAAAAACCGGTGGGCGGGGAAGACGATAGTGAATTTATTTGCGGAAGAATTCAAAGGCAGACCTTATGATTATTATGTAATGTTCAACACAATTATTTTGTTCATATTTAATTCCTTTTGATCATATTTGAAGTTTGGGGATTTTGAGTATTTGTGGAGTAATTAATGTAGGTTAGTGCTGTTAAATGTGGACGGATACAAGTTGATGGAGAGATGGTTCCTATTTCGTACATTGTTAAATCGTCGCAGAAGATCAGCCATTTCTTGCACAGGTGTGTACTTTTGCCGTGATTGATAGCAAGGTTTACTTGGATAGGCTTTAACCTAATTACAGCTTTTGTTCATGAATGAGTAAATTTTTAAAACTTGCGCAGCTTTTAGTTTTTGAAGTTGTATCAAACTTTGAATTGATGTTGCAAAGATTGTAGGCATGAACCGCCGGTGATGGCTTGGGATGTTCCCATTCTTGATAAAGAAGATGATGTCGTAACTGTTTGGAAGCCAGCAACTGTACCTGTGAGTTATTTGTGACTTGTTTTTCCACTTTTCATGAGTGATATTAACACCATTCTATGTGGTACTTTGAATAGAAAAAAAAAAAACACACACAGCTGTTATCCTATCAATGTGTTTATCAGTATTTTCTGGCTTTGTTGGGTCGGGGGGTTAATATTTATTCTTTTTGTTCGTTGTCCTAAAGAATTTTATTTGGGTTTATAATTTTACTTTTAAATGCTGATATTAGTTTAGTATGCTGCCTTCTCCTTCTTTCTATCATACAAACATTAGATATTTTTTAGTAGGCCTCTTTTTCTCCTAAACTGTTAAGTTTTTTTAGAGAACTAGATACTCTAGAGCTTATTTCCTCATATTGTCATATGAAATCAGTCCATTAAACTAACCATATCAAGGATCTAATATACAGTTTGATGATTTTTCCTCCTTTTTTCTTGTTCCCATATAATTGCTATACTATTTCTGGCGTGAGAGGCATAAAGGAGAAATTGTTCCTTGCCATGTTTAACAATCAATTATGTTCTAATTGTCTTGAAAACGTGACAGAAGAACTGGAGAAAACCATGCATTATATTTGTCTTTCAATCATGTTTTGGCATCCATTTCTAAGCTGTCTGTTGGTGGAACCAGTCACTTTTTGGCAAGTTATGTTTGGTTTTGAATAAGTGTAATATTGAGTATTGTCAATAAAAATATTATATTTCATTTGCTTTTCATGTTAGCCTGTACTAGGAATCCTAAAAACAGTTGTGTATCTGAGTGTTACCTGTGATGTGAGAGAGAGTTGAAATTCTCTGCATTACCATCTTGTGATATAGTTTTGTCACTTATTAGGTGGTGCTAATTATATATTTATTTCTATTGTTATATAGGTGCATCCTTGTGGTCAGTATCGCAAGAATACTGTTGTTGGCCTTCTCCAGGCTGAATATGGGCTGGCTCCCCTATTTCGTATCCAAACATGATTTACATTTGTAAGCAAGTATTGTAGCCTTTCCATGAGCTTCTTAAAATTTTTGAATTGAGAAACTTGAATATGTTTCCTTTGTACTTCAATCTGTTTTGTCTGGTTTTCCATTCTATTTTGGACTGTTTCCCTTGACATGGTCATGCCAGCGGTTCATCGCCTAGATCGGCTTGTTTCAGGACTCCTTATCCTGGCTAGAAATGCTACAAAGGCTGACCTTTTTAGGCAAGAGGTATTTTCTGTACTTTTTTATCCTTATTGCATTTACAGGTACCATGCTGCTTTGAATCTGCTGGCATGAAATATATCTGTACTAATGTATCAGCTAAGGAATACTCATCACTCTCTCTTGTTATATGATTGTTGCAGATTGAAGCTGGCAAGGTACAGAAACAATATGTTGCAAAGGTCGTTGGGGTATTTCCTGAGGATGAGGTAGTACATGTCTATGGTCCATGATAAGAAACTAAATTCTTATCTGATGATTTTTAGCTAACAAAAAGCTCTAGATGATAGTTTAATCTTAGGGGTGTATGAAGAAACAAACTTTTTGATTGTTTTAGATAGTATAGTTTTGTTTTGCCAAGCAAATAGATTGGAGAAATTTTATGATCTTGTTTTTGTAATATAGTTATTTAACATGAGATTCAAGTGAGATGACTGATCTGCAATTGCTATGCTACCAATTTCTGAGTACAGATTTGCCAAACCCAGAACCCGTGGCATTCAGATGCATACTCATTTATTAACTAGACATACGCGCACATGCTTGTATCTTCTTGCAACATATTTGATATGCTGCTGAGAATGCTGCTGTTTCTTATTAAAAGTAAGACTTTTTTTTATAACACTTGAGCTTTCTTATGCATTTTCATTTCAGCAAATTGTTGATGTTAATGTTAATTACAATGCTCGAGAAGGAAGGAGCACTGCAGAGGTGAGGCTTTTTATCCATCTCTTCTATACATTAGAGGTGTCGCTGTTTTATCATTAGATCCTATGGTTTTCTGGTTTCCCTGTCAACAAAAGGTATATGCATTTCAGGAATGATATTTCCATATGTGCCTGGCATGCTATGGAGTCATTCCTATTTTTGTTCATTCAAATATTATTTTGAGATCAGAACACATACCATATTGATACTTTGCGCACTTCCAAAGCATCACTTTCTTGAAGGGGTACTTTATTTGTGAAGCTGTCATTTACAATTATAGTGGATGCAGGTCACATTACTTGCCCTTATTATTTAATCACTTGACTTGGATCTGGAGTGGCTCATATCTGGTGGGAAGGATCATTCTCATGAGGAGAACTTTTGTTCTAAAATTTTTGGCCTTTCTACATAGGTTTTAACATGGTATGGGTAGTCTTTTTTTATGATAGAGTATTAACAGTTTGTTTCCATCACCTCTAGTAGTTTCTCAGTGCTCTCTGATCTGAACCTGTGGCATAGTGCTATATTTCTCTTTGCATATCTCTAAGTTTGAGAGTGCTTGTGTATGATTCTTGGTGCTATATCTTTCACACATCACTCATAAACTTTGTGTGAGAGGGTCTTGTGTGTCCACGTGTGCCATGGTGCATGCTCTATGTTTATTGCTTTTATTGTATTTGCAAAGTGGCAGCAGTGATGTTTCTTAGTGTAAGCATGCATGGTTATGGTGTGTGTTAGTAATATGGTTATTGGCTACGGGAAATGCTAAGCTGTTGGTTTGCGATGCTATTCTTGTGCTTGATGCTTATCAATGAGATTGCTTGAACCCACCCTAGGATTAGTTTTGCTATATCTATAGCTTTCTTCAGTGTTTGTAACCAAGCCTCATTTCTTTTCCCACCCTTGTTAACATAAAATCTAAGACAGTAGGAAATGCTTATATTGAGTTTGTACTCCCTTTTTTACTGTCTTTACAGGTTGGTAACTCCTGTGATGGTTCTTCCATCAAGGGAAAGACTGCTTGTACAAAGTTTACAAGGATTGGCACCAATGGAATTCACAGCATTGTGTCGTGTAAACCAATCACTGGTCGAACTCATCAAGTAAGAAACCTTTTCTGACCACAGAAGCAATATTGAATATATTATGAGTGTTTGTTTGTGAGGTGTGCCGCGGCTCATCTCACAAACAAACACATTCTATGATCTTCTCCTGCTTCGTGCTCAGATGACTCAGATCTCTGTTTCCCTTTTCTCTTTCCAGTGTTTTAAACCTCACTTCTTACCATTTTGGTCAGACCATAAGTGTATTGACCTTTTTTGTTTTAGTTTTTGATATTAGAGATGATTGCTTTTTGTCCTTTATTTGTAACCACCTTCTTTACAAGAACTCTGCACCATACTTCCTTTTCTAAAATAACTAAAACATCAATTCTAACTGAATTAACTAGGTGGGAAGGGTTTTACCCCTGAGATTGTCAATTTGCTAAGAGAATTCCCAAATCCCAATGCCTATCTTTAGCCTGTCCTATTGTTGAATGTTTGACATTTTAGCAACTTCTCTTCTCTTAGTCTCTTTGTGGTTGGGTAGAAAACCTGATCCAAGCCTCTGAATTCTAATTGCAGAAAAGGCAGTTGAGATTTGTGATACCCGTGCATTCCTTTGTCTTTGTAGAGCGGACTAGTTACTAAGAATAGCAAGCCAGGTTTGAATTTGCAGAGCAAACTAGTTTCCACCAGTCCAGTTTCCAGGCTATAGACCTCGGGTTTCCCATGCACTTGCAGCACCCAAAACAATTTCACTTTCAGAAACCATGAAACACAGTCTCCTTTTCATTCGATTAGGAATATAGGATACAGGCTTCCAAATAAACCCATCTATATGCACAAGATCTTCGAACCCAGCAGGACTCCTGGAGACAATCTCAGTCTAATAATTTTTCATACTGCGGACTTTGGAGTGAGTACACAGCTGGATCATGCTTAATGTGAATCCAACACTTCTTGAGGGGAATGGCAAGCAAACCTATAGAAAGTAGTGTTAGAGAATAATATAAATCATATCCTGGGATTTCACCTAACAGCTTAAGCTTTTATGTAAGATGATTACTTGATATGGTATCAGAACCATATTGACGTAGTGGTTATGAGCTTTAATCTCACCACTCTCATTCCTAATTGATAAAAAATTAAGCACAAGATAGTATAGGCCTGTACAAGTTTCAAGTCCCAAAGAGTTTTTACTTGATGGAACGTGTTAGAAAATAATATAAATCATATCTTGGAGCCTCACCTAATAACTTAAGTTTTTAAGTGAGATGGTTCTTTGACAAGTAGATGTAGAGTCTCAAATGGTATCACAAGTCACAAGTTTAGGGCTTTCCTTCTATGCTTTAGTCAGTCAGAATAATCCCGGGTACGCAGGCACTCCTAAAGCTCTAATTACTTCACAAATGAGGCTGAACCATGCTGAACAAAAAATGAACCAGGTTCATCTCACAATAGAGGCTGGACTCCATGGTACTCGAACCTTTAATGCCATAACCCGTTTCTTCTTTGCATAGAACTTAGCTCCAACTGGTTTTGCCACTTGGCATTTTCCCTTATTACCCACCATAGACTCAGTTTTTAATAGCTCAGGTACTCTCTTTGGAACAGCAAGCATGCTGTAAATTACCTTCTTTGCAAATCTATTACTGTTTCTTTACTGTTTAATCCTTACATCTGTACTGCATTATCCATATTTTGCTCCTTCAATTACGTGGTGACTCTGTCTCTTGTAGATCCGTGTCCATTTGCAATACACAGGCCATCCTATAGCCAATGACATTCTTTATCTATCCGAAAATGTTACTAATCGGTCTAGTGAAGGAGTGAATGCTGATAGAGCTGCTCGTAGTCCAAACAATTGTCTTGTGCCTGAAAATAACAGTTCTGATAAGTATGGAGACAGTACCAAAGAAGATTTTGACATTGATCCTATGTGCACAAACTGTCCAGATTTGGCTCCAAAAGGGTAAGTGACTTTTTTTTATTTTTTATCATGGTGATGTGCTTGTTAAATGTTATTAGATTGTACAGTACCCGATTGTTTGAATGTTGCTGACTATATTTTGTTACTTATTTGCTTACAATCACACTATTCAATGCTTTAAAGCATGTTATGTATTAGGGCCACATAATCGGTTGTTTTCAGCAACTTCCTCTCCCCTTTTATGGGGGCATCTTTAAATTAGTCTAGAATAGTTTTAGTTGTTATGGTATACATGCATTTAGATATTCTAAAAATGCAGATATGATGCATTTATATATATATATATTGCTGGTGTATTGTGAAACTGTGATAGATTGATTAGCTATGGATCGTGTGTGAGCTTTATTTTACTGTTTGCAGATATGATGGTCATGAAGAGGGTTTGTGGCTACATTGTGTGCAATATTCTGGGCCTGGATGGGTTTATGAATGTCCATATCCGGACTGGGCGGTTCTCACCTAATTAATCCTGGTCTTACTTTTCCTTTTCGTTTCCTTTTTTTTTTTTTTCTAATCTAATTTAATTTTAAATATTATCATCGAGAAATAAATGTATTTTCTCGAACAGAATTTTGACAAGGTTTGACTCTGGTTACTGTTGAAAACATCATATGCACATTTCTTAATGATAAACGTGTGAACAAAAATCCCCTTTTCTCCGTTACAGAATCTAGACCCAGCCTTCTCCCCTCTCCTCAGCCCACCCTCCCGTTCCAGCCAACCCCCAAAACTGTCACTCTCCGTCACAACACACCCTCCCAATCACCGCTAACCGCTTCTTTACCCCCCTCTCTCAACCTATTGTGTGAACAACCACAATCTTTCTCACTGTCAACAGCTCCAGTTCACGACTAACAGACAACCCATCAACACCAGTAGCTCCGACCGACAACAACGACATCCACCAAGAAGAAAGAAGCCCCAGATCTAAAAAGATTGAGACCCCAAAACATTTTTTACGAATTTTTTAAAATTCAGGCTGAATGATTATTTAATAATGACTTGTTGATGATGGCAAACAATAAAATATTTTACGTGTTCGTGCATTAATTGCTAAATCCTCACGAGTAATTTTTTAAGAAGACAGAACCCATCTTATCCATAACGTGGAAGGTCTCAATAAAATAAAATAGAAAAGAAGAAATTACCACAATCAGCTTGGCATTTTCGAATGCCTTGTATATATATATGAGACCAGGGATAAAGATAAATGCGGTAATATCTATCCCATCAGATTAATTTCTAATTATATTTTTAATACTAGCAGATAAATTCTATCCTAAGAATTCTCATTTTAATTCGTGGCCTTGCCATATTAATAAATGGATAAGTAAAGAGAAAAAGAAGAAGAGAAGCCTTTATACTTTTGGGGTAGACGGGATCTTGCGCTGAGTAGAAAGCATTGGATCAATTGCATGTTATTGATTTTTATGAATTTTATCTCGTAGAGGTTTTTATAGATATTACTAGCTTTCTGGTATAGATTCTGTTAAGGCTTTATATTTTTTTATTAAAATGTATATGATAAAGATTTTTTTTAATTGAATATTAATAATATATATTATCCAATTATTTTAATTTGATTTCGTTGATATTATGTTTTATGTACCTTTATACGACTTGGAGCATTTCTACTGGTGCCATGATTTCAATCAAAGCTAGCTCTTCACTATATTTCCTCAAATTAATTACTAGAAAATTTCTTTAGCTTATTTATTTTCAAATTCTTAAAATTCCAAAATTAAATAAGCTAGCAGTGTAATGGACAACCAGACCTACCTCTCCTTTTTGCCTATTAGAAAGTGTCATTTACGTTACTTTTGAAATATTTTTATATTTAATTAAAATGATATTTTTTATTTATTTTTTTAAAATCATTTTAACATGAGCACATGAAAATAATATAAAAATATAGAAAATAATTAGTTTAAAATAAAAAATAAATTTTTTAATTATTTCAAAAATACTTTTGAAATGGAACGTGAGGACTTTATCCAGTGACGATCTTCAAAAGAATGGCTAAATATCGCTCACTTCCCATACTCTGTACTTGTTGTCTTGATAATTAATAATCAATTAAAACTTAGTCCCGAGCTTATCATAATTAGTTAATTAACTCTCAACGAGTAAAAAATAATTAAATAGTCAATTAACCAGCATAAAAAATCCTTAATTTAATATTTTTTTGTGTAAAAAATATTACTTTTTTTCCTAACCAAGATTTCCCATCTTTTTAAAATAAGGCAACTTTAAACTTCTGTTTTTTCTTCTCCGGAAAAAAACAGAGAATAAATCGTAAAAGAACAGTATGTAATGACGAAAGGACTGAAGTGCAAATTAATTAAAAAATGCAGGGATGAAAACCATGTCTTAAAACCAGGATGGCCAATAGAAAGAAACGCCGTAAAGACGAATTCAGGGGTAATTATCACTCGTGAAAAGGAACGACTTTTCCACAGTGCAATAGCACATTGATGCGCCACTGAACTGGGTTGCGTTTACTTTCCAGTCATTCGACACTATTATAGTACAGCAACAACCTGCAAATTCTCCACTACTCAGATTTAGAGCTACTCCTTTTCTAATTATCTGATCTGTTTCCGGCGATCTGCACTGTGATACGGTGGATAAAAACTGAGTCGGCACCGGAAGAACAAGATCAAAAGCAATTTACTTGAGAATGGAAAGCACCTAGGATCAAGTGGGTTCAGTAAAACAAGAGCAGTGTCGAGGCTGGCAGCCAAGTTTGAAATCCCCGCACAAGTACAGCAGATACACTCTGAGAATCTCTGGCAATGCAATATGGAATTGATCATCAATAATTCCGCAAGGCAAGCAGCGCATTCATGCATTGTTCTGCATCCATCAGGACCATCATAATAGCTAGGAAAGAGCGTGAGGCTCGTATGTCTTGTTTTCTGAGGGCATGGCTTGCTCAATTTGGCTCGGAAAATGACAAAAAATGACAGCAATTTCTCCTGTCATCCACAATCTGGAGGAAGAAAGCCGGGGAGCGTAGGGATCGGCCCTCCTTTCGTTATTGCATATCGTGTTTGTATATTTTAGATGTGTTAAAAGGTAATGTGAGTAAGAGGAAATTCCTAACGAGGGATGCAATTTATGAGAGATTGCTAGAATTAATTCTGAGATCTTGAACATAAAAGAGAGTTCAAGATAGTGTAAAATCGAGTCATTTCAAGATTATAATAGAAAATAATATAAATTATATTTTAAGGTCTCACATAATAGTTTAAATTTTTAGGTGAGATGATTTCTTAACATAATATTAGAATCTTGTTGACCCAGCGGTAACGAGTTTGAATCTCAAATCCTCATTCTATTTGATAAAAATCAAGCACAAGGTAGTGTAAGTGTGTGCAAGTTTCAAGCCCTAAGGGTTTTCACTTGAGAATATATATTAAAGAATAATATAAATCATATTCTGATATCTCACCTACCAGTTTAAGTTTTTAGATGAGATAGTTTCTTAACATATTATTTTTAACTCTTCGAGGTGATCAAAATATGCAGTGCACTAGTTAATTAATGATATGGTCATGTTTTTGAGTTTTGGAATTATTATTATTAGATTAGTATAAATAATTCTTAAAAAAATGTTATAATCTGAAGAAATTATATGAGAAAGAGGAAGATACCTGGAGAGTAGTGGCCCGTATATGTGCCGACTCTATGATCAGGATCAACCAATTTAATTATGGATTACTTTTGGCCACTTTATTTCTCTAAAACGATAGACGTCATGCTCCCGATTGGCTGTTGCATTCCCCTCAACTCAGCCACTTTACGATAATCATGTTACCAGGACAACACCCTCCTCGTTATCACGATTGCAGGCAGCATTAGAGTCTTGATTTGTTGATATAGAAATAATGGAGCCAAGTACGGTGATTTATTAATATTAAATATTTAACCAAAAAAATAAATCATTAGATATTTATATTCAACTTAGTTTGTTATTAATTTTTATTTTTAAAAAGAAGGGAGACATGTGTCAGCTTTCTATTGGTTATACTTTCACAAAAAAAAGCAAGCAAACAATTTGTTAAAATTGTTTTCCAACTTTCTATTTATTTATAGCTAGAAATATTTTTTTTATTTACTTTGGAGTTTTTTTTACTTATTTTTTAAAAAAAGAAACAAAAAATGATCATTTCCCCCTCTATTTTTATTAGTTCATGTTGGATTTGTTATATTATTTAATGTTATTTATTTTACTTCATCATCGAGGGATAAAATCATGGATCTATTGCTGAAATATACTTGGTTCAATTTTATTTTTATTTTTTCATAGAAATGTTTTTTTGGAAAGTTTTCATTTCATGTGCTCGAGATTTTATATATTTTTTCGTTTATACTTATCTGATTATGCTATGGGCGTCACATCGCATTTTGCTTGAAGTATCCGACAGATAATCATTCGGAAGATTGTTAATTAACTGATAATAATCCCACTAAAACCGTAATCATGGGATAATCATGCATTGATTACGTAGTGCTCATCATCATATCTCAGAAAGGAAACACTAAAGGTCTCTTAAAGAGGAAGACAGATAATTTATCTTAATTGTGTGATGGTGTTCTGTAATTTCCAGGTGATCGTGGTTCTTCTGTTTTTTTTTTTGTTTTTTTTTAAGGAGAGGAGACCCATTTTATGATCTTGTCCCAGGCGAGGAGACTGTCTCCATAAGCTCCAAGAGAAAAAAGACATTTAGGTCTATTTTTTGTTTTAAATGGACTCAAGCAACTTGTTTGAGCTCAATTTTTTCTTGAAATTAATGTCTTTTAGTACTTCTCGATGTGTATTTTATATTATTCAACATGTATTATTTTGAGTTGAGTTTAACTTAAAATATTATAAAGGTAAAATTATATTTTAATCTCTTCTCGCATAAAAAAACAAGATTTATAGGATATAGATGCATCATGATTTCTTCAAACATTAGATTCATAATCTTTTTATTCTTTAACACTTTCAATATATAAATTTTGGGAGTTTATCTCTAAATTATCATTGTATTTTATCTTTTTATAAAGTTATTGACTTAAGCATACGAGAGTCTCCATATTCATAGGTGGCCAGTGATAAAAATTTGAGATTAAAGGATTTGCTCTTCTTATGGTCTTAGGTTCGAGTCCTGTACTTTTTAATATGATGATCATTTGAAATTTTCGTTAACTCTAAGATCCATGAGATTAGTCGAGATGTGTATAAACTGACCCGGACACCCAATCAAGCACCCAAGTTTTCTATATCAAACCACCAGATATCTTGATTAAGAAAAATAAATCAAATTAGCTAAACTAAAAAAATAACTAATTGTCTAACACATCAATTTTATTCTTGAATATATTGGATTTTGAGACTCATAGATTACCGACATACTTAACTAGCATCATAAATTAGTGAGGATGAGATTTACAAAGCTCTAATTTTCGCGTAATATTAGATCCCTCTTACATTCTTCGCCCAATTCCGGATTTCCAACCAGACCACCACTTCGTTTACAAGGCATTTTATAACTTGATTGCATCCGTCTCTGTTTTTAACCTTTTTTTCGTTTTGATCATATTTTTTACTACAAATTAAAGAGATTCTTGAATTTGAGATTTTTTGAAAAGCTAAAAATGAAAGCAGAGCTAAAAAACTCATTTACGATAAAATTATAGATAGATAGATAGATAGATAGATAGAAGAGCCGGATTGGTTGAGAGTAAAATAGAGCAGCAAACAAAGGCCATGGCACGAGCTATATTCCATGAATTACAAAACTATATATTAAACATAAATAATGACAGATTTATGAGAATATTTTATTCAGCAAGCATAGATTGATTACATGAACCTAGCAAGAGGCGGAGTGTTCGCCTGATCACCACATGAAATGATGAACACTAATCTAGGGGAATTAGAGATAAAATGCCACGAAGCTTTAATTGAACAAAGATAGACCAAACTGACACTAATCACGCGATTAAGGACCGACCACTTCCATGCATGTACATATAGTTACATGCAAATTATAAAAAAACTCAAATGCAGCAGCTAAAGTTTCTTGGTGACATCCATGGCTTTCACGATTTCCTTGGCCTGTTCCTTAGCATTCTGATCTTCAATAATTCCATCTCCGCCGTCAATCAGCCTTGGAATCACGATAGCTATCTCGGAGCAGATTGTTGCTCCCAGCTTTTCAAGGTCCAAAACATGTTCAGATAATTCTAATTGAAGTTTAGGCTCCGCCACCACAACTTTCTTGGAGTTTCTATAGATCATATAAAGCACCATCTGGAGAATACCAAAGAGAAGCCCCAGTATGTTTGGAATCTGTTGATGAAAAACGTAAGAAATGTTGCCACAAAAAAACTCATTAAATGAAAAGTTTGGTGTTTCGTGTATCTATAATTAAATATGTGTGGCGATCACTTACAGCAACAAACTGATCTTTCTTCAGAAAGCCATAGAAGAACCACATGACGGCGCTCAAAGTGAGGAAGAACGATAAAGAAAAAGGCATGAACTCCACACTCTTTGTTCTTATAACTTTCCTCTGCAAAATTCCAGCAAGTATTAGGGCAAAGATGTTCAAGGATCAGTCAGAAATTTGTGTTTTTCCTGCTCAAGTTACTCACCACAATGAAAAGTGGCGCAACAAAAACGCATAGAGAAAATGTCATGCAAATCCATCCAAGAACTTGGACACGTTTTTGGCGTTGTGTTAGGAAGCGAGTGAGCACACAGATGAGACCGAACCCGAAAACATTGAACAGTAGGAGAAGTTTGAAAGTCAGAATCTGCACCGAATAGAGCTCAATTAGTAAATCGATATTATTGTATGGAA
Organism: Salix brachista; assembly: GCA_009078335.1. Lineage (NCBI taxonomy): Eukaryota > Viridiplantae > Streptophyta > Magnoliopsida > Malpighiales > Salicaceae > Salix > Salix brachista. The sequence continues at coordinate 15,792,849 of CM018586.1, forward strand.
AGGGCTGTAAAAGTGAGGGAATGTAGTGTTCATGGGACGTACTCTATCCTTCTTCGTGGCATAGAAAAGGTACATAACAATGTAGCCAATCTCCATGAAAAAGGTGAACGAATTGATGGTGATTAGAAGGATGGCATCCTCCTTGAAAAGTGCATAATATAGCCAAAGCATAGCACTAAATAGTGCAATCACATAAGGGATAGATTGGAACCCTTGGCTTGTCTTCTTCTTGAAAATTTGATAAAATGTTGGCCTGTGATATCGTTATTCCTTGTTAATTAGCAGCTAAAAGAGATGAAGATATAATCAAAGAATATCTAAAATAAAACTAAGGACTCAAATTTCAAGACAAGCACTTACAGAGGAGCAAGGCAGACCAAACAAGAGATGACATTGCCTGCATTGACAGAAAAAAGAAAAGAAAATGTAAATTAGCTTCTCAAGTAAATTAGCCTCCTACAATCTTTCTTTTTTATATATATGAATAGTTATTTCATGGATGATGAAAACTTTTACTGTAATTTAGGGAAAGAAAACAAAAATATGTAAGAGCTGTTTGCATGTACGAGTAGTTTTTTATGTAAATTTCACTCGCATAGAAAACGAGAAGTAATTAATGTCGAAGTACAGAATTACAAACTGAGAAAGGACTTGTAATTAATGGCTGATCTACCTAAAAGACCAAAACCCAAAACCCATGTCAAGTGCAACGCCATCTCTCTCTACTGCAAAATCAAGAAAGATTACACGAGGCAGTGTTTCTCAGTGGAAATTAACTCTAGATAGGTTGTATTGTTCGGCAATTCTGATGAGCTATTTATATAGAAACTCAAGGATCAAGTTGCATGTACTTGTCAATGTAACAGTGATGAGTACTGGTGTAAAAAAATAAATCAATATTGTTCATTTTCCAGTTGGTTCTGATAATGATTTTATGTAACACAATCCAAACAGCCTTTCTAGCCCTAATGCCCTATCCACCCATATTTGGTTCATGGTTCTTGAAGGTTAAAACTCAATCTCCAAGTAGCCTCCGCTGCTGGTATCATTCGTAGTAAAATTCTTGGGGCCCCACCAGCAGGTTCTTTCTGATGTGTCACCCACCATGTGATCTTATTGGTTACAGCTCATGTTAAAGTGTTACCTAGTATACTTCACTTGGTCAAGATGTTCCTCGATAAATTGAGCTCATGACAAAATAACAAGAAAAAAGAAAACCCCATCAGCTTGCAGCAAAACCAGGCATATTTAACCACATTAATTTGTTAAGTTCAAGCAAACTTCGGCTTCATTTAGAATGGTTTTCATACTATCTATGACCCCACGTCCATTGTCCAAAAAGGGTCGTTGCCTATAGGTGTTCTTAGGTTGCTTGCTGATAAATCCAAATCTAAAACTAGCTTCGCCAACAGATTCATTGGAGCCACTTGCACAGTGCTATTTTCTATTGGCGTGGAGTATTATTACCAGGAGCAACGCGTTCTTCAGGTGTGAGTGCACGATGGCAATGAAACGGTCAGTTGATGATTTTCCTCTTGAATCTAAATTCATCAGTTGCTTTTACTTTCGGCTTAATCGGTTTAGGTAGGGTGGAGGGTTTTTTCCTCTCTTGATGATTGTCTATTTAGATACAAGATCCAGTTCTTTTTTTTATTTACTAATCATTGACATAAAAATAGAATTTAAGTTTAAATAACAAGTATACATTTCAAATTATTTAATATAAAACCATACAAAAATCTATATGAATTATAAAATAAACAATCATGAATTACATTGCAAAATAAAAACAAAGTTGAAAAATAGATCGGGATTGAATTAGGTCTGCATCTGGCCAGTCAAACTGAATTGGATTTTCCCTATATTTCGATCAAATCAAATAAAAATCTGATACAACTAGATTAGATGTATCTACTTAGTAAACTTTTCATTCTCATACTATATATAAACCCCATAAGACAATTTTAGACAATCACTTAAGCCCATGATTTTAGGAGTACTTTCATCGTAGTCCTTTAAAAAACATTACTAGCCCCCCTAAAATATTTCATGAAAAAATCCTAATAAATCCGTGTGATATTTCTAAATTGATTAGTACACGCTCCGCCGCTATATCTTGCCGGATCACCCAATGAATTCACGTTGTCTTCACTACAATTTCGGTTCTTCGGCATTTTCACGAGGAAAAAGGAGACTAGCTAAAGAGACTAGCTAGATTAACAACGTCTTAATCATAATAATGCATGCTATTGAATCAAAAATATTTTAGACAATTGATAGTTTAAGGTTTCTGGTCGATAAGACTTAACATGTGAACGATAGCATGCTGGAAGAGTACGAAGTAAAACCCACTCAGCTCATCTTTTTTGTAGGCATCTATAAGCTAGGCCATGAAACTGGCTTCACCACCAAGGAGATCAATGCCGATGTGGAATCGCACTTGATGGCAATGAAATTATTCAGGATCTTTGATCTTTGATCTTCTAGGGTAAAAGAAGCAATCAAACGGTGAAGAAGTGACTGATCATCAAGATAAAACGCATTTGTTGTTCTCCCTGAACAAGAAACAGCTTTTGGTAGTTGACTTGCAACCATTTGCAGCAATGCCTCCAAATACTCACCCCAAAAGAGTTTCTGCTTGTGGCATCACATGGTCTTTCGAGACACCTACGTACATATACATGATGCTGCCACACTCATCCCCAAATAATCGATAGATAGAGTTTAGATTCATAAACACACCAGAAACCCCTGATTTACGAAGACATGACAACAATATCTATATACTTCTACGACAACCTAAACTTTCTGATCCTGAATCGGACTCGTCATGGCATGGACTGATCATTTTTGGACAGAACCATTGATAACATAGACCATTAAATCATGGGTTCGACCGTTCATGTCTTGAATTGGTCGGTTTAATTTGGATTAGACTGATTCAATACTATGAATTGTTTTGTTGTGAATTGAATCGATCATAGACCAACATTTTTTCCATTAACTTTATCCTTTGATTTTTTTTATGAATTAAACACCATTAAAATCCAGCTTTATACCCTTAAAACTTGATATTATAATAATTACACGTTAATAACTCATTTTTAACCTCATCAGAAACGCAACCTAAGATAAACCATGCATGTTTCCCCCCCTTTTTTAAATAAATTATTTTTATTTTTTTATAAACAAAAGTCAGTTGCTTCTTGAAAATAGTTTTCATGAAAATTAGATTCTGAAAAGTGAAAAATTTTCTGATGCTTAGCAGTATCATATAAAATAAATTGAAAAGTGAATTAATGCTTTAATTTTTTTTTCAAGTTTGTATAACATATATTAAACATTAAATGTAATTATATTATACATGGATGAGCCCTTAATTAGACCCATTCCAAATCTAGCATTTTCATTGGTTCCAATTACATGATATTTTCGTTGAAAATCTTAAAAATTGAGTTGCATACAACTAAAGATTAATTTGGCAACATCACTGTTGACTATTATATATTTGTATTACTATGCTTACTACTCGAAGTTATTAAAAAAAAACCCTTTATTTACTGTAAAAATATTGCTATATAAGTTTTATCAAAATCATATAATTCAGACACCAAGTAATTTAAATATATAATATAAATCAAAATTTAGGTGCATTTCATATATTTTTTATGTTGCTTTGTGATGGTGTTTTTGAGCTAAAGTTTGGAATTTTACAAAAATTATATTCTGTGGTGATTCATCTTTTAGGGTGTGACGTTTATTCTTTGATAAAGAAAAGAAAAATGTTTTGGGTGCTAAAAAGAGGAAAACATTTTCCTTTTGGGAAAGGGTTGTATTTTTCTGGTTGGAACCCACTTTCCTAGGAAGTAGTTTCTCAAAGTTTACCAAGTATAGAAAAGTTGAGAAATTAAGTTGTTTATAGGAGATGGTTTTCGAAACAAACAAGTCCTAAGAATGAGCGGTTAACATTTGTTTTTCACACGACAGAGAACAGGATTGTCAGTTTTTTTTTTTCCGTCTCAAATGATCAAAATATTTTATATCAGTTAAAAAACGAGATAAAACAATATTATTTTTACATCGATTTAAATTTCAGTTTATTTTGGATTTTTCAGTCAAATACCGGCTAAAATGTTAAGGTTTAGTTCCACCCGTTCCGTTTCGGCTACATAGTGTTTTTTTAAAATAATAAATAATTTTACAATATCAATCATATCTTTTAATCCGACCGTTAGATTGAGATGAAATTTTACGAGGAGTCTCTTGATATATTTATACATATTATGTTAAAATTTCAGAGCAATCAGAGAATATAATAACTTTGCAAGATTGATGATGATATTCTCGTAATATTATACATTTTCATAATTTTGTTCAGAAAAATCATTTTATTGTGTGTTTTTTTAGATTAAATTGCACAACTCTAAATAATTTTATTTTTGAATTTAAATAATTTTTTTTTGAATTAATATATTTAATTATATATATATATATATATATATATATATATATATATAAACAGTACAACCCCGAAATAGCACGCCGAAACACTCTGAAACCGAAACATTCCGTTTCAATTGTACAAAACAAAGCATCACCCGAAACGAAATTGAAAACCTTGGAACAGACTACTAGAGATCGAATTGACACATTAATTAAATGATAAAGTGTGTTCATCAGACTTTTGAACTCAAAATTAAATATGCATAACTTTTATTCCATATCAGTCGACTTATTCTTACAAAAACGAACAGAACAGTGAGAAAGCATATTTATAAACTCTCTCCTTTTCAGATTTTACAATAATAGAGAGAGTTAGGTACAGGTACAAAAGTCCGCATGCATTACGAGAGAAGTTAGGTACTATCTCGCAAGATCCTCAAATCAGACCTCACATTGATGAGGTTGCTCTTGGTTGGAAGGATCCTTGCTATTCTCAGTATGATCGTCTTCCTCTTTTGAATGAGGGCACACAGCTGGTTTCATCTCACAAGAAGCTGTGCTCAGTTTGGCAATATCAATGTTGTGTTGAGGTAGCTTAGGCTCCATAGGCACTACTGTCTTGGAGTTCTTGTAAATTACATAGAGTGCCATCTGAATCACCCCAAGGATAAAACCCACCACGTTTGGGATCTGCACACAGATGGAAGAAGAAGAAAAAAGGGAGAGATGGAAGTTTCAGTGTCTAGATTATGCAGAAGTACAAGGATAGCATGCATGCTGCAGAATGTGTAATACAGCAGCAATAAAACATAGTAATGAGAGAAAAAAGAGTCCCCCGACTATTGAAAACATCAATAAGATGCCCCTGATTGACGAGGCATAGCACATCATGAACAAAACCTCGGTGGTGATAGACAGTTAAATCAGTGTAGGATACTGTATCAGGAAAAACGTTTCTGAGGGTTTCAGAATGATCAGCTCTAAACTCTTGCAGTATCCCCTCATGAGGTTTATAATATTTTTTTTCCAATTACCTCTTAAGCCGTTGGTACCCTGGAAGATCTAAAATGAAAGAGAAACTATAATACCAGGATAGTATTTTTTTATAAAAAAACTGAAGTTTACATGTCTGTGTTTACAGTAATTCGAGAAAGAGATCACGTACCGCAATATAGACGTCCTTCAGCAGTACACCATAAAAGAGCCACGTAATAGCGCTAAGGGTGAGGAAAAATGATAAAGTAAACGGCATGAACTCCACACTCTTGGTTCGTATCACAAGTCTCTGTAGGTTCACAGATATAATATACTACGATCAGAAATATGCTATATATATATACCTGTATGTGTGAGTATAAAAATTAAAGTACGTATTCTGCTCTCGTATTCTTCTTTTTCTTCCCATGAAGTGATGTTGGTAAGAGGGTAGCACAAATCAACTCAATTTAAGCAGCTTGAAGAATATTCAACATAAAACCATCAAAAAGGGTCATATATATATATATATATATACTCACCATAATGCTCAAAGGTGCTGCAAATACACTCACTGATAATATCACGCAAAACCATCCTAGAACTTTAACCCGGTTTGATCCCTTCACAAAGAAGTGGGAGAGAAGAAGAATCGAACAAAATCCCCCAAAGTTCAACAGCATAAGCATCCTCAAGGTGGCAGTCTGCATGCAAAAACCAAGTCAAATATAATCTGCAAGGAGATTAAATATGTAGCTATATATATATATATATATATATAAAGGGGTGCAGAGAAAGATGTACCCTAGCCTGTTTTGGAGCATAAGCAATGTAAAGAGCAATGTAAATTGTCTCTATGAAACAGCCGAATGAGTTGATGGTGATGAGGAGGAGAGCATCAGACTTGAGTGATGCATAGTAGAGCCAAATCATTGCACTGAATAGGGCAACCACATATGGCAATGGTTGAAACCCTTCTGTAGTTTTCTTCTTACAGATCCTTAAAAATGTCGGGCTGCAACAAAATGGAAACAACTTGTTAATTAGAGATTCAATGTTCTTCAAGCTCTTTAATATTTATTAGAGAAGATGGTTAAAACAAAAAACTTACATTGGAGCGAGGAAAACCACAAAAGAAACGAAGTTACCTGAAAAAATCCATATGGAAGTAATATTTAGCTACACTTAATTATGTAATCACATTTTGTAACAACTTGAAGTTGTTAAAGCAGATCATGCAGAGAGGAAAATATTTATTTGTATATGTAATACCTAGAAGGCCAAATGTGAATATCCAAGGGCTGTGAGTGGAAAAGGAAGCCATCTTTCTCTCTAAATCTCAGCTTCTCCCTCACAAAATAAGGATATGGAAATGAAGAAAATAAGTTTGAAGGGGAAACCCTAGCTAGCTGGCCCTCTCACATCCAAGCCACGCCCACAATATGCTAAGCACAAAGGGTGTGTGGCTTATTTATAGAGGATGTTATGCAGGACACCGTGCGAGTGAAATGACGAAATGATTGCATATGATTCAAAAATTGCGTGCACCGAATGCTAGCTCTACATTTATCTGCATGCCTGATTTCTGTTCTTTCGATGGTTTAATTCTTTTGGCTTTAGAACAAAAACGGCTTAAGTTCAAATTCTGCTCATAAGAATAGTGTGAACAATTAAAAAAAAAAATATAAAGGAAAAGAGGGCTATCGTATTGTATAAATCTAAGCTTTTATTATTTATTAATTTATGATTATGCCTTTTATATATCCATTTATGCGGGTCGAAATTGAATTATTTTTTTCTAGTCTAATCCACGAAATTTAAAAATTTATGGGGAAAAAAATCGGTGCTCCTAAATCCATATTGGATAACATATAATTAATTAACTGGTGATTGGTAAAATTTAATTATCTAATAAGTCTTGCGATACCTTTTTATTATTATTATTATTTTGATAATCCTCGTTTTTTTTAAAAACACTGCTATTTAGACCGTAATCATAAAAAAGAAAAAGAAAACATACATTGCGATATGAAAAGGGAAAACAGACAAAATAACATCAGTAAGTCCTATGTTGGTTTGTCGAAAACTTGATGTCATCAGTAGTACTGATTAGAAGATAAGATCCAAATATACGAACTGGTGATTATATATAGGACTTCAGCAAATAACAGAGATGGTGAAGGATCAAGCTAATACAGGAACCAAGATCCGCAGTACCCTCTTTGAAAACAATATCAAAAGCTTCATTAATTTTTTTATTTTCAAATAAATCTTCAACAATTTTTAAATTTTTATCAAACTCTTAGGGGAAAACAAACTATTGTTTGCCTAACGGGCTCTTAATTAGGACGAGTGAAAAGAATTTTCCTTGGCTATCTAGCTAGTTAGTATACAGTAAATCGTTTTCTGCCCAGCGTACGTTACAGACCTAAAAACTACTTTCTTATTCCCCCATCTTTCATGTGACCATCCCCACTGCATTTTCTTTAGGGTTCAGCCGTTTTTCTTCAGAACCACGCGCGGTTGTCTTTTACCGCAACCGCCATAAAGAAAACGGAAGAGAAAGAACTAGCCCTAATCATTCCACTAACTGGCCAAATTATTCCATGTCTTTCACCTCCAAGCGATCAACCCTATGACAAGTGTAACATGAGGCAATAATATACTAAGCACTATTGATCCGTGTCTCTGTTCTGTCTTTGTCGTCGCGATCATGTTATTCTCTTCATCGATCCTCCTCTGTTGTTTTAACATTGTTTAGTTAGGTGATCATCAAAAGCTGGAGAATGTTGTTGCGATCTAGCTATCTCGTGCATGGATAGTGCTTTTGACCGGCACGCGTGAACAAAGAATTCAAAATCAGCTTCTTATCGTTAAATGTGTCGCCTCCAAGATTTAATGACAATTATATATATATATATATATATATATATATATATATATATATATATATATATATATCGACATCACCTAACGCCACAAGTACGCCACAAGTACGTACCATGAAAAAAACTCATATATATATATTTGAACGAATAGAAAAATGGAAGGTAGAAAAGGCACAGATTACAGTATAATTTTGCTGTTATCCTTAGTTAATTTAATAGATGATGATGGGTTTTGAGGTGTGGTAGGTGGGAGAGTAGAATTTTTAAACTACCTGAAATGATAAGGTTTGCTAAGCCTTGATCATCTCTCAAGATTCAAAGATTCATGAAGATCATTATTCTAACAATTATGGGAACCTGGATATTGTGATGTATTGAAGATACGAGCTTTTCACATTCTTATAATTAAAGGTTGGCTTGGAACCAAGTTCTTGGTTAAGTACTGGAGCACATATATATATGTTTACTCATGATTAGAGGGTTTCGCGTTTCAGAAGAATATGTCAATTAATTATTATTTTATTTACTCGTATGTTTTGTTGGGAAAAAAATTAATAAAGTTTTAATTTTAAATCTGAGTGGGTTTAGTTTTTAATTTGATTTGAAATATGTTTATCTTCAAAATAAGTTTCTAATAATAGAAGAATACCATATATATATATATATATATGATTGTAGAATCAAAATAAAAGATCGATGAAAGATCTTAATATATATATTCCATATTGTAAGTGGGTATTGAACAAAATCTGCGCACCATTGACCGGAACTACCTGGCTTTATACTTCTTTTTAACCTTATCTATCAATTTAAGTCTAGATTTTAGTGATCACAAGAGGCTTTTCTTATTGTAACACAAATGTTGTACTTACTAGATAAATGTGATTTTATTTTAGCCATTTTATCGGTGGATGTCTCAATCTAGCTACTAGTGGAGACTTTACACCCTCATTTGCCATTCAAAATGTTTACTAATTTATTAATCTGATTCTTTTCTTGCGCGAATCCCTCAGCTAACTATGATTGCTCGGGCTCCAAGTTATTGTTAGATTTCATGATTGAAGAAATGGGGTGATGAAAGGAATGGTCTTTCATTTGCAAGGTGGCATATAACATTACCAAAAAATATCTGAATTTCATATCTTTTTCCTGATCGTGTTTGTCTTAAATATATAATTATGGCTTGAAACGACATCACGAATCTAGTTATGGATTCTTAACGTTCTTGTGGAAGTGTGGATCCTTATTAGGCCAAGAAGACGCACGCTAGCGAAGAGCAATGTGATCGTGGCGAGAAATGTATCGAGTGCTTGCATGTCATCACAAGTATGCCAAATTTGTATTCAAGTATTGAGGATCTCTTAATTTTTTTTCAAAATTAACAGATTAATTAAGGTGGTGTCATCAAAATTAAATGTTTGAGGACTAATTAGTAACTTATGGAAAGACGAAATAACCACTTCCCCAAAATTTGAAACTCGGTCGGCTTTGCGACAGGACCACACCTTACGGTTGTCTTTTTTATGCGAGGAAACTCCATTCTCTGGAAAACATAATTTGTGGAGCTAGGTGAGCGGGTAAGACCCCGACTGTCCGAGGATGCATGCCCTGACTCGAACTCGAAACCTGTTGTGCAAATCGCAAGCCCTCTATCATCACTCTACATCCCTTGGAGACCGTTTAACCTTCCCCTCCTTGGAAATTTAGAGGAGACACATGTGGGCTCCAATACCAAATGGTTAGAACACAATGTTTGTTGGTTTATTTGTCTGTTTTGGGACTATATTTTTTAAAAAATAAATTTTTTTATTTTAAATTTTTTTTTTTGTTTTTATATAATTTTGATATGCTGATATTAAAAATAAAAATAAAAATATTATTTTAATAAAGTTATGAATAAAAAGTACCTTAACAAACAATTTCACCCACTAATAAAACCACTGATTAATCAAGCCATCAAATAACCCATCATCTTCATAGGCTGGTTACTTTGGGTCTTTTGTGGCCTTTTAGATTTTTCTCTTTCCCAAGTACAATGTCATTGCAAATGGGTTTCAAGAAACTGCCTATACCTCAAAAGTCCAGAATCTTGAACTGGGCTTCATAGTCTTGCCCATTTGCTTCACTTATGTATTATTGAATTAATTAATAGTGAGTTTTTAATTTATAATATACTGTTTATAAATGAATATATTTGAGTGTTTATTAAATACATATTTTTATTTTGAAATAATTTTACATGATATTTATTTTTATTATTAAATCAAGTTTTTAATTTTTGGTTTGTAGAAGATAACTCTTAACTTTGATTAAGTAGAAACTTGAGATAAATATTGAATTATCTTTCTCGATTTTCATAATTAATAGTTAAGAGAGATATACATGACTCCTAATAATTACTAAAATATCACCTTAGATTATATTATTATGAATGTTTTTAACTTAAAAAGGTTTTCTAATTATATATGATGTAAATACATATTGATAATATATATTGTAAGAAAATAGCTGATGATTCAATTTAATAATGATATAAACACAGATGACTTGAGCTCTCACTGCTCGAATGAGAGATGGAGGGTTTACGACCTCGTTTAATTTCATCCTGTGTGTATTTATAAACTTATTAAATAATTCTTTTGCGTTTTCAATTATAAACATATGTTTTAAATTTATCAATTAAATATGATTTTTTAAAATCAATATTTTTTTTATCAATATTAGAGAAATATCTAAAGAAATTTATTAATCCTACTTCTTATTAATTTCATTAAATGATAGTTATTATTTTTCTCAAATAATATAATCACACATAAATGTATGGAATCAGTAAAAACCCTTTAAACATATCATACCAGAGTATTTATTGAATATCATCAATTAAATTTTGTATTAAATTCCATAATAACATAGTAATCCCAAATTACACAACAACAAAAAGATATTCAAAAGATATTAGAAATTCAATATACACGTAATGTATTGTCTTGTTTCGAAAAGGAAAAACTCAATTTCTATATATGTATGTAAATATATATATATATATAAAATTATGGATAAAGTAACGAATTGGTTCTATGGTGTAGTGGTTAGCACTCTGGACTTTGAATCCAGCGACCTGGGTTCGACTCCCGGTAGGACCTCTTTTTAGCACATGATTATATGCCGGTAGCTGGACGAAACCCAGAAATGGGACAGTACGAGCACCGCACGATTAGATCACAAAAATATTGATTGTTAATAAAATTATAATATTTTTTGTTTTTTGTTGGTGTTTTTTTCATTATTCACTTTTCTTTATATAAATCATTGCCCGATATGAATTACTTTAAAGGTGAAATGTAATTATCGTTCAAACAGTTGTTCAATATAATTATTATTTTATAATTGAACCGGCTCAAAAGTTTTTATTAGTGTACTTCCTATTAAATTTCTTTTGCATAAACCAAAAATTTAATAAAATAGGTGTATTTTTTCTCACATAAAAAAAAAATCATTATTCGTATTTGAGAGCAAATTAATTTATTAAATCTCCAATTGCTCTCAACCATGCCTATTGCTTTGCCCATTTTTTCAAGCTTTAGAATTCTCTCATCACGATGACATGTATTTGATTATTTAGGAGTGTTGTTGTGATTATTTTGGAAAGTATTTTTTGTTTAGAAATACATCAAAATAAATTTTTTATTTTTTAAAAATTATTTTTGGCATTAGCAAATCAAAATAATCTAAAAATAAAAAATAAATAATTAAAAAAAAATAAACTTTTTTAAAAACGATTTCAACAGGATTCCCAAACCACCGCCCACTTTACGCCTTTCCCTTTACCTTTATGCACGATTACTCGTGAAAGTTGAAATCTCCACCAGCCTCAAATGAGAGAGAGGGTTACCTCACAGAGTTACTCCATTTTTTAATCAACTCCACCAGGAGAAGCCAATAAGAACGTGCCAGGTCAGCAGATCGAGGAATAATGAAGAAGAACGAGGGAGGGAGGGAATCCCAAGTCTTGTGCTTACAATTACAAGTTACAAGGAAAAAGCCACGATGACAGTGCTCTGTCTGAATAAAGAATATATGCTCGTCTGTAATAATAAATGAATAAATATCCACTTCTCACCATATCCTTGTATTACAGTGGACTGTAGGGCACTGATAACCAGCTTTTTTCGGAGTAATAAATATCTTAGAAATTAATTTTTATGGTGTTTGGAGTAATTAATTATACTTTATTAGTTATAAGTAAGAGAGAAAAATCTCAAATGAAAATATTCTTTCTATTTTGTGAATGATATGTGTGTTTTTTATGTCTGTATTTTTTTAAAAAATGTGTGCAAATATAATTAATAAAACACTACTAATTACTTACTGAGAATTATAAGATTATTTGAAAAACAAAAGCAGGGAAGGGAGAAAAAAATAAAAATATCTTGTTGTGATTTTAAGAAAGGAAATTGGATGAATAAGTGATTATTTGAGAGTGTGATTGAGCTTGTTTTTTAAAGTGTTTTTTTATTAAAAAATGAATCAAAATGATTTTTTTTTAAGAAAAAAATCATTTTTGACATCAACACATGAAAATGATATAAAAATACCAAGAATTTAAAATAAAAAATAAAAGTAATTTTATTTTTATTTTTCTCAAAAATATTTTTGAATTGGGGTGACAAACATGAACTAAAAATAAAGGGAAGTGCATTAGAAATTTAGATGCGAATGACAATTTTGTTTTTATTAAAAAATATACAGAAGAATAATAATAATAATAAAAGGGGTTATTTTCTTGCTAGATCAGTCCACCAAATTAAATCAGATGAGAATAGATGATTGCGCCTCTACCTAGATTAAAGACCTATATTAAGTAATATCTCTCATCTTAAGAGTAAAAATACAGAATCTAAATTGACTTTTCAACATAAATGCTCAATAAATTAAAAAAGACGTTTCACTCCTAGGGTTTCCTTTTAAAAATTCTAAAAATAATGATTGATTTATTCTCTTTCCGTGATGTTATACTTATAATAGCTTGCGGATTTCGATGGTATTTCCAATCAAAAACCACACATTGAAGCTGCATGCACCACCTTTCTTTTCTGCTCAAAAGCACTCGACACCATGTCACAAATAGGGAGTGGAGCTCATGAAAATCTCACTTTTTATAAGTCAATACAAGATTCAATCCTAGCTGTCGAATTATTATTAATAAAATTATACCTTTTTTACCCATCATGTAAATTGTTTTTTTAGATTTAAGGAAATCTCACTTATTATTACATATTTTTTACGGATCCAAGCTAAACGATTAAACCCTACTTGGTACTATGTAGATTACAAGCAGGAAGGAAGAAGTTTAAGTGCACCATGTAATAAGAGACTGTATGGGAGTGCGGTTGCGGTAGCTTTTCAAAGTACTTTTCGTGTCGAAATACATCAAAATGATGTTTTTTTTATTTTTTAAAAATCATTTTTGATATCAGCACATCAAAATGATCTAAAAACACCAAAACATATTCATTTAAAATGAAAAAAAAAATCAAATTTCCGCAAAACACCGGTTGAAACGCAGAGCCAAATGGGCTCTTATTTGGTGTCCTTGGATTGCGCGTAAGAGATTGGGTTATGATGATTAATATTGTTTAAGTGTTGTAATTCTGAGACTATTTTGAATTTCAAAAATCACATTCAATTACCACCATCAATTCTTTAATTATGTTTTTAAATCAAGATATTGTTGAAATCTTACAATGTAATTGGATATAAAAGCTTGAAATTCAAGATTGATAATTTTTACGTGACAACCTTAACCATCAATAAAAATCTTTTTTTTGGAATTCCAACTCTTATTAATTAAATCAGATTTAATGACAATAATGCAATTTACCACGCCAATTAATTTGATAATCTATCTATGTAGCAGTGTTTTACTAGGTTTAACAATACTCTTTAAAAGTGATTTTCATGAATGTATATATGTATATATATCAAAACCATAAAAAAATAAAAACAAAATTTCATACTTTTTAAATTAAATATATTTTTAAAACACATCCACATACAAATTCAGAATGTAATAAAACTTTTTAGAAAACAAGCCCTTCTGGGGAAGGCACATTTGACAGAGGAAGAGGTTGAGAATTTTAAAATCTGAAAGGTTCCTTTCTAACACTATTTATTCAATGGTTTATTGGCTACTGAATCACCGGAAAAAAGAGAGATAATTAACTGCCCCTGTGACATAATTTAACAAAGAACAGAGGAAATGAAAGGGATACACTGTATTGATAAACTTGAAATGATTGTGCAGTAGAACATTTTATACTCCGCTATCTACTAAGCTGACCAGCTCGACGGCGACGGTTAGCGAACCATAAACGCCGTAGTCTGTGGTGGTCATAAATCATCATATCATAACATGATCCTGGCCCCACCAACCTTAGCTTGTCTTTTGAATAACACTAAAGAAAAAGTCAAATAGTCCCTTCTTTTTATTTCACAGTAGTATTAAAAGAGCCGCCTTTATTCGCTTTTTTTCCTCCCTTTCTTTCTTGCTTTGCAAAGTTTTGCAGCTGTACAGAATTGACCTGACAGAGAGAACAGAGGAGAATGAGAGACATGTATGTGGTCCCACCTCCTCCGGATCCGGCTGGCGGAGTTACGGTAGACACCGCTGTTGATGGTGACGATGGGGAGGGTCTAAAGACTTACCAGGCATGGAAAGGCAGTAATGTAAGCTAAATTCTGGGTTTTTGTTGTTTTTGGTTTTTGTTTAGGAAAGTGTGAAGCTTTGTGAGATTAAGGATGAAGATTGGATTTTGGGGTGTTAAAGAATGGAATAAAGGAGGGGGGGAAAGGGATTTTTCTATTTTTTGGTTGAAGTTAGTGGTCAATTTAAGTTATTTTTGCTCGCAACTTCTGTTTATGGTTCTCTTGGTTAATTATTTTGCAAATAGTAGGCTGATTGTGAAATGGGTAGGGATTAGTTTGTTGAATGAGTAACTGAATTTGGGTTGCTTGCAGCTGTTTTTTACTTTTGTGAATCAAATTTTAGGTTCATTTTTGTATAGAATTTTATGCTAGGGTTAATGAAAAAAATCACTTTCCTGTGGTATCGCGGCCTTTTCTGTTTGTTGATTCAAAGATGTGAAAGCATTATGTAGATATTACTGCTATTTTTCAAAAATTCTTTCTTTATTAGTATTAGTATTATTACGCTTCGATAGTGATTTTTCTTCGCTTTGTTCATGTTGGTAATAAGTTGATAATTGCGTAATGCCACGGTTGTTTTGTTGGCAGATATTTTTGCTTCAGGGGAGGCTTATATTTGGACCGGATGCAAGATCTATTCTGTTAACCATCTTTCTTATTGTGGTTCCAGCTGTTGTTTTCTGTGTCTTTGTAGCAAGAAAGCTGGTAGATGATTTTTCTCATCACTGGGGAATATCAATAGTAGTCTTTGTCGTTGTTCTGACATTACTAGTGAGTTGTTTTCCTTTCTTAAGTTCTGTTGTTTTAAATTTTTTGTGCTCCTGTTTGCTGAAGTTCCACACTTAACAATGAACTCTGCTAATTGTTATGATGAGTTAGTTCAAAGCTTAAATAGATAGCAGTTGCCATGTTATGCCAATCACAGTGTTCATTTTAGTTTTCATCTTTAAAATCAAATTAGATGATTACCGAGACTGTTTTTGAAGTCCTAGTATACGGAATATTGTGGAACAATCAAGTTAGTACATGAATAAAGGTTATAAGGTGGCACATGCATATATACCAATGACAGCATATAACCACTGGCTTTAGTTTGTTGCTTCTGTTACTGTAGCAGATCTCCACACATGTCAATTGGCTTGTAAAGAAATGAATTTATGTAAGTTTAGAAATCTTCATGTGTTGATATGGATGTGAATTATATTGAGACCGTAGTTGATTATCCTAACAAAATAGGAGTATTTTATCCAGGAACATCCATTCTGCTCTTGTAATAAGAGATCTCTAGCTGCATGTTAAAATTGTCAACAATTCCTCCTCTTTGGGGTTTCCTTACTTTTGGCTGGAGGGGATCAGATAGTGGGGGCGTTTGTTGTGTCTTCTTATCTGATTCTTGACATTGAAGTTATATAGTTCTCTTAATTCAAACCAGAAAAGAGTTCTTGGAGCGAATAAGCAGTGTCTCCTGAAAATGTGCATAATGAGAATATAAATTAAGATGTGAATGTGGAAATATAAAATAAAGGCTAAATATGAAACAAGTATATCATAGGAAATTTGATGCAGTTTCTACTGAGGATAAGTTGAGGGAGGATATATTAGATGATGTGATTACAGCGTGAACCTACGGGTTCACAAATGCAAAACAGTGATTTAATTTGGATTGGGGAAGCACACACACACTAAAAAAAGAAGGCCAGATCTATGGATTTGAAGTGATTAAGAAATGATTTATTATCACAACATATTACTGAAAAGTTGATCCTAAATAGCCCAAAATATAGAAAAAGATCTGTACAACCAATCCCAACTAGTTTGGGGATGCCACATTGTTTGCACACAGTTTTGTATTTGATTATCAAAATTCGCTGGAGTTGCTTGAAATAAGAAATATAGCGGCTAGGATGGCAAAAAGAAGTTTGAAGATAGTCCTGTGCTGTTAACTGATGGATGTGTTTGTTCTCGCAGGATCTGACCTTTCTTCTGCTGACATCAGGAAGAGATCCTGGTATAATACCTCGAAATGCTCATCCTCCAGAGCCAGAAGGCTATGAAGGGCACACTCCACTCACTCCTGGCCAAACCCCACCTTTCCGTTTGCCACGCACAAAGGATGTTATCATCAATGGGATAACTGTGAAGACCAAGTACTGTGATACCTGCATGCTTTATAGGCCCCCACGCTGTTCTCACTGTTCCATATGCAACAACTGTGTGGAAAGATTTGACCATCATTGCCCTTGGGTTGGTCAGTGCATTGGATCGGTAATGATCATTCTCCCTTCGGCATTTCTTTGCTCTTAAAACTCAACTAGTGGCATCTTCGGAACCCTGCTTTAAGAACACATGGGAGTTTCTGTTATGCATAGGGTGGTGTTTATGATTCTATGAGTTGTCATTATCAACCATATTAAGATTTGTTGTTCCTGATCCAAAAGAAAGAGAAATATACACGCCAAGTTATTACTGAAATACAAGTTTAATGAGGGAAAGTATTTGGCATCATAGTTCCGTGATGGAATGACACCGATAATTTACAGGTTAGCCAGTGTCGGTACAAAAATAAGAAGATAGCCTTCCTGCTATATAGCTTCAAACTTTGAATTGATAAAAAATCAAGATCACAAGAATTTCTTTCCAGTTTTACTTCTAGATTATACTGGAAATTGTCAAATTTGTGTTTGTTTGAGGATGATATTCTTGAATGTGTCTTTATTTAGAGAATTTTTGTAGTTGACCTCACTTTCTTTCAGTTTGCTTTCTAGCTAATACCTGCACTGGCAAAATAATGCTGACCTTTGGCATCACATGAATTTGTGTGCTTGTAGTGATCTTTTTCTGAGCTGGAATTTGTCTTTCTGGTTTTGGGTGCAGCGTAACTACCGGTTCTTCTTCATGTTTGTCTTGACGTCAACAATAATTTGCTTATATGTACATGCATTTTGCTGGGTCTACATTAAGAGGATCATGAATAGCGAGGAGACATCAATTTGGAAAGCAATGTCCAAGACTCCTGCCTCTATTGCGCTAGTGATTTACACCTTTATTTCAGTTTGGTTTGTTGGTGGTCTCACCGTGTTCCATTCATATCTCATCAGTAAAAATCAGGTAAGAAACTCTTCCAGTCATGGTGAATGAAAATCAATAATAAGTCTCACTTCTAGGTCAATATTCTCATGCAAAAACTTGTCTCACCTAAAATTGTTTTCTATCACTTTCCTTCCTTTGCAACTCGCAGCATTTTGCTTCTATGGTAGATATCAGTGTTGTCATAGGCGAAAGGCGCCAAGCTTGTAAAATGCCCGAAGCACTAGGGCTTGCCCAAATGAACCTAGCTGATATACTATAAATAAAAAAATATATATTATATTATATAAATCTAAAATATATATCTTTCCAATTAAGATTAAATCATTAGAAAATCAAAAGAAAATATAAAATACCATTAGTCATATAAAATTATATTTTTCACCCTTAAAACAAAATAAGATAATTCAAAGTAGTAAGTAGCCATATATATTAAAAAGCAAATTAAATATTATCATCATTATTCATTTATCTTCAAAAACATACTCATCCTTGCTTTCCTCTCCTTCACTTGAATCCTCCATATCCTCCATTTCATGATTATATCTGAAATCCTCATCTCTCAAACTATGTTGCACTTTGATTTCCCCTGGAAAACCATGTCATTCATGTTTTATGTGATATGCTTGTTTTCCCAAACTTGCCTTTTTGTGTTTTGGCAGTCTACCTACGAGAATTTTAGATATCGGTATGATGGGCTAGCTAACCCATTTGACAGAGGATTGATTGAGAACTTCAAGGAGATATTTTGCTCTAGCATTCCTCCATCTAAGAACAGTTTCAGGGCTAAAGTACCAAAGGAACCTGCCATTCCTCCTAGAACGGTAGCTAGTAGTTTTGTCAGCTCAAGCGTGGAAAAATCTGCTGGTGACATAGAAATGGGGAGGAAGCCAGTGTGGGATGAGGATCCAGGAGATGACCATTATAATGGCACAGCTAGAAATGATGGCAATCTGCATGAGGATCGTGGATTGACTGACGTCGCTCCAGATTTAAGCAGGATCCTCCCCCCTCAGGGTATGGAAGGGCGCAGCGTCATGCATTCCAGACGATCAAGTCTGGGTAGAAAAAGTGGCAGCTGGGATATATCACCTGATGTTCTTGCTTTAGCAGCTGGAATAGGGGAATCAAATCGGATGGTTAGTGGCAGTGGTGACAACTTGACATCCGATGCTCAACAGTCTAAGAGGCATACTAAGTTGTAAAATGAAATGAAGATTGATTATACGAAAAAAGAAAAGAAAAGAAAAAAGAATGTTGTGTTTCTATTGGTATCGGTTGGCCATTAATGTGGTGGTGCCCCCTATCACTTTCTTGTTTATAATGATTGATTTAATGGGTTTGCGGTTGTAGTTGTTGACAATGTTGTAAATTCCGTTTTGATTAGAGATTCGATTGGAACATAATGTATTGGTTTCAGAGTGTTTCAGTATGCCATTTTGAGATTACATATATATATATATATATGTAGAATTTTACAATTTAATCTAAAAAAAGATAATAAAATGATTTTTCTGAACAAAATTATGAACATATATAATATTAGAAGAATGTTATCATTAATCTTGCAAGATTAATATATTTTCTGATTGCTTTGAAATTTTAACATGATGTATATAAATATGTCAAGAGACACCTTGTAAAATTTCATCTCAATCTAACAGTCGGATTAAGAGATATAATTGATATTGTAAAATTATTCATTATTTAAAAAAAAATATTATTTGGCCAAAACAGAACGAGCAGAACGAAAACAGATCATTTTGGCTGGTATTTGGCAAAAAAATCCAAAAAGGACCGGAATTTAAATCGAGGTAAAAACAACACTGTTTTTTCTTGTTTTTTTAACAGGTACAAAATGTTTCGACCGAAACATAACGAAATTGATAATCATGGTTGTTGAATGGCTCTGCCGTTCAATTAATTTTTAAAACTTTTTTATTTTTTGTAGTTTTAAATAAAAAAAATATTCTTTTTGATATATTGATATTAAATTTTTAAAAATAAAAAATATTATATTAATATATTAAAAGTTTAAAAAAAAACAGAAAATATCTTAATAAATATCTCTACTAGACTTGCAAACAATTTCTTCCAAATCCAATTGTGCCACAATAAATTTTACTTTTTTGGTGGGCACCTTTGCCTGTACAAGAGTAGAAGCGATTCCCAATTTTAATGATTTGCCAATATCGACCATTTCGTAAGAGCATGCTATAACTACCTTCAAAAGTCGCAGCACTTTCGATTCTTGCCCCCATGAATCCTTATGGCAAATGACTTGCCACCCGTATTTGATGGGGCTAATGCTTCTCTTGATTACACACAAGCTCAATGCAATCAACAATTTCATAGATCCTATAAAAGCACATAATTCTTGGTACGAGGAAGGTTCAAGCTACGAGGGACTCGTTAGGGTTATCTCCCCCTAAAGTGATACCAGTTTTTGAAACCAAACCTTTCTTCAATGGAAGTTAAGGATTTTAATTCTAACAGTGACTAAGAAGGCTTGCGACCAACTGAGCTTTTGAAAATGGCAGTCAGAATTATGCCATCAAGCAAATTCCACGAATTTACCACCCACCTAAACAACAATGAGTAGTATCCTTTTAACAAGCACCACCAGCTGCTTTTACCTCAACTTCCGTGGTTCCTCAGGCTGGCTTGTGAGCACTAGTAAATACCGGTGTAATTAAATGTATTTGCTTCCTGCAACTTGAGCTATTTACAATACCCCACTACTCGCAAACTGCACAAGTTTAAGATAAAGAATCGTTCTGAATGCAACAGGACATCATTTATGCAAACATCAAATGATGGGAGGATAATAATTCCATGGTGTTTAAGGTGTTTAAAATACAGAAGTTAATGTAGAGAAAAATATGAGATTTAGTTCCAAAAATGCAAGGCATTTTAGCTACTGTAATCCACTTATGATTGAAGCTAGAGGGCAGTTGCAACTTGCAAACCAGCACAGCAGGCCAATTCTTCATGAAATTAGTTCATGGACTGGAAGCGTTTCATAATGATAAGACTCATATCCATATAACGCTGAGCACAGTTAGTAAGGCACGATGATTCGCTTGAGCTGAACTTGCTCCCCGGTGAACTTGTGATGCATTTATCCCAGCATGCACTTGTAAGCTTTGCCACCATCTCATTAACCATAGCTCTTTCCTTCTCTTGCTGCAAAACCAGAAAAATCATTCCAAAATCAGAATCACATACATCATTGTAAAATATCAAAGATCCAGCAAGGTGATGGCAACAACCATCCCACACTACCTTAAGATACTCAAATTACAAAATAACGCTCCCCCACAACTGTCTTCCTTAAGATACTCGAATTACCACAAAAAAAACATTCCCCTTCACTGGTCTTCCTGTTAACTCTCTGTTCTAATCTTGAATTTATCACATCATAGTTACTCGTAAAATAGTACAAGTATCCATACAATTAAGCCCATGATACCAAATGACAGTTCTGAGTTCTTCACAAAGCAAAGCAAATCGTTTATAATTTAGTGCGATAACATAAAACCACACCAGCACCTTCCATCAGAAAGAAACAAGAACCAACAACACAGTACTACAAGAGGAGATTCATCAAGAATATTATCCACACCAATAATACACTGAAACTGTACTAACAACAACTGAGTTTACTCATCATATCAGCAAAAAATTCTACATACAAAATTTTCCACTAACCCCATCATTTAATTTATCCAAAAAAATCAATTATCCGATCAAGCTAGAGTCTTTTTGCAAAAACAACTCAGCACGGTATAAAAATTAAGATAAAAACCAAGCCAACCAGACAACAAAACAATGACGTGGTAGAAATGACCAAAGAGTTGAGACCTTTAAAGAAACAAAGACTAAACCATATTCATACCAAGAAACTAAAAACCCCAAGTGTAAATCTTTCAAAAACTCAAGCTCGAGAAAAGAGAAGTTGGGACATTGTGAAAAGGGAAAGAGTGATTCTATACTTACATTGAGGAACCGTTCCAATTCAGCTGAATTAAGTGATGAGGGATCCATTGTTTTAGTTTCTTTGATTTTTCTATCTGGGTCGCTAGCCTAAAACCCTGCTTTTGTTTGACGACCGCTTCCTTCAAAACCCTAAGCCAGAGCTTCTCTATGGAAACAAAAGAAATAGTAGGAAAGCAGTTAGTAAAGGCTCTTTGGGCTTATACTCAATGGGCTGCCAAAATACTTTTTCTACATTTACAACCCAAACAAAAGCAGGCCAACCCGATATTTTATAGACCTGAACCGGATCTAAGAACCCAACTCAAAATTTACCTGGTTTAATCTAATTAATTTAGACAATCAGCCCAAAATCCATTATATTTTTTTATATATAAAAACTGAAATGATGTTAATTTGATTCATCCAAGTTAATAAAAATCCATCTAAATTAATATAAAAAATTCATGATTTTGGTTCTGAGTCTAACCAAATTTAATAATATTGTTCCCTTGAATACTTCAAGTTAAATGCAAGTCACGAGACAAAATTTTCAAGTTTCAATTATATTATTATCATGAGTTAATTTGAAAATAATTCGGCATTCATAAATTTATAAATGTAAATCAAATTATTTAAGGGAAAAGATTATATTATGAATTATGTGACATAAATCTATAATAAATACACTAAAAAAATAAATATGACACGAGCCCATGTAATTTGATTGATGATTGATGTAACAAATAATAATTAAAAAAATTGACACGAATAATTTAATGCAGATTTTTTTTTTATCATTTTTTTAATGTGTGTACTTATGTGACATTCTTTTTTATAATATTCCATTATACCAGTCATTACTCATGTAATTATTCTAAGCCCAAAGGACCATTTTCATGCAAAAATCTCCCCGTCTCATAGAGTTTTAGAGCTATTGTGATCACTGTTGTAAAACCTACATCGGCCGGTAGGTTCACCAGGGATTCCAGGTATGGACCCGTCCAAATTAATGGAAAAAAAAACTTAACTGACCAGTGAAAAAATCCAAGTTAACTCATCAAAAAATCAAGATGACCATAAAAAAAAAAAAACACATCAAAAATCCAAGTTATTCAATTCCGTGTTTGTTTGAGAATGTGGTTAACCTATTTTTGAAAGTGTTTTTCGTTCAAAAATACATTAAAATAATATTTTTTTTATTTAAAAAAAAATATTTTTGACATCAACACATGAAAATGATCTAAACACACCAATTTTTTTAATTTAAACTAAAAAATAAAAATAATTTTTCTTTATATTTTTTAAAAGTGTTTCCTAAACGCATTCCCAAACACCCCTAAAACTCGATTCTTATCCTATTAACTTGATTTTTTTTTTTTTTTGTTTATAACATAACATAACATCATTTTTATTTTGTTTTTTTTATAGATCTAAATCGATCTAGATGAACTATTTAGTTTAGTAGCCCAAACATTATCTTGAGTTTGAACATTTTACAAGGTGAGAGTATATGTTTTATTGGATTTTGACCCATCACACTTGAGCCATCGCACAAATGGATCAGGCACGTGTTTAAAATCTTCTTCTTTTTTTATGACGTAGATCCAATTTTGTGACCGGTAATCGCTTGTGTTTATGAAAGCAGGCAGGCTATAAATTAATTAACCTTTGGTATAACGGGAGAAGCAACACAAGTTGATAAAGTGGACTTGCACAGTCATGGAACGAAAAGTGTGCACCAAGATCCATGTCTGTGTTAACTTTTAATTTTTTTTAAATGTGAAGAATCCACTATCCAGAAAATATAATTTTTGAATGCAAGTGAGTGAGTAAAATCCTGACTGTTCTAGTTTTTTATGAGGAGTGCATACCCTAATTTGAACTCGAGACCTGTTGTGCAGATCGCAAGTTCTCTATCATCACGTCATGCCCTGACTCGAACTCGAGACTTGCTATGCAGATCACAAGTTTTCTATCATCACGTCACGCCGCTGACTTGAACTCGAGACTTGATGTGCATATCACAAGTTCTCTATCATCACGCTACGCGCTAACTCGAACTCGAGACTTGCTGTGCAAATCTTAAGATTTCTATAATCACGTTACTCCTTCCAGAGACATGACTGTGTTAACATAATCAAGCTTTCTTATGCTCTAAGCATCAGCTTCTTTTTTTGCGATCAAATAATCACTAATTGCCAAGTGATGCCCGATAAAGAGAGGTTTACAGGTATGATTGTCAACATACTGACCAAAATAAGGGATGCCTTTTGATCCAATGGGGTTCGTCTTTTCTTCTCTAGTCATTCTCTAAGAAACTTGATTTGAAATTAACTAGTTGATGCCCCAAGTTTAGGAAAGGGACAACTTACCACCAACTACTTCCACATTCTCAATTAAGTCATCAATAATTGTTATCTTTATGATCTCTATATTGAATAATAATGCGATTGAATTTACAAATATACAATCATATTGCTGACGCATGAGATACATCTTGTGCAATTGCTAACTCTCACTAGTAGAGAGAAATTGTTAGCAAATTTTTAAAAGTATTTTTGAAAAAATAAAGAAAAACAAAAAACAAAACAAAACAAAATTGTTTTGATATATTTACGTTGTTTTCAATATTTTTTAACATCGTTTCAAAAACATTCGATTTTTTATGTCTTTTTAACGCGTTCAACTTTTAATGTGGTATTTTTAAAATCATTGATTTTTCACTTTGATTTGACGTTGATATTTTTCTATTTTAAAACAAAACAAACAAAAATATCATTGATATAACGAGTTTTTATAGGATCCAGTGCATTAGGCTAGATACACAAGTGAACAAAGCACAATGATATCAGATACCATTTCTTTCTATAATGTTATTGTTTTGGATAAATTATTGTGAAAAAAGATTGGGATATAAAATTATTAGATACCACTTCTATTGCTAGACTTTAATTAACATGAATTTTCTTCAATTTGTTGTGTATATAAGCACAACTTAATGTTAGAGAATAATATAAATCATATTCTGGAGCCTCACCTAAAAGTTTAAGTTTTTAGGTGAGATGGTTCCTTAACATGGTATCAGAGTCTTGTTGATACAGCGGTCATGAGTTCAAATCTCACTACCTCCATTCTATTTGATAAAAAAATCAAGCACAAGGTGATGTGCGTCTGTGCAAGTTTCAAGCCTAAAAGACTTCTAGAGCCTCACCTAATAGCTTAAATTTTTAGGTGAGATGGTTCTTTAACATTTAATCTCGTAAAATTATTATATTTTGTGATTGTTTTATTTTTATAATATTCTCTATATATTTTTATGTGCGATGTTAAGTGAAAACAATCATGAAAAGAAACTGCTTGTACTTTGAAGACTAAAAGGCAAAAATGAACGATATAAATGATATTCACATGAAAAAGATTGCAGACTCAAAAGCTCACAGAAATGTATATCTTTTGTTGCTGTTGTCTCAAGCAATGGCTATGAACCATGTACACAAAGTCGATGCTTTTTTTTTTGGGGGGGGGGGGGGGTAGATCTCGAAGAAAAAGCAACATCTTCGCAATGAAGGAAAGTACCAATCCTTGTGTCCTACTTTGGAAACGGTCACCTTCTTTGACTTTTTATCCTTTTCAATGCTTTGAAAAAGCATGACTTTTTCTCTTCTTCTTTTTTTTTATAAAAAAAATACCCCATTAAAATCTTTCAAAAATTCATA
The DNA here is from genome assembly GCA_009078335.1 of Salix brachista. Classification (NCBI taxonomy): domain Eukaryota; kingdom Viridiplantae; phylum Streptophyta; class Magnoliopsida; order Malpighiales; family Salicaceae; genus Salix; species Salix brachista. Next base: position 15,818,641 of record CM018586.1, read on the forward strand.
TCTTTGTTTCAAGTCTTTTTTTGTGTGGATGAAATGTGGGTATTCGGGATAATTTATGTATATCTTAAATAATTTTGCAGGTTTTAAAGTTAACGACCAGTTAAAACTTCCAATAATCCTGCCTGACGTGAGATTTAAACTGATAATTTCTAAAGAGCAAACCCAGATTCTAATCGATAAACCATACTCCTACGTATCTTTGTTTCAAGTCTTGTTTTGCTATAGTTTCATTTTTAAAATACTAAGAAAACCAGTAATTCTCTATGACTTTAGGAATTACAGGTAATAAAATCACGTGGGCAGGCTCTTTAAAACTCCTGATCAAGGTACGTAGACATGTTTATAATAAGAATCGATGGCTACGCTACAATTTTGTGCATAAACTAAATCTATCCACTCTGGAAAGTGAAGACTTGAGGCTCTTAGCATTGAAGTTCTCTTGTTTATACATATTTTTTTTGAAAAACAATTGCTTTAATTCAAAATCTAATGTCACTATAAGAAAAAAGGACTTCGAGGTGGAAGAAAAGTAGAAGCAATATATCACGGCAGCTTGAATGGTTCTGTTAAAAGCTCTTTCTAATATTGTGTTTTAGAAGTGTTTTGAAAAACAAAAAGAAATTATTTTATACTTTAAATTAAAAAAATTGGTATTTTTATATCATTTTCATTTTCTAATGTCAAAAATAATTTAAAAAAATAAAAAAAATATCATTTTGATATATTTCTAAATAAAAAATATTTTCAAAAACAACCTCAACAACTCCAAAACAGGCATAACAAATAAGACCTTATCACCTAGGCTGACTTTTTTTCTTTTTTTTCTTTTTTTTTTGGAGGGGGGGGGGGGGGGGGGAAGAAATTAAGGGAATGATACAAATTAGCTTATATTTTGACTAATTATTTCCATAAAATATTTAAGATGAGATGAATAATTACAATATATATATATATATATATATATATTTAATTTTCTTGTTTTCTAGCTTGTCATATTTCTAATGGCACTGGGATCCTAATAATATTTCTTATATATATATATATATATATATATATATATATATATAATTAAAAAAAATGTTTTAAACAAAACAATTCTACATGTGGATCCATTCTGAAATTCCCTCATATTGTATACATAAAATTAGCTTTAAAAGTCTTCAGAGCAAGAAGATGGAGAATTAATTCATTGGTAGAACCCTAATCTAACAATTGATCCTCAAAGATCAACTTATTCCTAACTCGCCAAATACCATAGACCATTCCATAACATAGCAAAATAATTGTTTGACTTCGAAATTTTCCTCTCACACTCCATTGGATTAACATATAACTAGCACTTTCTGACTCACACCGTTGTTTACCGAATCAATTCAAAAATATATTCTTCTTGATGGTGCAATACCCTTTCACACGATGAACGAGAAAAAAAAATTTAAATGAGAGGAAACTTCACCTCCGGAAAATGCATTTTGTGGGCTTAGGTGATCAAGTAAAATCTCGGTTGTTCCAGGCTCTTACAAGGAGTGCACGTCCGACTCGAACTCAAGATCTGTTATACAAATTACAAGCTCTCTGCTATCACGTCACGTCTCTTAAGGATGAAGGAGAAACAAAACTCATCGGATTAATATATCATATCTATTATTGGACCTCCTTATTTCACTGAATTACAACCATTGTTATAGATTATTTTTTTATTAGTTGTAATCCTTTTTTCCATGTGAAAGGCCAAGCAACGATGTTACTATCCATAGCATATGAAATAAACAATTGTTCTTGAATCTCAAGACAGAGCAAAAGGGATGAGGGAGCAAGAATTTAGAGGTGTCCAACAATCTAACCAAAAATATAATTGTTTTCCCATTTTCTAGCTTGAAGTGATAGTTTTTTCTTTCTTTCTTACAAGGCATTATAAATAGGGCCGGTCAGAATATTAACAATTAAAGAGATGCTGCCCATATCTTTGAAAAATCAAAATCAAAATTAAATTTTCTAGTTAATTTGATCTTAAACTTCTCTTGAGTAATTAATTTAAAATTTTATATCCTTGAAGAAATCTTGCTGCATCCATAACGTTGACAGCAGGCACGACACAAAATGCTGAGTGCTTCTAGGAAAATTGTTGACTTTCATGTGGAGATGTATATGCGAAGTAAGAAGCAGATTCCTTCTTCACTAATATAATTATTTGTTTATTGTCTTTACTCTCGTAAATAGAATAAGCAAGGATGACATCATATGACTTCATTCATACGAGGTTCGGGTCTACCCCAAAATTGAAAAAAAAAAACTTAAGAATGTTGAAATTATATAATTATGGAGAAGGACCAACCTTCCCTAAAAGCACCCTGTATATCCTTTGTGCCTCAATTTAATTCAACCCTATTAATGTCCATTGACAAAAGGGTTTTTGTTTACTTGCACGTCTTTAATTAACATTTGTGACCTAATTAAGAACGTTGGATGCGCTTCATATTTCAGTAAAAGTAAACGCAATTTCGTGGTCAAATTTACGACTTCTAATTAATACTTTGAATTTTCTTAGATCAAATTAATTAGGAAATCATAATAACATTTATGGGGTAACCAATTTTTTTACTCTTTTAATAGAGGAAAAAAGATATAGAAGAAGTAATTAAAGGCAAGTGATGTTCACAATTTATATATATAAAAAGAGGGATTTATTTTTTAATTTTAAAACTAAGCTTGATTAATATTTGATTAATCAAGGTAATATCGTTAAGTCTTTGAACTGATTAAAAGTATAATTAGCAATAGCTAATACTTTCAACAGACGTCAATTATGAAGTGGTAAAAGAAATAGTAGTTGTTTTAAAGATGCAATCTCCTTCCTTTGATTATTTCTTAAAGATATTAATTAAATCATTATTTTTATAATCAATTGCTGAATAACCTTTTTCCAAATTAACATATTTTCTTGTTGTAGAGTCTCCCGTAAAAATATAATTACTGCCTTTACACGTGCCACCAATATCACAATTAGTATAAAAGAGCCCTCTTATCTCCACCCAACTCGACTGCCTCTCTGTGCACTGCAAATAGTAGCCTTTGGTCGCTTACAGATTACTTTATTTGAGCTGCCAAAGGCCAATTTCCTATCGAGAGAGTATTCGGTATGGAGATGTTCAACTTTATTAGAGATGGGATGAACAGATTGCCTCCTGGTTTTCGTTTCCAGCCAACTGATGAAGAGCTTGTCTTTCAGTACCTTAAACGCAAAATCCTTTCATGTCCATTGCCTACTTCAGTAATTCCTGATGTCAATGTCTGCAAGTATGATCCCTGGGAATTGCCAGGTTAGTCTAATGTTATAATATTATTCAACATCTCTTTTTTGTTTTTTGGATGCAATAGCACCTCATTCCACGGAAAACGTATTTTGTGGATCCGGGTGAGCGAGTCTGTCCTAGGTTTTTACAAGGATGTGCCCCTAACTCGAACTCGAGATCTGAAGATCGCAAGCTCTTTGCCATGACGCCACGCTCTTCGGGAATTATTCAATATCTTGCCTGTAAAATCTCTCCCTGCATTGGAAGTTAAAAGAAGTAATCATGCTTGTGTTATAGGTGATATGAAGTCAGAGAGATACTTCTTCTGCAACAAGGAGACCAAGTATCCAAATGGAAATAGAGTCAATAGGAGCAGTGCATCGGGTTATTGGAAATCAACTGGCTCAGACAAACAAATCATTTCTTCAAGCTGGAAGAATAACCATGCTGTGGGGATGAAGAAGACTCTTGTTTTTTATAGAGGGAAGGCTCCACGGGGTTCTAGAACTGATTGGGTCATGCATGAATATCGCCTTGTTAATGCAGGCGAAGAAACTACAGACTGCAATTTTCCACAGACAGAGAACTCAGCCCAGGCAAGTTAATTATTAATTACTACATATTGCATGCGACAGTACCGTCGAGTTGAACTTTCATATTTTATAGTTTCTGAGTTAAGAATGTCGATCACTTTTCTTTGATTTTACTGAGTATAACATTAGTCAGATGTTATCTGCAGAATTCCTCTTATCAACTGGATAAATGGGTCGTATGCCGGGTATTCCTGAAAAACAAAGGCCGAACAAGAAATGAAATCATTGAAACTTGTACAAATAACCATGCTAGGCGAACTCAGCCAGGACTTTTTGATTCAGTTTCATCTCATTCATCGTCATCTTCAAACTCTAGCAGTATAACTGATATCTCTTCAAATGAAGAAGATGATGAGCTTAGCAGTAGCCACAATTTCTTCTGAACATATTATGTCAAGAAACAAAGGCGTGCCATGCTTTTTTCCTTATCTTTTTATTTCCTGTATTCAGTTTGTCTATTGAATGAAATGGATATATTACGTATATTCAAGAAAATTACGTGACAATTTCTTGGAAGGTACATTACCTGAAGGGATATTGGTGGTTTATATATATATATATATTTGCAGACTCGAAATCATGCGAGCCTTCAGTTCTGATAAAAAAGAAAATGAAATCTATCCATTTTGATGTTGACAAATATGATATAGCATTAGCATCCATATCCTCATCCTGTAATTAACAGGTGTCGAGCTAGAACCTCTCCCTTATAACAGGTAGGAAAACATCAGATAATGATTCGAAGAATCTTAAGCTGTTAATGGTATCAGAAGAGAGTGGATTTTCCAAAAACGGTATCGTACTGAAACTTGGTTTATCAATGATGGATTGAATTTTTTTATTTTTATTTTGAAGCAGTCGGCAGTCAGGTCAGCTTTACACTGACTGATATGTACTGTATTGAAAGGCAACTGCATTCAAACCAGATGGAAGAAATGCAATATTTAAGAAAATGAGGGATCAGATTGCAATCACTATCACCCAGTTTTAAAGAGAGAGAAACTTCTTATACGAACTCGATCTAGTCATCTTTTTTGCTATGATAAAAAATCTCAAACCCTAGACCTCGTAAAGAGAAAAGTAAACATGAATTACAACAATTATTGACAAATAATATGATTAATTTGATCTGCATATATAAAGTATATACATGCAACCTAAACTTTCTCATATTCTATTCTCAAGGATTCCATGAAGAAAACATATCTTTTTCAAAGAGGAAAAAAGAGTGAGAATATATATATATATATATACACGGTTTCGAATCTTATATAATAGCAAGAATATCTGCACATGGGGTTCACTTCAATATATAATTTCTTTCCGAAACTTTGATTCCTAAATAATTCCTTTATATTTGCAAAAGTCGATACTCATGAGTCGGACAAGCATAACTGAGGCTAAAATAATATGATCTGTTTCTCTTAATCCCTTTATATTTCTTGATTAAGCAAGAGTCAACTATATATCGAATCAGGGTACTGATTAAAAGTAATTATTATTATTTTCATTAACATATATGGGTGTCAAAGTCAGTTTACGTACACATCGACTAATTTCATGGGTCCTAAAATTAACAACCATGTAAGACTCTGATGATCATCATATTAATAATTGCATGGCTCGAACCTGAAATCACAGGGGAGACAAACTCCTTAGTCTCAAACTCTTACTACTGGCCGTCCCCAAGAGGCGTGGCATGATGACAAAGAGCTTATGATCTGCATAACAGGTCTCGAGTTCGAGTTAGGTCGTGCAGTTCTTGTAAGAACCTGGAACAACCGAGGTTTTACTCGTTCACTTGAACTCACAAAATATATTTTTCGGGGAATGAGGTTTCCTCGCATCCAAAAATAATCTTACCACTAGCCACCTATGGTTAAAAGTAATTAAATTCTTGCAATGCATGCACGTCTGTTCTTCACTTCTACTGATCTTACATTCCTTCGATGGATATGTTTTTCTTGCACTTTGTCAGCTAACAACATGTCCTAAGTTAATATAAACTTGCTATATTTTTCTATTTCCGCATCACTTTGGGTGTGTTTATGTGCTCACTCTATTTTTACATGTGTGGAAAATGAATTTTTTTTGGACATGAGGAAACTTTATTATTTAAAAAACGTATTTTGTGAGCTCAAGTAAACGAATAAAAATCTAGTTATTTCAGGTTTTTGCAAGGAATATACATTCTGATTCAAACTCGAAACTTGTTGTTGATATTGCAAACCTTCTCATGCCATACCATTTAAGTACCTGTGGAAAATGAATGCATGTATGTAGAATGTACATACATATGTAAATATTATGAAGTTGTTTGATGTATATTTGAGGAGTATAATTTTTTTTTCATTTTCATTGATTTAAAGAAAAAATTTATCCCATAAGCTTGTGATACTATTATTCATGTATATAATGTATTTTTAAAAACAAAAATTCTTATACTTCAGGGATTAAGACATTTTCTTTTTAACGAAACCTACTAGGATTGAATTATCGATTTACCAATAAGAGAAATAAATTATGATTTACAATATATTAAAGAGTCCAACAGATATTAATTACAATTAAATTCTCTCTCTCTTTTTCATTTGAGAATAACAGCATTTATTTAACCGCATGTAAAAAAAAAATGTCTTCTTAACAAAAATTAATCTGATCTCCTCTTTTCCCTGACACCTCCATTGATAAACAAATCATTCGCATACATCAAATTCAAAAGGTGTTTATATATATATATATATATATATATATATATATATATATATATGCACACACACATATAAATCCAAAATTATTTTTATATATAGGTATGCCTATCATTCGAATAAAAGGAGTCAAAATCTTTCCCATATGGTGCTTCAATATTCAAATTTCATGACTGTAACATTGAATTGATTTTCATGTGCAAAATATATTAATTTACACATTAAAAATGAATGAAAAATGTCACATCTACAGCTTTGGAGTTTTGATCAAAATAAAATAATATTTCAATCAATACTAATAATGATTTTCTACAAAAATATTTTTATTCATTATATTTTAAAAAATAAATTAAAATTTGTTATACTTAAAACATTAAACAAGACAATGTGTTATTATCATTATAATATATAATTTTATCTTATCTAATATCTATCAAATATAAAATAAAACAAATTGTTAAGTCGAAATCAATACGATCCAAACACAGGATATAATAGATATTTTTGCTCTACTCGACATCATTCTCTTACAGACAATCCAAACACTTAATTTCTTTCTTTTTTTTGTAAGAAAAGCTAATCACTCTTAAAGCTTAACTTCATGGACTTGGTACTTTGATCTTTTCCATGATAATTTCTTGATTTTTTTTTATTTTTTTAATATTAAATTGATTAGAAAATAGATTTCATGTTTTTTTTTTTTTTATATATATATATATATATATATATATATAGAGAGAGAGAGAGAGAGAGTTATAACAATCTCAAATAAATATTTATTATTGTATTGAATTGAACAAATATCTATTTTAGCACCCTTCTCTCTCTGGTATATATACTTGAAATAATTTATTTTTTTATGGATTCAGGATGATGACAAATTAAGTAAATGTGCATTTTCATTTGCTTTAGTCACATCAGTTTCACAATTTAAAACCTATTTTAAACACACAAAAAAATCAATTAGTAAATCAAATCAATTTAATCCACTTAAATGGTTGAAATAATTTCTACCCTAGAAGGGGTTCTAAACAAGTTTTGAGATTGCCAAAGCTCTGGAACCAAAGCCAGCGAGCAAGTCAAGAACATCTCGGAAGAAGCAACATAGCCTGCAGGGTCTCCGGATGTGAAATCGAACGAAACATGCACACAATTGAAGGAGGTATGGAAAAACCAGAGGCAGGGTCTCAATAATTGGCGGCAGCAGCAGATAAATTGTAACGAGCAACAAACAAGACAGTAAACATGGAGAAGATGAAGATAATTATCTTTAATATTATTTTCTAACAGGAAGCTTACATATGCCCAGGATCGCCTAGTTTCTGCGTGTACTTTGTTGAATCAGTGACCACAGACGATGAAGATAGTTATCTTTAACAATGGTTTTGACACTACAGTATAAGTTTCCTCACGATGGAAAGAAAGGAAGAAGGTTCAGGGCATTCCTGAAGGAAAGAATCTGCTGAAAGTTTGCTCAGGCGGCCATCACAAAGCTCGGCTTCTTCTTATCCATCACGAAGTTTGCTAGAAAGAGTGAAGGAAGCCCCTGGATTTTTTTTGGGTGTTCCCTTTGCTCCTTTAGTAGTCACGGGTCATGTTCTTTGTAGTGATGTGAAATTTCTTTTATCAAGTGTTCTGTTTCGTATTAACAAGTCAGCCATGAATATTATGCTATATAGATGTGAAGTTTGAAAAAGTTTTCTAGGCGACCATTTTCCTTGCCCCATCTACCAATTGATCTGACGAAATCTGGATAATTCTGACATTGGTGTTCAATTGGAAGTGACATTGTACGGAAGCGGAATATACATCAAGAACTTGGATGAGTTTTGCAAAACCTAACATCCCGAGTGACAAATACTCAGATTCTTGGGCTTCAACAGAAATCTGAGTGTTCCCTTGATAAATTCCAGCAAGTGAGCCGATTTGATCAGCTCAGAAGGTGCACTTATCTGATGCTGTCCATATCAATTACGAGGAAATTATGGCACACATAAAACAACGTGGGCAGTACTATATCGATTTTCCATACTCAGAGCTCTGTGATAGGAGTACTCGAATTAGAATGTTGATTGCATGATTTCTGTTATTTGCTTTGTTCATTGCATGCATGGCAGCTGATATAACATGATCATGTAGAGGAATATCGAGCTCAACTTTTGTCCTGCAATGGAGTTATGTTGGGTCTGTATGCCTCTAAATCTTATAATATTTCCAAACCCAAACAGAAATCTACCAAGAATCATAGAAAAATTAAATCAAAATGGTATAAGGGCATGCATGATTTCCTCGCGCACAGGCGGGGACGGAACACTTCCAATCAGACATATTTAAGTACACACCATTTTATACTTCAAAATGACCATACATACAGATGCAAAGCTGAAAAACACACACCCAAGTTCACTAGATAGTAGACTGGCTGAATCAGCTTAACTGCCGATCTCCCTAACATATTTGATCCAATAGCTCAGACCATAATAAATATTAACAAAATAATACTTACTTAGACAGGAAGAAGCAAAGGACAAAACAGAAGGTTGCAAACTTGTAACTATTAAAGGGGTTCACCCGTACCTAAACAGAAGGGAAGGCAGCATTAAGGAACTCCTCATCCTCCAGAAAAGTTTGAAGATTATTAAATTTCATCAAGAATTTAACAGCCTGTTCATCGAAATTCAGCAGGAAAGCCAACTTGATCAATTCAGAGAGTGCTTTTATTTGATCTTCTTTATCCCATAACACCCCCCGAGCTATTACTTCAGAAAAAGAGGTGGCATATTCAATAAGATTTTTCTGGCCGCCAGCTTTATCCATCTTCTGTGTGAAAAACTTTGAACACTCTTTATCCCAGCGAATCATACAGCTTGCTTCCACCTTCAGAACTTCCCCATCAGAAAGCGATAAACTATAACTTACAGTAATTGGTTCCATAGTCTCCAGCACCTTAAGATTCAGGAGGCATTGGACAGCTCCATGCCTCTTTGTTGCTTCAATATCAAGAGAAGGATATGCTAGAAAGCCAAGAATCAGTCTAATCAGCTCCTCTCCAATCCCAGCATCCCTCAAATCCATCTGACTAAGTTCTACACCATCTGCCAATGATAATTCTTCCTTGAGCACTGATTCAGATATAGTGTGAACCCCTATTTTCTTGTAGACTTCAAGCAGCCTAGTTCGAGGCAAATAAGGCAAGTTTTGCTGAGGACACCAGACAAATATCGGGCGTGATGAGTACTTCTCGAATAGGTCCTTCAGTAGAAGGTCATCAGCAATAAAAACATCACTCTTGCTGCACAACAAAATTTCACCAGTGCTCAAAAGAACAGGTAGCTTTACCAAATCATCAGCGAGGGTTCTCTCTGCCCTTGAACTCCTTTGCATCTTAGCACAAGCACACTTCCAAAAAGCACAGCACTCGGCTTGTGTCAGTCTTCCTAAACTTTCCCAAACCTTCCAAAGCTTACAGTAATCATCGAATGAAGGATTGGATCTAACATTAAATGAACTGGAGAAGAAATGAAGTAATTTTGGCTCGTAATGATTCTCCAATACATTCAGCTGCAGACCAAAGAGACCATCTTTGTCATGCAAAACACATTCTTCTGGGTTAACCCACCTTTCATTCTCAAGTCCATCTGGAATACAAATCTTTATGGTAGCATCACTATCCGGTTTCCACTTATTTTCTCTCAGAAAATCATACACTCGAACTATAGCGTCAAATTCAGAATGGGAATCAAGATGACTGGCAAGCAATGTGCAAACCTTTGTGGCATCAACTCCTATTGCACTGAGCTCTTTTGAATACAATTTGATGTCAAAACCATAATAATCTTCATCAATGAATGGTCCATCGGTAGGCCTCACGTGGGAACTCCACTGAGAATTGAACAAACAGCAGTTGCCTGGAGACCTGAAACCAGCATGGGTCTTTAACCAACCTCGAGAAACATTTTTCAGAAAAGCCTCGGGAAAGGAGTGGTCCTTTTCTTCCAAAAAAACACGGATGCATTGCAGCAAGGAAAGCACATTTTCAGGAGCTATGTGCCGTGGATCTCGAGGAAAACAAAGACCAGCAGCCACAAATTTCACACCAGCTTTAAATTGAATAATGACCCCCATACTCTTCAGCTCCTTTTGATATTGATGAATGTCAATCCCATAGTATTTGTCACTGTCATCAATAAAGGGAAGGCGAGTAATTGGATGAATTAACTTCCACTCAGGACCAAACAGAATACAGTTGCTCGGAGATCTAAGATCACCAAGCCGTGTCCGCAGCCATTTCACCTCGCGGATGCACTTCTTAAGATCTGAAGGAAATCTGTATGGAGTTTCCTTCAGTGTTCTGTAGCATGATAAGAATGAAAGTACATTATCCTTTGTAATGGAAGACAAAGATGCCTCCTTCATAAAAGTTTGAACAAACACTTTGACAGCATCCTCAAAGTCTACTTTTACTCCCAGGTCCTTCAACTCCTTTTGGTGAGAGATGATGTTGCTTCCATAGAAACTACTATCAACCAACGGGAAACCACCAAAAACCTTTAGAAGGCAACCCCATTCAGGATGAAACAAGAAGCAGTCACCAGGACATTTGTAACCTAAGTTTGTCTTTACGCATTTTGTACTTTTCAGTGCATCAACTAGTTTGTGAGCAGAATTAGAATGGCACATGCAATCCAAAACCAGAAGAAAGGCCTCCATTGTCAGATTTGATAAGCATGAGGGCGATTTTAAGTAATCAACAACCAATTGATAGCTTCCATTGAAGCCAACTACAACGCCAAGCAACTGGAGTTCTGGTTTGAAAACAAGGATGTCTTTGCTGTAGAAATCTTGATCAATGAAAGGGATGTTACTAATTTGCCTTGCAGTTGTCCACTCCTGATCATATAGAACAGATCCAACTGGAGACCTGTCACCCCGACAAGTCCTTAGCCACCTTCCTTCTTTAATACTGTCAATGAATTTATCTGGAGAAAGAAGATTCTGCCTCAAAAATTTGATGAAATTCAGTATGGAGATAACATTGCTTTTAGTTAAAGTGGATGAAGCTGCCAAAGACATGAGATGGTTCCCGATAAATTCACATGCCTCTCCATACTCAAACATGACCCCAACTGTCCGTAGCTCCTCCCAATACCCAGTAATTTCAGGACCATAAAAAACCTGATCTACCAAAGGAATATCGACAAGCACAGATCCATTCTGCAAAATGTTTCCCCAGTTTGAGCTTCTGTTGCTTGAAGGAAGTAGGAACGACTGTGATGGTGGCTTGTAACCAGGAAAGCCATTCATAGTAATTTTCAGCCAGTTACCCTCCCGTATGCAAGCCATGAACCTTTCTGGAATGCAATTTCTACGTTTCAGCTCACGAATCCAATCCAACAGCAGAAATGCATTTTTTTTGGTAAGTTGTGTTGACGCAGTAGGTATTGCAGCATTGGGGGGAGATATGTGAGGAATATCAGTAGCCTTAGCGAAAGCTTTAAGGAAATCCACGAGTTTCTTTCCCACCGTGCTTGTGCCAGCAAAATACCCAGGTTGCAAGTAGTCTTCTCCTAACTCAATGTAGCTTTCTTCCCTCCAAGGATTAGAACCAATCAATTGCATCCATTTGCTTTCGGATGCTGGGACAAGAACTGCATTCCTTGCTTTGATCACATAACCATAGCTATCAACAAGTGGCATTTTACCACACAAAGAAGAAACTTTATCCTGTAGATAGCCCTTTAAGGATGAATGATATAAGAAGTGAGCATAGGCAATGACAAGTTTCCGGTCACAACTGACTTGATCTCTGTAGAAATCTGCGAAGTCATATACGCTTAAAGCAGTAACTTTGACCCAATCTACAAGCCATTTTGACACCACTTCTTTGTTAGATGATGAACAGATAGCTTCTTGTGTAGTTCTTGGCACAAAAAATAGATCTGACATGCATCGGAATTCCCTGTTCCAATCAATCAACCATGAGACATGAGTAGATTGAAGTGATCGGCGCAGATTTTTACCATACTGTCGAGAAGATTCATTAACAGAGCACAGAGACACTCTCCCATCAATACCCACATATTTAATTAGTGGAATGCTCCCCATGCTTGTGCTGTGAAACTCGGACTGCCAGTTAACAGCAAGGAAGTGAAGAAGCTCCAGGTATGTTGCCTCTGAGACTCCCATTACAATATTAGAGCCTTGAATGCACTTTACATACCACTCACTGCTTACTGGTCTCACTCCCAAGAAATCAAGTATGTGATCATACTCTGGCTTATCAAATGAAAAATTCAGAACATAGCAACCATGGGATGAAAGTTTGTGCAAGCTCACTCCTCCCTCCCTGGTCTTCTTCAGTATATTCCAGAAATCAGGCATTAATCGGCAAACTTCGCGTGGTTTATGAAAGAACTTTTGTTCTGTGTATGATTCGCTTGGAATGATATCCTTTTCAGCCAGCTTCGCTTTAATTGAGTCCCTCACTGGATTCAACTTTTCAAAGGGGGAGCTATGGACCGGCAAGAACCTGAACATTCGAGGCAAACTAGATAATGGTGCATCATCCACTGTTTTGACTAATGAGACTAATGCTTCGATAAAAGCAAAGGGAACACAATCAAGAATTCCTTGGTTCCATATGTTGTCCCATCGTATTGTTTCCCTTGATGATGCTAGAATAAAATCTGCTTGAATTATGAAGGGAAAGTTGGTCACCATCTCAGTTGGAAGAAATGCATATATTCCAGGTGAGTACTTCATTCCCCTATGAAGGCGCTCTCCATTGGGAAAAGCCAAAGTGATCACCCAATCCTCCACTCCCATTCTCAAGTCCACTCTATTTTCCTGCCTGACAGGAAATTTCTGCTTCCACAAGTAGTAGCTGCATTCTTTTTCAAATTCATCACCGTTTTCCTCTGCAGACAGATGGAGCGTGTAGGACTCGGCGTCGATGTTTTTCCTTTGCATGAAATTTGTCTCTCTGGTAATGGCTACTGCACTAACAGTATTGATGCTGGGATCCTCGTTATCTTCCCTGACAGAAAGGCGTTTTATCTTTGAAAGGAAAAGCAGGATTTCAGGATGAATACTTGACAGCTGCTGCTTCACGGGGTTCACCTTATCAGGCTTCAGAGGCAAAACTAGTGTAGTGGTTGGGAGGGTAGAAGCGGAGCCATAAATTTGTTTTATGTGAGAAAGAAGAAATGGGTTATCACCAACCCATTCAGGGACTATGTATCCAAGATTGCAGTGTGGGCAGGGCTTTTCATTAAATCGTATCTGATAGCCATTGCTGAATATGTAAGGCTGGGAAGCAATAAGAAACACGCTCTTGAATCCAATTCCTGCATGCCAAACCGAAACAAAGTTTATTGGGACATAAATGAAGATAAAATATGAAGTGCTGACAGGTTATGCAAGTCTCACTATTAGGTTACTGTATGGTACAGTTGCAAACCCTATAAACCTCTATCATGATTTATTATATTTTGTATCTTTCTGCAAGCCAGCCCATGGTCATTCCATGAGCTCTCCATTAGTCCACTATAGTTTATTTTATTTTATTTTCAAATAAACTGATCTCTCCTGAACTACCTTTCTTGAAAGCATCATGTCACTCCCCATAATTCCTTACATATGTTTTGCAGGTTCTTGTTGTGCTTAGCTCAACGCCTTCGCAATTCAATGTTTATGCAGACATGTTTACTAGGTTCAATTAATTGAGTTTCCAAACAAAACCACAAGGGTTTACAGTTCTCAGAACTAAGAAAGAAGAAAAGATGAATTTCTAATCTGCTTGGTTGCAAGTTTTCATTTGTCATTGAAGCAAATATAGACTAAAATACTATGATTGGATCAAATAGTTTACACCAGCAAAAGAATGTACTAAAACACATTCAGAATCAGGATCCCTGATCCAGCAGAGGCTATAAGACTCTGGCCAGTTACACAACCGAGAAACAGCACGTCACAAGCAATAAGACGACAGCTCTGGGAGTGCGCACAACTTATAAAATACAATGCTGCACAAGAAATTGAAATTTAGCGAGGAGAAATACCTTTTTCCCCAATATAACCAAGCTTCCGGTTCCCTTTCTTAGTGGAATTTCCAACACTGCAAATGGACTCAATATTTTTGGCAGAAAAACCCTTCTCATTATTGAACATGAGCAAAGTAGCAGGTGCACCAGTGTTTGTTATATCTCGAGATGTAATGACAAACTCAAGTGAAGGATCCACCTCTTCCAAGTATTCGTTATCTTCAGCATTCTGTGTAAGGAAAATTCACCTTGGAATCAAAGGATAGTAAACTATGCATATTATATCAGATGAAAATAACTGCTACAAAAACAAAAATATCCAGAATTTAACATGAAAAATGCACAGATTTTTATCAAATTATGATGATAGCAATTCACTCCATTTTTATTAGCTGTTAAAGATCCAGAATTAGGAAGCTTGATGACTTCATTTCAATTAGAAAAACAAAAAAGACACCATTTTTTTCACTGAAAACCACAGCCACGAAATAAATAAATAAATAAAAAAACAGTCATCGACTCAACTTGACTTTTAGCTTTTCATTTCAGTAAAACAAAAAAAACAACAGAAATTTGCAGCTTCCAACTTTAATCACTAGCAAAGCAATCAGCGAATACAAAATTAAAAGAGAAAAAAGAGATCAAAGGAAAATAAAACATATACAGAAATACATACAACATTAAACATACTAAACAACATTGTCAGGTCACATTGATAAAAAAATAAAAAATAAAAACCTGAATAAGTTCCATAAGAAAGTGGACATCTTTAGCGTATAGTTCAGCCGAAAGATACTTGACAGCCTGATCAAGCATAGGAGCCAAAGGGTTCTTTTCTCCTCCTATTGAGAATGTATTTTTCCTTATGTGCTCTATGTGTTGTTTTGGAGTTGCCATTGTTGCTCTTGCAAACAGAAAAGAAAAACAAAACCAGAAGTAGTTACAGTCTTACAGAGAGAAGGAAGCAGAGATTCTGAAGGAAAATAAGAAAACTTGAAAAGAGGGGAAGGCAGTGGTAGTGGTAATGGTAGCAGTGTAGGAGTTGTGACTGGCGAAGCGAAGGGACATGGGGAGACTACAAACTTAGAAAGACTCCTTCATAGGAAAGAGAACTTGTGGAGGAAGGACAGGGTAGAAACAGAATATTTTTTTACCGTACAAATATACGAGATTTTATTTGTTGCTATTTTTGAAAAGATTTTTTATTTAAAAATATATCAAAATAATATTTTTTATATTTTTTAAAAATTATTTTTGATATTAGCATATAAAAATAATTTAAAAATATAAAAAAAATTAATTTAAAATAAAATAAAATAAAACGTAATGTTAAACATCCAAAAAGACTATCATGAAAATTTATTGATGTTAACTAAAAAACAAAGTCTTTTATATTAAATTCATAAGAAAAATATTGTGACACTAACAATTTAAATATATTTATATTAAATTTATAAAACAAGAAATAATTTTATTTTTTTACGTATCTAAGATATGCTTGTATAAAAAAAACTAGTATATTATTCATCATTTTATTCTTTTATTTAAAAATAGCAAAAAACTTGTAAGAGAAAAACTTTGAGAACCTAAAAAAATGTGTGTTTTTAGTTATTACAAATTTAAAGAATTAGAAAACTAGTTTTTTCAAACATAGAAATATTGTATTTAGTCCTCTAGGGGCAAGGTGTGATGACATAATACATATGATCTGTACAATAGATGTCAAGTTTAAATTAAGTTGTACATCTCTTATAAGAGTCTGGAACGACCAGAATTGTACTTGGTCATCTAGACTCACAAAGTACATTTTCCTGGTGTGAGATTTCCTTACATTTGAAAAAAAAATGTATTTAAATTAAAAAAAATTCTGGTTTTCCTCCTCCTTATTTTATTGTTCCATAAAATTAGAGTATTTTTCTATTTATGAACAATCAATTTCTTGTTATTGTTATGATTGAGAAATTAAGACTTTAAAGACTTGGGTGTTTTTGTATTTATACTCGGATTTTTTGTTAATATTACAAAGGAGATTTTATAATTTTAGATATATAAATATTATTATTGCATTCACCCTTATTATATAATTATCTTATTTTCCAATAAATAACAATTATCAACTTGATATTACTATAGTTTTTATCTTCATATTAATCATTATTATGATGTTCTCATCACTGTCAATGCTATGCAAGTCATTACCATGATACCTCCATTTAACTATAGTAATAAAATTATGACTTATTCTTATTTTTTAAAAAACAATATTAATCAATAATGTATTATTATATTTTTAAAAAAAATCAATTTGTACAGGATTTTTTTTCCTTCTACATCTTTGTTAAATTAATTAATTAATTAATTGATTGATTTTTGAAAAAATAAATAAAAATCATAAAATAAGTTGCGTTTTTTTAAAAAAAAAAAACAATTTAAACATGATTTTTTCCCCTTCTACACTTTGTTAAATTAATTAATTAATTAATTTTTGAAAAAATAAATAAAAATCATAAAATAAGTTGCGTTTTTTTTTAAACAAAAAACAGTTTATGATAACAAACAAACGAGAAGAGGCATGTGGTAGGGGAGAGATTGTATATCGTTGAGGTAAGATTGTGAGATTTTATTGGAGTTTGAACGGAAGGTATCTTTTCTTTTCTTCATTCACTCATCAATGGAGGATGTGATTAAAAATTGAAATCCATTGTTATAATCATAAACAATGCTTTATGATTTTTTTTATTGCCTTCGTGCTTTATTATACAGAAACCCTTCATGAATTTACGGTGTCGTTATATACTTTCTTCTTCTTCTTGAGAAGAGCTTTATACTTCTTGTCACAAGCTGAACAACCTCGTGTTGTGATCATCACATCCGCTCGTTGGTAAAAAAAAAAAAAAGTTGATCCATGAATGGACCGCTATTGAAAGAGAACTCGTGGTGGAAGTGGGAAAAACTTGCTGGAGAAGTAGATGATTAATAGTGTAAAGCTGAAAGCTAAGAAAAGGGCTACAAGATATCTGACCGAAAGTTTGATTGTGGTTATTTTTGAAAGTGTTTTTTATTTAAAAATATATTATAATAATATTTTTTATTTTTAAAAATTATTTTTGATATTATTATATGAAAATAATATAAAAATATAAAAAAAAATTAAAATATTTTTTTAAAATACAGTGCTAAATACTTAAAAAAAAGTGTACTCAAATATTCGTTCTCTCTGTGCGGAAAGAGAGTCTGGTTAGTAATAATAATTAAATGGTACCTTTAGACTATGAATCGACCGCACAAGTCTTCGTCTTCCTCGGAAGCAAGAAGACAAAGGATACGGCAGAGAGAGTGTTGGTGCCGAGAAAGATAAATGAGTCGACCGAGTGACTCAATCTGACCATTCCGAGCGTGTATTACATAAATGCATGTCAACTCGGTACGTAGTGGAAGTGGGAGAAAACTTGCTCAGGAAGTAGTAGATGATTAGAAGCTAGGCTAGACAAAGAAAAAAGGTAAAGTTGGGGCTAAGCTAGACCAAGAAAAGGGCTATCAGATTAATAAATAAAGAGAAGTGGACTCCGACTCACTCCAACATTTGCTTCTCTCTGTGTGGAAATAGAGTGTTCTTTAATAATAATTGAGTTGATATATTGATTTCAAGAATAAAAAATATTATTTTAATATATTTATATATTAAAAAATAATAATTGTTTGCAGTAACACTTGTTGGAAAACTAATACAAAGAACATAAACAATAATAGATAAACTTGAAAAGTGCATTGAAATTGTCATTAAGCAATTTCAATGCACCCAATAAATGAATTCGGGTTGTGTTTTTAATTTCTGAAATGCGGGTCGATCCATTTTTCTTAACGTTAAAAAAATGTCCAATTTTGAATATGAAATTGAACACTTGTTCTGTATAGTTAATAATCGCTATTTTTAATTTATTTTATTTTATTATCAATGTCTTTTTTATTTTTAATTATATTATTAAATTAACCAAGTTTATTAAATCAGGTCAAATCAATTGCGTGGGTATTAATTTTTTTTACTTATCTGAAAATTCTAGCACAGTATAAATAGTCTTTTTACATCAAGAAAAAAATAATTGTACCCATGAGCATATCTCGGGCAACTACCCAGTGCTTTTTCTAGAAGAAAATATGGGACAAATATCCATTATTAAATGTCTATTTCGGAGTCTGGTCTAAGAGCATCTCAGTGGGGAGTGCCATTTTGGAGAGGCAAATCTTTAAAATGACACTTTGAATAGTGTAAAAATGACATTTTTGTTTATGTATGTTCCAGTGGTAAAAGTCATTTTGAAGAGCCATTTATTATTATATTATTTTAAATATAGTATAATTATTTTGTATGTAGTTTAATCATGCAATTAATTATACAATTAATAAGAGTAAATTATATAATTAAATAATTGTTTTTAAAAAACCATCCAACACTATAATTATTAATTTTTACTCTCTTGTTAAGGTATTTGTAAATAAAAATAAATATTTTTGATATAATTATATTATTTTTTAATATATATTATATTTTTTAAATATATTTATATATTATAATATATATAAAAGGTGGCCCCAAGGTGGGGCCACCTTTTTATAGCTCTATGTCCCGAGCTGCTACAAATAGCAGCTCGGGACGGGGATGCCATTTTTACATGTGTAAATGGCATCCCCGCTGGAGCTTCAAAAAGAAGCAAAAACAGGTGAACAATTATTATTTTATTTTTGCCTCCTCAATTTGGGACGCCGGCTGGAGATGCTCTAAAGTGTTTTTGAAAATATTTTTTGTTCAAAAATATATTAAAATATTTTTTTATTTAAAAAAATATTTTTGATATAGCACATAAAAATGATCACAAAACACTAAAAAATTAAATTTAAAGTAAAAATAAAAATAATTTTTTTTCATTTTTTTACTAAAATACTTTTAAAATGCGATGCAAACAAGGATTAGATAACTGACAATGGGTAAAATTAATAGAGTTCCATGACTGAAGGGTGAAAAGGTTCAAATAAAAGGCTTGGCATGAACTAAAGTGAAATGAAATATAAATAGATGGTTGGATATAATTAAAAATTAAAAGTAGAAGAACACAAGGTGGTTTTTTGTCCTTGTTTTGTATGACTAATTTTAAGGAATTATTTCACCTAAAAGTTTAAGTTCTAGATGAGATGATTTTCTTTATAGTATTAGAGCCTTGTTGATCCAGTAATCACGAGTTTAAATTTCACTCTCTTTTTTATTTGATAAAAAACAAGCACAAAGTAGTTTGAATTTGTACAAGTTTCAAGTCCAAAAATCTTTCATTTAAGAAGGTGTGTTAGAGAAAAATATAAATTACATTCTAAAATCTTACCTAACTTAAGATTTTAAATGAAATGAAATGATTACTAAAAGTTTTCAGGATAACGGTAAAAAATAAAAAATAATTTATTTCCTCTAAGCGAGTTACAGAAAGAAGTCCCTAGGGGGGCAGCTTGGCGGCAACAGGCCTCGCTCCCATACACGGGAGCGAGGTTCGAGCCCTACCTAGCGCCCTATCCCAAACCTGTAAGAGCCTGGGACAGCCAGGGGTTTACGCATGCTCTGGACTCACAAAGTACGCTTTCCGGGTCATGTGGTCCCACGTTACTTACTATTAGTAAAGGCCTAAAGGCTTCCACATGAAGTTAGCATAATATATTATAAAACAGAGAGACTGGTCCCACCAAAGTTTCCATGCATCCCAGATGAATCCGTAGTGGAAATGGGAAGAACTTGCTCAAGAAGTAGATGATATAAAAATATAGAAAAGTAGATGATATAATTGAATGGTCCCTTTCGAATATGATTCGTCCGTACAAGTCTTTTCGAAAAGCAAGAAGACAAAGGATACGGCGGAGAGACTGGTGGTTCCGAGGAAGATAAACAAGTCGACTGGTGCAGTTAGGCCTTACTGTTCGTGTATTTGAGTCTGTTTCTATTTGATGATACATGTTGGATTTGCAAATATTATTAATTTTCAGACATGTGATCCAACTTAGTTGATTCAGCGTATCAAGTTAGGTCATCTCAGAAGCTTGTGGACAAGAATTCTGTAGCAGCTCAGTTCAGTTTTAGTTTTTACCCTAGTGTAAGAACTTGCAATTTAACATATTCTTGTAGAGAAAACTTATACGAACAGAGGCACAAGCAAGTCCAGAAACCCGGTTAAAAAAATATATATTTATATAGTTTCATCTGCAACTGCAAACGTTCATATATCATATTACAGGAATGGAGTGGGTGGGACAGAAAAGCATGAAGGAAATTTCAATATAAGCTAATGCACAAATGACCATCGATCTTCCAAAACACACATTTAACGTATACATTAGATAGTTGTTTTCTGCATTTCGAAGAAAGACACATAAAACACTTTTTTAGGTTTACCCGACAGTAGTAGACTTACCAGAAACAGCAATTTATCGAAAGGTTGTTCTTAGGAAAACTACATATACATACAGACAAGGGGAGAATAGCATGACATTTTTTGGACACCTGCTAAGGGAAAGCAGCAGACAGGATTTCCTCATCCTCCTCAAAAATCTGCAAATTCTTGGACTTCATTAAGAACTGAACTGCTTCTTCATTGAAATTGACCAGGACAGCAAACTTGATCAGCTCACAGAGTGCATTTATATTAACTTCTTTATCCCACAACACGCCCCCGGCTATGGCTTCAGATAAACAAGTGGCATATTCAAGGCGAGCTTTGGGTCCACCAGCCTTGTCCGGCTTCTGCGTATAAAACCTCGAACTCTTTCGATCCCAACGAATCATTCGACTTGCTCTCACTTTCACAATCTCCCCTGAAGAGAGTGATAAACTATAGCTTACAGTAATTGGCTCCGAAGTCACCAGGGCAGTGATGTTGAGGAGGCACTGAACAGCTTCGTGCCTCTTTCTCATTTCCATTTTTAAAGAAGGATCAGCTAAAAAGCCAAGAATGAGGCGAACCATCTCTTTTCCTATAAAAAGGACACTTGGATTCAACGGTTTGAGCTTCACCCTATCTGCCAAGGACAGTTCTTCCTTCTGCGCTGATTCAGAAATTGTGCGGACTCCGATTTTCCTGTATATTTCCAGCAACTTACTTCTGGGCAAAGAAGGCATGCCCGGCTGAGGATACCAGACAAGCACTGGGCGAGGGGAATGATTTTCAAAAAGTTCCTTCAGAAGAAGGTCATCAGCTACAAAAACATCATTCTTGTCTAACAACAAAATTTCTCCACGGCCGGAATGAACAGGCAATTTCATTAAGCCATCAGCAAGAGTTCTCTCCACCTCCGAGCTCCATTGACTCACAACACACTCCCAGAATGCACAACACTGAGCATGTGATAATTGGTATCCTGAAGTTTCCCAAACCTTCCAAAGCTTGCAGTGAGAATCAAGAGAAGGATTAGAAGTGACATTGAATGCAGTGGAGAAGAAACAAAGCAGGTTCGGCTCATAGTATTCCTCCAAAAAAGTAAACTGCTGACCAAAAAGTCCATCTCTGTTGTGTAGGACACATTCTTCTGGATTAACCCACTTACCGTTCTCGTGTCCATCAGGAATCCAAATCTTTCTGGTCGCGTCACTTTCTGGCATCCACTTATGTTTGCTCAAAAAGTTGAATATTCGAACAATAGCGGAAAACTCAGAATGGTAACACAAGTTACTGGCTAGCAATGGGCATGCCTTTTCTGCTTCAACAGTAACTCCTATTGACCTCAGCTCTTCCCTGTATGATGAGATGTTAGAGCCATAAAACACTTCATCAATGAAAGGTCCATCAGTGCTCTTCAAATACAAACCCCATTTGGAATCGAACAAGCAACAGTCGTCTGGAGTCCTGTAGCCAACATGGGTTTTTAACCACTCTCGACGAACATGTTTTCGAAAATTGTGAGGGAAGGAGTAATCCTTCTCTTGCAATAAAATTCGGATGCACTCCAGCAAAGAGAACACACACTCAGAAGTTATGTGACAAGGATTCAGAGGAAAATAAAGAGCCGCGGCCACAAATTCCACACCATCTTTAAATTCAACAACAACTCCCATCTTCTTCAGCTCCTTTTCATATTCACGAATACCCTTCCCGTAGAAGTTGTCACCATCATCAATTAACGGAAGGAGAGTGACTGCAGAGATTGACTCCCATTCAGGACCATTCAGGATGCAGTCTCTTGGACTTCTATAATCACCGAGTCGAGTCCTCAACCAATTCACTTCATGGATGCACTTCTCCAGATCTGAAGGAAATTCAAGAGAAGCTCCCTTTAGCTTTCTGTAGCACGACAGGATCGAAAAAACATTTTCTTTTGTAATTGAAGAAAATGATGCCTGTCGTTTAAAAGAGTTGACAAACACGTTGACAGCCTCCTCAAAATCTACCTTTACTCCCAGCTGCTTCAACTCATTTTTGCGAGTGGTGATGCGACTTCCGTAGAGCTTATGATCAATCAATGGGACACTGTTGAAAACCTTTAGAAGGCAGCCCCATTCAGCATCAGAAAAGAAACATTCACCAGGAGATTTGTAACCGACATCTGTATTCATACATTTCACGCTTTTAAGAGCTTTGGCAAGTTTGTCTGAAGATGTTGAATGATGCAAGCAATCTAATATAAACAGAACAGCCTCTTCTGTCAGAGAAGATGGAAATGAAGACAATAAGTTGTCAACAACCATCTGGTAATTTCCATTGAAGTCAACTATGACACCAAGCAGCTGAAGTTCTTGTTTGAAACAGTTAATATCTTCACCATAGCCATCTTTTTTAATGAAGGGTATTTTACTGATTTGCCTTGCAGTTTTCCATTCCTCACTGTATAGAACAGATCCATCTGGAGACCTGCTACCTCGGGAAGTTCTTAACCATCTGCCTTCTTTCATTTTGCTAACGAAGTGATCCGGAGAAAGAAAATTTTGCTTCAAAAATCTGATGAAATTGAGTATTGATATCACATAGCTTCCGGACAAATTGGATGAAGCTGCAAGAGACATCAGATGATTTCCAATAAATCTACATGCTTCCCCATATTCGAACATGACTCCAATCGTTTTTAGCTCCTCTTTATACCCCTTAATCTTATCACCATAAAAATCCTGGTCGATTAATGGCATATCCACAAGCACAGTTCCATTTTGCAAAATCGTTCCCCAGTTTGAATCTCCACCATCTGAAGTGAGTAGGAATGACTGTGATGGTGGCCTGTGATCCGGAGAACCATTAACTATAATCCTAAGCCAGCTACCTTCCTTTATGCAAGTTAACAACTTTGCTGGAATGGAAATTCTTCTGTGTTTTAGCTCGTGAATCCAATCAAACAGCAGAAATGCATTCTGTTTTGTGAGTGGCCCGGACAAAGTAGCTATTCCAGCATTGGGAGGAGATATATTTGGAATATCAGAAGCTTTGACACGAGTAATAAGGAATTCCATAAATTTTTCTTCCGGTGTGCTAGTGCCAGCGAAACATGCAGGATGCAAGTAGTCCTCCCCGAGCTCAACGTAGTTTTCTTCCCTCCAAGGATTAGAACCAATCAACTCCGCCCATTTGCTTCCGTTAGCAGGAACAAGAACTCCACTTCTTTCTTTGGTCACATGACCATAGCTATCTACTAGTGGCATTTTACCACACAAAGAATCAACCTCCTCTTCATTCAGATAACCCCGTATAAATGACTGGTATAGGAAGCAAGCATAGGCGATGGTGTTCTTCCTATTATCATTGATATGATTAGTTACTATTGCTGCATAGACATTTAAATTTATCTTGGAAACTTTCACCTCAACTCTAAGCCATTGCAGGATGACCTCCTTCTCAGAAAATGAACAGATGGCTTCCTGTGTACTTTTCGGCAGGAAAAATCTATTTCCAACAAATCCAAACTCCTTGTTCCAATCAATCAACCAAGATAAATAACGAGTTTGATGTGATTGACACAACGACCTCCCACTGTTCTTCTGAGCTGACTCGTTGATGCTGCACAAAGACACACTGCCATCACCATCTACATATTTTATAAGTGGAATGTCTCCCATGGTGGTGGTGCAAAACTTCGTACGCCAGTTATTGGCCACAAAAAGAAGAATTTGCAGATAAACATCTTCCGAGACTCCCATTACAAATCTAGAACTCTGAATGCACCTTGCATACCATTCATTGTCCACATGTCCCACACCCAAGAAATCAAGTGCATGATCATACTTAGGGTCATCAAAGTGAGAGCTCAGAACATAGCAGCCATGGGATGAAAGATTGTGAAATCTCACCCCTTCCTTCTTTGCCTTGTTCAATACACTCCAGAATGCAGGCATTATTCGACCAGTTTCTGAGGGTTTGTGGAAGAACTTCTGTTCTGTGAAAGACTCACTTGGAACAATTTCTTCTTCAGCCAGCTTTATTTTGATTGATTCCCTCACAGCATTAAATGTTGGAAAGTGAGAAGTCATGGTGGGCAAGAACTGGAACAATCGAGGCAGACTAGACACCGGTGCATCTTCTCTCATTTTGACTAACGAGACGAATGCATTAATAAAAGCAAGCGGCACACAATCAAGAATCCCTTGATTCCATTTGTCATCCAAAAGTATTGTTTCCCTAGATGATGCCAGAATAAAATCTGCTTGAATCATGAAGGGGAAATTTGTGACCATCTCCGTAGGAAGAAATGCATAGACTCCAGGCAAGCTCATTCCTCGACGGAGACGCTCACCATTAGGAAAAGCCAGAGTGATTACCCAATCCTCAACTTCCATTCTCTTCTCGACTTTGTTTTTTTTTTTCACTGGAAACTTCTGTTTCCACACAGAATAGCTGCATTCTCTGTCTTGCTCATCGGTACTGTTTTCCTGCGCGGACAGATGGAGTGTGTAGGACTCGGCATCCATGCTCTCCCTAGTCCTGAAATTAGTTTCCTTAGTGATAGCTATTTCACTCACTGTATTGAGCCTAGGATCCTCATTCTCTTCCCTGACAGAAAGGCTTTTAATCTTTGAAAGAAATAAAAGAACTTCAGGATGAATACTGGACAGCTGCTGCTTCACAGGCTTCACCTTGTCAGGTTTCAGGGGCAAGACTAATGTTGTTGTCGGAAGAGTTAAATCGGAACCATATATTTGTTTAATGTCAGAAAGAGATGGATTCTCCTCAACCCATTCAGGAACAATGTATCCAAGATTGCAGTGGGGACAAGGCTTTTCATTGAAGCGTATCTGATAGCCGTTGCTGAATATGACAGGCTGAGGAGTGATCAGAAACACACTCTTAAACCCAATTCCTGAAAATCAAGCAAATGTTTGGTACTTTAGAACAACATTAGACTTACAGTATAAAACCCTTCCTGTGGATAAAGCTCGTAAGGAGTCAAGTAGAGAAATCAACTTTAATAAATTCAGTCAGGATTGAGTGAGTGAGAAAAATACCTTTCTCCCCAATATAACCACGTTTCCTGTTCCCTTTCTTAGTGGAATTCCCAACACTGCAAATGGACTCTATGTTTTTATCAGAAAAACCCTTCTCGCTGTTGAAGATCAGCAGAGTGGCCGGCGCACCAGTGGCTGTTATATCACGAGATGTTATGACGAACTCGAGCGAAGGGTCTACACCTTTCAAGTACTCATTGTCTTCTGCATTCTGAGGATGAAAATTCACCACTTGGTAAATTACACAGCCAAGGTTTAACTACTTGTAAATTAAGGAATACATACTGCTGTTCTGTGACCAAGTTCCATGTAAAAGATAAACGGTAATTCCCACGAAGTTGAATGGATATTAATGTATGAAATGCAATATTTACACTGTGTATCTGCCATAACTGGGCTACATGGATAGCTTTGTAGTCATATTTATGGAGGCAAAATTCAAGATGAGGTCTAAGTTAAAAAGAGTGTTCGGCCTCACAAAAAAAGCTTCTAACTTTCAATCCAGCTTTAAGGAGTTGTAACTATTTCTATTTTAAAGATGCAAACCACATGAAAAAATAAAATACAAATTTATATCAGAATTCTTGTGGTTGAATCCACTGTCGGCTTGCTATCTTTCGTTATTACAAGAAAAAATGTTGTTTTTTTAGCCACATTACTAATTTGTTAGAGTCTTCAGATTCGGCAACAGGCAAGAAGGAAAATAGTTCCATTTTTCTCTCCCCTCCCTTTCACATCAAGACCTCAACTCTCGAAAACCATTAGCAAGTCGTTGACCACCAAGTCAGCAAGTTAATTAAGAAAGAAGTGAAAAGAAAAGGAGAAACCTGAATGAGCTCCATGAGAAAGTGGACATCTTTAGCGTAGAGTTCAGCAGAGAGATACTTGACAGCCTGATCGAGCATGGGAGCCAGAGGATTCTTTTCTCCTCCTATTGAGAATGTTGTTTTTCTGATGTGCTCTATGTGTTCTCTTGGACTCGCCATAGCAACGAAAACCAATGGATTCAACACACAAAAGAAGTGAAATTAAAAACTGAGATAGAATTTCAAGCCTTGGAGAAAATCAGTAATGTGGTCTTGCCATGGAGAGTGAAGAGAGCACTGGTGAGATTGTGAGTGGAAGCTTAACATGGAAGAAAGTGTTACGATTGAAGACTGATTCCAAGTCTACAATTAATGTTAGGATCCTACAATTAATGTTACGATTTTATTATTTTTTAATTATTATGTTTTTTAAATAATATTATATTGATTGATCAAAGTTCTAGTTTTCATTTTAAATATTTTTCTATCTAGATTATAAAAAAGGAAGTTATAAATAAATGGGAAACCCTATTTGAATATAACACTTTAAGTTTTACTATAAATAAAGAAGAGAGATAGCAGTAACCATACACTTGAATTCTGCTCATTCTTGTTATTCCTTAGTGTTCTTCATTGTTCTTTATTTTGACACAATTCTAATTTTGAATTATATTGACTTTTGTTTTTTTGATTTCCAACAGAAAGCATGTCTGGTTATAAAATGGAAAAAAGTACAGATGGGTCATTAAAGACATCCCAGGTATAAAAACATTTATATAATATTTATTTTTTTAAAATTAAAAAATAAGTATTTTTAAATATGATATGTGTTAGGTTAAAAATAATTTTAAAAAAATATTATTTTAATATATTTTAGAAAAAATAAATAAATAATCTTAACCATACTTTTAAATAGGCACGAAATACAAAACTGTGTTCTTGCGTAGAAGGGAAACCTTCTCAGGAAGGTTACTGAGTGTTGATTTTTAAAATATTTTTTATCTAATAATATATTAAAATAATATTTTTTTATTTTTAAAATTAATTTTTGATATTAATATGTTAAAAAGTTAAAGATTTTAATTTTAAAAAAATCATAAAAAACAGCTGAAATTTAATATCAAACATGTACATACAGTTTTAAATTTAGGGAGGATCTCAATTTAACCCTGAAATATATGTCTATTCTTACTGGCATCCCAAACTTCTAAATTTTATTATTTGATTGCAAACATTTTTCTATACATTTCTCAATTGATTAGTTTTGTATTTTTTTTAAAAACAAATCTGTTGTGCTAAAATGGGATCAATTGAAAAAATATTAATAAAAGATTTGATTGAGAATGTTTTGAAATGATTGGGGTTAAATTTATAAAGTTTATAGGTTTTGTATTCAATTGAGAAGGAGTTTATAGATCAGGGACTAAATTGAATTTCCTTAAACCTACCCAGACAGTGTGGAAACTACCTACGAGGGAAAGAGAGACCTATAAAAGATATCCGTACGGAAAGCAAAAGGTGATAGATACGAAAAGACAAAAGAATGAGAAGAACAAGATGCGTCAGAGGATAGTGAGTCCACTCAAGTTATTCTTAATTATATTTCTTGATATTATTATATTTTTTTTATAATATTAGTAATAATGAGTTTTCCATGCATCTTTTACTTTTTTTTAAAAAAAAAAACTGTGTTATTTTAAGTAGAAAAAATAATAATTAATTAAACAGTGCTAATCATCCGCATAATTATATTAATCAGGACTGAATTGTGTTTTGAAACTGGAAAAAACATTTAGTTAATTATAGTTTTTTTTTTTTTACAGAGATTTAATGGATGGAAAAAAAAATTTCTATAAATATATTCGTTTGTATCTGAAAAAAAATTTAAATATTTTTTATTTTAAAATATATTAAATAATATTTTTTTAATTTTTATAAATTATTTTTATGAATATTATAGTGGAAGTTTGTCAATATTTACGACGTGAGCTGCATATAATCTCTTCGACACCCAAAACTGTAGCCAACATTCGAGACTCGATTAAAGTTGCAGAATGACTGGGAAAAAAGTTAAAAAAAAAAATTATTTATTTGCTTTTCATTTGCTTTTCCTGTTAAAAATGTTATTAAAGCATCTCTAATGAGATATGCTATTTAAAATAGTCAAATTAATATTATAATTCTTTAAATTATATAAATATGACTTTTTTATATATAAACTCCAATAGTAGAATATCATTTAAAAAAGCTAATTATATTTTAATATATTTAATTCAAAATTACTGTAATATAGTTGATTTAACGAGTCTAAAAATAACTCGAACCATTCTTAAGTAATAGCTCCGGCTCTAACCCCATTCCATGTCCGGTTCCGTTGCCATCTCTCTCTATATCATAGCAAAAACTTGTACGGTTTCGCATCTCTGTTCGATGTTTGGGTGCGAGAGTTTTTTGTAATGGATTTTTATAGGGTTAGTTTCTGGTTGAGATTTTATTTGGCGGGGACTAGAATGTTTGTATCTTGAAGGTTTCTGAGATTTGTTTTCCCATTTTCTTAGGAAACAAACAGGAAGAAATGAATAAGGAAGAAGACGTCTAATTTTAGATTATAAAGCGCCTGCTTTCAAAAACTGTACAAGAAAAGTAGGGAGTGGATTGCACACTGGCTCACCGAGGCCTGTGTAGATTATACACTTTATATAATGAGGTACAATAAATGGAAGCAATAATATTGCAGAGAAAACCAAAGGCATTTAAGAAATAAAGTGAAAAACTAAGCACCTGATCCGAAAGGAAAACTTTCAACTCATAATAGTTGTTGCTACCTCTGACTGCCAAAAACCTCTGATTTACCCTTGAATAGCAGATTCATTGATAGGGCTACTGATGATGGATTGAATGGACGGATAAATTTCCGTGGTGGAGCCATCTGGGGATCTTCTTTATTGGTTTTCCTTCTTCTGGAAGGGCCTCCACTGGCGCCAGCACTTTTAATAGAAGATGATTTTGAATCGAAAATTGATGAACAGAAGGAAGTATCTGATGTACCAAATGAAACAGGGCCACCTTTATGTGATGCGTCCATAGGATGTCCGACCGCTGCATCCTGATGAGGAGGTGGAAATTTCTCACTCTTGCTCTTCGCGTTTGCTTGTGTCATGGCTCTCCATCTCTGGATAGTATCAAACAAATGCAAATTTCAATTCAAACTATGCTTTGAAAAAACCAAGATGAGAGTAGAGAACGTGTGATCATGAAGTGAAGGACCTAACCAGTTAACGATTCTGACCAGTTGATTTGACTACTATTGACCTAAGATACCTAAGCCAAAGTGGATTTCACCATATAACAAGGACCTGACCAACCACAGTTTTCTAGTGATAGGGAAAGAGTGGCAACTAAAAGAGATCACTAAAGAATTCTCAAAATTAAACTTGCCCAACAAGTCTACAGAGATACGGCACACAGTATATTTACCTAGGAGGTACACTCATCAGGATGAAATGAAATATAATGAACATGAGACATAGAGATTGATGGATTCAGGGGGTGGCTGCGTACTTGCTGTCTTGTAGCAAAAAAGAGGAGCTAAATAGAAAAACAAAATATAAAAAGGTAACAAGAGAGTCTTTCACATACATCCAGGTTTGCTGGATTCTCTGCATTGGCCTCTGGAGCTGGGATTGCCCAACCAGCCCGATCACGAATTCTTGCTTTTCTTGCACCATCAACAGCATTAGCTTTTCCACTAAGGCCCCTTTGCCTGAGAAGGAAATTGCATAATTAAAGATCACCTTTCAGCATGGCCAGTATCAGGTCCAAAACAGAAAAAGGTAGACAAGAATGAAAAATAAACAAACCTTCTTGCTTCTTCATCTCTCAACTTCACATCCAGTTCTTTACTGGGAGGATATTTAGGCAAACTCGACGGCTCACATGCATAAGGTTCAGTGGTGAAGAACTGTAGTAAGAGAACCGACAACATGATTACACTCCGAAACACATAACAATCCATAAATAAGTTCAAGGAAAATAGACTTGTGGAGAAGTAACAATATCTCACCCGAGTCCTTCTGCCGAACAATAAATATCAGTCTAAAGCTTGCAAAACATAATGCTACCTTTTATAATATATATATATATATATATATATAAAAGCTAGACTGGCAAATAACTGATTTAAAATCACTCACTTCACTATTTAGAGCTGCAGTGGCAGTGACTCTATCATCAGGATCCACCGAAAGAAGAGTTTCAATTAAAGGCAGAGAAGAAGTGGGGAAATCTTTGAAGGTTTCTACTGTGCATCTTTTGTATGGCTGCTGTGGTTTAAAAAGTGTTGCATTTGGCAATTTGGATTTCTTCCAATATTCCTCAGATGGGGAGCCACATAACTTAAATATCTTGTGCAGTTGTTCAACCTAAGCAGGGAAAGAATTGAAAAACTAATCAATTGTAAACGATGAGCCTGACAACTGAGAGAAAAGAGCTTACACAACAATATCATCAATAGAAACAGCAATTGTTGAGATGATCAGACTAGTCAATAAATGCAATACACACTCCAAAACCAATATAATGCAAGTTACAATCACTGAAGGTGCACTTAATTAACCTACTATGCTTAACGTTTCATGATAACACGGGGTTTCCATGGATGGTAGCTCAGATGACTGCAAATTTAACCGGGCATTAGATTACTTGGTTTGACACTATCAATTCCCTAAAAATATTCAGCATCTACATAACATAAACCATAATACCATATTATTCAATATTACTATACAACCCAGGATGGTTAATAAGGTAGGAATCACTCCTTTTATCTTACTGTTTCTACTGCCTCTCACCTGATTCCCATGTTTGAGCATATGACTCAACATCAATGCCTCATTTTAATTAAGGCATCGATGCACATCTAAACTAATAGTTTGCAGCCCAGATGAAGACTTGAAACAGTGTAAAGATTCCAGCAGTAACAACATCATTCAACCAGAATAAATGAATTTGCATACAAATCTTTAAGTCTGGTATGCAAGTAAATATAATACCTCTGTCCGTCCGGGCATTATTGGCTTCCCAGCAAGTAGCTCTGCCAAAATGCAGCCAGCACTCCAGAGATCAACACCAACACCATAATAAGTTGCCCCAAGAAGAAGTTCAGGGGGACGATACCAGAGGGTGACAACTCGACTGGTCATAGGAACCTTGCGATCAGGATCGTAAAAAGTAGCCAGTCCAAAATCAGCAATTTTTAGAATTCCTTCATTATCAATAAGAAGATTTGAACCCTTGATATCACGGTGCAGAACACCATGTTTGTGACAATGCTCAATCCCAGATAACAACTGCTTCATGTAGCACTTTATCTGTCAAAGGGAATAAATCAAGAAATGCACCAGTCAGATATATGATACATTACCATGGTGTCAAATTCCAGGGCACAGACAATAACCAAAAAAATCTCTATATGCTATTAAAGACCTGATATGAAATGGTTACTTTGATGCTACTTGAGCCATTGATTATATCCAAGTTTCTATCCTAGGGAAGCATCTCAATTGGGCTGGCATTTCTGCCAATAATAAGAAGATCTGGATCTTTCCTAATGTAAATAGCAAAACTGAACACAAATAACTACTTTTAGATTGCATGAAAATAACTAAAATTCTGGGTAACTACTTTTAGTTCAGTATCCATAAACTATCCGTGTTTTTAATTAATACTTTTGACATTGACAAATAATTGAAGATGTGCGTTCACATTAACTTTTCCACAGAGCTTTCAGAAATGAAAAATTCAACTAACAATGCCAAAGTGTTCAGCATTATAGAAGTGGCTAAATAATCAAATTATCTCATGCCTTACATTAGCCAATCTTGGAGTTAATTAACAGCTTTCTTTTTGCATTTATTCATTACCAAGATGAAAAGTTGACCAGTCTTCCCAAGAAACGAAAAGTTAATTAAGGGGAATTTCTATGTGGTGATGTAAAGTTTGAACTTTCCATGAATCTTCAAACCCAAAACAATACAAAACATCATGTTGAGCATATGAATGCTCTATGCACTATAACAGCACAAATGGACATGTAAACTACAGGGTAATGGGACCCGGAAGCCTTGGAGATGGCTTGAAGTAACATCAAAGCTCACAAGCAAAAAAGAAAAAAAAGGAATAGCATATGCACAACCTCAAAAAGACCTGGTTAAACAAACATTGTTAAAAAAAGCTCAACACCCCCAAAAGCTAAAAAACAGCACAGAACAGTCCAATAGCCCCAAATGCCAAATCCATCAACACCAAAACACCCAAAATTACACCCTTAAACACCCTTAATTATCACATTACACAACAAATTAAGACAAAATCAAAACAACCCACAAAACACCCAATCTTAAAATAACAAACAATGTACCTGAGGTTCAGTGAACTTGACACCTTGGCGTGCCGCCAGCCCGGCAAGATCGTGTTCCATGTACTCAAAAACCAGGTAAAGACTACATGACATTCTTGAAGTAACCAAACCTTCAAGCTTAAGAACATTTGGATGGTCTAATCTTCTTAAAACAAGAATCTCTCTTGCCATAAATTTAACACTCTCTGGCTCCAGATTATCAAACCTCACTTTCTTTAAAGCCACAATCTTTCCTGTTATTAAATCCCTTGCTTTATACACATTGCTATACGTCCCTTGCCCAATCTAAGAAATCCAAAAATTGTTAATAACCCAATACATGCAATTATATTAATTAAACTTGGGTTTTGGTTTCTTTAATTACCTTATCAAGCTTCTCAAATGTGTTAGCTCGGCGAGGAGTCCATTCGGAGATGGCATCACCGGCAACCGCCATTAACCACGATGGCCACCCTTGCTGATAGCTCAGACTAACTTCTGGCCGTGGCCTCCGCCTTTCAGTCGTCCCCTGAACATCCACAGCCTGGAAATCGCCGGTATGTCGCAGTGCATTCTGCTTCTGCGTTGTTGTTGTAACCGTTGTTGCTTTCTCCCTCTTAACCTTCACTGCAGCGTTAACGGAATCGGTGACGGTAACGGATGGTTCATCGGAGCTCCGGCCACGGTCGGAGGATCCTTCACGAATCTGGCGATCCCTGGAGTCGGACTTGCCGAGAACACAGCCCATTATTTTAGATTCTGTGCATCAGGGATTAGAAATGTGTGGTTTCCCGGTGACGGCAGACCGCTATGGATGAGATTCTGTTAAAATTTCTGTATTCGAAACGACAGCGTTGTCGAGGTTCAAAAACAAAACAGTGAAAATAAGACCGTCTGGGTTAGTAACGGAGATTGAACGTAGCGTGAACAGCGGGCTAACGGAAAAACTCTTTGAGAGAGAGAAGGAGAAATTTTAAGCCCGCGAAGAAGTGGAGATAAGCTCGTGTTCTTTCAGAGAGAAGGGAGTGAAGATACTGAGAATTAGATTTTAAAACTAAGGCATGGGGTATCGTATATTTACATAAATGCCACTGAGAAGGTGAGAGTTTTCAGTTGTCAGTATTCAGGTGGACATGATATCTTTTTTCTTTAGTGATATTTTTTTCGTTTTGTTTAATTATTATATAATTAATCTTAATTTATTACTCTTACCTCGGGAAGGTCAAATTTTACGAGAGACGTCATTGGATGAGGGATATGGAAAGTCAAACGAGGAATAGAAAGTTACTTTTGGGAGACTGAAGT
Source organism: Salix brachista (assembly GCA_009078335.1). Taxonomy (NCBI): domain Eukaryota; kingdom Viridiplantae; phylum Streptophyta; class Magnoliopsida; order Malpighiales; family Salicaceae; genus Salix; species Salix brachista. The sequence goes on from CM018586.1 coordinate 15,853,237, forward strand.
TAGGAGAGTGCTGTTCTTTTTTTTATTTTACGAGAAACGTATTGATTTTCAAAATTGTTTTAACAATTTTTATTTTATATTATAATTTTTTGGTATTTTTAATATTTACATGTTTTTGATATTTTTAAAAAAATACTTTCAAAAATAATATCAACTATACTTTTAAAATGGTTGTTTTTTAAGAGAGTTTTCTGGTTAAGAATATATCAGAATAATTTTTTAATTTTTAAAATTTAGATATAAACATATAAAGAATTAATTGAAAATATTATAACACTTTTAAAATACAAAAGGCTGTTTTTAAAGAAGGTAGGGACATGAATGAGTGAAAAGGTCTAATCTGAGGGCAGAAAAGTACGGGGGCTTTCAGGCCTCGAAGTACCATTTGGAGGCATGGTCTTGGATTTGATCTTCGTGTATGGAAAATGTCCATGCCATTATGAGATCTAGACACTGGATATATTTGTTATAATTAAAAATAGGTACTTGGTGGACTTTTCGTGTGAGGAGATTTTTTTTTTTTTCAAATAATAGTGAGTGAAAAAATGATTTTAATTTTATTTTTTAAATTATTTTTAATATATTTAAAAAAACAATTTAAAAATAACTTCACCTACCTCTCGAGCTGACACTTTAAAACAGTAACTCGAGGGGGCAAATAGTAGGTTAAAGGAAGCGGCAGTGCTGGCCACAAATGCTAACTGCATTCATTTTGAATCGGAGAGGCAGCTGGGAGATTTAAGCCAAGCTGGCAAATTTTATTACACGTAACTAAATGTACTTTGTCCGTGGCATTTGTATTTATCTCTGGTTATTAAGGTTGTCTATTAAAGTTACCGGCATGTGAAGGCAAGAATCATCACTGCAAATCACATTCCAGCACTGCAGATGCTGCAGTGACAGATCAAAATCAATTGTACTACCAACCACACCTACATCTGTTTAAATATTATAGTTTGCATTTATTGTAGAAACATCTAGACTCTAGAGAGGGAGCTGGCTTCTGCTATTTAACTGGCTCCTTCTTTATTTCTTCCTTTCTTTTCCTAATAATAATAATAATAATTAATTCAAAATATGAAAGGTTAAAAAAAACACTTCGATTCAATTTTGATTTAAAAAAAAATTTGAAAAACTATAATAGTTCATTTATAAGGATACTTTAATTGAAAGGAGAAATTTTTTTTTAATCAAGTTCATTTTTCAAAACAAACGAATTTAAAAGATATAATAAAAAAAATATATCAATTTGTGTTAATTTTTAAAGCCTATAATATTAGTTGGTAACTAAATTGGAAACACCTCTTATGAAAAATCACTATTTTAAAACATGGCTCAATTTGAGCTAACTCATGGCCCAAGGGACCTAAGACTCAAGTTAGGTCAAGTTTCAAACAAATTACGAGAGAATTTATCCATTGTGAAATAGAAAAAAAAAATGGTTGACTTAGGTTAAATGATTTTATTTTTACTTTTTTTTATATAAAATAAAAAAATCTAATCGACTCAGATTAATTTAGGTCAACCCACTTGCCCTGTAAACCAATATGTGCTCCAAATTGACTTCCAGGTTGAGTCTAAAAACTATAAAAAAAACTAAGAAGACCAACTCCTAATAAATCAAATGTCAAATGTTAAGATTAAAAATAACCAATCATGCAAGCCTAAATTAAAAATCAAGAGAAAGAGTACTAAATTTAAAAATAAACAATAAGATCATGGGTTCAATTATAAAATTGAAAACATATTAAAATTTGATAAAATCCTAAGAATCAAATTAAAAATTAAAATAGCAAGCCTAAAATATCATAAAATAATAGAGTGAACTTGATTTTTTTAATATTCAGCACAAAATTCAAGGTTTTATTTTCAGAAAAAGAAAAGGTAAATAACAATAAATTATCATCGTAAATACCACACGCGCCCCCCATATGAAAAGGGGAGTCCCTTAGCTTTTAAGGCCTTCGCGAAACCCAGTGTTACTCTTTTGGAAACTGCCCCACATGTTAGGGGTGCAAAGAATGAGCTAATAGTTTTCTCAAATATTTTTTATTTTATTTTTAAAATTGGATCGCCATAACCTAACTTAATATTAACAAAATAAATAAATAAATAAATAAATAAGAGAAACAACCCTGAAAGAAATGCTTGGAAAATTTGATTTTACGAGCAATTTAGTCATTTAGGAATATAGCATTCTTTTGACCTGCACGAGCAATTAAAGTCCCGACCGAGACAAGTGGTTTCAAAGCATTTAAAGCTTGATTATGTGTCTACATAATTAGAGACTTTGACTTTGACTTTGAAAGCTGCAACCAGAGACTTGTCTTTGCAAAGCCTACACATTAGGGCATACTTGTTTTTTTTTCTGTGCTTTTATGTTATGTGTTTTATGTTATTTTGATGTGTTGATATTAAAAATTATTTTAAAAAAATAAAATAAAAATTATTTTGATAATATTCTAAACTAAAAACACTTTGAAAAACAACCTCAACCACTCTCTAAAACAGCAGACATCATTATAGAAGCATACTTTTGAATTACTAGGGTCACAGGTCATGGAAGAACAATGGATGGATTGACCAGGTGAATGTAGCCAACTAGGTGGAAGAATTATAGAGATGACGAACAAATCATGGGCATGGACGGGAATTGAGGGTTTGATTTCGGGCACAAAACAAACAGCAAGCACAGGAATCTGTCAAAACTTTCAACACAATTTTTAATTAAAGAAAAGAAAAAAGAAAAAGAGAGAGAGAGGTTGGTTTGAACGTGTTGAATCTGTAAGCTCGTCGCTGCTAGATTTTTTCTTATTTAATGGCCTCCTTCCATGCCCAGACATTTTCTTCTTCCTGGTCCTTTTCCTTCTGTCATGTTTTTCAACACCATTAATAAAAAGCACATAAAGTAATTAATGCTGCCTTCACTTCCCATACTGTCTCCATTCATGCCCTGTTTACTCAAATATTTTAGGGTTTTTTTTTTTTTAAAAAAAAAAAAACTTTTAAAATGGTTTTTCGTTTAAGAATTTAGTGTTTTTTTTATATGTTAGTTATGTATTTTTAATATCAATGCTGCATATTTATTTATGATATAAACCTCCTACTTATTTCAAAATTGATTCAAGAGAAAGAAAAAGAAAACCTTATTCATGATACAATAATTGATGATGATTTATTTAATGCATGAGAGCTTAGTCTTGAGATGATTAATTAATAATGTTTCAAAAGAAATAATCACACATTTATACGAATCTTCTTTTGGTGCTATAAAAAGAGTCAAACTTTCTAGCTAAAGATAATAACATCCACAGACTTTCATGCTAAATATGGCCCTCGAGAAACAGCCCTCACCAGGTATAACACTAGCCTGACCTTCCTCCCCGCTACAGCCTGAATATGGACCTCGAGAAACAGTCTGAGCATGTCCTGGAAAAATATAACTTCTGGAACCAAATGTTATATATATATAGCAATGACCTAGTTATTCACTGGTTTCGTTTCCTACGCTCCGTTATGAGCATATATTGAAGATGTACTCAATAACATACTTTATAAAGTGTTTAAACTCGAGTTTCGTAGTTTAAGAGAAAGTTTAAAATTACGATATAGATTGTTTTTTACTTGAAAATTATTAGAATAATTTTTATTTATTATAGTTTATTTCTTACATTAAAACAACTAAACAAACATTTAAAAACAATTTAAAACTAAAACAGTATTGAAGAATTTACCAAAACACAGTGCAACAACAAACGACATACTCTTCAACTCCGTGTCTATGTGTGATAGCTTTCAAATTTAAGATATCCACCTTATTAGAATAGGTATGCTTGTCCGAATATATATATATATATTTGAAACAAGGGGCATGGCAGCATAGCTTCAATTATTCTTTCATTTGACTAATCTTCGTTTTGATTGCCGAGAATCGAGGATAGCGTGAAGAATCAACGGAGATTTTCTTCCTGCAAGAAGACAAGCGACGCTGCATAAAACTTTAAAGTTACAAAGTTCGGAGAGATGAGTGCAGAAGGCACATAGATTCTTGTGTTCTAAACTTCTAATTGCTTGAAGTCAGATTCATTTTCACAAAAAATTAATAAAAAATATATTTGAAAAAATTAACTCATAGTTATTTTTAAAATAGAAATAAGAAATCACAAGTGAGAAGCAATAAATTAGAATATTTCATTTTAATTTATAAAAAGAGAATCGATCCTTTGATAGCTCGAATTCAAGATCTTCCCACTACAAGGAGAAGAGAAGAACTTCTTTTATTAATCAAAATAATATATATTACTATATATATAAAAGGCGTGGCGATATTACTGTGCATCCACGCACTGTGCACTCAGACATAATACACTGTGGATTGCAACAGTTTTTTTTTTTTTTTTCTGCTTCCGTTTTTTTCCTTTTATTTTCTGCTCTTTTTTTTTTGGTTTTTATTTTATGATTAGCTCCTCTTTTTTTTCGTTTTTTCTTTTTTTTTTCTTTTTTTCTCCTAATTATTCTTTTTCTTTTTCTTTTCTCTCTGTTTTTTGCTTCTTCTTTTTTTGCCTTTTTTTTGTATTTTTTCCTTATTATATTTTTTTTCTTATTATATATTTGTTTTTTTTCTTTTTCTACTTATATATTTTTTAGGTTTTTTGTTTTTTAATGATCGGGGTGTCCGAGCTCGCTTAAATGCACCACGATTAATCTCCATATCCAAATTTTTTTGATAACCAGGGTGTCCAGGCCAACTTATGCATACCACGACAATCCCCGGACCCATATTTTTTTTCTAAAATGCTTTCCTGCTGGTACATTTTTTTTCTTTTTTTTTATACGTTTTTTTTTATTCACTTATACATTTTTTTTATAACTGGGATCTCTGACCAGCTTAAGCACACCACGACTAATTCTTGGGCCGAATTTTTTTAAAAACAATATGGATTGCTACAGTGCTTTCACGCTTATACTTTTTTTTTGTTTTCTTTCGCTTATACATTTTTTTGTAACCATGGTCTCTCAGCCAACTTAAGCTCTTTTTTTCACTTATACATTTTTTGCACTTATATATTTTTTTTATAACCACGATCTCCGGGCCAGCTCAAGTGCACCACCACTACTCCTCGGACCAAATCTGTTTTTTGATAATCGGGGTGTCCAGGCCAGCGTGGACACACCATGACTAATCTCCGAACCAATTTATTATTATTTTTTATTTTTTTTCCTTATACGTTTTTTTGTTCACTTTTATTTTTATTTTTTCTTTGGATTAGATGATTTTTATAATTTTATTATTTGCGCAATAATAATGACAATTTTAGTGATTATTTTTTTATAAAAATCTTTTGATTTTTTTTTAAAGATTTTCCTGAAATTTTAATTTATATCAGTGATCATTTTAAAAGTAATATTACTCTATTTTTCCCTTTATTCATTTTTTTTTGTTTTCTGTTTCTTTATTTGTTCTTTAGATTATATGATTTTTATGATTTTATTATTTATGCAATAATAATGATAATTTTAGTTATTGTTTTTTTATTTTTTTTTTATAAAAATCTTTTGTTTTTTTTTTTTATTTTTCATGGCAATTTAATTATTTTAATTGTTTTGGCAGTAATGTTAGTAATAATTTTAGCTTTAATAACAATGATAATGACAATAACGTCAAGATGAATTTTTAATTTATGTTTTCATCTTTTTGTTGATAGAAAATTAACAACTTATTTTTTTATTTGATTATTGTAGGTATTCTCACAATTTATATTTTATTTTTGTTTGATTTAAATTGAATTATAAAATGAACTAATCTTAATACAGTGAACTTAATAATTCAGATATCCGAGTTTTCTTGCTTTTTTAATGATGATGATAAATTTATGCTGGTTATTTCGTTTGAAACTACTAAACAGACAAATTTATATCGATTTTCATTTCATATATTTTATAGAAAACTTGCACTTGACATGAATTCTGCACATATTTATTATTTTAGCTAAATTTATATTATAATAAAAAAATACACACAATTAATATTTTTTACATTGAAAAAAATATTGTGCCGCCCGCGGCGAAGCGCGGGGGCATCGTCTAGTATATATATATATGCCATTCAATGAAAATATCAGAATAATAATTGAAAGCATCGACAGGAAAATTCAAAAAACTAATTATTTCTGGTATTTTCATGTTATTTTAATATGGTAATGTTAAATATATATATATATATATATATATATATATATTATGCTTTTGTAGTTCCATCAATCATCATCAGAAGTAATGATCGGGGGGAGGGGGCCTCAGAGGCTCAGACAGCTAGAAGAAACTAGGCAGCGTTATTATTTTTCTGCTGTGGAGAACATGTAAATTAAAATATTTAAAAATAAAATACTTCTGCTTGGAATTTGGATAGCAAGAGCAACGGCAGCCCCGCAGCCCACAGGTGAATTAATTGGAAGCGAAGGAGCGTCGTTTTGTTTTGTTTTTTTGGTGTGAGCTAACGGTTAGCCCCGCAGCCCCATGCGGGTCAGAAAGAATCTAACTATTATTAATGTGTTTTTTAATAAATTTATTGAAGATTTTTTATTGTCTTTTGTTTTTTTCCTATAAAAAAACATATAGAATAAACTTGTATATTTATTTTTCTTTCTGAAAATAAATAAATAAATTAAACCAGTTGTCAACCACCTTCTGCAGGAAGAGTCGCTATTTACGACTGCTCTTGGACTGTCTTATCCACGCTATTTATAGCGTCTAGAAGTGGGTGGAATGGGTTTAAAATCTCTGTTTGTTTGATAATGAATTTGGTAGAGGTGTTTTTTCCAACTTTCTTTTACACTAAAAATAAACATTAAATTAACACACTGATTTTCAATAATTTTGGCATCATATCAAACTTTAAAGATTTTTCCTCGAAGTTGTGGGCTCTCAATGTGATTTATAGCTACTCGGATCGGCTATGCAACCCACGAGAATGCTATAAACAGAGGTCTGAGCTCGACATCGGTAGATAGAAGTTCCATTGGTTCTTAAAAATTTCTTCCCTGTCAGCCTGGAATAGAGGAGAGAGATGAGAAGAACTTTTCTGTGTTCCTTCGGAAAAAAAAGGGAAAAAACAGACGAGGAAATGATGCCGCTGACCATAAAGTCAATGGGTTTTCCCAATTGCATCTTCAGAACAGATCCAGCAAATTAAAAACCTTCCTCGGGTTCAAACGACATGGTATTTCAGTTCTCTTGAATTCAGAAATTCGACAGTGGATGAACATATGAGGTGAGCAAATTCTATGATATTTCAACCTAGAAAAACATGTTTCAGCTTGATACTCTCACACACTTGGTGCTTCTCTACATTGTAGTTCATGTTTTTTTTTTCCCTATTCAAAAGGAAATGCGTGTCAAGTAATCTTAGAACCAAGAGAAAGAAAAAGGTAGGTAAAATATATTCCAATGTGAAAGAGCACCAAACAGGAGTAATTAATACAGTTGTTTTTAGCAACTCAGCCCATATGATGAAAGTTAAAGGCAGATTCCCTATCAGCAGAAGAGAGATCCAAGAAGGTAGGAAAAACAGATGAAACGAATCTCCCCTCCCTCACCAAAGAAAAAGATTAGTAAAGTAAAACTATTTGTAGATATAATTATTCAGCACTGGCAGTTTTATCACCTCTTTATCCAGAACAAAGCTTTTCAAGAGCCAAGTTCTCATCACCACCAACAGATTCTAGTGCACTTCTCGCCAAAGCTTCAGGGAAACCCATCTCCACAAGTTTTTGTACCTGCGCCAACAAATATTACATTAACAGCAGCAGTTATGGATGTATTACAAACATATACAGAGGTTGAGTTTTGAGAAAATTGTAGGATTGGAGAGAGTGTATAAACTAAAACATCTTTACCTTTTCCTCAACCCCAAGGGATGAGGTCTTGGCAAAAGTTTCTGTCCAGTAGCGAGCTGTGCCGACAAAGGTCTGGTAGTCTCTAAGATACTGCAATATCCATAGATACCGAGTTAATATGTGAAAATATTTAACTGCATAAGAAAATCTACTGAAAAGAATAGCAGCAATAACAAAAGTAAAATAGCCTCTGAGATATTGCATTTCAATGAGCAAAGAAACCAAACCCAACAGAGGTATTTAATACATAACCAGTGACAAAAAACTGCAACTAAATGGACCTGTTGTGCTACAACAGCATCTTGAGGGTCACCAGGTTCAGGAGTAGAGAGTAATGCTTGGACAGAAAGAAGTGCTGTCTTTAGTGTGAGTGCTGGGCTCCACTGGTCCTTCAAAATGTCCAGGCAGATTGCCCCACTTTGACTGCTAATGTTAGGGTGCCTTCAGGAGGTAATGACAACATAAATGATGATAAAGTACCAATCAGCTCAAACACAGACTGAATGCAACTATAATGCATCGGTGTAAACTAATATACAATTAGCAACCAACTGGTATTTTTAAAAGCTAAAGATTGATCATGTCAAGAACAAATAATTCAACCAAACAGTTTCAAGCTCAGCTTAGACTGAAGATAAGCTCCACGCTATAGTAAATTTTAAATAGCTTGTGAAACCTGTTATTGTCTACAAAGTGTACCCTAATAACATCAACACACATTCAAGATAGTATTAAGGAAAGGCAAGGGGAGTGGAGAGAATGGGGAAAAAAGAGAGATTGTTACAGCGACCAAGAAAACAGACACAAACTAACCTAGGTATACTTCAAGAGACAGGCCCAGTTAACATCAGGGCTAAAACCTTGTTTGTTTCAACCTGCACTAACATCAAAGAATGATATCGTGTGCGACATAACCGATGGATAGAAGCAAACTAAAACTCTTCCTACAGGTAATTCAAAATTCATGCTCATCGTGGTGCCAAATGAAACCTAAATTAGGAGTTATGTTTGCCAAGACCTTACTTAAACAGGATCACATATTTCACATGGATGAGCAGCCCTTAAACTATAGTTCCTTTCTTCCTTGGTCCAATTCACGAGGGGCCTGTTCCACCTATGTGCTGGTAATTAAAACTTTGGCTTAAAACAAGGCCACACAACATTTAATGAAAACATATGTTGGTCAATCAACTACAAATTGCCTATAAATTAGGACCATGGAATGAAGAAAACTAGCTGAACCCTTCCTTTGATCAATGGTACTACTCTAGCTTTTGAAAGATATGATGAAAAACAAAACACCTTTACAAAATGAAAAGAAAGCAAATGCAGACGATGAAATTCAAACTAATCCACCAGAAAAGGGGAGCACTTGGTGTTGAAGTAACATGAACCAATATACGTTCCCTAACAAAAAAAAAAGGTTCTATAGCGGTTAAAGAATTCATCAATGAACAACCAACAGAACCTATCAAAGAAATCAGACACATAACAGGAATATATTGACTTCAGCAATTTACATGTAAAAGGTAATGCTATTACTCAGCCCACTTAAATAAAAAGAATTACCATCCTTCTTGATCTCGTTATGCCAATAGAAATACAAGCCATACAACTCTATTTTTTGACAGCATAGCAGCCCTATGATCATACTATTGTCTTGTAATACATTCTTAAGACTACCATTCATAGGACAGCTGCAGATAAGACACTAGTACATTTCTTAAATAAAACCACAGAAATAAAAGCAGCTTACTCCAACTTTTCCCTACCAGACTTTTGTTGCAAACTGCATTTTTGGAGGCTCGAAGGGGTATCCATCTACAAAAAAGAACAGACCATTGCAAATGCAGGTCAATACATGTCTCTATATTTTCCTCCGCTCTAAACACAGCTAACACTAAAACCCTGTCAAACAACTATAGCTAGTAGTAATGATACGACGCAAAGATCGCACAGGCATTGGAAATTCATCAGATAGCCACAAAAAAAAACCACATCAAGTACACAGTAAAAACACAAACTCGCTTTAAACACCCAAAACCCACATAAATGTTTCTTCTTTATCTTCCAAATTAACAGCAGTTGATACACATATAAACACCCTAACTAGCCTTATCAATTATTCTTACAGTAACAAAAAAAAATTAGCTAAATTTTCAATCTCAATCATCAAGTCTTTTTCTTTCCCAACTTTCTTTTTCATCCAATAAGCAAACACCCAAATACAGCTCAATTTCGAGAGAGAAAACCCATTACAATTCAGTTATCAACCACCTCTAAAACATAAACAAAAACCGAAATTTCTCGAATGTGAGTGTTTGTTTTAAGCCAGCAAATTATATTACCTGGGAGAGTGATGTCAATTTGAAAAGTGCCACCTTCATAAGGAGTGCCAACTGGACCAGGAATAGTTCCGGTTAATCGACCAAGATTGTCAGATTTAGGCGCCACTTTAATGCCAGAAGCTTCCACGTCTCTGCTGCATTCTTGAAGCTCCTTCTGAACACGAGCAAAGTCGATCATCGTTTTTCAAACACGACAAAACCCTAATAAGAGAAGAGAAGAATAAATAAAGAAAAGGAGTGTGGCTTCCTCTCCTCCCTCCCTCTCTCTCCCTGAAATTGATGGGCGATGATGCCTCCAATGCCTCCTATAGCCGCTTTAAAGAGAGCAAACCGGAGAGAGCAAGGAAAGAGAAATGGCAGCTATCAGCGTCACTGTTTACTGTTCAGGACTTCGGCTTTTATTATTAAGTTCTTTTATTAGTTATACTTTCCTTTTCTCTCCTGTTTTTCCTTTTTAATGATATATGTATATTAGAGTAGATTCTTGTTTAGTTGCTGTTTTTCCTATGATTTTGTAAATTTTTTTTTTTCTTAGATAATAAGTTAGTACCTAAACCTTTTTAAGAATTAGTATTTTTAGCACGTACAGAAAAAAAATTAGTATAAAAAATTAAAAATTTTAAAACTAAGGTAATGAAAAAAAAAATCTCAAAAGTTTAAAATCCACTCGAAAAGTTGTGTAAATATATAAGGGTATTTGGGAGTATGTTTAAAAAGTATTTTTTTTAAAAAATGAATTTTATTATTTTATTTTATTTTAAATTAAAAAATCAATATTTTTAGATCATTTTGATGTACTGATGTTAAAAATAATTTCTTTTAAAAAACTTATTTTAATACATTTATAAATAAATAAATATTTTTAAAAATGACCTCGACCGCACTCCAACACATATATTTTTAATTGAATTAAAAAAATAATAATTCTAAGACAACGCGCACTAAAAATAAGTAAATAACTTTTGGAAATAAGATTTAAATATATATATATATATATATTATTGAAAATCACAAATAATTTTAAGTTTAATAAACAATAGACTAAAAAGCGGAGTGCCGCAGCGGAAAAGTGGTGGGGCCGTAACCCACAGGTACCAGGATCGAATCCTGGTGCAGCTATTCTGTTTTCTAAATTTCTGTCTCCATTCTGAAATGGTCTTTTCCACTGTAATGGATAAATTTGGATAAAAATATCTGCACCCTCCATTTCCTAAGCTTTTCCATCGCCTTAACGGGTGTTAGAACTTATAAGTGTGCTGTGGTTGATTTTTAAAATATTTTTATTTAAAAATATAATAAGATAATATTTTATTTTTTAAAAATATTTTTGATATTAATATATCAAAATAATATAAAAACATCAAATAAATTTCATTTATAGAAAAAAAATCATTTTTTTAAACACCCATAATATTGTCAAAATCACTTTTTTTTATCGGGAAACAAAAGATATAATACAAATTTGGGTAGTAAAATTGCAAATTATTTTTAACTAATTATATATTAATAATCTCAGTTAATAAATCAGATTATATTAAAATTTATTAAAGAGAATTAAATCTATTAAAAAAAAATCTATGTAGTCTGAATCTTCAGTTTTTGAAAATTCATAGTAGATTTCAGTCGTAATTTCAAACACGTCGTTGTTTTTCGTATGAATAAATTACTGAATTTACAATATATGCTTGGAAATATTGAAATGTTTAGCTTCACTCTCAACTATAATTGTAACAAAGTTACATTTATAACTCCGAATGTTTTCAAAACAATACATAGATGTTTAATTTGATATATTTAATAAGATTTGTTTAGTAACTTTGACTTTATAAAATAATATTTTTTTTGGATCCCGTTTGACTTGAAATTTACCACAATAAATTTTCATATATCTAATTTTTTTTTGTAAAGTTTCAGTTAAATTCAATTTACTACGGTAAGGCTCCGACGAGACAAATCCATTTACGTAAGGTTGAACAATAAGGTATAGGATAGCACATAAAGTCAACGAAGAAGGCGGAGTGCCGCAGCGGAAAAGTGGTGGGGCCGTAACCCACAGGTACCAGGATCGAATCCTGGTGCAGCTTTTCTGTTTTCTAAATTTCTGGCTCCATTCTGAAATGGTCTTTTCCACTGTAATGGTTAAATTTGAATAAAAATATCTGCACCATCCATTTCCTTAGCTTTCCATCGCCTTAACGGGTGTTAGAAGTGTGCAATGGTTGATTTTTAAAATATTTTTATTTAAAAATATAATAAGATAATATTTTATTTTTATTTTTAAAAAATTATTTTTGACATTAATATATCAAATTAATATAAAAATATCAAATAAATTTCATTTGGAGAAAAAAATCATTTTTTAAACAATCATAGTATTGTCAAAATAACTTTTTTTTATCGGGAAACAAAAGATATAATATAAATTTGGGTAGTAAAATTGCAAGTTTTTTTTAACTAATTATATGTTAATAATCTCAGTTAATAAATTAGATTATATTAAAATTTATTAAAAAGAGTTAAATCTATTAAAAAATTTATGTGTAGTCTGAATCTTCAATTTTTGAAAATTTATAGTAGATTTCAGTTGTAATTTCAAACACATCGTTGTTTTCCGTATGAATATATTACTGAACTTACCATATATGCTTGGAAATATTGAAATGTTTAGCTTCACTCTCAACTATAATTGTAACAAAGTTACATCTATAACTCCGAATGTGTTCAAAACAATACATAAATATTTAATTTGATATATTTAATAAGATTTGTTTAGTAATTTTTTGACTCCATAAAATAATATTTTTTTAGATCCTATTTGACTTGAAATTTACCACAATATATTTTCATATATCTATTATTTTTTTTGTAAAGTTTCAGTTAGATTTAATATATAGTTTGAGAGATATAATCAATTTTACAAAACCAGTTAACAAATATTTTAGCATTAAATTTAATTTTTACTTGATTAATATAAAAAAAGTAGTAAACTCATAATAGCTGATCTTGTACCAATCAAATCCAATTTTATTAATTTTTAATCCGTAAAATTTTTACATGAAAATATATATTAAATTATAAGTTATATAATTCAAAAGTTAACTCTATCTACCCCCCACGCTTTATCTAGAACGATGATCAACGTGTCGCTATACAAGCAATTCTAGCCAAAGGAGTAGATGTACAAAAAGAATTGAGGTTGGAGGTTTGCCACGTGCCACCACAAACACTTTATGGCAGTAGCCTGCAGGGAAGAAAGTGATTATTTGTTAACGTGGTAAGTTGTTTTTTCAAATTATTTTTCGTTTAGAGAATTATTAGAATAATTATTTTTTATTTTTTTTAAATCAATTTTGATATTATTATATTAAAATGATTTAAAAATACACAAAAAACTTTATTTAAAATAAAAAATAAAAATAAAAATAAAATAAAATTTTAAATATTTTAAAAGACAATAACAAACAGTAACATAGTGTTTGAGGTTGACCGGAAGGGTTACAGGCCTGGAGAACCGTGCACTGCTTGGCAGCTTTCAGCGACCATTATCCTTCAATTCTAGGGTCCGGAAATATTTTATTTAATTCAAATTAATTATTTATATATATATATATATATATATATAAATAAATACTACTACATTATCGCAGGCAATATCCACTCGATTATCATATGATTGTATGAGCATCAATTTGTTGACTCATTCACGCCCGACACAGGTAAAAAGAAAAAAAAGTATGCAGTTGTTTTTATGTCGAAGATATTTATTTTGGTGGAGTACAGTGATTATCATCTCGTTATAACAGTATTTTTTTTAAAATAAAAATTTTATTTTTATTTAAATTAAATTTGCTGGTGTTTATAGATTATTTTCATGTGCTAATATCAAAAATAATTTTTAAAAATAAAAATATATTCTAATATATTTCTGAATGAAAAACAATTTAAAAAACAATGTAAATGAGACTCAATTGTCACTTAACTTCCTGGTGTCAGTAAGTATTTTTTGTTAAATATTTAATCTCAATAAATGCTTAAATATCTAAACCTTTTTTTTAAATTAAAATAAAAATGATCTTAAAATACTGCCTGCTTTTCTATAATTGCTTAAATATCTAAAAGAACAGTTTTTTCTTTCTGAATTTTTTACTCGTGCTCTACAGTCATAAATGTGTTGTTATCGAAAAAATGATGGCCGGATACAGATTCAATGAATCGATGATAGGAGGAGGAATTTTACTCCCCACACCCTTTGGTTTTGGGGTAAACAATAAAATATGTGCCCATGGTTTTAGAAGCTAAGAAACCATGCCTCTCTAGTTGATTTTTATTAACAAAAAAAAAAATCCACGAGAAGCCATATACATGGGAGGCAGTAAAAGTTTTAACCCATTGGACGAGCATAATCCCATATTCATCCATGGCAATAAACAATTGAAGGTTGACAAAGACATGTAAGAAGAAAAAAAGAGAACCGCAACTTGAACACAGACAGACATGTGGATTTATAAGCAAGTTGTTGTCTCAAAAAAAGTACAACTCCAATTTTCAACCAGTCAGAAAACTCTTTGTTAATTAAAGCTAGCACAGAAACAAGAAAAAAGAGATTGAGAGAGATATCATTAAAGGTGTTAGAGAGAGAGAGAGAAGAGCCCGTTTGATTGAGAGAGGAGAGGAGATATATATATGGAAACAGGTGGAACTTCAAAGGGAAGAGAGGAGACTCCAAGGAGAAGAAAAAAGAAGAGGATTTAAGACAATTAAAGAATTGGGTTTTTGCTTGTTAGCTTAACTGACTTTCAAAGAATTTGATGCTTGTGGGTTTGATCAGTTTGATGAATTTTAGCTAAGGTACTATGATCATGGACTTATTTGTTTCTTCGCTATATATTTATTTGGTTTCTTGTTTTGTTTGTTTGATTTTTAAATTGGGATTTTGATGATTAGCTTTGGTAAAGTCCATACCATTTGTTAAAGTTGTGATCTTTTCATAATTTTTGTTTGCTTTTTATTCTTTGGTTGGTTGCCCAGAAAATGGAATTTGGAATCGGGCATTAAGGTGGTGGCTGTTTTAGTTTTGAAGTAGTTAATACATAAAGCTGAAAATAATTTGTATTGGTCCTTAGTTAAGTGCAGGTTCAAGTTTTATCTGGACATAAATGATCTTCATTCAATTGGTGGTTAACTTTTTCCCCGGAATTTCTCGTGGGCTTGATCATTTTTGAGTAAATTTGAATCATATTTATGTTTTGAAGTTTATTTCTATCATGGGTTATTCTAGTTTTTAAGAGCAATCTGCGGATAACATGCTTCATTAATGTTTTTGACCGTAAGAGTCTTATAGAGCTAATGTACTTTTACATGTTGTTCCAGGGATTGATTGCTGTAAATTATGTTGGGTATCTGATCTGTTCGAGTTTTCCCACACAATCTAATGGAAGAATTGTAGTTGAATTGGAGTTGCTTTTGGTGACAGAGAGCATTTGAGTTGGTCATACGAGGCAACTCGCTTCTCTGACACATGAGAAGTTGCACATTTGAAGGTTGATGTTATTTAATGCTACTCGTAGAACTGGAGGGCTTGTGCCGCATTGGTTTGCTTTGAACACGATGCATCCCTTATTTTGATGTTTGTATATGATTGAGTTTGAAAGAGAGTGAGGAATAATGGAATAGAGTGCGGTGGACAATGAAACCAGAAGAGGATCCTATTAACTTTTGGTAGGACAATAGACTCAACCTTAAGGATGGGCGTGCCCCAGTTCACCTCCAGCAGCATTGCTGAGGAAGTGACCACATCTTTGAGCACAATTGTGCAGACTTCACCTCGAATTGCTGGTGTGTGTAGTTGCGATTTGAGTGGGATGCATGTAGGAAACCTTGGATATCGAATGCAGATGGAAATGCCCTGCACTTCTCTTATAGATTTCCATAAGAAAACCTCTGTAGAAAATAAGAATGGCTTGTTAAGTCATAAAAGTGGACAGAATGTCCAGACACCTGTTCCTAGGATTGTTGGTTTTGAATCAAGGGGATTGAATTCTCCTGTTGGTGCATTTAATGGAAACCAAACTGTTTCTACTATAGTTACTATCGGCTTTAATGCAGTCGAGTCCACAGGGTCAGACAAGAAGCGGTTATTGTCTCCTCTGAGTGGGATGCTTCACCCTGATAAGTTTAATGGTGCTTCCCTAGACATTGGTGATGGTGTTTGTAAGAGTAATTTATGGGGTAGCAAGGACAATTACAAGGTTTCTACGTCACAAGAGCATAAGAAGGCTCATATTGGAAATCCCAGTTATTCCAAGCGTTCAAACTGGTCTGCATCTTGTCTTCCGGGATGGGAGAATTCACCTGTTGATAGTTGCAGGGGAGACTCCGTTTTCTTTTCTGATGGCCCTGTGCCTGAGACAGAGCTCAAGGCGCACGATCAATTTTTGTCTCCACCTGGACTTCATTATTCTGGAAAAACAACAAAGGCAAAACATCAAACCAGTGCTATGGCAATTCCCTTAATGAAAGTAGCACCACCTTCCTTGTCATTGTCCCCTCTTGGTCCAAAACTCTCTGAAGGAATAAAATCTCCAGGACTGTGCGGCCATATCACCAGAAGGCTTGATGATGGCTATCTTACCTTCACTGATATGGAACGGTCACTTGATGCAACTGTCTCTGGCATTTTATCTTCGCGGAAGGATGGGGTTCCTAAAATGCGAGATGAATCATTAGATGATTTTGATAATTTGTGCTTTACTCCTGAGATTACCAGTGGCATAGGACAGCCTTGGTGTGAGGATTCAAATCTCAGTTCCCTAAATGTCAAATTATGCAGAAGTTTTTCTGGCGTTCCTGTTAGAAGGTCTTTGGTCGGCTCGTTTGAGGAATCTTTGTTATCTGGTCGGTTATCATCTGGTAAAGCTAGTCAGGTTGGCATCTCAAATCTTATGCTAGAAGGTTCTTTTTGTTTGATTCAGAAAAGGTATTTTGCAGAGTAACTTTTAAGTTTTAACTCCTTATCATTTTTATTTTTCAGAGAATTGATGGGTTCCTTGCCGTTCTAAATGTCACCGGGGGAAATTTCTCACCAAAGGCACAAAAACTGCCTTTTACAGTAACTAGTGTGGATGGAGATAACTACTTACTCTACTATTCATCGATAGATGTAGGAGGGAATGTGCAAGCAAACAAGTATAGCGACCAAAAAATGAGAAGGAGCCTTAGCATCGATGATTCACGATCCGATAGAAGCAGGCTACGAATACCAATGAAAGGGCGAATACAATTGGTAACTTGTCCTTCTTTCTTTCAAGTTTGTATGCTAATCAAGCTAGAACTCCAATTTCATTCTTTCCCCAAAGAACAACGCTTTTAATTTAGGCGTAGCATGAATGAGTTTTGTGCCTTTTCCATGTGATGCTGATCTGCCTGAAAATATTGTTCCCCATAATCAATTAGGTGATGTAACAACATTCTACATCTCATGGTTTAAACAGGATCTGAGAGGATAAAGAAAATGGTACAATTATAGCTGAGTGTAGGATTCTATTTCTGGAGGTCTGCTAACATGATGTCAATGCACTTATATTTCAGTTGTCTTGTCAACATAATAAAATTTGTGGAATTATGGTGCTGATACTCTGAACTTCGACACACAGTTGTAGCAACTTTTATTATGTGCGTTTGTATGTCTGTTGGCTCTTTAGCCAAAGAAATGACACTTAGTCTGAACTGGTTTTCGCAGGTTCTCAGTAATCCAGAAAAGACGCCCATTCACACTTTCTTTTGTAGCTATGACTTAAGTGACATGCCAGCTGGTACCAAGGTAATCGAGGATAGAACATACATGATTGGTTATGAATTAAGGTTGCACTGAGAGACGGATAATTGACTTCATAAATTTGATCTGTAAACACTTGCATTTGCATGTGTTTTCCTATTACATGAGAGCTGATGGTATGCTGTTATCATGCTTGTATGATGTGATGTTCTCCAGGAATATGTTTTATGTGATGACAAAGACCTGAAACTGTTGCTTGAGATGAACTTCCTTACCTGCTGTGCTATTTTGGTCGGGTGCTGATCATTTTTAATGCATATAAAATAATATAATCTGAAGAGTACTGGATTATATGGAGTGCTCTGAGTATGTTTTGCATGCCGAATTGAGACCATGAGACGACCCTGGGGTTGTGTTGAAAATATAGGATGCCTTGTGACATGATTTCCCGTTTACTATGAGCTTGCGTATTGGTTGAGATGTTACTAATGAAAATGATGTATAAAACAGTTGATGATTAACTCCTTAGCTCTGAACCCCCAATTCTACATTCATTCTGTATAAACTCTTTGTTTCCTACGTTGTTTAATTCATTCGACCACAGTGCAAGGAAATTCCCAAAGTGACTTTTTTTTTCCTTTTCCTCTTTGCTTCTATGCATACTCAAAAGACATGTCTGCGCCAAAAGCTCACCCTATCCACATCGGCACCAGCTTCTTTACCAGTGAATGTAAAGAACAGAGATTCTGACATGAAAAATGATGCAAAGCCATCTTCACTCCCTAAAACTAACAATTGCTTCCCTCATGGAAGAGATGCTACCAATTCAATTCGACTTGACACTGTACATAATACTAGATCTCCTGACCATAGTAGATTCAGTAATACTGAATGCAAAAATACTGGTGTGGAGGACTGCAACCCTCCAAATTCATCTCGTCTGTGCATAAGCAAATCTGTACATGGTACTTCAAAGGTGAATGAGAACACCACTGGTGCCGGTGCTCTACGTTATGCTCTTCAGCTCCAATTTCTGTGTCCTCTTCCCAAGAAAAGTTCAAGGTCATTCCAGAGGAGCATATCTGATGCTTCATCTGTACCAGCAGCAAACAAGATGGACATTGACAGCGAGCGACGCTTCTACTTGTATAGCAATATGAGGGTAGTGTTCCCACAGCGCCATTCTGATTCAGATGAGGGCAAGGTATATTTTGTTGGAGTTTGTTATTGTCCTTTAATGAGGAGAAATCTTCTTTTCATGAAAAGCATACTTTGATCTGCTTATTGTTTGTTGTCTTCGATGACACTTATGTTGGGTGAGCATCCATGGTCCTGGGCAAGCATTTTAGTTTCATGATCTTTCTGTCCCCACATGATTAACTGTGCTGTTTTAGCCATCTTTTTGGTCATCCCTAGCTAATTTAAACATGCAGCCTTTACCTGCGAACAAAACGATAGTCATTGTTGTGATGGCATCCTAACAATAAGCAAATACCTTAGGACTCGATGATCCACGTTTGTATCTTCGAAAATAAGCTCCAAATACATGTATGATATTGTTTTTCACAATTACAATTTATGACATGGTTTTGTCACATGCATCATTTTTTTTATTATTGATATTAGTGAAGGATTAATAAAGGTAGGGCCTCAAACCTGAGATCTCACCCCTTGCTTTTGCAAGAATACCACCTAGGTACAAACAATTTGCTGCATATGGTTCATTCTTGTGCTAGAAACATCAGAATAATTGATTTTCACTATGGTTGTCTAACAAGGCATTATTTTGCATTGCAGCTAAAGGTGGAATATGATCATCCGTCAAATCCAAAGTACTTTGACATTTAAATTTCCCAGTAGGTTATCTTCTAAAATGCTGGTGATAAAATATTGTATATGTGTACATCTATTGTCATTCTCTGATGGGGCAGTAAGCCCTTTAGTTTGTACAGAGTTTTCTTTCTTCTAATAATAAAATGATTTAATTTAATGATCATCATGGTTAGTTGGTTTTGTTTTTCCTTTTCTTTACCTTGTCCACAGCAGAGTGAGAGACAGATTGTTATGAACACAGCAAGAACTCTTCCATCCAGAACAAGATAGGAAATGTTCTGCACAAAAGGAGCTTCTTGGCTGGATTCAAATCTTTTCATACTATTTAATGGGATTAACAACAATTAGCAATGCAACCCCGACCATGTGATTTGGTATCAGATCATATTTGCAGCATTTTAGGTTTATCAGACTTTTGCCTGGGGCCAACATCCTTTAAATGGCTGATAGATAAACACTGGAGGTTATTGGTCCAAACCTTTATTTGGAGGAATTCTATCAAGTGGCCCGAAAAAAGGAAAAAAAGATTTTTACCCAAACCCCTTTGTCATCTTCGCAGAAGCAGCTTCATTTTCAGTTGAATGTGGAGCTCTAGAATATTTGATAATCTGGGGTGTTTATTAAAAAAAAATGAGACTTTTAATGCATGCTATATATCTACTGAGTTAAAGTTCAGACAAGACGTTGGTACATTATACTAAAATTACCACGTAAATGCTTGTTAAACACAATAATTGAACGAGGAATGGAATTGGTTAAAAGAATCCAACAAACAATAATGACCAAAACAAGGAGCAAGAAGCCAAGAACAGCTATTAGGCTCAAGTTTCTGAGCAATTATGTAGCAGTATCCACGATGACATGTGTCTGGCTTACTGCAAGTAGTGGGGACTGGGTTTTCTCTGTTTACTGTACAATCTGCCATTTTCCAGTAAGCTGATAATTTTTAGAGAAGCCTAGGGGGCAGCTGCCGCATCCATTTTAATGTTTTCCTATCCTAACTTGTACTGTTCAACAGGAAAACTTTCCACCTAACACATTAAATTACATATTTTCCTGTGTGCATCTTTTTCACTTGCATCTATATCTTCTCAATCTAGTTTTAAGATTTTTTGAACCTCTACTGGTTAAATCTAGTTAACCACCTTGTAAAAATGAGCTTATAACCTGAGTGGTGTAGTTATATTCGTCAGGTCTAAGTTTGTTTCCTAAAAATCACCGATTCGAGTCTCACAAATCTCAGATCATTAAAGATTTATATGGTCGTTAACTTTAGAATTCGTAGAATTATTCGAGATGCATACATGCTAACCTGAACATTCCATTAATTAAAAAAAATGAGCTTATAAAATCTAGAAAAACTTGAGTGCAATCTAATGAAGCTCGTGTTATAAGGATTCACATTTAACTAAAATCCCCCACATCAAATGCCCATTTAATCAACCAGCGCCAACATTTTATCGATGTCTGCAGTGAAGAATCCCTTTCTTAAATACTAAAGGCATGGGCCAATGATCTTCTCATTCTACCAACTGCTTTTTCTTTTTACTTTTTTCAGTTGCACCCATCAATTTCACTTTCTTGAACACAGATCATCACCATGCACGTGTTTCTTTTTATTTTATGAATACCATGCGTGTTATGACTCCCATAATTCTTCTTTCTACCTCTAAAAAGTGGCATGTATCGGGTCTATATCCCTTTCTGCTGCCAGAAGAACACTAGACTGTTTATTTGAAACTCGTACTAGGGCAGCTTTTTTTTATATCCTAGTTTTTTGAGCGGGCAGAGATCGATTCTATGAACACTCACGAAGAACATGATGAATGTTAGCTAGCTTACTCAGAAAAGTTATTTCTAGTCCATCTTCAGTAGTTTCTGATCTCTCGAAGTTTTTATGAGCAGGAACAGGACTCCAACTCACAATGCTTCCCCTCCTTCATCAAGGATCAGCTTCAGCACATCAAAAACCGCTAAAATCTGCAATGAATTTCGAAAAATATGAAACAGTTGAACCTGTAAACCTGTCAAAATTTCGACATCTGCTCACATTCTGTTTGAATATACCATAAGGTTTTTGGGAGAATGATTGCAATTAACAAGTACAAGCTTTGGTAAAACTTGTTTGTTTACCTAAAGTTGATTACTTAAATAGAAGACAACCCACCATTAGAGAAAATTAGAAAACATCGATGAAATATTGTTAGCGAGTAAATTCAGTTTTATTGTTGATGTAGATGACCGATAGAATTATCGACGGATATCCAACCAATCATTTTACAAAATGTTTTTCACTAAAAAATACATTAATATAATGTTTTTTTTTAAAATTATTTTTGTCATCAGCACATCAAAATGATCTAAACACACTATTTTTTTTTTCAAAAATACTTTTGAAATGCAATACTAAACATGAACTTAATTAGGGTAATTCAAGTGGTTAATAATGTTTGTTCTCTCTCTCTCAATTTAAAATCTTGATGAGAATGTTTGGAGGGTTTTTTAATTTTAATGTGTTTGATTAATTAATATAAAAGGGATGTCTTTAAAATCATTGTAAGAAAATCTTAATTCTAATTAGTTGATATGAAAGCTAGCTGTAGGATATCTGATTTTTTTTTTAAAAAAAATACTATACATATATTTTAATAAATTATATGTGTCAATGAAAGTAATTATTAAATTATATAGTATTCTTATTTACATTTAAAAGAAAACATATACAATATCTTAATTCTTTTTTTCCTTAAACTAGAATTATTTTCTTAAAACAAATAAATTATTTGTATACAATTAATCTTCATATATATATATATATATATATATATAGACAGCAGGCCACATGAATTGAAGAGGGGAAATGGATTGGCTATATGGAAAATAATAAAAATTATTTATGGTTAAGAAGAAAAGGACCTGATAGGATTTTGTTGATTTACCTAACATCTCAACCATGCATGGCATCAACATTCATCATTCAAAATAGTGGAGGGCCCACTCATCTTTCCAAGAACATGTCAAATAATTGTATTAGTCAACCTATTTCTAGTGCTAGCACAAAATTCATTTTTTCAAGGATTAAAGCTCAAATATCAAATGCCCTTTGCGTGCTAATCTCCTTTTTCTTGTGCTGGTAGCCATTTGCGAGATTTGTGATGGACGATCGGAGGCTGAGTGTGATCTCTTATCTCAAATATCTGGAAATAAAAATTAAATTAGCACATTATCGGCTAGACAATCAAGAAGTTAGTGTTTTTAATTAGCAGTTAGCTAAGCATAAGAGTCTTATCATCACCATGTTTTTATAATCGTTATCGGTTAGGCAATCAAGAATTAAAGTAGTGTTATTAATTGGGAGATATCGATGTCTAAAAGGCTTGTTATCTGCACGGCATGTCTTGAATTTGAGTTAAGTCGTGCATCTTTTGTAAGAGTCTGGAACAACCGAGATTTTAATCGCTCACCTGAGTCCACAAAGTACACTTTCTGGGAGGTCGAGTTTCCTCGCATAAAAAATAAGATGTCTAGAGTCTTATTATTATGATAAATTAAATTGACTTGAGCCAAAACTTGATTTTAGAAAAGTATAATTCAAATTTGTAATTATTTAGTTAATAAGTTTTTAATATTAAAAATCATCTCAACTAAAAATAAAACTATTAAATGAGTTATTAAAATATAATATATTCTTATTAATGCAAAAACTCGGGTGTAGTTAATTTATTTAAGACTTGACAAGGAAAGATTTTAATCTCTATCCCCTGAAGCTATTCCGAATAGTAGCTGGGACTTTTCATTACATGCAAGTTTTTTAAAATAAATTAAAATAACTTTTTAATTTATTTTCTATTTTTACATAGTAAAACCATAAAAAATACTTAAGAATATCAATTTAAAGATTTTTCTAAATTAGAAATACTTTTATAACACGCCTAAAAGCAGAAGTAGAAGTATATATTGTCAAAACACTCTCTAAATATAATGTGATTTTCACATTTTTGTGGGAAATTAGGCTGGGACTTTAATAATTTTTCCTTTCGAACGTGGTTCATGTTCTTACGTTAAAATTCTTTTTGGGCATTAATAGGGAAAGAAACTTGCTTAGCAAGCAAAACCTTATCTGCTAACATCATTAATTTCCCAGCCTTTTGCAGGAGGAAGTCAAGTCTTTGCATGCTCGATAGGCAAAACACTATCTTTTCTTGGTGGGACTTGAAGAATTTCTTTTTCATGATAGCTCACACGTGGGTATTTAGTAAGAGTGTGTTTGATTTACTTTTCAAAGTAATTTTAATTTAAAAATATATTAAAATTATTTTTGATATAACATATCAAAAATATCTAAAAATATATAAAAAATTAATTTAAAACAAAAATAAAAGTTTTTCATTTTTTTTTAAATTTTGGCACTCACTTAATCTTTATAAAATCAGGGTGCAAGTAATCTACAGGGTGCTCTCCCTTTTGAATAGAAAGAGAATACAATAAGGGGGTGTTTGAGAGTGCTTTTCAAAAGTGATTTGAAAAAAATTGAAAATTTTTTATTTTTAAGTTTAAGTTTAAATTAATAAATTTGATGTTTTTAGATCATTTTGATGTGTTGATATCAAAAATAATTTTTAAAAAATAAAAAAACATAATTTTAATGTATTTTTAAGGAAAAACACTTTAAAAAACAATCACAACCACACTCCCAAACAGGCACTAAATAAATAAATCAATAAAGAGTTAATGACAGGAAGAGAATATCTCTAGTTTGAATCCTATAATTTTTATTTTTTAATCTACATGTAAATGTAAATATATAATCGACTAAAAACTTTGAGTTGATAGAATTTTTCTCGTGATTTAACTCTTGAGAATAACAAATTATATAGAAATAAAAACTTTTGAGAATATAAAATTATATAAAAATAAAAAATGTTCTCTCAATCAATCATATAGGTATGAGAAAGATTCCTCAACTTTCTCTTCTATAAATCGCCTCCATACCATCCCAAACTTTTCCTCCCTATCCTCTCTCGTTTGCTTTCCCCGTACGTACAATACCTCTCCTCTTTCTGTACTGTGTCTTTCTGCTATTTTCTCTGTGAAAGATTTAAAAAATGGCAAACAATGAAGCAAAATTCTCCAAAAACCAACCTTGGAAAACTAAAAAGCTTTTCTTTGTGACACAAATTTTCTCCAGAATCGTAGCAATGGCGGCCTCATCGGCCTCATCATGGCTTATGATCACCAGCAAGCAAGTCATTGATATTGCAGGAATTGTACTCGACGCAAGATATAGCTACTCTCCAGAATTCAAGTAAGATAAACTGAAAACACATAAAGAAGCTGCTACTGATTGAATCTTTCAAGTTTACTGAAAAGAATCCTCTGTCCTGTCAGGTTTCTTGCTTATACAAATATTGTTGCTGGTTGCTTCTCTCTACTGTCCTTATTATTTCTCGTCCTTGTTGCTCGTCAAGGCTCCAACCCAACCCACTATTTCTTCTTGTTCCTTCATGATTTGGTATATATACTTGGTTTCTCTCTCTCTCTCTCTCTCAAACTGAAAACAGTCGATTTCATTTGATGCTGGTGCCTTGGTGGTTTTGATGGTAATTAACAGGCACTGATGTCTTTGATCATCGGAGGATGTGCTGCTGCCACTGCAATAGGTTTCTTGGGGAAGCATGGGAATGGCCACACTGGTTGGATGAAAATCTGTGATCACTTTGGCAGATTCTGCAATACAGTAACAGTGTCTGTGATTCTTTCTTATCTGTCCTTGATTTGCTTGTTGATTCTTACCATCACTTCTGCAAGCAAATCAAGGAAAATGGGAACCGTCTAGTAGCGATAAAAGTTTAAGATTAAGTATGTTCGATTTATATGGTTATTAATATAATAGTTATCGGAGGTTTATATGATTGTTAATTTCAGAGACTCGTGGGATTAATTAATATTAAAAAATAATATAAATTATATTTTGGGATCTTACCTAACAACTTAATCTTTTAGATGAGATGATTCTTTAACATGGTATCAGAGCCTTGTTGACCCAGCAGTCAAGAATTCGAATCTCACCACCCTTATTTTTTTTTTTATAAAACTCAAACACAAGTTAATGTGAGTTTGTGCAAGTTTCAAGATCAAAAGACTTTCACTTGAAGGGATGTTAGAGAATAATATAAATCATATTCTAGGGTCTCACCTAACAACTTAAGTTCTTAGGTGAGATGATTCTTTAACATGGTATCAGAACCTTGTTGACTCAGCGATCAGAAGTTCAAATCTCACCATCGCTATTTTTTTTAATAAAAATCAAACACAAGATAATGTGAGCCTATGCAAGTTTCAAGCCCAAAAGACATTCACTTGAAAGGGTGTGTTAGAGAATAATATAAATCACATTCTGAGGTCTCACCTAACAACTTAAACTTTTAGGTGAGATAGTTCCTTAATAATCAAGGTGCGCAAAAGTTGTCCGAATACCCATTTCAATAAAAAAAAATCAAGGAAAATGGAAGTTTAGAAATTGAATGCATGAGGTCGAGTTATCAGGAATTAATAAAATGTGAGCAAGGAAAATAATTTCTTTTACTTGGTGTTTATTTGAGATTGGTTTTGCTTGCCGATGAATCATTCTGCAAGAAAATCCAGGCAAGTGCAGTTGAGGTGTGTGAATAAAATCTGCTGTGAAATTTATAATGAATGCTTTAAAGTTTAATCTATTAAAAGACACCCTCTCTCTCACCTTTTCTTCTCTTTTCCATTTGTCTTGCCTACAAACGGGAGATTTAAATAAAGCATGAACGTTTTTTTTTTCTTTTTTTCTTTCCCTCAAATTGCTTTTTTTTTTCTTTCTCTCGTATGATTCCAAATCGTGAGAAAAAAGAACTGAAAACTAAAAAGTCTATTATACATGTGTTTAGTAAAATAAATCTAGAATTATATGTGCTGATAAATAATAATAATAATAATAAATATATTGATTCCAACCGGAAATTAATCTTGAAAACCTAAGATAAAATTGATATTCTTTTTTAAAAAAAAAGGTTGAATATTTGTTTTTGATATAAAATTAAATTTTTAAAGTTGTAATGGGTTTGAATCAATAGCAATATTGAGTTTTATTTGCCAAATCGATCATTAACTTAACATTGAAACCTCTTTTCAAACTCAAGTCAATTTAATATAAAGATTAAATTAAGAGTTTAAAAAAGTCAAGTAACACAAAAAAAATCAAGGGTAATTAATGCGATTCATAATCTATTTCTATTATTTAGATAAACCAAAATATTCTTATTTATAATTTTCACAAATAATGATATTAAATGTTGGAATTTTATATCAAGAAAAATATAGTTAGAAGTAAAAAGTCCTCTACTTGTAATTAGAACACCAAATTTTACAGAAGAACATGCTCCTAAACTCCCCGAAAAATAAGAGGTGTTTGTGGGCTTGAAGCCGATAAACTACCGAAGGATTTTTTTCAGAAGAACATGCTCGACGTTCTTATGCCAATGATCGATGTAACCTTAATTAATCAAAGAGCTATGAGGAAATTATTGGAGAAGTAGCCATTTCCATTCAGCATCAAACCTAAATATATATATATATATATATATATATATATATATATATATATATATATATATATATATATATATCAAGATTGAAACACTTAGGGTTGTTTATCTCCTCCTCCTCCTCCTCCTCCTCTTTATTATTTAAATATCAAAGAGAATAACATGTAAGAATGATAAAAAATAATAATATACTAGCAAATGGATGGGGGTCAAAAGTTCGTCGATCGGAAAAAAAGGGGTTAACATTTCAAATTCTCATCGGACCTCCTGGAATTATAAACAGCAATTTCTCTTTGGACCTTGCTTGAGTCCTCTGCACTGCACCCTTTATAGTGGGTTTTTCTTGTTGTTTCTCAAGACCATGATCAGAGAATGCATCCATTAATTCTATGGGCCTGCCCATAGGAGCAAACAAAGTGTTGATTTATCAGCGCGTTGCTTGTGGTTTTTGCGTGCCTGTGCAGAAATGCAGCAGCAAATTGTATCAGTAACTATGCAGGATACTGACAGAGTTTTGTGGAGGAAACTGAAAGTTTGCTGGAAAGTTAGGGCATCGTTAGGAATAAGATATGTTGGTTTTTGTGAAGCTGTTATGGATTTTGAGAGCAGTTCCATTCCAAAGTGAATCTACAATTCAAGAATGGCTGCCAAGAAAGCTAATGGAAGCAAGCAAGACCATTTTCTCCCACTCAAGATTTTTCATTTCACCACAGTAAAATCTTTCCAGGATCAAGACTTCTTTTTTGGGGTTTGAGGAAACCCCAACCCCCGGAAAACGCACTTTGTGGATCTAGGTGAACAAGTAAAATTTTATTTGTCCCAGACTCTTACAAAAAACTCAACATCTGCTTTGCAGATCTCAAATTCTTTGCCATCACGCCACGCCCACTTTTGAATCAGCTAACCTGCCATCTCTCAATAACCCTCATTCATGAGGTGGACTCTTATCTTCCTTGGTTCAAGACTGATATAACCAAATTAATTAACCTTTCATTTTGAAATGTCATCCATTTAAAGAAAAAAAGGATACTTCGATTTATGGGGCTTTACCCCATTCCTCGAGTAGAAAGGTGTATGAACAATTTGTATTAAAAAAGGGCTTCATTAAAAACAGAAGTATAGAAGAAGAAAAAAGATCATGGACCACGAAATCCAACAAGGAAATTCACACGGCAACAAAGCATGAGCTGTTAGTTCATCCCATTTTCTCCATCAAAGACGAGATTCTAAAGAAGTGCGCGGAAACTATTCAAGCAAATTCTGGTAGGTCCGTAGACCTTACCTGTTAAGATAAATGCCAGCAGAAGAGTGCAATAGGTATAGCATAGAGCAAATGCACATGCTCAAGAACAAATGCACATGGCATAGACCCACTATTATATGGCAATCATCCATCCAATATCCATCAAACAACTAAAGTAGTAAAAAATAATTGGAACTATCTCAATTACTGATATATGAAAATAAATCAGGAATATCCATGAAGAAAATCATTCCGGGACCCTGTCGCCCTCTAAGATGGCATATAAAGGGTGTTTAACCATTCAAGTTAATATCAACACGAGTGGAAGGAGTTGGATCTGATCCTAGAATAAATGCAGGGCCATATCCACATACATCAATGACGAGGCATATGTCAAGCTTCAAGATTTGTTGTGGCAACATATTTATGTTTGACCATAACTGCAGATGTCTTAAGAATATGGGATCCAACAAACACTAGCAAGATTAATCTGCCTGTAGTATAAACGAATGTCAAATAGCATGTCTTCTGAACTCATAAAACAAAGACCGCGATAACAATCGTCAGTTAAGAAAACTGTGGGCACTCACCAGGATATTATATGGAAAATGCAGTCTCTTCTCACCAGGATCTGAATTTAGTGAAATATCCAATTTTCTATTAAGATCATAAAATAACCATTTCACCTATCAGACAACTCAGAGAGAGACTGAAAGGTACTGCCTTGCACAATCAATACAAGTAACCCTTCCTTGGTTATTATTTACATTTAGCTGTCATGAGAAAACAACATTTTCAATAAGCACTGTATATCATAAGATTGATCTCAAACACATTACAAACACTATTATTATTTAGTTTCGCATAAACAACATGGACTCCAGTGTAGTTAGGTCAACAAACCATGATCTCCTCTGTAAAAAGAAGAGGTTTTCCAGCGGAAACTAAGCTAAATCTGTTTAATCCTAAAGCAACTTAACAAACATATGAACAAAAAAAAAGCAAACACAAAACAAGAGTAAAAGCAAACACAAACAATGTACATACCGATTAACGATCCATCCTCAAGATTCGAGTTCCAAGCACAACGAAGAATTATGTCCAGGCTAGGGCCTGGCAAAAACACCCCAAATCTTACCCCGCCCAAGACCATCCAAGAGCTTCTTAGATCCTTCAATATCCATCTCCATAAGTTTCTTCAAGTGCACACTAGCACCAGCAGCAATCATTTGTTTCCTACACTTCTTAGAGTTTAAAATAGAGGCCAATATAGAAACAGGGTATTTCTTATCCAAATCTTGTATCGAAGGATCCAATAGCTGAACTGTGCTCACTATTCCTCCCTCAGTTTTTCTGAAAATACTCCTATTACCAGCATGCAACACAAGCAATGACAGCGCCTTTGCTGCCGCCTCCTTCTCTTCAACCGCCTTACCATCCAACATTTTAATCAATGGACTAATGCACCCCAATTCGCCAATAAGTTTCCTAGTTTTCATATTAAAACCAAGCTCATAAACAGCTCTAGCAGCTGCAGATCTCACACCCATAACACCACAACTCAACACCGCCACAAGCCTAACAACAAACCCATCAGAAACAAGCCCTTCAGCAATAGCTTGGCTGGTAGCCAACTCCCTTAACAACACAACAGCAACTTCAAGACTCCTTGCCGGAGGACATGAATCCCAAAAATTCCTCAAACACTCGATAACCCCTTCCTTAACAATCAAAATCTTCAAATTTTCATCTTCCTTAACCAGATTGCACAAACAACCGATTGCATTTTCTTGAGCTAATGCAGTTCCAGAAGCTGCAAGCCCAATAAGAACAAAAACAGCATTCTCTTCTATAAAATTCTCTCTAATCTCCTCGAACACGGCCAAATTCCTCAAAACCCCACTTGCAAGACCCTGTGAACTAGGTGTTCCAGCTTGACAAATCTCTAACAATGAACAAATCCCACCTCTAGACCCAATTGCCCTGGCATTCTCTCTCGAAAAGCTTAAAGCTTGAAGTGCAATACAAGCTTTTTCTTTAGCAAACCAACTTCCTGATTCAAGAATCCTAATCAATTGATTCAAAAGCAACAACCCTTCTGCTATCAAAACATGTTTGCTACTATCCACCATTGAGATTTTTGAAATTGCAGCTACACTCTTCTCTTTAATATCCAAACAACTATTACAATCAAGTAATCTAGCAAGAACAGGCACGATACCTTGTGCAACAGCAATCATTACATTCTTATCATCCTCCTGAATCAAACTCAAAACCGTGTCCATAGCCGCGTTCTTCGACTCAGTACTCCCTATTTGCAACCGAGTTATTAAATTCCTAAACTCAGCTCTAACAAGCTCTCTTTTAGAGCCAGACCCAGATAAAATTCCATCTTGAAGAACCCCACTTTTGATCAGAACCTCACAATCTTTCACATTTTGATTCAATTTAGCTAAAATTGAATCAATATCACTTTGAGTCTTAAGCTTCCCTTCCGTCAAGTTTGTATCTAGACATTTTTCAGCAAAAAGGTGAGCATCATTTAGAGTTTGCGAAATCGAGTGAAGGAGATCAAGAGAGAGTGGGTTAGTGATTGAAGTTTGGAGCTCGGAAAAATCATTGAGTTGGGCTTGGAGATCAGCAAGTTTGGATTTTATTAAACTCCATTTCCCTTTGAAAGATTGTATTAATGGGATTTGCTGATCCAAAAGGGAGTGTAAGAGGTTGTTTGAGAGAGTTATTGGGTCATTTTCTGGTATTGTCATGCTGGCCGGTGGTCGAGCTGGTGGTGGCAGCGGCGAGCGGCTATGAGGCAGTATTAAGGAGAGAATGAGAAGAAATACTACAAGGTGTTGGGAATGGTGAGGTTGGATATTGTAGATGCAGGCTTCTCCAGGGCTATCAGCTAGTTAGAATTTTTCTTTTCTTTTTAGGAAGGAGTTAAAATTTAATTATTTTAAATTTACTTGGGATATTGTACTATTTAATTATTTTAAATTTGCATTCCCAGTATAGTTGGATTATTTTAAAAAATTTATAAACCGTTGTTAATAATAATTACCTAATATTAATTATATCTTGAATAAATAAACCAAATCTTTCAAGATAAAGAGATTTACGGAATGGTGAATGCTTCTTCATTATGTGTAATGTTTTTCAAGGGTGTTTGAGAGTGTAATTTATAAATATTATGAAAAAAACAAGTTTTTTTAAGTTAATATTTTCCAGTATTTTAATGTGTTAATATTAAAAATATTTTTTAAAAAATAAAAAATATTATTTTAATATTTTTTAAATTAGAAACACTCTAAAAAACAATTTGCAAACCCTTAACCAAATCCAAACAAATGTTTTGTCAAAAAAGTTTAAATGTTCAAATTAATTTAATTAATTCGAAAATACATTTTGGTTTAAAAAAGCTAAACGAAAACGGCGGGGTCAACGAAAGTATAAATGGCGCGTTAAACGGGCACGTATTGACCACGCACAACCGACGAACTAGAGCAGAGACGTCAACAGAGAGAGAGAGAGAGTAGTTAAGAGAATTGGGAATTGCGCCGAAAGTCTAAGTGTTTTCAGGTAATCAGAATCAATGGCTGGGATTTAATAATCAGCAGACGTAAAACATTGCTATTGAGTCCCCATTTCTCAGACCTTGACCAAACTGGTCACGTGTCAGTCGATACTAAATTTGCATGGTCAAGTCAGTATTTTTAGTAAGACGTAATTGCCCTTCAATGGTTGAGCAATTTGCTGTTGATTTTCTTAACGGGCAAGAAATAAAATGTGTTAACCGTTAATCATCAATTGAAAGGGAATATATATTAAATCATGTCTATTAAATTTTGCATGAGTTTATGAATTGAATAAGTGAAATCGTTATTTAAAATGTCATTTAATTTAATTTAATTTTAAAATGGTTTTTGATATTAGATGGATCATGAACTTATTAAACTCAATGGTTCAGCACTTTACTGCTTTTTTTTTTTTATGGAAGAAAAAAAAAGATATATGGATGAATAATCATAAATCTAAGGGGTAGATATTAATCATCATTATTAAATTTGGTAGGAGTGTATGGATTAACTCGATAAACTTGTTGTTTTGAATTTAATTTGAGTTGATTATATTTTATTTTATATTATTTTAAATTTATTTTGATATTGGATGATCATATCCAAAGAATCTATCAAATTAATTTGAAAAAACTTTGTCATGTCAAAACCTATAATTTAATTTTTCGATGTTTTTCTCTTGTTTTAATATGCCGTAAATTTTAAAAATAAAAAATATTATAATAATTATAATATGTATATATATTTTATTAATATGAGTGTACGAACAATTTACGCACACCTCGACTAATCCTATAAATTCTAAAATTAACAATAACTTCAATAACAATAATATTCGAAACTCCATAGCACAAAATTAAAATAATAATAATACAAACCTTTGTGGGAGCCAAGAAGATGGATAATGAGGCCCTGAAGAAAAGGTACCTTTTAGCAGCAACAAAGAAATAAAGATGGTGATGACAGAGTGGATGCAAGTGGGAGTCGAAGAGAAATCTCTCCGAAAGTAGGAGTTTCGGTGAAAGTACATGAATTTGACTTTTCCTTTCAGCTTTCTTCTAGATTCTACGCCGACCGTCACCATCTTTAAAGCACGAAAAATAGGGCCAATCACATTCGTTCGCCAACAGTGACTCGGTCAGAACGTGAATGCAAAGTTACTGACTTGCAGCTTAAGTATATTAATTCAAGTGTTAATCTAGATGAACTCATTTTATTTTTATTAAATTTAAATAATATTATTTTGACCGTATAAACCAAAGTTAACCAGCATGCAACGTACTTCGATGACGTAGACAATGAGCTTTTGTATTTAATTATTCCAGTCTATTATTTAATTATTCCAGTCTATTATTATGTATGAAAATAATTGTTTAGTCAGTCTCGATAGGTTGACTTTATTGTTTGGCGGTAGGTTTTTATAGATAAATTATGCGTGTCACGTGGGATGATTTGTCGTCCCATATCGTATCTGGGATATTCGGGTTGGGATGTTTTATTTAAAAATATATTTATTTTATTTTTATTTTAGCATTTTATGATGATCTTCATGTTAGAATTAAAAGAAAATATTAAATATATTTTTTAATTGATAGTGATATCTGAGCAAAATATATCACTACCCTCCAAGGAAAAATATATCATTAAATGATAGAGTTAGAGTATTGATTCCTAAAGACCTATGAATTGAATTCTAAGTTTCTAACTGTATTTTTTTTTTCAAGAAATCATGTCATTCTCTGGCTATTAAATGTATTAATTAGTCGGTGCCTTTCTAGCTCTACTTTTTTCCCCCCATCTCTGTAATAGAATTTTGTCCCTGCTGTTAAATGCTGTCTCACCCTTTCTGAATCGTCGCGGTAGAACCGCCAATAGGGGTGAACAAATTTTTTTTAAAAAATCAATTAAATTGAGAAAACCATTTGAACCATTAAAAAAACTGATGAAACCAATTAGATTTTTTTTTAAAAAAAAACTTCTGATGTGGTTTTTAGTTTATTAAGGCAAAATTCAGTAAACTGAAACTAAACTGATCCGGTACAAATTAAAAAAACATACTATATATTTTTTATTTTTTCAGTTTAGTTCAAATTTTTGGGTCGATCCATTTAGATTAAATGAGAGAAGAGAACACTTAGTTAAAGTAAGAAAAAAAAATTAAAAAACTAAAACTATTTTTTTGGTTTTTTAGTTAAAGAACAAACCGAACCGAACTGAAATCGAGCGGTTTAAACTTTAAACCGGCTCTAGTTCGGTTTTGGTTTTTTATTGAATTTTTTTGGTTTAATGATTTTTATAATTAAAACTTAAACTGAATCGAAGCAAAAATGTTCATCCCTGCATACCAATTGGGTTTTTCTTTTTAATTTCCAAAGCAGCAAGTAGAATAATAATAATAATAAAAATAATAAAGCATCGTGGGCTAAGCCTCGGCCGAACCACAGGAAGGTGTACGTTCCATGGCACATCTATGGGCTTTTACGTTCCATGGTTTCACGGCACGTGAAGTGCCCATTTCTTCCTGAGTGGGTGTGTCATTCCCGTACAAGGGCTTCTAGTTTAAAAATTAAATTAATTAGAGAAGCATTTTCAGGTCCGGACTGTACACCTCGAACCACAGGCACATCCCACTGTCCAAGATTCCATGCCAGCTCGAAATTGCCTCGTTTTGTGCTGGAATTCCAGGCTTTCTAGCAATGACAGGTGCTTTCCACAACCGCGGTTTGAACCACCATTTGCAGGAGATGAATCAATTTCACTTGGAAAAGCACTTTTCTGCAGATGTTTTGGCATTAGAGAACAGAATGCAAAAGGCCAAAAGGAAGGGGAGAAACACACCAAACAAAAGGTTCACGAGCTATTAAATTAAAAGCAAGCAATGAGTATTTGGTTAAAATTATATCAAAAATACTTTCTAAAGTTGAAATGAAAAATAAGAGCAAATTGTTTTTATTCTACTGAGATGGATGTGAAAAAAATGACATTTAAAATTAAATAAAACAGAAAAATATGTTTTTTTTAGCCAAAACATCCCAACTAACAGAAAAATAATAATTAAATATATAGTTTGTCAAATGAAAAAAAGAAAAAGAAAAAAGAAGCATGATACATGTAAATGATTGCTAGTTTTGGTGAAACAAGTGGATTTCGTATATATAAAAATAACAAGACTTCCATTATTTGAGAACTCGAGGCATAGTTTTGTCGAATAAAAAATAAAAATTAATTACTAATTATGACACCGGATCCCTCTTATCAAAATTAAACAAGTAATCTCATGCTTTTAAAAGTTGGAAGATAGGAAATAGAAGTTTGATTTTCTAAATACTTAAATACCAGTAATAAGTATCCTGAGGATATTGCTTTCGAGCTGAAGAAGCTTGGAATAATGCATAAATTTGCAATTCCAAAGTGTTTCCCTCCACCGAAGTCGAATATAGGAAAAAAAAATGATTGGTAATAGAAAGCGTTGACATTTTTTTGGTGGGCTTAGAACATCCGTTGATGTTTAACTCAGGGAATATTGAACTCGAGGTGATTAGAAAAAAAGAAATCAAGAACAGTAACTCATGCCTTGATCCATCTCATAAGAAAATCACACGCAAACCTTAATGGATGTCAAAATTTCGATACAATTCACTTGTTGAAAGAATCCAAGACCATTTTGTTTTCCAATTAATGTTTCTTCTGGTCAGTTGATTCACGAGGTCAAAGTTCCATCCTCCTAATTTTTTTATTAACGTGGATATCTGAATCAGTTTTTGCGTATCTCGACTAAAATTAACAACAATGTAAACCAGAGCCACCTACTAAATGATTAGCTTAAATAGTTTGTAATTGGATTGGAAAGCTTCCTGCAATTTGTGTCCTATATAAGATTCTCGGAGAAATAAGATTTAGAATGAGAATCATATTGTCTCACCATTTGGAAATGATCAAGGGTCAACGAATTGATTCAATGCAAGTTGATTGATCAAACATGGTATGTGGACACAGCAATGCAAACCCACCCTCTGTACCTTTCCACCATGGAAGTCAAATCTCTTCTGATATACGAAGATCAGAGCTATGAAAGCCACGTCGCAAAATGGATAATCGTTAGGTCCCTTCTCATACCTAGAATATATTCCATCTCCTTTCACCGGTAACATCTGTTATGTTCAATGAGACAGCAAGATTGTAAAGAGAATTTATACATCGAGGGGTGGGGAACGAAGCTAAGTACTGTTTGGCTGGGAATTCGAATATGTTCATCCCACTCCTCGTTATCTATATAAACGAAGACTCTCGTCGAGGATTATATCATCCCATCTTCTTGATCACTAGCATCGATCCATGATCAGAGGAAGAGAGGTCTTGTATGGAGATGAAGAGTCGGAGGTTCGGTAGCCAAGGACGACTTGCCTATTTCCTCGGTAGGGTTCTGAAATGTGGTTCGGAGCTCACTGGTTGGGTTCATAGGCAGTCTCCTTTGGCTAGCCTAACTGGCTCTCATTTTTCATGCTAGACCTACATCTCTTCTACGTACGTACATGTTCGGAAGCAGCTAGCTAGCTCACTTTCATCTGGTCTGGAATGGGAGTGATGGCATGGGATTGCCATTGCTGGAAACGAGAAGGCAAGGAAATCAATGCCTAGGGGATGATTCTGGTTGTAGCCAATTTGATTCCAACCCAATTATCAAGGTATAATTTCAGTCAAGGTTGCCGTTGCTCACATTGAAAGCTAGCCATGTTGACCAAGCTGAAGCATGGTCAACTTGACCAGATCTAACTACAAGTATTCAATCTTAACTATACACCATCAACGAGTGTCGAGTTCCACATGCACCTATTGAAAACTCACACATTTAATATTTACAGAAACAAAAATGTTAGTAATACCCCACTTGCAATTTTGTAGAGTTTTTTTTTTTTTTTTTTTTTTTTTTTTTTTTTTTTTTCCATATAAAACGTGTAAAAATCTAGATAGATATCATTCTCAAACTTTAAAAATCATGTAGATTATATAATTAATTATTTTTTAGGGAGTCTTTTTTGAATGATAGTAATTTTTTGATTGTGTGTTTAATTTTTCAAAAGTTTTTTCTGATTCCTCTGTACTTTTTGTTATCTTTTGTATAAATGAATTATATTTTTGAAAATAAAAAAATATTTATTTTTAGATAATATTTCTAATATGTATAGCCATGCATAATATATATTTTTTTATTTAGACAATTGAATGTGTTTATCTATTTCTATTATTGTTAGATGAAAACAAAATTACTTAACTAAATGTATCAAATTAACTATAATATAAATGGCATGACTCTTTTATTGTAAATCCTTTACTATTCACCCTTTCATAATTAATTGTGGATTGTAATTATGTTTTTTTTTAATAATTTCTTATTTTGATCCATTAACCTTTTCATTTCACAATCGAGCCCTTTTAAGCATCCAATTTCATGTTTTTCTTTATCCAGAAAGAGGGTTGAATTGAAAGACATAGGATTGATGTCAGAAATTTGGATAACATAAATGATTCCTTAGAATTTATTTGAAAAATATATAATTACCCCTCATATTTTTAATCTATTAATTAACTGATTCCTTTAATTTTAGAAAAATTAATTTCCATACAAAATTTATTTCGTTATTGTTTTGTATTTTTAGGTGTGAGAAGAGAGAGAGAGAGTCTCACCAAATTCCAACCTATAAAAAGGATGGACAACTTAGCTTCTCCTTATTAATTTCATGAAAAAATGTTTTCTGCATGGGGCCTAGACTTTAAGCCTGTGCGCGAGCACTTTTTTGTGGGTCAAGTGTTACGTCTGGCATACCAGGCCCATAACGCCTAACCTCCATTTTTTTTAATTTTTTTTTTGTAAATTACTTCTTTTTTATATATAGTATTAAAAATATTTTTTTATTTATGTTTTGGCCAACACTTTTTCTTTGTAATGTTTTTGGCTTATTTCACTTTTTGAAATAGCAATTATTTTATTACCCATATCGAGTGTGTTTAATTGTTTTTAATATATAAGTTTAGTGTGATTCATTTATAGTTTTTTTAATTTTTTTATAGATTAAATTTATTTTAGAAATTAAAAAAATTAATTTTTCTATAATATTTTAAATATGTGCAGTCTTGCATATTTGTTTTTGTTTTATTTTATTCAATAAAGTTTTTTATATATATTTTTATTTTCAATACAAATTGATTTTATAAATAAATTCATTAAATAAAATTAAGTAAATAACTCATATTGAGATATTAAATATCTTTGTC
Source organism: Salix brachista (assembly GCA_009078335.1). Classification (NCBI taxonomy): domain Eukaryota; kingdom Viridiplantae; phylum Streptophyta; class Magnoliopsida; order Malpighiales; family Salicaceae; genus Salix; species Salix brachista. Next base: position 15,891,752 of record CM018586.1, read on the forward strand.
TACATCTCTCTTTCGATGTTATTGCTGTTAATGACTTATTTATTTATTTTCATAAATAATTATTGGTTTATTTAATTATATGAATTTTTTAATTATACTCTGAATGTTTTTATAAAATAACCAGCATAACCATGATTTTTCTTTAAAAAAAATAAAATTTATAACCCACGGCAGCACCCTTCTAAATTGTAATTTTAGACACACGTTTTTCAAAAATTATCACCTAACAACAACTAGTCTTATACGAATTATAATAAAAGTGGAATCAATTACCACGTCTTGATTCTGCTCAAGAGAGAGTGGAATCTGACATGCTTCTTTGGGCTTCTCCCCCTCCTGGTGTCTGCAAGCTTTTTGTTTCACTGTGATTTTAAAATGTTTTTGAAAAAAAAAAGATTTATTTTAAATTATTTTATTTTGATATTTTTAGATTATTTTGATATAAAAAATGATTTATAAAAATAAAAAAATATTATTTTAATGTTTTTATAAACATAAAATATAAGGTTTTAAGGGATTATATTATATTTTGCATATTTTTAAATTAATAAAGTGTTAAAATTCGAGTTTTTAATAGTTGATATTTTCCCCTCACAATGGTCTCTTGTTCTATTCTAACAGGGAGACTTACCGTTGGAAGGTCAACATCGCCAACAAGCATCACCATCTCGTCCAGCGTTCGTGCTTTTACTCAGTAAAGGGCCCATGTTCTTAAAAGATCGTTAGATATCTCTTCAAGGATCTCACTTTTTTAGGGTCAAATCCCAACAGGAGTTCACCAATCTCATTAAGTCCTGAAACAGAAGCCTCGTCAAGCATTAAATGGGGGGAAAAGTTTAATCGATGATAAAACGAGAAGATATAATACCATGTATATCTTCTCATGTTATTGCTATTTTGAGTGTGTTGTCAGAGATGAACGAAGAAGGGAAACTAGCTAGCACAATAGACTAGCTGGTTCACGGCAGATCATTCACATGACCAAAGCCTATCTTACCTTAATTATCTTTTGTAATGTGTTCCTGCATTTGAACACTTTTGAAACTTGAATCGCTCGAGGTTTATTAGGTTGAGTTGTAAGAAAATAAGTCATCCCAGGGAGCTGACTTTAGATGTTTTTATGTACGAGAAACGTAGCTAGAAGAAGAAAATACATTCAGCAGCATTCAAGCTCCCCTTAATATTATTTCTGAATGCACGCTCATTGTGCATGAAACTATTTTCCTACTCTGATTGATCGAGACCATCCCTAAGGTTTCAGAGCTTGCTATTATACCCTTCAGTAGTTCTTCATTGCAGTTCTGCAGTTTTTCATTTGCTATTTCTAGACTTGAAATCTTCTTGGATCAACTTACTATTAAACCCTGTTTTCTGTTCCATCGCCTCGACCATGCCTTTGAGCTTATCTATTTCATCTTTCTCACTTTCTCTCTTTGCACAACTCTTTCTAGCATTAGGGTACCTCATCTCATCTTCTTCGTTCTTTATTCTTCCTCTGAAGTTTCTTCTTTTGCTCTCTCAAGCCTGCTAGTGTAATTTCATAACATATAGAAATCATTTATGTCATATTATCAAGAACGCATAAATAATTAAGTGGAAACGTATCTGAATTTATATTCGAAAGTCGTTCTCTAGAGTCATACGTTTTGGTCGATTCTCTCTACTATAATCTTATTTTCTCTAATGATAGGACGTGTAATCTGGGGACCATGAACATATATATAGGTAACAAGCTTTAATATTCATGTCTTTTGACATTCTTACCTTTGATATTCTTGCCTTTTGGTATTCCTATCTTAACTCATCACTAAAATAGAAATAACTCTTTAATCTCTATATATTAAAAATGCATGCCCTATTTTATTTTTAATTAGATTTCACTTTATTTGACAATTCTCAAATATATAATTATTCTCATATAAGCACACAATTATTCTCCTTAGCTTGTCGACTTTCAATGCCCAAAGACTGTGATGTGTGTAGGCTCGACCCTTGTGCCGCACGATGTGTAGAACTTTTCATCCTTTTTCCCGCTTTAAAGAGTAGCCTTCGATACAGCAAAATTGTTTTTAGCATTTATTCTTGGAGAAAGAAAGTTTAAAATGAGAATCATGTTTCATCCCTTGGAGAAAATCAAAGGGTCGATGAACAGATTCAATGCAAGTTGATCGATCAGCATGCCACAACAAGGCAGAGCCAATTTTGGAACTTTTGCAGCTTGGAAGTCGATTTTCTTCCCATATCCAGGGAGCTATGAATTCACCACCTCGGTAGCATAATGAACATCTACAGCTTGATTATAGAGTTTAGGAAACTTTTCGCTCATTATCACAAATCATTTTGACTCGCCATCCAAAGTTTGTATGTAGAGTTAGCTACAGCTTGATTATAGGATTCGCTTTAAGCCGACAAAATATTTGGAGATCCGAAACAGATCCTTCCCTTCAAACAAAAAAAGAAGAAAATTCAAACTCTGAGAAATGACCAAAGAAATTTAAATATCATCTAATCGTAATCTTGTTCATTCACTCTCACTGGTACGAATCAAAGAAGAATCAAAGGTACTGCTTCTTCATTCTCTCTCACCAGTACTAATGAAAGGTACTTCACCAAAAAATCTAAAATCACAACTACTCCTGGTATTGTGTAAACCAGAGCGAGAAGAGGTGACGGAAAATGGTTAAAATTCCATTTTTTCTGGCTTTGAGCACCTACTTCAGCTTTGGATTACTCTTCGTTTTTGGCCAAGTCCGTGATTTCTTTCGTAAAATCTTCGATTTCTTCCACTTCAGCAATCTTCAGGTCCTCTTTTTTATTTTCCATTTTAATAAAACTTCTTTTGCTTCTGGTTTATGTCGGTTTTGGCATAATTAATTCAGCTCTAAATGCTTCTATTTTGTGCGTTAATGACCCTTTTCTTATTTAAATTAGGGCTATGCACCGATTTGTTCAGGACAGGAAGACTTTATCGTTCGTCGATTATATCATCGAGTTCAGGTACTTTAATTCACTCATTTATTTATTTTAAGAGCATGTTTTTATTACTATAATTAGAATCAAATTTCATTGATCTATTTATTAGAGGAAAAATAAGTTTTTTTAGCTATGTTTTTTCCATGTTACGAAAGATTAGTTTGATTTAGTTACGTTGGTGTTTTTTTTCCCATACTGTTTCATGTTTAGGATTGTTTTGGACGTCCGATTTCGAGTGCTCCGGACGTGTGGTTTGATATTGTCCATCGTTACTCCAATGACCATAACAAGACAATGAGGTGAGAACACCGAGAAAGTAACTCTTTATATCAAGAAATAATATATAAATTATACTACAAATAACTCACCTAGTAGCTTAGATTCTTGACACTTTCCATTATTAGATGGGGCATTGTTTTTATTAGTTTTTTATAATTGTGTGCTGAGCAGACGGACATCGAAGGTGACCAGGTGTCTGAACTTGGGATCGTATAATTATCTCGGGTTTGCTGCGGCTGATGAGTATTGTACGCCTCGTGTAATTGAGACATTGAAGAGGTTTTCTCCGAGTACTTGCAGCCCTCGTGTTGATGGAGGTATGTGTTTATCATTTCCAACCTTTTTCTTTCCTCGTTGTGTTCTGGGTGTTTCTTATTGAGTAATCCAAGTTTTTTTGTTATTTTTTATATTATTATTATTATTACTATCAGGAACGACTACATTGCATAAGGAGCTGGAGGAGAGTGTTGCAAACTTTGTTGGGAAGCCTGCTGCTATAATTTTTGGCATGGGCTATGCCACAAACACTGCCACTCTCCCTGTTCTGATCGGAAAAGTATTTGCATAATCCTAGTTGTGGGTTGTGTAATATGTTACGATAGCATTGGAATTTTCATTTTTGATTTTTTTTCACAGGGAGGGTTAATAATTAGTGATTCATTAAACCACAACTCAATTATCAACGGTGCTCGAGGTTCGGGAGCAACAATTCGGGTTTTCCAACACAATAGTAAGTTGAATGTGATAGTCGTTTCCAGTATCCGAAATAAATATTTCCGTGTTCTCATGCATTGGGATCTGGTTACCCACGTTCCGCTCAGCGCCGTCACACTTGGAGGAAGTTTTGAGGCAGCATATTGCGGAGGGGCAACCAAGGACACATCGGCGATGGAAGAAGATTGTTGTCCTTGTGGAGGGTATTTATAGTATGGAAGGGGAACTCTGCAAGCTTCCGGAGATTGTTGCAGTATGCAAGAAATATAAGGTGACAGATGGATTATAGTAAATAGTATTACTGTGTGCATCTTGAATTTGTTACGTTACAAAAGAGGTGGATTACAATCAATGGAAGTTGAATCTGAAAGTCATGTAAAACATTTTCTGCTGTTTTTCGATCTACTTCCTTAACGGGCTTTTGCATTTCCAAGCTCCTTGATTTTTTCTGCTTAATGGAGTTAATAGAATCTTCTTTTTATCCCCTGTTTGTTGCAGGCGTATGTTTACTTGGACGAGGCTCATAGCATTGGAGCAGTTGGAAAAACAGGGAAAGGTGTTTGTGAACTCTTAGGAGTGGATACAGCTGATGTCGATGTTATGATGGGAACTTTCACAAAATCTTTTGGATCTTGTGGGGGTTATATTGCTGGATCTAAGGTTTGTAACTTGTGCACCTCTGTTCTGTTTGTGCTTTGTGCTTTCTGGGAAGAGTAATGCTGATGCGTGTCTTCGATAGCAATTCTTCTTTCCAATGACATATTCCAATTTTCAGATTATTTTGTAGTAGATTATGCAAACTTGTTTCTAGTGGATTCATATATTTGATCTTATTTGAATAAATTCCCAATGGCTGAGGTTTGCCTATTACTTTCAGGAACTAATCCAATATCTTAAGTACACTAGTCCAGCACATTTATATGCAACTTCAATATCGCCTCCAGCTGCACAACAAATCATATCATCCATAAAGGTTATTCTGGGAGAGGATGGTTCTGGCAGAGGTGTTATAAAAAGATCCTTTCTTTCTTTCTTTTCTGATAATAGTAAGAAGTCTTTCTAACAATTTTGTTTTGCTCGACATTGTTTCACTTTAGGGGCTGAAAAACTTGCAAGAATACGTGAAAACAGCAACTTTTTCAGATCAGAGCTGCAGAAAATGGGTTTTGAGGTTATTGGTGATTATGATTCACCAGTGATTTCAATAATGCTTTACAATCCAGCAAAGATCCCTGCTTTTTCTCGGGAGTGCCTCAAGCAGAATGTGAGATCCTCCTTATTTATCATCATTTCTGTTCTTGTGGATGTCACTAGTTACTAAGATAACACGTGCTGTCACAGGTTGCTGTTGTGATGTCTGGTTTTCCCGCTGTCCCTCTACTTTTGTCAAGGGCACGTATTTGCATATCTGCCTGTCATACCAAGGAAGACCTTCTCAAAGCATTGGAGGTATGTGTGACTTTTCTTCTATTACATTGATGGTATTCTCCTCCTTTTTGTGGTTTTGCTATTTCCCCACCATCATTATCGAAGTCTTCGTGCATAATTTTGCTCTTAAACCACTGTCAGTTTTAAGACTAGAGACTCCAATCAGCCCAGGGATAGGGTATGGTTGGTTGAGCTTGAAATGGGAAAGTAATGGCTACCAGTTTACAAATATCCACTTATTTCCCTTTCCTTTTTTCTGTTTAGTTTTTTTTTTGTGTGGCACTGAATTGACAGAATTTGCATGGTCAATTCTCTCTTTTCGGGCAGGTTATCAGTCAAGTCGGTGATCTTATTGGCATAAAGTACTCCCTTGCTGGGTCTAATAAGCAGCATCAGGAGCAAGGTGCAAAGAAGTTGGAGTGAGACTTGAGAATCCAATCTCGGTTAAATTGTTTTATGACATGAAAGCTTTGACCTAAGAATTCGAGTAGCATATATGTGCTGTATTGATTAGAATTCCTCTAGCGAATCAGAAAATGCTGTTGCTGTCCTGCTAGCATCGAAGCTTTGTTCCATTATTTTGATTTTGATGCGTTAAAAAATAACTTGAGATCTTGAGTATTTTTATTATTTGATGTGTTCTTTACTGTATTTTATTATATGTAAGTATAGATTTTTTTATTCGAAGTTATGTTTTTCCCCATGCAGGTGAGAGTCTGGCAATTTAATATACAGAAACAGATGTAATATGAATCAATTCCCATATAATCGTTCCCACTTCTTTAGAATTCAGATAAGACGTTTATGCATTTTAAGCTGTCATTTTCAAGGCTTGGAGCTGCTTCAGAGCCTCAAGTAAACGAACTGTATTGAGGCTGCAATCTGCATGCTTCACGAAATTCCCTGTAGTGAATTGCCATGATAAATTTGTTAAATGCTTTGATTCATACCTCCAGATATTTCATAAGCATGTCTTCAACAAGAATGCAGTTGTTCAAATGATTTCAAAACATGCGATGGGACTTCATTCTTGTCGCTCAGGCTGCAATCTCATTTTTACACTGTGAATATTTAATTTTATTAATCCAACTCTGATTGATCGAGAGCATCCCTAAGGTTTCAGAGCTTGCTATTATACCCTCCAGTAGTTCTTCATTGCAGCTCTGCAGTTTTTCATTTGCTATTTCTAGACTTGAAATCTTCTTGGATCAACTTACTATTAAACCCTGTTTTCTGTTCCATCGCCTCGACCATGCCTTTGAGCTTTTCTATTTCCTCTTTCTCAACTTCTCTCTCTGCACAACTCTTTCTAGCATTAGGGTACCTCGTCTCATCTTCTTCGTTCTTTATTCTTCCTCTGAAGTTTCTTGTTTTGCTCTCTCAAGCCTTCATGACATGGATCAGACTGGATTTCTCCTTAGCTTGTCGACTTTCAATGCCCAAAGACTGTGATGTTTGGAGGCTCGACCCTTTTGCCGCACGAGGTGTAGACTTTTCTTTCTTTTTTTCCGCTATAAAGAGTAGCCTTCGATACAGAAAAATTGTTCTTAGCATTTAGTCATTTATATTCTTGGAGAAACAAAGTTTAAAATGAGAATCATGTTTCATCCCTTGGAGAAAATCAAAGGGTCGAAGAACTGATTCAATGCAAGTTGATCGATCAGCATGCCACAACAAGGAATTTGGATTCTTCGTGAAAGTTGTAATTCTCTATGTATAGATGAATTTGGGTTTTTAAATTGTCTGATTTCAATATCAAAAGCTCAAGATATTCATATTTGAATGTTGTTGGGAAAAGTACTCAATAATAGGGAACCAATTTTGCGGATTACCAATCTAGTCCCAAACCTTTTTCCCTCTTTGTGCAATCAAATTATAGGATCAAACAATCAACAATATAATGCAAATAATCAAACACATCAACACCAAGATTTTACGTGGAAAACCCAATGCGGGAAAAAACCACGGGACCGTAGGCCACTTAAAACTTCCACTATCACAAATAATGGGTTCACAATATTCTTCCTTAGATTCAACTAAGGGCTACAACATATATCATCAAGAACAACCTATTCTTGGAATACAACAAGATTAAAGAGAACAAAGTTTGAGAAAAGGCTCACAATACTGACAGCCCCGTTTTCTGTCAAAACGGATAACTTCCACAACTCCAATCTTCGATCCAACCGTTCAGAATGAAGATTAATGTGTCTAGAAGCCTCTGTCCAAATATCAGCTCGATCCAACGGTTAACGAACTGGAAATCAAAGAAACAAGATGGTTTGTTCAGCAGCCACCACTTTTTCTTTCTCCCTCACTTTTCTCTTTTTGTCTCTTGTCAAGTATAAAACCCTAATACCACATTTAAGTGATGTGGCAGCCCCCCTTTTAATTTAAATGGTGCGGGACCACCCAACAAATGTCTAGTGTAAAAACAGAGAAACCTGCTCTGAGAATGATTTTGATCCTAGTTTGCAGGTCTTATTCAAGAGACCCGATTTAATGTTTCGAGGATTTATCCAGATAATCAAAAATCAATTATAAATTTGAAAAGATTATTTAGTCTCGTTGAAAAAAGAGAGGTGGGAATGGTTCAAAAAACATCATAATAATTTATCCGGATAATCAAAAATCAATTTTAAATTTGAAAAGATTATTTAGTCTCGTTGAAAAAAGAGAGGTGAGAATGGTTCAAAAAACATCACAATAACTTTTTGTACTTGACTGCCATGCAGGATTAAATTTTTTTCTTTTCACAAAATCAATGTCACTGTTTTTTTTAACATAGATTTAAGGGTGGATAAATTCTTCTGAATTTGCACTAAAAAAATGATTTTGCCGCTATTATAGTTTTGTTCTTCAAAATGATTTTTAACCAAGCAGACTGTGCGTATATTCTATTCTTCAAAACCATTTTTCTCATTATGGATCCTTCATGAAAGTTGTATTTCTATGCATATGGATGAACTTGTATCTTTGAATTACTTGATTTCGATATCAGAAGTTCAATATATTCTCATTTGAATTTATAATGTAAAAGTAGAGAATCCAAATTGCTTACTGTTGATGCCTTCAGGCACGACCCGATTTCTTCAAGACCCTGCAAACATAAAACTGGATCGGAATTTGACTTCCGGTCAGCCCTCCGACGATCAAGTTAGCTTCCCTTCAATTAATAATAATAATAATAATAAATAGCTGTTTTGTGGGGGTGTGTGTTTATCATTTTTTATTTTATACATGCCATTTCCGTTTATACTTGTGCCCCGAGGATGTCCTGCACCGCATGCATTGCTGGAGCCATGCTACTCAAATTGAAGCATCTACAGCTTGATTATAGAATTTAGTAGGCTTTTCGATCATTATCACAAATCATTTTTACTTGCCATCCAAAATATGTGGTTGAATATCTAGTTATTATATGAAATACCAGAATATAATATATATTATTTTCTAACACACTTCTCCGGGTGAAAATCCTTTAGACTTGAAACTTGCACACAGACTTATACTATTTTGTGTTAAATTTTTATCAAATAGAATAAGAGTGGTGAAATTCGAACTCATGACTCTTGAGTCAACAATACTCTGATATCATGTTAAGAAACCATCTCTGAAATCCACATAATATTTGGTGATCCGAAACAGATCCCTCCCTTCAAATAATAATAGAAGAAAATTCAAACTCTGAGAATTGACCAAAGAAATTTGAATGCCATATAATCATAATCTTCTTCATTCTCTCTCACTAGTACTAATCAAAGGTACTTCACCAAAAAAATCTAAAATCACAACTACTCCTGGTATTGTGTAAGCCAGAGAGAGAAGAGGAGACGAAAAATGATTAAAATTCCATATTTTTCCGCTTTGAGCACCTACTTCAGCTTTGGATTACTCTTCGTTTTTGGCCATGTCCGTGATTTCTTTCGTAAAATCTTCGATTTCTTCCACTCCAGCAATCTTCAGGTCCTCCTCTTTTTTTGTTTTAATAAAATTTCTTTCGCTTCTGGTTCATGTCGTTTTTGGCATAACTCAGCTCTGAATGCTTCGGTTTTGTGCGTTAATGATCCTGTTCTTGCTTAAATTAGGGCTATGCACCGATTTGTTCAGGACAGGAAGACTTTTACGTTCGTCGATTATATCATCGAATTCAGGTACTTTAATTCATTCATTTAGTTATTTTAAGAGCATGTTTTTTTTTTCTTTTTATTATTATTATTATTAGAATCAAAATTGATTTATTAGAGGAAAAAAACGTTTTTTTAGCAATGTTTTTTCCATGCTACGAAAGATTAGTCTGATTTAGCGTATTGTTTTCCATGTCTTTTCATGTTTAGGATTGTTTTGGACGTCCGATTTCGAGTGCTCCGGACGTGTGGTTTGATATTGTCCATCGTTACTCCAATGACAATAACAAGACAATGAGGTGAGAACACCGAGAGAGTAACTTTTTATATTAAAAAATAATTTATAAATTATATCTCGTCACTCATTTAGTTATAGTATGAGAACTGTTTTATCCTTATAGTTATTTATATAATTTAAAAAATATATTAAAAAATAATATAAATTATACTCACCTAATAGCTTAGATTCTTGACACTTTCCATTATTAGATGGGGCATTGTTTTTATTAGTTTTTTATAATTCTGTGTTGAGCAGACGGACATCGAAGGTGACCAGGTGTCTGAACTTGGGATCGTATAATTATCTCGGGTTTGCTGCGGCTGATGAGTATTGTACGCCTCGTGTTATTGAGACATTGAATAGGTTTTCTCCGAGTACTTGCAGCCCTCGTGTTGATGGAGGTATGTGTATCATTTCCAACCTTTTCTTTCCTCGTTGTGTTCTGGGTGTTTCTTATTGAGTAATCCAAGTTTTTTTTTTTTTTATATTATTATTATTATTACTATCAGGAACTACTACATTACATAAGGAGCTGGAGGAGAGTGTTGCGAACTTTGTTGGGAAGCCTGCTGCTATAGTTTTTGGCATGGGCTATGCCACAAACGCCGCCACTCTCCCTGTTCTGATAGGGAAGGTATTTGCGTAATCCTAGTTGAGGGTTTTGTAATATGTTTACGATGGCATTAGAATTTTCATTTTTTTTTTCACAGGGAGGGTTAATAATTAGTGATTCATTAAACCACAGCTCAATTATTAACGGTGCTCGAGGTTCAGGAGCAACAATTCGGGTTTTCCAACACAATAGTAAGTTGAATGTGATTGTCGTTTTCAGTATCCGAAATAAATATTTCCTTTTTCTCATGCATTGGGATCTGGTTACCCACATTCCGCTCAGCGCCGTCTCACTTGGAGGAAGTTTTGAGGCAGCATATTGCGGAGGGGCAACCAAGGACACATAGGCCTTGGAAGAAGATTGTTGTCCTTGTGGAGGGTATTTATAGTATGGAAGGGGAACTCTGCAAGCTTCCGGAGATTGTTGCAGTATGCAAGAAATATAAGGTGATAGATGGATTATAGTAAATAGTATTACTCTGTGCATCTTGAATTGATTAGTTTTTGCCTGGAAATTTTGTGATTTGTTTTTAGGGAAATTTCTTTGCTACGTTACAAAACAGGTGGATTACTAGAATAATCGGTTGCCATTTGTAACGTCTGTTTTTAAATTCTGCTCCCTTGTTACAGTCAATGGAAGTTGAATCTGAAAGTCATGTAAATATATTTTCTGCTGTTTTTCGATCTACTTCTTTAACAGGCTTTTGCATTTCCAAGCGTGTTGATTTTCTGCTTAATGGAGTTAATAGAATCTTCTTCTTATCCCCTGTTTGTTGCAGGCGTATGTTTACTTGGACGAGGCTCATAGCATTGGAGCAGTTGGACAAACAGGCAAAGGTGTTTGTGAACTCTTAGGAGTGGATACAGCTGATGTCGATGTTATGATGGGAACTTTCACAAAATCTTTTGGATCTTGTGGGGGTTATATTGCTGGATCTAAGGTCTGTAACTTGTGCTGTTCTATTTACTAAGAGTTCTACAGAACGTGCTTTGAGCTTTCTGGGAAGAGTTATGTTGATGCGTGTCTTCGATAGCAATTCTTCTTTCCTTGACCACTAGTTTGTTTTAACCCTTAATTACAATCGGCATTTTATAATACCAGACCTAGCCTATACTTTCTTCTTTTGCAATATGAAACTTCAGTATATGATTTTGATTTATTTTTCTCTTTCTTTTCTTGATACCTACCCACTTGGAAGGGTTTGACATCATTGATTTGTCCATGAGTACTTTTCCTCTAGCCATGCTGACTAGTCGAGTTAGCAGCCAGCTTGGATGCTCTCTTTGCCTTGAGAAAATATTATTCATTATGTTCTGTTTTTTCACGTGAACCACCAAGTGGAAGTCACCATCTGATGAGGAAGACTGTGATAAACTTGTATAGTTTAGAACATGTTGGCGGATAATCCTTCTTAACCGTATCATGAGTACTATCATTTTGCTTTGTCACCACTAGTTCTAGAAATTCTGAAGGATATTGGTGGTTGTTGACGCCATATGAACTATCTTTGCAATGCCATATTCCATTTTTCTGATTATTTTGTAGTAGATTATGCAAACTTGTTTCTAGTGAATTCATATATTGATCTTATTTGAATAAATTCCCAATGGCTGAGGTTTGCCTATTACTTTCAGGAACTAATCCAATATCTTAAGTACACTAGTCCAGCACATTTATATGCAACTTCAATATCGCCTCCAGCTGCACAACAAATCATATCATCCATAAAGGTTATTCTGGGAGAGGATGGTTCTGGCAGAGGTGTTATAAAAAGATCCTTTCTTTCTTTCTTTTCTGATAATAGTAAGAAGTCTTTCTAACAATTTTGTTTTGCTCGACATTGTTTCACTTAAGGGGCTGAAAAACTTGCAAGAATACGTGAAAACAGCAACTTTTTCAGATCAGAGCTGCAGAAAATGGGTTTTGAGGTTATTGGAGATTATGATTCACCAGTGATTTCAATAATGCTTTACAATCCAGCAAAGATCCCTGCATTTTCTCGGGAGTGCCTAAAGCAGAATGTGAGATCCTACTAATTTTCTCATTGTTTTCATTGTCATGTAGATATCATGTATTCATCAGATTTTGTAAGGGCATTCATGATTCTAATTTTCATTAGCTGCCTTATGTATCATCATTTCTGTTCTTGTGGATGTCACTACTTACCAGGATCCATCGTGCTGTCACAGGTTGCTGTTGTGATGTCTGCTTTTCCAGCTGTCCCTCTACTCTTGTCCAGGGCACGTATTTGCATATCTGCCTGTCATACCAAGGAAGACCTTCTCAAAGCATTGGAGGTATGTCTGACTTTTCTTCTATTACATTGATGGTATTCTCCTCCTTTTTGTGGTTTTGCTATTTCCCCACCATCACTATCGAAGTCTTTGTGCATAATTTTGTTCTTAAAAACCACTGTCAGTTTTAAGACTAGAGACTCCAATCAGCCAAGGGATAGGGTATGCTTGGTTGAGCTTGAAATGGGAAAGCAATGGCTACCAGTTTACAAATATCCACTCATTTTCCTTTCCTTTTTTCTGTTTAGTTTCTTTTGTGTGGCACTGAATTGATAGAATTTGCATGGTGAATTCTCTCTTTTCGGGCAGGTTATCAGTCAAGTCGGTGATCTTATTGGCATAAAGTACTCCCTTGCTGGGTCTAATAAGCAGCATCAGGAGCAAGGTCCAAAGAAGTTGGACTGAGACTCGAGAATCCCATCTCGGTTAAATTGTTTTATGACATGAAAGCTTTGACCTAAGAATTCGAGTAGCATATATGTGCTGTATTGATTAGAATTCCTCTCGAGAATCAGAAAATGCTGTTGCTGTCCTGCTAGAATCGAAGCTTTCCTCTTGTTTATCTCTGTGCTCTCATGTCGTGTCATCTGTAACCTTACTGTAAATTTTGCTGCTGCTTTTTTTTTTCTTTTCCCATGCAGATGAGAGTTTAGTAATTTAATATACAGAAACAGATGCGATATGAATCAATTCCCATATAATCGTTTCCACTTCTATAGAATTCAGATAAGACGTTTATGCATTTTAAGCTGTCATTTTCAAGGCTTGGAGCTGCTTCAGAGCCTCAGGTAATCGAGCTGTATTGAGGCTGCAATCTGCATTGATTTGCTTCACGAAATTCCCCGTAGTCAATTGCCATGATAAATTTGTTAAATGCTTTGATTCATACCTCCAGATATTTCATAATTAGCATATATTCAACAAGAATGCTGTTGTTCAAATGATATTTTTTTTTTAGAAACCAATTATATATATATATATATATATTTGGCATATTTATCATTATTTTTTATTTTTTTAATTTTTAATATTTATCACTCTGTATTTGGTATATTTATCTCAAGTCTTTGTATAATATTGTTTTTAGAAAAAGGTGTGAAGAAAAATATTACAAAGCAATTGCAGCTTTGTTCCATTTTTTGACACGTTAAAAATTAACTTGAGATCTTGTGTATTTTTATTAATTCATGTTATCTTTACTGTATTTTATTATATGTAAGTATATTTTTTTTATTCAAAGTCATATTTTTTACCCGATGTCAAAAAAAACACGTTAATAACATCTATACATTAATTATTTAGTGTTAGAAAAAAGAATTATTCAACTTATAACAAGCGAATTGAATAGAAATATTAACACTTTGTTTTTTTTGTATTTATTAACTCATGATTCTAGATGTATACAATTAAATGTATGCATAGATTTTTTTATATAATTATATTTAAAAAAAATACATTTGGAAAGCTTATATATTTATTTATTGCCAAAAACAATTATTCGAACTGCAATGAAGTGCATGTCAAATAAATAGTAAAATACTAAATTATAATATCGAATTCAATTATACTTTGGAATAATTTAATTAATAATCTTGATTGTCCTCAAGGGGCGTGATGTTGTGGCAAAGGGCTTGAGATATAGACAATAAGTCTTGAGTTCAAGTCAGAGCGTGTATTTCTTGTAAGAATTTGGGACATCCGGGATTTTACTCTCTCACCTAAACCCACAAAGTACGTTTTCCGAGGGTGGAGTTTCCTCGAATAAAAAAAAATCTTGATTATAATTTTTTTACTTCAAAAAACATTTTTTCATTAATGAAAAAATAAAATCTATAATTATGTTATGATAGATCACGATTTACTATAAATAAATTAAACAAAAAAAGAGTGAGCTATTTAAAACAAGTTCCAAAAAAGAAAGATTGACTATAGAGTCAAATTCACCTTGTGAGTAAAAGGCAGTCTTCGCAAACAAACCATAAGACAGTAAGTCGGTGCTCACTATTATTATTTTCTTTCTTGGAACAGCGATAAACTCAAATTACCAAGACTGATCATTATATCAGCTTTACGACAAGAAAAAATAATAGGAATTCTTTTAATTATTTAAAAAATATTCTTTTGTTTTTTCCCTCATATTTAACTTTATTTAAAAATCTATTTATTTTCTTTTTGTATCTTATGTAATAGTTATCATATAAGTTAAAAGTTTGAGAGTGCTTTGCTCTGGTTATGTCCAGTCATCGGTTGTTTGGAAAATTACTTTACAAGTCTTTTAAAAAATATATTTTTTTGATATTGTTAAATTATTTTAATATGTTAATATTAAAAATAATTTTTAAAAAATAATAAATATATTTTTTAAAAAATATTTTAAAAAGTAATTTCATCACCGCTCTGCATGAAATTAAGGGCCTGTTTGGGAGAGCGGTTGCGGTAGCTTTTCAAAGTGCTTTTCGTGCCGAAATACATCAAAATGATATTTTTTTATTTTTTAAAAAATCATTTTTGACATCAGCACATCAAAATGATCTAAAAACACCAAAACATATTCATTTAAAATAAAATAAAAAATTGAATTTCAGCAAAACAGCGGTTTGGCCGCAGTGCCAAAGGCTCTAAATTATACATTTTGGGCCTCGTGTTATGGGTGATCATTGTTATTCCGACCATCATTATTAGCAACAAGCACGGAAAGAGAGATTTCCCTCGGTGGAAAAAGCCAACAAAATTTCAACCCTAGGCATGGCCGATTTTAGGCTTCCAATTTTTTTTTATAGTAAAACGTTATGGGTGATCATTGTTATTCCGACGATCATTCTTGCCAACAAGCACAGAAAGAGATTTCCCTTGGTGGAAGAAGCCAACGAAATCTCAGCCAGGTGTAACAGGGTAAAATGAGCACGAGATGCAAACTTCGGCAAGTTGATAAAAACAGTGCTTAAAGGTACTTGCAGTCGTGATAACGATGAAAAAAATTGGTAATGTAGATTTGTGTAGCTGTAGATTCGTCATGAAAAATCGACATCGTAGATTGTTAACAAACATGGGTTGGACATAGGATTGTCCAAGTTAGACAGGAAAAATTGTCAGGAGATAGGCTGACGAGAATTGGAGCTGATACAGAATTACAGACATTCGGCAGCATAGACATGCACGCAAATGCGAATTGACATCGCAGACATTGTCAACCTGCACGCAAGTGCGAATTTGGTAGCGCGCAACAACGTTTGCAAGTCAGGGGTTCGACTTAGCACAATCTGAAACTTGGATGAAGGACTGTCCAAGACATGTGAAAGACCCAACAACAAACACAATAGAAGCTGACAATTGGGACTTTCAGGTGGACATGCAGAACATGTGTGATGTGCTGCATAATTTTTTTGTTTACGAGATTAATAAAAGTTAGGAAAAAATTCATCTAAAACTTATTATGCACTTTGATTAACTTGTTCTTCTTGTGTATTTCGCTTGTCTTTTAACTTGGGAATGTGAGGAAAACCTCTTAGAGTGGGAAAATACTTAATTACTAAATAAACAAGAGAGAAATTGATGAGAAAAATCTAAGTCTAGCAGAGAGCTAGGTTGCCAAACGGGTTTATTTGTGAATCAAAAACTTTACCCCTTGACACTAGTCATGGCTTCCGATTTTTTTTTTCTTATAGTAAAATTGGTCCACAGGCATTCCGCGTATGGTGACTGAAAGGCGGCCTAAAGGCTGAAGAATATGTGCAAGAATAGGTCCACAAACTCCATGACTGTGAAGTCACAACCACTTTTCTCGTCAAGACAAAAACTAATTGTATTATCAAATAGTTTCATAGTTTATTTTATATTATAGAAATTTCCAAAGCAAGAAATGATATACAAATAATAAATAGTATTCGATGAATTAATATATCAAGTGTAATGATAATAACTACAAGTGTAATGAGTGAATGACAGCTCCTTTTTGGTAGATCCCACGATGAATGGTCGTTGAAATCCACCAAACAATAACACTAATTATCCCCAAATATTATATTTTAATAAAAACCATATTATGTAACCTAATCTAGTTTAATCTACAAAAGAAGAAAAGCAAGGCATGATGCCATGATTAACCCAGTTAGACCCCACCTCGAGTGGACACAATGGGCACCACCACTACCGCTACCGGTCTCTCTCTCCTGGACGGGCGGTGCCGATGTGCCGTTAAAATTCGGATTACTGCCGTACAATGTTTGGATCCCTTCAACGTCGTCGCTGGCCAATTCAACTTTCTTTGTCCTTGAAGAAATACTAGGGTACATGATAGACTCCTCCACAGAGGAATGCCCTAACCCTAACAAATGCCCAATCTCATGCACTGCCACGGACTCCAAATCAACAGCTGACGTCACCGCTGATGTACGGACATCACCGGTTACAAACCAATTCTCGTCACCGTCAAGGTGGAGCCGTCCATTTGGGGGAGAAAAAGCATGTGCTAGTGTCCCCAAGACCCCATCAAACGGCTCTCCATCTCCATGATCGCCAGCGAAAAACGAAATCCGGATATCAGCTTCGTAGATAGAATCCGTCTGTGTGAAAGTCAAGGGAATCACCGTTGACCACCGGTCGAAAGCGCGGGAGAAAACGGTCTTGACCTCGTCGGTTAGTTGATTTTCGGGCAAAAACCAGTAGGTTAAGGCTTGTTTTCTCCAACGTGGCCTGCCAGTGAAGAAGCTGTAATGAGAGACCGTGTGAATGTGATGGCTTGACGAGGTATTATTGGTCTTGCCAGAGTTCATACTCGTAGAGCCATTGATTATATCCGGATTGCCGCATCTGGGCCGCAAGATGTGGTTCACTGTTTGGTCGTCGAGTTGACCGGTGATGTTAAGGTTGAAGTTTTGCTGGTAAGTTTGGAGAGCAGATTCC
Source organism: Salix brachista (assembly GCA_009078335.1). Taxonomy (NCBI): domain Eukaryota; kingdom Viridiplantae; phylum Streptophyta; class Magnoliopsida; order Malpighiales; family Salicaceae; genus Salix; species Salix brachista. The sequence continues at coordinate 15,909,362 of CM018586.1, forward strand.
AGGTTGTCGTCGAACACATCGGTGAAATTAGAGAGGGAATTGGGGATGTAGCCGAAGTATTGGAAGTAGTGTTTGAGCTTGGCTAAGCCGTCGTATTTTTTACCTGCGTGGCAGCCGGCAAGCTGTTGGAAGAAACCCCACGGATTAGCGGTGGTGTTCTTGAGCAAGTCTTCTGGGATTGAAGTGATGTTAGGGAAAAAGTGAGCAGAGATTGAAGGAGCTGAGTCAAGTGAGAGTAGAAGAAGAATTGTTCCAATTATGAAACGATGATGGTGTTGCCGTGGTTTTGTCATGATTGTGTGGCTTTGAGTTCTCGAGAAAGAGAATTCGCCAACAAAGAGATGTTTTTGGTTTAGATTGGAAGAAATCGAGAAGGGATTTTGAAGTAGCAGAGGAGAGGTGCGACGATGGTTAATTAAAGAAGAGGAAGATTCCGAGTCTCTACCGGAATGAGTGCCTGATTGGTAGAGGAGGCAGGAAGGAAGCCGGCATCAGCGACAGCAACAACGACAATGGACTTCTTGTGTTTGTTGGTGTTATTTTCTCCAAATTATAATTATGTTAATACGCGGAGGAATTTATCTCGTTTTGAGTGCTTCCACTTTTGCTGGGGTCTAGTGTTCTTTATTTATGGTCACGGGGATTGAATTTCGACGAAGTTGGCAAACTTCTGATTAGTCCTCCAACTGTTGATTTTACCAATTGGGTCTCCGAATTGAAGATGACATTGAATGGTGCATGGGCTCTTCATGTGTTTTCTCATTGGCCCTCATGATCCCCACAAGACTTGAACATGAAATACCTCATTTTTTTCACTCAATGCAAGAACAATTAGAATAATAGATTAAAGGAATAAGTGGATATACTTTACACTTGCTAATAGGGAGAAATTTTAGGCCGGGGGGGGGGGGGGGGGGGGGTGGACTCATCAAGAAACTATATACAGTTAGAGGACTAATCTAAGGTACGTACTCCAGAAATATTATTAATTTTAATGGCTACTTGACACGATATTACATGTGAAAAATAGAAAAATTAATAAAAAAGGAAAAATAATAATCACCTTTTGAACTGAATTTTAAGTCATGGCGACAACTCTATATTATATAGAATTGACTTTGTGGTGTGAAGCCTCCGGCCGGCAGAGAAGAAGTCTGAGACAAGTCAAACTTGGAGGTTCAACAGTTTCTTGCAATGGCCTTTAATTGTGACGAGGCTCTTTCATTACATGGCATTATTTTATACACGTAGGGTTAGGTAATTAAGCAATCGGAGAATGGTCAATCTTGTATCAATTCAATGTCACCAGATCAGGATTCTTCACATCTCGGTTTCAGACTGGAGAGTTGACGAGTATCAGCTTAAATCAATTTGTTTTAATGGCTGCTGATGATTTTAAACGTGGAGCTATCTACATGTATAGTTAATAGAAATGACAGGTTCCATTAGTTTTCGAAAACACCGCATGCCATAAATAATTCTATTCTTTCTTTGCTCCCTCTTCTACTCCATCAGATTGTTAAACAATGCAGCAAGTTTTGACTTCTGATACAGCATTTTGCAGAGTGCAATCCACGGCGCAAAGGCCTTGTAATAAGAAGGTGATTGCCACTGTAGAGGGTATTTACAGTAGGGGTGAAAAAGAGCTGTTCGAACTTCTAGAGAAGAAGTCCAGTCTTGAGTCTTGACCTCAGAAAAACGATAGAAATTTGTCACGGGACTTTTTTACAATTATACACCTTGTAAATATTCTAGTCTTTACAAGTTTCTATGTCTACATCATGGGATATAAACAAAACTCTAAACTAGTAGATTGAATATAATATCACCATTTGCATGTCTGCCAACGAAACCTAAAAGCAATGACAAAAGGAGGAACAATGGAAAAGAAAATTCATTATTCACGAAGAGACATGTGATGCAGCCCTTAGAATGCTCCAAAATTTCTCTCCATTAACCAAGAATGATACTCAATCCCCTTTCCCAACGTCAAAAAAAATCATAAAATGATAGGTTTTGGCAAACATCTGCAAGTCATTCTATTTATTCCACATAAGAAGGATACATCTATAGCTAGCATTAACTTAGAATTGAGTGCATCTAGCATAACTCTTACTAAAACAAATTTCACTGGTACTCACTGAGGAACAAGCACCAAAGGGATGAGCTTCACCACTGTTCAGTTAGCTTGAGGCTTCTACATTGTTTCTTGATCAAGAATATCCCAACCTGAGTTATTTAACTAGTCTTCTCTGAATTTTTGCAGTCAGCTTAGTATTTCCTAGTCTCAAATATGAATAACAAATCACTGTCAGATGGGCAGATCATTTTCAGCTAAAATGGTGGTCAATTGAGATGCCACATATTAGAGAATCAACATTGAATGAAAATGATGACAGAAGAGCTTATAATAGCAGAACAATATAGAACTAACTAACATGCTCTGAATAAAGGCACTATGCATTGGATCACCAATGCAGTAACCCTAGTCTCCAAAAATATGAACTACATATACTCTTCTCGAATGTAACCTCTGTCGCTTTCAGAACCCACTCCACAAGATTTTTCCTAGTCACGGTTCACAAAGTATTCCACATACAACTTTAAAGTACCTTAACATGTTAGAAAATGCACTTCTATACACCACAAAAAGGTAGCTAGCACCTCTGGTAAACTCAGTGGACCTTAAATGTTGAAATCCAGACCACAGCGCATTAGATAGTCGCACTTCCTGCTGTCAGTTTCTAAAAACCACTAACTCTGAGCCCAATAGGAAGTCAATCTACTAATGTTGAGGAATGACAACCAGTTCTGGACTCTAATTACAGCAAGTTTATATAAGTTACTGAAGAGTTTTGGAAGACAATACCACCCAAGAGATGATTAAGGGAACAGGCACAGAAAATATCCAAACATCATGGACTATAAACAGCCTGTGAATATTACAGTTTTTTCTTGATTCACTAATTGTAAGCATGATTATTCACATTCAACTTTTGGCTTCGAGCTTCAACTAATCTGCTTTCAATCTCAAAAGGCTTTTGCTTTAATTTTGAATTCTATTCATAAGCATATTTAAAGCAATTTCCTTTTCATGAATTTGTCCAAGAATCAAATGAAGAAGTGGTATAGCTTCAGGCTCATTAAAACAGCCACAACTACTTCAACAAATCAACCCAAGGGCCATGTAATAGAATATTGCACTGAATTAAAAATGCATTCATATAGGGCAAGAAAGTAATACTAACCAAAACATCCTCCTAATGCCAAAAATTACTACTACTAATAGACGGAATGAAATAGGTCAAATTAAATTCAGACATGATGCATATTAACTACCATGTCTGGGAAAAGTTATTCATTAAAAAAAACCTCTACAGGCTCACCAAAAAACCATCAAGAAAACCCCTTTCCTAGCTTCTGAATCGCACAAAACATCTTCCTTCTAGACCCAACCGCATTGATCCCCATATCCTTCAAATCTTCCAATGTCAACATTGGCAAAACCTCATCATCCACCTCATGAATCTCAAAAACTGGTGCGTATCTCCCTAACCCTAAACTATTTAGCCAAATCCTCACTCCGTCCTCCCCTCCTCCACCACACCTCCCATTATTCCTATAATCTCTCGTATCATTATCAGATGGACCTGATAAATCATCGCCGTCATGACGATAATCATGATTGACATTACGATCATTCCTCCCCCTAATTAACCTCCTGTTGCAATGCACTTCCCTCCCATTCCTCTCATTCTCTCCTCCCAAATTATCAAGTGGATCGTGAATTCGGCTTTGTTCTTTCAGCAAACTCTCTGAATTCTCAACACCAAATTCTCTACAATCCTCTTCCTCCTCCTCCTCCCCCTCCTCTTCCTCTAAGTCTTCACCACCACTGTATTTCTCCTCCCCTTCACCACCATTACCACCACCACCACTACTATCATCAAATTTAGACACCCAATTAGACCTAACTCGCTTTGCACTAACATTCAAAGACCCTCTCTTTTTCGAAGAATGATTAACTCTCCAACTCCCGATTGCAACACTATCCAAATTAATATCATTATCCCCATCAAGGATTTCATTAAACTCACTTAAATTCGTTAAAGCTCGAGTCTTTGATGATTTACTTGCCTCTTTAGAGCCCAAACTCTGTTGTTGTTGTTTCCATTGCTTGTTACTGGTGCTGGCAGTTCTACGGTGGTGTTGGGGTTCATAAAGCTGGTCTCCACCGCCTATCTCGCCTAATCGGACACTTGGCCTCCGCTGCCTCTTTGGCCCCACAGTTTCAGATGATGTGAGTGCCCCTCCACCTCCACTGCTACCGCCGCCGCCACCGTTGTTTAGATGGGTCTCAGGTGGGTGTATCTCTTCCATTTAAAGATGGGATTTTGAAAAGACTCCTATTCAAAAAAAACTTAAAAATCTTTAGGGTTTGCTTTTGTTTATGTATTTCTTTTATGAGGTTGATTAAGAGAGAGAGGGGAAGAGAGGAGAGTGGACAGTAGAGTGAAGAGTTAGTGAGTGAGAGTGTGTCAAATGGGTTTGCTGGGTGTTTGACGCGTGTCTTAATATAGATTGATGGGGTTTCAGGAAGGAACCATGTGGACGAGGTTATGGTAATTTGTGAACGTAAAACACGTTGTGTTTTTCATTGTTTTCTTCTAATCATCATGGAATTATTCAACGATTTTCATGTAAAACACGTGGTAATTTGACTGTGTTTTTCAATAAATATATTAAATTCGTTATATAAATAATTTGTAATTTTTATATTATCGTGGAAGGACGAAAAACAATTCTCATTTTCTAAATTTAGTATATCTAAATTTTTAAATAATTCAATGTACCAATAGTAAAGTTGATATAACTTTTTTTTGTGGATGTTCCAAGACATAGTGCACTTGGGACTCGCACAATATCATTTTTTTTAGTTTTTTATTGAGTTATTGTTTAATTTATATTAATTGAAAATTGAGATTCTTCATTTTATTTATTTATTATGAGATTATCAAGACCTAATTTTTTATATTGGGATGATGTTTTATTTTATATGAAAAAAAATAGTTTTATTATTTGAAAAAAAAAAAAGGGGATCAAAATCGACAATCGTAAGTTTTATCTAGTTCTTTTTGAAATATCCTATAGGACTTTTCAAGTTTTATTTCCGGTCCTTTTAGTTTTGAACTTTCATGTTTTGATCTAAAAGTCTATTTTTCATTTTGTCTTGGGGTTTGGAAATGAGTTATTCATACTTTTATAGTTGTTGTTTTTTGTGTTTTCAAGTTAAAACAAATTAAAAAATAGGTTTTTAAGATCCTAATACTTGAACTTTTATTTTACGGTCACCAAAAATGGCTAAGAAATATTACAAATTATGACAAGTTATGTGTCATAGAGAACATGACAACATGTGATCTACTCAATAAAAAAAAAAATCAACTCAGGCATTTGGATTACTAGGTAGTTGGTTAGGTCTTTTTTTTTAATGTATTTCTCACTTGACATTAATTATTTTATTTGAATTTATTTTATATCATCTCTTGCATTTTCTAAATTATTTGGTTCAGTTTTTTAAATTATTTTTAGTGATTGTTATGTACATATCTTTAATTCTTTTTCTTTCATATTCATAAGAAAAAATTGTATTTGCATGATGTATTTATATAAATAAAAACTATTTGTTCTTGGTAAAAAAATGACCTCTAAGTTAAAAAAAAAAAAGAGGTAATAAAAAAAATCTTCATTAAATATTTGCATATTTATTTGTCTTTTACTTTAAGGATAAAGTTTAACTTTCCACTTTAGTTTTTACTTAGAATTAACAACTCTTTCTAAACTTATTGATTATTATATATTTTTTATTTTAATTTATTTTATTGATCATAAAACAATATCTCTATATTTTTTAATTAAAAAAAATCACGATACTTGAAATCGCATCCATAACATTGCTACACGATCCCGATATGTTTTTTTTTCTAGCCAGAAACTAGCCTACGCAGTTCATATTCTTTTGGGACTTCCGGGGCTCTTATCTCTTCTTGTCTATGCTCGCTCTTTTGAGGCATTAGATTGTTGTGATAATTTCAGCAACTTAACGGGTTTTGCTTTTATTTTCCCCCTTTCTTTTTTTATTAACTTGAATATCCAGACTAGTTTGCGCATATCCCAACTAATCTCACTGATCCTGAAGTTAACGATTATGTATACCTACAACAATCATCATATTAGCAACCACAAATCTCAAATTTGTGATCATAAGAAAAATAAACCTTTTAATCTCAACTACTAGATAGTTTCCCCCTTCTTTGCTATTATATGATGAGTTATCTTTCGGGTGGATATACAATGGTCGATTGCAGAATAAAAAATAGGTGACTATCAGATCAGTGTTCACTCACTTGTTCATAGCGATAGACCATGGATCATGAAACTCTGTTCGTGATTAAGAGGATGAAAGCTTTTGAAAAAAAGACCTTCGATGCTCAAAAGATGGGAAATTTCCCTTTTGCATTGTAAAAATAATTCGATTAAAGGGTGTTGTTGGGGAAGGAAAAAAAAGGGGTAACTATCGGGTGATTTACTGTGAAGATTAACGCAACAAGTTTCAGATTTTTAGTTTGTGTTAGAAAAGGTTACATGAATAACAAAAGCAGGTTTTGACAAAAAAAAAAAAAAAAAACATTTTGGTTCTATAATTCTATTCATCATGTTGCTCGCGAAGGTTTGTTTTTATAATCATATGATTTAAAAAAAAAATCACGACAATGAGAGACATGTACAAGAGGCAAAGCGAAAATGGTCCCACACAATTACAACAGAAAATGGTAACACGATTATAAGGAATCTGGCTTGACACATGAGAGGAATTGATTAAGGGATCAAAGGGAAAAATGATAGGGAGATGCTATTAGTCAAAAGAACAATGAAGCTACGCATACAATTAAAATTCTGGAAAAAAAATGATTTTCACCTAGCCTTCTGACTCATAAACCAAAATTTTGTTGAACAGATCAATTAAAGTACAGCAGCTAGTGAGTGGTTTATATTGGCCAGTAATTAACAGATTCATCACCTATTTCGGCGCAACTCTACCTTTCTTTGACTCAGTCTTTTGGCAGCGTGCAAAGGAGACCGTGTCCAGGATGATGCTCCAAAGGATACATGGTTGTGCCTCTAACGAAACTTTGATGATCTACCGCTGCCTTTCTGAGACCAGAGACAGCTGAAGACTTTCTTTTTGTTAGCTTCTTTCTAATGGAGCATGCACGCAGTGGGCCTTCAGATCCTGCTCCAACCCTCCTACAACACAAATAAGGAGCAAGAAAGCAGTTATTAACGATGAAGATGATGCCGTTTCAACAAAAGGAACACACTCCGAATATAGATTTCTATTAACTGTGAAGGCAAGCAGCTTTGCAAAGTTCCCTTGCCAAAAACCACGAGTTAATGCATATCTTCCTCAATCAAATAATTACTTCTTTCTCAGGTTGAATAGTTTAAATTTAACACAGCCTTAGTACGACAATCATTGACTTCAACAATTGTGTTTTGTGAATGACAGTACCAAATTTTACTTTTCCACTAGATGAAAATGGTTAAACTTCAAGATAACTAACAGTTGCTAAACTTTGGACACATCCCTGGCCATTGTTTTGTAACAGCATGATTCAAGTCATGTTTCTGGCAATTTAATAACAGAAGATGAAACACAACTAAATGAGCAACAATGGTACCTCAACAATTTCTCTGATGCAATTCTAGCGGCTGTAATTGTTCTCTGGCTTGGTACCCAATGGACAACACGGTTTGGATCAGCTCGCATAGGGGAATGGATTTTGATAAGCTTAGCAATCCACAAACAAAAGGTATCAGCCTAGTAATGAAATCCACCAGTAGCAAATTACAGGATTTCACATGTTAAAACATCTAATTATTTAAGTTTGGAAGCCTAGCATTTAATCGTATTGGAAGCCCGACAGACAGTCATTAATTAAATGGGAAAAAAGTAAGGAACTGATACTCGAGTCAGACCATCCATTCAGAATGCCTTGGGACATCAATGGTGACTTTATGTCCTTAAGGTTGCAATATTAGGATAACTAATAGATTTTGACCTAAAGAAAGAAAAGAAAGAAAGAAAAGAAAGAAAGAAAAGGAAATTTAGAGTTCATGTGAACGTACACCCAAGCACTCCATCATCTGGTAGTAAGCCCTTCCATGGAGAGGAGTGTGACCTTGCCTGGATTCTGAGAAATATCTTGTCCTGATATAACAGAAGGTTACCTGGTCAGGTTCCATAATAAAATTGCGGGAATAACTCTTTGCAAGATGTAAGTGTTGAAAGATTTTAATACCATTCTTTGTATCCTGGATCCACAGTGAAACCATACATATCGACTGACTCACAGATAGAGAGAGCAAATTCAAGAGCCTTGAGTCCAGTTCCTTTAGCTGCTGAGCCAAAAGATGCACCTAGCATGAGATATACAGGATTGTTTATTGGAACTTCCTACACAAGACAAGAGGAAAAGTCAAGCCAGCAAGAAAAACAGAAGAGAAAGGTCCTTCTAATTTTCATTAGATGGTTCTCTTAAAACAGTAATAATAGGAGTTTCCATTAGACAGTTCTCTTAAAACAGAAATAATAGGAGCAAACAGGTATATTTATAAACTCTACTCACTGGACAGTTTCCCGACATTTATAGAATTCTACACAAAATAACTGACAAGAATGAAACTTGATTGAGGTGAGTCTTCATAACCATATGGCAGGGTGGATTACGGTGGCACTTTGAAGGACAAATAGCATAATTAAAGGACAGAAAACCCAAGTATAAAACTTGAACAGGGCATCTTTGAGTAGATCCACTGAGTAAAATCAGTTTTAGTACATGTTACAAGGTGTTGCGTGAAAAAGGTTAGCTGAAGTCCTACAGTTGAAAAGAAATTGCAGTGGCATCAATTCTGTTCAATAAAAGTGATACAGGCTTAATGATTTTGCACTCAAAACAAGATGAAAGCTAATTAGATCGCTATGCAGATTGTTTTTGTATAACATAGATTCCAAGGATTTGTCTGCATACTTATGCAAGCCAAAAACTGAAATTCATCAACAAATTTTGACTTTCTGTGCAAGGTCAAAATTCCAAAATAAAAGGAAAATCATTTGTTAATTGACTATATTGGCTTCTATGAGAACAAGTTTTGGTGAAAGAAACTGTAGTTAAAAGAGAAGAGAGAATACAAACCCGAATCATCTTGTTCATAATGTCATGTATTGTTGTTTTAATCATCAAGACCTCCTTTCTTGTTTCTGTAGGATTCATAATATCAGAATTTTAGCAATACATGAAAGGCATGATAAGAAGTAGACTAGTGCATGTACCATCTAATTCTACAACTTTATCAAGGGCTTTAGCAGATCCCCTGTTAAGAAGACGAAATGAACTTTTCTTGCCCACATACTCAGTATAATTCTGTCATAACAAAATATCAAAGGAAAGAAAACTCGTCAACGAGATTTAGGGGATGTTAAGTGAGTGATAAAGTTTGTTTTTCAAAGTGTTTTTAGCTTGTAAATGCACAGAAATAATTTTTTTTTGTTTTTTTAAAATTATTTTTGACATCAGCACATCAAAATGATTTAAAAACATAAAAAATAATTTGAAGCAAAGAAAAAAATAAAAAAAATTATTTTTTTTCTAAAGCACTTTCGAAATACAAACAAGCTCATAAAGGTTGAAAAAGCAACTAGGTTGCTGGCAAAAAAAGAGAAGGAGAAGAAGAGCCTAACCTTGATTGGGGCACCATTTTCTCTAATTACAACATCATAGTCATCAATTTCCTTTCCAAACTTTGTTTTTAAAAGATCTCCAGAATTTCCAATGACAGCACATCGATCAAACTGCCTTGGAACATATGGTGGTGTCTCAGGGAGTACTAGTGAGAGTTTCTCCAAGCATAAAGTTTTGTTCTTGCATCGGTTACTGTGTTGCATAAATGAGGCACATCAGACTACAACTTAATGTCAATAGTCCTAGAGGCTCACAACAACCGAATTAAACATCAAAACTGAACAACCAAACCCATGTCCTGAGAATGTTTTTGACAATTTAATGAATGAAAATAAGTCTTGCTGGGAACTACTAGAAATTTAATAGTAATATAAATATAAAACCGCTGACATCTTAACAACAGATAAACTTTAAATTTCCTTTCCAAGAAAACCTCAAATACTTCCATCAGTTCTATTACAACTAATCATTCATCTTAATGAATGATTCCTGCTTTGAGTACCACTTCCAGTTCTTCTATGAATTATCTCCTGATTGGATGACACAATGTAAATCCTATCAACTTTATGTAGAAGATTAGTTCAAGTCATCACTGTCCCATTCCTATCGTTACCCTGTAATTTATCAAAAAAAAACTAGCAAATTAAAAGTACATACAGAAGTGCTCCTTTATTGATCCTACGCCAAGCATAGTCCTCCCATCCATTAGGTAAAGCATCAATGAATTCACTTGTGAGTATCGTAGTACTATTCCGCACCTGACAATTAACTCACTATATAATAAATCAATTGTACTTCACATCATAATTCAAACATAAAACACCACACAGCTCATTATCTCATAAACATAGTCGGAATGCCAGGTTAACAAAGCTTAATACTAAACACACACACATATGACGCAATCTCACCTGTTCCCATGTTGCCACAGCTTCACATAGATCAAATTCGAATGATAATCCTTCAAGCTCCCCTGTCTTAGGATCTTTCTGTTTACAGATAGAACATCAAACACACATCAAGATCACACACCCACATTTACATTGGGAATCATCATCAACTAGTAGGGACGGGAATGACACCCTCCAAATGTTAAAAATAAAAAAGAATCCCATCTCCCTCCACTAAGAACATAAACTTTGCCGCGTAAATTACTTGCAATTACACAATCCATTAAGTATATTTTCACTTTCACGTATACCCTAACACTAATGCCTAATAACATCAACAGCCATTTCTAAAATACTCAAAAGGGTAAAAAAGAAAGAAAGAAATGATACCCATTTGGGAACGGTGTCTCTTGGAAAATTTATAGTAACTTTACAGTAATCATTTCCAGTAGTCACAGCTTGTAGGCCTAATCCATTTACACTCTGCAGAAATTAGCAAATCAATGGGGGGGGGGGGATTCAACAGTTAGAAACACCACCAAATCTATACATTGCACTTCAATTCTAAGACTAAATTAAATTGCAAAAAAAATTAGAAATTACCACGCACTTCTTGAAACCGTTTTGTAGAGACTGCAGCGCTTCCAAATCTTGATCCGATAGTGAACTGGTCACATCTGATCATTATCGTACAAAATCAAAATACATAAAATTATTAATAAAGTTATAAATGTACGTAGTTGAAAGGAAATTATGTGTGAAAATAACGCACGTAGATCGGAGACGCCGGTGATATAGAAGAGAAGAGCAGAGAGACCAGAAGCTAAAGCTAGGAAGAAGACCAACTGCAATAACCTCATCTTTTTTTTCTTTTTACTCTGAAATTATTAAATTTGAATTCAAAATAAAAAATAAAAAAAATTAAGAAGGGGAAGGGGAAGCCATAAGCGAAAGCGAAATAAAGGAGGGATCGATCTGACTATCTCTTCTACTCTACAGCTGCCCGCTCTAAAATAATGGCTGTATTTGTATAGCAACTAGTACATTAATTTCAGTTTGGTCCCTTAACAAAACTACTCTTAATTGGATCCTATTTATCCCCGGTTAACAATAGTTGTCAAACCGATTTAAAAACTGACTCAAAAAGTAGCTTAGATTAATGAATCATTGGATAAACTCATGAGTTATTACATCGACCGAGTAAATTATTTTTATTTTTATTAAAATAATGTTGTTTGATTTAAAAAAAAATCAATGTAGCTGGGTTTAGCCGAATCAATCATGTTATTAATTTTTTTGCAATGACATCAAATATCATTAAATGAAAGAAATCATCATTTTTTTTATTTTAATTTTTTTGGTATTTTTAGATTATTTTGATGTGCTATTGTTAAAAATAATTTTTTAAAAATAAAAAATATATAATTTTAATATATTTTTGAACAAAAAATACTTTCAAAAACAACTCATACCATAATAATTCATGCAACACATCGGAATTGTAAATTTGGAAATTGTTTCCAATGAATTCTGTGGTAAAATTAATTATATACTATTCAATAAAATTAAAGCCCAACTAGCCCATCTAGAATGGTGGGTACTGGCTGTAATCTCCAGAAGCCCAAAGACTAGCTCCAATCCTAGACTAAACCAACCAGCTTCTAAAAGCCCGAAACGCTGATTTCAGTATCAGCCCATTCCAGGCCATAGCCCAAACTTTCAGTGATAAGCCCACATTGGGGCGAGCTACACAGGAGGCAGTCCCAAGAGGCTGCAATGTACACGAAGATGTTTATTATCCGAGTAACGGTTTAGAAGTTATCGGGTTGTTTGTAAAGATTTTTTTATTTAGTAATATATTAAAATAATGTTTATTGTTTTTGCAAAAATTATTTTTGATAATAATACATAAAAAATGATATCAAAATATCAAAACATTTTAATTTAAAATAATATAAAAAAAATTTAAATTTTCTTAAAAATATTTTTGAAGCGCAGTGTGAAGCACGGCTAACAAATGATTTGTCAATTGTGTATAGTGTTAAGGAACCATCTCATCTAAAAACTTAAGCTTATAAGTGAAGCTCCAGAATATGATTTATATTATTCTCTAACACACCCCCTCAAGTGAAAGCTCTTTGAGCTTGAAACTTGCACAGGTCCACATTACCTTGTGCTTGATTTTTTTTTTATCAAATAGAATGGGGGTGGTGAGATTCGAACTCGTGACCACTAGGTCAATAAGACTCTGATACCATATCAAAGAACCAACTCATCTAGAAACTTAAGCTATTAGATAATCCGATAAAAAAAAATAGATCCAGTTTCTGTGGTCCAGCGTAAGAATCCACAGTTTTGCGGTGCAAGAACGCCGGTTTGTGCCTGGACAAACCAGCAAGTTGGACAGTGGGTGTCTAGCTTGATGCTATCTGGTAGGCACCAGTCGACAAAAACAATGAAGATCAGTTGAATTAGAATGATTTTAAGCCCAGGGTTGCCTCTCTTTTTTGCATGCATGTACGTAAATCTTAGTTTCAAAAGGATGATTTTGCGTCTACATGAGTTTTTTTATTAGTTTTCTGATATGACAATTGAGCGGAGAGGATAGGGTTTTAAAAACTAATATGAACATTGTAAGGAATATCTCACTAGGAAATTTAAGTTCTTGGTAATATAAAATTATTTATATTATTCTCTAACATTTTTTCAAGTAAAAGTTTTTTGGTCTTGAAACTTCCATATGTTTATACTATCTTGTGCTTAATTTTTATCAAACAAAATGAGGGTGGTGAGATTTAAACTCGTAATTAAAAAAATATATCACCTAAAAACATAAACGGTTAAATAAAATTACATAATATAATTTATATTATTTTTTAACGAACACTTAACATGAACTGAATGTACGACTAACATGACCTGAATCTCCTTGCTTTTACATTTTCGAATTTTAAAATATTAAAGTTTCAGAAAAGAGAATTCTAACTCGATCAAAAGAAGATCGATGAAAAAGTATAGTAAAAAAGACATGGCAAGTGGGATCAAGTCCTTCGATCTCTTTCTGGGACAACCCATTTCTCGGCTACAAGGAGACTAGAGCACTACCAAACAAAATCAATGTCACCTCTTATCTCCTTCTTCTCATTCTCTTTCTCACTAGACAGAAGTGACAACGCAAATGAATAGCCAGGGCTTCTCTATTTTCAAACGGATCATGGCGGGACCCTGACCCCATTGGCCACAGCCATAGGCTGCACCGCCCCAGCTCTACTTAATTTCCTTCAGTGGTCCACCCCTAATGGATGTTGACGTCACTGTTTGGCTGATCCTATACAATATTGATAATTAAAGAACGAATATTGAAAGATTTTATATGAACACACTCGCTGGTCAGTTGGCTACGTCTTTATTGCTGGCTAGCATGATCTTGGTTCAAACACCGGCGGCCGGAAACATGAAACCAAACTTGTTTTCTGTCGTCTCTGTGATTCTTCCGGGAAGGATGTATGCTATCAACTTACTAAAACTTGTCATTATAAGATGTTGGCTAGGGTGATAAGAAGCCCTTTTTTATGTTATCATCCCAAATTTGAATGCAATTAAAGAATGGAAATTGTCACCAGCCCTTTAATTATCTCAGGCGGAGCTCCTATCGGACGGGAGGAGGTCACGATTTTTCAAACATACCTTCAAGGTTGTGTTTTATATGAGAGTAAAATTTGTAAAAAGAAATATTAAGAGAGTAAGATTTATTAATGGCGAGGTGTTAATTAATATGTTTGGTAGAAGTGAGAAAATTATGAGGATTTTAAGTAAATCTCATAACAAATCATATGAAATTTGATTTGTGTAATTAAAGATATTAAAAAGTTTATGTTTATAAGTTTATGTTTTGATTCTAGCAACATCACCCCAACTCCATCCACCCTAAAGGTAGGTCTATATTGTTGTGTGACAAACTTCAGGTTATGACGCTGCTAGAAGTTTTATTTTTCAGGATGGAATATAATTAGAATCAATATATTGCAATGAGGTTGAGAGAATTGGGTGGCAACATGTTTATCCAAAGTGTAACTATTCGGTCTCGGGCTAAATGAGTGTGATCCCAGAAGAAAGTCCATAGGTATATACAAGAAGTCTAGATGTCGATGGATTCAACTTGGAGACAAGAACTCTAAATATTTCCATGCCAATACTATTATGCATCGTCGAATAAAATATTTATTTATTTTTAAAAACTTATTTTTGATATTAACATACCAAAATAATATAAAAAACATAAAAAAATAATTTAAAATAAAAAAATAATTTTTTCAATAATTTCTTTGAAATACAATACTAAAAGACACGTCCCATTAAAAATAATATTGTATTTGATAAAGAAAATACTTCAGGACATATAAAATATTATCTTGGATGTAACTTTCCTGCGACAAAGGGTCGAAGTTGAAGTTAGTTGATCAAAATCAAAATCAAAATCAAAATCACGTGGTTAAAAAGCAGAAAATTAACCTATGTAATTGAATGGCAGTTTTAAGAAAAAATGAAAAAAGAGGTTAAAATTCACACAGGAATGGAGAAAACAGTTTTCACGATGAGGTGACTGGAGCTAGTCACCAGTTGATAGTGTAGAAACTCAACACAGTTTTCACGATGAGGTTCGTAGGTAGAGTTGGGTTTGGGGGATCTGTTTGGTTCGCAGGTGGAGGTGGATTTGATGGTGATGATGGACTTGTGGAGGGGTTAGGACAAGGAATTGTTGGTTGGGATGGTTGATGAACCGGCGATGTTGTGCTTGGCAGTGCGTGTGGAATGTTTGGATTAGTGGCTGTGGACTCGATTGCAGGAGTGGGTGAGATTGGTATTGTCGGTGGTGTAAATGAAAAAGTAGGAATGGACTTACCTGGGGAGGCCGTGCTCTGTGAGACAGGAGAAGAAGGCACTCTATCACGTGAAGCAGGAAAACTTTGTTCATTAAAAATTACGTTGCGTGAAACATATATCCGACCGGTATGAAAATCAAGGCATCGATATCCACGTTGTTGACTTGCATAACCTATAAAAATGCATTCTTTACTACGGAAAGCGAGCTTATGATTTTCATATGGTCTTAAAAGGGGAAAACATGCAGATCCAAATATTTTAAGATGTGAATATTTGGGAATTTTTTTATGGAGTATGTAAAATGGTGTCAAATGATGCAAGACTCTAGTTGGGAGACGATTTATAAGATAGACAGATGTGAGGAAAGCATCGGGCCAGTATGTATTAGGTAGGTGAGACCGGGCTAAAAGTGTTAATCCGGTTTCGACTATGTGACGATGTTTCCTTTCGGCGATCCCATTTTGTTGTGAAGTGTGTGGACATGTTAAGCGATGAAATATGCCATTTTCTTGTAAAAAAGTTTTAAACATAGTGGATGTAAATTCACCACCATTATCAGTTTGTAACTGTTGAATTTTACAAGAAAACACATTTTCCACAAGAGCTTTGAAAGTTTTAAAAATCGCATAAACTTCATTTTTTAAATTTGATGGGATATAGCCAAGTAAAGCGGGAAAAATCGTCAACAAAAATAACATAAAATTTTGATCCACCAACTGAATGAACAGGAGATGTCCATACATCTGAATGAATAAGGGCTAACGGACGAATCGTTTGACGATTTGAGTCATGAAAGGGCAATTGTTTGGATTTCCCTAAAGGACATGACGAACAAAATCCTAATTTATTTGTTGTGGACACATCTACATATTTGGATGTGACCAATTTATTTAAAATGACTTGAGAAGGGTGGCCAAGACGATCATGCCATATGTCAAGAGTGGTTGATACGCCAAGTGAGGCCGTAAAGCAGGAAATTTTATTTGAACGATATTTGTTATCCGCAATCGGATAGAGTCCATTCTCAACTTGCCCTTGGAGCAGCAGCCGCCCCGTGTGGTTCTCCTTCACAGAAAAATCATGTCCAGTGAGTATAAAATAGCAATCATTATCTAGGCAGAAACGATTAATAGAAATTAAATTTGAAGATGCATTTGGGCAGTGTAAAACATTGGACAGTGTAAAATTAGAGTCTCTTAAAGTGAAAGATGTGGTACCCATATTTTGAATCATCAAACCTGAGCCATTTCCAACAGTAATGGTTTCTTCTCCTTCATAGGGCTGAGAGGTGGTGAGATTTGCTGTATTATTAGTGATGTGGGCATTGGCCCCACTATCTGCATACCACATCTGTTGAGTGTGGGAAGTGTTTCCTTCGGCAGCCATAGCAGCAAGATCGGACGGTGGTAGGCGGCCTTGATATGAGAAATTAAACCTGTTATAACAGTCAAGAGCCATGTGTCCCTTTTTACTGCATATTTGACAAGTGGATCTATTGTCACCAGAATATGGCACGGCTGGCTTGTTGGCAGAGGGACCCATATGAGCTGGAGGGCGATTATAAGCCATTGGTGAGCGGGATGGGTTTGTAAAACCGGGTCCCTTATTTCTCTTTGTCGCCGCTGGTTTGGAATGATTGGCTGAGAATGCAAGATTCATTTCAGGGGTTGCAAGTGAATTAGAAGACTCCATTAACGTCTCAAAGTTGAGCATTTCAGTCTGGAAATCATCAAGTGAGAGCTCCTTGTCTCTGGTTGCAAAGGTGAAGGCAGTGATAAATGGCATAAATTGAGGCTTGAGGCCACTCAATAGATAGGAGATAAGGTCTTGCTCTTCAACGGGTTTGCCTGCAGCGGAGAGTTGATCGGAGACAAGTTTTGCTTCTTCAATGTACGAGAGGCAGCTTCGATTCCCTTGTGAGATGGTTTGAAGCTGTCGCTTGAGAAAGGTCACACGAGACCTTGAAGTTGAGGAGAAACGGGTTTGAAGTGCATCCCAAACCTGTTTGGAAGTTTCTAGGTTGAGCACTGTGGAAACCAATTTCTCTGTAATTGAGGCATAAAGCCAGCTGAGGACACTGTTGTCCTTCTTGGACCAGATGGAAAATGCAGGATTCACCGATCCATCAGTGAGAGTCTTTGTTGGAGCAGGATTGGTACCATCAACAAGGCCAATCATGTCATGACTCTTCAAAAAAACAAGAAATTGGATCCTCCAGGTAAGATAATTGGGGCCATCCAATTTCGGAAATTGAGGGGTTTGTAGAGAAGAGGCCATCTGTGTTTTGGTGCGGAAGCAAAGATAATAGGGTCGTGTTTTTGAGCGTAAGCCTTAGGGCTCTGATACCATGTAGAAACTCAAGACACAGTAGATTGTAGTGAAAACCGAGAGGCCAACTTGCCTTCTCTTTGATCTTCATTTGATTTAAATAGAGTAAAGAGTTACAGCTTTACAAGAGTTAATAATGGAAATATACAAAGATGGAAAGTATAATAAAAGGGAAATCAAAGAGATGCAGATCATGTTGGTTCTGAATGGAAATGAGCCGTTGGTCTTGAATGGGAATGAGCCGTTGCTGCAGATTGGGGAAGTGCTGTGATTGTGGGATTTGCTTCAGGATCAGTTGGTCTAACAGATAGGTTAACAGGGTGACTAGACATGGCAAGTCTGTCGATCGACGAGGTCATTTTCATGCTACTCAACAAAGTCTCATAATGAAACAAAGAACCCTGTAGAGTTCTTGAATTATTAAACGTAAAAGGAGAATCATGTATGGAAACAAGAGGCGCGAGAAAATGTGATGCGTGTGATCTCGTGGACCTCTCCACTCCGCGCCACCCTTCTCCGGCATGCGGGTGGCCTGAGGGATTCAAACCCTAGCCTGTTTGACCATGCGGAGAAGAAACACTCTTTTCTGTGCTGGTAACCGTAAAATAAAATAATAAACCATTTCATCTAAAAATTTAAGTTATTAAATGAGATTTTAAAATGTAATTTATATTATTTTTTAGTATATCTCCTCAAAATAAAAATTATTTGGACTTGAAACTTGAACACATGTCCACACTACTTTATACTTTATTTTTGTCAAATAAAAAGAGGATGGTGAGATAATTTTTATTGTTTTGACACTAGTAGTAGTAATAATTTTAGATGTTAAGACTTCGATGTTGTTGTTATAATATGGTGTGTTGATCTGTTTTATTATATCAAACTTTGTATATATAAATATTTTATTTTATTTTTGAAATAGCAAATCCTATTAATTGCTTTAATCCCAATAATTTTAAAAATTGTTTGTTCGGTTCGCAATGTATTGCGGGCAATTTAACTAATATATCTATAAAAGATGAATATTATGTTACAATTTAAATTAATTGATATATTAGATAAAGAAAAATGTATCTTTAAAGTCATTTTTTAAAAATTAATCAATGAAAATATCCTTTATTTAAAATAAATAAAAAACATATAATCAATGTTTGACATGAACGTGCAATTAGGGTGACCATACTTGGATGTCGGTCAGGCAACATGGACGTGAAATTAAGATTCTAATGTCATGTACATACACAACCATGCCCAGTGAAATGTAGCTTTTGCTAATTTGTTATACATGGCATGCGATGTTGACATAGCATAGAAGGATCTTGCAGAGTTATGAAAACTGAAGAGAGCTAGGTATGGTCATGAAGTCACCAACGTACTATGTATAGCAACAATAATTATCATGTCCCAGTTAAAAAACTGATGGGTCAAGCCATGTATGTCTATAGTACAGTATCATCCATATATTAGTTTACTATTTATTGTAATATGTATCTTGACGTGATCTTATTATATTCATGTAAATATATAATTATATTGATAAAATTTGATTTATTTTTAATCTTTATATAATACTTGATTAGTAAATTTGATGGGAGCTTATTGGTTTCAGCTTTAGGGTATAGTTATGGAGCTAAGCTACGCTACGACAAGTGTGAAGCTTTCCAACGTTGCTTTATTATGAAACGAACGGAGCACAAGTCAGTTCATCTTTGGAAACTTGCTTTTTCAGGAAAAAGAAAGATCGTGAGAGCTTCTGCAGCAATGTTTTCTTGTCATTTTGGGAAAAAACGGTAAAACGATATGCGTTGGTTTTACAGTTAAGTGATATCCTCGGATGAATTCTTTATCTTGACATTGAATTCGTCACAGTTTCCTGTCCGGAAAAATATAAGGCCTGTCACTGATCATGCTGAAATTAAGGAAAATCGTGAAAGTTTTCTGCAAATTAAGCATTACTTTTTCTGTTCTATCAGTAAATATAGATTACAAGGACAAGATCATTCGAATCCAAGTTCTGCAACCTGCACATCTGCTTTGCAATAGAAAAACATTTGCAAAATAGTTAAATCTTGAGTTTAATATGCTTCAAATTAGGTTAGCTAGCTACGTTGTATCGTTTCATGACTCCAATGAATCTATGATGGTTTCTTTTCTCTCCTCAAAATTATGAGTAAATGGCAATCTAATTAACAACAATAAAACCTATTAATAAATTATGATTCCAAGAATCAATTATTCTGATCAACGAGCAATCATACATAAAATAACTATTAATTTAAAAGGGTAAATTAAAATAACCCACGTGAGGTATTGTGAAATTATATATAAAATCCACATAAAATTTTAAACATTTGATAAAAACACTTCATATTTATAAAAAAATATTACGTGCAAAAACCTTCTTTTATGCCTTATATATATACACACCAAGATTCCCCCTTACTTACTATAAAAAAAGAGTTAAATGATCAAGAACTAAAAAACAGATGAAGAATATAAAATGATGGGACATGACCATTTGTAGTAAATTAACTATAATATTCTCATTATTTAATTTCATTCAGTTTTGTTTGGAGTTCCTTTTTAATATTCTTTCTCTAATTTTATTTATTTTTAATATAAACATTGTTTTTTTCTGAATAGAAATTAAGTATAATTAGGGTAAGTTTTGGGTATAATAGATCTCAGAAGAGGTTTTGAGATATTTCTTACACATTGTGGAAAGCAAAATTTTAAATATTGAGGTGACAAAAATAAATACATTAGTTTAATGATGAGTATCTAGGTGTTTCAATACCAACCAACACCCGGACCCAAAAGTTTTTAAAAAAAAGAGAGGCATAAGGGACCCTGATGAAGAGATTGATCAGTCGACGACGAACCACAAATATTTTCACCATTTGCTAATTTGCATGCTAACATCCAGTGGGCAATTCCAACCCCAGCACTCCAAATCAATTTTGGGTGACTTTGAGTTCAATATTGTGTTAGAAGAGACAGCAAATTGAAAGAAAGCTCCCCCGTTAAAGAATAATATAAATCATATTATGGATCTCACTTAAAAACTTAAATTTTTAGGTGAGATGGTTCTTTAACACCCCTACCTGTCCAACTTCAATTCGAATGGCAAATTTTGAGCAAAAGTGAGTTCGGCGGGCCATTTTTCTATTGATTTGTAATCAAATAATCCTTCGAAATTTGAGTTATCACTATCATATATGTAAAAGTATATTGTCCCTAAACTTTTATATTTGTTAAGGAACCATCTCACCTAAAAGCTTAAGCTTTGTAAGTGAGGCTCCAGAATATGATTTATATTATTCTCTAACACACCCCCTCAAGTGAAAGCCCTTTGGGCTTGAAACTTGCACAGGCCAACATCACCTTGTGCTTAGTTTTTATCAAATAGAATGAGGGTGGTGAGATTCGAATTCGTGACCGCTGGGTCAACAAGGCTCTGATACCATGTTAAGGAACCATCTCACCTAAAAACTGAAGCTTTGTAAGTGAGGCTCCAGAATATGATTTATATTATTCTCTAACAATATTTTTTTAATATTTGTGTTTAGGGTAAAAAAAATGTTGGCGGAAGATCGGAGAAGATAAAAAGGAAATGAAGATTGTCTTTAAGCAATGCATGAGATACGAGATGCTACCCTCTACGTGACTGTTGTGAGTGCACGCTTGTGCGGGTCGTGCGTCCCACTTGGATTAAATAATGTTTCGATAAAAGTTATCATGGTTTTTCCATAGGGGTGTGTCCCTTCCAGAGAAAAAAATAAAAATAAATAATAATAATAATAATAATAATAATAATAATAATAATAATAATGTAAACTGAATTACAATGAGAAAAGAATCAATGAAATAAAGAACAAAAAAAAATGTTATTATTACAAGTTGTATTTCTGATGAAATAAACTCGTTGCTAATATCTATCAGTAATATTCAAGTTATGATATGATATGTGACCTTTAACATGCGACCTTTCTCTCCTATTTCTTTTACCTTTTCTTCTCGACAAATCCCTTTTTATTTTATTTTACCACAAATCAAACAATCATCATCATAAGTTTAGTCACCCTAGCACTCAGTATGTCACCATCCCTGTTATGATTTAATTTGTTTTTAGGATTTCTCAAATCAAGTAATCAAAACTGCTTATTTTTTGTTTTGACAAATTTCTAAAATGTGAAGTTTAATGGCATTTTGATGTAGTAAATGTAGTTTATTGGTGTCTTTACTTGTTGTATAACTTTTTTTTTCTATAGAAATTTGTTGTATGAATGTATGATTTGTACATGTTAGGGTTTGTTTGAGATTTTAGAAACTTAAATTTATTTATAATTTGATGAAATTGATTTTCATTTTAAGACTTGAGTGTTTTAAATGAAATAAATCATTACTTATTTAATGAGTATGTTTCATATTTTTATCAATTTCTGTCGGTAATATAAAAAAATAAATTCATTGGTAATTATATAATAGTTAGAATGACCTACATAGTAAAAACAATTGATGACAAGCTTTCTATAAACAATAACATTTCAAGGTTGCATCTGCAAAATATTTCCAAATTAGTATATTTAAACACAGGCAGAATAATTGTCGGTAAAATTTAAAACTGGGCAGTGCCATATGAGCCATATGAGCAAGAGATTCAAACATGTGGGTCTGTATTAGAAACAGATGGAACACAAAAAAACACATGGATTGTCCGTATCTACAGCTAGTTGTGAGGAAATAAAGAAAATGCATGAGAAATTCTAGGACTGTTAATTTATGTTAAATGTGAAGAAATAGAATAAAACTTTTATTATTTCAAAATTTTATAAAAAAATGTACACCATGATTTAAATTTGATATTTATTATATATATCACAATTAATTTGTAATCACGTTACTGTTAATTATGGAATGCAAAACAGCTTTTTTTGCTGTCAAAGTGTATACTCCACCAGCGGAATGAATTTTACTGGTTGACATATGGGACCAAACACCATCTTTTTTTGTGTTTTCTGAATCTACCTTTTAGGTTAATCATTCGATTCATAATCCAATCATTAAACTGATCAAACAATTTAATTAGAGCCTTTTGTTTTGTTAATGATACAACTAACTCTTTTTTTTATAACCGGGGTGTCCGGGCCAGCTTACGCGCACCACAACTAATCCCCGGATTCACTGAACATCCTGCAAATTCAGTGAGCATGTAAGGCACCGCGGGGGTGACAAACATGCATGGTGGGACTTGAACCCTGGTGCAGAGAAAGGAAACAAATTCATTCAACCGCTAGGCCAATACCCCACTTGCTACAACTAACCTTTTATTGTTCGTGTGCTTAGTGTTGCTAATTAATGAGGTCATATAGCAATCAACTTTTTAATTGGTTGTGTAATGATCGATGTAGTTGGCTTTTAATTTGGATCCTATGTGTTTAATATTATTAGCATTAGTCTTAATTAATTTGAAGTTATGTTTTGAAATAATCCCTTGTCTTCCATTAGTAGTTTTATGAGGCCACGGCGGCATTTGCACCCTATGTGACATTAATATAATAAAGAAAAATAATATTTAAAATAAGGAAATGACCTAGGTGGGCGATACTCGCATTTATTATCCTTATAAATATTTATTTTTTTCTGCCGAAGGCATGCTTGTGTTTTGTGGTGTCTTTACTGTGGCACACCTGCCCTACACAGGAAACTTTTTCATTAATTGAAATTAATCATTTCTTTTTAATGATTTTAAAGGTCATATTTTCCATATTGGTCTACTAGTTCTGATATTTAAACGTAGAAAATTAATAAATAAAACAAGCTTTCTTAGCCAATAAATCAGCATCTTATAGTAAATAAATAAATAAAAATCTCATTTCATCGAACCCAAAATGCATGTCCGTTTGTGTACACCATCTTCGCTAGAAATCAATGCCGTGTTTATCTTCCATGAAATTCGTCTCGAGTCTTTTTTTTTCTTCTTCATAATCACGTTTTTTGGCTGCTTCCTTTTCCATGACTGTGATCAGGAAACATCACTCATGTACTAAGATGTAGCTTGTAAGAGAAAACAAACAGGATCAAAGAAGTTGCGTATGCACAGATTTTTTATGGAAATAGAGGTGCATAGCATAGTTAGATGGTTTTTCCGTAACATGATGGCAGAGAATCTATGATATATAGTAGATTTCAAGTTTAAATTAATATATATATCCTTTATAAAAACTTAGAACAACTAAAGTTTTACTCAATCAAACCAAACAGATAAGATATATTTTTTTTTGAGAGATGAACTTACTCGCATCCAAAAAAATTTTTTTCTCGCAGCCGTTAGAATAAAGATGGGTATGGGAATGGCCGCGTGGGAGAGGGAGATGGCGAGGGAACTCAGGGTTAGGAGGAGGTGGCCTCAAAAAGCTGATCAGACTCGCAAGATGCCAAAGCAGAGAAGATTCCAGGTACACAAATTAAAGCCGACGATACCGACAAGAAATGCATAACTAGTCTGTGTCAATTACAGTGACAACATCTTCATTCTAGTCATTTTACCTCGTCATCTCTTTCGCTCTCTCTCTTTCCATAAAAGAGGAAGCCAGAGTAAAAATAACTGTAATAACAGAATGACTGGAGAATTACAGCTCCTATTCTATGCTCTACAAGGAGAAAAAATGCCTAGCTAGCTATATATAGGGCTTAGCCACCACAAGGGGGGGCTTCGGGATCTGAGCATGCAAGACTTTGAGGGGTCAGAATGGACAGGAACAAGGGATCTACAAAAAGATCTGGTCTTATTTGGTCGGTTCTATACGTCCTCTGTGTTCTTCATCCATTGATGTTGCTGCCCTTTATTCATGTTTTAAGATGCCATTTTCATTCTAATGGAACTGGAACCAGAGCTTTTAATGAGTGAAGAGACAAACTTCGAACTTCCATTGGAACTTATTCTAGAACCAATGCAGCAGCTTTGCTTTGAATATTTCATGTCTTCCTGTTTCTTAATTTCCCCATCTTAATTTTTGTTGCCCTAATTTGACATCTCCTTGCAAGCTGGAAACATGGATCCATGATATTAGTAAGAGCAGAACTCTTGGGATAAAAATAA
Source organism: Salix brachista (assembly GCA_009078335.1). NCBI lineage: Eukaryota > Viridiplantae > Streptophyta > Magnoliopsida > Malpighiales > Salicaceae > Salix > Salix brachista. The sequence goes on from CM018586.1 coordinate 15,934,372, forward strand.
ATAAATATCCATGAGACAGGACATGAGGGCTTACCAGATGTTTGTAGGGCAGCGCTTGGCATTTATTTTAATGGAAAGAACACAAGTTGCTGGCGAACCCAGATGGATTAAGAAATTTTTGTCTTTGCTCATCCGCATCCCACATTAGGCGGCCACCACTATCCTGAAAATGATATGTTGGTCATTGTTAGTAAAATGGTATTCCTTACCTCGTATGAGTATGTTCTTATTAAATATCTAATCTTATGAGAATGGTCTAAGATGGGCTCTAAAAAACATGTGTACCTGATGAGTAGTGAAGTCACTAGGCTTCATTCCTTGAAGAAAAAGTGTAGCAGAATTATCAAAAAGAGGATAGTTGTTCGCTGCCGCAGCAAAGGTGGCGGTGGTGGCGGAGACGGTGTCATCAAAAGCTATGGGCTGGATAGGACTGCTTTGTTGCAGAGATGGCAGTGGTGAGGACAAGCTACTTAATCTCTACATATTCATGTCAGTGACAGAGATCCTCATCAGCTTTAATCATAGACATTGTGGTTAAGGCTTGAACCAAATAATAACCGACCAAAATAAAATCTTTTTCTAGCCCTTTATTTATTACCTCTGGTCTAGCCATGAATGCATCACAGTCCATTTCAAAATCATAGAGCAAGGGATTAACAGAGGCAAGCTTCATGGATAGGAGCTGTGAAAATTGCAAAATCGCCACTGGTTTAGCATTCATGCATTACTATTACACGAACAAAAAAAGGGCTATAATTATCCTGGAATTAAGTATTATTACTAACCTCCACTTGACTTTGTAGGGACTGAACATAATTAATGATCTCGTCCAACATAAGGGCCTTCCCTGTTATCTAAAATTACGCCACGCCACATGATTCTGTCAGATACACAAACAGAGACACTTTACTCAGAAAGACAAAATTAAGACGAGGAACTGAGTTTTAACCTTGTCACAGCCAGGAACAAGAAGCTGTAGGGTCTTCATTCTCTCACTGATTCTCTCTCTTCTTACCTGAAACCCATTAACAGAAAAGTATTACTTATAACGAGACATGAATTGGCAATTCCATGCAGGATTTGAGGAATTTGGGCACGAAGATGATGATGCTGGTGGTGTAATTATTCTTTTTTCGTGAGGGTGAGATGGGAAATTACAATCTTAAGAGAAATGAGGGTGTGCTAGTACCCTCTCAGCAAGGCTGTGGCTGTCTGTTGCTTGGCCCCTCCTGGCTCTTACATGAATGTAGCCTGTTGGGGGGTCTCCAGGAACTTTCTTCTCAACTTTTGGCTTCTTCTCTTCTTGTTTCGTGTCACCACTGCATTTCTTTTGTCTCCTGCTTCTCACTTTTCTAGCATTCTGTAACAAAAACTATTAAGTTGGTAATGGATCATATAGATGTACAAGATCTCAAGCACACACTTTGAACAGAATTTGTAGTGCTGTTGTAAATGAACTTTTTTGATCGTTCTCTACCTTTGATTGAGCAGAATTCAAGAACCCATTAGCACTTTTCCTCTTCCTGTCCATGGCAGCTACCTTTTGGGTAACGTGCTCACCAGTTTCGAGCTTATCAACCACAGTTGAGGAGTTTGTGCTCTGTTTTATAGTCAACGAAGTCTCACCATCACTAATAGACACCTTAGAGCTATGATCATCAGGATGGCTGCTGCTCTGATGAAATCTACCATCAAGACCAGGTGTTTCATGAAAAATTTCAGGATAGTAAATTTGGGAAAAACCGCTGGTATCGATCTTGTTTCCAGCTTCCTCGAAACAACCATACATGTTGTTGTTCATGTTCTTAGCAGGTGTGGCTATGTTTGGCAAGCAAGCTGAGTCGAGATACAACGGTTGGTGTTGATTTGAAAAGGCTGCCATTTGAGAGAGAGAGAGAAGTTTTGGAATTGAAAATTAGCAAGTTTCAAGGAAAGTGATTGAAGAGAGAAGATGAAGAAGGTTGTGATGATGAAACTTGAAACGCAGGCAGAAGTAGGAGCCAGGAAAAAGTGATTCTCTGTGACCAATAACGAAAGAGCTCCCCGAGCTTATATAAAGATCAGGAATGCGAGAGAGAGAGAGAGCCACACAACGAAGCATAAATCCATGCAATGTTCTGTTCATTTGACTAGTCTTATCCCATCAATCTCTCCCTCACTCTCCCCCCACCCCATTAAAGCTAGAATTAAAAATAAACAGGACCATTCCAGTTGCCACCAACAATAAATTAAATTGAAAGAAAAAAAAATAGAATTTTCATTAAAGACAAAATTAAATGAATTGTCTTGTCTTCTCCAGCAAGTGAGCAATCACCCCTTTTTATTATTTTTTTAGATTCTTGCTTCATCCTCTTTCCCCCCCACTTAATATTGCCTTTCAGAAGGTGCCATAAATGATTCAGAAATTTTCAGATAAATGAACTAGCTATGCTTCTGCTATATGAAGATGGAGTTTAAATGACAGTAGCTGTGCTAAATAGCACTGCAATTTGAAAAACAAAATGATGAAAATAAATATATTTTCAATTTATCATGATTCTAGATCTCGTATTCTTTATTTGCTTAAGCTCTTCCATGAACAATTACTTGTGCTGAATTCCATTTTTCTAGAGAGAGAGAGGGAGGGAGGGAGAGAGGGGAGCATCGGTATTCCACTGAACTTTGCTGTGATTGGTAATAACCAGCTTGGCAAGCACCTTTTCTTAATTTGAAGCACAGAAGATGAATTACTCCTAAACGTTTTGCTACTGAGAAAGAAAGTTTATTTGGTCTAAATCTCTACAATAATTAAATTCCAAAAAAGAATATGCAATTAATGTGTAATTTCATGAGCTGGAAATAATATTAAATGCTAGCAAGCCTTTTATTTTTGGGTCCCTCTAGATAATTAGTTCCTTGTACACAAAACATAAATTATTTTTAAGTCTTGGATTACATTATATTCCATATTGTCTTTGAACCGTCCAATCCATTTGCATGTCTCTCATTTATTTCAATAAAATCACGAGTTTACGCTGCAAAAAAATATAATTAATGCATAATTTCATAAGCTGGTCTACCTATTTAACAAATGAGTATGATTTCACAAGTATATTTTACGGAGTTTTTCTCGTTCATCTAGATCTATAAATCACGTTTTTCAAAAATATTTTTTCTCGGATAAAAAAATAAAAAAATGAGTATACTTCCCACCTTAATTAACTATAAGGTTAGGTATAAATTACATATAATTTTCTTAATGAATCTTCTAATTTTTACTCGGGTGTTTTTCTTTTACTTAAAGTGAGGAATGCACTTTATCAATGCCACTTCTATAAAATTATAAAAAAGTTCAATTAATAAACAGAAATTGGGTATTGGACTATAAACGTGAATCCAAATGACTATAAAAAGTAAAAAAAAATTAATCATAAATGTTATTGAGAAATTGGAAAAACTAAGACTCTCCTCAAACACCGGGACTGAGGCAGACGGGGAATGCTTCGGCCCATGATTTCATATTTCAATTGTATTTATTGTTTATCATAAGACTTAAAATTTAAACCTAACTTTATTATTAAGATAACTTTATTATGCGTCTTAAAAATATTTTTTTGATATTTTTAAGATAATTTTAATGTATTGATATTAAAAATAATTTTTTTAAAATAAAAATATTATTTTAATATATTTTTAAATAAAAAATAATTTTAAAATAATTTCAACCTAACTTTATTTCTCTGAAAATAATGATCAATGGTCAAAATCCTTTTTTGAAAGAGCACTAGCCTACATGTTAGATGATATGATTAGCCGTACAGATTCCCAAAGAAAAAATGACAGACAGACAGACCATGGATCACGTTTCGGGGCAATTTGTATCGCACCTCCACTGGATCAAAATATAAATTTAAATCAATCATGCAGCAGGTGATCCTATAGTCCGAAGATATAGTAATAATAACTTAAAATTAAAAAAGTTTATTTTTATTAAAATTATTAATATGATAATTATCGAAGACTTACATGATTGTTAATTTCAAGATTGGTTAAATTAATTGAAATATATGTAAATTGACCCGAGAATCCAAATTAATAAAATATATATATAAATTGAAAAATTAATAAAATCTATTGTGCTTGCATTGAACTAAAAGAAATATGTAAGAAAATATTGAAATCACTAGTCACCGTAGTGGTGCCACAAATGCCCTAAGCGATTGAGGTGACTAGTGCTTGTTTGAGATGAGCAAAATAATTGAATAATTAAAACTAGCAAAAAAGAAATCGACATCACATTGATCAAGAAATTAAATGATTCAATTTATTATGTCTTCCTTTTCTTTTCTACATTTTGTGTGATTTATATCAAATATCAAAGATTTTCAAAAATTTATATTATTTGAATGAGATGTTTTAGAAAATAATATAAATCATATCTTAAAATTTTAATTTTTTTTAATTAATATTTAGGTGAGTGCCAAAAAAAATAATACGAGTTCTTCTAAATTACATTATTATATGCGAGGAAACTATGAACATCGAAACTTAAATTTTATTTTACTTGAAAAAGTTAAGTTTACAAAATATGGCTAGGTTAAATGTATCGATGCATTTTTTTTTTAGTTTAATTGATTAAAATTAATTAATGTCTACTCACTTGAAAAGGAAAATAGGTCAACGTGTTCCCAAATCATCAATATTTCCTTTTTCTTTATAAGAGAGAAGTATTGTTTATTTTTTTCTTATGGGTGACAAGAAATTTATTATGTGATAATAAAGAGCATATCTTAAATGAATAAATAAGCATTAAAACTAATAATAAAGTTTTTATATAGCCATTTCCTTATAAGTAATGGCATTGTATGGATTATGAGCATTAAACATCATAATAAAGCATTTAGATTTCACCCTATTCCATCTTAATTAAGTTTTCCCCCCCCCTTTAAACTCGTGGCATCTCCTTGCCAATGGGAGGTATAACTACCATGACTCAATGAATACAGCTCGAAACCATATGCGGGCAAGTAAAAGGATGCTGTATATTGGCAAACATTTAATAGAAGGTAATTCATATATCTCTCGAATCTAATCTATTCAAAAATAAAATAAAATAAAATAAAATTGTGAGAAGTTATTATATAAACCTCATAAAGTTGAACGAGATTTAATAATTGCATCAACCAGCTGTTTGGTCCAATAAATAAAATTAATGTAAAATAGCATTTTTTTAATTATTGATAAAGAATAATATAAATTATATTTTGGCATCTCACCTAAAATATTTAAGTTTTTATGTGAGATGGTTTCTTAACACGGTATCAGAACCTTGCTGATCCAATGATCACGATTTCAAATCTCACCACTCTTATTCTATTTGATAAAAAATCAAGCACAAGATACTGTGAGTCTGTGCAAGTTAAAGCCCAAAAGATTTTCACTTAAAACGGTATGTTAAAAAATAATATAAATCATATTTTGAGATCTCATCTAAAAGTTAAATTTTTAGATGAGATAGTTCGTTAACAATTATAAAAAAAGTTTGAACTCGAGATTTTTTAAAAGAATACTAATATATATCAACTGGGTTAGTCTTTGATTTCTCAACAGGAGAATTGAAGTTCAATAAATTAATTAATTAATAGGTCTCAGGTAATGAAAAGGGTACATATTTATTTTTCTTATTTAACTCCTTTTCTTTATGGAACTCACTTGAGCCATATATTCTTGAAGACGGTCGGTTCTTTAACTACGGAGAATAAAGTAAAATTCAGCCATTTTAGGCAGCAAGAATTAAATTCCAAGCTGAATCTAGTCGTGTAGTGGCATTTTTCTAGTCTTGAAGAAAGAGATTTGGATAATTAAATTTCAGGAAAATCCTAAAAAACTTGAAGGTATGTCAATTAACTATATCCAATCGGGTCCGGTTTCAATTTTCATTATAACTTATGGAATTCATATCTCTATTTTTGTATTTGATATAGCTATACAATGTTCGCATAGAAAATGGTGGAAATAAAACAAGGCCAGTTGTTTTTTTCCTTTTTTTTAATATTTTTTTTATCCTATGATACTTTGTCGTGAATCGTGAATCTCATGTCTCAGTTTTAGATGGAATTCTCTTCTTGCTTGACAGCTAATGAAGAAATTGAAAATGAACGCCTGTGACCGGAAAAAAAAAGAAAGGAATTGTGGATCAATTAATTATTGCTGTACTAAGAACTTAAATTGCCATTATTGGTATCGAATAAAATCCCAGGCACGTGAAAGTACAAAAGAAAAGGAAGCCAAATAACGACCACGACTTAAATTGTGTTGATTCATATATTTAAGATAATGTTTTATATATATATATATAAAAAGAGAGTAGTGAAGACAAATAAGATGTATCTTATGTACTTTTTTTTAAAAAAAAAATATGAATTCATTAAAAAAAAAATATAGATTTATTTTTATTTTTATTTCTCCAATCAGATATGTTTTATCCTTTCTAGCAAAACACAACCTAAAAAAGTATCATGTGCTTGTTTGTTACTGTGGTGAAGATTGTTTTCAAAAGTATTTTTCGTTCAGAAATATATCAAAATAATTTTTTTTATTTTTTAAAAATTATTTTTGATTTAGTACATTAAAATGATCTAAAACCACTAAAAAATTAATTTAAAATAAAAAAATTAAATAAAAAAAATTAATTTTTTCTTGTGAAACGATGGGACAAACACATAAGCCTAGTCAACTCAGAACCATGTCGGAATTGTTCACGCACCATGCAAAATTTACCCCAGTTTTATGTGTCGTGATTCTCGAAAGCATTATTATTTGTAAGCCTTCCAGCCACTGGCATGCACGAGAAACGATACAGTCAAAGTTTCCTTCCTTCATGGTACAATAATAGAAGGAGCAGCCATGTTTCTCATGGTAATTGACTAATTGTGATGTTCCCTTCCTCCTCGCGCTCATAAGCTCATCGCACCTTACAAATAGTGTCGCAGGATGAGCGTGATGATGTCGGGACTTTTGGAATTTTCTTCTTGTTATTTGTTGAGTTGATACAAAACTTGAATGTTTTGATTTTTTTTTTAAAGTTTGAAGGGTAAAACATTGTGGATCTAAATAGTTTTTGTTTGGAAGAGTCGAACATGTACTTTGATAGAATTTACCTTGACTAGATCATTAATATGTTTATGGTGAATATTTAAAATAAATTTAGGAATCCTTAAAGTGAATTTTTTATATAATAGCTTAGATATATTATGAACAAATGATATAGCTATCGGCTATGTATACCTTTATGTCTTTATGTCACATTGACATCATTGATTAGTTTTCTACATCTGATTGATCGAGATGAAAAAATTTATATTCTTTAAAGCAAAATATTGAGCTTGGCTTTTGTTTGCTTTTTTATATATTAGAATGGTTAAAAAATAATATAAATTATATTTTAAAATATCTTCTAATAATTTAAATTTTTAAGTTGATATAATTTCAAAATCATAATGAATAACAATTACGAGTTTGAATTTTAAAATCCTCATTATATACAAGTTTCAAGCTCATAAATTTTTTACTAAAAAAAAAAAAAAACATAATCATTATATGTTATAATTTAATTATATATAATTTTTAATTTAAACTTTTATATTTGATGAAATAGTTATACTCTCACATCAATATCATTTGATTAGATAGAGCGTTGCAGAAAAGAATAGATAGTATTACGACTTGTAACTTCAATAATTTCCTGTTTATCTTAAAGATGTTGACAATCAGTAATTAAATTTTGAAACAGAAAAATAAATATTACCACGTTTTAGCGATTATAACAATAATTAACTTAACAGTTCAATTTATAGATCACATAATTAATTTACAATTATAGACCAAATACAAACGCTAGCAGGTTATAAAAGGAAATTGATTTTTGATAAGTAATATCATAATATTTTATCTTAAGATCCTGTTTGGTATCGATTTTTTTTTCAAAAATGTTTTGAAAAAAAATGAATTTTTATTTTATTTTTTATTATAAATTAAGAAATTTTGATGTTTTTAAATTATTTTGATATATTTTATGAAAAGATATTTTTAAAAGTAAGCTCAATTACACTTACATACCATCATAAAAACTAATATTTTAAAATATATCTCTAATATACTGTGTTTGTTTTTTTGAACATCCCTTAGTGTACTCTTATGTTTCACATAGATGAGACAACCTTATTCGCACGTTAATTAAGAATAAAATGGATAAAAAAAATTTGTTTTAGGACACATGCATGTACATATTTATACAGCCGTTAAAAGCACAAAATTACATTGTCAGCATTATTGATTTACATTTTTGACTAGCTAGAGGCAGCTAGGTAGTAATAATTATATGATCGATCTTACCACCACCCAGGAAAAGTGAAGCTAAGAAGATCGTCAAAATCTTTGTATATTGACTTCACCTGTTAAAAAACTATTAAATTTTATTTAGAATATAATTTATATTATTTTTTAATATATAATTTTAAATGAAAGTTATTTGAGTTTGAAATTTATATATATTTATATTATATTATACTTGATTTTTATCAAATAAAATAAAAATAATGAGAATCAAATTCATGACTATTAAATCAACAAAATTCTGATCCTATAATTTGAAGTAATTTAAAAAAGAAGGAGGAGGACCGTGAGAGATTAAACAAGAAGCGTATACTAAATGTACAGGTGTCAGTAATTTAAAGTCTGTGAGTTGAAGAGGGGGCCTAGTTCTCTGCTTACTCTCTCGAATCTCTCTGCGCGGAGTGTTTGTTTACAAGAGTTGATAACCTGGACTGAATATGTCTCTGTAATTTCACTTCAGGTGCTCTCTGCCAAATCTGTGCCGTGAAAATCACCACCGAGTGGACCCATCGGCTGGGTTGTGTTGGGCAGCTTCCTCTTCTGAAATTTCCTTGGTCAGTAGTTTCAATGGTGGGATCAACAAAATGTAGCCGTAGAATATTTATTTTGCACTGTTTTCACGAGGTGATTCGAAATTGAACTGGGTTTTTAAGGGAGGTTAAAAATGGACCTGGGATTGTCACTCCAGAGCTGGGATCATATTGCAAAAGCTTTTTTTTGGTCATTGCAGACTCCTTGAATAGTATTGGAGTAAACATTTATTGCGTAGATAACTTGCTGAAGGCTAGCATTTAATATTATTGAGAAATTATTATCGAGTAAACATATAGAATGCAATAGAGCATTTGATCCACGAAAACTCATATAGAAAACAAGCATATGATTATCTCTGTTGGCATATCGATCTGGGGCAAAGATTTAAGACATACCGACATTTAAATATGCCAAATTGAATTAATTTTAGTAGGACCTAGCTAATTTTAATTAAAACCTGATATTGTATACAGAATTTACACTCACGTTTAAATTGCTCTTATTTGATTCATCCTCAGAAAGTCTGAAGAAACCAGAGATCAGAGGGATCAGAGATTTGAGTGCCTAGCTAACCATCTTTATCTGTGTATAGGTTGTGTTAGAGTATAATATAATCATATTCTAGAGCCTCACCTATAAGCTTAAGCTTTTAGGTGAGATGGTTCCTTAACATGGTATCAGAGCCTTGTTGACCCAGCGGTCACGAGTTCGAATCTCACCACCCTCATTCTATTTGATAAAAAAATCAAGCACAAGGTAATGTGGGTCTGTGCAAGTTTCAAGCTCAAAGAGTTTTCACTTGAGGGGGTGTGTTAGAGTATAATATAATCATATTCTGGGATCTCACCTATAAACTTAAGATTTTAGGTGAGATAGTTCCTTAGCAATTTGGTGGTTGCATAGATATCTTGAATTTTTTGTTGAACAGATCATAAAGTTTTTTGTGGGCCGTGAGTACCTGTAATGAAAGCGACGAGACGGCCATACGCGTGATGCTAGGGTTCTTTCTCTTTTGGCCCTATTTCAGAAGTCAGGTTCATTGGTTTTAGCTAGCTTCCTCCATTCTTCCCGAGACAAGCATTAAATCTTTGATTAGATAACAGATATATCGAATCGATCGTATCCTGCATGCATGTATGCAGCTGAACTTCACCATTACATATATGGTGGTGCTTTAAAGTTTAAAATCTTTTGAAAAAACACAAAAAAGTATTTGAAAAGAAATGGAAAGTAAAAGTTGTGCATGGAGATGATTGAATATTTTGTTCACTATTGTCAAACCCCTTGAATATTTCTGACAGCATTTGATGATATCAAATGATGGTTAAGGAACACAGTGTGTGTGTGTATAACTAGCTAGAGCGGCAATTGCATGCGCAACCACTTTGCATTGGTAAGTTTGTAGAAAGTACTCATGGCACTTCTCAAAACATACAGAAAAAGTCATTAATCAGAGTGAAATTAACGATCCCTGCAATATCTGGGAATAACAAGGACTGATCTATATCGTCAGGAAACTTGTCAAGGGTGTAATCCAAAAACAAACACTTAAAATGTTTAGAGAGCTACTCTAAATAGTATTGGTCTAGCTCTTCCATATCCTCGAATCCTTAATTAATTCTGTGTCCACAAGTTGCACAAACATCCAAGAACAATACAGTTGGGAAATTTAAGGAAATAGCACAAGGAAAAATACGTAAATCAATTTGCATCCAGCCGTTAATCTGTAAGGAAAAAGACATCGTAATATACATGTACAAACAAGTACTGTTTCTTTTCGTGGACCACTTAATTAGTTTATGCTGGTGGGATTTGGTTAGCTATATATCTAGCTATCTTTGATAGAATTCAATCGTGCATGCATGGTCAGCAGCTCGACACTGAGCTTTACACAGCAGCAAAGTAGAAAGAAAACAACAAGAATCCTGATTTGAGGATCTTGAGATGATAACTATCTCTGTAGCTGAGCAAACTTTCCTCGGGAAATAAAGATTGCATAAAATCAGTGCTGTATATATATATATATGTTTTTATAATTGAGGTATCAGTTTACGCGTACTATAATTAATTCTCAGATCCACTGAACATCCTATAAACTTAATAAACAAGTAAAACACCGCGGAGTTACATGTATGTACAGAGAGGATCGAACTCGTGTGCAGAGAAAAGGAACAAGTTCATTCCCCGCTAGGCCAAGACCAGTGCTGTATATTTTCTTGATTAGACATTAAGTGGTTCTGTTCAATTTAAAATGATAAAGGAAGAATACACGTTCAAATGCCTTGTTTCTTTAGAGAAGAAATGCTCCACGCCTAGCCTATCACTATAGGGTAAAAACCAAATGGATAAGAAGATGCCATGGCTCAAAAATGACACCAGCTAGTTGCAGAAACAAATCACAAGGTCGTATATGAGGCTTAGGAAAAAAGGAAGCTGGCGACCACCTCAGCTAGCTAGTTAGCTATCGAATGATTTAATTAGGAAAGACAAATCTGTGATGTTGCAAGTTGTCCCTATTGACTCGAGTGTTCATTTTATGAATCATGTCATTGTTCTTGCAACGCGTTTTTACTAAATGTTGACATCTTTCATGCGTACCCACAACTCAAAATGGACGGCCTTGGACCCCATTTTCAGACTATATCTTTGGACCCCGTTTAGAGATATCAGAAATGATGGTGAATTGTGTTTCAATAAATTAAAATACAAGAATATAAATTCAATCTCCAGTGCCTGAAATCCATATTCACAACCGTAGATACGTATAAGTGTATATATGATCGTATATATCCATTATTTGAGAGGAGGGGGAAGGAATTTTGAAATTAGAGGTGTGTTAAAGTAAATCACTTCTTGAACTCATTTTATATGTGTGCATATATATTTTTTTATAATTAATGATTATAAATCACTTAATAGAGATTATGTTGCTTAGTTAAGACCTGCAGTTCTTTGTAAAACTTTTTTGATTCTCCACTTGCAGTAATTATGAGTTTAATTTCTAGTGTTTGTTTTTTAAATTAAGACTTTCTGGACTTTATATTAATATATATAAAAAAGGAGAATGTATGGTCTCTTTTATATTTGTTTTATTAGCATTTTAGGATAGAAAGTAAAAATACAGGAAAATAAAAAAATAATATAATGTTAAAGAAAACAAACACGTAACAAAATAACATTTTTAGATAAAAAAAAACATTTTAAAAAATGGTTATACTTTAAATAAACATCAATACCAAGTGTTGCTAAAGACAAACTGTTCTTTGTCAATATTATTTTTTTCATTTTCAGCTTGCGTTGATTAAGAGGCGCTGGCAAGCCTGGCATTCATGAGTTTAATTTCTAGTTTTTTTTTTTTTAAAAAAAATAATAATTTAGCTTACACTTTATATTTATATAAAAGGTGAGTGTGGCCATTCTTTCTTTTTATCCACTAGCACTAGCACCAGCACCGTAGATTGTACTCGATTAGTATGTTAAGACAAAAACAATAAACATAAATATGTTTAATCAGAAAATAAATATATATACTTTCAAAACAAAAAAAATATAAAAATATATTATTTCTATTTCTATTATATCTGGGTTTTTTTTCCCATCTGAAACAACAATTAAACACCTCCTAAATAAATTTCCAACTTATATATTTATGCTTTGTCCACCAAGCTAGATTGTGTTTTCCTGAAAAAGCCAAAAGTGAAATTGGGTCGAGGAATCTGAGTTTCGCTTTAGCAAAATTTCAAATCAATATATATATATATATATATTATTTGGAGGTCGAAAATGACAAGTAATTGATTCAGACAGTAACTGTAGGAAATATTGAATTCTCTTACAGGAATGGCTACACAGAAGGGAAAAGGCTCGCCATCAATTGACATCAATCCTGCGAGGCAGGTGTCTTGTAACGTGCAATTTCCAAGCATTCACACCAGAGATTTTAATGTTTACAATCTGAAGGACGGACTGTCCACGAAATTGCCTACAAATGCAACCAAAACTCTCCTTGAAAAACGATAAATGTTTCTTTCACTAAGAAATTTCTCTCAGATAACTGTAAAAAAATTCAAACACTGCAGATATATAGCTGGAAATATGTATGCGCTCCCCTGGAAACATGGAGAGCTTAGAGCAAATTTCTCGGTCATTTTAATGGAGTACGTACACTATTTTATTTTATTTTTTAAAAACAAAAACGCTAAAGATTATTTTTTAATTAAAGTTTTGTTGGGGTGATTTTTTTTATATCAATAAATTAGAGATATATTTATTATTCAAAGCTTTTTAAAAAAAAAAAATCAAATTGTTCATTTATGATCATCAAATAGTAATAGGAAGTATGTGTAGTTAGTTCTTGAATTTACTTTAAAGGGAGACATAGATTATTATTTTTTGGATTCAAGGAAACTCTATACTTGAAAAACGTATTTTGTGGGTTCAGGTGAGCGAGTAAAACTCTAGTTGTCTCAGACTCTTACAAGAGGTGCACATCCTGATTCGAACTCGAGACCTGCTATGTAGATCTCAACCTTTTTGTTATCACGACACGCTCCTTGAAGACGAGAGATAGATATTAAAAGAGAAAATCAAATCGAACCCATAAACATAATACAAATATTTTACATGAAATGAAAAATATGTATATACTTTCTCTCTCTACTCTCTGTCTCTCTCTCCTCTTTTCAATAAACATAAGTAGGTATTCTTTTAACACTAAAATATATCAAAGATTAATGTTAGATAATAATATAAATAATATATTGGGGCCTCACCTAATATTTTTTATACGAGAAAACTCCACTCCCTATGCACGCTTTGCGGCCTTGGAAAAACTAATAAAACCTCAGTGTTGAAGTAGGTGAACCGGTCGACCGCCTGAAAGTGAACCGGTCGACCGCCTGAAAGTAAACCGGTCGACCGGTTGAAGATGAATATGGAAATATGCAGATATGAAGGAAAGAAATATGCAGACATGATGGTAGAAGATAGAATGCATCTTGAGTGATTCCCCTTTCCTTAACAGTACACTAAACTGCAGATTCTTAGGCTTAATCATAGAAAGAAATATCAGTGAACATTCAATTGTATCAATTGTAATTCTGTATAAATATGTAATAGTTTGTATTACAATGATTACGAAATACAATACAACTTCTTCCTTGTTGTTCATCCTCTATTTTTCTACATGGTATCAGAGCCTTGTTGACCCAGCGGTCACGAGTTCGAATCTCACCACCCCCATTCTATTTGATAAAAACCAAGCACAAGGTGATGTGGGCCTGTGCAAGTTTCAAGCCCAAAGGGCTTTCACTTGAGGGGGTGTGTTAGAGAATAATATAAATCATATTATGGGGTCTCACTTACAAGCTTAAGCTTTTAGGTGAGATGGTTCCTTAACATGGTATCAGAGCTAATACAGTATCCAACTATTCTGCAAATGGATTTACTTCTAGCCCAATTGATCTCATTAATGAGTTTGCATCCTATATTCATACGAAACAAGGAACAAAGCTCAACACAAACATCGCAGAGGAGAACAAAGATTCATCTGCATTGATTGGCCAATTTGCAGGTTTTCTAGCTGCAAACAAAGGTGTTCCCGCAGAAGATACACAAGGTATTTTGAATGCTTTTTCATCTGCTCTTATTATAAGTAATGTGCATGACTTATGGATCATAGATTCAGGTGCCACTGATCACATAACCAATAAACTAGATCCATTACTTGATTTTCAAGAATTTCTTCCACCAGCTCAAATTTCCGTGGCTAATGGTAAAAATGCACCAGTTCTTGGGGAAGGGAAAATTAAATTGCTCTCTCAAACAATTGTATCTCCTGTGTTATATGTCCCGTCCTTTCCATTTAAACTGCTCTCTATTAGAAGAATCACATCTCTTCTAAATTGCCGTGTTATCTTCTACTCTCACCATGTTGTGTTTCAGGATCTAACCACCAAGAGGACGATTGGTGAAGGATTTCTATTTCAAGGTCTCTACTATCTATCTAAAGATTTTTGCATTCCCAAGAGTTTTCAAGTCACGGGTTGCCTAGCTTCAGAGCACCAGTTATGGCATAAGCGTTTGGCTCACCCTTCAGAGCCGATTTTAGCTAAAATTTTTCCCAATTTGAAAGTCAATTCAATAAATTGTGATGTTTGTCATTTATCCAAATCTACTCGTCTACCATTCCCCATTTCTACATCGCATTCAGTTAAACCTTTTGATTTAATCCATTCCGATGTTTGGGGTCCAGTAATTGAGTCATTTGATGGTTATAAATACTTCGTTTCATTTGTTGACGATTTCTCCCGATTTACCTGGCTATATTTGTTGAAAGCAAAAAGTGAAGTTGTCACAGCTTTTAAAGACTTTCATAACTTGGTCCTTACCCAATTTTCATCCAAGATAAAAATATTGCGATCAGATAATGGCCTTGAATATATGTCAAATATCATGTCACAATACTTGAGCATGCATGGAATCATTCATCAAACCAGCTGCATTTATACTCCGCAACAAAACGGAATAGCGGAAAGAAAGAATCGAGATTTGCTAGAAAAGACTAGATCTTTATTATTCCAAATGCATGTTCCCAAATTATTTTGGTCTCAAGGGGTGCTCACTGCAGCTTACCTTGTGAACCGACTGCCCAGTAAGCATCTCAAATTTGTTTCTCCAGTTGAATTGTTGACAGGGAAAAGGCCAACTTTAGCACACCTAAGAATTTTCGGTTGCTCATGTTACGTTCACATTCCATCACCCCAGCGTGACAAGCTAGATCACCGAGCAGTCAAGAGCCTGTTCTTAGGCTATTCTCCAACACAAAAAGGGTATAAGTGTTACAATCAGAACACTCATAAACTGGTGGTCACCAGGGATGTGCGGTTTAATGAAACCACACCCTATTTCTCATCATGTGAGAGCAGTCGACAGGGGGAGTTGACAATGGAATTGTTTCCATTGCCAGTGGTTGAAGCGTGTTCCGCTCCAGCACTTGAAGAAAGCTCTGCTCCAACAGTAACGGAAAGAGCTCCAGCCGTGAGAGAAAGAAGTGATCCACAGATTGCAATTGTTCCCGCAGAAGAAGACAGGAATGAAAGGGCTGACCAGCAGGTTGAAATCATGACAGATATGCAGGTTGAAGATCAGAGGGGTGGCATCAGGCGAAATCCCATGCGTAACAGAAGGCAGTCATCACGGCTAAATGACTATGTGACGTATACAGTGAGACATCCTATCACTAATGCTCTAGCCTACCATAGACTTTCTTCAGCTTATGGAACCTATCTCAGTGCCATCTCCAAAGCAACAGAGCCCCAAAGCTTTCATGAAGCATACCATCAAGACGTGTGGAAAAAGGCTATGGACGAAGAACTTCAAGCTTTGAATGATAATCACACCTGGAGCATAGTATCACTCCCACAGAATAAAAAGGCTGTTGGGAGTCGTTGGGTGTATAAGATCAAGTTCAAGTCAGATGGTTCAATTGAAAGACATAAAGCAAGATTGGTTGCACAAGGTTTTACGCAAACGTATGGTATCGACTACAAGGAAACTTTCGCGCCAGTTGCGAAAATGAATACCATTCGAACTTTGCTTTCAGTTGCTGTAAACCAGGGCTGGTCACTGTCCCAAATGGACGTAAAGAACGCCTTTTTACACGGCGATCTTCAAGAGGAAGTGTATATGAAGCTTCCACCTGGTCATCCACAGAGTAGTAATCCAAAATTGGTCTGCAAGCTGCATAAATCGATCTATGGCTTGAAGCAATCTCCTCGCGCGTGGTATGCAAAACTCAGTAGTGTCCTCACTAAACTTGGGTTCACGAGGAGCAATGCCGATCACTCACTATTTGTTCGTCTTCAATCTCATGAGCGGTTGATGGTTTTAATTTATGTTGACGATCTTATTATCACTGGTAATAATCATGCAGCCATTACCAATCTTAAGAATATTCTGCGTCAGCAATTTTCTATTAAGGACTTGGGAGCTCTTAAATACTTCCTTGGGATAGAGATGGCTACCTCTCACAAGGGACTATTTTTAAATCAGCGCAAGTATGTCATGGATTTACTGCGTGAAGCTGATATGATGGAATGCAAACCAGCGAAAACCCCTCTGGATAGCAAATCTCTACTTACTGTGGATGGAGAGATTTTTGATCAACCGCAGCTTTATCAAAAATTGGTGGGTAAGCTCATTTATCTTACAATTACACGACCTGATCTAAGTCATGCCGTTAGTATTGTAAGTCAATTCATGCATTCACCGACTGTGGCTCATATGTTGATAGTCAAACGAATTCTTCGATATCTCAAGGGTACCATTGGACGGGGAATTCTTATGCAAAATCACGGCCACACACAGATACTTGGTTATACTGACGCAGATTGGGCTGGAAATAATCTTGATCGCAAATCTACCACGGGGTACTGCATTCTTGTTGGAGGCAATTTAGTTTCATGGAAAAGTAAAAAGCAATCAGTTGTTGCTCGCTCCAGCGCTGAAGCGGAGTATCGTGCTATGGCCTCTACTGCTTCCGAGTTAATATGGTTGAAAGCATTGCTTGCGGATTTGGGTATTTGTCACTCTCAACCTATGACCCTGTGTTGCGATAATCAAGCTGCGATGCACATCGCATCTAATCCAGTATTCCATGAACGAACAAAACACATCGAAGTGGACTGTCATTTTGTTCGGGAGCAAGTTCAGTCTCAAACTATCGTTACCAAATACACTAAGAGTGAACACCAACTTGCAGACTTGTTCACCAAAGCCTTGCCTTCCGCTCGGTTCCAATTGCTACTGTCCAAGCTTGGCTCAATCAACCTGCTTGATCCAGCTTGAGGGGGAGTGTTGAAGTAGGTGAACCGGTCGACCGCCTGAAAGTGAACCGGTCGACCGCCTGAAAGTAAACCGGTCGACCGGTTGAAGATGAATATGGAAATATGCAGATATGAAGGAAAGAAATATGCAGACATGATGGTAGAAGATAGAATGCATCTTGAGTGATTCCCCTTTCCTTAACAGTACACTAAACTGCAGATTCTTAGGCTTAATCATAGAAAGAAATATCAGTGAACATTCAATTGTATCAATTGTAATTCTGTATAAATATGTAATAGTTTGTATTACAATGATTACGAAATACAATACAACTTCTTCCTTGTTGTTCATCCTCTATTTTTCTACACTCAGGTATCCTGGGCTCTTACAAAGTATGCACGTCCTGACTCGAACTCGAGATCTGCAACGTATAACTTAAACCCCTCACTTAACATGTTAAGCTCTATGCGAGATGATCCCTTGATATAAGATTATAGCCTTGTTTACTTAACGGTAATGAGTTTGAATCTCATCATCCTCGTTTTATTTGATAAAAATTAAACACAAGTTAGTATGTGGATTTGTGTGTAAGTTTTAAGTCCAAAAAACATGACTTTTAGATAAGATGATTACTTAACAGTTATTACGACTTATTCTTTTTTATATACATTCAATTAAGTATTGCAGTGATTGATATACATTCAATTAAGTATTGTAGTGATTGATGTTTTTAAAAAATAATATTTTGACTAAAAAATACATTAAAATAGTAATAATTTTTTATTTCTGACATCAAAGCATTAAAATTATAAAAAAATACTAAAAACAGTATCAAATTAATATTTTCTCAAGCAAAACATGCAGTTTCAAGAACAAAATCAAATCATATTTAAAGAAAGAAAGAATTTCAAAATTGTGAAAAGGATCGTGAACCTAAAGTTTTAAATCAACTTTACCAACAAAAATCCAATTGGTAGACATTTTTCGAGGAGCTTTTCATGGTATAAAGCCATGCAAACAGTAAATATTAGTAAGGAAAAAGAAAAAGAAATTAATTAAGGAGGGGGGGCATGGCCCTCTCTGCCTTCTAGGAGGAACATCACATGTACATACCCCACGTTCACATGCTTAACAGCATTGAGGTTACGATTGTTGCAGACACTGCTGTTATTTGTTTCCTCATTTACAAACAGTACCTTTTTCTGGTAAAATTATAAATATTTTATATGAGTTAGGTAAATAAAATAATCACGTGGAAAATGCAGAAAATGTTTATTTATAATAAATAAAATTGGATACCGGATTAATGGAATGGGCCCTGTATACATTCCTGAATCCTGACCTCTTATTGTGAATTTTGTACTTTTATCCTATAAATTCTGTAATAACGGGCTTTGGTTAGCTTTTTTATGGGCCGTGTTATTCCCGGCAGTTCCCCAAGCCCAGGTAATGGGCTTCCTAAATTATCTCTTAATTGAAGCACAACTCCCTATTTCTTGTTAAATATTAATTTTTAAAAATATATCAAAATAATCTTTTTTATTTATTTTTTAAAGCAATACAAACAAAAAATACCAAAAACTGAAAACATTAAAAAATTGTTTTTCAAGAAATTAGCCAAGATGGGGGTATATAAGTCATGGTAAATTTTATCATCTTGCAAAAATTGAATTACCAAATGTCTTTCTTCATCAAAAAAACTTTAATTAGCCATAATGTTGATCTTCATTAAAATTTATTTTCCAAATTGATTTTGTCCATCTTGGACTTCATCTATCATCAGTGTCCGTGGGCCTTCTGAAAATTAGGCCATCAATTATTAATTTAACCTACAAAGCCCATGGGCGGATCTATCTAAAACCTCTGGCCATTTCCGAATGCCACGTCACATCATATATTTTTTGCATGTAATTTTATTACCGGTATCTCTAAAGCCCTAAAAATCCTTAAATCTTCGTTTTCACCAGGGTTTAAGCATACACTTCACTATCATTCAAGCCATGGCAATCTCAAGACTTAGCTTTGCTTGTAGACACAGTATCCATTTTAGACCTTCTCTTTTTCACTGCTTTCAAAAAGTATGTAGATTCCACAATCTATCAATGTTTATATTAGGCAAGTGCATTTAGATCTTTTCTTTGTAAATGATTCTTGTTTCATTGTCTTCTTGCAGGTTAGATTCAGCTCAGTTGCGGCAATTGAAACCCTTTATGATCAAAATAATTTTAATAAAGACAAAAATCAAAATTTGGGTACTTTTTATTTTTTTGCTGGGCTGTTTTAAAGTTCTCTTCTTATTGTGAATTTTGGATTTATATATATTTAGTTTGGTCTTTTTCAGGGGATCCTAAGCCAACGGAGTGGAAGAAATGGAATTCCAAGGAACTTGGAATCAGTAATTCAACGATTTCAAGGCCTACAAGGAAGGTTCTTGATGGACTTAAGAAAAATGGTAGCTCTTTTGTTAATGATGGATTGTTTTATATCCGTGGATTATTTTTGTTGGCAACGATTCTAATGATTTGTTGTTGGTGATACTTATGTTTATATTAAGATAAGTTGCTGTTTGTTACAGTCTTTTGTTGTTAAAAGAATGAGTCTTTCTGTTGTTTGCTGTAGGGTATGAGGTTTATCTTGTGGGAGGTTGTGTCCGGGACCTTATTTTAAAGAGAACACCGAAGGATTTTGATATAATCACATCAGCTAAACTTACAGAGGTTAATTTGTACTTTTATTTTGTACTGAGCTTGCAGAATTGTTGTTGGTTTCTTTTTCATGCTGTTAAAAATTTGTGATGTCTAAAACAGCTTCAGAATCCTTGTTTCAATGCAATATCATGATAAGATTTTCTGTTTGAACTATTAAACATGCTTGGTAAAATTTAATCAAGCGTGCAGGTAGTAAGGGCATTTCCGCGGTGTATAATAGTTGGCAAGCGGTTTCCCATATGTCACGTGCACATTGGGGATACTATTGTTGAGGTATAATGCTCTCTTTCTCTGATCATTACATCCGATAGCTCATTCAACTTTTTCTTATTCCTCAATCAGTACATGTTGTTGTGCCTGTTGAACCACTTCCAGTTTTATTCCTCTTCTCACATAAATGCTATAGCATTTTTCTCTTGGATTTAGGACTAAATCATCAACTTTCTTTTGTTATCATTTTTCATATCTCTAACTCTCTTTAATGGCAGGTTTCAAGTTTTAGCACCACGGGACCAAAGTTCAAGGTTGATTTAATCAGTTGTCCCATTGATTGCGATGAGAAGGATTATGTTCGTTGGAAGAATTGTTTGCGGCGAGACTTAACAATAAATGGGTTAGTTCTTTAAGATACACAATTTTCTAGTTAGTGAATTTTAGATCTCGAGTCAACTCTTCACATTCTTTAAAATGTTTTGACATAATTTTTTTATTCTGTTTTTTTCTTGTATATAATTTGTTCTGGGGGCATTGTTTTAGCATGCATTTGTCTTTGCATGCAGGTTGATGTTTGATCCATATAAAAGAATAGTGTATGACTATATGGGAGGTCTGGAAGATATTAAAAAGGCTAAAGTGTGAATGTATTTCATAACTTTTTTGGTTTCTGAATTTCTTTCAATATGCCACAATGTATAGTGTCCTGACATCTGCTTCTGTGGACATAGGTGCGGACTGTGATCCCAGCTAGCACTTCTTTTCAAGAGGACTGTGGTGAGTCTTTGTCTTCAATTCATCTTCTTAATCTTTCCCCTATGTAGCATGCACATGTTTTAAAATAGTTCATTCGCAAACACCATATTCATAGACAATTCTTTGTTTTCTCATGCTCATAATTAGGCTTACACATGACTCCTATTTGCAGCTCGCATTCTGCGCGCAGTAAGAATTGCTGCTCGTTTAGGATTCCGCTTTACTAGGGAAACAGCTCACTTTATCAAAAACCTTTCTCGCTCATTGTTAAGACTTGACAATGTATTAAAGCAGCTCTTCCTTGCTTCTTTATAGTTTCCCATGCATTTAACTTTATACAAGAATGTTCCTAGCTTGACTTAACTCTAATATCAAAATGTTCTAGCAAAGGATCATGATGGAGATGAACTACATGCTAGCATATGGTTCTGCTGAAGCTTCTTTGAGGATACTATGGAAATTTGGACTTCTTGAACTCCTTCTGCCCTTCCAGGTTTGTATTTGATTTCTAATTTCTATACGACACTTCTATTGCTAGTCTAATATAGATTCTTCTTGCAGGCAGCATACTTTGTTCGTGATGGATTTAAGAGACGCGACAAGAGATCTAACATGCTTTTGGTAATCTTGTTATTTTGAATACTTTTGTGATTTTCAAATACTGGTTTGATTTTAATTGAGGTTCATTAATAGATTAGAGGATACTCAAATAACTTCTAGTCCGTTATTGGTTGGGAAAAATCTCTAGGTTCAGCATTTCTTGAAATTTTACCATTTATACTTTTCATTGCCAATTTTCTAAACTAATAAACCAACAAGGGTATACCTCTCTTTAGCCAGTTTTTATGAGAAGACTCTTCAAAATACCCTAACATTTAGGTGCTCTGGGTACACTGATTGGATTTCTGAAGCTGATTGCTTATTTTATATGGTTATACTTGCAACCAATAATAGCACTGCCTTTTGGGTATGAATGTGCGGTTCTCATCAGATATCAATCTTTAAGAAGTATTTTCTAGCCCTCATGAGGGTATGTGAGGGCCCAAAAGTTTAACAATCACTCTTGAATTATATCATTATTCTGGTATTTGTTTCTGAGTGTATTTTAACAGGTTTGGAACTAAGCGTATTTGAGTTCTTATATTCCAAAATCTTTGGGGGTTCAGTGGCTTTTTAAATGATTTAAGTGTTTGTTATTTCATCTGCAGTGTCTGTTTTCTAACTTGGACAAACATCTTGCACCTGATAGGCCATGTCACAGCAGCTTATGGTAATATTTTTCATGATCTTAAAACTTTAATTGTTCCATTTAAGATGCTATAATAAACCAAACATCATGATAAGAACTTTTTAAAGCTGTTGATATACTATCATTGTATCATCTCTCACTATTCGGTGCACTGTCTGCAATGAATGTGAACCCATATATCTAATTGAAAAATAATTTTTAAACGTCATCCGCCAATATAGAACTTAATCAATTTAGGAGATTGTTGGAGAGTGACACAATTCTTAGGTTATTCAAAGTTGAATCTTCTTCAGCGAAACCTGGCACACACAATGTGCTTTGCCATGACTGAGTATTTCATATGCTTCAAAAATGAATTTAATGCATGCTTTGGGGGGTTTATATTCTTTTTTATGTTGTTTCATTTGAAGTCTGTAGTTTGTAAGGTGTGTGGTTGGTTCATGATCACATTGGCCATTTTGTATGCCTTTGGAATACAAGTACTATTTCAAGTAAATCAAAATTTACCTGGTACTGCTGCGCATATATTGAACCAGGAAGCCAAGACTCATCACAGCTTTTCTTTTCTTTTTTGTTCCAGGGTTGGAATCTTAGCATTTCATAAAGCATTATCTGACCAACCAAGGGATCCTATGGTGGTTGCAGCATTTTGTCTTGCTGTCCACAATGGCGGAGATATTTTAGGAGGGGTAAAAATGGTGAAGAATTTCACCAAGCCCCATGATGATATCTTCCATGAGTTATCTGAACCTCAGAATCTTAACTCTAAAGCACTGGCTGATGAGATTGTGGATTTCGCTGCATCTGTTAAACAAGTTCTATATTGGATGACCAACTCGTATTATGTTTCACAGGCAATGGCAGAGTACCCTCAAGCACCATGTTCAGATTTGGTGAGCACTTCCTTTTCTTTTCCAAGTTTGAGGCAATGGTTTGACTTTGACGTACACATTCTAATACAGACAACAATTGGGGTCTCGATTATGGACTTGAACCAAATGCTCTTTATGTTGGCTATTTGTCCATTTTTCTTGTTTGCAGCAAGTGATTTAAAAAAGTTCAGTCAACTTTTATGAGGGATAAATTCTCCATTGCTTTCCCGCTATGGTTAAAATTTTTTTGGGCTAGCAACCAGGAAAATGGAGGTTCAAGTCTTGAGAACAACCACATATCTGAAAATACTAAATGAACAATCATGAAACATCTCTCCTAGACCATACTCCCATACTTCATCAGGTCCATAACTAGATAGTGTCATATTAGAGGAAATTATCTCTGCAAAAGTTTGCATTCCATTTTATTAAATATAATTCCATTCTGAAATGCCAGATCCAGCTATTTTTTCCAGCCTATAACAGGTTTACTGGACATTTATTAAAGCAGTGCGTCAAATAATACTGGTAGTGGGAAATATCACTGGTATCATCTATTTTCACCAGAAGAGGAAGAATTGATGACAGAAACAGGACTTGTCCACTTTTTATAGAATGTAGGATCAGTGCCTTCAGATCCATGCAATCTAGTAGCTGATTAGCAGTGGATGTGATTTCTTAACGTAGGTTTTAGAATGAAGATGACAGTTGTGTGGAGGGTATCTTTCTTTCAGTGTTTCATTTTTATGCTGCTTCAATGTTTTCTGCATTTATAGTATATAATTATAGTCATTTGGGACATGCCTGGTATAATCTCCAATGTGCAGGTATTCTTTCCATTGCCAGTGTATTTAAAAGTGTCCAGGATTTTTGAGTGTTCAAGAGAGGGCTCAGAGAAGGGATTTATGCCAAAGCAAGGTAGAAAGATTAATTATGAGATGTTGGCTTTGGGAAGCCTGAAAGAAGTTCAGCATACGTTTGCGAGGGTTGTCTTTGATACCGTGTTCCCGCTCAATTTAACCTCAACCCGGACCTCAAAATCCTAAACAAAGACACGAAAGTTGAACTGCAAAGACCTGCAATGTGACATGAAGATATCATGGGAAAGCCTCAATTATTCGACCTGCTTCCTGATTTGGATGAGTCTTATTCTACATGCAATTTTTTCCTTGATTTGTTTATTCATGTACATAAAGTACACTAAATAACAGGAAAGGATTGATTTTCATGTTCTTTGTGCCTAAGCTCTCACTCTCATGGAGTTGGGGAAGCTGAGATTTTTTCGATAATGAAACTGAAGTGCCCTCCTCACACCAAAGCTCACAATTGGCTCAAGTTTGGTATAAAAAATCAAGGCCTATTTCTTGCCGGTTTGGTGTAGTGCTTTGTTGTAGAATTCAGTATTTGGCATGTTGTTTCTTATTAATTTCCTGTTGAGCTTTAGTAACCAACTTGAATGCTGCTAGTGTCCGAAAAATCAGAATCCAATGCAGACAGTTTCTCGAACCTCAAACAACTCTTACTAGGATGTTATAGATCTGAATTGGAAGGAACTGGTATTTCTATCAAATCATATTGAGATGCAACATAACTTGTTATGCTGCACTAACTTGAACACATCTGAATAGGTGATGAAATTAAAATCCCCTTATGAATCAAGCAACAACAATAGAACAATGGTATACAAATCATGTTTTAAAAGAATACTGCCCACGAGAATGGCATCAGCTAACCTCACATTATTTGTCCATCAAAAAGAAATCCCTTCTCTTCAACGTAGAAGAGTACTAATATCTTGTTCACAGATAAGCTTAAAATTTAAGCTTTTGCAACTGGAGCTGGAGCAGCACCACCAGTAGTTGGTCTGTGAAAAAGAACAATTACAAAGTCATTTGAATGAAATGCAATATCTCCAAGGATGTAAGAAGGGAGATAACAGAGCATAAGACAATACAAAGCTTAAGGAAAAGACTTACAGCCCAACAAACACTTTAAAAGCATCGTAGATAACCCATTGAGCTCCTGTAAGGGTTCCTATCATGAAAAGTCGGAGAGGAAGGCCACGTGTAAAGAGACCCCATACACCTAGCTGCCTGACAGCCTGCAATAGAAGAAACCATGAAAAAACATTGCAGGTGAACAAATGCAGAAACAATGTGGGAGCAAAACTTTTTTTTTTTTGAATTCAAGGAAACCCCACTCCCGGAAAACACACTTTGTGGGCCCAGATTTTTACAAGAGATGCACACCCTGACTCGAACTCGAGATCAGTTATGCAGATCTCCAGTCCTTTACCATCACGTCACGTCACTTGCATACATTACAAAAAAGAGGAGGGCTGCTAAAATTCACTTACATCTCCTGCAGTTGCTCCCTTGGCATTGTTGAGGAAAGACACCAGGTTGTCAGCAGGGTGTGAGACAATACTACAGAGTATACCAGCAGCGTATCCACCAGCAAAGCTGACTCCAAGCTGCAAGGTTTTACTGCACTGGTCTTTGGGTGTTGGGATGACATTCTTGTATAGTTGCTCCACAATAGTCTCAAAGGATGCAAATTTCATCATTGTATCTACAAAATACAAATTCTGATGATCAGTAACATTCTTTAACGGATGTAGGAAATAAGAAATTCTTCTAGCAACCACCACATCTAAGGCTGAGACATGAAATAATTAAAATGTTTTGGCTTACATGGAATCTGACGCCCCCAGAGAGGAACAATCCCTTTGTATAACCTGAGAGCATTTTCAACACACACTCATCAAATCGAGATTCAGCCATTTATATTGTGCCCTGAGAGTCCATAAATGATCAAAAACAAAAGATTTTTGGTGCCAAAATCATACCCGGAATAGCCTTGAGCTCTGACAATCTTAGGCATACCATCTGCCAAGCCCCTGGCAAAACCAGGCTGAGTCTGGACGCGAACTTTCACTGCCTCCATAGGGCAGAGAGCAACATCAGCAATTATTTCAGCAGATGCTGAACCAGCAAGATAAATCAGGGTCTTGTACTTGGCTGCATATTCAGGGCCAGCAATATCTGAGTAGTACTTCTTAAAGAACTCGTAGAATCCATACTTGCAAGCACCCTGAGCACTGTAGCCAAGCAAGGTTGGCGCCCATCCTCTAAAGAAACCTCTAACTCCCTGCTCCTTGAGCAATACCCCGAATCCTGAAGAAACGGTCTTGTACTTTGATGGGTCAATCTGAGATATCAATTACAGTAAAATTTCTGCAGATCAGGTACTCATCGTGGGATGTTCATCAATAACTACAACATGATGGCTATCAAAAGTTGGAGACAATCTAACATCCATTACCATAATTTCCTATCAATGAAATAAGTAATTGATCCATAAAAACATCTAGGGACCTAATTTCTGCAGATTTAGAATAATTGACCGTGCAAGAAACAAGATCCTACACGCCTTTAGAAAGTTCATGGAAGAAAGATTCAAACATTTTCAAGTCCACATCTAAAATTATCTTGCCTCACAGGCTGAGGGTCAAACTTATCAACTCTCAAATAGCCAACCATTAGGAAAACTAAGAAACTCCATTTTTATAACAGCTAAAACCTTTAAAACTCACAAATAAGTTAAAATCATTTAAAATGAAAATTGCAAGAGATTAAGTACTGCTTTCAATTCATACATTTTTTACAGCATCCATAAAAAGAGCGTAAGATCTATAGGTCAAAGAGTTAGATAATAAGAATCATCAAATAAAAAAAGAAAAGGAAAAAAGGAGAGAAAAGCTTTAGTATCATACCTGCATGTTGCACTTGACTACATCAAGGGGAGTGATGGCCGTGTGAGTGAGTCCACAGCTAAGAATCCCACCAGCAGTACAAGCCATATAAAAAGTTGGTGAGTACATCTCTATCTTTTCCATAGGTGCTGGTATCACAAAATTCTCTGACAGCACTCCATGATCACCACTATTTGACGATGGCCACAGCTTAGGTTGCTGAAGTACTCCTCCATTTCTAGAGCCAACTGAAGAGGAGTAGAGAAAGCTTGGGATCAAAGATTGACAAGAATTCTCGTTCTTGGCCATTTGAAACCGATCTTTTTGTGAATTTTTTGGTGTTTCTTTCTTTGTTGGTGTATTGTTTCTCCCTCAGCCTTTGGCTTTGAGGAGAATTGGAGCTACTGTAATAAGGAGAGAATATGGGAAATAAGGAGAGAATATGGCTTCTTCTTCTTCTTCTTCCCTACAAGATCTTACATGGTTTATAAACTATCTGACTTTTATTTTATTTTTGTAATTTGTAATAGTACGGTCTGATGTTAGCTCCATCGTATGTGGAAACAAATCATGAGCTAGTTGTTCTTTATTTTTTATATAATTGTCCTTAATAAAAATAAAAATAAAAAAAACACGAAATTTTACCTATAAAACCAAACATCGTTTTAATTTAAAAACTTAGATTAATAGGGTACAAATCCCTTTTTTTTATTACTTATACGTGCATTCAATAAATTTTAACATATCTATTAACTTATAAACAAAAACAAATACAATTAAAAGTTTAAGAATTTATTGTCCAAATTTTAACACTCATGGATTGAAATAATATGTGGCAACGGCGATGATTTATTCAAACTTTTGGTCATTTATTAAAGCAATGTTTCTTGATTAACTAAATCTTACCTCCTAATAATAATAATAATAATAATAATAATTCATGGAGCAAGACTTTTCAGAGAAACCCTAAGGCTCCTACTCTTGTGGGAAGGGAAGGGAAGAGTCAAGAGTGTTTTTGCTTTCTTCTTTCATTCTTATTCTTGTTTGGCGTCTTTGACTCAGTTTGGAACAAACTAATAGGCTCTTCAACAATTGGTTCATCGCAGTCTTTAGAGTTTAGACTTCCTCTTTGACTTGAATTAGAGACAACGTGGGAAACTGAAGTACTCAAGGGAAGAGTGTCCTCAAAACAAAAACTGCCATGTAACCCAAAGCAATAGCTCCTCACAGTTTAACTCAGATTCAACCTACATATTTTGATTTAACTTATAATTCGAATCTTGTACTGAGTCAAGTTTAATTATTATGATTTTTATCTCAACTCTCTCTCTATTATAGGATGATTATATATTTCAATTTTTTTCATCTATTTTTTTCTCGTGATATCGAAAAATAGTTTTATAAAAAAGATTTATAAGTTTAGCTTCTTTGTTTTTCTTTATTGTTTTCAGCATCTCATTATTAGTTTAGTATTTGATTGTTTTCAGTTTATTGTCATTATTATTAGTAGTATTTATAATTTATTAGATTATAGATAATTGTTTTCTCTATAATTCAGGACTGTAATAGTCTTAGAACTAAAAAAAAAACTATTTTTTTTATCTTTCAATTTACACCGCATCAAAAATTAAAGTCGTTAATGCCAAAAGACTGTGCATCTTCAAGCAATTCAGCATGTCGAAGGCTAAACTGTAATCAGAATAAGAGCAAGTAGCGCAGTGTCATTCAGTTAATATTGTTTTTTTTTAAAAAAAAAAATTAGTATTATTTTAATATATTAATATTAAAAATATTTTTTTTAAAATAATATATTGTTTCAATATATTTTCAAATAAAGATTAATTTAAAAATAATCAAGTTATGCAAATAATACCTTATAAAGCTCTAGATAATAGATAGAGTAAGATGATGACACTGACTTTTGGAGGCGAAACTTGGTGCGTGAATTAACATAGCAGCCACATACGACGACAAGCTTTTAACAAGGAGTGTCGGAGTGAAACGACAGCCATGCATTGTGTGTAGACTGCCAGGAATTTTCTCGTTGAAAATAATTTGTGTGGTTGAAAATAATTTAATTTATGTGGTTGTAATTTAGTTTTGGATAATAAAATATTTATATTCGTGTTTTTTAAAAATATTAGTAGTTAATAATTAGCAGGGTTGGAAACTCGTGTTATAATAATGGATTGAATAACTACAAAGACGAGGAAATACTCTGTTTTTCTCTTGTAATAAGACTTTTTTTATTTTAATATTTAAAATATTTATATTAGTGATTAATTAATGATTACAATTAAAAGTATTTGGATATGTTCCAACCATAGTTGTTTATTTCGTTCCATTTTAGGTAAAATAGTTGAAATATTTTATATCAGTTAAAAAAAGAGACAAAATAATCATTTTTATATCGGTTTAAATTTCAGCTCATTCAGGATCTTTCAGCCAAATACTGGTCGAAACGTTCCGGTTTTGTTCCTTCCGTTCCGTTTTGACCAAATAGTGTTTTTTTTAAATAATAAATAATTTTACAATATAAATTATATATCTTAATCCGACCGTTAAATTAAGATAAAATTTTACGAGGAATCTCTTGACATATTTATACATATTGTGTTAAAAATTTTGAGCAATCAGATAATGCAGACCTTGCGAGATTGATGATAATATTTTTGTAATATTATATATGTTCATAATTTTGTTCATAAAAAATCATTTTATCGTGTCTTTTTATTTAGATTAAATTGCATAATTCTAAATAATATTATTTTTGGATTTGAACTATTTTTTTGAATTAATATATTTAATTATATATATATATATAGTACAACCTCAAAATAACATGCCGAGATGCTTGAAACGAAAACATTCCATCCTAATTTGAAAAACAAAACAGTAATCAAAATTGTATCGAAAACTTTGGTTCCATCCACCTTAACTTTGTTGTGATGAATCAAGAAATATGTTATTTATATGATCTTCAATTTAAATTATTTTTTTATACTAATATTAATGGCCAGAATGCAGTGCATGCTTTATTATTAAAAATCCTGTTCGAATAAAAGAGAGTTAACATGGTACACGCAGGCTCACCACACTTTGTTTTATCACTCTTGGTGATTTGCTCAACAGGAAGGCATCAAACTCTCAAGTTTCTCATCCAACTTGCAATACTCGAATCTTGAGAGAGCCCACAAGACAGCAAGCAATCCAATGACACCCAGGCAGCAGATAGGGCTTGGACAGTGATGACAGTGAATCCTCTCCACTCTTATCTCTGCTTCTCACTTTCCATTAACTCTTTTTTTCAGCAGCAAAAGTTGGTAACAGCTCCTTCTCTACTACCTGCCATTATCAATTCCTTTCTTTAGGGCAAATTCCTTTCATTTTATCACAGGTTATTTGGTGCTTGAGAGTACGGTTCTCCTCTAATGGCCTCAGTCTCAGCTACTTGTCCCAGGTTCCAACCTTTGTTTAGCCACTCCAACAAGACTGGTCGGGTAATTCAATTCTTTCTCATTTAATTACTTGAAAAGTTTGCACGCCACTTATTTGATTTTGTTGTTGCTCGATCTAGCTAACATTAATTCGTTGAAAACTATGTTTTTGTTCTTCTTTCCTGGTTTTCTTCAATATATATACACACACGTATTTGGAGGTGATATGCTCCTAGAAGGTCTCTCGATTTCGTGTCTCCACCATTGTTGTGGCTCTTTAATGGTGCAGGCAGCTGGTTTGAAGCTGGTTTCAGTAGGTTGGGCAAAGTTTACAGGCTTCCCATCCTTGAAGGCCTCTCGATTTCGAGTCTCTTGTTCGGTAACTCCACTATCGTTTACGTTGTAGATTAACACTTCAGTTCCTAGCTATTCTTTTCATTTTGCTATTGAACCTGGCAAATACAAAACTGTAAGATTATAACTTGATAATGTGCATGGTTTGACAGGCAAAGCCAGAGACAGTGGAGAAAGTTATTGAGATTGTGAGGAAACAACTGGCTTTAAAACCTGAGACAGTGCTCACCAGTGAAACAGAGTTCGTAGAACTTGGTGCTGATTCTCTTGACACGGTAAGCCATTTTTTGCTGCCTGTTATACTGTAGGTTTTGTTGTGTCATTCGTTTGATCAGAACCTTTTGAATAAAATCAAGGGAATTTAATACTTATTTTGGCAATTTAAAGTGAGATGCGATCATATAATTCATTGCAGGTGGAGATAGTGATGACATTGGAAGAAGAATTTGACATTAATGTAGAAGAGGAGAGCTCTCAAAATATAACATCAGTCCAAGAAGTAGCTGACTTGATTGAGAAACTAGTTCAACAGAAAGCTCAAGGTGAAAGTTGAGCCCAGGAATCACTAGTTTGCCAGGATTGATAGTGGTAGGATTTTCTTGATAAGTTTCTATGCTATATTTTATATTTTTGTGATGCACCTGTTTTGTTGAAAGTAAACTAAATTTTGTTTTTTTTTAATAAAAAAAACCAGTTTATTGATTGAGAATCGATCAGCCGGTTCAATCGGCATAACACTTTTCTTTATCAGTTTAGGGTGTTTTTATTAATTTAATTCTTTGATTGTTTAGGATTTTATGCTTATAAATAAATTTGTAATCAGAACATAAACTTGGAGAATAGCATATAGTGTGTATCTTTGAGAAAACACTTGATAAAAAACATTTTTTTCCCTCAATTTTCTTGTTTTTTAAGATTAGTTTCTACCTTTCTTAAAGTCTTTTTTCAACAAGTGGTATCAGAGTTTGTGTTTGATTATTTGAAATGATCAATTCAAACTTTCCACTATAATATCCTCATTTGACAAATGACAATTATGAAAATTGGTGTATTCGAGTAAAATCTTGACTAGATTCTCAAGATACATTAGAAACGATTGAAAAAAGCTTTGAAAAGCCTATTAAAATAGTAAAGTGACTTCGGCTCAAAGAAAAGTCATGCAAAAGACAAAGAAAAGATCAACAAATACTCATAATCATCCACTAATATTTGAATGATGTCACTTTTAAGTTAGTGGCTAATGCAACCATTGCCAAACAAACATGCAAAGTTTTGTAACAATCAAACCAAGAAGTTGACGACATAAGAAAGGTACGCCTACAACAATTACAAGGTGACTTTGAAAAGTTATATATGCTTGAATCGAAGAGTATTTCAAATTATTTTGCTAGATTATTGACCATATACAATCAAATAAAAAAATGCGTGGTAGAAAAGATTTAAACATGCTTCAAAATAAGTTGCAAAATATAGACATTTTTACTATTGAAGGTTTTAGGGGAAAATTACAAACTCGTCAAGAAAAAAGTTAATGAATGGATGCACAAACACTCTTCTTAAAAATCTTTACAAAAAGATGGTTTTAGATATACTAAAGAGGGTAGAAGACATGGACAATATAGAGGAAGAGGTAAATTTGGAATAGAAAAATGAAGTAGCCTTAACAGGTCAACACGTCAACCGAATAAAGAGTATTGGTTGACCAATTTAGCTGACAATGGCAATTCAAGATCAAGGTTTGATAAATCAAAAGTTAAATGTTAGAATTGTTAAAAAAAAATAGATCATTGTGTTAAGGATTCCTGAAAATCAACTAGAATGGTTGAAAAATGTTTTTTTACGGAAGAAAAAGAAGAAGAAATGAGTCATTTTATTGCTAATACATGATGAAAAAATACAGGTTAGAGAAAATATATGGTATCTTAATAATAAGTTATTTTATTGCTAATACATGATGAAAAAATACAGGCTAGAGAAAATATATGGTATCTTAATAATAGTGCAAACAATCATATTTTTGGAGATAAAAACCTATTTATAGAGCTTGATGAAGCAATCAAAAGTAATGTTACATTTGTGAATCATTTGAAGGTTATCATGAAAGAAAAATATATGATACTCGTTAAATTAAAAAATGATACTCATCAATTTATTGATTATGTTTACTATATCCCAATTGTAAAAAAAAATATATATTGAAATTTGAGACAAGTGTGAAAGAAATGGTATAAATTAAGATGAAAGATTGTACTTTGATATTATTTAATAATCATGGAGTCATAAATGCAAAGATAATCATGGAAAAGATAGAATGTTCTTGTTCAACATAAAGATGAATATACCTAAATGCCTAAGGCATGTATTATTTATTTTAAAATATAATAACCTGATAGGAAATAATACAAAACAAATTCTCAAGCCCTATCACTAATCAATGCAAAATTGAACTAAGAAATTGAAGAAAAAAAAAGTTTGATAGCTATAGTAAAAAAGCAGAGGATATTTTTTTTAGAAGGATGTCAATTTACACAAGTCCCAATTTTTTATCTTTCACAAATAATTAAACCAAATTCTTTTTTGCAAAACCAATAAAGAACCTAATATTGAGATTTTTTTAAACCACTAATAACCATATAGAAAATAATAAAAAATAAATAATCAAGCTCAATCATCAATCAATGCAAAGTAAAAAAGAAAAAGAAAAACTAAAGTTTGATGGCTTGGTGAAATAAAATTAAGGACAAAAAAAGAGAAAAACATCATGCAAATTCATAGTGTTTTCTTGATCCCTTTTATTTTTTAGCTATATTAGTGGTCTGCACTACGCCACATGCCGACCCAAGTTTTTCCCGGCATGAAAAAAATGATGAGATGATGCTAGTGTTTTTAAACAAACAAGAAAAACTTGGAAAGATATTAAAAAAATTATAATGACAATAAATAAAATGAACAAAAAAAAAATGTAATGAGCAATTTAAAAGATGAATGTTAGTCAATATTATGAAAACATATCCTCTCAGTATTTGATAACAATAAATAAATAAATAAAAATATGATAACTTCACATAAAGAAAAAAAAATCAAAGCTTAATTCCCATAAAATAAAATGCCAAAATATAAAACAGAGATCAGTAAAGAAAGAGACAAAAAAACTGTTTAGGAGGGAGGTTGTACTGTCATTTTTTTTTCTTTTTTTTAAATAATTTTTTTTATATTTTTAAATTATTTTGATTTATTGATATAAAAATAATTTTTAAAAAATAAAAAATATTATTTTAATTACAATTATCTATTATCTATACAGCTAAACCAAAACACACATTTACTGTTCGGATTCTACTGTAGCGCTAGACTCAGAGTAACTGTGGATTTGAATAGTTAAACTACATACTAATATAAATATTATTTATATACTACCACAGCACAGCAAAGTCGTTTGGCCGAGTGGTCAAGGCATGCACCCAATAACCCACAGCGAGAGTTCGAGTCTGTCAGCCTACAAACGATTTTTGATTTTGCTTTTTTGATTTCACTGTTCATTAACCACTATTTCTAAATATCTGGAATCTCTATCTTAATTTGAAATATATTTCTTCAGCTTTCACGCTGTAACTGCCAATAAATGAAAATAAATATGGATTGAAGATAATCTCGCAAAGGAAAAAAGAAAAGAAAATCGGTTGATGGGTCACACTGTTGAGGATTGAGGCAACCAACTGATAACTTTTCTTTTCATCCTCGCGCTAGCAAAATTAAACTGATAGAGGAAGAGAGAGCAAAGGACCGGGCATGGAGGGGGAGATTGCGAATGAGCAAGCCAGAGGGAGCGGGAGAGCGACGGTCACGGTCAGAACGGCTGTCACGAAGGCGATCTTCGTCGTAGTGTCGCTTTCGGCCACGTGGAGGGGTTCGGCTACGGCGGCGAGGACTGTAGCTTCTGCTCCGGCTTCTGTTCCTTGGCATTGTCGATTAAATTGGTGAGGTTGTTGTTACTGGAAGAAAGAGGAGGGATTTTTTTATGTATGAAAGGCAAAACCCTAAAACTAACCCTAGAGAATGGTTGGGCTTGCGAGGGGTTTCGAAAGTTTCGAGGGGATAAGGGAGGTGAGTAGTGTTTTTTTTTTTTTTTAGGTGAGTAGTTAGTTACGCTTATTTGTTTAATTTTTAATTTGAGACAACGGGCAAGGCCGGCGATATAAAAAAACGTGTTTTGAAAAAAATAGAATAAAATAAAATAGCGTGGGTTTCGACTGTATGATTTTTTAGTTTATTTTTTAAATAAATACTTTAATTCGAAAACTGGCAATTCAATTTATGCCTTGGTTTTCAGGTGTTCAATTGTTCTCTCTATTTTTCCTCTAGATTCAAATAATTGTAATTTACTGTGAGCATTCATGAACATTTAATATTTTTGATATCAAAATTTAAATTTGTTTTAATTTTGTCCTTCAAATCAAATTTCTTATATATTTGTTTTTTATTTTGCCCCTTATACTTTTAATCTTTAATATATATTTTAATTATTTTATTTTTTATATATATATTTCTGAAATAGTTTCTATTTTGGTTCATGCTTATATGTGCATACAATTATGATAATAATAATTAGAATAATAATCAAAATAATTTATCATTGCTAAGAAAAAAAGACAACTCATAAAAAAATATACGAACCACTTCCCATTTCGATCACACTGTTATTTTTAGACAGAAAAAAACTCATTTCTAATATATTTTATCTATTACAATTTTATTTATTATATATTAAAATAATTAATTATAACATTTAAAAAATCAATTAATTTTCTACATAGAAAAAAGCCCAGCGCAACGCGCGGGCAAATCAGCTCGTATAGCTAAAAGAGGTCGGCCACCAATCCACTGTGCACGCACACTCATGTGCACTGTGGATTGGTTATTTTTAGCTTTTGCTTCGCGCGTGTATGTGCACCTGTTTTTTTTTTTTCTCACAACAATGCTTTTTATACTTTTTTATGGTGGGGATGACTGAAGAATAGATGTGGCTGAGTGGCTCGCCTGCGCGCTGGAAATCCAGCGCGCAGGGGTTCGAACCTCCAGCCATCAAAACTGAATTTGAGGATTTTTTTTTTTTTTTTTTACCAATCTGATTTCGTTTTTCTTTTTTTTTTTTTTTTTTTATAAAAAAACTGTTTTCTTTTGTTTTTTTACCTGATTTCGTTTTTCTTTTTTAAAAAAAAAAAAACTGTTTTTTTTACCAATCTGATTTCGTTTTTCTTTTTTCTTTTTCTTTTTTTTTTAAAAAAAAATGTTTTCTTTTGTTTTTTTTAAGAACTGTTTTTGTTTTTTACCAATCTCATTTCGTTTTTCTTTCTTTTTTTTTTAAAAAAAAATAATTGATTTTTTTTTGTTAAAAACAAAGTTTATTTCTTTTAAAAAAAGGTTTTTTTTTAATAACTGGTTGTTGTTTTTTCTTTTTACAAATTTGATGTTTTTTTTAAAGGACTGTTTGTTTTTTTAAAAAAATGTTTTTTGTTAAAAACAAATAATTTTTTAATTAACGGGTTGTTTTTTTATTTTTTTACAAAAAAACAATATTTTCTGTTTTTAATAACTAATTTGTTTTTTAAAAAAAGGGTTTTTTTGTTTAAAAACTTTTTTTTTTAATAACTGATTGTTGTTTTTTTTTCAAATCCGATTTGTTTTTTTTTTAAGAACTTTTTTTTTAAAAAAAAAGGTTTTTATGTGAAAAAATTGATTTTTTTTTACTAGCTGGTTGTTGTTTTTTGTTTTACAAAAAACAAGAATATTTTTTTGATAACTGAGGTGTCCAGGCCAACTTACGTGCACCACGACTAATCTTCGGATTCACTTTTTTTTAAAAAAATTATTCCTATTTTGATTTGCCACTTATACATTTTTTTCCTTAACCGAGGTGTCCGGGTCAGCTTATACGCACCACGACAATTATTGTTATTTTCTAGAATACCTAAAAGAGATCGCAATTGCAAAAAGTTATGAATATATATATTTTAAGGTGTTGATATGAAATAAATAGCAAAATATATAATTAGTCTAAAATATTTATCAGAGAAAAAATCATAAATAGTTATTATCATTATTTTAAATGCACTAATATGAAATAAATAGCAAAATCTATAATTAGTGTAACATATTTATAAAGAAAAAAACTTACGAATAATTATTGTCATTATTTTCAATGCCTTATCTACAATAATTAGAAATTTCAACATCTAATAATATTTTTTCAAAAAACACATTAAAATAAAACATATTTTATTTTTGTGCTCTTTTGTTCAAGTGTATTTCTGAAAAAAAAAATATGGATTTATAATATTTAAGATCTAATATTACCCGGGAAAAAATACAACTCAAAAAAACAAAAGGTAAACAAATTTGCTTACATTATATACAATTAAAAAATATATGAGGCACTTTCTGTTTCGACTATACTGTTCTTTTTAGACAGCAAATAAGTAATTATTGCACGCAAAAAATATATATTCCTTTTTTGAAAAATATTGCAATGTTTTTATTTATAATGTGTCAGATCTAATATTACTGGGGAAAAAAGGCAACTCATATTGTTTTTTTTAACAAATTTACCTAGGTTATCTACAATTAAAAAATATAAAAATTACTTCCCATTTCGATCACACTATATAATATGTGAGACTAAGTATATGTGTTTAATATTTATTTAATATTATCGCCTAAAAATATATAAAGAGAGAAAAAAATTACCTACGATTTCTTGAAAAAAACAATTAATATCGGCATTCTTAAAGATATTGAATATAATAATATGATGAATAAATCTTATAAAAAAAACTTTGGCTTTGAATTTAAATTTATATTTTAGACCCTTTGTTTGTTTCTTTTAAGAAACGGTGACCTTTTTTCACATGTATTTTTGATTTTTTACTGTCCAACTCAATTTTTCTTTTTTAACCGGGTTTCTTTTGTTATTTTGGTTTTTTTAGCCAGAGTATCCGTGACAACAAATTTCTTATAAATCATTTCACCTTCTTAGCAAATTTTCTAACAAATTTTATCAAAAGTTTTTTAGCAATAACAATATTCAATCACATTTTTGTTGGAAAAAATCATTTTTTGCATATTTTATCAATTACAATTATACTAATTAAATATTAAAATAACAGAATATAATATTTATAAAATCAATTAATTTTTTACATAGATAAAAATGCCCAGCGAAGCAGGCCAATCAGCTCATATATTTCTAAATAAAAATAACTTTCAAATAACGTGCTTCCAAAAGGCCGAATAGACAAAGTAAGCTTCGTAAGGTGCCCGTCCACCTGGCGTGCACCTTTCCTTCTCTGATTTAAAACAAAGAGACAAAGTTGACCAGTAAAGAAAAAAAATTCTGCGCCGCCAAAAGCACACCCTGTCCGAACCCCACTGACAGATCACCGAGATACCAGTAGATAGCAAAAATATCGGACAAGTCACCCCGCACTATCGCTTCAAGATCCATCAACTATACTGGATCCCTCCTTTTTCCACTCACAATCCACGACAAATCGTCTCCCGCGAAACTCGCAACAGCGACAACCCATTTTAAACGGCACGTCGTTTTATCCTAAAATCGGTAAGACTATAACTAAGTTTCTCAGTTATATATGTAGTTTCAAATAGGTTACTGAAGTTTCAATTGAAGTAAAGGTACCCCTCGAATAACTCTAGTTTCTACTTGTCACTATGCATAATAATAATAAACTTCATCCCTTATTCATTTTTTTCTACATTCCAATAATTGCTGAAGTTGAGTATGAAAAAACAAATCCAATTGCAGGTAGCATTCATTGATATGTTAATTGTATATTTATCTTAGCAAATAGTTTTAAATATTAAATAATTATCACATACACACATAAGATATATTCATCATTTTTATAAATTAATATATATTTCAATGTAAAGATATGAAAAATAAATTAAAGGTAAATATCTTAATGTATCTTCAAATATAAACATTAATATAATACCTGTAGGAGTTAAATTCTTGCTAAATACTTTCTAATATTTTCTTAGTTTAAGGGGTTTATTATTTCTTAATATCACCTTTAAGATTACTTGACATTAAAATACACAAACACACACACATATATATATAGGATTTTCGTAAATTTGATTTTGGATACTCCAATTGAGATATTTTGATACTTAAGGTACTGATTTGTAGTTTTCTTAAAAATGAACACACCATTATTTCATTTTAATTTTCAAGCTTCCACAACTACTGGTCCCGGCTCCGAAATTATGCTACCTCCTCCTCCACCCCTCTCTCTCTCTTCCCCCCTCGATTTCCTCGACACAAAATCCAGCTCTCCCAAAATCCCCGATTCTCTAACAAACACAAAAAAATACGTACACCTATAAAAATACGAATACATATAAATACAAAAAGAGATTTTAAATCTTTGCTCGCAACTCGCAAATGGATCGGAGGACTGAAAGTCCGGTGTATGCAAGGCAGTGGAGCAGCGATTCTCGTGGTTCAAGCAGTACGGGATCGTCATCACCGGCACACCCGAACTCACGGCTAGGTTCAAGCATGTCAACAATCAAGCGCACACAAAACGTTGCCGCTAAGGCTGCTGCACAGAGGCTAGCTCAGGTGATGGCGTCATCGCAGACGGCAGATGAAGACGAAGACGACGACGACGATCTAGAGTTCCGATTCCCTGCACGACCGACGCCGGTTTCTGCTTCGTCGGGGTTTGGTAGTGTAAACCATAGAGGGAGTAATAATGGTGTTTCGATTACAAGACCTAATAGATCTCCGTCTCCTGCGGTAATTCCGAGCGCTTAATGGCTTGCACGATGAGTTTTCAAAATTTAAAAGAATATTTCGATTTGAATTTGTTTTTTTTTTATTTACAGTGTTTATGAGAACTAGTGCTAGTAGTAGTAGCTATATTGATATGCAGATTTCTTCTAGCAGTGGCAATTTAGATAGTTAATGATTTTATATGGATAATTAAGTGTCAATTACTTTCATTTTTAATTTCAATTATCAGATTTCAATTCTGTTAAGGTTGAGTTTAGAGATCATTTTTGTTTTTTTGAGGTTATATACGTATTTGTGTGTGTTAGGGTTTGAATGACTTAGTCTAATTGGAGATTGGTAACTTTAATTAGCTAGGTCGGAACTTTATGGAGAATGTGCCTTCAGTTCGGTCTACATCAGCTGGAAGGTCATCATTGTCAGTTCGTTCAGTGACAGTAGTGCCACCTAGCAAACAGTCACTACGAACTCCCATTCCTGTTCCTCCCATCGATCCACCATCTAGTAGGAGTGGAGATAATAAGAGGTCAGTGAACTTATTGGCTCCTAAAGTAAATTATATTCTTTTTCTTGCTTTTTGGCACCTGTAAACTACTGGAGGTGAACGAGTCTAATGGTATCTGTAGCTTTAGGCTTAGCTTTTAATTTTGTGTGAAGAATATGGATCTGCTTAATGAAGACCTTGTGGGTGTATAAGTTCATCCATTTATCAACTGGCAACTTGAGTATAGACTTCTATTTGTTTGCACTGAATTTATGTTATGCATCTGATTACTCGAATAATTACAGCGGCTAATTACTGCAGGTTCACATCAGATATGAGACAACTCAAGAGTGATGCAGGAGATCAGCGTGAAGCATCGGCACTTCGTGATGAAGTATGTCATTCTGACCAATAGTTGATAATAGACATGCAATTTCTTTAATTTTTTGAACAAAGCTATAAAATAGTTTGAACCAAGTTGTTTTGAAGCTAAAATGAGTTAAGTTTTGCAGCTTGATATGCTACAAGAAGAAAATGAAGTTATACATGACAAGGTCTGCCCCCCCCCCCCCCCCCAAAAAAAAAAAAAAATTTAATTTTTTTTATTTTTATGCCCTTGTCCTTTGATTTTTTAACATTTATAACTGAGTTATGCAGCTTCGGAGTGCTGAAGAAAAACGCGAGGAGGCAGAGGCTAGAGCTAGGGAGCTTGAGAAACAGGTAAGTTATATCAATTTAGTCTTTTGCTTTTTATTTGTAATTTCTTGTTCTGTATGCTGGCTTTGATTTAAGTTGCAAAGCAGTCTTAGTCTCTTATCAGTGTCAAGCATATGTTCTTGCTTTTGTCTTTTTCTGGATCAGTGTACAAAATTGTTTATATGCTTAGTTGACTGGAGAAAAAGGATAGAATCCTTTTTTAGTACTCTGTCTTTAATGGGAAAAGGGAAAAAAGAAGATAAAAAGAAATGGCTCCACAGTACAAAGGGATGTTTTGAAGCATATGTAGAGAGGAGCACTGAAAAAAGCCATACCGAGTGACGGTCTCACCCTACCAGTACAGTTTGATGAGTTCCAAGGGAACTGTGTCTGCTATCTAATTGGTGTGTGTGCTAGGAAAGCTTATCTAGAGAGAAGTACTGAAAAAAGCTGAGTGAAGGTCACTCTACCAGTTCAGTTTGATGAGTTCCTAGGGAACTGTGTCTAATATCTAATTGGTGTGTGCTAGGAAAGCAAGCAAGCTGAGCTGTGCCTTTTCTGTTGGGTAACTCACAGGATAATATACTACTATTTCATTGTTGGTACTCGTTACAATTAAGAAGTCTATAATATTTTTCTGGAAGTTTCTGTGAAGCATGGATATTTTATTTCAGATGCCATGTGGATAGGGCTTATCTGTGGAACAAGTTCCGCACAGTTTCTAGGAAACATATCTAAGCATTCAAAATCTCATATTTATTGCATGACTTTGATTATTTGACTGTATTTCCTTTTTCCTCATATCCAAATCTTTTGTTAATCATGTAATGATTGGGAACCGGTGTATACTGCTTTTTTTTTTTCTTATACAACTCTCTATGTAGTCATTTATATGGCTATGTTTGTTGATTCAATTGCCTTCTCATTTCTGGTCACTCTAGGTTATCTGCCATAAATTCCTGTGAAAGTTATTCTTCATTTGCTCTCAAATTCAATATTCATGTGACACTGTTTAACATGCCTCAGCATATTAGTAATTCACCATTTGATTCACTTGGGTTGCTGTAAATGCTCAAATTTGGTTGTGATTATAGCTTAAACCAGTTTGGTGGTTGAAAGCACCCAAAATTTTCCTGCCTTGTTTTGTTTTGCCAAAGATTTGGAGATCATCCCCTTTCTGATTCTCTATTAATAGGTTGCTGCTCTTGGAGAAGGTGTATCCTTGGAAGCTAAACTGTTGAGCCGGTAAGCCTTGTTGGTTTTGTCTGTGATGTGGTTTATTTAATTTTGTGTTTCTGATTTTATTTTTCCTTTTAAACTTTAGGAAGGAAGCAGCATTGCGTCAAAGAGAGGTGAGTTTGGGTACTACTTGCCTGTGGAGAAGATAATTGATTTCCCATGTTCTTCAGGAATGTAAACTTGTTGCTGGTCGGTCCATTGAATCTTTTTTCAATACCTATTTTCACCTTTTATGGGGGGGATTGGGCTAACAGTATCAATTAAACCCGCCACTGTTATTGAAGGGCTCACTTGCTTTTCTTGTCTTTTTTTGAGGGTTGCTGAATTTTATTCTTTCCAGTTTCTGTTTTATTGCTGAGAAACTTCTTGTCACAGGCTGCTCTTAAAGCTGCAAAACAATCGACAGGTGGAAGAGATGCTGAAATTGCAACCCTTCGCACGGAATATGAGGTAGGACATGATAATTCTGCTATTTGGTGTTTGTTGTCATCAGTTACCTTGAGTTGTAAAGCATAATCATATTTTTCAAACCAGAACTTGAAAGATGAGGCTGCAACAGCTTCTGAAAGGCTCCAAGAAGCTGAATCTGAAATGAAATCTCTTCGCACAATGACACAAAGAATGATTTTGACTCAGGAAGAGATGGTGTGTACATTAAATCAAAGTTGATGTTTATATTTAGCCTTATAAATGCTAACAGTTTGCTGCACATATAATTAAGGAGGAGGTTGTCTTGAAGAGATGTTGGCTTGCACGTTACTGGGGTTTAGCAGTACAACATGGTAATCAACTTGATATAATCTTTTCCTGCTTAAGAGGCTGAATGGTTGCATTCTTTGAATTACATGTATTTGTATGTAGGGGCATATCCAGAAGGTGTTGCATTAGGACAGTTAGTTTGTTGCATATGCTACTGCAATTTGATGGGTTTCTAAGCTTTTTATCAATACTGGATAGCAATCATACAAGACCTTTCTTTGTTAGTGTATTGTGGTTGTCATCACTCTATTGCCTACATCCTTGATATGTACCAGGGGTGTGCATCTGTCAGGTTGGGTTTGGCCATATTTTGCATACAAGGTGACTTTTCAATTTTCTTCAACATACAAAACCTGATTGGGGGATGAGACAGGTTGGATAACCTTTCAGTAACCATATGTAGGTGGGACTGAGAGAACTTTCAACAGTGGCCTTCATAGCCACAGCTTGATAAAAATGGACAAACCACATTCACAGTCTCACTTGAATCTGATGAGACCATGACAATAGATTGGATCTAGCTTCCAATCCCTTTTTGTATATAAATGACAGTTTGGATCTGTCTTCCAAGGTAAAGCCACCACTGCTACCAAAAACCCAACCGCAAACTGAAATCATTCAAAGAGGTTCTAGTGATTTTCTGGTTCTGACTTTTTCCTCTTTGTGGTTGAAGTTCTAGGATTGAAGAAGGAATGTTTGTGATAAGTGCTGCATGCTGAGAAGTAGGGAAGCAAGGAGAGTGAAGAAAATTATGTATATAAGAGAGGGTTAGCCATGTTGAAACTCACAATTTTAAGGTTACCCTAAGGTGGTGCCATAATAAATACATGGTTGCAATATCTGCAGTTTGGGTCGGTTTGGCAGGTTTTCAAAATCTTGACCTGCAGCCTGACCCGCTCAATCCATTTTCTAGCTTTTTTAGGACCTGATTCTATTTGGTATATCCAAGAACCCTACTTTTTTGGGTCTGTTCAGGTTGGGTCAGATGATGTAGATGGACCAGATGCTTTAAACACCCCTAATATGTACATTATTGTTTGGGTCTATTTGGTGTTCATCTGTGATCTTGTACCATGCAGACCTGTTAGTCACTTGATGGTTATGTTTTCTATCCTGGGCATTATCATTCCATCCCTTCATTTTTCAGGCTTGGCTAAGAGCACAAACATTAACATTATTGTTTCATACACATGACCGAGCTTTGAACTGAGTCCTTTGGTTACTGCTGAACTAAATTTTCTTATTTTTGCTCCGATCCTTCAGGGATTTGTGCAGATATAGCAGTGTCTAAGCA
This sequence comes from Salix brachista, assembly GCA_009078335.1. Classification (NCBI taxonomy): domain Eukaryota; kingdom Viridiplantae; phylum Streptophyta; class Magnoliopsida; order Malpighiales; family Salicaceae; genus Salix; species Salix brachista. Next base: position 15,978,735 of record CM018586.1, read on the forward strand.
CGAACTTTGGTCTTCTCTAGCTCCTCTTCCATTTGAACTTGTCATTTCTGCTGGGCAAAAGGCCAAGGAGTCAGATAAAGGTTAGTTTGATGATTGCTTATTAGCTTGTTTGCAGTTCTCTTTGGTTATTTTTTTTTCATTACTGGCCATTCATTAGTCCTATAATCTATAATGTTATATAAATGGAACAGGTGGTCGTGATTCAGATAGGAGTAAACTAGTTCGTGATTTGAGTGATCTTACTGGAGAAGGAAATATTGAGAGCATGCTTTCAGTTGAAATGGGATTGCGGGAATTAGCTTCTTTAAAGGTTTTTTTTAAAAAATAAGCAATTCTTTAACCTCATTGTCAGTTACTTTAGTTTTATCTTCTTTGATGTACCTATTTGTCAATTGCATTTTGTAAGACTATATATTTTGCAGTTTATGACAGGTTTGTTTCTTCATTTGACAAGAATTTCAAGAATTGTTTGTAGTGATTTTCTTACTGTCAAGCACTTTTGAAATAGCGTTCATGTACCGAATGCATAGTTTCACTTATTGAATAATTCTTGAACCTTATTGTCAATTATCTTAGATTCATTTTCTCTTATGTGCATATTTTTTTATTGCATTTTTCAGTTGACATGAATTTTAAGAATTGCTTGTGATGATATCTTTTACCTCTTTGCACTTTTGAAATAATGTGCAATTTATTGATTTTTTTTTTTGATCTGTTAATGTCCCACCTCACCCTGTTATAAGGTTGAGGATGCAGTTGTACTTGCTCTGGCTCAACACAGACGACCAAGTATGATTCATCAATCCTTCTCAGGTAAATTTTCTTCTTTCATCTGCAGGTTAGTTTGTGCACTAATCAATTGTGTTGGTTGAAATTCTTTTCTAATCAAACGTGTATGGCATTTCAGTACAGTGCATTTCCTTTGTGTGGTATGAATTTTTCTAGCGTTTTATTTAGATTCTTTGTAATGAGGGTTATGTGATAGTCTTTTGATTTGGAATACTAAGATCCGGCATCCAATAAAAGCTGTTCTGAGCTTGCTGGAAGTTTGTATCCATCCTAGATCTAATTTTTGGATTCATATTTGTAAATGTATTTTCCCTTTTGAAGCAATTCTGATAAAAAATAAATAAATGATATCCTGACATTTATGTTTCCGCTTTTCTTTTTCTTGGTTTCCAGATTCAAAAGCACCAGGTGATCCCAAGTTTACTGAGGCCATTGGTAAGTGGTGCAGCTCATCTGTCAAATAAGTTATGTTTCGTGAAATAAAATTTACAAGCCCCCCTCCCTTGTTTTCACTGCAGAATTAAGTGAAGCAGAGGCAGATGATGTTCTTTTCAAAGAGGTCAGCTTCTGTCTTATTTGTCCTTTTATTTGTCATCGCTGTATTTCATTTTTACAGTTTTAGTCATGCTGCAGGTCTCTGTTGCAATAATAAAGCCATCATTTCTTTTCTTCTGTCATCATGTGCATAGAGAGGAAAGTAAACTTTTCATGATCTCATCTTCCATGTTTAGTCTAGTATTACAATGTCTTTGTAGGTCCGCATGCACGAGGTCTGTATTATAATTTTATTAGTTCTGATAAATTATTTCAGGCTAGAGTGGAATCCTAGACCTCACTCCAATGTATTCATGTCTTCCAACTGGTAAAGCATTCAAACTTGAAAGTTTAAACTAAGCCTAAAAGAATTCTAACTAAATATGATTTACTCTTTAACCACCACTTACCGGTTTTATATGTTAGGATAACAACACCTACAAAACAATGTTATGCTCGCAGGTCATTTTTCTTCCACAAGGCCATACCAAACTATCCACAACCTATTTGGATACTCAACATTATCCTTTTGAATTAGACCTTTCTAGATGTGCTTCCCTACAATATAACTTTCTATTTGCTCTGCAATGCATGGGGTGAACTAATAAATTATGGTCTAGGGCATACTTGAATTTGATAACCATCAAACCATTTGCCTAAATTCTCTCAAGTCTGTCTTATTTCTCATGTTTTCATTTTGAACTTTTTAAATATTACGTGCTCACAACATTTGAAATGAGTGAGTTTACAAATACATGGTTCATAATGAGCATGGTTCTAGTTACCTGCTTATTGTGATAGTTGGTTAGTACCAGAACTTATTTATATGTTGATTACGAATGCTTCAATTTTTTTATGTGCAGGCTTGGCTAACTTATTACTGGAGAAGAGCCCTGGTACATGGTGTGGAAGAGGATATTGCAGAAGACCGGCTTCAGTTCTGGATTAGTCGCAGTGAGCAGGCACCAACTTCACATGATGCTGTAGATGGTGATTTAACTGCTCTTATAACAAATTATAGCAAAAATTCTAGTAAATAGGGACTAATTATGTGCCTCTTTCTTTTCCTTTATGCTTTATTTAGTTATTTATGGTCCAAGGTATCATTTGCAAAAAATCTATTTAAAAAAATCCTTGTGGTCCACCGGTGACAACTTGCTGTCTAGGTCCATGTGAACATTTTTTCTTTCTGCTTCAATCTCATTTAGAGTGGAACTATTGATTGACATTAATTAAAATAAAAATGCTTTATATTATACACGCAGTTGCTTGAGGTGGTAACTTGTGGGTATTTCAGATCCAAAATTGATTAGGCTAGCTAGGTCGAAATTTACGTATTGTTCAAATAGTCAGGCATAAAGTCCCTCCACCATGTTGAATAGCTTGGAAATCCTTGTGTTAACGGTGGTTATGAAATTGTAAAATGATGTGAAATAAAAAAATGTTAAATAATGTTATATATATATATATATATATGACCGTGAAGACCACTTATGTTGGCTTGGTAGTGCAATCTTATCTATATTTTGCTTCAATAGATGCATGTGCGGTAATTTGATGTTTCCACTTGGTGTCCTTGTGGCAGTTGAGCGAGGAGTATTGGAGCTAAGGAAGTTGAGCATAGAGCAACAGCTATGGGAAGCATCTCGGAGGGAAATTGACCAGTCGTCTTTTGCCCCGGTTGCTAACCATAAACGAACAGATACAGAGCTCTCTTCATAGCGGTTGCCAGTTTAAATCGCCACACATTCTTTCCTTCCATTTTCCCTTGTAAGTTGTTGGTGTCAATTTTTATACATGTAATTTTCATTTTTATATAAAAAAAATTCTTCTCCACATTCAATTATCGCTATAAATCCATCCCCTTTTGAACTTTTACACAACAGAATTTGTGATGCCGAAATTAGGCTTGTCTATATGATAGATTGGATGAGTGAAGCGTGTGAAATTAGGGATTCCCTTACAAGTTAAATTTTGTATCCATGCCATTCATATGAAAAGCGCAAAAACCGTTGTTTAATGTCAATTTGCACATCGACATGGAAACATTAATTCAAAAAACTGTTCAATATACGAAAATTATTATTTTTTCCCTGTTCATCTAATTCGTTTGAAGATTTTCAGCAAGTATTATTATCTTCAAATTTAATGAAGGTCTTACCTGCAGGTTTTCCCTCTTCAAAGGCATAGATCTTGCCTACGGGTCCCCGCTGATTTCTCCCCTCCTGTGGAGCATAGAGCTGCAATTTGCGAGTGTAATTGAGAGTAGGCTTGTTTCTGGTCCTTTCTTTCATTTATTCTGCTCAACTTTATTTTGGCCCAAGATGAAACAAGGTGCGGGTCCTAAAAAATCAGCGATTCTTCCGCCGATTAAGGCCCCACCGATTGTTTGTGCAGCTCAGTAGTGTTGCTTTTTCTTCTTCTTCAAATTACTTTCTTTTTTTAATTATTTTGATGTGCTTTAATGTTAATATTAAAAATAAATTTTAAAAAATAAAAATAAATATTATTTTAATATTTTCCATTCTCTTGACATTCTCAGCTTCTTCTCTCTACTATGTCAACCCAAGGTCTTTAACAGGCCTAATTTTATCAACCCACGTTGCCACAAGACAATATTGTCTAGGGGTGTTCATATATATATATATATATATATATATATATTGCTGGGTCAATTTTGGTATTATGATTGAATTTAAATTAATTTTTAAAATTTTATCAATTGTAGATCTGATTTATTGGTTTTGTTTGGACTCGGTTGAATATATCTAATTCAATCAAGTTTTTTATTTTATTTTTATGGATATTACAATTATCTACGAGTTAATTTAGATGAGATATCTGTGTTTATTTATATGACTAATTTCTACGAGATATCAATGAGTTCATTTATATGACTAATTTTTATGGGTCTGAATTTAGAGATAAACTTACAGCATGGACTATAGGTATCATGGTACTCATAAAATTAGGTCTTACTGTATCACCATTAAATCTAATCACCTTCTTCTCCTCTCTAAAAAAATAAACTCTCTTTCTGTTATGTTAAAGAGAACTAATAGAAAATATATTAACAAAAACTTTGGAGTTGAAATATTTATAAATAAAATAAAAAAATTCAATTAAAAAATTATCAAAATAAAAGGAGTATAAACTATATAGGTTGTTTTTTTTGTTTTTTGTTTTGTCTAAAAACAGGGGAAGTAGTGTTCATTTAATAAGAAAAGGGCATAATCGAATCGTATCTTACACTCCTATAAATTAAAAGCCAAACTTAATGGGTGGCCAATGTGGCATGTGACATCATCTCATCCTTACAAGTAAAGGCGAGAAGACTTCGATAAATAAATAAAAAAAGTCGATGAGCTTTTCCTCGCTGTGTGATAATAAATTAACACGGAAAGCAGCTCACTGAAAGAAGGAAGCAGAGAAAGAGAGGGAAAAGGTTGATGCTTTTATTGCAAGGGTTCGAAGGCCAACATAACCACTCTCCGCACTATCACACTTTCCAACTCTGTTTCAGACAACCTCTCATTGTTTATGTCGAAAACGGGGTTTCAAAGTTGCCCGATTGCCCTTCTTCTGGATCACTCCTATTTACTGTAAATATTGTGGTGTTAATTACTGTGATAAGATTTTCTCTTTAAATTCCCTCTTAGACAAACACATTTGGGGTGGGGATGATGAAGTAAAAAACCCTATGAATCATTGATAGTGGGGCAAGTACTGGTAGAAATGATGATGCCTTGGTTTAAATTTCAATATCTCGGGTCCATTTCTTTCAAATTGGACAGCAACATAGCTATGGCAGCCATCATGCAAGGGATGGGATTCTGTCATGTTTCTGTTTGTTTATATCCATAACGAGTTTCTTTCCCTTCTCTTATCTCCAGTAGTACCCCACGCTCTGTAGCTTTTCTTCTTAAGAGTGGTCCAAACTCTAGGCATCATAGTATTTGTGTCTGTGATCTCCCATTGCTAGCCACTCTCATCTTCCCTAGGTTATTTGTTTGTGTAGTTGTGATGGGTGCAACGAAGATCTGTGATCTGTACAGTTGGTCTTAAGTTCGAGTCAATATGCATCCTTTATAAAAGTATAAAAAAATCAATATTTTACTTGTTTATCTAATCCACAAAATACCCGATAAGATTTCCTGACATTTAAAAAAAAAGTTGCATGAAGCATTGATCATTTGCCTCATATTATAGGCAATCCATGACTAGCATCGATTACACTTCTCTATTGCCATTATATGGTTTGGTGGTGAATTTTAGACCATAGGCTAAACTCATTTATTGATATAATTAAAAGAGTGAGGACCCATTAGAAGCTATAATGATATGTTTTGGAGCTATATGATGAGGAGCATGTGGTGTGTTTGGAGTAGACCAATTACCATTGTATCTAATAAGAAAACTCTTTTTTTTCCCCTGAAAAAACAAAAAGGATGGAGACCTCATTAATATAAAGTCCTAATCTTGTACAAGGACAAAAAGAACATGTGAATATAGCAGTAGAAGAAAGTGAAGACTGGGGACTGGGGGGTGTATGTTTGTGCTAACTGAACTTTTTGGAAGAAACATCATGTTAAAGGACCTGTTCCTATCTTCACAAATCACTCTCATCAATTCGAATCTATGAATTTCTAGACGTTGAGATTACATAATCTAAGAAAATGCAGGATCTTGAAACAACAATTGGTTCTAGTTTGATGACCAAAAAGATGCTTAGACAACTTTTACTTACAGGGAATGTATAAATTCTTTGAAATTCCTAAACAGGATCATCCAAGTGAACATCTACTAAATCGCCTAACCGCAATATCTGTTCTGTCGTCCCAAAGGGTGTATCATGGTAGCAAAGAGTTTGAGATCTACACAGTGGGTCTTGAGTTCGAGTCAAGACGTGCATTTCTTGTAAGAACCTCGGACAACCAAGTTTTACTCTTACATTTTTCAGAAATGAAGTTTCCTAAAATCCAAAAAAAAAAAATATCCGTTCCGTCCATCTTTAACTTTTCTCAACATGAGAAAGCTAGGTTCGGTTTGTACTTGCAGTGCAGGAAAAGAAGATCGATCAAGCCATTTTCCGGGAAAACAAAAAAGAGTCTGTCGAGGTTGATAAGTCCAGCCAATGCCATGAAAACGCTGCCATATTATTCTCTCTGGACTTTCTTGTGAAAGTGATGAATATTGTTCCGTTCTGAGAATTGAAAAGTAATCTGGACTTTCCAATTTCTAAGTGAACGCACCCCATCTTCTTACAGTAGTGTATAGAAGGATACGGGGTATAGCACCGGTGAAAAACCAAACCAGAACAAAGTTAACTGTAATTTGTGTGAGAGAGTTCGAGGGTCCAAAATATTTAAAGCAGAAGAGATTCCATGATGTCTTTTCCTTTTTCAAAACGCCAACCATTTGTACGGACTCATCTCTCAGCCCTAGTAGTAAAGTCTCCCTCACATCTCTTTCAACCACTCCATTTTCAGGCCTGCAGGCAAAAAGCTAGGGACGTGATGATAATGCAAAACAAGCCTAGCTGTTTATTATTCTATACCCCACCCTCAATTCTATGTCCTACAGTGCTGAACAACATTTTAAACAGGCCTTTCTCTTGAAACACTTTGTCCTCTCAAGTCATTTTCACTTTCTGAAATTATGCACTCTCAAACATGGAAATCCATGGCAATGGCTGCACTGGTGATTCAGCTGTGCATTTCCATGGGTGTACATTCTTCTTTACCTCATCCTGATAAGATTGCCAGGCTTCCCGGACAACCTCATGTGGGGTTCCAACAATTTTCAGGTTATGTTACTGTGGATAATCACAGAGCTCTGTTTTACTACTTCGTTGAAGCAGAAATAGATCCAGAATCCAAGCCTCTGGTTCTCTGGTTGAATGGAGGTTTGTCGCTGCTCACTTTGCTTCACATTTAAGGCCATACAAATGAATCAAATGACCAATGTGCAATGTTTGGAAAGAAAATTGAGTTACATTCTTCGATTTGAAAATGCGAGTTGTAAATTTTGCAGGGCCTGGCTGTTCTTCTCTGGGATTAGGGGCTTTCTCTGAAAATGGACCTTTCAGACCAAAGGGAAGAGTTCTGATCAGAAATGAGCATAGCTGGAATAGAGGTGCTCGCACAGTCTCTCTTTCTTGAAAATGTAAACATGATGATCATAGATTTGCACAACATTTTCATGTCCGAAATGTATTGCAGAAGCAAATATGTTATATCTGGAGACACCGGTAGGAGTGGGGTTTTCTTATGCTACGAACAGCTCCTCTTTCGTGGCAGTAGATGATGAGGCAACAGGTACAGTCCATCACCTTTCACTTCAGAACTTCTCTCATTCCTTTTGTTGAGTGAGTAGCACAGATGAACGTCTTGCTGAACTCACTGTCACGGAAGCTTTATCTCCAAACTGTATTCGTAAATAAAAATAATCTAAAACTTATTGATAATAAAGTTTGACACCGTGAATAATACTAATTATTAAGATACAATAATTTTTTTAATTAATCCTTTCATAGTTGATTTGCAATGTCTACTCAAACCAAAATCATTTATTATTGTTAAAATATAACAACGCATTGCATTAGTATCGTAGCTAGTTGAGAAATTTCATTTTTTTTTTTACCATATTCTATAAATAATCAATCAATTCTATGTCCCAATATTCAAATAAAATTGTCTAACAAGTAATTAAATCAGGTCATGTTTGTCATTGTGTTTCAAAAGTATTTTTAAAAACAGTTGATTTTTTTATTTTAAATTAAAAAAAATAGTGTTTTTAGATAATTTTCATGTGATGATGTCAAAAATAATTTTTAAAAAATTAAAAAAAATATCATTTTGATGTATTTTTGAAAGAAAATCACTTTCAAAAACAATATTAACCAAACTCTCAAACATACACCAATCTTTGTCATCATCGTAGTGGATAACTTGTAATAGAATTCAAGATATTAAACCTAGCATTTCAAGACAGCAAAACACATTTTAATAACATATATAATCATGAATGCATGCCTTAGGTATAAAAAATCATACTTGCCTCTCATTCTTCCACTCCTGATATAAAATTTATTAAGATGATGAAGCTAAAAAAGCAGGAAGACAACATAATTATGATCTACACTCAAGTAAAACCACTGTTAGTCATAATAAAATGATTATATATATATATATATATATATCAGTTACAGTCACTTAGCAATTAATGAAACTCATGTTGCGGCAGCTTGGTCTCCAACATCAAAATAGAAAACTTTTTCGTGATAAAAGAGCTTCGCTTGTGACATAAAATGACATGGATGCTTGTTCTCATAATACGATGTTTATATTTAACTATCTGTATCTGTTGTGAAGAAGAAACAGCTAATTATTCATGTGTATATATCTATACATTACCATGACAAGAAGATTTTTAGGCTGTTGAGGATCATGATTAGCTTTATTAAGCACTTAAGAGTTTCGGACCATCTTCTAAAGCTGCTTCTACTTTTGTTTTCTCAAGCCAGGGACAACCTTTTGTTCTTGCAGGGCTGGTTCCACAAGTTCCCTCAATACAGGAACACAGATTTGTTTATAACAGGGGAAAGTTATGCAGGTATAAGCTCTTGTATCCATCAACTTCCATCTCTTTTAGCTCAACTATAATAAACAGCAAACAATTTTAATATCACTGCCTCCTATTTTTCTCATTGATTCCAGGACACTATATTCCTCAACTTGCGAAGCTTATGGTTGAAATTAACAAGAAGGCCAAGCCATTCAATTTGAAAGGAATTGCAGTAAGGACACTTTCATCACATTTGTGTGACAGAAATTGTAACTTTTTTTCCAGAATTGACAATTGGGATTAGTCCTTTTTGTGACATAATTATTATTATTATTCCATTGCAGCTAGGTAATCCTGTTCTAGAATTTGCTACAGACTTGAATTCAAGGGCTGAGTACTTCTGGTCTCATGGATTGATATCAGATTCAACATACAAAATGTTCACTTCTGCCTGTAACTATTCAAGATATGTGAGCGAATATTATAGAGATTCGGTTTCATCTGTTTGTTCAATAGTTATGAAACAAGTTAACACAGAAACCAGTAGGTTTGTGGACAAATATGATGTTACCCTTGATGTTTGTGTTTCATCAGTCTTCTCACAATCAAAGTTCATAAGTCCTAAGGTAAGTCTTGTCAGCAAAATCAATCTCCCTATTTCCCCTTGTCTGAATTATTGTCAGGTGTGCCTGAAAATTTCTGGTCCTAATTTTCAGCAAGTATCTGAGAGGATTGATGTTTGTATAGAAGATGAGACTGTGGATTATCTGAATCGGAAGGATGTCCGGAGGGCTCTCCATGCTCGGCTCATCGGAGTTCGCAGATGGGAAATTTGCAGCAAGTAATTCTCTTCCATGCCATGAATTATTCACATTCCATATATTGCAAATTCGGTCCTACAAGTCTTTTGTTGTTCTTCAACTGAAATCACAACTTTTTCAAATACAGCATTCTGGATTATGAGCTTCTTAACATAGAGATACCAACATTCAATATCGTTGGATCACTTATCAAGGCTGGAATTCCAGTTCTCGTTTACAGGTAAGAGAAAGCTAAGAAGTTCGTTCTTGAATAAGATTAGTAAGTTAATAATAATTCTTTAAATCTCACAGTGGAGATCAAGATTCTGTAATTCCATTGACCGGTAGCCGCACGGTTGTCCATAGAGTGGCAAAAGAGCTGGGACTCAACACGACCGTCCCTTACCGAGTTTGGTTTGCAGGAAAGCAGGTAAATTCTTGTCAACAGGCAGCTGGCTAAGTGAGCTTTCCTCTGAGCAGCCATGGCAGAATTCTGATTTCATACTCCCTTTCAGGTTGGTGGTTGGACTCAGGTTTATGGTGACATCTTCTCATTTGCTACCATCAGAGGCGCTTCTCATGAAGCTCCATTCTCACAGCCTGAAAGATCACTCATGTTATTTAAGTCATTCCTGGAAGGTAAACCCTTACCTGAAGTTTTCTGATTAGCTACTAATGAAGGTATTAATTCGCGTACGTCAGCATTGTATGTTCCCGCCAAAAGAAGAAGAAAAACTAAGCATCCATTAGTTTGTAAATCTGGTTTTCTCAATGCAAAATATCTTTGTTTGAGAAATTTTGTAAGAACTGTATTCAGAGAAAGAATGTAAATACCTTCTCGTTCTCACCATGGATGATCAGAGTTGGCAGTGACGGCGCTTACTGAGCGATAACCACTAACTAGCCTTGTCTGCATGAATCATTCTGCTGTAAACTGCCAACGGAAGAAACTTCAAAGTAATTTGAACAATTCTTCTGTAAACTGATATGAATGATCATTCATATCAGTTGTTGCATAGCAATGTTCAATGGTAATGAAATGGAGATCTTGGATTCAAACTCCATTGATGTATACAGAAACATAAAATATTTAACTCTAGCTCTATTTTGTTTTTAATTTTATTGGATTCAATCACTCCAAACCAGAAAATTGATTTACACTAACCGAATATTATGTCAGTATAAAATTTATATTTTTATCAGTATGATAATCCCTGACATGTTTTTTTGACAAAAATCCCTGATAAAAATAAGTCGTTGACAAGTGTTAGAGGTTTTAGATCCATCGGTAATTCAATTAGCAATTTAAATATCGATGGATAGAGCAACAAGACATTCGTAGATGTAGTCCAGGCCAACAAGGTAAAGAAGCTCATCACTTGCAAATATCTACAGAAAAACATATTTTACGAGTCGAGTTAAGTAAATAAAATCTCGATTATCTCTCATTCTGATTCAAATTCAAAATCTATTATAAAAATTATAAGTTCTTTATCATCACACCACCACATTAAAAACCATAAATTACAACATGCCAAGGGATAAAATGATGCGCTTGCATGTAGCCACTGTTTTCAGATGAAGAAACTAGTGAAGTGAAGGTTTTTAGAAGGAAATAAAAACGAGATGTTTTTAGAAAATGATTTCCAATATCAATTGAAATTTGATTGTTTTTAAGTAAGTCAGCGCATTCCTCTTATTTGTTTTTAATATTTTTTATAAATCGAATTTTAAATTCAAATAACTACTCCAAAAATAATTTCAAAATACATTAATTGATTTAATCCTGATAATTAAATTCATATCTAACAATTCCATGTTATTAAATCTCAATTCGAAACACAACAATATCCAGCTACACGATCCCCATCATTCCAGCAAATATGGGTTCACACAAGCAATTAACAACTAGCTATTACAGATCCCACAAGATAATCGATACCATCTTCATAGTTAACACGATTACTCAGCATGATCATATTTGAGACTACCTTGAAAATGATACCCACCGTCCACCACCAAATTATGGCCGGTCACGAACTCGGAATCCCCAGAAGCAAGAAACAACTGTTAGACCAACTGATCTTGAAGCAAATCCCACAATCACAGCACTTCCCCAATCTGCAGCAACGGCTCATTCCCATTCACGACCAACGGCTCATTTCCATTCAGAACCAACATGATCTGCATCTCCTTGATTTCCCTTTTATTATACTTTCCATCTTTGTATATTTCCATTATTAACTCTTGTAAAGCTGTAACTCTTTACTCTATTTAAATCAAATGAAGATCAAAGAGAAGGCAAGTTGGCCTCTCGGTTTTCACTACAATCTACTGTGTCTTGAGTTTCTACATGGTATCAGAGCCCTAAGGCTTACGCTCAAAAACACGACCCTATTATCTTTGCTTCCGCACCAAAACACAGATGGCCTCTTCTCTACAAACCCCTCAATTTCCGAAATTGGATGGCCCCAATTATCTTACCTGGAGGATCCAATTTCTTGTTTTTTTGAAGAGTCATGACATGATTGGCCTTGTTGATGGTACCAATCCTGCTCCAACAAAGACTCTCACTGATGGATCGGTGAATCCTGCATTTTCCATCTGGTCCAAGAAGGACAACAGTGTCCTCAGCTGGCTTTATGCCTCAATTACAGAGAAATTGGTTTCCACAGTGCTCAACCTAGAAACTTCCAAACAAGTTTGGGATGCACTTCAAACCCGTTTCTCCTCAACTTCAAGGTCTCGTGTGACCTTTCTCAAGCGACAGCTTCAAACCATCTCACAAGGGAATCGAAGCTGCCTCTCGTACATTGAAGAAGCAAAACTTGTCTCCGATCAACTCTCCGCTGCAGGCAAACCCGTTGAAGAGCAAGACCTTATCTCCTATCTATTGAGTGGCCTCAAGCCTCAATTTATGCCATTTATCACTGCCTTCACCTTTGCAACCAGAGACAAGGAGCTCTCACTTGATGATTTCCAGACTGAAATGCTCAACTTTGAGACGTTAATGGAGTCTTCTAATTCACTTGCAACCCCTGAAATGAATCTTGCATTCTCAGCCAATCATTCCAAACCAGCGGCGACAAAGAGAAATAAGGGACCCGGTTTTACAAACCCATCCCGCTCACCAATGGCTTATAATCGCCCTCCAGCTCATATGGGTCCCTCTGCCAACAAGCCAGCCGTGCCATATTCTGGTGACAATAGATCCACTTGTCAAATATGCAGTAAAAAGGGACACATGGCTCTTGACTGTTATAACAGGTTTAATTTCTCATATCAAGGCCGCCTACCACCGTCCGATCTTGCTGCTATGGCTGCCGAAGGAAACACTTCCCACACTCAACAGATGTGGTATGCAGATAGTGGGGCCAATGCCCACATCACTAATAATACAGCAAATCTCACCACCTCTCAGCCCTATGAAGGAGAAGAAACCATTACTGTTGGAAATGGCTCAGGTTTGATGATTCAAAATATGGGTACCACATCTTTCACTTTAAGAGACTCTAATTTTACACTGTCCAATGTTTTACACTGCCCAAATGCATCTTCAAATTTAATTTCTATTAATCGTTTCTGCCTAGATAATGATTGCTATTTTATACTCACTGGACATGATTTTTCTGTGAAGGAGAACCACACGGGGCGGCTGCTGCTCCAAGGGCAAGTTGAGAATGGACTCTATCCGATTGCGGATAACAAATATCGTTCAAATAAAATTTCCTGCTTTACGGCCTCACTTGGCGTATCAACCACTCTTGACATATGGCATGATCGTCTTGGCCACCCTTCTCAAGTCATTTTAAATAAATTGGTCACATCCAAATATGTAGATGTGTCCACAACAAATAAATTAGGATTTTGTTCGTCATGTCCTTTAGGGAAATCCAAACAATTGCCCTTTCATGACTCAAATCGTCAAACGATTCGTCCGTTAGCCCTTATTCATTCAGATGTATAGACATCTCCTGTTCATTCAGTTGGTGGATCAAAATTTTATGTTATTTTTGTTGACGATTTTTCCCGCTTTACTTGGCTATATCCCATCAAATTTAAAAATGAAGTTTATGCGATTTTTAAAACTTTCAAAGCTCTTGTGGAAAATGTGTTTTCTTGTAAAATTCAACAGTTACAAACTGATAATGGTGGTGAATTTACATCCACTATGTTTAAAACTTTTTTACAAGAAAATGGCATATTTCATCGCTTAACATGTCCACACACTTCACAACAAAATGGGATCGCCGAAAGGAAACATCGTCACATAGTCGAAACCGGATTAACACTTTTAGCCCGGTCTCACCTACCTAATACATACTGGCCCGATGCTTTCCTCACATCTGTCTATCTTATAAATCGTCTCCCAACTAGAGTCTTGCATCATTTGACACCATTTTACATACTCCATAAAAAAATTCCCAAATATTCACATCTTAAAATATTTGGATCTGCATGTTTTCCCCTTTTAAGACCATATGAAAATCATAAGCTCGCTTTCCGTAGTAAAGAATGCATTTTTATAGGTTATGCAAGTCAACAACGTGGATATCGATGCCTTGATTTTCATACCGGTCGGATATATGTTTCACGCAACGTAATTTTTAATGAACAAAGTTTTCCTGCTTCACGTGATAGAGTGCCTTCTTCTCCTGTCTCACAGAGCACGGCCTCCCCAGGTAAGTCCATTCCTACTTTTTCATTTACACCACCGACAATACCAATCTCACCCACTCCTGCAATCGAGTCCACAGCCACTAATCCAAACATTCCACACGCACTGCCAAGCACAACATCGCCGGTTCATCAACCATCCCAACCAACAATTCCTTGTCCTAACCCCTCCACAAGTCCATCATCACCATCAAATCCACCTCCACCTGCGAACCAAACAGATCCCCCAAACCCAACTCTACCTACGAACCAAACAAATCCCATAAATCCAACTCTACCTACAGACCAAAACCCCAACCGAATCATCACCCGCTCCATGACTGGACACTCAAAACTCAAAACTTTTCCAGATTTCACTGCTCTATACTCTACTCGACATCCCTTGCAGGTACTCTCCACTGTGGTCACCGAAATTGAACCATCCACCTACACACAAGCGGTCTCCTCTCCTCAATGGCGCGCTGCCATGGGAGCTGAGTTTGATGCATTGATGGCGAATGGCACCTGGTCTCTCTGTCCACGTCCAACAGGTAAACACATAGTTCGAAATAAATGGGTTTTTAAACTTAAAAGGCTGTCCGATGGCAGCATTGAGCGCTACAAAGCGCGTCTCGTTGCCAAGGGTTTTGAACAGCAATATGGCATAGATTATGCCGAAACCTTCTCCCCTGTTGTGAAACACACAACCGTTCGAATTGTTATTGCTTTAGCAGTGTCTTTTAACTGGAACATACGTCAATTAGACATTTCAAATGCATTTTTACATGGCTTTTTAGATGAAGAAGTATTTATGGAACAACCTAAAGGATTTGTTGATGAAAATTATCCTGATTATGTATGCCATTTGCATAAATCTCTGTACGGCCTCAAACAAGCACCCCGTGCTTGGTTTCGTCGCCTATCAGAGTCTCTGCTGGAATATGGTTTTATTGAGTCCACTGCCGATTACTCTCTTTTTATATATGCTACTGAGTCAGTAAAATTATATGTGTTGGTGTACGTTGATGACATCCTAGTAACCGGTTCCAGTCAAGATGCTATTAATTCATTTATCATATCTCTTAATGCCTCATTTGTTGTTAAAGATCTTGGTGAGTTGAGTTTTTTCTTAGGTGTTCAAGCCAGCAGGGATTCACTTGGGCTACATCTACGACAAACTCGGTTCATCACCGATTTGCTACACAGCACCAACATGGTGGGTGCTAAGCCCCTTAATTGCCCCACAGTCTCCGGCCCAAAACTCTCCTCAACTGATGGTGATCTTCTGGCTGACCCAACTGAATACCGTCGAGTGGTTGGGGCCCTTCAATACTGCACCATCTCCCGTCCTGACATCGCATATGCAGTAAATCAGTTGTGCCAATATATGCACAACCCGCGAGAACCTCACTGGACAGCCGTGAAAAGAGTACTTCGCTATCTCAAAGGAAGTATTGATTATGGCCTCTACTTTTCTCCTGGTGATATAAACATACAAGCCTATTGTGACTCTGATTGGGCTGGCAATCCGGATGATCGTCGCAGCACAACTGGGTATGGAATATTCCTTGGAAACAACTTGGTCACATGGACAGCCAAGAAGCAACCGATTGTTTCCAAAAGCAGCACCGAAGCAGAATATAGGAGTTTGGCAATTGTCACTGCTGAATTATATTGGATAAGAATGCTTATGAAAGAACTTGGTGTGCTCTTGTCGTCCACCCCAACTATTTGGTGCGACAACATTGGCGCTATTGCTCTTGCATCAAATCCAGTGTTTCACGCTCGCACCAAGCATGTTGAGATCGATTACCACTTCATTCGAGAAAAGGTCCTCAACAAAGATATTCAAGTGAAGTACATTTCAACACAAGACCAGATTGGTGATCTCTTTACCAAGGGTCACACTGCATCTCGGTTCACTTTTCTTCGGTCCAAACTAATGGTGATCTTGATCCCCATTACTTTGAGGGGAGGTGTTAGACCAACTGATCTTGAAGCAAATCCCACAATCACAGCACTTCCCCAATCTGCAGCAACGGCTCATTCCCATTCACGACCAACGGCTCATTTCCATTCAGAACCAACATGATCTGCATCTCCTTGATTTCCCTTTTATTATACTTTCCATCTTTGTATATTTCCATTATTAACTCTTGTAAAGCTGTAACTCTTTACTCTATTTAAATCAAATGAAGATCAAAGAGAAGGCAAGTTGGCCTCTCGGTTTTCACTACAATCTACTGTGTCTTGAGTTTCTACAACAACACCGCATCCGCTACATGCTTCTCTTTCAACACCCCTTCCAAGCAGTAATGCGGCTCAAAAGCCTCCGCCGCCGCCTCCACTCCCATGCCGATTGTCTTGCACACCAGAGGAGTCGCCACCGGCCCCGGAGACACACAGTTCACACGTATCCCATGCCCACTCAACTGATAGCTAGCGCATTTCATCAGCGCTATCACCCCGCACTTGGACATGATATAGTCTGTATGCATGTCCCTTACAACACTCGCAATGGTGCTTGCTGTGCAAATGATGCTGCCTTTCACACCTCCTTCCACCATCGCACGCGCCGCGTGCTTCAGGCACGCTGCTACACCACGAACGTTTATGGCGAAGAGTTTGTCGTGGGAGTCCAGGTCAAAGTCCAGAACAGTTTGCTTGCCAAAGCTCATGACGCCTGCATTGCAGAATATGATGTCGAGCTGACCGTAGAGTTGAACAGTAGACTCCACAAGGGATTTGACTTGGTTTTCATCGGTGACGTCGCAGTGGATGTAGGTGGATCTGTTGGCTCCGATGGATTCTGCGAGATTCTGGCCTTTTTCATCCTGGATATCAGCGATCACCACTCCTCGGGCGCCATTCTCGACGAAGGCAAGCACTGTAACCTCGCCAATGCCACTGGCACCTCCGGTGACGATGGCAACCTTATCTTGAACTTTGTTCTTGCAAGGTTTGGCGTTCGCCATTGTACTCAGAATGAAACTGACCATTGCAACGATATCTTGAATGTATGTCTAATACCAGAGGTCCCAATACATTTTTTAATATATACTAGGATCATATGTTCTTGTTAATAAGATCAACATATTATTTAATTTGTTTATTCTAACAAGTTGCAAGAGACAACCAACAAGATTTACTATATCCTGGAAATTCTACCTCTTACATGCTATTTTATATAATGTTTTTACTGGCTGTGCTACTTTTTATATAAAAAAAAAAGCTCATGAATTTTACTGTATTGGAATTTTTTAATTACCTTTTCAATATACACGAGGATCATAGGTTCTTGTTGATGAGTTAATATTATAAGGTGGTGGCAGCTACGGCTTACTAACTTTGGGATATTATGGTTTATTTAAAAATATATTAAAATAATATTTTTTTATTTTAAAAAATATTTTTAATATCAATATATGAAAATAATCTAAAAATATAATTTAAAATAAAAAATAATTTTTTTTTCTCTAAATTTTCTCAAAAATATTTTTAAAATACAGTAACAAATAAGACCCAAATGGAAGCTGAGGAATTGGTATCCTTTCATATTATTTTTTAAAAACAAACGCATAAACATACTCTTGATGATTTTTTATTAAATCTAAATCATTAAATTCAAAATGAATGTATAATGATTTATTGTAAGATAAAAAAAAAAACTTGACTAAATATTTTATTTCTCTTACTTCATATAAATCATTGAATTCAAAATCAATGATGAGATGTGGAAAATGACAGGTAACGTTCTTATAAGAACATGAGAGATCCAAATCTAAGTAGTGAGAGGGGGTGATGACTGTAAAAATTAATCGGATGATATAGTGAATTTATTACTCTATCGAACTTTACATGGATGGATGATTTTTTAAAAATGTAAAAAAAATATTATTACGAGCATGATTTTTTTATTGTATCATTAAACATGGTTAAACATATAAAAAATCTTGAAACCTTGCAATTTGATTTTTTTATTTAATTCAAGTTTTTAACTATACCGTGGGGGGGTTTCCTAAATTAAACTTATTAATTTTATAGGTTCAAGTATAATTTTAATGATCAATAAAAACATAACTTAACTTTTAAAAAAAATTCAAGATGATAACTTTAAAATAAATTTACATGATAACTTTTGATTGTTTTTTTTATTCTTTTTTCTTGATTATTTTTGTTTATTTTCTCCCTTAATATTTTATTTCATTTAATTATTGTATCCAATTTGATCTTTATTCTTTTGACTGCTATTTCTTGCACCGATTCTCATTTCCATCAGTTGATTTCAT
Organism: Salix brachista; assembly: GCA_009078335.1. Lineage (NCBI taxonomy): Eukaryota > Viridiplantae > Streptophyta > Magnoliopsida > Malpighiales > Salicaceae > Salix > Salix brachista. The sequence goes on from CM018586.1 coordinate 15,997,369, forward strand.
AGTGAGTAATTTGTTTCATCTAATATAATTTCAGTTGGAAGAAAAGCTAGAGTTGTCCTTGTTAGGATTGAGAGTTTGCAGATAATTGAAAGAGAGAAGAATTAGTTTAGAGAGGGAGAAGAGAGAAAAGAGAGGGAAACTGAAATTTAGAATTACATTGTATTGAATTCTGTTTTGCATACATTTGTTGTGTGTGCACTTCTCTATTTATACACATTACACTATTCTAGAATATTCTTCTATACTCTAACATCCCCCCTCAATCTCATGCTTTGATAAACCAAGCCATGAGATTGCAACAATGAAAATGAAATACAAGAGTACTTAATTCTTTTGACAAACAATATGTAAACGAGAGAAGAGAAGGAATTTCATTGGTCTATTTCTTGACCAGAATTTCATGAGTGATCAATTGATGCATTTGATCTGTTTTATAAAAAGTTATAACAAAAAGAAAAGTAGGCCCAGTAGCATGGCCTATTATGGTAGGCCTCTTGCATGGACCTGGACAGAATGAGGCAATGGGCTAGCCTAATTTTATCTTCTTTTTTTTTTTTAATTAATTGTTTTTTTATCTAAAAAAAGTTTATATATATATATAAAAAGTTTGCACAATTGGTTGGTTCATTACGAAGAGTTGAATCTGGTTTATTGCTTTTTAGAGTATGTTTGATATTACTTTTGCTTTTGTTGTTGAGATTTTAAAAAACCAGTTTCATGAAAAGCATTTTTAATTGTGGTTCATAATAATTTTTGAAATATTTGATTAAAACTGTGGTTGAGTTTGAGGTTAATGAAAAATAGTTTTATATGTTTGGTTACTAAGTGTTTCATATTACTTTCAACTTGTAAAATTACTTTAAAAGACACATACATATATATAAATTATTTTTTAAATTTTATAGATTAATAATCATAACTATAAAATATAATTAATAATTCAAGTAAATTAAATCATTTATTTGAATTTAATTAACTTTTTGTTTGTTTTATTTTAAAAAGAAAGAAAATAGATAATGAGTATCTAAAACCCAATTGAATCACATTTTAATATGAAAAAATTATATTTATAGAATAACAAGTTAGATACGAATGATTTGGACTACTAGTAAATATTCATTATAATCCTTAAACAATGCAACACTAGTTAATGCAGTCATCAAAAAATCAGTTCACTTCCCTACCCACCCACATCATATTAATTGCTATCTTTTACTTTACATTCCGTTTTTGTATGCCAAAAATTAAATGGGTAGTGAATTGACCACCATCTTCTCCGGTAAATTAAGTCAATCATCTCTGGTTTTTTGCTGCCATGGCAGCACCACCCACCCCACTGTGTTCAAGGTGACAAGACGTGGGAGATCTCACAGTACTTTGATCAATATTGGAGGTGGTCTTTCATGGCCATTGATCACTACTATCTGGTTTCTAGTAACCAACAAAAATTAAGAAAAAAAATACAAACACACAGTAAGGTTGTCGTGTTCTTGTCGTCGTCGTCTCAATCCACTCTGTAGATCAAGTGAGTCCTTACTCTTCAGGTGGTGTTATTGTGTTCTTGATTCGGAGGAAAAAGGGAAAGTAAAGCACTTTTCAAAAGTAAAGAGTGGGAGATCTTACAGTACTTCGTTCGAGTACTTCGATCGAAATGGAGTAGTGGTCTTCCAATTCCTTGCCTGGAAGACCTCCTCTTCGACGGGCCTGGCTCTGGCGGGATGAGCTCCTGTGTATGTTGTTTACTTAGGGATCATCGATTCCATGTTAGCTTTACAATATTACAGGATAAGATCCTTTTCTTTAATTTTCCAAGACAAAAATTCATGAAACGCACACAAGCCAACCAAATATGAAATGAAACGCAGGTGAAATCTGCTGTATACATTCAACGAAAAGCAGTTTGTTGCTTCTATTTTGTAGGAACCACAGAAATATTCTGAGTTTTACCATTAGCCAAACACTTGAAACCTTAGCTTTTTTTGAAACTCCATTTTTATGACGGTATCAAACACCCACTTAATTTCTCAGTGCATAATAATAATTATTAAGAGATAAATTTGACACAACCCTTTCCACACCCGGTACATGTCTGTGAGCTTTGTATCATGATTCTAATTGATTGCACCTTGAAAAGCATGCCCACCGTCGATCACCAAATTCTGGCCGGTCACAAACTCGGAATCCGCAGAAGCCAGAAACAATACAGCATCTGCTATATGCTCCGCTGTCAACACCCCTTTCAAGCAATAACTCGACTCGTAAAGCTTCTCCACTTCCTCCACTCCCATGTTGTTTAACTTACAAATCATCGGTGTTGCCACCGGCCCTGGCGACACGCAATTTACTCGTATTCCATGCTTACCCAACTGATAGCTTGCACATTTCATGAGCGCCACCACCCCACACTTAGTCACAGTTTGGATTTGAATCGTGTGTTGATTTAATTAACTCATAGATTGCAAAATTGCAATATTTTGATTATCTGGTGTGTTTTAATTGGATTGATAATTATATAATCAGTTGGTCGAAAAAATATAATAGATTATATTGATTAGAGATTTTTGTTTGCTGTAGTCAATCGGGAATTTGTTGGTGGTTGGTTTTGTTGTAATTGTTCGGCCGATCATCTAATTTTTCTTTATTCAGTTGTGTTTACTGGTTATGGAAATATTTTTTGTATCCATTTGTATGGTGAATTATTTGATTGTTTGGTGTGATATTTTTTTGTTGTAGTTTATTGATCAATTTGTGAATGTGTTTTAATCGATTATTTGTAATTGTGTGGCCGATCATCTACTATTATATAACTATATTAAATGTATCTCAGAATACTTATATTAATTTTTTATATTAAAAAAATCCTAGGTCATGTTTTCTTTTCCCTATATATATTCTTAGACGAAAGATTAAAAATATATATATAAAAAATTAACACCATTACTGTCAAAAGAATAGAAATTATTAAATTATGAAGAGCAAAAAAAATATTAACAAAAGAGTTACTAACAAAATAATTGTTATTATTATTATTATTATTATTGTTATTGTTATTATTATTATTATTATTATTATTATTGTTATTATTATTATTATTATTGGTATTATTTTTGTTATTATTATTATTGTTATTATTATTGTTATTATTGTTATTGTTATTATTATTATTATTGAAATAATTGTTATTATTATTATTGTTGTTGTTGTTATTATTGTTATTATTATTATTATTATTATTGTGTTAAGTATACTTATATATACATGGACAAAAGTAGACATTATTCTATAAATAAAAAAAATTAAATTTGTGAATGTGTTTTAATCGGTTATTTGTAATTGTGTGGCAGATCATCTACTATTATATAACTATATTAAATGTATCTCAGAATACTTATATTAATTTTTTATATTAAAAAAATCCTAGGTCATGTTTTCTTTTCCCTATATATATTCTTAGGCGAAAGACTAAAAATATATATATAAAAAATTAACACCATTACTGTCAAAACAATAGAAATTATTAAATTATGAAGAGCAAAAAAAATATTAACAAAAGAGTTACTAACAAAAATAATTGTTATTATTATTATTGTTATTATTATTATTGTTATTATTATTATTATTGTTATTATTATTGTTATTATTATTATTGTTATTATTATTCTTATTATTGTTATTATTATTATTGTTATTATTATTATTATTGAAATAATTGTTGTTATTATTATTATTATTATTATTATTATTATTATTATTGTTATTATTATTGTTATTATTATTATTATTATTATTGTTATTATTATTATTATTATTATTATTATTATTTTTAAGCTGAATATAATTATATTATTATTTTTATTATTATGAAAGACTAAAATTATTTTAGAAACTTTAACAAAAGGAAAAACAAATATCATTGCCATCACTGCCAAAAGATTAAAAATTATTAAATTATACAGAGAAAAAAAAAATATTAACAAAAGAGTAAGCAAGAAAAACAATTAAATTATTATTATTATTATTATTATTATTATTGTGTTAAGTACAAAATTAAAATTCGAAGACAATTTTTACTTTATTTTATCCGATTTATCATTATATAATTATATTAGATGTATTTAAGAATACTGATATTAATTTTTTTTATTAAAAAAATTTTAGGTCATGTTTTCTTCGCCCTATATATATTCCTATGAGATAATATTCAATAAATATTAGAACATATAATTAATGAAAGACTACAAATATTTTAGAAACTTTAACAAAAGGAAAAAAAAATATCATTTCCATTACTGTCAAAACAATAAAAATTATTAAATTATACAAAGGAAAAAAAAACATTAACAAAAGAGGAAGCAAGAAAAACAATTAAATTATTATTATTATTATTATTATTATTATTATTATTATTGTTGTGTTAAGTACAAAATTAAAATTCGAAGACAATTTTTATTTTATTTTATCCGATTTATCATTATATGATTATATTACATGTATTTAAGAATACTGATATTAATTTTTTTTATTCAAAAAAATTTAGGCCATGTTTTCTTCGCCCTATATATATTCCTATGAGATAATATTCAATAAATATTAGAACATATAATTAATGAAAGATTAAAATTATTTGAGAAACTTTAACAAAAGGAAAAAAAAATCATTGCCATTATTGTCAAAACAATTAAAAATTATTAAATTATACAAAGGAAAAAAAACATTAACAAAAGAGGAAGCAAGAAAAATAATTAAATTATTATTATTATTATTATTATTATTATTATTATTATTATTATTATTATTATTATTATATTATTATTATTATTATTATTATTATTATTATTATTGTGTTAAGTACAAAATTAAAATTCGAAGACAATTTTTATTTTATTTTATCCGATTTATCATTATATGATTATATTACATGTATTTAAGAATACTGATATTAATTTTTTTTATTCAAAAAATTTTAGGTCATGTTTTCTTCGCTCTATATATATTCCTATGAGATAATATTCAATAAATATTAGAACATATAATTAATGAAAGACTAAAAATATTTTAGAAACTTTAACAAAAGGAAAAAAAAATATCATTGCCATTACTGTCAAAACAATAAAAATTATTAAATTATACGAAGGAAAAAAAAATTAACAAAAGAGGAAGCAAGAAAAACAATTAAATTATTATTATTATTATTATTATTATTATTATTATTATTATTATTATTATGATTATTACTATGATTATTACTATTATTATTATTATTATTATTATTATTATTATTATTATTATTGTGTTAAACACACTTATATATACATGGACAAAAGTAGGGGTTATATTAGAAATTTAAAAAAATAAAAGTATAAGGGGTGAAATGAAAATAAAATATAAAGGGATGAAAATCAAAAATTAAAAGTTTAAGGGCTGAAATGAAAATCAGATTTATTAATATTTTCAATTAAAGGACAAATTTGCAAAAATGGAAACTACTGTACCGAATATATTTAAACCTTTTCAACCCAATCCAGAAATTAAAAGAAGGAGGACCGAAGTGAAACATTCACATTTAATCAATTGCAATTGAAGGACCCAATCGAAGGAAATCAAAACTTATATAACCGAAATCAAGCCAAACTGCACAGTATATAACACAATTAAAAGTCAAGGGACCGAAGTGAAAGTATACACAACTCGGGGGGCTCTTCTGCACTTTGACGTGCAGGAGAGAGAGAAACGGTGCAACCGGCTTTAACCGGCCACCGCCGCGTCCACGGCCACCGTGTTGCAAAACGCGCCGCACCGGGAGGAATACCAATAGGAGGCGAACCGGATTAGGCGCCGGTAGCACATTTCCGGCCACCGTATCAAACCGCACGCGCCACTTGAAAGGATCGTTAGGGGGAACACCGTGCGTCGCGTGATAGGCACGCGCCTGACAGAATTTCGAAAAATAAATAAATAATAATGGTCAGTTACCGTTATAGCCCTGTCCCTAATTAATAAATTTTGTCTTATTGGGGGCTATAACCGTATTTAGCCATTTAAAAAAAAAAAACCATGCGGCGAACCGGACCGGTACGGACACGCGCAATTACACCTTTAGCCCTCAGCCGAAAACGCTATTTTGTCTTATTACCAGGGCTAAAATCGTTACTACACTGTTCATAGGCGGAAAAAACAAAAAAAAAATAGGGTGGACGAACTCGCGCGACACACGGATGAAAAAGCTCGCGTCCACAGTGATTTTAGAGTATGTGAACAGTAATGCACAGTGATTTTCGTATTCTTTTAGTTATTTGTTAATGATAGATTTTAGTTGAGATGATTTTTTAATATGGTATTAAAATTTTGTTGACCTAACTATCACAAGTTCGAATCTTATCACACTCATTCTATTTGATAAAAATCAAGCACAAGGTAGTAAGGGTCTATGTGTAAGTTTCAAGCCTAGAGGACTTTCACTTAAGAGGGGTGTTGGTGAATAATATAAATCATATTTTGATATCTCACCTATAAACTTAAACTTTTAAGTAAGATGGTTTCTTAATATTCTCTGTCCCTGGGTTTTTTAAATTGTTGTTCTGGCCATCATCAAAGGCTTATTCTCTGGATGAATTATTCTTTAATTAGAGCCTCAATGTCTAAAATTATTATTATTATTATTAAAATAATAAAAATTATTAAAGTATTTCGAGTAAAAAAACTCGAAAATATTAACAAAAAAAAAAATATTATTATTATTATTATTGCGTGAATAATAAAAAAATAAATTCAATAAAAGAATAAAAAAAACCAAAAAAGCAAACAAAAAAGCAAACAAAAAAATAAATAAAAAATAGCTTAAAAAATCATTCGACGTGAAAATAATAATAAATAAATGAATAAAAAAACCAAAAGAAAGAACAAAGAAAAAAAAATAAGAAATATTATTTTTTAAATGATCATACAAACAAACTAAAATTTAATAACATAATTTTTGAAAAAAAATGATATCTAGACAAAAGAGAAAATAAGATAAAAATTTAAAAAAAAAAACTAAAAGCGCGCGCACACATGTATAACTGGGATCATATGTTCTTGTTGATAAGATCAACATATTATTTAATTTGTTTATTTTAACAAGTTGCAAGATACAACCGACAAGATTTACTATATCCTGGAAATTCTACCTCTAACATGCTATTTTATATAATATTTTTGCTGGCTGTGCTTTTTTTTATATAAAAGAATTCATGACTTTTACTGTACTGGGTTTTTTTATTGATATTTTTTATGCTCTTGTTGATGAGATCAACATATTCTTTATTTATATATTTTAATTCTAACAAGTTGCGGGATACAGCCAATAAAATTACTTTATAAAATAATTTTAATATATATATATATACTAGCTATATTGCCCGCGCGTTGCCGCGGGAATTTTTTTGTATATAATTTAACATAATTAAATCAAAAACGATAAATTTTTATGATATAATTAAAAAAAATTATAAATTATGGGATAAAATATATAAATTTTTAAGTACAGTTTGTTGCGTAAACATAAATAACATTTTTTAGAATAAAGGTACAAAGATATAAAAAATTACAAAAGAGTGCTAGCATGCGGATATTTGAAACTCAACAGTATCCCAGCCATTCCAGCAAATATGGGTTCACACAAGCAATTAAGAACTAGCTACTACAGATCCCACAAGATAATCGATACCATCTTCACAGTTAATAAAACCTGAAATGACCGAAGCTTCCACCAGACTCGGAACACGATTACTCAACATGATCATATTTGATAATACCGTGAAAATGATAACCACCGTCGACCACCACATTCTGGCCGGTCACGAACTCGGAATCCTCAGAAGCAAGAAACACCACAGCATCCGCTACATGCTTCGCTTTCAACACCCCTTCCAAGCAGTAATGCGGCTCAAAAAGCTTCTCCACCTCCTCCACTCCCATGCCGATTTTCTCGCACACCAGAGGAGTCGCCACCGTCCCTGGAGACACACAGTTCACACGTATCCCTTGCCCACTCAACTGATAGCTAGCGCATTTCATCAGCGCTATCACCCCGCACTTGGACATGATATAGTCTGTATGCATGTCCCTTACAACACTCGCAGCGGTGCTTGCTGTGCAAATGATGTTGCCTTTCACACCTCCTTCCACCATCGCACGCGCCGCGTGCTTCAGGCATGCTGCTACACCACGAACGTTTATGGCGAACAGTTTGTCGTGGGAGTCCAGGTCAAAGTCTAGAACAGTTTGCTTGCCAAAGCTCATGACGCCTGCATTGCAGAATATGATGTCGAGCTGGCCGTAGAGTTGAACAGTAGACTCCACAAGGGATTTGACTTGGTTTTCATCGGTGACGTCGCAGTGGATGTAAGTGGATCGGTTGGCTCCGATGGATTCTGCGAGCTTATGGCCTTTTTCATCCTGGATATCAGCGATCACCACTCCTCGGGCGCCATTCTCGGCGAATGCAAGCACTGTAGCCTCGCCAATGCCACTGGCACCTCCGGTGACGATGGCAACCTTATCTTGAACTTTGTTCTTGCAAGGTTTGGCGTTCGCCATTGTAGCCAGAATGAAACTGACCGTTGCAACTATGTTCTTGTTGATGAGATCAACATATTCTTTATTTATTTTCTTATTCTAACAAGTTGCGGGGTACAGCCATTAAATTTGTGTCGGTCGTGCGTATTCGCGCAGATTACCATAAAAAAATCTAAATCATTAAATTCAAAATGAATGTAAAATAATTTAGGGTCACTTTGGCATTATGGTTGCTATTGTGGTTGAGGTTTAAAAAAAATAATTTTATGAAAAGTGTTTTTTTGTTGCGGTTCATAACTGAAATTTAAATTTTTGGTTAAAACTGTGGTTGAGTTTGAGTTTAATGAAAAACAGTTTTGTGCATTTGGTAACCATATTTTTTATATTGCTGTCAACTTGTAAAATTATTTTGAAGACACACACACACACGTACATATATATATAAATATATTGTTTTTTTAATTTCATAGGTTTAATAATCAGAATAACAAAATATTTGAAATAATTAAAGTAAATTAGACATTTGTTTTTATTCTCCCATCAAACTACTCGCAATTCCATCACGAACTAAATCCATACGTGAATGCATTTGCAATCCCTGACTATTTGATCGAGAAACAATATCTGATAAAATATCTTCAGGGACAAAATTAGGATTGCGATCATATTTGGAAAAAGTTATATCATCTTATGATTTTTTTCTAATATAGTTATGTAGTGTCATTGATGCAACCACAATCTTCACTTGTGTTTTGCATTGATAAATATGCATGTTTTATAAATTCATCACCTTTGTTTCCATCTAGTAGTCACTTGCAACAAATTGAAACAACAATGATACCACAGAATGTCCAATGTTTTGATTCCTTAGTTCTTAGCATGGAAACACCACCTTTTTAAATATACATTTGATAAAACACTACATACAAAAACCATATCAAGCATCAAGCTAAGTATCTTTTACAAATGCATCTAATCTCACAAATGGAAGGCTACATTCATACAAAAGTCCAGTTGAGAAGATTGACAAAGCTCCACATCTCCCTGAGTTACTAAATAAACAATCCAAAACAAGTGGAATAACATTGATCTAAACATGAAAATCCAACCCTTAACTTGCTCATCTCTATCCATTTATCTAAAGATAAATGAAATTTGATTGTACCACTCACCACCAACAATAGTCAAAAAAGACAGTCGCATTGACCCGCTTATGGCTTAGGTGAGGGCATTCTCTTAGGCCTTTTCTTCTTCTCCGATAAAGCTTTAGCATAAGCCTCAACAATCCTCTTTTGTGACTCAAGAAACATTTATGTTCGCTTCATCTCCATTTCCATCCTCATTGTCTCCATCTCTCTAGCCATTTTCATTTTCATTCTAACAAACTCATCTCCCAATACCTTTATCGCCGCAACCAGCTCCTCCATCGGCTCCCTTTCTCTTTTCTTTCCAATTTCTTCACTCCCCCTCATAACCCTACCTCTAGCTCCCACCCCACCACATTAGGCTTCAGGTATTGGTTTGGGCTCGCATTTACACCCATATTAGGACTTTCACCATCCTTTTGTATGGAGAAGGCTCCCACTACATGCAGGTGTGGCTAGTGTTTCTGAGGAAAGTGTGGCTGGGAAGGAAGGGACGGTGGATGTGGCTGCTCTGTGAGGAAGATGGCTGAGGGAGAGTGTGGTTCTGTGAGGGAGAGAGGGAGGTAAGGGAGAAGGCAATGTGAAGTGTCTGTGTGTTTGAGGCAAACTCACGTGGCCGCATCTGCAAAAGCATATGAGAGATGTTTTTGTAGCTCCGGCTGAACCACTAGTTTATTGGTGGGACCCACGATAAAAAAATTTGGAGTCTCATTTGGTAATACATGTATTTGGTTCTACGGTAAGTCTCAATCATATATTAAACCACAAAGTCAAACATCATCCTAGTATTAGGGGTGAGCATTTTCGGTTCGGTTCGGTTTTCATCAAAAAAAGTAACCAAACCAAATTTTTTTTTTTTTTTAAGAAAAAAACCGAAACCGAACCGGACCCATTAAAAACCGACCACTTTCGGTTCGGTTCGGTTCGGTTTTTTTTTAGCAAATACCGAAAAAACCGAAATTGCTATTTGGGCCACCTGTTGGGCTTTTTGTTGGGCTTTTTGTTGGGCTTTCTAATAAATTATCTGATGGGCTTGCAGAAAATCTGATTTTCTTACAAGAACAAAAAGTTTTTTAAATTTTTTTGCAATTAATCCAAATATTAGTGTATTAAATTATTAATATAGTGTTTATTAAGTTTTTTTTTACTTTCTAATACTTTTATTTTGTTTAATTTAGCATGAGGCAAAATAATTAAAATTACACAAATAATTCAGGGGAAAAAAACCCATCAGATAAATGCCGCCAGTTTCATAATCTGTGGGAATAGATATCCTTTTAATCTCCCCACAAGATCCAAAATGCTCCTGGAGAGAGCTCCTTATCTGTAAAGATTAGGATTGAGCACATCTCTTAGTAATTTAAGACTGCAAATCAAAACCTTAAAGCTACCACAATGCTGAGCATCATTACCTCATCCTCCCCACCAAACTTGTCAAATCCCTTAACAAATGAAAGTGTAAAATACACCACCTCAAAGGCAAGCAGTAAAAGAACATGGTCCCAAAAACTGTAAGACTTGCAGCCATGCTCAAGAAAAAAGAGGTAAACAAATAGAGGACACTTCATCACAGCATCGCCATAACTTAAGACCACTAACAGAAACCAGCAGGTGGCATCTGCCATTCCAGGGATGAATTGAAGAGTTTTGGTGCTCTACTAGTAAGAAGTCAATGTACCCAAAAATAGCAGAGTTTACATGGAATACAAACTTGATTCTGAAAATCAGCTAAAGAAAATGTTGAGTGCAGGTCCTTCAAAGCAATCAGGAGTAAAGAAAAGATATAATGAGATAAAAACCATAAATGTCAGAAGTTCATTATGAAGATCAGCAGCAAAAAAATGAAAAAGATGCAAATAGACATGGTCGGTGATGTCTAAATTTTCCACTTTTTTGACAAACTTGACTAGAAATTGAGGATTCTTTTTTTTTCCCTGTGAATAGGAGGGAACTGCTTAAGTACTCAAGATCCTATTACTTAGTAAAAGGAATAGGTCATTTTTTTTCTATACTAATAGAAGTGCACATGTGGCTTTCTGAAACAATTCAGCACAGATTAGAATGGAACTTCAGCTTTGAAAAAAGAATTTATTTTCACCTCAAAGAAGATTAAACAAAACAGGCACAGAATAGCAAATCTTTACCTGAAGGTTGAGCCGTCAGGATCACACCCATTCCTTCATGAACTGGCGATTTCGGAGACATAGGTGTTCCAAAACTCTCAAGTGGGCTCAAACCACCTGAACCTAACGTCCCCTTTATCTCCACACCAGCATCTCTAGTGACTCCATGAGACATTTGACATGATGAATCCTCAATTTCACCAGCCACACGCCTTCGGTTGTCCCAACGAAAACTCAACGTTGGGGAGCATCCGGAATTCCTATGCAATGCTTGACATCCAGTTCTGCTGGGGAAATCTTTATCTCTTGCAGCTATACAACAAGCTGCTCCCATGTTCACTCAAGTATCACAGATACTATCTAACTCCACAGGAAAGCAAGCCTCAAATAGAAGCTTCAAGCAGAAAAGAAACGCTAGAATTCCTGGGAGAAAACAGGCACACTTATCATCAAAATCTACTAATCCCAAATCAATTCAAAAGCAAAATAAATAATCAAATACAAACCTCAAACCATGCCTCTACGTGGAGAGTCACGTTACCACGAATCAAAGCCATAGATATTCATTCACAATTCCATAACCCAAAAGCATATTAAATCAAAAATTTCCAAACAATCAGACATTCAAAATCATAACTAAAAACACATGGAAGTATTCATTTCTCGTCCATTTCATATAATAAATGTCTCTTAATTAATTATTTACAGATCCATTAAGCAATTCCACACATCACAATATTCAACAAACAAATTAATCTCTGCCTAAACCCGTAGAGATGCTAGAAAAAAAATAATAGAGATCAGAGAATAATTACATTAAAAACAATAGAGATGCTAGAAAAAAATACAGTAACTAATTCTGAAAAACAAACAAAGATGGATTCCCAAAATATGAGCCTGTAAATGAATATTATCTTACTTGAAAACTAGATCAGTGCATTTTACAATTTAAAACAGATAAAAATTGAAGAAAAAAATGTAACCTTCTCCGCTGCTTCAGCTGTTGTAAACTCGACATGTCCAAATCCCTTGAATCTCTGATCTGCATCTAAGGCAAAGCGGACATCAGCAACTTCTCCAGCCTCTTTAAAGAAATTTTCCCTGCAGCAAAAAATTAATTAGACGGAAATTATGCAAAAATCCTTTAATATTGACGGGAGGCTCAAATATGAACTTACACATCAGCACGCTCAACTTGAAAAGACAGGTTGCCAACAAAAAGAGTCTTTGATCCAGCATTCTCAGATGCAACTGCTCACCTCTTCACTGCTGCTTTCCTTCTGAGCAGTTGCCTTTGGCTGTGCACACAAAGCTCAACTTGTTACCTGAAATCATACAACAAGAAGAGATGTATCCCTAACTCTAAGAATGGAACAAAAAATCTAACCTTTGTTTCAGCTGCAGAGGATGGCTTTTTGGAAGTAGGAACCGCCTTTGTTGCAGGAGTCTGCAAGAGAAAAGCAGAGATTTTACAGCACAGTAAGAAAGATCCATGTGACAGATCCAGTTTTGCAGTGGGAAGGGAGAGGCGAGAGAGAGGGAAATTGTTTTAGTCTTGCAAAGGGAGGGGAGAGGCGAGAGAGAGAGAGGCAGAGGAGGCGAGCGAGAGGCGAGAGGCGAGAGGCGGACGGTTAAAATTTTAGGGTTTCTTAAGTCTTTATTTATACTAAAATTTTCAACCGAACCGGTTCGGTTCGGTTCGGTTTAATCGGTTCTGTCCGGACAAAACCGAAACCGAACCGAACCGGATTTTTTTTCAGAATTTTATACTCGGTTTAATCGGTTTTTTTTTCGGTTCGGTTTTTTCGGTTATTTTTTTCTCGGTTTTTTCGGTTTAATCGGTTTTTCGGTTCGGTTTGCTCACCCCTACCTAGTATGTGTGATAAAAAACAAAACAAAAAACTTGACTCTTAATATTTTATTTCTCTTACTTAATATAAATCATTAAATTCAAAACCACAAATAAGATGTGGAAAATGAAAGGTCACGTTTTTTAAAAGAACATGAAAGATCCAAATCTAGTAGTGAGAGCGGGTGATGGTTGTTAAAATTAATTGGATGATATAGTGAATTTATTACTCTATCGTACTTTACATGGATGGATGATTTATTTTTAAAATAAATATAATGAGCATGATTTTTTTATTGTATCATTAAACATGGTTAAACATATAAATCTTTAAATCTTGCAATTTGATTTTTTATTTAATTCAAGTTTTTAACTATACCGTGGGGGTTATCCTAAATTAAATTTATTGATTTTATAGGTTCAAGTATAATCTTAATGACCAGTAATAATATAATTTAACTTAAAAAACCAAAATGATAACTTTAAAATAAATTTACACAATAACATATTAGAATAATCTCAGTCCTTCTGCGATATGTTTCTTAGACTCCATTACTTTTAATATTTTTTAATAAATTATTTTTTAATTATATAATAAAAATATATGATCATAGAATTTAGCATCGTTCAGAAAATAAACACTAATTTAAGACAACACTAACTCTATAAAAAACAAATTACACAATTTATTTGTATATTAGAAAAGCAAAATGACATTTTTACTCTTCTAAAACAAAACCATCTAACTAGTTATGGGGGACAAAATGGTTTTTTCATAAAGTCTGTTTGTTGTTATTATGTTGATAGAGGAAAAAGTGGTTTCTACTTTCTAGATATATAGTGAAATATCTTAAAATTTAGCATGCTTACTCATGTCAAGATTTTTTCCTTTTTAAAATTATTATTTTTAATTTATCTTTCAATGTTTGTTTTGCTGGTAATTAAGCTTTAGATATTTTATTTTTATGAGGTTATCTTTTTTTTTTTAATTTATTATTAAATAAAAATATCGATAACTTTTAAAAATACTAAAAAGTGTTCACTTTTTTTTATTAATCATTGACATATTTTTATTGTCAATGAGTTTTTTATTATATTATTAAATTGATCAAAAATATATTAAAAAACATGAACCCAACCCACAGTATACCACGGCCACCTATCTATTAATTATTTGAAAATTAGTTGTTAATATTATTAGGAAAGGGACTAATATTATTTCGAAATAATAGGATAATTATTAAATTTTAATTTTAATAAATATATCTAAATGTAAATTGTAAAAAAAAAACAAAAAAAAACAATTAAGAGTCATTATATATATATATACTAGACAATGTCCCCGCGCTTCGCCGCGGGCGGCATAATTTTTTTCAATGTAAAAAATATTAATTGTGTGTATTTTTTTTATTATAATATAAATTTAGCTAAAATAATAAATCTGTGCAGAATTCATGTCAAGTGCAAGTTTTCTATAAAATATAATAATTTAAAATCGATATAAATTTATCTGTTTAGTAGTTTCAAACGAAATAACCAGCATGAATTTATCATCATCATAAAAAAGCAAGAAAACTCGGATATCTGAATTATTCAGTTCACTGTATTAAGATTAGTTCATTTTATAATTCAATTTAAATAAAACAAAAAAAAATTGTGAAAATACCCACAATAATAAAATTTAAAAAAATAAGTTGTTAATTTTCTATCAATAAAAAGACGACAACATGGATTGAAAATTCATCCTGACGTTATTGCCATTATCATTGCTATAAAAGCTAAAATTATTACTAACATTACTGTCAGAGGAATTGAAATAATTCAATTGCCCTGAAAAATAAAAAAAAACAAAGCAAAAGATTTTTATAAAGAAAACAATAAAAAAATCATAACCAAAATGATCATTATTATTGCATAAATAATAAAATTATAAAAATAATATAATCTAAAGAACAAATAAAGACACAGAGAATAAAAGAAAAACGAATAAAGGGAAAAATAGAGTAATATTACTTTTAAAATGATCACCGATATAAATTAAAATTTCAGGAAAATCTAAAAAAAAATGAAAAGATTTTTATTAAAAAATAACCACTAAAATTATCATTATTATTGCGCAAATAATAAAATTATAACAATGATCTAATCCAAAGAATAAATAGAAATAAAAGAAAACATCTAGCCATGGCACCCGCGCCTTGTCGCGGGCGGAATCATATTTTTTTGAACATAAAAAAATATTTATTATGTATGAATTTTTTTATCATAGCATAAATTTAGAAAAAATAATAAATTTGTATATAATTTTTATGAAGTGCAAGTTTTGTATAAAATATATAAATTTGACATGAATATAAATTAATTGGCTTGAAAAAGAATTTAATTGCCTTGAAAAATTATAAAAAACCCAAAAGATTTATAAAAAAAAAAGTAATAAAAAACAATAACTAAAATTATCATTATTATTGTGTAAATAGTAAAATCATAAAAATCATTCAATCCAAAAAACCAATAAAAATAACAGAAAACCAAAAAAAATAAGTGAAGGGAAAAAGGAAGCAATATTAATTTTAAAATGACTACTAATTTAAATTTAAAACTTAGGATTGAACCGATAAAAAAAAATCCCAACAAAAAAACCTATAAAAAAAACTAAAAGTATAGACGTATAAATACGAATGAAAAACATATATTGTCTAAGATTTAAAAAAAAAACTAAATGAATTAATATAATAAACCCTCGAATAATCAAATAAAAAACTAAATAGTTAAATTTCTATCCACAAAAAGATAAATACATAAATTGAAAATTTGTCCTTATGTGATTGTTATTATCAGTACTATAATAGTTAAAATTATCACCAACATTACTGTCAAAACAATCTAAATAATTAAATTATCCTGAAAAATCACTAAAAAAACAACCACTGAAATTATCATGATTGTTGCATAAATAATCAAATCATAAAAATCACCCAATCCAAAGAAGGAAAAAAAGAGAAGCAAAAAACAAAATAAATGAACAAAGAGAAAAAAGGAGCAATATTAATAAAAAAGGAATTCAAATAATTAAATTGCCCTGGAAAATTATTACAAAAAAGCATAATATTTGTATAAAAAACAATAAAAAAATCAATCAATAAAAAATACAAAATAAACATTAAAAAAAATGAATTAATAACAAATAAAAAATTAAAAGAATAAGGACCGAAATGAAAAAATAACATATATTAAATTAATTCCAATTGAAGGATAAAATAAAAGAAAAAAAATTTGGAGGACCAAAAATAAATAATGAAAACTGCTGTCATTTTTAAAAAAATCAGAAGAAGAGGGACTGAAATCAAACTTTGTATATATTAGCAATTTCAATTGGAGGACCAAATTAAAGAAATCAAAACATCTGTACCGAAAAAATTGAAGGAATAAGAAATAAATACAAAATCAAAAGTATAAGGACTAAAATAAAAACTTCTTATATAATTAGTTTTAATTGAAGGGCACAATTGAAAACAATAAAACTTTAATTTAAATAAATTAGAAATTAAAACGAAATCAAAACCTCAGGGACCAAAATAAATTTCACACAAACATCAGGGACCGGAGCTAACTTTGGGGGCGGCAGGAGAGAGAAAAGGGACGGCCGAGGAAAAACCGTCCTCCGCCGCCTATCAGGACATCTATGACCAGAACGCGCCGCGACGGACGAAAGAGGACCTCCCGGCGCATCGTCGATCAAGGCGGAAGTTCATTTTTGACGGCGTTAAGACACCGCACGCGCCAGCTGTCTTCGGAAAAAAAAAATTAAAATAATGGGGCAATGACCTATACACCCCTGCCCCCTCGGGTATTTACGAAAATACCTTAGGGGAAAGGACGCCCCTGCCCCCGTCTCCTGTTAGCTATTTTGTCGTTTTCTGTGCCCATTTTTGTCTGCACACTGTTCCAAAAAAGATGGAAAAACCGAGAGAGCCCCTGACCACTGTTAACTATTTTGTCTTTTTCGGGGGCTATAAACGCCAATACACTGTTCACAGGCGGAAAAGACAAAAAAAAAAGGTAGACAAACACCCGCGATGCACCGGGACAAATTGCGAGTCCACAGTGCACCTGAGTCTGGTGCTACAGTAAACTCGTCCACAGTGAAAGGGCGACGCGTTTTATATATATGTATAATATATATATATATATATATATATATATATATATATATATATATATATATATATAAGTGCTTTGACGTGAATGCTGGAAGAATGGGCTTACGTGGCCCATAATTAAACCCACACGCACTTGATTTTATTGAAGAGATTGGGAAATGTTTTTTTTTTTGGCTTTTATTCTTTTTTTTAATTGAACAAGCTACATCTGATTTGTCAACAATATTTTTTGTCCATCACAGATGGCATGACTTTGATGATAAAAACAGTATATCTGGTGATAAAAAATAAAATAAATAAAAAAAAAAACAACAACAACGTTTAAGTTTTCAGATTCTAAGAACCTAAATTTTAATTTTTAAAATCAGAAAAATAGCCAAGCTATATTGTAAGGGAAACGTCATTTTAAATTTGTTGTTCTTATATTAGTGTTTTATTCTCACTGCTAAGTTAAATAAAATAATGATTTTTTTTTCTTCTACAAAAAAGTAAATGAAGTGTTTCTTGGTGCGCAATTCAATAATAAAAAAACAAAATAAAACTGATAAAAATAATTATTATTTCAAGTTTTCTATGATTTTTAATTTCAAAAAATAAAATCTTGTTACAATATAGCTAAGGGAATTAGTCACTGTTTACCTAGACTCACAATCACTGTGGATTGGATATATTATCTGCTCCTTCGGCATGCATTGAATTGTGATTGTGAATGCAAAGAAGAAAATGGTTAACGCTGCTACGTGGCTTACAATTTCAACAAAAACTACGTGGCTCACTTTTAAAAATTTCAAAACTTCACACTGGGCGACACGCACGGCTGCCCGGATCAAAAAGTCAAAGCAAAGTTGCACTGCTTCTCAATTTCCAAAATTTCAAACCTTCACGCTAGGCTGCCTTTCGTGCACGGGGATCAAAACTCTGAAACAAAGCTTATACACCGTGGGCCTTACTACCCGTTTTAAAAAATAAATAGAGAGCCAAGCCTGCGCGAATTACATTCACAAATCGCACTGCTGCCTTTCAAATCTCACTTTTCAACATTTCAAATCTCACACTGCGCAACACGCACAGCTCCCACGCTATCTAAAAGTCATGACAAAGTTGAATGATTAATAAAATATAATGTAAAATATTTGTCTATAGTTAATTAAAATTAAAAATATTAAAATACAAGCCTAGACATCTAACCCACCATAAAAAAAAATCATCACGTCACAAAAAATCATACATTTGACGCCTTTTACTTTTTTTGGTTTTTTAATGACAGATGACCCTTTGTTCTTTCTTTATTATTACTACAAAAGCTAAAACAAAACAAGTTTAAAGCTAAAACAAAACAAGTTTTTTAATAGTATTTTAGACTCAGAAGTATTGTGGATATGAATAGTGAATTTACTTAATACTTTTTTTCTCTATATTACTTCCAATTTTTTTTGTTTTTTTCATGACCTGGGTGTCTGGATCAGTTTACACGCACCACAATTTGTTTTTCTCATTACTGTTTGAAAAAAATGATTTCTTTTTTTTCAAAATCGGGTTTCCATTTTTTGTATAACCGTGATGTCCAGGCTAGCTGACGTGCACCACGATTAATCTCTTGACTCACTTTTTTTTTACTTTTTTTTCCTTTTTTTTCTCACTTATACATTCAATTTTCTAATTATTGAAGACCCGATTCATTTTCTAATTGAATTTTAAGTGAACTTTATAATTTTCTAATTCAATTTTCTGACGTGCACCACAAATTGAATTTTCTAATTATTATAGATAAAACATTCAAAATAATGATAATGATTATTTGTAAGTTTTATTTTCTTTAAAATATGTGAGACTGATTATATATTTTGATATTTATTTAATATTAGAGCCATAATATATATATATATATATATATATATATATATATATATATATATATAACCTAAGCTTTTTTGAAAAAAATATCAATATCATTGTTCTGAAATACTTTTAATATAATACTATGAAAATAAAAAAATTATTGAATTTTTTTCTCTAACAATAATTATAGTCTCACCAATTTTTATTATTTTTACTGTTATTAAGGTTATTGTTTTTAATGTTTACATTTTAATTTCTGTTGGTGGTCATTTCAAAAATGATTTTTTTTTCTCTTTTTTTTTATTCTTCAGTTCAAATAATTTTTTAAAATCTAATAATATTTATTTTTATTTTGTCATTTATTTAGTTTTTTAATTGTTTTTTTGTTAATATTGTTAGGTGTTGAAATTTCTTATTATTATAAACAGGATATTCAAAATAATGATAATGATTATTTGTAATATTTGTTTCTTATAAATATGTGAGACTAATTATATATTTTATATTTATTTAATATCAGCACCTATATAAATATTACTATATATCTAAAACAGCTCGGGGTGGGTACTGTGCATGCTGACTCAGGCGCACTGTTAACTGGACTTTTGTCGTCCGTGCGTCGCGCGAGTTCGTCCACCTTTTTTTTTTTTTTTTACACAGGTCTTCTTTATGTATTTTTTATGGTGAAATTGACAAATGAGTAATTTTGGCCGAGCGGTTGTCCGCGCGCTGCCAACGTAGGCGCGCGCGAGTTCGAACCGTCTGGGCACCAAATCCACCTTTTTTTTTTATACACAGGTCTTCTTTATGTATATTTTATGGTGAAATTGACAAATGAGTACCTTTGGCCGAGTGATTGTCCGCGCGCTGCGCGCGGAGTTTGAACCGCCTGAGCACCAAATCTGTTTTTTTTTTTTTAATATTTAACTGTTTTTTTGTAAAAAAAAGGTTTTTTTTTAAAAAAAAAAACGGGTTTTTTTTTGTTAAAAAAAAGGCATTGTTTTTTTTTTTTTCAAATCCGATTTTTTTTTTTTTTTCAAAAAAGAGCTGCTTTTTTTATAAAAAGAACCCGTTTTTTTAACAAAAAAAATGGTTTTTTTTTTTCACAAATCTGATTTAGTTTTTTTTAGGAACTTTTTTTTTTTAAATAATTGGTTGTTTTTTTTTTCTTTTTTACAAAAAACAAGAATTTGTTTTTATAACTGAAGTGTCCAAACCAACTTACGCGCACCACGACTAATCTCTGGATCCACTTTTTTTTATATATTTTTTTCTCTATTTTGTTTTGCCACTTATATATTTGTTTTTCTTAATCGAGGTGTCCGGGTCAGATTATGCGCAACACAATTGTTTCTTCCCAAGTATATATTTTTTTTCCTGACCAACTGAGCTCGCGACGAATAATCCCTGGGCTCATTTTTTCAAAAAAAAAATTTCTTATTTGTTTTTCCTACTTATACATTTTTTATATATAATCAGGGTGTCCGGATTAGCTTACACGCACTATGACTATTATACCTAAAGGAGAACGCAATTCCAAAAAGTTATGAATATATATATTTTAAGACGTTGGTATGAAATAAATAGCAAAATATATAATTAGTCTAACATATTTATCAGAGAAAAAATTACAACTAATTATTCACCTTTTTTTTTTCTCTATACACAGGTCTTCTTTTATGTATTTTTTATGGTGAAATTGACAAATGAGTACCTTTGGCCGAGCGGTTGTCCGCTCGCTGCCAACATAGGCACGCGCGAGTTCGAACCGCCTAGGTACCAAATCTGTTTTTTTTTTTTTTAAACTGTTTTTTTTATAAAAAAAACAACTTTTTTTTTGTTAAAAAAAAGGGATTGTTTTTTTTTTTTTCAAATCCGATTTGTTTTTTGAAAAAAAAAAACCAGTTTTTTTAACAAAAAAAAAATGGTTGTTGTTGTTTTTTTAACAAATCTGATTTGGTTTTTTATAGAAACTGTTTATTTTTTATTTATATAAAACAGGTTTTTTTTTTAAATAATTGGTTTTTTTTTCTTTTTTACAAAAAACAAGAATTTTTTTTATAACTGAAGTGTCTAGGACAGCTTACGCACACCATGAATAATCCCCGGAACCACTCTTTTTTAACATGTTTTTTCTTTTTTCCCCCCTTATATTTTTTTTATAACTGTGGTGTACGAGTCATCTTACGGGCACCACGACTATTATTTTATAGAATGACTAAAGGAGATTACAATTTCAAACATTAATAATAAACATAAAATATTTTTTATCAATTATCATTTTACTAATTAAATATTAAAATAACAAAATATAACACGTATAAAATCAATCAGTTTCCAACATAAATAAAAAAGCCCAGCGCATCGCGTGGGCAAATTCGCTCGTATATATATAAATGACCTATTTATTATTATTCTAAAGTATTTTTAATATAATAATATGAGCAATAAATTTTACAATCAGTTCCCTACATGTAAAAACAAATCATTTCTAACAGATTTTATCAAAAGAGTTTTAGTAGTAGCAACATGCAATCTCTTTTTAGTGGAATTTTTTTTTGTTTATAATAGATTTTATCAATTATAATTTTACTAATTAAATATTAAAATAATTAAATACAACACACATAAAATCAATCAATTTCTTACATAGATAAAAAAGCCCAGAGCATCGCACGGGCAAATTCGCTTATTTTTCTAATCTATAAAATTAGGGAAATCAGATGGACCATTAAAACTCCATTTTTAACTGTAGAACGCATTATAATTCAACTACAAGACTGAAAATAATAAACATTTTTAGTAGCTTAATCTATTTTTTCAGACATCGTTAATTCTAGAAACCATTTTCATTAATTTTACTACAAAACAAAAAATGAAAAACATTTGTAGATGTTGATCTTGTAAGGGCGTGTATTATTTATAAAAGCTTCAGACAGCTGGGATTTTATTTGTTTATATAAATCTACATAATATACTTTCTAGAAGATAGAGTTTCCTCGTATTAAAAAAAAAAAAACCATTTTCAACAAGTATTTCTCTTATATGTGAACACATAGATAATAAAATCATAGTTATTGGTAATTCTTAATGTGGCCAACAAATATTTTTTTCTATCCTCGTGATTTTTTTGAAGACCTTCTATTTTTTTTAACATAGATAACTGAAATGCAAAAAAGAAAAAAAAATACTAATTAAAATTTCATGACTAAAATGGAAAATCTAGAAAACCATGGATGAAATATATAAAATATGAAATCTGAGGGACCCGACTGTACTTTTTAAGTGGAAAGAGGTTCTATTTTTAAAAATGTTGATTCCGACGCTTCACCTTTTGATATTTTTTCAATAATAACTAAAATTTATTTATGTAAAATCGTTCTTGCTGAAATATCCTAAAAAAATTCACCATAAAATATATATTCGTTAAACACAAAACAATACTATTTGAATGCAACTCATACTTGTGTTATTGTGTTTCAAAAATAATTTTGAAAAAAAATTAATTAATTTTATTATTATTTTTACTTTAAATTAATTTTTTTTGATGTTTTTAGATCATTTTCATGTGTTAATATCAAAAATAATTTTTTTATAAATATTATTTTAATATATTTTTAAACAAAAAATATTTTAAAAAACAAAAATAATTATACTTTTATCGGTCAATATATATATATATATATATATATATATATATATATATATATATGATGACTATGATGACTTTGTGCGTATTTTTTAGAAATGTGATTATAGTTATTTTTAAAAGTATTTTTTATTTAAAAATATATTTAAATAATATTTTTTATTTTTTAAAAATAATTTTAATATTAAAAATAATTTTAAAACATCAAATATAATTAATTAAAAAAATATAATTTTTTTTTAAAATAATATTTTTAAAACACAGTAAAAAACAGGATTACAAGTTGACAAATGCTTCGAGGCCTCTCATTTTATTTCATTGGATTTGATCAGAATATTAAGATAATTTAAAATGGAATATTTAAAAAAAAAAACAAGTCAAGGTCGGCAGGCTGGAAAGAGTGGATGTCAAATTTATGGCGTGCCGCAATTAATCAATCTTGGAAAATATATTATCGCGGCAAGAAAAATATCTTAAATTGTACGAGAGGAAAAACAATTTAAAATTAGTAACAGATTAAAAGTTTTGATTAAATAATTTTATTTTAAAAAATCAAAAATCTAATATATTTTAAAATATTTTATTTTGTTTGAAAAACACAATGTATCATAAAATTTAAACCTCTCCGGACCTCGAAACCTTTCCTTTAAAGGTAAGTATTACAAAGTCTTATTTTTTTAAAAAAAAAAACATTAAATTAATATGGAGATATTCATTTAAAATTATTGAACTGGGAAATGAAAATAAATGTTGTGGGATGGAAGGAAGTGTATTAAATTTAACTAGCATGAATAAGATGTTGTTTATAAACATGATAGATGTTTTTTTTTTTAATAGTTTTTATTTTAAAATATATTTAAATAATATTTTTAAAAATTTTATTTTTAATATCAATTTAATTAAAAAAATAAAAACAAAGTTAAAGTACAATGTAAAACACCACCTAACCATAACAAAAAAAATTATAGCTCAGTTGTGTGAGTGTGATAAGATAAACACCTCCGATGAGTATTGACAAAACAGGCTACAAAAGTTGACTTGACTTTATTTCTATATAAAAAATATTTTTTTATAGTAATTTTTAAAATCTAATGCTTTATATTATAGTTGTAAAATCCGTTCCGGGTACCGTTCCAGTTTTTTGTTTGGAACGGAACGTTCCGGTTTCGGTGCATTCCGGCGTTCCGTTCCAGTTTTGTATTGTTCATATTTATTTAATTATATATATGAAAAAAATAAAATATTAATTTAACAAGTATAATTTAAATTCAAGATAAATGAAATTTAAATTATACAATTCAAACATAATCTCAAAATTAGAAACATCTTTAAAATTCTAAAATATTATGAAAGTAAAATGTTCTAAAATAAAAGAAAAATACATCAAACATCTTCTACATCATTAATATAAAAACCAAACAAACATAAATAAATATAATTTTTATTTTTTATAAAATCAAAATTGATGCAACAATTTTATTTTTTTATAATATATATATATTTTTTTTATTGTTTTGATTTTGGTTTTGATTTTTTATTTTTTTATAATATATATATTTTTAATTTTAATATATATATATATATATATATATTACAAAACAAATAAAGGGCGTAGGGTTTTGCACTGTTCACACTCTCACAAAACACTGTGGATTGTGGCAGTGCACGCCCGGTTTTGGCCCTCGGGCGCGCGGCGTGAAGGGGCTGGCAGGCGGGGCTATTCTCGATTTTTCCTCTTGATTTTTCTTTTTTTTTTAAATATTCAGTTGTGAACAGTGTATTGACTATTTCGTCCCCGGTAATAGGACAAAAACAGGCATCCGGCTGAGGGGCACTGGCGTAATTGTGCGCGGTCGGACCGGTCCGGTCCGCCGCAACTTTTTAATTTTTAATTATTTTCTGAAATGGCTAAATACGGTTTTAGCCCCTAATAAGACAAAAACACTGAATTGGGTCAAGGGACAGGACGGTAATTGACCCTAATTTTTCAATTTAATATTCGGCGTCTGGGAGTGCGTCCGCCACACGCTCCAGGCGGTTTTCCACCTCACGCCCTGTTTAGGCGGCGCGTGCGGCTTCCTTCGGTGGCCTGAAATTGTATCCTGGAGGACAGAACGATGCGCCGCCGCGTGGTCTTCCTTCCGCGGTGGTGCGTGTAACCACCACATGTCCATGGACGCGGCGGAGGCCGGTTAAAGCCGCCGGCCATGTTTCTCTCTCTCCTGCACGTCAATGTGCAGGAGAGTCCCCCATGTTGCGTTACTTTTCACTTCGGTCCCTGGACTTTGAATTTCGTGTTTGGTCCTCAATTCTTTGATATAAATTTTGATTTTGTTCAATTGGGTCCTCCGATTTTAATTGATTGAATGTGAAAGTTTCACTTCGGTCCTTATACTTTCAATTTCCGGGTTGGCTGTATATAACTCAATCAATTCGGTACAAAAGTTCCGATTTTTGCAATTTTGTCCTCTGATTTCAATTGACAATAAATGTAACTTGCATTTCAGCCCTTTGACTTTTAATTTTTTAATTTAATCCCTTTATATTTGATTTTCATTTCAGCCCTTACACTTTTATTTTTTTAATCCCTACTTTTGTCCATGTATATATAAGTGTATTTAACACAACAACAACAATAATAATAATAATAATAATAATAATAATAATAATAATAATAATAATAACAATAATAATAATAATCATGATTTAATTATTTTTCATTCTTACTCTTTTGTTATTTTTTTTCCCTCCCGATAATTTGATAATTTTTTGTTTTTCCGGTAATAGCAATGATAATTTTTTTTTTTAAAATTTTTATCTTTTGTCAAAGTTTCTGGGATATTTTTAGTCTTTCATTTATTTATGTTTCTTTCATTATTGACATAATAATAATAATTATTATAAGAATAATAATAATAGTGATTATTATTAATATTATAATAATAGTGATTATGTATTCTATTATTATAATAATAGTGATTATTTATTCTTTCATAATAATTATAATAATAATAATAATTTTTAATTTGTTTTTCTTGCTTGCTGTTTTGTTCATGCTTTTTATTTTTTTCCCTCGGTATAATTTAATAATTTTTTTTTTTACTCTGGTGGCAATAATAATTTTAGATATTAAGACTCCGATGTTGCTATTGTGATAATATTTTAAATTAATATTGCTTCCTTTTCCGTTTTATTTTTTATTTGCTCTTTCTATTAATTGATTTTTATAATTTTATTATCTGCACAATAATGATTTCAGTAATTATTTTTTCTCATTCAAATATTTTGCTCTTTTTTCTATTGTTAGTGCGCGCTCTTTTGTGATAGTTTATGACGCAATACCTATATTCTAAAAAATGTAATCTATGCTTACGTGACAAACTCAGCTCAAAATTTTAAACATTTTATCTTTTAATCTATAATTTTTATTTACTTATATCATATAAATTTATCGTTGTAAATTTAATTATGTTAAATTATATACAAAAAAATACCCGCGGCAACGCGCGGGCAATTATCTAGTATATATATATAGCATGTAGTCATGTAGAGTTGTAGACATGTACAGCCGAAGTGGACAACCAAAGCCGAATTCTCAAATCTCAATTCCCATATCCTTCCAGTATCCCACATCGATGAAATCAGCAAAGGAATATCACCCCGTGGCTTTAAAGTTTATCCCACATCGAACAATAACATTTCAAGGCAAGTAATTGCTTCTATAAAAGTCAATCAACTTGACTTACAAAGCTACAAAATATCAGCTCACTTCAAAAGATGTCAGTGACATCTGACGTGTGCAAGTTAAAAAGTTAAATGATTTTTTTATGTAGTCGGAACGGAACGCCCGGTACGGAACCGGGGCGTTCCGGCCAGATTTTCCGAAACTATTCGGGATTTTGACCGGGACAAAAACGTCGCCGTTATATATTGTTTTAACGGTACGGAACCGGGGCGTTCCAAAACGGGATCAATAACTTTGCTTTATATATTGTTTTTCTCTAGATTTTTAAATTTAAGATTAATATCTTTT
This sequence comes from Salix brachista, assembly GCA_009078335.1. Classification (NCBI taxonomy): domain Eukaryota; kingdom Viridiplantae; phylum Streptophyta; class Magnoliopsida; order Malpighiales; family Salicaceae; genus Salix; species Salix brachista. The sequence goes on from CM018586.1 coordinate 16,024,723, forward strand.
TTTTTCTTTTATTTTATCTAGGTAGTCTCTTTTAAATGATAATTATTTTTTCGGTCATGCACTGACATGAACATCGATAATATAAACACCTCACATGGGTATTGACAAAACGGGCTAGAAAAGTTGACTTGACTTTACTTTAAAAAACAAATTATTTTTTATAGTTATTTTTAAAATTTAATGCTTATATATTGTTTTTCTCTAGATTTTTAAATCTAAGATTAATATCTTTTTTTCTTTTTATTTTTATCTAGATAGTCTTTTTTAAATGATAATTACTTTTTTGGTCATGTATTTAGATTTTAATAGGTTTTCTGATTGATTAATATTTTTTGTCTTGTGTATGAATGAATTTTATTTTATTTTAAAAAAACTATTTTCAAATAATATTTATAATATGTGTAACTTTGCATAATATTTATTTTCCTTTTTATTTTATTTAACCAATTTAATTTTTATCTCATTATTATTATTGTTGCTCTCTTGCTTGAATGAAAAATTATTCTTATTAAATAAATTTAATAAGTATTATAGGGTAAATATTATATATTTCAGAATTAAAAATCTTATATACATATACCTTTTGATTTTTTTAATATTTTGTTTTTAGATCTCATTGATAACTTTTTATTTTTTTATTAGTGCATATAATTTTATTTTATTTTATCATTTGAACATCATATTAAAATAATTTAAATATATATTGTTTTCTTAGAAAGTAGGTCGGGAGGCTAGAAAGAGACTGAATGCGAAATTTATGGAACATGATTTGATGAAAAGGTATTTGAGGCTACTAGTCAATCTTGGAAAATATCTTGTCGCTGCAAGAAAAATATCTTAAATTGTATGAGGATATTATTTTATTTAATTAGAAAATAAATTGAAATTTTTAACTAATTATTTTTTAAAAAAATATTACTAAAATAATATCTTAAATTGTCAGGGTTATGAGATCCGGAAATTTCATGATGTCATGTTTTAAAGAGACAATATATTGAGTTGTCTTATTTTTAATATTCTTATTTTTAATATATGAGGTATTTATTTAATTTTTTTTAACAGATATTTTTTTATTTTTTTATGCACCAGTCTGAATTTATAATACAAGAATCTTATAGCATATAAGAAACAAAGTTCTAATTAATTTTTTTTGAATTTAAAATTCAATTAAAATTCAATTTAAAAACTGAAAATGAAGATGAATAGCTAATATTATTATGATAATTTTTTCCAAATTAAAGATTAAGAAATGAGAACAAAACTCATATTTAAAAACTACAAGATGATAGAACAATCAATTGATCAAAATCAATTCTTAATTTCTTTAATTTCAAATATATATTTCTAAAAAATAAAAAGAGCTTTCTGATGATTTTATTTTATTATACCTTGAAAAGTATACCCACCAACCAAAATTATGAGGTGCCTTTCATAAAATAAACAAAATATTAAAATAATTTAAAATATATTATTTTCTTAGAAGTCTAGGACGGGAGGCTGGAAAGAGACTGAACAGAAAATTTTGACGTGCATCCTTTTAACATGATTTGATGTTTATCTGAAAGTCAAAAACATGAAAAGGTGTTCGAGGCTATTAATGAATCTTGGAAAATATCTTAAATTATATGAGAGGACTATTCTTTTTAATTAGTAAAATAAATTACAAGTTTGGACTAAATAATTTTATTTTAAATAATAAAATATTTTAATATCGTCTACCATAGTATATTTTAAAAACACCACATGCCTTCCGGACCTCATAATCCCAACTTCCAGAACATATATTGCTTAAATAAAAAAAATGTTACCGTATTTATTTGTTTTTTTAAATAAAAATATTATTTCAAAAACAATTTCAATAGAACTTCTAATCAATCAATTAATTAATTAATTAAGTTTACGTTTCAAGGTAGTGGTCTTATTTTTTAAAAATATAAAATTAATATAAAAATATTAGCGTACAAATTTATATATATATAAAAAAAGCTTGCACAATTGGTTGGTTCATACGAAGAGTTGAATCTGGTTTATTGTTTTTTAGAATGTCTTTCGTATTATTTTTATTTTTGTGATTAATTTTATAAAAAAGTATTTTTAATTGTGGTATCAAACACCGACTTCATTTCTCAATGCATAATAATTATTAAGAGATAAATTTGACACAGCCCTTCCCACACTCGGTACATGATCACTCAAGAATCTGTGAGCTTTTTCATCATTATTCTAATTAACTGCACCTTGAAAAGCATACCCGCCGTCGACCATCAAATTCTGGCCGGTCACAAACTCGGAATCCGCAGACGCAAGAAACAACACGGCATCTGCTATATGCTTCGCTTTCAACACGCCTTTCAAGCAAGAAATCGACACAAAAAGCTTCTCGAGTTCCTCCACTCCCATGTTGTTTGCTTCACAAACCATCGGTGTTGCCACCGGCCCTGGCGACACGCAATTAACTCGTATTCCATGCTTACCTAACTGATAGCTTGCACATTTCATGAGCGCCACCACCCCACACTTCGCCATGATATAATCCGTCAGAGTGCTCGCTACAAGATTCGCAACGGTGCTTGCCGTGCAAATGATGCTTCCCTTTACACCTCCTGCCACCATCGCACGCGCCGCGTGCTTCAGGCAAGCTGCTACACCACGAACGTTTACTGCGAACAGTTTGTCATACGAGTCAAGGTCGAAGTCCAGAACAGTTTGCTGACCAGAGTCCATGACGCCTGCATTGCAGAATATGACGTCAAGCTGACCGTAGAGTTGAACAGTAGATTCCACAAGGGATTTGACTTGGTTTTCATCGGTGACGTCGCAGTGGATGTAGGTGGATCTGTTGGCTCCGATGGATTCTGCAAGCTTCTGGCCTTTTTCATCCTGGATATCAGCGATCACCACTCCTCGGGCGCCGTTCTCAACGAAGGCAAGCACCGTAGCCTTGCCAATGCCACTGGCACCTCCGGTGACGATGGCAACCTTATCTTGAACTTTTTTGGTGTTTGCCATTTCAGGTGGAATGAATTGTGTTTTGGTGTAAGTACCAGATGAAGTCTGTTTTATATCGAAGTGATTGGCAAGCATTGGGATTTGAATTATTCTACGCCCCTGGATTTTTTAAATTGTTATTTTGTCCACCATACACTTGATTTTCCACCGTACTCGCGCCTCGTTATGGGTTATACAGTTAATATTTTTTTTAAATTAAAAAAATATTAATTGTACAAGATTTTTTTATTATAATATAAATTTAAAAAAAAATAAATAAATTTATACAGAATTTATGTGAAGTGCAAGTTTTTTATAAAATATATGAATTTTAAATTGATATAAATTTATTTGTACAGTATGTTTTTAATGAAATAACCAGCATAAAATTATCATTATTATTAAAAAAACAAGAAAATTTATATATTTTATAATTCAATTTCAATTCAACATAAAAACAAAATATAAATTATGAAAACATATGTCTAAATCAAATAATTTTTATTTTATTTATATATATCTAACTGGAAAGTCTAGGTATTTTATTTTACCCGATTTTATAAATTGAACAGAATATTAAAATGATTTAAAATATTTTTTTTTTCTTAGAAAGTGTAGGCCGGGAGGCTGGAAATAGACTGAATGCGAAATTTAATGGCGTGCCTCCTTGTGTGATTTGATGTTCATCTAAAAGTCAAGTACATGGCTGTTAATCAATCTTGGAAAATATTTTGTCGCAGCAAGAAAAATATTTAAATTATATGAGAGACTAATCTTTTTAATTAGTAAAATAAATTAAAAGTTTGGACTAAAAAGTTTTATTTAAGAAAAAATAAAAAATAATATATTTTAATATTGTCTAACATATTATATTCTAAAAGCACGAAATATCTCCGGACCTCATACCCAACTTCCAGAACATAAATTATTTCATCATAAAACATTTGTTACTGTATTAATTTGCTTTTTCTTTTATTTTATATACTAAATGCTTTTTTTATCCTTATATTTCCTTCATAGATTGAAGAAATTATTAAAACTCTAGTGAAATGGTCAGTGGTACGAAAAAATGTGTTTCTTTTCTTTATTAATTAAGTTTGAGTTTCAAGGTTAATATTCTTATATTTTTAATATATCAAATGAATATAGAGATGTTTATTTAAAATTTATTGAAAAGAGAACTTTCTATTTGGGAGTGTGGTTGCGGTAGCTTTTCAAAGTGCTTATCGTGCCGAAATACATCAGAATGATTTTTTTTATTTTTTAAAAATCATTTTTAAAATCAGCACATCAAAATGATCTAAAACACACAAAAATATATTCATTTAAAATAACAAAAAAAATTCAAATTTCAGCCAAAAACCGGTGGGATCGCAATGACAAACGGGGTCTTGGTGTGAACGTATTCAAGACTATTTTGTATACAAATATACGTTGTCTTTTATTATTATTTAGAGGTTGTTTACATAATGTTTTTATTTAGAAATATATTTTAATAATATATATGTTTTTATGTTTTTTAAAATTTAAAATTTATTAAAAAATGCTTTTATAAAAGCAATACCAAAGCTGTAAATCAGAGTGCACTTTTAATCTTGACACTTGTAGCAATTCGATTTTCTTTGAATTTGTGTGTGTGTGTATTTTTTGTTTATGAAAAAGCAAAGAGTTTATTTTCAACTATTTTTTTTTGTGTTTTTTTATTTGAGTTGGGCACGAGTAAACTCAGAATTATCATCCTTTGACCTTTTTTAGTAAGCCTTCATTAAAAATATAATTTCAAATACCGCAAATGTCATTCTGTTTCTGTTTCTGTTTCTGTCTAATAGTATTTTTTAAAAATAATAAATAATTTCATAATATTAGTCATATTTTTTAATATAAACGTTAGATTGAAATGAAATTTTACGAAAAGTCTCTTAACATATTTATATATATTATATTAAATTTTCAGAGGAATCAGAGAATGTAATGACCTTGCAAGATTTATGATATTCTCGTAATATATACATATTCATAAAAATCATTTTATTGTGTCTTGTTTTAGATTAAATTGCACAATTCTAAATAATTTTATTTTTAAATTTGATTAATTTTTTTTTAATATATATATATAAAAAGCAATAGAACTCCAAAAAAAGAAGAAGAAATGCTCGAAACCGAACATTTAGTTCAAAAAATACAAATCATCATCCAAAATGTAATTGACAACTTGTTAAGAACTGAATTTGACACAACCCTTCCCGCAGTCGGTACAAGATCACTAAAGTATCCGTGAGCTTATTCATGATTCTAATCGATTGCACCTTTGAAAGCATACCCACCATCGACCACCAAATTCTGGCCGGTCACAAACTCAGAATCCTCAGAAGCAAGGAACAACACAGCATCTGCTATATGCTTCGCTTTCAACACACCTTTCAAGCAATAAGTCGACTCAAAAATCTTCTCCACTTCCTCCACTCCCATGTTCTTTACCTTACACACCATGGGTGTTGCCACCGGCCCTGGCGACACACAATTAACTCGTATTCCATGCTTACCTAACTGATAACTTGCACATTTCATCAGCGCCACCACCCCACACTTGGCCATGATATAATCCGTCACCGTGCTCGCTACAAGATTCGCAGCGGTGCTTGCTGTGCATATGATGCTTCCCTTCACACCTCCTTCCACCATCGCACGCGCCGCGTGCTTCAGGCACGCTGCCGCACCACGAACGTTTACTGCGAACAGTTTGTCGTATGAGTCCAGGTCGAAGTCCAAAACGGTTTGCTGCCCAAAGCTCATGACGCCTGCATTGCAGAATATGATGTCAAGCTGACCGTAGAGTTGAACGGTAGATTCCACTAGGGATTTGACTTGGTTTTCATCGGTGACGTCGCAGTGGATGTAGGTGGATCTGTTGGTTCCGATGGAGTCTGCAAGCTTCTGGCCTTTTTCATCCTGGATATCAGCGATCACCACTCCTCGGGCGCTATTCTCAGCGAAGGCAAGCACCGTAGCCTCGCCAATGCCACTGGCACCTCCGGTGACGATGGCAACCTTATCTTGAACTTTTTCGGTGTTTGTCATTTCAGGTGGAATGAAATGTGCTTTGGTGTAATATGCTGCAGAACACCAAGTACCAGATGAAGTCTGTTTATATAGAAGTGATTGGCAAGCATTGTCATTTGAATTATTCTCTGCTCCTGGATTTTTAAATTGTTATTTTGTCCACGTCATTCATACACGTGATTTATAGGTTATTTTAAATAAGATAATAGCCAAGCTATCGTGTATGTATTATGTAAAGCAAAACATCATTTTTTAAATGTTCTTCTTATATTAGATTCTTCTTTTTTTCTTGCTGCTACGGTTAAACCAAATAGTGTTTATTTTTCGTCAGTAAAGCACCTCATGGGGAGACCTTGCCACCCCGGTCGAAGGATTAGTCTGGGCCGAAGGCCTGGGATACCTTGGTTTGACCAAAAAAAAAAAAATAGTGTTTATTTTATTTTTCTTCTTGCAGAAAGTAAATAAAATGTTCCTGTCCACATAAATCAATTATAGAAAATAGAATATTGTTCTTATCAAAATAACAGTTATTTCAAGTCACAGATGAAAAAACTTTTTCCTTTTGATGGTTTCTATTTTAGCAGACTTGACAAGTTTAAATGATCATAAGTATGGGTGAACGAGCTCTCCTATATTCTTATAATTATTAAATTTGATGTATTTTGATTGGAATTAAATTGTTCCTCTGATCGAATGATTTTATTATTTATCAAATAATAATAATAATTTTAGTGATTATTATTTTTTTATTTTTTTTTATAAAAAATTTTGTTTTTTTATTCTTTGGAGCAATTTAATGATTTTAATTGTTTGAGCAATACTGTTGATAATAATTTTAACTATTGCAGTAATGATAAAGACAGTAACATAGGGATGAATTTTTAATTTATGTTTTCTTCTTTTTGGAGTTAAGAAATTAACTATTTATTTGTTTATTTGATTATTGCAGGTGTTTTCATAATTTATATTTTATTTGAAACTTTTTAATTTAAATTGAATTATGAAATGAAATAATATTAATACAGTGAATTTAATAATTCAGATATCTAAATCTTCTTGCTTTTTTAATGATGATGATAATTTCATGCTGGCTATTTCATTAAAACCCACTAAATAAATAAATTTATATCAATTTAAAATTCATATATTTTATAAAAAACTTGCACTTCATAGTAATTCTATACAGATTTATTATTTTGTTCAAAATTATATTATAATAAAAAAATTCACATAATTAATATGTTTTTGTATTGAAAAAAAATATTATTCTGACTGCGACAAGGTGCGGGTTTAGTGACTAGTATATATATATAACTGGAAAGTCTACATATTTTATTGTATCCAATTTTATAAATTGAATAGAATATTAAAATAATTTAAAAAAATATTTTTTCTTAGAAAGTGTAGGCCGGGAGGCTGGAAATAGACTGAATGTCAAATTTGGCGTGCCTCCTTTTAACCGGATTTGATGTTTATTTTAAAGGTCTCTTTGGGAGTCCGATTGCGGTAGCTTTTCAAAGTGTTTTTCGTGCCGAAATACATTAAAATAATGTTTTTTTTATTTTTTAAAAATCATTTTTGTTATCAGCACATCTAAATGATCTAAAAATACCAAACCACCGGTTTTTAAAATGAAAAAAATAAATTTTTTTTTTTAAAAACACCGGTTGCAACACCCTCCCAAACGGGTTCAAAGTCAAAAACATGAAAAGGTGTTTGAGGCTATTAATCAATCTTGGAAAATATTTTGTTGCAGCAATAAAAATATCTTAAATTAGATGAGAGGACTATTTTCTTAATTAGTAAAATAAAATAAAAGTTTGGACTATAAGGTTTTATTTTTAAAAAATAATAAAATAATATATTTTAATATTGCTTACAGGTTTTATTTTAAAAGCACGACATATCTTCCGGACCTCGTAACCCTAACTTTCAGAACATGTATTATTTCATCAAAAAAAAATTGTTACTGTATTAATTTGTTTTTTCGTTTTATTTTATATACTAAATGTTTTTTTTGTCCTTATATTTCATCATTGAAGAAATTATCAATGGAGTGATTGGGAATGCGTTTGAAAAATAATTTTGAAAAATTTGAAAAAAAATTATATATTTTTTTATTTTAAATTAATTTTTTTATATTTTTTTATCATTTTATGTTTTGGGGTTAAAAATAATTTTTAAATAAGAAATATTTTAAAAAACAACGGCACGAACACATGTTTAATTAGTCAGTGTTAAAAACAAAAATACGTTTCTTTTCTTAATTTATTAAGTTTGAGTTTCAAGGTAGCAGAATTTTTTTAATATATCATATTAATATGAAGATATTTATTTAAAATATATTGAACAGAGAACTTCATCTCGATTAAGGTGTGAACGTATTCAAGACTATTTTGTATACAAATATACGTTGTCATTTATTATTATTTAGCGGTTGTTTACAAAAACTTATTTAGAAATATATTTAAATAATATTTTTTTATTTTATTTTTAACATAGGATGTAAAATCACCAAAAAATAAATAAAAATAAAAATAAAAATTTTAAATTTATTCAAAAATGCTTTTATAAAAGCAATACCAAAGCTGTAAAATCACTTTTAATCTTGATACTTATAGCCATTCGATTTTCTTTGAAAAGTGTGTACATTTTTTTTTTGTTTATGAAAAAGCAAAGAGTTTATTTTCAACTTTTTTTTGTATTTTTTTAATTTGAAATGGGCTCGAGTAAACTCAGAATTATCATCCTTAGACCTTTTTTTAGTAGGCCTTCATTAAAATATAATTTCAAATACCGCAAAGGCTATCACAACATAATTTTCAACGCATAATCATTATTAAGAACTGAAATTGACACCCCTTTCCACACCCGGTACATGTCTGTGAGCTTTGTCATCATGATTCTAATTGATTGCACCTTGAAAAGCAAGCCCACCGTCGATCACCAAATTCTGGCCGGTCACAAACTCGGAATCCGCAGAGGCAAGAAACAACACAGCATCTGCTATATGCTCCGCTTTCAACACCCCTTTCAAGCAATAACTCGACTCGTAAAGCTTCTCCACTTCCTCCACTCCCATGTTGTTTAACTTACACATCATCGGTGTTGCCACCGGCCCTGGCGACACGCAATTAACTCGTATTCCATGCTTACCCAACTGATAGCTTGCACATTTCATCAGCGCCACCACCCCACACTTAGACATGATATAATCCGTCAGCGTACTCCCTACAAGATTCGCAACGGCGCTTGCCGTGCATATGATGCTTCCCTTTCCACCTCCTTCCACCATCGCACGCGCCGCGTGCTTCAGGCATGCTGCTGCACCACGAACGTTTACTGCGAACAGTTTGTCGTATGAGTCCAGGTCGAAGTCCAAAACAGTTTGCTGCCCAAAGCTCATGACGCCTGCATTGCAGAATATGACGTCAAGCTGACCGTAGAGTTGAACGGTAGATTCCACCAGGGATTTGACTTGGTTTTCATCTGTGACGTCGCAGTGGATGTAGGTGGATCTGTTGGTTCCGATGGACTCTGCAAGCTTCTGGCCTTTTTCATCCTGGATATCAGCGATCACCACTCCTCGGGCGCCATTCTCAGCGAAGGCAAGCACCGTAGCCTCGCCAAAGCCACTGGCACCTCCGGTGACGATGGCAACCTTATCTTGAACTTTTTTGGCGTTTGCCATTTCAGGTGGAATGAATTGTGATTTGGTGTAATATGCTGCAGAACACCAGGTGCCAGATGAAGTCTGTTTATATCGAAGTGATTGACAAGCATTGGGATTTGAATTATTCTCTGCCCCTGGGTTTTTTAAATTGTTGTTCTGGCCATCATCAAAGGCTTATTCTATGAAATGAATTATTCTCTAGTTAAAGGTTTGATGTCTAAGAATATTTTTATTATTATTATTAAAATAATAATAAAATATTAAATTATTCCAATTAAAAAAACTCGAAAATATTAACAAAAGAGAAAAAAAAATATTATTATTATTATTATTATTGCATGAATAATAGGAAAATAAATTCAATAAAAGAATAAAAAACCCAAAAAAGCAAACAAAAAAATAGCTTAAAAAAATCATTTGACGTGAAAATAATAATAAATAAACGAATAAAAAACCCGAAAGAAAGAACAAAGGAAAAAAACATAAGAGATATTATTTTTCAAATGATCATAAACACAAACTAAAATTTAATAACACAATTTTTGAAAAAAATGATATCTCAACAAAAGAGAAAATAAAAAAGCATTAAAAAAAACTAAGAGTGCGCGCGCCCACACACACACACATATATATATATGAACATGAACAAAAATAGAAACTATGTAAGAAATACAAGGGATTTAAAAATAAAAACCAAATATATCATCAATTTCAATGAAAAGAAAAAATTGAAAAAATTAAATTTTATATGCCGAAAATATTAAGGGATTTAAAAGCAATTCAAAAATTAAAAGAATAGGATCGAAATAAAAATGCAGTATATAATCCATTTCAATTGAATAACATAATTGAAACAAATCAATACTTACATAACAAAAATAAAGACCACACAACACAATTAAAAAAGAAGGGACTGAAATGAAAAGGCCATAAAACGGGGGGCTGATGTGCAGTTTAGGGCGAAGGAGAGAGAAAAAGGAAGAAAAAAGTTCAACTGTGTACCGTCTCGTCTCCAACCACCCCATAATTGCACGTGCTTTACCATGAGAAAAAGGACACGCTGAATGAATATTTTCCTCCGCCGAATGCTGTGCACTAAGAGAGCATGAGACTGGTTACCATCATCTGTATGTGCGACATGCACCCACAGTAATTAGAGATTAATAAAAAAAAAAATGATCAATTACAAGAACACCCCGATGACTATGGCAAACTTAATCTTGTAAGTGGGATCATATGTTCTTGTTGATAAGATCAACATATTCTTTAATTTGTTTATTCTAACAAGTTGCAAGAGACAATCGACAAGATTTACTATATCCTGGAAATTCTACCTCTAACATGCTATTTTATATAATATTTTTGCTGGCTGTGCTTTTTTTTATATATAAAAGAATTCATGACTTTTACTGTACTGGGTTTTTTATTGATATTTTTTTTAATATACACGAGGATCTCATATATATATATATATATGAAATAATTTATAAAATATTGTGCTATTTTATAAAATAATTTTACTATATATATATATATATCTGACTGGAAAGTCTAGGTATTTTATTTTATCCGATTTTATAAATTGAACAGAATATTAAAATAATTTAAAATATATCTTTTTTTTCTTAGAAAGTCGAGGCCGGGAGGCTGGAAACAGACTGTATGCGAAATTTAATGGCGGGCCTCTTGTGATTTGATGTTTATCTAAAAGTAAAAAACATGGCTATTAATCAATCTTGGAAAATATCTTGTCGCTGCAAGAAAAATATCTTAAATTATATGAGAGGACTATTCTTTTTAATTAGTAAAATAAATTAAAAGTTTGGACTAAATAATTCTATTTTAATATCTTCTAACATCTTATATTTTAAAATCACGACGTCTCTTCCTGACCCCATAATCCCAGCTTCCATAGCATATATCATTTCATATATAAAAAAAGAAGTTACTGTATTAATTTGTTTTTTCTTTTATTTTATATACTAAATGCTTTTTTATCCTTATATTTCGTTCATAGATTGAAGAAATTATGAAAACTCTAGCTCTCAGTGGTAGGAAAAAAATGTTTCTTTTCTTAATTAATTTAGTTTGAGTTTCAAGGTAGTTGTCTTATTTTTCTAATATATCAAATTAATATAGAGATTTTTTTTTATTTAAATTTATTGAACAGAGAACTTCATCTCGATTAAGGAGTGAACGTATTCAAGACTATTTTGTAGACAAATATACGTTGTCTTTTATTATTATTTAGAGGTTGCTTACAAAAAAAATTATTTAGAAATATATTTCAGTAATATATTATTTATTTATTTAAAAATTGCTTTTAACAAAAACACCCAAAAAATAATTTAAAATTTATTAAAAAAATGCTTTTATAAAAGCAATACCAAAGCTGTAAATCAGAGTGCACTTTTAATCTTGACACCTGTAGCAATTCGATTTTCTTTGAATTTGTGTGTGTGTATTTTTTTGTTTATGAAAAAGCATAGAGTTTATTTTTTGTATTTTTTTTATTTGAGTTGGGCACGAGTAAACTCAGAATTATCATCCTTCGACCCCTTTTTAGTAAGGCTTCATTAAAAATATAATTTCTCAACGCATAATCATTCTTAAGAACTGAATTTGACACCACCCTTCCCGCACTCGGTACATGATCACTCAAGTATCTGTGAGCTTTTTCATCATGATTTTAATCGACTGCACCTTGAAAAGCGTACCCACCGTCGACCACCACATTCTGGCCGGTCACGAACTCGGAATCCCCAGAAGCAAGAAACAGCACAGCATCTGCTACATGCTTCGCTTTCAACACCCCTTTCAAGCAATAAGTCGACTCGTAAAGCTTCTCCACTCCCTCCACTCCCATGTTGGTTAACTCACACACCATGGGTGTTGCCACCGGCCCTGGCGACACACAATTAACTCGTATTCCGTGCTTACCTAACTGATAGCTTGCACATTTCATCAGAGCCACCACCCCACACTTAGCCATGATATAATCCGTCACCGTGCTCGCTACAAGATTCGCAGCGGTGCTTGACGTGCATATGATGCTTCCCTTCACACCTCCTTCCACCATCGCACGCGCCGCGTGCTTCAGGCATGCTGCAACACCACGAACGTTTATTGCGAACAGTTTGTCGTATGAGTCCAGGTCGAGGTCTAGAACAGTTTGCTGACCAGAGTTCATGATGCCTGCATTGCAGAATATGACGTCGAGCTGGCCGTAGAGTTGAACAGTAGATTCCACCAGGGATTTGACTTGGTTTTCATCGGTGACGTCGCAGTGGATGTAGGTGGATCTGTTGGCTCCGATGGATTCTGCGAGCTTCTGGCCTTTTTCATCCTGGATATCAGCGATCACCACTCCTCGGGCGCCGTTCTCAACGAAGGCAAGCACTGTAGCCTCGCCAATGCCACTGGCACCTCCGGTGACGATGGCAACCTTATCCTGAACTTTTTTGGTGTTTGCCATTTTAGGTAGAATGAATTGTGTTTTGTTATAATATGCTGCAGAACACCAGGTGCCAGATGAAGTCTGTTTATATCGAAGTGATTGGCAAGCATTAGGATTTGAATTATTCTCTGCCCCTGGATTTTTATCTTGTTATTCTGGCCATCATCCATACCCGTGATTTAGCGGTGACGAGACACTTGCCTTGCATGCCGTAGATAGAAATAAATTTTTTAAAATAAAATAAAAAATATTAAAATTATAAGTTTTCTTCTATAATGCTATATATTTTATATATTTGAGTAAAATAATCCATCTTAACAGATTTTGTGTTAAGTAATGTTGACAAAATAATTATAAAATATTTATTTGTGTTTATTATTAATGTTAAGTAATACTATTTTAAAGGAAATAATATTAAAAATTGTAGATGACATTGAGTTAGAAGATTTTTTCAAAATCTATGATATTATTTAAAACATTATATATAAAAAAAATTTAAAATTTAATTATTAATAAATACAATATTCAATGATAATTTTTATTCACTGAAAAACAAAATAATAATTACATTATCAAAACCAAATAGTATTTATTTTATTTTTCTTCTGGCAGAAAGTAAATAAAGTGTTTCTGTCTACATAATTCAATTATAGAAAATAAAATGAATTTTTATTAAAATAACAGTTATTTCAAGTTACAGAAGAAAAAACATTTCCTTTTGATGGTTTCTCTTTTAGCACAGGCTTGACAGGTTTCTTTCCACCTCGGTTGAAGTAGATCGTTGTCATTTGATCATTATACGTGCTAAGATCATAATATTAGAGTAAATTTTACCGTACTATTAGGGTTTCTTAATCATTTTTTTTAATATGTGCTAGTTTATTTTGCTTAGAAATCCATTAGGTGGTGGTTAATTTTTTTTTTAAATGTATTTTGTTTAAATAAAATTTAATATAAATAAAAGGAACTATGAAAATAAATGTTGCGAGTTTATTAAATTTAATTAATATGAACAAGAGATTGTTTATAAACATGGTGGATGTTATTTTTTTAAATAGTTTTTATTTTAAAATATATTAAAATAATATTTTTTGAAATTTATTTTTAATATTAATACAATTCAACAGTTAAATTACAATGTAAAACACTACCTTAATAATTTCGAATTGAATTTTGCTCGTATCCAAGGATGGAAGTGATTGAAGGGGGGTAGAGATGGTATTGCACCTTACGTAACACAGACCTGATAATCTTGACGTTAGAATACATGAAGGAAAATTGTGCTCTCTTTAATACCGTTTTATATGAAAGTCAAAAGGCGTTATTTGAAATTATGGTAGTGTTTAGTTTTTTAAAAATAATATTTTTTATTTTTATTTTTATTTTTATTTTTAATATTTACATATTAAAACGATGTAAAAATACTGAGATATCAAGGATCAAGACACTGAGCTTTTAGGACTACAAAATCGTGTTATGAGGTTTTACAGATGTTTTATTTTTTCACATTTGTTTCTTATTTTTCTACATTGGGATTGTAGGAAATTAGTCATTTGTTTTTTTATAAATTAACATTTAAATGTTTACTCGGATTATCTCAAAATATTTTATTTAATTATTTTTTCAATATAATTATTTAATAATTGATTATCTTGAAATTGAGCATGTGTTTTTTTCTCTACAGATGAAGTACAGTGTTGTCGTCATCAACAAGAGCCACCTCGCTTTCGTGCACCTAAAGCATTACATTACAGCACACTACTGTAGCTGTCTCTCTCTGGCCTCTAGCTTTACACTGACCAGTCAACTGCCCAACCCACCTGAAAAGGCGGGAAATCATGTCCTTTTTCTCTCTTTAATTCTG
The DNA here is from genome assembly GCA_009078335.1 of Salix brachista. Taxonomy (NCBI): domain Eukaryota; kingdom Viridiplantae; phylum Streptophyta; class Magnoliopsida; order Malpighiales; family Salicaceae; genus Salix; species Salix brachista. The sequence continues at coordinate 16,039,765 of CM018586.1, forward strand.
ATAAATGTTACTGTTGAAGAAGATCACACAGACCGGGAATTGATGATGATGATTTACTTTCCTATTCTGTAAACATAATTATAGGCAACAATATAGGATCTGTATTTTGATTATTGTATAAAGCCATACCTAATGATCTGTAATTATACAATGAAATAACAGAACCCTTTCACAATTTTATCGCTTTTCAGTTACATTATACTAGTAGCATAGTGTGTGTGTACCCTCTTCTTTTCGAAGAAAATTTTTATTTTTTTTGAAAAACAAATGCTGTCAAAAGATGTAAAGGAAGGCTCTTTATCAATCATCAACAACACGATCGAGGTCCAGGTAAAGTAAAAAAAACACAAAAGACCATTCTTTTGCTTTCTTTTTATATGCATTGATGGGCACACAAAGAATAAAGAAATACGCGTGCACTCTCTCACGCTGTTAATTTAGATAGAAACTCAGATGGATTTTATGGATCCATGGTTGTCTCGGTGATTAACATCACATATTTAACGCTGTTAAGATCTGATTTTTTGTTTGATATTTATGTGGAAGTTGCAGGAGAAAGAGGAGGAGAGGGAACTGGACCTGGGATCTGAAGAGCTTGATCTTCCATTACCTCTCACTGTTACCTCCCGGGTAATTTTTAAATTTCTATTTGTTTTTTTTTTTTTTTGGGGGAGTGGAAATGGTGCTACATTGTAATTATTGTCGAGGGTAAATTGAAATTTCTGTTCTCTTTTCTATATCTTTCTTGTTACTTTAGAATGTGATCGGATTAAGGCATTGGAGATGATTTTTGTAAGGGTAAACTGAAATTTTCTTTTCCTGTTAATTTGAGAGAGGAAATTGTAGAGCGTGATAATTTAAAGGAAGGGGAAATGATTGTTGTGTAGGCTACATTGATTCCCCCCTCCCCTCCCTCCCTTTTTTCTGTTACTTCAAGAGAGGAAATGTCAAGACTGGTAATTTTACTAGTTTAGTATTTTGGATTTTGATTTCAGGTTTTGTATATGTTGGGAGATATAACAGCAGGTCCAGCGTATAGGTTTGCTCAATGGCTGGAGTTGGTTCGTAAGAGAAGTGGCAAGTATCGTGCCTCAGGGTTCCCGCACCGGCCTTACAGGCTCGAAACTATGCCCTCTAGGTCTGCTATCTTCTCTCTCTGCCATTATTTATATCAAACTAATTATGATGATTAGCTCAGATTGATTGAATGCTGATGCTTTATTGTTAATTTTACTTGTGAGGTAGATAGTTAATGAGATTATAAGGGGAACCTTTGAAGTAGATTTGCGATTCGTGAGAAATGAGAAATGTGAGTGCAGGAATTCAAGGACAACTAACTTAGACATTCAACACAAATGGGAACTTTTCTTTATTTATGTATGTAACTCTAGTGTTGATAGAAGTTATCTAGTTTTTGTCTTTAGATGTTTATAATTTTATGATCATCGGAAATGCTCATAGGAATGCATTGCCAGCAGTGAAATAAAGTGAAATATGTCTCTCCTGATTGCATTTCTTGTTATCATATCAAGAAGTGCCTACTATAACTATTGGCAAGAAGCCCGTGATAAACCACCTGCCTGTTTCATTACAGCAAGTGAAGAGGGGGAGATCTTGGGTAGTTCTGCGAACAAATAAATGACTGCAATCTATCTTTCTTCAGAGTGATGTTTCCTTTTACCTACTTGTTGTCATGATTTCTATGCAGTTGGGGAGAATCTCTCGTGGATTCAAAAATCCCACCTCCTGAGCAAGCTTCAGAGATCAGTTTGTGGGAAAGGCTTGGTAAAGCTGTTGCATTGGATATCGAGTTGAGCTCTTTTTCTTGGGACATGCTTTCTTCCCTTCACCACACTGAGCATAGTAGTAGCAATGAAAATTCCGAGGATGAAATGAGCAAAGCCCTTGAAGTATGTTATCCAATTCACACTAGTATAGTTTAAACAGCATCTGCTTTCTAGTGAAACTAATGCACAAAGCCTTTGGGATGACATTATTCTTAAATGAATACCATCTTGATTCTAATTTTTCATGGTAACTGACTAACCTAGCATATAAATCAAGGGTTGTTTTGGATTTGTCCAATCGATTTTAACTTATTCAATAGCATGGACAAGTTCTCAGGTTATTGACAAGCTAGGATTTCTGTTTTAGACAATGCTGAACTGCTATATTTTCCATTATAGGGGTATCGTTAAAGAATACTGAGTTTTGCCTGTCTAACAGGAATTAGAGAAGAAACCACTGCACTGTGGTTTCTCTTCTCATTGGCTATCTCAAATTCTCTTTTGCTGTGTGCATGTAGGTAACTGTAAACTCTGGGGGAGTTGTATTCTTTGCCTTATTCAACCAACCTGGAAATGTTGACGCTTTTCATAAGGAAGCAGCAGCTGTCATAAAGTTTTCTTCTTCCAGGATGGCCACACAATCAGAACGTCTTGGCTATGAATTTGCAAAGTGGCTAGAAGTCCAAACTCCTCAGGTTACATTGTTATAACCCAGTAGTTAGTGATTTTCTAAGACCAACCAGCACTGAAGTCTCTTCTTAAAAAATCTTACCTGGCCTTTTGCTTCCCTTCTTAACGATGGTGAATATCTCTGCTGGGATGTTACAGGCCAGAGTCATTCATAATTGCAGCTCAGAGTGGCTCCAGATCAAGGAAGCTGGAGAGAAAGCAAGAGTTGCAGCAGCTTTGGAAGGAGATGAAGTCGGTGAAGTGACATGTTCTGAGCTTTTGGAAGCTCTTGAACTTAGCCGATGCCTTCTTCTGTTGAGGTGAAACTAGAACCTGATTTGTGCATTACGTATTACAGTGATATCATAAAAAATTTCAACTTCTCATGCTATCTCCTTATCTAATAGGCTGAAAGGGGAAGTGTTGGGAAAAGAGATTTTTGTTCTTTATAATCCATATCATGAGTGAGTGCACATGTTTGTGTAATGAAATTCAGCTTTTTAGAATCTTGAGGTGGCTACACTGACCTGAGCTACCTCATCCCGCCCATTTACCAAGAAACTTAGGGACACCATAACTAAAATTTGAGCTAGTAAAGAGTATTACTTGATATCATCATATGCTGATTCCTCTTTCCTAAGATAATCAACTCCCTGGTCTGTACTCGTACTCCATGCTATAGTAATGAGATGCATGGTTTTTCATATCACAAGCATTGCAGAATTGCCTTTTGCACTAGCATTTCAAAGGCCTAAACACCCTGTTTTTGCAGCTATGTTCATGGATCTCCTTTAATGGAGAGCTCAAATACATTTGAGTCACGTGAAACTGCAGAAAGAATTGCAGCAGCACTTGGTAGGGTCTTCCTGTTGGACCTTGTCATCAGAAACGAAGATAGACTACCTTGCCGTGAGCTCAGATGGCGTGGAAATCCAGCAAATCTATTGTTGGCTGAGAAAATGACCCAGTCAAATGTCAATGCCTTGGAGGATGCTTTTGACTCTGCAATTAACCGATACCGACCAAGGGTGATTAAAGCTCTACAGAAAGAAAGAAGGGCAACTTCAGTGGATTGCAGGCTTAACTCTCATAATCAAGGAGGACAAGGAATGGAATCACAGGTCTCGGATGTTTTTGATATTACAGAAGCTCCAAAGTCTAACAAAATGCTAAGAGTCCAAAAATCAGGAGAATCGTTGTTTTCTGATCTCCTCATTTCCCATGCTGTGGCTATTGATTCTGGTGTTCCTCGTCGGCCTCCTGCTGGAAAACGCACAAATGACCAAGCAAATTATCCTAAATTGATTGAATTACTTATCAACTGCTCCAATTATTCCTCTAATTTGTTATATGAAATAACTGGGGGGAAATTAGGAGCTCCTCCATTGAGAGGCACTGACTTCACTGATACACGAGTAACTGAAATGACTTCAGTTGTTCAGGAATTTCGTAGTGGGTTTCGTGCTGCTCTCAGGGATCTGCAAGGTTTCCATATATTCCTTCTCACTCTTCACCAAAAACTAGATGGCGTGTTACGAGTTTTTTTGAACATCACAAATAAAATATCAGGGGACTGTGACAGAGATGATTTGGTGGTCCCTGAGTCACCTTCACATGGGATTGTTCATTGTCCTTCTCCACCAAGTAAGGAACGGTTTCTTAATGATAACCATCCAGAGTTGAGTGATTCAGATTCTCAGCGAATTGCTCAAACTCCAAGGTCATCTTCAGGAAATAAAGAGAGCTCAGATTCTAGTTCTCCCATGTCAAGAGAAAGCTGGCATGGAAAGTTTTCCAAGGTGAGTGGAGAGCCCCTCCTCCGTAGCATGCGTCTGACAACAAAGCTCCGAGACATTCATAAATTTGCCAAGGTTAGTATGTCAGTTAACATGGATATGAAAATCATATGCTTGCTAGACATAGATCACTGGTTATGGTGCTTAAAGATGACCACTCAGAAACCAAATAACCATGAAGCAAAATCTTGGTTCCAAAAATGTCTTTATTCCAATTCTATACTTGACTGTCCTCTATATGACATGTTTTCATGATTATAAAAATGGCCTGGTTAAGTTCTCATCTTTCTTGCTAATCAGTAGCTGGCCCTTGTAACCAATTTATGTGACGCTGTGTATATAGCACACTATGGCACAGTGAAAAAAGCGCAGAAACATGATTGAGGAATGCAAGAGGCAAAATGACCAAAATTTTCAAGCTATTAATTGGATGAGAAGTAATTTTATCATGTTCTACAGATTTTTCTCCTTGCGTCGTTTTAAGGAAACAATTTTTGCATTGATGCATTGAACTTCTAATAATCATCTGCAAAATTACCCTCTTTGAAGTGAGGAGGAAAAAAACCAAAAAACTCGTTTGTTAAGGATCAAAAGAGAATAGATAGTTATTGATACTTTGACTTCATAATTTCCATGTGGATCAGTAGCATGCATCACCTCATCAAGTATAATTAAATGTCGTAAACTCTGAAACTTGAGTGGAAGAGGCGGTCATGTAGCAGGGGAACTGTTTAATTGCTTAACAATTCAGTAATTAGTATTTAATCATCTTACTTTATTAGAAAGTCTATTTTGTGAGAAATGTAGAGAAGCATGCCAGGCCATGTGCTAATTAGCAAGCAAATAAGCATACATTTGAAAAGATTTAAAAAAAACATAGTTGCTGCTTTGTGTAAGGGGAAGAAAATAAAGAAATTTCCATTGTTCTAACATCTTAATGTTTGATATGCATCCTTATATGCTCAGGTGGATAATGAATCAAATAAAGAACTTGAACAATGGAATGAAATGCTGAGAAATGATGTCATCAAACTCTGTCAGGAGAACAATTTCCAAACAGGGTTTTTTGAGGGCAGTGATAGTAACTCTGTCGTGGATGCATATGAGTTAAAGGTAAAAGATCCGTGCAATGTCCAGGTTGCATGTCTAAGATGATTTTTTATTTATTTTTTGTTAACCATTTCCTAATATGGAACTGTTCTATGGAACAATTATTTTCCTTATTTAGGGTTTTTTTCCACTTTAAATTGCAGGTAAGATTAGAGCACATTCTTGAGAGGATATCACTGATCTCCGAAGCTGCAAACACAGAGAAACCATCATCAATCACAAATAGCCTGTTTATTGGTAGTGCCCTGGCTGCAAGATCTGTGCACACTTTGCAACATCTAGGAATCACACATGTTTTGTGTTTGTGTGCCAATGAAATTGGACAGTCAGAGTCGCAACACCCAGATCTTTTTCAGTACAAAAATTTTTCTGTGAGTTTTTCTTCATTTGCGTTGGGTCCATACTTCTGGGGACAATGCTCTGTTTTGTTTTACACCTATGACTAAAGCTGGATCAATCTGTTATGGTTCCTCTCCAAAAAGGAAAATTTTATTACAATGGTAGAAGGAGTTGCAGTGGTCTCGCAACTTCTTTAGTTAGCAACTATGAATGTGTGCTCTTTTCAAGAAAACTAATTAGATTTAGAAAACCAACTTTTTTTCTCCGTGACTTGTTTTTGACTGTCTTCTCCTAAAATTGCAGAAGATTATGATCATAAAATCGAGATGATTTTCTGATGTTTGTAATAGCCAAGTTTTCTTGGTCTCTAAACAGCAAACAGTCAGTACCGTTATTGATCAACAATCTTGAGCTTGACATTTTTTTTCTTTCCTTTTTCAAGCATATACTCGGAACCTGTCCTATATTCATAAATCTACTTTGTACTTGAACAGATAACTGACGAGGAGGATTCAAATATCAACTGTATCTTTGAAGAAGCTTCTGATTTTATTGATAATGTTGAATCAGTAGGTGGGAGGGTTCTAGTTCATTGCTTTGAAGGGAGAAGTAGGAGTGCCACATTGGTTCTTGCTTATTTAATGCTCAGGAAGTAAGTAAAATCCTTGAGCTTTTTCATGGTGCAGAAAAATTGCACAATGGAAGATCGATCAGCACGCATGATGATATTGAACTTTTACAGTGGATAGACTGCTGCATCATAAGTTCTGTATGTTGAGCCTTTTCCTTCTTGATGCAGGAAACTCACTCTACTAGAAGCATGGAATGCTCTAAGACAAGTTCATCGGCGAGCTCAGCCCAATGATGGTTTTGCAAGAATTTTATCGAATCTTGACCTGCAACTGCACGGGAAGGTTTCCATGGAATGGCAAAGGCGGAAGCCAGAAATGAAAGTCTGTCCCATCTGTGGGAAGAATGCTGGTCTAAGCAGCAGCTCGCTCAAGCTCCACTTGCAGAAATCACACAAGAAGTTATCATCAGGCAGTGTGGACAGTGCAATGACTATGGAGATACAGAAGGCTCTGGATGCACTAAAAATGACCAGAAGCGGCAGTGTCAGCCCAACTTTGAGGCAGTCATCGCCGGCAATAGATGACTAGGTCCAGGAAATTCATTTCGGTGCAAGAATATCAAACCCGTAACACTTGTGGCCAGATATGAATCCACGGAATCTCAACTCAGCAACAAAATTTGCAGTGTCAAGAGATTGAATCGCATCCGCCCACATGAATAGTTGTATTATTTGAACACTGCAAGTTTGGAAGAGAGGTTATCAAATAGACTCGAGTCAGTGCCACAGTGCTGATACGTTTTAGATTTTAGATTCAAGTAGCCATCTCTTGTATTCCTGGTGTTGCATGATAAAAGCATGCCATGCGGCACAAAAATAAAATTCTTTTAAGATTCATTGTGGTAACGATTTTGAGGGTAGCCACTATGAAATTTTAATGGTAAAAGACAATCTCCATTATAGAGAAGCATGAGCACCATTTTGCAAGTAAAATCACAATTTCGTATTACGGGAGTTACATAAAACAATCTTTCATGATTAGTCACTTCATTACGAGAGCTAACCCAAGAAGAAACAATGTGCTGAATGTCTGATTCTGTGACAGGGGGACCTGCATCCCCAGCCTCTGTCTCAGCTTTGCTCATCTCTTTGCCTTTCTCCACAATAGCGGCAATCTGTGCTCTAAGGTCCATTTCTCTGTCGCGCAATTCCCCGGCCTGTGTAAGATTACCAATGAAGTGAATTTGCTCAACAAATTGAGAAAAAAGATCAGCGAAAAAAAACAAAAGACAAGCAATGGGCGGTTATATAGTCTCACAGGCTGTGGCACCTCTTCTGAAACAACTTTTTCACTGTTCACGAATTAGACTACTCAAGTCGTAGCACTAAAAATACTTTGAAAGTTCATTAAAATGTCTGATCTCATGGAAACAAGCAGGGTAGTCCTAGAAAAGCCAATTAGACAATCGGAAAGCACGAGAAAGAAGCAGTCTGTACCTTTTCAAAGTCTTGGCCGCGGACAGCTTCATCCTTTTCCTTTGTGATTTGTCTGACTTCTTTCTCAAGCTCTCTTGCTTCCTCAGGGACCTAAAAGAATTAAGTGAGAAAAAAATTGAATATGAAAGGATGATGTTGGAGTAACTGGATACAGGGTTGTACCTGTGCATGACGAAGCCGAACCCGAGAACCAGCTTCATCGATCAAATCGATTGCCTTATCAGGCAGAAAACGGTCACTGAAACAAATGTAAGAAAAAAAATATGAAGGAAGAGATGACTTCTAAAGGACTGTGATAGAGAGGGAGTAGATTTTTTTAAGGACTACTTGTCCAGAGAGTCAAGGAAAAAATGAAAAAAAAAAAATCTTCTATCGAAAGGTATTTCATAGAATTGCAACAGAATCTCAAAGGACATATTTGTGAATTTGGGAGCCAAGTGGAGTAAAGCCTCTTATATGGACCATGTACATTTCTGGTGTATTGTGGAGGGTACAGCTGGAAGGAAAGAAAAACAGTAGGGAAAGACTTATTATACATGGATCAAAAATATCAGCTCCAACAGACTATCTACAAGGTAGTCAAAAGGTATCAATAACTACTGCAATTTGAAATGCTACCACAGCCTCTGCCAACATGCATGTAAAATACACGAATTCAATAATTCAGATATTTAAATTTTTTTTTTAATAATAATAATAATTTTATGATGGTTATTTCGTTAAAACATCCTAAAAAGATAAATTTATATCGATTTAAAATTCATATATTTTATAAAAAACTTGCACTTTATAGAAATTATGTATAAATTTATTATTTTGCTCAAATTTATATTATATTAAAAAAAATCACATAATTTATATATTTTTATATTAAAAAAAATATAATTCTGATCGCGACAACGCATGGAAGGAGTGGCTAGTGTATATATATATATATATATATATATATATATATATATAACTGGAAAGTCTAGGTATTTTATTTTATCCGATTTTATAAGTTGAACATAATATTAAAATAATTTAAAAAAATATATTTTTTCCTAGAAAGTCCAGGCCGGGAGGCTGGAAATTGACTGAATGTCAAATTTAATGGCGTGCCTCCTTTTAACATGATTTGATATTTATCTTAAAGTCAAAAACGTGAAAAGGTGTTTGAGGCTATTAATCAATCTTGGAAAATATTTTATTGCAGCAAGAAAAATATCTTAATTTATATGAGAGGACTATTTTTTTTAATTAGTAAATAAATTAAGAGTTTGGACAAAAAGGTTTTATTTTCAAAAAATAATATATTTTAATATTGCTAACATATTATATTTTATAAGCACGACATATCTTCCGGACCTCATAACCCTAACTTCCAGAACATATATCATTTCATCAAAAAAATATGTTTGTGTATTGATTTGTTTTTTCCTTTTTATTTTAAATACTAAATGCTTTTTTTATCCTTATGTTTCATCATTGATCGACGAAATTATTATACAATATACTAAAAGAGCTCAGTGTTTCACTGTAGCATTTTCCTTTTTTTTTTCTATTATGAACAGTGTTTTAACGGTTTTGCCCCTCTAATAGAACAAAAACCGGTTCCGAGCTGAGGGACACGGATGTAATTGCGCGCATATGGACCGGTCCGGTCCGGTCCGCCGCAACTTTTTTTTAAAATATTATTTAAAATAGCTAAATACGGATATAGCCCCTAATAAGACAAAATTAATGAATTCGGAACAGGGCTAGACCGGTAATTGGCCTTTTTTAGTTTTTTTTTTTGAAATACTGTCGGCACGTGCGTGGCACGCGCCCACCAGTATTCCGCCTCACGCCCAGTTCAGGTGGCGCGTGAAGGCTGATAGGGTGGCCGGAAATGGGCTACCGGTATCTCTGTCGGTGCACCGCCTCTTGGTCTTCCTCCCGGGGCGGCGCGTTTGGTAACCGGGTGGACGTGGACGCGGCGGTGGCCGGTTAAAGCCGGTTTCACCGTTTCTCTCTCTCCTGCACGTCAAAGTGCAGAAGAGTCCCCCGGTTTTGGTGGATTTTCACTTCGGTCCCTTGACTTTTAATTTTGTATATGGTCCTGATTTCTGTTATATAAGTTTTGATTTAGTTCGATTGGGTCCTTCGATTGCAATTAATTAAATGTTAATGTTTCACTTTGGTCCTCCTTCTTTTAATTTCCGGATTGGGTTGAAAAAAGCTTAATATATTCGGTACAGAAGTTTCAATTTTTGCAACTTTGTCCTTTAATTCAAAATGTTAATAAGTGTGATTTTCATTTCAGCCTTTAAACTTTTAATTTTTGATTATAATCTCTTTATATTTGATTTTTATTTCAGCCTTTATACTTTTATTTTTTAATATTTCTAGAATAATCTCTACTTTTGTCCATGTATATATAAGTGTGTTTAACACAACAACAACAACAACAACAACAACAACAACAACAACAATAATAATAATAATAATAATAATAATAATAATTTAATTGTTTTTCTTACTTACTCTTTTGTTAATGTTTTTTAGTTCTTTTTCTCTGGATAATTTGATAATTTTTATTGTTTTGACAATAATAGCAATGATAATTTTTATTTTTATTTTATTTTTTTGTTTTATCTTTTGTTAAAGTTTCTAGCATTTTTTTAGTCTTTTATTTATTTTTGTTTCTTTCATTATTAACATAATAATAATAATAATAATAATAATAATAATAATAATAATAATAATAATAATAATAATAATATAATTGTTTCTCTTGCTTACTCTTTTGTTAATGTTTTTAAATGTTTTTTTTCAGGATAATTTGATAATTTTTATTGTTTTAATAGTAAGAGCAATAATAGTTTTAGATTTTAAGACTTTAATTTTGCTGTTGTTATAATAGGGTGTGTTGAGCTATTTTATTATATTACATTTCACATATATAAATATTATATTTTAATTTTGTTCCAATAAATCCTATAAAAATTGTTTGCTCGGCACGCAATGTAGAACATATATTTTTTCAATTTTCAAATTAAATGATTTTTTAAAGCTAATAATTTATATTTTTTTATCATTTATTATATTTTTTTATTTGCTCTTTCTTTTATTTTTTTATTTGTTTTTTTTATATTTTCAAGTTAGATTAATTTTTTTTGCCTCATAATTTTGATTTTTTTTTATCTTTTGTTAAAGTTATTAAGATTTTTTTTTATTTCATTTATTTCTGGTTTTTTATTCATTATTAACACAAGAATAATAATAAAATATATATATATATATATATATATATATATATATATATTTTTTTTTTCTTACTTACTCTTTTGTTAATGTTTTTGAGTGTTTTTTCTCTTAGGATAATTTGATAATTTTAATTATTTTGGCAGTAATAGCAATGATAATTTTAGATATTAAAACTTCGATTTTGCTATTTTTATAAGAGGACGTGGTAATCTGTTTTATTATATTATATTTTTTTATATATTGATATTATATTTTAATTTTAGACCAAGAAATCCTATTAATTTCTTTAATCCCAACAATCATAAAAATTATTTGCTTAGCCCGCAACGTATTGCGGTCAATTTTTTTAATTTTCAATTGAAATAATTTTTTTTTTCAGGTAATAATTTTTAGTTTTGTTTTATCATTTATTTTATTTTTTTATTTGCTCTTTTGTTAATGTTTTTAGACTTCTTTTAGTCTTTGATTTAATTTTATTTTTTTTGTTATTAACGCAATAATAATATTAATATTAAGAATAATAATAATAATAATTTGAGTTTTTGTCCTCACTTGCTTTTTTTTCTCTCGAGGTAGTTTAATAATTGTTATTGTTTTGACAGTAATAGTGATGATGATTTTAGAAGTTAACACTTCGATGCTACTGTTGTTATGAAAGGATATTTTGATTTGTTTTATTATATCAAACTTTACATGTAAAAATATTAAATTTTAATCTGAACAGTTGTAAAAATTATTTGTTCCACCCGCAACGAAGTGCGGGCCATCAAACTAGTTAGGGACTATTTGAGAAACAATTTTGAAAAAAAATTCAATTTCAATTTCAATTTTAAATTTTAAATTAATTATTTTGATGTTTTTAAATTATTTTTATGTCGTGATGTTAAAAATAATTTTTTTTTTAAAAACATTATTTTAATATATTTATGAACAAAAAATACTTTTAAAAACAACTGCAATCATATTATTAAATAGGCACTAGGAGTCGTTAATTGGTCAATGTTAAAAACAAAAATGTGTTTCTTTTCTTAGAGCATCTCCAGCAGTAGAGGCAAATTGGAGAGCCAAATATTTAAAATGGATGTTTGAATAGTGTAAAAATGGCTTTGGCTTTGGTGTGCACTTTAGCAGTGGAGACATTTTGAAGAGCCATTTTTTTTATATTATTATTTTAATGTAATGCAATTATTTTGTATATAATTTAATTATGCAATTAATTATACAATTAATAGGAGTAAGTTATATAATTAAATAATTAGTTTTAAAAAACTCTCCAACAATATAATTATTAATTTTTCAGATTTAATATGAAATAAAAAAAAATTAATTTAAAAAAACCCTCCTGAAAAAAAACACTCCAGCACTTATTTTCCTTATATATTATTATTATTATTATTATTATTATTATTATTATTATTATTATTATTATTTATTCCTAAATATATCTACCCCTGAAACCCTACATCTCATTTATTCCTAACTTATTTTTCATCTCATTTTTTGCCTCTCTCAGCGCCGCCCCCGTCCCTCTCTCTGCGTCCAGCCCCCTCCCTCCCTCTGCCACCTCCAGCCCCCGTCCCTCTCAGCCTCCAGCCCCCGTCCCTCCCTCTGCCACCTCCAGCCCCCCTCCCTCTCGGCTACCTCTCGCCTCCGTCCCTCTCCCATGGCGATCTTGCCTCCATCACTCTCTGCTCACTCCCCCCATCTCCCTCGGCTGCAGCCCCCACGGCCCCAGCCTCCATCTCTTCTCCTCGGCAGCGCACCTAACAGTCCAGCCGCCCCTTGAAGAAGAAGAAGACACCGACAGTTCTGAGATCTGAAGAGAATAAGTTTAATTTTTGTGCTTGTTTGTTTGTTGTGTGCTTGTTTGTTTGAAGAAGAAGAAGACAGGTCATTCCAACGGCTAGTTTAAGTTTTTGCCTCCTGGATCAATATATGTGGGATTGGCTCCCGGATGGCTCCAGAAAATGAAGAAGCCATTTTGGCTTTTCACTTGGCTCCTCTGCTGGAGATGAAATTTAACCCAAAAAAGCCAAATTTTTGAATTTTTGGCTTTGGCTTCCCGGATGGCTCTGCTGCTGGAGATGCCCTTAGAGGGTGTTTGATAGTACATTTAAGAAACGCTTTTGAAAAAAAAATATTTTTTAATTTTTTATTTTAAATTAAAAAATTTAGTATTTTCAGATTATTTTCGTCTGCTGATGTCAAAAATATTTTTTTAAAAATAAAAAAAATCATTTTGATATATTTTTAAATAAAAAATACTTTTAAAAACAATCTCAACTATACTCCAAAATAGTCACTTCATTTATCAAGTTTCAAGGTAGCAGTGTTATTTATTTAATATATCATATTAATATGAAGATATTTATTTAAAATTTAAATAGTCACTTCATTTATCAAGTTTGAGTTTCAAGGTAGCAGTGTTATTTATTTAATATATCATATTAATATGAAGATATTTATTTAAAATTTATTGAACAGAGAACTTCATCTCGATTAAGGTGTGAATTTTTCAAGACTATTTTGTATACAAATATACGTTGTCTTCTATTATTATTTAGAGGTTGTTTACAAAAAATATTTAGAAAAATATTTAAATAATATTTTTTTTATTTTTAACATATGATGTAAACCCATCAAAAAAATAATAAAATAAAAATAAAAATAAAAATTTTACATTTCATCAAAAATGCTTTTATCAGATAATTACCAAAGCTTTAAATCATAGTGCACTTTTAATCTTGATACTTGTAGCAATTCGATTTTCTTGGAGTTTTTTTTTTATTTGAGCTGGGCACGGGTAAACTCAGCATTATCATCCTTCGACCTTTTTTTTAGTAAGCCTTCATTAAAAATATAATTTCAAATACCGCAAAGGCTATCACAAGACAGCAACACACTTTTCACACACACATTAAAAAAAAGTTAATTGCTTCTTAATTTCTCAACGCATAATCTTTATTAAGAACTGAAATTGACACAACCCGGCCTGCCCGCACTCGGTACATGATCACTCAAGTATCTGTGAGCTTTTTCATCATGATTTTAATCGATTGCACCTTGAAAAGTATACCCGCCGTCGACCACCGCATTCTGGCCGGTCACAATCTCGGAATCCTCAGAAGCAAGAAACAGCACAGCATCTGCTACATGCTTCGCTTTCAACACCCCTTTCAAGCAATAACTCGACTCGTAAAGCTTCTCCACTTCCTCCACTCCCATGTTGGTTAACTCACACACCATCGGTGTTGCAACCGGCCCTGGCGACACACAATTAACTCGTATTCCTTGCTTACCTTACTGATAACTTGCACATTTCATGAGCGCCACCACCCCACACTTGGCCATGATATAATCCGTCATCGTGCTCCCTACAAGATTCGCAGCGGTGCTTGACATGCATATGATGCTTCCCTTCACACCTCCTTCCAGCATTGCACGCGCCGTGTGCTTCAGGCATGCTGTAACACCACGAACGTTTATTGCGAACAGTTTGTCGTATGAGTCCAGGTCCAAGTCCAGAACAGTTTGCTGACCAGAGTTCATGATGCCTGCATTGCAGAATATGACGTCGAGCTGGCCGTAGAGTTGAACAGTAGATTCCACGAGGGATTTGACTTGGTTTTCATCGGTGACGTCGCAGTGGATGTAGGTGGATCTGTTGGCTCCGATGGATTCTGCGAGCTTCTGGCCTTTCATCCTGGATATCAGCGATCACCACTCCTCGGGCGCCATTCTCAGCGAAGGCAAGCACTGTAGCCTCGCCAATGCCACTGGCCCCTCCGGGGACGATGGCAACCTTATCTTGAACTTTTTTGGTATTTGCCATTTGAGGTAGAATGAATTGTGTTTTGTTATAATATGCCGCATTGGGATTGAATTATTCTTTGCCCCTGGATTTTTATCTTGTTATTCTGGCCTCCATCCATACCCGTGATTTAGAGGTAACGAGAACTTGCCTTGCATGCCGTGGATAGAAGGCCCTCTTTGTTTGCTGGAAAATGGTTTCTTTTTGGAAAGTGAATTTCGGGGAAAGTGAATTCTTGGAAAGTGAATTCCGATGTTTGGCAGTGTTATGGAAAATGAACTGGAAAACATTTTCCAGTGTTTGTTTGTGTTATGGAAAATGAACTGGAAAATAATTTATTAATAAATTAATTTTTTTTTCAAGTTTATTAAAATAATGAGGAACAAATCTTACAAATTAAAACGTTGAATGAGAATGAAATTGAAAAAAAATATAATTTCATAAATTATCTCAAATAAAATAAATAATAATCAAAATAATAGAGATCAAATCTAAAAATTTAAAAAAAAATGAAAGGTGAATAAATTAAAATAATAATAATTAACATTTCATAAATTATTTCAAATAAAATAAGTAACAATAAAAAAAATGAGGACCAAATTTGATAGATAAAAAATTTCAATAAAAAAATGATAAGAAAAAAGCAAATAGCAATTATAAAAATAAGGACCAAAATTAATATAAAAATTAAATTTTAAGAGATGGAATTGAAAAATAAATATTCAAAACAAATTATATATAGCAATCAAAAGTTTGAGGATCAAATTTGATATAATCAGCAAATAATGACATTTCTAAATTTTTCACAACTTCCGGAAAGTGTTTTCCGCACAAATTTTTCGGAACACTTTCCAGAAAACCAAGCCAAATTTTTCTCTGACTGGAAAGTGTTTTCCGTTGACCAACTTTCCGAAAGACAAACAAACACAGGAAAGTTTGGAAAGTGGTTTCCCGGAAAGTGAATTCCGGGAAACAAACACAGCCGAAATAAGCTATTTAAATAAAATAAAATAAAAAATATTAAAATTATAAGTTTTTCTTTCCACCTCGGTTGAAGTAAATCGTTGTCATTTGATCATTATATGTGCTAAGATCATGATATTAGAGTAAATTTTAGGTAATATTAGGGTTTCTTAATCATATTTTTTTAATATGTGCCAGGTTTTTTTTGCTTCGACATCCATTACAAAGTACAAGTTAACCTAACTACACCACCCCATTTTAAAAAAAAATATTTTTCGTTAAAATAAAATTTAATATAAATAAAAGGAACTATGAAAATAAATGTTGCGAGTTTATTGAATTTAATTAATATGAACAAGAGATTGTTTATAAAATGTTATTTTTTAAATTTATTAATACAATTCAACAGTTAAATTACAATGTAAAACACCACCATAAAATCGTGTTATGAGGTTTTACAGATGTTTTATTTTTTCAGATTTTATTTTTATTTTTCTACATCGGGATTGTAGGAAATTAGTCATTTGTTTTAATGACTAATTCTTTTGCTTTCTTTTTATATGCATTGATGGGCACATAAGGAATAAAGATTTACGCGTGCACTGTCTCACGCTGTTAATTTAGATAGAAACTCAGATGGATTTTATGGATCCATGGTTGTCTCAGTGATTAACATCGCATATTTAACGCTGTTAAGATCTGATTTTTTGTTTGATATTTATGTGGAAGTTGCAGGAGAAAGAGGAGGAGAGGGAACTGGACCTGGGATCTGAAGAGCTTGATCTTTATTGAAATATATATGCCAGCTGCCATGCGTGATAAAACAGAATTCTGCTGCAAAACAGAATTCTGCAGAATTCTGCATGTGTGTAAATTAGCTGTCATTTTATTTCCTTTTTTATGTCCTTCTATCTTGTATATAAACTCCTCTGTAAACAGCTACAATCACACAATACACAATATATTTGTGTTCCTTTTTCTTCAATCTTCCATTACCTCTCACTGTTACCTCCCGGGTAATTTCTAAATTTCTGCTTGTTTTCTTTCTTTTTTTGAGGGAGTGGAAATGGTGCTACATTGTAATTATTGTCGAGGGTAAATTGAAATTTCTGTTCTCTTTTCTATATCTTTCTTGTTACTTTAGAATGTGACCGGATTAAGGCATTGGAGATGATTTTTGTAAGGGTAAACTGAAATTTTTCTTTTCCTGTTAATTTGAGAGAGGAAATTGTAGAGTGTGATAATTTAAAGGAAGGAGAAATGATTGTTGTGTAGGCTACATTGATTACCCCCTCCCCTCCCTCCCTTTTTTCTGTTACTTCAAGAGAGGAAATGTCAAGACTGGTAATTTTACTAGTTTAGTATTTTGGATTTTGATTTCAGGTTTTGTATATGTTGGGAGATATAACAGCAGGTCCAGCGTATAGGTTTGCTCAATGGCTGGAGTTGGTTCGTAAGAGAAGTGGCAAGTATCGTGCCTCAGGGTTCCCGCACCGGCCTTACAGGCTCGAAACTATGCCCTCTAGGTCTGCTATCTCCCTCTCTCTGCCATTATTTATATCAAACTAATTATGATGATTAGCTCAGATTGATTGAATGCTGATGCTTTATTGTTAATTTTACTTGTGAGGTAGATAGTTAATGAGATTATAAGGGGAACCTTTGAAGTAGATTTGCGATACGTGAGAAATGAGAAATGTGAGTGCAGGAATTCAAGGACAACCAACTTAGACATTCAACACAAATGGGAACTTTTCTTTATTTATGTATGTAACTCTAGTGTTGATAGAAGTTATCTAGTTTTTGTCTTTAGATGTTTATAATTTTATGATCATTGGAAATGCTCTTAGGAATGCATCGCCAGCAGTGAAATAAAGTGAAATTTGTCTCTCCTGATCGCATTTCTTATTATCATATCAAGAAGTGCCTACTATAACTATTGGCAAGAAGCCCGTGATAAACCACCTGCCTGTTTCATTACAGCAAGTGAACGAGGGGGGGATCTTGGGTAGTTCTGCAGTCAAATAAATGAAACTGCAATCTATCTATCTTCAGAGTGATGTTTCCTTTTACCTTCTTGTTGTCATGATTTCTATGCAGTTGGGGAGAATCTCTCGTTGATTCAAAAAGCCCACCTCCTGAGTAAGCTTCAGAGATCAGTTTGTGGGAAAGGCTTGGTAAAGCTGTTGCATTGGATATCGAGTTGAGCTCTTTTTCTTGGGACATGCTTTCTTCCCTTCACCACACTGAGCATAGTAGTAGCAATGAAAATTCCGAGGATGAAATGAGCAAAGCCCTTGAAGTATGTTATCCAATTCACACTAGTATAGTTTAAACAGCATATGCTTTCTAGTTAAACTAATGCACAAAGCCTTTGGGATGACATTATTCTTAAATGAATACCATCTTGATTCTAATTTTTCATGGTAACTGACTAACCTAGCATATAAATCAAGGGTTGTTTTGGATTTGTCCAATCGATTTTAACTTATTCAATAGCATAGACAAGTTCTCAGGTTATTGACAAGCTAGGATTTCTGTTTTAGACAATGCTGAACTGCTATATTTTCCATTATAGGGGTATCGTTAAAGAATACTGAGTTTTGCCTGTCTAACAGGAATTAGAGAAGAAACCACTGCACTGTGGTTTCTCTTCTCATTGGCTATCTCAAATTCTCTTTTGCTGTGTGCATGTAGGTAACTGTAAACTCTGGGGGAGTTGTATTCTTTGCCTTATTCAACCAACCTGGAAATGTTGACGCTTTTCATAAGGAAGCAGCAGCTGTCATAAAGTTTTCTTCTTCCAGGATGGCCACACAATCAGAACGTCTTGGCTATGAATTTGCAAAGTGGCTAGGAGTCCAAACTACTCAGGTTACAATGTTATAACCCAGTAGTTAGTGATTTTCTAAGACCAGCCAGCACTGAAGTCTCTTCTTAAAAAATCTTACCTGGCCTTTTGCTTCCCTTCTTAACGATGGTGAATATCTCTGCTGGGATGTTACAGGCCAGAGTCATTCATAATTGCAGCTCAGAGTGGCTCCAGATCAAGGAAGCTGGAGAGAAAGCAAGAGTTGCAGCAGCTTTGGAAGGAGATGAAGTAGGTGAAGTGACATGTTCTGAGCTTTTGGAAGCTCTTGAACTTAGCCGATGCCTTCTTCTGTCGAGGTGAAACTAGAACCTGGTTTGTGCATTACATATTACAGTAATATCATAAAAAAATTCAACTTCTCATGCTATCTCCTTATCTAATAGGCTGAAAGGGGAAGTGTTGGGAAAAGATATTTTTGTTCTTTATAATCCATATCATGAGTGAGTGCACATGTTTGTGTAATGAAATTCAGCTTTTTAGAATCTTGAGGTGGCTACACTGACCTGAGCTACCTCATCCCGCCCATTTACCAAGAAACTTAGGGACACCATAACTAAAATTTGAGCTAGTGAAGAGTATTACTTGATATCATCGTATGCTGATTCCTCTTTCCTAAGATAATCAACTCCCTGGTCTCTACTCGTACTCCATGCTATAGTAATGGGGATGCATGGTTTTTCATATCACGAGCATTGCAGAATTGCCTTTTGCACTAGCATTTCAAAGGCCTAAACACCCTGTTTTTGCAGCTATGTTCATGGATCTCCTTTAATGGAGAGCTCAAATACATTTGAGTCACGTGAAACTGCAGAAAGAATTGCAGCAGCACTTGGTAGGGTCTTCCTGTTGGACCTTGTCATCAGAAACGAAGATAGACTACCTTGCCGTGAGCTCAGATGGCGTGGAAATCCAGCAAATCTATTGTTGGCTGAGAAAATGACCCAGTCAAATGTCAATGCCTTGGAGGATGCTTTTGACTCTGCAATTAACCGATACCGACCAAGGGTGATTAAAGCTCTACAGAAAGAAATGGAATCACAGGTCTCGGATGTTTTTGATATTACAGAAGCTCCAAAGTCTAACAAAATGCTAAGAGTCCAAAAATCAGGAGAATCATTGTAGGTGGGAGGGTTCTAGTTCATTGCTTTGAAGGGAGAAGTAGGAGTGCCACATTGGTTCTTGCTTATTTAATGCTCAGGAAGTAAGTGACATCCGCAAGCTTTTTCATGGTGCAGAAAAATTGCACTATGGAAGATCGATCAGCACGCATAATGATATTGAACTTTTACAGTGGATAGACTGCTGCATCATAAGTTCTGTATGTGGAGCCTTTTCCTTCTTGATGCAGGAAACTCACTCTATTAGAAGCATGGAATGCTCTAAGACAAGTTCATCGGCGAGCTCAGCCCAATGATGGTTTTGCAAGAATTTTATTGAATCTTGACCTGCAACTGCATGGGAAGGTTTCCATGGAATGGCAAAGGCGGAAGCCAGAAATGAAAGTCTGTCCCTTCTGTGGGAAGAATGCTGGTCTAAGCAGCAGCTCGCTCAAGCTCCACTTGCAGAAATCACACAAGAAGTTATCATCAGGCAGTGTGGACAGTGCAATGACTATGGAGATACAGAAGGCTCTGGATGCACTAAAAATGACCAGAAGCGGCAGCGTCAGCCCAACTTTGAGGCAGTCATCGCCAGCTATAGATGACTAGGTTCAGGAAATTCATTTCGGTGCAAGAAAATCAAACACGTAACACTTGTGGCCAGATATGAATCCACGGAATCTCAACTCAGCAACAAAATTTGCAGTGTCGAGAGATTGAATCGCATCCGCCCACATGAATAGTTGTATTATTTGAACACTGCAAGCTTTGAAGAGAGGTTATCAAATAGACTCGAATAATCTCTAATACTGCAAATTTTGCTGCCAAGTTGAGATGCCGTGAATTCATATCTGGCCACAAGTGTTACGGGTCTGATATTCTTGCACCGAAATGAATTTCCTGGACCTAGTCATCTATAGCTGGCGATGACTGCCTCAAAGTTGGGCTGACGCTGCCGCTTCTGGTCATTTTTAGTGCATCCAGAGCCTTCTGTATCTCCATAGTCATTGCACTGTCCACACTGCCTGATGATAACTTCTTGTGTGATTTCTGCAAGTGGAGCTTGAGCGAGCTGCTGCTTAGACCAGCATTCTTCCCACAGAAGGGACAGACTTTCATTTCTGGCTTCCGCCTTTTCCATTCCATGGAAACCTTCCCATGCAGTTGCAGGTCAAGATTCAATAAAATTCTTGCAAAACCATCATTGGGCTGAGCTCGCCGATGAACTTGTCTTAGAGCATTCCATGCTTCTAATAGAGTGAGTTTCCTGCATCAAGAAGGAAAAGGCTCAACATACAGAACTTATGATGCAGCAGTCTATCCACTGTAAAAGTTCAATATCATTATGCGTGCTGATCGATCTTCCATAGTGCAATTTTTCTGCACCATGAAAAAGCTTGCGGATGTCACTTACTTCCTGAGCATTAAATAAGCAAGAACCAATGTGGCACTCCTACTTCTCCCTTCGAGGCAGAAATCACACAAGAAGTTATCATCAGGTAGTGTGGACAGTGCAATGACTATGGAGATACAGAAGGCTCTGGATGCACTAAAAATAACCAGAAGCGTCATCCTAACTTTGAGGCAGTCATCGCCAGCTATAGATGACTAGGTCCAGAAAATTCATTTCGGTGCAAGAATATCAAACCCGTAACACTTGTGGCCAGATATGAATCCACGGCATCTCAACTCGGCAGCAAAATTTGCAGTGTCAAGAGATTGAATCGCATCTGCCCACATGAATAGCTGTATTATTTGAACACTGCAAGTTTTGAAGAGAGGTTATCAAATAGACTCGAGTCAGTGCCACAGTGCCGATACGTTTTAGATTTTAGATTCAAGTAGCCATATCTTGTATTCCTGGTATTGCATGATAAAAGCATGCCATGCGGCACAAAAATAAAATTCTTTTAAGATTCATTGTGGTAACGATTTTGAGGGTAGCCACTATGAAATTTTAATGGTAAAAGACAATCTCCATTATAGAGAAGCATGAGCACCATTTTGCAAGTAAAATCACAATTTCGTATTACGGGAGTTACATAAAACAATCTTTCATGATTAGTCACTTCATTACGAGAGCTAACCCAAACACCATATTACTATTGCCCCTAAACTATTCAAGCTATCATGGTGTTAATGAGTACAGCCTTGAAACTCGGCCAGCAATGAAGTAACAGCTCCCAATTCCACTGCCAAGTAGTCATTCTAATAAAACAGAGACTACAACTATTTTGCCAATTCGAATGAAGACCAGTGTGACAAACAACATATACTAGCATAGGTTTGATGAAAAAGGAGTCGCTCTACACAACATTCAACACGTCCGGCAAGGCGGCGTCTGGAGCACCACCACTTTGACCATTGAGCACAATGACATTCCCATCAGAATCAACATCCACTATAACAGAGTCGCCCTCCTTGATCTCTCTGGCAAGCATCTTCTCAGCCATGCTGTCCTCCAAAAGTCGCATTATGGCTCTTCTCAGGGGCCTCGCTCCGTAACTAGGACTGTAGCCTTCCTCCACCACCCTATCTCTGAACCTCTCTGTCACTTGAAGTTCAATATCTTTCACCTTCAGTCTATCAAACACCTCCTTCAGCATGATATCAGCAATCTCCTTCACCTCCAGTTTTGTGAGCTGCCTGAAGACAATCATTTCATCCAATCTATTCAGAAACTCGGGCCTGAAGTACTGTTTCAGCTCTTCCGTCACCAAGCTCTTGATTCTGTTGTAGCTGCTGTCTTTCTCATCGTAGTCGAGATCGAACCCGATTCTACGCCCGCCTTTCTCAATCACACTGCTTCCGACGTTGGATGTCATGATCAGAAGGGTATTCTTGAAATCAACTGTGCGCCCCTTGCTGTCTGTCAACCTTCCATCTTCAAGAATCTGAAGCATGATGTTGAACACATCAGGATGGGCCTTCTCAATCTCATCAAAGAGTACCACAGTGTACGGACGACGGCGAACAGCCTCTGTCAACTGACCACCCTCAGTGTAACCAACATAACCAGGAGGCGAACCAATTAGCTTAGCAACAGTGTGTCTTTCCATGTACTCACTCATATCAAGACGGATCATGGCTTCTTCAGAGCCAAAGTAATAGGCAGCTAGTGCTTTTGCCAATTCTGACTTCCCGACACCAGTTGGACCAGAAAATATGAAGCTAGCAATTGGTCGATTGGGATTCTTAAGTCCAACACGAGCTCTGCGGATGGCACGGCTGATTGCCTTGACAGCTTCATCCTGACCAATGACTCGCTTGTGAAGGGTATCTTCCATCTTTAGGAGACGATCAGATTCGTCTGTGGATACTTTCTCTACCGGAATGCCAGTCCAAGAAGAAACAATGTGCTGAATGTCTGATTCTGTGACAGTGGGACCTGCATCCCCAGCCTCTGTCTCAGCTTTGCTCATCTCTTTGCCTTTCTCCACAATAGCGGCAATCTGTGCTCTAAGGTCCATTTCTCTGTCGCGCAATTCCCCGGCCTGTGTAAGATTACCAATGAAGTGAATTTGCTAAACAAATTGAGAAAAAAGATCAGCGAAAAAAAACAAAAGACAAGCAATGGGCGGTTATATAGTCTCACAGGCTGTGGCACCTCTTCTGAAACAACTTTTTCACTGTTCACGAATTAGACTACTCAAGTCGTAGCACTAAAAATATTTTGAAAGTTCATTAAAATGTCTGATCTCATGGAAACAAGCAGGGTAGTCCTAGAAAACCCAATTAGACAATCGGAAAGCATGAGAAAGAAGCAATCTGTACCTTTTCAAAGTCTTGGCCGCGGACAGCTTCATCCTTTTCCTTTGTGATTTGTCTGACTTCTTTCTCAAGCTCTCTTGCTTCCTCAGGGACCTAAAAGAATTAAGTGAGAAAAAAATTGAATATGAAAGGATGATGTTGGAGTAACTAGATACAGGGTTGTACCTGTGCATGACGAAGCCGGACCCGAGAACCAGCTTCATCGATCAAATCGATTGCCTTATCAGGCAGAAAACGGTCACTGAAACAAATGTAAGAAAAAAAATATGAAGGAAGAGATGACTTCTAAAGGACTGTGATAGAGAGGGAGTAGATTTTTTTAAGGACTACTTGTCCAGAGAGACATGGAAAAAATGAAAGAAAAAAAATCTTCTATAGAAAGCTATTTCATAGAATTGCAACAGAATCTCAAAGGACATATTTGTGAATTTGGGAGCATCCGATAGAATTAAAGCCAAGTGGAGTAAAGCCTCTTAAATGGACCATGTACATTTCTGGTGTATTGTGGAGGATACAGAAGGAAGGAAAGAAAAACAGTAGGGAAAGACTTATTATACACGGATAAAAAATATCAGCTCCAACAAACTATCTACAAGGTAGTCAAATGGTATCAATAACTACTGCAATTCGAAATGCTACCACAGCCTCTGCCAAGATGCATGTACAATGCACCCTTACAGGGAATGATATCCTGAATATTTTCATCTCCTTCCATTTTTTATTCTTGGGTAGCTCATCATATGGTATTCAAGTTTCAAGTGAGTTTCAAGGTTTGCTCAAAAGACCTACCAATGGACTTCAGAAATACATTACTAGTTTTCTTAAGATATACAAGCAATGACTTTTCTCCTTTATAAATAAGCATTTGTGAAAGCAATAAGAGTAACAAATGCTGCAGATATGTGAAATTATAGAACAGAAATGTGAACTAGAAAAAAAAAGTTCATTTATTGTTCACTTACCTGATGTACTGGTATGACAACTGAGCAGCAGCTACTAAGGACTCATCTGTGTAACGGAGCTTGTGGTGGATCTCATATCGCTCACGAAGTCCTTTCAAAATCTGTATCGTTTCATCTACAGATGGCTCAGGTACTTTGACAGGCTGGAAACGTCTTTCTAAAGCAGGGTCCTTCTCAATGTGCTTTCTGTATTCATCTAGGGTTGTAGCTCCAAT
Source organism: Salix brachista (assembly GCA_009078335.1). NCBI lineage: Eukaryota > Viridiplantae > Streptophyta > Magnoliopsida > Malpighiales > Salicaceae > Salix > Salix brachista. Next base: position 16,064,456 of record CM018586.1, read on the forward strand.
ACACTGCATTAAGGAGGAGGAATCAGAATCAAAGTCGAATTTGAAACTTGGAGCCACAAATTTCAAATATAAACAATAACCAATATTGGCCATACACAAAGGGGCTGTGGCAAGCCCCAAACAGTGGATAAAACAGTTTCAGTTATTACAGCATATAATAATCAGGACCAACAAAGACTTGATAATTCAAGGAAACACAAACCATGACAATTTAGAGCAAAATCCATAGCTATTAAGAAGACTCGATACAGGAAAGGCTTCAGAGTTTCCAACCATAGAAAAAATTGGGCCTGAAATTGAGAGAAGGAATGACCAACTCAAGTTTATCACCAAAAAAAAATTCACACACAACAGGCTCCAAAGAATGGTCCATCAAGGTATGATCAACTCAACTTTCATAGTCAACATATTTTTTGAAAAAATAAGTGAAGCTTAATAGTCAGCATAGTAGATGCAACACTCAAACCGCAAGCAACAAACTGATAATGGCCTCCAGCCATAGCATTTAACAATTACACCCAATTACATCTAGCTGATCCCCAAAACTCTGATGGTTTTAAAAAATAAGCCAGTGAAAATCATGTGCATAAGACAAGAAAACATTACCTGCAATTCACCTCTTGCAAGAGCTGGTTTCAAGATATTAGCAGCATCAATAGCTCCTTCTGCTGCTCCTGCCCCTATCAGGGTATGCACCTCATCGATAAAGAGCATTATTTCATCACTCTGCTTGATTTCCTCCATTAGCTTCTTTAATCTTTCCTCAAACTCTCCACGGTATTTAGTTCCAGCAACAAGAAGGCCCATATCAAGGGTGATAACCTAGATTACACCCAAAAAAAAATCAGTCTTTCTAAAGTACAGTATTCTCCTGACCAACTCAAAATTTAAATAGAAATCCTTTAAAAAAACTTATCACAATTATAACATAGCAATGCAAATTCTAATGGTTATGGAAAAGAACTAGAATGAGCAAAAAAACAAAAGTACATCCATTTAAAACCGTGGTTTTAACATTACAAATGATTGAGAAAGCTTTGCTCATTAATAGGCGTGCCCTGAGCATACATAATTCGGTGCAATTGTTATACCAATGGAAGTAGACCTTTCAAAGTTCAACAGTCATACTGTAACTATTAAATAAAAAGTCGTTTCATATTTTTCTATTATTCAAACAGAAGAGCAAGTATTCAGGTCAAAATGTAACCATATAGCTTCAGAAGGGTTCACACTGTAACCATTTCTACCAATAAGCACAGCTAAGTAAGCCAAAAAGATGAGACAAAAACCCAGATGCACACCCAAACTTTGTCAAGAAACTGAACCAATACACACCTTCTTTCCCTCAATTGTCTCAGGAACATCACCATTTGCAATCCTCTGAGCAAGACCTTCAGCAATTGCTGTTTTTCCAACCCCTGGTTCTCCAATAAGACAAGGATTGTTCTTAGTTCTTCGGCCCAAGATTTGGATGACACGTTCTATTTGTGGCTGCCTTCCGACAACAGGATCCAATTTACCCTGAAGGAGAAAGAAATCATCTTAAGACAAGCACCTAGAAGAGAAGTAGCTACATATAACATATTAACCATTAAAACAAAGCCTTAATATTAAATCACCTCCTCCGCTAGCTTAGTCAAATTAGTTCCATATTCCTCAAGTGTAGGCATCTTGTTGTTACTGCTTCCAGGACCAACAGTGGATCCGGCCAGGTTCTCCGTGCTCTCGCCCACCATGCGAATGACCTAATCACAACAGTAAACATTTCATTGATTCTAAAATTACATATTAAGTAACTTGATGACACAGAAAATTAGGTTGACAAAGTTCCAAAGATGCATTGCTTGCCTGTGTTCGGATGTTACTAGGATCAGCGCCTAAATTCTCAAGAACACGGGCTGCTACACCTTCACCTTCACGAAGTAGCCCGAGAAGCAAGTGCTCAGATCCAATGTAATTATGACCTGAAAAGATTCATGGAGATCAGATCTGGTTAACACTGAAAGCTTCATTTCTTGAAGCATCACACACAAACACATAACAGAATCACTGCCCACTTGAGAGGGGGGAAATTGAGTCACAAGAACTGGAAAGAACATAGTTCAATATCTCATTGGAGGTGCATCTCTTAACAGCACATTATGTTATGATTGCAATAACAATTCCATGTGAAATTCTATAATAAACTTCAAAAGTATTCATCCCAACTTTCAGAGGGCTTAGTTCAAAAACACCTATGCCAATACCCAGAAACTAGGTTTTGCCTGGTGAAAGGCAGGAAAAGAATCTAACCAAGTTGGCGGGCTTCCTCCAAAGATAGTTCCAAAACACGCTTGGCACGAGGAGTGAATGGGATTTCCACAGCAACAAATCCGCTGCCCCTCCCAATAATCTTCTCTACTTCTACACGTGCATCTTTAAGATTGATTCCCATAGATTTGAGAACCTTTGCAGCAATTCCAGTCCCTTCACCAATAAGACCCAGCAGGATTTGTTCTGTTCCAACAAAATTATGACCAAGCCGTCTCGCTTCCTCTTGGGCAAGCATAATTACTTTGATTGCTTTTTCTGTGAAACGTTCAAACATAGCTCTAGGTACAAATCGCTTAGCCTTTTGCTGCCTAGGAGAGATTGTAATTGCAACCTTGGAACGGAAAGATTGTCCATGTCTCAACAGTGTATCTAAACAGTTAGCACTCCTCAATCCCAAGTATCCACTCATTACCAAACCCTGAGATGGTAAGCTAGACATCATTTTGGCTGAGGAATCTCTTCGTTTTTTAGATTCTTCATATTGACAATGCCTTAGGTGAGGAGCTATCGCAGGAATATTAGCAGAATGAACTAGAAGCCTAGCCATGCTGTGATTGGGAAAGAGTCTGCGAGTCACAGCAGCATATGTCAGTGAAAACCTTATAACAAGGAAGCAAAGACAAAAAAAAAAGAAAAAAAGAGTTCCTTAATACAAGCTTGAGGAAATTAATCACAAATCAATACCCAGACTCTGGTGATAAGAAGAGAGGAAACTTATCATAAAATCATCCAATGAAAAGCAAAAACCTGTTCATTGTTTACGCATACATTTGTAAACAAATGCAGCATGTAACGATTTGAAAATCAAAACAGGCACGGATTTCTCAGGGATAAAGCAATCCCCTGTTGAAACACTACATTTCACAAAGAATAAAATACAAAAATTTAGCAGAACCAATATCAAAAACAGAAAATACAAGCGACTAACATCATTCCCCACTATTTCACAAATGAAAACACCATTCGAACCTAACCAGAAAAGTAAGTAAACCTGGTCTGAATACTCTCTTCTCTATCTAACAAAATCATTTTTTTACTAATAACTAATATCAACCCGAACAGCACAATTATACATGAAACATACCGAAGCATCTCTTCTATATACAAAACAAAAGCTACCAGTTTTAGACTAACTAATAATAATAAACATATAACCTTAGAACATGATCAATTCAAAATATATATAATCAAAGAGCACTAAATAAATAGAAGAACAATCGACTATCTACTCTGTCTAGTACAACCCTAAAAAACCAAAGTAATTAAATTGAAACAAAAATCAATGAACAGAAACTTCTCAAAAAAACCTAATATTTGACAGATTGAAATGTAAGAAACAAGCAAAGAATCAATCAAGCTTACCGAGATTAACTTAAACGGAAAGATAGCAAAATTAAACGGGGAAAGAGAGACCTGGAGGGGTCTATCTTTTGAGAAATGGAAGAAGAGAGGGATACAGGGCCCCTCTTTAATGGTCGGCCAGGAAGTGGAGGGGGAGGAGAGGATAGAAATACAGATGGATGTGGTTGATGATATGATATTATATTATATTATTATGATATCGACCTCTTTTAATTTTCTGAACGTATGGTCCCTTTATTTTTATGATTAGTCCTTTTACATCCTTTTATTTTTATATTGGGCTCGATTCAACTATAGCGAAGATACAAATGTGCTTCATATTATACTCGCTATAGGCTCAACGTGGAGATTTTGATATTGATAAACCGATACAATGATCATGTTTATGAGCTCAAATCTTAGTTAATTATTAGTTCAATTAAGCTCACTTCCTTTGGAAAAAGGAAAAAATATATATTTTTATAGAATATCATAAAATAAGTAAAATTTATATGTTATTGATGATTTTATTTTATATTTCTTGATATAAGTATAAATTACCCAAATTTCAAATAATTTATGATATTATTGGATGTGTTTTAATTTTAAACTCACTGGAAATGCAAATTGAGTTTTAATCTTGTTTAAATAGATAAGTTGACTACAAGCACATTAAAATTCAGATTAATTTATTTTAATATTATTTACATTTTTAATTATAAATGATAAGAGTTGGAAAAAACGTAGTCTTTAGCCACTTCAAAATTACATATTTTAGCTTATAGCTACTTCAAAATAGTTTTTAAAGGGTGTAGGGTAATGGCAGAGAACTTGTAATCTACGCAGTAGGTCTCGAGTTCAAGTCAGAATATGCACTTTTTATAAGAGTTTGTGATGGCCGAGATTTTATTCACTAATCTAGACCTATAAAGCGTGCTTTTCAGAAGATAAAATTTCCTCGCATTAAAAAAAAAAACTTCTAAAAATCATGTAAAGTTATGTATGGAAGAAGTTGTGATATTAATTTTAAAATAATATTAAATACTTTGAAATTTGAATACTTGGGTTATTTATATAGTTTTATTTATGATTAAATAACTGAATAATGTCAATTTTATGAATGGAGATATTTCAAATTGCTTTCAATTGAAAATACAAGGATGCCATTCGATATAATTTAAAGTTAACCACATACACAAAGTAGAGGGACTAAATATGCCTTTTGACCCCTTCGGCTACGTGACGAGTTAACATAACAGCGGTCTTTTGATAGTTAATCTCACTGCGGGATTTGCACCGTTTATTTTTCATGCGTTACACGTGGTTTGTTATGATCCGTGTAGATGAGGGTCCAAGTGGTTTAGATTTTTTTTGTCACCGTGGCATAGTCGTACACGGGACTTGAATATGTTGATCTTATTTCTATTATTATATTTTTTTGGACGGGGTGGGGTGGAGTGATCCCTTGAAATTCTTTTCCTTTTTATATTTATATTGTTTTTCCGTTATTTTATTTAATATTTTATTCACAGTTGGTAAATATCCTTTACCTCCTTGATGTTTTACCAATAGCCTCTCCTTCCTGGAGTAATATGCTAAATTTCTTTTTTTTTCCAATAATTATTTAATTTCTGATTAAGAGTATACATTAAATCGATAAAAGAAATTACAAATCAAAATCTCATAAACTTTTTTAATTAGCTAAATAAGGTCGTGTCTTTAATTTTTCTGGTTTTAAAATGAATCTATTTATATCTGTATTATTAATGTGAATTTAATTTTAATGCATGGACCTCATTTCAATGTTTGAGTAATTTTATTAGATTTTAAATGATATTACGATGTAGTTTTTTCCATATCTAGTATCTAAATTTTTATTAGAGAGTTGGGAAAAAAACTAAAAAAAAAGATGTCAATTGCGGAGAGAAATATAGTGATAAAAGACCTGTTTGTTATTGTGATTTATAAGTATTTTTAAAAAAACATTATTTTAATTTATTTTTTTAATATTTTCATATTATTTTGGTAGGCTGATATTAGCTTTTAAAAATTAAAAAAAAAAACATTATTCTTAATAAAACAAATATTTTAAATGACCCAAAAGTCTTCAAAAGGGAAACTTGTGGCATGTAGGGCCACACATTTTTGGAAATATCAATGACTATGCGAGAGGGAGACTAAAAATATCTAGTGGAAATTGGTGCCGGCAACAATTTCTGGCCTTGTTGTCAGCTCTAGCACCATCTTTTAATTTGTCAAATTTTCTTTTTTTGGTTCCAATTTTCTGGAGGTGAAGGTTCCATCCACGCAAATGAGAGGATCACCGTGGTGCCTTTTTCCTGGACACACACTGGAATTTCTCCTTTCTTCTTTATTTCTTAATCACATTTTCTTTTACGATATATAATTTTGTTAGAATTAATTTAATTATCTTTTCCAGTAAAAACACTAATCGCGTTACTAAATAGAATCTAATTTACAATAACTTCAATTCCGTGCAAGAAATCCATGAAGAACACATGTTCTCATGTCACAAGAAACAAACCCAGATCAAATATAATGTTCTTTACTCGGCTTCAAAATTGGCAGTGATAAACACAGTACGGGGAGCAAGAAAAACAACCTCGGACGTTGCCTGAATCCGGGATTGAATTGAAGTTTTCAGTCAATCCGAGAATACAACCATCGGAGCAGAAAATAAGGAGGGGGTGTTGTTTTTGCAGGACCAAATTTTGAAGATGAGTATAGCAGATTAGTGAGAAGGAATATTTAGTTTATTAAAAAAAAATTAAATACAAAATATAAGTTAAAAACTAGAGTTTATATTTGTTTAAAATTATATAAATGTAAAAATATATTTAATTGCATGCATGCTTTAAACATAAAAATAAACAATTGCAAAATTATCAACTAAATATCTGGAATTCATGTGAGACTATAATAACTTTATAAAAAACAATTTAGAAAAAAATTTATAAAAGAATTGGAGAAAAAAAAAATCATAAATTATGTAATGTAAAGAAAAAAATTCTGAAAGATGGAAAATTTATTTATCTATTAAATAAACAGCTACTTCACTGTACAAATAGCTAAGAAGCTGGGCTTTTACCCCAATACTTCGAATGGAAAATAAAATAAAAAGTAAAGATGGAGTGTTCTGGCTAGTGATAGGCCCATACATCTCGATTTAAACTTAATGGGCTCAAAAATCTGTGGAGCTTGGAGTGTGGCATAAAGACATGAGCAGAGGCCCACGTTCCAGAACTGGTGTAGCCCATGAATCAGAAATCTCTTATGTTTGCACCTGGGGTGTAAGGGCTCACTCGTAATTTAAAATAATTAATTATAAATACAGATCCTCGTACACAGCTTAAAATAGTTAAGAAAATATTGCATCCACCTAATGCATAACTTGGAAAAAATAATTAAATAAATAGTTTGCATGGTGTGCTTGTTTATGCGGAGTACTTTTATTTTTATTTTTTAATTTAAGTTTTTAATATTTTTAAATTATTTTGATGTGTTGGGTCAAAAATAGTTATTTTTAATATATTTTCAAATACAATTACTTTCGCCACGATATATTGTTTTTCATTTTCTTTGAGACTAATCATGTTTAATAGTAAAACTTTGCTTTTAACCTTTTATATATATATATTGTATTATATATAGACCATGTTTTTTAAAAATAATTTATTTACACGTAACTAAACTAGTATGTTTTCTTACACATGATAATTTTAATGTACATAAATATATTGTAAAATTAAAAACTCGAATCGATTATGTCACAAGTATTTGAAGAAGTTTCCTCAAATATATTGTAAAATTAAAAACTCGAGTTTTAAATCTTATAGTATTTGAAGAAGTTTCATCAATTGATCAAGCAAGATCAACCTTTAAAAACTTACTCTTTTAAATTATGTCACAAGTATTAATAAATTACTACTTTTATTTTTATTTTTATTTTTATTCTACTCACTGATAACATATAAAATACCATTATTTTCATACTATTATTTTTTTATTATATTTGTTATTTATAAACTCAATACCGTTTTTTCTTAAACTTTCTTGGAGCATTGGTATAATTAAATAATAATATTATCTAAGAAAATCTATTTAAAAATATAAATTTGTTCACTTGATTTAAACAAATTAACATATCTATAAATAAATTAGTGGCATCCATGATTGTTTTCTCAATAAACATGGAGCAACTTGCAAGTAAAGATTGAAAACAAGCCAGCTCATCACTTTGAATTCATCAAGTGAGAGTCTTATTTTAGGAATTATTTTAAAAAAAAATCATATTCCAGATGCATCACGTGAATCTTTAAGTCCATGGTTTCCATTAAATTATTATTTTTATTTTGCTCAATTACACGATGTATAATTGAGTTAGCAATTAATCAATAAATGATATTGGCTATTTAATTGTGTTTACGTGCAAAACGACATCATTTTTCCTCGTACGAAGAATCATGGGGGGTGGGGTAACCCAGAATGTAGGGCAGTCTTATACGTACACGTCCCAGATTCACGAGGTTACACGAGAAATATTAAAGGCAGCTTTCCTTCCCTGGCCATGGCAGCCAAACAGACACTTATTCAAGACCGATCTAATCACTCCCCCTTTGACATTTATTTTTTATTTTTTTAAAAACAAATCACATTTACTTCAATTAAATGTAGTCCTTATCTCCACTTGCTAATGCATTTACAGTGTAGATTTAGTGGGCCCATCTGGCTGTATGTGGTTTCTTCATAAAGTCTATGGCATGATAATTTCATCATAAAATTAGGAAGATTAATGCTTATACGTACTTTATTTAATAAGCATTTAATTGCACAATTTAATAATTTATTCTATATTCTTAGAGGTGCAATAAAAAAAGAGGAAATATTTGCTGGCAAGAAAAGGGAGGGATACGGAGCACAAGTAAGACGTGGCAATGTAATTTAATTATTATAACTTTAAATGGGTGATTTTTTATTAAGATAAAAAAATAATAAATGCTTGATATTTATCAAGATAATTGATTGATTGCTGTAGAAGTTGTCTAGAGGAGTAGGCAAAACACTATTTTATCACATCTCAAATTCAAAGTACGTACGGGCTAGGGCGTTCTATCATTTCAGCAGCGAAAGTTCATGACTTCCCTGGACAATGACATTATAAAAGAGCTGTTATTGGATTGAGTTTAGGGCATGATTGAGATAATGGCGTGAATTGTTTTTTCTTGTTTAAAAAAATATTAATTTTAAAAAATTATTTTTAACATTCAAATAATAAAATAAAATAAAAACACTATAAAAATTAATTTAAATTAAAAAAAAATGTTTTTTTAAAAATGTTTTTAAAACATACTCTTAGAAACCAATATGAAATAAGTTATGATTCATTGAGTTAATTTAAAGATTACTCGGCTGATAGGTTAATTATTATAGTGAAAAAATACTTTTAATTTTTTTTAAAATATTTTTGAGTTCACACTACTGGATTTGACCAAGTGACTATATAATAGTGTGATTTATATTGTTTTTCATTCATAAATATATTAAAATAATATATTTTAAAAAAATTATTTTTAACATCAACGTATCTAAAAAAATAATTTAAAATAAAAAAATTACAATTTTTTTCAAGAACGTTTTTCAACATGTCAATATTTTTTTTCTACAACTTAAACTCGGCTTTAATTAGACTTGGAATCACGAGTTTTTTTTTTATCAATTCAACAGACTAAGCAGGTTTTAATAACTTTATAGTATGCTTTTTAATATTTTCCTGTTATTATATATATGAAACAAAACAGTGAAAATCGACAGAAAAAAAAAAAAGGTTGGAAAGGAGGGGAGGGGAGGTGACGGTAGACTAGAGGGGAAGTAGCTGTTGACCAACCACATCCTGAAAAAGAAAAAGGTTTATGGGGGGGAGACAAGTTAAGGTTTTTGATTGGGTATTAGGTGCGGTGAAGTAAAAAGATTCACGAGATACTTGGGGAGGGAGTCGAGAGCAGATCTTTGCTTGCACTTATCCTCCTCAAATCCATTCCTCCAATAAACAATAACGTAAGCTTTTTATACCCAATTTATCAGAAAAATAATAATCAAAAAATAAAATATGAAGTGGTTAACTTTCATGAGGATTTATTAACATTTTGTTATTAAAAAATAAAATCTATTTTTTTAAAATAATAAGAATAATGCAAAAATAAACCAGCCCCACGTAAGGTTTGAGGTGGGAAAATGTATTTTTTGAATGTTATAATTAAAGATCACGAATATTACTTTTTTGTATTTTGAAAATTTGACTGAATATTCTAATTCAAATTCACGTTCATGCACAAGACCCTACGTGTTTGAACAAACAATGAATACAAAATTGAATTGCTTTCCATATGATCGTATACAAAAAATCCTTTACAGCACTCTCTGAAATGCAAAAGGCTAGAAAAGTTCATACAAAAGCATCCCCTCTTTAACACGTACACACGCATAATGTAAGAATAAACCAGACGACAAGTAAAATGGTGGTTCAACCTTTATTTTTTTTATTTTTTTTTTGATATCGAGAGGTGACATATTGTTTTTTAAATTATTTATTATTTAATAAAATAATAGCAAAAACAAATACATGTAAAAGTTAAATATTGAGATATTTATCCGAGTTTATGATAATCTCAAACAAAAAATTCAAATCAAATTATAATGATCAGTTCAAAATTAATAAGATATCATAAAAATGAAAATGAAATAAAAAACTATAATGTAGTTTTTTATTAGAACAAAAAAGAAAAAGAAAATAAAAATTTGAAAAAAAAAAAAAAAACAAGGTGCTTCACCGACCACAATGCTTTCCAGTTTTTTTTAAGCAGAGAGTAATTCTAAGTAGTTTCGGAACTTGTCCCGATATTGATTCATAGTAAAGCTTTAACTTTTAAATCATATATAAAAAACTAATCTATTTCTAATATATGTAACTTTACATAATATATATATATATATATAGTTATTCAATAAATTTTATGTGCATTCAACTTTTATTATAAATTATTCTTAATAAATATATTCACCAAAAGAACTGGTATTGCATTGCAGTATTAAATATTTAAATTTAATCCGTAGCGCAGGCGTGGCAACAAATGCAACAAATCTAGTGCCCGTTTGGCATTGAGATCCCACCGGTTTTTAGCCGAAATTTAAATTTTTTTTTTTTAGTTTAAATGAATATGTTTTTGTGTGTTTTAGATCATTTTGATGTGCTGATTTCAAAAATAATTTTTAAAAAATAAAAAACATATCATTTTAATGTATTTCGGCACGATAAACACTTTAAAAAACTACCACAACCACACTCCCAAACAGGCTTGTAGTGTCTAGCTAGATCATCACCTCGTTACAAGTGAAGGTGGTTTCAGTTACATTCCATTACTTGTAAGAAAGATATGCTGCGAGTAACTGGGACCACAGCTTAAACTACACCAAGGCAGAAAGGATTCTCCCATGGCTTCTTCGTACCAGAACAACATCTGGCTTCTACTGTGGTAAAATCACTGGTATAAATCTTAAATCCTTTTACATGTAAGAACAAATAAATAAAAACAGTTGTTCAACTTAATAAAATGTAAACTTTACTCAGGCCCCGTTTGTTTGCTGGAAAGTGGTTTCCTGGAAAGTGAATCCTGGAAAGTGAATTCCTGGAAAGTGGTTTCCTGGAAAGTGAATTCCTGAAAAGTGGTTTCCTGGAAAGTAAATTCCTGAAAAGTGAATTCCGATGTTTGGCAGTGTTATAGAAAATGAACTGGAAAACACTTTCTAGTGTTTGTTTGTGTTATGGAAAAGGAATTGGAAAATAATTTATTAATAAATTAAATTTTTTTTCAAGATTATCTAATATATATAAAATATTTAATATAAAATATTTAATCACTTAAAATAAAAAAATGAAATCTAAAAAGTATAATGATGAATTTTTTTATTATATCCTATATTCATACATAGCTTATTTTATAAAATATAACAATATATGTCATATCATATTATAGAGAAATAAGCTTGTGAAATATTTTGTAAGTAAAACTTATTATTAATATATATTTTTTCCAATTTTAAAAGCTTAAAATAAGTTTTTTTTAATTTTAAATCAAAATCTCAATGCAAAATTTTAATTTAGGGTGATTAAAAAAAAATAGAATTTTTAAGATTTAAATTATTAGTTTTTGTGTTTTTTAATTGTTAATATCAGAATTATTTTTTTTTTTTATAAAAAATAATACTTTAACATGTTTCTAATTTTTTTTAAAAAAAAACAATAACTAGCTAGCTCACGGAAAGTGTATTCCGGATTTTAAAAGAGGAGTACACTTTCCGGATTTTAAGCCTTAGGTTTTCCTTGGCTGGAAACAACTTTCCTGTGTTTGTTTGCTGGAAACAACTTTCCAGGAAAGTTATTTCCAGCAAACAAACACTGGAAAACAAGGAAAGTGAATTCCGAGAATTAACTTTTCTTGAAACAAACAAGGCCTCAAATTCACAAGAAGTTCCTGAGATTGCTTGTTTTCTTAAGTATTTTTTTATTTTAAAATATATTTAAATAATATATATTTTTAAGAAATTGTTTTCGACATCAAATTACTCTATTATCTTGAATTTAATGAAAGAAAGATGAGAGCATGTCATTTTTACATATTATATTATAAATGCAATGACTTGTGAGGTATTAAAATTATGAGAGCTGGAAACTATACAAAAGATGCCGCAAGAGATGATGAACACAAGCGGTTTCTGCACATAAAGGGCTGCTTGATCTGCCAAAAACATGTCAATCTTGCACTCTAGTAAGAGGATTTAGTTTACAGGTTGATTGAAATGCACAATTAATAAAAATCATGCTAAAGGAAAATAAATTTGAGAAAGATGGTCATTACATCCTAAGCCGAGTCTAACCCGGGTCTGGTCTGGAAAATATGCAAGTCATAAGTAAATAAATGAGAAAGCATGGTTTTCTTTCTTGGCACTTGTTGCAAAAACTACAGCCAAGTGCATAGATTTTAGGTCATTTATTATTTCTTCCCCTCATCCCAAGAAATTAACAGGAAAAAAAAAGATTTATGGGAATGAAAACGGAAGTGAGTTCCTCTTTCCTTTGCTGGCAGTAGTAGGAAGCAAATCAGGAACAAGATGCACAAAATTAAGGTTAAGAGAACGAGTGGCCCTGATGTGATTTGAAAAAAGAAAGAAAGTAAAAGATGAAGGTAGCCAAAACACAGAAAGAGACAAAGTTTTGTAGAGTAGGAGTGATTAGTGTAACGTTCAAAGGGAGGGCGTGTCACATCCTTTCTCTAAACTTGACATTTCTACCTCTCTGGCTCTTAACAATGCCAATAAAGCAAGCTTAGCTTATAAAAGCTACTGCCCTTTTCCTCCTGCAACGTCCTCTCCCTCTCCCTCTCCCTAGCTTCGTCTCTTCTCTCCTTTTCTTTTTAAGCAACTTGTTTTATCTTCTTTCCTTTATAGTTTTCTCTAAAAAAGACTAGAAAAAACCATGCTTTCTAGACTAAACAGCACCAGTGTTTGGCTTGAAGATCATAAAGAAGAGCAAGATTCAACAACAAACCACCACCACCACCACAACATTAACAGCACTACCGCAGCTGGTTGTGGTGGGGTTATGCTGGAGGGCAGAGAAGAAATGGGTTCTCTTTCTACTTTCAAATCCATGCTTGAAGTGGAAGATGAGTGGTATGTGAGTAACAACAATAGTACTATTCATCAAACCCATCAAGACAGTATCAAAGACCTCACTTTTTCACCAGGTCTTGGTGACCCGGATAATCTTTTGCTTCACCAAGTGGATTCTTCCTCATCTTGTTCACCTTCCTCTTCAGTTTTCAACAGTTTGGATCCTTCTCAGGTACATTACTTTATGCATCCAAAACCGAGTTTGTCTTCACTCCTTAATGTGGTTTCTAACAACCCTTTAGAGCATGGGTTTGATTTGAGTGAAATTGGTTACCTTGAGAATCAAGGAACAAATTCAGCTGCAACAGCAAATGTTTCAGCTTTGTTAAACAGGGGATGTGGGGTTTTGGGAAACCTGGGGAATTTCTCGGATTTGAGTTCAAATAGTCAGATTAGCATTCCAAATTTATGTCCTGACCCACAATTTTCAAGTTCTCGGATGCTTCAGTTGCCTGAAAATGGTCCCGGGTTTACTAGTTTTAGAGGGTTTGATGAGAATTCAGGGAATCAATTGTTTTTAAACAGGTCTAAGTTGTTAAGGCCCCTTGAGACTTACCCTTCAACGGGTGCGCAACCTACTTTGTTTCAAAAGAGAGCAGCTTTGAGGAAGAATTTGGGTGATAACGGAGGGAATTTGGGACTTTTGAGTGGGATTGAGAGAGATAAAGGGAAGAGTGAAATGACTCAAATTAGTGAAGAGAATGACAAGAAGAGAAAATTTAGTAGCGGGGATGATTTTCTTGAGGATGTGAGCATTGATGGGTCGGGTTTGAATTATGATTCTGATGAATTTACTGAGAATAACAGGGTGGAGGAGATTGGTAGGTATGGTGGGAATAGTTCAAAGGCGAATAGTGGTGTCACTGGTGGTGGTGTGGATCAAAAGGGGAAGAAGAAGGGGCTTCCAGCTAAGAATTTGATGGCAGAGAGGAGGCGCCGGAAGAAGCTCAATGATAGGCTGTACATGCTGAGGTCTGTTGTTCCTAAGATCAGCAAAGTAAGAATTTCCTCCTTCATCATTTTCTTGTGAATTTGATATTTCTTTCCTGTTATTTTTTGTCCTTGTAATCATCCAGCATGTTTGTGCGTGCTTGTGTCTGAAGAGAATGTTTGTAAATTGTTTTTTGAATGAATAGCATCTTCTGTTTTTGCATGTTGAGAAATGGATTAAAAAAAGTGCATTAATTCCTCTCACATGGACCCTGGTAGAGCTGTTTTCTTTAACCATATTTTTTTGGGCCATTGTTAAAGAATTAAATATTGTCTTCAACATGAAGTTGTCGAATTCAAAAAAAAAATCTTCCTTTCTTTTTCTTTTTTCTTTCCTCTGAATTGGTTAAATCTTATTTTGATTTCCTTTTGCTGATATATGTTTTGTTTTCCTCCATAGACTTAACATTTCTTTCTATGTGTGCGTTTTTGAAGTTCAATGTTCCTAAAACTTATAAATTCTTTGTATATTTTGCTTTCTTGTGGTGGCGTACACATGGATCTCGATTTTTCATTTATTTATACACAAGGTTGATTATTAAGTCACTGTTTGCATTCGGAAATGATTATTTTAAGAAATCCCCTTCCCATACACAGCTTGTGATTCTGAGATGAGTTGTCTGCTTAGTTAAAATACCTGAGATTGTGTTTTGAACGAGAAAAGCGTAAAGCTTTAAAAAACATAAGAAAACACAAGATACCTTGAAATTCGTGAAGGATCTGCCCAAGGGCCATACTCTTCCCCTTCGGCCGAACACATAACTGTTTGGATTTCCTAGTTTCCTTAAATCATAAAAGAGTTCATAGCCTGATTCATTATATGCTGTTTCTTAAGAACACACACACGTATATATGCACTTGTTTTTTTGCTAACTATCCTCAGAAATATGTTGTCAGTTAATTTGGTTCAAATATAGATTCAGGAACTGCAGAAGAAGTAAAAAAACTCAAAATAACCTATTTTCTTACTATCTTGGTTGGCTGAACCTCTAGCATCTGTCATTGAAATTTTATCACTGGGCTGACATGACAGATTTACTGGTCATCTTCGGCTATAAGGAATATTGAGATTCATAATGGACACGACAAATTCTAGAAACAGTACTCCAGTTTTTGGACTTTTTGTTTAGTTTGGCTTATCTCAGCAATGCTTTCTCCAAAATTTGATATTGTAGGAGGAAAACAGAACTCTACCACTCTTTAAGACAAATTACTAAGAAATGCATTTGGATGTTGGATCTTCAAATTTTTTGCCCATGCTTCATTAAAATAATATGATGTGAATTTTATATGTTGTGCTGACAGATGGATAGGGCATCAATCCTTGGCGATGCAATTGAATACTTGAAGGAACTTCTGCAAAGGATTAATGATCTCCATAATGAATTGGAGTCGACTCCCCCTAGCTCATCAATGACACCGACCACAAGTTTTCACCCTTTGACACCGACACCATCAGCACTCCCCAGCCCGACTCCATCAGCACTCCCCAGCCGTATCATGGATAAACTTTGTCCTAGCTCATTGCCAAGCCCCAATGGCCAACCTGCAAGGGTAATTTTTTCCATCTGTGTTGTGATTTCCTTAATGTCTTTAGTGTGTCCAAGATGATCACCTAGATTTTTCCATGCCCAATTTTCTACTGCCATGACTTTCAGTTTCTGCTTGCCCTATTTTTTGCTGCAATGACATTCAGTTTCTGCTTCTAAAATATTCAAGGAACAGTTCACTTGGATATCACGGGCTCTGAATAACTTATCAAGCACACACTTGGTTGCATGTAGTTTGCACACACTTTTTTAATCTTCCCGCGCATCAACTTTTTCATGGTGGTAAACTCGTCTGAGTTTCTATCTTGCTAAACATACAGGTTGAAGTTAGAGTGAGAGAAGGAAGGGCTGTAAACATCCACATGTTCTGTGGCCGCAAACCAGGTCTTTTGCTCTCCACTATGAGAGCTTTGGATAACCTCGGGCTAGACA
The DNA here is from genome assembly GCA_009078335.1 of Salix brachista. Taxonomy (NCBI): domain Eukaryota; kingdom Viridiplantae; phylum Streptophyta; class Magnoliopsida; order Malpighiales; family Salicaceae; genus Salix; species Salix brachista. The sequence continues at coordinate 16,080,829 of CM018586.1, forward strand.
TTCAGCAAGCTGTCATTAGCTGTTTCAATGGTTTTGCCATGGATATTTTCCGAGCTGAGGTACATTTTCTCTGTTCTCAACCCAGAAACAAAGCTAAATTCTACACAATGTGTTGCTAGCCTGTTAAGTAAAAAACAAAGCCAGCATCTAACTATTCATGATGATCCCGTTAGTTGGTACTTATTATCTTATGAAATGGAAGAGAAACTTCAAGGTGCGGCACACATGGTGATCCATTTGGTTTTCCATCGTCAACCTTTCTATAGATAGCAAGGAGTTGAGCTTTATCTGTTTCAAGTCTCTTTTGAAATACTGGGATATATCATATATGCATGGTCGTGCATCTATCCAAGGGTTTTCCATCTTATTTAGATCTTCGCCGACTGAGTTGGGATTCTTGTATTGTCTGTTTCATCCCTCTATTTGCTGACATGAGATATCTTTTAATTCCTCAGCAATGCAAAGAAGGGCAGGACATGCATCCAGATCAAATCAAAGCAGTTCTCCTGGATTCAGCTGGCTTCCATGGCATGGTGTAGTAGTCAAACGAACTTCAGATGCATATTGACCGGAAAAGGTTGCTCGATTGTTATCTTTTTTGTCAATCAAAGTGGTCTTCTATACCACCAATAGTGTTACTAGTTACTAGTTAGCCCTCTCTGTAGGATAGGTGTCATGCAGAAAAATTCACCATTAGTTTTAAGTTTTTGGAAGAATCAGAATCTAATATTTCCTGCTTTTTCTGTAAGCATTTTCAATAAAATTGCCCGTTTGGAACAATACTCTCAGACTGTTACCCATATTTTTGCCCATATAGGCTTGTTGGCATCCTTCAACCTGCCATGTCCATACTTGCTACTCAGACAGAGACATCAAGCTTATCAACAGCCCATTTCCTTGAAATGTTGGAGGAAGCTTGTTTAGTCAAGCTCATGTTTTTTATTCTTCTTTTCTGTAGCGTAGCTTATCCTACCATCTGAATTTAAAAGTATAATATTGATTGTTTTAAAATATTTTTTTGTTCAGAAATGTATTAGAATAATATTATTTAAAAAAAAAATTATTTTTGATATTAGCATGTTTATAAATACTAAAAAAAAAATTAAATAAAAAATTATAATTTTTTTAAAAAATACTTTTAAAACCTTGAAAAATCCAATCTTTAAAGTAAAAAGCTGTAGCTCGATTTTCCTGGTTTATGTTATCAGTTCTCACACTTACCACCTTTCAAAATGGCTCACTCCACTGCAGCTTTTCACGAGCCACCTTTTTGTAGCATATCCTTCCTACAACTATGTTAATTACTCTAATTTTTCAGACTACACAGGCCAAGCATTTTTTTTTAACATACCTCTAGAATTTTAACTTAATATTACAATGAATTCACATGGTAATGTAAAACAACTTTCAAAGTAGAAATTCTCAACGAAAATCAGAAGAAAAAAAGCAATAAATACAATAATTCCATCACATGTTCAATGAAATTTGTTGATAAAAAGCTTATTAGTTGACCCTAGCTGATGAGCACGAACCATAATCCCAGCAACGTCCCTACTTTGAATCTCATAATATCTGCTGCAAGCAAGGCCTATCACAAACCATGCCCAGCTAAGAATTTCTCAAGTTTGCTGTCCCATAATTTTAGTTTGATTTTACTCTGTATAGACTATAGAGCAGTTTGATTTTACTTGAGACAACGCTGAATTCCCATCCACCAAGCAAGATACGAAACGTTAAAGTCTGGGACAAGAAAGACCCATCAGTGTACAGAAACCAAATTTTAAAGGAGAAAACTAAGGTCCAACCGTCCACCTCCTTTCATCCAATCTGATGAAAACGTCATCGAGATGCCCTAGATAAGATAAGATGACATCTCCATAGTCCCATAACATCAATTGGCTGCTGCAGCAAATGAAAACCCCATTTCGTTTTACCTTATCTTTTACATGTGGACACCCCTTGTTCCCCCCCATCAATGTAAACTCCTCACCAAAGGTTACCCTGGCCCCGCAACCCACATGCAGATGACCGAGGCCCTTTATTTGCTGGGTTGGTCCCCTAGAGAGGCAGGAACGGGTCAACCACTCTTCTGTCACAGCTCACAAGTCACCACCCACCCACCTTCTTGCTCTTTTTCTACTGTCCGCCTAAATCCTAAAGTTTCAAGGGCTACGAACACTTGGTGATGCCCATCAACGTTGGAGATCAAAGCTTATGAAACAACTCAAAATTAAATGATTTACGCTAACAAACTGTGAGATGGTGTGTCAAGGAATACGGAATCCAACATGATGGAACATTAGAAGATGAGCTAGATAAACATGCTTACATTAAGAGGTCGGGTGACGGTAAGAAGATAGTTTATGTACAAGGCGGGGGATGATTTGGAGAAAAGCAATAATGTTTGCCTTCGCTAGATATCACGGGTATATATATTTATGTATAATTGGACACCATACAATACTAACTCCATAAAAAGGTCCAAAATTGGATTATATCATTCTTGCATCTATTTCTGATACCGGCAAACTTCACATCCTGAAATATGTAGAAACTGGCATCCATCTCATTCTTACCAAATACCAACTGAAATGATCATTGCACTCTCTAGCTGCCACTACCCCAACCTGACATAGAGAACACCACAGAAATTTCTTAGTCAACATCAATATTCAAAAAGAAGAAATTACAAGGAAAAGGACTCGTGGTAAAGATTTGCTGCTGAGAAATGGAAACACAGTAAAGTAAAAACTTGTTTTGTACAGCTAGAAAATTACCTGGAATTCAAAGGAGACAAATCTAACAGTTCATAGGAGGGCTAGAAGCTGAAGGAAGTGGCAGGTGTTTGGCTTCCTTAACATCATCCTCACCCTCCATATCCATTGGATTCTCAATGCCCTTTGAATTCAAGGAGCCTGGTTTAATCTTCTGTACCTCCTCTTTGGTGTAAATAAATATCTTCCTGACCATGCCAACAAATTCCCTGTTTCACACACATGATGCCACCGGTTATCCAAGGTCCTCGCATAAAAAGACAACAGAGATGGATGCCTACATCTGAAAGACAACTGACAAGACATTTCAAAGAAAATTTAAGAAAGGCTCTTACTGCCAGGGATCATCTCCAACAAGCATCATATCATTCTCATCATCAGTATACACAATCAGCCAATTCTTTTGGGGAGCCATTAATTCACCATTAAATTCAAACAGCCTGTCCAATTCAGCAATCAACTCATCATAGTTATTGAACTTGGCAAGATCAACAGACCTACCAAGTGCAATCCCCTGCTTGAGAACCTGGGGCAAATTATAAAAAAAATGCAATTAGTTTCTGGTTTCTTTTAATATGCATATACCACCATCTCAAATAACCAAATGAGAGACATTTGTGAATAAATGGGCAACCTTTGTACAACTCCTGGTCGAGCTATTTTGTGCTTTTCCATGGCTGTCCCTTGTTTGCAAATGACCAGCTTGGAATGGTTTCTCATTTTCATCCTTCATCTTCGAACCCTTGGATTGTTCTGACTTCTGATCAGATTCAAATGTAATTTGATGACTCACAGGTTGGACATGACACAGTGGTTCGTTCACAGTGTCTGTTGTCCCTGCTGCTTCTGGTGCAACAGGTTTACTAATTTTCAAAGGAATCCCAAAGAGCTTGCAGTTTCCATCCAAGGATTTTCCAGTATCATGCTCTTGCATCAAAACAGGTTTGGGCATTAGCTCTCTCAAATGAGCATGATTATCAAAATGAGATGGTGGGGGAGGCATCGTCCTGTTTCCATGCGACTGCTCTACTCTCTGGTGAAGCATGGGATACTCGCTAAATGCACTGCATCTAACATTTGCCCGTGCTTGATATGCTACATCGCTGCCTTGTACTGGAACCTTTGTATTTGACTCTGACAACTTTAGAACAAGACCAGAGGACATTATGGACCATGGGCTGGAAAGCAAGTTAAACTGCCCTTGATCTGACAAGTGTTTCTTCTTTAAATTAGCTGCCACAGCAGTTTGGTCAACAAATGGGGAACCAAACCCATGGGATGAATCAGCATTTGTCCCAAAGCCAGAAAGCAAATCTGTGCAGGTTGGTTCATGCCTCGCAGAGGAAATCCACCTCTCTGATCCAAATCTCCTTGAAGTAGATAACACATCGATCTTCTCATCATCTGCTGAGGGTGGCCACATAACAGACTGTTCAGCAGCAGTGGAATCATTGCTCCCTATAAAAGTGCCTCTCAAGGTCGGGAATTCTTGACCTTGCAAGACCCTTGAAAATCCACTTGCTGGTGGAGGGTCTGCAGTTACTTTGGATGAACCTACACATTAATAGTCGAGACCTGAACATCATTCTAGCTACTCAAATTATTTACCAAAACATCAATGAGTGAATCACAAGGCTACCATCTCTAGTAAGAACTGAGGAGTCAGGGGATGAGGGAACCATGTTTGCTCGAGGCCTTTTAGGCCTGGGCAATGGAAGAGGATTTAGTGCAGGAGGTGCTAGAGCAGGCTCAATTTTCCATGGTGAAACTCTCTCTGGACGAAGCATGGTAGAAGTTTCATCCCATCTCACCTGAAAATACCATAGAAAACACTGCTTAGCACCATAAATGAAAGTGTTACATGGCATCATAAATACCAAAGCACTACCTTAAGGCACCTCCATTTAGAATCCATCCACCTGTTGGGATCAGCATCTTCAATTCCAACAATAGTGCCAGTAAATCTACAGCAGAGAATCATGAACACTTAAAATGTTATGTCTTCCATTGACTCAAACATCCAATAATCCTACAATGCTCAAATCACAAACAAGAAAAGGCATGAAATACTGGAGGCCTATAAATGAAAAACTACCATAGAAAATTTAACTTCCAGATAACAGGTAGCTTTTCAGCTTAAAACCTATAAGCCAGCAGCAGTCATACCTTTGCTCGGGAGCTTCTTCTCCTTCAAATCTCATTTTAAACCTCATCCCTATGGAATAATTTTTTTTGACAGACTCCATGTATTGATCAAAGGGGACAATGAACTCAGCGGGGCTTGTCCTGCAGCAAGACATTTAGAGTGTTCAAGGAAAGCAAATCAAACACTCAAATTATATTTGCTAATATGTTGATATAATAGATAAAAACCATGGATTCCCCTTTCAGTTCAGTTTACCAGTTTAATTTACTAAACTGTAGAATCAGACCGTGCTAACCAAAATTCAAATCCCATGATGAACAACAATCAGAATCATAGAAAAATGAGACCTATACTAATTTACATACCAGAAACTCGTGCACAAATTACTTTGACCTGTAACATACTTATTCTCCATAACTAGTTGTAAACACTCACCTTGGCTTGTAATAAACAGTGAACATGGTCCCTGTTGAAACAGCATGCCATGCTGTAGCGAGCACCCCAAGATGCATGCTGTGGCTGGATATGACAGATGATGGAACATTACCCTGCTGTCTCAATGCACGTCTAACACCAACTCGAAGTTCTCCATTCTCACCTCTATAAAATGAAAATACACATTTTACCCCTCTCGGACACAAATATTATATTAGAACATTGAAGATATAAAAAAGATGGCAAACCTTAGAAATATAAACGCATCACCCGCGACAAGCCTTTTCGAGCTAACAAACACGCTCCATCCACTTTGAAGCAAGTGCCTCCGTGGTTGGCCTGGTATTGAAATCATTGTGTATATTAAGCAACCGGTATCCTGAATGCTACAGTAATAATCCATGCCTTCATACTAAATGCATGAGGACTATATGACAGCATGTTAGCATAGTCATAGCACTAATAGCCATATTCATGCTAAAAGGGGTCTCAATATATTCACAAATAGGTGGAAAGGTTTGCATACATTCCCACCATATTGAGGGAATACCAAGATGATTGTTAAAGTATGAGATGATTACCCCGAAAAATGTGTCGGAAACGCCATTCATTTCCATGCAAATCCTTGGCAACCAATTCCTGTGTCGGAGGCTGCCTTGACATGTCCTGTAATAAAGCAAGGATTAGACTTCAAAATCTACAACCCAAATCCTAGATCAACAAAACCCAGAGGTAACCCCTAGGTAGAATCTGCAAAGCTCACCAAAGGTGGAAGACATTCATCTGCATGTCGTCTAAGAACTGAAAATCCACCGTGAGTACTGGTATCTGAAGCAGTCAGGGTTTTACAAAATGAATGTACATGAAATCGTGGCGGTGGAGGAGGAGGAGGCTCCTTCTCCAGCTTATTCTCATCTTGCTAACATTAAAAAAAATAAAATCAGAAATTCTATTCCAATTTCATCCAAACTATCCAAACACTGCATAACCACAAATCATGAGTGAATACTCACGCTTTGCTCAGGAATCAGAGTCACTTGCGCAAATACTTCATCAGTATCCGGCTCAGCCTATAAAAATTCACCGATTACCCCATCAACAAATATCACACATAAAAGTTAAAACCCTTATATCCAACACAAACTAATCAGCAGATTTCCCATACCTTCAACTGAACATTAACCACACGACATAAGATCTTTGGTGGAAGATTATACAGCGGCATCTGCTGGTCTGCCCCCTGATTCGTTGATGCCTCCACCTACACCCATTTCACAACCCAGTCACACCAAAAATCTAACCAAAAAACTACAGAAATCAATAAAACAAACTAAACCCATAAAAAATAACAAAAAAACTGAATGATGCTTTGAATTCTCAAAAAAGTAAAGGACAAAAACCTGCTCTATATGTCCTTGAGGGAAATAAAACACACGATCTCCTTCACGAGGTACAGTCACTAAAGGACCAGCACAAGCATGCCATAGCTCATTATACAGCGCCGTTTCAGCATCTACAACAACACAAAATAAAAAGAAATAAAGAAAAGAAACCCACGAAAATCAATTAAAAAAACCCACTGGAGCAAGAATTGTACCTCTAGCTGAACTTGGATGAGTAGAATATTTTTTTTGCCCTTCCATGGCTTCACTGTAACCAGAAGAGAAGCTCTCTCCTCCTCTGATGTTTCCACTGTTAGCTTTCGCTGAAATCTCTGAAGCCATAAAATTATTACAATCTTCCTTCTCTTACTTTAGATCTCTTCTTAATCACCTTCAAACACGATAACTTAGCTTTATTTCACAAACAATCCAACTCTAATCAACCGTTTTCCCACTTTCTCTCTCTAAAACAAACTTCCTCTCTCCAAAACAAAAACTCTCTCTAAAACAAACTTTCTAACCTTCACGGTTTCATACACCGAAGCAGCACTAACACCATAAAAACTACTTCTCTCTCATTTCTCCACCGAACTTCTTCATCTAGACTTCAATTCTGCTCTTCACTTCTCTCGATTCCTACAGTTCTAGCTACATATTCAATCTTGCTTTCGCACTTCGCTGTATACACAGTGTTCTCTCTGTACACCCACAGTGCTCTCTCTGTACACCCACAGTGCTCTCTCTCTCTCTCCCCCCCACTTACTCTGTCTGCTTTGCCTTTGTGAGTGTTCCTTTTTTGTGTGTTGTTTGTGAAGGAGGTAGTCTTTAACCATCTCTGGTCAAAACAGAATTGCAATCATTTCAACTGCGGCAAATTTTAACCGGCACTAACCGGTCACCAGTATTTTATTTTTTTCATCTCTGGTTCTGTTTTTCTTTCAGCATGTCCTGCATTGCCTTGCGGTAGCAAATATTTTTCATTTCGGCTGTTTTCGAGCAAGTTAATTGCTATTTTTTAAAGTATATATTATTTTAAAATATATTAAATAATATATTTTTTTATTTTTTATATTAACACGTCAAGATATATAGAAATATTAAGAACTTAATTTATAACTAAAAGTTTTTGAAAAAAACTCAAAAACATAGTTAGATCCAATGTCAAATAATAGTGTTTCATGAGCATGGTTTTTCTACGTATTATAGATGGTAAGATGAGGACCGGTAAATTTTAAGTATACCTGATTATTTTAACCTTAAGATTCACTTCATTTCCTTGATTTTTTCATTTTTAATTTTAGATTAATATTTATATTCGACTTGGGAATATGTTTTTTAAAAATAAGATTTGATTTTGATTATGGTATAAACTTATCTGAAAATATCTAGACTCAAACATTGTACTTGTGTTTATGGTTTTAAAATGTGTTCAAATTGATCGTGAGGGAACGAGATACGATCATTGGTTAGTGTGGTGGCAAAAAATTTAAAATTTGACTTGCAGATCTTGTGTTCGAGTCAGAGTATACTCATCTTATAAGAATTCGAGATAGTCAAAGTTTTACTCGTTTAACCTGAACCCGTAAAAAATATCTAAAAAAGATAGGTTTCCTCAAATTCAAAAACAATAAGATACGAGCATTAAGCTGATTTGTTATGCATTAAAATTCATTTATGTTAAATAAAGCTAAAGAAATTGAAAAGGGGCTAAATTGTATAGATTTTGACTTTCAAAAATATTTTTTATAAACTTTACCACATACGTTTTATATTTGCTTTTATATAAGAAAAATAAACCAGAAACATAAGAAAAAATAACTTGCTCCCATACTTCTATCATACTTGTAGTGAATGCACGAGTATATTGGTTATTATAGCTGAATATATATATATATATATGCACGAGTATATTGGTTATATATATATATGATAATTCAATGGCCTGTAAATTTTAGAGTTTGTTTGGAGTATGACGAAGATTATTTTTTAATATATCTTTTATTTAGAAATATATAAAATTAATATTTTAAAAAATATATTTTTTTATCAAAACAATAAAAAAATAATTTAAAGCTAAAGGAAAAAAAAACTTTCAAAAGGTCTCAAAAGCATGATTGAGCATCGATACTACAGAGTCTAAGAATTAATTATAATTCAGTTTTTATCAACTAATTTAAAAAATTAATTTCGTCGATATCATATGATCCAGAGACTAAGTCGAGACTCGGTTAACTCGGTAAATCAATTCTACTGATATTTGTTGTTTTATGAAATTAGTCATTTGAACCTTTTATTTTCATGTATCGTATTGCAACGAATAATTTTTTATTATTTTCATTTGTTTTTATTTTTTATTAATATTTGAAAATAAAAAATTAATATCTTTTCAAAACAAATAAATTTTTAAATAACACTTGGTAAAAATAAAAATACAGTATGAAACATAAATCTTGTCTGATAACTATGACACCAGAGGAAAGGTTGTCGAATTTATTACCGGTTAGGATACAGTTGTAAACCAAACTACAATTAAAAAAGCGGCTTTTTTTATTTATTTTCCTGGAGCTAACGGAGCTGACTTGGCCGTTAAGATGTGTCGAGTGAAATGAAAGGAGTTTTATCTAACGGCGTTTCTTGAAATGGAAAAGTTGTACTGTTTTTATGGGGAAGTGGTCTTGTCGTGCTATTAACAGGCAGGTTTGGATGGATGGGAGGGTGTGTAGCAGTGTAGGTAGCTCACCAAGGCGCATGTTAGCAGTGTTTTTATTCTATTGTACTATCCTTTTTATTTTACTGCGTTTTCGTAGCTGTTACGCCTGGTGCTTTCGAGCGCCTTGGGTGGCAGGGGGTGCCAAAATTATGAACAGCTATTGTAACCCACACTGTCTCGCGCGATCAATTTATCGTGATAAATATAACTGGGGATTTGATCTTCTGCTTTATCGATGACTTTATTTATACTGTAATATTTGTTTTCATTAAACTGAGGTGGTTACTTTTGCTATTTTTGGAAATGTTTAAAGTGCTTTTGCAAATTTTCAAGTAGGATAAAGTAATGTAGTTTACCTTTATTCATTTTCTTGCTACATTTTCATATTATTAAAAATTTATTTTAGATTGTGATAATTTTTATTTTGAGGTACATTTTAAAAATACATTTCAATTAAATTAATTTTTTTTAAGTTTTAACATGATGTCAGGAAAAAAGTATTTTCAGAGATAAAAAATATTTTAAAAAGAATTACAATATGGTACTATATATTGTGTGAAGGACAAATCTAAACATGGTTCCCAAGAGGAAGAAAAAAAACCAAGAATGGTTTCAAAATCATTGACTTTTATGTTCCCTTCTATTTTGTTTTATTTTGTAGGCAATGTATCTTTTTGATATTATGAGTAATTTAGATAATTTTAACAGCAATTGATTTTCAAAGTATTTTTTATTTTAAATATAATAAAATAATATTTTTTTTATTATTATTAACAATATATTTTTGATATTTACATATTAAAACAATTTAAAAACACCAAAACTAAATATATTTTTTCATAAAAAATCAAGTTTTTACACAAGAGGGGGGCAACCACGTTGCCAAACAGAGTCCTGACATCTAAAGCTATTTTTAGAGCAATAAATGAGATGATTTGTTTTGTAATTTTAGTAAAGATAGTGTGGGAAAATAAAAATAATTTTGATTTTTCACCATGTGACATATGTTCCATTTCAAGTAGGCGCTTTTATAATCCATATTGTTTTACATCAGAAGTTAGGTTTTATTTACATCTAATCATGTTTTTTTTATTCAATTTTGATGGTTAGACAATACAAATGTTGACTTCACAGCAATTATTGGCTATTTAATTTGTTTTTTTCATAGTAATTACATGCAGCTTCATATACGAGACGTGTGCGGAACCTAACAAGATATTCAAAACTCCTTTTCTCCCTCATGAGAGGTGGAAAAATAAATTTAATTGGATCTTTATTTGAGTTGAGTTCATCACGTGAAACATGTGCTATTTTAAATAGACATGTTTACATCACCAATTATCAATATTTTCATGGATGTCTCTGGGGACATAACATGATGATAAAAAACTTGCGATCTGTAGAACAGATCTCGAGTTCGAATCAAGACATGTATCTCTTGTAAAAATCTGAGATAATCGATGTTTTACCTATTTATTTGAGCCCACAAACTGCTTTTTTCAGGGATAGAGTTTTCTCATATAAAAAAAATCATTGACTCATTATATATATATATAGGGAGAGAGAGTGGTGAGAATTAATTACATCGATGGACCTCGCAGCAACTAATGACCATTTTATTTGCTTTTTCATAGTATTTATGTGCACCTTTATAGATGCTAGATGCGTGTGGGAGGTGCTCAAGACCCATTTTCTCCATTCATTACAAAGGTTTTCCATTAATCTAGACAATATCTCCACCTTGTGTGCGTGTGTGTAAAGTAGTTTGAAAATGAATATTAATTTAAACAGTATGCAATTTTAACATGCTTGATAACATGTAATATAATCAATTTTATAATATAAAAATAATCCCTATAAATACTGTATAATGTTTTATATCTTATCTTCAAAGTATGATAATTATTGAAAACTAAAATTTATTTTAAAAACTAAGACGACATAGTTTTATAGTTGGAATCAATAATCCGGAAAAAAACCCCGATGACCACGTTTTTTGCGGGATCTCAGGAGTCTGAAAACTATTCGATTAGGTTCTAACTACGCATAAACATGTCTGTAAGTGCGTTTTAAAATATCGTCGAGTTGGATACGAGAAAAACAAAAATAGTCTGCGAGAAAACGAAGAGCAAGCTCACGTGTTGGCCCCCATAGGCAACGGGGAAGAAGAGAAGCCGTAAAATTAAGGGAGGTCACATGTATTGTTTGTTAGCAGCTGTGCATGGTCTAAAAGCAACGAGTGAAGGAATCTTTGTCCTGAAAAGTTTTCACACATAGAAAACAAAAACTTTAAAAGAAAATCCTTTTTTTTAACACCCTCTCTTTTTTATTTTTTTTACCTCACCACCGCTGCTGTTTTAGCCCAATAAACTTTTATTGATTTATATTATATTTTAAAAATTAAAAAATTTCAGGTAAATTATTGTTATTTTCTGCTGATCCCATATAAGCAGAGGACATCGTGACACGTACCCTACATATATCTGAACGATCTCACCGGACCTATGGCCAAAGCTAAAAGTACATATTGAGTGGGGCTAAAATACGTAGATATACAGATACTAGCTCATTAAAGGCGAGTGGAGATGACCTGAAACCGGGATCTCGTGGAGGATGAACGAGCACCTCACCTCACCCCGGCCCCCTGTCCCAACCAAGGAGAAACCTTTGCTGGGTCAATGTCAGAATTATTATTCAGGCACGGGACTCGTTGTGGGCAAAGGCCATACATGACCACCATGTCAATTTTTGGGTAGCATGATAAAGAAAGAAAGAATCAATTCTTTTTTTTTTTTTGCACTACTAGCTTCGGAACTTTACATGGCAAAGCTATGGCTTCGTGTAGTTATAACCATTAACCACGGATGTCATTCTCGTTCTGTTTTAATTGAAATAATCGAAATGTTTTGTATTTATTAAAATAATATTTTTAATTGAAATAATCGAAATGTTTTGTATTTATTAAAATAATATCATAAAATAGTATTGTTTTTACCTTGAGTTAAGTTCTGGTCTATTTTAGATTCTTCGATCAAATTTCAGCCGAAATACACTGGAATTATTTCGCCTGTCTCGTTTCGGTCAAATAGTATTTTTTTAAATAATAAATAATTTTACAATATCAATCATATTTCTTGATCCGATCGTTAGATTGAGATGAAATTTTACGAGAAGTCTCTTGACATATTTATATATATTATGTTAAAATTCAGAGTAATCAGATAATGTAATGATCTTGCAACATTGATGATGACATTCTCGTAATATTATACATGTTTATAATTTTATTTAGAAAAATTATTTTATTGTGTTTTTTTTTATATTAAATTGCACAATTCTAAATAATTTTATTTTTAGATCTGAACTAATTTTTTTTGAATTAAAATATTTAATTATATTTATATACACACATACATAAAACAGTATAATCTCAAAACAATGCACTAAAACACTCCGAAACTGAAATATTCCGACTCAATTGAAAAAACAAAATCAACCAACCAAAATGGAATTGACAACCTTAGTTATAACAACTACCCAGCCCAGTAGTTGTAAGAAGACAAAGAAACAAAATATTATAAGAAAACAAAGAAACAAAATTAGGGCACTGAAGAATGAGAACAATGTGTGGGTTTGGGAGGAAGAAGGTTTGAAGGAAATGGCTAAAGAGTATTATCAGAAACTTTTTCGGCCGGATAATGAAGAAACCCAGGCTACTAGCAGACTGGAAGGTTATTTTCCTATGATCGAGCCTATTTACATGGATCAATTAGCAGGCCCGGTTCTAGATGATGAGGTCAGAGCAGCTATATTTGGTATGAAGCCTTACAAGGCCCCGGGGCCGGATGGATACCAGCCGATTTTTTATTAGTCTCAGTGGCAAGTGGTTGGCCAGTCAGTTTGCAGATATGTTAGAGAGGTTTTTGCAGGTAGAGTGGATGTGGCTAGAATCAACCATTCATATTTGGTTCTGATACCCAAAATTCAAATGCCTAAATCAATTTCGCCCTATTGGTCTGTGCAATGTGATATTCAAGACACTGACTAAGGTGATAGTGGGGAGGCTGAAAAGTTTGATGCCGAAGTTGGTTAGTGAAGTTCAGAGTAGCTTTGTTCCAGGAAGGCACATTACAGATAATATTATTGTTGCGCAGGAAATTATTCATTCCATGCGTAAAATGAAGGGAAGAAAGGGATATATGGCTATCAAAGTCGATCTTGAAAAAGCCTATGACCGATTAAGCTGGAGTTTTATTAGAGATACTCTATATGCTGCTAGGATTCCTGGGGACTTAATACGAGTCATTATGCAGTGTATTGAATCTCCGACTCTTAGCGTCCTGTGGAATGGAAGCGCAACTCAGCAGTTTGCTCCTAAAAGAGGTATAAGACAAGGAGATCCTTTATCCCCATATATTTTCGTGCTTTGCCTGGAAAGGTTAACGCAGTTAATAAATCGGAGTGTAGAGTGTAATAGTTGGAAGCCGTTCAGTGTAAGAAGAAATGGGTTGAAGATTTCTCACTTATGCTTTGCGGACGACATGCTGTTGTTTGCGGAGGCAAACATGGAACAACTGGAGAATGTTGTAAAATGCCTTGACTTGTTTTGTTCAGCTTCAGGACAGCGAGTAAGTGTGGAGAAGACAAGAATATTTTTTTCCAAGAATGTGTCAAATTCCTTGGCCAATGATATTCGTAGGAGGAGTGGATTCCAAATCACAACAGATTTGGGAAGATATTTGGGGGTCCCATTACTTCATCAGCGTATTACTAAACAGACTTATGGGTACTTACTGGAGAACATGCAAAAAAGATTAACTGGATGGAAAGCTACCAATCTGTCTTTGGCAGGAAGGATCACGCTTTGCAAAGCAGTGTTAGCAACTATGCCGTTATATCCCATGCAAGCTGCTGTTATCCCGAAGCAGACGTGCAAGGAGATAGAAAAACTATGCAGGAGATTCATCTGGGGTCAGAAGGAAGGAAAAGATAAGATGCACCTGGTGAACTGGAAGACTATGTGTCAACCAAAGGAGGAGGGTGGAATGGGGATAAGAAAAATGGAGGTGATGAATAGAGCGTTTATAATGAAATTGGCTTGGGGAATGCTCCATGAAAATAGTCTATGGGTTCAATTTCTAAAAGATAAGTATATGAACTCAGTCGGGGGAGAAGGTCTGCCGGTGGCGAATTCGAGAGATTCAGTGTTGTGGAAATCTATTTGTAGGGAATGGGAAGTAGTGAATCAGAATGTCAGCTGGAATCTGGGAGATGGCAAGACAGTGTTATTCTGGAAAGATAGTTGGTTAGAGAATAATGGTCCTCTGATAAACCATATAAATCCGGGAACTCAAGTTGATACTATAAACCATACAGTGGCGAATATGGTGGACAGTTCAGGCAATTGGAAATGGGAGGAGTTTGCTCACCTACTACCGGTACAAACATTGATGGGTATTGTTGGGTACATTCCTCCTAGGCAGGATGCAGATGCAGACTCAATGATATGGAAGCAAACCTCTGATGGGAAATTTACAGTTAAAACAGCTTATTTGGCAGAAGAGGAAGGGGAGACGGTGCATAGAGATCCTGTGTGGAAGATTATTTGGAAGTGGAAAGGCTTGGAGCGGATTAAAGTTTTCCTATGGACTGTAGCTCATAACGCTGTTATGACTAACGAGTTGAGGTGGAGAAGAAGGATTACAGATAATAGATACTGTTGTTATTGTGGTAATGAAGTGGAAAATTTAATTCATGTTTTAAGAGATTGCCCAAAAGCAAAGAGAATTTGGGAGGGATTTGTTGGGATAGAGGAAAGGGAGCTGTTTTTTAGCCAAAACCAGTATACATGGATTATTTCAAACCTAACTTCCAGGAAGAAATGTATGCGTTATGGAGAGTGACAGCTGGCATTCGGCATAACGATATGGTATATTTGGAAGGAGAGATGTAATAGAACGTTTGGGGGAGACCAGGGTAGTTGGTTTAAGACTACTCTCGCGATAAAAAGAATGATTGAAGATAGTTCGATGCTGCGAAGGAGAGAGGATGGCCAAAATGAAGGTAAGGAGGTTGATCACATAGGTTGGAAGTATCCAGCTGATGGATGGATCAAACTCAACGTTGATGGTTGTAGTAAGGGTAACCCAGGCATGGCGGGTGCGGGAGGAGCTATTAGAGATAATATGGGATCTTGGATTGGGGGATTTGCCAGAAATATTGGTATTTGCTCTTCTGTTACGGCGGAACTATGGGCGATCTTTATTGGTCTTCAGCTGGTATGGACTAAAGGTTTTAGAAAAGTGCTGTTGGAATCAGATTCCAGGGTGGCACTTGGGCTCATTACGGGAGATTGTGTGAAGATAGATAGAAATTATAATCTGATCATGCATATTAGAGCTATGTTAGGCAGGGATTGGGAAATTGTAACGGGTCATGTCTACAGGGAGGCCAACTGTGTGGCCGATTGGCTAGCTAATTTTGGGTTAAAGAGAGATTTGATAGATAGGGGAGCAGATATTATAACTGACCCCCCGACAGGACTTTATCTTTTGATGTATTATGACCTAATTGGGTCTACGATTCCTCGATTAATTTAGCTGGGCGTAATGCCCCGATTATTACCAAAAAAAAAAAAAACTACCCAGCCCAGTTTTCTACTTGTGGGATACACACACACCCCATTTTCAGAACGAAAAGAGTTTTTACCCAATTTTTTAATGGGAATTTCGGAAGATTTTTCTCCCACTTTTCTGGCAATATATATAAAAGAAGCAGAAAAGGAACAATTTCTCTTCAAAACCTGCACACTCTTGCAATACGATTCGTGCTTATGTTGAACTTGCTGCAACAATGCTTGTTAGAGGATATGTCGTATCTCTTAACAAATCTAATACGGCAAGATAGGATTGATTGCTCGTTTTAAAACGTGATCGTTTCAAAGTTGAGATACGGTTTATTAAAATATTTTTCATCACAGATCCTCTAATCCACTTCTCTTGATCCTCATATTTCAAATCTATTTATTATTTATACTCAAATGTTCGAGGTTATAGAACTTTTTACACGACATGTTGCGTCACTTTCTAAGTATTGAAATGGTGGAGAAATGATAAAAGGTGGATTGAAAATATCTTTTAAATTCCTATGAAAAAAAAAAACATTATGGCATGTGATTGATATGCAGCCATGGGATTGCAGACACCATAACGTGCTTGTTCAGTCATGCTCTTGACTATTGGAAGATACAGGACAGAAGCAGGAAAAGTGAATAAAACGTGCGTTTTGTACTTCATAATATGATCACATCCAATCCTATTAAGCCATACGTCCTCTGAGAAAATTGTATGTCTATTTTAGAGCTAACGTTTTGAAGGTGAAAGTTATCATGGAACGAAAATAGAGAATTTATGATTTGTATATTAGTTATTGAGTTCGGGTCGGAGTATGTATATCTTGTAAAGACCTATAATGACCATGATTTTACTCACTTACCTATATCCACAAAATATGCTTTTCAAAAAAAAGAATTTCCTTGCATCTAAGAAAAAAGTTTTGAAAATGAAACAACAATATTGTTAAGGAACCATCTCACCTCAAAGCTTAAACTGTTAGACGAGACTCTAAAATATGATTTATATTATTCTCTAACACACTCCTTCAAGTGAAAACCCTTTGGGCTTGAAACTTGCACAGACCCACACTATATTATGCTTGATTTTTATCAAATAAAATGAGGATGGTGAGATTCGAACTTGTGACTGCTGGGTCAACAAGGTTCTGATACCATATTAATAAATCATCTCACCTCAAAGCTTAAGCTGTTAGGTGAGACCCTATAATATAATGAATATGATTTATATTATTTTCTAACAAATATACCAACAGGGGCGTGGGTCGACTGGTAGGGGGTCGTCCCAGCTTAACCAAGGTCTCGAGTTCGAGCCTTGGATATGCAGCTGCTTTAAAACTCGCTTGGGAGAGCTTTGCCGCCCTTAAGGGTCCTACCCGGCTCGAATCCGGATTAGTCGGCAGTGGCCGGAGTACCGGATGGTTTATACCAAAAAAAAAAAAAAAATATATACTAGGGAATCAGTGCACTAGTTCTTGTATTTCTTCTTAATTTCCAAGTAGATGTCCTGAAAATACTTGGATCATCGCTTACTCCTTCGCCAGAAACTTCAAGGAAATGCCCTAGGCCTACAGAATCGGAGTCTTTTTTTACAAGGATATCTATATATGATTGAGTTATCCTACTCTGATCCCATATTGTAAATCAAATCCAAGTCAACAAGAAAGCTCATAATGAAATTGAAAAACCTAATTCGTGTGTATAGTTTCCTCACAGTAACACCACTAACTAGGGCAAAAGTTTTGTCCAAATACAAAGATTGATACGATCATCCACATTGCTGCCGGGTTTTCAAAGCTTTGACAGTGGACCGACTTCCTGAAAAAGAGACAAGGATACATAATCAATTGCTATTTCATTGACGTTTACTTTTTGGACCAAAATATAGAAAATAACAAATTAAACAAACATTGACCCGGTCCGGGACAATCATCTGCCAGATGCTTTGAAGCTTTTTTCCACCCTGTTTTAAATACATAATTGTCTCTATAATTTATGAATTATTCCAAAAACAAAGCTTGGACACATTGTGTTTGACTCACGGGTATTTCTTAACCATTATCTATAATAATAGTAATAATAATAATAATAATAATTACCATGTTTCTTTCTTGTGCAATACTTCGTACTATTTTAGAACAAAGCTCTGCCGTCTTGCTATTATTTTGCAACCTCCAATATTATCTTATTTAATCTTGGATTATTTAACTCTAACCCATAATTAGAGAGGGACGGTGCTAATTTTAGGATAAAAAACATTTGACATCCTCTACTATTTAATGTGATAGTTTATAACCAAGTGATTTAATTTTAAGGGGTTAATTCGGTAATTAAAAAGCCTTTTTATTTCATTTCTTTTTTACTTTTTAAGTTTGAACATATATAGAAGACAACTCGTGGATTAATTTATTAAATTTCTTTAAATATACCATAGTAATATAAAATATGTGTTTTTAATATCGTTCAATAAAAGATTTAATCTCGGCTAATTAACCCATAAGCTAGCATCATTTCCCCCCTCACCTCAAGGGAAAAGATACGGAGAAAGAATACTAACCCAATAAAAATTAGAATACTAATGAATTCTTTTCAACAAATGCACCAGTGGATTAATTTCTTTCGCTTTATGAATTCGTTGGACTTTGTGAGTTTTTGATTTTTTTATATTTTTAATATCAATATATTAAAATTATTAATATATTTTTAAATATATTAGAAAAAATAGGTTAAGCAACCACAAACACTCGTGGTACGATTAAAAAAAACTGTAAGAGAGTTTGACTCGTATTATACACAAGCATGCCTACTTCTACAATACGTACTCAAATCAATAATATAAATGTGCTATTATATTATGGTCCCGTCTCTATGGTTTTCTAATATGGTCCCCTTCTTTTTCTCCCGTGCCTCACACATTTCTAAAAATGAATTTTTCTTGTTATATAGAAGTATGACTCATAAATTCTCTATAACAAAATTTATATTTTCTTACAAGAAAAATATTTTTATTATATCTAATAATTCTATCAGATTAAACTTTTCCTAATGAATTTAAATCAAGTAATTTAATTAAAATAATATCATGTACTCAATTATATAATTACAAAGCGTTATATTAATTTAATATTCCTTAAATAAAATATATAAAACTAATCACTCGACTAAAAGTCAGGTTTGGTAGGGAAGTGATGGCGTGGTTAATTTGGTAATAGCACAAAGGTAAGCAGAAGATGAAACATCAACGTCGGTGGTGGAAGGGAATGGAATGAAAGACAGTCAGCTTGACTAGCAGATGAGCCTCGAATGAGAGAAAGAGAATCAAGAAAATAAATGAATTCAAGCCTCCATAAAAACATGGGACCCACAAATTTGTCCCCTGCTTAGTTTACACTAATCTAAGTTGTGGGCCCACTTTAACTCTGCCCCCTCCCATCTAGCAATTCAGACAGTACCTTAATCCTCCTTTCTTTGATCCCTAACCCACAGACCAAAAACCCATGTCCCCCTCTCCTCACTAATCTTTTTAAATTCCATACCTGCCCTTACTTATCCTCTTTCTTTGATCCAAATGCTCCATACGCCCGTGGCAGTAGTTCAACCTCCCACCATGTCAACGATTCCCGGGTGAATGGTCAACTCAGCTCGGGGTAGAAATGGTAATCTAATCCCATCACTGATTAATCTGTGTGTAAGATGTTTTTTAAAATTTATTTTTAATTGAAAATAAATTATAATAATTTTTCAATTCTTAATAATAATATATTAAAATAATATATAAAAAATTAATCTAATATTATTCCAGATGAAAAACAATTTTTTAAAAGCTATTATTTAAAAATAAACACTCAATTGCCAAATAAAATAATAATATTGTTTTTTTTTTAACCTTTACCTATTATTAACCGTGTATAAAAACATATATTGAAAAACTATCACAATGGTAAGAAAAGTGATAATACCCAATTCTAGCGTGAATTTACCTGTGATCAAGTTATATTTATAATTAAACACTTTAATTCGAAATTAATATTAAAAATATAAAGGTAATGCCAACAAGTCTGATTAAATTTATAAAAACATTATTTTTTTAAAAAAATATCCAGTGTGGTGCATTAACAAAATCTACCAAAGTAATTATACCGGCAAGGAGCATGTTGTTTTACTTTTTTAAACTAAAATGATATTATTTTAACTTTATTATAAAAAAACAAATAAATTTTTGATATGGTCATTTAAATTAACATTAATTTTATTTTTTTAGATATTTAACTGGATTAGAAGACAAATTAATACCGGGCTGACTCTCATAACAGGAGAATCTACTTCTATAATTGTTAAATTTCTTAGAAATTAATTCGGTGCATGAACTTACTTTTTAATCTTGAAAAGGGATATTATTTTATAAAGTTATTTGCTTTTGCTGTTTCAAATTACTACTATTTTTTAATTGCGGTCAATTCAATCTTTTACAGGAAACTAAGTGGAGCAATAGTTTCTTGCCACGTTTCCATAAACTCCAAGAAAGGGCCACGTGGGTATCTTTTGGACTTTGGTTACGTCTTGTCACGCAGGTATCGTGACCATGGTTAGGTGAAGATAAGGACGCTACGGGATCACGTCATGGAGGTAGGGATGACGTTGGTTATGGACAAATTAACTTTAATGAATGGTTATCCATAAGTAGCGATAAGTTTGCTTCTTCTTTTTTTTCTAAGTGTATTTTATTTAATTAGAGTTTGTTAAATATTGTGTTTTTAAATTATTTTTTATTTATTAAAAAAAAGTGATATTATTATATTAAAATAATTTAAAATAGATTTGTTTTTTAAATATAGCTAAGTCGTAAAGTCAAACATAATCTTGATAATGTGGTATATGGTGTTTTTTTTAAAATATATTAATATTTTTTTATTTTTAATATTATAAAATCAAAAATATTAAATAAAAAAATATGTTTTTCAAATAAAATATATTTTTAAAAGCATAAATATTTTTACCACAATCATGTACAGTAACTAAACATCATTGTTCATAAGTCATATTTGTAAATATATATAATGTTTAAGAATAAAGGCGCATGATACTGCCATTAATAGTTAAAAATAACTTTAGGTGATTTATTACCAAAAATATGAGCATATGTAAACTGTATCATTTCTATGCTTAAAGAAATCAAAGTGTTAATCTTGAAATCTTATAATTAAACCCGAAATCTCAAGTTTTTACAGCCGATCTATGTTTTGTAATTACCAATTTTACTTCAACAAGCGTCTAAATGAAACCAATTTATTACTAATTCTCTAAGTGCTAGTGCTATAAGTAATTATATATAATTTAATCTGAGGAGATAATTCTTTGAATAAAAAATAAATCTAATTACAATCAGTATAGCTCATAAAATTTTGGAAATCAGTCAAACTTAGATTAATTACTAAAATCTTATTTTCCTACCGATCCTCGATCGGATGCACGACAACATGATCGGAAATCAGTAAAACTAATGTAATTTTACCAACTCTCAACAACAACAACAACAAAAACAACGATAATAAAGATATAACTTGGTTGGTCAAAGTTTAAATATATTTTTAGTAATTACTAGTTTGAAATCCCTCAATATTATTGAAAATTTATTTAGTTGTTAGCTTTAGAATCTCGTGAAATAGTTAAAGGAAGTGCAAACTGGTTTGAATACTGTAGTTTTATATATATATATATTGTTAGAGTATAATATAATTATATTCTGGGGCTTCACCTATAAGCTTAAGCTTTTAGGTGAGATGGTTCCTTAACATGGTATCAGAGCCTTGTTGACCCAGCGGTCACGAGTTCGAATTTCACCACCCCATTCTATTTGATAAAAAAATCAAGCACAAGGTAATGTGAGTCTATGCAAGTTTCAAGTCCAAAGAGCTTTCACTTGAGGAGGTGTGTTAGAGTATAATATAATCATATTCTGGGGCCTCACGTGAGATTGTTACTTAACATAAAAGAAACCACACACACACACACACATATATATATATATATATATATATATAAAACTATAGTATTCAAACCAGTTTGCACTTAGGCCCCGTTTGTTTGCTGGAAAGTGGTTTCCTTTTGGAAAGTGAATTCCGGAGAAAGTGAATTCGATGTTTGGCAGTGTTATGGAAAATAAACTGGAAAACACTTTCCAATGTTTGTTTGTGTTATGAAAAATGATCTGGAAAATAATTTATTAATAAATTAATTTTTTTTCAAGTTTATTAAAATAATGAGGAACAAATCTTACAAATTAAAAAGTTGAATGAGAATGAAATTGAAAAAAAAATATAATTTCATAAATTATCTCAAATAAAATAAATAATAATCAAAATAATAGAGATCAAATCTAAAAAATTAAAAAAAAATGAAAGGTGAATAAATTAAAATAATAATAATTAACATTTCATAAATTATTTCAAATAAAATAAGTAACAATAAAAAAAATGAGGACCAAATTTGATAGATAAAAAATTTCAATAAAAAAATGATAAGAAAAAAGCAAATAGCAATTATAAAAATAAGGACCAAAATTAATATAAAAATTAAATTTTAAGAGATGGAATTGAAAAAAAAATATTTAAAACAAATTATATATAGCAATCAAAAGTTTGAGGATCAAATTTGATATAATCAGCAAATAATGATATTTCTAAATTTTTCACAACTTCCGGAAAGTGTTTTCCACCCAAATTTTCCGGAAAATACTTTCCTGAAAACCAAGCCAAATTTTTCTTTGACTGGAAAGTGTTTTCCGTTGACCAACTTTTCGAAAGGCAAACAAACACAGGAAAGTTTGGAAAGTGGTTTCCCGGAAATCACTTTCCTTGAAACAAACAAGGCCTTAAACTTTTGGCCTTTAAATATGACAAAGTGAAATGTTGGCCTTTAAATTTTTAGGAAATAATTCATAACAAGATTGATAAATAATTGATGACGGTGTTTTCATGGTAAGTTTTCCTCTTGGAAAACAATTACTTTCGACCAGGGGAGTAAAGCATAATGACAACAGCGGCAATACTCAATGGCGTGAGGAACGGGGTGTTAGGCGTGAGGGTGATGGGGGTGCACAAGGAATGATGTCGAGAGGCTAGAGGACAGGAACGTTAATTAATAATAACCTCTACTTAATTAATTCAATATTTTTGAAATTAATTTTAGTGACCACGAGATAAGTTGGCACAATTCAGGACAATAAAATGAGACTTTTACTTGCACAAAAACTTTGGTTTTTTACATTAACGTGAGTGTCCGGGTCAGTTTATGCGCAACTCGATTAATCTTGCGAGCTCTAAAATTAACAATCATGTAAATTTTCAATAACCATTATATTAGCAACTACAAGAAAAATAAACTTTTTAGTTTTAAATACTTATCACTTACCGCTGGACCACTGCTAGATGTTGTTGTGCCACATGGTAAATGATTATAAATAATTTGATTTTTAAGTGGGTGGATTGGTGGGGGGAAGAGTACTGAGAGACCAGGTCATAAAGATGAAGAAAAAAATCATAAAAATATGGTCCATCCATGTGTAATATTTGCTAAATATTGCAGAATAGGAGTTTAGTTTCTCCCTTGTATTCTTCTCTCTTTGGAGGAGTTATTTATATGCAAGCATTACAAAGTATCCTTATTCTACTAAGTATCCTTATTCTACTAGGATACATCAATGTAGTGTTTATCTTATATCTATATGGAGAGTCCTATTACAATTAATCTATTACATCTTTTAACACTTCCCCTCAAGTTGGTGCGAAGATGTCTTCTAAGCCTAACTTGCTTAGAGATTTATGAAGGACTTCTGCTGAAACTGCATGAGTTAGCATATCTGCGAGTTGCGAATTTGATCGAACAAACGGGATGTCTACTATCTTCATGAGTAACTTTTCTTTGATGAAGTGCCGATCTACCTCAATGTGTTTAGTTCGATCATGTTGAACCGGATTATTTGCTATCTCTCGTGCAGCTTGATTGTCACAGTATAGTAACATAGGTTCCTTTGGTTCATAACCTATTTCGGAAAGTAGGATCTTAAGCCATAATAGCTCACATATTCCGTGTACCATACCTCTATATTCTGCTTCTGCCGAGGACCTTGCAATCACATTTTGTTTTTTACTTCGCCACGTGACCAGATTTCCCGCAACAAATGTGAAGTAGCCAGAAGTGGACCTTCGGTCGGTGAGGTTTCCTGCCCAATCTGCATCAGTAAATCCCTTCACTTCCATATGACCATACCTCTTAAATGCTAGTCCTTTTCCGGGAGCTCCCTTAAGGTAGCTCAGAATTCTCATTACGGCTGCCATATGATCTTCGCTCGGAGAGTGCATGAATTGACTTACTACACTCACAGCATAGGCAATGTCTGGGCGTGTGTGAGATAAATAAATCAATCTCCCTACCAATCGCTGATATCTCTCTTTGTTGGTTGGTACCTGCTCTGGGTGGATGGACAAACGATGGTTCTGAACAATGGGGGATTCTGTTGGTTTGCATTCTAGCATACCCGTCTCAGACAATAGATCCAGTATATACTTTCTTTGTGACAGATATATACCGGTTTTTGTCCTTGCCACTTCAATTCCCAGGAAATATTTCAGTCCTCCCAAGTCTTTCATCTCAAATTCAGTAGACAAATATTCTTGTAGTTTTTTCATTTCATCAGTATCATCACCCGTTATAATCATGTCGTCCACATAAATAATAAGTAATGTAACTTTACCACTTTTGCGTTTGATGAATAAGGTGTGGTCAGAGTTACCTTGGTGATAGCCGATTCGTTTCATAGCATCTGTGAACCTCCCGAACCATGCTCTTGGAGATTGTTTTAAACCATACAAGGCTTTCCGTAATCTACACACCTTCCCACTAGTTTGTGGTCCATTAAACCCGGGTGGAAGCTGCATATAGACCTCTTCTTCCAATTCTCCATGGAGAAATGCGTTTTTAACATCAAATTGTTTTAACGGCCAATTGAAATTTGCTGCTAAAGACAATAGGACCCTCACGGTGTTCATTTTTGCAACTGGCGCAAATGTTTCCTGATAAT
Source organism: Salix brachista (assembly GCA_009078335.1). Taxonomy (NCBI): domain Eukaryota; kingdom Viridiplantae; phylum Streptophyta; class Magnoliopsida; order Malpighiales; family Salicaceae; genus Salix; species Salix brachista. The sequence continues at coordinate 16,105,986 of CM018586.1, forward strand.
CAATGCCGTATGATTGCGTGTACCCCTTTGCTACTAGTCGTGCTTTGTATCGATCAATTTTCCCGTCTGCTCTATGTTTGAGGGTGAATATCCATTTACAACCAACTGGTTTTTTGTCCGGAGGTAGTGATACAATACTCCATGTTCCGTTTTTGTGTAGTGCATCCATCTCGACTTCCATTGCTTCTGCCCATTTTGGGTTCTGTAATGCTTCTTCAACCTTTGTCGGTATTTTTATGTTCTCCATTTCATGTACAAATGCTTGGTGTTGTGGTGGCAATTTATCTGTGGAAACATATTTTGTGATGGCATAACTGATTTTGCCATTTGGAGAATACCTGTCAGGTGGTTTTCCTCGGTTCTGTCTAGGAGGCAAAGAATAACATGAAGTAGGCAATAAAGTGCAAGCAGAAGAGTTTTCCGTGTTACTTACCTCATGAATATCCGGTCGATCTTGGACATGGATTTGTGGCGAGGAAGGGGTTATTTCCTTATGCACCACTGCTTCTTTATTGCTGAACTCGTTTTCTCCTTTTCCCGTACTGTCTTCCACTTCTTCCCCTTCATTAGATAGTTCAATTCCTTCCCCTATGGTGATCAAGCCATCTTCTTCCCCTGAGCTGGATGGATGTTCTTCTCCTGCGTCAGGCTGTTCAGATGGCTGGGGAAGGTCAATCCAGTTGTAGGCGTCATTTTCCATCTCCCCCTGAGGACTAGAACTGGATGGATGTTTAAAAAAATATTCTGTTTCGGAGAAGGTAACATCCATGCTGACATATAACCGGTGAGAAGAAGGGTGGTAGCAGCGGTATCCTTTTTGGTGAGGATTGAATCCAAGAAAGATACATCGCACAGCGCACGGATCTAGTTTTGTGCGTTGAGTTTTCTGCAGGTGGACATAAGCTGCACATCCGAATACACGAGGTTCCAATTGTAGTAGGGAGGGTATAGGAGAGTATTGAGTAAGAATTTGTAGGGGAGTTCTGAAGTTAAGGACCTGGGATGGCATCCGATTTATGAGGTAAACAGCATAGGTCACGGCATCAACCCAATAATTTTGAGGGACATGGGCACCAATGAGAAGAGCTCTAGTAGTTTCAAGGATATGTCTATTTTTACGTTCGGCCACACCATTTTGTTGTGGGGTGTGTGGGCACGTAGTCTCATGGAGGATACCTTTGGTGTGAAAGAACCGCAAGAGCTCTGAGTTAAGATATTCTCCACCATTGTCTGATCGAATGGTTTTAACTGGGAGGGAGAATTGAGTGCTCACCATGTGCCAAAATATTGGGAATATTTCGCATACCTCACTCTTGTGTCGCATAGTGTATAACCATGTCATTCTAGTACAATCATCGACGAATGTTACAAACCATCTAATCCCAGATTTAGAAGTAATTGGAGCCGGTCCCCATACGTCTGAGTGAATTAGTTCAAATGGCTTTGTTGTTTTTTTGTTCAAGTTTATGGGATATGAAGTACGATGGCTCTTGGCCAAGATACAAACATTACATTTAAAACTAGAATCTGGAATGTCTTCAAAAAGGGATGGAAATAATTTCTTCAAGTAACCAAAGGATGCATGACCCAGCCGATGATGCCATAACCAAATTTTCTTTTGTTTGTCACCATTGCGACTTTGAATATGGTGAACATGACCCGAAGCCACATCATCTATATAGTATAACCCCTTCCTTTTAGTACCATGTCCAATGATCGCTTGAGTCCGGATATCCTGAAGTAAGCAAAACGTAGAAAACATTAGTACCACGCAATCCAATTCTTCTGTAATTTGACTAACTGATAATAAATTATTTGAAAGTGCAGGAACAAGGAGGCATTTATGCAGTGACAAATTTGGAGTTAGAACAATTGTTCCTTCTCCCGTGACTGGAGTAGCTTCCCCGTTTGCTGTTATGACTTTTTCCTTAGAAGGAGAAGTCATGTTTTCAAACAATGATTCATTGTAAGTCATGTGGTCGGTGGCACCCGAGTCAATGATCCAGCTTGTATCATGAACTGTGGATGCCGAAAGACCTACTCCAGCGTTACCTGTGGCTGAAGATGGGTTTGCTGTTTGGTCTAATTGGCACGGTTCACTCTTTTCTTGGCTGGTTGTCAAGGCAGCAAAACTGGAGGGGCTTTCCGTTTGTTTTGTTTGAACCGGGCGTTTCATGCTCTTTGTCTTGCTTTGCTTTCGTTTTTCTAGGAACCAGTCGGGGTACCCATGAATCTCAAAGCAAGTGTCTTTGGTATGGCGATTTCCATTGCAATGGCTGCAGCGCAGCTTGTCTTTCTCTGCCTCCTCGATAGCTCTAAAATTACGAGGCTTAAATGGAGTTTTGGAGATCATTGCCATTGATGAGCTTTCACCCGTGGTCTTTGTTCCCATCATGGTGACTTGCCTTTGAGCTTCTCGTCGTATTGTATTGAAGCATTCTTCAATACTTGGAACAGATTTTGTTCGAAGGAGGTCACTACGTATTGGGTCAAATACATCATCCAGTCCTGCCAGAAAATCATAAATTCGATCTTTCTGAATTTCTTCTTGTCTTGTTCGAAGGTCTGCAGCACATGTCATTTTAATTGGGCGTCGCTTATCAATTTCTTGCCACACACTGTTAAGTTCTGCGTAATAAAGATTGACTGGACGTCCTCCCTGTTTTGTTCTTGTGGCCTTGCATCGCAGCTCATAAAATTGTGATTCGTCAGCTCCATCATAGAAGGTTTGGGTGACACTGTCCCAAATTTCCTTGGCTGATGATAAGTCTATAAACAAACCAATAAGGTGGGGCTCCATTGTTTTTAACAGCCATCCACGCACCACTGCGTCTTCTGTGCACCATTTTGAGTACCCCGGGTTGCCTTCTTCCACTCTTGAATCTTTTCCAGTTAGGTAACCGAGTTTGTTGAGCCCAGCAGCGTGAAGCTCAATCATCCGTGACCAGATTTTGAAGTTTGATTCGTTCAGTTTGAATCCAAAAGGTAAGGTGTTTAGGTTGGTGTTTAGGGTCGAAGTTTCAACAGCCATTGGTGTTTGGTTGGTTGGGATGATGGAGGTATTTGTCTCATCCATGATTGATCTTTGTTTCAAGACCAATTTCCCGTGAAGTGTTTAGGGTTTGTGAGATGAAATTGAAATTGAAATTGAAGCAGGATTGACTTACTTCAAGAACGGAAGAAAGGAACTGAGAAACTGAGAAATTGATGCGATGAATATGTATGAAAGAAAGGAGCCCGGGCTATGTCTCTGGTCTCGCTCTTCTTTTTTCTGAACGAGCCCACAAGGAAAACTGTGGCTGCCACAACGAAGTGCAAGAAGATCAGAATAGCAAGAACAAGGAACCCAGTGCGAGCACTCGTAGTTTGCTCCCAGCGGTGATCGGAGAAGAGAGCGCCGGTAGCAGCTTTCAGATGCTACTTCCAAATTACACCGAGGAGAGAGGCTTTCTTCAAGAACAGGGTATTTGATTCAAGAAAGTTGTCTCGAACTGACTTTTATTGGTTTGTGGGAATTTTTTTTTTTTTTTTTTTTTTTTTTTTTTTTTTTCAATTCTGGGAGGGGTGACAGGTGGTTGATCTCGGGCAGATGATTGTGGCAATCTTTTGGAAGTTCTTGGGTTTTTGATGATTGATGATTGTATTGGTATGTGTTTGATGGATTTTGTTTGGCTTAACAGCAGGGGTTTTTATGCTCAATTCCCAGTTCTGGGTTTTTGGCAATTCGGGTAGGGTGTTTGATATCAGCAGATGATGTTTTTGATGGAATTTTATTGGTTTAATTTTGGTTTTGTGTGTTTTTGCTCTGATACCATTCTAAATATTGCAGAATAGGAGTTTAGTTTCTCCCTTGTATTCTTCTCTCTTTGGAGGAGTTATTTATATGCAAGCATTACAAAGTATCCTTATTCTACTAAGTATCCTTATTCTACTAGGATACATCAATGTAGTGTTTATCTTATATCTATATGGAGAGTCCTATTACAATTAATCTATTACATCTTTTAACAATATTTATTGCTCACTTTATTTTCACCGGGACACAAGAAAAGTTTGCTGCATTCTTGCATGAACTGCGTGCCAGGACACTTCCATGGATCTTGTTTACTTTTTCCACCACTAACCTTTTCCTGTTTGTGTCTTTATCCAGTCATGTCAGTGGTTTCCCTCGTAGAACTGCCTCCCATTCTTGTTGACCTCCAAAAAACGAAGAATTTCCTTTTTTTTTCAATCATTTTTTGTATAATTACTAGTCAAGACAAAATTTTATTCTCGTTGAAACTTGAGAGTCCAAGACGTGTAGATGAATGCATGCATCTGTTGATCAGCATGAGAATTTTCAAATGTGAATGAAAGAAAAGAGTGCGTGCGGCAACTAATGTCAAATTTCTTATACGAGATGTCACTGGCGATCGATGGCGATATCGGTTGATTTTCAACGTTTTTAGTTCAATGATACCTTAGTAAAATAAATGATGCAAATTTTGTTTGTCTTGGAGTCGTAGATAATTTTTTTTTTATTAACGATAATGTTTGAGCTAGTTTATATATATCTCGATTAATTTTATAGATTATAAAATTAATGATTATCTAAGCTTTTAATGTCTATTATATTAGTAACTATGAAACTTGAACCTGATTAACACAAACACAATTTTTTGGGGGTTAATTCGACCAGTGTTTCACATTATTGTTCCATCATCAGCTGTTTTCAACTATGCTATTTTTTTTCTTTTTTCTTTTTACCAGTCCGAGGTATTTGGCTACCTTTGCCACCGCCATAAGTGGTGGCGGTGGTGGTGGGCAGCCTAACTTGAACCGCCTATATAATAAAAGAACAAAACTCACCCATTCAGTAGCTATAGACATCATGCACGCTTTGACAATACAATTATTTATGAAATTCACCACCGTCGCTATGCGAGCAGGTGGGCATGCATTGGCTGGCAGGCTAGCTAGCTAGCTGCTTCCCATCAAGGGAAAAAGAGAGGATAGTTAATTAGTGTGAATATTTTTTTATTAAGAAAAATCAAAATGCCATGCCTCGTAATTAACACTGCTGATGATTATAAGAAAATAAAAAAAACTCAGATATTTTCAAAAATATTTTTAAAACATAAAAGCAAGCATTCTATATATGATTATACGTCTTTAGTGTACTTAACAATTAGATTAATTATTTCAATAGTCATGTACTTCGAATTAAAGAAACATGGAGCAAGATAATATAAATTTATACACAAATGGTGGAGCAACACGTGTGGTGAATTAGGTTTCCCAACTTTGTTGGAAATAATATCTTATTAGCATCTTTCTTTTTCTCTACTAAATAAATAATTTTCTTCCAACCCTAATAGCCATTATTATTAGCAAATAGGAGGGTCTCTTTCACAAAGCTCAAACCTAGCTAGCAGAGGATTGGATTTGTCCTACGTGGAAGAATAGTATAGGATCGTATTTCATTGGATTGGACAGCTTTGTCCGAGCCCCACATTTCCTTGAAATAAAATTTAATAAATATACGTAATGTCAAGGTCTCTTGAGACGCACATCACTTATCATCAAAGCTTCCATCTTTCAAGTGGGCAAGCAAGTGATTTGATGACATTTGGTACAATCCCTGTAGATTTACTCAGGTTGTTTTTGACTCTTGACTCAAATAAAAGTAGTAAGTTTGATAAGAAATGATTTATTAATTTTGATTTAATTAAAAAATACCACTTTTGACTTTTGAGTAGTGATCGATACCATACTGTTTTTTTTTCTCAAAATTACTCTGACTCAATTGTGTTAAAAGTTATTTATAAAAATCAACTTTTGAATTATGACTCAAAATAAAAAAAATCATGGCTAAGAAATTATATCAAACAAACACTAAACACTTCATTATAAGTGAATATCTCATAAATTATTAAAAACACCAAGTACTCCATAGATATAACATGCATATATAGATGAAGGGAAGATCAAGAGATCTAATGCTCGTCAGTAGTGAAATTAAACTGGTAGCAAGATGATTATCCCAAGAGTAAAAAATAAACTAGGTAGAAAGAGAGAAGAAAATCGGGAAAAAAAACCTTTTAGAAGATGGTGGTGAAACAAATTAAACAGATCTGCGGGCATGGTTGTGGCGGGGGAGTTATTTTTGGTTGCGAAGGAGGAAATGGGGTCATGAACAACGCCTATATATATATCCAAATCAAGACTCCTACTTCGAAACCTACAGCCCACCTGCTCATATTTTTCATGTGCTCAATTTTTTCGGTGAGTATCATATTAAGGAATTATTTTATTTAAAAACTTAATATGACACGTGAAATCTCATAATATAATTTATATTATTTTTTAATATATCTTTTTAAGTGAAAATTTTTTGGACTTGAAATTTGCACAGATCTATATTACCTTGTGCTTGATTTTTATCAAATAAAATAAAGATAATGAGATTCGAACTCGTGATCGCTAGGTCAACAAGAGTCTGATACCAAGTCAAGGAACCATCTCACCTGAAAACTTAAACAAAAAAGCGAAGCATCAAAATATAATTTATATTATTTTTTAACAATCCATTCTATTATGTGGTTCGGTTGTTGAGCAGCTTGGCTTGTTCAAACTCAACTGTTCAAATTTACGTTAAGAAAATATAAATTGAAACAGGTTCTACTCTACACGAAGACAACGAATTAAACACGCCATTCAACAAATCATGGCCCGGAACGCCATTGTTTATGAACAAGATAACCTTAAATATCCGCATGCATAATGTCATCCAATTTTTTTTATTAACCTAAACTGATCCAGTTGCATGCCGCCGATCGACATCAGCCAATAATTCTGCTTCTTGAGACTAAAAAACTTACCCGGTCCAAATCCCATGTCAAAGAAGTTGTATTACAAGAGCCAGTTGATTGCATTTGCACACAAAGTTTAGCAGATAATTGCTGAGAATTTACGGCAAGGAGTTTCATTTATTAGACAATAATATAAATTATATTCTGGATCTCACCTAATAGCTTAAGTTTTTAGGTGAGATGATTGGTTCCTTTACATGATATCAGAGCTTTATTAATCTAGCGGTCACGAGTTTGAATTTCACCACTCTCGTTCTATATTTGATAAAAATCAAGCACAAAATAGTGTATGCAAGTTTCAACCAAAAAAACTTTCATTTAAGAATATGTATTAAAAAATAATATAAATCATATTCTAAATCATAATCAACCAGCTTAAACTTTTAAATTAGATACTTAATTTACAGTATTTTAGCTATCTGTCTCTGTCGAGGAAGGCAATCATCACTTGCTATGGTTATTGGGACATCACACATGTTGATAAATTAAATCCCACTGCCCTCCACACGTTTATTACATGGGTAGTGACTTCACTTCTAGGGCAGGTTTCTCATTTCCAGACCTAGATTTAGTGACACACCGAACCTTTTATCTAAGCTCGAAGACTGCCTAAATTGCATTTGGTTTGGGGTAGAAGGGGTGAGATATGGGAGCTGCGTGAATATTTTCTTCGTGTATACTTATGATTTCATAGATACTCTAAGATATCATCTCTCCACGTTGTGCTCATGTCAGATATGTGCTGTTAAAAACGATAAGGATATGTGTACGAAGAGATAAGACCAAAAATTATTTTTTTATATAAAAAAATGTATGGGAATGACATGACATGTGAATGATATGGCCATGATACGTTTAGGGATTATTGTTTTTTTAATTAAACAAAAATTTAAATTAATTTTGAGGGTAATAATGAGCTCAGCAAAGTTTAACAAGATTTCCCCACTTCTTTTATTTAACTCTTTTTTTTTTTTGGTGTAAGAACATGCATGTTAGATTATGCATGCACGTTATATATAGTTGCTTTGGGTTAATTATTAATTTAAAATAAAAATGCAAGACTACTATTTATTTTCCCAATAAATTAAAAATTACATTAAATAGTCACCACTGTAGTTTCTAGCAGTGAACTGCGTTTTATTATTAAGTATTATATATTAGTTGATTTTTTTTAAATATGTATAGTTTTTTATTAATTAAGAGAATATTTTTGAAAGCTTGATCTTCTACAGAGTTATTTGGTACATATTCTGTTTTGGGCAACAGAACATAGTCTTTTTGTATTTAAATTAAGTTAAACATGTATTTTTGATATCATTATTACAAAATCCTAGTTTTTTTTCTTAATTCTCTGTGTATTTTAAATTGTTTAACATTATGTTCAGGACTCACAATGGAGGAGAAAGTCATCAAACGCAACCAAGGTGGTCCCAACCTGACAAGCTGATGATATGCTGATGTTTATTTTCCATTTGAATTTTGTTTTTGTATTTTTAATTTTTTTAGTATTTTTAAATTATTTTAATTTAATAATATTTTTAAATAAAAATTATTTTAAAAAACAACCTATGTACTAATAATAAACTTATTCATGGGACTCTTTGCCAGGTATGAAAGTATACACGTGGCATCAGCAATTCTATTTTTCGCTGACAAGAACTGGTAGCTAAAAGGGGGATGAAAACATCCATGCACCCACGATTTAATATTTGATTGCTTGGGGAAAAAAAGAAAAATGTTTGAATAAAGAATTGAAGTGTGCACAAATTAACTTCTCCTCCATCTCCTCCGTCCACGAGGATGTTGTGTAGACACACAAGTGGGTTATATGTTTCTTTATGGGAGTTTGAATGGAAGGAAAATACCTGCGGTGTAACTAAATCAAGGCTCATTCATTTTTAAATTATATTTTTATATTTTATTTAATAATTTAAGTTTTTAGATAATATGATATTATAGTTTTGTTTACCTAGCAGTCACGAGTTCAAATCTTACCATCTCTAAAAAAATCAAGTACAAGATACTGTGAGAATGTACAAGTTTCAAGTTCAAAGTACTTTCACTTTCATTTGAAGAAATGTGTTAAAGAATAATATAAATCATATTCTAAAATATTATTTAATAACTTAAACTTTTAAATGAGATAATTATTTAACAAACATAGATTTCTCATTACAAGAAACAAAATTGTGTATATGGATGTATATATATGTGTGAAAAGATTGGGCTCACACAGAGCTAGGAGGGAAGCCCAATGGCCTATTACTCCAAAATTTAAATTAATCAAAGCTCATCGGATGTGAAAAGGCCGGGCCTTTATTCATTCGACCCATACAAAACCCAAACTTTAACGAGAATTGACTCGACGATGTCGTTTTATGTCCGGAAAACAGGCAGCTTGCAAAGAGTGAAGTGAAGCTCTCTCCATCTCTCTCTGCAATTCACATTCCCCTGTTCTTCCAATCTCCGCCAAAAAAATAAAGAAGAAAAAATGGGGCTAATCTGTCATAAGAGGAGCCTCAATTTCTTAAAAAACATAACAGTCTTAAAAACAAGAACCCAAAATTGTAAAGCCAGCAACTTTTGCTCCAAGACCCAAAACAACAGCAACATAGTCAACGAAATCACAACGTTTCTCAACCAAAAAAATTGGGAGTCTTTATTACCCTTAGTATCAAATAAGCTGAGCCCAGATGTTGTTCACTCAGTTATTACAAATCAGGTAAATGATCCTAAACGTTTGTTAGATTTCTTCAACTGGGTTCAGTTTCAAATGGGGTTCTCTCAGAAGTTACAGTCCTTTTCGATTCTTGCATTGATTTTATGCAATTCAAGGCTCTTTTCTAGGGCTGATAGTGTTGTAAGCCAAATGATAATGATGTCTAGTGGTGGATATTCAGAGATTTTGGATTCATTAATTAAGTCTTGTAAAGAGTTTGATTTTAATAATGGTAATGCAAACAGTAATAATTATGATCGTCGGGTAGTTTTTGAGTTGTTGATTGATGGGTATAAAAAGAAAGGGCTTTTTGATGAGGCTGTTAATTTTTTTTTGGGCGCGAAAAGGAATGGTTTTGTTGCTAGCTTGTTGTGTTGTAATGGGTTGTTGAGTGATTTGTTGAAAGCTAACAGATTGGAGTTGTTTTGGAGATTTTATAATGGGATGTTAGAGGCCAATGTGTTGCATGATGTCTATACTTACACTCATTTAATAAATGCACATTTTAGAGTAGGGAATGCTAAAGAGGGTAAACGCGTGCTGTTTGAAATGGAAGAGAAGGGCTGTAGTCCCAGTTTGGTTACTTACAATGTGGTGATTGGTGGGCTGTGTAGAGTTGGCGAGGTTGATGAAGCGTTCGAGTTGAAGAAGCTGATGGACAAGAAGGGTTTTTTCACGGATGTTTTTACTTACAGTATACTTATTGATGGGTTTGGTAAACAGAAGAGATGTGCTGAGGCAAAGTTGATATTGGAAGAGATGTTTAGCAAGGGTTTAAAACCTGACCACGTTGCCTACACTGCTTTGATTGATGGATTCATGAGACAAGGTGACAGCGGAGAAGCATTTCGGGTTAAGGAGGAGATGCTTGCTCGTGGAGTTAAATTGAATCTTTTTACGTATAATGCTCTCATTAAAGGGGTGTGTAAGTTTGGTGATATGGAGAAGGCAAATGCTCTTTTGAATGAAATGATTATGTTGGGAATAAAACCTGATACTCAGACTTATAATAATATGATTGAGGGATATTTGAAGGAACAGAATACATCACAGGTTAAAGAGTTATTGGCTGGCATGAAGAAGAGGAACTTGGTGCCCACTGCATACACTTGTGGCATGATAATCAATGGTCTATGTCGTCATGGGTCTATTGAAGATGCCAGTAGAGTGTTCGAGATTATGGTTTCTCTGGGAGTGAAACCAAATGCTGTATCTTACACAACTTTAATAAAAGGTCATGTTCAGGAAGGTAAATTTCAAGAGGCTGTGAGAATTTTAAAGGTAATGGATAATAAAGGGGTTCAACCTGATGTAATATGCTATAATTCTGTCATCATTGGCCTCTGTAAGGCCAGAAAAATGGAAGAAGCAAAGGTTTATTTGGTTGAAATGACTGAGAGGGGACTTAAGCCAAATGTGTATACCTATGGGGCTTTAATACATGGATATTGCAAGTTAGGGGATATGCAAGTAGCTGACAGATACTTCAAGGAGATGTTAGGTTGTGGTATAGCACCAAATGATGTTGTTTGCACAGCCCTGATCGATGGGCACTGCAAGGAGGGTAGCACTACGGAAGCCACTTCAATTTTTAGATGTATGCTAGGACAGGGAGGGCACCCAGATGTGCGGACTTACAGTGCCCTCATCCATGGTCTCTTGAGGAATGGGAAACTTCAAGAAGCAATGGAGCTGCTATCTGAATTTCTTGAAAAGGGATTGCTGCCTGATGTCTTTACCTACAACTCTATCATTTCTGGCTTTTGCAAGCAAGGTGGTATAGGGAAGGCTTTTCAACTTCATGAATACATGTGCCAAAAAGGCATCAATCCTAACATCGTTACTTACAATGCTTTGATCAATGGACTTTGCAAGGCAGGTGAGATTGAAAGAGCCAGGGAGCTGTTTGATGGAATTCCAGGGAAGGGTTTGGCTCATAATGCTGTGACGTATGCGACTATTATAGATGGGTATTGCAAATCTGGAAATCTAAGCAAGGCATTTCGGTTATTTGATGAGATGACATTGAAGGGGGTCCCACCTGATAGCTTTGTCTACAGTGCCCTTATTGATGGATGTCGCAAAGAAGGAAATACCGAAAGGGCCCTGTCCCTGTTCCTAGAATCAGTGCAGAAGGGCTTTGCTTCCACTTCTTCTTTCAATGCTTTGATGGATGGATTCTGCAAGTCTGGGAAGGTGATTGAAGCTAATCAGTTGCTGGAAGACATGGTCGATAAGCATGTCAAACCAGATCACGTGACTTACACAATTCTGATTGATTATCATTGCAAGACAGGTTTTCTGAAGGAAGCAGAGCAGTTCTTTGTTGATATGCAAAAGAGGAATCTGATGCCCAATACCTTAACTTATACAGCACTTTTAAGTGGATACAACATGGTGGGGCGCAGATCTGAGATGTTTGCTCTTTTTGATGAAATGATTGCAAAAGATATTGAACCTGATGGTGTTACCTGGAGTGTAATGATTGATGCTCATCTCAAAGAAGGTGACTATGTGAAAACTCTGAAGCTGGTGGATGACATGCTGAAGAAGGGTGGTAATGTGAGCAAAAATGTGTGTCATGTGCTAGTTGATGCATTGTGCAGAAAGGAACATACCTTTGAAGTGCTGAAGGCACTTGAGAAAATAGAAGAGAAAGGATTAAATCTCAGTCCTGCTGCTTGCTGCACTCTAGTACGCCGTTTTCACAAAGCAGGCGAAATGGACGGTGCAGCCAGGGTCTTAAAGAGCATGGTCAGATTCAAATGGGTCCCAGATTCCACTGAATTAAATGACTTAATCAATGAGGAACAAGACAGTACAAACTCTGAGAATACTGGTGACTTCTTAAAGCAAATGGCATGGGAAGTTGCTTACCAGGTGAGGGCCTGATTGCTTATAATTGGATGAGGGAATTGGAGTTGTAATCCTTCAAACAGTTTACTTCCTGTAGTTTCATGGGATTATGAATCTGAGCAACATTTTCCAGGAATTAAGTGATGGGCTTAGGCAGCAATGGTGGCAGCTAAGTCTCGTGTTCATACAATGTTGGGTTTCCTTGTGAACTAGTTATCAAGTCACATTGGAAGACTTGCAATCAATGCAACAATCGATACTAAAAAGGTGTAACAATAAATTTACACTATTCATCTTCGCTCGGAAGGTCACCAAAACAGGGTTTTGGTTGGAGAATTTGGAGAGAAAGGAATGCCAACTACAGACGTCATAGAGGGAAACTTAATACCTCGGGGATAGTCTACAGTTTGCCATGAGGTGCAGGCCCTCAGAATTTGAAATGGACCATCATTGGTTAGAAGTCAGGGCCTCAATCTCTCCACCAAGTAATGACTTGTATTCTTCATCTTAAATTGGATTATCTCCTTGTTTTGATTTTCTTTTTCTCTTTTTCTTGGAGATAAAACCAGAAGTGGTTTCTGGATTTCCACTACAGTTTTAATAATTCCGGTGTTTGAAATGGGCAAGCTATCGTTTTTTTTTTTTTTTTTTGCTGTAGGGATGCAAGCCGGTCCTTATAAGTTTAGTGTCTGTTATCTTGTTAACTTTGTTTCTAACAGGAAAATATTATTAAGAAAATTAGGCAGTGTAGGAATCTGACTACCTCCTGGCATGAAAAAATTTAGCCCAGCTCCCAAAACTTGCCTTGATAGGTTAATGATCTTAGATTCTTTGTTATCTTTTCTCTCTTCCATCTTATGGTAAACAGTGATTTTACTTGATGACTTTTCTGTTATCTCCATCTCTAAATAATTGAACTTCAATTGGAGCTGTGAAAATTTCATGTGCAAAAAAATGTATTTCTGTGAAATGATAAGGAAGTTTGCTTGTGCTGACAATTCGCCTCTGAAATTTGTCCTAACAACTGCTTTACTTGGAACAGGTGAAAGCAGAAAATAGCAAGTCAGCGGGATTGAATAAATGCATGAGGCATTGATTTGGTTTCAGTTGCCATTGACCAAGATAGCAGATTGAGGCTTGAAACAGGCTGCTATCACCTTCAGCCTCTGGCACTGGCTTCAAACATAAAAGCTTGCAGCAGAGGCACAGCTAAGATTCTGGCTGCGAAATCGAGCAGAGCAGCGCCAGGCAGAAGATGACCATGTTTTCAACTTCTGTTTGTCATGTCTTCCAGTTGTCTCTGTATTTGAGTTTACTAGGTTGTATACCCTATTGTATCTAATGAAGCTCTTCTGTATCTTTAAGGTCTAGACTTCAGCAATGTTCAAATTTTAATCTGATTCATCCGAGGTGCATTGCAGGGGCAGTAGTATTTTATTCCTTTTGGTATCCAGCTAAACAATAAAGAAACCTAGCGACCTGGAGGATACCTGCAAGGACAACGTTGTACTAATGTTTTGGTACTCGATGTATAAGCTATAATTATGAATAATTAACTATTTAAGAGTGTGGTTAAGATTGTTTTTTGATTAGAAATATATCAAAATGATATATTTTTTTATTTTTTAAAAATTATTTTTGATATATGAAAATGATTTAAAAATTTTAAATTTTTTTTAATTTAAAATAAATATTTTTTAATTTTTTTTTCAAAAACATTTACCAAACACAACATAAGACATGCTCTTGGACCTTTCTTCTCTCTCACCCTACTTACACGCCATTTTCTGCCCGACCTTCTTTCTCCAGTGGGATTCAGTAGAGGTATGTTGTGGCCAAATATGACTTTTCTGAAGCACGAGGAGTGGTGGAAAATGTCATCTAACCTATTCACCAGGTTTACTGCATTTGTAAATGGACAGCTTTCTACATTTGTGCTCAAGTTGTGTGTCAGGGCTGCCAAAATTCATGCTGCAATACTTCCCTATCTTTCTATCATTCATGAACAGAGCGGAGCCACCAGTCCATGTCTCAATTTGGAAGACAGGTCACACACAGACTCTTGCGAAGGGGACCAAGCTGGTCTTCTCACCCCAAACTACAAATGTCTAGCATGTCTAGTACGTAGATTAATAGAATATTTGATTTTCAACTCATAATGAGATATTTCAGAGAATAAATTATTCCATCTGATTGAGAGTTATTTCTTGATCTTAAGTAATTTCTTGACAGCAAAACCCACTCAAGTAATTTCTTGATCGTTTTCTTGAGTGCAATGATACACTGATACTCAGTTTTGGAGGAAGAACAACCGGGGTAACATGGAAACAACAATACAGTAACTTTACAGCATCATGTCAAAATTCTAATGAGTTAAAAAGATAAGGCTATGCAATAACTTTACAGCTATAACCTAGTATAATCCTGATTGGTAAAAAGAGTGTCAGCTTGAAGGGGAAAGTACCTATTTTTGGCTACCATATGCTCATGAAGATGGACGGTTGACCTAATCACCGCATCTTGCAATCGAATAAATTTTGTTCCCCCTCCCTTTTTTTTTTTACAATAAACCACTTTACAATAACTAGAATATGATACAGAAGTTGTCCCTTGATATGAATTGGGGAGTCCATTCACCGTCTTTCGGTAAAGAGTTTGCCTGTTAACATAATAACAAGCTCGCCGTCATCAATGGATGATCCTGATGCAAGCTGTAATGCTGTTTTACCTTCCCCATTCACAGCTCGTGGATCGGCCCCCCTGCATCATCAGATTTGTGAAAGGAAAACGATAAACATTAGGTATTGAAAAGATGGTAAATTCATCAAAACCATTTGCAAAGGGCTAATCTTGAGATAATTCGGTTACAACTTCAGTGGAATCAAGTTTGGCTCTAAAGAGTTCTGGTGATCATTTATTTCCAAGAGAACATGCATTCAATTTTCATGGCGTAATGTCATTTACTTGGGAAAAAAAACCATACATGAAAGTGTCCTAGGAAGAAAAGACTGCATATAAGGAAACGTTCTTCCCTCCTACATGAGGGAGGATAGTCTTTGGAGTGAAATATAATTGTGTAGGATTTTATCCGCAGAATCATTTCTGCAACCCAACCGGAGGTCTTCTGACATAATTATATGGTAGCTGGTCAAGCAAAGTAAGAAGTATTGAGATTCTAAATGAATCTTCTACTAATGTCACTTGATCTTAAAACTAAATGTCCGAGGAGCTGTAAGAAATGCAGAGAAAACAGAAATAATAGCACTAACAACAACTATATTAGATGACTGTATGTTAAACAAATAAATGTATTTTTGCAATTCCTTTTTCTTGTTTCATGACACTTCACATTCAATGAAATTATCTGACCTTGTATTCATGTCGTTGCTTCCCTGTCCAGACATCATATCAAGCTATCGACATTAGTGCTTACAAAACAAGACACTGATAACTATCCAAATCTATGCTTCAATTGTAGGAAGCTGTTTTTTGGTGGTACTGGAAGACCTTGACATTCTTGTTCACTCCTATAAAGATCTCAGCCGGATCTTCAAGATATTTGGTACAAGCCATTTCTTGGTACAATGTAAAAGTCTTTGGCTTGCAACCAAAATGGTGGAAAGTTCAAAAATGCCGTGAGGACTTTCTGAATTCTCCCTCCAGAGTTCAAAACCATACTTCAAAGCCATTATAAGCTATAACTAGTTAATGGCCTTGTATCAAAATGTTCAGTGCTTGGAGCATTATAAAGGAAAGGAAGACGAGGCGAAAAAAACATAAAATCTCATAAGATAAGGACTTAGAGAGATCAAGGAGAAATGATAGCCTCCAACATGATTAAGTTCAGATAAACCCAGAAAACTATTGACAAAAATCTAATATAACATAATACGCTACATGGATGCTTGCCCACATATTCACAGTTTTACACTATCAAATTCCTTTCCCCCACAATAAAAATAGCAAGCAAGAATTTTAATCATGCATAGAAAGACAAATTTTGGCAGGGAAGTTCAAGAAGCTAGCAGCTTAGCACCGGATGAAAAACTTTCCATATTACAGAACTACCTTAAATAACCCAAGTACAGTGTATACTTTTACCAAGTTAAGAGAAAAGCACAAGGAAGATGCAATAGATTTTTCCAGAACAAGATTAACTACAAATTTTTGCTAGTTACGACATTGAAAGTAAAGGCTGGAGAAAAGAAAGAACTACCTCCTAAGAAGCAATTTTGCAATAGGATATATCTTGCTGATGATACAATAGTGCAGTGCTGTATGACCTTTTGAATCAGAAGCATTTATATTTGCACCATATTGTAGGAGTAGTTCTACCATGCCATTGTCAGCTGTTAGGCAGGCAAGGTGAAGCAAAGGACAGCCATCAGAAATTTCCTTTATGAGCTGGTCCTCACTTCTATTTAATGACTTCAGATTGCTTGCTGATAGCTTGTTCAAAAAATCACCTGCAAAGCAATCAAACTTGAGATCAAGGTTTTCCAGTTCTTCCAATCACATTGGCCATAGTTAAGGACGTACTAAATGATGCTTGTCCATGGATGGCATTGACATCTGTCCCAGAGCAGACAACATGGCGGTAAACTCCTTTCTTGTCATTAGCAAGGATGCTTTCCCACATCTGTTGCGCCACTGGGTGTTGATTGTCCCTTAGCTTGCATACAAAAAGTTTTTGTTCATACTGCATTACAGGAAAACTATCAGATCGAGTCCAAAAATGACAATCTTCTGGCTTATCACGACTAACCTACACTTACTCCCTAACGAGACATTCCAATCAATAAGCCAAAAACAATTGACAAGGTAAATAGCAGGGCAAATAACAGGAATTGGATGGACATACATGCCTAAAGTAAAGAGTAAAACACTGCAAATTCAGGGTGCATATCAGAGGAAGTTGCAAAATGTGTTGATCTTTAAAATTAGGAATTTTAACATGCATTCTTGCCTTCTGTGAGCAAATGGTTTTCTTATCATGAATGTAGGTGACAAAAAGCAATCATCTGAATGGGTAAGGAAGAGGCTGAAAAGCCAAATTGTTTGAAGGAGGTCAGAAAGACAAATCATGAGGATGCCAAAGAATTTTTTTAATTCTTGACATATATTCGCAACTGCTGAAGCAAGAAATGGAATCATGATCAAGTCACTTTATGCGAGGTAATAACTATTCCCAAGGCACCAGCATGTCTTGACTAGGAAGAAACAAACTGAAAACTAAATTACCACACTAACTAAACTTCTAAACACAGACACGTAGATGCATGATCCCCTGAAGGGACCATACAGCCTCGGGCCCACGCTTCCAGTTAAATGCTTAAAGAGTATTATGATGATTAGATTAGGTGCCAAAGACCATCAACAGACTGCTACTGTTGTAAGAGAATCCACATATGAGACAGCTCAGTACCTATGCCTTTCTTATCTGTATCCTCGCTGCGAGCAAATCTCATTCAAATCTTTCACCATTATTTTTGTTGTCTCCTTACTTCGAGAAAAGTATCTAAGAGGCTTCATATCCCACCTTTAGACCAAGAACTGGGTCTATTCCCACCCATTCCCAAGTTACGCCCATAGATTAGCTACAGGCATTCATTACAGAACTAAGAGTGTGAGAATGGTATGAATATCTATTAGTTCCTAAGGTTCTAGAAGCATTATGATAAATGACCAATTAGTCTACTGAAAAATTCCAATTCTTTTTCATTCTACAAAAAAGAATCCATCTCTGGTTCAAAAATATATTAGACATGTTCTCTTTTCAGAATGAAAGTCATCTAGGGAGCAAGAGAAAAATGTCTCATTGTCACAATCTCTACTGATTGGTTGGGACTTTCCTCAAGGCCTAGGTGATATAATGCGAGTTGCAGTTCAAGACTGGGGAAATAAACATGAGATGTCCAAAAGAAATGGAATTATTCAGAGCAATACCTTCGCATGAATAAACTGCTCCTTCACTGTGATAGGATCATCTTGATCGGGTTTCCTGATGCGGAACTGCTTGTATCTATCAGATTTAGAAAATCTATGCCACAAAAACTTCCAAAGTATTAGTATTGAAAAAAGGAAAAAGAAAAGAAAACACAACAGTTTAAAGCATATCAAATTTCTGCATTACTGACCCCTTGGGTACTTCATCAGAAGTAGAGCTTGTTGGATGCAACAACTCCTCCCAAATTGTGTTCGCACAGTAATTCCCCAGTGACTGAAACAAGTTTAAGATAGATGGATCCCACACTTTTACATCAAGTGTTAGCGATCGTACCTGCATTGAAGGATTACCACGATACAACATGAATGTGTAAAAAGAAGGAAGCACAGAGCAAAATACCACAAGTGTAAATATACTCAAACATCAGGCCAAGCTCAAATAAAAAGAAAGCAAATAAAACAGAAATACATCAAACAATTATAAAAGACCTGGATTCTTCTCTCTCAACACACCCAAATTCATATATTAACAACTGTAACAGTGACAGACTCTACATGATGTGAAAGTTTATTCACCATTTTCTTCTTATTTTAGATCATAATTGCATGACTTTACCGAAGTACCTTAATGCCTGGCTGTAAAGTTCGTCAACTCACAGATATATATTACTCCCTACACAGAGAGAGATAGAGGGAATTGTATGGAATAGGAGTTAAGTTCAAACACACTACGAAAACAGAGCAAAGACTTGTCCATTTAGTTTCAGGTTTAATGTAAGTATATTTAAGACTGTAAAGGCACCTCCAGGAACACATTATAATTGCATGTAGACTATTGTTCACACAGAAGAATGCAAATATTTCGTCAGTAATGATCTCAATTTTCCAACGAAAATATCACTAGCAGCCTCAATTATAGATCAACCAAGACATTCAGGACCACTAAAAAGTAACAGTTAAATGAATCAGCAGTTTAGTCCCCTCAAAGTTATTAAGAGAGGGAGTGGTATAGAACGGAGTGGTAAAATGTACACAGTAAGAAAAGTGAAGCAAGAACTGATTTTATTTTCGTTTCACTTTTGATACAAGTAGATAGACTATCTATAAAAAGTAAAGGCATATCCAGGAACACAATATAATTGCAAGTGGACTTTTGCACAAGCAGAGGAATAAAGTATTTTCTCAGTGCTGATCTTAATTTTCAAATGAGAATATCACTGGCAGCCTCAATTATAGATCAACTAGGACATCAGCACCACAAAAATATAACAGTTAAACAGATCTACGATCTAGTACCCCTACAGAAGTTAGTGATATCTTGCTTACATGCCCTAACCACCTTACTCCTCTTAGAGAGAGGTTGTATGGAAAAGGAGTCAAGTGTATACACAGTGTCGGAAGAATAAAGCAAGGATTCATTTGATCTAGGTCAATTTTGATCTACGGGTATTTAACAGTGGTGGCTTGTGCATAAACTTGAGAGTTGGTGAGGTAAACTGGTAAGCAGAAGCACAGTTTTCTTTTAGTACATGTGGACGCAAGCATGTCCCACTCATTCATGTTTGTCTGTGCTTCTTGTGAAACATTACTTTGAAAAACAACGCTCCTAAGGTTCATGTCTTAGGTTCCAGAGAAAAGCATAAATTTCCTAATTCTTATCTGAAACTTCCATTCAAAAACAATGAAACAAACATGATCAAGCATTGATAAATTACCTTTGATATATGCACCCCAAGATTGCGATGAACACCAGAGCATTCAATGCATATAAGAATACCAAGGTTTAAGGATGCCCAGTCTGGTTCAGGTGCACTACAATCAGCACATTTGTCATTCCCAGGCACTCTTCTTAACACATCAATTGGCTTTTCAATTTTTATGCTGTAATCTTGTCGTCGTAAACTTCTGGTTGAATGTAAATGACTTTCAGTATCAAATGTGAACTCCTCAATCTCTGTCTGATCAGGAGAATCTAAGAATGAGCCACTCTCACTAACAGAGTGATGGTCACCACTTCCCATTGGACTAGAAGAAAGAAACTGACAGATAAATGGGCCATGGTCATTAATATATACATCGTTACAAAAGATACAGAGTACTGAAATAACTGTAGACATTTACTCTTTCAGTTATCTGGGAACTCAATAACGAAGTGATCACCCCATTTATCTTTTCAATCCAGTCCATTTGGTCCAGAGCATTCTCTGCCTGCATTAAAATCTAATACAATTGAGAACCTTTAGAAACTTTAACCTATTTCTCAAATTTACAAACTCATTCCTGTTTGTAATTTGCAGCAGGAAGGAGAATTTTTTTTTTCTTTTCCTGGTTATTTTTATATTCAACAGTCAATATCCAAGTTACATGTTTGAACTGCATTTCGATGACAAACCTGCAAAGTGTAGACTTTCATTGGTGAAATAATTCTGAAGCAGAATCTTAAATCTGATTGATCTGCATCAACCTTTATTGTTGATGTCAAAAGGTTCACAGTGTGACGTGCAACAGATTTTTCATCATGCACACCACCATGGTAGTGAGAAGAAAGCCACCGACTCAACAATCCGTGACCATTTTCAGAAGAACAATTTCTCTGTACTGCAGATTGACTCCCACCTGACTGAAATAGGGCAGTGCATAACATCCAGTGAACAGATATCAGACTCTAAAAGAGGTGTATAATTGACAGCTCTCAACATTACAGGCTATATTCCAGTGAATGGCTTACGGATGACCAGTTGAATGGTTTGCGATAGTAGTAAAGCATTCCTCGATTATCAAGAACAAAAAACCTTCTTTTCCAATCACCTCTCAAATTTGAGGAACGCTTTGATAGATATCCTTGTCGAATGCTTTGAACCTGTATAATTGTAGTCTTAGCTAGTCATACAAGCAGAGATACCATGAGGATGAAGTAATTGTGGGAAGAAGGCAAAATTGTAGACAAAATCGTGTTGAAGGGAGCTACACTTGCGAACTACCTTCCCCTTAGCAGCAGATTGCATAACCTCCTCTATCACTTTTTGTGAACTCCTAGCAGCAGGCCGCATGCTATCTTCACGAGGAGAACTGAAAATGCTGTTTACAGAATGCCTACTTTCTTGATCAATATGCTTCATGAACTCTTGCATCCTTTCATGAAGGGATACTTGTTCATAGTTGGAGCATTCTCTACACTGTTGTGCATAAGCCAAGACCTATAACATAACACATATTGTTTCAACTAGGAGAATTTAAATGGTCAGGCTACAAATATGAAGCAGCTAACTTCTGCAACAAGGAAAGACATTCAAAGAAGAGGACAAGAAAGAATGTTCTGGCTTAATCAGATTATTGGATACAGGAAGTTAGAACCTCATGTAGGAGGCAGGCCATAAAATTAACCTTATGAAAAATTCTATTAATTGAAAGTCAGTCCCCTCTATAAGTGGAGCAGAATAGGTCAATTATTGGTGGAGTCAAAAGACAGTGCTTAATTGGTATACCTCAATTTCAAGCAACCCTTCATAAATCAGACATTAAGGGCTTTACCCTTTCTATTCATGTTGCTTGACCAGAAACTTTTATATTCTCCTCTCTTAAACAGTCCTAAAGGTGTCCCAGATGGCATAGACAATCTTTTGTTTACATGGTCATTCAGATCTTCTTAAATATGTGTTGAATGATGGGAATGATGATTATAAGATCTTGTATTTTTCTTCGAAAAATGCCTTTTCAACCACATAAAAAAGAAAAAGAAAGGAAAAAAGGACAACTCCTCGATACAAGAATTAAGGACTTGAGAAATTGTTTTTGAAAAGAAAAATATGCTTTCTGGGGAAACTGAACTGATTTTTTAACAGTACACTTTTGTGAGGGAACAATTAGAATTAAAGAGGACCTGGTTAATGAAAGGCTCCATCTGGTGCAACAGCTCATATCCCTGAAACAATCGGGAATTCAAAGTCAACAACATACAAATTCGAGAATGAATTCACCCTTAATATCATCACATGATCACTGAGGTACCTGCTTGAAGAATCGAAGATGAGCATCCATTGTTCCACTAACAGCCTCTAGAAACTCAAATCTCCTCTTGGCCTCAACAACAGAAAGAGCACTAATCTGGAGATAGAAAATCATGTAGTATTTTCAATCCAAACTGCTTGTTGAAAATTTATAGGATCCATGTTCCTTGGTTGTGTAAACTTACCAAATTAAAGCGTGCTTGCTCAAAAGAGGACCTTGCATTGTGCAGTTCCTGGAACGGTCTCTCTACCAAATTAGATTTAAATTGATGGTTACCTATGATTAACTACCTGAACAACCTACACGCAAAACTAGATGGTGCTTTAGCATTAGAAGTCAGATGCTATGGATTGTACCTCCTCTATAGCAGAAGCTACATCCATCCTAGTACTCTTCCTCAATGAAAGAAACTTTTCACGCGCCTGCAGCACAACATCAAATTGAAACTCAATTTTGTCATGATTAAGTATATATTGGGTAACACAATACTCAAAAATTGAAGTATATTAACCATATATAATTACTCATGCAGAAGAGCCCTCTTCAGAAAGGAAAAGAAAAGAAAAGAAATCCTAGCAACATTCTGAATAGAAACGAAAAACCATTCTATGAAAACAAGGAGATAAAAACTGATCTGAAAGAAATTAGTGAGTGTAGAACTAGAAGATGATAATGATGTATTATTATTAGCTTTATTGATATGATTATTATTGGATAAAGAAGAATATATAATCGAGAGATTGAGAACCTAAACATGAGGTGGACTTGGATTACAGGTTGCATATAAATCAATCAACTCTGATGTCCCTTTTCTATGAGTTTTTTCTTTCTCATTTTGGATATAAGGATTGAGAACCTAAACATGAGGTGGACTTGGATTACAGGTTGCATAAATCAATCAACTCTAATGTCCCTTTTCTATGAGTTTTTTCTTTCTCATTTTGGATATAAGGATTGAGAACCTAAACATGAGGTGGACTTGGATTACAGGTTGCATAAATCAATCAACTCTAATGTCCCTTTTCTATGAGTTTTTTCTTTCTCATTTTGGATATAAGGATTGAGAACCTAAACATGAGATGGACTTGGATTACAGGTTGCATAAATCAATCAACTCTGATGTCCCTTTTCTATGAGTTTTTTCTTTCTCATTTTGGATATAAACAGCATCCACCACGAGACCTTTCCCCTACAACTATCAGTATATTTTTCCCCTGTATTGGTCTTTCAAGTCCAAGGGATATGAGTTCATCTTCCAGAAAAAACAGAGCAAATGAATCCATAAGGCAGATGGGAAAGGTACACTATGAGGAAATCTATTATGAAGGGCATTTATTACTACGACCATATTTGTAATTATTTCCATGCTTGTACATAAAATACTTCGAAATTCTGAATTTCACAATTGCTGCTTCCATAAGCTTTCTTAGAACCTGGATGTGTAAATATCTATATGCATGCTAAACATATGCATCTACTGGGAAATCAATATCACCAAAAATTGAGGGATATTGGTAAATAATTTACTCAAGTTTTCTTTTCTATTTGATGATTCTTGGGTTAATCTTGTTAATATCTTTGTACCACACAATTTCTCCTCGACATTTAGAAAGGAAACCAGAAAAACATGTTTTGAAATGTTAGTGTGCATTCACAATGCCTTTGTGCAAAAACAACATTTGAATATGACCCAATCAGGAATGAAAATGTAATCACGAATGATGAAGGCCATCACAATGACAGCAGAATTACATTAAATTTAGAGAACGAAAATCACAATAAGTTGCAACAGAGGTTATCAGCAAACAAGACATGGAATTTACATGCATACATGCATACCTTCAAAGTTATATCACATAGTATTAGATGAACAACCCACCTGATCAAACATCATGGAAGCCTTGTCAAAACGTTTCCGTGCTTCCTGCAACAATAAAAGATTAACTGCAGCTAAGTAAGGGTTACTTAGAGAGAAGTCCAAGATTGTTCTCAGAGCTTAGATGATAGTCAATGAAAAATGGATATATATCTGATTATATATAATGAGCACACTATAGTTTCAACAAATAAACAATTTAGTCAGTGTATAAGGAATTCTTCTTACGCAACAGTTTTATGGAGTCCAAACTTGCAGGCATTGACTTTTTTATACAAAGAAAGGACCTATTTGACAGGAAATACAAAGTACCTTGATGTCTTGCAGATCGAAATTAACAAAGTGCTGCAACTTCTCATTTAGCATGTGCTCCACCTGAGAAGGCCAATTTCAAATGGTGGTACAGCAAAACACTTAAAACAGTTCCCATATTCTGTATTTAAATGGACAAAATGAAAAATATATCTAGCAAGTTCAGGAAGCATCCAAAAACCGTGTTATAAATTGTCTACCTGTGATCGAAGAGCTTCCTTGTATGTACCAATTTCTCTCAACATGATTGTGAATTTGTTCATAACAGGACCTAAGGATGACCAAAAAAACACAGTACTAAGTTATGAACAGCTAACGCATTGAGTTGTTTATTAGGTCCCTTAGATTTTTTAATTTACTTGATAGAATAGGTCCCTTAAATCTTACATATACCAGAATAAAAGAAATTATGGTAAATATAGGCTGCACAACAAAATGCATGTAATAACAGAAATTATGGTAATGATAAAATACATGTAACAGTCTGCACAACAATGCATGTTGCTTCATCTTGACTGGCCAAGAGATAATGTGATTTGAGTATATTTCGTGCTCTGAGGAAAAAGAAACCGAATCAAAACTCAGGACTGGTTTTTCATAAAGCTAATGTGATTTTTTAGCATTGATCTTGTCATGAAATTGATTCAATATTAAGCTAGGCCCAATTACAGCTTACCTTGGATAGGTATCACTTATTTATGCCCTAAACTAATAATAAAATAATGTATTCCAGTTCAAAATGCATGTATGCGACAAATGAACAGAAAAATTTGACATGCCACACGAGCATTTGGAACATACTATGGAACAAGAACAAGTTACACCAGTGATTAACTTCACGTCATATCAGGATAAAAATAAGGGACGATTTCAGTTGGAGGGAGATGTTGAATTTCAAATGCAAGTCAGTCCACATACTTCAGAGCCAGTAACCATGTATGTTTCTATCCATCAAAGTTACAAGACAAGCAGTTCACTCAACTGGGGCAATAACTAACTCTCTACATTGAAACACAAGCAGAGTTACAGGCAGAGCATTACTCTTATCCAGCAACATAAAAAGCAACAAAAAATTCACTTGATAAGCAAAAACAGAAAACGTGGATATTACCTCCAAAAGCAAGACAAATAGGATCATTATGTCCTCCTCCAAAAGTTTCAAGCGCGCTCGCAAAAGCAATATCCCCATCATATCCTTCTCCTAGCCCTTCTCTGCAAATTTCAACAAAC
Organism: Salix brachista; assembly: GCA_009078335.1. Lineage (NCBI taxonomy): Eukaryota > Viridiplantae > Streptophyta > Magnoliopsida > Malpighiales > Salicaceae > Salix > Salix brachista. The sequence goes on from CM018586.1 coordinate 16,131,784, forward strand.
ACAACATTAAGTAACATTTTCGACATCACAGAATAAGCTCGACATTATACGAACGACAACTTAGACTTACGAGTACTTTCGACATCCTTTGTAGAACTTCAAACACCTCCCTCGTAATGCCTCCGCGCTTTCTTCCATGCATTGCATCTATTTTCACACCAATTAGCTGCAAATTAACCATAATCCAAACACACGCACACATATACTTCAAAAAAATAAAATGTGCATAAATTGTTCACGTGCAAAATCTACAATAAAAAACTTAATGCTAAATAATTACAAACTATTAACTAATAAGCTAGTTTAGCATTTGGAATAATAATTTCTTGTCCGCCAGCTAAAATTAATGCAAAAATGAAAATGTTTAAGAAAAAAACTGCGTTCAAAATGCCATCAATGCATTGTGGAATTCGTGGAGATTAATCGGATCAGAAACGGGAAGTTTCTGTTCAGGATATCGGAGACGAAACAAAAAGAAGAGAGAAACCTGTTGCCGAAACATCGGCGAATCGTCGAGTTTAGAGAACTGCATTTTTATTTATTAATATATTTTTTTGAGGATTTTATGCAATAATAATTCAAAATTCTTCTTCTTCCTTGCTTGTTCTGTCGTTTTAGCTTTTGAATGTGTGCGTAGAGAGAGAGAGGAGGGGAGGAGACAGCTCCTTTTTCTTTTTTACTAAAAAAGAAGGAGATAATGTGTGTAGTTGATTAACGGGCGCAATCGATGGAATGTTTGCGTTGATGAGAGAGATGGATTTATCAAAGCAGCCTTCTTTTTTGGCGAACTTTAATGGCTGTCTCTCAAAAACAGCGCCCCCGCCCTTTGTTTTCGCTCCCTCTAAACAAAATGTAGACCTCTCATTTTCGTCCCTTCTTTGTATCAATTTAGCTAACGAGTCCCTTCATGCAGAATATTTGGTCCTATAATAATATCACATTTTGTCAGTTTCACCTGATGAGAATCCATTGCATGTTAGGGGCCTGTTTGGCTGGCACTGTATTTTGTATTACGTTTCAAAATATTTTTGAAAAAAATTAAATATTTTTATTTTTATTTGTTTTGGTATTTTATTGAATATCCATTTAAAAATAAATACTAAAACTAAAAACAAAAATAATTATTTAGAATTGTCTATAGAAATCACCTTATTTTTTTGCTTGTCCGGAAACTAAAATACCATTTGTTTTAGTGTTTTAAAAAATTAATTTTTATATTATTTTAATATATTAATATAAAAAATAAGTTTTAGAAACATAAAAATCTTAGATGACCAATTTAAGCCTCGTGAAAAAGAACAAGGCCCTCTTCCATAATCTACTTTGGCAAAATGCATTTATAGGCCCTCTTCCATAATATACTTCACCAAAATGCTTGTTTGACAATAGAGGTGATAAAAAAAACTGAAAACTGATTAAACTGAAAAACTGATTAAAAAGCTTAAAAAAACTGAAAAGCTTAAAAAAAATAACCGAGATTTTTTTTTGATTAAATCGATTAGATTTAAAATAAAAAAAAACTTTCAGTCCGGTTTTGGTTTTTTAAGTAAAAACCAATAAATCAAAACTTAATTGGTTCAAATTAAAAAAAAAATGCTATAAATGTTTTTAATTCTTTCAATTCAGTTCTTTTTTTTTTGTTTACTTTCATTTGGTTAAATAAAAGAAGGAACAACTTGATTAAAGTATCTAAAAAAACTTTAAAAAACCAAAACTATTTTTCAGCTTTTTTTGTTAAAAAACCGAATCAAAACCGGTCAGTTTTTTTTTATAAAACACCGAATCAAAACCGGTCAGATTAAACCAAATCTAGTTTGGTTTTTTTTAATTTGATTGTTTTTATTAATAAATACTGGAATCGAAAATGCTCCTCTGTAATTAATTCTACTTTATCATTTATGAAGTTAGCTTGGGAAAGCCGCTAGATAAGCGTTCCTAAAAATCTTGATTGTTTTTAGATTGTTTTAGTATATTAATATTAAAATAAATTTTTAAAAAATATATATTATTTAAAATATTTTCAATTAGAAATCATTTTAAAAACTATCAAAATACAAAACATATTAGCAAAGTTGTCCAAGCAGGCAAGGCAAAGAATTAAAGACTGTCGAGGTAGGATTTTAACGAAATGATACCACCAACGTAAACTATGGAATCTCATTTCAGACAGTAAAATAATAAAGGCACAACCATGCCGCCCTGTTCACCTAGTTTATCAGAGTTTGGAAATAAATAAGCACAAAATTTTTATCAATCCCAAAATTCAAAAGGAATCGTCAAAACTAACTACAATCCCTCAGCTGACCTGACTACGAAATGAATACACCCAGTGCCTCGAAAAGAAATCTCTCTATCTCCCTCATTCTCTTTGGTTGGGGAGGAGGTGTCTAATCAATGCTTCGTCTACAGAACTCATCGCCAGAGCCTACTTATGAAACCCTTCTTGTCCTTCTTCATCCTGTTTTCTAGAGATGGGAAATCAATACAGTTATAGGCAAGATCAAGAACAATAGGATTTCGAGGTGTTGATTGGAAAGCTGGAGGAAAGACTTCGATGCGCGGTACGCTTTTGACGTTCGGTTCCCCAACTGCTGATTCGTAGACATCAAGTTTCTCAAGGAGGAATTTCTCCACCTGGTACCACTCAAATCAACATCAACCAAGATCAGACATGCACAAGCAGGAGCTGAAGTGACTCCCTTAAATTATTCATACATTATATAATGATCAAACATTATATAATGACAGCAGACAAATAGAAGCACTAAAGTAAACGACAAGCTATAAGGATAATAATAAGGTGAATCCGTATTAGAACAAACTAACTGATTAGAATTTATAATTTATTCATGACATAATATATCAACTTTATAGGTGGTCAGGATAGCTTAAAAGTATTTGCAGATATTAATGCAAAGCTTATACCAGAGAATCTGTCTATAGAAACCAACAAAGAACTTAGAGCATCCTTGTCCAGTACTTGGCTAATGTATGGTAAATCAACATAAGGTGCAAGAGATGAGAAGCTGACAAATGATGTGATATAATCCATCCTGTATGCCAGCTTATTCTCTTTTAGTACACAATTAAATTAAAGAATAAAGAATAATGGTCCTTGTCTGTTCTAAGAGAAGCTAAAGGGAAAAACAAAGCCCAGATGGTTACCTTCTTGTCCACTCCACTGAGTGATATCGTAGAAACTTTCTTTGAAAGATTCTCTGAAACCTTCTCATGCTCCATGATCCCAGTGGCATGCTCTATGCAACTGTTAGCTCTGCACTCGTTGTATAGTGTTTTCAACTCTTTGATCGTTACCTGTAATACAAAATCATTAACAGTCCAAGACAAATATTTGGCATGCCATACAGCTTGCAAGTCATGAATCAAGTTCACACCAAGAAAGCATCAACAAGAGAATGTTCGATATGGTACAAAGCAACTGAAAAAACAACAACATAATTGTAAAGGATTGCCCGAAATTTTAGCATCCTTTCTTTAGGCTACATCACCTCATCAGTGCCTGCCACAGTTTGGAATTTCTTTAGGGCATTCTCAGCAAGGGATCGAGCATGGCAGTATAATACATATGCTTCTGTTCGTTTTCCAGCTGAACTGTATGATTTTGCCAAGTAGAAGCACCTGCAAAGGAGATGTAAGATTAAAGACTCTAAACCTGGCAAGGAAAAATTGGTTGGCTTTTAGAGAACCAACTTCAATTGTTTAATTCTGATAAGCAGGAATGTAACCATTGATATGCACTGTGAAGGGCAAAATCACGCAAGAATGTAAGAAAAGATCATTGGGAAAGCAAAGTATGATAAAAGTTGATGAATATGGGAGGGTAAGATATCTAGCCATCAAGTGATTTCTTGAATAGCACTTATAACGCTCCCAAACATGAAAGGGGCTATCAAAAGATTCGTTCTTGATAGAACAATTAGTTGGGGAAAAAATGCAAGTGAAGCAGCAAAAAAAAACTATCTAATGAATCGGTATAGATTTCAGATCCCAACCTCTGTGCTCGGAAAGCTGTACTTCGAATAACACAGTCTTCAGCAAATGCTACTTCTTCAGGTTTTCGGTCCCTTCCAGAACTAACTAAATCAGAAAGGTCAGCTGTATTCTGCCAAACATAACATTAATAGAAACACAAAAGGTTAGTTATTTCACAGAGGTATTGGCAAATTTTTGTATTCAGCAGCAGTTCAAATGAATCCTTAAAAGAAAATACATGTTGGAAACACGGACATAAGGAAAGATTGCTAACCTGTAATAAAAGATCATGCAAGCGAACAAGCTCTTCTGGCTTGGTAACTTTCTCATTTTTGTCATCTCGGCGCCTGGTAAGTTTACTCTTGGCAATGCTAACCAACAATTGGTTACGCTCAATGGTACGCTGTCCTAGTACAGCACTAACAGCTTTATCAAGCCCATTTAACTCATCTTTGACACTGTCAGCATTGCCAGCACTGACCTAAAAAATAGTGTAAAAAAGTCAAGAATGGAGGATAGGAACATAAAATGATTAACAAAACTAAGTCTACAAAAATATTTTAAAAACCAACCAAAATTATGGTGGTACAAGCAGGAAAAAAGATGGAAAATGATTATAAAAAATTGGCTGAACTTCCACACCAAGTCACTGCGAATGAAGCTCCTAGCCTCGTGATATGCTGTAAAAATTTTGTCAAAGACTGCTAATTTTTTCTCAGCTGGGAGTGAATCTGCTGCAGGACCATGCAAATCCTTCTCCAATTCTTGTGCTGAAATAATCATCAGAAAAAAATATAGTTTCAGGCTCTGTTGGCATAAAAATTGAGTGAGAGGGAAAAGTGGCCAGCAAGTTATGAGCATTCAATCAACTTCTTGATAAATATCAGTCAACTGCAACACAAAGGACAGACAGAATCCATCTCACTAATGAAATTGGTGAAATCGAGGTATGTCACATAGAGATCCATCTCTCAATAAATTTAAGAAAAATTATAATAATCTGAACTGGTAACAAGTCAGTATATTAACAATATGAACTGCTAACAAGTCAGTATATTAACGCATCTCACCAGCAGAGAGTAAACTATTTGCCATATTTTGTCATCACCATGTTGAATCATACATTCCCATTCAAAGATACACATGAACAGAATATATCAATCAACAACCAGTTCATAAAATTTAGAGAGAAACAGTTTATAAATTTTGGAGATGAGAATGAGAATCATTAAGAGAGAGAGAGAGAGAGAGAGATAGCATAGTGACCATCCTTGTAATTTGTTCAAGAGCTGTGAAAAGAGAAGATTTCATAGTAGATATGGGTTTTTGCTATAAAAAAAATACAGGAGGTGATTACACACCCACCACAAATATAGTACTCCACGATAATATTCCCACCTAAAGTTTTACTCGTAGAAATAAAATGTGAACCTTTTAAAATGGCAACCCGAGTTTTTGCATTTGAAATTGGAAATCTGTGACCAAGCCAATGAAACTCTGTCAGGGATGCAGCCTGTTGAGATCTTGCTTCAGCCATAGCAGCCTACAAAACAGCACAGAGCATTCTTAAATGCAAGAATGAAAATAACAAAATAAATATTCATAATATATTCCTCAAGTCAAACTATAGAATAGACAAAAAAAAAAGAGTTTAGAAATTCAATAGCCACCGAGTAACATAATGTGTATAGTAAAGGCTAGATTGAAATTGGTCTTAGATAAAAAGAAAACATTCTGAAGACACTAAATGTAGGAGAACAAAATACAGGAGACACAAAAAGAAAACAGTATGTCATGGACACAAATTCTGGTAAAAGATGGAATCTCACCTCCAATTTTGCTTTGAAAAGGTCTAGCGCGGGACCATCCATCTCACCAATTTGTAAGAGATCAGAAGTTTTCAGATTTGACTCGCCAATTTTGTGCCTGCAGTATCTAATACTAGGTTCCAGCTCCTCAACACGCTCACGGCACAAAACTTGATTCTCTAAAGCTCCATATTTCCCCAGTTCCTCATAAACCGCTCTATACAAAATATTAAGCTAGTCAAGAACCATATTCAATATACAAGCCAAATACTTATTTACCAAGCACTGAACAAATATTTTTATACTTCGGAACTATTCAATGAGAGGAATTTGGTCTGAGGAAGCGATACTCCACATCAAAATGTTAGCCATCATTGAAAGTGTCAATGTTTTAAGGGGACAGTAATTATTGCATCCACACTTAAAAATTTAATAGTGATGTTTCAAATATTATTTTTCTGTTAGATTAATTTTGATATAAAAAAAGCATGACAGGCAATATATCAAACAGACAAAAACTCAATGTTCACTATTTGAAGTGGATAATTTTGATATCAAAACAGGCACGAGGACAGACATAGCAGGATAGAGAGGTTACTGAACTTGAGTGCACAGAATTGTGTCTTTAGAGCATAGCTACCATATACAAAACTACAATCCCTTCAAGAACCAGCGCAGGAAGTACATGGCTGGCCAATGGCCCTTTTTCCAAGAAACATTTATTGACAAGGAGAAACACTGGAGATGTTATTACAGTGTGAAAACAGTAGTGATATTGATTAAATATGATAAAGATGAGAATAACCTAGCACTTATGAAATTCTTCAACGCAGTGTCCCAATTCCGATCTTGTTCAAACAACAGAAGCCCATTCATATATGATGCGTAGGCCTACAAATCAATCACAAAGCATTGTTAAGATCTCATTCATAATTAAAAGACCTACATAGCTCCATCAGTTACTTTTTAAATATTTGAGTTCACATAAGCAGCACGTTGATAGCTAGATAACATGTTCATAATCCCATAAGCACAGTTTGCATACTCTAGTTTGGAAAAAGGTCAAACTTATGCAAACAGGCACAAAAGATTGGCGACGAGATCTTCCTTATCTTCATTTCCCATTCCTGGCAAAACCTGATCTTTCAAAGTTGTCAATGAAGCCAGGACTGGTGAATTCAATTCAAATAGCATTGAACTCAATGGATTCTTTCATGAACAATGTGATGCAACAGCGTAATGATTCTGTAGCGATCTAATACAAACTCTAGTTGAATCTCATCTCACCCATGCAAAAAGCAATGTTATTATATGTTATGCTTTTAGCTTCAAAAACTGGAAAAAATTTTGCCCAAATGTCTTGTTTACTAGATAAGAAATAGAATTCCAAATGAATTAAGAACAAAGGTAAGGAAAATTTGCTTTGACCATGATCTATGGCCATGTTCACTACCACCAAGACCAAACTTGACAGGGAAGTTCATCCAATTATTTGTGCAAGAATTATGGCGAAAAATCTTGCTGATGCAATCAATACACAAGTAGACACAATCTGCACTAACTTTTATTTGAATAATTATTCGGAGGTATCAAAGCAATATGACTTGAGATGACTAAAATCATAGACACACCTCTGCTTCCAAAGATGTTCTGGAATCTCCCTTGGCAGCACATAATCTTGAAAATAAATCAGCCCATTTTACTGCCTTCCTCAGTCTCCCAATCAGATAAATACGTTGCTTGGCATTTGGGCCATCTAGAAGCTGTCGTTTCTCCATAGCATGGCTCCATGCTCTCTCTGCCGTATAAAGAACCATATGCAAATACCTATTCTTCATCAAACAAGATAGATTATAATCTTGACAGACTATGAAACAAATAAATCATTTCTAATCTTTCATTTATATGATAAATTGCTAATCCACAAAGATAAAAAAAACCACAAAAAATTAACCAATGGATGCTCAAAATAGTTAATAAAGCAGCACAGCTACTACTATCCCCGACACAGGATGCTCAAAACCGGTTCCTGCAACGAAATTAGACTACCAAGTGTACTCTGTGACAGAATTGTTATCGCTTGTTTCATAAATTCTAATGCTTACTTCACCAAAATGATCCCAGTCCATTTCTCTACAATATCCTCTCACCATCTATGCTTATAGAAACAAGGTGCATGTCGCATAAATTAAGGAAAAAAACAGCAAAACATGATTAAATGAACAATTCTGATTTCTATAAGCTATACATATCAACAAACATAGTGTGCAAAACAAATAAGAAAAAAAGCAATAATCAACAAGACACACCTCACTTCCGTAACAGTGGACTCATTTATAGCTCTTCGTGTATATTTACCGCGGCCATGAGTAAACTTCAATGATTTATATAGCCTCCTTAACCGTGCAGTACAATACCTCCTATACTTCCAATGAAATTCAACCAGTTACACAATCAAATCAAAATTCCTTAACGAACAACAAACAGAATCCAGGAGCTAAGTTCACATACCGATAACGCGCATAATCCCCGTGCCTCAAACCATGCTGCATTTGCGCTGATTTCAGCAGTTGCAAAACTAATAACCAAAACACTTTGATTAGAAAAATAATAAATTAAATAATTTCACTCTATTTAAGCTCAATTCAGTTAGTTATTTTTTGTATAATTTAAAATGGAAAATGAGATTGCAGGTTCATTTGATTAATAAAAAAAATAAAGACATTGGAGATTTAATAAAAAAATAATAACCGTTGATTGAGAATCTCGGATTGATCGGATCAGAATTACTGGATTTCGGACCGTCGACTTCCATTGCGATCGCTTCATTCTCTTTCGCCATGGTTCCTTCAAACAAACAAAAAGTGAATCACGACAATCAAAGAAATAAAAAAAATAAGTCGTAATTAGATCCGGAAATTGGAGATATAATTTAAATAAAAGAAGGCACAGTGGAGGCGGGGTTGAGGAGATGCTACCTGCAGGTGGTGGTAGCTGCGCCGCCAGCTGCCTTGGCAGTGGTGGATAAATTGGTTTCAGTTTGGTTTTTAACGAGTACTGTTTTGTTTAGTGTTTGGTGTTGGGGGGGGTTTGGGGTTTTCTATTGTTTTGATGAGTAGAGCAAAACGGTCCGAATCTTTGTTCGATCGGGTCGGGTTTTTTTTAATTTTCTCGATATCATTCAAGAAAAATCTGAATACCAATTTTAAATGGGATGGTAATTATTTTTCCATTTTTCTTTGACTTTGTCTTATCATTCTCTAATTTTCCCTCTTAAACATTCCCATGATAAATCGGAAAAAAAAATAGCATGTTTTGAAATAAAAATGAAAGGTCAAATTAGTAAATTTTCACTCCTTGATAAATGATTTTTTTTACAATTTTCACATTAATTGAAACTAAATTCTTTATTTATACAATTTTAAAGATACACTCGCCGTATCACTAAGATTCAAACATAAAAAATTAAGATGGTAAATATTAAAAAACAAAATGATTGAGATGGTGAATTCACTGGATCTGGAACATTATGGATAGAAATATTATAATTATTGTTTAGTCGTCTCTAAAAATACTGTGTTTGCTCTCTAACGGTATGGTTTTTTGTTTTAAATCTTTTTTATAAATTTTAAGTTTATTTTTTATTTCACCCTTAATTGAAAAGGTGATTTTTCCTTCTATTTTGTCTTTGTTTCATATTTCATCATATTTCTTTTATTATGACTTCTTTTTGTAAAATATTTGTTTTTTTAGTTTTGTCCTCGAATCAATGAATAGCATTTGGTCATTGTTCTTTTTTATATTTCTATTTTTTTGTTTCTAGGTCTTTATTCAAATTGTTTTTTTTTTCAATCGCATCCTAACATTGAAATGTTATTTTTTCTTTTATCTTGTGTTTAGTTTCATGTTTGATTATCTTTCATTTGATTTTATGTTTTGGTTTTAATTTATTTTGTAAAATGTTTATTTTTAAAAAAAAATCACCTTTAAATTAATCAATGTTGATTTCCCTCTTTATATGTATGTATGTATGTATGTATGTATGTATATACTATCCTTATTCTTTTATATTACTATTTTTAGGTTTTTTTATCAAGTTATTTTTTTTATTTCATCGTCCAATATTAAATTGGTTAGAAACTAACAGCCATGGTTTTCCACAACTTGGTCATACCAAGCCTGTGACTAAGATTACGAGTTTGAAATATTAACCTTAATGATATTAGTATTTTTTTTCTTTTGTTGAATTGATCCGTCTTTTAATTTTTATCACTTGACACTTTACTTTCTATCCTTTTTCCTAGTTTTTTTTTAAAAAAAAAGGTAACATCTGGTTTACCAATGTCATCTATTCCCTTTTTTTTTTTATTTTTTTGTCATGCTTCGGATTAGATTGAAATGTATATTTGTTCTTTTTTTAATGATCACAATTTTTTTACCATGATCACTCTTTTTTCCCCTTAGCTCAATGCATTTGATGTTATATGATAAGATAAGTTTATCCAATGTAATCAATTTCATGACTTGAATTATAACGTTATATTATTTTTTTTAAAAGATAATTATTGTATTATAACAATTATTTTTCAACAATGAAATTGTTTTTTTGACCTGTAATAAATCAACCACAAGGTTAGTAATAATAAAGAATGTGAGAGCCACTTTATTAACACAACACTAAATGATATAACTAGATCACTGCAATTATACTCACAAAACATTACTCATTAGAATAAAGTTTTCATGTTTTGTGATTATTATTATTATTATTTTGGATTTTATCCTTCTGTGGCCCAATATTAGAAAAAAAAATATCTTGTATTTTTTTTCTAATTTTTTTCTAATATTGGGTCATATATTGATCCCATAAGTTTATTTATTTTTAATTTCAATCTTTAACATCGGATTTACTAGAAGTGGAGTTTTGTGTGTTTTTTATTTGTTTATTTTTTATAATTTATTTCAATTTCATGACTAGATTCAAAATCATTGGTTTAACCAATTAACCAGAATTTACATGATTTTTATGTTATTTTTCTAATTTATTTTTTTATTTCACTTTTTAATGTCAGGGAAATTGTGCTTTGTATACATATATTGTCATAATACAACCCAAAGCCAAACTCAGATGGTGTTTGGCTCCGCATTGCGCCCTGCGGTTGAGGCTCACCGCGGGGCCAAACGCAATAAATACCAAACGGTACCCCAAAATTTTTATGTGGATCACACCTAAATACCTGCGGGTGCATCGCATTTTGAAAGACATCTTTTCGATGCTTTTCAAAACGAACGCGCTACAAGTCACTGGCAAACATGACAGTATTAACGAGCTGAACAAATGGCAGTACACACCATCTAATAGTGTGTTTTTGCAGTAAACAGCATGACAGAGAGAGAGAGAGAGAGAGGAAGAAGACGATGGCTAACCACCGACCACCCTGTCACCCTTGGCTCCGACAAACAACTGGCAGCGCTCACTTTGTCTCGGTTGTAAGCTTGCAACTTTCTCTCTCAAGATGCAGCCCTTTCTCTCCTTAGTAGTCACTGGCGAGCACCACTTACTGCTCCTTTGGCATCGGCGACCTCTCCTCTTCACCTTTATCACCTACACCATCTAGTTTTCTCCCACAACTCCGGCGTCAACAGCATCAGCGCTGGCATCACCAACTGCAACCTTCTGCGAGCATCTCCAGCAGTAGAGGCATATTGGAGAGCCAAATATTTAAAATGAATGTTTGAATAGTGTAAAAATGGCTTTGGCTTTGGTGTGCACTTTAACAGTAAAAGGCATTTTGGAGAGGCATTTTTTTAATATTATTATTTTAATGTAATGCAATTATTTTGTATATAATTTAATTATGTAATTAATTATACAATTAAATAGGAATAAGTTATATAATTAAATAATTATTTTTAAAAAACCTTCCAACAATATAATTATTTTTTTATTATATTTAAATAAAAAAATGAATTTAAAATAAAAAACCTGCAAACTAAAAAACAATATCGCATAATTATTTTTTTATACTAACTTATAAAAACATATATTTAATACAAGGAAAATAACATCATTATCAACATACAACTTACGAATAAATTCACAGCAGCTCTAAACACAAACTTTAAACAATTTATAAATCTAACAGTAAATTTATAGTATATAATTAAGTTAACTGCCAAAAAAAATCCTAATTAATGAATTTCGCATAATTATTTTTCTGTGCTAACTATTTTTTTATGCTAACTATTTTAACCGATAAAAAAAATCTTAATTAACAAATTTCACATATTTATTTTTTTGTGCTAATTATTATTTTATGTTAACTATTATAATTATTATAATTAATAATAATAATAATAATAATAATATATAAACCCCCCTATATAAACCCTCACCCGTTCCCTTCCCCACACCCAAACCCTATTTTTCCCCTCTCTCAGCGCCGCCCTCGTCCCTCTCTCTGCGTCCAGCCCCGTCCCTCTCTCCGTCCAGCCCCCGTCCCTCTCAGCCTCCAGCCCCCGTCCCTCCCTCTGCCACCTCCAGCCCCCCTCCCTCTCGGCTACCTCTCGCCTCCGTCCCTCTCCCATGGCGATCTTGCCTCCATCACTCTCTGCTCACTCCCCCCATCTCCCTCGGCTACAGCCCCCACGGCCCCAGCCTCCATCTCTTTTCCTCGGCAGCGCACCTAACAGTCCAGCCGCCCCTTGAAGAAGAAGAAGACACCGACAGAAGTTTTGAGATCTGAAGAGAATAAGTTTAATTTTTGTGCTTGTTTGTTTGTTGTGTGCTTGTTTGTTTGAAGAAGAAGAAGACAGGTCATTCCAACAGCTAGTTTAACGGCTAGTTTAATTTTTTGCCTCCTGGTTCAATATATGTGGGAATAGCTCCCGGATGCCTCCAGAAAATGAAGAAACTATTTTGGCTCTTCACTTGGCTCCTCTGCTGGAGACGAAATTTAACCCAAAAAAGCCAAATATTTGAATTTTTGGCTTTGGCTTCCCGGATGCCTCTGCTGCTGGAGATGCCCTGACGATCATACCGACCATCACATGGCACTATTTGCAACGTCACCACCACAGGGATAACCACATCGACCTCCTCTACACGTCGATATTGGCCAGTGAGCCTCTCGTTACAATCGGCCAAATTACTGTCCACGTGTGAAATAATCACGATGAACGCAGGGCACCATTTTGTGCGTTGTGTTTTTTTTACACTTTTTGGGTTGGGCTGCTCTAGGCCCAGTCCAAGTCCAGGATAGTTGGGCTTTGACCTAATTTGGTTGGGCCGACCCATTTAGTTGGGTTGGCCCAGTCCAATTTTTTAAAAAAATATATATTTTAAAAAAATAAAAAAATATGTAGATAAAGATTAGTCCTAATGCAAGGGAAAGGCGCGTGACTTCGTTTCACTCCACAACCCTGTTGGTTTTCAATTGATTATGAATCAAAAACTTGCAATAATATTTTTGTTATGATTATTAAATAACAATAAAAAAAATATTGTTATGATTATTAATCATCAATATTTTTTAAAAAAAATATTGATATATGTGTATGTTCTTTAAAGTAATTTCATAAGTTAACAGCAATATGAAAAACATGATAACCAAACACACAAAACTGTTTTTCATTAAACCTCAAACTCAACTACAATTTTAACCAAACACTTCAATTTCAATTATAAACTATAATTAAAAACATTTTTCATGAAACTATTTTTTCAACTTTAATCATAACAACAATAGTTATGTCAAACAGGCTCTAAATCTCCACGAACGTACCACCCCTCTCCTCGCTTGCCCGGGAAATTTTTAAAAGCCCAAAATCCAAAAATAAAATTAAGAAAATGGCATTTACATCCTCAATATTCTCCCACATTCCCTTAAACAACCAAAGAATATACTCTCCGAATTTCCATTAACCGAAACTACCCACTACCCAGAGCCACCGTCACCGCCTCGCTCCCGCCACTTGCCGCTGAAATCGCCGCCGACCTCGAAGGAGCCACCTTGTCCGTCATCGGTGGCGGCACTGCCGCTGCCATATCACCCACAGACCCCGAACGTCGGCGGCGACTCCAGGCGGCGGAGACAAGGAGGTGGTGAGAGAGTACTCCAACAATTCCGGGTTTCAACGATGGAGGAAGATATATGAAGGGACTGATGATGTTAATAGAGAGCAAATGGATATTAGTCATGGTCATTCAAAACCTTACTTGGTTTCCAATTTTGTGCAGGCAAAAGAGCAGCTTCAAGCAGGAAGTGAAAATGTAGTGCCTGTGACGACAAATTTGAAGTGAAGGATTTTAGAGTTTAGATGGGAAGTATGACACAGTGGTCTGTCTAGATGTTCTGATACATTACCTACAAAGTAAAGCAAATGGGATGATTGCTCACTCGCATCATTGTCTGAGAATTGACTACTTTTGAGCTTTTCGCCAAAGACATTATATTATGATCCATTTAAGAGAGTAGGGGAGTTGTTTCCTGGGCCTTCAAAGGCAACAAGAGCATATATACATGCAGAGGCGGATGTAGAGAGGGCATTGAAGAAGGTTGGGTGGAAAATCAGGAAGAGAGGCCTGGTCACTACCCAGTTCTACCTTGCAAGGCTTGTCGAAGCTGTACCTGTGTAAATGGAATAGAGGTTAGATTTGAAACCTGGTATTATTGCCCTTGCTCTGTTGCAAGAAATGGTTAGGGTGTCTGTTACTAATTTGTAGAGCCTTGAATTTTCTCTCTATGCTATCATTACACTCCTTTACTGTTCTGTATTTCAAGTGTATCTAACATTTGATACATCTAGCAAAATCTTGTTGTTCATCTAAAATATCTTTTAATAGTTCATGTGATCAAATGATGACACTAATTTACTACTTTGGGAAAAGCTGTTGATCCTTTTTCCTTCCAGCTTTTTGTTTGCTTCTCTGTGCGCAATATGTTCATTTTATATGTTTCTTTTCAGGAAACTGGATGACAAGATAGTGATTAGCTTTGCAGTTCTTAGGCCTTTGAGGTTCTTAAACAGATATGTACTGCAACCTGTTGATCTTTCTTTTTTCCCTTTCGAAATTTAACAGCACTTGTCAAGCAAAGTTTCATGCTCAAAGATGAATTGATATTGAAATTTAAGCAGAGCAGAATTACTCAATAAAAAAAAAAAAAAAATGTGCGATGCAGGCCACATCGATTATTTTCATAAAGAAGAACCTGGAGCAAAACCCAGGCTAGCATATGTCATAATGCTCAACTACAATGTAGGAAGCTTCATAAACATCCTTTTGTTTTGAACCATTAGCTTATAACTTATCAGCAATTTTTACTATAGCATCTGTGAGCTTACTGAGAGCTCTGGCTAAGCTGTCATTATGGTCATTCCTTTGCTCTCTATCCAGCTGACAATTAATATTTTGAGCTTCTAGTTGGGAATTCAGCATGCTCATGTTCCTCCCTAATACTTTGATCAATCTATCCTCAAGATCAGGGTCCTCGCTTTCATCTGATGATAAGCGCCTTTTCTTCCCCTCCCTAGACATCGATCCTTTCCTAGTTTTAGTTCCTAGATTTTGTTTTTTGGCTGTACCTGCATGCACTGAACAGAAAAATCATTTTGTGTCTAACAAAAAAACATTTAAATTGAATTCTATTGTACACTTTTAAAATTGAATATGGTCTCAGAAACAAGAATGATGTATACTATGATAATAGTGACAATAGCCTAAGAGATAATTTGCACATAACATAACATAAATTGCTTCTGCAATCTAACATTAATACACCATACAAACGCAAGTCTTTGTTAAGTTAGTTACAGTTTTGAGCATGTCAAGATATAATTCAGTATGTAGCATAAGCAGAGAGAAGTCTTGAAGGGAAAACTGGACAGAATTTGAACTTAGTGGATATCTTTAGATTAAAAAGCTGACTTAAAATGGCTATATTTTAGGACGGAACTTGATCGTGAGTGATTTATGAATATTCAACCTGCGAATATGGAAACTTTCAGACTCAAGTACACTACCCGTGGAGGATTAGAACGAGGCAGTGACACGTGATACACGTGAAAATATTTTTACCTGTTAAGCAGCTGTGATTGAAATACAGATTGGGCAACCAGAAGATAAATCTAATTCAAAGCCCAACTGATTGACTTTTTTATATAGGAAAACCGAGTTCTTTACCTTAAACATTGGTAACCACACTTGGCAAAGGCCTAGGAGTCAATCTAGAGGACTTGTTTTGGGAATTTCAAGTTAGTTGTTTCCCATATTATAAGGTCCAAGAATTAGGGAATTTAAGAAGTGATCATATTTAGCAGATTTTCCCATTACCCAAGTTAAGAGTACCCAAGCTCCTGGTAGAATTCCATGCAAAACATGCACACCAAATTGACATTGATTGAGGTACAAAAAGGAGCAAAACTGTATTCTGTAATTCACCTTGCAGCACAATTTCTCTACCTGATGATATGGGCAATGGATTTGCCTGTGTCTTTCTGAGATTCCCATTTGCTGTAGTTTCCTTCTTGGAGCTCCAGTAAATTTTTTCCTGTCCAGATTGTTCCCATTCCAGAAATAAACCATGTCCTGCTCTAGCACATTGACTGCTATCAAAATTTGACTCGGTGTCATCATGTTCCTCCTTCTCCTTGTCCTCTGCTGTTGCTGCCATGTCTCTATCAATGCAATCCATTTGTTTCTTGAAAGTGATTTGTGACAATGGAATTGCATCAGTAGTGATCACCCTCCCATCCAAGACATGGTAAACTTCCTTGTCAAAGAAACTAGGCAACTTCCTTTCTCTCCTCAACTCATTCCTCATCATCCAAAATGATTCGGCCTCGTTCATCTTCTGAGAATCCCATGTTTTTATCTTCTTAAAATCACATAGCATGTTTCCCCATCTTTTCCGGCATTGAACAGGTCCTCGGTTCACACCGTGCTGAGTACAATATGATGAAACTGAATCCCACTTGGATTCAATCTGATCTGATCCCAAGGCTGAATTGGATCTGCGACTCCGTTGAAATTGGTTCTCTACACCCCTCTTGCCCTCAATGAGGACAAACGTTTCTTGCCTGGTCCATCGAGGATGTCTTGTTTTAGTTCTGCCACCCACATCTAGTGCTTGTTCCTTACAAACTCCATTAGGTCTAGACAATTCCTGTGTTTCTTGTCCATCATCATATGACTCTGACACCATGACAAATGGACTGTGAATGACAGTAAGTAAAGCTCAAAATGTTTGAATGGTCTTAAATCAAAGGACCATTCAACTTACTGCCTGAGGTAGGAGAGGAGAGAAGGATGTACTTATTGTGTCCGGATAGTATCATTTATGTGGTATGGATTAGTGCCTTATTTCTAAGGATAAACCCTGAACAGTTTCATATCCTTTTCCATCCAATCAATTTTCTACCATAAAGGGAACCTCACCCACCCCCGGGCATTTCATATCCTTTAATAGGATACTTTCTTTGGTTTTGGATACTCTAAATTACATCCTTATCTCTACTAATTCCAAACACGAAGGCTAATCCCTGGCATTATGGTCAATGGAGGCCCCAATAGCTAGTGTCATTTTTTTAAAAAATTGTACCAGAAATGGAGATACTCTTGCCTAATAGGGATGTCACCTTCTTGTTTTGTCATGGAAAGTTTGAAGGGCATCCAGTTTCTGTTTAGCAATACCAAAACATTGTGTGTCCTTGTATTTACATCTCTCTTTGAGTGGCTTGTATGTGTAATGGCTTGTTCACAGTTGAAGATGAGTTAAAATATGGGAAAACTTTCTTTGCAGTTGGAAGCTAGCCTTAGTACCATATCCTGGCACAAGCTGGCTTCGTCACAGTCCCCCTGTCTTATGGGGGGCAGATACTGGTAAGGCATTTTTCAAAATCAGTTTTTATTGATTTTTTCATTTACGGCAAGTTTTTAACTTTGTATATGCAGCATAATCAACTTTGGTGTTTAATATCTGGCCGTTTCCAGTAAATATTCTCATGCGTTACTTCAGATTTGCAGAGCATTTACTGCATCCATGGGGGAGCCAATTGTATCTACAGCACCGCACCCTATGGTTAATTATTCTACTTTATAAGGCAAAGGGATTAATTAAAACCCCGTAGATTACCAGATTAAAAAAATCCATCATTCCATTTTTTTCACTGCATACAGTCTGGACAAAAAAAATAATCATGGTTGATTAACGCATTGATTCACCAGGATTCAGATGCTCTCAAGTCCAAAATCCTACTTCACTAGGGCTGCCAAACTAAATTTGGTCGTTTCCATTTATAATTTTGAGTTATGATGATGAAGTTCCCGTCAGGCACAAGATATAAAGTCTGTGTATGCGGCTGGCTGATCAATTTCTTGATGAATTTGTCGTGGTCCTGCAATATACTTACCCTGTGTGGGAAGAAGAAGAAATTTATTACAGGAAAACGAAACGCATACATCTTTTTATCTTTTCCTACACCGCAAATAATTCTGAGACATGGGAAGCTTTCAAGGTACCCTATTTTAGGAGAAAATGAACTTTAAAATCAAGATATTTTTTTGGATGCGAGGAAAGCATATTTTATGGATCCAGGTAAATAAATAAAATTTTGAATGTTCCAGTTTTTACAAGGGATGTACGTCATGACTCGAATCTGAAATCTATCATTTATATCGTAAACTTTTTGTTATCACGTTACGCCCCTCTCTTGAGACTAAGAAATCCAGATGCCAAGGCAAATGATAAAATGAATATCTTAATTTAAGCCTTCGTGGATTGAAGAAATCATTTTGGTAATCTATGTGAAAGTAGGTATCAATTGTGTGAATCGTGATTTATTAAGATTTTGCATAATTACATAATTTTTATATCTTGGAATGTTTAGAGAGTAATTAACGTACCATATATTCTTAATTTTTAAAAATATCATTAATGAATTTTCTGTTTTATTTGAATATCGATTTAACTTTAAATACGCCATTTCTTTTTCTCATATGTTAACATGACCCACCTAATCCAATACTGTGAAAGAATATTCCCCCAACAAATTTAAGAGATCATTTTTTTTACCGGTCGGATAATTTTTAGTATCCGTTTAGTTTAGTTTAGAAGTGTGGTTGTGGTTATTTTTTAAAATATTTTTTATTTAAAAATATATCAAAATAATATATATTTTTTTATTTTTTAAAAATCATTTTTAACATCAACAAATGAAAATAATTTAAAAATACTAATTTTTTTTAAAAAATAAAAATATATTTTTTTAATTTTTTTAAAATCGCTTAATTTTCAAAATTGAGGAATGAAAATAATTTAAAAATACTAATTTTTTTAAAAAAATAAAAATATATTTTTTTAATTTTTTTAAAATCGCTTAATTTTCAAAATTGAGGAACCGAAGACCACTATTAACCACTGGCTACATTTTTATGTCCAGGATTTCTATTTTTTAAAAAGAAAAAAGAAAAAAAAATAGGTGCTAAAATATCATTTGCCCGGAACTTCAAATGGTTAATTAAAAAATAAAAAACGTAGCTAAAACTGCAAGTGATTAACTAATCATTTGTTCCCATTAACAGGTCCTTTAAATTTACTCAATTTAAAATGTCAAATTGTCTTCATTAAAACTCAGGTACTCAAATGAGAATAAATGTAAAGTATAGGTAGTTATTTGACAGAATAGAAAATATCGAGGAGGTAAATTGCAATTACTCTTACAGAACCCGGTGAAGCTGCTGACTGACAAGTCATCTACTGAATTAACTAATTCCAAGGGGAAACCGTTAAAAGGAGAAGTCAGTCCCCCATCTCCCTCCCTCCCTGACTTCAAGGACCTCCCATCTCCCTCTCTTCTCTCTGAAACTAATTAGGGTTTGAAGTCACTAAAATAATCACAATTATCGTGTTTTTTTAATCAATGTCAAGGTTAGTCAGTTTCTACAATTGACGCGTCAAGTGCACCATATGCTATTGATAATGTAGGTAATGTGTTTGTAAAAAGTCCTCAAAGAAGAAAGTTATGGGTTATTTGGAGTCAAATTAACCTATTTCATTATCTTTTTTAAATCTTCTTCAAAAAGTGATGAATTGGGTTTTGCTGACTTGGTATTTTTTATTAGGTGTTTCCTGGATTCAGAATTTTCTTGGTAACCGTTGTTTCGCGTGCGTCATATCATATATTGTGAGTAATGTGGTCAGTCTGTTCGATAAATTGCTTGCAGAAGGTCATTATTTATTGTTTGACACTAACACATTTGATATATTCCTGTAATCTTGCTACTGACGGTGGTTTTTCGGAATTTTGCGGCTTGATTGGGTGTCTTATGCATTTAGAATTCTCTGGTCATTGTTAAAAGTTTTGAACTTTTGCACATTTTGTAGTGATCCCGAAGTTTAACATGGAAGGGGGGAATGGAAGCGAGGTAGAAAGAGAAGAAGATGATTCTGTGAGCGATATTCTTCAAGACCGATTTAGACTCTCTGCCGTATCCATTGCCGAGAATGAAGGTTCAGCTTGTTAACATGACACTCTTTGTACTGCTACTTGGTTGATTATGTATTCAATGGGTTTTATTTCCCATTCCAATTTTAACGGTTTGTGAACGATGCCCTATGAGCAGCAAAGAAAAATGGCGTGGAGATATCTGAACCAATAACTTCTTGCATTGCTGATTTGGCCCTTAATTATACAGGTAATAGACTAAAGTTTCACCCAGTTTCCATTGCTATCCATTTGAGAACAGTGCATATTGGTTTGTTTCTGATTTATTAGCATTTCCCAAGATCTGCAAATCTTTAGGATTTAAGCAATGTTTTAAGTACGGCATGTGACGTCTTTACGGGGATGATTTTTTAAATTTAGCTAGATGTACAGCACTTCGTTTTGGCAGAGCCATCAAGTTCCCCAATGTTTGTTCTATCCAAGTATTGGACCAAACATGACATAATAGCTGATTATTATGCATATATGACAAAGTTGATTTTATGGTGATTTATTTATCACGGTGCATCATATCCAATACTGTCATTTAGTACACTTTACTTTAATATATCTGATGATTACACGTTCCTCTTTGGCTCATACCTGCACTCGCATGGACCGGGTTAGTGCTGATTTTTGTTGGTGCAACTATGAAATGATGGTTGCACACTTATGGGGAAATAAATATCCTTTTATCTGATTTTTTTTTAGCTTAGTTTGACAGAGGCTTGGTCAAGCTGACGAGTAAACAGTTCATTCTTATGATGTTAACAAACTGAATTGGGAGGTTTAATGCTGCTCATTGCATGTTGTCTTCTAATTCCTTGTATAATTGAAGGTGGCAGGTCAAACTCTACTAACTGATCAGTAATGGAACTTGCCACAAGGAAAACCTCTCAGTAAACAATCATCACTAAGCAGAATTATGGGTTTTATGAATACAATTTCCTTGTGATGTTTCCATGGAAAAATCTCTAAGCCGATGGAGAGGTTTTATTTGTTCATTGTTAGATAAATCTTGATTAAACTAATGAAGTGGGTGCTCTTTTGAAAATCAGAACAACTTGCGAAGGAACTTGAGGTATTTGCACAGCATGCAGGTCGTAAATCTGTGAACATGGAAGATGTCATACTTTCTGGTGAGTTTTCCAACTCCTCAGGTTTGACACTGCCATTAGTCTATGAAAAAGAATGACATTGTTGTTGTTTTCTTTTCTTTTCTTTTTTCTCTTTCTTTGTTTGAGTACTTTTTACTATCGGATTACATATACTTGCAATGAATCTTCCAGCGATATTATTATGATGCAAGTGGTATTTTTGCTCTTTTCTCACACTTCTGCCAAAAGATCTCAAATAGAGTGAGAAGAAAAGGTGTCCCTTTTTTCCGTTTAAAATGTGAGAAAAAATCATTAGCATCCTCATTGTAATGTTCATTTATTTTGTCTTGGTTTCAGCTCACAGAAATGAACATCTCACTGCCTTATTGAGGTCATTTTGCAATGATCTGAAAGAAAAAGAGCCCCAGTCCGAGAGAAAGCGGAGGAAAACATCGAAAAAGGAAGATAAATCCACTACAAGTGTCGTGAATATTCCTGATACTTAACAACTGCACATCTCGATTTTTGAGATAATCATTTCTAGTGCATTGCAATTGTATGTGCACAGAAAGATGATTTCTATAATTAGTTCTGGATGTGCTATATTGATTGTTTAAACTCTATGCAATATGATGAGATTTTTCATGACCCTCCCACTACTTGCTGCTGTTTACCAACTACTAATACTCCTACTCCACTTCAAGTGCTTTTCACCACTCTGTATTATACTTTGCTTGCACAGTTATTATAAGTCTCTACATGGATGGACAAGATACGATAACATTTTGTTTTACAAGGATGTCATGTCAGATTTACATATATACCGTCTCACATCCTTTTGCTAACTTCCCAGGTGGAAAACCAGACTAAGTGTATGTATGGTAATGTATTTCCAGTTGTGTTTTTAAAGTGTTTTTCATTCAGAAATGCATCAAAATGATATATTTTTTTAAAAAAAATTTACTTTTTACATCAGCACATGAAAATAACTAAAATCATAAAAAAAAATTGAAATTAAAAATAATAATAAAAAATTCATTTTTATTCAAAATCGAACATATTCCCATACACCCACTAAGCAGAAAGAAATCACTAAGCAGAAAGAAGTCTTCAAAAGGCTGCTGATTCTTGTCTTTTATCTATTGTCCGCGCGCAGCAATTATTGTTCTCAATTGATTTGTATTTGTCTGCTGCTGTGCTGTCGAGATGTGGCCACAGCTGACCTCCCATATTGAATCAATTCCCTCCTTTTCAACGTGAAGCTTGACCAAGAATATTTACCTGGAATTTTTTCGAAGTTTCCGATTTTGTTTTATGGAGTCGGTCATCGGTTAATACAAACATAAAGCATTCAAGTTCTGACAAGAAATAACTCGCCCGAGTTTTATATTATGACAAGGGAGTTGTGTTACAGGAAACACCGAGCCTGTACGGTACTGTTAATTTCTCGAAAGATATTGGATAAAATTGAACGACCGCCCTCTTTATTTTTGAGAAAAAAAAACCCATATTTGTTCTCGAACTCATAGTGGGCTGAGCCCATCCAGAAATATTCTGGCTTGCCAAGCATTGCTTGGGTGTCCATGCACTCTGTCTTCCATGGGCCTGGCCCGAACATTTCTCGTGAAGATGCCTAAAAATCTAATCTTTGGAAGAGGCTGATGGATCATATCAAGATCATCATACAAAGCCTAGTAAACGTCCATTGCCAGGGAATATTCTAAATTGTACATTGAATTGGTCCTCTAACCACTGATCACTGACCACTGACCAACCTACCACTGACTCATTTCCATTTTTTCTACTTTAGCTTGCCTACTATAATCGTGTAAAAAGGGCAATGATTGTGCAGTTAAATTTCTTTCCTCTCTTTTTTTCTTGTCTTACTTTTCAGTTTTCACTGACTCCGACGACAAAGGCGGGAATTCATTTTCAAGCACACTCGTTTTCAAAAAAGAAATGCCCTCGAATTCAGATTTAAGAGTATTTCAAAAGCAATTAATTTTTTTTAGTGTTTTTAGATATTTTTATATATTAATGTTAAAAATTATTTTTTATAAATAAAATTATTGTGATATATTTCTGAATCAAAAATATTTTTTAAAATAATTATAATCACTCCCAAATATGCATTTAAAAAAAATCAGAGGGTGAAAATTTTAATATTTGTTGGGAGTGTAGTTAAGTTTGTTTTTTAAAGTGTTTTTTGTTAAAAAATATATCAAAATAATATTTTTTTTTATTTTTAAAAAATTATTTTTGACATCAGCACATGAAAATGATATAAAAACACCAAAAAATTCAATTCAATTTAAAATAAAAATAAAAAATTTAAATTATATTTTACAGGAATCAACATAAAAAATTATATAGGTTATATATTACTCATGATCCAATGGTTAAGAAATACAAAACAAATACTAATGTGACATGAAAGAGAATAAGGGGGGGAATATCATCAAGCATATATCATTATATTTTAAATTTGGAATATATAAAATAAAAATATAACCGGAAAATAATTTAATAAGAATGATCAACAAATGAAAAATATTAATATATAATTTTATTGAAAACCTAGGATTAACCGACAATTTACCCCAACGAGGGCAGGATGAAACTGTTTAGCTGGTTGGCTTACATTACACGCGCATGAAAATGAAGTGGTACTGGTCACTAGTTTCCCTCCTTCCCCTGCCACCACTCATGATGTAAGAATTTCCTCACCTGTTCTTTTTGGTCCTCCACACTTTTATGTGTGTTTTAAAAAGTTTATTTTAAAAAAAATATTTGTCAAAATAAAAAATAATAGAAATAATAATTCAATGTTTTTAAAATAAAAAAATACATTTAAAATAAACGGCTAGTAACAGTACACGGTAACAATTATGAATCATATAAAGGAACGGTTGAGATATTGTATCTGTTGGCCCCCCAGCACTGAAACTCCATCATCATCATCTACAGACTGGAACCACACGGACATGGTGTGCCTGGAAACTGTCAAAGTGCGAGCACCGAGCTATCGTAATGGAACATCATGTTTTATCCCTATCACGCTGCTGCTCATGTGAGCCTTGCTTAGATTCTGTCCGGAGCTTCAACGCTGTTTGTTTTTGTGTTTCAAAAATATTTTTAAATAATTTTTTTATTTTAAATTAAATATTTTTAAATTATTTGTATATGCTGGTATCAAAAATAAATTTTAAAAAATAAAACAAATTATTTTTAAAAACAATATTAAACATATTTCCAAAATGTCAGCAATGCTAGAGCATAAGAATTTTGTTTTATTTTATTTTGCCAGATCTGTGTGTTTTATCTCAATTACATATATATATATATATATATTTATATTTATATATAAATATCATGTTTTTGTAAAAAAAATAAAATTATTCATCTTCCAATTTTTTTGTGGAAGTTAAAAAGCTGCCAGTCAGGCTTCTGTTTCACCTTTGTGTTCCACGTCACTACAAACACTTTAGCCCATTATTTCTTTTGGATGCGAACCCATCCTTGATCATGCTTTGCAGGCTCACTAAAAGTTAAAAAAATCCTGGTTTTTTATTTAAAAAAAAAATATTAATTCTAACTTAACATTTATAACACAGAGCTTAAATGCCAGCACGCCACGCTAATCTAAGACTTAAGGCCCATTATACTAAAACAAAATCTCCAATAAAGACTTGTAATTAATTTCTAGCCAAATCTAATTTACAACCTGTGCACTATTACTTTTTTTTGCATTTTAAAAAACATTTTTTAAACTTTTAATTATTTTTTTACATGTTTTAAAATTTTATTAATATATTAATATCAAAAATATTTTTTTTTAAAATAAAAATAATATTTCAATATGTATTTTTTTTAAAAAAGCAACACTAGCACAATATTAAACAGCCTCTGAAAGCTATACTAGCTGTGTTCCATATTCTTTTCAGCCTCTCATTCATCTCCTTACATGAAGTCCCTTTCCTATTATTTTCCTTGTCCCTAAAGGTGGATAAGATAAGCTGTCAGGTCTCATAAATAGAATTAACTATGTAATAGAATATGGTATGAATATATATATATAGCTGATAATTGGAGATTTTTTATTGGCTGATTTTAAAGTCCCCCCCCCCCTTTAACTCTATTTTAAATAAAATCCTTATCCATTTCCACTTGCATTGCATGTTAATAATTTAGTTGAAATAAAATTATTTTCAAGAACAATATTTAAATATCTAGAAAAATCAAAAATACTAAAAATGCAACGTGTGATCTCGAACTGAATAAGCTTTTTTTATTATATATAAATAAATAAAATTAGAGTTCTGAATAAATCATTTACGTATATAAGCGATTTCGAAAAAAGAAAAATAAAAGAATAAAATAACAGGTGAGGACACTTTCTCGTGGCCCCAGAAATAAGGTCAATGATTCACTCCACGCCATGACCATTGCCCATTCCCGTGTCGCTTTCAGGCATGCAACGCCACAAATTGGAGCAAGCTAGCTTAGCTGTAGATCCAAGGGCCATGAAACCACCATTAACTCGTGAACCTTCTCGCCTTTAAACCGTTTCTCTTCTCCTCTCTCTCTCTCTCTCCCCCTTTCACTACAACCGTCCGATTTATCGGAAGGTTATTACAAGCTGCTGCATCACAGCATGACCCTGCCTGCCTCGTGTAGCCACATAAAGACAATGGGTTGTTTGAGAATTTTATAAATATAGTTTCTCAAATTGATTGTTATTTAGATATATATTAAAATAATTTATTTTTTAATAATTTATTTTTAACATTCACATATTAACACAATAAATAATATGTATACATAATTAATTTTTTTTTAAAAAATCTTCATAAACATAATTTCACTACACTTCCAAATAAAACTAGAGTGTTATCTTATAAGAAGATGTCTGAGTTGTAGTTGAAGTTATTTTTTAAAGTATTTTTCATTTAAAAATATATTAATATAATTTTTTTTAATTTTAAAAAATTATCTTTACATCAGCATATCAAAAAATCTAAAAATATTAATTTAAAGTAAAAAAATATTATTTTTTTAAAAAAGTACTTCCCAATCAGACCTAAAAAAGTGTATTTTTGTGCATTATATCATGCCTATGGAAATTTCCAGACTTGCTTTTCATCGAGTTTATTTATGTTTTTAACTTATCCTGGCACCCACACGAAAGAGCACACCCAATGTGTTCTTCCATTTATAGCGAGTGTGCATTTGTGTGTATTCTAGTTCATCTGTCATGCCTAACGAAATTTCCAAACTTGACATGCTCTTGCTTTTCATGGATTTTATTTACTACCCGCACGACAGAAGTGATATCTCCAGGCTATTTGGCAAATATAAAACATATATGCTTAAATGTTTAATTAATTTTCATATAAGAGTCAGTTTGCTGTAATCAGTTGAGATATAGAGGCTATTTGGGAGGACAATTGTACTGCCGTTTCCTCAAAATTTGAAATTTTTTTTTTATTTTAAATGAATTTTTTTGGTGTTTTTAAATCATTTTGATGTGCTGATGTCAAAAATAATTTTTAAAAAATAAAAAAAATATCATTTTGATATATTTATAAATTAAAAATATTTTTAAAAGCAATAATAATCGTCCTCCCAAACATGCCCATAAAGTATACTACATTTGTGCTGTATTCTGCTGTGTTATGATTTATCGTGGATTTTGGATAGAAAAATGGGAGGTTCTCAGTCGAATTGAATGATTGAACGCATGAAAGAAGTTGCATGTACGAATGGCCTCGTAAAGAAAGTCTAAATCCTGCGAGTAAATAACGGCAGGCCACTCCTTGTTGCAGTTTTCTTTGTATTTTTGCTCTTTTACATTTTTCACTGTTACTTTACTTGCACTGACAGGTTTGATTTGTCGCCGGCGCACTGATTTAGTGCCTGTTTGGGAGAGCTGTTGCGGTAGTTTTTTAAGGTGTTTTACGTGCCGAAATACATCAAAATGATTTTTTTTATTTTTAAAAAATCATTTTTGATATCAGCACATCAAAATGATCTAAAAGCACCAAAATATATTCATTTAAAATAAAATAAAAATTTTTTTACCAAAAGCTGCGGCACGGCAGGTGAAACGCCGTGCCAAACAGCTTCTTAGTGATGGTTATGGAGTGTTGTTGATGTTATTTTTAAAAATATTTTTTGTTTAAAAATATATTAAAATGATATTTTTTTTAAAAAGAATTATTTTTGACATCAACATATTAAAATGATCTAAAAACATCAATTTTTGTTAAAAAATAAAATAAAAAACTTTTTTTTTCCAAAGCGTTTTCTTAACGCATTCCCAAATACCCCTTTCCTTCTTGTGAATGTAGTTTTCATCATGTTTTTTTTAAAATGTGTTTTGTTCAAAAATGCGATAAAATAATATTTTTTTATTTTTAAAAATTATTTTTTATATCATGATCTAAAAATACTGAAAAAAATTAATTTAAAATAAAAACTATAAATAAATTTATTTTTTTCAAAAATATTTTTGAAAAAATGATTTTTTATTTTAAATTAAAATAATTGATATTTTATATCATTTTCATGTATTAATATATAAAAATAAAAAATATATTATTTTAATATATCTATAAATAAAAATTACTTCCAAAAATAATTTCAAACACAATGGGGCATTATCACCGAGCAAATAATAACTTCATGGTTTTCCCAGGCCCTTTTCCTTTTCTTTTATTTTTTCGGGGATAGAAAATTATCATTCAAATTTGAATTAAATGTCAAGTGTCCGTGCTGCCTTGGTTGATGTGATGATAACCATGCTGTTACTTGTAAAAATGAATTTTTTAAAAATAATATATATATTATTTGAATATAATTTTAAATAAAAAAACTCAATAAATGTTCTACCTCCAGCCTTACAGCCCAATCATAAAATTTAATCCACGCTACTGTTTTGGATAAAATTTGGAGCTTCAGTACAGCTAAGAGATTGAACACGTGCAGGTATTTACCAGCTTGTAGAAAATATAGGGAAGCACAGCTCCAGATTGTATCAGGTTCAATCTGTCTTGCTACACTATAGTCTCTTGGATTAGTAAGCTACACACGGGACCAGTCCAGAGCTCCAGCTACTTTCGGTAGTGTCCAAACACATGCAACCATGTGGCAACTTAAGACACCTGGCAGATATGGAAATCCAATTTTCATCCAATGATTTGAATTTATTAATATATCCTCTCTGTGATTGGGGGGACCCTTTTTTTTTTAATCAAATTATCAAGAATCCACTTAAAAAATCTGGTGGATAGGAGCTCGTTTCTCGATAATTAAAAAATTATCAGTGAATTAAAATTATAAAAATAATTATATTTGTTTCCCTGTAAATAATTAAAAATAATTGGCCCCTCTTGATTCTTCTTCTTCTTGATTTGACTTTCTGAACTAAAATTTCTAGCTCTCGCTTGCAAATACATAAAACCTTAATTGTTTTTATATATTTCCCTATCTTCTACCTACTTAGATTGCGTCCACATTTGCATTTAAGATCTAGAAATTGAATAATCATGCTCGTTGAAACTTATGATTGTTTTGGATTTGTGGATGTGATTGCTTTTAAAAATATTTTTTATTTAAAAATATATTAAGATAATATTTTTTTATTTTTTAAAAATTATTTTTGATATTAACACATCAAAATGATTTAAAAAACTAATATTTTTTAATTTAAAATAAAAAATAATTTTAAAACACGGTTACAAATACCCTAAAAACCTTTCCGATTATATAATTTATAAAATATCGGAAACGTGGACCTTAATTACTTCCAAGTCGCATCAAATTGAGAGCCTGTAGTTGCCATCCCGTCAAGAATCTTGAAATTTTCTTTTTTCCTGCAAAAAAAGAGTTGGAAAAAATAACTGAAAATATATAAAACTCAAAACAAAGATTATCCCATGGCACAAGCTCCAAGAAGAGAACGAGAAGAAGAAAAAGTAAAAGTAAAAGTGGCTCTGGTCTTTTTCCTTAATAAAAACAAACGAGGGACTTCAAGTTCTAGAGCAGCTTTTGATAGCTCCACCAATGAGAAGATAACACGTGGAAACCTTGAGAGCAGGACTACGAATCAATGCTTTCCCGTCTCTCTCGCTCTCCGTCGCTTGCTCGGCTTGGATGGCTTGGCTTGGCCGATGTTCTTTCTTTCCTTTTCGAGCAAACGACATGTTCACATGACCCTTGTTATTGTTTTGCTTGCAGTTAGGTGGTGATTAGATAGGTGGATTGACACGTAAGGAATAGTCATTAGTAGATAATTATGTGAGAAGCCAAATCTGATATCATGCCAAGCACTCTTTCCTTTTTCACCTTTTATTTATTTTTTAATAAAATGATTGAAAAATGTTATAGGCTATCAGGTTATTGATTTTTTATTTCAAAATGTATTTGATTGTATTTTTAAATTATATTTAACTTTAAAATATATCTAATCAATATTTTTTCTATAATTTTTTAATATTTTTATATACTGATATTAAAAATAAAAAACATATACAAAACTATTTTTATGCGATTGAAAAGCGTCCTGCAGGATTACCCCAGACACACTCTTTCCTTTTTCACCTTTTTTTTTAAGGAAAAAAATACAATGATTGAAAAATGTTATAGGCTATCAGGTTATTGATTTTTCATTTCAAAATGTGTTTGATTGTATTTTAAAATTATATTTAACTTTAAAATATATCTAATCAATATTTTTTCTAGTATTTTTAAATATTTTTGATATACTATATTAAAAATAAAAAAACATATACAAAAATATTTTTATGCATTTCGAAAACACGAGTATGTTTTTTTTTAAAATATTTTGTGACGTGAGGTGTTTTTTTAAATTATTTTTTAATTGAAAGTGTATCAAAGTGATTTTTTGTTTTCATTTTTTTCTTTTTAAAAAATAACACAGTCCAATAAAAATCATAAAAATATATATTAAAAAGCATCAATCATAATTTTTTAAAGCAAATACATTTTTAAAAAGCTCATGAAAACACAAGCCACTGCACTCTCGTATTGGTTCGAATAAAATTGTAAGTGACTCATTGAGAGTGATTTGTGTTGTTTTTTAAAATATTTTTGTTCAGGAATGTATTAAAAAAATATTTTTTATTTTTTTAAAAAAATTATTTTTGATATGAACACATAAAAATTATTTCAAAATACAAAAAAAAAATCATTTTTTAAAAAATAACTTTTAAAAGACAATGTTAAGCAGGATTTAAGTAGCGCAGATGTCAAGGAAAGCAGGGGGAAGTAATTCCTTGACTATTATATATTTATATCATGGACCAAGAAGAAGAATTGATAATTCTGATGTTATTGATTTGTGTTTGGTTAATGTATCATGCTATAGAATATAGATTAAAAAAATAAAAAAATATGTTCGAGAATATGGTCCAACCTGTCTCTAGATTTTTTTTCTTCTTCAAGTTAAATGTTTTTTGATACTTTTAATATAAAAAATAAGTTTTTTTTAAAAGAATTTCTAAATAAAAAAAAATATATTAAAAAAATCTTTACCACAATCAGTATATTTTTTTTTTGCATGGACATGTAAAAAGATATAAAAATAAACTTCTTTTTAAAGCTAGTTTTTATTATTTCAAAAAAGAAACGACAGCGTAACATTTTTTTTTTATATCTCTTTTTTTTTTATCTCAACACAATAGTCAAACTCTTTTTGATTTTTTTATCTCACCCAAAACGGGGAAAAGTGAGTTTGGATTCGAGTCACCAATAATGAAAGGACATGTCGGCATATTATGACATTTTATATGAATTTAAATTACAAAATCAGAGCAATTACTCGAATTAATCATAAGGTCTGCAAAATGCAAGAAAGTCACTGGTCCAGCCAAATCCAAGACAGGGACGATCAATGAATGGTTCGAGCAGAGCATCAACAAGAAATTTGAATTTTTATTTTATTTTAAATTAGATTTCTCTGCATTTTTATCATGGATATCAAAAAAAAAAATTAAAAATATTATTTTAATATATTTTTAAATAAAAAAACTTTTTGAAAAACAACTAATAACCGAACTTAAAACAGTTAATTAGCGCGGCAAGAGCATGGTCAAGTCATTTTACAGGGTGGGAGGAGCAATACTCCGGTTGTTAGTCGACACGAAATGATTAAGGCATCTATTAAGGGATGATTTTCCTCATAGAATAATGGTACTGGACAACTGGGCATCTTGATTGATATATGTCAAAAAAGGTGCCAGTGAGTTTGGTCCTGGTGTCTCCCCCCACAGTTTGGAACTGTTTAAAAATGTTTTTATTTATTTATTTTAAATTAAATATTTTTAATGTTTTAATATTATTTTCATGTGTTAATATTAAAAATAATTTTTTAAAAATAAAAAAATATTTTAATACATTTCTTAAGAAAAATAATTTTAATATATTTATTTATAAAAATCACTTAAAAAAATAAACTTAATTATATTCCCAAACATACATAAAAGAGTAGGAAAGAAGCAGCATTCCTATGATATTCTTTTTTTTATTAATATTACATAAAATATCATTTGTAATAATTACTCACTACATAGACAGTTTAAATAGGAAATATTAAAAAAACAAAACTGTCTCTAGATAATTTATTATTATCATTATTGTTGTTGTTAGTTTAGGCTCATATTGTTTTTGAAATATTTTTCAAGTTATTTTTATATAAAAATATATTAAATTAATATATTTTAAGTTTTTTTCATGATTGTGACGTGTTGACATAAAAAAAATATTTTAATTTGTTTTTAATTAAAAAATAATTTTAAAAAACTACATTCACTACAATAATTTTGGAACCCTTTCAAAAACAAATTCATCTTTTGTTCCCGTGGTTCTATTTTTTTTTTTTTTTTTGTGAATTCCCCCTCGTTATATTGATTAGCTGTGCATTCCAATACTTAAATATCACATGCAATAAAATAATATCCACATAATAAATTAACAATAAATAATCCAGAAATCTTGAAAAAGAAAAGAATAAGAAAGATAAAGATGAGATCTAGTAAAGTGCATGTTCTTCGACAATGTTGAAAGTATTGTTTTATTAAAAAATATATCAAAATATTTTTTTATTTTTTAAAAATTAATTTTGAAATCAGTATATTAAATGATTTAAAATTACCCAAAAAATAATTTAAAGTAAAAAAATAAAAAAATAATTTTTTTAAAAAAACACTTTTAAAATACAATACCGTAAAAGGTAAGAGTTTCTCCAGGAACAAATTTAGAACTTGAGAAAACTGGAATATAGCAAAATCTTTTTTTAAAATATATAACATGGGCTGAAATCAATAAATTATTGCCAACCAAATATTCCTCTTTTTTTTTGTCTAGAAAACAACTGTCTTCAATTTAAAAATAATTATTTTTTATCTGAAGCAGAATTATTGCCAGCCAAATACACGCGCAACTTTTATTTTAACCAAAAAATAAAAATCAATTTTTAAAAAAGTAATTATATCCAAAACACGCCATTAATCTTCAGACAAAGCATATGTACAGTTGGGATACATGATAGCGGCAAGCTAGCTCATTAATCTTTAAACATTTCCGTGACTTCAAAGCATCAACAAGCAGCGCCGTTAAAGCTTAATCGAGCCACCAAGCCACGGCCACTCGACCCTCTGTCTTAGCTGGTGGTAGGTGTAGCCAAACTAACCGGCTTATGCAGCTGTTCAGGTGACCATGCTTTCTCGAATTAACTATTTGAGAGTATGATAAAAATATTCATTTGATCAAACTAAATAAAAATAAATTACCAAGTTTATCCAACAAGCTAATAAGTCTCTATTTGAAATTGTGGCTGCAGTTATTTTTAAAAATTATTTTTTCTTTAAAAATACATTAAAATATTTTTTTATTTTTTTAAAAATTATTTTTGATATTAACACATCAAAATGATCTAAAAATACTATTTTTTTAAAATTAAATTTAAATTTAAAATAATTTTTTTTTAAAATGTAGTGTCAAACACCCTCTAAGTATAACTCCAACATGGTAATGTTGAGAGAGTACGATGAAAGTTATTTTTCAAATTATTTTTTATTGTAAAAATAGGAAAATAATATTTTTATATATAAAATTTATTTTTAATACTAGTACATCAAAATAATATAAACACTTAAAAATATATATTAATTTAAATCTATTTTTTTAAAAAAGGTTTTTAAAAATGGGATTATATCTTAATGATAAAATAGTGAACCCAAACCAAAGATGCCCTTTTACCCTCCGAATCAAAGTAGAATAAAAGTCCAATGCCAGTCTTGCATTAATACGTTCCGTGTTATCCACACACATAAGCAAATAAGATAAAATAAGATAAAATAAAAAGAAAATAAAATCTTGCCATCAGATCAGAGTCTTACATTATACTTATTTACACCCGCCTGTTTCTTTTCTGTCTTGTCTTCATTTCAAACCAAACCTCCCTCAACAAACATCTTTCCCTCTCTCTAACAACTCCCCCGTTTCTCTCTCTAAAACTCACGGTCTGACCGGCGACCACCAATTCGCCGGAATTTTCACACTTTTTACTCCCGGGTTCCAAATTTTGTCATAACAAAAGTATATCCTGTTTTTTTCCTATTTGCTGGTTCTTTCCCTTAATCTCTCTCTCTCTCCATTCCAAAAAGCTTGCACTGGCAAAGAGAAAATAAAAATGAGTCTCTTGTAGATCACAAAATTGAAATTTCATTTTCTCTTAATTGTGTATTTCCTCCTCTTTCTCTCTGTAATACACACAATTCTCGGGGAGAGGGGGAAACCGGAGATGATGAAGGTGATCTAGCTTTTTGTTTTTTTTCTGGAAAGTTGGGTTTTTCTGTTTTATTAGACTGAGTCAAATTCTGGTCATAAGGGATTCAACTTTTTTTTTAGTGATTACTGTTTTTTAAAAGTTGGGATTTTTAGCTTAATTTTGAGGTTTAAGTTTATAATTAATTTCAAAGATTGAATTTTGTTTGTTCTGGTTCCTCTAGGTGTTGGGATTTTTTTTTGTTGTAAAAAATTGAGCTTTTTTTTTTTTTTTTGTGTTTCAGCTTTTGATAGTTTGTCTTAAAATAGCTAATTTTAAGTAATTACAATTCCTTCAAAACTGGAGCTTGCTTCCTTTTCTTTTTGCTTGATCTGTACATTTCCTTTCTGTTTTTTATTTTTCTAAAAATGGGAAAATTCACTTTGTTTTCTACAAAGCTTTATTTTTTGTTAAAAGTAATTAGGAAGTTATTATAATTATAATCCTGTTTCAGATATTCATGGCATTTGCATCAATGATTTTGTTGTTGGTAGGTTAGCAAGTATTTTTTTTTTTAAACAACAACAACAATTATTATTACAATTTACGACTATACTAATTGTTAAAAAGTCTGTTTTTTTTGCATAATCTCTTTTGGGTTTGTTAATTTAGCAAGAAAGCACCAACCTTTTCGTGTCATTGAA
The DNA here is from genome assembly GCA_009078335.1 of Salix brachista. Lineage (NCBI taxonomy): Eukaryota > Viridiplantae > Streptophyta > Magnoliopsida > Malpighiales > Salicaceae > Salix > Salix brachista. Next base: position 16,166,657 of record CM018586.1, read on the forward strand.
CAAGTGGTTGTTTTATGGGCTCATGCTTCTTTAATTTTGATAACTGTTTTCCACTGTTTATAATTTAAAATGATGTGGGCTTAAACTGCCCCCCCTTCTTTTTTGTAACAATGTAAGAGATATCGAAGTCTCTTAGCTATTTGTTATGTTTGAAGAAACTGACTTTTGACCCTTTTGAGTTCTCCACAGAAGAAGGGCAAGCAATGAGCAGCGCACAGAGCTAATAATTTTGATAGTAAAGGAGATTTTTGTTGAGAGTTTTTGGGTGTCTAAAGCTGCAGCATGCCGTTTGAAGTTATGGATCATAGGGGTGGTACTGCTGCATCCTCCCACTATTTTGACGACATCCATTTTCCTTCTGAGGTAAGTTCAAATATTATCTGGTGACTCTTGAGATTGCGCTGTATCTAGATTAGCTTTCTGTTTATGACTTGGTGGCCCTCATTGTACCTAAAATAAGTGGCACAGTGATATTCTTTCTGTTTGTTATTTAAGTAATTTGTTTGCAATTTGTATTGGACAGAGACAAATTGGGTTTTGGAAGCCTAATGTAATGCCTGATCAGCAAGGTTGGTGCCATTTAATTATTTGCCTTTTTAACTACTTCAATCTGCTAACTAGTGTTGTTTAAAAGTCTCCTTTGATAGAATTGGCTTTTGTAGTGGGTCGTAGCAAATATGGTTTAACTTGAACTTTTTTTTTATGTGAAAGTCAAGTCATTGGAGATCTGGAGTGCTATAAATGGAGTGGATGTTTGAGCACATACATTGAGTGAATGATTTATGATATTTTAAATTGAATTAGCATCATCAGTAGCTTTCCATGCCCGTCGCTGATATTTCTATGGCCATATAAATTTCATGTTTGTTGTCCAACAATCATGATATCTAGATTTATATCTTACTCCACTCAGGTTCAGATCTTTTTATCAATCTTTGTTTCCCGTTCTTGTTACAGTGTTGTGAAACAACAGTGACAGTTTTCATAGTGTAATTGCTGACATAGTGTTCCTGCTTCAGTGTCTAACAATTCTTAATTAATATATATCTTCAAATCTTTTAAATGAATTTGCCTGGTTGTGTTCTGGGACAACATGTGAAGTTTCTTAACTAAATAATTTCTTACCGGATTTGCCTGGAGGATATCTCTGTTTTAATTATTGTATAATCTTGTCCCTCAGTTGGAATGGATGGAAAGATAGATATTCCTAGCGGCAACTGTGCAGCTTCTTTGCCTATGGAAAGATTTTCATCATGTGGGCCACTTCCAATGCATCACACAGAGTTATCGCGGTCACTTCTAGCCAGAGATCCAAAGGAGAAGTCACTGATTAGTGAAGGAAGTGCTAATACGTCCAAGCATGCATGGAGTTCTATGGATCATCATCCAAAACCCTGGTCAAGTTTGTCAATGCAACCTGCATCCTATAGTACAGGGAGAAGTAGGGTTGATATCAGTGGGACCCAGTGGGAAAGCAGTCTCTTCTCGAGCTCATTCTCCGAAATATTCAATAGAAAGTGTAAGCCTCCTCTGTACAACACACATGCAACTGTTTTTTTTATCATGTGTTCTCTCATGGCATTCCTTACCGTATCATGTGTTGAGGAGAGCTCTTGTCATGGATGTCTTGTTGTCATCATGTGAACGTGTATGTAAATTGCAAACTCTATTTTTTGGGATAAATCTTTGAACATGTTTAAATTTTTTTATCTTATATCTTTTCAGTAATGCTTTTTATCGGTTGATTCTATTTTTCCCTGATGCCAGCCTTATCTAAAAGATTTAAAGTTATCAGTTGCCATACATTTGACAAAATCCACTGTGCATATTTGCAGTGAGGTCATCAGAAAATGACATTCAATCTCATCAACCTGCTAAGACCATCACTTCTTCCCATGAGGAAGAAGAGCCTTTTGAATCTCTTGAAGAACTTGAGGCGAAAACTATAGGAAATCTCCTCCCGACTGAAGATAACCTGTTTTCTGGAGTGACTACTGAATCTGGGCGTGGTGCTCAGATTAATAACTTGGATGATATGGAAGATTTTGACCTGTTCAGCAGTGGTGGAGGCATGGAATTAGAAGGGGATGTAGCCCGAGGAAATTCTGGTCTCCTCAGGGGAGTTTCCAATGGTCTAGGGGACTCTAATGGTTCAATTGTTGTTGGCCATCCTTCTAGAACACTTTTTGTCCGAAACATTAGTAGCAACATTGAAGTTTCTGAATTAAAGGCTCTTTTTGAGGTGCATATTATTCTATGTTATGCAGTAATTTATTTGACTTTTGCGTCAGCAAGTACATCCAGTTTATCCTGCAAGTCATCTGACATTCTTGTTTTGTTCTGTCAGCAATACGGAGATATTCGAACTCTCTATACAGCTTGCAAGCACCGTGGCTTTGTGATGATTTCTTATTATGATATAAGAGCAGCTCGAAATGCAATGAGTGCACTTCAAAATAAGCTATTGAAGCATAGGAATCTTGACATACATTATTCAATTCCAAAAGTGCGTCAGTGTTATGTTTTTATTTTGAACTTATGGGCATGATCATATTTGCTTGTTTTCTGTGTACATATTTGATTGCTGTATGGCTCATTTGACCTTTTGTAGCTTGGTGTTTCTTTTTGGCTATCTATTCTATCAGGACAATCCATCAGAGAAAGATATGAACCAGGGCACTCTAGTGGTCTTCAACCTTGATTCTTCTGTTACAATTGACGAGCTTCGTCAAATATTTGGTGTTTATGGGGAAATTAAAGAGGTAGTTGGTTTGCGGAGCATTGTTTCAGTTTTTACATAAAGATGAAATATTTCCCAATTTAATACTGTTATTTGCAGATCCGTGAATCCCCACACAAGCATCATCACAAATTCATAGAATACTATGATATTAGGGCTGCAGAAGCAGCCCTTTCTGCACTAAATAGGAGTGACGTTGCTGGCAAGCAGATCAAGATTGAATCAAGTCACCCAGGGGGCAATAGGAGGTATTTCACTTCACATGAAACAGTTTCGACAGCATAGTTTTCTTTTAAGATTGAAATTAACTTCAAATGGGGCTTTGTGGTCTAATATTTATTATGTGGTCTTAAAATAGGCACAATCCAAATTGCTTGCTACTTTGTGTCCTTTTCAACTCTTTGCTTCTATCTTTCTTCTGCTTGAACTTGGATTGGTGATTCTTTGATATGCTGCTTGCAGATTTTTCAACTGTTCTCCCTCTTAATCTGCTGCTGATAATTTATTCAATTTTTTATTGGCAGCTTGATGCAACAGCCTGAGCATGGGCAAGCTGAACGTAATCTCTTGCAAAGCCCTTTTAATGACTTATCATCTGGACCATTGGGTAGGATTGTCTGACATAATTTGTTTCAATTAAATGGGCTGAACCTGTTTTCCTTGAAGGAATTTTTTTTCTCATCCTCTGTTAACATGTTTCACAGCCACTTTTTCTCCTGGAGTATCAGCATCTAGCTACATGGCTAATGGATCTTCTCAGGTCTTACATTCTGCTATCCCATCACCGCTGGGTGCATTCTCTGAACTTCACAGGAGTTCTAGTGTTTCAAACAACTTACCATCTCCAGTGACAGCAAGTGCTGCTAAACAATTCTCCATAGATGAAATGAAGTTTGGGAACCAATGTATGCCAAGTATTCATCCTCATTCCTTGCCAGAGTACCATGATAGTTTTGCCAATAGTATTCCATACAACTCTCCAAGCACTATCAGAGACATGCCCGGCAATTTCACTTCCAAAGTGACAGAAGGAATTAACAGCTTACACATTCGAGGGGTAGGGTCAAATGGGCACCTGATGGAGCTTAATGGAGGGGGTAAGTTCTGATATCATCATTTATCATGCACCATTTTTTTTAGTACTTTTTTTTCTTGTTTATCTTTTCCACGAAGGATGAAAATCAGTAATTAAATTTTTTTATGATGAGAGAATTTTAGATTCCTAATTTCAAAGATGGCCTGGGGAATTTGAAAAGTTTGATATTGACAAGCTTGCAAATGTGAAAATATGTCTTCGTTGCATTGATAAATATAAAAGAACAGCTATAGTAATGCTTCAGATTTATTGAATACTTATGGTCTTTTAACTCTGTTACAAAATCTTTAATGGAGAGAACCCCTTTTGCGGCAAGTACTGTCGGTCCATATGTAAACTGAACCAGTTGTTGCTCTCTTTAAAAGTTAAAATCTAGTTTACCATTGTTATAAAAGCTTCCTCAATTTTTAGTTTACTGACTTTTTTTATTTTCATTATTGTGTGGAATCGTTTTCAAGTTTTTGGATCTCCCGGAACTGGAAGCTGCACTCTTCCTGGGCATCATTATGTATGGAAGAATTCCAAGTCAGGTCAACAACATCCTTCGAATGCCATGATTTGGTCTAATTCACCATCATTTGTCAACGGTGCTCATGCTCATCATGTTCCACACATGCCTGGGTTCCCCAGAGGACATACAGTTATGCTGAACTCTGCACCTGCACCCCACCACATTGGATCTGCGCCAGCTGTCAATCCTTCTCTGTGGGACAGGCGGCACACATTTCTGGCGAGTCTCCTGAAGCTTCTAATTTTCACTTGGGCGCTCTTCGAAGTGTGGGTTTTCCTGGCAGCTCTCCACCACATCCAATGGAAATTGCCTCCCACAACATTTTCTCTCATGTTGGTGGAAGTTGTATGGACATGACTAAAGGCTCTGGCCTGCCCACTTCCCCACAGATGTGCCAAATGTTTCCTGGGAGGAACCCAATGATTTCAATGCCAGCCTCCTTTGGTTCTCCTAATGAGCGTGTGCGGAACTTCTCACATCGTAGAATTGAATCGAATTCAAATCATTCAGATAAGAAACAATATGAACTTGACGTTGACTGCATACTACGTGGCGGTGACAACCGAACCACATTGATGATAAAGAACATTCCAAACAAGTATGTGAAAAATCTGCCCATTCAACCCTTTTCCTGTTTGCCTTCATGATCTGAATTTCCCCTAAAAATGTCTTAAAGGCCAAGGCTTTATTAAACTGTCTTAAGTGAATTTCTCTGTGATGGTTGAAGTGGCAAACTTGCAATGTATGGCTTGTTTTTTCATGATTTACATCCATGCTGGTAATGTTTTGAGTTAGTTTCCAATTTCTCTGATTGGGAACCGCCAACAACCTTACAGCATGTGGAAACACCCCCACTTGACCGATACAATAGTTTTAATCTAGGCCATCTAATTCAACCATGTCAGTAGACCGGGGCTTATTACTTAAAAAGGTGGTGTTCACATTCATTGCATGTCAAGTTTGCTGCTTTTGGCCATTTGTCTTCTTGGTTGCTTATGGAATCTGACAGCATTTGGATGCCCTGTGTGCATTTTCTGTGTTCTTTGCACTTTATATTTTTGTCTTCTCATTTTATCTGGTGGTTCTTGTAGATATACTTCAAAGATGCTTCTGGCTGCAATTGATGAGCAGTGTCGAGGAACCTATGATTTTATTTACTTGCCAATTGACTTCAAGGCTAGTGAATCGACCTCTAGTATATAATATTATGGTGCACAATGCACACATGTATATGACATTGTTTTCCTGTTTTTAAGCTCTAATTGAGATTTATAACATGATTTAACAGAACAAATGCAATGTGGGTTATGCATTCATCAATATGACTGATCCTCAACAGATCATTCCATTCCATAAGGTGTGTTATTGGCTTGAGTGGAGTGATAGTAATTTATGTTCATTAGTATGAAAGGAATTATCCTTCATGTATGTGAGATGTAGAAACTAACAGAGGCAGAAAATGTCTTCTGTAGGCATTCAATGGCAAAAAGTGGGAGAAGTTCAACAGTGAGAAAGTGGCATCTCTTGCATATGCTCGTATTCAGGGAAAAACTGCCCTTATTGCCCATTTCCAGAATTCAAGCTTGATGAATGAGGATAAACGCTGCCGTCCTATACTCTTTCATTCTGATGGTCCCAATGCTGGTGACCCGGTAAGATACTTTGACAACTAGTCGGCCTGTCAAAAGGTCGAATCATTGGCTACTTGGGTTGTTCCTTGTTTGTCTTCCGATCATGGTGTACTGATTTATGGTATATGACTCCCTATATATTGGTGCTGCCAGATTAGCTGGTAGAGATCTTTTGAATGCTAATTTACTGCCACTGGTTCAGGCATCTTTTTGAAGTGATATATCTTTACATTTAAGATTTAATTAGCTAATAACCAAATACTTGCATGTTACATATTTTCTACTAGTTTGTCTGATAATAACCAACGTAGAATTTTTGTTATTCCCAAAAAACAAGTGAAAAATAGTTGATCAACTGAAAGTATGTCATAGATTATAAATCCCATATCATTATGAGAATAAAAAATACCAAAGAATGTAATAATACAAGGAGGGTTGAAGTTGTTGCAAACTCTGCTGTTTGGTGATTAGGATTTTTCTTTTGGTTATTTCTCTCGTCTACAAGTTTTTAAGTGTGTAGTTGTGGCTTGTCATATTTTAGTACACAAAAATTCAAGAATGATTTTTCAGGACTATTTTCAGTGTTACTCAACATTTTATCTTTTCAATAAATGATAGCGCTTTTTTTTTATGGATGCTAAAACCATTATATTTTTTTTCTTTGCAGGAACCATTCCCCATGGGTACTCATATTCGATCAAGGTTGGGTAAACCTCGATCCAGCGGCAATGAGGAGAACCACCATAGTGGGAGCCCTTCCACTTTGGCTAATGGAGAGGACTCTCCACGTGGAATACACTCTCCATCTGGTTCCGATTGAGTAGTTTCCTTTGCCCAAGATACTAACTCCAACCCCTTATGGCTGCAAAAAGTCATATCCACCCCAGTTATGTATATTAGGGGTGACCTGACAAGTGACAACTCCCTTTTTGGCTATAGAGACTCACTTTACCAAGTTCTGAATGCCAGAGTGCACCTTCAGAATCAAGTGGGTTCAGAATTTTCTTTGTTCCCACAAAATTTTCCCATCTAGCCTAATTATGATTATAGAGGATGGCTTAACAAAGGCAAATTTCAGATATTTGAACTAAAGTTTTCAATGTACAGAAGCTCTCTGGCTGTGCAGGAGAGGAAGATCTTCCCTGTTTTTTTCAGTTTTGTATCTCTGCAGTTTCCTTTTTCCTTGTATGTTTTGGGGTTCCCTGTTGATCCTGTTTCTTGTTCTAGTCCCTAGGTCTAGCCTGATTTGCTCGAGGAGAGTTATCGCTCGCTAATGCATCCTCCTGATTGTAGAAATTTTTGGAAGTCCTCATAATGCTATTAATAACAATACTATTTATTTGTCATTCCATCTCCTCTGTTTTTGTTTTTTTTTTATTATTATTTCTGCCTGCTTGTTGATTATAGTTTTATATCATCAACTATAACTCCATATCAAATTTCAACACAATGAAACCTATCTTCCTTAACCATCCACAGCTTGTCAAAAAGCTAAGCTAATAAAACATCACTCTTACAACACAAAAGGAACATCATTCGATATCAACTTCTGAAACATGGCCAGGAGGAAAAGTAGCCTGGAGCATGTCACAAGCAAACAAATCAGAGTTATATCCTCTGCCAGCATTTTGAGTAAGAGCAAGCAATCTCATCAATGGAGCTGGTTTGATTCTGTAGAAAAAGGCAAGTTTTGAGGATTAACTTTTAAGTATCAAGTGAGAAAGGTTCTGGCTATCAGGTGAAAAGGGCTCTCGCAATCATTTATATTTCTCTTAGATAAAGTATGCTCCGAAATATTTGAACTCCATAGCTCCAGGATACAGATAGTATACAGTCCAATTTCGTGTTTTGGCATAGCAAATGGATTACTGGATGAGTGCAGCAGAGTCTAGTTTGGCCGGAGCCCTGAGCTTTTCTAGGACTTGCAACCTACCCATGTGAGGAACTAGTGGTTGTATCTTGTAAAGATGGTGGAGGGAGTTGACTCTCCCGATCCATTACTTGAGTCTTGCTCCGAAGATATATTCCCTATATATTTTATTTTTGAAATATAAAAAACTGTAAAAGATTTATACGGGAACAAATGTATTTTTATATTTATATTCTTATCTTTTAATCAAAAAATATATTTATTCAACTTATTACCATTTTTTACAAAGTACATGAGCAAGAGAAACAAGTTAAGACATGCAATCACAAATCATATCATCGGGGCTCGTATAAACCAAGATATCTTTCAATATATAAGCGGTGGGTGGGTCTTTCTGCTGCAGTCTAGTCCTCTTCAGTTTTTTGTTGGTCCTGAACTAATCAAGCTCTGGACCTTTTCCAGTTACAAAATCACTAACATCAGAAACCCTAACAAATCCTTGCTTAAAATGCACAAAATACTAAAGCCCCAACACCTACTCTCGAAAAGACCAAACCTAACCCATTTTTTCTCAACAAAAACACCCATTCCCTTACCCTATGGGACAGAAACAAATGACCCGTCATTCAAAGACATACCAAAACCTGTTAGAGACAAGTCAGAAAGAAAACCGTATGTTACACCTATGAAAGTGCTCATTAAAAGAGCTAAAGAAGAAAGGGAAGCAAGAAAGTTACAACCTTGTAGAATGTTGGAGAATCCTCCTGAGAATGGTTTGTTAGTCCCTCAACTTGTGCCTGTTGCTCACCAAGTTTATGAAGCTCGTGAAGCTTTGATTTCTGGGATTTCTAAGCTTGTTAAAGTTATTCCTGTTCAGAAGTGCAGGTAAGAAATGGTTGAAAGATTGGATTTTGGTTTGTGGGTCTGGTTCCGTTTGTGAATTTATATTGAATTTTTAATGGGATTTGTGTTTTAATTTGGTTTGAAGTTGAATTTTGTTGTTGTTGATTTTAATGTTAGCAAAGAAATGGGGTAATTTATCAAGTTAAGATAAAATGAAAAGTAAAAAGGAGACTCGGTTTTTGGTCTGTGATTGTGGGTCTAGTTGTGAATTTCTGTTTACAAATTTGAATTTAAAGTGATTAGCATTGGAAGGAGAATAGGATTCTGAATTCAATTTCAATTTCAATGAATTTGAAGGAATGGAATAATGCATTCACTGAGAATAAGATCTATTATTTATTGTAGAATTATAATCCGTGTTACTGGTCAACCAAACAATACTACTTTAGGAATGGAAAGGGGGATCTTGTTTCACTCTAGATTTCTGAGTGAGTCAATTGTGGTCATTTTGGTATTTGTTTCGAATTTATTCTTAGTGCAATTGAATAATGAATAGTTAAGAAATTTAAAATTTTGATTGAGAATTTCACTTCCGAGAAAATGGTTTGGTGTAATTGTATTGATTTTGAGTTTTTTGGTCTACTTATTGTCATTAGGTTCTCTAATCCAGGTTCTGCCATGAGTTACATATTGGCCATGTGGGTCATGAAATTCGAACCTGCACTGGTCCTGGAAGTGGAATGAGGAGTTCCACTCATGTTTGGAGAAAGGGGAGGGCGCATGATGTGGTTTTCTTCCCCAAATCCTATCATCTGTATGATCGTGTTGGCAAGCCAAGAGTTGTGCATGACGAGAGTCGCAAGGTCCCTCGTATCCCTGCCATCGTAGAGCTCTGTATACAGGCTGGTGTCGACCTTGAAAAGCACCCTACGAAGAGGAGGACAAAACCTGTTTACTCTATTGAAGGAAGAATTGTAGACTTTGAGCAAGTGAAGGAAAATGATGAAAATGAGCGTAATATGCATGATGAGAACCCTGGTCCTCTGACGGTTCCAGATCTTGGGACCAAATTTGATGAAGCAAGAAATTCTATAGTGGATAAGGAAACTGATCACTTGGAAGAATCACACAAGGGAGTGACTGATTTAAGGGAAGTGAGTGTTGGGACCATGGAGTCATGGTTCAAAATGATATCTGGGGCAAAGAAGATCATGGAAAAGTATGGTGTGTTAACCTGCGGATATTGTCCTGAAGTTCAGGTTGGCCCTAAGGGACACAAGGTGAGGATGTGCAAGGCAACAAAGCATCAGTATCGTGATGGTCTGCACGCATGGCAAGAAGCAACTATTGATGATCTTGTGATTCCCAATTATGTCTGGCATGTTCGAGATTCGAATGGGCTTCCTCTGGATAACAATTTGAAGAGGTACTATGGCAAGGCTCCAGCTGTAGTGGAGCTGTGTGTGCAGGCTGGTGCACCTGTCCCCGATCAATATCGAAGTATGATGAGACTAGATGTGGTTCCTCCTGACCGTGATGAAGTTGATCTTGTTGCTTGAAACGATGCCCCTTTTTATCAGCTTTTGGACAAGCTGTGGATGGTGAAGAAAATTAGATTTCATTTTGTTGGATTTCATCTCCAGATGCATGGCTAGAGCTTCGTTAGGCATCATGGCCTGTGTTCCACAGCCCTGGCCCTTTGTCTTCTGTTGCTGTCCTGTGGAAAATGTCAAACTCTGCCCAGGAAAATGTCAAACTCTGCCCAAGATCAACTCATGGGTGCTAGCCAAGTACGATGGGAGGTCGCATGAAATGAGAATGAAGAGTTGCCAGCATGATTTTTTTTTTAAAAGAAAGCCCTTGTAGAAATGGAAATTGAAAGTTCACTTCAAGTAACACAAAAATTTATCTCATTTGATGCTCTTTGCCTTGCGCCCTTTATCAGCTGGCTTTTATTTTCTTGATATTATCCTGATACATGCGATCAAATTGTAAAAAAATAAAAATAGTTTCATTTTTTCTCTTGCCTTACTACCACCATGGTTATCAAAATTATAAAATAACTCTGATTTTACAGGTTAAAATGTATTTGACGTATAAAACCGGACTAAAGACTTGAAAATCAGTAAAATCATACTTAATACTGAACTAAAGACTTGAAAACTAGAAAGATTATACTTAATTCGTGCAAAATCGGTAAAGTAATTCTAATTTACGAGTTTGCTATAAAAAAATTATGTGAACCAAGTCAAAACTGAATTTGACCTTAAAATGTTTGTTGATCAGTTTTGTGAAATCAATTATATCTCTCAAAACTATATATTGGATCTAGTTAAGATTTTACACGGAAATAGTAGAAACATGAAAATGTATTATGGTAAATTTTTAGGTCAAAAGGAGTTCAAAAACATACTATATTAGAGAGTCAAAATCACTAGCTAAATCTTGTCAATTATGTCAAACTAGATCTCTGTATATTGTTTTGAACACATTAAGAGCTATTAGCGAAACTTTGTTACAATTCTAGTTATGAGAGAAAATAGACATTTTATATTTCCAAACATATATAATAAGCTCAGTAATTCAACCATACGAGAGACAACGTTGTGTTTGAAATCACGATTAAAACTTACTAGGAATTTGTGAAAACTGAAGATTCGCACTACATAGAGAAATTTTAGCAGATTTTATGTGCTGATTATAATATTATTGACTTTTTTTAATCAAATTTTAATGTAATTAATTTCTCAGCTAAAATTGACAACATCTAATCATTTTTAAAAAAAAATAATGGACATAACCATCCTTTAATAAAATCCTAATGAAATTATCAAGAAAAAAAATATAAAAGTATCATCAACTCCCATCACAAATTGCCTCATGCCTAACTTCAAAGCCTTTGATTACTATCCTCGTTAACCGTAAAGTAGACCCGTTGTTAATAGGGTTTTCATACTTGAGTGTGTTGTTATAGAAGATGATCATTTGCAAAATTATTTATCATCAATTTTAACCAAACTTCGACATGACAACTTATGGTTAAAAATAATTATAGTTGCATTGTATTTTTTTTTTTTGGTGACCATGGAGATCGGTGGGCTAGAATTAATAAGTTTCTTTTTTATTTTGAATTGAATTAAAGCAATGGGGGCTTCATTTCAATAGTGGACATTTATTTTCAAACATTAAGGACTGATTTATTTTATTTTTATTGCTACTTATTTTATTTTAAGTTTGTTATTGATTTTTTTTTGCAATCTCACCCCTCGACATTTAATTTATTGAAAATCCAGTTTCATTTTTGTTGGACTTGCCTTTAAAGAGGTGAATTCATGAATTAGGTCTAGGTTTAAATGATTATAGCAGATTAATTTTTTTTTTTTATATTCTTCTTCTTCTTCGTCTTTTAGTTTCATCCTTTAAAAATTAAGTTGCTTGTAAATTAAGTTTTATTATTTTCTCACTTGAGTTTATCTTGATCTCTTGTTCCAAGTCATGGACTTAAAAAGGTTAATTCGAAATTATTCAATTTTTTTATAATATTTTTTTTTTCATTTTCCAATTTTATTAAATTTGTTTTATGATACTATCTCATTCTTAGAACCAAGTAACAAATTTGATTGGCTGACATGGATGGATCCGATATGTTTTTTTTTATCATTTTTTTCTTTTGATTTTTTCATTTAATATATGACTTGGTGAGTTTTTTTTTTTTTTGAGTTTTTAAAGGGTTATCATGCTTTTATTTATTTAATTTGTTATAAAACAATCATATAAACCTTTTAAAAATGCCGAGAGAATATTTTTTTTATAATATAGACAAATACTTTATTTTTTTAATTAATCATTATATTTTTTTAGTTTATTTTCTCTCAATTTTTTGTTATTCTCTGAAATCATTAACATTGCACGATATTTTTCTTCTATATCAGAAAAAAATTGCCCCGCACGTACTGGAGCCCGAGCCACGGATTAGCTATTGAGAACTTTTCGTTTCTCCTCTCCAACCCCTATAAATTACAAATTCATTCCCTCCCCCCTCCCTCTCCCGCGCTCTCATTGACAAACAAAGCAAACGCAAAACAGCACTGGACAAAACACTTAATTAAAAATGAGCAAGCCATCTCCGGTTCTTAAAAAACCGAAAGTAGAGCAGCAAGACAACGACGGCGATAATGAAGTATCACCAAATCAAAGACCCAAAGAGAGCAACGGCAGGGAAGAAGAGGAAGAGGAAGAGGAAGAGGAAGAGGAAGATAGCATAGAGGAGCAAAAAGTCGCTTTGATTGCTCTAATCGAGCATCGTTCCCGTGAACTTCAGCATCTTAAGCAACGCATTTCATATTATCAAACTCAGGTTGCTTCCTTTCTTTCTTGTCTTTAATTTTCACACCTCTTCATTTTCCCTTTTTATTTTTCCTATGAGATGTAGTCTCTTTTTATATAGTTATGATAGTATCTAGGGCTTTTCTATGAATCTCTTAATCATCGATTGGCAGTTAACAAATAAGATAATTTCTTTGGTATTTTTTTTTTAATTTTTTCCTGCTTGATAGATTAATTAAAAAAAAGGAGAAAAAAAAAACTAAAATTAGTTGTTTGATTAGCTGTCTTAAAAAAAAATCAGTGGGTTGATTATTTGTTTGGAAAAGTGTGCAGCTTGTTGAAGCGGAGAAGAGGTTAGAGGAATCGCAGGTGAAATTGGGCCGTCTAGGTGGAAAAGGCAATGCAACAGCGCCGAATAAGCCTTCTGTAGAGAATGGAATTAAGAATGTGAAGGGGAGGAAATCTCCAAGTCCGGTTCGTGCAAATGAGGCTTCTCCTAGAAGCCAGCCCCAGTCTGGGACTGAACTTGTGATTCCGAATGTTCCTCAACCACTAAAATTGGTGCGTCCAGGTGCGAGAATGAGTTGTTCTAGTGCTCGACCGAGTTCTTCTACTCCCTCTAATGGTGTTGCGAATGCTGAAGTAGAAAAACCTAGTAGTGTTGCAGATGTGAAAGTAAAAAAATCTTATAGTGATATGAATGTGAAGATGGAAAGGTCTCACAGTAGTTCGTCTTCTGATGTTGAAGTTGTTGAAATTCAGGATAGAGGAACGAAAAGGAAGATTGGTAACTTTATGTCCGGGATTGCATTTTACTTTCATTTTGATACCGTGTGTATTTTCTTCGTTCATAATTTTACATCTGGGATTGCATTTTACTTCACTTGGTACTTAATTACTTGTTCACGTAATTTTTCTGTATAATCTCAGAACAGAAAGAACACAAGGAATTGGTTCCACTGGTGTCTAGGAGCTCTTCTCCATGCACAGTCCACTGCCATACAAGTAATCATATCCCTAGTCAGCACAAAAGAAAGTTGAGAAGTGTTGCTGTATGTCCAGCCAATGATCAGCATTTTGTGTCCAGGTGATTCACCTAGTTACTATCGAGAGTGAAGTAGTTGTTATGAACGAAAGTCATGTTCTTTTCACATTATTGAAGACATGAAATTTTTTTGTTCATATTACCTACAAATGACAACCAATCGAACGGCAGAAAATAACATGAAATTTGACTTCATCCTGCATTTTTTTTATCCTCTCACCTTTAGAATGTGGAAGATAGTTTCAAGAACATCCCTGCTATCATCCCAGAGATGTTTTGATTTGCCTGATGATAAGCTGTCACTATTTACCCCTTTCTTTTTGACATTTTAAACTGTGATTTTCCATCGGAAGAATGTCATCTTCTTAATCAAACACGCTAGTTCTTTCAAATCTATAGAAGCATAAAGCATCATAAATTAGTGCTTGTTGGGTGGGTTAGACTTGGGTGGGGGATTGAATCGTGAAGAGAAGAGCACCTAAAGAAGCCGTAGATTTCAAACTATATGTGTTGTATGAAAGATGCATAAATATAGTCAAAAACACCTTCTTTACCAAAAAATCAAGGCCAAAACAATGGCATTTACTTCATGACAATTTCTCAAAACATCATCGTTCCTAACTCATAGAGTGCACCTGAAAGTGGCTTCAAGCATGGGGAGTTTTTGTTCCAGCTATGAGTTCTTTGGTTTTAAGGAAGAAGATGCACGGGTGAGGTCATATGAAAAGTCAATCTCAAGTTCATCTTGCATGTTTTTCTTTACTTGATTTTTTCCCAATTTGTAATGTTTGCTATGTAAAAAGACATGGTATCAGTATTCTCTTATTCGCTTGTAATATCTACAAAATTTATTTTTTGTCTACTGCTTTGAATACATACAGTGCTTTGGATGGAATGGTCCACCTATGGCAACTTCAAGCTCAAGGGTAAGTCTTAAAGTTTGTGTGCACTTTTTTACATTAACTTTCATGAATAGCTGACAGATGATCCACAATGTGAAGAGCATGCCTACCATGTCATTAAACTTATCATTTTGAGATTTTGTAAGTTTGAAAGAGATATAACACATGGTGAACCTTGAACACAATGAACATGCTAGATGGAGAGTTGCAAAAAGTTGTTGATGCGTTGGTATTTGGTATTTCAGAGAGAGTCAATTCCTTACATTTACAAAACTGTATGGAATATTCTTTGCGCATAAGTGAAGACAATTTTATATCTTTGCACTTCATTCTGTCATGTCATAAAACAGGAATGTAGTTGCAATTCCATGAGTAGTTGAGGATGGATGCAGGAATATGATTCCCTTCCAGACCTGTGTTCTTGGTGATTTTTTCTTGTGTTTTCCAGTTAAGGCCCTTTACTAAGAGTTGTCATTATTTGCCTTCTTTTTTTTGGTGGCGGAGAGGGAGGAGAGACGCTTCTCTTGTATATTAGTGTTTGAACTAGAAGAGATGACGAGTCATGGAAATTTTTTATGGGTGCTATTCACTGGTTAATGGAAAGTAATATCATGTTTCCCAAGATCACTTTGATAAAGATTTGGACAAGGGTGGTCTCTCATGCATGCGTCATGTGTAGTTAGTTCTCTTGATTTTTGTCAAATTAGATTTCTCTCAAAGAAAGAAAAGTTTCGCGCCTGCACCTGCCCATGAAAATTGCCACCAACTTCAAATTCACAACCCTCCAGGCCAATGCTATTTAACTGCAGCTTTGTGTCCATGAACATTAATGATTACTTCTGGAGAAGACCTCAGAAGATTGATATTTTTTTTTGGTTTGAGCAACCAGCTTCCTTCAAATTATAAGCATCCATTTGCTATTTAGGCAAAAAAATGTTTCACATTTATTTGCTATTGCATTGATAAAGAACAGATTTCTAGGTGCTATTAATTATGAGAGAGAAATAATCCTCAGTTTTCCATTTTAGTTGGTTGAAGCATGGAATAATTTCTGTTTGTAGCAATAACATGCAGTTTCATTGCTCAATCTTCAGTTCTGTAATGCGAAGGTGCTCATCTAGCATCTTGTTTCCCCCCCTCTTAAATTTCAGGTCAGGTGCCTCTATACTTAGCACCACAGATTGCATGTCTCCATTGCAACGTCGTTGGCCAGAAGATATAGCCTGGCACCCACTGGGAAATAGCTTCTTTTCTGCTTACACTGCAGATAGTGGGGATTCTCAGATATCAATTCTGAATTTGAATAAAACACAAGGGGTATGGATCATGGTTGGAATATACTTTCTGAAGTAATATGTCAGTGCCGCTTGTATAGATATGTCTCCATTACAAATGTATAGCATCGATTTCACTGAAGTGGAGTTATCATGCTCTGTGCACATGCCATCACACTATGATAGGATCATGCACTTCCATTTAAAATGTAGGGTTTTTTGGATAAGTAATCTTTAATATAGTATCTTTTTACATTGTCAGAGAGCACGTGTAACCTTCTTGGATGACAAGCCTCATATAAAGGGTACTATTAACAGCATAGAGTTCATGCCCTGGGAAAATACCTGTTTTGTTACTGGTTGCAATGATCATGGTGTTGTTCTTTGGAATGAGAAGGATGATGAGAGCTTATGGAAGCCAGAGACATTGCACGGGAATTTGCACTCCTCTGCTGTCATGGGGGTTGGCGGGATGCAGCAAAAGCAGATTGTACTGTCTGCTGGTGCAGACAAGAGAATTGTTGGGTTTGATGTGCAGGTTGGGAGAGCTGACTTCAAGCATCAACTCGACAGCAAATGCATGAGTGTTCTGCCAAATCCATGTGACTTCAATTTATTCATGGTTCAAACAGGGTAAGAATTATCTCCCCTTTTCTCTTTCTGACACGAGTCGTCATCAACTCGTCTGTTTATTAGTATTAATAGTCTCCTTATTATGCTTTTAGAAATCTACTCGATTAACTAAGTTTGATGTTGTTTCACACACTTTCAACCCTTCCATTTGGTTTCTACTCTCTAGATAAACTGCAGTATTTTAAAATTAATATCACTTTATGAGGACTTTGATGCATAAAAACAGTACTAAAGGTACATTGCAGTTGCAGTAAACTCCTTCTGTCACCCGGGAGGTATGTTGGTTGAACTAAGTTTCTTGTTCATCTTTCCTAACAAGAGCTTTGTTTTCACTATAGTTTCATATTTTTTGTCAGTCATTTGAATTTTAAAATAGAAAATCTCATATTCAGGACTCATGGGAAGCAACTTAGGCTGTTTGATATCAGACAGCAAATGGAAATTCATTCTCTTGGTTTTAAACAAGAAAGTAGCGACTCTCAATCAGCTCTGACCAATCAAGCTTGGTCTCCTGATGGTCTGTACCTCACATCTGGTTCAGTAGACCCTGTGATCCATATCTTTGATATCAGGTATAATTACAACAAGCCATCCCAGTCCATAAAAGCTCATCAGAAACGAGTCTTTAAAGCAGTATGGCATTACTCTCTCCCACTTCTGATTTCCATATCTTCCGATCTGCACATCGGGTTACACAAGATCATCTAGCCTTGGAAGCTGTGTTTCATACATTTTATGCAATTCCTTCTGTTGGTCATATTGGCTGTGCTCTCATTTTGCCTTGAGCGGAATTATGTAACTTGTTTTGAAGAGGAGCAAGCTTATCTTAAGATCATTTTTGGGTTGACACAATCTTAAGATAGTTGCCAAATTAATAGATTTTACCTGGGGTCCTTCATACATGTTATAGGTGTCCTTATGGTTCGAAATGAAGCAGCAACAGCCTCCACTCCCAAAATTCATTCAATTTGTTGGAGTGTTATCATATTCAATTTTCTACTTATGCTCTTCATTTGTATACAGTGACTTTTTTTTTCCGATTCTACAGTGAGGTAATACTTGAAAAGATCAAATCGGCTTGATGACATGTATTAAGGCGATGCACACTAAGGCACTGTGGAAACTTGATTACGTTCATCTGAAATTATTGGCACAAAACCCTTTAATTGAACGGTGGTCGTTTTATCATATAAAATATGTTATAAATGTGAATAGTCAACAATGCATGTTGATTCATGAAGAGTGCGAGCAGATTGAAAGATAAAAATGCAGTCTATAGGTATGAACATAGAAGCATGGTTTGCAAGTTCAGGATGCTTTCTAATCTAGCTATTTTCAATCGTGGCAAGGGATGTTCTTGGTTCGAAGTTTTGTCCTATGATGGGCTAGACTGGATTAGCATACGGCTGGTTTCAAGCATTGTGGTTGAACTCCTTTCTCTTTTGAAACAGTCAGTTTACAAGTGGTGATAGCTGTTGTCTATATCTTGGAACCATGATATTTATGCTCCCTCGTCACCGCCACGACTCTTTTCCCGGGAAGATATTTGTGCATATGCCGGTGAGAATCGATGTAGTGCAACAATGGACCACTAACAGAAGAACACAAACAATTTTCTTGTTCAAGGATGAAGATCAAGCACTACACCAAGTTCAAAGTTTAAGGATGAAGATTTCGATCTTGAGTCCTCTCCCGGTGCGTGAAACCTTAAACTTTGAAATGGATTCGCTAGTTACACGGGCAAAGGTTGAATTTGTTTTTGAAATTATTTTTCATTAAAAAATATAATAAAATAATTTTTTTTTATTTTATGTAAATTATTTTTGATATTATTATATGAAAATGATCTAAAAAACTTAAAATATTTTAATTTAGAATAAAATATAAAAATATTTTTTTTTTTAAATACTTTTGAAATGTAATGTAATATATCTTCAAGATTGACCATTAGACCACCACCTCAGGACACTTTGCAAGCCTATCTTCTCCCACTACCGTCCATTCTCTAGTGGTTGACTTCCTGGTCTTTGTGCTGGTTGACTCCACATTTATTTAGAGCATCAAATCAATCTTGTGTTCGTCAGATCCATTTACTACCATTATCTACAGACACTGTATTTCCATAATTGAACTCTACGTGGATAGATTTTCCATACAAAAAAGCAATAAAACCACTGTAGTTGGAATATACTTCTTCGTGGGCCAGGATTTCTACATTACACCGCAAGCAATGCCTCTGATTGAATAGATGATTCTTTATTTTTCTTCTCAAATTATGTCACCATGCAACATTATTGTTAAGTCTAGTAATCATGTCATGCTTTTAGGGGATAAGTGGAAGCAAGCAGCTGATCGAAGCCCTGTCCATGCGACATAGCAAGGGACATGCATGGCTTTTGCCTTTAGTTTGCCTTGTCTGTATGGTGTCCCTGCTTTTCTTGTGAAGCTCCAGCTAGCTTCTTTATTCTGCTTGGGGCCCCACTTACTTTTCTTCCATAATGGTTTCATGTATCCTCACACAAACTTGTTGAATCCCAACGGGAAGTTCTGGAGATGGGATGAATAATAAACAATTCTGATTAGTTATCACCAGTTGCACCACAACAGCTTCCAGGGCTGTTCGATGGTGTTTTAATAGTTTTTTTTTTATATTTTTTATCAAATAAATTAAATTAAAAAAATAAAAAATATTTTGACACATTTTCAAATAAAAAAACACTCTAACTAACAATGATTACTCCTCAAATTTTCCAAACTAGGCAGCAGCACCCTTTGAGCAGCTATGCTTATATATATTTTAATTTCAGTGGTTACCAGTCGGCAGCATTACACAGTGTCAACGCTTTAAAAATTATTGGTTTATTGGATAGATCCTAAGTTTGTTCTCCAAAAAATATTATTTTAAGTTTTTTTAAGGTTATTGAAGATTTTAACTGGTCGTTAATTTTAGAACTCGTATAATTAGTCGAAATAATATAAGATAGATTGAACACTCATATTCCAATAAAAGAAGAAGGATTAAACAGTGTCTGCTAGCATCATTGAAGAGTATTCCCAATATATTTCATCTAATCTGAGCTACAGTTAGCTTGGCTCGTGAAGTCACTTCCATTGTTATCAAATAAATTGAGATGGGACACTGCAAAACGTGGTCGTGCAGGCATGCTAGAAATATAGTGATTCGAGGTCTATATTAGATCGAGTTTTTGGTCGGAACATCTAGGTATTTGACTAGGTTAGACTTAACAATCCCCAGTCAAAAACCGTTCCGGTCATAAATAAATAAAATATATTTTTAGAAAATTTTGTTGATTTACTACAAAATAATAAAACATGATTTATAGATGGGATTTCTTTTTAATTTTACATGAAATAAAACCTCGCTCCACATTTCAAGTAAATAATGTTATTAGTTGTTCAAGATAAAGGTAAATTATTATTGTTCATCGAGAAGGGCAAACATAAAATCTCCCCCTTATCTAGCCGTGACTCGCGAGTGATGGAGTAATTAGCAAGGGTTCGACAAATGAACTATGAACACAAGATTTTTAGATCATGAGATTATTTATTTTTCTGATAAAAATAAAGTTAAACATTGTGGAGCACACCATCACAAGAAAGGATTGTTGGGCGGATAACCATTATGAACACTTGTTTTTTAAGCTAAAAAGGACAAATTATTCATATTCTAACACTCTAATAGACATCATAAGTGATGTTTCCTACAAGACAGTGCATCTTTTTTATATTTACACACACTTTTAATAGACTTGATCAAAAAGTTGTGAGATTACAACCTTATGTCCACGAAAATGTTACCTTTAAATCAGAATTATGTCCTTATGTTCTTTATTAAAATGATTAAGTAATTGGTTGTTTTTCCAGGTGATGGACCCACTGATTATTTATTATATGTTTTTTTTAATAAAGTTGAGTTTGGAACATTTAAAATACAATTTGATGCTGCAATTTTGAAAGATCCTTCCAATATTTTATATTTATACCCCTGGTATTTTTATGTTGCAAACTTTAGTGTAGTGGTGCAAGATGTTTTAAAAAATATATTGAATAATATTTTTTAATTTTTTATTTGTTGTTTCACATAAATACTTCAAAATCATAAAAGAAAAATCATTATTTTATTTGTTTAAATATGAAAAACGTTGTAAAAAGCAAGTTGAACCATGGTATCAAATACATTCCTTAGAAACTATGAAAATAAGATGAATTGTGATGTATGCAGCATTAGGACTACCTAACTAGTTTAGTTGTTTTTTGTTTTTCAATACCATGAACACATTTAACAAGAGATCCCAATCAAGGATTAAAAAAATAATAAATATCAAAAGTTTAAGTTACATGGAATAAATTAAAAAAAAGTTATTTCAATAATTAATAATTGAAAATTTTATTTAAAAGATATTATAATCGTTAAGAATTTAAAACCATAGTTGTTAAATTTAATTTTCAAGTGAATTGATAGATCTCAAGTCATTACGGGTGAATTATTATTTTTATTAATATTATTTTATATAATTTACCAATTCAAATAAGTTTAATAATTAAAAATCTAGTCACAACAGATAAATTCAGTCAAATTAATGTGGACTTATATAGTTATAAATAAATAGTTGCAATACATGAAGGCTCCAACTCTTGCAAAGAGGTCTCAATCATTCCTCTTCAGTCTGTACTTCAATGAATCCATTTTAACCGATAATTTTTTTTTTTCAGAATTTAATTTCCAGAGCTTCATTTTTTAGTTTCGATTAGGACAAAAAAACTATGACTTTTTTTTCCAGCACCATGGTCAACGGATTGGAGGTGCTCCGGTCGAATTAACAAAGCGATTGCCTTCCTAAATTGGATGTAGTAGTTGTGGTATTTTTAGAGTTTCAAAGTCAAAGCTGAGTTCGCGACATGACACTCCGAAGTCCGAATGCCGCCACCCGCGTTCATTGGCTGAATTTCTCTAATTTTTCAACTCTCAAACCTTTTTTATTTATTTATTCAATGAAATCTCATTCATTCATTCATGTAAAGTGTATTTTGTAATTCCATATAAATAAGTAAAATTTCAGTTATTTTATATTATTACAAAAAGTATACATCTTTACTGAAAATCAAGACCTGCTGTGCAAATATCAAATCTTTTACAATCACGTCACGCCATTTGAAGACTTAACTCTCAAACCATCTGTTTATTGGAGGGCATGTTTTCCGAAAGTGGTAGTGTTTTTTATTTAAAAATATATTAAAATATTTTTTTAATTTATAAAAATTATTTTTAATACCAACACATTAAAATATCTAAAAATACTAAAAATTTAATTTAAAATAAAAAATTCAAAAAAATTTAAAAAATATTTATGAAACACAACAACAATAAACAAAATCAACACCCAATCACTTCCCTAACCCAATTTCAATGGCATCACAGTAAATTCATCTCATCTCAAACCCAGTTATACCTCTTTGCATACAAAACCGTGTCAAAGATTAATGGGTTAGACAATTCAACTTGTTTACTTGGTTTTTAATTTACTCATGCTAAAAATATTATTTATATTTTAAAAAAAAAAATATAAAACAAGAACAAAATGACCCTAATAGATATTGACGGTAATCTTATCTTTGCCCCTATAGATTTATCAAAGCTCTATTCCTACCATTGTATATCGTAAATGTTTCCAATATTACCCTTCTAGTTTCTAAGAAGTTCTTATGTTATTCTTAACAATTGAATATCTACTGTTTTTTTAGTCTTGTAGTTTATATCAAGTGAATTGTGGATGGAAATAGAATAGCTATTGGTTAAAACTGATCCATAACGCAAGTTAGTTTTGTAATAATATTACATAAACGAAGATTGGAGAGGATAGTAAGAATAAAAAAGTAAGAAGAAGGATCATTTATTGTATTTAATTGCTTAGTAAAAAAGGGTGAAACTGATATAATTTAAACTTAAAAGAGTAATAGTACAATTATTTAAAAAACATAGATAAAGATGTGACGTTTCTGAATATATAGGGATCAAAATGTAGTTTAATTTTAAAACGCGTTATCAAATAAACGGATATGTGTATATATCGGAGGAAACAGAGTGGGGGCCGCAAACGTATCAACTCACTGCACTTACTCCTCCTTTTCAGATATTAATATTATTAATAATAGGAGAAATCAGACTCTGTATTCTGTCCTCTTTTTATTCATTTTCCGGTTCTCGATTTCTGTTTCGGAATCTGAAATTTTTTGTTTTCGAGAGTAAAACGTGTATTTGCTGCTAATTAGCAGACTCTGTTAGCTGCTGGTGGAGTCTAATGGGGAATTGCTGTTCTGAGGTGGCCGGCGGTAGGGAGGCAGTTGGTGGCAGAGCCGCCGCAGCTGGAAATGACGCTGTCAATCATTTCCTCAAGTCTCGTGGCATGTACGGCTCTCAGATGGAGGTCGGTCGGTCCTCGATTGGTTTTGTTGTTAGTACAGTACATAAATATGATTTAGAGTTGTTAAGTGTTGATAATTATGGATGGAAGCTATGATATGATAATGTTAGGCGTGACATTATTTATTTAGATCGATTTCCGGAGTAAGTTTTTTCCATCTTTTAATTAGTGTTAAGATGCAAAAACGTTTTGATTAAATAGAAGCTTTTACCAGAAGCAGAGTTGGTTGCTTATTACTTAGGTCAATCAATTCTTTGATTAAATTTGATTTAGAATTGTTAACTGTTGATAATTCAATTCATTTTGAATGATTAGGCATTTGGTAATGAACATGAATTGTGTAAACCATTCCTATGATTATAGCAATTCAGTTTATTATTATAATCCTAGTATAGGTTAGTTGTTGCTCGAAAAGAATGTTACCATTGAGTATATGTGTTGCCATCAAATGAGATTATTTGTCATTGTATTTTCATGTCTACCCTACCCTTTCGTTCTCCAGTTTGAATCTTCTTTGTGAAAACCATTTCTATGCAGTTATCATTTTCTGCTACAAACTTGCGTGACCGGGATGTACTTTCCAAGGTTGGTGGCTTTACCTTTTTTTATGCGATGTGGTAAAAAAAAACTTCAATTAGGTGATCAGGGGGGCATGTTTAGTTACTTTTGATATTTTAAGTTCTTGTGCAATAGCCTCAAAATTCGAACTGTTTCAGATTTTTTTCTTCTGTTTCTTATCATTTAAGTTTTATCTGCTTTAGAGTGATCCTATGTTGATTGGTTATACTAAAGGAAAAGATGGAACACTTGCTGAAGCTTTCCGAACAGAAGTAGTTCTTAATTCATTGAATATAACATGGATTACAAAACACACGATTACATTCGAGTTTGAAGCTGTTCAAACATTGGTGTAAGTTCTATGCTTGTATCTCCATGTTCTTTTCAACTAAATACAAGTTCTACTGGTTTCACTATATTGTGATCTGTGTCATTTACCACAGATTTTGTGCATATGACATCGACACTCAATTACACAACATAGATGTAAAGGTATCCTTCTATAGTCTGATTGCTGTTTCCTTTGTTGCTGCCCTTTATTAATGATGGATTTAGTTATATTGTGGTTTTCTTATCAAATAGTATATTATCGAATAATCCCCATAACAAACTTGGTTCTCTTTCCAGGATCAATATGTTTGTTCAATAATAACTCTTTGTATGGAACAATATGTTAAAATAATTCACCAATTCTGCTATTCTATTGAAGTCTTGGTTGGAACTTGCAAGACCTAGTTTACAGCATGAAACTAATAAAAGAGATGGATGGTCAAAAAATTATAGTTTTCATAATGTCAAAAAAGTACCATACAGCTCAGGAAAATAAGGAAAAGAAATCTACAATTGCACGTTTTTAAAGAGGTTCCATAAACTGCCTGTCCTTCCTTCATATTACTTTCTCTCTCTCTTTTGCTTTTGGTTCTTTGGCACCTCAGGAGACCGCGGATGTATTAGGCTTCATGATTGGAGTAAACTTTCCCTCATCATTTAAATTTCTGGCCTCTCATCCCTGTATTTGATCTTCAACCCCATGGCTCTTAACCTTATTGGTATTTATGAGGGACTATTTTTGTGGTGGCTAATATTGTCTCTAGATACAGCACACATGACAGTGACATTTTAGTCTAAAAAGTTTTTAATTTATTTGTCAAGAGATGCACCACCATTAGATTTTTAAAGAATGATAAGGATTCAAGCCGAGAAAAAAAATGGAAGTGGTAATTGTTCATTTATAGCACTCAATTCTGTAAATTACCTTTCCTCGGTCAGTCAAAGATGTCTGTAATCATGAAAGGTATTCATTAACCGCTCTAAACAGACAGTGAAGCACCAAAGTTAGAATGGTCCCGGGATAATTTTTTTTGTTTACTGTGTTGCTTTATATTTTTGGCAGTGGGGGGTGGGTAGGGGTGTTGGAATTTAGCTATGCCACATATATATGGCTGATGAGGTATTTCTGTGCAAACAGGGGAGGGGAACTTGTTCATAAATATATTTTCCATGATAATATTTTGAGGGAATTGTTGGCTGTTTCTCTGGCGTGTGCTTTCCATATCAAAGGTGTTCTCTGGTCCATTTGTAAAATGAATGTAAACATGTTGCACTGTTTGGATATTACATGGATATAGTCCACTGCTTAGAAATATGTTTTCAAGAAACAGTGCAGAATGTTTATCGCAAGCTATTGTCACTGGAATCAATAGAAGCATGCCCTATTTATAATTAATGATTCAACAAATGCAGATGCTTAA
Organism: Salix brachista; assembly: GCA_009078335.1. NCBI lineage: Eukaryota > Viridiplantae > Streptophyta > Magnoliopsida > Malpighiales > Salicaceae > Salix > Salix brachista. The sequence continues at coordinate 16,192,280 of CM018586.1, forward strand.
GCTAGAAGAGCAACAATTTCTTGGCGAAGCATCTTGTGTATTATCAGAGGTATGATTTGAATGCCATTCTCCTTCACTTCTTTCTGTATAGTAATTATTAAAGAATGGGAATCTTGGTGTTTTTATTCTAGGGAGGGAATTCTTCTTACTCAAATCCTAGCGAGAGGGACCTTATAGTAACTATGATGAAACCTAAGATCTAAATTTAGTAACATAGTGTGTTCTCTGTAAGAAGGATACATGTGTACAAATTAAATGACCTTGAGAGACTTGTTTGCAGTTAAATTTTTCATTACTGAAACACTATTCATTCTGCTGGCACAGGTTGTAACCAGGCCAAGTAGGTCATTGACTTTAGATCTTTTATATAGAGAAGATCCTACCATGTCAGGCAATCCTCGACACTGTGGACAGCTTATTGTGCATGCCGAGGAATGCATAAGCTCGAAGACTTTAGTGGAGATGGTACTAAGGTGCTCGGATTTGGAACTTAAGGACCTGTTCTCAAAGAGTGTATGGGCTATTGAGACCTTGTTTCTTGTTGTTTTGTTAGACATTTCATGAGAAACATAAATAATGGTTTTGTTACCTATCTGCAGGACCCTTTTTTGCTAATCTCGAAAATTGTTGAGGTTGGGCTCCCCATTCCTGTGTGTAAAACAGAAGTCTTGAAAAATGATCACAGCCCTGCATGGAAACCAGTCTATCTGAGCATTCAACAAGTTGGAAGCAAGGTAAAACAAGTTCCATGAGCTGTCCATGTTTTGTTTTTTTATTTGAGTTCAATACCCCCCATGGCCTTCCAGGGCAACGTTACCTTTCTAATTGAAACTGCAGGAAAGTCCATTAATGATTGAGTGCTTTAACTTCAATAGCAGTGGCAAGCATGATTTACTTGGGTAAACGGTGATCTCTTCTTCATTTTCTATTTCTTACCTTACTTCCATACACTGGCATTTTGATAGATCTTCTTCAATCTATCAGAAAAGTTAAAAAATCATTAGCTGAGTTGGAAAAGCTTCATTCTAATGGCGAAGGAGAGAATTTATTTTTAACCACAACTGTTGGGCATAATCATCAGAATAAGGTCTGATTATGTGAATCGAATTGACTTTAATCATGAATCTTTCTCTTTTTGCTGTTGCATGCCTAAATTGCTTATTTTAATGCAGGTGTTAAAGAGCCAGCTATTTGTGGACAAGTTTTCCCAAAGCAGTCAACACACATTTTTGGATTACTTGGCCGGGGGATGTGAACTAAACTTCATGGTGGCAGTTGATTTCACGGGTAACAGTTCCCAAATTTTAACTTTAGCTACAATGGGTGATTTTCCCCATCTATGGACCAAACTTCTCCCAATAGCATTTGGAATGCAATGCAAATTATTATCTGTTTCTGGTTTAATGATTTAGCTTGTGATTCTATATCAATATTTATTATTGTCCTTGAATTAAAGTGCATCCTTGTTCTCATTCTAGTTCTGCCAATTTCTTGACATTTTATCTTGACTTTCATTTTAACTACAGAAGTGCAGATTATGTTTTTAGCTATCTACAAAAGTTATCATGACATGCAGAAATTTTATTCTGATCTACAGACTCGTGAAAGGAAAAAAAAGAAAGCAGAATTTCTCTCTTATCAAAGATATCTCCAAATAACGTGTTTTTGTGATGACAAAGCATAAGGGGGCGGAGCTTTTTAGTTGGAAGCAGTCGTGTTTTGAGATTATGGCGTTTAGGATAAATTGCATACACATCTATTCTTATATAACTGTTGGAGGTTTCCATTGAAACAGTTGCTCATAAAAATAAATAAATAACACCATAATTTATATGTTTCAAGAACTCAAACGTATCCTGCTACCTTTCATTTTCTTCTTACAGCTTCAAATGGAAATCCCCGCCTCCCTGATTCCTTGCATTACCTTGATCCATCTGGACGGCTAAATGCATACCAAAGAGTAAGAAAATTGCTCTCTGCTGTAATCTTCACTTCCTTTTATCTTATTTTTACAATGTACATATATCATCTCATTGGCCAATTTGTTTTCCAGACAATCATAGAGGTTGGAGAGGTGTTAAAATTTTATGATTCAGAGAAGCGCTTTCCGGCCTGGGGATTTGGGGCGCGACCAATTGATGGTCCAGTCTCACATTGTTTTAACTTGAATGGAAGCAATAATCACTGTGAGGTGAAATACTTTGAAATTACAAGTCAGATGTTCCTACTTAACTTACAATGCCTGTGTTTTAAGGGCGTGTCACTCTTCCAGGTTGATGGAATCCAGGGAATTATGACAGCATATACCAGTGCTCTCTATAATGTTTCTCTGGCAGGGCCAACACTTTTTGGACCTGTGATCAGCAATGCTGCACTAATTGCTAGCCAGTCTCTTGCGAATGGAGGGAAAAAATACTTTGTTTTGTTAATAATTACGGTAAGAATGACACCGAAATTCTGGCTGGTTTTGCCTGTCCGACATGCTGATCAGTACACCAATTTCACAATTTAGCACCTTTTGTCTTTCTAAATGTTCTATTCAGCAATTGCTTATTCTGATTCTGTAATGCAATGCCATTCCATTTTGATGTAGAATTTCATAATTTGTTTTTCAGGATGGATTTAGCATATTCTCAGAAGAAGAATACTTTCGTGTTTAATATCTATACTTTTGTTTTTTTGCACTGAAATGTGACTGTCTCAGGATGGAGTTGTAACTGATCTCCAGGAAACCATAGATGCCCTGGTGAAAGCATCTGACCTACCACTATCAATCCTCATAGTTGGAGTTGGAGGAGCTGACTTCAAAGAAATGGAGGTATCTTTCATAACATCAACACCTCTCCATAGAGTAAATATTTGATTGTGTGAACCTCATTAATTTTATCGACCACCTCTGATTTTCTGAATTTTAATTATCGCTGCCCAGATTTTCGATGCTGATAAAGGAGAGAGACTAGAAACTTCAAGTGGACGCATTGCTTCACGTGATATAGTCCAGTTTATACCATTTCGGGATGTACAAAGTAAGTAGATACCTTGTAAATCAAATTGAAATTAAAGCTTCAATGATATTTTTCGGGGCGGTAACATAAATAATATTTGCAGGTGGAGAGATTTCTGTTTTTCAAGCACTTTTGGCAGAACTACCTTCCCAGTTTTTATCCTACATGCGATCTAGTAACGACATCCAGCCAAAAATTTGATTATGTAAACAAGTGTACATATAATTTTCTATTTTTGGATTCATGCTACGAGTTTTCCTGTGTAGGCCAAATGGTGCCAAACGCATCGTGGCACTTAGGCCTTGTTCATCGTTACTAGAAGAGGTAAGAAACGCGTTCCCAAATTTATCAACAGATATCTCATGCAGAACAGCAAGAGCTGAGCCGCGCATTCTTCGCCACGCTCATTGGCTGGACAAAGTTCTATGTTTTTTCCCAGCTTGAAACAGTGGCGTTTCACGACATTGAAACATGTTTGAGAGGATTAATGAACTTTTTATAGATTCTGGAACCAACTAGTGGGGGAACCAACTAATCCAATTCAATCATTTCAGCTGGGAGGACATGCGAGGAACTAAGTCATGACTGTAACTAAGGGTCATATCTTCATTATTTGACACGATTGTTTTCAAGCTTCTTTGTGATTCATGATGCAAGAGAAATAAAACTGTTTGGTTTGAGAATTATTTGGCTGATTTATTCCTTTTTCATCATCTGGTAAGTCGAAACAAGAGGTGCTGGATGGTTTTTCCTTCCGGAACATTCCGAGCTTTGAAAATGGTTAAGAAACAATATGGTATTATCCTTTAATAAGAGGATTTGATTGATATATAGGGAGATTAAAGCATCCTAATAAGTAGCGAAACTCAAACTCATCCTACTCTCATCTAGCTCTTTGAGGCTTGTTTTTCATTTGCCTTCTGGATCTTCAAAACCTACTTCACAATCTTTGCTCCTCCACCAAGAAGGCTTGGATAATTCTGCATAACAAGACCACTTAGCCATTTTTCACCACTATGAGAAAAGCATAAAAAAGACCAATCAAAGGTAATGTAACTCTCTCCCTTGACGGCACTTCCGGACACGACACTGCCATGGGCATGGTTATCACGTATCTGTTTGAAAATGTGGTTGATATTGTTTTTAAATGTGTTTTTAAATATTTTTGTTTAAAAACACATCAAAATATTTTTTTAAAAAAATTATTTTTGATATCATCACATCAAAATATTTTAAAAACATTATTTTTTTTTAATAAAAATTAAATTAAATTAATTTTTTTCAATTTTTTTTTGAAATACGGTGTTAAACGGGGCATAAAAACAATAAAAACCAGCGCAAATTAAGCTAGTGTAGAAAAAGACTTTAAAAAGCTACAATCATCGCTATTTTTGCATGTACAAGCTACTAAAAAAATAAATACCACAATATATATTCAAATAATCATTAAAAGTGAGTTATCACTTTTTTAAAAACCTTTAACATGCGGGGAATTGTAACAACAAGCTACATGCTAAAGTAGTGGGTTTAGATAGACTTAACCCGAACACACCTAGATGGAGTTGGTTTGGAGTGGAGAGAACCATGTCAAACCTCGAGCCCTCATTGATTTTGGTCGGTGGGTTCCCCTAGTAGCTAGCCCAAGCCCAGATCACTAGTGGCGGGTTCTTACAAGCCTAAACAAAACCCACAAGATGAAGTTGGTTCGAGCTAGTAAGATTGAGTCTTTGTGAGCTCAAGTTGATGGTTTCCCTACCGAACTCAAATCACTAATATAGTGAACTCAAGCTGACCTAACCTGTTTGAAATTATGTAAACTGAACATGACCAAACTTTTATGCTTATCTAACCTGAATTCGGGCTCGAACGTTTTGCCCTTGTCAATTGGCAGCTCTGTTCATCTCACCGGAAGAGGCAAGAAAGTCATAGAATTTGAGCGTAAAAAATTTATACAGCTGAAGTAGGCTGCTCATCTTTGTTGCGTTCAATATGGCTGGAAAACAATCCTGCGTTGATTCCCGGCTAGAAATAATGGAGTTTTTTCACTCGTTTTTGAAGGATTGATGAAGATTCAACCATATTGCTGAAGAATTTACACACGGGAACCACCAAGGATAATAATATAAGCGAAGACCCTGATCATGTGTATGCTTTTGCAAAATCAAAGGACATGCAATGAACAAGGTCAAAACTGTTTTGGTCATATGTTCATCGGGGAACATGGTTTTATTCAATCCCATTTGGGATCCATGGTCATCTGTGAAGACCCCTAACGTCAATTTGGGGCGAGAATTATACGAGTCTTCTGCGATTGCTTTTCTTTTCCCATTTTATTCCTTGCCTTTTCATCAGCTGACCATCCTAAAGTTTCAACAAAAAGATTGCTGGATAGCTTTACCCCCCTAAAAAGTTTGATTCTCACAAGATTCAGTACATAAAATTGACTTAAGAAATGCCAAATATGACAAACAAGAACGTGACCTATGATCTATTATTAAAATTATGTGTCAAGTGTACAGGGCCGAAAAGTATTGTCAAATTGCTGTGGCAAAAATGAGATAAAGAGATTATGACGAGACTGGGAGCAATTACAAGAATTCAGACTTGTTGGAGAAATTCTGATTTTAGATGTATGTAGGCACTATGCAATAACATGAAAAGAAAGGAAATTGGCAAACCATCAAAATATAGGCAAGGAAATCAAGTTGACAGTAAGTGAAATTAACATAACCAAGTCATCAGGGTATCAAACAAGCTAACAATCAATTCCACATTTGACTGCCATTAAGCAATAACAAAATTTTGCTGAAACCTCCTCTAAGCAGGAAAACTCCACTTCATCATCCTCTCGTTTAGCTCTTTGAGGCTAGTTTTTCCTTTGACTTCTGGATCTTCAAAACCTTCTTCACAATCTTTTGCTCCTCCACCAAGAAGGCTCGGATAATTCTGCATAATAAACACAGCAAAACCACTTAAAGCACGTCTCCATCACTTCAAAAAACAAAAAAAACAAGAAACCATCAGGGAAACATACCTCTCCCGTACAGCGCTTCCAGACAAGACTCCTCCATAGGCACGGTTCACAGTCCTGCGGTTCCTTGACAATCTAGACCTCTTGTATTCAGCAGGTCTCAAGTGAGGGATCTGAACAGAAAGAAACACCCCATCAAAACCAGCAACCACCAGATCAAGTTTTGTAAAGAGAAGCAGAGTTAAAAAAAACTGCAGCCAACAATCATTCATTGCTCACAGATAAATCTTCCACAAATGAAGGAAACCACCAACCAATCACATCTAAAAGGAAGCATTGTATCAAATAAGCAATAACAAGTTTATACACCAGCAAAAATCATTATCATGATTACAGTAATTCATCTTTTTAGACAACTAGCCAACTTAGATTCTCAAGCATATGGAATATAGCAATGAAGTGCATTTAAGCAGGGCCTGGCTTCAAGAGAAGATTTAGAAACTGATTGCCACGAAGTAGTTAAAACTCACCCTTTTAATTTTTAACACTTGCAAGATAGTGATTGCAGTAACCTGGAACCCCAAATTTCCAGGGGAAACCAGCCAACTTGATAAAAAATGTCATCTCTAAATCCTAAATTCCCAGTCAACCTCTCCTCTCCCGATAATGGCATTAACAGGCCTATGGCTAGAACTGTAAAAGTAATTCAAAATGATCCTAAGTATTATATTTTCAACTTCAAACAAATAAAAATCTAAAAAACTGACGCATCTACGTCAGCTGTGTTTCGTTTCATACAAAATCCTTGAAGAAGGGTCAAATAATCTAAAGTATACAAATCTCCATACAAGATAAAATAATCTTAGCAATCTAATGTAGTTATACCAGCAGATTCAATCCAATAAATAACATCCCAGTCAGATGCATAGAACAAAAAAAAAACACATGATCGAAAACCCATACCCCTTGAATCCTCTTGCCAGTAACTGGGCACTTTGGTCCGCTAGCTCTCTTCTTGGTTGTTTGGTAGATCAATTTCCCACCTTCAAACCATAAATGGAAAAGAAAAAAATGAAACCGTTACCCAATTCGCTATTTTATTTAGCACAAACAAAAAACAGAAGAAGAAAAGGGCAGATTCAACAACATTACATGGGATGCGATGAACATGTTGCTAACGTACCAGGAGTTTTCACCACACGGTGTTGGTTGGACTTAGTGGCGTAGCTGTGACGCTTCCGGTAGGTCAGACGCTGCACCATCTTCAGATCAGCTCTTCAGTCTCCGTGATCGTGTATGGTGTGCAGACTAAGGGGAAGAGGGGAGAACGTTTATAGCTAGGGTTTTCTTTGAAACCCTAGTTCAAAACGACCCGCTGAATGGAGTTTATGGTGGACCTAAAAATGATCGGCCCACGTCCAGGACTGCAATCCTGGGCTAAATACTAGTGCTTAAGGCCCGTTAAACGGTCCATAGTAATTTGACAATCCATCCTATTTCCCCATCGATCTTGTATTCTCAACCTTTATTCTCAATGTAGGAGAGAGAGACACCATGGTGGAATAGAGCAGATTCATGTAATAGTTTTTATAGAATTTGTTTTTAGAGTTTTTTTTATAAGATAGAATTGTTTGGGTAAAATCATACAAATATATCAAAAATATTGCTTAAAACTATGATTTTTACTTAATCACTAAGTTATAAAACTTGAATCAAGTTGTCAAGTAAATCCTAGAGCCAACCAATTAAAAATCTAAATTGATCAGAGTAAAAAAAAAATAGAAGAAGTGACTCATCTTAACCTATTCAAAAACAGGGTTGAACTATAGTTGTGACATATTATGTATCATAATTCTACCATGTTAACTTGATAAACTGAAATAAATATTAATTATAAATTATAATATTTGGGGATTTTACTGTATCCCTCCTCACAAAACACTATTCATTGTGATAATATTTTTTCATAAAAGAATTCATCATTTAATATTAAATTTATTTAGTTATTACATTCCAATGACACAAATCTTGGATTGACATGTCAACATGTTTGATAGTTAATTAATGTTTTTTCAATTTTATTATTTTTATAATGAATTGATTAAGAATTATATTTGATTTGTTTTGTTTATTTTTCTATCATATTATTCTGACCTTGTGACTTAAGAATAATTTTTAACGAGTTTAAATAAACAACATATCAACCCCTATATTTGTTCTAAACAACAAATTTGCTAAGACTTGGAAATTAGTGAATTCTTCAAATTTGCTAAGACTTAAATTAGAGAATTCTTGTATTTTAACTAAAGAGCATGAAATAGTTTACAATGAGCTCTTAAATCATATCAAAGGAGGAACAATAAATCTCTAGCTTGTCATAAAGATAAAACACGAGTATCACTTTTTAGGAACCTTTAACAACATGTAAAAAAGCATCACCCAATCACAAAAAGATTATAGCCTTGTATCAAATACACAACAACAAGCACCAATCATAAACAAATTATAACCTTGTATCAAATACACAATAAAAAGCTACATGGCGGTATAAATTGTTCAATAACATTAAAACAATTCATTTTAATAGAAAACTACACTAAGTATCATAAATTTCCATGCATATGACAAATAAAAAGGAATAATTCATTTTATTAGTCAATCCCACAACTATCATAATGTTTCATGTATTTGACAAATAATAGGAAAATGCATTTAAACCATGTTTCACTTCAAAGAAAGCTTGCTTGCCCTAAGGCTATAACAAATACATGAATTTCACCTTTTAATAATCAAGATTATAGCCTACCAGCTTATATTTCTCTAAGAAATCAATCAACATAACATAATATTCCATATCTCTCTTAAACACCCAGCCATGTCAGCCATCTTGTGTCACTTTGTGTCTCCAAAGTAATGTTCATACACTTGCCACATTTTCCTCATTACACACCTAAGACTAAAGGTTAAGAAATAGTTCTTCATGATTTAGATTATCAAAATTTCAACTCCTAAGAAAACAACTTGTTAAATCTATATGAATTATGTTTATCATGTCATAATAAATTTTTAAAATAACCTTCAAATAAGCAAAAACAAGTTTGTACATAAAAGCCATAAACTCTCAAGGTCTACACATAAATTAGATAAAAAAGATCAATGGTGCAAAAAAATTAATTCAAAACAAATCCTACCATTCAAGGTTGCAACAAAAAATAAATTAAATGCATAGAAAAAAGATGCATAAACATTAAATAGAAAAACCACTTGAATCCAGTAATTATATATATGAGTACACTAGATCTTTTCTTAGTTGTTTGGTAAACCAATTCCTCACCTTCAATCCAAAAACAAAAACAACATCCATTACCCCACTAGCCATTTTCTTGACCATAAAGAAAAACATATTCAACAATATTAAAGGTCATCAAATGGAAATGTTGCTAACTTATATAGGTTAGATTTTGTAGTGTAATTGTGATTTTTTGGCTAAGTAAGTGAGTATATTTTTTTATCATCCTTTTAGTCCTTGTGTTTGTATGTGTGTTATGTCTATATATAGGAGACGAAAATGCAACTACTGGAAAAAGAGTTCATGATAAGATTTTTTTTTTGGAACTCTACTGCAAAAACGTTGACGCTTAATGCAATATTAGGTGGGCCTAGAAAATGTTTGGCCCAAGTATATCACTGAAGAATATTGATTATCTTTTACTTAAGCCTAGTGAGAACTGACTTTATTAAGTGTTGTTTTTAACGACATTTAAGATGAGAGATTTTATTGGCTTATTTGAGTATTTAATATTCATCATATACATTTTTTTACAGATTTTCACATGATTAATTGGTTTTTCTTTTATGGGTAGTTTTTTTTTTTAAATATATTAAATTAATTGGACAAATTTATGAAAATAGATAAAGTAAATAAACGTTAGAAAAAAATCATATATATAAATGCATGTGAAAGATAACTACCAATAAGGCCGACCAAACCTTAACATAAGCATGCTTTAATGTCATTTTATGTGTCCCTGACGATAAAAGATTATGTTAACAAGTTGATGCCCCCCCTATAACTAGACCGAGCTCATATCACTAATATACTGATCTCAAGTTGACTTAACCTGTTTGGACTTATCTAACCGGCAGAGGCAAGAAAGACGACGTCGAATTTGAGCGTAAGAACTTCATCAACAGAACCTCGTGCTGAACAGCAAAGCTAGGCTGCTCATCTTTGTTGCGTTAATATTGGCTGGAAAAGAATTCTGCGTTGATTCCCAGCTAGAAATAGTGGAGTTTTCAATCATTTTTGAAGGATCGATGAAGATTCAACCATAAAGCTGAAGAATATATTCACGGGGACCAACTAGGATACTATCAGTGAAGACCCTGATCACGTGTATGCTTTTGAAAAACCAAAGGACATGCAAGGAAAAAGGTCAACAGTTATGGTATATATGTTCATCGTGGGACATGGTTTTATTCAAATCCCATTTGGGATCCATGGTCATCAGTGAAGACCCCTTAACATCATTTGGTGCGAGAATTATACGAGCCGTCTGCAATTGCTTTTCTTTTCCCATTTTATTCCTGCCTTTTCATCAGCTGGCCATCCTAAAGTTTCAACAAAAAGATTGATGTATAGCTTTACCCCCATGAGTCTTTTAATTTTCACAAGATTCAGTACATAAAATTGACTTAAAAAATGCCAAATGTGACAAAAACAAGAACGTGACCTATGATCTATTATTAAAATTATATGTTAAAGTATACAGGACTGAAAAGTATTGTCAAATTGCTGTGGCAAAAATGAGATAAAGAGATCATGATGAGACTGGGTGCGATTACAAGAATTCAGTCTTGTTGGAGAACTTCTGATTTTAGATGCATGGAGGCACCATGCAATAACATGGAATGAAAGGAAATTGACAAACCATCAAAATATAGGCAAGGCAATCAAGTTGACAGTAAGTGAAATTAACATAACCAAGTCATCAGAGTATAAAACAAGCTAACAATCAATTCCACATCTGACTGCCATTAAGCAATAACAAAATTTTGCTGAAACCTCCTCTAAGTAGGAAAACTCCACTTCATCCACCTCTCGTTTAGCTCTTTGAGGCTAGCTTTTCCTTTGACTTCTGGATCTTCAAAACCTTCTTCACAATCTTTTGCTCCTCCACCAAGAAGGCTCGGATAATTCTGCATAATAAACACACCAAAAACACTCAAAGCACGTCTCCATCACTTCAAAAAACAAAAAAACAAGAAACCATCAGGGTATCATACCTCTCCCGTACAGCGCTTCCAGACAAGACTCCTCCATAGGCACGGTTCACAGTCCTGCGGTTCCTAGACAATCTAGACCTCTTGTATTCAGCAGGTCTCAAGTGAGGGATCTGAAATGAAAGCAAACACCCCATCAAAACCAGCACCACCAGATCGAGCTTTGTAAAGAGAAGCAGAGTTAAAAACACTGCAGCCAACAATCATTCATTGCTCACAAAAAAATCTTATTAGACAACAAGACCAAGTAACTTCGATTCTCAAGCAAATGGAAAATAGCAAGGAAGGGCATTTAAGCAGGGGTGGCTTCAAGAGAAGATTTAAAAAAACTGCTTGCCAAGAAGTAGTTAAAACTCACCCTTTTAATCTTTAACACTTGCAAGATTGTGATTGCAGTAACCTGGAACCCCAAATTTCCAGGGGAAACTAGCCAACACGATAAAATATGTCATTAATAAATCCTAAACTCACAGTCAACCTCTCCTCCCCCGATACAGGCATTAACAGACCTATGGCTAGAATTGTAATAGTGATTCAAAATGATCCGAAGTATTATACTTCCAACTTCTAACAAAAAAAACTAAAAAACTGATGCATCTACGTCAACTGTGTTTCGTTTCATACAAAATCCTTAAAAGAAGGGCCAAATAATCTAAGGTATACAAATCTCCATACAAGATAAAATGATCGTAGCAATTCAATGTAGTAATAACAGCAGATTCAATCCAATAAATAACATCCCAGTTCGATGCATAAACCAGAAAGAAACAGATAATAGAAAACTATACCCCTTGAATTCTCTTGCCAGTAACTGGGCACTTGGGTCCGCTAGCTCTCTTCTTGGTTGTTTGGTAGATCAATTTCCCACCTTCAAACCATAAATGGAAAAGAAAAAAATGAAACCGTTACCCAATTCGCTATTTTATTTAGCACAAACAAAAAACAGAAGAAGAAAAGGGCAGATTCAACAACATTACATGGGATGCGATGAACATGTTGCTAACGTACCAGGAGTTTTCACCACACGGTGTTGGTTGGACTTAGTGGCGTAGCTGTGACGCTTCCGGTAGGTCAGACGCTGCACCATTTTCAGATCAGCTCTCCAGTCTCCGTGTTCGTGTATGGTGTGCAGACTAAGGGGAAGAGGGAAGAGCGTTTATAGCTAGGGTTTTCTTTGAAACCCTAGTTCAAAACGACCCGCTGAATGGAGTTTTTGGTGGACCTAAAAATGGTCGGCCCATCTAAGACTGCAATGCTCCAGTCTAGTATACGGGGCTTAATACTGGCGCTTAAGGCCCATTAAACGGTCCAAAGTAATTTGACAATTTCATCTTATTTCCCCATCGATCTTGTATTCACCATTTATCAGGCAGACCTTCATCCTCAACATCAACAACATGATACAACATGCATAGGCTCGACTCAGACCAATGTAGGAGTCACACCATGATGGAATAGAACAGATTCATGTAATAATTTTTATAGAATTTTTTTTTGTGATATAGAATTGTTTTGTTAAAATCATACAAGTATATCAAAAATATTATTAGAAACGATGATTTTTACTCGATCACTAAGTTTATAAAACCTGAACCAACCTGTTAGGTCGATCCTAGAGTCAATTAATTAAAAATTTAAATCAATCCGAGTTAAAAATAAATAAAGAAAGTGACTCATGTTAACTTGGTAAAAAATTAGGGTTGATGGTGAGGAAATAAAAAATAGCTATTATACAATTTCAATTTAGAGTGCAAAGTGTCGTAGTGAATAACAAGAAATTGAGCCGTATAAGTTTTTCTTTTTCCTTATTTTAATTTTAATGGAGTTTAGAATAGTGTTGTACATAATGTATGCAAGTAAATGAATAAGCTATGCTTATATATTTCTAATATGTTTTCCTGAAATTAAAAGCATGGTAAGAGAATTTATTCCGAACTTAAATTTTACAAATCATATACTATAAATCATAAATTATTACTAATAGTTATTAATATTTCTATGATGTAACAGCTTCACATATATTACACGCTAAAAAGGGTGTAATCAAAATAGAACCCAAATATTCTAATGGAAAAAAAATATTATTTATAAACCAATTAATCAGAAAAAATTCTTTTAGATTAAAAAAGAGGCCAGATGGATTTAAAGCCATCCTCAATATCCAAATCATATCTTCCTTCATCATTGGATCAATTTGCATAATAAATAAATAAATAAAACAAAAAGAAATTCCCCTAATTAATGAAATACGAAGGTGTATATATATTTAAAACTCTCCCTTTCACTGCCAAGAATTTCACCAAATTAAGCTTGTTTATCCCCCTCCATCGGAGAGAAAATTCTTCCATTTAAGAAACAAAAATCAATCGTTAAATATTTTTGCAAGAACAAAAAACAACTCAGTAGCACCTCGTTATAAGTAATTATGAGCACACACAAGGAACTTCAGGGATGTGATGTTTCATTAAGAAGAGAACCTCGGCTAATATCAATAAACCTCACAAGCAAAGAAATTGGTGCACATGCATGAGAAGAAAAATAGCACCAAAAAAAGTTGCAGGATAAGGAAATTCTGTAACGCGACTCAGTGTGGACTCTAACAGCAAATGGCCCGGATTTCAAAGCTGAGAGCCAACATTTCCTGAACCTCTCGCCTCGACTGCTACACAGAAACACTTGACAGGGACTGGAAAGATCTAGAGTAGCAGTTGAGGGAGAGAGTTCAGAAGAAGTTGGATCTTCAACATCCTTATAGAGAAACAAATAGAAGTGTTTATGAGAAGGAATTGTGGGTTGTGGACAGTTTATATTTTCTTTGAATCTAGTATCCCATTGAATCATGGGGATTAAGCTCTCAAACCCCCACAAAAGGTTTCCAACATTCCGATTGCTTGAAGCAATTTTGAGATGCCGGCCGGAAGCCTTTGAGGGAGTTTGGGAGCTTCTCCGACCATTGTCATGGGATCCTTTTCTCAGTGGCTAGCTGTACTCGAACATAGGCCTTCACGGGGTTTATATAGGCTGGTTTGCCCACTTGCTGCTGAATTCTGGTGGAATCCTCCGCCCAACAGCAGCATTTTCTTTATCTTGTTACATTATCTCATGTGCAGATAACCAAATCTTAATTAATACCTGTAAAGGTGATAGAGATATCATATCAGATCTGCACCTTGCTGTTCAATTTCCACTCAAAGATATTTTCTACTGTTGGTTTTCTGTAGAACCACTGGCAAAAACAATATAGTTGCCAGCTTTTGGAGAATAATATAGATAGATATTCAATTGACTCTTTCTCTACTTCAAAAGTCAAGATAATGGTTTAATGGGAATTCAACCTTGATGGATATTAAAACTCATTTAATAATGGAAAACAATCCTCGTGAAATCTGGAAACAATAAGAGCCCAATACAAACCTCGGAGAATAATATAAATCATATTCTAGGATTTTAACTGTTTTTAGATAAAATGGTTCTTTAACATGGTATCAGAGTCTTATTAATCTAACGGTCATAAGTTCGAATTTCACTATTCCCATTCTATTTGATAAAAATCAAGCACAAGGTAGTGTAGGCATGTGTACAAGTTTCAAGCCCAAAGAGTTTTCACTTGAAGGAGTATGTTAGAGAATAATATAAATCATATTTTGGAACTTCACCATAGAGCTTAAATTTTTAGGTGTGATGGTTCCTTAATATTCTAGACTTGGAATCCATATATAGCTTAAAGAATCAATTTGGAGATCATCAAGGACATCCATTTTGGTTATAAATTGATTAGCACAAGCATCTGATCAAATGTCCAGATGAACCTGTACTTCATATGTTTCCAAACCACGTTGTACAAGCTTTTAAATTAATGTCGTATTTGCAGAGACTTAGGCAGGAACATAAAATTGTAAGCTGTCAGTGAGCAACAACTCTACCAGTAATCTATTCTTGCAATTGTCCTTCCGAATTCCGACGAGCCTTTAACGGTCTGATATAATTAGAGCATGCAGATCCGGTGACGCCTGCAAATTCTTCTATACAGCAACATCATCTAGCCAGCTGGTCATGCAGTACAAAGTTATGCATTTGCTTGGGAAATGTATGCAGTATTAATTCGTAACCAAACCAAATGCATTTTTTTTTTATAACCAGGATGTCCGGGCTAGCTTGCACGTACCACAACTAATCTCCAAATCCACTAAACATCCTTTAATCTCAATGAGCAAGTAAAATACCGTGGGGGTAATAAACGTGCATGACAGAGCTTGAATCTGGAATGAGAGGAAGAGACAAGTTTCTTCTTAACCGCTAGGCCCAGACCGTGCTTGCACACATGCATTTTGGAATTTTGAGCTACTGTTTGTATCATCAAACAGAGCACTAAAATGAAATTTCTTTTAAAATCATATCTTGTGTAGAATATTTAGCCTATCAAACTTTCTCAAAGTATAGTAAAATATTGTTTGATTGTCCTTGTGAATCATATAGGTGCTGATTATGGAATTGAATATGAAAAGTTAGGATCTAAAGTACCCATTTGGAGGAACATAGGTGTAACAGAAACTCTTAGACAATAATGCAACGATGTGAAAACTAAGGAAAGCTTATTAACTATTTTTCTCGAGTGTTTAATTTTTTAATTACAAATTTATTTATAGACATAATATTATAGACAATCAAGAAAATAAAATAAATAAGAAATTTTGTTTTAATATGATTAAAAAATATTTTACTAACTTAACCGATCAACTGTATTTCAACTAGTCATCTTATTTATTTAATTCAACCAATTTTTAATTAGTAGACCGTATCTTTTCTCTCTTTTTTTTTATAAGAAAAACCAAAATCTTGTCTTGTATCTTGAAATTTTTTATAAGCTCTAACCTTTCCCCGTGGTTTTCTATCTTGCATATTCTTTCAGCATTGCTTCATGGATTTACAGAACTTGCATTTGGAGGTCAAAGAGAGGTGATGATCATTGCACTGTTAGGTTGGTAATTTTTTTGGTTAACGCGTGTGTTCGGATCAACTTAAGCAAATCTTAACTAATTTCACGTGTCCTGAAATTAACAATCATATGAACCTCCAGTGACAATCATTTTAGATTGATAATTTGCAGCAAAATATTCAAGAACCTATAGTTTTGGAGAAAATAGGCCAATTAATCCAAACAAAAAGGTATAGATTTCTTGTCTTGCATCCGCTCCTTGGAGAATCAAGGTCTCTATTGACGAGGACCAAGTTGGAGACATTAATCCATCGACATCCGAGGATTGGATTCTCAAGAGATTAACATTCCTTCTGATCACATGTTATAATATTGGGTTTGGGTCAATATATATTCCAGCCCTTTATCCCCCCTTTTAGGTATAATCTCAATCTCAAGGTTAATAAAAGATAAGATTTTTTTTCTTTCTCATTTTATATGCTATTTTTTTTAATCAAAATTTCAGCAGATTTTTTATTTTTATTTTGAACATCTCAAACGTCAACATCAAGTTTGTTGTCGGATGTGCGATGCCTTAGACAACTAGGTCTACTGGGTGTGTATGGAAAAGAGATTGTGGGTATAATTATAAAATTATGAATTTATAGTTCAAAAGTTCCCACATAGTATTAAGATTATTAGAAAATCTAATAGTATATGAAAGTTTAGATAAAGGTACTTGTTGTGTAAAGAGAAGACACATCACCTTTAATGCACTCTACCTAAGATTCGTTGTATTATTGTTTAATTGTTTTTCTAGGTCAATTTTTTATTTTTTGATATTCTAAGGTTTAAGGTAGATCTCTATTCAGGAGAGAATCTCTACCTTATTGGTCAAAATATAACCACTCTAAGACTCAAATCTTAGCATTACTTATTTTATTTTATAGTAAATCCAAAGAAAATCATATATTCTGTAATTCTACCGCTCAATATTGAACAAAATTGGTAAAAAATATGTCATGAAATTGAAAATATTTTAGAAATAACCTCTAATTGTTTTTGATTTTTTTGAGGTTTTGAAGACAACTAGGATTTTTTAATAATGAGTCCTTAACTTACTGTGTAAGTTGATAACCTAATATTATGCAAAATTATTGGAAAAATATATGAGAAAATCAAAAATTATTTGAAATACCCATATGGATTTTTTTGGATTTCTTTCTTTTTATAATGATTAATATAATATAATATAATATAATATAATATTTGGGATGACCCTGCCCAACCAAGTTGGGCCAGAGTAGCCCAACAAGTTTCTCCTTTTCTTTTGGGGTGGGGCTGGATCTAACCCACCATTTAGGTTAGGCTGGAACTAATCCAACTTATTAACAAAAATGAATTAAGTTGATCATTGCATGTATAATCTCTGCAAGCCATGGATGACTGGGGGGGCTAACTTTGGAGGGGGGAGGGGAATCGAGCATGACTTGTATTGATAAATTAGATTGATGGTCGAAAGTGTTTCTGATATTGCAAGGAAGATCGAAGTGTGGTTGGAGGTGACAACATGGCTGGGGCAAGGCAGAGGGAGTGATTAAAGCAGTGGCCTAAACAAGGCATCCATTATATTTTTTTACTTACTCAAGGTTTTATACCATTAATTTTTATTCCAATTAGCAATCTTACTTTCATAATTGTTCATATCAAAATCACACAAGTATAACAATCCCATATAAATATTCCTAATTAGAATTTAACATTAAATTCATAATATTCAAATGGTCTTTTCATTTAAGCCATTTTCATCACAACCACGTATATTAAATACATACAATTCATCATTTTACAACATTCAAACACATCTAAGCATTTCTAACGAAACTTGAAGACCAATTCAAAGAACTTTAAATTTCTAGAGTATCGGCTAAATTTCCAGCAAGTTTAATGGCCGGGAAGTTTACTTGATTGTTCCATATAGGTTAATTAAGAAGTCTATAAATAGTCATGCAACCATCACTTGCAAGGCAAGTAAAAAAAACTATGTTATTCTTAAAACTTTTGTCCTAAAACTCTCCTTGAAACTATACATGAACTACATATTGCATCCCATAAGTTTGTCATGCCAAACCACCATAGATACTCATACATTCAAACTTGCTATTAATTCTTCGGATTATAATAGAATGTTCAGGAATGGACCTGTAAAATAATCGTGCATATATACTCTATGAATATTGAAGTTTAATAGTTTCATACTATTAAGAATAACATTGTAACAAAAAAAGGTTAAGAGGCTCAATTCTACACTATTTTCATACAGTTTACGACCCTAAGATAACAGGCAAAAGAGTCCATGACCACATAAGCAAGCCTCCTCTGCTACTATGAGCAACTCTTTTGGTCAACAGAAACAAATGGCATATGCAGTGCTTGAGCCATCTTTTGGTATAGGGCGGATCATTTACTGTCTTCATGAGCATTCTTTCTACCCTAGGCCTATAGTAAGTCTGGCAATGAGCATTTGAATGTATTCCCGTTGGTTCAGGGTCCAAAATATGAGAAAGTTGCTGAACAAATTGCCAAATCGTTGGCTGCTGCTGGTTTCTCATATAAGATAGATGTTACAGGCATGTGTCAATCAGAATATGTGGTGATATAATCTTGGGGAGGTGAATTACTGCACATTGGGCTGCTCTTGTATTATTCTATGTTTTGATATCTTATAAATTACTATAGAACCAGTGCTGTGGCGTGGAGAAATCCTTCTATGGCTTCGAGGTTAGTCCAGAAGAAAACGAAATGCCAGAACGGTGGACTCAACTTCATCTGTTACAATCCGAGAGGAGGACGGCAAAGTTAAGATCCATGTTGATGTGGAGGAAGCATCAAGTGTAGTAAAGGAAGTCTCCAATGGCCGAAGCACAAGGGCCAATATGCTATATAAACACTACAGTTTCTCGGCCTGCAGATAATCAAGCTTCAAAATAAGATTGAATTTCGAAGGTTATGCTCTGGTCTAAACACCATAGGAATGCTGTCACGCCCAATTGCCAATACCATTCCACAGGACCCCAGATGTTTTTTTAGCCATATATTGCCCTTTTTGTGCATCCATTTGTTTTTTTAGTTACAATGGAGAAGCCATTTGTTAATCATGCATGCATCCTTGTGTTTTTTTAGCAATTGAAATTTCTGGCAACTTTGCATTGTTTCTCCGTTTTTATTTTTCATTGCAGGCTGCCATGATACATCTTTTATGGCATCCAACTTTAGCGCCATTGCATGGTTATGGCAAGACAAAACAGTAATGGTTAGCAATTAGAAATCAAATCAACAACCTGATATGGCATTTTGCATGGTGGCACCTAAAGAAGACAAGAACTGTTCCTGCCTTTTATCTTGTCATCCCGTGTGTGTCTGTTTAAAGTAACAGCGGGTCCAACATTCCACCTTACACAGTGACATTATGAACTGTACTCAAAATTTTGCAATAGTATTGCAAGGGGAACTGCATCGCCAAATTAATTGAGTGGGTCCCAATTGGCTCCTTTTGGCCATTTTGTTCAAATTCGTGGCCACTGTAGGCATCAGCATCCTAGACTTCCCTGAAACTTAAACCAGAAATATAATAGTTCCATCGAAGTAAAAATGATTAGACCTTTTAAGCACCATGATATATATAGATAGTCAAGATGTGAGATTTAATGAACCATTCTCCATCAACCAATACTTTGTCCTGACCTGGCTTCAACATACATTTTGACAACGTTATACAGATAGGAGTATTTATCTTGGCATAAGAACTCATCAAAACGGCAGGTGAACTCCAGTACCGGAGACAGAACTGGACGCCGTGGCACCATTGCGCTCTGCATAACAAAGTTGACGAAGCTTGGTGGGCACATACCAAATGGCAAGCCGAGGATGAGCATTGAAAATGGAATCTATGTCCCAGCCTTGGCGTGAGGCAATGGCTACAAGGGGCTTGTAACAAGCCTGTCGCCATGCCCCCACATTTTCTCCTCTCTCCTTGAAAGCTCTCCTAAGTGCATTAGATGCATCCTCGTCGAGGCAATGTAAAGCATAGCAATGCACATAGTGTCTCATTTTGGGCTTGTTGATGTAGCTTGCTCCTGCCTTCTTGGCATACCTAAACACCTGATTCGTCACCTAGAACCAAAAAAAGAAAATTCTTGGCACAATTATTCACTATTCCATTTAGGGCTAATCAAATTCTAGTCCTAACCATAAACATGGGCTTTTAGATTCCATGGCAGGAAAACAATTGAGAAATTCTGAGTGGAATGCGCTTGGCTCCAATTCGACAATAGTTGGCATCCGCCAGGTTTCATATGATCCATGTGACACGACATCGCACAAACTTCCAAGATTAGAAGATTTGAAATATTCAAATAACGATGATCGTCTAGTAAGAGTAACCAATAAGTATCCCACTGCAAATTGCAGGTCTAAAATGACAAGGACCAGAAACCAGTACATGAGCTGTCACGTTTTTATCGGGACAGCTGTGAAAGGCAAATTCAGGTGGGGCATAGCTCCGGCCAGTCCAGTCCAGAATACAATGGCTGGTCTATGTGGGTCCAAGACAAGAACCATCGAAGTGTTGAAATTTGCAGAAATTAACGGTCTAAATGTGTTATTTAGTACCTTGGTGGGGCATTTTTCTCCTCTCTCCTTGGCAATGTTTTGGACTTGGATCAAGAAATCACGACACTGTTCATATAAATGGAAGAGGTAATCAAGACCGTTCTTTTTGCCACGTGCCACTTCACCAGGCTCCGTTACAATGAATGGGTGCTCCCGCTGTCTCTCACAGATAGCACCACCATGTTCATCATCTCCATCAAGGTCCACCACCTTTCTATGGCCTTTCTTCCGCCCTGGCTGTTTCTTCCTCTCCCCCGCTGTCACCGCCTCCCATGTCCCTCTTCCTCCGGTCCCTGCTGCCTCCTTGTCTTGCTGTACTGGCTCCTCCGAGAAACCTGAACACAACCACCCAAGAAACAAGCAAAAGTAAAAAAGAAGGAAAATAAGTTCGTGTTATTTAATATTTCGAAACAGACAAATTTTTTTCATTTATTTTCAAGAAACCAGCATGAGCTCAAAACTATTAAGCTAACTATTACCTTAAGAACTAATTTATGCTAAGTATGTACGGCAATTAACAAGAAACCAAAAGCTAGCTAACCTGGACTTAGTTAAGAGAACTACTACTCTAATATTGAGCATGGTGATTAATTAGCAAGAAACCAACCCTGCAAAGTAGAATTGATATGACCAGAGTAAATATGCATTGGTGTACAAGCACTACTACTCATACTTGAATTAAATTCCATATATAAGAAAACAATGAAAATGATTACTATATATGGACATTATAAGCTAGCAAATAATAACTTATAATAAGCTAATTATCTTATCCAATTTTACATAGAATTAAATTACTATATAAAACTACAACCAAAAGAAAAATATAAAATGGCCATGGGCTCCTATAGCTAGTACTAGCATGAGCTTAGCGTAAACTAAAAAGTAGAATCAATGCTAACCAAACCTTCTTGGGAGAGAGCATCAAGAGTATTAGTATCACCAGAGAGCAATTGCCTACGCCTGGGATCCTCCTCGTCAAGCCTTCTTCTTTCAGCTCTAACAGCAGCTTTTATACCGTACCTCTCGCCAACAAGAAGATCCCACCTAAAAATCTGCGACAAACTATTCATCATTTCATCAAGCTCCTCATCTTTCATGTCCAAAAGGGTGTTCACTGTGAACCCAAGTTCAGCTATTTTTGCTGCCGTGTAGTACCTAATACCATAAGCTTGAAACAACTCCTCTAGCCCACATAGCTCCCTTGGCCTTACAGCAAACGCCGCAGCAGGTGGCTGCTGCGGTGGGGCCACCATTTCAAGCAGACGGTTGGGATGCGGCACCATTGCTCTCGTATCCCATTTGAACAAACTCGCCGTGAAAGCCTCCGGATCCATATCTATCTGCCCCTCTGTTTGTTTGTTTGTCTGTCTCTTTCTCTCTCTCTCCCTCTGTGATCTTTCACTAGTGCATGTCTTGGATTTGGTACATATATAAAGACAAGTAAGCTTCCTCTTTTATTTATATACCAAAACTGCCCTTAACAGGACAAGTTTTTCTTTTTTTCTTCTTTTTTGTATGTATTGGGAAGCTAACAGAATTGAAGGGCTTTGATGTTTCTTCGGAACTGGACAGTTGAAATCGAACTAGTCAGAACGTTGTGTCATTCGCACATTTGGTTCCCTGAGTACATTCTTCACTTGAAGTTGTCCTATCCACTCATCTCTTGACACATAATCTACTTGATTGGACTCCTCTGTTGCTAGGTCGTATACTTTCCTTTCACTTTTTACTTCAACATTCAAATTATTTTTTGCCGTCCAATTTTATGGTTGAGGGTAATTGAGTTCCTTTTCAATATCAATAAATAGATAAATATATAAAGTTCCTTTTCGCTTAAGTTTTTGGTGCGTTAATCCACACACAATTAATGGATTCATTACTAAATCATAGTTCTTTAAGTAGGAAGCCTTAAAAACTGTTCATGTTTCTCTATTGGATTGGTTTTTGAAATGAAATTTGATCCAATAAACAGTGAATATTTGGTTTTTAATATTTGTGGAATTCAAATTTTAAAAATACTTTTAGCTATTTACTTGATATGTCGTGGATCTCTCTCGGGACAATTTCAATTTTTCTGCTATTGAAATTTTTTATTAGTTTATGTATATTTTAATTTTAAGATATCAAACTAGTGTAATATAACATCATGGTGACATATATTTGCTTTAAAAATTCTTATAATAATAATTATTTTTCTATATATTTATAGATAGTTGTTTTATTTATTTTGAGTATTTAATTTTGTGGCAATGTATTATTACATAATTTTCAATATAATAAAATAAATATGATTAAAAAAACTCATAATCCAAAAACTTAATATATATTGTCAAGAAACCATCCAACCTAAAAATTTAAACGCTTATGTGAGGTCCTAAAATATGATTTATATTATTCTCTAACAAGCCCCCTCAAGTGAAAGCTCTTTGATTTTGAAACTTACACAGATTTACACTACATTGCATTTGATTTTTATTAAATAGAATAAGAATAGTGAGATTCAAATTCGTGACCATTGGGTTAATAAAATTTTAGTACCATATAAAAAATTATCATATTTAAAAATCTAAATTATTATATAAAATATCATAATATAATTTATATTATTATGTATCGTAGCTCTTCGTCGAGGCTTTGCAGTTTGGTGACTGCTAATGCAGCAGATATTGTAGTGGCTTGGGTTACGGTGTCCTTTTAACCGTAGGATTGATGATTTAGACGTCACAAGAATCATCTTAGTTTCTGGCTCATAGCAAGGTATGATGCATCTGAGGGTGCCAGATACTGTCTCCTCGACTTTCTCGTTACTTTCTACCTGGTTGGATTTGTCTGGTTTGGTTCATCGCTAACTACATGAACCTGGGAAAATAGTATGAAAATACCACGTTTTTACCAAACACTTGCTGCCCTGTCCCTAATCATTGTTTTTTCTTTCCTTGCAGGAGAACAGATTGCGATTAGCATGGCGATGCACAATCAATGTATGCAAACATTGAATCCCTCTAATGTTGGAGAATTTCTCAACTACTTGTCAGGGCCGCGACATGGCCACCAGATGTCGCTTGGGAGATTAGGATGCTTGAAGATTGTACCCAATGAGGGGTGTACATTTGGATGGCCACTGTGATTTGAGGTGCTCGTACGTACATTTAACAGTACAGCCTCAGAGAATTGAACTAGCTAATACATGCACAAACACATGCATATGCTAAGGAATCATTGAGATTTGAATGAACGATGATATTTTTATGTATTTTGGTGGTACGAAAAAAGCATGCAACTTGAGCACATGTTACTGTACAAAAACAGTAATTTTATGTCCCAGGTTTCAGCCACACCCATCCTCCAACTTCTTTATATGTTTTAAATTGAATTTTAAAAGTGTTTTTTTTTAAAAAATATATATATTTTTTTTAAATTATTTTTTTTTGTTTATAATAATTTTCATGTCATAATGTCAAAGATATTTTTTTTAAGAAAAAATATTATAATATATTTTTAAATTAGAAATGTTTTCAATGACTTGTGAAACGGTACATAGTCTCTTCCTGCTTAGCCTAAACTCTAAATACGCGGTACTTGTAATTGCATTTTACAGAGTGAATTATACTTTAGTTTTCGTGTTCTTAAGAAATAAGTAACTCGATCCTCTGGTAGTGGAATTAAATGTTTAGTCCTTGTTGGATTGATTAATTTATAGAATATGCAATATGCATATTAAGGCCGAATTATATGCGAGGTTCGCTCATATAATATATGAGGTTAAAGCTTTATTGGATTTTATAATCCAGCATGACTACTTCAACATAGAAAATTAATATATTTTTTAAAAAATAATTATAGAATAAGTATTTTCATGAATGTTGAGCATGCTTATTTTTTTCATGAACTATAAATATTTATGAATTCTTTC
This sequence comes from Salix brachista, assembly GCA_009078335.1. Taxonomy (NCBI): domain Eukaryota; kingdom Viridiplantae; phylum Streptophyta; class Magnoliopsida; order Malpighiales; family Salicaceae; genus Salix; species Salix brachista. The sequence continues at coordinate 16,217,041 of CM018586.1, forward strand.
ATGAATTATGGATATTAATGATTTATAAATATTTTATGAACCATGAACATTCATCATAACTAACAAACATGCTTGAATTATAAAGATTTATTGTATTAATATTTTGGTTTTCAAGTCCTATTTATACAATTTAGAGCTTAGCTTTGGTATTTGTAAAGAGATGTTACGTATTATTCTAATATTGTTTTTCAAGATTACTTTATTTTTGCCCCATATTTGCACCCTCGACCCTAAAATTTCCATTTCCACTCCTAGTGATACCTCTAACAATTATTGAAGATGCCTACCAAGTGTTTGACAAGATTCCTAAAGACGATTGAAGATTCAAAATACTTGTGTTTTTTTTTTTTGCTTTTTTTTTCTGTCCATAGATGAACTATGTCATTGTCCTCGCCTAAATACCTAATTTAAACAAAATTCTAAAATGCTCCTAGTGGTGCCGCGGCTTGCCTTTGAAAACTAGCACTCAATTACTGTTAGTTAACCTACTTGTGAAGAAACAAGAGGATATGGTGAGGTAATCATGTACTCTTGTTTAATTTTGTAGTGGGTCAGATTGGAGATTTGATGAAAAAATTATCCTGACTCAAGAACTAACAATTCGATATTTATCAAGACAATATCTAAAAGAACTGTTTACTCTAAAAACTACAGGGACTAAGCTATTGATCTCCTTAAACTAGAGTGATTAAATTAAAATATAACTTATTCTATATATCTTGCTTAATCAAGAGTGAGGTTGGAGCTTCTCTCGCATGGATGCTCTCTTGCACCAGCCAAACGAGTTAGTGATCGGATTCACAGTCATCACTATGCTACCCGCCTTGAATCCCAACAGTAAGAGAAAGTACAAAGAACACTCAGGCTAAGCGTAGCCTCTGAAAAAGCCATGCTGTGAGTGTCCGAGACCTGAGAAATCTGGACACTTCATTGCCAACCAAGTTTCTGAAAGGGGTACATTCGTCAATCTAGACAATAAAAGGACACGATGAAACAGTGTTAGGGTTTTCATGGGCCAAAGTTGTTGTTTTTTGTAATAAAAATGAAGGCAAGTACAAGGACCATAGAGATGATGCCACAGCTGAATCAGTTGTCGAAGGTCTCTTTCCCTCCCTGGAAAAAGGCTGCTCTGTACTTTGATAAAAACAACACGACACATAATTCTTTGATTATGGTGTCGTAATCAAATGCTCTCATGTCTACTTGCTTCCACATTTCAGATCAACATGTGTGGTTCGACTCTGCATTTTGCAGCTACTTTTTTCTACGTGTCGATCCTGCAGTGGCTGGAAATCTAACACCTTGAGTGATGTAAATAATTTCCAATCAGGATGTGTGACAAATACTTGTATCTTTATCTTCTTTTCAGAATCGGGAAAGCTTTGGTCAACCTAGAGACTACTCGGGTTTGCCAATGGAATAGTGACACGTCAAGTATCTGCTGGATTCTACCAATGGGTCAGTTGATCAGTCTGGCTTCGACAATTATCAAGTACTTTCTCCTTCCTCTGTATTTTATTACTTGATAATTAATTGCTTCTATATGTATATATATTGCCCATTTACCTGCGATTCAACTACATTTTTTTCAATATAAAAAAATATTAAAAGTGTTATATTTTTTCATTATAAATAAATTTAAACAATATAGTAAATTTATGCAGAATTCATGCGGAATGCAAATTTTCAATAAAATATATAAATTTTAAATTAGTGAAGCGGACATAACGACATCCCTGGTGGCATGTCGAACATATATTTTAATTCACCGAAAGACACTAAACACGCCACCTGAAGAGCGCGTTCGCATGAAAAACTTACGGCGCTTCCACACAACGCGCCTGTAGTAACTTTGAAAATGAAATAAAATATTGGAGTACCTAAAATCCCCTGGAGCCAGCGATAAACACGAAAAAATTGGACATGAAAGGATCACCATACCCCGAGCTCCATACTTTTGTTTTTTTATTTTTATTTTTCTGAAAGTAGTTATGTAGTTTCACTTTGCACAAAACTATGAAAAACCTAAAATATCCTTGTCTCCAGCTTAGTGCCCGGTGTCCCACTCGAGGACATAGACGACATTTCACTGTTCAATATCAGATAAAAAATAAAAAATACCCCTAGTTTTGAGGCTTAAATTTTGTGATCCTAGAAGTAAAATGATAATTTTATTATTAAAATTCACAATAAATATATACAATGAAATCTCGACGTGTTTTATATAGATGCATAATAATATATAGTTTTTCACATTTTTCTCGTCGGCTACTTCGAATTATGGGCATTGCAAATTATTTTCTTCCATGGAAATGTGCTCGCATTTCTTTTTTGACAATTATTTTTTCTCCCTTTCGAATGGCCATCATTCAGTGCTATGATTATTTAGATTATGATTTAGGATTACAATATCACATATGTTTAAAGATGAAGTTATTTAATTCGTTTTCGTTTTCGTTTCCATGGAAGTAGAAAAAAACTAAAATTAAAAAGATATATTCACACCTACTTTAACCTGTAAATATCATAGGAAATATATAAAAAAAAGAAATGAAACCTAAACTAAATAAATTATAAGGAAAAGGAAAAAATTAATAAGATAGAAAAAGTGAAGGGTTTTGAGAGAATCTTAAAAGACTCATAAAAGAGAAATTTTACTCTATGTGTTCAGAATAGCCCACAATATAGACTTAAAAAGGTAAATCCTCATTATTCAGTAAATCAAATATATATACTATTTTAAAACAAGGGTGCATAATTTAAAAAGAAACAAAAACAAAAATCAGCATGAAATAAAATCTTTTAAAAAAATAGAAAAAAAAAACTAAACTAGGGAAATATAAGGCTAAAATATGGATTTCAGGGTTTCAAACAACATTAGTGCCCGTTTGGCATTGCGATCCCACCGGCTTTTGGCCGAAATTTGAATTTTTTTTTTTAGTTTAAATGAATATGTTTTTGTGTGTTTTAGATCATTTTGATGTGCTGATTTCAAAAATGATTTTTAAAAAATAAAAAAAAAACATTATTTTGATGTATTTCAGCACGATAAGCACTTTGAAAAGCTACCGCAACCACACTCCCAAACAGGCTAAACTCACGATATGAAAAAAGCTTCCTTGCATGAAATGATTTAAGTCAATATTCTAATATATATTGCCAAAATATTGAAGGGTGTGTGAAAACATTCATAAACCTAGCACAAACTATAAATTTCTGCCATTTTTGTGTTGAATTGTCATGTCAAATATATATATTTTTATAATTGGAGTGTCCGGGTCAGCTTACACGCATCACAACTAATCTTCAAATTTACTGAATATCCTACAAGTCCAATGGACAAATAAGACATCACAGGATGACAAACATGCACAAAAAAACTTTCACCTTGATAGAAAAAGAACAAATTCTTTTCTCCAATAGACCAAGACCCCGCGTGCAATAATCTACCTTTTTTTTTTAACTCTCTAACAACTTAACTTTTCCAAAATCTGTGGCATCATTTATGAAAACAAAAAATCATTGTAAAACCTTAAGATATTATCAAATTAGTGTATTCATCATCTAAAACTAAAACTAAATCTCAATCATAAATAATCTGAAGGGCATACGATCACTTGGGTCAATATTTTAAAAATAAATTCTATTGAATATTGTTAGTGTTAGGATCCAGACTTAAAAAAATCAAGATAAAAAACAAACTTCTTAAAAAGATTCCAAAATCTAGAGGAATTAATGGATATTTAAGAGAGACTTGAAATCCCAAAAAAAATTGAACCGACTGGCGAAAATGATAAGTGGGTTCAAAGTTCAAACAAATGCACAAGGGTTTGCTTAGAATTCAAAATTCTCTATATTTCATTTTTTCTCAAAAAAAAACCCTTAAAATTAAAACTCACATATAAGGGTTTATTTGATATTTTAATATATATATATATATATATATTTATATTTATATTTATATATATATTTCCATATAAATAAATAGCTAGATAGAACAAACATATAAAACTAATTAATAATATTAATCATTGAGAAAATAAGGGAACAATTTTTTTTTTTATCTAGAGAAGTAGACTAATAATAATAAATGGGTTAATATAGACATATAATTAATTAATAAAATATTAAAGGGTATGACTAAATCAACTAAGAAAGTATAAAATATTATTAATTAAAATATTGTTTGTATTTTTTATATGTTTTTTTTCAATTTCACTCATTAATAACCCAATTTTCTTTTTTTTAAATGATTTTATTTAACTTCATCCTCCAACAACTTAATTTCTTCTATTTTATTTAGTTTTTTTTTAAAATTTATCTTTCAATATTAGGTTGTTTGAGAAATATTCTTCATGTTTTTTTTTTCAATATGCTTTATCTAAAGTTATTCCAGTTTTATGATTTTAGTTTTTTTTCTCGATTTCAACCTTTAATATTGGATCTATTGGAAATGAAACTGTATAATTTTTTTTATTTGCTTTTCATAAAGCTATTGTGATCTTATGACATGAATCACAAGTTTATAAGGTTAACCTAGATTAATGTGTTGTTTTATTTTAATTGATTTTTTTATCTCATCCTTCACCGCTAGTTTAATTAGAAATTGAACTATATTTTTTATAGTTTCTTTATATGAGTTTACACCGATCTCATTAATAAATTAATATAGGTTGACTCAATTAGCTTTTCTTTCTTAATTTAATATATATTTTGATTTGTCCCTTCAACATTAGGTTAATCAAGAATTAAACTTTATAATTTAATTTCTACAGAGTTATCATGGTCTCATGATCTATTTCATATATTTGACAGGTTAACAAATGTTCGTTCAATATATTGCTATAATAATATTTGAAAAAAGTGTCATCCATTATATCAGTGTAAAAATATTTTAAAAAAATATATCATATAACATCCAACATTTTTTTTAGTTCATTATTATTATTTTTTTTATTAAAAAACAGATTAACAATGCCTGAATATTTCTTTTATATTAAAAAAATAAATCATACACGAATGAATGATCAGAGTATTGGGTATAATAGATATTGAAGCCCAACCCATTATCAAAATCATTCATTTACCTCTTTGTGGACTAGGTCTCTCATTAGGGTTTCTATTTTTTCATGACAACCTCTCCTCTCTCCCTCTATATATACAAAATTGCTTAAAATTTAAAGCTTCATGAATGAGTGTGCACACTCTCTTATAATTTCTCATTGGAATAAACTTTCTGTTGCATCATTGATCTAGTGCATGTTTATCCACATTAGAGTTTGAATGGGCTAAGACGAATCTATCTAATGATTTGCAGGATACTTAGATTTTTGAATGATTCAAGTTTTGCCTAATTGGGGATTTTTATCTTGAATAAAAATTGGTTTATTCTAAATATTTTAACAGGATTGGGAAATTGAAGTTTTTTTTTTTAATGATTGAGAGGAGACGTGTTTTGAAGTGTTAGATAGGAATGATTTAGAGATGCAGATAAAATGTTTGAATAAGTTCTAAAATTGATAAAATGATTTTGAAGTGTTAATTCTCTACAAAATTAAAACACTAATTAAACATGTTATGGTAAAAATAAAATTAGGGTTATATGAACAATAAATTTAATCTTTAATTTGTGGATTTTTTAGGGTTTCACGAAAACAATCTAGATTGTTTCCCCGTCTTCATAAACCCATTGGAGTAGAAGAACATCGAAGATTAAACAAAAAAATAACCCAGGGATGTACGGGTCCCCATTAGCCCAAAATTTATGCAATTTTTTCTTTTTTATTCTTATAAACCAAATGATATTTTAATGAAATAACAGCAATTAAATACACTTACTCGATTATTAAAATCTCGATACGAGAAAACAAGTGAGACAAATTTGTCGTTTCGTTTTCAACAACAAAAGTACAAGAGAGAAATTACACCGCTAGATGATACAAACGGGTAAAAGAAGACTAGACTACAAACCTCTAAAATTTTGATTTTGTTTAGTTTTAAGTACAATCGAACTGAGGTTCTTACAAATTATATCAAGCTTTTGTTTAGATTAGAAATCGTCAGGAGGATAGAGTTGTGTTTGTGTTTTGTTGATTTTTTAAGATATAATATATATATTAATTTTAATCTACAAAACAATGGTTACCACACGAATATTCCTTTCAATAATTATTTTTGCAATTCAAATGTTTAGTTATTTAATCAAATGAAGAATAGAAGAAATTGTATATTCCAGGGTTTAATTTATGTTAATCCACCATAGGAAAGCAGAGAGTGTGTAAAATAATGGAAGAAGCTAAAAGGGATGAAGAAGAATCAAAACAGCAACAGATATGGAGTTGGGGGGCAGGAACGGAGGGGCAGCTAGGCACAGGCAAGCTTGAAGATGAGTATCTCCCTCAACTCCTTCACCTTCCCTTTCTCTCCTCTGCTGGATCCATTTCCACCCTTGCTTGCGGCGGTGCTCATGCTATTGCCTTGACCTCTGGTACCCTCGTTTACTTCTGCATTTTCCCTTTGAATTCTTGTCATGAAATCACGATTAATCAAATTTCTGTCATCAAATCACAATTAATCAAACTCTTGTTTGTAGTTGGGAAAGTGTTCACATGGGGCAGGGGCACAACTGGTCAGTTGGGCCATGGAGAGATGCTCAACAGCTTACACCCAAAGCCGGTCAGTTCTTTGCAGAGTTATGTCATTACTCATGTCTCAGCAGGATGGAGCCATTCTGGGTTTGTTTCAGGTTCTTTCTCATTAACGATTATAATTGTTTCTTCCATCTTTGAGGATCTGGAAAATTATATATTAAAAAACTCTGCTTTAAGTTTTTATTTTTGCCAATTCTCAGACATAGGCTTGCTTTTTACCTGCGGGGATGGCTCATTTGGCCAGCTTGGGCTAGGGGATTACAGATCGCAGAGTACTCCTGTTAAAGTCGACTACTTCGCTAATAATTTTGTTAATCAGATTGCATGTGGCATGCGCCATTCACTTGTCATGCTAAAGGGTAACTGCAGCGGCAAACCTTTTCCTTCATTGCTAGTCACAATTTTATAATACAGAGATGCATCTGTGCCGCGATTTCAATCTTGCTTTAACATCTGTTTACATCACTAAGGCTCGTTGTTTTTAGAAGGAGCTAATTTCATTTGTGATATTGCAATCTGGATTGCACCAGGAAATCAAGTTTATGGTTTTGGTTCTGGAAAGCGTGGTCAACTGGGCTCCAGAGATAAAATCAAATCAGTTAATCTTCCTCAAGTTACTTGTGGATTAGAAGATGTCCAAATCGTTAGCATCAGTGCAAATGGAGATCACAGTGCTGCAATATCTGGTGAGGGACTGACATACTTTCTATTTCTGACTGTTGCAATAAAGGCAGATAGAAAGTTCTTGCATGAACGTTTTGGACCATAGGTTCACATACGTAGAGAACATAAAATCAATCATAAACTTTGAATGGGAATGGTTTCAGATAACTTAACATGAAGTTTTCAAAGACTTTTGAAGTATTTTGTATTGCAAGTTGCATCTATTGTATCTAGTCAAGCCGTTTATCATTCTGGTTGATGTTGCATCATACTGTTCACATCAGCTGATGGTCATTTATACACGTGGGGAAGGGGTTTTGCTGGCGCTGCAGATGCTAACCTTCCTCAGCTTTCACTTTCATCTTTGCGGTGCACCAAAGCTGCTCTTGGATGGAATCATGGCTTACTGTTGACAGGTAAATGCATTTCTTTTCCTATCCAATTTCTTTGTTTGTGGTTTTGAACAACCCCTCATCCCGCTCCTGTCTTCTTAAGATTTAAATGATGATGTGATATCTTGAACAGGTAGCGAGGAAGTACTTATGCTTGGTGGCAACTACCATGGGAGTCTTTGTGATCTTGAGAAAATGAGTGTAGTGAAGCATCGTTCTGGTAATGACATTCAACCTGCATTAGAATTGTTGTACATAAATACCAATATATGTGATGAAATAATGATGATTGCTCTATACCACTCTTCGAAAACTGGAAGGACCTTTTGGGTTTCCTTGTGTTTACGATGGGCAAGGAGCTTCAGTTTCTACAGTCATTATGGCTAATTCCCATGTATTAGTTACTGTTAGTTGTTGTTAGATTTTTGATGATTTGAACAGTAAAACCAGTGAAGAAAACTGGAGACAAAAACCTGACGATCAAAAAATATATTTTGCTGAAAATTGCCCTCACCTTATTCAATTGAAAATTGCCTATATATAGGCTTACAAGAACTAGAAATTGAAATAAACTAGAACTCTCAATGGACTAGGAGAGGTTATTGGATAAATAATAGGTTTGTTGATAAAACCTATTATAGATAGTAATTTCAACTAAACTAAAAGACTACAACTAAATCTTCTTATCTAAAAGCTTATCTCATTAAATCTAATAGTTGTCATATCACCACCTCTCTGTTTCATGTTCCAGCAGATTCATCCAGAGCTACTTTGAATGAAGTAATTGGTCTTGATGGGGTTAAAGTTGTTAAGATTGCGGCTGGAGCTGAGCACTCTGCTTTAGTGACAGGCAAGGTTATTTACTATGAATTGCTACCATCTTCTTTTTCTTTATGGAGTTATTGTGTCATTTCATTTTGTCGATGACATTGTAATTTTTTGTCCACAGTGGATGGAGCAATAAAGACATGGGGTTGGGGTGAACACGGTCAACTTGGCCTGGGGAATACAAATGATCAAACTATCCCTCAAACAGTCAGTCTAAGCCCTGATATTCAGAATAAAGAAGCCTCCTTGAATGTTTACTGTGGTAGTGGTTTTACATTTGCCATAAGGTCACTCTCTGTCAATCCTGACAATATTCCAAGAAATTGAAAAATGTTCCTAGGTAGTTTGCGGCATTATCCACACCACTACATGGAAGGATCTTAGGAGTTTAAGCGTCAGCTTTCTTTCATTAATGTTCTGAAATATTGATTGGAAGTTCATTTAAGATTCTGTTGCTCAAGATGCTCGAGAGAACAAATCTACGAAAGTATTAATCCAGAAAACCGTACAATGACGTCAAGGAATGTGTCCTACAAATGCTCAGCAGTTGTTTCCCATGTAAAGCTGTTTTCCTTGTTTCCACATCTGCAGAGAATGTCTGGTTTGGTATCTTGAAAGCCTCCTATCAATGAAACGTGACATTGGATCAGATGTTAGTTAACAGCCAGTCTTGGTATCTATCGAACAACACCAGATGTGGTTAAACAATCACCTAGCAGGTACAAGACATCTTCTCTAACACTTACGCTGTTTGGATTTTCTTGATGTCTTGACTGATGATTATGATAAGTTTTAGATGTCATGGTTTTTATCAACTTGCAGGGGGCCATAGCAGCTGTTTATTTTGCAATGACTTGCTCTACAATAATGTCAACATAAACCATGACTGACTCGATTTAAGAAATAATCTTGTAAGCATTGGCTATTCTATTTTTCCTCTCCTATTCTCTGTGTCTTATATGCTTACCTGATTCAATAGTCTTATGAGTTTCATTCTTTTCTGCATTACTCTTCTTTAGTAATAAAAATTCAGAGATGAGATATAAAATAAAATTTTTGAAATGAATTCTTGTTTTTTTTTTAAAACAGGAAAAAGATGTTTATTTTTTATAGTATAATGCATGTCGTGTGAGAAATAATATATTTACTCTAATACCGAACCACATGACTAGTCGACCGAACCACATGACTAGTCTAGTTATTTGCATATTTATTGTGCACCGTCTCATAATATATTATTTATTTTAATTGCTCAATTTTATTATTTAATATTTAACATATTGAAAATTTACTTTTTATAAAACGATCAGTATCATTACCTATTAATAGAACCTGATCGACTAATTCCCTCTTAATATCGAAACCATAGGACAATATCGTAGATATTTGCAGAAACAGTACTAATCTGTGAGAAGATTGTTTTGAGAAACAGCTTTAGACAAGAAGTAGTAGCAGCTCGTAGAGGATTCTTGAAAAACCTTGGATGAACAAGACAAAAGACATCTAGTACAACAAAATAGCATAGCTCATGGAATGCTAGACGTCAAGATGAGGCCAAGGCATAACTTGGTGCAGGGGAGTGATGCTGCAGCCTGCAACTAACATGCTAGCCAGAATGTACGTAGCCCTAGCTGATAGGTTATTTACGGGGTGTTTAAAAAATAAAGTGTTTTTAAATTATTCATTTTATGTTTTTATATGAGTTTGATATATTAATATCAAAAATATTTTTAAAAAAATAAAAATAAATAAATTTAATATATTTATAAATAAAAATTAATTTATTAAATATCCGACACTCTTTCATGTCAATCTTGTTTTTACATCAATAACAAAAAAAAAAAAAAACTTTAGCCCCGGTATATGAAAGAATAACATGAGCACTATCTTCGAAAATATGTTAATATTATTCTACAAATTATATTATAATTAATGGTACTCATATTAATTATATGTAAATGTTTTTTTTCATAATTTTATTTGATAATTCTTGTGCTCCTTGAATCAATAAGAGCAAGATAATTCTAGATGTTTTGTTTGCCCTTTTTTAGCATTTTTTTTTTATTCAATGCTTGTTTTAATAAATATAAAGAGAATTACAATATCCAAGCATATAATATTAACAGTTTGATAATATCTTATTATTCATCACAATTACAAACAACAATAGTTAAGAAATATAAAGCCTAACACTTTCATATTGGCCCTAAGATCTTAGCAACATGAGTGGCGTAATTATTCTATTTAAATCTTTTCTATTTAATAGTACATCAAGGCAAATCTTAAACCAGTCGTCCAACTATATAGTAAAACCTTAATTGAATTCTTTTGAAAAATACTAATTAATCTCCAAAAATTCTAAACCAAAAACAAGTGAAATAAAAAGTCAAGAACAAGATAGAGAAGCCGTTGTAAGTATGCATAAAGAATAGTTTTTTTAAAATATAAAACTCTATTTATTTTTGTGAATAATAGAAAACTATGAAATTCTAAAAAAAACAAAATATATGAAAAAAAAACTTTTTTTCTGTCTTTATACAATAAATAATAAAATAATATTTTAGAAAAGAAGGGATTAAAAGCAACAAAATTGATTAAGAGCAAACTAAACTGTCTAGTAGGTGACCTAGTGATACAAACTTAGAATTCAGGGATTTACTTCTACTATGGTCTCAGGTTCGAGCCCTATGGTTGTTAAAATAATGACCATTGAAGTTTACATAGTCGTTAACTTCAGAGCCCATAAGATTAGTCGAGATGAACACAAGCTGGGTCGGACACCCACGTTAATAAAAAAAACAAACAAACAAGAATCGCCAGACCTAGTTCTTTTTGTAGTGTGAAGTTGGTTGGTATCTTTGTTGAGCAATGTAGTGACATAACATATTTAGCATAATTGATGAATATATTGTTGGGAAAAAGGCATTAATATAACCAAATTAACAATCAACAACTCCCAAATTCATTATCAGAAGAAAACAATGACTAGATAGATCTCATATTTTGAAAATACCTGAGATGAAAACTTTTCAACTTCTGTACAAATTCAGTTTTAAGAACTAGCTAGTTAATGTAATCAAGATGGTTGTTAAGTAACATAAACACCAGAAGGTGTCGTATTAAAGCACAACTAGTCTAGCGAAAGACTTGTATATTAACAAATTTTTGCACGAAAGAAAACTGGCTAGTGGTTGGGAAATTCTTCTCTTTTCAGACAGAAATCTTAGTCTTGCATTAGGAAATGAAATAAAAATTAGCTATACATAGACACTTGAACTCTTGTTGGATCCTCATCCTTGATGATGCAGTGCCCAAGTAAGGGGAGCTATGAGAATTAAATTTTATTATTTATTTTGATTTTTTTTTATGTGTTATCCAAACCTCATGAATTAAATCAGGAGTTTTGTTGGTTAACCTGAGTAATTTTTTCAGGGTTTTTTAATTGATTTATTTTTTTAATTTTATCATTCAATATTGGATTGATTAAGAATTGAATTTCATAATTTACTTTAATTTTCTTTCTATACAGTTATCCAAGTCTCATGACTAAGGTTAGGTAAGTTAACTCAGGTTAGTTCTTTAGTTGAATTTTATTTTTAATTTCATCTTTTAATGTTGAGTTGAGTGAGAATTAAATTTCATCTATATTTTTTCTAACATCCTTTCTATAGTGTTATCAAGGTCTTATTATGAGGTTGGGTTAAAGATTGACAGTCTAACATGAATTGATTCGAGTAAATCTGAGTTGATTCAAGTAAATCCAAGTAGATCCAATATGTTATCATTTCAATATTTAAAAAATAATCATCTTGCTTTTTTTAGTTAAATAATATTTTTACTGGTTATTTGAGTTGTCTTTAAACTTGTAAAGTAGACTATGTCACATCAAGTCAACCTCCATATAATTTTATTAATTTGCTTTTACTAGAAAACATGCTACCAATACTTATAAATATTTTTTACCCAAAAAAAATGATCTTACTAACAAAACAAAAACTGAGTTAAATTTTGAGTGGAGAGATTAACTGTGCACTAATACATTTTTAGTATTATTAAACTCACATCCAAAGAAATGACACAATTGAATATTTAATTAGCTCCCCATATTCCTTCTCGAGAGATTTGAATTAAATTGGCGGAAAAAATGATCATTCTTCAACAAATGAACACACATGTAAATAAAAAACATAAATGTTTTTCTGATGATGAATTTGACGATTTGCATGCTCTTATTTATTTCAGTTCATTCACTTAAATAATTGTGACCACAACATAACAAAATCTATTTTTCTTATTCAGATCTTTTTATTTGATGACTTTTGCAGGTTAATATGATGACTTCATGTCGGATTGTGTCTTAAAATAATTTGGGTAGAAGTTGATCAGTACATTAAAAACCTAAAAGTAATATCAATTTTAAAAAAATATTAAAATTGATCAGTACATTGATCGAGTACATTGATCGAGTGGTGATCTTTCTTTGCTCTATCAGTTTCTTGATCTCTTTACTGCATTGGTCACCTTCACAGTCATGATTGACAAGGATGCACTCTAATGTATTCATTGCTAGGAAGCACTCTTGTTCTATAGATTTATGCTCTTTCATGTCCTGTTTTATGTGACGGGACGATTATTTTGTTGACTACCGATGAACAAAGAAACACTCCAATTAGGATTATTTTTTGTGTTGTTTATTCATTGATAGGAATGCTAAATCCAAGCAAGAGGTGATCCAGATCCATAGTGCAGCATAACCTGACAAGTTTCTGCATAGAATTTTGCAAACAAGCTCTGTCCTTCAAGAATGAAGAGGCAACTAATTTAAAGTTCCTTCATTCTTACTAAAAACTTCTCAATTGAGTTCTTCCATCCAGATTTTATAATAGATTTCATCAAGAATGCACATTCTATGCAATGAAAACGATATCATTAACGTGAAAGAAGCATGGTGTTTTTCATTAAAATAATTTTCTAGTTTTGGAGATAGAAGGATAAAATTGAAAACTTTTTAAGCCTGGGGATCTAGTTGAAAACAAAAATTCTTTTAGCATTCAAATGAAACCCGCCATATCATTAGGAGTCTAAGTGAGGCTTGCTCCTTTTCTTTTCCTCATAGATAGCTAGCTAGATTTTTTTTTAATTTTAATGTGTTTATATACTACCTTCATCCACATCAAATGAATTGTGAATTACTATAGATAGAACCTTTTTTTATTCTGGGTGAATGGTCCTTTCTAGGCCCATCAATTTTATAAACCTCTTCCTTGATTGGTTGATCATTAGTTGGTTGTTAATAATATTGAATTTTCTTGCTTAGAACTTTTGATGGATAATCCAAGTCAAGAATTACCATGCTCGAAGCCGTATTGATTGAATATTGTAGTATTATTAATGAATATTTACAACTCTTTTATTTTCACAAATTTGCTTTCGTAATCAGATGATTAATTTTATAAATCCATCATATATTTAATTTATACCTTGATTCATTTTTTATTGTGTGTTTATTAACATTTTACACCATGCATGCATCTTTTTTATAAAACTAGTTACACTCGATTTTCATTCTTCTCCCAACATCAAAATTGGTTGAATATTGTAGTGATCACAAACCTGTGAGAGAATAATATAATTCATGTATTGGGATTTCACATAACATCTTAAGTTTTTGAGTTGAATGGGTTCTTCAATAACTAAATGATTATGAGTTTAATCTCATTCTCTCTTTCTAATTAGTATAAGGTAGTTTGGTTGGTTGAACTGATTTTCTTGACAATAACTAATCGTAGTACTGTGATTGTTGCCGCTGAAAATGTGCAAATTAAGCAGATAAACCTTTACATTGTTTTATTCATCGAGATGATCACTATCGTTGATTAGGTTATCTCTATCCAAATTTCTGAAATCTTTCTGTGTTTTGAAGATGCAAAATTACACTGATGCAAGGCAGAAACTTATTGGCAATAAATGGTAGTCATATATTCAAACCTTCGGGAAGTTTTGTGCTCTAACATCATATTGAGAAGAAGAATTTGATGTAAAGAAATTAAGAATGTTGCTCTCGGGCAAATTGTTATTGAAATCGTAAGAATGAATGATTTGTACAGGATGCAATTTATACATGAGAACTAACGGTAATAATACCGTTGGTATTAATTACAGAACAGTAGAAAACAGTAAACAAAATATGTAATATCTTCAACACTCCCCCTCAAGCTGGATCAAGGGGGTTGATGGATCCAAGCTTGCAAAGAAGACGATGAAACTGGGAAGAAGGCACGACTTTGGTAAACACATCGGCAAGTTGGTCACCGGTCCGCACATAATGAGTAGTAATATTGTTTGATTGAACTTGCTGACGAATAAAATGACAATCAACTTCGATGTGTTTGGTTCGTTTGTGAAACACAGGGTTCTTGGCAATATGCATGGCAGCTTGATTGTCGCAAAACAAACTCATTGGAGTGACTGATAAACAACCTATATCTGTTAGAAGGCTCCGAAGCCATACAAGTTCACAAGCCGCAGCCGCCATTGCACGATATTCGGCTTCGGCACTGGAACGAGCGACGACATGTTGTTTCTTGCTCTTCCATGACACAAGATTACCTCCAACAAACATACAATATCCAGTAGTCGAGCGGCGGTCAAGTTGATTTCCAGCCCAATCGGAGTCGGTATATCCCATTATGTTGGTATGGTTGTTTCTGGTCATGACAATTCCGCGACCGATAGTGCCTTTCAGGTATCGCAGTATTCGCTTGACCATGCTGAAATGATGAACAGTTGGAGCATGCATGAACTGGCTGACCAGACTGACTGCATAAGTAATATCTGGACGAGTAATCGTCAGATAAATAAGTTTACCCACAAGCTGTTGATAGTACTTAGGCGATGTAAGGACCGTGCCTGCAAGAGATAATTTTAGTTTGCTATCAACAGGAGTAGGAGAAGGCTTAGTTGAAAGCATACCTGCATCTTGAAGAACATCAAGAGTGTATTTACGTTGATTAAGGAAGAATCCTTTCTTGGATGAGGCCATTTCAATCCCAAGAAAATATTTTAAGGCACCAAGATCTTTAATAGGAAATAATTGTTGAAGAGTTTTCTTCAATTTAGCAATGGAGTCAATATTATTTCCGGATATAATTAAATCATCAACATAAATTAAAACCATCAATTTATCATCATTGTGGAACCGGATATATAAAGAAGAATCAGCAGAACTCTTGCTAAAACCTAATGTAGCAAGAGCTCCACTAAGCTTCGCATGCCAAGCACGGGGACTTTGCTTTAACCCATAAATAGATTTATGAAGTTTACATACCAAATTAGGAGTGACACTCAAGGAATGGCCCGGAGGAAGCTTCATAAACACTTCTTCTTCCAGATCTCCGTGTAAGAAGACATTTTTTACGTCCATTTGAGATAAAAACCATCCATTATTGACGGAAACGGATAAAAGAACTCTTACAGTGGTCATTTTTGCAACAGGAGCAAATGTCTCCTTGTAATCAACACCGAATTCTTGTGTATAACCTTGAGCCACCAGGCGAGCTTTATGCCGATTAACAGATCCATCAGAGTTGAACTTGGTTTTGTATATCCATCGGCTACCGACGGCATGTTTACCTTTTGGAAGAGGAACTAGACTCCAAGTATTATTATCAGCTAGAGCGGTCAATTCCTCCTCCATGGCTTTTCTCCACACCAGTTGAGATTGAGCTTCAGCAAAATTTCTAGGTTCATGATCATTGGATATAGCTGACAAAAAAGCAGAGTGCGAGGGTGAGAGTTTTGAGTAATCCAAATAATTTGAGACAGGGTACCTGACTGTATAAGCCACATAGTCTTGAAATTTGGAAGGGCACTGGCGCGGACGAGAAGGATTGCGTCTTGGAGCTGGCGCCTCTTCTGATAAAATTGGAGACACAGATTCAGTTGGCATGATCGCGGATGACGGCTCGTCAACCGGGATAATCTCATTTGGAGTATTTGGACTAGTCATGTCGAGGCTGCAGAATTCTGCTCTAAGAAGAGGTACTAGATCCTCCAAGGACTCCCCCTGATTGGGAGTAGTGAAATAAGGGCTGGTTTCGATAAATCGAACATCCCTGCTGACATAAAGCTTCTGACGCACGGAGTCATAACATTTGTACCCTTTTTTGGTGTGAGAGTACCCTAGGAAAATACATTTGGAGGCTCGAGGGTTAAGTTTGTCACGTTGATTGGGATGCAGGTGAACAAAGCATTGGCACCCAAAGATCTTTAAGTGCGAAATAGTAGGAGGTTTACCCTGCAAAACTTCAAGAGGACACTGAAAATCCAGTACTTGACTGGGTAAGCGGTTAATAATATAGGTAGCAGTAAGAATTCCATAGGACCAGAATTTTTTTGGAACATTCATTTGAAACATTATAGCTCTAGTTTTTTCTAATAAATCTCGATTTTTGCGTTCAGCAACTCCATTTTGTTGAGGAGTATTAACACAACTAGTTTGATGAATTATGCCATTAGAGATTAAATAATTTTCCATATCATGGGATGTAAATTCAGATCCGTTGTCAGATCGGAATATTTTAATGTGTGCGGAAAATTGAGTAGAAACTAGTTTGTGAAAGTCTTTAAAACAATTAAAAACCTCATTTTTTGCTTTTAGCAAATAAATCCAGGTAACCCTTGAAAAATCATCAATAAAAGTGACAAAATATTTGAAACCATCAATTGACATTGAAAAGGGGCCCCATACATCTGAATGAATCAGTTCAAAAACTTGAGACACTTTGGACACAGATAATTTAAAAGGAAGTCTGCTTGATTTGGCAAAATGACACGTATCACAATCATAATTTCTTTTGGACAGATTAGGTTGTATTTTAGAGATGACGTAGTCGGAAGCATGAGCCAGTCGAAAATGCCACAATTGATGATCATTGACCGGAGAATAAATAGCTTGAAGTCCTTTCGGAACTTCGGAATCACAGAAAAAATAAAGACCATTTAAATAAAATCCTTCACCAATCTTCTGTTTGGTGTAATGGTCCTGGAAGATCACCTTAAACGGAGTAAATATTACATCACAATTAAGAGAAATAGTTAACCTTCGAACTGATAATAACTGAAATGGAAACGAAGGCACATATAAAATATCAGAATTAATATGTTTTGACGCAATTTTAATTTTTCCCTTGCCTTTTACTGCTGCAGTAGATCCATTTGCAATTGAGACAAACGATGGTGTCGGGAACGAGGTAAAATCATGAATTTTGTTTTTAAATTATGTGTCATGTGATCACTAGCACCTGAATCCACAACCCATAAATTATGAAATTTACTTAACTCTAAAGCAGTTAAAAGAGCAATATAAGTACCTTCAAATTTTTCCGCATCCTCACGGTTTGAAGTACCAGTAAAATCACGGGTGGACAAGCCACCAAAATTGCTCGAGAAAGCTGCATTTCCACTTGTTGCAGACCCAGCCACGTCAGCTGCCACACCAGCAGACCCAGCCACGTCAGCTGCCACACCAGCAGCAGCATTGCCACGTGGCACATGCCCAGCCACGTCACGGGTTGCTATCCCGTTAACATTGCTCAACCGAGCATTTATCCCGTCTCTTCCCAAATTTCCATCTTCAGCCGACGACGCGTCTCTCGCGTCTCTCCCAAAATTTCTCCCGTCTTCTCCCCAATTCCTTTTTTCTTGCAAAAAGCTTGCAAATTCTTTTAGCAATGTCATGGGATTAGAGTGCATGGGTTCTGTAGCAGCCACATTCGCCTTATATTTCACAAATTTCTTGTGATGGGCATTCGGGCGATTTTGTTTTAATTCTGGGTATCGGCTCCAGCACCGATCGATTGAGTGACCAATTGAGTTGCAGTAAGAACATTTGAGGTTAGGACGCTTATCTTTGAAGAATCCCCTCTCTGTAGAGTGCTGGGCATCTCTTGTTTCAGCCAATTTGAAGTTGCCCTGTTCTTCGATTTTCATGGCAGCAAATGCATGGGCTTCAGCAGTTTTGGATGGGTTTTCTCGGGTCATCACCCTCCTTCTGATTTCTTCACCAATGGTCACTGCTCTTGACCAAGGTAAGTAGTTGAATTCATTGAGTAACACTTTGGTTGAATTCATTGAGTAACAGGAGGAATTGACCTCACTGTCAATGTTTGAATGAGGAATAATTTTTTGAGAATTATTCCCAGATTTTTGACAGTCCATGTCTGTCAATTTGAGAATCGATAGAGAAAAAAAAATGGGTGTTAAGGAGCTGAATCACAGCTCTGATACCATGAAGAATTTGATGTAAAGAAATTAAGAATGTTGCTCTCGGGCAAATTGTTATTGAAATCGTAAGAATGAATGATTTGTACAGGATGCAATTTATACATGAGAACTAACGGTAATAATACCGTTGGTATTAATTACAGAACAGTAGAAAACAGTAAACAAAATATGTAATATCTTCAACATTTTGAAGATGCAAAATTACACTGATGCAAGGCAGAAACTTATTGGCAATAAATGGTAGTCATATATTCAAACCTTCGGGAAGTTTTGTGCTCTAACATCATATTGATTCAGAATTCCTTCCTTCTTTAAGTGTACAAAAAGATATGTATATTGTCTATTAAGAGAAGAAAAAGGAGAAAAGGGAGCTAAATTAAAGTATCTTGATTCATGCAGCATCTCTTTATTACAATTTAGCATCTCTTCATTCCTTTGTACCCAAGCCAAGTACCAAATTCTTACTTGTACATGTAACTATGGTTTGCAAAAGCCTCCCATATTACTTTTGCTTTCATGCGGCAACAACAATATGCAGCAAGTCGTATTTTATGATACCTTACCCAAAATCTTCTGCAGAATTCTTTTGTCACAAGAGTCTTTGTGCTAGGAAAACTATGGAATAAATGATTAAATATTAGATATTTGCTCTTGTTAATTGATTGATCTATTCGAGCTCGTGTGGACTAAATAGAGGAGCAACACGTGGGGCTCTCATCCTTTTAGATACCATCATATCTGACTCGGTTCACGCATCAACAGGTATTTTCCATGAACAATACTTTGATCTATCAATTATGCTTGTAGATTCTACGATTAGATGTTTAGATTTGATCTGAAATTCCGCTTAATGCATCTAATTTTTCATCAATGGTATCAGAGCTATCTTGCATAAATTGATAGGATCAAAGTATTAATTGTTAATTTGATGCGGATCTTGATTTAAATTGGTGGTGAATTTTATATGGATAAAATGTAAAATTAAAATGAAGATTTTGATTGGCCCATGGAATTTTATGAATATAATATGGTTTATTTTATTGTTTCCTAAAAGTTAGGAAATCCCATTTATATATTTTTCATACAATTTTATCCAATAATTGCATTTTATGATTAATAATGATTAATACCATGTAAGGATTTAATTTTAAATTAAGAATTTTTATTTTATGCTTGTTTTATATTATGATATATTGCATGCATAAGGAGACTAGTATGGCCCAGAAATACGATCTGCGTATCGTTATATTTTTGTAATTTATTTTAATAATTAGATTATTGTAAATAATTTTGTAATACAAAGAAGAGAAAGTCCATGAAGTTCAAGGATGGAGATCCATGAAGGGTACAAGGATGAAGACAAAAGAAGATTAGATCTTTATTATTATTTTTTTTTTTTTTTGTTGGGGGCCATACTAGGATCAATTTTTATTGCATAATTTTTATGCTTTATTTATTTATTTTGCATTGTCTTTATTTATGCCAGTTTTCACTTATAAATAAAAGATAATCAAAACTTAAGTTCCTAAAGAAAATTGGGGCAATGCCTTTCCGTGTCATAACCCATGAAGTTTATGGTTTTGGTTGGATGGGTTTCGCAAAAGCGAGGGTGTCCTACCTCAATCTTAGGCTCGTGAGGGTGAATCTATACGGGGGTTCATAAATCTTGATACGGTTGTACCCAACAAGAGACCAAAAGGCAAAGTTTTGGATCTTGAGGCATGGGGATGAATCCTACATTGGATGTGGATCATCAACCAAGAATTATAATAAATTATAATTAGTAATTGTTACTTACCTTGAATACACAAGAACTAAGGCAGTGCAAAAGTACGTTGGGGCTTGTCTATGATGGGATCTTGGAATCATTTTATTCATAAGGGACAATAACAACTTGAATAAAATGTGCATTTACTTATTTTAAATTGTTTAAATTATAAGTATTTGCAATATCAAACATAAACTGATTTGTATGTCATTTATATTTTGTAGATTATGTCGAACGATAATTTGAAATTCTCTCTACGCTCAATTGTTGAGAAAAACAAACTCAATGGAACGAACTTCCTTGATTGGGAAAGGAATCTGAGAATTATTCTCAGGTCCGAGGGACGTGAGAACGTCCTAGCTACCCCTATCCCTACTGTGACCAATACCTCATCAGATGAGGAAAAGGCAACAGCAACTCGAGTAAAGTCTGAGGCATTACCTATAACTTGCCTCATGCTTGCTGCAATGGAGCCTGATTTGCAAAAGAGGTTTGAGCATTCTGATGCTTATTCCATCATAACTGAACTAAAAACGTTGTTTCAGGATCAGGCAAGGATAGAGCGATATGAGACTCACAAGGCTATACTTGATAGCCATCTTGTGAAGGGAAAACCAGTAAGTCCTCATGTGATTAAACTGACTGGGCTTTTCAAGAGGATGGAAAATCTGGGGACCCCATATGACCAAGAGTTGGCCACTGATATTGTTCTTAGATCCTTGCATGATGGTTTTGCACCATTCAGAATGCAATACCATATGAATGGTCTGAAGCATGATCTGAATGAGCTTCATAGCATGCTTAAAAATGCTGAGGGCAATATAATTGGTGACAAGAAGAAGGAAGTTCTGAATGTCAACAATGGGAAGGGATTTAAGAGGGTGGCTAAAAGTAAGAGCAATTACCAAGGGAAAAGCAAGCAAGTTGCCAAACCCAAGAATGGTGAGAAGCCAAAGGTGGCTGCTGATCATGATTGTTTTTACTGCAAAGCCAAAGGACACTGGAAAAGAAACTGTCCCAAATACTTGGAAGACAAGAGGAACGGGACTGTGAGTTCCACTTCAGGTATTTATGTTATTGAGATTATGACAACCAATGTTCTCACATTAGATAATGGTCCCACTTGGGTATTAGATACTGCATGTGGTGCTCACATTACTTCATATGTGCAGGGACTAAGAAATAGGAGACAAGTAAGGAAAGGGGAGATAAACCTGTGCGTTGGAAATGGAGCAAGTGTTGCTGCACTCTCCGTCGGAGATTTAAGTTTATCTTTACCTTCTGGTTTAGTATTAGAACTGAATAATTGTTATTACGTTCCTTGCATTACTAAAAACCTTATTTCCTATGCTGTATTGGATCATGAAAATTTTGAATTTAGCAGTAAAAATGGATGTATTTCTATTTTTAAGAATGATATTTTCTATGCAACTGCTAGAGTGAGTAATGGACTCTTTGTATTAGATCTCAAATCAGAATTATATAACATAAATAACAAAAGGCAAAAGTTAAAAAGTTTGAGTGAGGCCTACCTATGGCATTGTCGATTAGGTCACATTAGTGTGAATCGCATGAAGAAGCTCCACAAAGATGGACTTCTAAAAGATATGGATTATGAATCCATTGATACATGTGAATCATGTCTTATGGGCAAGATGACAAGGTCACCTTTCAAAGGAACGTTTGAAAGGGCTACTGAACTATTGGGCGTAATACATACTGATGTATGCGGGCCAATGAGCACAGAAGCTAGAGGTGGCTATAGATACTTCATCACATTTACTGATGACATGAGTAGATATGGGTATATTTACCTTATGTCACATAAATCGGAGTCTTTTGAAAAGTTCAAAGAATTTCAAAATGAAGTAGAGACTCAAAGTGGCAAGAAAATAAAAGCACTTCGATCTGATCGTGGTGGTGAATACTTGAGCCATGAATTTGATCATCATTTGAAGAACTGTGGGATAGTAACACAGTTGTCTACCCCAGGAACACCACAACTGAATGGTGTGTCTGAAAGGAGAAACAGGACTCTGTTAGACATGGTCCGATCAATGATGAGTTTTGTCGATCTTCCGTTATCCTTCTGGGGATATGCCCTCACTACCGCTGTACTTACATTAAACAGGACTCCGTCAAGAACTGTAGACAAAACCCCATATGAGATATGGACTGGAAAGATTCCAAAATTGTCTTTTCTGAAAATATGGGGATGTGAAGCTTATGTAAAACGTTTACAAACAGAGAAGCTTGCCCCAAAATCAGATAAATGTTATTTTATAGGGTATCCAAAAGGAAGTTTCGGATATTACTTCTACAATCCAACTCAGCAAAAGGTGTTTGTTGCAAGGGATAGTGTCTTGTTGGAAAGAGAGTTCTTTTCCAACAAGTCAAGTGGGAGAAATATTCATCTTGAAATAGTTCAAGATGATGAAGAGCAACAAACTCAACAACAAGAAGACATGGATGATGTCGATGATGAGATGATTACCTTTGAAGGCCTAGGGCCTCAGATCATTCAAGAGCCGGAACAAGAGGATCTACAAACAGTTATGAATCATGTTCCGGATCCAGTTGTTGAACAAGTTGAACCCACTCGTAGATCGGAAAGGCCAAGGGTACAACCAAGACGTTATGATGATTTCATCTTGAACGTAAGCCTTGATGTTCTTATGCTAGAACTTAGTGAGCCTTCTACCTATAAGCAAGCAATGACGGGTCCAGACTCCAAAAAATGGCTTGAGGCCATGAGGTCCGAAATGGATTCGATGTTTGAAAATCAAGTATGGGACTTGATAGATTTGCCAGATGGAGTAAAATCCATAGGAAACAAATGGATTTTCAAACTCAAAACTGACACGGATGGAAATATATCTGTTTACAAGGCAAGACTAGTTGCCAAAGGTTTTAGACAGATTCATGGTATAGACTATGACGAGACATTTTCACCAGTTGTCATGATTAGATCCATTAGGATAATCCTAGCTATTGCCGCATATTATGACTATGAAATATGGCAAATGGATGTCAAAACCGCTTTTCTAAATGGTTTTTTGGAAGAGGATGTGTATATGACACAACCTGAAGGTTTTGAAGATCCAAATGAAGCTGGGAAGGTATGCAAGCTTAAAAAGTCCATTTATGGACTTAAGCAAGCATCCAGGAGTTGGAACTTTCGATTTGATGAAAAGATCAAAGAATTTGATTTCATTAGATGTGAAGAGGATCCTTGTGTTTACAAGAAGTTTAGTGGGAGTAAGGTAGCCTTCTTAGTCTTGTATGTAGATGACATACTACTTATTGGGAATGACATTCCGATGCTAGAGTCCGTAAAAGAATGGCTGAAGAAATGTTTCTCTATGAAAGACTTAGGAAAGGCTGAGTACATACTTGGAATTAAGATCTATAGAGATAGATCTAAGAGGCTTCTTGGATTAAGTCAAGGAACTTATATTGATAAGATTCTTAATAGATTCAAGATGCAGGATTCCAAGAAGGGATTTTTACCCATACAACATGGTATATATCTCAGCAAGAAACAGTGTCCTAAAACACCTGTTGAGCTTGAGAAGATGAAACAGGTCCCATATGCTTCTGCTATAGGATCTATCATGTATGCCATGGTATGTACCCGTCCGGATGTTGCATATGCTTTGAGCATGTGTAGCAGATACCAATCAAATCCTGGAGAAGCACACTGGAGTGCAGCTAAGAATATCCTGAAGTACTTAAGAAGGACTAAGGATGATTTCTTAGTATATGGGGGAGATGAAAAATTAATCGTACAAGGCTATACTGATGCAAGCTTTCAGACTGATCGAGATGGCTTTGAGTCTCAATCTGGTTATGTCTTCATCCTTAACGGAGGAGCTGTGAGCTGGAAGAGCTCCAAGCAGGATACAATAGCAGATTCTACAACAGAGGCTGAGTACATTGCTGCTAGTGAAGCAGCAAAGGAGGCCGTTTGGATAAGGAAGTTCCTAGATGAACTCAGTGTTGTTCCTAGCATATCAGTGCCTATCGACATCTATTGTGACAACAATGGTGCCATAGCCCAGGCAAAGGAACCGAGTTCGAGCTCCAAATCCAGACACGTTATGAGGAAGTATCACCTTATTCGTCGCATCATCACTATGGGTGACATTAGGATGTGTAAGGTGCATACTGATGACAACATTGCAGATCCATTGACCAAACCTATGCCTAGGCCCAAGCATGAGAGTCACACTAGGGCTAAGGGTCTTAAGCACATTGGAGAATGGCTTTAAGTTTGATTTTATATTACATTATATTTTTATGAGTGTTGGACACTAGTTTTATGTTTGACTTGATGATTTTATGATATATGATATTTCATCCTTATTTATATATTGTTTTGATCGATATTGAATAATATGTCCAAATAATTCATTATTAACAAATGGGATCACATTAAGTGTTCTGGTGAATGAAACCCCATTAAGTGAAATGAAGTTTTGAATTATTAAATGTCTATAGTTTGAAATCATCAAATGGACATAGATGATTTTATAAGCTACTATATTGTAAGCTGACTGATAGCACCAGGTTTCATGGGCTATAGGGATATGGAGATGTCTAGTCAATTACATATATGTGTATGGATGATACATGTAGGACTGACCCACCTTAAGACTCTCCAAAAGAGATTGTAGAGTCTTAAATTAAACCATGATTAGTAGATTCCTCAGACATGAGTATGTTGTGGTCTCACTTGATGATTGGTATCTCTTTGACACTGTTAAACGCTTTCCGTAAAAGGGAGTTATAAAGGCAGTAGTTGGGATTGCCAAAAGTTGAGTGGGAGCCATAGTCATACAAGACTGGAGAAGTCCTCCTGCTTCGTGCATACTGTGATGCATTGAACAGGAATGGTGTCTCGGCCATTTGAAGAGCGAGAACTGAAAATGCATGGCCATGCTCGGATGGATTATTTGAAATCATCCGTTTAATTGACAGTTCAAACTCAGAGTTCAAGAAACATATTTGATAATAGATATGAATGTCACCATATCATCAAATAAGACATTAAGAGACAAAGGTATCTTATATTGCACACTTGTTTAAGGACAAGTGGGAGATTGAAGGAATTGTGTCCTTTAAATTAATGTGCAATGACTAAACTTGGATAGGACAATTAACGGAGATAATTTAATCTGATTATTTTAGGAGTCGTAGTGCTTTGCTAGAAGCCAACTACGATTAATAGGGTTAAACCTATAGCTATTATAATTGGGTCCTATGAGGTCACACACTTAGAGATTACGGAATAGATCAACGAAAGAAAAATGGTTAATTATTAATACATATTAGATATTATTAATAATAAAGAATATTATTTATTTCTGAAATAAAATAAATATTATTTATTCATATTAGATATGATTAATTATGGAGTTATTCATACAGCCTTTTATTTGATAAAAGGACAAAGTCTTCATTTCTATTTATTGCTCTTAAAACCATACGTTGGAAAAGGAAATGACATTTTCTATATATTGATATGCCATAAAAGGAAAAACGTTTCCATAATTGAAGATGGAATATATAAATGATTTTTTTGAAAATCATGTTAGGAAATAAATCTTTCCATGTAACGTACGGTGAAAGGTTAATAAAAGAAATAAAAGAAGTTATGAATGAGAGAGGAAGGAGCGGTCGTCCATTAAAGAAACAGCAGCAATTAAGCATTTGGAAGAATCAGTTACTAGAATTGAGAATCTCGGCTTTGCTTTGTTTTCGGGACGACTAGCATTGAATGAGATAGGTTTTTGATTTTTCGGCTGCCCTCAAAACCGTTTTGCTCGGCTGCTCCAAAGAGAATTGATTTTGCTCCAAATTAAATAGGTTTTCGATTTGCTCGGTTACAAACAGAAACAAAACATTTTGCTCGGCTGCCTTTGAGAAGGTGCAGTGGTGCAAAGAGAGAAAACGATTATCCTTTTTCCAACCAAGGCAATTTTGATTGCTTCCTTTTTGTTCATTCGTCCTAGCAGACGAAAGCAAGAGATCTATTCGAGCTCGTGTGGACTAAATAGAGGAGCAACACGTGGGGCTCTCATCCTTTTAGATACCATCATATCTGACTCGGTTCACGCATCAACAGGTATTTTCCATGAACAATACTTTGATCTATCAATTATGCTTGTAGATTCTACGATTAGATGTTTAGATTTGATCTGAAATTCCGCTTAATGCATCTAATTTTTCATCAATTGCTACTTGAATTTCTGACAGAAAGTTGAATGGTGTTTCATTGCAATTTTATTTTTTGAAAAAGGATGACATGTTAATGTCAAGACCCGTTGAGATATGATACTGATTTCCTTTCTCACTATCCTTCTTCACGAGTAGATTGTATAACAGAACATAGCAAACCCAATTAGGAGATTGTGAGGTTGGTACCAAACCAGTCATAAAAACCTGTCACTGTGTCATTCATTTCCAACCAACATTTTCCAGTAGTGACAGAGCTGCTATTTTAGCCTATCCGTTTCATTTCCTTCTAATATGATAGGAAGAGATGCATGAACTTTATTGATGCATCATTTATGCAGCAAAATAAAATAATACTCTGCTACAATATCAACTAGCTAGCCTCAGTCACAAACCAGTTGGGATCTGCTGTACTGATACTTTCGTACCATTCTTGACGATCACATATATATATATATATATGATAAATATATAACAATGATAATTAGAATTAAGTCAATACAAAATACTCCTTCAAATATATGATCAAATTATATTTATTAAAATAACCTTATAAAAACATAAAAAGAATTATAAAATCCTTTGAAAAGAATTAATCCTTGGTAGGCTGTTAACGAGTGTGGTCAAATATTGATACTTTTGTGTCTATGAAAACTTTGGAATAAATGATTAATGAGATTAATTTAATCTGAAGTTTTTTCAATCTTGCAAAATGCATCTCTCTTCTTCTTCTTTTTTTCTAAAAAAATAGCATCTCTTCTTAGCTTGGCACCCGAGGCCAGAGCACCTCTTAAGTTTCGCCGAAAAGAAGGCAAAATCTGTCCTTCAAGAAACGAAAAGGAGACTGATTTGAAGTTTCTTCATTCTTACAACCAGCATCTCTTTATTATCAACCATCTCTTCTTTGCTTCGTATCCAAGCCTACTACCATATTCTTATGAGGAATAAGAAGAAGATTCCCAAGAACCTGCTCAAGCAGGAGATGCTTTCCATCAAATTTTGAATGGACTTGCACGGAAATTGCCTCATGATAGAAGTGTTTCCCTGAAGTCAGGTGAAAAGATCTTAAACTGGACTGCAGGCCCAGTCGGTGACCTGAAACCTTGGTAGCAGCTTCAACTAGACGCTTCTTGAAGAAATTCGTAGCAGCCTGCACCTTAGTCCTGCCGACAAAGCTAGTTTAATCAAGGTGGCTGTTTCACAGAAAGTGTAAATCATGATTACTGATTCGGTTAGCTGGGCAGATATTAAAACTTTTTCTCGTTTATGAGATTGAATAAAGATATGATCTACTAATTAATCCAAGGCAGACACACAATAGTAGAAGATATCGGCCACATATCCAACCTTCCAGGAGTTCAGTGCTCCGGCATCGTATTGCCAAAAAATCAGTTAGAAGATACAATTTTCTGTCTTTCATGTGTCCAAAAAAAACAAAGAAAACACCGACATCAAGAAAAAGGATAGCCAATTCAATCCTCGATGCGTTTTTAAAAATTTTACACCATGCACGCATCTTTTTTATGAAACTTTTACGTTCGAGTCTTCAACCTTCTTCCAACAAAAATTAATCAAATATAACAAAAATGGTCATATTGCCTCTGCATATTGAAGTGAAAATAAAATTGAAGTTAAATAATTAAATATAGAAATGATTTTCAATGACTAAACAATGGAAAGGATTAATAGCTTGCATATATGTCAAATAATTGATAAAATGCACTACAGAGCAAATAATAAAAACCAGGTACATAGATTCGAGAGGTTGAGTATAAATAACAAGAGATTGTTATTCAGTCAATGGTAGTCACATATTCAAACCTTCATGATGTTTAGTTCTCTAACATCATATTCATATTGATATTCAGAATTCCTTGAAATGTCCAAAAAGCTTTGTCTGTTGTATCCAGAAAAGAAAAAGGAGAAAAGCAACTAATCTAAGGTCTCTTCATTCTTACCGCATCGGCATCTCTTCATTGCTTTGTACCCATGCCAAGTACCCAATTCTTGCTTGTACATGTAAGTATGGTTTGCAAAAGCTAGTCAAGCAAGCTCTAAGTTAAAAGAGATATAACCCAAAATTCACTTCCATGTATTAATTTGTAATGCATCCCATACATTTTATTTGCACGCTGCAGAAACTCCTATTTTATAATTATACCTTACCCAAAACCTACTGCAGAATTCTTTTGTCATAAGAAATTTTTCACCATTCATTTTAAGAGATTGTTTCAAAGATATCCACATTTACCTTTCCATCTTACAAAATAGTTTTTTCAAGGGTTGATCGAGAGAACTAGTTTCCACAGTTGAGGAATAGATAACGATGCTCAAAAACTTGCCTGAAGAAGTCTTAAATTTATGGAACAATTGGGAGATTCGAGGAATGGTTTTGCTTAGTCTCTTACTACAAACCATCCTCATCATATGTGGTCCTCTGCGAAAGACCATTGCCAGAGTCTGGATCAGGATTCTCGTTTGGTCTGCATACCTCTCAGCAGACATGGTGGCAACTGTTGCACTGGGTAATCTAGCAAGGAGCCAAGGAGATTCATCAGGTGACAGTTCAAAGAAGGCCAACAATTCCATCCAGGCATTTTGGGCACCTTTTCTGCTCCTGCATCTTGGTGGCCCAGACACAATCACTGCATACTCGATTGAAGATAACGAGTTGTGGTTAAGGCACTTGCTTGGTCTAGTAGTCCAAGTCGTAGTGGCTTTTTATGTCTTCTCAAGGTCTTGGGGTAGCGGTATCCTTCAATTCATAGTGATCCCGATGTTCGTTGCTGGCTTTATAAAGTACTCAGAGAGGACTTGGGTGCTCTGGTCTTCATGCTCTAAGAGTTTGAGAAACTCTTCTCTCTCAGGTTTCAGGAGTATCTTCGTCAAGCTTACATTTTTTTATTGTACGAGAAGTCTAGAAAGTGATCAACAGAGAGAATATCTTCGTCAAGCTTACACTTTTTTCCATATATCCAAGTTTACAATGCAGGATCTTGCCCCTAGCTATGTGGATCTATTGATGAGCCATTTCTGCTTTTCCAAAAACTCGGCAGACGGTGCCTTCAAGGTGGTAGAGGTTGAGCTCGGATTAATATATGATATGCTTTATACTAAAGCGCCCCTGATTTACTCATATTTTGGAATCATTATTCGCTGTATCAGCTTTGTGCTCTCTGTTACCGCGTTTATTATCTTCCAAGTCAAGATTGAGAAGCATGCCTACTCATCGATCGACGTTGCAATCACGTATTTATTGCTTGCGGCCTCTGTTTTTCTCGAGCTTTATGCTTTTTTATGCCTTGTTTTCTCTGACCGGACAATGATTTGGTTGCTTGATAAAGGAGGGAACACCTTGACGAGTGCAATTTATTCTCGGCTAAGGAAGTTAACTACAAGCAAGCGATGGTCAAGATGCATATCACAGTATAACCTAATAAGCTCTTCCATTGGAGACAAGCAACTTAAATGTTTGAAATTGGTGGGAATTGATGAAATGATGAGGCAAATGCATGTGAATCGGAAAGGCTTGAATGGTGGACTACAAAAATTTATTTTCGAACATCTTTTAAAGAAAGCTGAGAAGATGAAGGAAAATTTTAATTTATTTGATAAAAAATTGAGAAGTAAAGGTCAGAGGGGAGATGGTGTGCTAGAAAGAGAGAGAGTATTAGGTAACTTCAAGTGGTGCACAACTGAAGTAGAATTCAGTCGAAGCATTCTTGTTTGGCATGTCGCAACAGAGATTTGTTATTATGTTGATAAAGATGATGCAAGTAATTATGTCTCCAGAAGCAAATGCTTATCTGAGTACATGATGTATCTTTTGGTGATAAGACCAAATATGCTCTCCAAAGGATTCTTTGACGAGGGATCTCTACCTACTTTTGGAGGTGAGCGTTATGAGGATATAATTCAGTCCTACGAAACAGCACATGGTTATGATGATGCAGAGTTTCGAAAGCAATGGAAAACAGGCGAGTCCTCAGCGGTAGATGGTGGGCGCGTGCTCGCCAGGCAATTATTGGAGTCAATATCGGGAAGTAAGAAGCGATGGGAGATGATAGAAGAAGTTTGGATGGAGATGCTGACGTACGCAGCAACTCATTGTCCATGGAAAGAACATGCTCATGCACTGAGAAGAGGTGGAGAGTTACTCACTCATGTCTCCTTTCTTATGCTACATCTTGGTTTGAGCCAACAGTATGAATACAAAGAATCTGACCCATATAGGGTAAGTATATCAAAAACATTTCTCAAGTACATTGGTAGATAGATACTACATTTTTTTTAAGTGTCAGAATAAAACAATAAATCGGATCATTTCAATTTAGATATATTATTTTGGAGATTCCATTTCAATGTTTTTATTTCATTTTCTTCATTTTATTAATAAATAAAGTGTTTTCAATTGAATGTCATTTAATTTAAAACAGTTGACTAATGATTTGTATAAATAAAGTTATCATTTTTTCTATCTTACTCACTTATCCTCAACTGGCATATTAATAATAATATAGAATGAATTATTAATATTAGATATTGTTGTTGACTAATTGAACTTCATGTTTCCCCGCAATTTTCAACAACAAACAAAAAGATGGAAGCACAATCGTTAATTGAAGAGGTATGTACCACTTTTCTTTCATTATCTTTTTGTTTTTACACAGAACAGCGCAACACAAGTTTTTATTTGATAATAATGCATGAATGATTTGTCAAGTCCCGGGGCATAAATTATAGAATTTTTTTTTTAAAAGTAATTAGACTGCTTTTTATTTGTAAATCATCATGGAATTTTTTTTATGATAAAACATTATTATCATTTTTATTAAATTTAAAACATTCAAATCAAATTGGGTGATAATGATTTGATGTAGGAAAAGATATATTATTTTATTTTTCTCACTTAATTCAAATCATTAAATTTAAAAATTAGATTAAGAAGAAAGAATTGGAATTTTATTTTCTACTTCAGTGATTTATCTTCCCTACCCCGTTGTATATATGTTAATTGAACTTAACAATTTAGCATTACTTTATTGTAAAGCCATATACATTTTTCCTTTTTGATGTGAAATGGCATTTATCTTTCGTTTTGAATATTGGGGGAATTTTATTTTTACCCTTATAAATCTGCAATGTTCCACTTCGATATCAATATTTTAAAATCTTCCAATTTACCCTATAGTTTTTCTAAAAAAAAAGTTTCCATTTTTTCCTTTTTTAAAATAACTAATTTCTTTTTAATTTTCCATTAGAGACACCTTGCATGATTGCTTCTAAATTCTATACTTGCCTTCACATACATCAAAGCTAATTTTAAATTCTCCAACTTATTGTTATTGGAGTTGGACCTTTAAAATGAAGATGCATATGCTTCATTAAAGAAAGTACATCATCAGTAAAAATAAAAAAATAAAATACTTTACATTTATCTCACAAAATTAATCTTAAGTAATATTAAAATATATAAAATTAAAAATACATATAATAAATTATTTATATATGTAAATTCAAATATTGATATATATCATTGAATATTCCATTTATTTTGATATCCAGATCATTTAAATTGCATTAGCTACTAAAAAAAGTCACCCATGACAAATGAAAGGTAGACCCGTCTTGTTGATTTCTTTCAATTTATAAATTAATTTATTTTTTTTTAAAAAAATGTCCACATCATTTTCTATCTTTTTCTTCAAAGGAAAAAGACAAATTGTAGATGTTTTACTGTTTAATCATGCTTTTTATTGGTATGAAGGTAGCGTTTGGAACATAGCTCCAACACTGTTTAGAAGAAAAAAAAAATCTTACTTCAAATTATTTTTTTATTTTTGGATTGTTTTAATAGATTAATAAAAAAAATCGAATATATTTTCAATAAACCTTACCTCACTTTCAAATGAAGACAAATAATCTATTATTCCAGTCTCTAAATCATTTTCCATAGTGCCCTTCCCTGACAACCATACTCTTTGCTTCCGCCATATTCAATGACCAAAGCCTTTAATAGTCTAACTGAATGTTTAACTAATAATCGATTTTTGATGTTATATTTATAGAGATACATTTTTTTTTTGCATAATTGCGCATCCTTTTTTTCCACTTAATTTGCATAGTTCGAACAACATGTATATAAAAACAAGATTGCACTTAATTTTACTAGCAAACTTTAATCAATTGATATAAGGAAATTAGTCAAAATTGATGCCTCCGTGTCTAAGAAAAATCTAGAATAAATTATTAATATTAGATATTTGCTTTTATTAATTATTGATTACCTGAATTTCTGACAATACATTGAACGATCTTTCACCGCAATTTTATACAAAAACAAAAAGGAGGAGAAGAATTACTATTTCCAGGCTATAAACAAATATTTGTATGACAATGAAAGTTCCACTCCCGATGAGGTATGATACACCTTTTTTTCCCACTATTTTTTTAGTTCAAGTTTGTTTTACAATAATACATGAATGATTTGTCAAGTTCTTAAATCATGAGGCAAGAATTATAGAATTTTTATTCTACAAGTAATTAGAAATTGTTTTTTTCTATATCATTTAATTCAAATTATTAAATTCATAAATGATTAAATTTAAAATATAACTGATAAAAATATCACTTTTCTAAGTTATAAATAAGAATGTGAAGAAATAATTGAAAGTTTAATTTCTATCTTAAATGATTTAATTCGCATACTTCGAACATGCATATAAAAGAGGGTTAGATTTAATTTGGGATTTTGAAGGAAGTGAATAAACTTAAAAAGTTTGTCATATATGATTCTCAAACTATTAACGAGTCTAGTCAATATTCATACCTCTGTGACTAAGAAAAATTTGGAATAAATTATTAATATTAGATATTTTCTTTTATTTAATGATAATTACTTGATTTTTTTTTATCAATAAATTGAATGATGTTGCACTGCAATTTTCAAGAAAAACAAAAAGGAGGAGACACTATACTATCTCGAGGCCGACAAATATTTGGAGGGTATTGAAGAATTGTCAAGGTTAAGTCCCGATGAGGTATGTCTCACTATCTTTTTACTTCTACACAGTACAACGCAACAATAGACTTTGTTTTTCATTAATGCATGAATGTCTTGTCGAGTTGTTAAATCATGAGGCAAGAATTATAGATTTCTTATTCTACAAGTAATTAGAAATTAGTATTATTTTTATTTTATTTCTCTCTCTAAATTAAAATTATTAACTTCTAAATTAATAATTAAATTTAAAATATAACTGATAAAAATATATGATTTTTCTAATTTATAAATAAGAATGAGAAGAAATAATTGAAGGTTTGATTTCTATAAAAATTGATTATCTTCCCTCCCTTTTATGCATATTAATTGAAAGAAATAATTTATCATTGTTTTATTGTAAGGCCATATAGATTTTTTCCTTCTTGTTGTGAAATGGTAGTTACTTTTTATTATTTTATTTCTCTCACATAATTCAAATCATTAAATTTAAAATATGAATAATAAAAATATGTGAGTATTCAAATTTAATTATAAGAGTAAGAGAAAGAATTAAAATTTTAATTTCTATCTTATTAACTTATCTTCATATAAAAAACTAACAATTTAGCATTGCTTTGATGTAAAGCCATATATTTTTTCCCTTTTTCTATGAAACGATGATTATCTTTGTTTTGAATATTGGATGAACATTATTATCATAAAATACTAAAAATAAATTAATTTGATATTTCTTTAAGGAAAATAAATTTTTAAAAAACATATATAAACAAAAGTTATTATATGTCATAAAAACACTAGAAACATGTCCAAAGAAAGAAAAATCCAAAATCCAATTTTAAACAATAAGCTTTTTAACAATTAGGGTAACATTAGTAACTTTAAAAACTAGAAAAAGTTTAAGCTATAGGAGTATAAGCATAACATTAATTAATATCTAGAGACAAAAATAAATTTACCAAAATTTTATATATAAAATTGTTTCAAGATAATATTAAAATACCTTACGTACATTTGTTTTTATCTTGTATTGTGTAAGTTCTTACACCACACATTCTTTTATTTGAAAAAGGTTTCACTTAATTTGTCTACTTCGAACATGCATATAAAACAAGATTATACTTAATTTGGTTGCAAACTTTAATAAGTTAATATAAGGAAATTAGTCAAATCACCTCTATTTATTAAAGTAAGAAATTAATTTGAAATTCATGAGACTCTTAATTTGCATATAATAATAAAATATTCATTAATTACTCATGTCAAGTTCCATCATTGCTATTTTGAAGGAGGTGAAACAACTTAAAAAGATTGTAGCAGATAAAGATCGAGAGCTTGAGCATAAAACGCGAGATCTTGAGCAAAAAGAGCTACAGCTTGAGCAAAAAAAGCAAGTGCTTGAACAGTTTCGATCCTGTTTTACTGCATCAACTTCACATCAAAGAACTGATTCACTCCCAAGAAGTTTGGCAGCACAAACTGATAATCAAAGGATTGGTCAACCACAATCAAAGAATAATGAAATCAGTTTAAGCATGGACTAAAAGTACCAGCTTTCTTCCTGTGATGTGTTCATAATTATTTAAGTGGATTATCTTAAATAAATAAGTTCATGCAATTCTTCCTCATCCCAAAAGCATGAGGAAAACATTTGTGTTTGTTATTTAAATTTGTGCTCATCTGCGGAAGAATAAAAAATATTAATTTATTAATGTCCTAATCGCTTCTGAAAAAGGAGCATTTTATTTAGCTACAAAAGAGTTTGAGATAGATAAAACAGAAATGTTATTTGTTGAAAAACAAAAAAGAGTTCTTATTAACAAAAACACTAAAAGGCATCGCTCATTCACTATTCATTACTGTTGCTCAAGACTCATGTGCACTGTGTGTTGGCAATTTCGCCCGGTGCTTCGCGGGTGCACCTCTGCCTTTTTTTTTTTTTCGTTTTTTCTACAGTGTATTGGCGAAAAAAGCCCCCGAAAAAGACAAAAAACGCCGCCGGTTTCAGGGGCTCCGAGGTAATTGGCCATTCCGGTCCGGCCCGGTCCGGTTCGGCCGGGCGGTTTTTTTTTTTTTAATATTTCTTCAAACAGTGCAGTCACCGTTTTAGCCCTCGAAAACAACAAAATAACGCACAGGGTGGGAGGGGCGAAACGGTAATTAGCCAATTTTTTATTCTTTTTCGCTCCGGATTACTGTTGGCGCGTCCCATCACGCGCCATCCATTTTGTTCCTATAATGAATTGATTTTTAGGTTTAGGGACTAGTTTCTAAAAAAATATTTCTTTCAAATTGGTTTAGCTCATCTTACATGACTAAGATCTAATTTGCATCATTTTCAAATTCTAAGAAGGATTTGGGCTTCATATGTGAAAAAAATGCATAATGCTTATTGTTTTCCAAAGAGATGCTCTAGTCTCAGTTCCTTCAAATAAATTACCAATAATTAAATCCAGAGGATGATCGTTTACATATTTTAACTCTTTAAATGGAACAAAAGAGTTACTTACCATCTCTTGTTGATAACATGTGTTTGGTTGATCCTATTCATCTCTTCAGTGTTGTCATGTATAAGTGTTTTATCATTAAAATTCAAATGTTGAACACTTTTATTCATGTCATGTTTAGTTTCGCAATGATATTTTTTCGCTCTTCGCGCCCCACCATCCCCAGATTGAAGAGAAAGCGCACGGTGAAAATGAGGGGGTGTTTTTATAGTCGTAAAAATTATAATTATCAGGAGTCGCCACCTAGTATTAAGGTCACTAGGAACCTATTGGTCTGTGAGATTCTGAGTAAGGGGACTTGTTGTGCAAGGAGAAAACGCATCACCCCTAGTGCACACGCGTGTTTCGGGCGGCGCGTGCTGCGTCATACGGCGTCCAAAATTGATCAACCGGCGTCTAGAACGATGTTTCGCCATGCTCTCTTCCACATGGGGCGGCGCGTGTATACATGTGGTTTCCTGGTACGTGTCAATGGGCGTTTGAATTTCCCCCCCTCATTTCTCTCTCCTCCTGCGCAAGCTGACGTCAGCGAAGCAGTGTTTTTGGCAAACTTCATTTAAGTCCCTGCACGCCCGAATTTGTTGTTCTGGCCCTTATTGCAATTATATAAGTTTTGATTTGTTTCAATTGCGTCCTTCAATTCAAAATCATTATAATATATAGTTTCAGTTCGGTCCTCCTACTTTTAATTTCCGGATTGGCTGTAAATAGCTCAATAAATTCGGTACACAAGTTTCGATTTTTTTCAAATTTGTCCTTTGATTTAAATTGATAATAAATGTGGTTTCCATTTCAGCCCTTGGACTTTTAATTTTTCAATTTAATCCCTTTATATTTGATTTTCATTTCAGCCCTTATACTTTTTTTTATATATATTTCAAGAATAATCCCTACTTTTGTCCATGTATATATAAGTGTACTTAGCACAATAATAATAATAATAATAATAATAATAATTTAATTGTTTTTCTTGCTTACTCTTTTGTTAATGTTTTTTTTTTCTCCGTATAATTTAATAATTTTTATTGTTTTCACAGAAATGGCAATGATATTTATTTTTTTTCCTTTTGTTAAAGTTTCTAGGATATTTTTAGTCTTTCATTAATTATATGTTCTAATATTTATTGAATATTATCTCATAGGAATATATATAGGGAGAAGAAAACATGACCTAGGATTTTTTGAATAAAAAAAATTAATATCAGTATTCTTAAATATATTTAATATAATCATATAATGAATAAATCGGATAACATAAAAAAAAATTGTCTTCAAATTTTAATTTTGTACTTAACACAATAATAATAATAATAATAATAATAATAATAATAATAATAATAATAATAATAATAATAATAATAATAATAATAATAATAATAATATAATTGTTTTTCTTGCTTACTTTTTTGTTAATGTTTTTTTTTTCTCCGTATAATTTAATAATTTTTATTGTTTTGACAGTAATGGCAATGATATTTTTTTTTTTCCTTTTGTTAAAGTTTGTAGGATATTTTTAGTCTTTCATTAATTATATGTTCTAATATTTATTGCATATTATCTCATAGGAATATATATAGGGAGAAGAAAACATGACCTAGGATTTTTTGAATAAAAAAAATTAATATCAGTATTCTTAAATACATTTAATATAATCATATAATGAATAAATCGGATAACATAAAAAAAATTTGTCTTTGAATTTTAATTTTGTACTTAGCACAATAATAATAATAATAATAATAATTTAATTGTTTTTCTTGCTTATTCTTTTGTTAATGTTTTTTTTTCTCCGTATAATTTAATAATTTTTATTGTTTTGACAGTAATGGCAATGATATTTTTTTTTCTTTTGTTAAAGTTTCTAGGATATTTTTAGTCTTTCATTAATTATATGTTCTAATATTTATTGGATATTATCTCATAGGAATATATATAGGGAGAAGAAAACATGACCTAGAATTTTTTGAATAAAAAAAATTAATATCAGTATTCTTAAATACATTTAATATAATCATATAATAAATAAATCAGATAACATAAAAAAAATTTGTCTTCGAATTTTAATTTTGTACTTACCACAATAATAATAATAATAATAATAATAATTTAATTGTTTTTCTTGCTTACTCTTTTGTTAATGTTTTTTTTTTCTCCGTATAATTTAATAATTTTTATTGTTTTGATAGTAATGGCAATGATATTTTTTTTTTCTTTTGTTAAAGTTTCTAGGATATTTTTAGTCTTTCATTAATTATATGTTCTAATATTTATTGGATATTATCTCATAGGAATATATATAGGGAGAAGAAAACATGACCTAGGATTTTTTGAATAAAAAAAATTAATATCAGTATTCTTAAATACATTTTATATAATAATATAATGAATTAATCGAATAACATAAAAAAAAATTATTGAATATTATCGCCTATAAATATATAGAGAGAGGAAAAAAATGACCTAGGATTTTTTCCTTAAAAAAAATTAATATCAATATTCTTAAATACATTTAATGTAATAATATCATTAATAAATCTTATAAAAAAAAATTGCCTTTGAATTTAAATTTGGTACTCTTTTGTTTAAGTTTATTTCTTAAAAACAAATTTACAATATTTTCATTTTTAATATTTTAAATATAATATTACCGGGGAAAAAATTAAACTAAAAAAAAAATACAAATTTACTTAGGTTATCTACAATTAAAAAATATACGGGTCACTTTCCATTTTGATTACATAGATTTTATCAATTATAATTATACTAACTAAATATTAAAATAATAAAATACAATACATATAAAAGCAATCAATTTTCTACATAGATAAAAAAGCATCGCGCGGATATACCGCTCGTATTTGTCTAAAAGGAAGGGACAAATAAGAAGACGTAATCAAGTTAAATATTCACTAGTATCGCTTGAAACATTTTATAATTGTTTTTATTTTACTAATTATCAAATATTTTATATCTTTCTCTCACACGTGTGTGTGTGTGTATATATATATCAATATTTTAATTTTTAAAATACTTTTTGAGAATATAATCGTACCAAATGCTTTTTTTTCATTTCATCAAAATCTAATTGCTCAAAATAAACAATAATTTATTATATAATTGTATTTTGAAACAATTAAAAACATTAATGAAATGGCGTAAGAACAAAATTCATGAAATGAATAAAATTAATTATCCAACTAGTGGTTTTTGTTAAAAAGTATAAGGAAAAATAAATCTTTATTGAATGAGAGAATGAATTCTTTACTATCGTGAAAAATAAATAAATATCATTATTAAGAATTAATATAATAATTAAAAAATGAATAAAATTAATTTTGTGCTTGGTGTAAATATATTATTTAATACATAACTGTTATGATATCTCAAAACTTTTTTTTTTTTTTAATCAATTTTCTCCCTAAATGGAATTGAAGGTAAACAATGTAGTCACAAAATCCTCACCATCACCTTCTCTTTTAGCTACTACTGACAACAAAGTTTTTGTCTAAAATCACTTTTATTTTCTCCTTCACTTGCTTCATAGAATCCACAGTTTCTAGCATTTGCTTCACCAAGATTCCCAGTGCGTGCTGCAGCGAAGCAGGCCTACAATATTTGTAGGGATTGCAGGTATTAATATTATTATTTTTTTCCTTTTTCCTGGACAGTTTCTTTCACTATTCATATGGAAGGTTGAATTCTTCTAGACCTCCTTTTGCTTTGAAAATGCCTAGCTCCATGGATACCTGTTATAGGGCGTCCTTTTTTATCTGATCCTTGCAGAAACATCTTGTCCTGTGCAACTTCATTTGGCGTCTCCAACAGAGAAATTGAACCATTTGGAACAAATTCCCTTCTCCATTTCAGGTACCTGAGGAGCATGGAAGAAGCCTTTCCTATATCTAAACCACGAGCACGCAAAAATCTTCTAATCGTCAGGTCATCTACTTCCTGCACCACGATTTTAAACAAGAAATTCCAAGATCATTGTCAATTGAATCAAGAAATCCACTCTGAGAAAAATCAAACATATTACATATATACTGCGTTCCCGCCAGCTGTCACAAATTATGACAATAACAGGGAGTTCGATTGTTGCTTTTGTTAGTTCCACTCTGGAGAAATTTGGAATATCATGGCTGATTTATAATCTCACAGAGCTGGAAGTGTGCAGGCGTCTTGATTCAGCAATATTTATATGGCTTAAGTAAAATGACCGTCCTCAATCAATTTTTCTACAAAGAATGTTGGTTTGAGATCAGTGATCTTTGAATACTAACCTCTGAACTATCATCAGCCATCAGCTGTAAATGGTCAAGGCCAGATTAACTGAAAAACATGTTTAGAAAGAGGTTAAAGGGACTCAAGTTTCCAGTTAACAATCTTGTTCTGGAACCGATGCCACTGTTGTGTATCCACTATCTATCACTATGCAGTCATGTAGTAGCTGCAATATTCTTGATACAGGAGCATCCCAGGAACAGAAGTCAAAGAGCCAATTAATTTAGTTTTTATCTTCTCTTAAAACTTGTGTGTTGGAAGTTTAAACACAATTTTCTAGAATATGAATTCAGATCATACACAATTTTCATAATTCCTCTTCATGTATGTATGTATGTGAAGGGACATTTGTATCTAGAGTATTTAATATGTTCATGTATTTAGAGGTACATTACACCATGATGAGATACATTGGATGAGTATGTGGGTCATTAATGTCTAGTCTAGAAAGTCTAAATTTGAATCCTATAAATACCTATGTAACCGAGGCATTGAACAAGTTTTTCAGAGTTTGATTGAAGTTTAGCCTTTGGCTTTTGAGAAGAAGGATTTCTTCTTGTTTATCTTTGAGTATTCACTTGTGTTTCCCTTTTTTTTCTTCCATTCCCCGGCGTCAATTGTTGACTGGAAACTTGTTTAACATTTCGTCGTTAGGTTGGTTGTGGGGGCTTTTTTAAATCCCTATTCAATAGAGTAGCAGATATAGCACCCGTTTGGCAACGTGGTGCGTTCCACGTTTGCCAAACGGGATGAAGTTTTGGTGTTTGGTAACAACCAAACATCATTTAAAATGAGTGGGTCCCACTCCTTTTTTAGTCCCGAACGACGTTTCAAGAAAAGCACCTAGGAGGTGCTTTTCAAATGCCGTTCGGGACTGCGTTTTGATTAAACGAAAAAACACATCATCTTCTCCTCTCATCTTCCAGAAATGTCATCTTCTCCATTGGAAAAATCCCTCCATCTCTGCACGCCTCTCACTTCTTCTCTCTCTCGTCTCTCGTCTCTCCCTCTGCACGTCTCTCCCTTCTTCTCTGCACCCATCTTCTCCCTTTCTATTCTCTGCACCCATCGTCTCTCGTCTCTCCCTCTGCCCATCGTCTCTCGTCTCTCCCTCTGCCCATCCCTCTCGAAAAAAACCCTCACAGCTCACGGGAGAAAAATCACAGGAATCTCTGCCAAAAGCGGGCATTGCAACATGATGATGTTTTTGTTGAATATGATCGTAATCCCGATTATATCCCAGACGAGTTATTACCAGATGTTGTAACATGTGAAACTAGTCAGAGTTCGGGCAGAAATTCCCGTATGGATATTGTGCGCGAGAGCATTGCAAATAGTTTGATGGGAGAATGAAATTATGTTTCCATTTTATTTGAAGTATTCACATTAATATAAATTGTTATTTATTTTTAAATTTATTTGTAGAAGTTACATATATATATATATATATATATATATATATATATATATATATATATATATATGGATGTATGGATGTATGTATAAATATGTGTGTGTATTTCCATGCTCTTTTAAGTAATTTTACAAGTTAAAAGCAGTTTGTAAAGTTTGGAAACCAAACACCCAAAACTGCTTTTTCTTCAACCTCCAACTGAACCACAGTTTTAACCAAACACTTAACTGCTTTTTTTGAACCACAGAAAAAGCACTTTTTTTGAAACTCCGTTTTTTCAACCTCAACCGCAACAGCAACTGCAATACCAAACAGGCCCATTCAATGGAGTAAGAGATATAATGAATGATCTACAATGTAAGCAGACCTACAATAGAGTAGCAAGAAATCTTAAAGGAAGGACTCCTTCTTGTATCTAGATGACGAGAAGAACAAATTAAAGCAACGTTCACAAAACACTGCAGCTTCCAGTACTGTTATCACCACCAAAATGGTGAAAGACTGCAGAGCTCAAAAAGTCGGCGACAGTAACTTAATTTGAGGAAGCTTGGCCAACTCTTAGGATGTCTAATTGCTATGTTGCTCTGCACATAAATAAGAAATATTGGCAAAAATTCTAAAAATAGCAAAAACGGCAGACTAGCTAGGAAGAATAACTAGAAACATCAACAGATGCCAATAAAAATGACACAAAAAGAAGCAAGAGTGAGTAAAACGACCGCCTTAGAAGAGGGATCCTGTCTTTCAACAATTGCTCATCACTTGATGTATTTTAGTTTGCTCCATCCAATTGTTTTTCATGTTATCTTGTTGCTCACTCCTAGTTTCTTTATCCTCGGTTGTTTCTTTGGACTCCATAATATTTTGGCAGTTCATGGAAATAATGTTCATTCCACTAGCTAGCCTTCTCTCTTATGCCTTACTGAAACCCTCCTTAGCTCTCATTTCTGCTTAATTAATGGTATGAACAGATTTATAAGAGGAAGAAGTGTTGGGAGTATAAATGAAGATTTTTTTCATCTAATAGCTTCCAATATCATTTTAGATAGATTTAGAGTTGTTTAAGGTTCATGTAAACATTACTTGAAGATAAATTTTTTTTACTTTAAATATTTGTTTCAGGACTATATTGTCGCAAATCACAAGCCTTATAAATATTCAGTCCCTAACAGTGATTCACATAAACTACCAGCGAAAAATTTATTAAACACTTTTAGAATAGAGACTGTTATACCTTATAATACTAACTCTTTTCTTTTACATTTTAGGTGTTTATGTATTTTACTCCACTCACCCTTCACATCACAAGAAATAAAAGACATAGCATTCTATTTATAAAAAAATCCTAAAAACTTTATAAATGATAAAATATCTATTTGTCTCTTAAATAATATCACATATATTATTTTAGGCTAATTTTAAAAATTAATTCAATCAAGTCTTTAGTTTATTTTTCTATGTCTAAAACTGTAATTTCCTATATAAATTACATTATAATCCTCAATTACAATTTACTTAGTCATTAAATCATTTTTTTAAATATACTTAATGATACAATCAATCAATCTATTTTATTCTAAATAAAATAGTTGAATCAACATAAAATTAAAATCTAACATAGTTGAAACTTTAAGATAATAATTCTATAAAAATATACATTTTTAGTATCATTAAACTCTCATTGAAAGAAAGAACACAATGGAATACTTATTTAGCTCTCTATATTCCTTCTCGAGAGATTCGAATTTAAATTGGCGGAAAAAAATTCTCTTCTCTCATAACCAATTATGATAATAATAAATTAAATGTTATTCTTCAACAAATGAACACACATA
The DNA here is from genome assembly GCA_009078335.1 of Salix brachista. Lineage (NCBI taxonomy): Eukaryota > Viridiplantae > Streptophyta > Magnoliopsida > Malpighiales > Salicaceae > Salix > Salix brachista. The sequence continues at coordinate 16,260,900 of CM018586.1, forward strand.
TAAATAACAAACATAAATGTTTTTCTGATTATGAATTTAACGATTTGCATGCTCTTATTTATTTCAGTTCATTCACTTAAATAATTGTGACCACAACATAACAAAATCTATTTTTCTTATTCAGATCTTTTTATTTGATGGATATGATGACTTCTGCAGGTTAATATGATGACTTCATGTTGGATTGTGCCTAAAACTAATTTGGGTAGAAGTTGACCAATACAATAAAAACCTAAAAGTAATATCAATTTTTAAAAAATATAATAACATTATGGATTGTATTGAGTTAATTAAAATTAACCTGTTATCAATTTCAAATTCTATTATTTTTAAATAAAATCTATTATGGTCTCAAAAATCAACATGGGTTTTTTTGGATTAAAAATTATTTTAAACCTATTTTAACTTAAAAACACACTTTTAGAACCTTTCACAAACTAAATAATCAGCTTAAAACACCAATAAATTGGTTTAGGGAAAAAGCAAATAGAAGTTTTTATTTTCAATCTTGATATGCCTTTTTCAACAATATAAAAGTTCAAAAATACCTTAATGATACTTTTCTCATCATAAAACACATTGATACTAAATTTGACTTTATTTTCCCTTAAATTCTACCCAACCTGCCACTTTCTCTGTTATTTTCCAATTATTTTTCTCTTAAACTTAGGAGCTGAAATGCAAATAAAACAAAACATTGGATCAAAATATAAAGTTTCAAATTAAAAGGGCCAAAAATTAAAATTAAAAAATTATGTAAAAATGTTTTTAATGAAAACAACACATGATGAACAGTTTTTTTATTAAAAATTTGTAATTTTTCCCTGCAATCAAATCGGGTCCTCACATTTTCAATTTTTTGCAATCAATAATAATGAATTTTATTTTATTTTCAAAATCAAGCATAAACCCAGTATAAGGATATTGTTTTTACATCCTGATAACTTCATAAGAAATAAATCATTGATTTAAAATGTTATAAATGCAATGTACAAGGATTAAATTAAAAAAATAATGATAAATGTAATATGTAAAGATAATTTTTCTTAAAAAAAATTAATGACCAAAAGAAAAAATGTTTCAAGGACAAAAAAAAATACTATTACAAAATACTTTTATTTTGAAGTGGACTCCTTATATATGTGTTCCCAACTTTTATTTTGTAGAAATTAAAATAATATGTTTTTTATTTATATAAACATGTTTTTTTAATTATTTTATAGTTAAAAACTCATCTTATAATAATTTTAACCAAATATATTTTAAAAAAACTATAACCATAAAAATTATCACAATGCTGGACACACCTAGGCCAAATAGAGGTAACAAATAATATAAATTGTGCTGGAAGCGACTCAACCTAACTCGATGCTCAATGTCATTTTTAACAATATCCAACCACAAGGTTATTTTTATAAACAATAAATTTAAAACAAGCCTTTTAGATTGTGTTTAGTTACTAACTAGTTAATTGCCTGCATTACGTTGCGGGTCAAGTAAATATTTTTTATAACTGTTGAGATTGAAATAATTAATAGATTTTGTTAATTCAAAAATAAAATATAACATCTATACATGCAATGTTTGATATAATGAAACATATCAACACACCCTATTATAACAACAACAACATCGAAAGCTTAACATCTAAAAATATCATTACTATTATCGTTAAAACAATAAAAATTATTAAATTATTCTGAGAAGAAAAAAACTCGAAAACATTAATAAAAGAGGAAGCAAGAAAAAAAATAAAATTATTATTATTATTATTATTATTATTATTATTATTATTATTATTATTATTATTATTATTATTGCGCGAATAATGGAAAAATAAATTCAATAAAAGAATAAAAAAGCCCAAAACCTTTAACAAAACAATGAAAAAAAAAAATTATTAGCTAAAAAAAATCATTTGACGTGGAAATAAAAAAAAACTAATAAGAAAAAACCAAAAGATAAAACAAAGGAAAAAAAAATAAGAAATATTAATTTTCAAATGATCATAAACACAAACTAAAATTTAAGAACAAATTTTTTGAAAAAAATGTTATCTCAACAAAAGAGAAAATAATAAAAATTAAAAACCAAAACTAAATGAACATATATATAAATATGGACAAAAATAAAGACTATTTAAGAACTATAAAAAATTTAAGGAATTAAAATAAAAAATTAAAAGTATAAGAGCCGAAACGAAAACCAAATATATTATCAATTTCAATCAAATAAAAAAATTGAAAAAATCAAATAAAATATAACATCTATATATGCAAGATTTAATATAATAATAAACATCAACACATCCTATTATAATCAAATATGAAGGAGAAATAAATTAAAGGATTGCTTTAAAATTTGGGTGTTTTAGGTTTATAAATAGCGGAGAAGAGAGAGAAAATACGAAACTATCATCAGTGACAAACTAGAGGTTAATAAGATATCCGTGTCATCTAGGGAGGGTCTGCGAAAACAATTCCAAAGATGCCAATAAAGGTTTTTTTTGCTGCATGTGTTGCCTGAACACATCAGACATGTTGACTCGTTCAATGCATGTTCTGGCTGCTTTTGTTTTTTTTTATTATATTTATATTTATAAAAATAACAAATTGTCCTTTGACTAACATGATTTTAACTAAAAAAACAGAATAAAAATACAAAAAATCCTTTGAACGCTAATTAATTTTTTTTAAGGGTGATTTGATTATTTAACTGTGTTTAAAAAGTAAAAAAATAAAAAAGCACTAGATATAAATTAAATAAATTTTATTTTAAAGAGTACTCATCACTGCATTGATGTTCAGTGTTCCTTCTCTAAAACAGAAAGTGAACTTTGTCTATGAAGAAAAGAAAATGAACCAATGAACTTTCTCTAAAGAAACAAGGGTTGGGTTTTCAATGAACCCCGACGACCCATCTAGGATGTCCTTATTGATTGTTTCGATTTCCTATGTAGTGCAATGTGTAATATTTTTTTAATTGAAAATATTTAGATTAGAGCATTCAATATTTTGGAAAATATAAATTTAATATTTTTTTTACAATAAAAATAATTTTAAAAGTATTTTTAACATGTTTAACGACAAAAACAAGCATTCCCTGAATAATATTTTGAAAGAATAAGATTTGAGAAATCCAAAACTTTACTTAAAAATCAAAGCATCTTTTTATTTATTAATATGAGTGTTTAGATTAGTTTATTTGCACTTAAATTAATTTCACGATAATTAAAGTTATAATACTCTAGTGGTTATATATTAATAATCACATGTTTAAACCTGAAAGTCCCAAAAGCACTTCTTCTTATCTTGTCCCCAAGTGGAGTTTTTAGTTTTTACTCAAAAATAATAAAGAATGTTGAATAAAAGTAAAATAACTTGCTACGAGAAGCTGTCACCGAATCATGCAGGAGCAACCGCGCGCGGGATCGAGTATCGAACCACTTTCCCCACGATATCGTGCGATTTAAAACTAGACGTTGGGGCACGTTATTCCTGCCACGAGATAAGACGTCGTTTTGAATTTTAAATGTTTGTCAGAACATGGATCTTTTCCTCCTCCGAATATATAAGACATCCATGGAAAGACGAAGGAAAAAAGGTCTTCGAAGGTTAATAAATTAAGAAATCTGGGAGCGTAAACATCGGTTTCGCAGCAAAACTACACATTAATTTTATGCATGTTGTAATTTTAAGTTGATCCGGACACTACGGTTATAAAAAAAAACCAAAAAAAATATGTAAGTGGAAAAAAACAAGAAAAAAATGTTAAAAAAAAGTGGATTTAGAGATTAATCATGGTACGCGTAAGCTGACTCAGATACACAGATTATTAAAAAAAAGCATGGTAAGAAAAAACACTTTTTTGAACAGTTCACTGTTCATTACTGTTCCAAAATCAGTTTGTAGATTGAGAGATTCGAACCCTGGTCGCTGGAAAACGGCGCACGACTTGACCACTCGGTCAAACGACTTCATTGTGTTGTTGTAGTGCAGAAAATATACTTATATTATTAAGTGTTTTAAAAGCAATATTCAAAATCATTTTGTAGTTTGAGAGATTCGAACTTGCTGAGTGGAAACATTAGGCACACGCCTTAACCACTCGACCGAACGATTTTGTTATGCTATTATAGTATAAAAATAATACTTATATTATTAAATAATCTCACAATTCAAGTACACAATGACTATGTGTTGATATAGCTGTATTGATAATCCCGCATCGATTTATATCTCATTACTTTTTTAGGAAAAGACGAGTTTAGGACTATTCACTCTCACTCCAGCTAAATTCAATTACCAAAGCCTTCAATAATCTCACTGAATGTATAACTAATAGTCTTAATTTTTTATTGCACTTAATTTACATTCTTTGAACAAGATGCAAATAAAACAAGACTGTACTTAATTTGCTACAAAACTTTAATCAATTAATATCTGGAAATTGGCCTGTCTATATATGTCTTGAAGTGAAAAATGAAATTGAAATTTAAGAGACTCCTAATTTCGATTTTTAAATAAAAATAAAATGCGTTTATTAATCAAGCATTAGTTCATTGTTGATACTGAAATATTTCAACAGGGTTATTTTGAAGGAGGAGGTGGCAGAACTTAAAAAGGTTGTGCCAGTTATACTAGCTTTTATTATATAGTGATTGAATTATGCTGTATTTAATTGAATACTTATAACATTTTTCTTTTCCACTGTTTTCGTCTTCTTTTTTAAGCTGATGATTAAATTTATAAAATGACCCATATTTTTTTTGTCTAGTTACAAGTTTTTTAAAATTCTGGAATGGCATACAATGTATGCATTGATCCAACAAATTCTGCAACCTCAAGATTTGTTAGATTTGTTTTTCCTGCACGATAAATGTGCTTGCCTTTTTCAACCTCCACTTAGATTTGTTTTTTCCTGCACGATAATTGTAAGAGTTGGCTATAATCTTATTATAATTGCCACTGGTAGACTTTTTTACTCACGGTTCAGTGACATTTGAGGCATCCAATTATTTAACTATTCGATTTTCAAATAACTCCACTGGACTTGGTTTGGATATCCCGTCTTTGACCAGAGAGATATATTTGTACAGCTAACCGAATCGATAATCATGATTTACACTCTGTGAAATAGCCACCTTGATTAAACCATCTTTGTTGGCAGGACCAAGGGGCAGACTGCTACGAATTTCTTCAAGAAGCGTCTAGTTAAAGCTGCTACCAAGGTTTCCGGTCACCGACTGGGCCTGCAGTCCAGTTTATGATCTTTTCACCTGACTTCAGGTAAACACTTCTATCATGAGGCAATATCCGTGCAAGTCCATTCAAAACTTGATGGAAAGCATCTCCTGCTTGAGCAGGTTCTTGGGAATCTTCTTCTTATTCCTCATAAGAATATGGTAGTAGGCTTGGATACGAAGCAAAGAAGAGATGGTTGATAATAAAGAGATGCTGGTTGTAAGAATGAAGAAACTTCAAAGCAGTCTCCTTTCCGTTTATTGAAGGACAGATTTTGCCTTCTTTTCTGCGAAACTTAAGAGGTGCTCTGGCCTCGGGTGCCAAGCTAAGAAGAGATGCTATTTTTTTTAGAAAAAAGGAAGAAGAAGAGAGATGCATTTTGCAAAATTGAAAAAACTTCACATTAGTTGACTGTCCTTTTCTCGATGGGAGAGTTTTCTTGTACCATTGCATTGAAAAGCTCTACTATTTGCACTGCTAAACGAATCATTACAGTCATTTCTATGGTAATGAAAAATGTTATAAATATTCAATTAAATACAGCATAATTCAATCACTATATAATAAAATCTAGTATTCTTATTTTCAATGCAAATGGTAGAAGACAACTCTCCCATCAAGAAAAGGACAGTCAACTAATCTAAAGTTTTTTCAATCTTGCAAAATGCATCTCTCTTCTTCTTCCTTTTTTTCTAAAAAAATAGCATCTCTTCTTAGCTCGGCACCCGAGGCCACAGCACCTCTTAAGTTTCGACTGTTGTGTCAATTATTTAGGAGAACTAGCTTCTGCTTCTTTGACCGTAATGAATAATAGGAGTATTATTTTATTACCGTGATTATTGGCGCTGAAAATGCGCAATGCCTTTGCCTATCCAAATAATTCATCAAAGATGGTTATAGATTTTTTTAATCAAGCTGCCAGCACTCTTTGTCTTTCAATTGATGTATATAAAATTATATTTTATTTTATTTTATAAATAAGGAATTATATTTTAGTATTGTTTGATTTATGGAGTTTTTAGCTCAATTATGCTTATTTGAAAAGTCAGAATTAATTTAAAATAACTCACTAATTGTCTTTAAAAAAACCTTTATTGTTTCAACAAGACTAAAATAATGTGTAGCATCAAACTAAGGAACATAAAAAAAGATCATATAAAATGTTTTGTGCTAAACAATCACTCTCTCCGTCCAAATTCCTTGCAAGGGTAAGACAAATTACTAAAGAAACTAAAACAGATCGCACATTTCCTATTCATTATTGTTCACGCACTCACATTGGCATTGTGGACTTGCACTTTACTCCAGTGCTTCGCGCGAGTTTGTGCTCTTTTTTTTTTTACACTGGCCTTCTTTTTGTATTTTTTATGGTGAAATTGACAGATGAGTAGTTGTGGCCGAGCGGTTCGCTGAGCAGGGGTTCGAACCTCTCAGCCAACAAATTTGACTTCTTTTTTTTTCTCCCTCAAATCCGTTTTTTGTTTTATTTGAAAAGCAACTGGAAAGTTGCTTCCGTTTTTCTAAAATCCGTTTTATTTGCTTTCCTTTTTTTTTTTTTTTTTTTCTGAAATCTGTTTTTTTTTTAAAGCAACTGGAAAGTTGCTTTCCCTTTTTTTTATTATTATTCTTATTATTTTTATTATTATTTTTTTAAACTACTGTGTTTTTGTTTTTTTCTTCTACAATCCTGATTTTGAAAATGACTGTCTGGAAAATTTGCTTTCCCTTTTATTTTATTTTTTTATTATTCTTATTATCATTTTTTTAAACTAGGATATCAATGACAGTTTACGCGAAACAGATCGCACATTTCCTATTCGTTACTGTTCACGCACTCACATTGACACTGTGGACTTGCACTTTACTCCAGTGCTTCGCGCGAGTTTGTGCTCTTTTTTTTTTTTACACTGGCCTTGTTTTTGTATTTTTTATGGTGAAATTGCCAGATGAGTAGTTGTGGCCGAGCGGTTTGCTGCGCGCTGGAAATCCAGCGCGCAGGGGTTCGAACCTCTCAGCCAACAAATTTGACTTCTTTTTTTCCCCCTAAAATCCGTTTTTTGTTTTATTTGAAAAGCAACTGGAAAGTTGCTTCCGTTTTTCTAAAATCCGTTTTATTTGCTTTCCTTTTTTTTTTTTTTTTCTGAAATCCGTTTTTTTTTAAAGCAACTGGAAAGTTGCTTTCCCTTTTTTTTATTATTATTCTTATTATTTTTATTATTTTTTTTTTAAACTACTGTGTTTTTGTTTTTTTCTTCTACAATCCTGATTTTGAAAATGACTGTTTGGAAAATTTGCTTTCCCTTTTATTTTATTTTTTTATTATTCTTATTATTATTTTTTTAAACTAGGATATCAATGACAATTTACGCGTACCATGACTAATCTCCGGATCCATTTTTTTTTCCCTTTTTTGGTTCAACTTATATATTTTTTTCCATTTTTTTGTTTCCGCTTATTTTTTTTTCCCGTGACCGGGGTGTCCAGGTTAACTTATGCGCACCATAATTTTTTTCTCATTACTGATTTTTTATTATTCTTATTATTATTTTTGTAAACTAGGATATCAATGGCAATTTACGCGTGCTATGACTAATCTACGGATCCATTTTTCTTTCCCTTTTTTGGTTCAACTTATATATTTTTTTCCATGTTTTTGTTTCCGCTTATTTTTTTTCCCGTGACCGGGGTGTCCAGGTTAACTTATGCGCACCACAATTTTTTTCTCATTACTGTTTAAAAAGGTGAATTCCCCTTGCACTTTTTTTTTTTTTTATAATCGTGCTTCTTCTTTTTCTTCCCTTTTTTGGTTCAGCTTATACATTTTTTTTCCATTTTTTTGTTTCCGCTTATTTTTTTTCCCGTGACCGGGGTGTCCAGGTTAACTTATGCGCACCACAATTTTTTTCTCATTACTGTTTAAAAAGGTGAATTCCTCTTGCACTTTTTTTTTTTATAACCGTGCTTCTTCTTTTTCTTCCCTTTTTTGGTTCAGCTTATACATTTTTTTTCCATTTTTTTGTTTTCTCTTTTTTTTTTTCCCGTGACTAGGGTGTCCAGGTTAACTTATGCGCACCACAATTTTTTTCTCATTACTGTTTAAAAAGGTGATTTCCCCTTGCACTTTTTTTTTTATAACCGTGCTTCTTCTTTTTCTTCCCTTTTTTGGTTCAACTTATATATTTTTTTCCATTTTTTTGTTTCCGCTTATTTTTTTTCCCGTGACCGGGGTGTCCAGGTTAACTTATGCGCACCACAATTTTTTTCACATTACTGTTTAAAAAGGTGATTTCCCCTTGCACCTTTTTTTTATAACCGTGCTTCTACTTTTATTTTTTGATTGGTTTCAATTTCATCCTTCCATGCAAATTTATTATAAATCCTTAATATTTTCGATACCAAAGTTTGATTTCTTTCAATTTCATCCTTCTATGCAAGTTAATTATAGATTTCAGTTTAATTTCGGTCCCAAATCTTTTAATTCCAGGTTTTATTTTAAATTATTTAATTTTCATTTTTTTATTTACTTCAATTTTATCCTTTAAATTAAATATATTATTTAAAATATTTCAAATTAATTATATATTTGTATATTTATGTCAAATTAAAATATGTGAAACCAATTATATGTTTTAATATTTATTTAATATTATCGCCTAATAATTTATATATAGAGAAAAAAAAAACCTGAGATTGTCCTTTAAATTAAATATATTATTGAAAGTATGTCAAATTAATTATATATTTGTATATTTATGTCAAATTAAAGTATGTTAGACTAATTATATTTTTAAATTTTAATTGAATATTATCGCCTAAAAATATATATAGAGAGAGGAAAGATGACCTTGGATTTTTTTAAGAACAAAAATTCATATCATTATTCTTAAATACATTTAATATAATAATATGATGAATACAAATTGGCTTCAAAATTAAATTTTATGCTTTTTTTTTTAAGTTTATCTCTGGAAAAAAATTTGCAGTGCTTTGATTTTTTAATTATATATTTTGTATATTTATGTCAAATTAAAATATGTGAAACTAATTATATGTTTTAATATTTATTGAATATTATCGCCTAAGCACATATATAGAGAGAGAAAAATGACCTAAGATTGTCCTTTAAATTAAATATATTATTGAAAATATGTCAAATTAATTATATATTTGTATATTTATGTCAAATTAAAGTATGTTAAACTAATTATATGTTTAAATATTTATTGAATATTATCGCCTAAAAATATATAGAGAGAGAGAGGAAAAATGACCTAGGATTTTTTGATGGACAAAAATTCATATCAGTATTCTTAAATACATTTAATATAATAATATAATGAATAAATCTTATAAAATAAAAAAACAAATTGGCTTCAAAATTAAATTTTGTGCTCTTTTGTTTAAGTTTATTTCTTGGAAAAAAATTTCATTGTTTTGATTTTTTAATTATATATTTGTATATTTATGTCAAATTAAAATATGTGAAACTAATTATATATTTTAATATTTATTGAATATTATCGCCTAAGAATATATATAGAGAGAAAAAAAAGACCTAAGATTGTCCTTTAAATTAAATATATTATTGAAAGTATGTCAAATTAATTATATATTTGTATATTTATGTCAAATTAAAGTATGTTAAACTAATTATATGTTTAAATATTTATTAAATATTATCGCCTAAAAATATATAGAGAGAGAGGAAAAATGACCTAGAATTTTTTGAAGAACAAAAATTCATATCAGTATTCTTAAATACATTTAATATAATAATATGATGAATAAATCTTATAAAATAAAAAAACAAATTGGCTTCAAAATTAAATTTTGTGCTCTTTTGTTTGAGTTTATTTCTTGAAAAACATTTTCAATGTTTTGATTTTTTAATTATATATTTGTATATTTATGTCAAATTAAAATATGTAAAACCAATTATATGTTCTAATATTTATTGAATATTATCTCCTAAGAATATATATTGAGAAAAAAAAAATGGCCTAAGATTGTCCTTTAAATTAAATATATTATTGAAAGTATGTCAAATTAATTATATATTTGTATATTTATGTCAAATTAAAGTATGTGAAACTAATTATATGTTTGAATATTTATTGAATATTATCGCCTAAAAATATATAAAGAGAGAGAAAAAATGACCTAGGATTTTTTGAAGGGCAAAAATTCATATCAGTATTCTTAAATACATTTAATATAATAATATGATGAATAAATCTTATATAAAAAAAAATTTGGCTTCAAAATTTAATTTTGTGCTCTTTTATTTAAGTTTATTTCTTTACAAAAAATTTTCAGTTTTTTGATTTTTAATATTGTAGATCTGATATTACTGGAAAAAAAATACATCTCAAAAAAAAAAGTTGACAAATTTACCTACATTATCTACAATTAAAATATATACGAGTCACTTCCCGTTTCCATTAGACTGTCTTTTTAGACGACAAATAAATAATTATAGCACGCAAAAAAATTAAGTTCATATTTAAAAACAAATTACAATATTTTTATTTTCAATATGTCTGATCGAATATTACTGAGGAACAAAAGCAACTCATGAAAATAAATATTGACAAATTTACCTAGGTTATCTACAATTAAAAAATATACGAACCACTCTATAAAGTATGTGAGACTAATTATATGTTTTAATATTTATTTAATATTATCGCCTAAAAATATATAGAGAGAGAATAAAATGACCTAGCATTTGTTTTTTAATAAAAAATTAATATCAATATTCTGAAATATATTTAATATAATCATATGATTAATAAACCTTATATAAAAAAATTGTGGCTTACAATTTAAATTTGATACTCTTTTGTTTAAGTTTATTTCTTTTAATAGTTTAAATCTAATATTACTGGGATAAATAAACAACTCAATTTTTTTTTAACAAGTTTACTTAGGTTATCTACAATTAAAAAATATACGGACCATTTCCCATTTCGATTACACTATTCCTGTCAAAAATTATGCGAATCACTTCCCGTTTCGATTACACTATTCCTTTTATACGGCAAATAAGTCATTATAGCACGCAAAGAAATTTAGTTTATTTCTTCAAAAATTTACAATGTTTTTATTTTTAATGTGTCAGATGTAATATTACTGAGGAAAAAAAACAACTAAATTTTTTTTTGACAAATTTACCTAGGTTATCTACAATTAAAAAAATATACAAACCACTTCCCATTTCGATTACACTATTCCTTTTAGGCGGGTAAAAAATTAATTTGTTGCATATTTTATCTATTATAATGTTGCTAATTAAATATTTAAACAACTAATTACAGCATGTAAAAAATCAATTATTTTTCTACATAGAAAAAACCTTGACGCAATGCGCGGGCAAGCATACTAATTATACCACGCAAAAAACTCATTTCTAACATATTTGATCTATTGCAATTTTAGTAATTGAACATTAAAATAACTAATTATACCACACATAAAATATAAGTTTATTTGTGGAATTTTTTTTTTATAATGTGTCAAATCTAATATTACTGAGAAAAAAAAATCAGGAAAAAAAAATTACATATGTTATCTGCAATTACAAAATATACAAACCACTTTCCATTTCGATTATACAGATTTTATCAATTATAATTATACTAATTAAATATTAAAATAATTAAATACAATACATATAAAAACAATCAATTTTCTACATAGATAAAAAAACCCCGGCTCATCGCGCGGGCATACAGCTCGTTATACACCTAAAAGATAACGCGATTTTGAACAGTAAAACACTGTTCACCGTGACTCATAGTCACTATTCATGTGCAGTTTGACCCGGTGCTTCGCGGGTGTATGTCCTCTTTTTTTTTTTTTTTTCGATTTTGAACAGTGTATTAACGAAATTAGCCCCCGAAAAAGACAAAAAACGCAGCCATTTTCAGGGGCTGGACGGTCATTGACCGTTTTCGGCCCGGTTCGGTCCGGTTCGCCCGGCCGGTTCTTTTATTATACACTAAAAGATAACGCGATTTTGAACAGTAAAACACTGTTCACCATGACTCATAGTCACTATTCATGTGCAGTTTGACCCGGTGCTTCGCGGGTGTATGTCCTCTTTTTTTTTTTTTCGATTTTGAACAGTGTATTAACGAAATTAGCCCCCGAAAAAGACAAAAAACACCGCCATTTTCAGGGGCTGGATGGTCATTGCCCGTTTTCGGCCCGGTTCGGTCCGGTTCGCCCGGCCGGTTCTTTTATTTTTAAATAATTCATTGAACTGTGCATTAACCGTTTTGTCCCTCGAAAAGGACAAAACACACGCCTGGGGGTGAGGGGCGCTCCGGTAATTAGCCAATTTTTTATTTTTTTTTCGTCTGACAGCTGTGAGGCGCGTCTCCGAACGCGCCGTTCGTCTCAACGCTCACGCGTTTTTCTAACGGCGCGTGCGGAGTCATACGGCGTCGGAAAATGCACAACAGCCATCTACAATGATTTTCAGGCCTGTTCTCTTCCTTCTGGTGCGGCGCGTGTGGCACTATGGTGTCCAGAGACGTGTCGGTGGTCGTTTGAACCCCCCCCCACAATTTCTCTCTCCTTCCCGCGCCAGATAACGTAAGCAAAACTGTTTTTTGTCAAATTTCATTTCAGTCCCTGAACGTTATAATTTGTTTTTCTGGCCCTTATTTCTATTAAATAGGTTTTGATTTGTTTCAATTTCGTCCTTCAATTGAAATTGATTATGTATTGAAGTTCCAGTTCGGTCCTCATGCTTTTAATTTTGCGGGTTGGGCTGGAATTCTAAATATTTTTGGTATCAAAGTTTTGATTAATTTCAATTTCATCCTTCTATGCAAATTTATTATAAATCCTTAATATTTTAGGTATCAAAAGTTTGATTTCTTTCAATTCTATCCTTCTATGCAAGTTAATTATGGATTTCAGTTTCATTTTAGTCCCAGTTCTTTTAATTTCCGTTTTTGTTTTGAATTATTTGATTTCAATGTTTGGGTTTACTTCAATTTTGTCTTTTAAATTAAAGATATTATTGAAAGTATATCAAATTAATTATATATTTGTATATTTATGTCAAATTAAAGTATGTAAAACTAATATTATGTTCAAATATTTATTGAATATTATCGCCTAAAAATATATAGAGGGAGAGGAAAAATGACCTAGGATTTTTTTAAGGACAGAAATTCATGTCAGTATTCTTAAATACATTTAATATAATAATACGATGAAGAAATCTTATAAAATAAAATAATATTGGCTTCAAAATTAAATTTTGTGCTCTTTTGTTTAAGTTTATTTCTTGAAATGAATTTCCATTGTTTTGACTTTTTAATTATATATTTGTGTATTTATGTCAAATTAAAATATGTGAAACCAATTATATGTTCTAATATTTATTGAATATTATCGCCTAAGAATATAGAGAGAGAGAACAAAATAGCCTAAGATTATCCTTTAAATTAAATACATTATTGAAATTATGTCAAATTAATTATATATTTGTATATTTATGTCAAATTAAAATATGTAAAACTAATTATATGTTTGAATATTTATTGAATATTATCGCCTAAAAATATATTGAGAGAGAGGAAAAATGACCTAGGATTTTTTGAAGGACAGAAATTCATATCATGTTTTCTTAAATATATTTAATATAATAATCTTATTAATAAATCTTATATAAAAAAAATATTGGCTTCAAAATTTAATTTTGTGCTCTTTTCTTTACAAGAATTTCCAATGTTTTCATTTTTAATATTTTAGATGTAATATTACTGGGAAAAAAAACATCTCAAAAAAAAAAAATGTTGGCAAATTTACCTGCATTATCTACAAGTCAAATTAAAAAATATGCAAGTCACTTCCCGTTTCCATTAGACTGTTCTTTTTAGACGACAAATAAATAATTATAGCACAAAAAAAAATTAAGTTTATGTTTTAAAAACAAATTACAATATTTTTATTTCTAATATATCTGATATTTATTGAACATTATCGCCTAAAAATATATTGAGAGAGAGGAAAAATGACTTTGGATTTTTTGAAGGACAAAAATTCATATCAGTCTTCTTAAATATAATTATACTAACTAAATATTAAAATAATAAAATACAATACATATAAAAACAATCAATTTTCTACATAGATAAAAAAAAACCCACCAAATCACGCGGGTATACCGCTGGTACAACTTAAACAAATGAGAAAAATAAAAGGCGATTAGATCACAAATTATTTTAATGAACTGGTAGGCTCTCTTGGAAAAAGAAAACAAAAAGATTCTTGCGGCCGGCCACTATGTTTTCCTCGAAAGAAACCATGTGCAAAATTCATGGAACCTTAAAGTAAATCCTACCTTCATCCTCTTCAAGACTGCCAGGAGAAAAAAGAAAAAGAAAAGAAACTTATTAAAGCGAGATGCTCATCTTGAGAATACATGTACCAAATACCAAATTCTTGCTTGTACATGTAACTATGGTTTGCAAAAGCTAGTCAAGCAAGCTCTAAGTTAAAGGAGAGATATCCACATTTACCTTTTCATCTTACAAAATAGTTTTTTCAAGGGTTGATCGAGAGAACTAGTTTCCATAGTTGAAGAAGAGATAACGATGCTCAAAAAATTGTCTCAAGAAGTCTTAAATTTATGGAACTATTGGGAGATTCGAGGAATGGTTTTGCTTAGTCTCTTACTACAAACCATCCTCATCATATCTGGTCCTCTGCGAAAGACGAGTGCTAGAGTCTGGATCAGGATTCTCGTTTGGTCTGCATACCTCTCAGCAGACATGGTGGCAACTTTTGCACTGGGTAATCTAGCAGGGAGCCAAGGAGATTCATCAGGTGACGGTTCAAAGAAGGCCAACAATTCCATCCAGGCATTGTGGGCACCTTTTCTGCTCCTGCATCTTGGTGGCCCAGACACAATCACTGCATACTCGATTGAAGATAACGAGTTGTGGTTAAGGCACTTACTTGGTCTAGTAGTCCAAGTTGGATTGGCTCTTTATGTCTTCTCAAGGTCTTGGGGTGGGGGTATCCTCCCATTCACAGCAATCCCGATGTTCATTGTTGGCTGTATAAAGTACTCAGAGAGGACTTGGGTGCTCTGGTCTTCATGCTCCAAGAGTTTAAGAGAAAGCTCTTCTCTCTCAGATTTCAGGTGTTCTCATAGTACGAGCGATCCAAAAAATCAAGAAAGTGATCAACAGAGAGAATATCTTCGTCAAGCTTACACTTTTTTTCATATATCCAAGTTTACAATGCAGGATCTTGTCCCTAGCTATTTGGAGCTAACAATGAGCTATCTCTGTTTTTCCAAAATCCCAGCAGACGGTGCCTTCAAGGTGGTAGAGGTTGAGCTCGGATTAATATATGATATGCTTTATACGAAAGCGCCCCTGATTTACTCCTGTTCTGGAATCATTCTTCGTTGTATCAGCTTTGTGCTCTCTGTTACCGCGTTTATTATCTTCCAAGTCAAGATTGAGAAGCATGCCTACTCATCGATCGACGTTGCAATCACGTATTTATTGCTTGCGGCCTCTGTTTTTCTCGAGCTTTATGCTTTTTTATGCCTTGTTCTCTCTGACCGGACAATGATTTGGTTGCTTGATAAAGGAGGGAACGCCTTGACGAGTGCAATTTATTCTCGGCTAAGGAAGTTAACTACAAGCAAGCGATGGTCAAGATGCATATCACAGCATAACCTAATAAGCTCTTCCATTGGAGACAAGCAACTTAAATATTTGAAATTGGTGGGAATCGATGAAATGATGAGGCCAATGCATGTGAATCGGAAAGGCTTGAATGGTGGACTACAAAAATTTATTTTCGAACATCTTCTAAAGAAAGCTGAGAAGATGAAGGAAAATTTTAATTTATTTGATAAAAAAATGAGAAGTAAAATAATTGGTCAGAGGGGAGATGGTGTGCTAGAAAGAGAGGGACTGTTAAAGAACTTCAAGTGGTGCACAACTGAAGTAGAATTCAGTCGGAGCATTGTTGTTTGGCATGTCGCAACAGAGATTTGCTCTCGTAATGAGAAAGATGCAAGTAATTATGTCTCCAGAAGCAAATGCTTATCTGAGTACATGATGTATCTTTTGGTGATAAGACCAAATATGCTCCCCAAAGGATTCGGTGACGAGGGATATCTAAATATGAGAGTCCTGCGTGATATGGATATAAATCAGTCCTGCAGTGAAGCACCTGATTATCAAGTTTTTCAAAGTGTATGGAAAACAAACAAGTACAAATCGGTAGAGGGTGGCCCCGTGCTCGCCAGACAATTATTGGAGTTAAGATTGGAAAGTAAGAAGCGATGGGAGATGATAGAAGAAGTTTGGATGGAAATCCTGACTCACGCAGCAGCTCATTGTCCATGGAAAGAACATGCTCATGCACTGAGAAGAGGTGGAGAGTTACTCACTCATGTCTGCTTTCTTATGCTCCATCTTGGTTTGAGCCAACAGTATGAATACAAGTCATCTGACGTGCGTGCATATAAAAAATATTCAGAGGTAAGTATACCAAAAACATTTCTCGAGTGCATTGGTAGATAGATACTATATTTTTTAAAGTGTCAAAATAAAACAATAAATCGGACCATTTCAATTTAGATATATTATTTTGGAAATTCCATTTCAATGTTTTTATTTCATTTTCTTCATTTTATTAATAAATAAAGTGTTTTCAATTGAATGTCATTTAATTTAAAACAGTTGACTAATGATTTGTATAAATAAAGTTATCATTTTTTCTATCTTACTCACTTATCCTCAACTGACATATTAATAATAATATAGAATGAATTATTAATATTAGATATTGCTTTTGACTAATTGAACTTCATGTTTCCCCGCAATTTTCAACAACAAACAAAAAGATGCCAGATCTGCCGTTACTTGAAGAGGTATGTACCACTTTTCTTTCATTATCTTTTTGTTTTTACACAGAACAGCGCAACACAAGTTTTTGTTTGATAATAATGCATGAATGATTTGTCATGTCCCGGGGCAAAAATTATAGAATTTTTTTTTAAAAGTAATTAGACTGCTTTTTATTTGTAAATCATCATGGAAAGTTTTTTATGATAAAACATTATTATCATTTTTATTAAATTTAAAACATTCAAATCAAATTGGGTGATAATGATTTAATGTAGGAAAAGATATATTATTTTATTTTTCTCACTTAATTCAAATCATTAAATTTAAAAATTAGATTAAGAAGAAAGAATTGGAATTTTATTTTCTACTTCAGTGACTTATCTTTATTACCCCCTTGTTTGTATGTTGATTGAACTTGACAATTTAGCATTGCTTTACTATAAAGCCATATAGATTTTTCCTTTTTGATGTGAAATGCCATTTACCTTTCGTTTTGAATATTGGGGGAATATTATTTTTACCCTTATAAATCTGCAATGTTCCACTTCGATATCAATATTTTAAAATCTTCCAATTTACCCTATAGTTTTTCTAAAAAAAAAAGTTTCCATTTTTTCCTTTTTTAAAATAACTATTTTTTTTAATTTTCCATTAGAGACACCTTGCATGATTGCTTCTAAATTCTATACTTGCTTTCACATACATCAAAGCTAATTTTAAATTCTCCAACTTATTGTTATTGGAGTTGGACCTTTAAAATGAAGATGCATATGCTTCATTAAAGAAAGTACATTATCAGTAAAAATAAAAAACTAAAATACTTTACATTTATCTCACAAAATTAATCTTAAGTAATATTAAAATATATAAAATTAAAAATACATATAATAAATTATTTATATATGTAAATTCAAATATTGATATATATCATTGAATATTCTATTTATTTTGATATCCAGATCATTTAAATTGCATTAGCTACTAAAAAAAGTCACCCATGACAAATGAAAGGTAGACCAGTCTTGTTGATTTCTTTCAATTGATAAATTAATTTAGTATTATTATTTTTTTAAAATGCCCACATCATTTTCTATCTTTTTCTTCAAAGGAAAAGACAAATTTAAGACTTTTGAATTTTTTCATGTTTTACTGTTTAATCATGCTTTTTATTGGTATGAAGGTAGCGTTTGGAACATAGCTCCAACACTGTTTAGAAAAAAAATTCGTACTTCAAATTATTTTTTTATTTTTGGATTGTTTTAATAAATTAATAATAAAAAAAATCGAATATATTTTCAATAAACCTTACCTCACTTTCAAATGAAGACAAATAATCCATTATTCCAGTCTTTAAATCATGTTCCATAGTGCCCTTCCCTGACAACCATACTCTTTGCTTCCGCCAAATTCAATGACCAAAGCCTTTAATAGTCTAACTGAATGTTTAACTAATAATTGATTTTTGATGTTATATTTTTAGAGATACATTTTCTTTTGTTGCATAATTTTTACATTGCGCATCCTTTTTTTCCACTTAATTTGCATAGTTCGAACAACATGTATATAAAAACAAGATTGCACTTAATTTTACTAGCAAACTTTAATCAATTGATATAAGGAAATTAGTCAATATTGATGCCTCTGTGTCTAAAACAAATCTAGAATAAATTATTAATATTAGATAGTTGATTTTATTAAAAATTGATTACTTGAATTCCTGACAATACTTTAAACGATGTCTCACCACAATTTTCAACAAAAACAAAAAAGGAGAGGGATTACTATATCAAGGCTAGAAGCAAATATAAGCAAGGCATTGAAAGCTCAACTCCCGATGAGGTATGATACAACTTTTTTTTCCACTATTTTTTTAGTTCAGGTTTGTTTTACAATAATACATGAATGATTTGTCAAGTTCTTAAATCATGAGGCAAGAATTATAGAATTTTTATTCTAAAAGTAATTAGAGTTTGTTTTTTATCTCATTTAATTCAAAATAAATTATTAAATTTAAAATATAACTGATAAAATATCACTTTTCTTATTTATAAATAAGAA
Source organism: Salix brachista (assembly GCA_009078335.1). NCBI lineage: Eukaryota > Viridiplantae > Streptophyta > Magnoliopsida > Malpighiales > Salicaceae > Salix > Salix brachista. Next base: position 16,280,095 of record CM018586.1, read on the forward strand.
TGAGAAGAAATAATTGAAAGTTTAATTTCTATCTTAATGACTAAATTTGCGTACTTCGAACATGCATATAAAACAAGGTTAGATTTAATTTGGATAAAAAATTTAGTCAAAGCACCTCTATTTATTGAAATAAGAAATTAATTTGAAATTCATGAGAGTGCTAATTTTCATTTTTAATTAAGAATTATTTGCATAGATTAACCAAATATTCGTTAAGTACTCATTCCGAGTTCTAACATTGGTATTTTGAAAGAGGTGAAAGAAACTTAAAAAGATTGCCATCTACAATCCTTGAACTATTAATGAGTCTAGTCAATATCCTTGCCTTTGTGACTAAGAAAAAATCGAAATAAATTATTAATATTAGATTTTTTTTTTATTAATGATGATTACTTGACTTTTTTATCAATAAATTGAATGATGTTTCATTGCAATTTTCAACAAAAACAAAAAGCAGGAGCTACAAAAGGCTAAAGACAAATGTTGGCAAGTAATTGCAAACTTGTCAAGTTCAAGTCTCGATAAGGTATGATATCAATTTTATTTAATTATCTATTCATTTCTGTATAGCACAGCCGACATCATGCTTTGATTTACAATAACACATGAATATTTTCTTAAGTACTTCAATCATGAGGCAATAATTAAAGAATTGTTTTCTTTCTAAAAGTAATGAAATCTTAATGTTATTGTTTTTATCTCACTTAATTCAAATTATTAAATTAAAGAATAATGATTAAATTAAAAATATAACTGATAAAAATATATAACTTTTCTAATTTATAAATAAGAATGAGAAGAAAGAATTGAAAGTTTAATTTCTATCTTATTGACTTAATTTGCATACTTCAAACATGCATATATAACAAGGTTAGATTTAATTTCGGTGCAAATTCTAGACAATTAATATCTTAAAATTAGTCAAATCACCTTTATTTATTGAAATAAGAAATTTATTTGAAACTCATGAGTTTGATAATTTCCATTTTTAAATAAGAATAATTTTCATAGATTAATCAAATATTCATTAAGTACTCATTCTGATTTCTCACATTACTAGTTTGAAGGAGGTGAAAGAACTTAAAAAGATTGTCATATATGATCCTTGAACCGTTAACAAGTGTAGTCAATATTCATGCCTATATGACTAAGAAAAATTGGAATAAATTATTAATATTAGATATTTTCTTTTATTAAATGATGATTACTTGGTTTTTTTTAACAATAAATTGAATTATGTTTCATCACAATTTTCAACAAAAACAAAAAGGAGGAGCTACAGGAGGCCATAGTAAAATATATGCAAGTATATGAAGACTTTTCAAGGTCGATTCTCAATAAGGTATGACATCATCTTTGATTTTACATGAATGATTTGTCAAGTACTTAAATCATGAGGCAAGAATTATAGATTTTTTTTTTCTAGAAGTAATAAAATTTATTGTCGTTATTATTTGTAAAATATAATGGAAAAATGTCCTAGGAAAACATTATCATTTTATTAAATTTAAAGTATTCAAATCAAATTGGACAATAATGATTTGATATATAAAAAAGATATAAATAACATTGATTTGTTGTAAAGCCATCAAATAGTTTTTTTTTAATATTGGATAAATATTATTATCAAAAGAATAATGTTCCACTTTCATCTTAGTATTTCAAAATATTCCAATTTACCTTATAGTTTTTAAAAGGTTTCCATTTTTTTCTAAATAACTAACAAAACTTTCAGTTTTCCTTACATTTCTCTTTTTGTTCCTTTCAAATTCCCATATATGTTATTATATGTCATAAAAACACTTAAAATATTCCCAAAAAAAATTCAAAAATCAATTTTAAACAGTAAGTTTTTTCATGATTAGGATGACATTAGTAATTTTAAAAACTTGAGGGATAATATTGAAAATGCATAGGAGTATAAGCATAACATTAATTAATCTATAGAGACGGAAATAAAGCTTACCAAATTTTTGTATATATTATTCAATTTTTGTACATACGAAATTTGTTCACAATTACATTTGTTTTTATATATCTTGTATTGTGTAAGTTCTTACACCACACATTCTTTTATTTAAAAAAGGTTGCACTTAGTTTGCCTACTTCGAACATGCATATAAAACAAAATTATACTTATTTGGTTGAAAATTTTAATCAATTAATATCGGGATATTAGTCAAATCATCTCTATTTATTGAAATAAAAAATTAAATTGAAATTCACGAGACTTCTAATTTGCATATATTAATCAAATATCCATTAATTACTCATGTCAAGTTCCATCATTGCTATTTTGAAGGAGGTGAAACAAATTATAGCAGATAAATATCAAGAGCTTGAGCGATTTCAAGCTTCTTTAACTGCATCAACTCCACAACAAGGAATTGATTCACTTCCAAGAAGTTTGCCGGCACAAACTGATAATCAAGGGACTGGTGAACTACCATTAAAGAATAATGAGATCAGTTTATGTATGAATTAAAAGTACTAGCTTTCTTCCGTTAATGTGCTCACAATTACTTAAGTAACTATATAAGTTCATGCAATTCTTCCTCATTTGAAAAACATGAGGAAAACATCTATGTTTGTTATTTAAATTAAACTTTGTTCATCAATAAATAAAAATTAAACCAATCTATTGGTTCCAATTTCAAAATATAAATATAATTGAGATTTTCATTATAAGATTTGGCTAATATTCTTTAAAATGTTTTTTATTTATATTTGCTGCTATCTAATTTTTGACACATTTTTTTTTTGTTCTGAAAGAATAAAAAATATAAATAAATAAATAAATAAATCCACAAAAATATTTTGACATTATGTATACACCTAAAACAGATCACGACCCGATGCACTGTTCACCTAGAGAGAAAACACTGTGGACGATTACTGTTGTGCTCAATTTTCGGTTCGATTCGGTTAGTTTGCTATATTTTTTCTTTGTTGAACAACGTAATAACGAGTTTTTCCCTCAAAAAAGAAAAAAAATGGCACCTGCGTTAAGGGGTTCCACGGTAATTGCACATTTCCGGTCCGGTCCGGTTCGTCTGACCGGTTTATTGTTTTTTTAATATTTCTTTGAACAGTGCAATAACCGTTTTGTCCCTCGAAAAGGAAAAAATTCAGGCTTGGGAGAGAGGGGTGATCCGGTAATTAACCAATTTTTTTCTTTTTTTTCGCCGGTTTACTGTTGGCTCGTCGCCGGACGCGCCGTCCGTTTCCACGCTCACGCGTGTTTTGGACGGCGCGTGTGGCTTATTTTGGCATCCAAAAATGCCCAACCGGTGTCTAGAATAATTTCCAGGCATGTTCTTTTCCCCCTGGTGCGGCGCGTGTGAGTATAAGGTAGCCGGAGACGTGGAGACGTGTCAATGGTCATTTGACTTTTTTCACCCTTTTCTCTCTCCTTCCTGCGCAAGCTGACGTTCGCATGATTTTTTTTTCCCGTCAAATTTTATTGTATTCCCTGAAAGTTTGAATTTGTTTTTCTAGTCCTTATTGCTATTATATAGGTTTTGATTTGTTTCAATTTCATCCCTCAATTGAAATTGATTATATATTGTAGTTTCAATTAGGTCCTCATTCTTTTAATTTTTAGATTGGTCTGGAATCCTTAATATTTTTGGTATCGAAGTTTTGATTTATTTCAATTTTATCCTTCCATGCAAATTTATTATAAATCCTTAATATTTTCAGTATCAAAGTTTGATTTTTTTCAATTTTATCCTCCCATGCAAATTAACTATAGATTTCAATTTCATTTCGGTCCTAATTCTTTTAATTTTTGATTTTATTTTAAATTATTTAATTTCATCGGTATCAATGTTTGGATTTATTTCAATTTTTTCCTTCAAATTAAATTTATTACATATGTTTTTTTTTTCAATTTATCCCTTATACTTTTAATCTTGGATTTTATTTTAGTTCCTTTATTTTTTATACATATTTCTTATATAGTTCCTATTTCTGTCCATGTTTATATGTACATGCTCTTAGTTTTTCTTTCTATTTTTTCTTTATTTCCAATGTTATTAAGTTTTTCTATTTAATGCTCAAATTTTAATATGTGCTGGTCATCATTTAAAAATTAATAATTATTATAATTTCTTGTTTTTTTCCCTTGAGGTCAAATAATTTCTTAAAATCTAATAATAATACTTATTTTTATTTTGTCATTTATTTTGTTTTTATTGCTTTTTTGTTAATATTGTTAGGTCTTGAATTTTCTAATTATTATAGATAAGACATTCAAAATAATGATAATGATTATTTGTTAGTTTTGTTTTCTTTTAAATATGTCAGACTAATTATATTTTTTGATATTTATTTAATATTAGCGCCTTAATATATATATATATATATATATATATATATATATATATATATAACCTAGATTTTTTAGGAAAAAATTACTATAATATAAAATAAACAAAATATTTTTTTTCTAACAATAATTATGGTCTCATTTTTACTATCATATAAAATATTAGCGCCTTATTTTTATTATTTCCACTGTTATTTACGGGGTGTTGAGAATAAAAGTGTTTTTGAATTATTATTTTTTTGATTTATTTTTTTATATCTTTATATCATTGTGATGAATTATTATTTAAAATATTTTTTAAAAAATAAAAATAAATAAATTTAATATATTTATAAATTTAATTTAAAAAATATCCGACACTCTTACATGTCAATCTTGTCTTTACATCAATAACAAAAAAAAAAAAACTTTAGCCCCGGGATATGAAAGAATAACATGAGCACTATCTTCGAAAATATGTCAATAGTTTTCAACAAATTATATTATAATTAATGGTACTCATATTAATTATATGTTTATGTTTTTACATAATTTTATTCAATAATTCTTGCACTCCTTGAATCAATAAGAGCAAGATAATTCTAGATGTTTTGTTTGCCCTTTTTTTAGCATTATTATTATTATTCAATGCTTGTTTTAATAAATATCAAGCGAATTACAATATTCAAGCATATAATATTAACAGTTTGATAATATCTTATTATTCATTACAATTACAAACCACAATAGTTAAGAAATATAAAGCCTAACACTCTTCATATTGGCCCTAAGATCTTAGCAACATGAGTGGCGTAATTATTCTATTTAAATCTTTTCTATTTAATACAACATCAAGGCAAATCTTAAACCAGTCATCCAACTATATAATAAAACCTTAATTGAAATCTTTTGAAAAATACTAATTAATCTCCAAAACTTCAAAAATTCTAAACCAAAAACATGATGAAAAAGAGAGAGAGTCAAGAACAAGATAGAGAAGCGGTTGTAAGTATGCATAAAAAATAGTTTGTTTAAAATATAAAACTCTATTTATTTTTGTGAATAATAGAAAACTATGAAATTCTAAAAAAAACTAAATATATGAAAAAAAAACTTTTTTTCTTTGTCTTTATACAATAAATAATAAAATAATATTTTAGAAAAGAAAGGATTAAATGCAACGAAATTGATTAAGAGCAAACTAAACCGTCTAGTAAGTGGCCTAGTGATACAAGCTTAGAATTCAGGGGTTTGCTTCCACTGTGGTCTCATGTTCGAGCCATATGGTTGTTAAAATGATGACCATTGAAGCTTAAAAAGTCATTAACTTCAGAGCCTATGAGATTAGTCAAGATGCGTGCAAGTTGTGTCGGACACTCACGTTAATAAAAAAAAGCAAACAAGAATTTGTTAGAGTATAAAATAGAGAGTATACAAAGTGTATAAATAAGGGTTGTTGTAACACACAATGTGTGTGAGAGAAGAACAATCCATATACAAAATTCAAATTCTCCTCTCTCTCTCTCTCCCCTCTGTTCTCAATTCTCTTCTCCTCTGTGTGAATTCTTCTTCAATATTCTGATCCTAACATGGTATCAGAGCTACTATGCTAGCGCATTTATCCAAGCTTCTGCAATCTGATCCTTCAATGGATCATTCAAAAAAAAAAATTGTTGAAGAAAACACACCGTTCAAGTTCTTCTTTATGATTTTTTGCAGCTTCTTCAATTCGTGTTGCTGTTATGGCAACATCTAGCATCTTCCATGCCAAATCAAGTCTCTGATTTTGCACAAAATAAAAATAAAAATTGAAGCTCAAACAGAGCAGAAACAGAGTGAGAATCACCGTGATTGTGAAGAGGCAGCGAAGCAAGCATCCTGACTCACCGTTTCAATTCTTCAGATTTCCTGCAACAATTCTCTCTTGTTTTTCTTTTTCTTTTTCTTCGAGACCTTGATAAAGAGGCCTTTCGGTTCCTTTCTCTGCTGCTTCAGTTTCAATTGGTTCCTCTTTGTCATTTTCATTGTTATCCAAGCCTGAAAAAAAAAATGGATCGGTTTCCTGTTTCAGATTGGTGCTCAGGTTGTTCCGATCATCAAGCTCAAAGAAGTCGTTCTCTCTACTGAAAATGGAGAGTAGCTCTTTTGGCAATCTCAAAATCATCAACCAAGACAATGAGCAGAAACAAAGCAGCAACAAATTTGTTTGGTTTCTGAGAGGGGAGGCTCTGCACAAATTTCAAGAAGACGTGCATCATCGCTCTTCACTCTCTCTTCAACCTTCTTCTCTTTCTACTGACCTTCGAACTCGTGACCTGGATGCGACAGAGCACCTACCAGTAGTCCACAACATTCCTGGCGAGCTCAAGAATCTCGGCAGCGAGGTATTCAAGGACAGTGGAGAGGTAGACAGGAGCACCAGCACCAAGGCATTCAGCATACTTTCCCCGTAGAAGAGGATGTAGAAGCGATTGGAGAGGGCTTAACTGGAAGCTTGGGAGCTGCAAGAGTAGCTTCTAGAACTGCAAGCTCGGCTTCATCTTTCTTGCCACAAAGAGGCTCGATTTGAGAAGAAGCAGGACTTTTACTTTGCAAAGTTATGAGATGTTAAGATAGCAACATAATGGTGCAACGAAGAGGTTGGTGTATTCTCTCTTCTGGTTTCAGAAGAGCAGAGCAGAGGTAGAAGATGATGAGAGACGTGGCTGAGGCGGCTGAGAAGAATTAGTTGTGAAACCTTAGGTTTTGTAGATTTTATGTTTTGTGTGCTTTGCCGTTTTGCGTGTCACTTACTACCATTTTTTGAAAAAAAAATCAAAAAAAAGGAAAGAAAGAAAGAAAGACAGAAAAGAAGAAGAAGAAGAAGAAGAAGAAGAAGAAGAATTCTTACACAGATTAAGAAATTCATCAATAAATGAAAAAAAAACTTAAGAAAAACTTAAGTAGACAAATGAAATTTAAACTCATTCTATCATCTCTCTTCCCTCCCATTTCTTCCTTCCCATCCCTCTCTTCTCAAAGATTAAAAACTTCAGGAAAAAAAAACTGAAGTAGACAAATGAAATTCAGGTCAAGAAATAGATCAATGAAATTCCTTCTCTTCTCTTCTCTCTTTTACATATATATATATATATATATATCTATAATTTTATATATAAAAAGAATTAAGTGCTCATGTATTTCATTTTCATTGTTGCAATCTCATGCTTGGTTTATCAAAGCATGAGATTGAGGGGGGATGTTAGAGTATAAAATAGAGAGTATACAAAGTGTATAAATAGGGGTTGTTGTAACACACAATCTGTGTGAGAGAAGAACAATCGATATACAAAATTCAAATTCTCCTTTTTCTCTCTCTCCCCTCTGTTCTCAATTCTCTTCTCTGTGTGAATTCTTCTTCAATATTCTGATCCTAACAGAATCGACATACCTAGTCTCTCTTATAAGCACAAAGTGTAACGTTTTTTATTATATTTTTTTATAATAATTTTCTTTTTGTAGTGTGAAGTTGGTTGGTATCTTTGTTGAGCAATGTAGTGGCATAACATATTTAGCATAATTGATGAATATATTGTTGGGAAAAGGCATTAATATAACCAAATTAACAATCAACAACTCCCAAATTCATTATTAGAAGAAAACAATGACTAGATAGATCTCATATTTTGAAAATACCTGAGATGAAAACTTTTCAACTTCTGTACAAATTCAGTTTTAAGAACTAGCTAGTTAATGTAATCAAGATGGTTGTTAAGTAATATAAACAGCAGAAGGTATCGTATTAAAGCACAACTAGTCTAGCGAAAGACTTGTATATTAACAAATTTTTGCACGAAAGAAAACTGGCTAGTGGTTGGGAAATTCTTCTCTTTTCAGACAGAAATCTTAGTCTTGCATTAGGAAATGAAATAAAAATTAGCTATACATAGACACTTGAACTCTTGTTGGATCCTCATCCTTGATGATGCAGTGCCTAAGTAAGGGGAGCTATGAGAATTAAATTTTATTATTTATTTTGATTTGTTTTTTATGTGTTATATGATTTTTTTTCTTTTTCTTTATACACTAAATAATAAAATAATATTTTAGAAAAGAAGGGATTAACAGCAACGTAATTGATTAAGAGCAAACTAAACCGTCTAGTAGGTGGCCTGGTGATACAAACATAGAATTCAGGGGTTTGCTTCAACTGTGGTCTCAGGTTCGAGCCATGTGGTTGTTAAAATAATGACCATTAAAGCTTATATGGTCGTTCATTTCAGAGCCCATGAGATTAGTTGAGATACGGGCAAGCTAGGTCAGACACTCACGTTAATAATAAAAAAAAAAACAAGAATCGATAGACCTAGTGTGAAGTTGGTTGGTATCTTTGTTGAGTAATGTAGTGACACAACATATTTAACATAATTGATTAATATATTGTTGGGAAAAGGCATTAATATAACCAAATTAACAATCAACAACTCCCAAATTCATTATAAGAAGAAAACAAGGGCTAGATCTCATATTTTGAAAATCCCTCTGATGAAAACTTTTCAACTTCTTTACAAATTCAGTTTTAAGATTAGGTACTAGCTAGTTAATGTAATCAAGATGGTTGTTAAGTAATATAAACAGTAGAAGGTATCGTATTAAAGCACAACTAGTCTAGCGAAAGACTTGTATATTAACCAATTTTTGCACGAAAGAAAACTGGCTAGTGGTTGGGAAATTCTTCTCTTTTCAGACAGAAATCTTAGTCTTGCATTAGGAAATGAAATAAAAATTAGCTATACATAGACACTTGAACTCTTGTTGGATCCTCATCCTTGATGATGCAGTGCCCAAGTAAGGGTAGCTATGAGAATTAAATTTTATTGTTTATTTTGATTTGTTTTTTATGTGTTATCAAAACCTCATGAATTAAATCAGGAGTTTTGTTGGTTAACCTGAGTAATTTTTTCAGGGTTTTATAATTGATTTATTTTTTTAATTTTATCCTTCAATATTGGATTGATTAAGAATTGAATTTCATAATTTACTTTAATTTTCTTTCTATACAGTTATCCAAGTCTCATGACTAAGGCTAGGTAAGTTAACTCAGGTTAGTTCTTTAGTTGAATTTTATTTTTAATTTCATCTTTTAATGTTGAGTTGAGTGAGAATTAAATTTCATCTATATTTTTTCTAACATCCTTTCTATAGTGTTATCAAGGTCTTATTATGAGGTTGGGTTAAAGATTGACAGTCTAACATGAATTGATCCGAGTAAATCTGAGTTGATTCAAGTAAATCCAAGTAGATCCAATATGTTATCATTTCAATATTTAAAAAATAATCATCTTGATTTTTTTAGTTAAATAATATTTTTACTGGTTATTTGAGTTGTCTTTAAACTTGTAAAGTAGACTATGTCACATCAAGTCAACCGACATATAATTTTATTAATTTGTTTTTACTAGAAAACATGCTACCAATACTTATAAATATTTTTTACCCAAAAGAAATGTCTTACTAACAAAACAAAAACTGAGTTAAATTTTGAGTGGAGAGATTAACTGTGCACTAACATTAAAATGTCAAGCACATTTAACAATATCCAACCCCAAGGTTATTTTTATAAACAATAAATTTAAAACAAGCCCTTTTAGATTGTGTTTAGTTACTAATTCATAACACGAGAATGAAACATCAAGGACGAGATGAAATAGAGAATTTATGTATTATGATTGATTGATAAGAAACAAAACAAAATAAAATACAAAATAGTATAAGGTAATTGATTTTAATAAAAACAAAATAGTCTCAATGTTTAGAATAATAGATAGACTTTATTATCTTCATTTTATTTTATAATGAACATTAATTCTTTTTAATTACTACAAGAAATATATTTCATTTATTAGGTAATTCAATTCAGTTACAATTTACTTAGTCATTAAACCATTTTTATAAATATACTTAATAATAAAATCAATCAATCTATTTTCTTCTAAATAAAATATTTGAATCAACATAAAAATAAAACCTAACATAGTTGAAAATTTAAGATAATAATTTTATAAGAAAGTACATTTTTAGTATCATTAAACTCACATCCAAAGAAATGACACAATTGAATACTTAATTAGCTCCCCATATTCCTTCTCGAGAGATTTGAATTAAATTGGCGGAAAAAATGATCATTCTTCAACAAATGAACACACATGTAAATAAAAAACATAAATGTTTTTCTGATGATGAATTTAACGATTTGCATGCTCTTATTTATTTCAGTTCATTCACTTAAATAATTGTGACCACAACATAACAAAATCTATTTTTCTTATTCAGATCTTTTTATTTGATGACTTTTTTAATATGATGACTTCATGTCGGATTGTGTCTTAAAATAATTTGGGTAGAAGTTGATCAGTACATTAAAAACCTAAAAGTAATATCAATTTTAAAAAATATAATAACATTATGGATTGTATTGAGTTAATTAAAATTAACTTGTTATCAATTTTAAATTCTATTTTTTAAATAAAAATCTATTATGGTCTCAAAAATCGACATGGGTTTTTTTGGATAAAAAATTATTTCAAACCTATTTTAACTTATAAACACACTTTTAGAACCTTTAACAAACTAAATAATCAACTCAAAACCCCAATAAATTGGTTTAGGGAAAAATAAATAGAAGTTTTTTTTCCAATCTTGATCTACCTTTTTCAACAATATAGAAGTTCAAAAATACCTTAATGATACTTTTCTCATCATAAAACACATTGGTTTAGTGAATTTTGTCTATTTAAAGTAAAAGCCTAAATTAATCAGATTAATATGTGGTGGGCTTTTATACTAAAGCACCCCTAGTTTGTTCCCGAGTGGTGATCTTTCTTTGCCCTATCAGTTTCTTGTTCTCTTTACTGCATTGGTCACCTTCACATTCATGATTGACAAGGATGCACTCTTATGTATTCATTGCTAGGAAGCACTCTTGTTCTACAGATTTATGCTCTTTCATGTCTTGTTTTATGTGACAGGACGATTATTTGGTTGACTACCTATGAACAAAGAAACACTCCAATTAGGATTATTTTTTGTGTTGTTTATTCATTGATAGGAATGCTAAATCCAAGCAAGAGGTGATCCAGATTTTATAATAGATTTCATCAAGAATGCACATTCTATGCAATGAAAATGATTTCATTAATGTGAAAGAAACATGATGTTTTTCATTAAAATAATTTTCTAGTTTTGGAGATAGAAGGATAAAATTGAAAACTTTTTAAACCTGGGGATCTAGTTGAAAACAAAAATTCTTTTAGCATTCAATTGAAACCCGCCATATAATTAGGAGTCTAAGTGAGACTTGCTCCTTTTCTTTTCATCATAGGATAGCTACCTGGCTTCTTCCTTTTTATATATAATTTTAATGTGTTTATATACTACCGTCATCCACATCAAATGAATTGTGAATTACTATAGATAGAACCTTTTTTTATTCTGGGTGAATGGTCCTTTCTAGGCCCATCAATTTTATAAACCTCTTCTTTGATTGGTTGATCATTAGTTGATTGTTAATAATATTGAATTTGCTTGTTTAGAACTTTTGATGGATAATTCAAGTCAAGAATTACCAAGCTCGAAGCCATATTAATTGAATATTGTAGTATTATTAATGAATATTTACAACTCTTTTATTTTCACATATTTGCTTTCGTAATCGGATGATTAAATTTATAAATCCATTACATATTTTATATCTTGATTCATTTTTTATTGTGTGTTTAGTAAGATTTTACACCATGCATGCATGCATGTTTTTTATAAAACTAGTTACACTTGATTTTCATACTTCTTCCAATTAGTAGAAGGTAGTTTGGATAGTTCTTCAATAACTAAATGATTATGAGTTTAATCTCATTCTCTCTTTCTAATTAGTAGAAGGTAGTTTGGATGGTTGAGCTGATTTTCATGACAATAACTAATCGTAGTACGGTGATTGTTGCCGCTGAAAATGTGCAAATTATACAGATAAACCTTTACATTGTTTTATTCATCGAGAGGATCACTATCGTTGATTAGGTTATCTCTATCCAAATTTCTGAAATTTTTTTGTGCTATGAAGATGCAAAATTACACTGATGCAAGGCAGAAACTTATTAGCAGTAAATGGTAGTCACATATTCAAACCTTCGTGAAGTTTTGTGCTCTAACATCATATTGATTGAGAATTCCTTCCTTCTTTGAGTGTCCAAAAAGCTATGTATATTGTCTATCAAGAGAAGAAAAAGGAGAAAAGGGAGCTAAATTAAAGTATCTTGATTCATGCAGCATCTCTTTATTACTATATATTTAGCATCTCTTCATTCCTTTGTACCCAAGCCAAGTACCCAAATCTTACTTGTACGTTCATGCTGCATCTTTTTATTACTATTTAGCATCTCTTCATTCCTTTGTACCCAAGCCAAGTACCCAATTCTTACTTGTACATGCAACTATGGTTCGCAAAAGCCTCCCATACCTTTGCTTTGCATGCTGCAACAACAATATGCAGCAACTCGTATTGTATGATACCTTACCCAAAATCTACTGCAGAATTCTTTTCTCATAAGAGTCTTTGTGCTAAGAAAACTATGAAATAAATGATTAAATATTAGATATTTGCTCTTGTTAATTGATAGCTACTTGAATTTCGGACAGAAAGTTGAATGGTGTTTCGTTGCAATTTTATTTTTTGAAAAAGGATGACAGTCGAAAATATATATATATAAAAGAAACGGGAATAATTTTGAGAAAAAGAAAGAAAGAATTGCGACTTGGTCCAGCTATCAGCAGAACAGGACTTCTTTCAAACAGCTCTGCCTATGTCATGCACTATTGCTTCTAAATTCTATAATTTCCTTTACATGTATTCAATCTAGTTTTCAATGTTGTATAATTATCTTTATCTTTATTCGAGGTGGCCACATTCTTTTCATGTTCCATTTTCATTAAAGATAGTAAATTGTCCATAAAAAAAGTTAAAATACTTACAAGTATCTCACAAAATTAAGCTTAAATATATGTTTGATACATATACATTAAGTTATATATACACACACACACACACACACACACACACACACACACACACACACACACAAATGTCCTACAATGATAAATTTAAGACTGTCAAGTTTCCAGTCACCTTTTTCTCTTCTGCTAAATTCAATGACCACGACTTTCAATAATCTCACTAATGTCTAACTAATAATGTTAATATTGTAAGCATGGTATATCCATCGTTTTCTTGAAGCAGCCATCAATAAGAACACCAAAAATCTTTCTCAAATACATTCTATTAAATAAATATTAAGTATAATTTAACGTTGACCTATACAACTTTTAAGTTTGAAAAGTTTTTATTTGAAATGGTGTATTAAAGAATAATACAAATTATATATTGAGATCTCATCTAATCGTTTAAATTATTATATTAGATAGTTTCTTGATATTATATCAGAATCTAGTTAATCAAGCGATCATAAGTTTATATCTGTCAATATAAATTATATGTTAAAATTTCATTTAATAAAATAATAGCTTAAGCTATCTAAATAGTTTTTTAACATGATCTCATTATATTAATGAGTCTGATAAATAATGATGCCTTTGTGTCAAAAAAAAAACAACTATGAAATAAAGTATAAATAATGAGATATTTATTTTTGTTATGTTAACTATGCTTACTTGCATTTCTAATGTTTCACCACAACTTTGATATTGTCAGGCCTTGTACAGATATCTGGCTAATACTTTAGACATGTCACTCTCAAGTACTGATGAGGTATGATACCAATTTCCTAATTATCGCTTTTTTCTCAAGTAGATTTTACTAGCATAGCTGCCTGTGATTCGCGACGAGCCATTCTATTTTTTTTACAAAAAAAATTATTGAAATATTGAAATAGAGTAAAAGAACATTAAAATTAATCATGATAAATATATAACAATGATAATTAGGATTAAGTAAATACAAAATACTCCTTCAAATATATGATTTAATTATATTAATTAAAATAACCTATAAGAACATAAAAAGAATTATAAAATCCTTTAAAAAGAATTAATCCTTGGCAGGCTGTTAACGAGTCTGGTCAAATATTGATAATTTTGTGTCTAAGAAAACTATGGAATAAATGATTAATTAGATATTTACTTTTGTTTAGTTATGACTACTTGAATTTATGATAATGCAGAAATGTTATCGTCCAGTCTCTATAAGGTATGATACCGATATTCTTTCTCGCTATCCTTTTTCTAGAGTAAATTGTATAATGAAATAATGCAACACAAAAAATTCTCCTATAATTAGTTTTTTTTTACATTACTTAACAAAAATAAAATTTAGAGTGATTATTTTGCTCAAATATATAGTATTATATAAAAAAACTCACATTTTTTATATTTAAAAAAAAAAAATTTAGTTGCAGCGAAGTACCGGGCAAGTGGCTCGTCCTTTTTTCTGAAGTAAATTGTATAATGGAAGTGAAAAATGAAAATGAAATTTAAGAGACTCCTAATTTCGATTTTTAAATAAGAATAAATTGCGTTTATTAATCAAGTATTAGTTCATTGTTGATACTTCTGAACTTAAAAAGGTTGTGCCAGTTAAAGACCAAAAGCTCGAGTAAAGGAAGCAAGAACTTGAGCAATTATGATCTCTTTTAGCTACATTAACTCCACGACAGGAAATCAGCGCGCTTCCAGGAGATTCGCCGGCACAAAGTGATGATCAAAGGACTGGTCAACCTCCTTCAAATACTCTCTCTCATCTGCTTTTTTTTGGTGATCTTTTATCTCCTAGAGTATTTAGGAGAACTAGCTCCTGCTTCTTTGACAGTAATTATTTAGGGCCCTTGTGTTGATTCGTTTAGCAGTGCAAATATTAGAGCTTTTCAATGCAATGGTAGAAGAAAAGGACAGTCAACTAATCTAAAGTTTTTTCAATCCTGCAAAATGCATCTCTCTTCTTCTTCCTTTTTTCTAAAAAAATAGCATCTCTTCTTTAGCTTGGCACCCGAGGCCAGAGCACCTCTCAAGTTTCGCCGAAAAGAAGGCAAAATCTGTCCTTCAATAAACGAAAAGGAGACTGATTTGAAGTTTCTTCATTCTTACAAACAGCATCTCTTTATTATCAACCATCTCTTCTTTGCTTCGTATCCAAGCCTCCTACCATATTCTTATCCAATAATTAGCAAAGTTGGTCACACAAGCTCTAAATTAAAAAACAAAAACCCTAATTATTATGATATTATGAAGACTGAACAATGCCAGCAATACTCTCTTTTAAACACTTGTTTATTTAAATTATCCACATCATCATAAATCAATTTACTCGAACCGGATAGCTATTGGAAGTTTGTAATTACTATTATTTTGGAATTATGGAGCCAACTCATAGGGACAAGGCTAAATAAATATCAAAATTAGGAGTCATTTCTCAATTAAATATTATCTTCAAGAAATTGAATCCCCAAAAGTAAAAAAAACTTCACAATTGAGTTCTTCCATCCACATTTTCTAATAGATTTCATCAAGAATGCACATTCTATGCAATGAAAGCGATATCATTAATGGGAAGGAAACATGATGATCAAGGGACAGATTAACCTCCGTCAAAATAATAAGAAGATTCCCAAGAATACTTGCTCTGCTGTGTCCATAATTATTTAAGAGAACTACCTCCTGCTTCTTTGACTGTAACGAATAACAGGGTAGTACTTTATTACCGTGATTATTGGCACTGAAAATGTGCAATGCCTTTGCCTATCTAGCTAGAATCTCTTGAGAATCAAAAGATAATGGATAAATCCCTTGTTTTAATCATTGAGAGGATGACTATCCAAATTTCTGGAATTTCTCTGTGTTCTGAAGATGCATAATTCCACTAATGCAAGGCAGAAACTTATTAGCAGTAAATAGTATTTTTAGATCGATCAAAAATAAATATTCAAGACTTTAGTAAGTTTAGTGCTCTAACATCATATTCAGATTGATATTCAGAATTCCTTCTTGAAGTATCCAAAAAGTTGTGTCTATTGTCTATCCACAAAAGAAAACAGAGAAAAAACAACTAATTTAAGGTCTCTTCATTCTTGCCGCATCAGCATCTCTTCATTGCTTTGACCCCATGCCAAGTACCAAATTCTTGCTTGTACATGTAACTATGGTTTGCTAAAGTTAGTCAAGCAAGCTCTAAGTTAAAGGACATATATCCCAGAATTCACTTCCATATATTAATTTGTAATGCATCCCATATCTTTTCTTTGCATGCTACAGAAACTCCTATTTTATAATACCTTACCCAAAAATTACTGCATAATTCTTTTCTCATTTTGAGAGATTGTTTCAAAGATATCCACATTTTCTTTTCCATCTTACAAAATAGTTTTTTCAAGGGTTGATCCAGAGAACTAGTTTTCACAGTTGAGGAAAAGATAACGATGCTCAAAAACTTGCCTGGAGAAGTCTTAAATTTATGGAACAATTGGGAGATTCGAGGAATGGTTTTGCTTAGTCTCTTACTACAAATCATCCTCATCATATCTGGTCCTCTGCGAAAGACCATTGCCATAGTATGGATCAGGATTCTTGTTTGGTCTGCATACCTCTCAGCAGACATGGTGGCAACTTTTGCACTGGGTAATCTAGCGAGGAGCCAAGGAGATTCATCAAGTGACGGTTCAAAGAAGGCCAACAACTCCATCCAGTCATTATGGGCACCTTTTTTGCTCCTGCATCTTGGTGGACCAGACACAATCACTGCATACTCGATTGAAGATAACGAGTTGTGGTTAAGGCACTTACTTGGTCTAGTAGTCCAAGTCGGAGTGACTTTTTATGTCTTCTCAAGGTCTTGGGGCAATGGTATCCTCCCATTCATAGCGATCCCGATGTTCATTGTTGGCATTATAAAGTACTCAGAGAGGACTTGGGTGCTCTGGTCTTCCTGCTCCAAGAGTTTGAGAAACTCTTCTCTCTTAGGTTTCTGGACTTCTTTTCTTCGTACGACAAAACCAGAAAGTGATCAACAGAGAGAATATCTTCGTCAAGCTTACACTTTTTTTCATATATCCAAGTTTACAATGCAGGATCTTGTCCCTACCTCTATGTATCTAATGTTGAGCCATCTCCGGTTTTCCAAAATCCCAGCAGACATTGCCTTAAAGGTGGTAGAGGTTGAGCTCGGTTTAATATATGATATGCTTTATACTAAAGCGCCCCTGATATACTCCCGTTCCGGAATCATTCTTCGTTGTATCAGCTTTCTGCTCTATATTACTGCGTTTATTATCTTCCAAGTCAAGATTGAGAAGCATGCCTACTCATCGATCGACGTTGCAATTACGTATTTATTGTTTGTGGCCGCTGCTTTTCTCGAGCTTTATGCTTTTTTATGCCTTGTTTTCTCTGACCACACATTGATTTGGTTGGTTGATAAAGGAGGGAACGCCTGGGCTAGTACAATTTATTCTTGGGTAAGGAAGTTAACTACAAGCAAGCGATGGTCGAGGTCCATATCACAGTATAGCCTGGCAACGGTTTGCACTGAAAACAAGCCACGTAAGTGTTTGGAGTTGGTGGGAATCGATGAAATGATGAGGCAGATGCATGTGAATCGGAAAGACTTGAATGGTGGACTACATGAATTTATTTTCAAACATCTTCAAGAGAAAGCTAAGGAGGAAAATTTGAATTTACTGGATAAAAAAATAAGAAGTAAAATAACTGGTCAGAGGGGAGATGGTGTGCTAGAAAGAATGGGAGTATTACAAAATTACAAGTGGTGCACAATTGAACTAGAATTTAGTCAGAGCATTATTGTTTGGCATCTCGCAACAGAGATTTGTTATCTCGATACTACAAGTGTACAGAAAGATGCAAGTAATGAGAAAGACGATGCAAGTAATGTCTCCAGAAGCAAATGCTTATCGGACTACATGATGTATCTTTTGGTGATAAGACCAAATATGCTCTCCATAGGATTCGGTGACAAGGAATATAAACATACTTTGATAATGCTGAGCGATAAGATTACAGCTCAAAATAGCATTAATACAGACTATACAGCGGTAAATCATGGGTTCATGCTCGCCGGGCAATTATTGGAGTCAATATCGGAATGTAAGAAGCGATGGGAGGTGATAGAAGAAGTTTGGATGGAAATGCTGACTTACGCAGCAGCTCATTGTCCATGGAAAGAACATGCTCATCAACTGAGAAGAGGTGGCGAGTTACTCACTCATGTCTGCCTTCTTATGCTACATCTTGGTTTGAGCAAACAGTATGAATTCAAAGGACATATAGAACTCACACCGGTAAGTATACCAAAAACATTCTCAACTGCATTGGTAGATAGATACTATAGTTCTTAAGGTGTCAGAATAAAATAACAAATCAGATCATTTCAATTTACATATATTATTTTGGAAATTCCATTTGAATGTTTTTATTTTGTTTCCTTCATTTTATTAAAAAAATATATGCTTTCACTGAATATCATTTAATCTAAAATGGCTGACTGATGATTTGTATAAATAAAGTTTACATTTTTTCTATCTGACTCACCTATCCTCAACTGACATATTAACATAAATTTAGAATGAATTATTAATATTAGATATTGCTTTTGACTACTTGTATTTCATGTTTCACCGCAATTTCAAACAAAAACAAAAAGGAGGATTCAAGTATACATCTTAAAGAGGTATGTATGAATTTTCTTTCATTATCTTGTTTTTACACAAAACAGAACAACTCGACACAAGTTTGTTTGATAATAATGCATAAATGATTTGTCATGTCCTGAGAGAAAAATTATAGAATTTTCTAAAAGTAATTAGACTTTTATTATTATTATTATTATTATTATTATTATTATTATTATTTGTAAAACATCATGGAAAAAAGTTCTTGATAAAACATTGTTATCATTTTTATTAAATTTAAAATATTCAAATCAAATTGGGTGATAATGATTTGATGTAGGAAAATATATAAAGAACTTCTTATTGTTCTATTTGTCTCACTTAATTCAAATCATTAAATTTAAAAATAATATTCAAAAGAAAGAATTGGAAGTTTACTTTCTACCTTAGTGACATATCTTCACTACCCCCTTGTATGTATGTTGATTGATCTAAAAAATTTAGCATTGTTTTATTATAAAGCCATATAGATTTTTCCTTTTTGTTGTGAAATGGCATTTACCTTTTGTTTTGAATATTGGGTGAATATTATTTTTACCCTTATAAATTAGCAATGTTCCACTTCCATCTCAATACTTTAAAATCTTCCAATTTACCCTATAGTTTTTTAAAACAAAGTTTCAATTTTTTTCCTTTTTTAAAATAACTAAAATAAACTTTTAATTTTCCTTTCATATCTCTTTTGCTTCCTCTCAAATCCTCATAAATGTTATTATATGTCATAATAACATGTAAAAATGTTCCCAAGAAAAAAACTCAAAAACAAGTAGTCAACTTTTTAATGGTTAGGGTAATTTTAAAAACTAGACAAATAATATTGGGAAAGCTTAAACTATAGGAGTAGAGGAAGAACAATAATTAATCTATAGTGACAAGAATAAAATTTTCCAAATAATATTTTTATATATCATATTTGTCATTGAATGTTGATTTTAAGCCTCTATACAAAATAAATTATTCATCTTAGGGCAAGTTATATGGCTAATAAATTACCATTAGAGACACCTTGCATGATTGCTTATAAATTGTATACTTGCTTTCACATACATCAAAGCTAATTCTCAATTTTCCAACTTAATATTATTGGAGTTGGACCTTTAATGAGGATTCATATGCTTTATCTTCTAGTCTATTTCCATTAAAAAAAGTAAATTATCAATTAAATTAAAAAAAAAAAACTAAAATACTTTACATCCATATCATAAAATTAAGATATATAAAACTACACAAATTATGATGGATAAATGTTGATAGAATTAAAAATATATATAATAAATTATTTACATCATTTTATATCTCTTTTTTTCAAAGAAAAAGACAGATTTAAGACTTTTCAATTTATCATGTTTTCACTTGACACTCGTTGCTTCCTTGAAATTCAATGACCAAAGCCTTTAATACTCTCATTGAATGTCTAACCAATAATCAATTTTTTGATGCCATGTTAATGTTTTGCTGTTTTATTTTCAAAAATACATTTTCCTTATCTACACATCATTCGAACAACATGTATATAAAACAAGATTGCACTTAATTTTTTAGGAAACTTTAATCAATTAATATCAAGAAATTAGTCCAATTACCTCTATATATTTTGAAGTAAAAAATGAAATTGAAATTCACGAAAATCCTAATTTTAATTATCATGTTTTATTATGTAATTAGACGAAGAATCGCATTTTGTTTCCTTATAGTAGATGGGCACTACATGCACCAATGTTCTAATGACATTATAGCTCAATTTATTGTCATATATGGGTCTAGTCAATATTTATGCCTTTAAGGAAATTTAGGAATAAATTATTAATATTAAATATTTCCTTTTATTAACTGTTGATTACTTATTTTTTTTACAATAAATCGAATCATGTTTCCTGCAATTTTCAACAAAAACAAAAAGGAGGAGATTATATACTATCTCGAGGCCAGAAACAAATATTTGGATGCTATTGAAGACTTGTCAAGGTTAAGTCCTGATGAGGTATGATACCAATTTTCTTTCATAATATTTTTACTTCTATTTAATATATATATATATATATATAAGCCCCGCGGCCCCCCTTCTCTCTCTCTCTCTATATATATAATATATATGTGTGTGTAGATATATATATAGATATAGATATTGTTCATTTTAAATCAAGCTATATTACTGATAAATCACCATCAGAGGCATCGTGCTTGGGAATGAGAATGAAGGTTTAACTCTCGCCTTCTTGATTGCTTCTAAGATCTATACTTGTATTAATTTAGATTTCTTTTTCATCTCATATAATTCAAATTATTAAATTAAATATTAATGATTAAATTTTAAATATAACTGATATAAATATATGACTTTTCTAATTTATAAATAAGAACAAGAAGAAAGAATTGAAAGTTTAATTTCTTTCTTATTGACTTAATTTGCTTACTTTGAACATGCATATAAAACAAGGTTAGATTTAATTTGGGTGCAAATTCTAGTCAATTAATATCATGAAATTAGTCAAATCACCTCTATTTATTGAATAAAAAATTAATTTAAAATTCATGAGACTACTAATTTCCATTTTTAAATAAGAATAATTTGCATAGATTAATGAAATATTCATTAAGTACTCATTTCAAGTTCTAGCATTGCTATTTTAAAGGAGGTGAAAGAACTTAAAAAGATTGTCATATATGATCCTCAAACTATCAACGAGTCTAGTCAACATTCATGCCTCTAAGACTAAGAAAAATTTGAAATAAATTATTTCTGTTAGATATTTGTTTTTATTAAATGATGATTACTTGATTTTTTTAACAATAAATTGAATGATGTTTCACCGTAATTTTCAACAAAACAAAAAGGAGGAGCTACGAAAGGCTAGAGACAAATATTTGCCAGTATTTACAGACTTGTCAATTTCAAGACTAAATAAGGTATGATATCAGTTTTCTTTTGTTATTTATGTATTTATGTATAACACAATTCAACATCATGCTTTGATTTACAATAATGC
Source organism: Salix brachista (assembly GCA_009078335.1). Classification (NCBI taxonomy): domain Eukaryota; kingdom Viridiplantae; phylum Streptophyta; class Magnoliopsida; order Malpighiales; family Salicaceae; genus Salix; species Salix brachista. Next base: position 16,302,111 of record CM018586.1, read on the forward strand.
ATGAATGATTTGTCAAGTACTTAAATCATGAGGCAATAATTATAGAATTAGTTTTCTAAAAGTAATGAAATTTTACTGTTATTGTTATTATTATTATTTGTAAGAGATAATGGGAAAAAAAAATCTTAGGATAACATTATGACCTTATTAAATATAAAGTATTCAAATCAAATTGGATGATAATGATTTGATATATAAAAAGATTTATATAACTTTTTATTATTTTATCTCTCTTTTTTTATTTAAATCATTAAAATTAAAATACAACTGCTATAAACATGTAAGAGATTTAAAAGTGAGAGTGAGAGAAATAATTAGAAATTTAATTTCTATATTTTCAACTCCCTTGTATGCATATTAATTGAAACTAACAATTTAGCATTACTTTGTTGTAAAGCCATAAAATGACAATTATCTTTTTTTTAATATTGGGTGAACATTATTATAATAAAAATACTACAATATAGTAATTTGAAATTTTCTAAGGTTAATAAAAATTACCACACTCTCAAAAGAACAAAGAACAAGGTTTTTTAAAAGGTTTCCATTTTGTTTTTAAATAGCTAACAAAACTTTTAATTTTCCTTACATTTCTCTTTTGGTTCCTCTCAAATTCCCATATATGCTATTATATTCCATAAAAACACTATAAACATTCCCCAAATACTAAAATTTCAAAAATCAGTTTTAAACAGTAAACTTTTTAACAATTAGGGTAACATTGGTAATTTTAAAACCTAGAGGGATAATATTGAGAAAGTCTACAAGTATAAGCATAACATTAATTAAGGTTCAAAGATACCTCAGTAGGACCCTCTTGTCAAATGGATCTATTGAAATGTGCCAATTCCCTGTCGTGAAGTTAATGTAGCTAAAACAGTCTCAACTGCTCCAGCTCTTGCTCTTTGTGCTTAAGCTTTTTAACGCTTAGGGTAACATTGGTAATTATAAAAACTAGAGGGATAATATTGAGAAAGTCTAAACTATACGAATATAAGCATAACATTAATTAATCTCTACAGACAAAAATAAAATTTACCGAATTTTTATATATAAAATTGTTTCAAGATAATATTAAAATACCTTACGTACATTTGTTTTTATCTTGTATTGTTTAAGTTCTTACACCACACATTCCTTTATTTAAAAAAGGCTTCACTTAATTTGCCTACTTCAAACATGCATATAAAACAAGATTATACTTAATTTGGTTGCAAACTTTAATCAATTAATATAAGGAAATTAGTCAAATCACCTTTATTTATAGAAATAAGAAATTAATTTGAAATTCATGAGACTCTTAATCTGCATATATTAATAAAATATTTGTTAATTACTCATGCCAAGTTCCATCATTGCTATTTTAAAGCAGGTGAAAGAAATGATAGCAGATAAAGATCGAGATCTTGAGCATGAAGAGCGAGAGCCTGAGCAAAAAAAACACGAGCTTAAACAATTTCGATCTTGTTTTACCACATCAACTTCACATCAAAGAATTGATTCATTCCCAAAAAGTTTGGTGTCACAAACTAATAATCAAGGGATTGGTCAACCATCGTCAAAGATTAATGAAATCAGTCTAAGCATAGACTAAAAGTATCAGCTTTCTTCGTGTGATATGTTCATAATTATTTAAATGAATTATCTTAAATAAATAATTTCATGCAATTCTTCCTCATCCCAAAAGCATGAGGAAAACATTTGTGTTGGTACTACAAAAGAACACTCAGCAGTAGATGGTGGGCCTGTGCTCGCCAAGCAATTGGAGTCAATTTTGGAAAGTAAGAAGCGATGGGAGATTATAGAAGAAGTTTGGATGGAAATGTTGACTTAAGCAGCAACTCAATGTCCATGGAAATAACATGCTCATGCACTGAGAAGAGGTGGAGAGTTACTCACTCATGTCTGCTTTCTTATGCTCTATCTTGGTTTGAGCGAACAATATGAATACAAGCTATATGACCACCATCACTTTGTAAGTATACCAACAAAGAATAAGTGGTGCACAACTGAAGTAGAATTCAGTCGGAGCATTCTTGTTTGGCATCTAGCAACAGAGATTTGTTCTGGTAATGAGGAAGATGCAAGTAATGCCTCCACAAGCAAATGCTTATCTGAGTACATGACGTATCTTTTGGTGATAAGACCAAATATGCTCTCCAAAGGATTCGTTGACGAGGGATTTCTACCTACTTTTAGTGACAAGAATTATGAGCATATAATTGAGTCCTACAAAACAGCATTTGGTTATGATGATGTAGTGTTTCAAAGGGAATGGAAAACAGACAAGAAGTCAGTGGTACTTGGTGGGAGCGTGCTCGCTAAGCAATTATTGGAGTCAAGATTGGAAAGCAAGAAGCGATGGGAGATGATAGAAGAAGTTTGGATGGAAATGCTTTCTGACGCAGTAGCTCCGTGTCCATGGAAATAACATGCCCATCAACTGAGAAGAGGTGGAGAGTTACTCACTTATGTCTTTTTCTTATGCTACATCTTGGTTTGAGCAAACAGTGTGAATTCAAGCTATCTGACGACATTGTGTTTCAAGCATATAAATATTTGTTTCAAGCTATCACCAGTATTTATTGAAATAAGAAATTAATTTGAAATTCATGAGACAACTAACTTCTATTTTTAAATAAGAATATTTTTCATAGATTGATCAAATATTCATTAAGTACTTATTCTGATTTCTAACAATGCTATTTTGAAGGGGGTGAAAGAACTTAAAGAGATTGTCATATATGATCCCTGAACTGTTAACGAGTCTAGTCAATATTCATGCCTTTGTGACTAAGAAAAATTTAGAATTAATATTAGATATTTTTTTTTATTAAATGATGATTACTTGGTCTCTTTTAACAACAAATTGAATAATGTTTCCCCACAATTTTCAACAAAAACAAAAAGGAGGAGCTACGAAAAGCTAGAGACAAATATTTGGTAGTATTTATAGGCTTGTCAATTCAAGACTGTCATTATTATTTGTAAAAGATAATGGGAAAAATTTCTTAGGAAAACATTATCATCTTATTAAATTTAAAGTATTTATGTTAGTTGTAATAATGCTTAATTTGCAAGATCATTTACGAGAAGAGTTGCCCCGACATGATCTAGTTAACTTGATGGTAAAACAAATCCAAGCACACAGGCTTGTCATCTTAGATCGCTTTTTTATTTCTTTTTAAAATGGTTGAACAACAAATCGTTTGACATCTAGACACCAAAGTGTTAGAGTATAATATAATTATATTCTGGGCCTCACCTATCAGCTTAATATAATCATATTCTAGGGCCTCACCTATCAGCTTAAGCTTTTAGGTGAGATGGTTCCTTAACATGGTATCAGAGCCTTGTTGACCCAGCGGTCACAAGTTCGAATCTCACCACCCCCATTCTATTTGATAAAAAAATCAAAGCACAAGGTAATGTGGGTCTATGCAAGTTTCAAGCCCAAAGGGCTTTCACTTGAGGGGGTGTGTTAGAGTATAATATAATCGTATTCTGGGGCCTCACCTATCAGCTTACGCTTTTAGGTGAGATGGTTCCTTAACACAAAGTAGTAGTTGGAAAATTAGTGAGGGCTGGTTTTTGTCCTAATATTAATCCAAGTTCAACCTCTACCACATTGAAGGTCCCGTCTGCTGAATTTTCAGAAATCAGCAACTGGCTATTTATTATTGCAGGAATGCCAGGGGCAAGGTCCTGCATCATAAACATGGATATATAAAAAAAATTATAAGCTTGCCGGAGATGATTTCCCTCGACAGCCTGTCGAAGAGTTCTTGTTAATGCCCTTAATGGTTAAAATGGCTGAAATTTTGAGAGAATAGACTTTTTCAAGCTCTTGGAGCATGAAGACCTGAGCAACCATTTTTTGACATCCGATGAAAGGCACATGGAGTGACGAGTGGTTCACAAATGACTCTAATAATTAAACAGAAATTTGAATTTTCCAAATAATTATTTTGACAAAAACAGATATAATTTTTTATCTAATAATTAAATTAGACTGAAATTTTTAAAATTTCACTAACGAGGTTGGTTTTGGATCCTATTTAAATGACTTTGTGTGTCATTTTTTATTAGAGATTTATTATTTTGATTATTGTGTCCAGAACTTTTCATTTCAAAGTTTTCTATAGGACGAACAAAATTTTGAGCTTGAGAAACCTCTGTTTTATCCTTTGCAATATGCTGTGTCAAGTTGGGCTTATGCCTTCTAGTTTAATAAAGCATAAATTTAGTTGAATGAAGTACTGTTCTTTGGATCATCATACTCTAATATTCGTTCATTCATAAAATAATTTCGTCCTGGTGTTCATTTAAAGGTAATTGTTCATTTTAATTGCCTTGAACAGGCAGGGTGCCATGGAAGTCAACTCCGGCCATTGTTGCTAGGAAAGGTTGCTAGTCGAATTGCAAAACCCAGTGTGGAACAGATAAGATAAATCCATTAATGAACTATCGTGTTTCAGGCACCAAAACTCTCTTCCTCCAAACAACAACGGCACCGGTCGCGGACGAAGGCCAATGCCATGAGCAGTATCCACACCCATAATTGCCTCATTCTCAAAAGAAAAAAAAAATCAAAAGAATGATGATGATTTTAATAGAAAAAAGATTAATGGAGTGTGGTATAAAAAAATGCAATTCTAAAAATTATCTCAGATTACAAAAAACAATTAAAAAATATGGATTAAATTTGACAAAACAAAAAACTGAATATGGATGAAATAAAAAAATATATAATTTAATGAATTATGTAAAAAAATCAAAAGAACATGAACTAAAAAAAAGTTGAGGGGCTAATTTGAAAAATTAGGGCTGTAGAGCAAACACAAGGAAAAAGTGCAAATAAAAAAGAAAAACAAACTTACCCTCAAATAAAAAAGAGAATATCCTTTCATGGTATTCTAGCAATTTCTTTTTTCTAATTAAGGGCAGTGATGTGCCTTTACTATGCAAAAAGAAAGTGAAATTTTCATCTTGTCTCTAATTAATTTAAAAATGTCAAAATAATCTCATTGCAAAAACAAACTTACCCTCAACTATTAGCTTTCAGATGATGAATTTGTTGTTCTCGTCTACTGTGCAATGCGTTTAGAGATCAATGAGTTTTACCACCACCTTGGTTTTTTTTTTAAAAAAAATATATTAAGACTAAGCCAGAAAACTTGAAAATCATACATTTAGCCACTAGGCAAGACCTGCCAGCTGACTTGTAAATTCAAGACTCTCTTGAATTGAAAGGACATTAAGAGATCCACATTGACTTTAAATATAATAATGGTGCATTCGTCTTCGATCATGTTTCCCTACAGTTGCTTGCTGGCTTCATCACTTGCTTTCATGGTTAGGAATTAATGGAAGATCCCCTCCGTAAATGTCAGGGATCTGGCTCTGATCAATTTCTTCAAGGAGAGTTGATTTCAGCTTACTGTTATCCACAAATACTATCTGTGAAGAGAAGCAGGATTACAATGCATTGGCAATCCACAGACAGATAAATTATTCAACTGATCAATTTTTGGTAATAGGAATACAAGATGAATGCACATACTTTACCTTCTTCCTAGTGTTTTTGTCTATAACAGGATAAACCATCTTCCACACTGCCATAAAAATGTAGGGAGCATGCACAAGGAATTACCTTTGTAAGCCTTTCTGGGTAATATTCCTGCACTCGAGAAGTTTCAGGCAGGCTATTCAAATACCATTATAATCAGCTATAGAAAAATGGAGCTCAATACCTGCAAAATGGATAAACCTCCAAGGTATCCATGGATATCTCTGTTTACATATCCCCAACCCTCAAGGGTCTCCAATGACAACAACTTTCTCTTGTCCTGGTGGCATCCTGATACGTCAATGTCGAATATCAGAATATGTTACAGCTAAGGTGCTGCACTGATTTGCAGTTTTCAATATTTTTCGAAGACAGAGATGGCTGGGAGGCGAGGAATTACCTTGAGCATATTTTGTCAAAACAATAGACTACGAAACCTATATGCACAAGCAATAGTAAAACTGTCTCAGTTGAAAGATAAATGAAGACACAAAAAAAATCATAGGAACTGTTGCAAGTTGTCAGATGATTAAAGGCTTGGATGGTAACTGTACATGCGCTTGAATTCTTCTAGACCTCCTTTGCTTTGAAAATGCCTAGCTCCAAGGATAACTGTTATAGGGCGTCCTTTTTTATCTGATCCTTGCAGAAACATCTTGTTCTGTGCAACTTCATTTGGCGTCTCCAACAGAGAAATTGAACCATGTGGAACAAATTCCCTTCTCCATTTCAGGTACCTGAGGAGCATGGAAGAACCCTTTCATATATCTAAACCACGAGCACGCAGAGATCGTCAGGTCATCTACTTCCTGTACCTCGATTTTAAACAAGAAATTCCAAGATCATTGTCAATTGAATCAAGAAATCCACTCTGAAAAAAATCAAACATATTATATATATACTACGTTCCCGCCAGCTGTCACAGATTATGACAATAACAGGGAGTTCGATTGTTGCTTTTGTTAGTTCCACTCTGGAGAAATTTGGAATATCATGGCTCATTTATAATCTCACAGAGCAGGAAGTGTGCAGGCGTCTTGATTCAGTAATATTTATTTGGTTTAAGTGAAATGACCGTCCTCGATCAATTTTTCTACAAAGAATGTTGGCTTGAGATCAGTGATCTTTGATCACTAACCTCTGAACTATCATCAGCCATCAGCTGTAAATGGTCAAGGCCAGATTAACTGAAAAACATGTTTAGAAAGAGGTTAAAGGGACTCAAGTTTCCAGTTAACAATCTTGTTCTGGAACCGATGGCACTGTTGTGTATCCACTATCTATCACTATGCAGTCATGTAGTAGCTACAATATTGTTGATACAAGAGCATCCCAAGAACAGAAGTCAAAGAGCCAATTAATTTAGTTTTTATCTTTTCTTAAAACTTGTGTGTTGGAAGTTTAAACACATTTTTCTAGAATATGAATTCAGATCATACACAATTTTCATAATTCCTCTTCATGTATGTATGTGAAGGGACATTTGTATCTAGAGTATTTAATATGTTCATGTATTTAGAGGTACATTGTATCATGAGATACATTGGATGAGTATGTGGGTCATTATTGTCTAGTCTAGAAAGTCTAAATTCGAGTCCTATAAATACCCATGTAACCAAGGCATTGGAGAGCAAGTTTTTCATGATTTGATTGAAAGTTTAGCCTTTGGCTTTTGAGAAGAAGGATTTCTTCTTGTTTAACTCTGTATTCCTTTGGTGGATCTCCATTGGGTGGTGAGTTGTGTTATCTTTGAGTATTCACTTGTGTTTCCCTTTTTTTTCTTTCATTCCCCGACATCAATTGCTAACTGGAAACTTGAATCCCTTTAACATTTCGTCGTTAGGTTGGTTGTGGGGGCTTTTTTAAATCCCTATTCATTAGAGTAGAAGATATAATAAATGATCTACAATGTAAGTGTTGGTAGAAATCGCAAGTGTACAAATCGTAACAAGCAATAAAGTGATGAGTAGAGTATCGTCCCACAAGGATTTGCAAAAATTATCAATAAGTACCAAAACTATTAAATCCCTATCAATTTGATGATTCAATTATAAAGGTTTACAAGACTAAAAATAATTAAAACAAACAGGCAAAAATTAAATGGTGTTGAAATCAAGTTTAACGGATCCTAAGATGTAGTGACTTGAAATTTTTAAAAGGTGGGGAGATTGTAGTGTTTTGAATTTTTTTAAAAGGAAAATACATGTATGCCCTTAGTGGCTTAGAATTAGGTTAGGGGTGTTGTAATAATTGTACAAGCTAGTAAATATAAATAGAAAAGAAAAGAAAAGGAAAAAAGAAAGAAAGAAAGAAGTAATCTGAAAATTTGAGAGAGAGAATCGGGAAGAGAGAAAGAAAGAAGAAGAAGAAGAAGAAGAAGAAGAGAAAAGAGGGAAAGAGAAGAGGAAAAGAAGGAGAAATAGTTGTTAAGGTAATGTGTGTGTTTTATTATGTATTAGCTATGATTTTTGCTTGTATGGGTTGTTAGGGTTTGAAAATTTTATTTGGGTTTGATTGATGAATTAAGAGAGATGTTAAGGGTTGAATGTGTAGGGTAATAGTTTAATTAGTTTGATTGTAGATGATTTTGAAGTTTTGAGATGTTTGGTTTAAGAAAATATTGAGAAAAATGGTAAATAATGTTGATAAATTTCGAAAATCCCTTGCTGGAATTCTGGGCAGAGGTTGAAGATGATGAAATGTCATTTTGGTCCTTTTTGTGAAAATTACAGTTTGGTCCCCGAAATTTGAAAAATTACAGTTTGGTCCCTGGAATGAAATTCGAGATTCTGGACAGAATTGAGGATGAATTATGGATGAAATTTCAGTATAGTTGTGAATTTAAGAGGAGTTCAATTTAGTCCTTCAATTTGGTAAAATTACGATTTGGCCCTAAAAAAATGAGAAAAATTCAGAATGGTCCCTAGGTGAAATAATAGCATTTAAGATTGGTTTGATGGATAATTGAAGTTCATTTGATGGATTATTATCAATTTTATGAGTTAGGTATTTGGAATTAGATTTTGGAAGAAACCTTTGATTTAGGTTTTACGAAGAAATGGATAGTTGATTCAAAAACACATAGGATTATGATTTGAACTCTTAGATATGTTATTAAAGGTATTTTAATTCCTTTGAGTCATTTTGAGTATATCTTCTTTTATATATATTCAGATAATCCCGATATTCAACTCGCGGGACATCAGTAGGATTTCGTCAACACTCTGCTTCTGAACCTTGTTTGCTCTTAAGTCAGGTGAGTGGATAATATTTAATATGCATGAGAAATAATATAAATATTTGAATTTGCTAGTATGAATTGGATTATGCTTTTTGATAATATATACCTTGATTATATTCTTGATACGATAAAGCATAATCATTTGTTGAATATATGTTCTTGATATGAGCCCATATCTGTTTGTGAATTGATAGCTCCTCATTTGATTGATATCATGAGTTGAGCCTTGAGATATGAATATGTTTGTTTGAATATAAGATATACCTATGGTATGCCGGTCAGAATACCCATGCTAACAGGGTAGTGTTAGCCTTTGTGCACATCGTATCTGAAACCCTAGTTGGTCGGGGGAGTCACCAACCTGTGTGGACTGATCATCCCACAGTACGGAGCCTCATGCTCACTGCATTCTGATTTTCTGACGAGCTTTACCCTATACATTCTTGTTATGACCTATTTGAGAACCTATCATATGTTTGTTATGACCTATTTGAGAAGCTTCTTGTAAGAACTTCGATCCGATTTGTTAATATACTTATCTTTGTTGTATTATCTCGTATGTGTATATTGGATATTATCTACTCACTGAGTTGTTGAACTCACCCCCTCATTATTCATTATTTTCAGGGTCGTAGCTTGCTAGCAGGTCATTTTGTCCAACTCTTGGAACCTGCTATTTTGGTTGTATTTGATATTTTGTTCGTATGTCTAGTTAGTGCTCCACAATTGTAATTGTATATAAGCAACTCTTGTACTAAGACAATTGAATTATGTTATAAAGTACTTTGATATTTCCGCTGCGTTGAACTCTGAAAGTTAAATGATGAGTTTGTGTGTAAGTTTGGGTTCGCATAGGTGTGGAACCCTGGAGGGGGACCATGCCTATGTGCCGGTCACGGATCCGGGAATCGGGTCGTGACAGAGATGGTATCAGAGCCTGGTTATATATAAAATGAATAAAAGTAAGAGAGTGAGTGACAAAACATAATGACATAGCTTTCAATTCATGAAATAATAGTAAAGTTAGGATTCGTATTGTGGAGCATTAGGATCCGTTTTGTCTTGTTTGTTATCCTTGAAATTCTGAATTCTCATCAAGCATATCTTCTTGATTCCTTATGTCTTCTATAGATATGTTTTCCGAGAATTATTTGATAATTATTGTGCTATTGTTTCGACATGACAAAAATGTTCGTCCTTATATGATATGTCGAGGAATAGACATATAGCTAATACTATTGGAGTACATGACGATCAAAAAGATGTTCGTATTGTGTAGTTAAGAAATGCAAGGTATATTCCTTATAGGAGGGGTGATGTATTCGCACTTGAATATATTCTTTTTGTTTGCACTTTTGAATCAAAAGTCTTGTTTGATACGGGTGCAACCCTTTTGTTTATGTCCTTATATATTGCCATGAGGTTAGAAAGACAACTAACTCTGTTAGGATTTCTCATTTCTGTTTATATTTCCGTGGATGAAGAATTAATATTAGTGAAGTATGTGTATCCAAATTGTGATGAAGAAATTGGAGATAAGATCCTTATGGGAGACTTGAATGTTTTAGATATGATTGATGTTGATGTGATTTCAGGAATTAATATTAGTGAAGTAGGTGTATCAAAATTATGAGATAGAAATTGGAGATAAGATCCTTATGGGAGACTTGAATGTTTTACATATGATTGATTTTGATGTGATTTTGGGAATGGATTGGTTGTCAAAGCATAGGGCTTTAGTAAATTGTTGGGGTAAGGAGGTAAGGAGGTAGTATTTGAATTAGATGGAGAAACAGGGTTAGTGTTTCGAGGAGATAAGATTGTGTCTTCATCAATTATGTTGTCGACTATCACGAGGAGAATGGCACGAAAAGGGGTACAATGTTACCTAGCACACATAGTGGATGTAGATAAGGAAATTCCCCAATTTGACCAAGTTCCTATAGCTAAGGAGTTCATTGATGTAATTCCTGATGAGTTACCTGGATTGCCACCGTATAGGAAGATTGATTTTTCTATTGATTTGGTTCTGGGTACCGAACCAATATCAATGGCACCATATAGAATGGCACCAGCAGAATTGAGAGAGATAAAGGAACAATTGCAGGATTTATTAGATAAGAAATTTATACGGCCAAGTGTATCTCCTTGGGGAGCCCTAATGTTGTTTGTGAAGAAGAAACATGGGTCATTCAGATTATGTATAGATTATAGACAACTAAATTGAGTGACAGTTCGAGATAGATACCCACTCCCTTGTATAGATGATTTGTTTGATCAGTTGCAGGGAGCTCAATTCTTTTCTAAGATCGATCTTCGATCTGGGTATCATCAGTTGAGGATAAGGAAGGAAGACATTCCAAAAACCGTCTTTAGAACTCGGTATGGTCACTATGATTTCTTGGTGATGTCTTTTGGATTAACGAATGCACTAGAAGCTTTTATGGACTTGATGAACAAAGTGTTTAAACAGTTTATTAATCAATTTGTGATAGTTTTTATTGATGATATTTTGGTTTATTCAAAGTCTACTATTCAGATATTGGAGGATATGTTGAGAGCCTGTGTGTTATGGATTTTGGGGTTGGTTGGAGTAAGTTCCTATCATTAGTGGAATTTGCTTACAACAACAGTTATCAGGCTAGCATAGAGATGGCACCTTGGCTTTGTACGGACAAAAATGTAGACCACCAGTTTGTTGGTTTGAGGTTGGTGAGAAAAGGCTAATGGGACCTGAGTTGATTCAAATTACCTCAGAGAAGATAGAGGTGATCAGAAAGAGGCTTCAGACAGCTCAAAGTAGGTAGAATGGTTACGCGGATAAAAGGAGGCGTGACTTAGAGTTTTCAGTGGGAGATTGTGTGTTCTTAAAGGTCTCACCGACCAAAGGAGTATTCAGGTTTGGAAAAAAAAAGGCAAGCTAAGTCCTCGATTTATTGGGCCTTATGAGATTTTGGAGAGAATTGGAGCAGTTGCTTATAGGTTGGCCTTACTGCCAAATTTGTCGGCTATACATCCTGTATTTCATGTTTCTATGCTACGGAAGTATATGCCGGATCCATCTCGTGTGTTAGGAGTGCATCTAGTTGAGTTAAGAGATGATGTGACTTATGAGGTGCAACCAGAAACTATAGTGGACCGACAAGTGAGAAAGCTAAGGTCGAAGGATATAGCTTTGGTGAAAGTGAAGTGGAAAGGTCATTCAATTGAAGAAGCAACATGGGAACTTGAGGATAAGATGCGTGAGGAATATCCTCATCTTTTTGATAATCTCGGTACGTATTCAAACATTTATTTAGTTTCGAGGACGAAACTTTTATAAGGTGGGGAGATTGTAGTGACTTGAAATTTTTAAAAGGAAAATACATGTATGCCCTTAGTGGCTTAGAATTAGGTTAGGGGTGTTGTAGTAATTGTACAAGCTAGTAAATATAAATAGAAAAGAAAAGAAAAGGAAAAAAGAAAGAAAGAAAGAAGTAATCTGAAAATTTGAGAGAGAGAATCGGGAAGAGAGAAAGAAAGAAGAAGAAGAAGAAGAAGAAGAAGAAGAGAAAAGAGGGAAAGAGAAGAGGAAAAGAAGGAGAAATAGTTGTTAAGGTAATGTGTGTGTTTTATTATGTATTAGCTATGATTTTTGCTTGTATGGGTTGTTAGGGTTTGAGAATTTTATTTGGGTTTGATTGATGAATTAAGAGAGATGTTAAGGGTTGAATGTGTAGGGTAATAGTTTAATTAGTTTGATTGTAGATGATTTTGAAGTTTTGAGATGTTTGGTTTAAGAAAATATTGAGAAAAATGGTAAATAATGTTGATAAATTTCGAAAATCCCTTGCTGGAATTCTGGGCAGAGGTTGAAGATGATGAAATGTCATTTTGGTCCTTTTTGTGAAAATTACAGTTTGGTCCCCGAAATTTGAAAAATTACAGTTTGGTCCCTGGAATGAAATTCGAGATTCTGGACAGAATTGAGGATGAATTATGGATGAAATTTCAGTATAGTTGTGAATTTAAGAGGAGTTCAATTTAGTCCTTCAATTTGGTAAAATTACGATTTGGCCCTAAAAAAATGAGAAAAATTCAGAATGGTCCCTAGGTGAAATAATAGCATTTAAGATTGGTTTGATGGATAATTGAAGTTCATTTGATGGATTATTATCAATTTTATGAGTTAGGTATTTGGAATTAGATTTTGGAAGAAACCTTTGATTTAGGTTTTACGAAGAAATGGATAGTTGATTCAAAAACACATAGGATTATGATTTGAACTCTTAGATATGTTATTAAAGGTATTTTAATTCCTTTGAGTCATTTTGAGTATATCTTCTTTTATATATATTCAGATAATCCCGATATTCAACTCGCGGGACATCAGTAGGATTTCGTCAACACTCTGCTTCTGAACCTTGTTTGCTCTTAAGTCAGGTGAGTGGATAATATTTAATATGCATGAGAAATAATATAAATATTTGAATTTGCTAGTATGAATTGGATTATGCTTTTTGATAATATATACCTTGATTATATTCTTGATACGATAAAGCATAATCATTTGTTGAATATATGTTCTTGATATGAGCCCATATCTGTTTGTGAATTGATAGCTCCTCATTTGATTGATATCATGAGTTGAGCCTTGAGATATGAATATGTTTGTTTGAATATAAGATATACCTATGGTATGCCGGTCAGAATACCCATGCTAACAGGGTAGTGTTAGCCTTTGTGCACATCGTATCTGAAACCCTAGTTGGTCGGGGGAGTCACCAACCTGTGTGGACTGATCATCCCATAGTACGGAGCCTCATGCTCACTGCATTCTGATTTTCTGACGAGCTTTACCCTATACATTCTTGTTATGACCTATTTGAGAACCTATCATATGTTTGTTATGACCTATTTGAGAAGCTTCTTGTAAGAACTTCGATCCGATTTGTTAATATACTTATCTTTGTTGTATTATCTCGTATGTGTATATTGGATATTATCTACTCACTGAGTTGTTGAACTCACCCCCTCATTATTCATTATTTTCAGGGTCGTAGCTTGCTAGCAGGTCATTTTGTCCAACTCTTGGAACCTGCTATTTTGGTTGTATTTGATATTTTGTTCGTATGTCTAGTTAGTGCTCCACAATTGTAATTGTATATAAGCAACTCTTGTACTAAGACAATTGAATTATGTTATAAAGTACTTTGATATTTCCGCTGCGTTGAACTCTGAAAGTTAAATGATGAGTTTGTGTGTAAGTTTGGGTTCGCATAGGTGTGGAACCCTGGAGGGGGACCATGCCTATGTGCCGGTCACGGATCCGGGAATCGGGTCGTGACATAAGATTTTTGATTTCACCGTAACTAATCTTATGTAAATTTTCTCAATTGAATTAATCCTCTCAAAATTTCTTTCTTATTGTTGATAATCAGGTTTTACTAATTTAATCACTAATCTCTCTCGAGCATCAATGAATTATTTTAACAAGCAAACTTCCTACCTCTCGGTAAAAATTCTAAAACTCGTCAAAATACATTAAGAATGATAAAACCTTGCATGATTACACAAGTTCCATAGATATCTCTATCCTATAGATTTCTTATGATATTTTAAACAATGGCTGAAACAATTATCAGTAAGCTTATACCTCAAAGGTAAAGAACACATGAAACGGAGTTGTATAACTCCCGTTATACCTCAAAAACCAATCAGTGCTTAGGTTTGTCTAGGCAGACCAACCAGTGTTTGAATTCTAAGCTCATCCCATTGTTTGATCCTTCATATGATCTCAATGTCAACATATTCTAGTAGTCAAATACCTGAAAGTACATTGAATTTTCAAGAAGTGAATAATTCTCAAAGATACTTAAAACTCTAGATAATTTGCTAAAAATCCAACGCAATTCTCTAAAATAGAGCAATGATAACTTAAAATATGTATGGAATATATTCCATTATCAGTAAGCTGACCTACAATAGACTAGCAGGAAATCTTAAAGGAAGGACTCCTTCTTGTATCTAGATGATGAGAAGAACAAATTAAAGCAACGTTCACAAAACATTGCAGCTTCCAGTACTGTTATCACCATCAAAAATGGTGAAAGACTGCAAAGCTCAAAAAATCTGCGACAGTAACTTAATTTGAGGAAGCTTGGCCTGATAAATATATAAGATGGTCATCGCCAACTTGCTCTGCACATAAATAAGAAATACGAGCCATAAACCTACGCTCCGCCGATGGAATTAAATTTTTTTATCTAGTTTTAACATATATAATTTCTTATTTTGTATTTTGGTTTTTATTCTTTTATTTTTTGGTTTAGTTTCAATCCCTTGATTTTTTCGGTCCTTCTGAGATAATTTTTAATTTTTATTTGTATTAAATGCAGTTTGCGTTAAAAAAACATAGTAAGTTTAGCTTTGGTGATGTAAAATGAGAGTGAAACTCTCTCTTATGCATGTATACAAAGATTATTTTGTATTTGTATATTATAAAAAACATGTGCAATATTTTCAATAGTAACGGATTTAACAGTTGATTTTTGTCTTTCTAGAGGGTAAGTTGACCCTGAAATCCCGGTTATAAAAAAAAAAGGACAGCCTGGTTATAAAAAAAAGTAAAAGGGAAAAAAACCCAAAAAAAAACATGTATAAGTGGGGGGGGAAAGAGAAACAAATGTAAGAAAAAAAGTGGATCCAAGGATTAGTCGTGGTGCGCATAAGCTGGCCCGGACACCCCGATCATCAAAAAAAGAAAAAAAACAAAGCATAAGCGGGAACACTGTAGCAATAAAAAAAAGTGGGTCCGGTGATTAGTCGTGGTGCGCGTAAACTGGCCCGGATACCCCAATTATCAAAAAAATGTATAAGTGGGGAAAAAAACTAGAAAAAATGTAAAAAGTGGTTTCGGGGATTAGTCATGGTGCGCGTAAGCTAGCCCGAACACCCTGGTTATAAAAAAAAATATATACGTGGGGCAAAAAATCATGGTGCGCATAAGCTAACCCAGACACTCCGGTTATTAAAACAAAAAAAAAAAGTGTATAAGTGGAAAAAAAAAAAACAGGAAAAAAATGTTTAAAAAATGGGTCCAGAGATTAGTCATGGTGTGCGTAAGCTGGCCCGGACACCCTGGTTATAAAATAAAAGATAAAAAAGAACAACCCGGTTATAAAAAAAAAATTGCAAGGGAAAGCACTTTAGCAATCTATAGTGTTCTGTGAGGAAAGCTAAAGTGCTTTCCCCACACCATTTATATTGATTAGTCGTGGTGGGTGTAAGCTGTCCCGGACACCCCGGTTATAAAAAAAATGTATAAGTGGGAAACAAAACTGGAAAAAAAATATAAAGAAAAAGTGGGTCAGGGAAATAGTCGTGGTGCGCGTAAGCTAGCCCGAACACCCCAGTTATAAAAAACAAAAAAATTGTATACGTGGGTAAAAAAATCATGGTGCGCGTAAGCTAGCCTGGACATTCCAGTTATCCAAAAAAACCCAAAAAAAATATATAAGTAGTAAAAAAAGCAATAAAAAAATATAAAAAAAAAGTGGGTTCAAAGATTAGTCGTGGTGCGTGTAAGCTGACTCGGATAACCCGGTTAAAAAAGAAATAGTCCGGTTATAAAAAAAAATGCAAGGGAAAGCACTGTAGAAATCTACAGTGTTCTGTGAGGAAAGCTACAATGCTTTCCCCACACCATTTAAATATATTAACTAGCCAATGCCCCCGCGCCACGTCACGGGAGACACCATATTTTTTTCAACACAAAAAAATTAAGTATGCAAGATTTTTTTATTATAATATAAATTTAGGTAAAATTATCAATCTTTGCAGAATTCCTGTTAAGATAAAAAAGTAAAACATTTTTACAAAAAAAGCAATAAAAAATAATCACTAAAATTATCATTATTATGGCGCAAACAATAAAATCATGAAATCATCTTATCCGAAAAAGAAAAACAAAACAGAAAACACAAAAAAAAGAACAAAGGGAAAAAGGGAGCAATATTAATTTGAAAGTGATCACCAACATACATTAAAACTTCAGGACTGGACCAAAAAAAATCCCTAATAAAAAATAAAACGAAAAAAATTAAACACAAAAATTAAAAACATAGATGCATCAATACGGATAAAAAAGAACAAAGAGAAAAAAGGAGTAATATTAATTTGAAAGTGATCACCAACATGCATTAAAATTTCAGGATTGAACCAAATAAAAATAAATCCCTAATAAAAAAGAAAACAAAAAAATTTAAAAATAAAAATTAAAAGCATAGATGCATAAATACGGATAAAAAATAAACATTGTTCAAGAAAGACAGAAAAAACCAAAGAAATTAATAGCAAATAAAAAATTCAAACAATAAGGACTGAAATGAAAAATATATAAGCAATTCCAATCGAACGACAAAATTGAAACAAATAAAAACATTGGGACCGAAACAAATAAATATATTTAAAAAAAAATGCATAGTAATTTGTTAAAAAAATTAAAAGAATAAGGATTGAAATGAAAAGTAGCATACATAACTAATTTCAATTAGAGAACACAATCAAAACAAATTAAAATAAACTATATAATTAATTTCAATTGAAGGACAAAATTGAAATAAATAAAACATTGGGACCAAAATAAATAAAGATATTTAAAAAAAAATTGTTGTGTAATGTTTTTACAAAATTAAAAGAATAAGGATCGAAATGAAATATAGAATATATGACAAATTTCAATTGGAGGGCCTAATCAGAAGAAATTAAAACTTATATACCAAAATATTTAAAATAACCAAAAGCAAACCGAAAATGAAAAGAATAAGGACTAAATTGAAACCCAATATATATAATTAGTTTCAATTGAATGACACAATTACAACAAATCAAAAACTATATTGAAAAAAACAGTAATGAAAGCGAAATCCAAAGCCTAGGGACCAAAATAAAACTTTCGCAAACCATAAGGACCGAATCGTATTTCTGGGCGGTAGGAGAGAGAAAAGGGAGAAAAAACTTAAACTCATCCATCAGAGCTTCACTGCCACCATAACCAGACACACGCTGCACCGGGAGGAAGAGGACATGTCGGTGCACCATGTGAGACGATGAAAGGCTATTTTTTACCACTATAATGAGGCGCAAGCGCCTCTCGAATGGCGCGTGCGTCGGAAACACTGCAGACGCGTCCGTACGATGCGCCTATAGTGTCTCTGAGAAATAATAATAAAATAATACACAATTACCTGTACACTCCTGGACCTATCGATAACTATGAAATACCCCCAAGTTCGGCTCTTATTTTTTGTCATTTTCGGGGGCTAATTTTGTAGTTTTACTGTGCAAAAAAATCGGAAATATCATTCCTGTCTCTTGGAAATTTCTAAACTACCCCCAGTCCGGGAATCTTTTTTTTTCGTTTTGGGGGTTATTTTCGTCATTTTACTGTGCAACAAATCCAAAAATATCATCCATGTTTCTTGGAAAATTCGAAAATACTCCTAGTCCCAGGGGTTAAAATTCTTCGATCCTGGGGCAAAATGGTCATTTCATTGTAACAATCCACTGTGAACTGTGTCTAGGTGAACAATGATGAAATCGACAGTAAAACTACAACACCATTTATATTTTAGTTAATTAGAAAAAAATCTAAAAATAGCAAAAACGGCAGACTAGCTAGGAAGAATAACAAGAAACATCAACAAATGCCAATAAAAATGACACAAAAAGAAGCAAGAGTGAGTAAAACGACCACCTTAGAAGAGGGATCCTGTCTTTCAACAATTGCTCTCACTTGAATTCCATCCAATTGTTTTTCATGTTATCTTGTTGCTCACTCCTAGTTTCTTTATCCTCGGTTGTTTCTTTGGACTCCATAATATTTTGGCAGTTCATGGACATAATGTTCAATCCACTAGCTAGTCTTCTCTTTTATGCCTTACTGAAACCCTCTTTAGCTCTCACGAGTTGATTGGCCCGCTTCGCTGGGCATTTTTATCTATGTAGAAAATTAATTGATTTTATAAATATTGTATTTTATTATTTTAATATATAAGTAGTATATTGTAATCGATAAAATCTGTTACAAATAGTTTTTTTCAACCAAAATGTGATTGAATATTGGTATTGCTAAAAAAATTTTGATAAAATTTGTTAGAAAATTTGCTAAGAAGGGGAAATGATTTATTAGCAATTTGTTGTCACGGATACTCTGGTTAAAAAAACAAAACAACAAAAGAAACCCGGTTAAAAAAGAACAACTGAGTTGGACAGTAAAAAATAAAAAATACATGTGAAAAACAAAGGGTCTAAAATTTATATTAGAAACAAAATGACTATTGTTATTATTATAAAAACAATTAAAATTATCAAATTATCCCGAAAGAAAAAAACACTCAAAAACATTAACAAAAGAGTAAGCAAGAAAAAGAATATATTATTATTATTATTATTATCATTATTAATCTTATTATTATTATTATTATTATTATTATTATTATTATTATTATTATTATTATTATTGTGTTAATGATGAATAAAGAACAAAAATAAATAAAAGAAAAAAAAATCATACTAACTTTTTTATAAAAAAAAAACATAATTATTAGGGGAAAAAATTCATCTAACTTGAAAATAATAACAATAAAACCAATAAAAAAATAAAAGCAAGAGCACATAAAAAAGAATATAATAGATGATAAAACAAAACAAAAAATTATTAGCTAAAAAAATCATTTAATTTGAAAATTTCAAAAAATATATGTTCTACGTTGTGGGCTGAGTAAACAATTTTTATAGGATTTGCTGGATGCAAATAAAAATATAATTTTTATTTATGCGAAATTTAATATAATAAAATAGCTCAACACCCCCTAGCATAACAATAGCAAAATAAAAGTTTGAAAATCTAAAATTATAATTGCACGGAGGATAATTCTAGTCATGGTACGCATAAACTATCATTGATACCCTAGTTTTAAAAAATAATAAGAATAAGAATAAGAATAATAAGAATAATAAAAAAAGGAAAAGCAACTTTTGCAGACAGATATTTTTAAAATCAGCATTGTAGAAGGAAAAAATAAAAACACGGTAGGTTAAAAAAATAAGAATAATAAGAATAATAATAAAAAGAAAAAGTATTTCAGAAAAAAAGAAAAGAAAAAGTATTTCAGAGCGATAAATAGGATCAAACCTTATTCCATGGTATTTACCTCTTTCTTATTCTTAAGCAAGTCTCCGAGAGGGCTTAAAAAGAAAAAGTATTTCGGAAAAAAAATGATAGAAAAAGCATTGAAGAAAAAAAAAAAAAAACACAAATTCAAAGAAAAAGTATTTCGGAAAAAAAAGGATCGAAAAAGCATTGAAGAGAAAAAAAAAAAAAAAAACACAAATTCAAAGAAAAAGTATTTCGGAAAAAAAAGGATAGAAAAAGCATTGAAAAAAAAAAAAAAAAAACACACAAATTCAGATTTGTTGGCTGGGGGTTCGAACTCCTGCGCGCTGGATTCCAGCGCGCAGGCGAGCCGCTCAGCCACTTGTATTCTTCAGTCATGTCCACCATAAAAATTATAAAAGGTATTTCAGTGAGAAAAAAAACAGATGCACATACACCCGCGAAGCAAAAGTGAAAAATGGTCAGTCCACAGTGCACATGAGTGTGCGTGCACAGTGGACTGGCCGAGCTGTTTTAGCTATGTTAGTAATTTGTGCTTAATTAATGGTATGAACAGATTTATAAGAGGAAGAAGTGTTGGGAGTATAGATGAAGATTTGTTTTTCATCTAATAGCTTCCAATATCTTTTTAGATAGATTTAGAGTTGTTTAAGGTTCATGTAAACATTACTTGAAGATAAATTTTTTTTTACTTTAAATATTTGTTCCAAGACTATATTGTTGCAAATCACAAGCCTTATAAATATTCAGTCTCTAACAATAATTTACATAAACTACTAGCGAAAAATTTATTAAACACTTTTAGAATAGAGACTGTTATACCTTATAATACTAACTCTTTTCTTTTACATTTTAGGTGTTTATGTATTTTACTCCACTCACCCTTCACATCACAAGAAATAAAAGACATAGCATTCTATCTATAAAAAAATCCTAAAAACTTTATAAATGATAAAATATCTATTTGCCTCTTAAATAATATCACATATATTATTTTAGGCTAATTTTAAAAATTAATTCAATCAAGTCTTTAGTTTATTTTTCTATGTCTAAAATTGTAATTTCCTATATAAATTACATTATAATCCTCAATTACAATTTACTTAGTCATTAAATCATTTTTTAAAATATACTTAATGATAAAATCAATCAATCTATTTTATTCTAAATAAAATAGTTGAATCAACATAAAATTAAAATCTAACATAGTTGAAAATTTAAGATAATAATTCTATAAAAATATACATTTTTAGTATCATTAAACTCTCATTGAAAGAAAGAACACAATGGAATACTTATTTAGCTCTCTATATTCCTTCTCGAGAGATTCGAATTTAAATTGGCAGAAAAAAATTCTCTTCTCTCATAACCAATTATGATAATAATAAAATAAATGTTATTCTTCAACAAATGAACACACATATAAATAACGAACATAAATGTTTTTCTGATTATGAATTTAACGATTTGCATGCTCTTATTTATTTTCATTCACTTAAATAATTGTGACCACAACATAACAAAATCTATTTTTCTTATTCAGATCTTTTTATTTGATGGATATGATGACTTTTGCAGGTTAATATGATAACTATTAGGATTGAGAGAGTTTGAGAATTGAAAGAAGAATTAGTTTAGAGAAGGGAAGAGGGAGAAGAGAGAAAGAGAGGGAAACTGAAATTTAGAATTACATTGTATTGAATTCTGTTTTGCATACCTTTGTTGTGTGTGCACTTCTCTATTTATACACATTACACTATTCTAGACTATTCTTCTTATATACTCTAACATCCCCCCTCAATCTCATGCTTTGATAAACCAAGCATGAGATTGCAACAATGAAAATGAAATACAAGAGTACTTAATTCTTTTGACAAACAGTATGTAAACGAGAGAAGAGAAGGAATTTCATTGGTCTATTTCTTGACCAGAATTTTAT
The DNA here is from genome assembly GCA_009078335.1 of Salix brachista. NCBI lineage: Eukaryota > Viridiplantae > Streptophyta > Magnoliopsida > Malpighiales > Salicaceae > Salix > Salix brachista. The sequence continues at coordinate 16,324,018 of CM018586.1, forward strand.
TTGTCTCTGTAAGACTTTGAGAAGAGAGGGATGAGAAAAAAAAGAAATGGGAGGTAAGAGAGATGATAGAATGGGTTTGAATTTCATTTATCTACTTCAGTTTTTCTGAAGGATTTCATTTGGCTTCTTCAGCTTTTCTGAAGTTTTTCTTCAGTTTTTCTGAAGTTTTTGCCGATGAATTTCTTAATCTGTGTAAGAATTCATGTTCTTCTTCTTCTTCTTCATTGGATTAAGTTTTTCTTAATCTTTTTTTTTTTCTCGTTTTTTTTTTTTTTTGCAGAACGGTGGAAGGTTAGGCATAAAACGGCACACCACAACATAAACGACACAGCACACACAAAACAGCACACAAAGCACACACAAAACGGCATCACACAACACCCAAACATAAAATCTAGGTTTTCAACAAATCTTCTCTCAGCCACGCCGCAGCCTCATCTCTTCTCTGCCGAATCGATTCACTTCATTTTGCCAGCCATTCTTTGATCTCAGCTTTAGGTGAAGTTCAAGGGAAAATCATGCCGGACGTGCAAGCTCTTGTTAATGATTTTCTTATCAAGCTTAAGAAACGTAAGATTGAGGGACCGCAGTCACCAGCGATGGCTACAAAAATCACGGCAACCATCAGTACCAGGGTGATCTTCTTGCTGTCCATGATCTCCGTCTTCCTCTTGATCTTTGAGACTCTGACTAATTTTCTTCTCGATTTTCCGTCGACGCCTCAGCCTTTTTTTGTAGATTTTTTTTTTGACTGAAATTGCTTAGCATATAATGAAGATTCACCTGCCGCCGGGATCTAACCTTCCTTGGGCTCTGTCTTTGTCGCAGCCATCGTGTCTCTCTGCTTTGGATATGGACTCAGATTTGTGGACTACTGGTAGATGTTCAGCTACAGCTGGTGGAGCGAGAAGAAATGGAACTCATCAATGGCGGACTGGCCTCACTTGTGGACTACTGGTAGATGCTCTGTCGTATCCAGGTCACGAGTGCAGAGCCTCCTCTCTCAGAAACCAAACAAATCTGCGTCTGCTTATTGTTGTGGTTGATGATTTTGAGATTGCCAAGAGAACTACTCTCCTTTTCAGTAGAGAGAACGACTTCTTCGAGCTTGATGATTGGAACAACCTGAGACCAATCTGAAATAGGAAACCGATCCAGGTTTTTTTTTTTTTTTTTTAACTGAACTTTGAGAATTTGAAATGTCTTACTGAGACTGGAGAGGAGAAGAAACAGATGTTGAAGAAAATGCAAGATTAGTTGTTGAAAATTTCAGCGTAAGAAATTGAAAACAAAGACAATGCAGAGAGTTAGAGTGAAATGAGAAACAGATGCTCTGCGAAAGGAAAAAAAAAATGAGAAACATCTATATTATTGGAGAAGCAGGTTTGCCAGCTCCATAATTTCTTAGAAGATAAGGAACAACATGAGAGATATTGTAAATGAGGAGCAGCAGCGGCATGGATGATCATCTTCATCATCAGCTGCAGATTTTTTTTTTCATTGGAGGATCAGATTGCGGAAGCTTGGATCAATTCAAGCATGAGCGTAAAAGCTCTGATACCATATTAGGATTGAGAGAGTTTGAGAATTGAAAGAAGAATTAGTTTAGAGAAGGGAAGAGGGAGAAGAGAGAAAGAGAGGGAAACTGAAATTTAGAATTACATTGTATTGAATTCTGTTTTGCATACCTTTGTTGTGTGTGCACTTCTCTATTTATACACATTACACTATTCTAGACTATTCTTCTTATATACTCTGACAATAACTTCATGTTGGATTGTGTCTAAAACTAATTTGGGTAGAAGTTGACCAATACAATAAAAACCTAAAAGTAATATCAATTTTAAAAAATATAATAGCATTATGGATTGTATTGAGTTAATTAAAATTACCTAGTTATCAATTTTAAATTCTATTTTTTAAATAAAAATCTATTATGGTCTCAAAAATCAACATGGGTTTTTATGGATTAAAAATTATTTTAAACCTATTTTAACTTAAAAACACACTTTTAGAACCTTTCACAAACTAAATAATCAGCTCAAAACACCAATAAATTGGTATAGGGAAAAATCAAATAGAAGTTTTTATTTTCAATCTTGATATGCCTTTTTCAACAATATAAAAGTTCAAAAATACCTTAATGATACTTTTCTCATCATAAAACACATTGATACTAAATTTGACTTTATTTTCCCTTAAATTCTACCCAACCTGCCACTTTCTCTTTTCTCTGTTATTTTCTAATGATTTTCTCTTAAACTTAGGAGCTGAAATGCAAATAAAACAAAAATTGGATCAAAATATAAAGTTTCAAATTAACAGGGCCAAATATTAAAATTAAAAAATTATGTAAAAATGTTTTTAATGAAAACAACACATGATGAATAGTTTTTTTATTAAAAGCTTGTAATTTTTCCCTGCAATCAAATCGGGTCCTCACATTTTCAATTTTTTGCAATCAATAATAATGAATTTTATTTTATTTTCAAAATCAAGCATAAACCCAGTATAAGGATATTGTTTTGACATCCTGATAACTTCATAAGAAATAAATCATTGATTTAAAATGTTATAAATGCAATGTACAAGGATTAAATTAAAAAAATAATGATAAATATAATATGTAGAGATAATTTTTCTTAAAAAAAATGACCAAAAGAAAAAATGTTTCAAGGACAAAAAAAATACTATTACAAAATACTTTTATTTTGAAGTGGACTCCTTATATAAAAAAACATTTATATAAACATGTTTTTTTTAATTAAAATAATTTTTTTTTAATTTATATAAACATGTTTTTTTTTAATTATTTTATAGTTAAAAACTCATCTTATAATAATTTTAACTAAATATATTTTTAAAAAAAAACTATAACCATAAAAATTATCACAATGCTGGACACACCTAGGCCAAATAGAGGTAACAAATAATATAAACTGTGCTGGAAGCGAATCAACCTAACTCGATGCTCAATATCATTTTTAACAATATCCAACCACAAGGTTATTTTTATAAACAATAAATTTAAAACGAGCCTTTTAGATTGTGTTTAGTTACTATTTCATAACACGAGAATGAAACATCAAGGCCGAGATGAAATAGAGAATTTATATATTATAATTGATTGATAAGAAACAAAATACAAAATAGTATAAGGTAATTGATTATAATAACAACCAAATAATGTCAATGTTTAGAACAATAAATAGAGTTTATTATCTTCATTTTATTTTATAATGAACATTAATTCTTTTATTTATTACAAGAAATATATTTCATTTATTAGGTAATTCAATTCAATTACAATTTACTTAGTCATTAAATCATTTTTATAAATATACTTGATAATAAAATCAATCTATCTATTTTATTCTAAATAAAATATTCAAATCAACATAAAATTAAAATCTGCTATATTTGAAAATTTAAGATAATAATTTTATAAGAATGTACATTTTTAGTATCATTAAACTCACATTCAATGAAATAACACAATGGAATACTTAATTAGCTCTCCATATTCCTTCTCGAGAATTTAAATTGGCTGAAAAAATGCTCATTTTTCAAGGACAAAAAAAATACTATTAAAAAACTAGAGTGATTTTCTCACTAGAGCCACAATAAATTTCTCAAGCCATTTAGTTATTTTGAATATAACTTAATTTAATTTTGATATACCTCATATGTGCATTTGGCAATAATACAATAGCAGCGCCACTACTTGGTAAATGCCTTTCCTTTATTTTTCTTCCTACTTAACAAACCAACAACAAAGAATAAAAATATCAAAAAACAGTTTAGAAATCTATTGTATTGTACTGTATTGTGTAGCTTCTATTTTTTTTTTATCATTTATAAATAAAAAATTATATGATTAGCAAAATAACATTTTCTTTTTGTAGTGGATTCCATATTTATGTGTTCCAAACTTTTATTTTGTAGAAATTAAAATAATATCCTTTTTATTTATATAAACATATTTATTTTATTTATTTTATAGTTAAAAACTCATCTTATAATAATTTTAACTAAATATATTTTAAAAAAAACTATAACCATGAAAATTATCACAACCGTAACAAATAATATAAATTGTGTTGGGAGTGAATTAGCCTAACTCGGTGCCCAATGTCATTCAACTCAGAGTTCTTTATTGTATGTGCTTCTCCTTGGCAGAATCTTGTATTTTTACTTTTCAAAAAAGAAAAGTAAATGAGACAGGATACGTAATCATTAGTATGGGATGATTTATATATATCCTTTTCCTAAGGTTGTTTTGTTTTATATTTTAAAAGTAATTTTCTAAAAACACAATTGGTGAAGTAATCATTAATATAGGTAAATGGCTTGCACACTTGTACTTAAGTATCAAATCAAATACAAAAATAAACTTAAGAAAATGAAATAGTAAAACAAATTTAATTTTAAAAATTATTTCAAATAAGATAAATAACAATAAAACAATAGAAAACAAATATGACTAATAAGAAAATTTGAGAATGAATTTTTTTTTAAAAAAAAATCTAATTTTATAAATTATCAAAAAAAAAAGGTAATCAAAAGAAAAGTAATCAACTATGAAGGAGAAAAAAATTAAAGGATTGCTTAAAATTTTTGGTTTTTTAGGTTTATAAATAAAGGAGAAGAGAGAGAGAAAATATGAAAATATCTTCATTATCAAATTAGAGGTCAATAAGATATTTGTGTCATCTAGGGAGGGTGTGTGAAAACAATTCGAAAGATGCCAATAAAGGGTTTTTTTTTACTGCATGTGTTGCCTGAACTCATCAGACATGTTGACTCGTTCAATGCATATTCTAAGCTGATTTTGGTTTTTATATTATATTATATTTATAAAAATAAAAAAATTGTCCTTTGACTAACATGATTTTAAATTAAAAAACAGAATAAAAATACAAAAAAATCCTTTGAACGCTAATTAATCTTTTTTATTTATTTTTAAGGGTGATTTGATTATTTAATTGTGTTTAAAAAGTAAAAAATAAAAAAGCATTAGATATAAATTAAATAAATTTTATTTTAAAGAGTACTTAAGTTATTTTATTGTGCTTTGAAAATATAAAAAAACCAAGTTATTCTTGATTAATCTAATAATAATCAATAAACCCTGAAAGAAAGAATATATTACCTCTAATAAGTAAAATTATTAATATATAAATCCAATGGACAATGAATTGTATCACAATTAACATTTGTTTTTCCTCTGTGGTTATCTTTTTCTTAATCATAACCTTTTGGGAGTTGAGTTCTCAAACATCATGCATTCTCAGAAACTCGGTCAAAAAATAAGACTCATCACTGTATTGATATTCAGTGTTCTTTCTTTAAAACAGAAACTGAACTTTATGTATGAAGAAAAGAAAATGACCCGATGAGCTTTCTCTAAACAAATATGGCCTAGGTTTTCAATGAACTCCGACGCCTATCTAGGATGTCCTTATCAATTGTTTCGATTTCCTATGTAGTGCAGGGTGTAATATTTTTTTAATTGAAAATATTTAGATTAGAGCATTAAATATTTTGGAAAACATAAATTTAATATTTTTTAAAATAAAAAATATGTAGGAGTATTTTTAACAACATGTTTAACGACAAAAACCAACATTCCCTGAATAATATTTTTAAAGAATAAGATTTGAGAAATCCAAAACTTTACTTAAAAATCAAAACATCTCTTTTTTTTATTATTAATATGAGTGTTTAGATTAATTTACTTACATTTAAATTAATTTCATGATAATTAAACCTATATAATACTCTAGTGGTTATATATTAAAAATCACATATTTTGAAGTCCCAAAGCACCTCTTCTTATCTTGTCCTCTAGTGGAGTTTTTAGGTTTTACTCAAAAATAATAAAGAATGTGCTTGCATGTGCTCACCTGTCATGTCATTCATGTAACTATTAATTTTTTTTTTGATAACCAGGGTATCCGGGCTAGCTTGCGCGCACCACAACTAAATTCCCGGACCCACTGAACATCCTGCAAGCCCAATGAGCAGGTAAGGCACCGCAGGAGTGATAGACATGTCTGGCAAAGCTTGAACCTGCGGTGCAAGGAAGACAAACCCTCTCTCTGACCATCAAGCCAAGACCTTGTTGGCCCATGTAACTATTAATTGATTGACAAGGATGCACTCTTATGTATTTATTGTTGAGAAGCACTATTGTTCTAGAGATTTATGCTCTTTCATGTCTTGTTTTATGTGACGGGATGATTATTTGGTTGACTACCGATGAACAAAGAAACACTCCAATTAGGATTATTTTAAAAACAAAAATGAAAATTTAAGAGTTTCTCCAAGTTTTACATTATCATCTTTCATCTCAATTTTTTAACTTTATTTCATGAAATTAGGCCAAACAAATCAAATTAAAAAAGAATAAAATCAGCGCTGGTTTTTTTATGTAGAAAAATAATTGATTTTTTATGTGTTGTAATTAGTTATTTTATTATTTAATTAATGAAATTGTAATAGATCAAATGGTTAGAAATGATTTTTTTTTCTGCTTAAAAAAAACAGTGTAATCGAAACGCGAAGGAAGTAGTCCATATATTTTTTAATTGTAGATAACTTGGGAAAATTTTTCTACCTATTTTATTTGTATGTTGCTTTTTTTCCTCGGTAATATCATATCTGAAATATTAAATATTTTTTTATTTTTTACAAAACAATCTAAAATCCAAGAATCAAAATTTTCTAAGAAATAAGTTTAAATAAAAGAGGACAAAATTAGAATTAAAAGGCAAAATAATTTTTTATTTTATAAGATAAATTCCTCATATTATTATATTAAAAGTATTTAACAACACTTATATTATTTTTTTGTTCTTTAAAAAATCCTAGGTTTTTTTTTCTGTCTATATATATATATATATATATATATGTATTTCAGGTGCTAATATTAAATAAATACTAAAATATATAATTAGTCTCACATATTTATAAGAAAAAAAACCTAACTAAATGACAAAATAAAAGTAAATATAGGTAGATTTAAAAAAAAAATGACTTGGAAGATAAATAAAAAGAATCTAAAAAACAACAAAGATAAAAAATAATAAATATCAATTTTAAAATGATCATCAACACAAATTATAATGTAAATATTAAAAAAAAAAACTTAACAACAGTGGAAATAACAAAATTGGTGAGACCATAATTATTGTTAGAAAAAAATATTCCATAATTTTTTATTTTATAAGATTTATTACTCATATTATTATATTAAAATTATTTTAGAGCAATGACAATAATTTTTTCTCCCAAAAAACCTAGGTTATGTATATATTAAGACGTTAATATTAAATAAATAGCAAAAAATCTAATTAGTCTAATATATTTAAAAGAAAAGAAAACTAACAAATAATCATTATGATTATTTTGAATGTATTATCTATAATAATTAATAATTCCAAGACCAACAATATTAAGAAAAAAGCAATTAAAAAACAAAATAAATGACAAAATAAAAATAAATATTATCATATTTTAAGAAATTATTTGACCTGAAGGAAAAAAAAAGAGAAATTATAATAATTATTAATTCTCAAATAATCACCAGCACATATGAAAATTTGAACATTAAATAAAAAAACTTCATAACATTGTAAATAAAGAAAAATTGAAAACAAATACTAAGAGCATGTATATATAAGCATGGACAAAAATAGGAACAATGTAAGAAATATGTATAAAAAAATAAAGGCACTAAAATAAAATCTAAGATTAAAAGTATAAGGGATAAATTGAAAAAAAAAACATATGTAATAAATTTAATTTGAATGAAAAAATTGAAATAAATCCAAACATTTTTACCGATGAAATTAAATAATTTAAAACAAAACTGGAAATTAAAAGAATTAGGACCGAAATGAAACTTAAATCTATAATTAATTTGCATGGAAGGATAAAATTGAAAAAAATCAAGTTTCGATACCAAAAATATTAAGGATTTATAATTATTTTGCATGGAAAGATCAAATTAGAATAAATCAAAACTTTGATACCAAAAATATTAAGAATTCTAGACCAATCCGAAAATTCAAAGAATAAGCACCTAAATGAAACTACAATATATAATCAGTTTCAATTGAAAGACGAAATTGAAACAATTCAAAACCTATATAATAGCGCTATGGGCCAAAAAAACAAATCAAAAGTTTAGGAACTGAAATGAAATATAACAAAAAACAATTGCGTCGACGCCAGCTTGCGCGGGCAGGAGAGAGAAATGGGGTTGATAATTTAAAATGACCATTGACATGTCTACGGCCACCGTATACTCACACACGCTGCACCAGGTGGAAGAGAGCATGTCTGAAAATCATTTTAGATGCTGGTTGGGGATTTTTGGATACCAGAATAGGCCGCACCCCTCGTCCGAAACATGCGTGAGCACAAAAAATGGACGGCACGTCCGGTGACGCGCCAACAGTAATCGACAGAAAAAAGAATAGAAATTGATAAATTACAGGATCGCCCCTCCCTCCCAGCCTGAATTTTGTCCATTTTGAGGGGTAAAAAGGTGATTTCATTGTGCAAAGAAATATTAAAAAAACAATAAACCGGCAAGATGAATCGGACCAAACCGGATCAAAAATGTGCAATTACCATGGAACTCCTCAACCCGGGTGCATTTATTTTGTCTTTTTCGAGGGACAATTTCGTTATTACAATATGCAAAAAAGAAAAAACAAAGCAGACTGACCGAACCTACTGAACGGAACGAATCGAACCCACCCAAAAATTAAGCACTATTATTGAAGTCTACAGTGCTTTCTCTTGGTGAACAGTGGCAATGACTCGCGAGTTGTTTTAGCTTTTAACAAAATCCCATATCGATTTATATCATATTACTTTTTTAAAGGATAAGACGAGTTTAAGACTATTCACTCTCTCTCTCTGCAGCTAAATTCAATTACCAAAACCTTCAATAATGTCACTGGATGTATAACTAATAGTCTTAATTTTTTATTGCACTTGATTTACATTTTTTGAACAGCATGCAAATAAAACAAGATTGTACTTAATTTGCTCTAAGACTTTGATCAATTAATATCTGGAAATTTGTTCTGTCTGTATATGTCTTGAAGTGAAAAATGAAATTGAAATTTAAGAGACTCCTAATTTCGATTTTTAAATAAGAATAAATTGTGTTTATTAATCAAGTATTAGTTCATTGTTGATACTGAAATATTTCAACAGGGTTATTTTTGAAGGTGAGTGTGTGTGGTATTGTTTTTGTTTATGTGGTTGATGTTTTAAAAAATCAGTTTCATGAAAAATATTTTTGTTGCGATTCAAAATAATTTTTGAAGTGTTTGGTTAAAACTATGGTTGAGTTTAGGGTTATTGAAAAGCAGTTTAAAGTGTTTGGTTACCAAGTTTTTCATATTGCTTTCAACTTGTAAATTATATATATATATATATAATTTTAAATATTTTGGGGTGGACACATCAACTTTTTTCAAATTTATATTTTAATCAAATATTTAAAACACCCATTTTTTCTAATTATTAGTCACACCATACTCCCAAACATTTTCAAAAACAAAAGGAGTAAAAAAGCATTAACTATGTATGGAATAAAGTTTTGTGGAGTTAATTTTTGGTAGTGTGAGGAGCTTTTTCTCATCTACCTGAAGAAAACAGAATTTGCTTGAATATGATGTAATTTCAGAATCCTGAGACCATATTTGAAATAGGGCTGTGTAGTGAGCAAGTTCAAAATCATTGCTCAAATCAGTTCTTAGTTAAGTAGGTACGATCAGGTCATCATTAACTAAAGCTTGTGGAAATTAACTATCTATGCATTTGTTTCTGCTTGGTTCATAAAGAAAACTGCCCTGAAAAATTCTCTAGCTTTTCAATTTTTAACTCGAAATCATATAACAAATTTCTTCATATACCTGAAGAAAACTGCTTGGTTTTTCTTCTGGGATTCCTATAGTTCGGCTCTTGACACCAACTAGTTTTTTTCAGATTTGGATGGGGAGCAACAGGCTTAATGTTGATATATGCACACACAGGTTGGGTAATTGGTGCTAGTTCAATGCTTTTTTGGTTGCTAAGATTATCCTTAGCAACGTAACACCCATGAGGCCAAGCAACATGCTTGAGTTTATTTTTGGCTTCTGAAAGGCTTAGATACACGCTTGAGCTCAACACCTCAAACATGATATTTTTAGGACTTCATGCAAGTCTCTCAAGATTTTTTAGGACTTCACGCTTAGGCTTAGAACCGGCCACCCAAACAACCCGAACCGAACCGGCATGACCTGAAAACCGAGCAATATTATTCCAATCCACAGTGAAAACACACACATGCTACAGTGATTTTAAACAGTAAAAACACACAGAAGCTAAAGTGACCGGCTCGTCTTCTCTTTTAGTATATTACACGAGCGGTTTTGCCCGCGCGATGCACTGAGCTTTTTTATTTATGTAGAAAACTGATTGATTTTATATGTATTATATTTTATTATTTTAATATCTAATCAGTAAAATTATAATTGATAAAATGTGTTTAAAATTTTTTTTTCCACCAAAAAATGATTGAATATTGCTATTGCTAAAATGTTTTTGATAAAATTTGCTAAGAAGATGAGATGATTTATTACAAATTTGTTGCCACGGATACCCTGGTTAAAAAAACACAAAAAAAAAACTCGGTTAAACAAAAAGCTGACTTGGATACCCCGGTTATAAAAAATTTAAAAAATATGAAAAAAAGGTCTTCGTCTATTAAAAGAACAAAAAAGAGGAAGCCAGTCATAAAAAAAAAATACAAGGGGAAAGCATCGTTTTAAGAAAATCATTTAACTTGAAAATTTAAAAAAATTACCGCCCTACTCTGCGAGCTGAGTAAATAATTTTTATAATTGTTTAGATTAAAGAAATTAATAGGATTTGCCAATCCAAAATTAAAATATAATATCTATGTATGCAAAATTAAATATAATAAAACAAATCACCACACCTTATTATAAAAATAGCAATATCAAATATTTAACATCTAAAACTATCATTGTTGTTACTGTCAAAATAATAAAAATTATCAAATTATCTCGAGAAAAAAACTAAAAAAAAATTAAAAAAATTAAGTAAGAAAAATAATTAAAATAATTCTTCCTCCTCTTCTTCCTCCTCCTCCTCCTCCTCCTCTTTTTCTTCTTCTTCTTCTTCTTCTTCTTCTTCTTCTTCTTCTTCTTCTTCTTATTATTATTATTATTATTATTGTGTTAATAATGAAAAAAAAAACAAATGAAAAATTAAAAAATCTAAATAACTTTAACAAAAGATCAAACAAAAAAATAAATATAAAAATTATCAGGTAAAAAAAATTCATTTGACTGCAAAAAAAAACCAATGAAAAAAATAAAAGAAAGAGATAATAAAAAAATCAAATAAAAATTATTAACTGGAAAAAAATCATTTGACTTGAAAACTAAAAAAATTGACCACACTACGTTGCGAGTTGAGCAAATAATTTTTATAATTGTTGGGATTAAAGAAATTAACAGGATTTGCTGGTTCAAAATTAAAATATAATATCTATATATGCAAAATTTAATAGAATAAAACAGATTAGCACAACCCATTATAAAAACAACAACATCGATGTCTTAACATCTAAAATTATCATTACTATTACTGTCAAAACAATAAATCGATCAAATTATCCTTAGAGAAAAAACCTCAAAAACATTAAAAAAAGAGTAAGCAAGAAAAATAAGTAAAATTATTATTATTATTATTATTATTATTATTATTATTATTATTATTATTATTATTATTATTATTATTATTATTATTATTATTATTATTACTGTGTTAATGATGAAAAAACAAAAATAAATAAAAGGCTAAAAAAATCTTTAAAACTTTAACAAAAGATCAAACAAAAAACATAAAAGAAAGATTATTAGGTAAAAAAAATTAACCTGACTTGAAAATAGAAAAAAAAGCTAATAAAAAACTAAAAGAAAGAACATAGGGAGAAAAAAAAAGAAATATCAATTTTCCAATGATCAACATAAAATTTAAGAGCTAATTTAAAATAAAAAATATCACCTCAATAAATAAGAAAAGAACAAAAAATAAAAATCAAAGATAAGAGTGCACTTATATATACATGGACAAAAGTAGGGATTATTCCATAAATAAATAAAACATAAAAGGATTAAAATTAAAAATATAAGCGCCAAAATGAAAATCAAATATATTATCAATTTCAATCAAAGGATAAAATTGAAAAAAATGAAACTTGTGTACTGAATTTATTGAGTTATTTAAACTAAATCCAGAAATTAAAAGGAGGACCAAAGTGAAACATTAACATCTAATTAATTGCAATCGAAGGGCTCAGTCGAATTAAATCAAAACATATATAACAGAAATCAGGACCAAACACAAAATAGAAAGTTGAGGGACCGAAGTGAAAAAGTCAAAAATCGGGGGCCTTTTTTGCACTTTTACGTGCAAGAGAGAGAGAAAGGGGTCCAACGGGTTTCACCGGCCACCACCGCGTTCACCGCCATACGTTTCGGAAACGCGCTGTACTGGGAGGAAGACCACGCGAAGGCGTATCAATTGAGATATCAGTAGCCCATCTCCGGTGACTGGATCATCCATCACGCGCCACCTGAACAGGGCGTGAGGCTGAATACCGTGGGTAGCATACTCCGCACGCGCCGACCGTAAACAGAAAATAAAAAAATGTCAATTACCGGTTTGTCCTTGTTTCCAAGTCATCAATTTTGTCTTATTAGAGACTAAATCCGTATTTAGCCAATTTTGAAAAAAAAATGAAAAGTGCGGCGAACCAGACGGGGCTGGTCCGGACCGGAATGCGTAATGACCGCGAAACCCCTCAATTCAGCAGTGTTTTTATCATTTTCAGGGGGTAAATTCGTTAATACACTGTTCATTAACGGGCAAAAGTAAAAAGTAGACATATGTGAGCGAAGCATCGGAGCAGATAATCAGTCCACAGTGGCAATGAGTCTACAGCTACAGTGCAACGCCCGATCTCTTTTAGGTCTTTTGTAATAATCTCACATCGGTTTATATCTCATTACTTTTTTAAAGGAAAATACGAGTTTAATACTATTCACTCTCTCTCTGCAGCTAAATTCAATGACCAAAGACTTCAATAATCTCACTGAATGTATAACTAATAGTCTTAATTTTTTATTGCACTTAATTTACATTCTTTGAACAACATTCAAATAAAACAAGATTGTACTTAATTTGCTACAACACTTTAATCAATTAATATCTGGAAATTGGTCTGTCTGTATATGTCTTGAAGTGAAAAATGAAATTGAAAAATAGCATCTCTTCTTAGCTTGGCACCCGAGGCCACAGCACCTCTTAAGTTTCGCCTGCTGTGTCATTATTATCTAGGACAACCAGCTCCTGCTTCTCTGACCGTAATGAATAATAGGAGTACTATTTTACTGTTGTATCACAATTATTTTGGACAACCAGCTCCTTTGTTTTTGACAATAATAATAATAGTAGTACTACATTACTGTTGTGTCATAATTATTGAGGAGAGCTAGCTCCTCCTTTTTTACGGTAATGAATAATAGGAGTAGTAATTTATCACCGTGATTATTGGTGCTAAAAATATGCAATGCCTTTGCCTATCAAGAATCTCTTGAGAATGAAAAGATAATTGATAAATTCATTGTTTCTATGCACTTAAGAATGGTTAGGATTGTGTTTGTTTTTTAAAATATTTATTTTGTTTAAAAATATTTTATTAGCTCTCCATATTTCTTCTGGAGATATTTGAATTTAAATTGGCTGAAAAAAATGCTTTTTTTTTCAAGGATAAAAAAATACTATTAAAAAACTTATTTTATAAATTCTATCAAATAAAAAAAGATAATCAAAGGAAAAGTAATCAAATATGAAGGAGAAATAAATTAAAGGATTGCTTTAATTTTTTTTATTTTTTAGGTTTATAAATAGAGAAGAAGAGAGAAAAAAAATATGAAAAAGTATCTGCGAAAACAATTCCAAAGATACTACTAAATTTATTTATTTTTTGTTGCATGTGTTGCCTGAATACATTATACACGTTGCATCGTTCAATACATGTTCTAGCTGATTTTGGTTTTATATTATATTTTTATGAAAATAACAAATTATCCTTTGATTAACATGATTTTAACTAAAAAACAGAATAAAAAAAAAAAAAATCCTTTGAACGCTAATTAAAGAAATTTTGTTTTTAAGAGTGATTTGATTATTTAATTGTGTTTAAAAAGTAAAAAATAAAAAAAGCTCTAGATATAAATTAAATAAATTTTATTTTAAAGAGTACTTCAATTATTTTATTATGCTTTGAGAATATAAAAAAACCGAGTTATTCTTGATTAATCTAATAATAATCAATAAACCCTGAAAAAAAATATATCACCTCATATAAGTAAAATTATTAATATATTATTCCAATAAACAATGAATTCTCTCACAATTAACATTTGTTTTTCGTCTGTAGTTATCTTTTTGTTAATCATAACTTTGTGGGAGTTGAGTTATCAAATATCGTGTGTTTTCAAAAACTCAGCCAAAAGATAAGACTCATCACTGCATTGATGATGACACAGAGTGCACTGCCACCACAGCTTGCATGTGCTCACCTGTCATGCCATTCATGAAACTATTAATTGATAAGAAAATATTAGATCCAACAAATCATGAAACAGATATAAAACTAGTTACTTGAATCCTCTTTCATCACGTGCGAGATTAAACTTTTTAGATTATAAATAACTAAATAGATTTTTTAAATCATTTCTTTCACAAGAAACATAAAATAAAACTCAATTGACAAATTGAAAATCCTATACATATATTTAATTAAAAAATAAGAAAAATTATCTGTTTTAATAAGTAAATAAATAAAAAGTGTCAATGTTTTTATTTTTAGTTTGTTCCCGAGTGGGGATCATCCTTCGCTCTATCAGTTTCTTGTTCTCTTTACTGCATTGGTCACCTTCACAGTCATGATTGCCAAAGAAATACCCCAGTTAGGATTATTTTTAAAACAAAAATAAAAATTTAAGAGTTTCTCTGTGTTTTACATTATGATCTTTTATCTCAATTTTAAACTTTATTTCATGAAATTAGGCCAAAAAAATCAAATTATAAAAGAATAAAATTAAAAAAGAAGAAGAAGACGCTAGAATGCAATGTTCAACTGAGCAGTGAAACACCATTAGAAAGTTATGTTGTTTTTGTTGTTTAGATACTATCCCACATGGATTTATATCTCATTACTTTTTTAAATGAAAAGACGAGTTTAAGACTATTTACTCTTTCTCTATTATTAAATTGAAGTGAAAAATGAAATTGAAATTTAAGAGACTCCTAATTTCGATTTTTAAATAAAAATAAATTGCATTTATTAATCAAGTATTAGTTCATTGTTGATACTGAAATATTTAGGGTTATTTTGAAGGTGGAGGTGGCAGAACTTAAAAAGGTTGTGCCAGTTATACTAGCTTTTATTATATAGTGATTGAATTATGCTGTATTTAATTGAATATTTATAACATTTTTCTTTTCCACTGTTTTCGTCGTCTTCTTTTTTGAAGCTGATGATTAAATTTATAAATTGACCCATATTTTTTTTTTCTAGTTACAAGTTTTTTAAAATTCTCGAATGGCATACAATGTATGCTTTGATCCAACCAAGTTTGCAACCTCAAGATTATAAATCGTGCCCCAACAGATTCAACATCAGAAGCTATAGCGATTTACCATAGAAATGACTGTAAAATTGGGTCACCGACAAGAAAACGAGGGTAAAATCCCTTGTGTTGACTCGTATGGCAGTGCAAATAGTAGAGCTTTTCAATGCAATGGTAGAACAAAACTCACCCATCAAAAAAAGGACAGTCATTAGGAGTACTACTTTATTGCGCCTGTTGTGTCATTATTATTTAGGACAACCACCTCCTGCTTCTCTGACCGTAATGAATAATAGGAGTAGAAATTTATTACCGTGATTACTGACGCTAAAAATGTGCAATGCCTTCGCCTATCTAGAATCTCTTGAGAATGAAAGATAATTGATAAATCCACTGTTTTAGTGCTATTTAGAGTGTTTTTGGTAGTTATTTTTGAAAGTATTTTTTATTTAAAAATATATTAAAATAATATTTTTTTTATTTTTAAAAATTATTTTTTATATCAACATATTAAAATATTTAAAAAAATCAAAAAAAATTAATTTAAATTTTTTTATGTATAGTTTTTTCAAAAATGCTTTCTAAAAACACTCTCAATCATCATCTTGATGACTATCCACATTTCTGGCATTTCTCTATGTTTTCAAGATGCAAAGTTTAAATAATGCCAGGCAGAATTAGCAGTAAAAAGTGTTTTTAGATCGATCAAAAATAAATATTCAAGACTTTGGGAAGTTTAGTGCTCTAATATCTTATTCAGAATTCTTTCTTGAAGTGTCCAAAAAGTTGTCTATTGTCTATCAGAAAAGAAAAAGGAGAAAAAGCAACTAATTTAAGGTCTCTTCATTCTTGCTGCATCAGCATCTCTTAATTGCTTTCTACCCATACCAAATACCAAATTTTTGCTTGTACATGTAACTATGGTTTGCAAAAGCTAGTCAAGCAAGCTCTAAGTTAAAGGAGAGATATCCCCATTCACTTTTCCATCTTGCAAAATAGTTTTTTCAGGGTTGATCGAGAGAACTAGTTTTCACAGTTGAGAAAGAGATAACAATGCTCAAAAATTTGCCTGAAGAAGTTTTAACTTTATGGAACTATTGGGAGATTCGAGGAATGGTTTTGCTTAGTCTCTTACTACAAACCATCCTCATCATATGTGGTTCTCGGCGAAAGACCATTGCCAGAGTCTGGATCAGGATTCTTGTTTGGTCTGCATACCTCTCAGCAGACATGGTGGCAACTGTTGCGCTGGGTAATCTAGCAGGGAGCCAAGGAGATTCATCAGGTGACGGTTCAAAGAAGGCCAACAATTCCATCCAGGCATTCTGGGCACCTTTTCTGCTCCTGCATCTTGGTGGCCCAGACACAATCACTGCATACTCGATTGAAGATAACGAGTTGTGGTTAAGGCACTTGCTTGGTCTAGTAGTCCAAGTCGTATTGGCTTTTTATGTCTTCTCAATGTCTTGGGGTAGCGGTATCCTCCCATTGATAGCGATCCCGATGTTCATTGTTGGCATTATAAAGTACTCAGAGAGGACTTGGGTGCTCTGGTCTTCAGGCTCCAAGAGTTTAAGAAAAAACTCTTATCTCAGAGATTTCAGGAGTTATTGTGAGCGTCCGAGAAATCCAGAATCTGATCAACAGGGAGAATGTCTTCGTCAAGCTTACACTTTTTTTCACATATCCATGTTTACAATGCAGGATCATGCCCCTGGCTATGGGGATCTAATGCTGAGCTATACCCGGTTTTCCAAAATCCGAGCAGACGATGCCTTCAAGGTGGTAGAGGCTGAGCTCGGATTAATATATGATATGCTTTATACTAAAGCGCCCTTGATTTACTCCCGTTCCGGAATCATTCTTCGTTGTATCACCTTTCTGCTCTTTGTTACTGTGTTTATTATCTTCCCAGTCAAGATTGAGAAGCATGCCTACTCATCGATCGACGTTGCAATAACATATTTATTGCTTGCGGCCGCTGTTTTTCTCGAGCTTTATGCTTTTTTATGCCTTGTTTTCTCTGACCGGACAATGATTTGGTTGCTTGATAAAGGAGGGAACGCCTTGACGACTGCAATTTATTCTCTGCTAAGGAAGTTAACTACAAGCAAGCGATGGTCGAGATCCATAACAAAGTATAACCTGATAAGGGTTTGCACTGAAAACAAGGCATTTAAATGTTTTGAATTGGTGGGAATCGAAGCAACGATGAGGCAGATGCATGTGAATCGGAAAGGCTTAAATGGTGGGCTACAAGAATTTATTTTTGAACATCTTCTAAAGAAAGCTGAGAAGATGATGAAGGAAAATATTAAGTTATTTGATAAAAAATGGAGAAGTGAAATAATTGGTCAGAGGGGAGATGGTGTGCTAAAAATACGTAAAGTATTTCGTAAATTCGATTGGTGCACAACTAAAGTAGAATTCATTCGGAGCATTCTTGTTTGGCATGTCGCAACAGAGATTTTATCTTGTAATGGGAACGATGCAAGTAATGTCTCCTGTAATGAGAAAGATGCACGTAATGTCTCCAAATGCTTATCTGAGTACATGATTTATCTTTTGGTGATAAGACCAAATATGCTCTCCAAAGGATTCTTTTACGATGAATATCTAAATACTTTGATCAGAGACCTGCGTGGTATGGATATAAGTCGACTCGACACTGTACAACCTCGTTATGATGATACAGAGTTTCAAACGGAATGGAAAACAAACAAGTACTCAGCGGTAAAAGGGGGGTGCGTGCTCGCCAGGGAATTATTGGAGTTAATATCGGGAAGCAAGAAGCGATGGAATATGATACAAGAAGTTTGGATGGAAATGTTGACTCACGCAGCAGCTCATTGTCCATGGAAAGAACATGCTCATGCACTGAGAAGAGGTGGAGAGTTACTCACGCATGTCTCCTTTCTTATGCTACATCTTGGTTTGAGCCAACAGTATGAATACCAGCCAGGTGACGAAAATAGGGTAAGTATACCAAAAACATTTCTCAAGTACATTGGTAGATAGATACTTCATTTTTTAAAGTGTCAAAATAAAATAATAAATCAGATCATTTCAATTAGATATATTATTTTGGAAATTCCATTTGAATGTTTTTATTTCGTTTTCTTCATTTTATTAATAAATAAAGTGCTTTCAATTGAATATCATTTAATTTAAAACGGTTGACTGATGATTTGTATAAATAAAACTAACATTTTTTCTATCTTACTCACTTATCCTCACTTATCCTCAACTGACATATTAATAGTAATTTAGAATGAATTATTCATATTAGATAACCACTTGAACTTCATGTTTCCCCGCAGATTTCAAAACTACTCGAAGAGCATATTTCAAAACTACTCGAAGAGCAGGTGGCACTTGAAAAGGTATGTACTAATTTTCTTTCATTATCTTTTTGTTTTTACACATAACAGCACGGCATAAATTTTTGTTTGATAATAATGCATGAATAATTTTTCAAGTCCTGAGGCAAAAATTATAGAAACATTTTTTTCTAAAAAGTAATTAGATTTTTTTTTTATTTGTAAAACATCATGGAAAAAACTTAATGATAATACATTGTTATCATTTTTATTAAATTTAAAACATTCAAATCAAATTGGGTGATAATAATTTGATGTGGAAAAGATATAAAGAACTTATTATTTTATTTCTCTCACTTAATTCAAATCATTAAATTTAAAAAATGATTGAGAAGAAAAAATCGGAAGTTTACTTTCTACCCAGTGACTCATCTTCACTACCTTCTTGTTTGTATGTTAATTGAACTTGACAATTTAGCATTGCTTTATTGTAATGATTGCATGAAATTACCATTAGAGATACCTTGCATGATTGCTTTTAAATTCTATACTTGCTTTCACATACATCAAAGCTAATTCTCAATTCTCCAACTTATTGTTATTGGAGTTAGACCTTTATTGAGGATTCATGAGCTTCGTTTTCTGGTCTATTTCCATTAAAAAAAAATATATCGTCGGTTAAATTAAAAAAAAAAAAACTATAATACTTTACATCCATCTCATAAAATTAATCTTAAATAATATTAAAATATAAAAAACTATACAAATTATGTTGGATATATATTGATAGAATTAAAAATATATATAATAATTTTTTTACATCATTTTATATCTCCTTTTTTTTAAAGGAAAAGACAAATTTAAGACTTTTCAATTTCTCATGTTTTACACTCTGACACTCTTTGCTTCCGCCAATTTCAATGACCAAAGCCTGTAATACTCTCGTTGAATGTCTAACCCATAAGCAATTTTTGATGCCATGTTTTGATGTTTTATTTTCAAAAATACATTTTCTTTATCTACATGTCATTCGAACAACATGTAAATAAAACAAGATTGCACTTAATGTACTAGCAAACTTTAATCAATTAATATCATGAAATTATTCAAATTACCTCTATATATTTTGAAGTAAAAAATGAAATTGAAATTCATGAAAATCTTAATTTGAATTATCATACCATGTGTTATTATGGAATTAGACGAAGAATCACATTTTGTTTCCTTATAGTAGATGGGCACTACATGCACCAAAGTGTTCTTATGACATTATAGCTCAATTTATTGTCATATATGGGTCTAGTCAATATTCCTTCCTCTAAGGAAATTTTGGAATAAATTATTAATATTAAATATTTGCTGTTATTAAGTGTTAATTACTTTATTTTTTTGACAATAAATTGAATGATGTTTCACTGCAACTTTCAAGAAAAACAAAAACCAGAAGCAGGAGATGCAAATCATGCAATGCGTTAACAAGGCCATGGACACGTATTTGCTTAAGATGGACAAGAATAATGAGGTATGATACCGATTTTCTTTCACTATCTTTTTACTTCTATCACAGCACAACGCAACACTAGACTTTGTTTTCCAATAATGCATGAATGTCTTGTCAAGTTTTTAAATCACGAGGCAAGAATTATAGATTTCATATTTTTTTTATTTTATTTCTATCACTAAAATCAAATTATTAAATTCAAAATTAATGATTAAATTTAAAATATAACTAATAAAAATATATAACTTTTCTAATTTATAAATAAGAATGAGAAGAAATAATTGAAGGTTTGATTTCTATAAAAAATGACTTATCTTCCCTCCCTTTTATGCATATTAATTGAAATAAATAGTTTAGCATTGTTTTATTGTAAAGCCATATAGATTTTTTCCTTATGAAATGGTAGTTACTTTTTATGATTTTATTTCTCACATAATTCAAATCATTAAATTTAAAATATGAATAATAAAAATATTTGAGTATTCAAATTTAAAAATAAGTCAGAGAGAATTAAAAGTTAATTTCTATCTTATTAACTTATCTTTATATTAAAATCTAACAATTTAGCATTGCTTTGATGTAAAGCCATATAAAAATTTCCCCTTTTCTATGAAATGATGATTATATTTGTTTTGAATATTGGATGAACATTATTATCATAAAATACTAAAAATTAATTTAAATTAGGATGACATTAGTAATTTTAAAAACTAGGGGGATAATATTGAAAAAGTCTAACAATACGAGTATAAGCATAACATTAATTAATATGTAGAGACAAAAATAAAATTTACCAAATTTATATATATATAATTATTTCAAAATAATATTGAAATACCATATGTACATTTGTTTTTATCTTGTATTGTTTAAGCTCTTACACCACACATTCTTTTATTTAAAAAAGATTTCACTTAATTTGCCTACTTCGAATATGCATATATTGCAAACTTCAATCAATTAATATAAGGAAATTTGTCAAATCACCTCTATTTACTGAAATAAAAAATTAATTTAAAATTCATATGACTCTTAATTTGCATATATTAATAAAATATCCGTTAATTACTCATGCCAAGTTCCATCATTGCTATTTTGAAGGAGGAGATACATTTGAAAAGAAGTTATAGCAGATAAAGATCGAGAGCTTGAGCATAAAATGCGAGATCTTGAGCAAAAAGAGCGAGAGCTTGAGCTATTTCGAGCTTCTTAACTGCATCAGCTCCACAACAAGGAATTGATTCACTTCCATGAAGTTTGCCAGCACAAACTGATAATCAAGGGACTGGTCAATTACCATTAAAGAATAATGAGATCAGTTTATGTATGGACTAAATGTATTAGTTTTCTTCCTATGACGTGTTCATAATTATTTAAGTGGATTATCTTAAATAAATAAGTTTAAGCAATTCTTCCTCATCCCAAAAGCATGAGGAAAACATTTGTGTTTGTTATTTAAATCTGCGGAAGAATAAAAATATTAATTTATTAATATCCTAATTTCTTCTGAAAAATGAGCGTTTTGTTTAGTTACAAAAAAGTTTGAGATAGATAAAACAGAAATGTTATTGGTTGTAAAAAAAAAAAGAGGAGCCGAGTTATTAATAAAAATGTTATTAATTTTTATTTTTATTAATATAAGTGTTTAGATTAGTATATTTACACTTAAACTAATTTCACGATAATTAAAGTTATATAATAATCTAGTTGTTATATATTAATAATCACATGTTTAAACCTGAAAGTCCTAAAAGCACGATATAAAACTAGTTACTTGAATACTGTTTCATCACGTGCAAGATAAAACTTTTTAGATTATAAACGCAGAGTTTTTTATCTAGATAAAATACTGATTGATTTGATATGTTTTGTATTTTATTATTTTAATATTTAATTAGTAAAATTATAATTGTTAAAATCTATTTAAAACGATTTTTTTCCACTAACAAGTGATTGAATGTTTTCATTGCTAAAATATTTTGGATAAAATTTGTTAGAAAATTTTGTAAGAAAATAAAATGATTTATCACAAATTTGTTGCCACGTATACTTTGGTTAAAAAAACACAAAAAAAGAAACTTGGGAGATTTGAGAAAAAGATCCCTGTTTATTAAAAGAAAATAAAAGGAAGCCGGTTATTAAAAAAAATGCAAGGGGAAAGCAATTTTTTAAGAAAATCATTTAACTTGAAAATTTAAAAAATATACCGCATCATGCCGCAGGCTGAGTAAACAATTTTTATAATTGTTTGGAATAAAAAAATCAATAGGATTTGTCAATCAAAAATTAAAATATAATATCTATATATGCAAAAATCAATATTATAAAACAGATCACCACACCCTATTACAAAAAATAGCAACATCGAAGCCCTAACATCTAAAACTATAATTGCTATTACTGTCAAAATAAAAAAAAATTATCAAATTATCTCCAGGAAAAAAGCTAAAAAATAATTAAAAAAAGTAAGCAAGAAAAATAATTAAAATAATTCTTCTTCTACTTGTTGCTGTTATTGTTGTTGTTGTTGTTGTTGTTGTTGTTATTATTATTATTGTGTTAATAATGAAAAAAAATGAAAGATAAAAAAAAATCTAAATAACTTTAACAAAAGATCAAACAAAAAAATAAAATCAAAATTCAGAAACATAGTGTAATTGAAATGGGAAGCGACTTGCATATTTTCTTAATTGTAGATAACCTAGGTAAATTTGTCAAAACAAAATTGAATTGTATTTTTTCCCCAGTAATATTAGATTTTAAATATTAAAAATGAAAATATTGTAAATTTTTGTAAGAAATAAATTTAAACAAAAGAATATAAAACTTAAATTGAAAGCCATTTTTTTATTTTATAAAATTTATGAATCATATTATTATATTAAATGTATTTAAGAAGAATACTGATATTTTTTTTTTCAAAAATTGGAGGTCATTCTCTCTCTCTCTCTCTCTCTATATTTTTAGGCAATAATATTCAATAAATATTAAAATATATAATTAGTTTCACATACTTTATAGTGTGATTGAAATGGGAAGTGGTTCTTATATTTTTTAAATTGTAGATAACCTAGGTAAATTGGTTAATTATTTCAATGAGTTGTTTTTTTCCCTAGTAATAATAGATCTGACACATTATAAATAAAAATATAGGCATTTTTATAAAAAATAAACCTAAATTTTTTGCGTGCTATAATAACTTATTTGCCGTGTAAAAAGAACATTGTAATCAAAACGGGAAGTGGCTCGTATATTTCTTAATTGTAAATAATCTAGGCAAATTTGTGTTTGTAATTTAAATCTGCGGAAGAATAAAAATATTAACTTATTAATGTCGTAATTGCTTCTGAAAAATGAACGTTTTGTTTACTTACAAAAGAGTTTGAGATAGATAACAGAAATGTTATTGGTTGTAAAAGCAATAAAAAAGAAGAAGAGAAGAGTTCTTATTATACATACAGCTAAACCATAACACGGAAACACTGTGCATTGTGAGTGAAAACACTTGGATTTCAATAGTTTTTTTTTTTTTTTCGTTTGTGAACAGTACAGGTACTATTTATATATTCTTTCACAAACATAAACAAAGAAACGCCAGTAGCTTATTGGCAAAGACATCAGTGGGGGGGAGGGGAGGCGAACCCCTGCCCAGCGCTTTTTGTTTTCAATTTTTTTTTTTCACTTTTTTTTTTTTTTCACTTTGCTTCTTTTTTTTTCATTTTTATTTATTTTGATTGTTTTGTTATTTTTTTATTGATTTTGACGTTTTTTTTTTCTTTTTTTTTTTCACTTATGTTTTTATTTATTTATTTATTTTCATTGTTTTTTAATTTTTTTTTATTGATTTTGATGTTTTTTTATTTATTTTGTTTTTGTTTTTTTCACTTAAAACCAATTATTAACTCAATTAGAATAATAATATTAGTTTTTTTTCCTTGCTTTTTTTTTTTTCATAATAATTTAATAATTTTTATTGTTTTATTTCTGAATAAAAATCACTTCCAATAACAACCTCAACCACCTCTGCTCAAGTTTTTAGGCATAAAGTTATCCCATTTCCTAGAGATAGCAGAGAGAGGTGCCAAAATTTCTCATTCTTGACCCTACGTTTGCACAACTAAAATTTGGATTTCTTCCACCAAAGAGGTTTCCTAAACAAGGAATGATTTTTGAAGTTCATAAGACAATCTTCCAGTCAGCAAACAAACTAACAAATAAATAAAGTACAAGCATTTATATCTAAGAGAGGGAAAGAGATCATTATAAGTGTTTATGGCCATATTTATAACTAACAAATACATTCTTACAATCTAATAATATTTATTTTTATTTTGTTATTTATTTTGTTTATTAATTGCTTCTTTTTAATATTGTTAAGTCTTGAATTTTCTAATTATTATAGATAAGACATTCAAAATAATAACAGTGATTATTTGTTAGTTTTGTTTTCTTTTAAATATGTCTGACTAATTATATTTTTTTATATTTATTCAATATTAGCGCCTTAAAATATATATGACCTAGGTGTTTTTTGAAAAAGAAATTACTATCATTACTCTGAAATACTTTTAATATAATAATATGAGTAATAAATCATAAAAAATAAAAAAAAATATGGATTTTTTTTCTAAAAATAATTATGGTCTCACCAATTTTTATTATTTCCACTGTTATTAAGATTTTTTTTAATATTTATATTTTAATTTGTGGTGATGATCATTTGAAAATTTATATTTATTATTTTTTCTCTTTGTTGTTCTTTAAATTCTTTTTATTTATCCTTCAAGTCAAATAATTCTTTTAAATCTAATTATATTTATTTTTGTTTTGTCATTTATTTAGTTTTTTAATTGCTTTTTTGTTAATATTGTTAGCTGTTGAAATTTCTAATTATTATAGATAAGACATTCAAAATAATGATAATGATTATTTGTAAGTTTTGTTTTTTTCTTATAGATATGTGAAACTAATTATATATTTTGATATTTATTTAATATTAGCGCCTTAAAATATATATATTACTAATTAAAATAATAAAATACAATACATATACAAGCAATTAATTTTTTACATATATAAAAAAAACCCGCCGCATCGCCAATTATTTAATTAATTATAGATAATAGGAGTAAATATTTTTTCTCAGATTGCTGGAGTTCGAGTCCCCCTGCCACCGAAAATGATTTTTGAGTAAAGAATAGTGTTTTGTATTGTTCATAAGTGTTTGACATGTTTTTTTTTAGTCATTTTTTCGATAACTGGGGTGTCCGGGTCAGCTTATGCGCATCACAATAAATCTCTGAACTTAATTTTTTTTTGCAATTTTTACTGTTTATTAATATTTGAAAATGTTTTTTCCTCTTTTTTTTTCAGGCTTTTTTTTTTTTTATACTCACGGTGTCCGGGTCAGTTTACACGCACCACAATTTTTTCCTCACATATATATATTTTTTATAACCGGGGTAGGTTACACGTGTCACGAATAATCCTTTGACATTGTTTTTTATTTTTTTTCAACTTATAAATTTTTTTTATAACTAGAATGTCCAAGCTAGCTTACGTGCACCATGACTATTATTTTATACATAGCCAAAGGAGATCACAATTTCAAACAGTAATAAACAGTGATTTGAAATGTGGTTTTCGTTTTTCATTACTATTTCAAAAAATTGATTGAACTATGATTTTGGTGAGATATGACAAGAGTGTTTGGTAATGCGTTTGAAAATCGCTTTTGAGCAAATTTTAAATTTTTTCAATTTTAAATTAAAAAAAATGTTTCTACATGATTTTGATGTGCTAATGTCAAAAATAATTTTTAAAAAATTAAAAAAAATACAACATGTTAAAAATCAATTATTTTTCTACATATAAAAAAGCCAAGCGCATCGCGCGGGCAAATCAGCTCGTATATGTCTAAAAGGAAGGGACAAATAAGAAGACATAACCAAGTTAAATATTCACTAGTATCGCTTGAAACATTTTATAATTTTTTTGTTTTACTAATTTACAAATATTTTATATCTTTCTCTCACACGTGTGTTTGTGCAAATTTATATTTTAATTTTTAAAATATGTTTTGAGAATGTAATCATACTAAATGTTTTTTTTTTTTTCATTTCATCAAAATCTAATTGCTCAAAATAAATAATAAATTATTATAATTTAATATTTTGAAACAATAAAAAAAATTAATGAATGCCGTAATGAAATGAATAAAATTAATCATCTAACAAGTTGTTTTTGTCAAAAAGTATAAGAAAAAAATCTCTATTGAATGAGAGAATGGATTCTTTACCATCGTGAAAAAAAAAATCATTGTTAACAATTAAAATAATAATTAAGAAATGAATAAAATTAATTTTGTGTTTGGTGTAAATATATTATTTAACACATAACTGTTATGATATTCCAAAACCTTTTTTTTTTAAAATCAATTTGCTCCCTAAATGTAATTGAAGTTAAACAATGTAGTCACAACATCCTCACCATCACCTTCTCTTTCAGCCACTACTGACAACAAAGTTTTTGTCTAAAATCACTTTTATTTTCTCCTTCACTTGCTTCATAGAATCCACAGTTTCTAGCATTTGCTTCACCAAGATTCCCAGTGCGTGCTGCAGCGAAGCAGGCCTACAATATTTGTAGAGATTGCAGGTATTAATATTATTATTATTTTTTTCCTTTTTCCTGGACAGTTTCTTTCACTATTCATATGGAAGGTTTAATCAGGTCTGTTCAGGAGGGATAACACCATCCCTGGTTTAGGGCCTTTTGGTGGAGGAATTGGTTCTGCTATCGGAGGTGGAAGTGACAGAAGTGTTGGTGAGCCTAGCTTTGGCAATGGCTGGAGCTCAAGCAGCTCTGACACAAAGTTTTTTCCTGGAAAAATCATCAGGTCCAAGACGGGGAGGCTCCAGACAAGAGAGGTGCCAAGAAGCAGAGCTTAATGTGGCAATCCTTGCTAATCATCGTATAATTAGTTTCCATGACATCTGGTTGGTGATTACTGAATTGCTAGTAAATTTTCTCTGTTTTGAGGTTGCAGTATTGATAATACACCAATCCAAGGGAGCCACTCAATAGTGGTAAAAGTGAGCTACACATTCAAACCTTTCAGTGTTCAAGCATTACGTTCCCAGAAATTCAGTCTCATCACTGCATTGATGTATTATCAAAGTAATTTAAATCTTTATTCCTTGCAAGCTGCATGTCTCCTTAATATTTAGCATCTCTTGCTTGCTCTGTATCAAACCAACCTAATTTTAAGACCTTTACTCTCATATGTTAGTTGTAATAATGGTTAATTTGCAAGATCATATACGAGAGTTGCTCCGACATGATCTAGTTAGCTTGATGGTTCTTGTTAATGCCCTTAATGGATACAATGGCAAAAATTTTGGGAGAATAGACGTTTTCAAGCTCTTGGAGCATGAAGACCTGAGCACCCATTTTTTGACATCCGATGAAAGGAACATGGAGTGATGAGTGCTTCCCAAATGGCTCAAATAATTAAACAGAAATTTGAATTTTCCAAATAATTATTTTGACAAAAACAGATATAATTTTTTATCTAATAATTAAATCAGAATGGAATTTTTAAAATTTCACTAACGAGGTTGGTTTTGGATCCTATTTAAATGACTTTGTGTGTCCTTTTTTTATTAGAGGTTTATTATTTCGATTATTGTGTTCAGAGCTTTTCATTTCTATTTTCTGTAGGACGAACAAAATTTTGAGCTTGAGAAACCTCTGTTTATGTTGTGTCAAGTTGGACTTATGCCTTCTAGTTTAATAAAGCATAAATTTAGTTTAATGAAGTACTGTTCTTGGGATCAACATTCTCTAATATTTGTTTATTTATAAAATAATTTTGTCCCGGTGTTCATTCAAAGGTAATTGTTCATTTTAATAACCTTGAGGAGGTAGGGTGCCATGGAAGTCAACTCTGGCCAAGTATAAACCTTCAAGAGTAGACAAGGGTCCAATGTTGCTAAGAAAGGTTGCTGGGAGAGAAGAATAATCGAGGAACATTTCTTCAAGGCTGGTCGAATTGCACAACCCTGTGTGAAACAGATAGATAAATCCATTAATGTTTCAGGCACCAAAACTCTCTTCCTCAAAACAACAACGACTCCGGTCGTGGATGAAGGCCAATGCCATGTGCAGCATCCACACCCATAATTGCATCATCCTCAAAAAGAAAAAGAAAAAAAATCAAAAGAATGATGCTGATTTCAATAGAAAAAAGATTAATGGAGTGTGGTATAAAAAAATGCAATTTTAAAAATGATCTCACATTACAAAAAACAATTAAAAAATAAGGATTAAATTTGACAAAACAAAAAACTGAATATGGATGAAATCAAAACAAAAATATAATTTAATGAATTATTTAAAAAAATCAAAAGAACACGAACTAAAAAAAATTGAGGGGCTAATTTGAAAAATTAGGGCTATAGAGCAAACACCAAGGAAAAAGTGAAAATAAAAAAGAAAAACAAATATGGAGATGAAGCGGATGCCACTCGGGACAACCTTTTTGTCCACTAGAATCATCCACGACCACGAGTGCTATTCAAAAACAAGGAAGGGCCAATACGCATGCGTGGACATTTTTTTTTTCTATTATTATATATTTTTTAAGACCAAACTGCCACTAGCAACAACAATAATAAAAAAAACTAGTTAACCGGGGGTATTGCAGTATTCTAGCAATTTCTCTTTTCTAAGGTCATCTACTTCCTGCACCTCGATTTCAATCAAGAAATTCCAAGATCATTGTCGATTGAATCAAGAAATCCACTCTGAGAAGAATCAAACATATTATATATATACTACGTTCCCGCCAGCTGTCACAGATTATGACAATAACAGGGAGCTCGATTGCTGCTTTTGTTTGTTCCACTCTGGAGAAATTTGGAATATCATGGCTCATTTATAATCTCACAGAGCTGGAAGTGTGCAGGCGTCTTGATTCAGTAAAATTTATATGGTTTAAGTGAAATGACCGTCCTCGATCAATTTTTCTACAAGGAATATGATTAAATTTATTTAATGATTATGATAATTTTCTTGCTTTTTTAATGATTATGATAATTTTATGTTGGTTATTTCGTTGAAATCTATTAAACAGATAAATTTATATCGATTTAAAATTCATATATATTTATAGAAAACTTGCACGTCACAGAATTCTGCACAAATTTATCATTTTAACCAAAAATATATTATAAAAAACAATTAATTTTTTTTTGTGTTGAACAAAATATGGTACCGTCCGCGACGAGGCGCGGGGCATTAGCTAGTTATATGTATACTACGTTCCCGCCAGCTGTCACAGATTAATGGTCAAGGCCAGATTAACTGAAAAACATGTTTAGAAAGAGGTTAAAGGGATTCAAGTTTCCATTTAACAAAATCTTGTTCTGGAACCGACGCCACTGTTGTGTATCCACTATCTATCACTATGCCGTCATGTAGTAGCTGCAATTTTCTAGAATATGAATTCAGATCATACACAATTTTCATAATTCCTCTTCATGTATGTATGTATGTGAAGGGACATTTGTATCTAGAGTATTTAATATGTTCATGTATTTAGAGGTACATTACACCATGAGATACATTGGATGTGTATGTGGGTCATTAATGTCTAGTCTAGAAAGTCTAAATTTGAATCCTATAAATACCTATGTAACCGAGGCATTGGAGAACAAGTTTTTCAGAGTTTGATTGAAGTTTAGCCTTTGGCTTTTGAGAAGGATTTCTTCTTGTTTAACTCTGTATTCTTTTGGTGGATCTCCATTGGGTGGTGAGTTGTGTTATCTTTGAGTATTCACTTGTGTTTATGATTAGTTGACGTTGTAACAGTGAGAGAATAATATAATTCATGTATTGGGATTTCACATAACATCTTAAGTTTATGAGTTGAACGTATTCTTCAATAACTAAACGATTATGAGTTTAATCTCATTCTCTCTTTCTAATTATTAGTACAAGGTAGTTTGGTTGGTTGAGCTGATTTTTATGACAATAACGAATCATAGTACGGTGATTAGGTTATCTCTATCCAAATTTCTGAAATTTTTGTGGGTTCTGAAGATGCAAAATTACACTGATGCAAGGTAGGAAGTTTTGTGCTCTAACGTCATATTGTTTCAGAATTCCTTCCTTCTTTAAGTGTCCAAAGAGATATGTATATTGTCTATCAAGAGAAGAAAAGAGCTACATTAAAGCATCTTTGATTCATGCAGCATCTCTTTATTTCTATATATTTAGCATCTCTTCATTCCTTTGTACCCAAGCCAAGTACCCAATTCTTACCTGTGCATGTAACTATGGTTTGCAAAAGCCTCCCATACCTTTGCTTTGCATGCTGCAAGAAGAATATGCAGCAACTCGTCTTTTATGATACCTTACCCAAAATCCACTGCAGAATTCTTTTCTCATAAAGAGTCTTTGTGCTAAGAAAACTACGGAATAAGTGATTAAATATTAGATATTTTCTCTCTTGTTAATTGATTACTACTTGAAAAAAATAATTTGTAAAATATAATGGAAAAAATGTCCTAGGAAAACATCATCATTTTATTAAATTTAAAGTATTCAAATCAAATTGGACAATAATGATTTGATTTATAAAAAGATATAAATAACATTGATTTGTTGTTAAGCCATCAAATAGTTTTTTTTTTTAATATTGGATAAATATTATTATCAAAAGAATAATGTTCCACTTTCATCTTAGTATTTCAAAATATTCCAATTTACCTTATAGTTTTTGAAAGGTTTCCATTTTTTTTTAAATAACTAACAAAACTTTCATTTTTCCTTACATTTCTCTTTTTGTTCCTTTCAAGTTCCCATATATGCTATTATATGTCATAAAAACTCTTAAAAATATCCCCACGTACATTTGTTTTTATATATCTTGAATTGTGTAAGTTCTTACACCACTCATTCTTTTATTTAAAAAAGGTTGCACTTAATTTACCTACTTCGAACATGCATATAAAAAAAGATTATACTTAATTTGGTTGCAAATTTTAATTAATTAATATCAGGATATTAGTCAATTCACCTCTATTTATTGAAATAAAAAATTAAATTGAAATTCACGAGACTTCTAATTTGTATATATTAATCAAATACCCATTAATTACTCATCTCAAATTTCATCATTGCTATTTTGAAGGAGGTGAAACAAATCATAGCAGATAAAGATCAAGAGCTTGAGCGATTTCGAGCTTCTTTAACTGCATCAACTCCACAACAAGGAATTGATTCACTTCCAAGAAGTTTGCCGGCACAAACTGATTTGGCTAATATAAATATAATTGAGATTTTTATTATATGATTTGGCTAATATTCTTTAAAATGTTTTTTTTATTTATATCTACTGCTATCTAGTTTTTGACACATTTTATTTTTTTGTTCTGAGAGAATGAAAAATATAAATAAATAAATAAATCCACAAAAATATTTTGACATTATGTATACAGCTAAAACAGATCACGGCCCGATGCACTGTTCACCTAGAGAGAAAACATTGTGGACAGCGCGCGTGGCTTATTTCGGCGTCCAAAAATGCCCAACCGGTGTCTAGAATAATTTTCAGGCATGTTCTCTTCCCTCTGGTGCGGCGTGTGTGAGTATAAGGTAGTCGGAGACGTGTCAATGGTCATTTGACTTTTTTAACCCTTTTCTCTCTCCTGCCTGCGCAAGCTGACGTCAGCGCAATTGTTTTTCATCAAATTTTATTGTAGTCCCTGAAAGTTTGAATTTTTTTCTAGTTCTTATTGATATTATATAGGTTTTGATTTGTTTCAATTTCATCCCTCAATTGAAATTGATTATATATTGTAGTTTCAATTAGATCCTCATTCTTTTAATTTTCATATTGGTCTGGAATCCTTAATATTTTTAGTATCAAAGTTTTGATTTATTTCAATTTTATCCTTCCATGCAAATTTATTATAAATCCTTAATATTTTCGGTATCAAAGTTTGATTCTTTTCAATTTTATCCTTCCATGCAAATTAACTATAGATTTCAATTTCATTTCGGTTCTAATTATTTTAATTTTCGATTTTGTTTTAAATTATCTAATTTCATCGGTATCAATGTTTGTATTTATTTCAATTTTTTCCTAATTGAAATAATGGCCTAATTGCATCAAAGTGTAACCTGTGGTGTTACCCTCAAATCTAGATAGCCGAATGCATGTGCTGATGATCCTGTTGTGTAGGGTACGAGGATATAAAATAACAATTTTGAAATGAATTCTTGTTTTTTTAAAAAAAAAACAATAAAAAGATGTTTATTTTTTTTTAAATAACAATTCAGAGAATGAAATCAAACATTATTTAAAAGTATAATGCATGTCATATGAGAAATAATATATTTACTCTAATACCGAACCACTTGGCTAGTCTAGTTATTTGCATATTTATTGTGCACCATCTTATAATATATTATTTATTTTAATTGCTCAAATTTATTATTTATTATTTAATTTATCGAAAATTTACTTTTTATAAAACGATCAGTATCATGACCCGTTAGGAGAACCTGGTCGACTCATTTCCTTTTAATATCGTAGATATTTGCAGAAACAGTACTAATCCGTGAGAAGATTAATGTTTTGAGAAACAGCATTAGACAAGAAGTAGAGCAGCTCGTAGAGGATTCTTGAACAGAAACCTTGGATGAACAAGACAAAAGACACGTAGTACATTAGAACAAAATAGCATAGCTCATGGAATGCTATTGAAATGTTTTTTACCCGTCATCTTATCGAGTAAGGAAGATTGAATACATAAGTTTAACTAACATATGCTGTAAAATCAATTTTTAAGGTGAGTTGTTTTATGATGTGGTTTAGTTGACTCAACGAAAGGAGAAAATCTGAGAACAAATTATGAAAATAGAGTGCAAGAGATAAAGAGCGCATTACATAAGAAATACCATCCTACATGACTAGCCCATGTCTCAGCATATCTAAAAAAATCAAAGAGAAAAACCTGCTTCCTAATCCTGCATCTTCATCTGTGAAAGCACATTTGAAGAAACATCTAAGCTATTCTTACCTAGGTGCACGTTTGATTCATCTGCAGTAACTTCCGTGATTATTGTGTGTTTATTAAGTTTGGTTGGTTGAGCTGATTTTTCTTTTACAATAACTAATCGTAGTTCTGTGATTGTTGCTGCTGAAAATGTGCAAATTAAGCAGATAAACCTTTACAATGTTTATATATCGAGAGGATCGTTATCGTTGATTAGGTTATCTCTATCCAAATTCTGAATTTTTTCTGTGTTCTGAACCTTGGGGAAGTTTTGTGCTCTAACATCACATTGATTCAGAATTCCTTCCTTCTTTGAGTGTCCAAAAATTTATGTAAATTGTCTATCAAGAGAAGAAAAAGGAGAAAAAGGCAGCATCTCTTCATTCCTCTGTACCCAAGCCAAGTACCCAATTCTTACTTGTACATGTAACTATGATTTGCAAAAGCCTCCCATGCCTTTGCTTTGCATGCTGCCACAACAATATGCAGCAACTCGTATTTTATGATACCTTACCCAAAATCCACTGCAGAATTCTTTTCTCATAAGAGTCTTTGTGCTAAGAAAACTATGGAATAAATGATTAAATAATAGATATTTTCTCTTGTTAATTGATTACTACAGCTCTGCCTATGTCATGCACTATTGCTTTTAAATTCTATAATTTCCTTTACATGTATTCAAGCTAGTTTTCAATGTTGTATACTTATCATTATCTTTATTCGAGGTGGCCACATTCTTTTCATGTTCCATTTTCATTAAAGATAGTGAATTGTCCATAAAAAAGTTAAATACTTCCAAGTATCTCACAAAATTAATCTTAAATAATATTAGAAAATACAAAATATGTTTCATACATATTCATTAAGTTATTATTATTATTATTATTATTATTATTATTATTATTATTATTATTATTATTATTATTATTATTATTATTATTATTATTATTATTATTATTATTATTATTATATATATATAGTAACAAATGTCCTACAATTATACATTTAAGACTGTCAAGTTTCCAGTCACCATTTTCTCTTCTGCTAAATTCAATGACCAAGGCCTTCAATAATCTCACTAATGTCTAACTAATAATGTTAATATTGTAAGCATGGTATATCCATCGTTTTCTTGAAGCAGCCATTGATAAGAGCACCAAAAATCTTTCTCAAATACATTCTATTAGATAAAAATTAAGTATAATTTAACGTTGACTTTACAACTTTCAAGTTTAAAAAGTTTTTATTTGAAAAGATATGCTAAAAAATAATACAAATTATATATTGAAATCTCATCTAATCACTTCAATTTTTATGGGAGATAATTTTTTGATATTATATTAGAGTCTAGTTAACTAACCGATCATGAGTTTAAATCTCTCAATATAAATCATATATTAAAATTTCATTTAATAACATAATAGCTTAAGCTATCTAAATAGTTTTTTTAACATGATCGCATTATAGTAATGAGTCTGATAGATAATGATGCCTTTGTGTTAAGAAAAACTATGAAATAAAGTATTAATATTTGATATTAATTTTTAATATTCTAAAAAAAATCAAGATAAACAACCTCTAGTTAATTCAACTAACCTGCCACTAGGGATGTGAGATTGGGATAAACTCACAAAAAGTTAAATAAATAACAAAAATCAAGACATAATAACTTAGCGTTCAATAATGAAATTGAGAATTTTTTTTTTAATAAAGGATAAAAAACCAAACTTAAAATCAAGGTAATATTCAAAACTAGTAATTCAGGTTAGAAGACATGAATAACCTTATAGAAAGAGAAACATGAAAAAATCACAAAGTAAAATTTTCAATAATAAAAAATTAGAAAATAAAATAAATAGAATCAAAATACCGAGGACCAAATCTAGTTTGAAAACTAAATGAAAGAAAATAATTAGAGCCAAATTGAAAAACAAATTAAGAAAAAAATAAAATATAACAATATGAAGATCTGTTGACTTGGAGATTGCAGCGCCAACTTTCCAATGGACTAATCATCACTCTGATGAGTGAAAAAACATCTAAGCCTTTTGCTGATGCATGATTTATGCAGAAAAATAAAATAATACTCTGCTACAATAACAATTAGCTAGCCTCTGTCACTAACCAGTTGGGATCTGCTATACTAATACTTTTGTACCATTCTTGACGATCATATATATATATATATATATATATATATAAAAGAAATGGGAATAATTTTGAGAAAAAGAAAGAATGAATTGGGTCTTGGTCAAGCTATCAGCAGAACAGGACTTCTTTCAAACAGTGTGCCTATGCCATGCACTCTTGCTTCTAAATTCTATAATTGCCTTTACATGTATTATAGCTAGTTCTCAAAGTTGCATTCTTTTCATGTTCCATTTTCATTAATTTTTTATTGCACATAATTTACATTCTTTGAACAACATGCAATTAAACAAGATTGTACTTAATTTGCGACAAAACTTTAATCAATTAATATCAGGAAAGTGGTCTATCTATATATGTTTTGAAGTGAAAAATGAAATTAAAATTTAAGAGACTCCTAATTTCGATTTTTAAACAAGAATAAATTGCGTTTATTAATCAAGTATTAGTTCATTGTTGATACTGAAATATTCCAACAGGGTTATTTTGAAGGTGGAGGTGGCAGAACTTAAAAAGGTTGTGCCAGTTAAAGAACAAAAGCTCGAGTAAAGAAAGCAAGAACTTGAGCGATTATGATCTCTTTCAGCTATATGAACTCCACGACAGGAAATCGGCGCACTTCCAGGAGGTTAGCCGGCACAAAGTGATGATCAAAGGACTGTTCAACCTCCTTCAAATAATGAGATTAATTTAAGCATGGAATAAGAATACTAGCTTTTATTATATAGTGATTGAATTATGTTGTATTTAATTGAATAACATTTTTCTTTTTCCACTGTTTTCTTCTTCTTCTTTTTTAAGCTGATGATTAAATTTATAAATTAACCCTTTTTTTTCTAGTTACAAGTTTTTTAAAGTTCTCGAATGGCATACAATGTATGTATTGATCCAACAAATTTTGCAACAGTGAAGATTATAAATATTAGAGGAAAACTCTCCCATAAAGAAAAGGACAGTCAACTAATCTAAAGTTTTTTCAATCCTGCAAAATGCATCTCTCTTCTTCTTCCTTTTTTCTAAAAAAATAGCATCTCTTCTTTAGCTTGGCACCCGAGGCCAGAGCACCTCTCAAGTTTCGCCGAAAAGAAGGCAAAATCTGTCCTTCAAGAAACGAAAAGGAGACTGCTTTGAAGTTTCTTCATTCTTACAAACAGCATCTCTTTATTATCAACCATCTCTTCTTTGCTTCGTATCCAAGCCTCCTACCATATTCTTATCCAATAATTAGCAAAGTTGGTCACGCAAGCTCTAAATTAAAAAACAAAAACCCTAATTATTATGATATTATGAAGACATGAACAATGCTAGCAATACTCTCTTTTAAACACTTGTTTATTTAAATTATCCACATTATGATTAATCAATTTACTCGAACCGGATAGCTATTGGAAGTTTGTAATTACTATTATTTTGGAATTTCGGAAGCCAACTCATAGGGACAAGGCTAAATAAATATCAAAATTATGAGTCATATCTCAATTAAATATTATCTTCAAGAAATTGAATCTCCAAAAGTAAAAAAACTTCACAATTGAGTTCTTCCATCCACATTTTCTATGCAATGAAAGCGATATCGTTAATGGGAAGGAAACAGGATGCATTTCATTCAAATATCTTTTTCTAATTTTGGAGATGAAAGGATAAAATCTTCAGCAGTAACACACCAACAACAAGTACATGGAGCATTTCTAGGAGGTTTGTCGGCACAACATGATGATCAAGGGACAGATTAACCTCGGTCAAAATAATAAGAAGATTTGCAAGAGTACTTGCATCTTTTGTGTCCATAATTATTTAGGAGAAATAGCTCTTGATTCTTTGACCGTGACGAATAACAGGAGTAGTGCTTTATTACCATGATTAATGGCGCTGAAAATGTGCATTACCTTTGCCCATCTAGCTAGAATCTCTTGAGAATGGAAAGATAATGGATAAACCCATTGTTTTAAGGAATTTCTCTATGTGTTTTGAGGATGCAAAATTCCACTAATGCAAGGCAGAAACTTATTAGTAGTAAATGGTAGTGACATATTCAAACCTTCAGGATGTTTAGTTCGCTAACATCATATTCCTATTGATATTCAGAATTCCTGGAAATTTCCAAAAAGCTTAGTCTATTGTATCCAAAAAAGAAAAAGGAGAAAAGCAACTAATTTAAGGTCTCTTCATTCTTGCCGCGTCGGCATCTCTTCATTGCTTTGCACCCATGCATGCCAAGTACCCAATTCTTGCTTGTACATGTAAGTATGGTTTGCAAAAGCTAGTCAAGCAAGCTCTAAGTTAAAAGAGATATAACCCAGAATTCACTTCCATGTATTAATTTATAATGCATCCCATGCTTTTTATTTGCACGCTGCAGAAACTCCTATTTTATAATTATACCTTACCCAAAATCCACTGCAGAATTCTTTTCTCATAAGAGTCTTTTCACCATTCATTTTAAGAGATTGTTTCAAAAATATCCACATTTACTTTTCCATATTACAAAATAGTTTTTTCAAGGGTTGATCGAGAGAACTAGTTTCCACAGTTGAGGAAAAGATAACGATGCTCAAAAACTTGCCTGAAGAAGTCTTAAATTTATGGAACAATTGGGAGATTCGAGGAATGGTTTTGCTTAGTCTCTTACTACAAACCATCCTCATCATATTTGGTCCTCTGCGAAAGACCATTGCTATAGTCTGGATCAGAATTCTTGTTTGGTCTGCATACCTCTCAGCAGACATGGTGGCAACTTTTGCACTGGGTAATCTAGGAAGGAGCCAAGGAGATTCATCAGGTGACGGTTCAAAGAAGGCCAACAATTCCATCCAGGCATTGTGGGCACCTTTTCTGCTCGTGCATCTTGGTGGCCCAGACACAATCACTGCATACTCGATTGAAGATAACGAGTTGTGGTTAAGGCACTTGCTTGGTCTAGTAGTCCAAGTCGTAGTGGCTTTTTATGTCTTCTCAAGGTCTTGGGGTAGCGGTATCCTCCCATTCATAGCGATCCCGATGTTCATTGCTGGATTTATAAAGTACTCAGAGAGGACTTGGGTGCTCTGGTCATCATGCTCCAAGAGTTTGAGAAACTCTTCTCTGTCAGGTTTCAGGAGTTCTTATTGTCAGACGAGAAATCCAGAAAGTGATCAAGAGAGAGAATATCTTCGTCAAGCTTACACTTTTTTTCATATATCCAAGTTTACAATGCAGGATCTTGCCCCTCCCTATTGGGCTCTAATGGCGAGCCATTTGCGGTTTTCCAAAATCCCAGCTGACGGTGCCTTCAAGGTGGTAGAGGTTGAGCTCGGATTAATTTATGATATGCTTTATACTAAAGCGCCCCTGATTTACTCCCGTTACGGAATCATTCTTCGTTGTATCAGCTTTCTTCTCTCTGTTACTGCGTTTATTGTCTTCCAAGTCAAGATTGAGAAGCATGCCTACTCATCGATCGACGTTGCAATCACGTATTTATTGCTTGCGGCCTCTGTTTTTCTCGAGCTTTATGCTTTTTTATGCCTTGTTCTCTCTGACCGGCCAATGATTTGGTTGCTTGATAAAGGAGGGAACGCCTTGACGAGTGCAATTTATTCTCGGCTAAGGAAGTTAACTACAAGCAAGCGATGGTCAAGATGCATATCACAGTATAACCTAATAGGCTCTTCCATTGGAGACAAGCAACTTAAATGTTTGAAATTGGTGGGAATCGATGAAATGATGAGGCAGATGCATGTGAATCGAGAGGGCTTGAATGGTGGACTACAAAATTTTATTTTCGAACATCTTCTTAAGAAAGCTGAGAAGATGAAGGAAAATTTTAATTTATTTGATAAAAAATTGAGAAGTAAAATAATTGGTCAGAGGGGAGATGGTGTGCTAGAAAGAGAGAGAGTATTAGGTAACTTCAAGTGGTGCACAACCGAAGTAGAATTCAGTCGCAGCATTCTTGTTTGGCATCTCGCAACAGAGATTTGTTCTGGTAATGAGAAAGATAAAGATATTGTCTCCAGAAGCAAATGCTTATCTGAGTACATGATGTATCTTTTGGTGATAAGACCAAATATGCTCTCCAAAGGATTCAGTGAAGAGGGATATCTAAATACTTTGATGAGAGACCTGCGTGATATGGATATAACTCAGTCCTACAAAACAGCACATGGTTATGATGATGCAAGGTTTCAAAGGGAATGGGAAACAGGCAGGTACTCAGTGGTATATGGTGGGCGCGTGCTCGCCAAGCAATTATTGGAGTCAATATCGGAAAGTAAGAAGCGATGGGAGATGATAGAAGAAGTTTGGATGGAAA
Source organism: Salix brachista (assembly GCA_009078335.1). Taxonomy (NCBI): domain Eukaryota; kingdom Viridiplantae; phylum Streptophyta; class Magnoliopsida; order Malpighiales; family Salicaceae; genus Salix; species Salix brachista. Next base: position 16,364,082 of record CM018586.1, read on the forward strand.
TGCTTTCTTACGCAGCAGCTCATTGTCCATGGAAAGAACATGGTCATGCACTGAGAAGAGGTGGAGAGTTACTCACTCATGTCTGCTTTCTTATGCTACATCTTGGTTTGAGCCAACAGTATGAATACCGAACACTTGAGGATAATAGGGTAAGTATACCAAAAACATTTCTCAAGTACATTGGTAGATAGATACTACATTTTTTTGAAGTGTCAGAATAAAACAATAAATCGGATCATTTCAATTTATATATATTATTTTGGAAATTCCATTTCAATGTTTTTATTTCATTTTCTTCATTTTATTAATAAATAAAGTGTTTTCAATTGAATGTCATTTAATTTAAAACAGTTGACTAATGATTTGTATAAATAAAGTTATCATTTTTTCTATCTTACTCACTCATCCTCAACTGACATATTAATAATAATATAGAATGAATTATTAATATTAGATATTGCTTTTGACTACTTGAACTTCATGTTTCCCCGCAATTTTCAACAACAAACAAAAAGACGGCAGCATCACTGTTTCTTGGTGAGGTATGTACCACTTTTCTTTCATTATCTTTTTGTTTTTACACATAACAGCGCAACACAAGTTTTTGTTTGATAATAATGCGTGAATGATTTGTCAAGTCCCGGGGCAAAAATTATAGAATTTTTTTTCAAAGTAATTAGACTGCTTTTTATTTGTAAATCATCATGGAAATTTTTTTATGATAAAACATTATTATCATTTTTATTAAATTTAAAACATTCAAATCAAATTGGCTGATGATGATTTGATGTAGGAAAAGATATATTAATTTTATTTTTCTCACTTAATTCAAATCATTAAATTTAAAAATTAGATTAAGAAGAAAGAATTGGAATTTTATTTTCTACTTCAGTGACTTATCTTCACTACCCCCTTGTTTGTATGTTGATTGAACTTGACAATTTAGCATTGCTTTATTGTAAAGCCATATAGATTTTTTCTTTTTGATGTGAAATGGCATTTACCTTTCGTTTTGAATATAGTGGGAATATTATTTTTACCCTTATAAATCTGCAATGTTCCACTTCGATATCAATATTTTAAAGTCTTCCAATTTACCCTATAGTTTTTCTATAAAAAAAAGTTCCATTTTTTCCTTTTTTAAAATAACTATTTTTTTTTTAATTTTCCATTGGAGACACCTTGCATGATTGCTTCTAAATTCTATACTTGCCTTCACATACATCAAAGCTAATTTTAAATTCTCCAACTTATTGTTATTGGAGTTGGACCTTTAAAATGAAGATGCATATGCTTTATTAAAGAAAGGACATCATCAATAAAAATAAAAAAATAAAATACTTTACATTTATCTCACAAAATTAATCTTCAGTAATATGAAAATATATAAAATTAAAAATACATATAATAAATTATTTATATATGTAAATTCAAATATTGATATATATCATTTAATATTCTATTTATTTTGATATCCAGATCATTTAAATTGCATTAGCTACTAAAAAAAGTCACCCATGACAAATGAAAGGTAGACCCGTCTTGTTGATTTCTTTCAATTGATAAATTAATTTAGTATTATTATTTTTTTAAAATGTCCACTTCATTTTCTATCTTTTTCTTTAAAGGAAAAGATAAATTTTAGACTTTTGAATTTTTTCATGTTTTACTGTTTAATCATGTTTTTTATTGGTATGAAGGTAGCGTTTGGAACATTGCTCCAACACTGTTTAGAACAAAAAAAATTCTTACTTCAAATTATTTTTTTATTTTTGGATTGTTTAATAAATTAATAAAAAAATGGAATATATTTTCAATAAACCTTACCTCGCTTTCAAATGAAGACAAATAATCCATTATTCCAGTCTTTAAATCATGTTCCATAGTGCCCTTCTCTGACGACCATACTCTTTGCTTCCTCCATATTCAATGACCAAAGCCTTTAATAGTCTAACTGAATGTTTAACTAATAATCGATTTTTGATGTTATAGTTTTAGGGATACATTTTCTTTTGTTGCATAATTTTTACATTTCGAATCCTTTTTTTCCACTTAATTTGCGTAGTCCGAACAACATGTAAATAAAAACAAGATTGTACTTAATTTTACCAGCAAACTTTAATCAATTGATATAAGGAAATTAGTCGATATTGATGCCTCCGTTTCTAAAAAAAATCTAGAATAAATTATTAATATTAGATATTTGCTTTTATTATTTATTGATTACCTGAATTTCTGGCAATACATTGAACGATGTTTCACCGCAATTTTCAACAAAAACAAAAATCAGGAGAGCACTTACTATATGCATGCTATAGACAAATATTTGCAAGGCATTGAAAGCTCAACTCCCGATGAGGTATGATACAATTTTTTTTCACTATTTTTTTAGTTCAGGTTTGTCTTACAATAATACATGAATGATTTGTCAAGTTCCTAAATCACGAGGCAAGAGTTATAGAATTTTTATTCTAAAAGTATTTAGAATTTGTTTTTTTATCTCATTTAATTCAAAATAAATTATTAAATTTAAAATATAACTGATAAAAATATCACTTTTCTTATTTATAAATAAGAATGAGAAGAAATAATTGAAAGTTTAATTTCTATCTTAATGACTTGATTTGCGTACTTCGAACATGCATATAAAACAAGGTTAGATTTAATTTGGATAAAAAATTTAGTCAAAGCACCTCTATTTATTGAAATAAGAAATTAATTTGAAATTCATGAGAGTGCTAATTTTCATTTTTAATTAAGAATTATTTGCATAGATTAACGAAATATTCGTTAAGTACTCATTTCGAGTTCTGACATTGGTATTTTGAAAGAGGTGAAAGAAACTTAAAAAGATTGTCATCTACAATCCTTGAACTATTAATGAGTCTAGTCAATATCCTTGCCTTTGTGACTAAGAAAAAAATGAAATAAATTATTAATATTAGAAATTTCTTTTATTGATGATGATTACTTGACTTTTTTTATCAAAATAAATTGAATGATGTTTCACTGCAATTTTCAAGAAAAACAAAAAGAAGCAGCTACAAAAAGCTAAAGACATATGTTGGAAAGTAATTGCATACTGGTCAAGTTCAAGTCTGGATAAGGTATGATATCAATTTTATTTAATTATCTATTCATTTCTGTATAGCACAACCGACATCATGCTTTGATTTACAATAACACATGAATATTTTCTTAAGTACTTCAATCACGAGGCAATAATTAAAGATTTTTTTTTCTAAAAGTAATGAAATCGTATTGTTATTGTTTTTATCTCACTTAATTCAAATTATTAAATTAAAGAATAATGATTAAATTAAAAATATAATTGATAAAAACATATAACTTTTCTAATTTATAAATAAGAATGAGAAGAAAGAGTTGAAAGTTTAATTTTTATCTTATTGATTTAATTTGCGTACTTCGAACATGCATATATAACAAGGTTAGATTTAATTTCGATGCAAACTCTAGTCAATTAATATCATGAAATTAGTTAAATCACCTATATTTATAGAAATAAGAAATTAATTTGAAACTCATGAGTTTTCTAATTTCCATTTTTAAATAAGAATAATTTTCATAGATTAATCAAATATCCGTTAAGTACTCCTTCTGATTTCTAACATTGCTATTTTGGAGGTGAAAGAACTTAAAAAGATTGTCATATATGATCCTTGAACTGTTAAGAAGTGTAGTCAATATTCATGCCTATGTGACTAAGAAAAATTTGGCATCAATTATTAATATTAGATATCTGCTTTTATTAAATGATGATTACTTTATTTTTTTAACAATAAATTGAATTATGTTTCACCGCAAATTTCAACAAAAACAAAAAGGAAGAGCTACAAGAGGCTATAGAGAAATATGTGCAAGTAAATGTAGACTTTTCAATGTCGAGTCTCGATAAGGTATGACATCATGCTTTGTTTTACAGTAATACATGAATGATTTGTCAAGTACTTAAATCATAAGGCAAGAATTATAGAATTGTTTTCTAGAAGTAATAAAATTTTATTGTCATTATTATTTGTAAAAGATAATGGGAAAACTTTCTTAGGGAAACATTATCATCTTATTAAATTTAAAGTATTCAAATCAAATTGGATGATAATGATTTGATATAAAAAAAAATATAAATAAATTTTTATTATTTTATTTCTCTTTTTTAATTTTAATCATTAAACTTAAAGTACGACGGCTAAAAATATGTGAGAGTTCAAATTTAAATACGAGATTGAGAGAAAGAATTAGAAATTTAATCTCTATATTATCAACTTATCTTCACTCCCTTGTATGCATATTAATTGAAACTAACAAATGAGCATTGATTTGTTGTAAACCATTAAATGAAAATATCTTTTTTAAATATTGGATGAACATTATTATCATTAAATACTAATTAATAATGATTTGAAAAATTTAAAGTTTAACAAATTTTATAAACCATCTAAAAACAAAGGCTATCGAACAATGTTCCACTTTCATCTACGTACTTCAAAATCTTCCAATTTAAATAGCTAACAAAACTGTCAATTTTCCTTATATTTCTATTTTGGTGCCTCTCAAATTCCCATATATTTTATTATATGTCAAAACACCTAAAAGCATTCCCAAAAATAGAAAAATTCAAAAATCAATTTAAAACGGCGAGCTTTTCATGATTTGGATAAAATTGGTAATTTTAAAAACTATAGGGATAATATTGAAAATGTTTAAACTATAGGAGTATAAGAATAACATCATTATCATTTTTATTAAATTTGAAGTATTTAAATCAAATTTGGAGGATAATAATTTGATGTGAGAAAAGATATAAAAAACTTCTTTTTTATTTTTATCTCACTTAATTCAAATTATTAAATTAAAGATTCATAATTAAATTAAAAATATAATTGATAAAAATATATAACTTTTCTAATTTATAAATAAGAATGAGAGGACAAAATTGAAAGTTTAATTTTTATCTTATTGACTTAATTTGCGTACTTCGAACATGCATATATAACAAGGTTATATTTAATTTCGGTGCAAACTCTAGTCAATTAATATCGTGAAATTAGTTAAATCACCTCTATTTGTATCAATAATAAATTAATTTGAAACTCATGAGATTGCTAATTTCCATTTTTAAATAAGAATAATTTTTATAGATTAATCAAATATTCGTTAAGTACTCCTTCTGATTTCTAACAATTCTATTTTGAAGAAGGTAAAAAAACTTAAAAAGATTGTTGAACTATTAAAATTTAGAATAAATTATTAATATTAGATAATTGCTTTTATTAAATGATGATTACTTGGTGTTTTTTAACAATAAATTGAATACTGTTTCACTGCAATTTTCAAGAAAAACAAAAAGGAGGAGCTACAAAAAGCTAGAGACAAATATTTGCAAGTAATTGTGAACTTATCAAGTAAAAGTCTCATGAAGGTATGATATCAATTTTATTTTATTATCTATTTATTTTTGTATAGCACAGTGAAACATCATGCTTTGATTTACAATAACACATGAATATTTTTTCAAGTACTTGAATCACGAAGCAATAATTATAGAATTTTTTTCTAAAAGTAATGAAATGTAATTGTAACAACCCCAAATTTTTTTTTCTCCTACTTGTTTATTTGTTAATCTTTACCCCTATAAAAGGGTAGATGAAGCATGAAATTTTTTTTTCTCTCTCTCGCTGAAATTTCGTATCGGGAGATCCCAAGTTATCAATAACACAACTTGCACACAATTTGGATCACAGCTCACCCATAATCACATTCATGTTTAATACAATTAACTGCATAATTCATTTCAGAATATGCTCAGGACCATTTTCATTCCCAAACTTCATCTTACATCACACGCATAAGATAAAAATTAAAAAGTCAGTTCACACATGAAGATTTCACATATATACATATACATAGAACATAACATAGTTTAATATTCTAAGATAATCTAGTACTTTCTAATATCCGGAGCATAGGTGGATACATTTAATATTCCAGAAACAAAATTTACAAAAATACTATTCTATACAATTTACATGTTCTTCTACATATCAAAATTTCACCATAACTCCCTAAGTTCCTAACTTATACAAAAAGGAATTAAGGTTTAAAATCTATTCCTGACGAGAATGAGAAGAACCTGCAAAATATAGATTTTCCACATAAGTAAAACAATTTAGTAAATACTAGCAATTTATAGAAAAATTTATACAACATATCCATCAATCTACTTAGATCATATGAGATTTTAAATACAACCATATACACCATCTTTTTTTTTTAGATTATATAAAAGAAAATTTATTTCTTTTAACTGCTTCGCTTTCATCTCAGAAAGCTTATCAAGTCTATTAATTTTGCCGATATCGACTTCATCCGCCGATATCATTAACTATTCTGAAACCGAATAGCTAATCAAGTTTATAAATTATGCCGATATCGACGTCACCCGCCGATATCATTAACTATTCTAAAACCGAATAGTTAATCAAGTTTATAAATTATGCCGATATCGACGTCACCCGCCGATATCATTAACTATTTTGAAACCGAATAGTTAATCAAGTTTATAAATTATGCCGATATCGACGTCACCCGCCGATATCATTAACTATTCTAAAACCGAATAGTTAATCAAGTTTATAAATTATGCCGATATCGACGTCACCCGCCGATATCGACCAGCTTGTTTCTTTCTACACACACATATATATCTATTTTTCCATCCCCTAACCTTTCCTTTACCCGTTTTCTTTTCCTCATCAATAAGCACTAAATTATAACTTATAGTTCAATAATTAGTAAAGAAAATAATTATTAGATAAAGAAAATATAGGTACCGAATACCTACCTGCTGTGAATGTTCGACTTGCGTTACCCTGTTGTTGTTGTTGTTGCCCTTCACCCGCGGTTCTTCCTGAAACCACAAATACCCACCATTTTTTTTTATATTAATCCACATATCACACACAACAACAATAAAAATGGTAATAATATTCATTTCCCTTTTACCAATTCTTTTCTTTCCCACTTATATTCCTCATTATCATCCTTTAATTTTTCAGCTCATTTATAGTCCAAATGGACATCATGAATTCAATTTTTATCACCATTTATTCTCCTTTTTTTTTTTCTGAATATCAATACACATTTTATGAAGGGAAATGGACAATTTATACCCTTAACATGGTTAAATTTTTGCTATTTTTTCAACTTGTCCGAAACTGTCAAGACAGCTTGACCTCTCCTCAGTGTTTTACCCATATCTGGAGTTCCAGAACTCCAAATTAGACGGGGTTGGATTCGTTGGAAAGCTAACACTCCCAGCTACAACTTATATGAAGGGACCCTCCCTAAATTATTTATTTTTCAGGTCCAAAAGTCCCTAACAAAAAGGGTAACGAAACTGTCCAGTTTTGAAAGAAAAAAAAAAGTGTCTCCAATTCATCTTCAATCCTTGATTTCTCATCAATAACAGCCATGTCTTCCCTTTATTCATGAAATCCTACTCATTTATGCATTTTCCTAACATTTTGTGTTAAAAACCCTAATTCCCAATTCAAGAACAATCATGAACTTCTAATCAAATTGAAGCTAATTTCATAGAAATTGGAATTAGAACTTCTTACTTGGATGAAATCTAACAATTTTTGGAAGAATCCTAACCTTCTTCTCCTTGAAAATACCCGGCCACTCTTCCTCCTTTCTTCCCCAATTTCTTCACTTTCTTCTTGTTACTTCTCCACCCAATTGTGCTCTTCCACTTTAGAAATCCAAGGCTTGTATGAGTTTACAATTTTTTGGGTGTTTACTCTTGGTTTTTATGAGATGAATTTCGAAATTCTCCCTCCCCTCTCTCTTTTGCTTCAGCTGGAAATGGCTGAGAAGAGATGGGTATTTATAGTCCCATCTCTTCTTAATTCTATTTTGACCCCGTTTTTTTTTTTTTTTCCCCTAAATTTTGCATAATAACAACATTTAAATTATTTTTTTTTTAAATCTCCTACCTCTATGTATACTTTATTCTCGGGTTTCACATTCTCCCTTCCTAATAAAAATTTCATCCCCGAAATTTAAACTACATACCTGACTCAAGGAATAAATGGGGGTATTTTTTCTTAATCTCTGACTCTCTCTCCCACGTTTCTTCCTCAATTTGTGAGTTTCTCCACAATACTCTGACAAGTGATACTTTCTTATTTCTCAATGTTTTTTCACTACGATCCATGATCTTGACTGGCCTCGTCTCGAGTGTCAAGTCCTCTCTTACTTCAATAGGAACTGGAGGTAACACTCGGGAAGGATCCACTTCTGCCTTCCGTAATAGTGATACATGGAATACATTGTGAATCTTCTCTAGGTGTGCTGGTAGCTTCAAGCGATAAGCCACCGGCCCTACCCTAGCTATCAACTCAAATGGGCCAATATACCTCGGAGCAAGCTTTCCTTTCATTCCAAACCGAATGATGCCCTTTCATGGTGCCACCTTTAAGAAGACTCTATCCCCTATTTGGAATTCTAAGGGTCTCCTCCGCTTGTCTGCATAACTCTTCTGTCTATCTTGGGCTTCCTTCATTCTTTGCCTGATTACCCTTACTTTATTAGTTGTTATTTGTACCAGTTCAGGACCCAGGAGTTTCCTTTCTCCAACTTCATCCCAACATATCGGAGTGCGACATTTTCTCCCATAAAGGGCTTCATATGGAGCCATCCCGATAGAAGCTTGATAACTATTATTATACGTGAACTCTACCAACGGTAGCAAGTCTTCCCAGTTTCCCCCAAACTCTAACACACATGACCTTAAAAGGTCTTCAAGTGTTTGGATGGTTCTTTCAGATTGGCCATCTGTCTGGGGGTGGAATGCCGTGCTCAGATTCACCTCGGTTCCCAAAGCTCGTTGTAAGCACGGCCATAACCTTGAAGTAAATATCGGGTCTCGATCTGACACCATTGATATGGGAACTCCATGCAGTCTAATCACTTCGTTCACATATAATTTGGCCAACTTGTCTATGGGATCTGTCATTTTGATGGGTAAGAACAAAACCGACTTTGTCAGTCGATCTACCACTACCCATATAGCATCATTGCCCTTTTTCCCCTTTGGCAATCCCGTTACAAAATCCATGGCTATATTTTCCCATTTCCATTCTGGAATTGGTAGTGGCTGTAATTCTCATGCCGGCCTTTGATGTTCTATCTTCACCTGTTGACATATCCCACATCTTGACACATATTCTGCAATCTCCTTCTTCATATTTGGCCACCAATAATATTCTCTGAGATCTCTATACATCTTGGTGCTCCCAGGATGGGTTGTAAGCCGAGATTCATGAGCTTCCTTCAATATCTCACCCTTTAGGGTTTTATTCTCAGGCACATAAACCCGTTTTCCCATCACAACCAACCCTCCCGGCAACATTTGAAGGGATAACTCCTTGCCTTGCTTTATCTTTTCCTTAATTTTCTCTACACCTTCATCTACTAACTGAGCTTCTAGAACTTTATCTCGTAACACTGATCTGATCTTCATATGAGCTAGTAGTGACCCTTCAGGACCCACATTTAATTGAATTCCCATCCTTTTCAATTCCATCACATTTGCTTGTTCTGAAGTTTCTATATCACCCATCACTGCTTTCCCTTTTCGACTTAATGCATCCGCCACTACATTGGCTTTGCCAGGATGGTAATCAATTATGCAATCATAGTCCTTTATCAATTCCACCCACCTCCTCTGTCGCATGTTCAATTCTTTTTGTGACATTAAATACTTCAAACTTTTATGGTCGGTGAAAATCTGTACTTGTGTTCCATACAAGTAATGTCTCTATACTCGCAAGGCAAATACTACTGCAGCGAGTTCCAAGTCATGGACTGGATAATTCACTTCATGCGGCTTTAACTGTCTGAAAGCATATGCGATCATTTTTCCATGCTGCATTAATACACATCCCAAACCCCTGCTTGAGGCATCACTATAAACAATGAACCCTTCGGTTCTAGAAGGAAGGGCCAATACGGGGGCTGATGTAAGCCTTCTTTTCAACTCCTGGAAACTCTCTTCGCATTCCTTTGACCAATTAAACCTCACTTCTTTACGAGTCAACTTGGTCAGAGGTGATGCTATTTTGGAAAATCCTTCAATAAACCTCCTATAATACCCGGCGAGGCCCAAGAAACTTCGAATTTCGGTCACATTTGTGGGATTCTCCCACTTTAGAACTGCCTCTACTTTTCCTGGATCCACACATATTCCCCCAGCTGAGATAACATGTCCCAAAAATATCACCTCTTTAAGCCTGAATTCACATTTATCCAATTTCGCATACAATTTATTTTCTCTCAATATTTCTAACACCTTTCTCAAGTGCTTCTCATGCTCCTGATAAGAGCTCGAATATACCAGTATATCATCAATAAACACAACCACACATTTATCCAAAAAAAATTGAAACACTCGATTCATTAGATCCATAAATACTGCAGGGGCATTAGTTAACCCAAATGGCATTTCTAAGAATTCATAATGACCATAACGAGTTCTAAAGGCAGTCTTCTGTATGTCCTATTCTCTGATTCTTAATTGATGATACCCCGATCTCAGATCTATCTTCGAGAATACTCTTGCACCCTTCAACTGATCAAACAGGTCATCTATCCGTGGCAATGGATACTTGTTCCTTACCGTCACTTTGTTCAGTTGACGATGATCGATACATAGCCTGAATGTACCATCCTTCTTCTTTACAAATAACACTGGGGCTCCCCAGGGTGAATTGCTTGGTCGTATGAATCCTTTATCCAACAACTCCTGAAGTTGGATCTTCAATTCAGCTAGTTCTATAGGGGCCATCCTATAAGGGGACTGTGCTATAGGGTTGACTCCTGGAAGAGTATCAATAGAAACCTCAATTTCCCTAATTGGAGGCAATCCTGGTAGTTCTGCTGGAAACACGTCTGGGAACTCTTTTACAATAGGAATATTTGTTAATTCAATGCTCCCCTTCTTCAATTCTCTCACATGAGACAACCAAGCAAGGCATCCCTTTCTAATCAATTTTCCAGCCGTCATGACCAAGATTATGGAGTTTGGAATCACCCTCCTCTCTCCCCTGAATACTACCCTTTTTCCACTCACATCTTGGAGGTTTACAGTCTTTGTGAAACAATCTACCTGTGCTTTATGTCTACTCAACCAATCCATTCCCAGTATTAAGTCAAAATCATCTAATGCCAAGGGCATAAGGTCTGCCCTTAGTTCTACCCCCTCAATGTTTAGTATCACTCCCTTGTATACATCATCAATGTTTATAGTTTTCCCCAAAGGTGTACTAACTATCATTCCCACATTCAATCTACTTGGTAATACATTTAAATTTCTAGTAATTCGGTGAGCCACAAAAGAATGACTAGCCCCAGGATCAATTAAAGCATAAACTTGTATTAAACTCAATTGTAGTGTACCTGCTACAACATCTAGCATTGCCCCCACATCTTCCTGGGTCATGTGGTATATCCTGCCCCGAGTCCTTTCCTCCGACAATCTGGGTCGGCCTTTATGGGCACTTGCCCCTGACTGAGTGGGTCGTACAGGTCGATCAACTGTCACCGACTGTTGCTGGCTTTGAGTGGCCATCCCCCGTCCCTGTACTGCTCCAGTAACTCTATGTGGACATTCTTTCTTTCTATGGCCCATTTCTCCACAAAGGAAACAATTTCTTCCTAAATACTGGCAATCCCTCCATCGATGCCCTTCCTCCTTGCAAATATAACATCTTCCTGGCATTGTAGAGCAATCCCTCGGGTGCCTTTGCTCACACCTCTGACACAAAGGATACACAGGTCCTCTTTGTTCTGTAGACCCCCCAGTAGTCATGGCTCCCTGTCTGACCTGACCTCCCCAGGTTCCTGTTCTGTCAGTCTGTCGGAATCCTCCCGAACTACTTCCTTGGTTGAAACTCCCACCTCTCTTCTGAAATTGTCCCGACATCTGTGCATTCTTCCCCTTTTTTTGAAAAGGAGGTCTCCCAGATGAAAAACCTGAATCTCTTCTCTTAAACCCTGTCGTCTGTCCCTGCTCAATAACTGGTTTTGCCGTATCCCTCATCACCCTCTCTATACCCTGAGCAGCCCGTACTAGATCTCGTACAGATTGAAATTGCATAGCCATCAATATCATTCTCAGTTCCTGTCTTAGTCCATCACGAAACCTGTCTACTCGATGGCGCTCCGTGGGAAGATAGGTGGAGGCAAAAGGTGTCAAATCTTGAAACCTCTTCTCATACTCTAAAACTGTCATATCCCCCTGTCTCAATTCTAAAAACTCTTGTTCCTTTTCCTTCTATGCTCCCAGGAATAATACCTCTCCTCAAACTCTTCCCGAAATTCCCTCCATCTCAACACCTCTCCTACTCTTCTCCCCCTAACAGTCTCCCACCAAGAATGAGCACTTTCTGTCAATAACTGGGACACACAATCTACCTTTGTTTCCTCAGGTATATGCATTTGTTCTATAACTCTCTCAATTTTATGCATCCAATGCCCAGCAACCTCGGCATCCTCCACTCCTGAGAAGGTTCCACAACCCATTTCTCGCATATCTTTCACCCATTGTATTATTGTCACGACCCTCTCTGATCTAGGAGCTACATTGGAAATACATGTCGTCATCCCTGCCGCCACAGCCCGTACTATATGTTCCATAAAGGCAGGATCTGAAAATAGGTTCGGCGCAACCCTTGGCGCTGCTGGGGAAGATATTTGGGCTTGCCTCTCGCCTTCAGATGCCTCTGCTGCAGGCACATCTGTCCGTCGAGATGTAGAATTTTCCTGACCTCCTGTTGATTCTTCCCCCTCGAATTGAACCAATATCGTAGGTATATGAGAGGCCGTATCTGCCACAGAATTCCTCTCTGTACTACTGTCATCATGTAAATTTGACCCCCTACCTCGTGTAGGGGTTGGGTCAGTCTTAACATGCTGTCTCGTTCGAACCATCCTGAAACATTTTTTCCCAGAATCACATTAGTACTTCAATCCCTGAAACTGCAACCAAATGCTCTGATACCAAATGTAACAACCCCAAATTTTTTTTTCTCATACTTGTTTATTTGTTAATCTTTACCCCTATAAAAGGGTAGATGAAGCATGAAATTTTTTTTTTCTCTCTCTCGCCGAAATTTCTAACGAAATTTCGGCAGAGTCTCCCCTATATCGGGAGATCCCAAGTTATCAATAACATAACCTGCACACATTTTGGATCACATCTCACCCATAATCACATTCATGTTTAATACAATTAACTGCATAATTCATTTCAGAATATGCTCAGGACCATTTTCATTCCCAAACTTCATCTTACATCACACGCATAAGATAAAAATTAAAAAGCCAGTTCGCACATGAAGATTTCACATATATACATATACATAGAACATAACATAGTTTAATATTCTAAGATAATCTAGTACTTTCTAATATCCGGAGCATAGGTGGATACATTTAATATTCCAGAAACAAAATTTACAAAAATACTATTCTATACAATTTACATGTTCTTCTACATATCAAAATTTCACCATAACTCCCTAAGTTCCTAACTTATACAAAAAGGAATTAAGGTTTAAAATTTATTCCTGACGAGAATGAGAAGAACCTGCAAAATATAGATTTTCCACATAAGTAAAACAATTTAGTAAATACTAGCAATTTATAGAAAAATTTATACAACATATCCATCAATCTACTTAGATCATATGAGATTTTAAATACAACCATATACACCATCTTTTTTTTTTTAGATTATATAAAAGAAAATTTATTTCTTTTAACTGCTTCGCTTTCATCTCAGAAAGCTTATCAAGTCTATTAATTTTGCCGATATCGACTTCATCCGCCGATATCATTAACTATTCTGAAACCAAATAGCTAATCAAGTTTATAAATCATGCCGATATCAACGTCAACCGCCGATATCATTAACTATTCTGAAACTGAATAGTTAATCAAGTTTATAAATTATGCCGATATCGACGTCACTCGCCGATATCATTAACTATTCTGAAACCGAATAGTTAATCAAGTTTATAAATTATGCCGATATCGACGTCACCCGCCGATATCATTAACTATTCTAAAACCGAATAGTTAATCAAGTTTATAAATTATGTCGATATCGACGTCACCCGCCGATATCATTAACTATTTTGAAACCGAATAGTTAATCAAGTTTATAAATTATGCCGATATCGACGTCACCCGCCGATATCATTAACTATTCTGAAACCGAATAGTTAATCAAGTTTATAAATTATGCCGATATCGACGTCACCCGCCGATATCGACCAGCTTGTTTCTTTCTACACACACATATATATCTATTTTTCCATCCCCTAACCTTTCCTTTACCCGTTTTCTTTTCCTCATCAATAAGCACTAAATTATAACTTATAGTTCAATAATTAGTAAAGAAAATAATTATTAGATAAAGAAAATATAGGTACCGAATACCTACCTGCTGTGAATGTTCGACTTGCGTTACCCTGTTGTTGTTGTTGTTGCCCTTCACCCGCGGTTCTTCCTGAAACCACAAATACCCACCATTTTTTTTTTATATTAATCCACATATCACACACAACAACAATAAAAATGGTAATAATATTCATTTCCCTTTTACCAATTCTTTTCTTTCCCACTTATATTCCTCATTATCATCCTTTAATTTTTCAGCTCATTTATAGTCCAAATGGACATCATGAATTCAATTTTTATCACCATTTATTCTCCTTTTTTTTTTCTGAATATCAATACACATTTTATGAAGGGAAATGGACAATTTATACCCTTAACATGGTTAAATTTTTGCTATTTTTTCAACTTGTCCGAAACTGTCAAGACAGCTTGACCTCTCCTCAGTGTTTTACCCATATCTGGAGTTCCAGAACTCCAAATTAGACGGGGTTGGATTCGTTGGAAAGCTAACACTCCCAGCTACAACTTATATGAAGGGACCCTCCCTAAATTATTTATTTTTCAGGTCCAAAAGTCCCTAACAAAAAGGGTAACGAAACTGTCCAGTTTTGAAAGAAAAAAAAAAGTGTCTCCAATTCATCTTCAATCCTTGATTTCTCATCAATAACAGCCATGTCTTCCCTTTATTCATGAAATCCTACTCATTTATGCATTTTCCTAACATTTTGTGTTAAAAACCCTAATTCCCAATTCAAGAACAATCATGAACTTCTAATCAAATTGAAGCTAATTTCATAGAAATTGGAATTAGAACTTCTTACTTGGATGAAATCTAACAATTTTTGGAAGAATCCTAACCTTCTTCTCCTTGAAAATACCCGGCCACTCTTCCTCCTTTCTTCCCCAATTTCTTCACTTTCTTCTTGTTACTTCTCCACCCAATTGTGCTCTTCCACTTTAGAAATCCAAGGCTTGTATAGGTTTACAATTTTTTGGGTGTTTACTCTTGGTTTTTATGAGATGAATTTCGAAATTCTCCCTCCCCTCTCTCTTTTGCTTCAGCTGGAAATGGCTGAGAAGAGATGGGTATTTATAGTCCCATCTCTTCTTAATTCTATTTTGACCCCGTTTTTTTTTTTTTTTTGCTTTTTCTTTTCCTAAATTTTGCATAATAACAACATTTAAATTATTATTTTTTTTAAATCTCCTACCTCTATGTATACTTTATTCTCGGGTTTCACAGTAATTGTTATTGATATTGTTGTTGTTATTTGTAAGAGATAATGGGAAATATTTCTTAGGATAACATTATCATCTTATTAAATTGGATGATAATGATTTGATATATAAAAAAGATATAAATAACGTTTTATTATTTTATTTATATTTTTTAATTTAAATCATTAAACTTAAAGTACGACTGCTAAAAATATGTGAGACTTCAAATATAAAAATGAGAGT
The DNA here is from genome assembly GCA_009078335.1 of Salix brachista. Classification (NCBI taxonomy): domain Eukaryota; kingdom Viridiplantae; phylum Streptophyta; class Magnoliopsida; order Malpighiales; family Salicaceae; genus Salix; species Salix brachista. The sequence goes on from CM018586.1 coordinate 16,380,030, forward strand.
GAGAGAAGAATTAGAAATTTAATCTCTATATTATCAACTTATCTTCACTCCCTTGTATGCATATTCATCGAAACTAACAATTTAGCATTGATTTGTTTAAAGCCATAAAATGACAATTATCTTTTTTAAAATATTGGATGAACATTATTATCATAAAATACTAAAAAATAATGATTTGAAACTTTTAAAGTTTAACAAATTTTATAAACCATCTAAAAACAAAAGGTTTCATTTTTTTTTAAATATCTAACAAAACTTTCAATTTTCCTTACAGTTCCTCTCAAATTCTCATATATGTTATTATATGTCATAAAAACACTTAAAAACATTCCCAAAAATAGAAAAATTCAAAAATCAATTTAAAATAGTAAGCTTTTCATGATTATGATAAAACTGGTAATTTTAAAAACTAGAGGGATAATATTGAAAATGTTTAAACTATAGGACAATTAATATCATGAAATTAGTCAAATCACCTTTATTTATTGAAATAAGAAATTTATTTGAAACTCATGAGTTTGCTAATTTCCATTTTTGAATAAGAATAATTTTCATAGATTAATCAAATATTCATTAAGTATTTATTTTGATTTCTCACATTACTAGTTTGAAGGAGGTGAAAGAACTTAAAAAGATTCTCATATACGATCTTTGAACAAGTGTAGTCAATTCATGCCTATGTGACTAAGAAAAATTTGGAATAAATTATTAATATTAGATATTTGCTTTTATTAAATGATGATTACTTGGTTTTTTAACAATAAATTGAATTATGTTTATCGGAATTTTCAACAAAAACAAAAAGGAGGAGCTACAGCTGGCCATAGTGAAATATGTGCAAGTACATGTAGACTTTTCAACGTCGATTATCGATAAGGTATGACATCATGCTTTTATTTTACATGAATGATTTGTCAAGTACTTAAATCATGAGGCAAGAATTATAGAATTTTTTTCTAGAAGCAATAAAATTTTATTGTCGTTATTATTTGTAAAATATAATGGAAACAATGTCCTTGGAAAACACTATCATCTTATTAAATTTAAAGTATTCAAATCAAATTGGTCGATAATGATTTGATATATAAAAAGATATAAATAACTTTTTATTATTTTATTTCTCTCATTTAATTTAAATTAATAAACTTAAAGTATGACTGCTAAAAACATGTTAGGGTTCAAATTTAAAAATGAGAGTGAGAGAAAAAATTATAAGTTTAATATATATATTATCAACTTATCTTCACTCTCTCGTATGCATATCAATCGAAACTAACAATTAGCATTGATTTGTTGTAAAGTCATAAAATATTTTTTTTTAATATTGGATAAATATTAGTATCAAAAGAATAATGTTCCACTTTGATCTTAGTATTTCAAAATATTCCAATTTACCTTATAGTTTTTAAAAGGTTTCCATTTTTTTCTTTTTTTAAATAGCTAACAAAACTTTTAGCTTTCCTTATATTTCTCTTTTTGTTCCTCTCAAATTCCCATATATGTTATTATATGTCATAAAAACATTAAAAAATATTCCCAAAAAAATTCAAAAATCAATTTAAAACAGTAAGTTTTTTCAGGATTAGGATGACATTAGTAATTTTAAAAACTAGAGGGATAATATTGAAAATGCATAGAAGTATAAGCATAACATTAATTAATCTATAGAGACGGAAATAAAGCTTGCCAAATTTTTGTATATATTATTCAATTTTTGTACACATAAAATTTGTTCACACTTACATTTGTTTTTATATATCTTGTATTTTGTAAGTTCTTACACCACACATTCTTTTATTTAAAAAAGGTTGCACTTAATTTGCCTACTTCGAACATGCATATAAAACAAAATTATACTTAAGTTGGTTGCAAATTTTAATCAATTAATATCAGGATATTAGTCAAATCACCTCTATTTATTGAAAAAAAATTAATTTGAAATTCATGAGAGTTCTAATTTGTATATATTAATCAAATACCCGTTAATTACTCATGTCAAATTTCATCATTGCTATTTTGCAGGAGGTGAAACAAATTATAGCAGATAAAGATCAAGAGTTTGAGCGATTTCAAGCTTCTTTAACTGCATTAACTGCACAATATGGAATTGAGTACCTTCCATGAAGTTTAAATTAATCAAGGGACTGGTGAACTACCATTAAAGAATAATGAGATCAGTTTATGTATGAATTAAAAGTACTAGCTTTCTTCCGTTAATGTGCTCACAATTACTTAAGTAAATATATAAGTTCATGCAATTCTTCCTCATTTGAAAAACATGAGGAAAACATCTATGTTTGTTATTTAAATTAAACTTTGTTCATCAATAAATAAAAATTAAACCAATCTATTGGTTCCAATTTCAAAATATAAATATAATTGAGATTTTTATTATAAGATTTGGCTAATATTCTTTAAAATGTTTTTTTATTTATATTTGCTGCTATCTAATTTTTGATACATTTTATTTTTTTGTTCTGAAAGAATAAAAAATATAAATAAATAAATAAATCCACAAAAATATTTTGACATTATGTATTCAGCTAAAACAAATCACGGCTCGATGCACTGTTCACCTAGAGAGAAAACACTGTGGACGATTACTGTTGCGCTCAATTTTCGATTCGGTTCGGTCAATCTGCTCTATTTTTTCTTTGTGGAACAATGTAATAACGAGTTTGTCCCTCAAAAAAGAAACAAATGGCACCTGGGTTAAGGGGTTCCACGGTAATTGCATATTTTCAGTCCGGTTCGGTTCGTCTGACCAGTTTATTGTTTTTTTAATATTTCTTTGAACAATGCAATAACTGTTTGTTCCTCGAAAAGGAAAAAAATAAGGCCTGCGAGAGTGGTGATCCGGTAATTAACCAATTTTTTATTCTTTTTTTTCGCTGGTTTACTGTTGGCGCGTCGCCGGAGGCGCCGTCCGTTTCCGCGCTCACGCGTGTTTTGGACGGCGCGTGTGGCTTATTTCGGCAACCAAAAATGCCCAACCGGCATCTAGAATAATTTTCATGCATGTTCTCTTCCTCCTGGTGCGGCGCGTGTGAGTATAAGGTAGCCGGAGACATGTCAATGGTCATTTGACTTTTTTCACCCTTTTCTCTCTCCTGCCTGTGCAAGCTGACGTTAGAGCAATTGTTTTTCGTCAAATTTTATTGTAGTCCCTGAAAGTATGAATTTTTTTTTCTAGTCCTTATTGATATTATATAGGTTTTGATTTGTTTCAATTTCATCCTTCAATTGAAATTGATTATATATTGTAGTTTCAATTAAGTACTCATTCTTTTAATTTTCAGATTGGTCTGGAATCCTTAATATTTTTGGTATCAAAATTTTGATTTATTTCAATTTTATCCTTCCATGCAAATTTATTATAAATCCTTAATATTTTTGGGTATCAAAGTTTGATTTTTTTCAATTTTATCCTTCCATGCAAATTAACTATAGATTTCAATTTCATTTCGGTCCTAATTCTTTTAATTTTTGATTTTGTTTTAAATTATTTAATTTCATCGGTATCAATGTTTGGATTTATTTCAATTTTGTCCTTCAAATTAAATTTATTACATGTGTTTTTTTATTTTATCCCTTATACTTTTAATCTTGGATTTTATTTTAGTTCCTTTATTTTTTATACATATTTCTTCTATAGTTCCTATTTCTGTTCATGTTTATATGTATATGCTCTTAGTTTTTCTTTCCAATTTTTCTTTATTTCCAATGTTATTAAGTTTTTCTATTTAATGCTCAAATTTTAATATATGCTGGTCATCATTTAAAAATTAATAATTATTATAATTTCTCTTTTTTTTCCCTTCAGGTCAAATAATTTCTTAAAATCTAATAATAATACTTATTTTTATTTTGTCATTTATTTTGTTTTTTTATTGCTTTTTTGTTAATATTGTTAGGTCTTGAATTTTCTAATTATTATAGATAAGACATTCAAAATAATGATAAAGATTATTTGTTTGTTTTGTTTTCATTTAAATATGTCAGACTAATAATATGTTTTGATATTTATTTAATATTAACGCTTTAATATATATATACAACCTAGGTTGTTTTGGGGGGAAATTACTATCATTGCTCTAAAATAATTTTAATATAATAATATGAGTAATAAATCTTATAAAATAAAAAAAAATATTTTTTTCTAACAATAATTATGGTCTCACCAATTTTTATTATTTCCACTGTTATTAAGATTTTTTTTTTAATATTTACATTTTAATTTGTGTTGATGATCATTTTAAAATTGATATTTATTATTTTTTCTCTTTGTTGTTTTTTAAATTCTTTTTATTTATCTTTCAAGTCATTTTTTTTAAAATCTACCTATTTATTTTTTGTCATTTATTTAGGTTTTTTTTCTTCTTATAAATATGTGAGACTAATTATATATTTTAATATTTATTTAATATTAGCACCTGAAAATATATATATAGACAGAAAAAAATGACCTAAGATTTTTTAAAGAACAAAAAAATAATATCAGTGTTCTTAAATACTTTTAATATAATAATATGAGGAATAAATCTAATTAAATAAAAAAATAATTTTGTCTTTTAACTAATTTTATCCTCTTTTGTTTAAGCTTATTTCTTAAAAAAAATTGATTCTTGGATTTTAGATTGTTTTTGTAAAAAACAAATTATATAATATTTTAGATCTGATATTACTGGAGAAAAAAGACAACTTACAAACAAAATGGATGGACAAATTTACCCAAGTTATCTGCAATTAAAAAATATACAAACCACTTCCTCTGCGTTTTGATTACACTGTTCATTTTAAACGGAAAATTTTTTTTTAACAGATTTAATCTATTACAATTTTATTAATTAAATATTAAAATAAATAATTATAAAATATAAAAAAATCAATTAATTTTCTACATAGAAAAAAACTTAGCGGAACACCTTCTCTCACACACAAAAAAAACCCTAAAACTAAAACCTTCCTTTTCTCTCCCTTCCTTTTCTCTCTTGGCAGCGCCGTCAGCCACCCCACAACCATTTTCCCGTCTGCCTCCTCCTCCACCAGCCCTTTCACCACATCTTTTCCCTCTCAGCCACACACAACTCCCCTTTCCCTGTCAAAACTGCCCAGCCCCTCACAAACCAACAACCCCTCACAGCCCTCTGCTTCCCACCTTCCTCCAAGCCACCCACAGCAGCCGCAGCCACCTCCCATTACAACTGCCTTCTCTTCTCTGTTTGGCTGTTGCGCCGTCACTGCCTTCTCCCATTCCAATGGACCCCCAAAAAAACTCTAATAACATGTACATCAATTCTTTTAAGAAGAGTAAACTTATTAATCTATTATTCCAATGGACAATGAATTCTCTCACAATTAACATTTGTTTTTCCTCTCTAATTATCTTTTGTTAATTTAGCTACTTGAACTTTGAATGCGAAGACATTATTAATCCCTCCATTCAAAATCAACCTCCTTTTATTTTTTTCATTTTTAATTTTAAAGAGACTGATGATTTCTTTTATTTTTTTCCACTATCACTAAGTAATTAGCTAAAATGGTAATAATCATGCAGTTTTGTAAATAAAAAGATAAAACGATAATATACAATAAAGGATAAGATGATGGACGTGTTCATGAAACATATTTGATGATAGTAAAGTTTTTGTTTTAAAAAATACTGATAAATTAATCCTTATTCATCCCAAAAGCTTATGCTAATTGTAAAACTATAAAGATCTAAAATAGTTTTAAAATTATTTTACAAAATTTTAATGTACTTACACTGACTATATTTTTATTCCACAAGAAAAAAAGAAAATAGTCTAAAATCATCAAAAGGAAAATAAGATATGATGGAAAAAGTTTTTGTTCATACTCTACTCATTTTCTCTAAATATCATATAGATTATAGGAGTCTTATAGATTAAGGCTCTGTTTGACATTATGTTTCAAAAAAAAATTGATTTTTTTTTTAAAAATTATTTATATTTTTTATTTTAAATTTAATTTTTTGATGTTTTTGGATCATTTTCATGTGCTGATATCAAAAATAATTTTTTTTTAAAAAAAAACATCATTTTGATGCATTTCTAAACAAAAAATACTTTCAAAAACAACTTTAATCATACTCCCAAACAGATACTAAAAGTTAGTCTAATAATATATTATGAAGGATAAAGTGATGAATATGTCGATGAAACATATATGATGGTGGTAAATATATAGTTTTTTTATTATATTTTTTCATGAAAGTTTTGATTTTTCTATTTTCATTTGTACATAAAGTTTACTCTTTATTAATATTTTTCTTTGGGTTTTAAAATAAAATTTTAATTATGTATAAAAATAAAGAAAAAGAATAATCAAACAAAGATTGATTATTTTTTAAAATTAGAATCATTGACCTCTAGTGTCAATAAATCTTTGCATATATGAACTTGAAAAGAAAACAAAAAAAAACTATAGGCACCAAATTGTCCCACGACATCGTGCGACCAGGATAAGGAAAAGCCCAAAAGAAGTGGGTAGAAGAAGCTTGTGTGGGGACTGGGGAGCATGAAAGCCACGCTTCCATTCGCTCTCCAAACTTCCTTTAATCCTACACTATTTACCTCTCTACACACCACTCACTTGTCCCTCTATCTTTTCTTCTCTCATCATCACTGTTAAACGACGACAGACTAAGAAGAAGAGAAAAGGAAGAAGTCCTGAAAATGGCGGTGCAGTTGCATGCACCAACAACTCAAACATTTACTGTTTTGCTATTATTTCTTTTTAGAAAACCTGCATGCGTGTTATACGGACATGCCGACAGTGTTTCACGTGCACGCGCTATTCAGGCAGCACGTGTTGCATTGATTGGCGGTAGAAACTGATTGTCCGTCGTGTCCCCTGATGCGCCGCCCTATCCTCAGCCTCCCAGTGCGGTGCGTGTTTGTGTATTATTTCAATGGGCAACGAATTCTCTCACAATTAACATTTTGTTTTTCCTCTCTAATTATCTTCTGTTAATTTAGCTACTTGAACTTTGAATGCTAAGGCATTATTAATCCCTCCATTCAAAATCAACCTCATTTTTATTTTTTCATTTTTAATTTTAAAGAGATTGGTGATTTTTTTATTGTTTTTTTCTCACTATCACCGAGTAATTAGCTAAAATGGTAATAATCATGCGGTTTTGTAAATAAAAAGATAAACTAATAATATACAATATATGATAAGATGATGGATGTGTTCATGAAACATATTTTATGATAGTAAAGTTTTTGTTTTGAAAAATACTGATAAATTAATCCTTATTCATCCCAAAAGCTTATGCAAATTGTAAAACTATACAAATCTAAAATAGTTTAAAAATTATTTTACTAATTTTTAATGTAGTTATATTTTTATTATACAAGAAAGAAAGAAAAATAGTCTAAAATCAAAGGGAAAATAAGATATGATGGAAAATGTTTTTGTTCATACTCTACTCATTTTCCCTATTATCAACTAATTAGCAAATATCATACAGATTATATGAGTCTTATAAATTAAGGCCCTATTTGGCATTACGTTTCAAAAATTATTTAAAAAAAAATATTTTTATTTTTTATTTTAAATTTAATTTTTTTTGATGTTTTTATATCATTTTCATGTACTGACATCAAAAATGATTTTTAGAAAAGAAAAAAACATCATTTTGATGCAATTCTGAACAAAAAACACCTTCAAAAATAATTTTTAACCACACTCAAACAAGCACTAAAAATTAGTCTAATAATATGTTATAAAGGATAAAGTGATGAATATATCGATTAAACATATATGATGGTGGTAAATATATAGTTTTTTATTATCTTTTTTCATGAAAGTTTTGATTTTTGTATTTTCATTTTTACATAAAGTTTACTCTTTATTAATATTTTTCTTTGGGTTTTAAATTTTTTTTTTAATTATGTATAAAAATAAAGAAAAACAAACAAAGATTGATTATTTTGGAAATTAGAATCATTGACCTCTAGTGTTAATAAATCTTTGCATATATGAACTTAAAAAGAAAATAAAGAAAAAGAATAATCAAACAAAGATTGATTATTTTTTAAACTAGAATCATTGACCTCTAGTGTCAATAGATCTTTGCATATATGAACTTAAAAAGAAAATAAAAAAAACTATAGGCACCAAATTGTCCCACGACATCGTGCGACCAAGATAAGGAAAAGCCCAAAAGAAGGGGGTAGAAGAAGCTTGTGTGGGGAGCATGAAAGCCACGCTTCCATTCGCTCTCCAAACTTCCTTTAATCCTTACACTATTTACCTCTCCACACACCACTCACTAGTCCCTATATCTTTTCTTCTATCATCATCACTGTTAAACGACGACAGACTAAGAAGAAGAGAAAAGGAAGAAGTCCTGCAAAAATGGCGGTGCAGTTGCATGCACCAACAAGGCTTCAAGCCACAAAAACGTTGCCACTTCCTTCTCTTTTAGCTCCCAATGGCAACAATGTTGGCCTTAAGGGACCAGCTGACCGTTTTGCTCTGAAATCATCTTTCTTTTCTCCTTCACTCCACCTCTTGATCGCTTCTTACAATCAGAAGCAGTCTCTTGCATCTGCTGCACCAAGATTCTCCATGCGTGCTGCAACCAAGCAAGCCTACATCTGCAGAGATTGCGGGTATTATTTATTTTCCCTTTTTTTTCTTTTATTTCTTGCACAGTACTGGTTTTAGCATTTGGAAGCTAAATGAACAGGATTTGGTATAATAAATTGACTATGGTGATGCAGGTATATTTACAATGACAGGAAACCCTTTGACAAACTGCCTGATAATTACTTCTGCCCTGGTAAATTACTTTCATCTCTGGAATTTATCTGAATGTTCAATTTCCATTGAAGAAAAATTGTCGTATGGCCATCCCTAACACAGTCAACTAATCATGTCTAGTTATTGTTATCAGTGGTGATATCTTGCATTTATAATGGCCTAATTGCATCAAATTGTAAGCTGTGGTGTTACTTTATAATGGCCTAATTGAATCTAGATAGCCTTATCCACAGAGTGCTGATTTCATTGGTTTATTTAAGTATTGCTATCTAATCCTAAGCGAGACGCCTGAAAAGTCGTTGACACTTGACAAAATAAAGAAGTGAGGGAGATTTAGTTAGTTTTTTTAGGTCTGTTTGGATTACAAAATTACAAGGTTGGACTAATGCTGGGATAAATTATGCTTTGCAGTCTGTGGTGCTCCTAAAAGGAGATTTAGGGAATACATGCCTGCTGTGACAAAAAATGTTAATGACAAAGATGTTCGAAAAGCACGTAAAGCCCAGTTCCAGAAAGATGAAGCAATTGGGTATGCATTATTCTTCACAACTGGTGAAAAATGCAATCTTCATTTTGTACTTGCTTTATAGCTTGTCCATGCTATAATCCATGCCCTTTAATTTGAATTTGGACTTGCCAGGCGAGCTTTGCCGATTGCAGTGGTGGTTGGGATTGTAGCTCTTGCTGGCTTATACTTCTACATCAACAATTCCTTCCCAGGTTGAATGGCAGCAACTCCTTCAAAACCCCAGTGAAACGAATGTCATCATGTGAATGCTGGAGTTCATAGAACTTTTCTTGTATTTTTTATTCCATTTAGCACAACATATGTTCAATAGCACTTTTTGCTGCCATTGTTCTAATAGCTGAAAAACGTTTTATCTTCTTATCATTCTGAGTAACAAAAAAAAGACAGACTTAAAAGATCCTAAGCTTGGTAAGTAGTTGGGGATAAGACAAGCTTCTCCCATTTCTTCAGAGAGAATCTAGGGAATAAGCTTTGACGGGGCATTGCAACATTAACAAGTTAGAAATTTCAAAAATTTCTCTTTTGTGAAGTGGCATCACCTATTAAAAAAACCCATTCCATTTCCTGATGAAAGAGGGATGATATTGACCTAAATTAGAGTACTTGAGGCTACAACTTATGCAGTCCCACTATGCCAAGTCCTCCCAGCTGTTTCCACCACCGTCTATACCTATCAAATCCCATGATGGTTAGCAAATTATGATGGGTTCATGCCTCAACTATCATCCAGACGGCGAGTTCATCGATGATAAATTTAATAGCAAATGTTACATGTCAACTATACAACCGAACAAAATTGTTTAAACTACACACAGATGGGGGCAAGAATAAATCGTTAAATAATTTGAAGTGATAACTATACATACTTCGGTTGATTTTACATGTGGCAAGCGATCATTCTCGCAAGATAAATGAACTGTCTTTTCTTTTCCCCATCGACTGGGGGGGAGTTTAAGGAAGAAAGCAAGTCACTAACACTAGGGACTGAAGCAGGCTTGAACTCGCAAGGTCTTTCTTTCACTTCCCAAACCTATAACCAAAACTTAAGTCAGTAACAAATGGAAGAAAGAAAAGAAAAGGGATAAGTATTAGAGATTGTGCAATTTCTTCAATAAGCTTCAAATTCATTCCCAAATAAAATGATACTCAAATCGAAAGCGTAGCCATGAAAGCAACCTGATTTCCATCATCATCAGATCCCCTATCCCAGGTACGTGTTTCATTATTCTTCAGAATTGCAAGTTCCAAGGTGCAGCATATTGCTCCACTCTGTCAGAGAAAGAGGACTATACCAGGTGCTGTTTATCCTTGTTTCTTCTTCTAGATGACAAACTAGTATCAATAAAAAGCTCTCTGGTGTGCCAGAAAACTATGATGGATATCAATGGTTTTTCAAAAGAGGTGGATATGTAACAAATGAAGTAGAAGAAAAGACGGAAATAATTTGTAATTGGACCAGGATTTTACCGTTGTAATTTTGGAAGCATTAATTATATCATATATAAGATAAAATAAATAAAGAGAGATATGGACGATACAATTAGGTCTGTATGGTAAGATAAGATGCAGATTGAACCATTTATGAAGCTACGACTTAGATAAAAAAAATGTTGAAGTTTTATTTACTTAAATGTTCAAGTTATTTAACTCATCAAAATTATATATATTTGGATCACTTTTTTTTTTAAATAGAAATTTATCCCCATTTTGATGGATATGTGCTTCCAAGTAAATAATATAAATCCAAATATTTTTAAATCACATAAATTGGACTATAATATAGTGATCAATTAACATGCAAGCTTAGTGCAGTGTTTGACTATTTATACATGATAGTTTTTCTAATGAAGCAAGTTAAAATATTAATAACTTTAGTTTCTTCAATTATATTGTAATAGCCAGTCGCATACCCGCACACTCTTGCAAGGTTTATCTTTACTTCGGATAGTTTTTTAAAAATAAAAAAATAAAACAAAACAAAATTAGGTTGCTCTACCTTAAGATGTTCACGATAGAATGGTTCTAATATTTGAAAGGAAAATAAAGATCACAAAAAATTACTTGATAGATTCACATATAGGTCGCAAAATGCAAGCCAGTTTTCGGGATTTGGAATGGTAAAAAAATTACAGGTAGATAGAAAAATCCCACCATAAGAAAAGTGTATTGGCTCGTGTTTGTTTGATCCCTCCTCCCAACAATTGGCAATGTATCTAGTATATAAAGCTCAAGAGTTCGAAGAAGCTCGTTGCTATGGGAAAGCATGGTTTCAGGCTATGGCTGCACCAAACATCAAGACATGGACAATACAACTATCTAGAGGTGATCCAGTGATAAGGGTTTGAGATTAAAGAATTTATTTTTCTTGTGGTCTCAGGTTTGAGCTCTATAGTTACTAATATAATGACCATTAGAAGTTTACATGGTCGTCAACTTTAGAGCCCGTGGGATTAATTGAGATACGTGCAAGCTGACCCGAAAACCAACGGTAATAAAAAAAAAAGACATGGACAGTACAAATTAGACAGATATTATTAGATATTTGTAGCTTTCTTTTAATTTCATTTTGTCTTTCTTTAATTAGTACTGCCATTCATGTTTAATAGTACTTCAGGCAAACAAAAACTATTGCAGATGAAAAAAAAATTAGCCCTTCCTGGAACTTTAGGAAGTTGAGAAACATTTATAAGAAACTGGTAACTTGTGTCTTCTGGCACATGATATGATGCTGGTTTTGAGTATTTTAATGGATGGTTTGGTGTAAAGGTAAAAGTTCAGAAACAGAAATCTATTGTGTTGGTTGTCAATTCCTGCAAGGGAAACCTTTGTATTTGATCATTTTGGATGTCCAAGAACATAGGATGATTCTTGGACAAAGCTATTGTTATGTAGTGGACAACAAAATCCAATGGCAATGACTGCTTTGCTGAAGCCTTTTAAGAATTTGAGAAACACGATAAAATTAAACTAATGGAAATTACTAATCTCCAGCCAGCTGAAAGGAGAATTGGCTTGTGTTTATTTGACCCCTCTATCCAACAATCTAAAAAGCTTCTGGTAGAGAAAGTTCATAGGTTTAACGAAGCTCAAGATTATGGGGAGAGCATGGTCTCAGTCTACTTGGCCGAGCATCAAGACACAGATTGCACAAAACAGACAGATTAATAGGTATTTGTAGCTTTCTTTTTCTTACACTTGTGCCTTTCTTTACTAGTAGGTGGCGATGTGTTCTTTATATTTCAGGCAAAAAAGTTCACAGATGAAAAGTTTTGAGCCCTCTATAATGACACCACTTGCCAGTTTTGTTTCCCAGAAATTTTGGCAGTTCAGATACCTGGAAGAATAATTGCAATGGAAAATTCTGGCAACTAATTCTTCTGTAAGGCATCAGAAAGTAATTGAAGATGTAATTGAAAATCTATTGTAATAGAATCAGTAAGTTTATTAAGATGCAATAGAAATGAAGCTCATAAGAGACAATCAGTACAGCATGGAAACATTAAACTATCCTGTCTTCAACCCTGCACGAGATAATCCATGACTAACCACAGATTTAAAGACAGCGTTCTCTTTCTTCTCAGACTCGTTGAAACAGTAAACAGGAGCCTGCCACTTTGGGTCCTCTAGCACCGCCCCCACTTCAAATGTCATCACATGAGCAGTCATTCCTGCAAATCCATAGATTTTCATCATCAAAAAGCCCTAATAATCACACTCTTAGCAAATAACCAGAATCTAATTATACCAATCAATCTATAGCATATGAACTTGATAAACAACAACAGATAATGATGAAAAGAAATGGGCATTGGTTAAAATTTAAGATAAAAGGAGATCGTATCAGAAGGAGCACCTGTGTAAAAGACCCAGTGAACAGGTCTCTTTGTTATGACATCTTCATAGTACCAAATAAAGTCCACCTTCTGCCACACATTGCAGAGGAAGCCATCAACATCTTGTTGGCCAAGATAGGTAGCACCTTCAAGCCAATTGGGGCGGAGAACACCAACTGGGAAAAGCAAGACTCTGCATTCTTGATTGGAATCTAACGTGTAGATATAGGAGGTGCCATTATCCCATTCAAGGTCATAAAGAAGCTTTCCAAGTTGGTTCTGGATTATGTTGAAGTTGCGGCCATTAGTCCAGTCATACCAAAGGTCCACCACCTGAAGCGAGCCGTTGTTATTCATGAAGAGTATTGAGTGGAATTGGTGTGGCCATGGAGCTGGAGTTGGGTCTGCTGATTGTGATGATAGTAGTGAGAAACAAAGAGAGAAGGCTAGTGGGAGAATGAGAGATAGAGGTTTGACTATAGAGCTCATTCCTCTTGTTCTTGTACAGTTCAATGAACCAGGTAACGATGAATCAGGTGGCAAGAGAGGATAGCACAAGAAAGTAACAGGGTGAATAAATAAGGTCCACAAAAGATACAGCAGATGATGTAGTTTTATCCTGACATCAGAATGGGAAATTCCACTTTCAGCCCAACAAAACTTTCGATCATCAAAATTGCCTCGTGGCTGCAATTTGGAGATATTTGTCACTCGATTTCAATATTATTTTAAAAATAAATTGAAAATTTTTAATTTTTAATTTTTATTTTAAATTAAAAAAATTTGATATTTTTAAATCATTTTATATACTGCTGATATCAAAAATAATTTTAAAAAAAATAAAAAATATCATTTTATACATTTCTAAACAAAAAATACTTTTAAAATTAACCACAACTACACTCCAAAATAGACACTTAATTTTGATGTCTGCCTCAATGGCTGCTTGTTTTCATATGATGTTATCCTCTAATCCTGGTCTATCGTGAAAGAGAAAAAAAATAATTATAGTGATTCTAAGAATTCCTAAACTAAATAGAAAAAATAAAATATATTTGATTTCCTTAACTAAATAGGAAAATAATAAACACAAAATATAGAAAATTATTTTTCTTAATTAAATAGGAATAAAAATAACTAAAGAAACAAATAATTTACCCTAAAAAACCTCCTGCTTCAAATAATCTCACTATATGGGTGTGAAATCCAAGGCCTGCAGATACAGCTCCTCTTTTGTTAACAGTCAATGGTTGTTTTTTTTTATTTTGCTAGTTATGAGAAGAAAAAACAACAATTACAGTACTCATAAGAGCACACATAAATACATTATGACTCGTCAAAATGTTCTGATGAGCAGTATATAACTTCCTGTTAGCAGTAGCGCTACTGGTTTCCAGCCACAGGGCCGCCAGCACTTTTCTTGATATCATCCCACCCTCTTACCCATGGCTGTCCAGGTATTGCCCGTGTCTCGGGGGCAGCATGGCTGCTGAGATTGTTCATGATCTTGTCACGCACAGCAGAGAATACCTACAACAGCAAATAAACCACGTGAGCATGCAACTCATAGGGAAAAGATGAATCTGGAGGAAAACCAATTTTAGGGCTATCTAAATGTCTCACAGGATTAATGCTCAATGTTTCAGGGGGTTGCTCCTGTCCAGTTAACCATTTCCAAAGATCTGGATTTTCCTGCAGAAGCAAAACAATGTATTCAATCGCAAATCCTAAACACCAATCAAAAGACTTTTCTCTTTCAGAGTTCAGACCATGCAATTATGCCCAGCCTTCATCAAGTAACATGTCAAAGTAAATCCACGAGCATACTCTCTTTTGGCATTACCATAATTTGTACCTAAGCATCAAATATGCAAGGCAAGATAACTTATATGAAACAATTTTATTGTGGACTCTGTTCCAAGTGACTAGACAAACATTTTTGCTATCCCTCAATATAGCATAAAAATGTCAGTAAGTGTTTGGATAATGTGGAAGAGAACCGATACAGCTTTTCTTGACTGATCTGATCAGTTGATGGAATCTGCATTAACTTACTGAATACTCTACTTGGTAGATAACTAGAAACAACTATGAGACACTGGGGGCAAACTGTGGGGATTTTACCACATGATTTGTTATAGAACTTGTCACCAGAAGCTAAAATCTTAAGTTGTATGAGGAGAGCATAAATTAAGTACTTCTGAACATGCTCTTCCATAATACTATAGATAACAAAATACTCGAAAGAGAAAATGTGCCAAGTTGTGTATATAGTCGCTCCACAGAGTTAAACCTGCTAAAGGGTTTTAAGGTCAGCACTCAGCACAAGCCTTAGATAAGGCAATTATATATTAGAATCGTCTTTGTGCATCTGCAGAGGTCTGAAAGAAGAGCGTTGTATTCAAAGTAATGTACAATTTTTTATTGTTATGAATGTTGTAATTTCAAAGCTTATAAAGACCCCCCAAAATCAGAAACATAAATCATATTTAACCCCACACGTAGCTGATCAAAAACAACACAAGAGTAGAGCCAAAATGCAATGGAAGCCGCAATACAACAGTTCCAATTGACAATGTTTACATAAAATTCTCAAAGCCTGCCCTTGAGGTGATAAAACTAAGTTAAAGTTTCACTATCTGAGACATCAAAACTACCTTAAAACTTTCCCATGCTAGTTCAAAGTTCACTTCACAAACAAAAACCACTAGAACCAATTACTACTAAAGAAGCTCTCAAATAATCACAAAACAGAAATAACTTAAAGGACAACATGCATTTCGTATACAATGAATATATGGAGTGAAAACCTGCTGAAGGTCTTTAGGTTCAGCACAAGCCTACATCAGACATTTTAATAAAAGAATCAATCTTGGCTTCTTGGCTTGGGTTGGATATAGGAGAATAGTATGGCTTACGTCCAAGGTTCAAACTTTGGTGTTTATAAATATATTCAGTCAAAAAACCTTAAACAGACAATAATCCGATCAAATATCATGGCGTAACGTACAACACAAAAATCAGAACCAAAGAGCTGTGGCAAATGTAATATTTTTGGTTCCAATTGATAATATCTAATTCAGAATTCAAAAATTACCTTTGAACCATTAAATTCCCTTAAAGTTGCAATTTTTTAAACATTAAAACCACCTTAAACCCAATCAGCTCACACAAGATCAAAGTTCACATTGAGAACCAGCTTCAAGTGAGAAAATTTAAATAAGCTAATCATTGATATTATCACCAATCGAAGTGATTACAACAAACTAATCCTGTGGTTAGAGCAAAGACCAGAAAATAAGCTAAAAGAAACAAAACTAAAACTAAAACCATAATTATTCATAAAAATTCATGCTGACCACCGAATGAAGTGAAGGAGAATTATTTTTTTACCAAATCAAGAACATCAATTAGTGCTTTAACACCATTTTCATCCAATGAATAAATATGTTCTTCTACCCATTTCCCCAGAACCAAATCCAGCTCCAAAATCCCTCTTTGTCTGCTCCTATACAACAACCTTAAACACGTAAAAACAAAATAATCAGTTCATGTAATAAACACAAGAACAACAACAAAAATCTTAAAAACATGAAAACTTTATTAAAAAAATCAGATAAGAATACCTGTTACATATTCTCCTTTTGCTTTCTTCATTAGATAGGTCGATATCCAATGATGGATTTTTATTATCATTGTTGTTTAATGTCGAATAACGTGAAAACAGCCCATGTTGAGACCTGAAAAAGCAAAAAAGTCTAAATCTTTAGAGTTAAATAACATTAAAAGAATCGAGATTTAAAGGTAAGAAATTATAGGTACCTTAAAGGGGATGTAGCTGATATGTGTTTGGGTGTGGTGGTGGAGTTGAGGATACGGTTGACGTTTACCAGAGCTCTTCGCAAGCTAGCCATTTTATTGATCACCCTCTTCTGTGGAAACAAGCAAAAAATAAAGAGAGCTAAGAAGGCAAGAGATTATGTGACGACTTGTCGTTTAAGGATAATTTTCGAAACACATGTCGCCGCCTTGGATGGAGTTAGGTTCGGTTAACGGTTGAGATCAATGCTACGTTGTGGGAAGGTGCACCACATACATGATGTTCTTCAGTTTTTCTTTTTTGATTTTTCTTCTTTCTTTCTTTTTGTTTTTAGCACAATATGCTGGTTTGCTTAGGGGCCAGAAACGAACGATTGTTAATTGTTTTAATTTTCTTTAAGGACGTAACAAAAGAAAAGAATTTCAAACAATTATATCAATAAAAAAAGTATTTATTAATTATCTCTATTTATTACTTTTTCGTTATCTTTTTTACCTTACATAGATCAGTTTTCCAAAATAAAAGTTCTTAGAAAGTAGCAATTTTGAGTATACGATTAGCATTGATGAATTTTGAGCATGTTCTTGAAACTATTTATTCTGATATAACATAGTCTTATTGGATAAAAAAACATGCGTGGTTCTTCTAATTTATTTTTTGACAAAATCTATCAGTTTAATATAAAAATGAAGATGAAAGAATTTAACTTTTCATTATTTAGTAATATATATATATATATATATATATATATATATATATATATATATATATATATGAAAAATAAAAATAAAAACATATAAGAGAAGAAAATTTATTTTCCCGCGAACCCAAAAGAAAAAAGTTTCCCCCAAACTCAAAAATTAATCTTCTACATAATTAAAATTTAAAGAAATAGATAAAATTATAGGAGGAATTTTATTATATATTTTAAATATTTAATTTATTTATGAATTTCTATTCAATATGTTAATTTATAGTTTCATTGTATCTTTATCAATCCCATTATTCACTTGTCGTGAATTTCACCCTCTATTTGTTTTTTTTACATATTTTTTATTCAATAAGGTTTATTACATCTAGTTTCGTTTCATTCAGAAAAATATTAATATAATTTTTTTTATTTTTAAAAATTATTTTTGTATGAAAATGATCTAAAAAAATTTAAAAAATTTAATTTCAAGTAAAAATTAAAACTAAAAAATCTTCATTTTTTTTAAGAACATTTTTGAAATATAATGTCAAACACCCCTAATGGAGAGGCATATTCAAGAGTACGATTGGTTTTAATATGAGTCTTCCTAATTTCGCAAATTATATTCCAATATAATCAAGGGCCTCTTCCATGCAATCTCTTTCTGGAAACTCTTCTGTTGAGCATACAAGGCCAGAAATTGAAGATATCTGTCGCTACATAGTAAACCTGATGTTGTTGAATTAACTTGTTCATCATCATGTCTCTCTCTAATTGGTTGGATTTTGTCTTAGAATCAAATGATTACTCGATCACATTTTCTAACTACCAACTACTATTCATGCATGAATAAAAATCACGATTGTTGATTTGATTCCAGAGATGTGGATTGAATGATTATGATAGATCAAGAACACGAGAAGAGCCAAATCCGTAATTTACTCTTCTCATGAACTAGTTATGGTTAACGTTCGACAGTCAGATCAGTCCGTTTTACGGTAACCAGCAACCAGTTACGACTGCTGAAGAATATCCCCTAGTTTTATCATCAATTAAGCTTTAACATTCCTTATCTTTTCATGAAAAGAAAATGGATCATTTGCAGTTGAAAGCTAGAAAAGGAACATCTTGACAGACCAGAAAAATTCAAAATTTGCAGGTAAATTCGACACAGCTTGAACAAAAAACGTCAAGGTAACAACTGAAGGAGAAAATCCAGCTTTTTCCAGCTGAAAATCACAGCAAGACGACTTGGTTATATTTTGAGGCCAATCACTTCCTTGAGTAATTTCAAGAAACATATAATAATTCTTTCAAGGGAAACTGGTTATTGAATTGTGCTTGACATACCCTTCTAGATATTAAGAAGATTGGCAATCTAAGTACATGAATCTCCATTCCATTGGCTTGGTAATTGCTCTCGTTCACAAGTAGAATCCACAAGGCAACACCATTGTTAGAAAATGCAGGCTGATGTTATTACCCTCTCTAGTCTCTACTGGATTTAACATTTTCTTTACCTTTGGATGTTATGTATCAGCAGTTGATCAAAAGAATGTAAACAGTTCAGGAACCTGATGGCATCTTTCAGCCTAATTGCCTCAGAAGTTTACCTCACGTCTCTCTGCAAAAAACTTTCCCGTGATTGCTTGGTCTGGAAGTAGGGCCAGCCATACTCCAGTATCAGCTCCGTCCTCAGCTGATACATTACCAGCCCAGCCTGTCATAGCTGTCTTCACCCACCCTGGGCAGTAGCAGTTTATATATATCTTCTGACCATTAGGCCGATCGGACAGTTTCATTGCCATTAGCCTCGTATAAGCATTAACTGCAAGTTTTGACACCGAGTAATCAGTGTTCACCTGAGGCCATCCACCTGAAGTATACGTGTCGTCTTCTACTTGTTGTAGGAAAGTAGACACCGTCCTGTCAATGAGTTCCTCTGAAAGTGTTTCCAGGCTAGCCAGTTGCTCTCTCAAATCTTTGTCTTCAAGTCTCTGTTAAGGCCACCCAAATCTCGATTAGCTCAGTAAAGTTTAAAGAACATGTACCAGGTAGCATTAAAAAAAAACCCTTCTGGCACCACTCTTTACGAGATAGCTGAATCTCAGAAACGGGCTCATGAACAATTTACAGATACAATGCAATGACAATGGAGTTTCCTATATATTTTCCTTTCTTCTTTATTAATTTATATTTGTCTTTCCTTTTCCTTTGGTTCTTGACAGGAACTGGATATGTACTCCATGGTCGAGTACCTGACATTCCCTTTTCTGTTTATGATCAGATCCTATTCTATTAAATGACAGAAGCAGCACAATAGCTTTCTGTACTCAAATTGCGGAAAAAGAAGGACCGTTGATTTTATAAAAATGCAGTCAAACAATCATGATCAAAGCCAGTACAAGAATTCAATAGAATTACCCCTTCCAAGGTGACAGCCAACAAAAAGACTAGCATGAATTGCATTTTAAATATGCTCCAGACCTTTCCCAGTTAAAAGAGTCCATCTTCATGCACGTGCATAGCGTTGGTCTAACATGAATTGAAAAAAGAAAAGAAAATAAAAATCAACCCTACATTGCTCAAGCAATGCTATTTCTAAGAGAAAGGGCTAAGGAAGATGAAAGGATTACTTACGTTTCGTTTGCCATTTAGTCTTCCAAGCCGCGAACTAACATTAACAATACGAGCACCTACAGCAGAAGGTCTCATCAAAGGAATCAGAGCTTCAGTAACATTTTTGATACCATAATAGTTTGTATCAACAACATTCTTGGCATTTTCAACAGAATTGTCAGACCCCATGTTGTAATTAACACCAGCATTATTCACCTGCAAAAGGAATAATATGAGTAAGACAGATCAAAGAAATTCAGGACAATATCTACGTAATAACATGCATAAAACATGGAATTATAGTATAACCAGCTCTAGATTTGAAAACTAAAGTGCAGTCAACTTACCAAAACATCTAATCCACCGTGAGTTTGTTGTATCCACTCAGCAAACGTTTTGATGGATAAAGAATCTAAGACATCAAGTTGATGGAAGTCCACACTCAAACCCAACTCTCGCAAGACATTGGCAGCTTCAAGGCCTGCGCTACTTTCTCGTGATGTCAGGATAACAGACAATCCATGGTCTGCCAGTTGCCTCGCAATCTCAAATCCTATTCCTCTGTTTCCACCAGTCACCACAGCAACAGTTTCTGATGACCACCACCTACAAACATGATCTTTTCAGGAAAACACAAGATAGAAAGATCTAAGACAAGATGGGTAATAAAAATAATGTCAATAAAAAGGTACCTTTGATGATCAGAGTAAGGAATGGTACGGAGAAGAGAAATTTCTTGGAGTCTTTTTTCTCTTTTTTCCTTTGCTGGCTCCTTACTTCCCATTTCTTCTTTTCTTTTTTCTTTCAGTGGAGAACACAGAGAGAAAAGAGAGAGTCCTTGGATGCAAATTTTGATAAAATTGCAGCGAATTCGGTGGGTTCAGCGTATGCTGTTCGTTCCTCCCGCTTGCTGTTTTTGGGGTCAAATTTCCGTTTTTTTGGCCTCCTATTTCTACCTTTAGCCATGAATAACCATCCCATAATAGGAAATGGAGAGCACTTTACTAGAGAACCGTTGAGGGTTAAAAGGTTTTTTTTCTTAGTTCTTCAACTTGTTGTGTTCCCTTAATTTAGTCCTCTACTCCTCAAGTTTTTGATCAAGTCCTTGAACTCAATAGAAGCATGGAATGCTGTCCTTGAACTCAATGTTCTGAGATCAGTTTTCTGCTCAATGTTCTGCTGAAAATTTTAAAAAAAATATTGTTTTTCTTTATTCAAATTAATTTATTTTTAATGTTTTTTATATTATTTTACTAGTGTTTTAGTGCAACGTTGTCGTTGCGATTCTTGTCTTGTGAGATGTGACTTCTGATGACAAACAATGGTGCAACCTTGATGCTGTTTTGACATTTCAGAATTTGTGAACCACTCGCATTCTGGCCCAAGCTACTGCACAAGCAGGCCCACAATGACTTCTATGAGCTCGAGCCTAGTCATCTGTTATCTGCTGTTATGAGAATTGTTTGTTAGTGTGTTTTAAAAATAAATTTAGAAAATATTAAGAAAATAAATTATATTTTTTATTTTAAATTAATTTTTTGATGTTTTAATGTAAAAAAATATTTAAAAAATAAATAAAATATATAATTTTAATATATTTTTAAATAAAAAAACATGTACTCTCAAACAGTGCCTTCATTCTTCAAATTTTGTACGGTCAAACCCACTAATTGCCAGGCCTGGCCTAGCTATTACTACAATTTTCTTTTTCTTTTTTACGTTTTTCTTTTGTCTTTTTTTTTACATCTATTTTTTTACAAGTCTTTATATATAAATACACCTAGTTACACCAAGGGCAATTATTTTCCGGTATACCAGATCTACGATCCTCCATCGTCGCCCATTATCTATACAGCTAAACCAAAACATGGTTTTACTGTGGATTTGAACAGTGATTTCTTTTCTTTTCTCTCTTTTTTTTTTTTTTTTTTTTTTTTTTCTCTTTTTTTTTCTAATTTTTTTTTTCGTTCCTTTCTTTTTTTTTTCTAATTATTTTTTTTCATGAAATTTTTTTTTTCTGGTTATATTTTTTTTCCTACTTATATATAACTTTATTTGTTTTTTTTTTCTAATTGAACAGTGATTTTTTTTTCTAATATTTTTTTTCGTTCCTTTCTTTTTTTTTTTTGCTAATTATTTTTTTTCATGAAATTTTTTTTTTCTGGTTATATTTTTTTTTCTACTTATATATAACTTTATTTGTTTTTTTTTAATTGAGGTGTTTGGGTTAACTTAAACACACCACAATTAATCCTCAGATCTTATTTTTTTATAGTTTTGTTCATATTTTTTCTGATTTTATTTGTTTAATGTGATGATATTTATATTTTAATAACCAATCGTGGTTCTACTGTAGCAATTACCACTGTTCATCTACACTCAGAAGCACTGTGGACTTGAATAGTAAAATTACTTAAGCATAATATTATCATTTGGATACTAGAGATGATGAAAGAAGTCGCTCGGCCGAGTGGTTACAGCGCGCGAGTTCGAATCCCACTAAAACTATCTTTTGGAGCATTTATTATATTTATTAGTATTATTATTATTTGTATCCAATATCTGCACAAACAAGACCTTGGCCGAGCGGTCACAACGACGATTCGCGCGGGACGCTGCTGAGTTCGAATCTCAGCAGCACAATTTTGTCTAATAATGAACAGTGAAATCACTGTTGCAAAGGGTAATCTCTTTGTTTTTCAGGGCTTCTTTTTTTTTTTGCTGTTTTAATAACCAAAGTGTCCGGTAAATCAACATAAATTTCTGAACTTTTATTTTTATAATTTTTATTGTTCATTACTATTTTAAAATGTATTTTTTCCTTCTTTTATCGGTTTTTTTTTAATCACGGTTTTTAAGTCACTTTACACGCACCACAATTTTTTTCCCGAGTGTACATTTCTTTTATAATCGGGGTAGCTTACACGCGTCACGAATAATACTTGGACCCATTTTTAACATTTTTTTTAATTTTTTTCCACTTATAAATTTCTTTTATAAGTTAAAATAACAGTGTTTTGCACTGTTCACCTAGACACAGATCACTGTGGATAGGAGCACTCAAATTACTCAATAATATTTTTTTTATTTGTACACTACAACTAAATAAATAAATCGCTTGGCCTGGTGGTTACACTGCGCCCCCCCTTGGGGGGGCGCGGAGTTCGAATCGCTATAGCTATGAATTTTTGTAATAATTAAATTACAATATTATATTATTATTATTCATATCCTACAACTGACTAAATAAGTTGCTTGGCTGGGTGGTAGGAGCGCGCCCAAGCAAAGCGGGGCGCGGGAGTTCGAATCTTTATGGCAACGATTTTTTGGAATAGTTAAAAATATAAGATTTTATAATTATTTGGATCCTACAACTGACAGAAGAAGTCACTTGGCCGAGTGGTAATGGTGACATGTACGTGGCAGGTCGCGGGAGTTTGAAAAATGATTTTTGAGTAAAAAACAATGTTTTATACTGTTCATTAGTTAGTGTTTTCTACTGTTCATTAGTTTTTGACATGTTTTTTTTTTCATTCATTTTCTTTTTATAATTGGGGTGTCCGGGTTAGCTTATGTGCATCACAATAAATCTCTAAACTTAATTTTTTTTTTTACAATTTTCACTGTTTATTAATGTTTGAAAATGTGTTTTCCTCTTCTTTTTTCAGGCTTCTTTTTTTTGGTTTTTTTGATAATCGCGATGTCCGGATCAGTTTACGCGCACCATATTTTTTTCTCTCACATATATATATTTCTTATAACCGGGATAGGTTACACGTGCCACAAATAATCCTTGGACATTGTTGTTTTTTTCGACTTATAATTTTTTTTTATAACTAGAATGTCCAAACTAGTTTACTTGTACCATGACTATTATTTTATACATAGCTAAAGGAGATCGCAATTTCAAATAGTAATAAACAGTGATTTGAACTGTGGTTTTTGTTGTTCATTACTATTTAAAAAAGTTGATTGAACTGTGATTCTGGTGAGAGATTACTTTGGTAATGCGTCTGAAAATTACTTTTGAATAAATTTTAAATTTTTTAAATTTTCAATTAAAAAAATATGTTTTTAGATAATTTTGATGTGCTAATGTCAAAAATAATTTTTAAAAAATTATAAAATATTAATTATAACATGTAAAAAATCAATTAATTCTCTACATAGAAAAAAGCCCAGCGCAACGCGCGGGCAAGTCAGCTCGTATACGCTATTACGCTTCCTTGCATCTTTTATAATAGCGATTCTTTTATAAAAAAAAATTTTATTTTTTTAAAATTATTTTTTAACATTAGTAAATCAAAAACGATATAAAAATATAATTTTAATCAAAAATAAATTTAAATGTTTTTTGAAAAAAAAGAAAAAAAACAGATTTCAGCGGCAACCTAGAGCGTTACTATCATCTTTTGTCATAAAATTCAAGCAAAGCCGTCCATTATTTGTCTGGTCTGTTTATATTTATTGTCGTGTAGTTTTCTGTAGGGCAATAATTTACCGATCGACAAAAATTAAGTATTCCATAGTCCACTGCCCTCCTATGTGAATGCAATGTCATTAGTGCCAGTAGTCCTCAAAATGTAAAGTTGCTGGTTTATATTCTATTTAAAGAAAGTCTGGTAGATGTATTGTTTTTAAAATATATTAAAATAATAATTTTTATGTTTGATATTAAAAAGATAAAAAGCTCTAAAATAAATTATTTAAAAAAAAATAAACACGATTGGATTGCAATACTGAACAACTACTTACAAAATTTATAATCTTAAGGTCAATTTTTCACTTTATATTTTATAGAAGCCTCCAATGTTTCTTTTTCTTTATATCTTGAAAACGAGATAAATTGCTATCACATTAGTCAATTTATGCCTTAAAGAGTCACTGGTATAGTATCAAATCAACCTCTAATCTAGAATTTATATAGATTAAAAAACACTTTAATCAATAATTTTTATTATTCAAAATATAATGTATTTCTACGGCTTTTTTGTTGTTGAAACTAGCAAAAAATAATGGATGTTACACAACATGAAAAGAGTGCATTGATTTAGGTTTTTTTTAATTAATGTGAGTGTTCCGGCCAACTTGCGCATATCTCAATTAATCTCATGTAAATTTTCAATGGTCATTATATTAGCAATCACAGGAATTAAACCCGAGATCACAGGTGAAGCAAACCCTTTAGTATAAAGTCATACTATTGGGTTACCTACTAAATGATTAATTGATTTAGGGTTTGTTTAGGAATATGATTGAGATTGATTTTTGAAGTGTTTTTTGTTCAGAAATACATTAAAATAATAATTTTTATTTTAAAAAAATTATTTTTCATATCAACACATCAAAATAATCTAAAAAAACCAAAAATTAATTAATTAAAAACAAAAATTAATATATATATATATATATATATATATATATATATATATATATTTAATCTCTTTTGAATTGACACTTAATACATCATTACTATGCCTTGAATGGTTAATTAGTATTTGGCATTTACAGTGAAAAATCAAGAGATCTGGGAAATGGAATTTAGGATTAGGTCATAAGGCCTCGACTCCCATTGTACATTTATCTAGTAATTAGTAATTAGTAATTAGTAATTAGTAATTGATTTGTTATGCCGACTTCTTAGACAACCAACGAAAAAGAAGAGGCGTGCTCAAACAGGCTCCAAACTGTGAACGTCATGGCTTAGGCTATCTTCTCCTTTCGTCAACATCATCCATCGAACCCCATTCCTAAATACCCCTCTTTTGACCTTTCAGGTTCAAAATCACAGTAGATACCTCTAACTATATACACGTGGCACTTTCTCACACGCCAACATCTCCCTCTTAATTTCCCTTAAGAGCGCAGAGAGTCTTCTGCATAATTAAACTCGACCGAGTTACCATAAACCTCTCTCTCTCTCTCTGGTTTTTTTCGTGGAAGACATTAATCTGTCGGAGCAAAAGAGAGACGACACAAGAAGTCTGCAATCCTGTGAATCTAAAAGGCTCAACAAGGAAGGAAGCTTAGTTAGCACTAAAGACGACTACGTTTCATATCTTGGTATGCATGTTCATTTCTTCCTATCTTGCTTTACATGTTTCTTACAGGTTTATTTCTATATTGATCATCAAGAAAACATACTCTATTTTTCGTATTATTTAAAATTTTAGAAACAAATGTTTCGACAACGAGTTCGTGCTTTTATAAATAGTTATGGATTTATCAGTGCACATATTTTATGCCATTTAGGAAGGGAGTTGCTAATAACAGAGCTGGCTTAAATTTAGCAAATGACTCATAATTAATTATTTAAAAAACTTTATTATTTTTTTAGTCTCTTCCACGTGGATTAAGCTAACTTTGCTATTTGAGTTTCCAAAGGTTACTGTGTTTCTTAAAGTAGGTTGCTGAATCTTGGAATCATTTTTTTTCTTTATTTGGTTCATACGTTATTTTCTACTTTTTTTCCCAGAAAATATGATCTGGAATAATGGAATTCAAACCTCGTTAAGATTTAGATGACAGCATAGCCAGTATATTTGGCATATTTTGCTGTCTGCTTTAATTATTTTTCTGTGGTTCATTGTCCTTAACTGTCACCATGCTAGCTCATTAGAATTCCATCTGCACATATTCGTCTTTGTTTACTTAAATCCATGGTGGTGATCATCATATGAAAAGCCATGAACACATAATTCTGCAGGGAATTCGATTAACCAGGAGGGGGTTTACCAAGAACAAAATTAAGCCCATGATTTTGGATAGCAAAATATAAATAAAGAAGAATGGAGGGAAAAAATTGGGGCGAACTAGCTTAAGCCAATCATTTTGTTTATACATATGGAGTTCTTAAAACCAATTAATTTAACAGTCGGATACTTAGAATAAATAGCCCTTCTCTAATTATTTTTTTTGGATTTGAGGAAACTCTAGCCTCGGAAAATATATTTTTTGAGCTTAGATAAACGATTAAAATATTGATTGTCTCATACTCTTACAAGGGATATATAATCTGATTTGAACTCGAAACGTGCTATGCAGATCATAAGTTTTCTCCATTTGTTAATACGAAAAACATTTTTGAGTAATTAAGACTATGTTTGGTATGATATTTAAAAATTGTTTTAAATCATTTTTATCAAACATATTTTTTTATTTGAGATTATTTTTGTCTTAATTTATTTATAAGAATAATTTTTAAATTGCAACTTAAATTTCAAAGCCGGCCTATCTATTTGTTTGGTTTCTATATTCTATTATACTCTACATGTATATACATCAAGTAACCTGAGATTTTTAAACTGACAGGCAATATGGCACATCGTTCTCAAGGAGGCTTGCTTTCGTTTGCAATGCTAATACTGGCATTTGATGTATCTGGCACCCTGGCTTCACCGAAAATTGGAAATCAGGTCAAATCTGCCACTTTTCTTTCACCTGAGTTTGTGCTGGGACCAGGATCAGTGGAGAATAGATACTACAGCAATATTGACTTCCCGAGAGGTCATGTTGGTATCAAGAGTTTCCATGCTGAAGTGATTGATGATTCTGGGAACCCTATAGCCCTTCACGAAACTTATCTTCACCACTGGGTTGTCGCGAAATACTATCAACGTCGGGGCATGGCTGAGAACGACGATAAGCACAAGTTTCAGCTGTCAGATTATAAATTAGCAAGAAACGGTGGGATATGCCAAGGGAATGTTCTCGGACAGCATTTTGGACTTGGATCCGAAACACGAAAAACAGATACTCATGTTCCCGATCCTTATGCAATAGAAATTGGCAACCCAGATGAAGTTCCTGAAGGGTTTGAGGAGAAATGGTTGCTTAATGTTCATGCAATTGATACACGGGGTGCCGTCGACAGGCTGGGATGCACAGAATGCAGGTGTGATATCTATAACATCACAGTGGATGAATATGGTCAGCCCTTGAGGCCAGGCTACGTAGGAGGTCTAAGATGTTGCTATGACCAAACTCAATGTGAGGTTCAGCAAGGTTATGGGGGTGCCAGAAGGAGTCTGTACTTGCGATATACGGTGGAATGGGTGGATTGGGATTGTAGCATTATTCCTGTTAAAATCTTTATATTTGATGTTACTGATACTGGGAAAAGGCTAAATGGTTCAACGGGATATGGTCCAGAGAATGGTTGCCAGGTAAAAACTTCTGCTTTTCTGACATTACATTTGTCAGGCAATCATGTCTTGTAAACTTTGAAAACACATCCCCAACAGAGCCATAAACTTTGGTTACATTCTGAATCACTAAAATATCTCTTCTGCAGGTTGAGTATAACGTTGAGTCTTGCAGCAGCGCCAATGCAGCTTCTGATGGATGCATTGATGTCAAAAGGACGAGCCTGACAATGCCAGTCAGTGGTTATGTCATCTACGGTGTTGCTCATCAGCATACTGGGGGAGCTGGTTCAACTCTGTACGGGGAGGTAATCTTCAATCTCAGTTTTAGATGCATTAATAAGTCCAGAATCATAAAAAATTGACAGTCAGTCCAGTTTTTTTTTCACCAAGGCTTACTTGGACTGCTTTCAGTGCACCACAACATATCTCCTTTCATCATTATCTATGCTGCAGAATCTTCACTCAATCAAGTGTAAGAGGGAGTGGATAATATGACATCTGATTCTAATCTTAAGCAGCTTTGTTCTCTTCAGGATGGACGTGTTATATGTTCTTCAGACCCAATTTATGGAACTGGAAAGGATGTAGGAGACGAGGCGGGTTACATAGTAGGAATGTCCACCTGTTATCCTGAACCAGGCTCTGTCCAGATAACATCTGGGGAGAATCTACTTCTTGAATCTAACTATAACAGTACTCAAAAGCACACAGGAGTTATGGGGCTTTTCTACATTCTGGTAGCAGACAGAACACCAAATTCCACAAATTTCTTGTATTCTCCGATTCATGTAAGTTATCATTCAGTTTTTAATGGTTTCTACTAATCTTATATGAAATGTAGATGATGCATCTTCTACATTTATATGCGAATTGGTTAGACTGTAAATGTTTCTTGGTTCCTGCAGATACATAAAAACATTAAAGTATCCACACCTGCTGTAGCAATAGTAGCCCTGTTTGGACTGGCAATGGCCATTGCTGTCGGCGTAATTTCTCGGATGAAGAAGGGAAGGGAAGAAGGCTACCAACCAATTATGGCATAGTTTTGTAATCCTTTTTCCATGATCTATGTAATGGCATCAGCATCTCGATATTTGCATTATACATGTCTTAGCTTTGCTTTATACATGGATGAAAACATTCCAACAGTCTGGAGCATTATTTTGAGCCGTATCAATTGAACTCCTAATTTCTTTTGGGGATCCATATAGATCCAACCATAAATAATTTGTCTCAGTTGCTGCAAATTAGTCATATTGCCATGACGCAATTCCAAATAGAAGGTTGCTAAAAAAATTCCAGATAGTTTTTAGAAAATAAATTATATAAAAAATAAACTTTAATTTTTCTAAAGCTTAGTTTTTTTTTTAAAAATAAATGGATAAAATTAATAAAAAAGTGATCAAAATTATTTTTTATTAAATTTCTAAAACCAACAAAGATCAACAATTATGAGACAGGGAAAATATTTTTAAATATCTGTGCATAAATTAATAAAAAGAAGTCTTGAAAGTGAAAAATAATTTTGGAGAGACCAAAAACAAAAAGAGAATGCATGGTGAACGTCATGTCATGGCTGAGGTAACTCTTTGGCTATGAGCTAATTATTGTAATAATATATTAAAATAATTTTAAAACAAAAAAAAATCTAATTTAAAAAAATATATATTTAAATACTTTTAAAATATATATAAAAAAGTGACGAATGGTCAGAATGAATAATAAATACCGAAACGGTGGTTCAAACTTCAAAGTATGAAGGACACCCACCACGTGGCACATTCCTATACACCCCATCTCCCTCATTTTATCAGCCAAGTTAAGATTCTTACACGTTTAGTTTACTGGAACAATTGACTATCTATCCGGCTGACTTTCTTTATATTGATTGTCGTTTTTTTATTTATTTGGAGGATATAAAGAATAGTCTTTCTGGTGTTTCAATTCAAAAGGCAGGGGACTGGATAAAGCTCAGACTTCTGGCAACTGGGTATGCTCTTTTCTTTCTTTTTTTCTGCTCAAGTATGTATAAATATATGGCCGTTTTCTAGTGTTTGTTAAAAAAAACTTGGCAGAAAACATGTCTGGATATTTTGATTTCTTGTTGTAAAAGACATCTGATTGATGAATATGATTTGGATTTCAAGAGTTTAAAGTGAGATAGCTTGATATTGACAATAGCTTCGTTTACTTTTAGTCAGTTGTCCCATACAGTGTTACGAGTAAGTTTTAACATTCATATGGAAACACGTGTGAATATGGTACTGAGCCAATTTTAATCTTTTTTATTTTTGGAAATGAAGAATTACGAATTAAGTTTTTTTTTTAGAAAAAAAAATGTGGGCAAGTAAATTAAAGGTAATAACCTTAGCATAAATTGAATGTTCTTTAACTGTGTAATCTCTGCCTTAACTGTTATCATGCTGGTTCTTGAGGAGTTACGCTCCACAGTTCTATCTGTGCGTGTTTCTGACAGTGCATGTGATTGGTGATTTGATTAGAAAAGAACAAACATCTTTGTTATGAATTGATAAGGAAGGTTTCAATCATGGTGTCAGTCTTCTTGGTTTGCAGGCGATTGGAACTTTTTTAATCAATCCTTTGTTTATGTGCATGAAGAATTAAAATTGTTCTTGTCCAAAATAATTGGAATTTTAGCACATCTCCCGGGTGCCAATTTTTTTCCCTGGTCAAATCAACTTGTATAAAGCTCTAATTTTCCATCTCCGTCTTGAATTTGGCAAGAGATGGATACAAAATTGTTTGACCAGTTCGATGATTTGATCCGCATAGTTATGATTCCACTAGTGTAGCAAATAAGCATTTGAGAAGATAAGTTAATAAAAACTTGAAACTTTCATCATCATGTGTTGCAGTTTGCTAGTAATTTCAGTTTTAACGTCTCTATATTCTTGTGCTTACTGTCTTAGAGTTTCAATTCAGGTATACTGTGCTTGGTGTTGTGAAAGATTTATAGTTTAACCTGAGATATTGAAACTGACAGGCAATATGGTACATTCTTTTCGAGCCTGCTTGCTTTTGTTTGCAATAATAATACTGGCATCTAATGTATCTTATACACGAGCTTCTGTGAAAAGTGGAAACAAGATCAAATCTGCCACTTTCCTATCACCAAAATTTGTGTTGGGACCAGGATCTGTGGAGAATAGATTCTATCGCAATGTTGACTTCCCAAAAGGTCATATTGGAATCAAGAATTTCAAGGCTGAAGTGATTGATGATACTGGGAATCCCGTCCCACTTCACGAAACTTATCTTCACCACTGGCTTGTTTCGAGATACTATCAACGGCTAGATGTGGTTGAGACTAACCATGAGCAGAAGTTTAAGGAATCAGATCACATTTCTGCACGTAACAGTGGACTATGCCAGAACGGTATTCTTGATCAGTATTTTGGCCTGGGATCTGAAACACGAAAAACAGCTTCGCACATTCCTGATCCCTACGCAATAGAAATTGGCAATCCAGCTGAAATTCCTGTTGGGTATGAGGAGAGATGGATGCTTAATGTCCATGCAATCGATACACGGGGTGCTGAAGATAGGTTGGGATGCACTGAATGCAGGTGTGATCTATACAACATCACTGTTAGTGAATGGGGACGCCCTTTGAGGCCAGACTATAAAGGAGGCTTACTTTGTTGCTATGACCATACACAATGCAAGGTCAAACAAGGTTTCCAGGGTACCAGGAGGAGTCTTTACCTGCGATACACTATGGAATGGGTTGAATGGGATAGTGACATTATTCCTGTTAAAATCTTTATATTTGATGTCACTGATACTGGAAAAAGGCTAAATGGTTCAACAGGATATGGTCCAGAGAATGGTTGCCAGGTAAGGACTTCTGTACATGGTGTTTTGAAAATTGAATCAGGCATATACGTTTTGTTGAATCTGCTATTCTTGCCTCCTATTGTTTAAGAATACCGGTATTATGCTATAACGAGACACCTTGGGCAACCATGACAATGGTTCGACACAAGGTTCTATATCAATCATCTTTTCTTATTGTTTGAGAAATGCATTACAGTGGGAAATAGACTTGATAATAAGCTGAATTCTCTTTAAACGCACAGTAGAGCTTAATGAACTGACAGAATATCTGCTAGTCTTAGAAATCCTCCAGTGGGGCACGGTACAGTCGCAATAGTGCTATGTCACATCTGTATTCACTAAATTAATTGCACTGGAGTGAAGTTCCTGATACATCTAAGTAGATTCAAATTTATTGATATATGCAAACTCAATGCACACTCTGAAAGTGAAACCTCAGTCATAATCACATATACCATCATGCAAAACTGGCCTACCCCTTTGAGATTATATATTTTTGCATACTCAGAGCAGCCTTAGTGTAAGGTAGGGGATCTTGGATTCTGTGTCACAATCCATCATTGTACACACACATTTTTGTGATGATTGCTGCAGCATTTGTTATGCCTTTTAATAAAAAGAAGTATTTGCTGAAACTATAGGTTAGATTACTTTGACCGAATTGGTACTGAACACATGAAATGAACATTCCTGGGCACATGTTTCTAAAGTTTGAGAAAACAAAAGGTTGGTTTCCACGTTTACGTTTTATTTTTGCCCTGGTAGAACTGCACACTTCTGTTTAATTGAGAATCACTAATAATGTTTTTGCTACAGGTTGAGTATGACATCAAGCCTTGCAGCTCCTCTGATACTGCTGTTAATGAGTGTGTTGATGTCAGAAGGACAAACTTTACCTTGCCAACTGCTGGTTATCTCATCTATGGTGTTGCCCACCAGCATACTGGAGGAATCGGTTCAACTCTGTATGGGAAGGTGACTTCCACCCTCAAACTTCAATTTTGTAGTGACATCTCATCTTGATATGGGATCTTCTTTTTTTCACTTGCTATTGTCAGAATCCTTTTTTATTCTTTTTCACTTTACATAAAGTTTTTAATACTTTTAGTTGTGTGAATCAGCCTAGAACCATTGTGACCCTCTCTTCTATAACCTCTAGTACATTTTACAAAGTGAGGTCGTTTGAGGACTGACCAGGCCGACTACATATATTGCTGAGTAGACAGTGCAGTGACTCTGATATCCTCCGGCTGTCTTTCCCATTCATAGGTTCTAGACTTATTTGAATGACTGTTAATCAGTTATATGATGATCCATAAAACTCTAAAGGGGTACAGTTACTTTCATTTCACTTTATTTGCTGATTGAGCCTTGTAAAGAGCTTGTAACTTCATGTCTTTCCCAGGAGGGTTCCTATATGCCTCTGTACGAAAAAGGATCACTTCTAAGGTCAGAGATAATAAGTTGTCAACCCAACATACATCTTGGTCCTGGCCTACCATCAGTTTCACCTTCCAGTCTCCATTTAAGCTGTGTCTCTCCAAAATTGTTGTTTAGAGTTTCATTTTCTTGGACTGCTTTCTGTATTACCGACTCACGCACCTCTCTCTATGTCATTGATTGTGTAATACTGTGTTCAAGAGCTAAATGTCTAAAATGATGGTTAGTTAAGATTTTATTCTGATCAGGATGGACGTGTTATATGTAATTCACTACCAATTTATGGGGAAGGAAAAGAGGCGGGAAATGAGGCAGGTTACATTGTAGGAATGTCCACGTGTTATCCTGAACCAGGCTCTATCCAGATAACAGCTGGGGAGAAGCTAGTTTTGGAATCCAACTACCGCAGGGATCAAAAGCACACAGGAGTTATGGGGCTTTTCTACATATTGATTGCAGACCGAACACCAAACCGCACGAGTTTGTTACAAGCTCCCATTCATGTAAGTTTTTTTTAAAATTTAAACGGTGACCATTTAAACTTGCACGAATGCAATCGACTGTTGTGTGTGTTTTTCCATGTGTGTGCATGGAACCACATGCGTTGATGTTCAAAACTCCCTTGTAGGAATCCTCGCAAGCATGTTTTAGATATTAAAAGAAAATTATGCTGGAATTTGAAAAACTTGTATGGTCGAAGATAAAGGATTAGATTGTGTTTTTCTAGCCAGGTAGCCAATCAGGTAGAGTCGTTTTTATAGCAGAAGATAAATGGCATTTTATAGCGAAAGAGAATTCTGGTAATTATGATAGGAATATGGAGAAGAATTCACAAAACGATTTAATAACATTTTGGATAGTTGACAACTGAAAACCATTGATTTTCTTGGTTCTTACAGTTGCATGTAGACATGAAAGGATCCACATATGCGGCTGCAATTATAGCGTTGTTCGGGATGGCAATAGCTGTTGCGGTCACTGTGCATTCTCGGCTAAAGAAGTGGAGAGGAGAAGGCTACCAGCCAATGCTGGCATAGAGTTGTATTTGTGAATCTTTTCCTCTTTTGTTTATTACAAGTAAATTATATTTGCATGATGCATTTATAAAAATAAAAATGAACTTTATAAATAAAATAAATGAAAATGTATCAAATAAAAATAACAGTGTGAGTAAAATATCTGTATTTACATCTATTTTTTACTTTTATTAGAAAGATCAACCTCTCCCTTATCAGTTCATGTATTGGAGCAGTTCTAGCAGCGGCAGCAGGAAGTTGTAGCAGACCTCTCCAGCAGCCACCAGGCATGTCCCCATGCAAGCAGAAGCTCACAGCCGCTCGATCGCTTTCTCTCATGGTTTTTAATTCTATTCTATTATGGCTGGAATGGTGGTTTCCA
This sequence comes from Salix brachista, assembly GCA_009078335.1. Lineage (NCBI taxonomy): Eukaryota > Viridiplantae > Streptophyta > Magnoliopsida > Malpighiales > Salicaceae > Salix > Salix brachista. The sequence goes on from CM018586.1 coordinate 16,415,161, forward strand.
TAAGACCATTGAAATGTGGTTACTCGCAAGCACCGGAACCTTGTTTATATTGATATTTTTGGACCAACAACCAGTGTTGTTAATTTTGTTTTGTTTTGGATGAAATGGTCGAAATGTTTTATATCAGTTAAAAAAACGAGATAAAATAGTATAGTTTTTATTTCGTTTAAAATTTCGGTCCGTTTCCGAAATTCCATCCAAATTTGGCCGGAACGTTTCGGTTTTATTTCGCTTGTTTTGTTTCGATCAAAAAGTATTTTTTTTAAATAACAAATAATTTTATAATATTAATCATATCTCTTAATCTAATTGTTAGATTGAGATAAAATTTTACAAGAAGTCTCTTGATATATATATATATATATATATATATATATATATATATTAAAATTTCAGTGTAATTAGAGAATGTAATGATCTTGTGAGATTAATGATAATATTTTTGTAATATTATACATGTTCATAATTTTGTTCAGAAAAATTATTTTATTGTATCTATTTTTAGATTAAATTGCACAATTCTAAATAATTTTAAATTTGAATTTAAACTAAAAAAAATTGAATTAATATATTTAATTATATATATATATATATAAACAATACAATCTCAAAATAACATGATGAAATACTTCAAAATCAAAACAAATCACAAATCGATATAGAAAGAGTTGACGCGTCATTACTACAGCCTTTATGCAGTGGCTCCATTGATATATTTGTACTTTCTAGTGGAGCCATACGTACATGTAACAGTGCAAGTTCAACCCTTAACAGCAGCCACTATGGAATCTAGTGGCTTTTACTCAGATTCAGGGACCATTGACTTTGACTGTGTTTTTTTTCTCTTTTTATTTTGACCAAGCCTAATATACAGCAAGAAGAAAAGTTCAAACGAAAATGAATTTTCTTGACAGATATATTTTTTGTTACATCGATACAATAATTATTACCTCAAAACTATATTTCCATAAATAAATAAACAAAAAATCATACTTCAAAGTAATCTTGCCCTATATTTTGATAGATTCTTCAGTACCATGATAACAAGATATACTATTCTAAAAAAAATTAAGTCGATGTCATATTTTATTTTGTTCAGTCTAATTAAATTATCCAATATATCAAATATCATTTTATTAATTTAGGTTTTTTTAAATAATTATCATGTAAATCTCCTCTTTGAAAATGTATTAGATAATTTATTTGCAACTTACTTGTAAATTATTTAAAGAGTCTTAGGAATGAATTCAGCCAACATAATAAAATCTAGTCAAAAAACCATTATATCTAAAAATTTAAAATTTTAAATAAGATTACAAAATATAATTTATATATAAACTTGAAACTATTTGTACGAGTCCACATTCATGATCATTTGATGAACAAGATTATAATAATATAATTTATATTATTTTTTTAATAAATCTTGCCAAACATTATCGAGGTAGAGATTTTACTAATAAATTTACAGAATAAAATATACATAAAATCCAAAGTCAATTACTCTATCACAGTCATTTATCTTTAAACTCAAGAAATCTTTATCAAGATGACTTAGTCAAAAGAGCATACAAATAAAAATATTCTAAAAAAAGGAAAACTCGCGGCACTGGGCGTCATGGCTGATGCAGCAGCCTGAATCTAATTGGTCCAACTCTGAACTATATTTTTTTTTACATTTCAAGAAACTTCACTTCCTGGAAAGTGCATGTACTCAGATAAATGAATATAATCTACTGTACAGATATCAAGCATTTTATCACCACGCCATAATATTTCATTGCCATGGTTTGCTGAACGAGTAACTAATGGATGTCTAACTCAATGACATAACAGCACCTTCCCAAACCTTTCCCTCTCTTCACTCTGTTCAAACGAACTCATCTGGATCCTGAACAGAAGAGAAACCAAGTCGTTCAAAATCATCAAAATGATACTTCTGCTTCAGAAGTGGCAGAAACTACTGAGTTCATCGGGTATGTTCCTGTTTTTTCAAGTTCTAGCTGAGGTAATTAATGGAAGTCTTACTTAAGGTGGCCGTGCTTATGTGTTTTGCCTCTCTGTTTGCACTTAATGCTGGTCCCGTATCCATTTTTACAAACTTGAAGGCTAAGCCAGTTTTATTATGATCAGTCTTTTAGTAAACTAGAGTTGCTTAGATTTGTTAGATTTTACTGCAATATTTTGATCGATTTGGATCATGTTGCTTGGCCCTAATATTTGTTAAACTGGGTAATTTTGTTATCCATGTCTGCTGTTGACTAGAATAAAAACCTTGAACAGACATCTTCAGGACGACAAACGAGGGGTCAAGATTGATTATTCGTTGCTAATTGATCATAATCCAAGACCCATCTTCGTTAAATTACTCTTTCTTCAATCAAATGTTTGGTGATTAGCAAAAACTGATGAAAAAGAAAGTATTTCAAACTTGTATTTATAGCCCCTTATTACCATTACTAAAACAATTAAAAGGTGTGGAGTTGCTTTAACTGTTCATTTTTCTTTTGGGTTTATCGTTTAGTGTTGGGTCAATGTTAAATTGTTTTTTTTTTTTATCTTTTGGGTTTTTTTTCTTCATTTCCAGTCTTTAATATCAGTTTTTTTTTTTACTTTTTTTGTGATCTTATTATTTTTATTTTTTAATGTGAGATTTTTATTGAAATTTATATTTTAGTATAGAGTTGATTTTTTTTTCTTTGATCTATCCAGTGAACAAGTTCACGTCAAGATTAATTTTAAAATTCAAACTAAATCTACGTTATTTGATAACAACAAAGTTTTTGATATGTTAAATATTATTTAATCACATTAAAAAAAAATCGATTCAATCGCGGTTAGGAGTACTCTATTCCTTGTGCAAGAGTGTGGTTTTAAACTGAAACATTGAAACTGGCAGTGACAGGAAACATGGTACTTGTATTAGTACTTTCAATGCTGGCTTTTGACGTATCTTGTACACAAGCTTTTCTGGAAAATGGAAACAAGATCATATCTAGAACTTTCCTGTCACCTGAGTTCATGATGGGGCCAGGATCCGTTGAGAGCAAAACATACTATGATATTGACTTCCCGAGAGGTCATATTGCTCTCAAGAGTTTTAATGCTGAGGTAGTTGACCAGGCTGGGAATCCTGTGCCACTTTTTGAAACTTACTTTCACCACTGGCTTGTGGGAAAGTACTATGAGCATGGCCCATCGGACCGTAATTTTTCACGAAACAGTGGCTTATGCCAGGGTCAAATTCTTGGACAGTATTTTGGCCTTGGATCTGAAACACGAAAAACAGCTACAGATATTCCAGATCCTTTTGGAATAGAAATTGGCAATCCTGCCGACATTCCTGAAGGGTATCAGGAAAAATGGTATCTCGATGTCCACGCAATCGAAACACGGGGCGTGGAAGATCGGCTGGGGTGCATTGAATGCCGGTGTGATCTATATAATGTCACAAATGATGAAGATGGAAACCCCATAAAGCCAGACTATAAGGGAGGTTTACAATGTTGCTATGGTCAGACCCGGTGCAAACTCAGTCGGGGTTTTCAGGGGGGCAAGAGGAGCATCTCCCTGCGATATACGGTGAAATGGATTGATTGGGATAGTTCCGTCATTCCTGTTGAAATCTTTACGTTAGACGTTACTGATACTGGAAAAAGGCTCCATGGATCAACAGGAATCAGCCCCGAGAATGGTTGCCAGGTAAATGCTTTCTTTCTTGTCTCATATTTATCAAGCAACAATATGTTCGCACTGTAAGGGGACAAATGTCGTAGTTGCCACCTCTTTTTTCAAAATGTAGCAGAAAACAAAATAGACTTGTTGATGAACTGATGCTGCACTGACAGAATTTTCTACAGACCACACAACTGACTAGGTAGTTTCTACTGAATTCGTTTCCACCGAACAAATTGCATTGTCTAAAACTCATAAGAAATGCTTTGGCAGCTGATGCTTGATGATAAATCACAGCGGTAGATACATTTCTTGTTAGATTAATTTAATACCTTCAGTAACAGCTTAAACAGTGAAGTAGACCTGCAGGAATCACAAGTTCTGGAGTCAAATTAAATGATGCTTCTCTTTTCCAAGGATGTCATTTTTGTTAAATTTTATGATCTGAACAGTAATTGTTTAGAACAGTTACTGTTCAGATTGAAGAATAAAATTGGCAGAATTCTAGACAAGTTGAACACTGAAATTGGGATCAAAATCACATAACATTTATTGAATTTGAAATGCCTATATATAGGCTTACAATGCAAATGAATTGAAAACCATAAATCTCTCAACAATCCGAGAGATTTGGATAAAACAGATTTTGAAATTCAAAATCTGTTAAGAACAATAGTTCTAGCTAAACACAAACACTACAGCTAATACATTTTGAAATCCTACAGCTAATATGAAATCTTCTTATCCAAAGCTGATCTCACTGGAAATCTAACACTCCTCCTTGAGTTTAGCTTTGGACATCCCAATTTTCATCTTCAAAAACTCCAATCTTGCTGGGGACAAAGCCTTTGTCATCAAGTCTGCAAGCTGCACTTCAGTAGGACAATGATGAACTTTAATGAGCAAATTTTTCTCAGCTTCCCTAATGGCATGAAACTTTACATTTATATGCTTGGTTCTCCCATGCTGCACAGGATTCTGAGCAATTGCAATTGCTGATTTGTTATCGCAGAAAAGATCAACAGGTGAGCTAAGTTCTTGGCCAAGATCCTCTAGTAATTTCTTTAACCACACTGCTTGATTTGCTGCAGCTGCTAGGGAGATATATTCTGCCTCAGCTGTAGATTGGGCCACCACTTCTTGCTTCTTTGCATTCCAACATATTGCTCCCGTACCTATTGTGAAAATATAGCCTGAGGTACTCTTCATATCATCTACACTCCCTGCCCAATCACTATCTGCATAACCATTTAAATCAACTCCTCCTGTTTTCATGTACCAGATGCCAAGATCACTTGTCCCTCTTATGTATTTTAGCACCCTCTTGGCAATTCCCCAATGAACACTAGTGGGGGAGCTCATGAACCGAGAGAGCAGACCAGCTGGGAACATCAAGTCAGGCCTTGTTGCTGTCAGGTACAATAAACTTCCTACAAGGCTTCTGAATATGGCTGGTTCTTCAAGTCTTTCACCATCATCTTTTGAAACTTTTTCGTTTAGTGCCAATGGGGCTGCAACTGCTTTGCATGACTCAAGATTGAATTTCTTGAGTATGTCAACTGCATATTTTCTTTGGGAAACAAAAATCCCTTTGCTGCATTGTTGAATTTCCATTCCTAGAAAGTAATTCATAATGCCCAAATCAGACATCTCAAACACTTCTTGCATTTCCCTTTTGAAAACTGCCATCAGCTCTTCATTACTACCTGTCACAAGCATATCATCTACATACAGTGATACTACCAGCTGCACTTCATCTTTACCTTTTTTTAAGTACAAGGTAGCTTCATTCTGACTTCTAGAAAAACCCAGCTTGATCAAATGTGCATCAATCCTGCTATACCAGGCTCTAGGTGCCTGTTTTAAGCCGTAGAGTGCCTTGTGCAGCTTGTACACCTTATGTTCATGGCCACATACTTCAAACCCTTCTGGTTGGCTGACATAAATTTCTTCATCAAGAATTCCATTTAGGAAGGCAGATTTCACGTCAAGATGGAACACTTTCCACCCTTTTTGTCCAGCCAATGCCAACAGCAACCTAATGGTGTCATGTCTTGCAACTGGTGCAAAAGTATCACCATAATCCACTCCTGCTACTTGAGCAAAGCCCTTCACAACCAGCCTGGCTTTGTGCTTGAAAATTGAACCGTCAGGTTTGAATTTGGTTCTAAAGACCCATTTAACACCAATCTCCTTTTTGTTGGAAGGAAGATCTGTTAATTGCCAAGTTTCATTCCTCTCAATAGCATCAATTTCGGCTTTCATAGCATCTATCCATGCTTGTGAACTTGCTGCTTCAGTATAATTAATAGGTTCAGCATGAACTAAATTACATCTTTCATAAACATCTGACAATGTTCTTACCTTCAACACTGCTGAATCTGTAGTTCCTTCAATGGTGGGTGGATCATTATCTTCCTCAGCTGCTGGTAGAAGAGCTGGTGCATTTTGGTGATTAACTTCTCTTAGGTCCCAATTCCAGTATGCTTCTTCATCGAAATGAACATCTCTGCTGACTTGCACTTTGGCTGTGATCAGGTTGTAAATCCTGTACCCCTTAGAGTTTGCTGCATATCCTACAAGGATTCCTTGTTCAGCCTTTTCATCGAGCTTTCCTCTCTTCACAGATGGCACATGAACATAGCATGGTGATCCAAACACTCTCAGGTGTTTGACAGTGGGCTTGACACCAGTCCACATCTCAAATGGTGTGCAATCATCCACAGCCTTTGTTGCCAATCGATTCAGTAAATACACTGAGGTATTCACTCCTTCAGCCCATAAAAACTTTGGTAATTTTTTTTCAAACATAATGCACCTTGTCATCTCCATAACTGTCCTGTTTTTTCTCTCCACAACCCCATTCTGCTGGGGTGAATAAGGCACGGTTAGCTGGTGAATAATCCCAGCCATTTTACAGAATGTGTTGAACTCTTCCGAGGTGAACTCACCTCCATTATCAGTCCTCAATACTTTGATCTTCTGTTCACATTGATTTTCCACCATACTTTTGAAAGTCTTGAACATTGACAGAGCCTGTGACTTATTCCTCAGAAAATATACCCAAGTCATCCTGCTAAAATCATCAATTAATAGCATGAAATACAGATTATGACTTAGCGATTCAGTGCTCATTGGTCCACAAATATCTGAGTGGACCAGCTCCAGCTTCTGTGTTGCTCTTCTTACCAAACCTTGGGGAAAAGGTTTTCGATGCAACTTCCCAAGTTCACAGCTACCACATGTATGCTCATTCACACATATTTCTGGTATATCATCTACCATATTTGCATCATGCATAAGCTTTAAAGATTGCATATTAAAATGACCATATCTTTTGTGCCAAATAAAGCTTTCATCAATTTTGGCAGTAAAAGCATGTCCTTCTACTGCATCCATCTTCAAATAAAAATTATTGCCATCCATTCCTAATCTTGCCATTACTGAACCATGTGCATCAATAATAAGACAAGATCTGTTTTTAAAGAGGATTTCATACCCACTTTTCAACATTTGTGCAACACTAAGTAAATTTTGATCTAATTCTGGGATATACAAAACATGATTCAATAGTTTTGTACCTTTCTTAGTGTTGACAGCAATGGTGCCTCTCCCCCTTGCCTGAACAATATCGCCATTGCCAAGCTTGACCTTTGGCTGTATTGTAACATCAATTGATGAGAAAATCTCCAAATGCTTGGTCATATGACTAGTACATCCACTGTCAATGAGCCAAACATTGAAACCATGTGAATTTGAGGTTTGTGAAGCCATGAACAGATGCTCATCCTCCTCTTTTTCTGCTTCTGTTACAAGTGCTTGTTGCTGAATAGGTTCCTGAGATAGTTTCTTCTTTGCTCTGCAGAATTTTTCACTGTGGCCGAGAAAATTGCAGAAGTTGCATTTGACAGCAGGCTTGTTCTTATACCAACAATCCTTTTCATCATGATTGGTTCTCTTGCAGTGAGAACAAGGTATGAAGACTTGTCCCTGTGTAAGCCTTTCGGTTTTAGCCTCTGCACTCTTGAAAGGTCTTTTGATCACCATATTAGCAGAGTTTTTCTCCCTGTATTTTGCTTGAAAAGCACCTTCAATCTCTTCTTCATCCCTCATCTGAATCCTTTGCTCTTGAACAAGTAATTTACTTGTTAATTCTGCAATTGAGAGTCTGTTTAAATCACAAGACTCTTCAATAGCAGAAATTTTTGCTTCAAATTTTTGCGGCAAGGAAACCATGATCTTTTCCACCACCTTTTGCTCTTCAACCACATCTCCAAGTAACCTCATTTGATTCACAGTATCCATCAGCCTCCCAGAGTAGTTTTTGACAGTTTCAGCATCCTTCATTTTCATCAATTCGAACTCCCTTTTTAAGGCAAGAAGTCGAACTGTTTTAACTCGAATGCTGCCTTCAAATTCTCCTTGAAGCTTGTCCCATACAAGCTTTGGTGATTCCAAATCCATAATTTTGGTAAAGATGTGATCAGCTAGGCCTGAATGCAAACAGGTAATGGCCTTGTCCTTCTTTAATTTTTCTTCCTCATGTGCTCTTATTTGAGCAAGGGTTGGGTTTGCTGATAAAGGAGTTGGATCAGCATTAGTCGAAACTACATTCCACAGCCCTTGAGATCTCAAATAAAACCTCATTTTGACAGCCCAAATATGATAATTTTCCCCTGAGAACAAAGGAATTGCAGAAACATTGTTGCTCGAAGAAGACATTTTGAAGGAAAATAACTCACTTGTTTTTCACTCAATTCACCCCGTGTTTAGCACTTACCCTCTCTGTGTTTCACTCAATAAATTCCCCACAGTCCCGTAGAACCAGGCTCTGATACCACTGTTAAATTTTATGATCTGAACAGTAATTGTTTAGAACAGTTACTGTTCAGATTGAAGAATAAAATTGGCAGAATTCTAGACAAGTTGAACACTGAAATTGGGATCAAAATCACATAACATTTATTGAATTTGAAATGCCTATATATAGGCTTACAATGCAAATGAATTGAAAACCATAAATCTCTCAACAATCCGAGAGATTTGGATAAAACAGATTTTGAAATTCAAAATCTGTTAAGAACAATAGTTCTAGCTAAACACAAACACTACAGCTAATACATTTTGAAATCCTACAGCTAATATGAAATCTTCTTATCCAAAGCTGATCTCACTGGAAATCTAACAATTTTACTGCGAATCACTAGGCTATCTCTGGTGCAGGTTGAGTATGCAGTTGATTCTTGCACCGCTACCAATGCAGCTAGTAATGGGTGCGTTGACATCAAAAGAAATAACCTCACCATGTCAACCGGTGGTTATGTCATCTATGCCGTTGCCCACCAGCATGTTGGCGGGATAGGCTCAACTCTGTATGGACAGGTTATTTTCACCCTATTTATGTTAACATGTTCTCGTTTTTTCTGCATCTTTTTTACCCTCTTTCATATCTGGTAGGCCATTGAAAACTCTCTAGAACTGCTATTGAAGTAAACTATCATCTTGTTATCTTCTAATGACGTTCTAAAAATTACAACTTTCTGTCTATTTTTTGTCACCGCAACTTTCACAAGCAGAGTGCTTTCCCATGGCAGCATAAGGGAACCTTCTTCAATTTGTCTGTTATGTCTGATTTCATTGTTCCAGAGGCTAGTTTGGAATGTTATCTGTTTATCACTGCAATATCTATAACTAACTCATGTCATCGTTGATCAATCTGAATAACATTTGAACTTTTTATATGATGAATTCAGGATGGGAACATAATATGCACTTCAAAACCAATTTATGGAAATGGAAATGAAGCTGGAACGAGGATGGTTACATTGTAGGAATGTCCACCTGTTATCCTGAACCAGGTTCTGTCAAGATAACAGCTGGGGAGAATTTAACTCTGGAATCTAACTACAACAGCTCTAATAACCACACAGGAGTCATGGGGCTTTTCTACTTACACATAGCAAAACAAGCACCGAATATGACTTTCTCTCATCCTCCTGTTCAGGCAAGTTTTTGTTCAATCTTCAGCTGGTGATTTCTTTTATTAAGACAGGATTATCCGATTCTGGGCACGAATTCTCGCTGAAAAAAAACATGTGACCTCCATTTGTTGTTCTTGAATCCTGCAGATGCATGAAAGCATTAAAGGAACAACTTACGCCTGGTCAATTGTGGTTTTCATTGGACTGGCTGTGACTATTGCTGTTGCTGTGCATTCTTGGCTGAAGAAAAGGAGAGAAGGGGGCTACAACCCAGTTCCTAAATAAAACTGTAAATCACGTGATGTTTCATGAGTTGTGTGCTGCATCTCTACAGCCAACGTTGTTGTCATTATTTCATATATTATACGGATACAGACTTTCCCTTGCTAAAACTTTTGTTTCCTGTAAATGTCCATTTAGAAGGAGTTGATGCCCCAATGCCATAGCCTGGCTTTATTGATAGATTTCGTAACAGTAGTTAAACTCTTGAACAGTAATCACCATGGAATTTGGTGGGCTTTACCTCCGTTAAGTGACTAATATATTGACTTTGACCGTGTCATTGTTCTTTGACCGAGTCTAATTTGCTACAGTCCATGCCCTAACATTCACCGGCACTGTATACTTGAAGAAAAAAACGTTCAAATGAAAATGAATTTTCTTGACAATGATATGGATGTAGCCGACATGAGATAACATTTGATTCTTGTGTTAATATGTCACAATTAAATAAAAATGTATCATAGTGTATGATCTAATATATATATATATATATATATATATTGATTAACGTGAGTGTCCGAGTCAGCTTACGTGCATTTTGATTAATAACATGGGCTCTGAAGTTAACGACCATGTAAGTTTTCAATGACTATCATATTATCAACTACAAGGCTCGAATTTGAGACCACAGGAAAGGCAAACATTTTAGTTCCAAATAGAATATATATATTTATAAATCAATAGAACATGTCTAAGTACAATAAAATAATTAATCGTTTTAGAACAAAATGATAGTCTAAATGTTAGAGAATAATATAAATCATATCCTGGAGTCTCACTTAACAGCTTAACTTTTAAAGTAAGATGATTTCTTGATTTGGTATTAGACCCTTGTTGATTCAGCGGTCACAAGTTCGAATCTCACCACCTTCATTCTATTTGATAAAAAAAATCAAGCACAAGATAGTGTGAATCTGTGCAAGTTTCAAGCTCAAAGAGTTATCACTTAAGGTGATGTGTTAGAGAATAATATAAATCATATTCTAGGTACTCATTTAATAGCTTTAATTTTTAGATGAGATGATTTTTTAACACTAAAAAGATCATAATTCTTTATTTAATTGTTGGATTATATCAAAAAAAATTCAGGAGTTTTCAAATATTTTATATATATATATATATATATATATATATATATATATATATATATATATATATATATATATAAAAGCATCTATGACGCCGCCATGAACTGTTGAATCCTTAAAAATCAAAAGTATGGCATAGGCAACCGAATTAGACAATTTTGCAATTTTCCTAATTAAAGTCTTATAAATCTCATTAGGAGACAGACTAGACAAGCATTATTTTTAAAATAAAATAATATTGTGAATTTAGAAATCATATCTATACTCACTTTCACTTATCAAAATTCATGTGTCACGGGTGTTTATTTTATATTCTTAACTTCTGTTTCCGTCAGGTATTTTTTGTTATATTGATACAATAATTATTACCTAAAACTATATTTCCCCCAAAAGATAACACTTCAGTACGTTAAAATGATTTAAAAACACTTAAAATATTTGATTTAAAATAAAAAATAAAAATAATGCATTTGAACCTTCTTTTTTTTTAAAAATACATTTGAACAAAGTTATAAGATTCTCAAATACCACTGTTTTAAGAGTAAATTATGACAAGTCAAACGTAAGAACTCTTGTAGTCCGAGTGATTATTGTCATTAATTACTCGATACATGAACCATATGAATGTGTTAGGGCGGTCCATACGATCAACAACTGTCAACTGGTCGTCGTGCCAAAATAAAGAAGTTTCCCTCTCACTTTCAGGATCCGAATTGGAAAGAAACAGGACAGTCAAGTTATTAAAATGTTGGGACTCCTAAGAAAATATCTCTTCGGTGTTGTTGTGACTTTTTGCCATGATTGCTACGTGTAATTGTGAAAAAAGTGCATGATAATTCATGTTTTTTAAATATATTTTTATATTTTACCATATTTAAATCCCAAGCACTTCATTTTGTACTCTTTTTTTATTTTAAAACAAACATTATTTTTGTTTTGAAAAGGTTATTGATTTTTTTTTGTCTCATATGGTCCAAAAACTCGAAGATTCTCAAATAGATCAAAACATCATTTTTTTTCCAGGGAAATCCTATCACGAAAAACATATTTTATACGTCCAGGTGAGTGAGTAAAATTCTGGATATCCAAGGCTCTTATAAAAAATGCACCTCCTAAATCAAACTCGAGACTTGTTGTGCAAATCTCAAACCTTTTATCATCACGACACACTCTTTTTGAGACTCAAAACATCATTTTTGCAAAAAGAGCTACTGGATTCAAAATAAAGTTTACTACATCATTAGATTAATTAACGAATTAAATATCGATAATTTTTATTAATTATTTCATTTTAATTATATTACAAGAACTTATCAATTATATCTAATGATTTTAAATTAGATTTTAAAATTCATTTTTTCTTAATTAATCTATCAAATTCAAGCATATTTAACGACTATGCTCATAAAATACAATTAGCAAGGCAAAATTTAATAACTAAAGGTACTACTTTAATAGTTTACCGCAAAGACTCATCGAATCCTGCAATAATTAAAATTAAATAAAGAAGGGGAGAATAACGTCCCCAGGATCCTAGAAGAATATACCTTCTTCGTGCTGATATAAAACACAAAGTTTTAGAAAATAAAAAATAACTTTTTTATAATATATTTTAAAAAATAAATTCTAAAAAAAACGAAGATAGAAAAAAGTGCCCACGGGCGAATTGATAATTTGATATTCCCACACCTTGCATTGCTGTCCTCACAACAAGTGACAAGAATCTTCTGTAGCGTGGTGGGATTTTAGAGGATACCATCAATGCACCAAAAACACCACTAATTCTCTTACTATGTAAGGGTAAAACAGGGATTGCATAAAGGTTAAATTAGTCACTCTGATACAAGTGTGCGAATAACAATCCCCCACTTATCACCTTTCCTATCCTTTATGTCCATACTCTTGTCGTATTCCCATAACTATCCCTGCCCCACTATCTCCACGTGCCCATTTCAACCTCACAAAAATAATTTTTGGTAAACCTCTATCAGTCCTTTAAGTATAAACATCTATTGGATTGAGTCCTCTAACTACTAATAAATACATCTGCTCTACTAAAATGATTGGAGTTGACGTTGAACAATGAAGGTGTCGTTCACATATTTTTAACTAATATTTTTTTTTTTTACTTTTAAGTATAAATATATTCAGTTATTTCTTTCAATTTAAAAAGAGTTGTGTGAAATTAAAATAAAATTAAAGTGGTTTTATTATTTGACTGTATATCATTTTATACTCGTTAAAAAAAAGCAAGTGAAATAATAAATTTTGAATCATTAGAGAATGTTAAGAAAATTCATTTTGAGGATTTTTTATTGGCACTTACTTTATCAATTTATTAAATTTATATATACATGTATATATATAATTGATGATCAGTCAAACATTTAATGTCTGTTTGGAAGTGTGATTTAGGTTGCTTTAAAAAATATTTTTCATTCAAATATGCATCAAAATAATATTTTTAAAAATTATTTTTGACATTAACACATGAAAATAATCTAAAAACACCAAAAAAAAAATTCAAAGTAGAAAATAAAAAAAAACATTTTTTTTCAAAAATATTTTTGAAACGCAGTGTGAAACATCCCTTACCCTTCGTAAAAAAAACACTAATCATAAATATTTTCTCTCTCTTCTCACTTTCTTAGATTCCATACTTTCTTAGATTCCATGATAGATTTTGTTTTGTTTAATTCCCTTTACTCTTCTTTGTTTTTAGCCATGCATAGTTGAGTTCCACCTCAAATCCAATTTCTTTGTCTTATGCTCAAGCCTTAGAAGGATTCAATTGAGGAATCGTATATAGATGGAGAGCACTAATTTATAAAAAAAATATAGTAAGGGGCCGCGTTGAGAAACTATATTTATCTGGAGGACTAATATGAGAGCTTCTCATATTTATTTATAACCTTTTCTTTTTTCCCTCCCAGCCATTTCTCTTGCAAAATTCCCCATATTCATTGCACAAAATCAACAACCCCCACCCCTCTCTCTCTCCCCGTTTTCTTACAATTCGGCCCTTCATTTAAACCAAAATAATAAAAATCAGTTCCATTTAATTTTATTATATTATTGTAGCATAAATACATACATAAAAAAAAACTCAAACCTTAGAAGAAAAAAAGAGAGAAAAAGAAAAACAGAACCATTTTTGTGATCCAATATCCAGCACATGCAAAACCATGTCCGGGGCAGGTAACGCGTAGAGCACCACCATCGCCACCACGTTAACTTGCCGAAAATGGAAACACACACAAACCCGAACCCGAATCAAACCGGTTGCTGCAACCCGGTTAAAAAACCAGGCCCGGTATCACTAGATCATGTATTACTAGCATTGAGAGAAACGAAAGAAGAGAGGGATGTTAGAATTAGAAGTTTATTCAATTTTTTTGATGCGGCAAATTTGGGGTATTTAGATTATGCCCAGATTGAAGCCGGGTTATCGGGGCTCCAAATTCCTTCTGAGTACAAGTATGCGAAAGATTTGTTGAAAGTTTGTGATGCAAATCGTGATGGAAGGGTTGATTATCAGGAGTTTAGGAGGTATATGGATGATAAAGAAATGGAGCTGTATATGATTTTTCAAGCTATTGATGTTGAACATAATGGCTGCATTTTGCCTGAGGAGTTATGGGATGCTCTTGTCAAGGCTGGTATTTATTTTAATTTTAGCTCTTTTTTTATCTGGATTTTTTCGAATTGGGTTTTTTTATTTTGTTGATATTTTTGTGGTGTTAGATTTTGAAATTTCTTGGAAATTTTGTTGCTTTTTGAGAAATTAGATAGTGATGATATTTTTTTGTTGCGTTAGATTGTGGAATTTCTTGGAAATCCTGGTGCTTTTTGAGAAATTAGATAGTGATGATAATGATTGATTTTTGCGTTGTTTTAAGTAATCTTAGTTTTGTAAACTGAGTAGGTAACTAATGGGTTTCCTTCTTAGAACTTGCAATGTATTTTAATCTAATAAGAAGATTTTTGTACTTAGTGGTTTCCTGACGCTTTAGTTAATCTGATACTATCATGGTTAACTCTTGGTTGAGGTTATTCTAGAGGATAATGGTGTGGAGGACCTGGGGTTCGGCTGTTTACCAGATGCATGATGCTACTGAATTTATTTTGTCTAATTTTTATCTGGTTATTTTGTTTAGGGTTTGGATAGCACTGGACGGGTGATCTCTTTGTGACTGTGCCTAGGTCTAAGGCTGCAGCTTTTAGATTCTTATTTGTGTGTTCTTTGAGCTCCTGGAGGATGGGCCAGACCTCTATGATAAATTGGAGTCATGTTGCAATCATTTGTTAGTCTGAGTTAAACCATTCTCTAAACACTTTGGTGGCTTCTAGATGTCTTTTATTTTCATTCGAGGGAAATATATGGAAACAATCAAGCAGCTTTATAGTTTCTATACGATATGTAAACATGGAGAAGTCAGGCTTGGTTTGATCAAATTCTTTTGGAGTAGAAAGAAGTCTTTGGTGGGTACTTTACCCATTGCCTGTGTGAGCATGGGTTTTGTTTGGAATTTGCTGGAAGTGCAAAAAATATCTCTTTTTTTTTTTTTGTTGTTAAAATGGTGATAATGTTTGTGGATAAATCATTTTTTTGCTTAACCTTCCATAATCAAGGAGAAGTTACTATGTCTCTTTGATATATTGGAGTTTTCCTTGATTTCAAGTACTCTTGTATCCTAGCAATTTCAAGCACTCTCGTATCATAGAACCTGTTATGCCATATGTCTATCCTATGTTGTGGAAGCATCACTGCTGCTATTTTACTGTGCTGTTTGTAATTGTTTCTTGATTCTTGAGTTCAGATAAATGTGATGAAAATTAATGTCTATGTGTTGTTTGATTTTGCTTTTCCTTAAGCTTTTCACTGCAAGTGAAGCATTCACTGGGCCATTTACCTTGAATTTTACCCCTGTTTTTTTTCATCTTATAAGCCCAAGCAGTTTCTTTTTTATAGGGATTGAAATTGATGACGAGGAGCTTGCCCATTTTGTAGAGCATGTTGATAAGGACAATAATGGAATTATAACTTTTGAAGAATGGAGAGATTTTCTTTTACTCTATCCACATGAAGCTACTATTGAAAACATCTACCATCACTGGGAAAGGGTATGCCATGTAGATATTGGAGAACAAGCTGTTATTCCAGAAGGAATCAGCAAGCAAGTTCATAGGAGTAAATATTTTATTGCAGGGGGTATAGCGGGAGCCGCTTCTCGTACTGTTACTGCTCCTCTTGATCGAATAAAGGTCATTTTACAAATTCAGACTACATGTGCTCGTCTGGCACCTACTATCAACAAGATATTGAAGGAAGAAGGTTTCTTGGGTTTTTTCCGTGGTAATGGGTTAAATGTTGTGAAGGTGGCACCTGAAAGTGCCATCAAGTTTTATGCTTATGAAATGTTAAAGGATGTCATTGGAGATGTTAAGGGGGGAGACAAGGTTGATATAGGTCCTGGTGGGAGACTTCTAGCTGGTGGTATGGCAGGTGCAGTTGCACAGACTGCAATCTATCCTATGGATCTTGTGAAAACTCGCTTGCAAACTGGTGTTTGCCAAGGTGGAAAGGCTCCAAATTTGGGAGGACTGATGAAGGATATATGGGTTCTGGAGGGACCTCGAGCTTTTTATAGAGGTCTGGTGCCATCTCTTCTTGGGATTATCCCATATGCTGGCATTGACCTTGCTGCGTATGAAACTCTGAAAGACATGTCAAAGACTTATATACTGCATGAAAGCGGTACATTTTTCTCATGCCTATTTCTGTGGTTTGACAATTTCCCTTTTTCTTTTCTTGATTGATATTTTCAGAGTTGTGTTCTGAAAACTTGTCATTTTCTACAGCACCTGGTCCCCTTGTTCAATTGTGTTGTGGAACAATCTCAGGAGCCCTTGGAGCAACATGTGTTTACCCCTTGCAGGTTATCAGAACTAGGTATTATGTTTTTTTAAGCTCCTATGCTACCCTCTCTCTTTCTCACTCTGGATTTTTCCATCTTTTGCGTTTCCATCTCAATGAGTGTTCTTTCAGTATTAATAGTGCTTCCTGTTTCTTCTTTCCAGGATGCAAGCTCAACCTCCTAATGATGCTAGACCTTACAAAGGAATGTCTGATGTATTTTGGAGGACATTTCAGAATGAAGGTTATAGAGGTTTTTACAAAGGGATTTTTCCAAATCTTCTGAAGGTTGTGCCAGCAGCAAGCATAACATATATGATTTATGAGGCTATGAAAAAGAGTTTAGAACTTGATTAGGGGCTGAAATAGTCATACCCTGTGGCAACTAAACTGATGTGAGATCTGGAAATAGCAATGCTGTTGATGACGAAAAATTAAGAATAAGATTACTAGTCAAATAGGCAATACAATTTGTTGAATTGTACAATAGACAGTAATCCTCTTCAGGGTTCCGGGCTCATGGTTTATCAGTGAGTTTTTCCGGAGAACTATGTGAGGCAAGTAGACAAACAAGTTTTATATGAGTCATTGTATTTGCTGCAAGGTAATACCACAATGGAGGGGCTCTTATTCCCTTTCCTCTTGCCCCCACCCAAGACTTTAACGCTTGTTTTTGTTATTCTCTCTCTCACACACACACACGCGCAACAAAAAAAAAAAAAAAAAAACCCTATAGATCACAATTCATTACAGAAACGTCTTTTACATAATTTCTTGAACTTGAGGAATGAATTGCGTGCGAATTATATGACACGACTGCACGGCCAACAGTAGATGGGATTAGAGGATAATATATTGAGTTGGAGCATGCTATATGTTAGAGCATGCAAGAGCTGCATAGCAAGTTACTGCCATTGTTTTCCACAGATTCATCTACAAGTTATGTCCTGTGTTCTAGAATGTCAATTAACATTGTTTGCGCTAGAGCTGCTCTCTGGTCTATTGTAATCATCAGCTACCTGAACAAGTAAACTCTATGATCTTAAATCATCAGATTGTGCTGTTGGCCAAATGTTACGCAACCTCAGGCTGTGCATTCCTTATCCAGCCATTGGTATGAGAGAATTTCTCCTACATGGCTTCACCATGTTAGATCAGGTATTCTGGTACTGTTGATGACCTTCTCCTACTGTGTTTTTAGGCTGATTATTGATCTTTGAAATCTGAATTGTTTCGTAATATGCCCTTTTATTCCCCCATTGTGTGTGCGCTCGAGAACAAGTGAAGTTTGAATGGCAGGAAATCAAAAGAGGGGGAGTATTCTCACGTCTTGATGAACTCGTACGGATTTTATTTTGTTGCCATACTCGATATGGTCAAAACTAGAGGTTGTAATTGTGGCTAAATCTTCAAAACTTGGGGAAAGAAAATAAAGATAGAATCCAGTAGAAAATCCACAATAGCATTATGGAAGCAGCCACATTTTACAAGAACAGCTTGTCACAACCTACCAGTACAGAATTCATGACTGAAAACATAACCAGTTTATGCCAAGGATGGCATGAACACGAAAGAACTAAGAAAACCGGAAGAAAGGCATGGCCTTCCCTTTGCCTCGATGACTTGCCTGTGTCCCCTTGCCTCCCATGAAGGAAGAAGAGGGTAGATAACATTATCCAGCACTTGAAATTCTCATCGCCATCTTCTTCCTCTTCCTTCTCTGCATCTTTTAGTGCTGCAAAGAGCTGTTAGTTCAGATAGAATCAAACAGCTACTCGAAGTGGGAATTTTGCCTGGTCCAGTCTGCCCAACATTCCTAGTATATAACCACCTTGGACCTAAGAAACAACAGGGAAAGTCCACTCATTTAAACCTTTGTTTAATCCATACTTTACCTTAATAACAGAACATAAAGTCAAAAAGAACAGATCAGAAAGAAAAAATCAAACCTAAAAACTGATCCAAGAGGCATCATTCTGTCATTGAGACATGTTTATCCCACTATGACCCTCTGATTATTCTCTTTCTTCTTTCTTAATTCACACCACCTCGATTCAACCAAGAGAGTGAGAGCCTGGTCATCCCACGAGGAGAAAAGTCAACATGGATAAAACTAAGAGTGGTAGAGAAAAAAAGTCGGTGACAGATGAGGTACAACCCTTGAGAGAATTTTTTAAACAAGCAATACGTAACCGAACCAGCACAACAT